>CM066315.1:84166000-87000791 GCA_033807775.1 Saussurea involucrata | reverse complement strand
GGCCGGCCAAACATGGGCCCCCCAAACCCTTTGCATAATATTTTTTTTTTTAAAAATAAGCCCATAACTATTTCTTAAAAAAAATCATTTTTTTATCTAGAATTTTCATTGCAACATAAGCTTCTAAAATACATTCTTGTTTTATTATTAATCTTATAAAAAAGAAAGATTTATGTTTAAGGTAAAACCCTATATTTTATATAGGTTATATGTTATTTAAGGTATTTTGGCATTTCACAAGGTGTTCCGGTTAGTCTTGGGTCAAAACCGGGTCTTTTAAGCTACTACGCGGAATTTTAGCGATTTTTCGCTTTAATATTTTCTGGATGAGTCCTATTAGGGTATATTCTCTTTATTAACATTAGTGAGGGCTTAACAGATGCTAACTGGAAGTTTCGATTTTTTTGGCCGAATGTTACAGTTTTCCCCCGTTAGAGAAATTTCGTCCCGAAATTTAATGACTGGCATTCCCAGCTAGTTCCTTGACGAACAGCTGAGGATATTTACTTTTCATAAAATCCTCCCGCTCCCAAGTGTATTCTGGTCCATGCCTTGCACTCCATCGAACTTTTACGATCGGGATTTTGCTACGTCTTAACCGCTTAACATCTCGGTCAAGTATCTCCACGGGTTCTTCTATAATGCGTAACTGCTCGCTCACTTGAATATCTTCCAACGGTAGCACCCAATGATTCATCCGATAGGCATTTCTTCAGATTCGACACATGAAATGTGTCGTGAATAGCGCTTAACTCTTGTGGTAGTTTGAGTCTGTAAGCAACTGGTCCAATCTTTTCCAGTATCTCAAACGGACCGATATATCTTGGGCTCAACTTGCCCTTCTTCCCAAATCGTACTAATCCTTTCCATGGTGATACCTTTAATAGTACCTTATCGCCCACCTGAAATTCCAATGGCTTCCTGCGATTATCTGCATAACTCTTCTGACGAGTTCTGGCAACTTTCAGTCTTTCCTGAATGGTTACGATCTTGTCGTGGTCTCCTGTATTATGTCGGGTCTTATCAGCTGCCTGTCACCAACCTCCAACCAGCTGAGTGGGGATCTACATTTGCGTCCATATAAGGCTTCGTATGGTGCGCACTTTAAGCTGGTATGGTAGCTATTGTTGTAAGAGAATTCAACCAGCGGTAAGTGAGTATCCCAACTTCCACCAAAATCCAATTACACAGGCTCGTAACATGTCTTCCAGTGTTTGTATAGTCCTTTCCGTCTGACCGTCGTCTGCGGGTGGTAGGCAGTGCTCAAGTCCAAACGTGTGCCCAACGCTTTCTGGACTGACCGCCAAAGGCGTGACGGTAAAACGGCTATCTCTGTCTGAGATTATAGCAGTGGGTACTCCATGACGCATAACGATTTCGTTGACGTAAATTTGAGCGAGTTTTTCTACCTTGAAATCTTCCCGAATAGGCAGAAAATGTGCAGATTTCGTCAGTCGGTCCACTATAACCCAGATTGAATCATGTCCTTTCCCAGTTCTGGGTAACTTGGTTATGAAATCCATGCTTATCTGTTCCCATTTCCATTCGGGAATCTCCGGTTGCTGAAGAAGACCTGATGGTTTCTGATGTTCAGCCTTAACCAGTGAACAAGTTTGGCACTTGCTTACATACAAGGCAACATCTTTCTTCATCCCTGGCCACCATAGTATTCCTTCAGATCCTTATACATTTTATCGGCTCCGGGGGTGGAATTGAATATCTTGATTTATGGGCTTCATCCAGGATTATTGATCGCAGATTGACAACCTTAGGTACCCAAACTCTATTTCGGAAGTAACGCACCCCGTCTGGTTGTGTATCAAATTCCTTTTCCAGATGATGTAGAGTTTCGCCCTTCAAATTCTCCCCTTTTAATGCTTCTTCTTGTGCTTCGAGGATTTGATCCTTAAGGCTCGTCCGGACCATCGTTCCCATGGCTCTTGCCCTTGATGGTTTCACCCTTTCCTTTCGGCTTAACGCGTCAGCCACAACATTAGCTTTGCCCGGATGGTACTTTATCTCGCAATCGTAGTCGCTAAGCAGTTCAACCCATCTCCGTTGTCGCATATTCAGCATTTTCTGATCAAAATGTGTTGTAAGCTCTTGTGATCGGTAAAGACGGTACATTTAGTGCCGTAGAGATAGTGTCTCCAAATCTTGAGTGCGAACACTACGGCTCCTAGCTCCAAATCATGGGGTGGTATAATTCTTTTCATGAACCTTAAGTTGCCTTGATGCGTAGGGCAATAACCTTGTCTTTTTGCATTAGCACACACCCCAATCCTTGGTGTGAGGCATCGCAGTAAACCACAAAGTTGTCAACTCCCCTCTGGTAAAGCTAAGATCAGGTGCATTGCATAACTTATGCTTAAGCGTCTGAAAGGCTTCCTCTTGTTTTTCTCCCCAATCGAACTTTTTATCTTTCTGGGTTAATGCCGTCAATGGTTGCGCAATCTTAGAGAAATTTGCAATGAAACGCCGATAGTAACCCGCTAAACCAAGAAACGAACGAATTTCTGTCGGAGTGTCTTCGGGGCTTCCCACTTCTTTATGGCTTCTATCTTGGCCGGATCAACATGAATTCCATCTTTATTAACTACATGACCAAGAAATTGTACTTCACGAATCCAAAATTCGCATTTGGAAAGTTTAGCATACAGCTTCTGATCTTTGAGCAGTTCTAGTATTTGCTTTAAATGTTGCTCATGTTCCTTCTTGCTTTGCGAATAAATTAATATATCATCTATGAACACAATTACGAATTTGTCAAGTACGGTCGACATACTCTGTTCATTAGGTCCATAAAGACTGCTGGAGCGTTTGTTAGTCCAAAAGGCATGACTAGGAACTCATAATGTCCATATCGAGTCCTAAACGCTGTCTTGGAAATGTCCTCCTCCCGAACCCTCATTTGATGGTATCCAGACCGAAGGTCAATCTTTGAAAAGTACGTAGCGCCTTGAAGTTGGTCGAACAGGTCATCGATTCGAGGAAGAGGATATCGGTTCTTGATGTTCAGCTTATTAAGTTCCCTGTAGTCGATACACATTCGAAAAGAACCATCTTTCTTTTTAACGAACAAAACTGGAGCTCCCCAGGGTGAAGAGCTGGCTCGTATGAATCCTTTATCGAGCAGCTCTTTGAGTTGGCCTGACAACTCCTGCATTTCTGAAGGTGCTAACCGGTACGGTGACTTCGCTACGGGTGCCGCTCCTGGAATAAGTCGATATGAAATTCGACTTGTCTTGGTGGTGGTAATCCAGGTAATTCATCTGGGAATACCCTCAGGAAAATCTCGTACTATTGGAAAGTCTTGAATATTCTTCTCTTTGATCTCCTTATCCACCACGTGTGTCAGAAACGCAACACAATCTTTCGCAAATATTTTCGCATCTTCATACCCGACACTATTTTGAATTTCCTCCCAGAGCTGTCTCCCTGTATTTCCAGTACTCTTCCTTCGGTTTGGGGTATTCGGACGATCTTTTCGGAGCAAACGATCTCAGCGCGATTCTTTGATAACCAATCCATACCTACGACTATATCGAAGCTTCCTAATCTGATTGGAATTAAATCTATGCTAAAATCTTTTTCCGCCAATTTTAAGGTACAGTTCATAATTACATCTTTGGCCCTAACTTCTTGTCCATTAGCAAATTCTATAATATAGGCTTCTTTCAACTTTTGAGGTTCCAAGTCAATTTTCGGCCTAAATTCTAGTGATACAAAGCTCCTATCTGCTCCCGAATCAAATAGTACTGTTGCATAATGATTATTCAAGAGAAACGTACCTGTGACTACATCTGGGGTTTCGTCTTGCCTCATCTGCTCCAATTTCAAACACTCGGCCTCGTGCCTGACCTCCTTGATTCCCTTGATTAAATGGTCGCGCTTGATTTGTATTAGGCCTTCGGTTCAGTCTCGGACATGCGTTCCGATAGTGATCAGGGCTCCCACACTCGTGACATGTTCGCCTTCCTCCGCTCTTGCAATCTTTAGCGACATGGCCTCCTTTGCTACACTTGGAGCAAATGATGCATCTTCCGAGGTGTCGATTATTGCACTTGGTGCATCTTGGGCATAGCCCTCTTTCCTTCTCTTCGACCTGTGCTTGAACCCCAAAATTTCCTGTCACCCTATGACCCTTGTCTGTTCTTCCCCCAAACTGCCTTCTTGCAGGCTCTTCTATCTTTCTTTTCCCAGCGGCCTTGTCATTCCCTGATGTTCTTGAACGATTCGCGTTGTTGGTGAGTCTTGTTGCTAAATTTACTGCTTCTTGGAGAGTCTTTGGGTCAGCTGAAGTGACATTTCCTCTGATTCCTTCAGATAAACCCCACACATACCTATCCACTCTGTTTTCCTCGGGCGTCACCAAATGTGGCACCAGCTTTGCCAACTCATGGAAACGGGCAGTGTAAGAGTCTATATCGTTTCCCTTCATTTCATGATTCCACAGTTCTGCCTCCAGCTTCTGGATTTCACTTCTTGGGCAATACTCTCCCTTGAGTAGCTTCTTGAACTCTTCCCACGTAAGGTTGTAAGCCGCTTCCCGTCCACGGGTTTGTACTTGTGTGTTCCACCATGTTAGTGCTCGGCCTTGCAACAAACAAGCAGCAAATTCTACTTTGTTTCCTTCTGTGCACTTGCTGATATGAAGAACGGATTCCATACCCTCAATCCATGTCAGTAATCCCACAGCTCCTTCAGTTCCATGGAATTCTTTAGGGTTGCAGCCCCTAAAGGTCTTATATGTGCATTCCCGATTTCCAGTCGCTCCCGCATTGCTTGAATTAGCATTCAGCCCAGCTGCTACTTGGCTGACAATGTTCGGAAGTGCAGCCATAATTTGCTCCGCCACGAGCCGTGCGACTTCAGGATTCTCTCTTCTTGGAGGCATAGTCCTACAGTTATGGTTTTAATTAAAGGTTTAGTCGCATGGTTACTAATACTATTATTTGGTTACACTTCCTACTTGTTATGTTAATCTAAGTTATGGTACTACTTCATGCATACTATCTTTGTTATCTACACGTATTGTCATAACAACATACCATAATTTCACAATCATGCATCTAAAAGTACTTGAGATACGTAAACATTAACCAAGCATTTCATTCATAAACCATAAATATTCAAATTCCAACAGAAACAATTAACAAAAATTTTCAATGTTTGGAATTTAATGGCTACATGCCCCAAAAATATAAGTTCAAGTTTTAAATAAATCCCCAAAAGCTTCTAATAGTGGTCTTCTAATGCATCAGTGCCCACAACAGCAGTCCCAACACTAAAACCAAGGCTCCTATCACCCAAGCCAGGTACCTACGTAGGGCTCTCACCTCCCTCCTTGTGATGTCAATGATCTCCATAGTTCGGTCTGAGGCTTCACTATGTGATTTCAGTACTTCCATCACTCCATTCAGTGTTTCGTGCTGCTGGTCCAACCTCTCACCATGGAGTTGTATGTCGTGAGACATCATTAGAACCCAATGGCTTTCCTGGGCAGTCATGCCAGGAGGGTGAGCCACAGGTACTCCTGTTACCACCTGGGGGTTTCCTCGCTGCACTCCCGATCGGGAGGACTCTCCTTCGCCTCTTGGTGGTTGGGTAAGACTCACACGTCTAGGTAATGGGACACTCTTCCTTGCCGTGGCCCTAACTCTTGGTCCTCGCAGGATACGTGGAGGGGACCTAGTGAGTGGTGCACTGGATTCTTCTTGGTCGTCTTCATAAGGGTCTCTCTCAACTACGACCGGTGCAATGCCCCTCGGTCGGCCAGTAACGTAGCCGGAAAGGTCTGCCGAGTACGATTGCTCGGAATGGGTATACTCCGAAGGAGTGTGCTCGGACGGGTCATATTCAGACGACATAGTGAGCTGCGATAATAGTAGACTTTGTTATTATGTGTACTATTGTAAGTGCTAAAAATATGCAAGGTTTATGCAACACACACCAAGTCATGCTTACCATGTTTTGGTAGAAAATTTATTTATAAGCATACTTCCATTATGACCAACCCGAGTCTCTCATTATATTTACCCGAATTAAACATAGGTGATCAAGCTTTGTTTAATTGAGGTATAATAATGTGACATTCGACTTGGTTATATTAGCAATATACTTCAGATTTTTTTTTTTTTTTTTGACACTCCTTTCGAAAGCCTTTTTGAAAATAGTTTGTGTTATGGTTGGGTTATAGATGTGGTTTCCATAAGAAAACCGGCATTCTCTATAACCTATGGCTCTGATACCAATTTCTGTCACACCCCGCTAAAGCGGAAACACGAGATGTAACAGATAGAGTTTCATAGCATTAGGAAATAAACAACACCAACCATACAATTACACAAAGTATACATTACAAAGTCCCAAAAATTTAAAGTTAAGGGTTTACAATCCCAAAGATTACATGTAACCCAAAATAATGTTTTTATCAAGATATGACAAAAGACGAGTCTCGGTTGATGTCGACATGCATGCTAAATTAAACCTTGTCAGTTACCTTCTTAGCCCCTGAAAAGCGTGTTTAAAACAAAAGGTCAACTACAAAGAGTTGGTGAGTTCACAGGTTTTTCCATACACAACAATTTTTCTTCCAATGGTTACTCTCATGAAACGTTCGTTCATGACAAGCTCCAAAGTTAAAAGGTTTATGAGTACAATTTACAATGAGTGATTTTTGTAAGATATAACAGTGTTGAGCCACTACTAAGCCTCCGACAATCTACGCCCCGCGAACTACCTCAGAGGTGGTATACTAACCCACGTGAGAAGAACATTATTACCAGATAAAGTGCACCCCTACTCGTCAGTTAAGGTGGGTTTGTCAAACCAAATAGCGCTATCCACAAGTATCACCGGCTCGTTACGAGTTAATAAGTAGTGTATTTACTGGGGACTTACCATTTTCATTATCACTCAACATATCTTTATCACTTATGTACAATTGTCCATTCATTAGTACTCATTCTTCAAAGCATAAATATCCACAATTTAATATCATGAATCATTTAGCATTTTAAAAACATAACATGCTTTTCACCCCAAACATTTAAACAAGTAAAAACGGGGCTGTGATTACTCACCTTATCGTGTAGACGCGGAGTTGCGCAAGCTTGATTGCTTAATGCCTTACGGTTCTCCTATAAAGTCAAATAAGCTCTATAAGTCCTTCATAGCTACTCAAGGTTGAACTTAGCTAATTTAGTCCACCTCTTGTGAAATGCCCTTGTTTTAGTTTTTAATTTGACATGATGAATTTAATATTTTCCCAATGTTTTAATCATGTATAGGTACCTATAAGGTTAAAATAGTAAAATCCCACACTTTTTCCAAAATACATAGTCTGGCAGAAACTTTGTTCCTCAAAAATGGTTATTGAAATACACTTTCTGGAATGACAAATTTGCCCATCTTTTTATATGTGGTACTACACTGAGCTAAGAAGGTTTTGACCAAATTTCATAAATTTTGAAGGTGTTTAAGGGGTTCAAATAATTTTTACAAAATAATGCAACACAGAACCTAAAACAGTTTACACCCTTCTGCCATAACCGGCTTTTGGAGGGTCAAAACATAGTATTTTTCAGAGATTTTGCATGGTTTGGAAACCTAACACATAAAGGTGTCTTATGGAAAAAGATTCACAAGTTTTTGATGAGTTTTGAGTGAGTTATGGTCAAAAGAAGTTGCATGTACCAATCTGCCATTTCTGGACAGCTTGACATACTTGGTTTGCACAAACTCTTTAAATGACCAAAACATCGTATATTGTTATGAAATTTTAGCATGTGAAACCTAACTCATAAGAGTAGCTTCCAGAAGAAAAATGAGAAAGTTTTATGCATTTTTCAAAGAGTTATATACAAAATAAACTGACACAAAAATCTGTCAGACTAACTGCTGCACACCAATTTTGTTCTAAGGAGTTTAAGGCTCAAAACTCAATGTTTTTGCATGAGACCAGTGGGGTTCGACTCCCAACTCATTAAACCTTACTCCAGAAGAAAAATGGAGGAATTTGGACATGATTTGACCAAGATAGGGTCGTCCAAAGTGCATGCAATAAATCTGGCAGAATCTGGAACTTACATAAACTCCATAAAAATCACATTTTTAACATTTTAACATCCATAGATATGGATTTCTTTGGTAAGGGTTTAGTTCCCACATCAAATAACATGTTTTTAAAAGAAAATGCTTTGAACTTACAAGAAACATGTGCATGCAAAAACCCCAAAACTCAGATTCTAAAATAAGAACAAAAACCCACATTTTGATGATTTTGCTCATTTCTCTTGAGTTCATGATGGAAGCTCATAGATTATCACCATTTTATGGACATTTATCATGTCATGGGTGTTTAATCTCACTTCTAGAACATCAAGAAGAGTTCATCCATTTGAACAATACGAAAAGTGTAGAAATGCAAGGAAATAGCATAAAAAGATGTTAAAAACTTATGAAGAACACTAGTTAGAGTTCTTACCTTGAGAGATGATTTCTAACACTTTAAGTTTTCTGGAAATTTGGTTTTGGATGCTTGAATAAGGCTGGAATTTTGAAGTATCTTTGGTTGAAGAAAAGTGAAGAAGAAGAGAAGGAGAAGGTAGAGAGAAAGTAGAGGAAGTTGGATGGTCTTTGGATGAGAGTTTGAAAAATGAAGTAGCAAAACAAAAAAAAAGAGAAGGTAATAGAGGGGGGGGGGGGGGGGGGGGAGGGGCCGGCCAAACATGGGCCCCCAAACCCTTTGCATAATATTTTTTTTTTTTTAAAAATAAGCCCATAACTATTTCTTAAAAAAAATCATTTTTTATCTAGAATTTTCATTGCAACATAAGCTTCTAAAATACATTCTTGTTTTATTATTAAATCTTATAAAAAGAAAGATTTATGTTTAAGGTAAAACCCTATATTTTATATAGGTTATATGTTATTTAAGGTATTTTGGCATTTCACAAGGTGTTCCGGTTAGTCTTGGGTCAAAACCGGGTCTTTTAAGCTACTACCGGGAATTTTAGCGATTTTTCGCTTTAATATTTTCTGGATGAGTCCTATTAGGGTATATTCTCTTTATTAACATTAGTGAGGGCTTAACAGATGCTAACCTGGAAGTTTCGATTTTTTTGCCGAATGTTACAGTTTTCCCCCGTTAGAGAAATTTCGTCCCGAAATTTAATGACTGGCATTCCCAGCTAGTTCCTTGACGAACAGCTGAGGATATTTACTTTTCATAAAATCCTCCCGCTCCCAAGTGTATTCTGGTCCATGCCTTGCACTCCATCGAACTTTTACGATCGGGATTTTGCTACGTCTTAACCGCTTAACATCTCGGTCAAGTATCTCCACGGGTTCTTCTATAATGCGTAACTGCTCGCTCACTTGAATATCTTCCAACGGTAGCACCAATGATTCATCCGATAGGCATTTCTTCAGATTCGACACATGAAATGTGTCGTGAATAGCGCTTAACTCTTGTGGTAGTTTGAGTCTGTAAGCAACTGGTCCAATCTTTTCCAGTATCTCAAACGGACCGATATATCTTGGGCTCAACTTGCCCTTCTTCCCAAATCGTACTAATCCTTTCCATGGTGATACCTTTAATAGTACCTTATCGCCCACCTGAAATTCCAATGGCTTCCTGCGATTATCTGCATAACTCTTCTGACGAGTTCTGGCAACTTTCAGTCTTTCCTGAATGGTTACGATCTTGTCCGTGGTCTCCTGTATTATGTCGGGTCTTATCAGCTGCCTGTCACCAACCTCCAACCAGCTGAGTGGGGATCTACATTTGCGTCCATATAAGGCTTCGTATGGTGCGCACTTTAAGCTGGTATGGTAGCTATTGTTGTAAGAGAATTCAACCAGCGGTAAGTGAGTATCCCAACTTCCACCAAAATCCATTACACAGGCTCGTAACATGTCTTCCAGTGTTTGTATAGTCCTTTCCGTCTGACCGTCCGTCTGCGGGTGGTAGGCAGTGCTCAAGTCCAAACGTGTGCCCAACGCTTTCTGGACTGACCGCCAAAGGCGTGACGTAAAACGGCTATCTCTGTCTGAGATTATAGCAGTGGGTACTCCATGACGCATAACGATTTCGTTGACGTAAATTTGAGCGAGTTTTTCTACCTTGAAATCTTCCCGAATAGGCAGAAAATGTGCAGATTTCGTCAGTCGGTCCACTATAACCCAGATTGAATCATGTCCTTTCCCAGTTCTGGGTAACTTGGTTATGAAATCCATGCTTATCTGTTCCCATTTCCATTCGGGAATCTCCGGTTGCTGAAGAAGACCTGATGGTTTCTGATGTTCAGCCTTAACCAGTGAACAAGTTTGGCACTTGCTTACATACAAGGCAACATCTTTCTTCATCCCTGGCCACCAATAGTATTCCTTCAGATCCTTATACATTTTATCGGCTCCGGGGTGAATTGAATATCTTGATTTATGGGCTTCATCCAGGATTATTGATCGCAGATTGACAACCTTAGGTACCCAAACTCTATTTCGGAAGTAACGCACCCCGTCTGGTTGTGTATCAAATTCCTTTTCCAGATGATGTAGAGTTTCGCCCTTCAAATTCTCCCCTTTTAATGCTTCTTCTTGTGCTTCGAGGATTTGATCCTTAAGGCTCGTCCGGACCATCGTTCCCATGGCTCTTGCCCTTGATGGTTTCACCCTTTCCTTTCGGCTTAACGCGTCAGCCACAACATTAGCTTTGCCCGGATGGTACTTTATCTCGCAATCGTAGTCGCTAAGCAGTTCAACCCATCTCCGTTGTCGCATATTCAGCATTTTCTGATCAAAAATGTGTTGTAAGCTCTTGTGATCGGTAAAGACGGTACATTTAGTGCCGTAGAGATAGTGTCTCCAAATCTTGAGTGCGAACACTACGGCTCCTAGCTCCAAATCATGGGTGGTATAATTCTTTTCATGAACCTTAAGTTGCCTTGATGCGTAGGCAATAACCTTGTCTTTTTGCATTAGCACACACCCCAATCCTTGGTGTGAGGCATCGCAGTAAACCACAAAGTTGTCAACTCCCTCTGGTAAAGCTAAGATCGGTGCATTGCATAACTTATGCTTAAGCGTCTGAAAGGCTTCCTCTTGTTTTTCTCCCCAATCGAACTTTTTATCTTTCTGGGTTAATGCCGTCAATGGTTGCGCAATCTTAGAGAAATTTGCAATGAAACGCCGATAGTAACCCGCTAAACCAAGAAACGAACGAATTTCTGTCGGAGTCTTCGGGGCTTCCCACTTCTTTATGGCTTCTATCTTGGCCGGATCAACATGAATTCCATCTTTATTAACTACATGACCAAGAAATTGTACTTCACGAATCCAAAATTCGCATTTGGAAAGTTTAGCATACAGCTTCTGATCTTTGAGCAGTTCTAGTATTTGCTTTAAATGTTGCTCATGTTCCTTCTTGCTTTGCGAATAAATTAATATATCATCTATGAACACAATTACGAATTTGTCCAAGTACGGTCGACATACTCTGTTCATTAGGTCCATAAAGACTGCTGGAGCGTTTGTTAGTCCAAAAGGCATGACTAGGAACTCATAATGTCCATATCGAGTCCTAAACGCTGTCTTGGAAATGTCCTCCTCCCGAACCCTCATTTGATGGTATCCAGACCGAAGGTCAATCTTTGAAAAGTACGTAGCGCCTTGAAGTTGGTCGAACAGGTCATCGATTCGAGGAAGAGGATATCGGTTCTTGATGTTCAGCTTATTAAGTTCCCTGTAGTCGATACACATTCGAAAAGAACCATCTTTCTTTTTAACGAACAAAACTGGAGCTCCCCAGGGTGAAGAGCTGGCTCGTATGAATCCTTTATCGAGCAGCTCTTTGAGTTGGCCTGACAACTCCTGCATTTCTGAAGGTGCTAACCGGTACGGTGACTTCGCTACGGGTGCCGCTCCTGGAATTAAGTCGATATGAAATTCGACTTGTCTTGGTGGTGGTAATCCAGGTAATTCATCTGGGAATACCTCAGGAAAATCTCGTACTATTGGAAAGTCTTGAATATTCTTCTCTTTGATCTCCTTATCCACCACGTGTGTCAGAAACGCAACACAATCTTTTCGCAAATATTTTCGCATCTTCATACCCGACACTATTTTGAATTTCCTCCCAGAGCTGTCTCCCTGTATTTCCAGTACTCTTCCTTCGGTTTGGGGTATTCGGACGATCTTTTCGGAGCAAACGATCTCAGCGCGATTCTTTGATAACCAATCCATACCTACGACTATATCGAAGCTTCCTAATCTGATTGGAATTAAATCTATGCTAAAATCTTTTTCCGCCAATTTTAAGGTACAGTTCATAATTACATCTTTGGCCCTAACTTCTTGTCCATTAGCAAATTCTATAATATAGGCTTCTTTCAACTTTTGAGGTTCCAAGTCAATTTTCGGCCTAAATTCTAGTGATACAAAGCTCCTATCTGCTCCCGAATCAAATAGTACTGTTGCATAATGATTATTCAAGAGAAACGTACCTGTGACTACATCTGGGTTTCGTCTTGCCTCATCTGCTCCAATTTCAAACACTCGGCCTCGTGCCTGACCTCCTTGATTCCCTTGATTAAATGGTCGCGCTTGATTTGTATTAGGCCTTCGGTTCAGTCTCGGACATGCGTTCCGATAGTGATCAGGGCTCCCACACTCGTGACATGTTCGCCTTCCTCCGCTCTTGCAATCTTTAGCGACATGGCCTCCTTTGCTACACTTGGAGCAAATGATGCATCTTCCGAGGTGTCGATTATTGCACTTGGTGCATCTTGGGCATAGCCCTCTTTCCTTCTCTTCGACCTGTGCTTGAACCCCAAAATTTCCTGTCACCCTATGACCCTTGTCTGTTCTTCCCCCAAACTGCCTTCTTGCAGGCTCTTCTATCTTTCTTTTCCCAGCGGCCTTGTCATTCCCTGATGTTCTTGAACGATTCGCGTTGTTGGTGAGTCTTGTTGCTAAATTTACTGCTTCTTGGAGAGTCTTTGGGTCAGCTGAAGTGACATTTCCTCTGATTCCTTCAGATAAACCCCACACATACCTATCCACTCTGTTTTCCTCGGGCGTCACCAAATGTGGCACCAGCTTTGCCAACTCATGGAAACGGGCAGTGTAAGAGTCTATATCGTTTCCCTTCATTTCATGATTCCACAGTTCTGCCTCCAGCTTCTGGATTTCACTTCTTGGGCAATACTCTCCCTTGAGTAGCTTCTTGAACTCTTCCCACGTAAGGTTGTAAGCCGCTTCCCGTCCACGGGTTTGTACTTGTGTGTTCCACCATGTTAGTGCTCGGCCTTGCAACAAACAAGCAGCAAATTCTACTTTGTTTCCTTCTGTGCACTTGCTGATATGAAGAACGGATTCCATACCCTCAATCCATGTCAGTAATCCCACAGCTCCTTCAGTTCCATGGAATTCTTTAGGGTTGCAGCCCCTAAAGGTCTTATATGTGCATTCCCGATTTCCAGTCGCTCCCGCATTGCTTGAATTAGCATTCAGCCCAGCTGCTACTTGGCTGACAATGTTCGGAAGTGCAGCCATAATTTGCTCCGCCACGAGCCGTGCGACTTCAGGATTCTCTCTTCTTGGAGGCATAGTCCTACAGTTATGGTTTTAATTAAAGGTTTAGTCGCATGGTTACTAATACTATTATTTGGTTACACTTCCTACTTGTTATGTTAATCTAAGTTATGGTACTACTTCATGCATACTATCTTTGTTATCTACACGTATTGTCATAACAACATACCATAATTTCACAATCATGCATCTAAAAGTACTTGAGATACGTAAACATTAACCAAGCATTTCATTCATAAACCATAAATATTCAAATTCCAACAGAAACAATTAACAAAAATTTTCAATGTTTGGAATTTAATGGCTACATGCCCCAAAAATATAAGTTCAAGTTTTAAATAAATCCCCAAAAGCTTCTAATAGTGGTCTTCTAATGCATCAGTGCCCACAACAGCAGTCCCAACACTAAAACCAAGGCTCCTATCACCCAAGCCAGGTACCTACGTAGGGCTCTCACCTCCCTCCTTGTGATGTCAATGATCTCCATAGTTCGGTCTGAGGCTTCACTATGTGATTTCAGTACTTCCATCACTCCATTCAGTGTTTCGTGCTGCTGGTCCAACCTCTCACCATGGAGTTGTATGTCGTGAGACATCATTAGAACCCAATGGCTTTCCTGGGCAGTCATGCCAGGAGGGTGAGCCACAGGTACTCCTGTTACCACCTGGGGGTTTCCTCGCTGCACTCCCGATCGGGAGGACTCTCCTTCGCCTCTTGGTGGTTGGGTAAGACTCACACGTCTAGGTAATGGGACACTCTTCCTTGCCGTGGCCCTAACTCTTGGTCCTCGCAGGATACGTGGAGGGGACCTAGTGAGTGGTGCACTGGATTCTTCTTGGTCGTCTTCATAAGGGTCTCTCTCAACTACGACCGGTGCAATGCCCCTCGGTCGGCCAGTAACGTAGCCGGAAAGGTCTGCCGAGTACGATTGCTCGGAATGGGTATACTCCGAAGGAGTGTGCTCGGACGGGTCATATTCAGACGACATAGTGAGCTGCGATAATAGTAGACTTTGTTATTATGTGTACTATTGTAAGTGCTAAAAATATGCAAGGTTTATGCAACACACACCAAGTCATGCTTACCATGTTTTGGTAGAAAATTTATTTATAAGCATACTTCCATTATGACCAACCCGAGTCTCTCATTATATTTACCCGAATTAAACATAGGTGATCAAGCTTTGTTTAATTGAGGTATAATAATGTGACATTCGACTTGGTTATATTAGCAATATACTTCAGATTTTTTTTTTTTTTTTTTTTGACACTCCTTTCGAAAGCCTTTTTGAAAATAGTTTGTGTTATGGTTGGGTTATAGATGTGGTTTCCATAAGAAAACCGGCATTCTCTATAACCTATGGCTCTGATACCAATTTCTGTCACACCCCGCTAAAGCGGAAACACGAGATGTAACAGATAGAGTTTCATAGCATTAGGAAATAAACAACACCAACCATACAATTACACAAAGTATACATTACAAAGTCCCAAAAATTTAAAGTTAAGGGTTTACAATCCCAAAGATTACATGTAACCCAAAATAATGTTTTTATCAAGATATGACAAAAGACGAGTCTCGGTTGATGTCGACATGCATGCTAAATTAAACCTTGTCAGTTACCTTCTTAGCCCCTGAAAAGCGTGTTTAAAACAAAAGGTCAACTACAAAGAGTTGGTGAGTTCACAGGTTTTTCCATACACAACAATTTTTCTTCCAATGGTTACTCTCATGAAACGTTCGTTCATGACAAGCTCCAAAGTTAAAAGGTTTATGAGTACAATTTACAATGAGTGATTTTTGTAAGATATAACAGTGTTGAGCCACTACTAAGCCTCCGACAATCTACGCCCCGCGAACTACCTCAGAGGTGGTATACTAACCCACGTGAGAAGAACATTATTACCAGATAAAGTGCACCCCTACTCGTCAGTTAAGGTGGGTTTGTCAAACCAAATAGCGCTATCCACAAGTATCACCGGCTCGTTACGAGTTAATAAGTAGTGTATTTACTGGGGACTTACCATTTTCATTATCACTCAACATATCTTTATCACTTATGTACAATTGTCCATTCATTAGTACTCATTCTTCAAAGCATAAATATCCACAATTTAATATCATGAATCATTTAGCATTTTAAAAACATAACATGCTTTTCACCCCAAACATTTAAACAAGTAAAAACGGGGCTGTGATTACTCACCTTATCGTGTAGACGCGGAGTTGCGCAAGCTTGATTGCTTAATGCCTTACGGTTCTCCTATAAAGTCAAATAAGCTCTATAAGTCCTTCATAGCTACTCAAGGTTGAACTTAGCTAATTTAGTCCACCTCTTGTGAAATGCCCTTGTTTTAGTTTTTAATTTGACATGATGAATTTAATATTTTCCCAATGTTTTAATCATGTATAGGTACCTATAAGGTTAAAATAGTAAAATCCCACACTTTTTCCAAAATACATAGTCTGGCAGAAACTTTGTTCCTCAAAAATGGTTATTGAAATACACTTTCTGGAATGACAAATTTGCCCATCTTTTTATATGTGGTACTACACTGAGCTAAGAAGGTTTTGACCAAATTTCATAAATTTTGAAGGTGTTTAAGGGGTTCAAATAATTTTTACAAAATAATGCAACACAGAACCTAAAACAGTTTACACCCTTCTGCCATAACCGGCTTTTGGAGGGTCAAAACATAGTATTTTTCAGAGATTTTGCATGGTTTGGAAACCTAACACATAAAGGTGTCTTATGGAAAAAGATTCACAAGTTTTTGATGAGTTTTGAGTGAGTTATGGTCAAAAGAAGTTGCATGTACCAATCTGCCATTTCTGGACAGCTTGACATACTTGGTTTGCACAAACTCTTTAAATGACCAAAACATCGTATATTGTTATGAAATTTTAGCATGTGAAACCTAACTCATAAGAGTAGCTTCCAGAAGAAAAATGAGAAAGTTTTATGCATTTTTCAAAGAGTTATATACAAAATAAACTGACACAAAAATCTGTCAGACTAACTGCTGCACACCAATTTTGTTCTAAGGAGTTTAAGGCTCAAAACTCAATGTTTTTGCATGAGACCAGTGGGGTTCGACTCCCAACTCATTAAACCTTACTCCAGAAGAAAAATGGAGGAATTTGGACATGATTTGACCAAGATAGGGTCGTCCAAAGTGCATGCAATAAATCTGGCAGAATCTGGAACTTACATAAACTCCATAAAAATCACATTTTTAACATTTTAACATCCATAGATATGGATTTCTTTGGTAAGGGTTTAGTTCCCACATCAAATAACATGTTTTTAAAAGAAAATGCTTTGAACTTACAAGAAACATGTGCATGCAAAAACCCCAAAACTCAGATTCTAAAATAAGAACAAAAACCCACATTTTGATGATTTTGCTCATTTCTCTTGAGTTCATGATGGAAGCTCATAGATTATCACCATTTTATGGACATTTATCATGTCATGGGTGTTTAATCTCACTTCTAGAACATCAAGAAGAGTTCATCCATTTGAACAATACGAAAAGTGTAGAAATGCAAGGAAATAGCATAAAAAGATGTTAAAAACTTATGAAGAACACTAGTTAGAGTTCTTACCTTGAGAGATGATTTCTAACACTTTAAGTTTTCTGGAAATTTGGTTTTGGATGCTTGAATAAGGCTGGAATTTTGAAGTATCTTTGGTTGAAGAAAAGTGAAGAAGAAGAGAAGGAGAAGGTAGAGAGAAAGTAGAGGAAGTTGGATGGTCTTTGGATGAGAGTTTGAAAAATGAAGTAGCAAAACAAAAAAAAAGAGAAGGTAATAGAGGGGGGGGGGGGGGGGGGGGGAGGGGCCGGCCAAACATGGGCCCCCAAACCCTTTGCATAATATTTTTTTTTTTTAAAAATAAGCCCATAACTATTTCTTAAAAAAAATCATTTTTTATCTAGAATTTTCATTGCAACATAAGCTTCTAAAATACATTCTTGTTTTATTATTAAATCTTATAAAAAGAAAGATTTATGTTTAAGGTAAAACCCTATATTTTATATAGGTTATATGTTATTTAAGGTATTTTGGCATTTCACAAGGTGTTCCGGTTAGTCTTGGGTCAAAACCGGGTCTTTTAAGCTACTACCGGGAATTTTAGCGATTTTTCGCTTTAATATTTTCTGGATGAGTCCTATTAGGGTATATTCTCTTTATTAACATTAGTGAGGGCTTAACAGATGCTAACCTGGAAGTTTCGATTTTTTTGCCGAATGTTACAGTTTTCCCCCGTTAGAGAAATTTCGTCCCGAAATTTAATGACTGGCATTCCCAGCTAGTTCCTTGACGAACAACTGAGGATATTTACTTTTCATAAAATCCTCCCGCTCCCAAGTGTATTCTGGTCCATGCCTTGCACTCCATCGAACTTTTACGATCGGGATTTTGCTACGTCTTAACCGCTTAACATCTCGGTCAAGTATCTCCACGGGTTCTTCTATAATGCGTAACTGCTCGCTCACTTGAATATCTTCCAACGGTAGCACCAATGATTCATCCGATAGGCATTTCTTCAGATTCGACACATGAAATGTGTCGTGAATAGCGCTTAACTCTTGTGGTAGTTTGAGTCTGTAAGCAACTGGTCCAATCTTTTCCAGTATCTCAAACGGACCGATATATCTTGGGCTCAACTTGCCCTTCTTCCCAAATCGTACTAATCCTTTCCATGGTGATACCTTTAATAGTACCTTATCGCCCACCTGAAATTCCAATGGCTTCCTGCGATTATCTGCATAACTCTTCTGACGAGTTCTGGCAACTTTCAGTCTTTCCTGAATGGTTACGATCTTGTCCGTGGTCTCCTGTATTATGTCGGGTCTTATCAGCTGCCTGTCACCAACCTCCAACCAGCTGAGTGGGGATCTACATTTGCGTCCATATAAGGCTTCGTATGGTGCGCACTTTAAGCTGGTATGGTAGCTATTGTTGTAAGAGAATTCAACCAGCGGTAAGTGAGTATCCCAACTTCCACCAAAATCCATTACACAGGCTCGTAACATGTCTTCCAGTGTTTGTATAGTCCTTTCCGTCTGACCGTCCGTCTGCGGGTGGTAGGCAGTGCTCAAGTCCAAACGTGTGCCCAACGCTTTCTGGACTGACCGCCAAAGGCGTGACGTAAAACGGCTATCTCTGTCTGAGATTATAGCAGTGGGTACTCCATGACGCATAACGATTTCGTTGACGTAAATTTGAGCGAGTTTTTCTACCTTGAAATCTTCCCGAATAGGCAGAAAATGTGCAGATTTCGTCAGTCGGTCCACTATAACCCAGATTGAATCATGTCCTTTCCCAGTTCTGGGTAACTTGGTTATGAAATCCATGCTTATCTGTTCCCATTTCCATTCGGGAATCTCCGGTTGCTGAAGAAGACCTGATGGTTTCTGATGTTCAGCCTTAACCAGTGAACAAGTTTGGCACTTGCTTACATACAAGGCAACATCTTTCTTCATCCCTGGCCACCAATAGTATTCCTTCAGATCCTTATACATTTTATCGGCTCCGGGGTGAATTGAATATCTTGATTTATGGGCTTCATCCAGGATTATTGATCGCAGATTGACAACCTTAGGTACCCAAACTCTATTTCGGAAGTAACGCACCCCGTCTGGTTGTGTATCAAATTCCTTTTCCAGATGATGTAGAGTTTCGCCCTTCAAATTCTCCCCTTTTAATGCTTCTTCTTGTGCTTCGAGGATTTGATCCTTAAGGCTCGTCCGGACCATCGTTCCCATGGCTCTTGCCCTTGATGGTTTCACCCTTTCCTTTCGGCTTAACGCGTCAGCCACAACATTAGCTTTGCCCGGATGGTACTTTATCTCGCAATCGTAGTCGCTAAGCAGTTCAACCCATCTCCGTTGTCGCATATTCAGCATTTTCTGATCAAAAATGTGTTGTAAGCTCTTGTGATCGGTAAAGACGGTACATTTAGTGCCGTAGAGATAGTGTCTCCAAATCTTGAGTGCGAACACTACGGCTCCTAGCTCCAAATCATGGGTGGTATAATTCTTTTCATGAACCTTAAGTTGCCTTGATGCGTAGGCAATAACCTTGTCTTTTTGCATTAGCACACACCCCAATCCTTGGTGTGAGGCATCGCAGTAAACCACAAAGTTGTCAACTCCCTCTGGTAAAGCTAAGATCGGTGCATTGCATAACTTATGCTTAAGCGTCTGAAAGGCTTCCTCTTGTTTTTCTCCCCAATCGAACTTTTTATCTTTCTGGGTTAATGCCGTCAATGGTTGCGCAATCTTAGAGAAATTTGCAATGAAACGCCGATAGTAACCCGCTAAACCAAGAAACGAACGAATTTCTGTCGGAGTCTTCGGGGCTTCCCACTTCTTTATGGCTTCTATCTTGGCCGGATCAACATGAATTCCATCTTTATTAACTACATGACCAAGAAATTGTACTTCACGAATCCAAAATTCGCATTTGGAAAGTTTAGCATACAGCTTCTGATCTTTGAGCAGTTCTAGTATTTGCTTTAAATGTTGCTCATGTTCCTTCTTGCTTTGCGAATAAATTAATATATCATCTATGAACACAATTACGAATTTGTCCAAGTACGGTCGACATACTCTGTTCATTAGGTCCATAAAGACTGCTGGAGCGTTTGTTAGTCCAAAAGGCATGACTAGGAACTCATAATGTCCATATCGAGTCCTAAACGCTGTCTTGGAAATGTCCTCCTCCCGAACCCTCATTTGATGGTATCCAGACCGAAGGTCAATCTTTGAAAAGTACGTAGCGCCTTGAAGTTGGTCGAACAGGTCATCGATTCGAGGAAGAGGATATCGGTTCTTGATGTTCAGCTTATTAAGTTCCCTGTAGTCGATACACATTCGAAAAGAACCATCTTTCTTTTTAACGAACAAAACTGGAGCTCCCCAGGGTGAAGAGCTGGCTCGTATGAATCCTTTATCGAGCAGCTCTTTGAGTTGGCCTGACAACTCCTGCATTTCTGAAGGTGCTAACCGGTACGGTGACTTCGCTACGGGTGCCGCTCCTGGAATTAAGTCGATATGAAATTCGACTTGTCTTGGTGGTGGTAATCCAGGTAATTCATCTGGGAATACCTCAGGAAAATCTCGTACTATTGGAAAGTCTTGAATATTCTTCTCTTTGATCTCCTTATCCACCACGTGTGTCAGAAACGCAACACAATCTTTTCGCAAATATTTTCGCATCTTCATACCCGACACTATTTTGAATTTCCTCCCAGAGCTGTCTCCCTGTATTTCCAGTACTCTTCCTTCGGTTTGGGGTATTCGGACGATCTTTTCGGAGCAAACGATCTCAGCGCGATTCTTTGATAACCAATCCATACCTACGACTATATCGAAGCTTCCTAATCTGATTGGAATTAAATCTATGCTAAAATCTTTTTCCGCCAATTTTAAGGTACAGTTCATAATTACATCTTTGGCCCTAACTTCTTGTCCATTAGCAAATTCTATAATATAGGCTTCTTTCAACTTTTGAGGTTCCAAGTCAATTTTCGGCCTAAATTCTAGTGATACAAAGCTCCTATCTGCTCCCGAATCAAATAGTACTGTTGCATAATGATTATTCAAGAGAAACGTACCTGTGACTACATCTGGGTTTCGTCTTGCCTCATCTGCTCCAATTTCAAACACTCGGCCTCGTGCCTGACCTCCTTGATTCCCTTGATTAAATGGTCGCGCTTGATTTGTATTAGGCCTTCGGTTCAGTCTCGGACATGCGTTCCGATAGTGATCAGGGCTCCCACACTCGTGACATGTTCGCCTTCCTCCGCTCTTGCAATCTTTAGCGACATGGCCTCCTTTGCTACACTTGGAGCAAATGATGCATCTTCCGAGGTGTCGATTATTGCACTTGGTGCATCTTGGGCATAGCCCTCTTTCCTTCTCTTCGACCTGTGCTTGAACCCCAAAATTTCCTGTCACCCTATGACCCTTGTCTGTTCTTCCCCCAAACTGCCTTCTTGCAGGCTCTTCTATCTTTCTTTTCCCAGCGGCCTTGTCATTCCCTGATGTTCTTGAACGATTCGCGTTGTTGGTGAGTCTTGTTGCTAAATTTACTGCTTCTTGGAGAGTCTTTGGGTCAGCTGAAGTGACATTTCCTCTGATTCCTTCAGATAAACCCCACACATACCTATCCACTCTGTTTTCCTCGGGCGTCACCAAATGTGGCACCAGCTTTGCCAACTCATGGAAACGGGCAGTGTAAGAGTCTATATCGTTTCCCTTCATTTCATGATTCCACAGTTCTGCCTCCAGCTTCTGGATTTCACTTCTTGGGCAATACTCTCCCTTGAGTAGCTTCTTGAACTCTTCCCACGTAAGGTTGTAAGCCGCTTCCCGTCCACGGGTTTGTACTTGTGTGTTCCACCATGTTAGTGCTCGGCCTTGCAACAAACAAGCAGCAAATTCTACTTTGTTTCCTTCTGTGCACTTGCTGATATGAAGAACGGATTCCATACCCTCAATCCATGTCAGTAATCCCACAGCTCCTTCAGTTCCATGGAATTCTTTAGGGTTGCAGCCCCTAAAGGTCTTATATGTGCATTCCCGATTTCCAGTCGCTCCCGCATTGCTTGAATTAGCATTCAGCCCAGCTGCTACTTGGCTGACAATGTTCGGAAGTGCAGCCATAATTTGCTCCGCCACGAGCCGTGCGACTTCAGGATTCTCTCTTCTTGGAGGCATAGTCCTACAGTTATGGTTTTAATTAAAGGTTTAGTCGCATGGTTACTAATACTATTATTTGGTTACACTTCCTACTTGTTATGTTAATCTAAGTTATGGTACTACTTCATGCATACTATCTTTGTTATCTACACGTATTGTCATAACAACATACCATAATTTCACAATCATGCATCTAAAAGTACTTGAGATACGTAAACATTAACCAAGCATTTCATTCATAAACCATAAATATTCAAATTCCAACAGAAACAATTAACAAAAATTTTCAATGTTTGGAATTTAATGGCTACATGCCCCAAAAATATAAGTTCAAGTTTTAAATAAATCCCCAAAAGCTTCTAATAGTGGTCTTCTAATGCATCAGTGCCCACAACAGCAGTCCCAACACTAAAACCAAGGCTCCTATCACCCAAGCCAGGTACCTACGTAGGGCTCTCACCTCCCTCCTTGTGATGTCAATGATCTCCATAGTTCGGTCTGAGGCTTCACTATGTGATTTCAGTACTTCCATCACTCCATTCAGTGTTTCGTGCTGCTGGTCCAACCTCTCACCATGGAGTTGTATGTCGTGAGACATCATTAGAACCCAATGGCTTTCCTGGGCAGTCATGCCAGGAGGGTGAGCCACAGGTACTCCTGTTACCACCTGGGGGTTTCCTCGCTGCACTCCCGATCGGGAGGACTCTCCTTCGCCTCTTGGTGGTTGGGTAAGACTCACACGTCTAGGTAATGGGACACTCTTCCTTGCCGTGGCCCTAACTCTTGGTCCTCGCAGGATACGTGGAGGGGACCTAGTGAGTGGTGCACTGGATTCTTCTTGGTCGTCTTCATAAGGGTCTCTCTCAACTACGACCGGTGCAATGCCCCTCGGTCGGCCAGTAACGTAGCCGGAAAGGTCTGCCGAGTACGATTGCTCGAAATGGGTATACTCCGAAGGAGTGTGCTCGGACGGGTCATATTCAGACGACATAGTGAGCTGCGATAATAGTAGACTTTGTTATTATGTGTACTATTGTAAGTGCTAAAAATATGCAAGGTTTATGCAACACACACCAAGTCATGCTTACCATGTTTTGGTAGAAAATTTATTTATAAGCATACTTCCATTATGACCAACCCGAGTCTCTCATTATATTTACCCGAATTAAACATAGGTGATCAAGCTTTGTTTAATTGAGGTATAATAATGTGACATTCGACTTGGTTATATTAGCAATATACTTCAGATTTTTTTTTTTTTTTTTTTGACACTCCTTTCGAAAGCCTTTTTGAAAATAGTTTGTGTTATGGTTGGGTTATAGATGTGGTTTCCATAAGAAAACCGGCATTCTCTATAACCTATGGCTCTGATACCAATTTCTGTCACACCCCGCTAAAGCGGAAACACGAGATGTAACAGATAGAGTTTCATAGCATTAGGAAATAAACAACACCAACCATACAATTACACAAAGTATACATTACAAAGTCCCAAAAATTTAAAGTTAAGGGTTTACAATCCCAAAGATTACATGTAACCCAAAATAATGTTTTTATCAAGATATGACAAAAGACGAGTCTCGGTTGATGTCGACATGCATGCTAAATTAAACCTTGTCAGTTACCTTCTTAGCCCCTGAAAAGCGTGTTTAAAACAAAAGGTCAACTACAAAGAGTTGGTGAGTTCACAGGTTTTTCCATACACAACAATTTTTCTTCCAATGGTTACTCTCATGAAACGTTCGTTCATGACAAGCTCCAAAGTTAAAAGGTTTATGAGTACAATTTACAATGAGTGATTTTTGTAAGATATAACAGTGTTGAGCCACTACTAAGCCTCCGACAATCTACGCCCCGCGAACTACCTCAGAGGTGGTATACTAACCCACGTGAGAAGAACATTATTACCAGATAAAGTGCACCCCTACTCGTCAGTTAAGGTGGGTTTGTCAAACCAAATAGCGCTATCCACAAGTATCACCGGCTCGTTACGAGTTAATAAGTAGTGTATTTACTGGGGACTTACCATTTTCATTATCACTCAACATATCTTTATCACTTATGTACAATTGTCCATTCATTAGTACTCATTCTTCAAAGCATAAATATCCACAATTTAATATCATGAATCATTTAGCATTTTAAAAACATAACATGCTTTTCACCCCAAACATTTAAACAAGTAAAAACGGGGCTGTGATTACTCACCTTATCGTGTAGACGCGGAGTTGCGCAAGCTTGATTGCTTAATGCCTTACGGTTCTCCTATAAAGTCAAATAAGCTCTATAAGTCCTTCATAGCTACTCAAGGTTGAACTTAGCTAATTTAGTCCACCTCTTGTGAAATGCCCTTGTTTTAGTTTTTAATTTGACATGATGAATTTAATATTTTCCCAATGTTTTAATCATGTATAGGTACCTATAAGGTTAAAATAGTAAAATCCCACACTTTTTCCAAAATACATAGTCTGGCAGAAACTTTGTTCCTCAAAAATGGTTATTGAAATACACTTTCTGGAATGACAAATTTGCCCATCTTTTTATATGTGGTACTACACTGAGCTAAGAAGGTTTTGACCAAATTTCATAAATTTTGAAGGTGTTTAAGGGGTTCAAATAATTTTTACAAAATAATGCAACACAGAACCTAAAACAGTTTACACCCTTCTGCCATAACCGGCTTTTGGAGGGTCAAAACATAGTATTTTTCAGAGATTTTGCATGGTTTGGAAACCTAACACATAAAGGTGTCTTATGAAAAAAGATTCACAAGTTTTTGATGAGTTTTGAGTGAGTTATGGTCAAAAGAAGTTGCATGTACCAATCTGCCATTTCTGGACAGCTTGACATACTTGGTTTGCACAAAATCTTTAAATGACCAAAACATCGTATATTGTTATGAAATTTTAGCATGTGAAACCTAACTCATAAGAGTAGCTTCCAGAAGAAAAATGAGAAAGTTTTATGCATTTTTCAAAGAGTTATATACAAAATAAACTGACACAAAAATCTGTCAGACTAACTGCTGCACACCAATTTTGTTCTAAGGAGTTTAAGGCTCAAAACTCAATGTTTTTGCATGAGACCAGTGGGGTTCGACTCCCAACTCATTAAACCTTACTCCAGAAGAAAAATGGAGGAATTTGGACATGATTTGACCAAGATAGGGTCGTCCAAAGTGCATGCAATAAATCTGGCAGAATCTGGAACTTACATAAACTCCATAAAAATCACATTTTTAACATTTTAACATCCATAGATATGGATTTCTTTGGTAAGGGTTTAGTTCCCACATCAAATAACATGTTTTTAAAAGAAAATGCTTTGAACTTACAAGAAACATGTGCATGCAAAAACCCCAAAACTCAGATTCTAAAATAAGAACAAAAACCCACATTTTGATGATTTTGCTCATTTCTCTTGAGTTCATGATGGAAGCTCATAGATTATCACCATTTTATGGACATTTATCATGTCATGGGTGTTTAATCTCACTTCTAGAACATCAAGAAGAGTTCATCCATTTGAACAATACGAAAAGTGTAGAAATGCAAGGAAATAGCATAAAAAGATGTTAAAAACTTATGAAGAACACTAGTTAGAGTTCTTACCTTGAGAGATGATTTCTAACACTTTAAGTTTTCTGGAAATTTGGTTTTGGATGCTTGAATAAGGCTGGAATTTTGAAGTATCTTTGGTTGAAGAAAAGTGAAGAAGAAGAGAAGGAGAAGGTAGAGAGAAAGTAGAGGAAGTTGGATGGTCTTTGGATGAGAGTTTGAAAAATGAAGTAGCAAAACAAAAAAAAAGAGAAGGTAATAGAGGGGGGGGGGGGGAGGGGCCGGCCAAACATGGGCCCCCAAACCCTTTGCATAATATTTTTTTTTTAAAAAATAAGCCCATAACTATTTCTTAAAAAAAATCATTTTTTATCTAGAATTTTCATTGCAACATAAGCTTCTAAAATACATTCTTGTTTTATTATTAAATCTTATAAAAAGAAAGATTTATGTTTAAGGTAAAACCCTATATTTTATATAGGTTATATGTTATTTAAGGTATTTTGGCATTTCACAAGGTGTTCCGGTTAGTCTTGGGTCAAAACCGGGTCTTTTAAGCTACTACCGGGAATTTTAGCGATTTTTCGCTTTAATATTTTCTGGATGAGTCCTATTAGGGTATATTCTCTTTATTAACATTAGTGAGGGCTTAACAGATGCTAACCTGGAAGTTTCGATTTTTTTGCCGAATGTTACAGTCAAGAACCTCTTGCCTCAGTGGGATTCTTATTCTATACAGCTTCAAATGTCAAGAGATATGGATAATGAAAAGCTGACTGACATTTTTAGCATCCTTGGTCAACATGAAGACAAGGTAAAAGAGACAAAGGATAAGAACAAAAAGGTGGAAGAATCTTTGACACTTCTGAGTGAGAACAAGAAAAGCGGGGGGTTGAAGGCAAATGCTTTGATTTCCGATATGAGGAAGAAAATGAGGAGTTCTGATGATGATGAAAGTGCTGGTTCTGGAGATGAAATGAATGATATTGCTGAAAAGTTAGCTTTGTTGACTAATAGCTTTCAAAATAGGTTTGGTAGAAAGAAATTATATTCAAAGACTAAACCTGAATATCACAAAGCTAATAAATACAAGAGATCTGAGAAGAGATATGAGGACAAAGAGGAAGAGAAAGAGGAGAAGGAGGAGAAATAGGAGAAAAAGGAAAAGGAGGAGAAGAAGGATAGAGATGATAGAAACAGTTTCAATTGCGGTAAGCTTGGTCATTTTGCCCATGAGTGCAAACACAAGAAAGTAAAGAACTCTGAGTACTATCAAAGGAAATCGCACTTGGCAAAGGCATAAGTGAGTGGAAAGCCGATCAATGCTGAAGAAGAAATATGGCTTGTTGATTCCTCAGATGATGAAGAAGCTCATTTTACAGAAGTAAAGCACAACTTAATGGCTAAATTGGATGAGGATGACCAGGAATCCGAGGTACAATCTCTTTATTCTTCTGATAATTCTGATATTGACTCTGAAACTGAAGATTCTAAATATGAAGAAATGCAACTCGTGATATCTGAACTTGAAAAGAAATTTGAAAAAATTCAAAAGAAACTTAACACTGAGAAAAGTTCATTATTGAGATATCAAGATGAGACACTTCTTTATAAATGCTTAGCCGAAGATAGAGAAAAAGAAAAAGAAGTCATTAAAATAAAAAATCAAAAGCTTGAATCTGAAATTTCTGAATTGAAGAAGAAAATGAGAGATATAAGTGATGAAAATATAGATTTTCAGTTTAAAATTAAGATTCTTTCTGAAGAAAGAATAGTAGCTTATGCAAAGATCAAGCAACTTGAGGATTTAAACTTTAAAAGAGGTCAGACTGAGCAAACTCTTAAATTAATAACTAGTAACCCAAAAGATACTCGATTTTATAATCTAAAAATGGGACTAGGATTGTCTGATGTTGAGGTTCTAAAGAAAGCACCTGAAAATGTTTACACAATTGAAAAATTGGGTGAAGGTTTGAAGGAAACAAGTAAAATTGAAATACCTCCAATATCAGAAATTTTTGTTAGATGTAGCATTTCAGCTCCTGTTTCTAATAAAGAGGAAGACAAGATGGATAAAGGTTCGGACGAAAAGCCTAGATTCAATACGACAAACTTTAAGTACGATGAATTAAATTCCAGTTATAAAACCAAAAAGGTTGAACTAACTGAATTTAATTCATTATTTTCAAATGAATCTATGGATAAATCTACCGATTCTAAAATCAATGAATCTGAATCTGTTAAGTCTGAATCTTGTGACTAAAAGGTGTCAAATTTTAAATCAAATTCTAACAAAAAGGAGTTTGTTCAAGAAACCATTTCTGAATTTCCTGATCTGGATTCGGCATTGATTAAAATTATTGACTTAGAAAATCAAATTTCTGAGTTAAAATTACAAGTTGAAAAATTAAATGATGATAATGAAAATATTGGGATGGATTTAGATCAAAGTCTAAAAGTCAATTATGATCTTTGGACTCAAATTCGAAATCTTGAATCTCAATTATTTGAATTATCAAAATCTAAAGATTCAAATACTTGTAAAAAGTGTTCAAATCAATGTGAATCAACAGATCAGCCTAAATCATCAAGTTCGGTCAATGCAAAAGGGAAATGTTCTTTTGAAGGAATTAATCTTAAGACAAAAGACTCAATCTCTATAGATAAATCATCATTTGTATGCTTTGATAATTCATTGTTTGAATCTAATTCAGATTCGAATGAAAAAGAATACAGCACTTATGAGAAAGGAGAATCATCCGGAAACAAATCTGATTCTTGTTCAAATGAGTCTTCTATGTCTTAGAGTTCTAACATTTCTTCTTCTTCTTTCTCAGAAATGGATGAAGAAAAGTGCTTGGATTTGAAGGAGCCTGTTGGAAATAGCAAGAATAGGAGTACTAATGTTGAGAAATGTGGTTCTTTGAATAAAAATTGTATACATTCATGTAATGTTTACAATGCTTGTGGAATTAAAAATTCCGCACTTTCAGATTTTAAACTGTTGACACAAGCTAAAAGGAGAATACATTGTTGGCTATTTTATACTAAACAACAACGCTCCTAAAAACAAAAAGTTTCATACTTCACCTTCTTCTTCTAAATCTTCAGCTAATAAATTTGCAAGAATGTTCGGTTTTGGGTTAAACAAAAAGAATAAAAAGAAGGAAACAAAATCAGTTGAGGTGAATATGGTTTGGAAATGGATTCCCAAAGATCAAGTAAACAAACCAAATTCACAAAATGAACTCACTTTTAAAGGTAAAATTCAAGGTTCATCAACTGAAATAAACAAACTGATCCGTACCAACAATAAAGGACCCATACTGATATGGGTACCTAAGATGAGGTAATTTTCTTTTACAGGACCGTCATGTGTGGGTCATTGATTCGGGAGCTTCAAGACACATGACGGGGTACAAGCACTTATTGCATGATTTTTCTGTACATCCTGGCGGATCGGTAGGTTTTGGCAACAACTCAAAAGGTTATGTTCGAGGCTACGGAACGTTAAAGAATGATTCGATGTCCATTGAGAAGATTCTGTATGTAGAAGGTTTAGGGCATAATCTTTTCAGCATAAGTCAGTTTTGCGACAAGGACTGTAAGGTTATCTTTGACAAGAAGTTCTGTTATGTTGTGGATGAGAAAGGTTCAGAAATCTTCAGAGCGAAACGATGCGGAGATTTATATATCACTGATTTCGCAAGTCTTGTTGCTTCGAAACAAGTATGTCTTGTGTCAAAGGCTTCTCAAGATGAATGTTGATTGTGGCATAGAAGACTGTCTCACCAAAACTTTCGAAGTATCCCCAAGCTGAGGATTGATGGATTAGTTTCAGGACTCCCAGATTTGAAGATCGACAAAGTTTCTATTTGTCCGACTTGTGAAATGGGCAAGATGAAACACGTTTCTCACAAGTCCAAAACTTTGTCCAACTGTAATAACGCTCTGGAACTAATTCACATGGATCTTTGTGGCCCGATGAGGACTCAATCAATGGGAGGAAAGAAGTACATCTTAGTTATGATTGATGAGTACTCGCGCTACACTTGGTTGGATTTTCCGCGACTCAAATCTGAAGCACCTGAGCTGATCATAAAATTCATCAAAAAGATACAGATTCTTCTACAACGTCCAGTTCGAAAGATAAGAAGTGACAACGAAACTGAATTCAAGAATGCTACGCTACAATCTTTTCTTGATTCTGTTGGAATTTCCCACAACTTTTCTGCACCAATAACTCCACAACAAAATGGAGTGGTTGAGAGAAAGAATCGGACGCTTGTAGAAGCAGCTCGAACAATGCTTGCCTATTCGGGACTTCCACCAAGTTTGTGGGCTGAAGCAGTTTCCACCGCATGCTTCACACAAAACAGGACCATTATTAATAAAAGATTAAATAAAACTGCATATGAAATCATTAATAATCGCAAAGCCAATATTAAATTTTTGCGTGTTTTTGGATGCAGATGTTTTGTGCTGAAGGATCGTGAACACCTTACGAAATTCCAAGTCAAAGCTGATGAAGGGATTTTTATTGGTTATTCCTTGAATTCCAAAGCATACCGAGTCTACAACTATCGCACAAAGTCAGTCATCGAAAGCATTAACGTAACGTTTGACGAGAATGTGACATTGACTTCTGGACAACACGGTCCAGGACTCGGACCTCAATCTGAAGCTTCTACTAAAAAAGGAGTAGAACCCGTACAAAAACAGTTTTCTAATTATGTATTAAATAACAATAATACTAATGATTTAGATTTGTTATTTCATGATGCGTTTATGGATTATTGTGCATATATGGAACCACCTATCACATCCGTAAATGCATCTCCACAACAGACGAGTGTCATCTTCTCTGGTCCATCTGAAGATGTCGGTGCTAGTACTTCTGGTGCAACTAACGTGACTCCGAATGAAACTACATCTGTACTAGTCTCTGAACCTGAGATTCAACCTGAAGTTATGGTTTCAGAAAACACATCATCGGAGGCTTCTACACCTGAATTACAAATACCAGAAGTTGAATTACCTGTACTGACTCAAGTGCCTTCAGCTGAATCAACCGAAGAAATTCTTGCGGTTTTGGATGAAAATGACTCAACCAACACTCGTGCAGAAATTCCGACACTCCCAAGCACACAAAAATGGACAAGAGCACATCCTCCTGTGGATATTATTGGTGACATCAAGGATGGTGTAAAGACACGATCTGCGACTACAAACGAGTGTTTGTTTGTCAATTTCCTGAGCTTATTAGAACCCAAGAAGGCATCAGAAGCATTACAAGATCCAGGTTGGATAAATGCTATGCAAGAAGAGTTAAATGAGTTTAAGCGTAATGATGTTTGGTATTTGGTGAAGCGTTCTAAGGACAAGACCATAGTTGGAACAAAATGGGTCTTTAGGAACAAAAAGGATGAAGCGGGGATTATAGTTAGAAACAAAGTTAGATTGGTCGCAAAAGGTTATAATCAACAAGAAGGAATTGATTATGATGAAACTTACGCACCAGTGGCAAGGATTAAAGCCATCAGGATTTTTCTTTCATATGCCGCTCATAAAAACTTGAAGGTCTTTCAGATGGACGTCAAGTCTACCTTTCTGAACGAGATTCTTCATGAAGAGGTTTATGTAAGTCAACCTGAAGGTTTTGTAGATCCGAAATATCCAAACCATGTCTATGTCTTGGACAAAGCCCTTTACGGACATAAACAAGCTCCACGGGCATGGTATGAAACTCTAACTATCCATCTGCTTGAATCTGGATACACCAAAGGTACAATAGATACAACTCTGTTTCTCAAAAAGAAAGGTGGTGATTTAATACTTGTACAAATATATGTTGATGACATTATATTTGGCTCTACAAACCCTGATATGTGTAAAGATTTTAAAGAGGTGATGAAAAGCCGTTTTCAAATGAGCATGATGGGGGAATTAAAATTTTTTCTTGGACTCCAAGTAACACAATCAAACGAAGGCATTTTCATAAATCAATCAAAATATATAAATGATATGCTAAAAAAGTTTGATTTAAATTCTTCCCCCGTCATGAAAACACCAATGGCTACTGGTCGGCTTTTGGACGCTGATTTATCCGGTAAATCAGTTGATCAAAAGCTATACCGTAGCATGATTGGATCTTTACTATATCTTACGGCAAGTAGACCGGATATTATATTTGCAACATCTTTTTGTGCTCATTTTCAAGCTAATCCTAAAAAGTCACACCTGATTGCCGTTAAACGGATCCTTCGGTATCTCAAAGGCACAAGAAATTTGGGCCTTTGGTATCCAAAGGATTCGGGGTTTGAGCTAATCGCATTTAAAGATGCAGATCATGTCGGAAATAGAATGGACAGGAAAAACACATCTGGTGCTTGTCAATTTCTGGGGGATAAACTTGTAAGCTGGTCTTCAAAGAAGCAAAACTGCGTGTCAACATCTACTACGGAAGCGGAATACGTGGCCGCGGCAAGCTGTTGCTCTCAAGTGCTTTGGATGAAGACTCAACTAAAGGATTACAGATATATCATCAACAAGATCCCTATCTATTGCGATTCTAAAAGCGCAATAGCAATCACAGAAAATCATGTTCAACATTCTAAAACAAAGCACATTGATGTCAGGTACCATTTTATCAAAGATCATGTTGAGAAATGAACCATTGAAATGCATTTCGTGCCTACTAAACTAGAGCTTGCTGATTTATTCACAAAACCTTTAGATGAAAAAAGGTTCAATTTCTTAATCAGCAAACTAGGGATGTTAAACACTTAGGCATTTCTCTGTTTTCTTCAAAACATTGAGGGGGAGCATGTGTGCTTGTTTATTTAATTATATTCTATTTTTGAGGGGGAGTTAGAATTTTTTCATCAAGTGATATATCTAACCAATCTGGACTCATGTTCAATGAGTACCAAGCTTTTCATCTGTACTTGCAGATTTCTCTGAAGTCGAGACAACTGCATATGCATCTGTTTAGGGGAGCAGGATGGCATAAGTCTGTAAGTATGGTAGTATTTCACATAATACAGTTTTTATAAAAAAAAAAGGTTTTGAGAGGGGAGGAACAATTCTTTAAAGGAAAAGAGCTTAAAATGTTTTAAACTGATGAGAGAGTGTTGAAAAGTTCATTTTTTTTTTCTGAAAAAGTTGGAATTGTTTTTGAAGAAAACCCTTACTTTTCGCATCCTCAAGGATACGAGAAGTGCACAACTCACATCCTCAAGGATACGAGAAGTGCACAACTCGCATCCTCAAGGATACGAGAAGTGTACAACTCGCATCATTAAGGATATGAGAAGTGCACAACTCGCATCCTCAAGGATACGAGAAGTACACTACTCACATCCTCAAGGATACGAGAAGTACACTACTCGCATCCTCATGGATACGAGAAGTGAGCTACTCGCATCCCTAAGGATACGAGTAGTAAGTGTTCGCAACTTGTTCATTGCGAGAAGTGATACTTGTGGTTTCAACACGAGAACTTTTTCTCACTTGGAAGAACTCGCATCCTTGTTCATGCGAGTTTTTCAGGTTAACAGTAACATATCAGTTTTTCTTGACATGTGAAGTCCAATAACAACGTGCCACGTGTCTTTTTTAAATGTAGGTATAAATACAATTTTTAAAATGATCAATTCCCACATCTTCATATTCCTTTCATCATACGAAAACCCCTGAAATCACTGTTCATCTTCTTCACTTCGACTTTCAACTTCAGTTCAACATTTCTTTCGATTCAGGTATTCATTCCATCTCATTCTTGTTTCTGTGTGTTCGTATTATAGATTAGAAGTTTTCTATCCGTTTATTTTTTATTTACATTCATTTTAAGATCATCAATTTCATTCATAACAGTTTTAAAAACTGTTCATCTTCTGTATTGGTGTTCTTCATTTTTTAAAATCCATCTATTAGGGCTTAATGTTAGAAATTAAAATTTTCTTAATGATGGGTTTTAGTTTTTCGAATCTGTATGTGTGGTTTTTGTGTTCAAAAATATGATTTTTAAATCAAATGTTGAATCCATCAGGTTTTTGAATGTTGTGTGTAATCAGAGTTATAAATTTTACTCTGAAAATGCCTAAGTATTGAACTCGTACTATTCTTGAAAGTCAAGAACTCGTATCTTTTGGGTTACGAGTTTCTTTAAACTCGCATTATTCTTCAAAGTCAAGAACTCGCATGTGTCTTGAGTCAACAACTCGCATCCTTCGTGTTACGAGTTCTTCAAACTTGTTCTTAATGCTTAAAGGTCAGAACTCGCATCTTTCTTGTTGCGAGTTCCTCAAAACTCGTATTCTTTTGTTGCGAGTTTCTCTGAACTCGTATCCTTCTCAATGCGAGAAGTCAAGAACTCGCATCCTTCTTCATGCGAGTTCCTCGAATTTTTTCATGTGTGTTGCGAGTTTCTTGTGTGTTCATGTTGATTGCGAGTTGTTGATTGTCAATTGGTTGCGAGTTCTATACTTAGTGGATTTTCAGTTTTTTTTTGAAAAAGTGATTTTTGCCAAAATTAATCATTTCAGAAGTGTTTTTCAAACCAACAGTTTACATGGCAGAAAACTAGGAGGAACAAAGCAGAGTTCAGGGTTTTGGTGAAAACATACCAATTATTCCTGAAGCAACACCAGATGTTCCACTTCCATTCACACGCTCAGTTCAACCATCTGTAACCGAAGGAGATCCAGATCACATCCTAATTCTTCCACGCGACTATGTGGAAATCAAGGCCAACAATCACCATGTTGACTTTGATAACAGCAACATATCTCCGATCATCAAAGAAATTTTAAGGAATCACCCGTTCGCATATGCATTGACTCATACAGCCAATGTACCTATGTTGTATCTTCAACAAGCCTGGAAAACCATTATACACACCATGGAGAACCGAAGGCCAATCTTCTTGATACAAATTGATGAGTTTATTACAAAGCTGGATTTTCATAGACTACGGCTTGTTTTGAAGTTACCTGGGCCTGAATCCAGACCTTGGAGAACATCATTTGATTCTTATGCACCGGAAGCTGAAGTGTTTGAAGGCATTAAGGCTATGGGATACACTGGTGAGCTGAATCAAATCAAAGACTTCAACAAAGCAAATCTGCCGCCTTTGTATTATACGATATTCTCCGTGATCAACAGGTGCCTAACTTCAAAGCACTCGAGCATCGACAATGCAAGTCTAAGTATTCTAAAGTTGTTCCACGCGGTAGTGTATGATCTCCATGTAGATTATGCAGTTATCTTTTGGAATGAGCTCCAACAAAGAGTGGAAGATAGAGAAAAGAAAAAAAGGCAAACCTTATGTGCCCTACATGAGGTTCTTACAAATAATCGTTCATAGCATGTTGCGGTCAAACAAAGATATTGCACGGCGATTGAACCATCCTTCTGTACCGGAAAAGTCAATGCAGTATCTTCAAAGGGAAAAGCACAATTTCCATTATGAAATGCCTTTACCGGAAGGGTTCCTTGGATACGCGGATCAGAACGCTGAGTGCATTATTGAGTATAGAGAGTCTACGGTCCGGCCAGAACCGGAGGGACCTACCCAGGACTCAACCCCTAGGCGAGAGGAGTCGGTGAGGGTTCGTGATGCAAGTTCTACTGAACGGGGAGAGTCGAGGGAAAATTCCAAGAGGGGAACCGGTGGGGGTCAGTCACCTATACTTGAAGATACACGGTTGTCGTCTGAGGACACACATTTAGATGATCGTGTAATACAAGATACCGATGAGCTAATTCCCCAACATGTTGGAAGAGCTCCTTCGGTTGAGTCTTTTAATGATGGTACATGGTATGACAATGCGTCTGATCCCGTGGAGGAACAAGCTAATAAAAATGATGATTCTGATGATACTGATGATAATGATGGTGCTGATGCGGCTAATGTTTTAGGTAATATAGCCGATATTCTAGAATTTCCACGAATGCATTCTTCAGCTAACATCAATGTGGAAGAGTTTAATTTTGATGATATGCCTTTGATGTCTCTTCATAATGTTGAGGAAATGGGAGGTACAAGGAGAATCTAGGGAGATATAGTCGAAGATGTCAGTAAGCTTGTGAGAGAAACTGAAGAAAAAATCATGGAGAGTGTGAGATCTACCACGACCTTCTATACCAGACGGGCATCCACATCCACCACCGGATCTCATATGTTGGGATCAGGTGTTGAAAAAGTCGTTAGTCGCCCACTAACGCAATTGCACACCTCAGCCATCCACTTGGCTTCTTCTCAACAAGAAGCCGTCTCACTTTCTCACGGGGTTTTAGCACATAATCTATCCGGATCTCACTTGGAGAGTTCGGGTATTGAAACAGAGCGACTCCCTCCCCGGTCCTCGACCTTCATTCCTGCACAAGTTGAGAGTCTAGTGCCAGTTGCTAGTATTTTATCTTCTTTGCATAGGACACTTATGGGAACATCTGATGAGAGTCTTCGTGACCCATCCGGAACACTCAGAGTAGATCCTTCTTCAAGACTACGAGGACAGAGTAGAAATCCTACCAGTGCTAACATCATGCCAACACTGAACGTAGGTCACACAGTTGATTCAACTGCTGTGCAAACGGAACACCTAAATGGTACCAGAGTTAGATTACCCGTCTTTATGACAAGGGAAGATCTCGATGGTGCCCTAAAGGCTGTTGAGGAATCACTCATTCAGGAGATACAAGGAGTGAAAGCATTATTGAAAGGCAAAGGGCTGGTTATTGATGAGCCCGCGATACGTCCACGTCCGAAAATCTTTATGCCTCTGCCCTCACAAGTTTGTGTAACTCCGCCTCCAAAATCTACTGTGCCTCCACAAGATTTATTTGTCGAAGAGTTAAAGGATCTTTTCTATGCCAGATTGTTATCTATCAGTCCTGAAGATCACCAAAGCCAAAGTCTACTACAACTACTTCAGAATTTCCAACCCCGACATCAACCACCTCCACCACCACCACCACCTCCACCTATACCTACACCAACTGCTACACCCACGGAGTTCAATGCGTTCAAGTCAGAAGTTGTACAGTCTCTATGTGATATGAAGAAGTCCATGGATGAGTTAGCCAAGCAAGTAGCTATCCTGAATCAGAACTGTAAAACACAAGCCCAAGGTACAAAGCGAAAGCATGATCAGGATCCCGATGATCATGATCATGAGGGGGAGAAGAGCAAAAAGAGAAGGGCTGAGTCTGAAAGCTCCAAAGGTGAAAAGAAAAATCCGCCTGTTTCTGAGATATCTGATATGTTTGAATCCGGTGCAATGGGAGAGGAAAGTGGGAACAGATTGTGCTATATATTGATCCGAATGTGGAACCGATGGTTGAAAAGCCGAAGGTAGACGAGGAAGAAATAAGAAAGGCGAATGAAAGTGAAGGATTTGTGGATTTTATTGATGTCAGTTCGGACGAGGAAGATAATGAAAGAGGAAAAAAGTGTGACAGTTTTTGGAAGGTTAAATAAGAAGAAGAAGAGATTAGTTTGATGGTTTATGATGGTATGGCAAATGTTGAAGTTGAGTTCAATGATGATGAGGTTGACTTTCTCACTGAGATCTTTGGTCCGAAAACACCGGAGGACATCACTATGAGCCCCATTCAATCACCTGAACCCATTTCTTCTACATTATTACCTGTAATACCCCGGGTAAGTTCGTTAATTAAATTCTCTTTCCGTTAATCTTGGTTAACTTTAAAATAGGATGTTTAGGGTAAGCTTGGGTTAAATTATAAGTTAAAGGTATTTTGGGTCATTAGTGAATAGTTCAAGGACTAGGATTATAAATTAAGTTAATATTATCCCTTAGACTATCCAGATATTTTCATAATTCAGCAAATATCAGTGTGTGTGTGTGTGTGTGTGTGTGTTTTGAGACCAAAAGAAAAAAGAAGATAAAGAATAGGGTTAATACTTCATTTGGATCCATTGGAAGTGAATTGAGGTATGTTTCCTTTACATTTTATGTTGGTAATGGCTAATAGATAGTTTCTATCGGAGTAGAATAGTCGATTTCATGTCTGGTAATAATTTCTGTCGAATCTGGGTAAAAATGGGGTAAACCGACAGAGGTTTCCGGACACATTATGGTGGTGTCCGGTAGTCTCTTTTGATAGTGTCCGGAAGTTGTTCTTATGGTGTCCGGACGAATCAACTACCCGGTAAGTTCCTCTTTTCCATGGTTTCTTGATGATATTAATTACCGGATGGTGTCCGGATTTCTTTGGTTTCCGGGAATTGTCCGGATTGTTTATGTCGTCCGGAAAGTGGTGTTGTCCGGTTTGTTTAGATTGTCTGGAAAGTTATGCTATCCGGATTGTTTGAGTTTTCCGGATAGTCTTGTGGTGTCCGGAAACTTTAGCTGTTTGGTCACTTTTGGGATTTCAGATACTTTTGGGTATCCGATGGCTTTGTGTTTTGTCGACTATTGGATAGGATATGAAAGAGGACTGGATATAAGTTCGGGTTTGGGGGAAACATCTGAGGATGAGAGTTAGGTAGATTTATCTAGAGTTCTTAGCCTTAGTAAGTCTTATGTGTTCCATTTGGTAAAAAGATGTTTGTATCTAATTGTTTCAGATTCTGTGAATTTGGAGTGAAAGCTGAATCTGTTGGGAAAAGCTTGAAAGAGTTTTAATAAGCAATCAGGTGAGTTTTACTTTAAAAATGTTTTCAACTAGAATACATATATGTGGATTGAGTATGTGATAAGTAGTGTGATTATGTGCATATGTATGAAGTATGATATATTGAGGTGTATATTATATTTATACGAGTATTACACTACACGAGAGCACGTTGGCTGGGCTTAGGACCGGTGGAGTTGGCTGTACAGAGGGACAGCGGTGTTGGTTGTAGTTTTAGTACAACGGAGTAATTTTATTAGTTGGCTCACAACCATCTAATATGGCCATGGAAATGAGACAGGAAAGTACACGATGCATGAGTTATACTTGGTATTTATATTTGAAATGGTGTATATGGTGTTTGTATAAACGGTTGTAAACTAACAGGGATTTTCTCACTTAGACCACTAGGTCTAACCCTCATTTTGTTTTAAAAATATGTATTCTAGGTCGTGGATCAAGTAAGAGAAATTGAGAAGGTTAATCCGTGCTTAGCTTTTGGAAGATGTATGTTTTGAAGACCATGATGTATTTTGTAGTTATAACTCCGTCATTAGTTATAATGTAAATTAATTAGCAAAAAGTTTGTAATGGAATCCGTAATATAGTTGTATAGACTAAGGGACCGAAGTTGTTATGTGATGTATCTTTTGATTATGTAACGATGTTATGCAATATATGTTATTTGACACATGTTTAAGAACTGGGTCGTTACATTACCAACCCAGCCTGAAACCACAAATCTCAACATTAATCTTAACCAACCAAACCTTGATCAAACCAAAATACCATCTCCTGAACCAACTAATCCAAGACCTGATTCACCAATTATGCCTGATCCTTTCACCGAAGAAAACAAACCTGAAATACCCGAACCACCCATCATACCAACTTCTAACCCTTCAGCTGATCAAGCTGGACCCTCAAACCCTTCTACATCAAATCAGCCTGGTCCTTCTAGTACAATTCAAGAGGCAAAGGAAAGATTAAGACTGTCTAGGTTGAGAACACCGTTCATGGAGGAGACTGAAAGAAGGTTGTTTGTGCACAGAATAAGGAGACTTGATCCGTATGCAGTTTTGGGGATCAACGATCAGTCAGATGCGTTCAAGTTCGAATATGTTTATTTCTTAAGGGGGAATTGCCAAAAGGAACGGTTTGTTAAAAGTAAGAAGTTAACTGTGCAAATAAAGGAGGTCTATGTCAAAAGATTCTACAAGTTGTTCTTTCCTTACTTCGTGGTACATAGACAGGATTGTCGAGATTATACTTTTAGTGAAGCTGATTTTTGCCATCTCACAATGGATGATTTCGAGTTCATGTACAACTTCTTCCAAGATTTACAGATCAGAAAAGAAAATATTCTTATTGCTTTGAACGCCATTAAGAGGTTTTTGCGGAGACATATTTTGTATACTCAAAGTCATGATTTCCAAATGGCATTGGAGAGTAATCAACCGATGGTGAATCTCATACGTCCAAATCAAGAATTGGGAGGTCTGATGAGAAGGCCTCTATATACTGTTATTGATGATCCGGAGTTTGGCATTACGTTCAGAAATGATAGGGGGCATAAGATCTTTATTCGGATTGCTGAGTTGGCCAAGTATTCTGATGGGACACTGAAGGTTGTACTGTTACAGTTGGAATAAAGACTGAAACGACATGACGGAGAGAGGAAGATCACTTCGATGTCTTATCACGCAAGAATCTTACTGGTTAATGCAATTAATGAGATCAACGACAGAATCTCATTCCGGATTGCCATGCGAAGAATTGAATCATATTTGGGTTTCAGACCAAGACGACCGGAGCTGCCTTGATAACTAAAGGGGAGATTGTTAGAGCAATATTGTAGTTATCAGGCAGATAGTCTTTTGTATAGTATTATACTTTCCAGTATGAGGTATGGGCATGTCATACCCTTACTATATAAGGAAAGACTCTTCATGTAATTCATAACCCTTTGTGTCATTTGTACTTACACTTTTCAATACATGAATGACATTCTCTCATTACTTTCTCTCTCTAGATTATACTTGGATTGATTGCTAGATATTTGGGACTTATCACCTTTGATGAAAAATCATCAAGTTCATATGAAAGAAAATCACCAGAGGGGATACAGATTGCTGAGGAGCCCAGTTCCTCAAACACGAGAGAAGAGAATATCAATCTGATATTCAATGATTTCTTTGATGATGAAGATTCCTCTGAAGACATCACCAGAGGTAATCAGGCTCAGAGCTCTGCCGAACAGAACTTAACAGGTACATCTCTGACAGGTCCCTCAAATACTTCACCATCTACTTCTCTGTCCACCGGTCAAATTCAGAGAAATGAGGGACAACAATCAGAAGTAGAGCCTGAACCTGGACCATCATCACCACCTCTGACCAATGTTGGAAGAAATTCGCTATATGAAAGCTCACCTTCTCAGAGCCCTGCTGGTACCTCACAGAGCAAATAGGCTACACTCCAGAGCGGTGTGCCTCAGAGCCCTGCTGCCAATTCTCAGAGCTCTGACGCTGACATTCATCTTTTCCCTTCATAAGCACATGCACCACCTATTGTCCATGCTCCTATGACCAGATGGACAAAGGATCACCCCCATCACCAGATTATAGGTGCTGCTGAAGATGGTGTAAAGACAAGATCTGCCACAATCAATGAAGCTTTCTTTGTGAATTTCTCAAGCATGATTGAGCCAAAGAAAATTTTTGAAGCCCTGGAAGACCCAAAGTGGATTAAAGCCATGCAAGAAGAGCTTCTTGAATTTGAAAGAAACAAAGTTTGGTCCTTGGTTCCACTTCCAAAAGATAAAGCAGCTATTGGAACCAAGTGGGTTTTTAGAAATAAGAAAGATGAAGATGGAGTAATCATCAGAAAACAAAGCAAGGTTGGTTGCAAAGGGATACTGCCAAAAAGAGGGCATTGATTATGATGAAACCTTTGCGCCGGTGGCTAGATTAGAAGCAATCAGAATCTTTCTAGCCTATGTTGCTCATAAAGGTTTCAAGGTCTATCAAATGGATGTAAAATCTGCGTTTCTAAATGGCAAATTGCAAGGGGAAGTGTATGTCCAGCAACCTCCAGGCTTTGAATGCTCAGAGTTTCCAGATCATGTATACAAGCTAGACAAAGCTCTGTATGGGCTTAAACAAGCTCCCAGAGCCTGGTATGAAACTCTGTCAAACTTTCTGTTGGTCAACCATTTCGAAAAAGGTACTGTGGATACTACCTTATTCTTTAGCAGATATAAAAATGATATACTTCTGGTACAGATATATGTTGATGACATTATCTTTGGGTCTACTAGGCAAGAGTATTGTGACAGGTTTGAGGATTTAATGAAAAGTGAGTTTAAAATGAGCATGATGGGAGAACTTTCTTTCTTCCTTGGTTTACAAGTAAAACAATCCATCAGAGGCACCTTTATTAGTCAATCAAAATATGTTTCTGATATTTTGAAAAAGTATAAGCTCAATAACTCAAATCCTATGAAAACTGCTACTGCCACTGGAGTTAAACTTGATCATGATCCTCAGGGTAAATCTGTGGATGTAAAGAACTACAGAGGCATGATATGGTCACTTCTGTACTTAACTGCTAGTAGACCTGATATAATGTTTTCAACCTGTCTCTGTGCTAGATTCCAAGCTAATCCTAAGGAATCCCATTTGTCTGCTGTCAAACGAATTTTTAAATATCTCAAAGGGACTCAATTCTTGGGTCTCTGCTATCCTCTTAACTCTGGTTTTGAGCTTATAGCATACACATATTCAGACTATGGAGGATGCAGGAATGACAGAAAGAGTATTTCTGGTAGCTGTCAATTGGTAGGGGATAAGCTAGTCAGCTGGACATCCAAGAAGCAGAACTGTGTGTCAACCTCTACAGCAGAAGCACAATATGTTGCTGCTGCTACTTGTTGTTCACAAGTCACTTGGATGAAAACTCAGCTCGGAGACTATGGCCTGGAGTACAACAAAGTTCCAATTCTCTGTCACTCCAAGAGTGCTATAGCAATTACAGCAAATCCAGTCCAGCACTCAAAGAGAAAGCATATCGATATAAGGTACCACTTTATCAAAGATCATGTTGAAAAAGGGACAATTGAAATGTATTTTGTTTCAACTGACTTCCAACTTGCTGATCTGTTTACAAAAGCCCTTGATGAAAGGAGATTTAATTTCTTAATCAGCAAGATGGGTATGCTGAACATGTCCTCCTAAACTCTGGTAGCATCATTAGAGTCTCTGACTTTCATATCAGAAATCCGACAAAGTAGGTAGGTAGGTCATGTCAACAGAGCCTCTGATATCAATCTCAGAGCTCTGCCAACATAGTTTTTCAATTTTTTCTTGTTTATTTGGGTCTCAACTCTGTTTCTCTGAAACTCTTTTGTAAATAAACATCAAATCTTTCAAAAGTTGCTCAAATCAAGGGGGAGCTTAAAAGATAAATCTTTGAATACACTCATCATTTTAGGGGTAGCTTAAAAGGAAATAAGCATTGTTTAAGGGGGAGCAAGTCAAAAAATTTCAAATCTTCATGACTTGGCTTGTTGAATTAAAGAAAAATCTTTTTGAAGGAAGGGAAAACCTATTCTGATGAAAACCATTTTGACTATATCTCAGAACTCATACTCAGAATCAGGTCTCTGGAAGAATTCACCAGAGTCTCTGACATAAACATCAGAACTCTGTGATTCCTCTGAGAAACTTCTATCGTACTAGTTCTCTGATTATTTTTCATCATCAAAATTAGGATTTGCAAATGATTTTAGGGTAAAGGTGAAACATCATGTCAATCTGGGTCACTTGAAGAATGTAAGAAGTCAATCAACAAGGGCAAGAATGTGCTGAGAGTTCCAACAGAGCTCTGCCACTTCTCTGCCTTATACTTTCTCTGATATTGGTCATCAAAAGTGCGGGTTATTTCTGAGCCTCAACCACATGTCACCCACCAATCTCTAACCGTGACGGTTCCATATCAGAAAAGTTTTCAGACCCAGAACCTACTTGGCAATTTTTGATTGGGCAACTAACCACTAGCTGGTTCCCACGTTCTACTGTAGAAACGTTCCACTATCTAACACTCAAGTGCCTACAGTACCTGCGATGGTTTTCCCAGCCACATTCTTTGAGTATAAATACCCAATTGAATCACGCACTCCATTTCTTACGCTTTCTGAGTATTCAAACCTGCAATCTTCCCTCCTTTGAGCAAAAATATCTTCTTTGTGTTCTTCAACCTTCAAACCTGCAACAATGGCCAACCAAGAAAACTCAGCTGAATCAAGCAGGATTGTTCCTGTCGATATAATCATTATCCAACCCTATGAGTTCATCGATAACAACTATCGATTCTCTGCAAACCCTGCTAACCTTGAACCCCTCTATCATGTCTTCGTCGAGTTCTTTCGACGTTCTTGTTAGCTCCAACTTATGTTATAAGAGGTATTGAAAAATAGGCTGAGAAGACTTCGGCAAAAGCCTACATCAGGTCCTTCACTAGTCATCAACCAGAAGACCATCAGAGGACAAGGCCACAAAGCCTCTGTCACCCTTGGCAGAGCCTCTGTGGTATGAAGACTCAGAAGCTAAAGATACTTGAAGACAAAGACAAGGACAAGTGTGCCTCTCACGTGACTCTACTGTACGAAGATCCTGAAGATCAATAGTACAAGGCGTGCCCTGCCACTTTCCACGTGTCATCTTTTGAAGGGTCACAACTTTTGCAGAAGGCGGCGCACTACATCAACGTATACCAGAATCAGTCCCACAACCTTGTCTCTTGTACCCTTGTACTTCTTGTCTACTATTTGTCCCCTGTCGACTAGTATAAATAGAAGGTCTCTACCAAACCTTTAAATGTAACAATTGCACATTACACACACACACACACACACACACACACACATACACACACACACACACACACACACACACACACACCAGTTTAGAGCTTATTATCTATAAATCATATACCTTATGGTGTTCTTGAAGAATCAAATAGAGACGAATCATTGAGCTATAATTTTGTTATTTACTATTTCGTTTCTCTATTTCTATGTGTAAATCTACCATCTCTATCAACTCAAACCGCTTATAAAAACCCTTCCGCATCTACATGATTTATACTATGTTTTAAGCATTTGTAGTTGATATATCATTGTTGAGTCTTAAAGTGGGATCAACAATTGGTATCAGAACGAACTTTGATTTTCAATATCAAAGGATCCACTCTAAAATGATCTCGACGCATTTTGGTAGATTAATGGATTGATTTTGACCCCTTACTCATCTGTTACAAAACAGCCACTGTTTTTCTATTATTTTCGACTAGTTTGACTCTAACAAATCAATAGGCGCTGTTTCTTTGGTAAAATCACTCCATTCAGTGCTTTGTTCAAGTATTTGAAGATCTAAACTCATATCTGAAGTCAGTCCCATCGATTGAAGACTTTTTCTTCATACCCTGTTTTCTGTTTCTCGAAAAATCACTCAAAAATGGTGAACGCAGCTAACTTCTTCACTGCTGGTTCCTTGACCAAGCCCCCATCTCTGCTCAGAGATGAGTATCCTCAGTGGAAAATCTGCATGATTCACTTTTTCGAAGGTGTTGACAAGGAACTTATTACTTATATCTACAATCCACCATATGTTCCCATGGTCACTGTTCCCCAAGTACCTGCTACAGAAACAACAACAGAGGTTGGTGAATATGATAAACCAAAGGACATCGATAAGTGGTCCCCATAAGACTGGGAAAAATACGAATGGGCAAAGAAGGCCAAACGACTTCTGATAATGGCCATACCCAACGACCTCTTTCAGTCCTTAGATGCGTGTGAATCTGCCCATGATCTGTGGAAAGAGCTGGAAAACAGCTCGAAGGTGGAGCCAAAACTCAGAAGAACAGAAGGGCTCAGTGTATAAACGAATACTATTCCTTCAAAGCTCTGCCGTTAGAGACTCTGCAAAACACTTATTGTAAGTCCAGGATTTACTCTTACAATCAATATATCAATCTATGAAGCAGTAATTGAGAAGTAATATGATCAAGCCCAATTGTATTCAATGAAGAACAGAATTACAGATCATAGAGAGAGAGTATCTCAAAGATTACAAAAGATGAATACAAATATATTCGGAAAAATCAGTTAGCAATGTAGTGCTAACCACTATATATACTGCAACGGAAATATTAAAGCTACAGTACAAATATGAATGACTAATAAGAACTATACACGTGTCCTAATTAGTTTACTAAACACTAAGGAAAGCATCTAGTTATAAGTTCTGAACAGGTTGTTCAGAACTTCTGAACGTTCTTCTGATTAGGCTTCTCAGAACTTCTGACTCTTCTTCTCAGATTTCTGTACTTGGTTAACTTTCAAAGTAATCCTGCTGAGCTTTTGTAGTCAGAACTCTGACCCTTCTTCTCAGAACATCTGAGCCTTCTTATCAGATTTCAACAGTTAGTTTATTGACAAAACTCAGATCTAACAATCTCCCCCTTTTTGTCAAATAAACTTATACTTTGTATCACCAGGCTCTTTCAATGCAGGAACAATTTTCTGTAACATCACATTTCTCTGAGTAAGTCTCTTGTCAATTCTATTAACAATTTTCTGAATAGTTTCAACTTGCTGAGTGATCACTTCTTGAGTCATGTTAGCTTGCTTCACCTTTAGCACCTTTTTCTCCAAATTATGCTTGATGAATCTCAAAGTTCCAGAGCTATATTTTGCAGTCTCCTTTGCTCTGAAAAAGATCTTTTCACTCTTGTTTTTCAAAAATACTACCAATTCTGGATGTTTGCACACACTTCCAGTTTTTAATACTTGCTTCTGATCATGATCTGTGATGGGTCTTGAAAGATAGAAACCTGGCCTTTGTAAATACAGAGCTATTTGAAAATCTGTATAACAATGCCATCTTAGGATGTAAAACATAGCTTCAATCACTACACTCCTTGCCTTCCTTTCATTCTTATCTTTGCTTGATTCTTTGAAGCACAACATACTGTGTAGTCTGTATAAATCCATTACTGATAGCTTTTCAAAGTCTGCATCAGTAAAATAGTACACCTTTCCATCTTCTCTTAATACTTCAAAGGATAAGTATTCTTGCTTTCTGAACTGCTTGATCTTTAATTCTCTGATCCCAGCGATTAGAAAATCTGAATACACATCTTTCTTTGGTTTTCCAAGACATCTTGACTTCTCAGCCAACCAGATCCGAGTTTCTTTTGGTTTGTCATGATATACACTTAGAAAGTTTACTTCAATTGGATCAAAGAAGTTTGGCAGATCAAACTCCAGAAAATACCCATTCATATCAATAGACATCTCATCTTCTTTTGGTTCAGATTGTTCAGCATGTTCAACACTTGTTATTTGCACATTCTGAGGAATTATGTCCTGAATTTCTTCATCTTCATCTGAAAGAATTTCATTCACCTCATATTCAACAGGAAACACAAAGTCATTATGCAGCATCTTTTTGGGATTAACCTCTGATAGCAACCATCCACCACAGCTTCTGATCTTTCTTCTGAGACTTAATTTTCTTTTAACAGATTTCACACATCTCTTCCCCAGACTTTTTCTTTCAGATACAAAAAATCCTTCCATTCCATCTAGTAACCAACTCAAAGTTGCATCACTATATTTTACTAAATCCTTCAATCTGAATAGTTCAAGTCTTTCATGAACTGTGTATGCAAAACCTTCTGATTCCATTCCTTCATTTATAAACCCTTTCTCATGTATACCAATCCCTGGAATCATCTCTGGACAGCTTAAGTTGCATTTCTCCTTTCTTCCTTCAATAGCCAGTTGAAAATCATACAAGTACATGTTTCTGACATAAATGCCCAGAAGTCTTCTACATTCAATCTCTATCCAGGCTTCTTCTGTACTGGCAAAGAATTTAACAAGAAAGATCTGATCTTCAAGAGTTAATCTGTGGAAATCAAAACTTGATAAGAAAACCTTCACATTCTTTTCTTTCAATACTTCCAATTTTACATACTTCAGACCATCAAATTCTTCTGTTTGGAACATCAAAACTTTCTCAATTCTTTTCTGAATGTGCAGCCTTGAGTCAGGAATTCTAAATCTGTTTGAGGATTCTGCATAAATCATCTGAGATCTTCCATCCATGAAACCATCAACATTATTTTCCAAAACTTCATATTCTCCTTCTTTGTGATAAAGATTCTCATATGTTTCTTCTGAGAAGATGTCATCATGAAAATGTTTAGCAAGTGGTATATCACTTAATTCCAGAACAAAATCACATATAGGTTCCTCTAACATTGGTATATTAATCTTGGGGATTTCAATTGGATTTCTGAATAGATATTCTGAAGGCATGAAGTATTCTTTGACTCTTTCATATTCTCCTATATCATCAGCAATATCATCAACATAGTTGAAATAAAAATCCTCTTGAAATTTCTGAGAATATCCAACTGAACTATCTTCTTCTCCCATCAGATCAATAGGTCTTACCATCTTCACAGCTTTTTGAATATTCTGAACATTAAGTGCTCTGACTATCTCACTGTGCATCCTTCTGATCAAAATCTCATTCAATCTCCTTTCTTCTGACTCAGAGTCTATCACATTATCTTTATCATATGGAACAATATCTGTACAAGTGTTCATAACCACTAAGCTTTCATCTATTTCCTCTGATCCCAAGACATGTTCCTCAATAGCTTCAGTTTCATCAGAATTAACTTCCATCTCTGTGTCTAAATTTAATTCTTCTGTTTTATCAGAATCACCACCATCTATGCTCTCCACCTCCATTTCCTCTGTATCTGAACTGTCAATCTGAACTATCTGATTATCCACTGTCTTTACAATTTCCTCTGTCTGAACTTCTGTATTCTTTGTACTGACTAAATGCATATCTGCTATTTCAAAATCTTCTATGCCAATATCATCATCAGAACTCAATCTTTGCCTTTTCTCCCCCTTTTGATGATCATGAGGTTCATTATCATCAAACTTCCTCTTTGGGTTCTGACCTGTAACACCTTCAGGTTCAGCTTCTGCTAGTGGAACAAGATCAAGAGGCTTTGAAGTTGAAGCCATAGATACACTCAGTGCTTTAAATACAGAATCTTGCATACTCTGCATTTGTTTCAACAGATCTTTTTGAAATTCAGACATTATATCCTTGATCTCCTTTTTATGAGATTCCAAGGATATCTTCACATTATCTATCTTAGTTTCAACAGATATCAAATTTCCCTCCAACATTTCTTTCAATTCTTTCACCTCATTATTCAGACCATCCACCTTTTCTTCCAATTATTCAACTTTTTCCCCCATCTCCTTGTTTTGATTCTGAATCTTTTCAAATTCAGAAGAATCTAACCGTGAACCTGAACCAACAGATGGTCCAGTTTTCATGTGCCCAGAGGGCTCATGGCCTGTAGATAACACGAAGTCATCTTGTACAACAGATGCACGTTTGAATGAGGCTTTTGAAATGTTCACCTCACCAGGACTTCCATCCAATCCTTGACACCCAATATTAGGTATGTCTATGAATGTTGTGTCAGGAATATGAAATTCCTGATTTGTGCAAGTGTTAGAAGGAATTTCAGGCTCAATTTGAATAGGACTGTGATATTCAGACTCAATGTGTTGAAAAATAGGTTGGGATTTATCACCTCCCTCCAAATGAGTTTGGGATGGTTCCCCTGAATTGTGTGAAACAGTAGCATGTTGAAATGCTTCTGAGTGGGTATGGATGGGTTGTTCAAGATCCACCACTAGGTCCATGGTGTTTGTTTCAATATTGGACACCAAGAAATGTGAACCAATAGCAGTTGTGGTTACCTGGTTAAGATTAGCTAGTTCAGAGGCATCTCTTTCTGTTTGAACCTCTGTTGACAATCTCTCATCCTCACCACCCTCATTCTGTTTTTCCTCACTTATTCTAACCAAGCTCTCAGAATTTTGCCCCTCATTTCTCTTAGAATGTTCACCCATTTGAACATCCCCCCCTCTCTAACTGGACTAGACCCCTCACCTCTCTTCTCAGGTTGGTCCTTATGGGTAGGGATTTGAGGTATTTCAATTCCCATAGAGGTGCAATATGCTTTTAAAATCTCACTCTCCCTTGGTATATAATTCCTAAGTGATTTTGGCAACAGTTTATGATTAGGATAATTCTCAAGTTTAGTAACTGAAGACATCTTACCCAAATAAAAAGTAGGACCATGCTGTTCATTTGATCTTCTTGAAATGGTTCTGTTTTCTTGCATTGCATACCATATCACAATTTGCCAATACCTTATGTTAGGTATGTATGCCAGAGGAGTATCCTTTGTCTTCTTTTGAATAGCTTTCTGATTTTTCTCAAAAGTGTTCTTCATGTCTTCCCAAAGTATAGTAGTGTAATCATAATGCCTATTCTTCACTAAACCCGGAAAGATCTGAAGAATCTGTTGTGAACCTTGATCTGCTGAGCTATTTTTCCCTGACAAACACTTATTCACCACATGAAAGAAACATGCCCAAATAGGTGGCAATTTGTTCCTTCTGAACAAACTAAGGGTCCTTAGTCCTTCATTATATCCTAACTTCATAAATTCTGCAATTAGTTCATCTATTAAAGGTGAGTCTTCAAAGTCTGACCTTCTTTGTACATCATCTTTCTCTGGAAGATTTAACATTTCTCTTAGTACAGAGATTGATAAAGCAAATGTTACTCCACCAATTTCAGATACAAACTTGTTGTCTTCTAACCTAAGATGTCTCCACCATTGTTGAATATACTGTATAGGAACTGTTTTGCTTCTTGTAAACCATTTCCTGTAAGGATGATACTTGACTAATTCCATGATGATTCTATGTTCAGGATTAAATCTACTCTCCTCAAATAGTAAAACACAGTTATTTTCTGACAATTTTAACCATTCACCTTCAGGCACAACCCTTTCCACTAAAATTGGTCTATTCGACATAATCGACCCTGCATCACTATGTTCATGTTCAACATTTATGTTTACCTCATCTGCATTTCCTTCTGATTCAGCCATTTGTTCATCTTCTTCATTTATCTCATCATTTCCTATTGCTTCTTCCTCAACAGCTCTATTTTGCACTTCATCATTATCGGAATCGGATGAATCCATCAAAGACTTAGTAGAATGCAAAGATATTTGACCACTTCTTCGAAATCCAGACATGATTTAAGAAGAAAGCAAATTCAAAGAACTCTGGATTGATTTGTATCTCACTTTTCACTCTGGAATTTGAAAGAATTTGAAATAGGGATTTTAAGACCTATTTAAAATCCGCGAAGTTGAAAGGTTTGACGGAAAAGCGAGGTCAAAGTTATAACAAAGTCAACACGTTTGAAATGCCACAGAAGATTTAAATGAAATACGTGGCATAATCAACCAAATATGAAGCTGACACATGTTATTTGATAGAATATTGACACAAGTCAAAAATCTGAATAACACGCTCAGAAGATTGTCTTTCCTTTATCAGAGATCTGAGTATTCTACTCAGAGTTCTGAGTCCATGATTCAGAGGAATTTGCCTTGTAACCAAGATTTATTTAAAATCAACTTCTGACAAATGTAAAAACTTTAATTAATCAGAAGAGGTTTGAACAGATAGAAAAACAATTTATCATCAGAATGCTGTTCACAAAATGATGATTTAAAGAAAATCATTTAAAATCTTATATCTGATTATGAAAACATTTGAAATTCAGATATAGTTTGAACAAGAAGAGAAATTTTTTTTATCATTAAAAGCTTGTTCTTCTTAGAATGATCAGAAATAAGAAATGAACTCAAACCTTTTTAGCATCATGATATGATTTCCAAAAGATTTTGATGCTCCCCCTTGACTTTAGCATGTACTTGACCATATATGATACATAAAGATGAGGTAGAAAAAGAATAGAAAAAAAATAATCTACAAGATTGAAGTATTTGTATTTCTCAGAAATAAATTTTTGAAAGATAGATTTCTGAAGTATTGACTCAGAATATCTGATCTTAAGACTCAGATGTTCTGAACTCAAGACTCAGAAGTTCTGAACTCAAGACTCAGAATTTCTGAACTCAAGACTCAGAGTTTCTGAACTCAAGACTCAGAGTTTCTGAACTCAAGACTCAGAAGTTCTGAACTCAAGAGTCAGAATTTCTGAACTTAAGACTCAGAGTTCTGAGTACACTACTAAGACAATTTTACTTGGAAAAATTTATCATCAATTTTTTTTAAAGAAACACAAATATTTTCAATTAGTCAGATTAAGCATTCCTATTTTACATATGAGAAAAGAGAACCTTTTGTGATCAAGAGGCTTTGTGAATAAGTCAGCCAATTGATACTTTGTATGCACAAAGTGCATCTCTATAGTTCCTTTTTCCACATAGTCCTTTATAAAATGATACCTCACATCTATGTGTTTAGTCTTTGAATGTTGAACAGGATTCTGAGTAATGGCAATTGCACTTTCTGAGTCACAATAGATGGGAATTTTGTTGAGCTGATATCCATAATCCATGAGTTGTGTTCTCATCCACAAAGTTTGTGAGCATGCAGCAGCAGCAACATACTCTGCCTCAACAGTTGAAGTGGACACACAATTCTGTTTCTTTGATGCCCATCTCACTATCTTATCCCCCAAAAAATGACAAGCACCAGAAGTACTTTTATAGTCCAACCTACTTCCTGCATGATCAGCATCAGTGAAAGCAGTCAATTTGAAGTCAGTTTCTTTTGGATACCATAAACCTAGATCAGGTGATCCTTTGAGATATCTTAAAATCCTTTTGACAGCTAACATATGTGATTCTTTTGGGTTAGATTGAAATCTAGCACAGAAACAGGTAGAAAACATTATATCTGGCCTACTTGCAGTCAGATAAAGTAAAGATCCAATCATGCCTCTATAGAGTTTGTTATCTACTGAAACTCCTTTGAGATCAACATCTAACTTTATGTTTGTTGCCATAGGAGTTCTCATAGAAGCACAATCAGACATTTTGAACTTTTTCAGAATATCTCTGACATATTTTCCTTGATTTATAAAAATACCATTTGGTAATTGTTTGACTTGAATACCAAGGAAAAAATTCAGCTCACCCATCATGCTCATTTCAAATTCAGATGACATGATTTTAGAAAAATTATCACATAATTCTGGACTGGTAGAACCAAATATTATGTCATCAACATAAATCTGAATAAGAATTAAATCCTCACCCTGTTTCTTTAAAAACAAAGTTGTGTCAATCTTACCTTTCTTGAACCCTGAAACTAACAAATGTTGAGTAAGAGTGTCATACCAGGCTCGTGGTGCTTGTTTTAGACCATATAAAGCTTTGTCTAAAATATAAACATGATCAGGAAATTCTGGATCAACAAAACCTTCAGGTTGATGAACATACACCTCTTCATTAAGTTTGCCATTTAGAAAGGCTGATTTGACATCCATTTGATACACCTTGAAGTTCTTGTGTGCAACATAGGCCAAAAATATTCCGATTGCCTCTATTCTTGCCACTGGTGCAAATGTTTCATCATAATCAATTCCTTCTTGTTGACAGTATCCCTTAGCAACCAATCTTGCCTTGTTTCTAATAACAACACCTGACTCATCCTTTTTGTTTCTGAACACCCATTTAGTTCCAATGATAGATTTACCTTCAGGCTTTGGAATGAGTCTCCAAACTTTGTTTCTTTCAAATTGAAGCAATTCCTCTTGCATTGCTGAAATCCAATCTGGATCCTCTAGGGCTTTATTAGCTGTCTTAGGTTCAATCACACTTAAGAAACCAGCAAACATTGCTTCATTTGCTGTAGCTGATCTGGTTTTTACTCCTGCTGATGGATCACCTATTACTTGATGAATAGGATGATTTTTAGTCCATTTATTTGCACTAGGAAGAACATCAATCTCTGAAAAATTGTTGTTTGTATCATTCTCATCAATGATTGCTTGTAATTCTGAGCTGTCCCCTTGTTCTGAGATATGAGTAGGAGTTGTATCTAAGTTTGGATTCTGAGCAGTGAAGTCAGATTTCTGAGTAACTTGTTCAGAGTTCTGAATACAAGGTTCAGAATTTTCACCACTTGTATTTATCAAACTTGGACATTCCTCAGATGGACCTTTATCAGAAATTACATTTGATTGAACTATTTCTGGAGTTCTATTATTCATCTCTTTTACCATCTTTGGGTTTTCATATTCTGCATAAGAATCAGAAATTTGTTCTAGAAAAGCATCCTTAAACAGTAAATTGAGTTCTGAACAAATAGGATTAGAATTTGTATCAGAAGTCATTCTTGTCTTGTTCTGCATGAGTTCTGAACTGTCTTGTTCAGAAGTCTTCATTCTGGCTTCATCAAATGTTACATTGATGCTTTCCATCATTCTCTTGGTTCTTCTATTGTAGATTCTGAATGCTTTGGAAGTTAATGAATAACCAACAAAGTATCCTTCATCTGCCTTTTTATCAAATTTGGCAAGATTTTCTCTGTCTTTAAGAACGTAGCATCTGCAACCAAAAACATGAAAGAATTTGATTAATGGTTTTCTTTTATTTATCAGTTCATAAGCAGTCTTATTTAATCTTTTATTGATTAAAGTTCTGTTCTGTGTAAAACTAGCAGTTGCAATTGCTTCAGCCCATAGGAAAGTTGGAAGATTTGAATAAGCCAACATGGTTCTTGCAGCTTCAACTAGAGTTCTGTTTTTCCTTTCAACAACACCATTTTGTTGAGGAGTTCTGACAGCAGAGAAATTGCGAGAAATCCCAGAACTTTCTAAAAAATTCTGAAGTGTCTCATTTCTGAACTCTGTTCCATTATCACTTCTGATTTTCTGAACTGGAAGTTGTAAGAAAACTTGAATTCTTTTGATAAAGTTTATCAAAGTAGTAGTAGCTTCTGACTTGGCCCTTAAGAACTCAACCCATGTGTATCTGGAATATTCATCGACAATTACAAGCATATATTTCTTTCCTCCCATAGACTGAACTGAAATAGGACCACAAAGATCAGTATGAATCATTTCTAATGGTGCTTTGCAAGATGAGTCCATTTTTAATTTGTGAGAACTCTTATTCATCTTGCCCATTTCATAAGCTGAGCATAATGATTCTTTTTCAAATTTAATCTTTGGTAAACCTTTAACCAGATGTTTTGCAACAAGATTATTAAGATTTTTGAAGTTTAAATGAGAACATCTTCTGTGCCACAGCCATCATTCATTTGTAGTTGAGTTTGATAAAAGACAAACATGATTTAATGTTTGTAATTTTGAAAAGTTAACCACAAATAAATCCATGTGTCTTTTGGCCCAGAAGACTTTAAGATCATTCTCAGTTAAAATCATGCAACCTGTTATTTGGAACTTGATTTGACAAAGACTGTCTAAAAATTGACTTATGCTGAAAAGATTATGTTGTAATCCTTCAACATAGAAAACTTTTTGAATTGTCAGATCTCCTTTTGTTAAATCTCCATAACCTTTAACTTGACCTTTTCTGTTATTTCCAAAGTTTACTGCTCCTCCAGCCTTTTCTGTGAAATTTGATAGAAAAGACTTCTGACCTGTCATGTGTCTTGAAGCTCCTGAATCTAAAAACCACACATGACAGCCCTGCAAAAACAATCAGTTAGTTTTAGGTACCCATTTTGGAATGGGTCCTTCTTTGTTAGCTTTGTCATCTGATTTAACAAAAGTGCCTTTTACTTTCCATTCAAAATATTTCTTTAAACACCATTTGCCTTGAACTTTTATGAAGTCAGAACATTTTCTGTTCACAAATTTGTTCACTTTTTCTTGAAAGTTGTAAATTTGGATGTTGCAATGTTATCAACTTTCTTTTCTTTCACATTAATCACTTTTTCATTCTTTCTTTTGATTTTAACTTGAGGATTCACTTCTTTTATCTTTTCTTTTCTCTGAGTTTGAGAGACAGAATTATTCTTCTTTTCTGTATTCTGAATATCTTTTCTTATGAATGAAACATATGTTATTGTGATTGGACATTTCTGAGAATATTGAAAAGAATCACTTTCACATTGAACACAAGTCAGATTTTTCTTTGCAAGTAACAACAAATCTGTACCATAAGTCCTTTCATTTTTATTTCTATTTTTCAAAGTACATGTACATTTATTACAGAAACTATGAGCTTTTGGTACAGAATCAGAGTTCAATTCAGTCTTCTCAGGAACTCTTTTCAGATCATCTTTCCTTTTGCTTTCCTCTTTTTCTGAAAATTCAACTTATTTTTGTTAGAAGATGAATTAGATGATTCACCTTTTTCATATGTACTTGATTCATTAAAGAATTTATCATTTTCTTTTAGAGCATTAATCTTGAACAGATCATATTCAGCTTTCAGTTTCTCAAGCTCTGTTATTTTATGAATAAAAACATTCTTTTCTTTTAAAGCATTTTTAAGATCAAAATCCAAATCACACAAGTCATTTTCAAGTTCATCATAAGCTTTCCTTAGGTCCTCAAGTTCTTGACTTACAAGATTAAATCTCTTTTCAAGTTCTAGAAATTCTTCTGACTTTGTTTCAGAATTTTCAGTTAACTCAGAATTCTGACTCTTTGAATCAGAATTCTGATTAATAGACTCAGATTTCTGACCCTCAGAATCAGAAAATTGATAAGAACAGTCAGAATTCTGATTAGAAGATTCTGATTTTTGACTAATTGTTTCAGAAACCTTACTATTATCAAATATACTTTCTATGTCAGAATACGAAAAACTTTGTTGTTTATTTTTGTAACTGACATTTAGAGAGTCATATTTGAATTTAGTGTCATTGTATTTTGGTTTCTCTTCTTTTGGTTTAGAAATTTATTTCTTAACTTTATCTTCTGAAGCATTTGACTTTTCTGTTTTTGATTCACAAACTGTTTCCTTTGTCTTTTTAGAACTTGATTTTTGTAAGCTATCAGAACTTGTGATAAAACTTGCAGGTCTTATAAAAACTTCAACAACTTCTGGAATTTTTGGGTTTGGAACATGAAGCTTATCAAAATCATACAAGTTTACTGGAGCTCTTTTTAAAACAACATTTTCTTCCAATCCCAATCCCTTCTTTGGATTATAAAATCTTGTATCTTTTACATTGCTTGTTAGAAGATTTAATGTTTGCTGAGTCTGACCTCTTTTCAAGTTAAGATCTTCTAATTCTTTGATTTTGATGTACAAATTCTTTCTTTCCTCAAATAGCATATCAAACTTTATTTGTAAATCACCCTTTTCATCCTTGACTTTTGAAAGTTCAATTTTTAATTCAGAAATATTTTTCACCAATTCAGAATTTTCAGTTTTAACTTTCTGTTTCTCAACCTCAGATTCCTCATACTGTTCTCTTATTACCTCTTTTTCAATTCTGAATTTGTTAACTAAACTTCTTTCTCCTTTTATTTGTTTTCTTAGTTTAACAAATTCAGTTTTCATTTCACCAATCTGTGTCATTAAGTCTATTTCAAGTGCAGAATGTACCTCAGCGGATGACTCAGAATCAACATCTTCAAAGTCAAAATCATCCTCATTCTTCATCTTTGCCATATAACTCTGCATCTGTGAAAAGTGAATGCAGTCATCTTCATCTGAAGTGTAGTACAACCAATTTTATTGTTCAGCTAACATTGCCACTTCATCATCTCTTTTCTTTGCTAGCTGAGCCATTTTGGTGTAGTACTCATAATCCTTCACAATTTTTACTTTGCAATCTTTTGCATAGTGACCAGACTTTCCACACTTGAAGCACAGATTCTTTTCTTTTCTTTTCTTTCTTCCTTTTCTTCTCTAGTTTCTTCCCTTCTTTCTTCCTTCTTTTCATACTTACTCTCTCCTCTCTCTTCTCTTTTCTTGAAATCTGAATTTCCCTGCTCTTTCCTGTACTTGCCCTGAAATTTTCCTTTTCCATACCTCTTGTTGAAAGTGTTAGTCAACAAGGCCAACTTTTCAGCAATCATTTTGATATCTTCATCTTCTTATGATCCCTCTTCCTTATCAGAATCCTCCAGATTTGGTATCTCAGATAGATACGCAGTCTTCTTGGGTGTTTTAACAATTTTGGACTTTGACAGAAAAGCTAACTGTTCTGCAACATTCTTCTTTTCTTCAACCACAATTTTAACAGAGTCCTCATGCTGATTTAGTACACAAAATAGATCATTGAGATCTTCTTCACACATATCCTTATTCATTTGTAGACTTATAGCAAATGATGACCATTCAGAGTTTAGACTATTCAGAAATTTGTAGTTTATTTCTGACTTTGTCTTTTTCAACCCATTTCTTCTCAAATCATTCAGTATAGTACATAATTTACTATATGTCTGAGTCAAGCTTTCCGATTCTTTAGCCTTGAACCTTTCATAAGCATTTATGCTTTGATTTATCTTTGCTTGTATCGATTTGACAGTTCCTAACATCTGTCTTTCCAGTTCATCCCACATTTCCTTGGCGGATGATCCACTGTCAATTCGGTTTAGAACTTCATTCGGAACAGCCAATGTCATCAATGTGATTGCTCTTTTGTCTATAGCATGGCTATTTTTCTGTTCTGCTGTGTATTGAGAATAATTCTTCTTCACCCTTGTTGCCGGAATTTCTGGAGTTGTCTCTGTTTCAGGGGTTGCAGCCACATCGATATAGACTTCGATAGGACCTTCTCGGATTGAAACCATTAGATTTTCATCTATGTTATCCAGGAATTGTATCATTCGAATTTTCCATTGCTGGTACTCTTCAGGTATTAGAACAGGTGGCTTTGTTTCAGATCCCCTAGCGAGATATTCTTTAGAAGACATGATTGTAAGAATTTTCAACAGAAAGACAAATTTGAATTTCTTGATCGAAAGATAACAATTAATTCAAGAATTGATAAGAATTCAAGAATTGTAAGCAGCAGCGGAATCGATTTTTGAACGAATCAAGAAATCTTCAATAAATTGATCAATAAACCTTCGCGATCACGATCTTGAACAAATTTGTTTGTTGAGTAGCTCTGATACCAATTGTAAGTCTAGGATTTACTCTTACAATCAATATATCAATCTATGAAGCAGTAATTGAGAAGTAATATGATCAAGCCCAATTGTATTCAATGAAGAACAGAATTACAGATCTTAGAGAGAGAGTATCTCAAAGATTACAAAAGATGAATACAAATATATTCGGAAAAATCAGTTAGCAATGTAGTGCTAACCACTATATATACTGCAACGGAAATATTAAAGCTACAGTACAAATATGAATGACTAATAAGAACTATACACGTGTCCTAATTAGTTTACTAAACACTAAGGAAAGCATCTAGTTATAAGTTCTGAACAGGTTGTTCAGAACTTCTGAACGTTCTTCTGATTAGGCTTCTCAGAACTTCTGACTCTTCTTCTCAGATTTCTGTACTTGGTTAACTTTCAAAGTAATCCTGCTGAGCTTTTGTAGTCAGAACTCTGACCCTTCTTCTCAGAACATCTGAGCCTTCTTATCAGATTTCAACACTTAGTTTATTGACAAAACTCAGATCTAACACTTATGACAGGTTCAACTCCTTGATAAACAAATGTAAGAAGTTCGGAATCCACAGAACTTCTGAGGAGAATAATGTCATGTTTCTCAAGAGCCTAAACGACGAGTGGCTTCAGCTGTCCATGTCCTTACAAATAAATCAGGATTTGGATACCTGGACTCTATCGGACCTCTATGGTACCTTGGCCGCACAAGAAACTAAGATAGCCCAGACTAAAGCCCAGATGGGTGGACCTCTGGCACAGGTAGGCAAGGCTACAAAGGTGAAAGAAAAGCACAAGAAGGAGAATGACCTGGAATAGAAGAAGGAGAAAAAGAAGAAGGTTCTGGTGGTGGATAGTGAGGAAGAGGAGCTAGTGGATAAGGAAGAGGAAACGATGGCCTCGATAGCTAAATCTTTAGCTTTGCTGACGAGAGAGTTTGAGAACAGAGGTTACAAGAAGAAGACTGGGTATGGGAGAGATGATCGTGGTAGTAAGTATCAAAACCACGGGTATGAGCAGAGGAACCAGGGAAGAGAAGATTCCAATGACCAACAGAGGTAAAATGACAGAGCTTACGAACATAAGGGGGGTGGTGATCACCAACAGAGACAAAGTGACAGAGCTGGCAATGCACCACAGAACACAAGATGCTTCAACTGTGGCAAGCCAAGACATTATGCGGCCGACTGTAGAAGCAAGCCTAACAGGCCCCAGAGAGACTCTGTCTTTTACAAAAAGAGGGCAGAGTACTATGCTCAAAAATCACTCATGGTTGAGCAAGAAAACTGGGTGTCAGATGAATCCTCTGACGAGGAAGAGAAAAAGAATGCCCTGTTCTGTGTGATGGAAGAAGTCAGCACATCAGACTCTGATAGTGAGGTATCCACTTCTAACTCATCCTCTAATGAAACTGAAGCTAATCTGCTTAAACTTGTGCTGATGTTCAGAAAAAGCTTGCCTTTTATGAGAGAGAAGCCATACTTCTCACTCAGGAAAAGGAAGATCTTGAAACTAATTGGCATAAAGAGCTAAAACCTTTAAAAGAAATTTTTTTAGATCTTGACTCTGCCTTGAAAGCCAAAACAAGAGAACTTATGGATAATAAGAGTGACAGGCTTAACATACTTGCCCTTAAAAACTTTTTTCAAAAAGAAAGAGAAGTGCTTCATCAAGATCTACTCGATAGAGATCTTTTAATTAAGAAATATCAGGACGCACAGAGGGTATATGAGAAGGTAAATACCCAAATAGGAAGAAGGGGAATTGGCTTCTGTGATTTGGATCCTTATACATGAACCAAAAGAGACAAGTCCCTGTCTTCTCTATTCTGTGTTGGAAATACTCGAAAACCAGGCTTTCCAAACTTAATCTCTGTAAGCAAAAGGCAAAGAACCTCTGGGGAACCTCACAAGAGGAAACTTCTGAAGATGATCAATGTGTGGTATCAAAACACAAATTTGCCACCATTAGACTCTGTCAAAAGAGACTCTAAACCAAAGAAATATCTGAAAACTCAGGATCAGATAGGAATCTTCAAGTTTGGTGACCTAGAGACTCAGACTCAGGTTGCTTTTGTATGCACTATAGACCCTGAAAAGGAGCTATCTGCAGAGGCACCTGAATTTGTGCCTACTTCTGCAGAAGAAAAATTACAAAATATTTCTGAAAAAGAGTTAAGGGAAATTGGGAAAAACAACATCTATGAAAATCTTGATACTCTCTCTGTCAAACAAGATCCTTGTGATGAAATCTTGGTGAACACTTCCAAAGTTTTAGAAGATATTCCCAAAAGCAAGGAAGAAAGTGAGTATGACACATACACAGAAAGTCCAACCTCTGACGACAGAGACTCCTGTGGTCCATCCTCTGTATACGAGGATGACTCATCCTCTGACGAATCTGAGACTGACTTTGATGAGTCAGAGATAGTTCCTTGTGAATCAGAGGGATTTAAGCTTCCCTCTGGAATTCTTAACAGAACCATTCCTCCATAGGAGAAATTCACAAGTATTCCTATCTGCCTAGACTATCTGGATATGTGTATACAAGCAAAAACTTCTCTTGAAATTGAGAAAATCAAAGAACAAAAAGAAAAGTCCTCTCAAAATCCAAAAGTCTCAAAACCTTTAAGGCCAAATCAAGAAAAACTAACTTGGCAACAAAAAGGTAAATGGATTCAAAATAACAAGTCTTTTTCTTCTGTGACAGTGAAATCGGCAGAGGTTCACCACAGAAGATGGGCACAACAGAAGGCTACTCCAAAGAGAGATTTTCCAAAAACTCAATCTAGCCTAGATAGGTCTTTTTGTAATAGAAAGTCTAATGCTAGGAAAGATTGTAATCATAAAGCCTCTGTGCCCATGTTCAACGTTTTTAATGAAAAGTTTAAGCAAATTTCTTCACATTTCGATTACTGTCATTGCTTTGAACTCATGTATCAACTGAATCAACACTTCTCCGGTCCTCACTGTTTCCTCTCTAAACCCAAAGAAAAGAATGCAAAATTCAAGGGTAAAAAGAAACAAGATGGTTATTCGAAAGAAATTAAAGCCAAACCAAAGGATGCTAAGGCAACCTTAAAGCCCCCTAACAAAACTGGACCCATTTGGACATGGGTACCTAAATCTCTCTGATTATGTGGCAGAAGCAGTATGTGCCGATCTGGTACCTAGACTCCGGGTGCTCGAGGCACATAACTAGCGACAGAGGTCTACTATCCTCATATAAAGACAAACTTGGAGGAGGATCAGTAACCTTTGGAGATAACAAGAAGGGGTACATAAGAGGATATGGAGTCATAAAGAAAGAAGATATAACTGTGTGCAAAGTTGAATATGTGGATGGCCTCAAGAACAATCTTTTAAGTGTTAGCCAACTTTGCGACACAGGTTTTGATGTAAAGTTCAAAAGAACCTATTGCTCTCTGCTAGGGGAAGACACAAAAGTAGAACTTCTGCGAGCTGAAAGAAGAGGCGATCTGTACCTAATCAACTTCAAGGCCAAGAACAAAGATGACAAGCTCTGTCTTGTCTCATGCAAGAACGAAGAATCTTGGTTGTGGCACAACAGGTTCTGCCATCTAAACTTCCACACCCTGGATAAACTGGTAAAACTTGATCTGGTAAAAGGTCTGCCAAATGTTAAATTTAACAAAGTCCATTTGTGTTCTGCCTGTGAAATGGGAACACTCAAAAGAACTTCCCATAAAGGAAAGTCTGATGTGTCTTGCACTAGGCCTCTGTACATGATTCATGTTGACCTCTGCGGTCCCATTGCTACACAGAGCCTAGGCGACAAGAAATATATGATGGTATTGGTCGATGAATTTTCAAGATATACATGGGTAGAATTTGTGCGAAAGAAGTAAGGTGTTCCAAACATCTTGATAAATCTAATGAAAAGGATCCAGGTTCTTTATGAGTGCAGGATTCAGAAGCTAAGAAGTGACAATGGAACATAATTCAAAAACGCTGTCATTGAAGCTTATCTTACAGAAGAAGGCATCTCACAAAACTTCTCTGCTGCACGCACCCCACAACAAAATGGCGTGGTCTAACGCAAAAATCGCACGCTTGTGGAGGCTACAAGAACCATGCTTACAGCATTCGGATTGCGCTTATCTTTATGGGCAGAAGCTGTTTCAACTGCATGCTTTACCTAGAATCGATCAACAGTGGTGAAAAGACACCTCAAGACACCATACCATTTAATCAACCAGAAGAAGCCAAATATCAAGTTCTTTAATGTATTTGGATGCAAATGCTTTATCCTCAATGACAGTGAGACTCGAGGAAAGTTTGTGTGAGTCTCAGATCCGTGCAACGAATAATGAAATCAAAATATGTAAAACAATAGAGTTTGTGATCTCAACTGGTCATCCCTATTAGCTTTCAATCAAAGAGAATTACAATACGAAGTAGGAAAGCAAAAAAGACAACTAGCCTATTTTCTAAGGCTAATGCACTTTATATATGATGGGCCCGTGGTTAACAAGCCCACGACCCGTTCACTAACTAAGCTCAAATTCAACTATTACAATACAGACCCTTGAACTTTAAATCAACATAAATTGACCCTAACAATCTCCCCCTTTGATTTGAAGTTCGAGTTCGCGCTCTAGCTCTCACCAGTTATAAACATATCTTTTTCGAAGCACAAAATAAATCTCGAACATTCGGATAGCACGGCGATAGTCGATGCGTTCTTCAACCACTTCTAAAGCATTTCATGCAGTTATCTCATTCGAGTTTGGAACATACGAAACCTTCTGATTTTCCGATTCATAAGAAATGATTTTGCGAAGAGTATTTTGGACTTTGAAGAGCGTGCCGTCGCCGAATCTGTCGACCTGACTGAAGCGCATAAATTTCTTTTCATTCTGATCGTTGATGAAGACAATCCCAAATTCTGGTTTCAGAAGCAGTGCGTTCTCAGAATACATCTTCAACTCAGGAGCTTTCAGATTCGGCTTGATCAGATTTACCTTCTTTGCCCTGTTCTCGATTGCCATTTAGAAGTCCGTGAGATATGACATTATAATAGTACGGACCAGGAATCCATGAACAGCTTCGAGCGCCTTTGTGACAGGTAGCGGTCGGATGGTTCTAGTACGAAGGTCTTTCAGAATTGCCAGGAAGTCGAACGGTCGGAGGTGCTGGAAGTCAGCTTCAGAAAATTTCCATTCATTCCCATCTTCATGTCGGACAGTGAATACAGGATAAATGATATTCATAATGCGGCTTGACTGTATGTTGAGTACCTCTGTGATCTGATGCTTGGTTCTGATTTGACTGACTGGAAGACACCGATTCATAGCGCTGATGTACCGGCGTTGGTATTCGGGGTTGAGGTTGTAAATACCAAGGCAAAAGGTCGGCTCGATTGGGCGAAGCTTGTGGACGAACAACATCTTCATGGATTCCTCCAGGTGAGGAATAAATATCGGGATCTTCTCCCAACGGATTTGTTGCTGTTGAGGAGGGGAAAGATCAGAAGTTGTTGGTTGCTGAGGAGATGTCGGAATATCGACAGTACTAGTTTTGGGTCTTGTTGAAGTTTCATCGGGTTGAGCAGAGTGAACGGGAGTTCCATAAAAATTCTGGAGCTGATCATAATCAATATTGTCATCTTCATCAGTAGGGAAAACCAAATTAACTTGGAGATTTGCGGCACTGGAGGCTTTTTCATACCATGCATCTTCGGTCTCTGGGTTGGTCTCGTAGTCTGGGTCAATCATATCAAGTATCGGCATATCTGATGAGTCGAAATTAACCAGTTCCCGTGTTGAACCCTCAGGCTTTTCAACCGTCGGGTCTTCATCATCTGAGATGTCCATGTCTATTACCATCTCGGCTAAGGGCAACTCAGCTTCAGGTTGGGCGTCAGTTGTTGTTGCCGCAGTTGCTGGTTCCAGTTGAACCACAGTTGTTGATTCGGTGAGGATAGGGGCGGTCTCGGTAGTTCTTAGTCTTTTTTCCCCCTCACGGTGATCAGGATCATCGTGCTTGCGCTTCAGACCGCCTGCTTGACTCTTGCAGGTATCTTTGAGTGAACGGTCTCTCTCAGACAGCGTTGTCATCGCTTGTTGGAAGTCCCTAAGAGTCGAGTCAATGGTATCCAATCGAGTGGTAATAGATGATGAAGGAGCAGTGACCTGTGATTTCAGAACGGATAGCAGGTCTGCTTCGGTTGAGGCGTCGGTTTCGGATTGTTGGAGCAGTTGGGCTAGAAGCATCGTCTTTAGGGTATCCACCGAGTAGGTAGACTGAGTAGGAGCCGGTGGAGGTGTAAGAGCGGTTTCAGTGTCGACGATATGCCCTTTACCTTTGATTAATCGTTTGACGGTGTCGATCTCGGCGGCGACGTGCTGCTCCATTGCCTCGCGGACAGCCTTACGGGTGTTGTCCAGGGACCCTAGTGACACAAAGTCGGGTAACGTAACACCGGGATCACTTAGATTACCCGTTGAGGCATCTACCGCAGAGGCAGAGCCACCTACGTTCACGGTTGGCGCAGGGATAGCCGTGGTAGGATTTCCGTCCGATCCTCGTGTTCCGCCTGACGGAGACACTACAGACATTCCGATCGAGTCACGAAGAGCCTCGATTTGGTGTTTTTTTATGTGTCCTATGCGAAGAATGTTCAATTTCAAATGGCCCTAGACTCGATGGTGCACGAAATGAAGTCGAGACCAGGGGTTGTTGATCTCTTATTTCAACACCAGTACTCTCCGAATGAGAGACCGGTGGAAGTTGTGCTTGATCCCCGTGTGAGACTGAAACATCCGTCTTTTGAGAGATGGATGAGTGGATAAGGGGGTTGTGCAATTACTCCACTGGGTCCACGGAGGCTTCTTCAATACCCTGTCCCAACAAATGAGACGGGATAGTAGATGTGGCTACCCGAATATCGCTCGGTTGGGGTCGCTCAGGAGCCTCGTTATCTTTATGGCTCAATCTTTCCTGGTTCGCTTTCGAATGCAGTTCTCTCCTTCTCACATGGTCTAACTCAGCATCTACTACTCCCTCGTTCCTAATATCTACTATTTCAGGCTGTTCAGTATGAGGAGGTGAGTCAGGTGGGATTCCTTCGGTGAAGTTCGGGTTTTGGCCGATGCCGTGAGGTATTGATTTCAGGCGTATGTTTCGGTCCGTATCGGATTGCGTGGAGTCAGATTCAACGTTTTCAACATGTGGGGTTGGTGAAGGAGGGTCGGAAAGATATGGTTCGGAGTCATGGTGAAGCATCGGTCGTGAGAACGATGCTCCGGCTTCGCTTGTCGGTCGGATGATGGGGATAATGGGTTGTTGGCTAGAACCGGGACGTAATTCCACTGCACCTCTCACTCCAGTCCCCCTTCCATGAACTATCATCACACCCTGCCCGGGAGCCCCTGCTGCCCGGGCCCTTCCACCTCTTACTCTCGGACCCTCACGTCTCTCGGGTCTAAGTCCCTGGGCAGGTCCCTCCGGCACTGGCTGGACCATGGGATTCCCTAACGCTTCCCTATAAGCTATAACACCCGGTGCAGCGGGATCGGCGTGAGCCAGAAGGGCGTCAGGTATGGGAAAGGCTACCGCGTTGGACGGGTTGAGAATAACCATATATTGTAAGTGATGAGGAGGACATACCGGATGGGTAAGACGTCGTGGTATAGCAGGATTCGCGTCAATGTGTTGACGCACGGCTAGCGAAAGGAAATGCGGGTAGGGGAGAAACTTCTTTTGCTTTGTTCCTCCAATATGACGAATAGTGGTAACTAATTCCATCCACAAGATCATAGCCACGTCGACGTGGCGGTTGTAACACACGGCATGATAAATTATAAGGAAGTCGCCGGTGCATTGATCGATACCTTTCCATCTGGATGAAAGGCACCTGTTCAGAATCGTGAACAGAGTGTACCAGATGGGGGCAGGTATTTCCTATTGAACGCGGAGGGCCGGTTGAGGTCGTGGTTGTATTCGAGAGTGCGGACTTGAGCGCAGAGAGTGTCATCGTTGACCGCGGGGTCATAGCCTTGATGTCCGTCGGCGTTGGCTTCAGGAAGTGAAAGTAGGCGGCGGAAGGAGTCCGGTGTGAGTTTGAACTGTTGATTATCGATCTGAGCAGTGATCATTTGTGAGTTACCAGCCGTGCGAACTTGTGCGGAGAACCATACTTGGAGTACGTACAACAACGGGACGTCGGTAGTGGCGGTGAGGGCCTCACGGAGAGGTTGACACATAAGGATGTCCACAATCACTCGATGTTGTGGTTGTGGTCTGAATAGTGCCGGTTCCAGGTGATGGTTGTTCGCCTCCAATTCAGTGCCATGGTCAGGGTCGACCAAGGCGTTATCAACTGCCTCATCTATAAATTCCTCTTGAGGAATTTGTTGCTCTTCTGGGTTCTGTGGAGGGTTTTGCTCTTGATCCGCCATAAAATCTGAAAAATAAGCATAGTTAGTAACGGAGATGGATGAGCAAGTGTCGGTGCGTACCTTTGCATTAAGAGGCTCAATCTGAGACAGATTGAGGACTGGCAGTGACAGAATAGATACGGGATAGACAAAACAGGGGTGTCCGGACAAAAGTAATGAAATGATTAACCTCTTCAGACAACACATGTTTTCCGGGCAAAGGGATTCCGGATGGGAAGGACGTTCCCGGATAAAATGGATAAACTGGATAAAATGGTTTCCGGGTGATAATGGTTTTTCGGGATAAAAAGGAATCCGGACATCGCAGCATACCGGTAGTTTAACTTACCGGAAACCCTGAGGTTTCCGGACAACTAGGTTTCCGGTAGTGGAGAGTGACCGGTTAAAATATCTAACACGATGGCATTATCCGGATAAAACATCTTAAGATTGAATGTTTCCGGACACGATGAATGTGTCCGGACGAAATGTAAAAACCATCAATCGACTAAACTAGCATCACAAACAAGGGTCAAAACGTTTAAGCAGTGTCGATATAAGTTGATAAATACATTAAGTGATTTAAATCGACCTAACTACTCACAAAACTACCAAAAATTGACAAAACCCCAAAATGGGTTTTCGGACATTGTGAAATCGACTAAATCAGTGGCCGATGTGTGGTGCAATGTATGCGAAACTCGATTACAAATGATCGAAGTGGAGATTCGAGTAACATACCTGATTTAGAGATGACACACGCGTGAAAATCGTAGATTGGAAGGGAGTCTGAGCGAGAGAGAAAAAGGCCGAGAGGGTTATAGGGTTTATGGTCGTATTTTCCGGATAATGAAAGAAAGAAGTTCCCGGATGCTTATATATGATGACCATGAGTCCGGGTAGGATATCCGGGATCCTTTCCAACCTGGATAAGGACCCGGTCCGGAAACCTATCCGGAAAGATAAGGTTTCCGGATACCTGTCCGGATTCTTCGGATTTTCACAAAAACAATTCCTGTTCTTGAGAATTTTGCAAAAATTTGGACTATGAAGATGTAAAATCAACCTTCTCTCGCTCCCCCTCAAGCTTAACATGGGGAAAACTTGCTCCCCCTCCGATAATGCAAAAAAAGTGGAATGGAGAGGCCGACACAACAAAAAACTTTTAGGCATTTAAAGAAAAACACTGTGTCGCTCCCCCTCAAATGATGAACATAAGTTGAAAAACACACGGGAGTATCCACACACATAAAAAACTTAATATCAGATTAAAAAATTGTGTGTGACGCTCCCCCTCAACAAATGAGTGAATTTACCTGATACTGCTTTGTGCTCCCCCTGAACATATGAACACATCGTGAAAACACAGATATAGACATAAAAGAGTAGACGACAGTATGAAAGAAAAAGAAACACACGAAGAAAGAAAGGAAACAAACAAAATCTATCGAATAAATACAGAGACTAAATCTAACTGTGTAACTGGAACAAGTAGAATACAAGTGCGAGAAAGTGTATACTCAACCATCAGGAGTGTAAACACCGGATGATGAATAGACGGTTACTCGTAGATGTATGGAACTTGTAATGAGCACACAATCAGATTAAGTCTTCAGATTTAGCATACCTAACTTGGACACAAGAGTATTAAAACGTTTACCGTCCAAGGGTTTTGTAAAAGGGTCTGCTAACTGATGCTCAGTATTTACGAAGTAGAGTTCGACTGTACCTCTTTCGACGTGATTCTTAATGAAGTGATACCGAACGTCGATGTGCTTGGTCTTAGTGTGTTGGACCGGGTTGCTTGATATGGCAATGGCGCTCTTCGAGTCACAGTAGATGGGCACCTTGACATACGTGAAGCCGTAGTCTTTGAGTTGCGTCCGCATCCAGATTACTTGTGAACAACAGCTTGCGGCGGCCACATACTCCGCCTCGGCAGTTGATGTTGAAACACATTGCTGCTTCTTGGACGCCCAACTCACCAGGCTATCCCCCAAAAAACTGGACATGTCCTGAGGTGCTCTTCCGGTCCATCATGCAGCCCGCGTGATCCGCATCAGAATAAGTGGATAACTCAAAACCTGTCTCCTTCGGGTACCATAGGCCAAGATCAGCAGTACCACGTAAATAACGAAAAATTCGTTTAACGGCAGTTAAATGAGACTTTAGGTTTTGATTGACACCGGGCACACAAAAATGTTGAGAACATAATATCCGGTCTACTCGTAGTAAGATACATCAAAGAACCAATCATACCCCGATACAGTTTAGTGTCTACGTCCGTTCCGTTAAGATCGGCGTGTAACTTAGTACCGGGTGCCATAGGAGTTTTCATGGGTGATGACTGTTCCATATGGAATTTCTTAAGAATATCCCGGATGTACTTAGCCTGGTTTATGAATATCCCAGTCGACAATTGTTTGACTTGAAGACCAAGGAAGAAATTCATCTCACTAAGCATACTCATTTGAAAAAATTCTCCCATTAGATTGGCAAAGTTCTTAGCATGTGTGGGATTAGTAGAGCCGAAGATTATGTCATCTACATACACTTGAACTAGAACTATGTGACCTTTTTCGTTTTTGATAAACAAAGTAGAATCGATTTTACCTCGTGTGAATTTGGACTTAGTCAAAAACTTGGTCAGAGTATCATACCAGGCGCGTGGAGCTTGCTTCAACCCGTAGAGAGCCTTGTCCAGGATGTAGACATGATCAGGCTTCTATTCGTCAACGAACCCGTCTGGTTGCGACAAATATACTTCCTCTTTGAGGTCGCCATTGAGGAATGCGGTCTTTACATCCATTTGGAAGACCGTGAAATTCTTGTGCGCGGCGTAAGCGAGGAACATATGAATGGCTTCTATCCTTGCTACCGGAGCGTATGTCTCGTCATAGTCGATACCTTCTAGTTGTCGGTATCCCTTGGCCACGAGACGCGCCTTGTTGCGGACAACGATTCCATCCTTATCCTTCTTGTTCTTGAAGATCCACTTGGTGCCGATCACCGTCTTATGGGTTGGACGTGGGACCAGTCGCCATACCTTCAGAGCCTCGAATTGCTTGAACTCTTCTTGCATAGCTATGACCCAGTCCGGATCTTCAAGTGCTTCACGTACGTTCGTCGGCTCGATCTTGCTTAAGAAGCCGGAGAAGAGACAAAAGTTCGCGGAAGCGCCTCGCGTCTGAACAGGAGTGGAAGAATCACCGATGATCTGATGTAAGGGATGAGCTTTAGTCCATTTGGTGGTGTGCGGAAGCGGCTGTTGAGTAGAGTGAGACGCGTCCGAATCCACATAATCACCAGGATGTAGATCTTGAACTGCTTCAAGTGTAGCAGGCTGGTTTCTTGGAGGAGGTGGGGGATGATTCGCCGAGGGTTGACCAACTTCTGGTTCCGAGTTCAGAGGGTGATTGTCAGTTGTAGCAGAAGACGAATCACTAGGAGCGATCTCCATGTTTGTTACAGGTTCCTCCGGGGGGACAGTGGTATCAGTTGAAGTCGATGACGATGACGGTTGAGCTGTCTCCACAGTGATGGACGACGTGCTTGTAGAAGGCGGTGGACCAGATAGATTCGCCGAATCCTCATTACGAGCAGCTTCAAGTCGAGATTGTGCTGTGACAGTATGGGAAACATTGAATATGTCATCATAAAAAAATTTAAACAATAAATCTAAATCAGAAGAGTCAACATTCGATGAAGATGCATGATTCGGATTTACTGTCGGTTGTGTAGGTCCCGACTTTGGAAGGTCGGAAGCTAACACGCCAGTTAAACCGGGTTCTGAACTGATCTGTTCAGAAGCCAAGTCTACGGCTTCATCTAATGTCACGTTTACACTCTCGACAACGGTTTTATTCCGTTTGATGTAAACGCGATACGCTTGAGCCTGCATGGAATATCCTATAAATACTCCCTCATCCGCCTTGGGGCTGAATTTGCCGAGATCGTCCTTGTCGTTTAAGACGTAGCACGTGCATCCGAATGCATGGAAGTACTTGATGTTTGGAATGCGGTTGTTGATGATCTCATACGGCTTCTTGTCGAACCGCTTGTTGAGGATGGAGCGGTTTTGCGTATAACAAGCAGTAGACACCACTTCAGTCCACAGAAAAAGCGGTAGATTGGACTGGGAAAGCATGGTGCGAGCTGCTTCGACTAGGGTACGGTTGATGTTGGTTCCCGTTTTGCTTTAAACAAGATTATCAGATCTATTAGTTCAAGTTAATGTTTGATGCGGAAGCGTATTTGAAGAACTAACATATAAGTTTGATAGATTTAGACCAAAATATAAATAAACAATGAACAGGAAATAATATTTCAAGTTTACTGAATATATATTAAGAATAGATTTAAGAACAATGAGTAAGAAAAACTTCAAAATAGATATGACTCTTAAGGTGAATAAGCTTTTTGTGTTCTTATGATGGTCGAGTTATATGTGATTAATTGATGATCTGATAAGGAAGAACTCAACATGAGTCTTCCTTATATACTACTCTAAAGGGGACCATAAAGCATATGCTACTATTCAGACGGTACTGATGAATAGTTGAACGGATGTCGTGAACAGTTGCAAGAACGGCATGAACAGTAAGACGTGTTGTATTGCATTTAATGCAGCAGACGTCTATTATGTACTAAGCCCTACTGAGTCCAATCAGAGTTTGACACGTCGACGTTGGACAGGGCATGCTACCATGCAAGTTGATGAACGGGTCCTGTAACAGTAGCAAGATATTATAAATATCTTCATGTCTTTCAGTGAGGACCACAGAGGCTCTGTAATGAGTTACAGAGGTTCTGCGGTCTGGTCCTCTGTGGAGCAGTCTTCACCGGATTCCGAGTCTTTGGTCTTCTTTGCGCATATGACAGAGCTTCTGTAGCGCGCCTCTTTAGCTTCTGTAGATTCTTGATCTTGATCCCTCGGTAAGTCCGGCAGAGCCTCTGTAAGAGGCTTTCTTCACTTAGCCTATTTTTCACTACTTATAAATACTTCTATGATTAGGAAGATTGAAGCTAACAATCTCCCCCTAAGTAGTGAAAAATAAAAAATTTAACTTCGAGTTTAGTTAGGCTAAGTAAGATAAGACAGAGGTTAAACAATACCTCGAAAGTTCTTTCATTTAGAAATATGCAAGAGGCATTTTACATTTGAGTACAATGAAAGATAAACTTTGACTTGGTTTGCAGAGATTTGAGGTTTGAGAATCATATTTTGGCATCTTTGAAATCGTTGTAGCTTCTGTTGTCTCTTCCGACTCTTCTGATCTCTTTGTAGAAACTGATGCAGAGTTCTCTTAGGCGGATTGTTGCATCAATCTCTCTGATGAAAGTATCTGCAACATCTCTATCCATTTTCTCTGTACCTCTGTATTTCACAAGGCTTGCTCTGAACTTGTTCAGAGTACTAGTTGCGTACTTCTGACAGTCCATGCATACAAACAGTTTAATTTCGCCTTATGGGTTTTGAAATACTAACCCAAATCGTGGTTCTGTGATGATTGAATTAGGTACGGCGTCCGGTGGGCAGCGATCCTCTGGTGGTCGTAAATCCAGATGCTTGAGACCAAGATCCTTTCCCAGCTGGAAATCTATCATGCTGTAGAGCAGAAGCTTTTCCCTCATCGCTTTTCTCAACACTTGATAGGCTCTGGTGTTTGGCTCTGTGTTGTAGTTGTCCTTTGTCCATTGCAGAAGGTCAGGTAGATCATAAGGATTGATATTTCTTAGGTCAGCATCAGCGAAGGTGGTCTCTGAATTGTTTTCTCTTCTGACTCTGTAAAGATTGTACCTGACCCTTGGATAGGTTCTTGTGAAGGAGAATCTGCAGAAGATTACCTTTTTGATTTTGTGGATTGAGAAGACATTTGCTTTGGTTCTTGGCTTTGTCCTTGTGAAGATGTTCTCAAATTCTTCTCTGATCCTTGGATCTGTCACATGATCTGTTGGATGATTGGTCTGAAAGGATTGTTTATAGAGGTATTTGTATACCACTTCTTCCATCTCTTCATGTGTTGGACCAGGTTGTGGTACTTGTCTTCTGAGACTCTCTATTTCTTGAACAACTTCTGCTGCTCTCCCAGTTAGAGGAATGTCTGACAGAGGCTTCAATCCATATGCCCAGTTAACTTCTTCAGGCTTTGGAGTTTGAAAGGCATCAAACGCACTCTTCATTAGTTTCTCTGTAGGCTTTGGTAATGATTTCTTCTTCTTAGGCTCTTCTGTCAGTATTCCTTTGCCCTTGTCTTTTCCTTTTGGTGGGGCAGAGGCTGTTGCTTATGTAGATTTGGAGGTTGGGACTTCTGTTGGTTTGATGGGGGTTGCCTCTGTAGGTTTTGACATTTGTGATTTAGAGGACTTTTGTGGCGATTGTTCTGTTGGCTTGAGTTGCTCTGTAACCTCTGTTGGAGGTTCTTTGATTACTTCTTCTGTGAGCTCAGTTTCTGTTGTTGAAGTTTTGACATTGAATCTTCTTGCCATTTTGAACGCTAGTACGAACTTGTGCCTTTCTTCTTCTCTCTGCGCCATTCGTTCAGTCATTGTGTCGTGCATTTTTCTCAGAACATCAGAAGCAGAGGTCGTTGCTCTCTTTGGTTTGGTGGCAATCGACTTTCTTCTTGGTATGCTTTGGGGTTTTTCTGTTGAAGGACTTTCTTCCAAAATGATTACCACAGGGGTGGTTGTTGCCTCTGTGGGTTGCTGATCAGCTTCTGGAATATTTGTTTCTTCAGAACTTGATTCCACAGAGATGGGTGTTGTCTCTGTGGTCTGTTGAGTTTGTTGTTGATCTTGGGTTTGTTCTGGAGGGGCCTGACTGATTGGTTCTGCTGCGATTGGTGGAGTTTGTATTCCTCTTCTCGTAGCTTTCTCCCTTGTATTCTCCCCCTCAGGATTATCTGATGGACCAGGATGGTCATCATCAGAATCATCCTGACTCTTATCAGAACTACCCTCTGCTCTGCAAGAAGCTTTGGTTTTCTTCGGTAATTCTGCTCCTGCTGCTATCAACTTTTCACAGACATCATCACAGAGGCCGAATAGAGTTGCAAGTTCTGCCTCTGTTTTAAAACGCATTCTACCAACACTGCTTCTGAAATCCTTGACAAAGTTGGCATTTGCTTTTGTGAAGGAGACAATGACCTCTGTGACCTGGTTTATGACGTTCTGTCCTAGCTCTGTTAGCTGTGCTCTGGTCATGTAGTCTTTTGGCTGCATCATTGTCGTGTTGCGTATTGCCTCTGCTTGTACTTGTGTTAGGGCATTCTGTAGATCTTCAGGAGTAATGCCCTCTGCTCTGTTGGATTGCGTATTCATTTGTTCAAGGAAGTTTTTGACAGAGCCCTTGAACGCAGAAGTTGCAGTTGTTCCGAATTCTTGAGCGGCAGAAGTAGCTGTAGCTTTGGCAGTAGTTTCGGCAGAAGACTTCATCGCTGAGATTGCAGATTTCACCTCTGTGGACAGATTGTCCATTTTGGTGTTTAGTTTCAGGATAGCCGTCGATGTTGTCTCTGTAAAAGATTTGAAAGAGCTTTGCAACTCTTTCATTGTTTGGTTCACAGAGGTGACAAGGGTTTGGAACTCATCCCTTGATACTTGTGTTCCTTGTGTAACCTCTGGAGGAACACATTCGTCTCCAGAGTGAGTCCCTGTTCCTGGGACACCTTCGTTCACCCTTGTTTGTACGATGGGGGTGGAAGGATTTCCTTCTGATCCTTGAGAAGAAACCTGAGTTTCGATCTCTACAGAAGTTCTATGAAGAACAGTGTCCAATTCCACTCCAGAGGTGGGTATTGGAATGTCCTTCTGTTGACTAGGAGACTTGTCTAGAGTCTCTTCGTCTCTGTGCTCACTACTTCTCTCTGAGAGAAGATTTGGCCCTAATGTGTGCGTGGCAGAGGAAACGAATTCTTCTGTAGGGTGTTCTAGTGTGATCTGGGGCGATTGATCACGAATAATAGGTGAGTCTCTTTGAGGAGACTCCCTAGGAATGGATTCCCCAGTTTTTGTGGGCGCAGAAGTCGAAAGAGTGACTTCTGGCTGGATGGGTTGGGTTTGGATCGAGCTGTGCTGCTCTTTTTCAATAACTCCTTCTGCAGCTAGACCTGCGGAGTTAGATATGTGGGTTGCACTGGGAGTTGGTTGTGGTTGTGTGCCTCTATTAATCCAGGCATCTTTTCTTGTTTCTTCCTCTGTTAAGCACCCAAGCACTACATCACCGTCTATTATTTCAGCCTCTGTAGCTATCCTACGGCTTGGTGCTTCTTCCCTTGCATCTGTTGAGGTTCCTTACTCTGTGCGTAAGAAGTCGTATATTTGATGAGAGCCGTATAATCTCATGACATGTGGATGATAGAGACCTTTTCGTATCCAGACAGCTTCTTCTTCATCTGAATCTACCTCTGAGACCTCTATCCTTGTCTCAGAAGCCTCTGTTACTTCACCTCTATTCCACTCTTGTGCGTTCTTTTGATTTTGTTCTTTAATAGCTTCCTCTGACATGTCTATTTCCTCTATTTCTTCTTCTGCATCTTGGCTTGGACTCTTTCTGTGGACGTCCAATCCTTGTCGAATGAAGGGGTTCTGTAGGATAATAGGTGTCTCACCTGGTTGATTTCTGGGTGTTGTGTCAGCTTCTTGCAGATGTGTGTCAATGCCAGAAATTGAGAAATATTGTTCTTCTGGGGAGTGGTGGTCGAGAGGTTGTGCCGTCCACCCTGCTGTATTTAGGGTTCTGTAGGAAGTCGTTCAGATCTCCTTGGTGAGCAAATCTATCTGGAGATTGATAGGGTGATTGATATTCCTCTGTTGTCATTTCTTCTTCTGTATCTTCTTCTGCAAGTCTTTCTTCTGCGATTTCTTCTTCCTCTGCAATGGTGACCAATTTTTGAAGTGATTTACCATGCTTCTTTTTGGTTCTACTCCTCTTGGGTTTTGGTGCCGATTCCTCTGTGATTTTCGATTTTCTTTTCTTCTTCTGTTTTGGAGAAGAGGGAGGAGCAGAGGAGCCAATTTCTGTGGCATGGGGAGGTGAGGGTTGATTTTCTGCAGCGCTTGTGGAGGTTCCTTCTGCAGTTTTTCTCTTCTTTGCTTTTGGAGTAGATGCAGAGGTTTTTGAAGAGGACTTCTTTCCCATGAGTTCTGCACGTTTGGCTATGAAGCTTAGTTGTATAGCCATGTGTTTTTCCAATTTCTGATCTTTTTCTTCTTGAGAGGAAAGAGGTTCTGCAACTATTGTTCCTAGGGGGACACCTAAACGCGTGGGTGTCATAGGACTCGGTTTAGGAGTTCTATGATCGCGTATATACTATTTCTTAAGGGTTTTATTCGAGGCATACTTCAGAAGCTTCTTTGAAAGAGGTCTGCAGTGTGAGTAACCATCTATATGATCAGTGGGGACATTTTTGCTCATTGGGAACTGTTTGGGAATTGGCCCTTCCATTGGCCATTTCTGTATCAGCAACAGAGGTTCGAACAATACTCCCAATATTCTTTGGAATTGCAGAGGTGGTAGAAAGTTGGGATCGTTTTCTTTGACCCTTCTGGTGTTGTTCTTTCTGTCGATGGTGTTGATGATTTCTTGCATCATTATGGTCGAGTAATCCAGTGGGAGATCATAGTAAACACCATACATGATGGTCAAGATCTGATGCGAGGTCTGGTCAATGCTGCCTATCTTCCCTGTCAGGCATCTGTTAAGAATAGAGAACAAGGTGTTCCACAGAGGTGGTAATCTGCCTCTACGGAAGTCATTTCTCTTCCGTAGTTGTGTGTTGTACCCAAGTTTTTCTACGAAGCGACAGAGCTCGTCGTCTGTTGGTTGCTCTGCATATTTCTTTAAACCAAGAAGACCCCTCGTGGGTAGGTTGAACTCAAGTGAGAACATTGTTCTGTTGAACTTGATTTCAAGATGTTCAGATTTGTCAGGTCTTGAAATATACCCTTTGATAATAGAGTCGTCTTTATCAAATCGGCAGCTCTGCCAAAACTGGTTCAGATATCTGACTGGTATTTTCTTTGGTGTTCTTGAGAGTAGAGGGAAGAGGATGTGATTTTCCATTATGATCAGAAGAATGGCGTGGGCTTCGCCGAAAGCAGTGGGTGAGGGGACCAAATAGCAGTTGTTGGATTTGATTAGTAGTACTTTTTCGAAATGATCCTTAGCTATGAAGTTTTGCAGATGTGTTGTCGGAGCAAAGTCTGCTGAGTCGCCGGAATCTTCTAGTTCAATGTTCTGGGCAGGGTTGGGGTTTTCTGAATGTTCATAATGAACCGGTGAATGTTCTGGTGAGGTCGCCGGAGAGTGTGCAGGGGAGATAGCTTGAGAAGATGAAGCCATTTGATACTGAGAATAAGAAACTTGCAGGTTTTTGCTGGGTTTCGCCGGAGAAGAATGAGAGTTTGTAAAAAGTTTATGAGAGAGTAAGCTTGGTTTTTATAGGAGGGTAAAACAGTAGAATTCGAAAGAGTAAAATATATGGCAATGGATTAAAATTTGGAATCCGAACTCAAGTTAGAACGGCGGGTTCAACTTTCCACAGAAAACGTTCCATGTACGCCCAATGAAAATGGGACACGTAGGCCATGTCAGAGGATGACAGGACATCGTGCGCGGCCCATTAATGCTAGGCGCGTGGGGTTATTCTTAGCCACATGTAGTTCACTCTCAGTAAAAGTAACCATTATTACTACAGAAATGCCCAAGTAACAGATTGACAGAACTTCTGTAGTTTACAGAGGTTCTGTGAATTTGAAAAACTTTGATGTGTATATATCTCATTGTTATCATGACTTCTGTGGGTTTCTTCTTTAACCAAAACATTTGTAAAGGCATTGGAGAGGATAAAATCGTATTTTTGTCAAGAAATTTGCTTCGCAGAGGTTTTGTGGCTCTGTTGGAACTTGTAGAAGTTCTGTGAGGGAAAAAATCTCATAACAAAAATTTTATTAAAGTTTTGATCATCCAATTTTTGATTTGGTTTAAGAGATGTTTTTCGGACACATTTGAAAGTTTGTGTCCGAGAAAACTGTTAAAAAAAACGGTTTGTTCGAGAAGGTCATGGTTTGTGTTTTCGGTTTCCGAGATAACATTCCAAAAGATCGACAGAGGGTTAATTTGCGATCACAGAGCATATTTCTTGCAGAACCTCTGTTGAGCTCAGCAGAAGCTCTATGACCTTAAATTTCTCCTAATGCGAATTTTGTGAAACTTTTTGAGCTTTTGATTTTTGAAATGTTATTCACAGTATATTTAGGACATATTTGACAATTCTTGTCCTAGAAAACTGTTTTCCAAAAACCTTTTGTGCGAGAGACATACCTTTTGGTTCTTCTGTTCTTGGCAGTTTGTCTGACTTCTGTTGATGGAGAATTACCGACATTCGTCTTTGGCTTCCCTTTGAAAGATTTACCTCTGTAGATCATTTCAGGGTTCCTTTCTGCTCCCCCTTGATCTAATCACCTCTGTAGATCAAGTAATTTCCTTTTGCTCCCCCTTGACCTATGCTTGGATCAAATAATGATAAGTTTTGCATAGAACATAGGTCATGTTTTCCAGAGGTTCTGTAGGGGTCGTCAGAGGTTCTGAGTTGGCTTACAGAAGCTCTGTGATTTTAAGATTTATTTAAGATTGAGAATTTACAAACAGAAATAAATTAACTTAAAGCAAAAATAAAGTAAATTTGTACATATTTACAGAAGATAAAGCTATACTTACAGAGGATTGTCACACCATGTTTATCATTCCTAACTTACCCACCAAAAAATTGAACCTTTTCTCGTCTAGTGCTTTGGTGAATAAGTCAGCGAGTTGATATTCTGTTAGCACGAAATGCATTTCAATTGTACCGTATTCAACATGATATTTCAAGAAATGGTACCTTATATCGATATGCTTGGTTTTCGAGTGTTGCACAGGATTTGCAGAGATAGCAACGGCACTTTTGGAATCACAGAAGATGGGTATTTTGAATAGGATGTGGCCGTAGTCGTTTAGTTGAGTTTTCATCCATAGAACCTGAGAACAACAGCTAGCAGCAGCAACGTATTCAGCTTCTCCAGTGGATGTTGAGACACAATTCTGCTTCTTTGAGGTCCAACTGACTAGTTTACCACCTAGGAATTGGCAACTCCCAGAGGTACTCTTTCTGTCGAGCATGCATCCTCCATAGTCTGAATCTGTATAAGCTTTAAGACTAAAACCAGAGTTCTGTGGATACCAGAGACCGAGATTTTTGGTCCCCTTTAGGTATCTAAAGATTCTCTTCACCGCATCATAATGTGATTTCTTAGGATTAGCTTGATAACGTGCACAAAGACATGTGGCATGCATGATGTCAGGTCTGCTAGCTCTTAAGTATAACAGAGATCCAATCATGCCTCTGTAGAGAGTGCATTCTACAGAGATACCATTTGGATCTAAGAATAACTTATTTCCAGTGGCCATTGGAGTTTTCATTGCAGAGGTATTAGAGAGGCTATATTTGAAAAGAATGTCAGAGACATATTTGGCTTGATTTATAAAAATTCCCTCTGAAGTTTGTTTGACTTGAAGTCCGAGGAAGAATGTTAATTCTCCCATCATACTCATTTCAAACTCACTCTGCATGAGTTTTTCAAAACTTTTACACTCTTCTGAATTAGTAGACCCGAAAATTATGTCATCCACATAGATTTGTACAAGCATTATCTCACCCTTTTTATGTTTATAGAATAAGGTAGTATATGTTGTTCCTCTGTTGTAGCCATTGACTAGAAGGAAGGTAGAAAGTCGTTCGTACCATGCTCTTGGAGCCTGTTTCATTCCGTATAGAGCCTTTTCAAGGTAGTATACATGTCTTGGAAACTTTGAGCTTTCAAACTCTGGTGGCTGATTTACGTAAACCTCTTCTTGGATTTCACCATTTAGAAAAGCTGATTTTACGTCCATCTGATAGACTTTAAAACCTCTGTGGGCTGCGAAGGCTAAGAATATTCTTATTGCTTCGAGTCGTGCGACAGGGGCAAAAGTCTCATCGTAGTCTATGCCTTCTTCTTGTCTATATCCCTTTGCTACTAATCTTGCTTTGTTTCTGATGACCACTCCATCTTCATCCTTCTTGTTTCTGTAGACCCATTTAGTCCCAATGGCCTGTTTCCCTCGTGGCAGAGGTACTAAAGTCCATACTTTGTTACGCTCAAACTGCAGAAGTTCTTCTTGCATGGCGTCTACCCAATTTGGGTCATCTAGGGCTTCAGAAATCTTCTTTGGTTCTATCACACTGATAAAGTTAGTAACAAAAACAAAAATTAGCAGTGGCAGACCTGGTTTTTACTGAGTCAGAAGGTTCTCCGATTATTTGGCTTGGAGGATGGCTTTTTGTCCACTGAGTCGTGCGTGGAAGATGATCATCAATGTCCTCGAACCTTTCGTCAGTGGCTTCTTGTGTTTCTTCTTGTGTAGCCTCTGTCGTTCTTCGTGCCTTGGTAGTTGATTCTACCATTTGTGGAAATATTGGTATGAGTGGTGGTGGGGTTTGTTCCTCTGAGGACGTATAGTCTTGGTCCTCGATTTCCTCTGTAATTGGTTCTTCTGTGGATTGTGGAGTTTGTTTTTCAGCAACTTCTGTGGTCGTTTTTCTTGATGTTTCATCTTCTGCATGTTCTTCTTCGACAATTGCATCTGTAGTATTTATAGAAGAAGATGAAGCATTATTTGGACCTGTTAGAGTCATACCTGTAGGATTTTGTCCGACAGAGGATGGTTCTTCAGAAATTCTGATGGTTCCAACAGAAGGATCAATGTCATTGTTGAACATCTCTAAAAATAGAAGATCCAAATCTTCTTTTGTTTTTGAGATGTCAGAGGATTTCCCTTTAATTCCGAGTTCTGAACTGATTTGTTCAGAAGTCATCTGGAATGAATCATCAAAAGAAACATTGATGCTTTCTACAATCTTGCGAGACTTTGTAAGGAATGTTCTGTAGGCTTTGGAAGTGGCAGAGTATCCAATGAATTTTCCTTCATCATCTTTTACTTCAAACTTTCCTCTTGAATCTCTGTCGTTTAAAATAAAGCATTTGCATCCGAATACATGGAAAAGCTTGATGTTTGGCCGCCTTTTGTGAAGCAATTCGTAAGGCGTATTGAGATGTCTTTTCACAATGGTTGATCGATTCAGTGTATAACACGCAGTAGAAATTGCTTCTGCCCAAAAGTTCATTGATAATCCGCATGCAGATAGCATAGTTCTTGCGGCCTCCACAAGTGTTCGATTCTTTCTTTCGACTACACCGTTCTGTTGTGGAGTTCGAGCGGCAGAGAATTTCTGTGATATTCCTTCTGTAGAAAGATAGGCTTCAATGACACAGTTTTTAAATTCTGTGCCATTGTCACTTCTTAACTTCTGTATTCTGCAGTCATAAAGAACTTGAATTCTTTTCATTAGATTTATCAGTATAATTGGAACATCTGATTTCTTTCTAATAAATTCAACCCAAGTGAAACGTGAATACTCATCAATTAGGACAAGTATGTATTTCTTGCCACCTAGGCTCTGTATAGCAATGGGACCGCAGAGGTCGACATGAAGCATGTACAGAGGCCTAGTGCAAGACACGTCTGTTTTGCCTTTGTGGGAAGCCCTTCTGTGTTTTCCCATTTCACAGGCCGAACACAAGTGATCCTTATTGAATTTAACATTTGGCAAACCTTTAACTAGATCGAGTTTTACTAGTTTATCCAGGGTGTGAAAGTTTAAGTGACAGAACCTGTTGTGCCATAACCACGCTTCTTCACTTTTGCAGGCTACTAGGAAAACTTTGTCCTTGGATTTTGAAGTAAAATTCATTAGGTATAGATCACCTCTTCTTTCAGCTCGCAGAAGTTCCATTCCTGTGTTTTCACTTTGTAGAGAGCAGAAAGTTCTTTTGAATAACACATCGAATCCTGTATCACAGAGTTGACTTACACTTAGTAGGTTGTGTTTGAGGCCATTCACATATGCAACTTTGTATACAGAGACATTTTCTTTCTGTATGACTCCATAGCCTTTGATGTGTCCCTTCATGTTGTCTCCAAAAGTTACAGATCCACCATCGTGTGTTTCTTTGTATGTGGATAGTAACCTTCTGTCGCCAGTTATGTGCCTTGAGCATCCGGAGTCAAGATACCAAATTGGCACATGTTGCTTCTTCAAGACAATCACAGAGACTTAGGTACCCATAACCATATGGGTCCAATATTGTTAGAATTTTTCAAGTTTGCCTTAGCATTCTTGAAATACATTTTATCCTTTGTAGAAAGATCAGATTGTTTCTCTCGAGGTTTTGACTTTGGAGTTTTAGTGGAGAGTAAGCAATCTGGACTTGAGAAGTGTTTATTCAATTTGAACATAAGATCAAAACAATGACAGTATTGAATATGAGACGTGATTCGTTTGAACTTTTCATTGAATTCATTGAACTGAGCCACAGAGGCATTACACTCTTTCTTTACATTAGATTTCCTATTACAAGAAGATCTATGAATACTAGAATGTTGTTTGCAAAAGTCTTGTTTAGTTCCTGCCTTCTGTGACTCTCTTCCGTGGTGAACATCTTTCTTCACTGTCACAGAGGAAAAGTATTTGTTAGCTTCAGGCCATTTTCCCTTTTGTTGCCAAGTGGGATTCTCTTTAATTTTCCTTAAAGGTTTTGAAAATTTTGAACTTTTAGGATCAACAGAGGTCTTCTTTAACATATCAAGCTCAGCAGAGGTTTTGACCTTTAAATACATGTTCAGAAAATCTGGGCAGATAGGTATCTCTGTGATTTTCTCTTTTGGAGAAATAGTTCTGTTAAGAACCTCAGAGGAGAATTTAACATCCTCTGTGTCACAGTGAACTATTCCTGATTTAGAATCAGTCTCTGAGTCGTCAGAGGATGAATCGTCCTCATATACAGTGGTTGAGTCATCTCTTTCGACAGAGGCTGGATTTTCTGAGCATGTATCGTATGAGCTTTCTTCCTCTGTAGAATGACTTTCATAGAAGGCAGGGGTATCTGATGAGATCTTTTCAGTGAGAATTTGATTTATAGAAGAGGTAATGAGATTTTCTAATACATTTGATTTCAAAACATCCAAAATTTCTTCTTCAATAGATTTTTTAAGTTTTTCTTCTGAAAAGATGGGTTTAAACTCAGGAGCTTCTGCTGATAATTTCTTTTCATCGTTCATTATGCAGACAAAAGCGACCTGTGTTTGAGTCTCTGGTTTACCAAACTTAAAGATACCAATCTGATCTTGTGTTTTCAGATATTTCTTTGGTTTGATTCCTCTATTGACAGAGGTTGAAGATGATGAATCTGTGTTTTCAAACCACACATTGATCATCTTTGTATGTTTCCTTAAGTGAGGTTCTGCAGAGAGTTTAACCCTTTTACTTACAGAGAGTAAGTTTGGAAAGTTTGGTTTGTTAGTTTTTCCCAAAACAAATAGAGAAGACAGAGGTTTTAGTCGTTTATTTTCAACTCCTAAGGTAATATCACTGTACCCTATGCCTCGTCTTGCTATTTGAGAGTTTACCTTTTCATATACCTTCTGTGCATCTTTATAGTTTTTAAGTAAAACTTCTCTTCTTAAAAGATCTTGCCAAAGTACCTCTCTTTCTTTTTGAAAGTATTCTTTTAGAGTTCTTATGTCTGTAGTTTCACTTCTTGAAACTGAAAGTTCTTTTGTTTTGATTTTTAAAGCATAGGTTAAATCAGAAATTTGCCTTTTTAAAGGATCTATATTTTCGCTCCAATATTTTCGACTTTTTCCTTTTCTTCACAGATTTTGGCTTTTTCTTGAGTGAGAAGCCTTACTTCTCTCTCATTAAAGGTCAGCTTTTTCTGAATGCTTTCATTTATTTCTTTCAGTTCAATGTTAAGTTTAAATAAATCATCATCTACAGAATTAGTACTTGAGGTAGAGTTTGAAATGGATACCTCATTGTCAGTGCCGGAGTCAACTTCTGCCATGCCACAGAACAGGGCATTGGTGGGGAATTCATCGTCAGAGGTAGAATCTGACTCGAAGTCTTCCTTGTTTGCCTCAGAATGCCCTTTGTTCGCCATTAGGGATTTTTGCGCATAATACTCAGCCTTCTTTTTGTAAAAAGCTGAGTCCTTCTGTGGGCGATTTTGTCTACTTCTGCATTCTTTAGCGAAATGACCTGGCTTGCCGCAGTTGAAACAACCTTGGGAGGTGTTTCCAGTTCGATCTTCGGACTTCTGTTGGTCTCCACCTTTCTCTGTTCTGCATTCGTTTGCGTAATGACCAGGCTTACCACATTTGTAGCATTCTTGTGTGTGGCCTACCTTGTCATCTGATCTCTGTCGGTCATTCCCTCTGTAGCTTCTTTCGCTCGACCTCTGTTGGTCATCATTTCTATAGTCTGACCTCTGTCGGTCACTTGATTCTTCTCTTCTTCCTTCATCTCTCCTACCAGAATTCCTTTGGTTATTTCTAAACTCTCTTGTCAATAGAGCCATTGATTTAGCTAATGATGCAAGAGTTATTTCTTCCTCTATCAGCTCGTCTTCTTCGCTATCAATCATTACCATCTTCTTTTTCTCCTTCTTTTTCTCCTCTGTAGATCTCTCATTTCTTGGTCTGTCTGTAGTCTCTGTAGATTTACTAACCAATGCGTATGGTACAATGGTTAGTGTTTTAGCTTGAGTTATTTGAGGCTCTTGTGCGGCTAGTGTTCCATAGAGATCAGAGAGTGTCCACGAGTCTAGATCTTGATTTGTTTGTAAAGACATAGACAACTGAAGCCACTCATCGTTCAGGCTCTTTAGAAACATGACGTTATTTTCTTCCGTGGTTCTGTGAATACCAGACTTTCTGCATTTGTTTATGAGAGAGTTGAACCGATCGTATGTTGTTTGCAGTGATTCTGTTGCAGAGGCTCTGAAGGCATGATACTCGTTTATGTATTGTGCCCTTCGGTTCTTCTGTGTTTTAGCACCCCCTTCCAACTGTCTTTCTAATTCTTTCCAGAGATCGTGCGCTGTTTCGCATGCATCTAAGGATTGAAAAATTTCGTTTGGGATAGCCATGATCAGTATTCTTTTTGTTTTCTGTGCAACTTCATCTTCTGCCTTATCTTCATTTGACCATTCTTCTTTTGGCTTAGGTTTTTGATGTTCAGGGATTTCAGGAGATTCAGCAGTAGCTGGTACACGTGGCATAGTTATCATAGGAACCGGAGGAAGATTGTATAGATATTGTTTGAGAGTTTTTTCAGTACCCTCAAAAAAATGAACCATTCTTATTTTCCATTGAGGATACTCATCTCTAAGAAGAGTAGGAGGTTTGGTTAATGAGCCAGCAGTGAAAAAGTTATTTTTATTTGTCATTTTGAGGAAAGGATAATTTGATGGAGGATTTATGAGTAAGAAGATCTGGAAGGTTTTCTGGGTACACCTAATATCCAGAAATATGGTGATGAAGAGAAGGAAAGTAATCTATCAAATAAAAGTTGTAAAACGAGGATCACTTGATATTGAAAATCAAGCTTCGCTCTGATACCAATTGTTGGTTCCCGTTTTGCTTTAAACAAGATTATCAGATCTATTAGTTCAAGTTAATGTTTGATGCGGAAGCGTATTTGAAGAACTAACAGATAAGTTTGATAGATTTAGACCAAAATATAAATAAACAATGAACAGGAAATAATATTTCAAAGTTTACTGAATATATATTAAGAATAGATTTAAGAACAATGAGTAAGAAAAGCTTCAAAATAGATATGACTCTTAAGGTGAATAAGCTTTTTGTGTTCTTATGATGGTCGAGTTATATGTGATTAATTGATGATCTGATAAGGAAGAACTCAACATGAGTCTTCCTTATATACTACTCTAAAGGGGACCATAAAGCATATGCTACTATTCAGACGGTACTGATGAATAGTTGAACGGATGTCGTGAACAGTTGCAAGAACGGCATGAACAGTAAGACGTGTTGTATTGCATTTAATGCAGCAGACGTCTATTATGTACTAAGCCCTACTGAGTCCAATCAGAGTTTGACACGTCGACGTTGGACAGGGCATGCTACCATGCAAGTTGATGAACGGGTCCTGTAACAATTGCAAGATATTATAAATATCTTCATGTCTTTCAGTGAGGACCACAGAGGCTCTGTAATGAGTTACAGAGGTTCGGCGGTCTGGTCCTCTGTGGAGCAGTCTTCACCGGATTCCGAGTCTTTGGTCTTCTTTGCGCATATGACAGAGCTTCTGTAGCGCGCCTCTTTAGCTTCTGTAGATTCTTGATCTTGATCCCTCGGTAAGTCCGGCAGAGCCTCTGTAAGAGGCTTTCTTCACTTAGCCTATTTTTCACTACTTATAAATACTTCTATGATTAGGAAGATTGAAGCTAACAGTTGCGACGTTCCACCACTCCATTTTTCTGAGGAGTGCGTGCGGCCGAGAAGGTGTGTGAAATGCCGACTGAAGTCAGATAGTCGTCCATCGTTTGATTCATGAACTCCGTACCGTTGTCGGTCTTTATGGTCTGAACTTGTTGTTGCTTGTTCAGTTGGATGGTCTTCAGGTGATTGATGATCAGCTCCGGAGTTTCGTCTTTCGAGCGAAGGAACTTGACCCATGTGTAGCGTGAGAAGTCATCCACCATCACCAGGACATATTTGCGCTTGTTGATACTCTGAACACGCATCGGTCCAGATAAATCCATATGGATGAGTTCGAGGGATCTGGACATGCTCGGAGTTACCTTCGGTTGATGCGGCACTCGCTTCATCTTTCCTTTTTCACATTCCCCGCAGAGACAATTCTTCATGAATTGAAGATCGGGCATGCCTTTCACGTGTCCGCCCAGCACCAGTTTGTTAATGCTTTTGAAATTCAGGTGCGATAGACGTCGATGCCAAAGCCAAGCTTGTTGGGAATTGGCCTTTGACATGAGGCAGACATGGTTATCGGGTTTTAGGGCTGCGAGGTCGATTGTGTAAAGGTTGGTCTTGCGTTTCCCAACCAGTAGCTCCTCTCCGTCGTCATTGAGGATTCTACACCGTTTTGCTTTGAATCGAACCTCGAGATCTTTGTCGCAGAATTGACCGATGCTTAACAGATTGTGTCCCAATCCCGCGACGTGTGATACTTTCTTTATTGTGATCTTATCTTGGACAATGTCGCCGTAGCCCACGATCGGCGCCTTGTCGTTGTTGCCAAATCTCACGTCTCCACCATATTCTTCTTTGTAGTTCGTGAGAAGCTCCCTCCTTCCGGTCATGTGCTTGGATCATCCAGAATCTAAGTACCACACATGACCGTGCTGCAAAAACGAGTTTAACGGATTTTAGGTACCCAAATTTGCTTGGGTCCTAGAGGGTTAGGTTTGGCACCTCGTGGAGGAACTTTCTTTGACACAGATTTCCCCTTAGGTGTGGGTTGCACACCGTTAGCGGAAACTGGTTTTGGCACAGATTGCCTCTTAGGTGTAGAATTTACACCTTTTGGAGGAAAAGGTTTTGTAGCAGGTTGCCGCGTGGGTGCCGGTCTAACCTCAGTAGGAGAAGCCCGTTTTGGGATGGGTTTGGTCTCCCGCTGTGGTTTAACCTCTGATTGGAAACCCCGTTGTTTATAGTATTTTCTGTTGTTATTACGGGGTTTGCGTTTGGGTGTATGATTATACATGTGATATGACCCAAACCAATCATTTAAGTTAATTTCATCAAAATCATTCCAACCACATCTAGAACAACATAAACAATCACGCGATAATTGAATCAATTGATGAACTGAATTAAGTTTAATTGGATAAGAAACTTCAAAACGATTCCAATGATTCCAAACACAATTGTCTTTGCTTATTCTAGAATTAAAAGCAGTAGGGAAGGACTTTGATGCTGCATCCTTGACAGGTTCCTTGTTTAGCCACTTGGGTTTTTCTTGTTTTGCGAGACCATTTTTATCTGAAACAACAGGGATAGAACGGTCAGTGACTTTTGAAGAAACAAGATATTTGACAGGCAATCGCTCGGTCTTTTGCCTCGGCTGTGATTGGTTTTGAGAAACAGGTTTAGAATTGGAAATCTTAATCACGGCTGGGGTCTTTGTGTTTGAACAAGCACCCTTTTCAAAGTTGACTGGTCGATTCACCACTAGTGACAGAAAATCAGTGTGACTCGGAAGAGGTTTGTCGAAAGGGAACGACTCAAACTCTCCACCAGTATTACCTTCAGAGTTCATGTATTCAGAAAAGTCTATCTCCGGAATTTCAGGACTTAGATCCAGTGAGGAAGGCGAGGAACACTTAGTGTCAGTGTGCTTTGGGAAAGTCGGTGTGGAAGTATTTGAAAAATCAGAGTTTAAATTCCTTTTAGCACACTCATCTTGAGAAGCTTTACTGTCTTGTGAAGAGATATTTCCTATGAAAGCTTTACACGAGGATGTGTAAGATGAGTTAGAGGAAAGTTCAGGTGAAATCTACTTCGCATTTTGGAGCAGGTCAAGCTGCACTTTGAGTTGACCATTTATCATATGCTCTTTCATCGTTTCTCTTGTCATGTCAGACAGTTTCGATGAGAGCTTATTGATTTCACACTGAAGAGTTGCCTTTTCTTCATTTGACACAACTTTGGTTTTCTCAGTGGTCATCAGAAACAAGGCAAGACTGGTGGCTAAAGGATACTGTCAGGCAAAAGGGATAGACTACGACGAGTCGATCGGAATCTTCTTAGCCTTCGCAGCCCACAAATTCAAGGTTTACCAAATGGATGTCAAATCTGCCTTTCTAAACGGACAGATCCAAGAAGAAGTATATGTCCAACAACCACCAGGGTTCGAAAGTGCTAAGTACCCAAACCATGTCTACTACCTCGATAAGGCTCTGTATGGACTAAAACAGGCTCCAAGAGCATGGTACGAACACCTTTCTACCTTTCTCCTTGATAATGAATTCGAAAGAGGTACCACTGATACAACTTTGTTCTATAAGAAAGATGGTGAAGAGATTCTGCTTGTTCAAATATATGTGGACGGCATTACTTTTGGCTCTACTAATGTAAAATATTGCACTGATATTGAAACACTCATGCAGAGCGAGTTTGAAATGAGTATGATGGGAGAATTAAACTTCTTCCTAGGACTCCAAGTCAAACAGTCATCAGAGGGAATTTTTATAATCAAAATATTTTTCTGACATACTTTCAAAATTCAAACTCTCTGATGCCTCTGTCATGAAGACCCCCATGGCCACTGGATCTAAATTACATTCAGATCTAGAAGGAAAATCTATCGAGTGCAAGCTCTACAGAGGCATGATCGGGTCTTTGTTATACCTAACTGCTAGTAGGCCAGATATAATGTATACCACATATCTCTGTGCAAGATATCAAGCTAACCCTAAAGAATCCCACCTATTTGCTGTCAAGAGAATCTTTAGATACCTCAAAGGAACCAAGAATCTTGGTCTATGGTATCCAAAGAACTCTGGCTTTGATCTTATGGCGTATACAAATTCATATTATGGAGGATGCAAGTTGGACAGGAAGAGTACCTCTGGGAGTTGTCATTTACTAGGAGGTATATTAGTAAGCTGGACTTCTAAGAAGCATAATTGCGTGTCAACATCCACAGCAGAAGCATAATATGTTGCTGCTGCCAGATGTTGCTCTCAAGTTATGTGGATGAGAACTCAGCTAAAAGACTATGGTCTAGACATCCAAAAGATCCTAATCCTCTGTGACTCCAAAAGTGCCATTACGATCTCTGCCAATCCTGTGCAACACTCTAAGACAAAGCACATAGATATCCGGTACCACTATTTGAAGCATCATGTTGAACAGGGCACCATAGAGATGTACTTTGTATCCACGGAATATCAGCTTCCAGACTTATTCACCAAGGAACTTCATGAGAAAAGATTCCTTTTCTTGGTGGGTAAGTTGGGTATGCTAAACATGAGCTGATCCCTCTGTAAGTTAGATAAATCCTTCTGCATATATGTATATATTTCAACCTTTCAGTATGTAAATTATTGATCTTTAAAAGTTCAATACCCAACAGAGCTTATGTGGAATAGCTCAGAGCTTCTGTCTACTTTCACAGAACCTCTGATGAGTTTGACTTATGTTTTTGCTCTGCTTATCAATATCTGATCCAAGCATAGGTCAAGCGGGAGCAGAAGGAGACATCGTAATGACCTACAGAGGTTAGTCATTCAAGGGGGATATTTGTTCGAACAAACCAACATAAGTTACACACCATGCCGAACAAAGGAGAATCTAAGAGTAAGTTCCTCGCACAAATCCACTTTCTAAAACATTCTTCTAGGACACCATTTTCAAAATATGTCCTAAAAATACAGTTTAAAACAGTCAAAACTTTGATGATCAAAAAGTTTTATGAGCTTTCCGTAATTAGAAATTTTTAGTCATAGAGCCTCTGTAAGTCAGAGCCTCTGTAAGTCAGAGCCTCTGTAAGTCAGAGCCTCTGTAACTGAAAAACTCTTACGGATACTCTATCGATCACTTCAATTGTATTTTACAAATGTTTTGGTAAAGGTGCAAGAACAAAGATATTGGAAGAAGGTCTCAGATCATAGAGCTCACTCCACCACAGAGCTTCTGTCGATTCTATCACTTATGTGTTTTAAAGGGTTCTGAGGTGCGGGTTATTTACCAAAGTGATAGTAATTTGGGTATAGAGACTCCCACGCGCTGAGCATTAATGGGTGACGCACGACGTCTCATCGTGCACCGCCACCTCTGACGTGGCATGTTTCTATTGGACGTGTCAGTCAAACGAGGGTAGTGATGCGTTGATCACAGCTGTATACTCGAGTGCGGACCCCAAAAACTATTGAATTCACTTTTACTGTTCAAATTCTATCCGAATTTACCCCCCCTATAAAACCCCCATTTACCCTTCTTCCTCGTCTTTTACGAATCTCTCTCTCTTTCTGTTTACTCCGGCGAAACCTTGCAAGAACCTACAACTCCTTTTTTTCTACTCATTTCTTTGAAGAATCCTTCAATGGCAACCACCAATACTCCGGTGAACTCCCCTGTTCATTCTGAGCATTCCCAGCATCCTTCAGTGGCCCGAAAGGATGATGAACAGGACAACAGTGGCAACTCCGTTGAGTTTGCTCCGACCTCACACCTGCAAAACTTCCTGGAAAAAAATATGTTCGAAAAATCACTGCCCCTAAAGCCAAATAACCACTATTTGGTGATTTCCAGATCTGCTTTTGGGGAAGAGCAAGCCGTTTTAATGAATATCCTGGAAAACCATCCCTTAAGAACACTGTTGATCCAAACCCTCAATGATTTGATAATGACCCTCTGAGAAACACTTAGTGAAAATTGTAAGTAGACAATATGTATTAGAGTTTCACTATCGCTGATAAGTACTATGTCTCTACAGTACCGCTGATAGGAAACTCATGCTCTCTAAATTACACATTCAACGAACACTGTTCATCAGCAAGCCCTGAGCCTGTTCAGTCTTACTGATGATCGCTGATAATTTTAGTTGTTTACTTATGATCCCTGAAGACAAGTTTCACGTCAACTATGTTCTACTCTAAAGTCGAAGATCAAGCCAAAGAACAAGCGACAAGTCTACTAATGAACGGATGTGGATATCAGCGAAGCCAAGACCTGTCCACTCAACGTGAAGTTACAAGTAGAAGACTTCAGCGAACACTGAACTTTATCACTCGCTGATAAAGAACTATTCATTGAACGCTGATCATGAAGTCTTCCTCTATAAGTTCCTTTTGTCTTATCCCATTGCACGCCTCTGTACGAAATGTCAGAATGGACATCCCCTTTGTCTAGAATCGTACAACCAACTCTGATTCTACACTGTTCATGATGCGGCTACTAGGTTGTCTACCAAGGTCAAACCATGCAACCAATCAGCTGCTGCCACATGTAAAGTGATACTGATGTGCATTAAATGCATGCAGTATATAAGGGAAACCCTACTTCATAAAGGAAGTGCTCGGCCATTTCCTTCTTCTTACTATTCTGTGTGTTAGAATATTATCCTTAGTATTCTTATCTCCTTTCTATCTTAATTCTAGTAAAAGAAATCTTAGTGATTCTCTTAACTTGTTTAGATTAGGTTTATTCCTTAATTTTGTTCCACAACAAGTTGTAAATTGTTTGAAACATATCAATAAACAATTTAGAAAAGTAAAAATCGTGTGTTTGTATTCAACCCCCCCTTCTACAAATCTTTTCTTTTCTCATAAACAAGATCTTGCTAATACTAATCTTTTCTCTTCCTTGCTATTTTTCATAATGGCTAACACCACAAACACAAACTACATTGATAATGGTTCTCTTGCAAAACCCCCTAGATTTTCTAGAAATAACTTTAATCTGTGGAAAAATAGGATGATACTCTTCATAGAAGATGTAGACCCTACTATGCCCCATTACATCGAGAATGGTCCATATGTCCCTGTTAGAATTGATCCTGAAGTTCCAGGCACTGCTACTAGAGCTGCCATTCCGAAAAGAATCATTCCCAAGGAAGTTCATAATTGGTCTGATGAAGACATGAAGAAGGTGGCTATCGACACTAAAGCCAGATCTATCCTTTCTATGGCTCTTCCTGACGAAGTCTACCATTCCGTCATGAACCTGAAAACCTCCAAATCCATGTGGGACACGATCTGTGTTCAATATGAAGGTACATCTGAAGTCCAGGACTCAAGAAAGATCAACCTGGTAAGACAGTACGAAAGCTTCATTTGTGGTAAGAATGAATCTCTCTCTGAAGTACATCAGCGGTTTAACTGTTTATTTATTGACCTGAAAACCGTTGGTAAGGAATATTCTAACTTTGAAATTCTGAAAAAGTTCCTAGAATGTTTACCTGAAAGCTGTGACAGTTATTCAATTTGTCTCAAGCTATCAAAGGATCTAAAATCTATGACCCTCTCTACCTTATTTGGCACTATGCTCAATCATGAGCAGTCGTGTCATCTTAAGAAGAATCTTGTAAAAGATTTCAAGAGCACACCTGTTGCTTTACTCTCAGAGTCACCTTCCACTCAGCGATCAACTATCACTGTCACTGAGTTGGAAACTAACACTGAATGCTCATCAGATACTGAGTCTTCAGATCTTGATGAATCTCTGGCACTCCTAGCTAATAAGTTCAGGAGATTCACCATAAAGAGTAACTTCAGAAGGAACAAACCCCTTGCACTCACTGACAAGCCAAAATCATCAACCCCTGTTGATAAGGCTACTGCTACCTGCTTTAACTGTGAAAAGTAGGCCACTTTGCTAGTGAATGCAGGTCAAAGAAAGTCTTTAAACCCTAAGCTTTCTCCAATAAATACTCTAACCCCAGGGCTAGAGATGACAAGTATCAAAAGCTAAAAGAAAAGTATGCAAAGCTGAAAAGCTTTAAGAAGAAAGGCAAAGGCCTGATGGTTGTCTTTGACTGGGCTGCCTCTGATGAAGAAGAATCATCTGACTCTGAAGATGATGATGAGGCCAATCTCTGCCTCATGGCAAAAATTGAAGACGAGGAAGAAAATTCTGACATTCCCTCTACTTTAACCTCTACCACTAAGGTATCAACTTCTTTCTTTACTAATATTTCAGATATTGATGAAGCTGATAGTCTTCGAAAAATCGATCTCTTGACTAATTATTTATATGATTCCATGAATGGCAAGACCATAGTTGAAAATCAAAATTGAAGAAGATTTAAAAGATCAGGTCCATATAAATCAGCTAGTCAAAATCGAACGTGAAGAAGCTATCGCTGCATTAAAAGCTGAAAAGGCTACTGTTGAAGGATGGTGTAAATCCTCAACAACAATCACTGAGATTATAAGGTCTCAGATTCCCCTGAGCGATAAGAGTGGACTTGGTTATAAATCTGATACTCTAGAACCTACCACTGATCGTTCCATGCTCAAATTTGGAACGTTCGTATCCTCAGCCCCTGACACCTCCTCATCTCAGTGTTCCTCTTTAAAAACTCCCATCCCTGAGGAAAAACCTACCTTAATCTCTAAAGGTAAAGCAAAAGAAAAAGTTTTCAACCAAAAACCTCAGAAGGGTACCTTTGTACCTAAGTTGAATGCTTCTAAAGCATCAGTGACTTATCCCTCTACTTCTAAGAACAAGATCCCTGGATTTATTCAGCGATCTACTACAAGAATCAGAGTGGATATTATTGGTAAGAAATCTGAAGAACTGATTGTTCATCCCATTTCCAATGCCAAAGGTATACTTGGTGCTGGCCCTGCTCATTTAAAAATCTCGGCTAAGCATACAAATGGTCCTAAAGCTAATTTTAGGTATAGGAAATGTTATCACTGTAGACTTATCGATCACATTGCTAGTAAGTGCCCCACAGCCACAAAAGCTGAAAAGTTAGCTAAGGTGAAGATCAATGCCTCCAAGGAAAAGAAGACCAATCCTGGTGCAAATCAGGTTAAGGTAAAACCTACCAATGTGGTTAAGAAATTAACCAAAGTGAAGACTAGTTCTGAAGCTGAATCTTCAAATGCTGCGAAGATTGCTGAACCTTCCACTTCCTCTACCACCACTGACAAGTGTGGACCTATGGTGAAATGGGTGCTCAAGTCAAACTAATCTTCCTTTGTTTGCAGGTTTAGAAGGGTATCTGGTATCTTGATAGCGGATGCTCTAGACATATGAATGGAAAGAAAAACCTGCTAACTGAATACAAGGAAGAGAAGGGTCCCTCAGTGACCTTCGGTGGAAACGAAAAAGGCTATACCCGAGGGTTTGGTGTACTCTCTAATGGTACAACAACCTTCAGAAGAGTCGCATATGTTGAAGGACTGAAGCATAATCTTCTAAGCATCAGTCAGCTGTGTGACAAGGATAACAAAGTGATTTTCACTAAGAAATCCTGCTTTGTCACTGACAAAAAGGAGAAGATAGCTCTCAGCGGATACCGTATGGAAAATGTTTATGTTATAAATATGGACTCTACAACCACTGAGAACTCCCGTTTCTTCTCAAAAGCCTCATCTGATGTCAACTGGCTATGGCATAAGAGGCTCTCCCATCTAAACTTCAAGACACTGAATACTCTTTCTTCTAAAGAGTTGGTAACTGGTCTACCTCAACACTCATACGCTAAGGAGTGTCTATGTTCAGCATGTGAGAAAGGGAAACAAACTAAGGCAAGATTCAAGTCTAAACAAGTTTCCTCAGTGTCATCTCCTCTACAACTTCTCCATATGGATTTGTTTGGGCCTGTTAACAAACAATCCCTAGCTGGAAAGAAATATACATTGGTCATAGTTGATGAATTCTCTCGCTATACATGGGTAATGTTTCTCCGATCTAAGAGCGACACCCCTGAAGAACTCATCACTTTTGTCAGGAAAATGGAAGTCCTGAATAACATGACCGTTCGCTCAATAAGGAGTGATCATGGGACTGAATTCAAAAACAGTTCTCTTGATTCCTTCTTTGAAAGCAAGGGTATTTCTCACAACTTTTCCTCGGTGAGAACACCTCAACAAAATGGAGTCGCTGAAAGAAGAAATCGAACTATCATCGAAGTTGCACGTACAATGCTCAGCGATTCTCATCTACCTACTCAATTTTGGGCAAAAGCTGTCAACACTGCTTGTTTTACTCAAAATAGGTCACTGGTTGTCAAAAGATTCAAGAAGACAGCCTATGAACTTTTCCATAGGAGAAAGCCTTCAATTAGCTTTTTTCACATCTTTGGATGTCAGTGTTTCATACTGAACAACAGAGATGCCCTTGGAAAATTTGATCCTAAGGCTGATGATGGAATCTTTATTGAATATTCTTCAATCTCCAAAGCCTTCAGAGTCTTCAGTCGAAGAAAACAAATTGTAGAAGAAACAATCCACGTCACTTTTGACGAATTCCGTTCAGCGAATTCTAGACCTTCTGCTGATATTGAAGAACTGAATCAATGGATGTTTTCTCATTTTGGTGATTCAGAAGATGTTCCCACTCCTCCATCTCATACTCATCCCGCTGAAGATGATGATCCTACTATCATCGCAAGCATGTAGACAAGTGAAGCTGAAACATCATGGGTCTCAGCTGTTCCTCTAAATACTATGCCTGCTTCTGAACCTTATGTCTCAGACATGCCATCTACTTCTCAGTAATCAGTGAATGAAATGACATCTGAACCTCTTCCTCTCTTGGTTGATATACCAGAAGTTGCTGAAGCCTCATCTTCAGCTCCTCCAGAAGCTCAGATTGAGTCAGCGACTTATGCTCCGGCTCAGCGATGGACTATTAATCACCCTATTGAACAAATTCTTGGTGATCCAAACGCTGGTGTTCAGACTCGACGAAGTGCAGGTAACATTTGTTTATTTGTTAACTTTATTTCTCTGATTGAACCAAAGAAAACAGATGATGCCCTCAGAGATCCAAACTGGGTCAGCGTGATGCAAGAAGAGCTGACAGAATTCGAAAGAAACAAAGTTTGGAAAGTCGTTCTAAGACCATCTGACAAGTCAGTGATAGGCACTAAATGGGTCTATCGAAACAAGTTGGATGAACATGGAACTGTAACCCGCAACAAGTCTCGTCTTGTTGCTCAGGGATACAAACAAGAGGAAGGTATAGATTACGACGAAACATTTGCTCCAGTGGCAAGACTCGAAGCCATTCGTCTATTCTTAGCGTACGATGTACACAAAGACTTCAAGGTTTATCAAATGGATGTTAAATCATCATTCCTCAATGGAAGGCTGAATGAAGAAGTCTACGTGGAACAACCTCTAGGATTCTCAGATCCTAAGCATCTAGGTTATGTTTATAAACTGGATAAGGCACTCTATGGCTTAAAGCAATCTCCTCGTGCATGGTATGGAACTCTCTCTACTTATCTCCATATTGAAAAATTTGAGCGAGGTAAAATCGATATAACTCTATTTTTAAAGAAAGTAAAAGGTCATATTATTCTTGTTCAAATATATGTCGATGATATTATATTTGGTTCCACTAATCCTGACCTTTATACTCGTTTTGCTGATAGAATGAAAGCTGAATATAAAATGAGTATCATGGGTGAGCTAACCTATTTCCTTGGTCTTCAAATAAAACAGAATGAAAAAGGAACTTTCATTCACCAAGGAAAATATGTTAAAGATATGCTGAAGAAATTTGATTTAACTCAGAGCTCAGCTATGAAAACCCCTATGGCACCGCCGCTGACACTAAACAAGGATCCTTCTGGGAAACCTGTTAGTGTCACTACGTACCGTGGGATGATCGGCTCTCTCCTGTATCTTACAGCTAGCCGACCTGATATTATGTATGCAACCTGTTTGTGTGCACGATGTCAAGCTGATCCTAAGTGTGATCCCAGATCTAATCAAGTAACAATGATAAACTCAATAGATCTTCATTAGAATAGAGAAAGAATACAAAGATTGGGAGTGAGATCCACTTTCTCTCTCTAAACTCTCTCTCTAGATAGCCATCTCTCTTTACACGTATGAATCACTCTTTGTAAGACTTCTACTCATTTCCTATTACAAGGTCCTATTTATATACTTTGACTAACACACTAAGTGTCTTTACTTTGACCTTTAAAGCATCTACTTTGACTTTTACAATGCTTTGACTTCTTACAATTAAACATTAAATCTTGAATTCATTTTATGCACTAACAATCTCCCCCTATGGATTCAAGATTTAAAAAATTGATGACGATAGTCTTCAGCTCTTTGTGTCTTCAGATCTTCAATTTAGCTCTTTGAACAATCTTTCCTTTCGCTTTGAAGGAAGATCAATCTTCGAAAAATAGCTCTAAAGAATCTTCAAGTAAGCGTTGTCTTCAGAAATCCAATTTGACTGCTTTAGTCTTCAAGTGGATCTTCAAAGTCAAATAGTCATCAAGGTCTTGAAACACAACTTCAAATCTTTGTGGTGTTGGTCAAAGTCTTCAAACAAAATCTTCATGTCTTTGAATCTTCGCATCACTAATCATTGAATCGTTGTAGCACAGATCTTTGCATCTTTGAGCTTTGAAATATATCTTCGGTCTTTGAACATGAAATAGCTTTTGAGCTTTAACGGGTTTTGAGCTTTAACGGGCTTTGAATATCTTGAACTGTGTATCTTCACTTCTTCAACATTAACAATCTTTGAACTTCTGAACTTTCTTGAATCTTCTCGAAACATCTTGAAACATCTTGAACTCTTTAACTCGAGCTTCTTGACTTCAATAAAACTTCACTTTATCTTGAAATTGAAACTTTCAAACAAAACAATGATAAACTCAAGAGATCTTCATTAGAATAGAGAAAGAATACAAAGATTGGGAGTGAGATCCACTTTCTCTCTCTAGTTTCTCTCTCTAGAAACTCATCTCTCTATTACGTATGAGACTTCCACAATGACAACTTCTTACAAATCCCTTACAAACACCTATTTATACCCCTTGACTATTTCACTAAAGTATGTTGACTTTGACTCTTTACAGTCTCTACTGTGACTTTATCTATTACATTTGACTTCTTACAAATACACAATTATACATTAAATTTTGAATACATTTTATGCACTAACAGTAAGGAATCTCATTTGATCGATGTAAAGCGAATTTTTCGTTACCTTAAGGGTACTCCTAACCTAGGTCTTTGGTATCCCAAAGACTCAGGGTTTGATCTAATCGCCTATTCAGATAGTGATTTTGCAGGATGCAAATTGGATAGGAAAAGCACCACAGGAGGCTGTCAGCTCCTGGGTGGAAAGCTGGTGAGTTGGACAAGTAAAAAGCAAAACTCAGTGTCCACCTCAACCGCTGAAGTTGAGTACGTAGCCGCTAGAAGTTGTTGTTCTAAGGTCTTGTGGATGAGAAATCAACTACTTGATTATGACCTTCAGCTCTCGAAAATTCCAATCTATTGCGACAGCACTAGTGCCATCGCTATAGCCAACAATCCAGTGCTACACTCAAAGACCAAACACATCGAGATCAGGTATCATTTTATCAGAGATCATGTGATGAATGGTGATATAGAACTTCATTTTAACCCAACTGACTTTCAGTTAGCTGATCTGTTCCCCAAACCTCTTGATGAGACAAGATTCAACTTTCTCATCAGCGAGCTTGGAATGCTGAACTTAGAAGATTAAATTTCAGTGGTTCACATATGATTAGTGATACAAATGAATTTGTATAACCCTATTAATCACCTACTCTCTGAACAAAATTGATTCGCTGATATCAAGGTATGTTCTCTCTTACTCGCTGACGTTCGCCTATGAATGCAAGATTTCAAAACTGTTGGTTCCCAATTACAAGTAACAATAATGAAATTGATGCAATATATTGAATGATTGAGAGTTTACAATATTTGATTGAAGAACACTCTCTCACAATTGAAGCTCTCTCTACACGTATGAATATTGAAATTTGAGGCTAGGAGGCTTAACCTAAAATTCTCTAAGACAAGACTTTATAACCAATACAACAATTGGTTATTTACACTTTTAGCCCTTGACACTCAATAAATACAAATAAGTCCTTGACACTATGTCTTTATAAAACATTCATATAAATCAGGGGCTAATTAAAGCTAACAATCTCCCCTAATGTTTTATAAAGAAAGCATCATCTTGTAGTCTCCCCCTTGCTTTCTTTAGAGGCGTTGGAGTGTCAATCTTCAAGTCTTGTGAGTCTTCTTTTCCTGATCTTCCACAATGTCAGTTGCTTTAGTTCATTTTTTTTAACTCCCCCTTGATCTTTGCCTACTCCCCCTTGAATGTTGCTTTATTTTTCAGATCCCAGTTATCTCCCATAGATTAAACTCAAACAATCAGAGAACGATTTGATGTGCGGAAGCTTGTATAACCAGTTTGAGTAATAACCGATGGTAGATAAACAACTAGGAGATGAATAGTAGCGAACACATTCGGCTCATGAGAATCTGCATTAACAATAATAAGTAACCAGGGGTAATCATCTAACACAAAAGCACATAGCAACTGTTATCACAACAATTAAAATAATTGTGTGGCCTATGTTCAGAGTTGACAAATATGAAGCTCTGATAGGACTTCCAGTTATCATAGAAATAGAATTATAAAATTAAACTTCTCAAACTGTTCTGGCAATATCACATAGATATGCATGTGGAATCACAAATATTCGTGATATCGTGTGGAAGAAAAATAGAATTTTATCTATTAGGCTTAAAAGTGTGTAAACTGTTTGGACATAACAGGTGTCCACATACTCAATGTGCATGAGTGAAGTGTGAAGGTGGGGCAAATTTCCTTCTTTTCAATATCCAACCTTCCAAATAAAGATCAGATAGCATATATGCTGTTTCCCCGTGGAAAAGTGAAGTATTTCCTTGTTGAGAAGGAAATAAGTAGCTAGTGGGGTTAATTCAAGAGTTGGCATGGGCTCACTGCCTGTTTCAATGATAATCACCAAAGAATCGTGATAAATCAGTAATGTGGCTTGCCCGACTCAGAAAAAGTCAGTGCAGGGTTGTATAATTCTTTTGACTCTGTTCTCACACCCTCTTTCTTTTTATCATTTAGCTCACATCTTACCAAACTCTCTTTTCATTCTTACCTCTTAAGCACAATGAGAAAAACTCAGATGAGTTGTCTCCCCCACTCTTTAATGTAGACCCTTTACCTCTCAATCACTCAAGGTTTACTTCTTTGGTAGGAAACACAGGTTTAAGTGAATCCATAGAAGTGCTATATATGCTCACACATTGATCCCATGAAATTGTTGTCCTAAAGATTGTATTGTTCCACACACTGACTATTTTTAGTCTCAGAAAAGCATTTAAGATCCAACTTCTATATCAGAAAAAGCATTTAGCATCTAGAAGTGGTTTGACCATTTTGAAAGGTTTTATCATTTTAAAGTTAGTCTTCTTTAAAAATGATGAGTCTAAAGATTTTGAAATTTACCTTTGGATGTACATGGTCAGATTGGCATTCTCCCCCTAAAATTGAGTATTTAATCTCATTGAAGCTCAATTTGAAATTAGATATCCTGTAAAATCAAAAAATATTTTGGTAATCATCTTTGATGATTCCTCATTGTTAGGAATATCCAAAAGCACTAATAATTAAAAACAATGCAAGGGGTCAGAGTTTAGAAATACCACAGAGCCTCTATGAAACCCGACAGAGTCGTGTGCGTCTGTGAATTATCTTTCCAATGCAACTGGACTCGTGTAATTTGGAGCGCCGAGTCAAAAGTTATGTGCATGTTTCTGAAGCAGCGCAAAGCTGTCAAACAAACAATTTTCGGGCTCTGGACAACTTCTGACAAACCAACAGAGCTCTGGTAGATGTTTGGCGGCAGAGGTAGGTCGGCAGAGATTTGGCGGCAGAGGTTGGTCGGCAGAGGTTTGGCGGCAGAGGTTTTGCGGCAGAGGTTGATCGTAGTGCCGACAGAGGCTGATCTCGTGTCGACAGAGGTTGATCAACTGCTGACAGAGGTCTACCTTATGATATGCATGAACTTTGATCTTCAAGACTGCTTTTGATCTTTTGAGTCTCTGAAAAAACTCCACAGAGCTCTGATGATGATTTTAGTGAAACACAACTTTCTGTCCAGCATATGTATACTGACTTTAGCAGATATTCTGACTAAGAAGAACACTGATTCAGACCAATCTCAAAACACGAACATTGTTCATCTGTGTCTTAGGAATCCAACGCATCTAGACTCATCAAATTTGGAGCTTCGAGGAGGGAGTTCTGTTGAAAATACGACAGGTGCGCAAAGCTGACAGCAAGTACTAAGACGTTGGGCTACGGGTTCTGAGGTTCGGTCGCAGAGGTTTAGTCCACATAGGCTCTGTCGGGTTTCACAGAGGCTCTGTGGTGAACAGTACCACAGAGGGTGGTAGCAAAATTCTGACCCAAAGCTTATGTTGTCGCCAGAAGTTGGTCTGAGTGGTCGACAAAGAATCATCGCGGCTTGACAAACGCTTGACAAAGGCTCAGCAGAGGTTTGGTCGCGGCTCGGCAGAGGTTGGTCGTGGCTCGGCAGAGGTTGGTCGCTCCTCGACAGAGGTTGGTCTCTTCTCGGCAGAGGTTGGTCGCGGCTCTGTGAGACTTGACTTTTATTCTTCTCTGGACTTGCATCTTTACCCAGATCGTTTGAAAAAGCATTGGAACTGATCGATAGAGCGTTAGCACGGAATTTTCACCAACAGAGGTTTTGAAGCTCTGTGAAACTCGGCAGAGGTTCTATGGGAGAAAATTTCTAATAGCTAACGATTCATAAACATTTTTTATCATCCAAAGTTTTCATCGTTTTAGGCAATGTTTTCAGGACGTATTTGGAAGTTGGTGTCCTAGAAAACTGTTTTTGAAAGGATTTTGTGCGATACATTCTTACTTTGGTTTACCCTTGCTCGGAAGAGGTTTGGTCACAGCCGGCAGAGGTTTGGTTGCGGCTCGCCAGAGGTTGGTCGCGTCCGGAAGAGGTTTGGTCGCGTCCGGCAGAGGTTTGGCCGCTCCTCGGCAGAACCTTAACATAAATGTTACACTACCTTTGACACTGATTTAGACCATTTTACCTCTGGAGTTTGCAAAAACTCAAAACACAAACAACTTTCATTGGTTTGTTATCTATTCAGATCATCTTAAATCACCTCTTTTGGAGCTCGTACGAATAAGATATGGTTGATTTACCACGGTCGCGCAGATCTGTCCATCAGCTTTCCATCAGCACACTGTTGTATACATCAACGATGCATATGACCCGTCTAAATTTCGAATCTCTGAAATATTAAAACACGAAAGCTGTTCATCAATGTGTTTTAAATCCAGTTCCTTTTGAATCGCATCAATTGGAGTCTTGATCAGTGAGATATGATCAATTTACTACAACATCGCAAATCTGTCAGCATGCTGTCATAGTACTTGATTGTTGTGCACCGAAATTAATTGGCTTTGAAGGATGAGTCTTAAACTGAGTGTTTAAGAGTCCATTGTCCACTGAAGTGTGAGTCCTTAACAGATGTATTAAGGAGTCCAATTACCTGTAAAACAGATTAAAGACATCTTGGTACCCATTTCCAAATGGGTCCTTTTCTGTTAAGATTAGGATATGTTGTAAGGTCCTCTGGTTTGCCAAGTTTAGCTGGTTTCCACGTTCCTTTCTATAACTTTTCTCACTTTGGGTCTTTGGAATTTTCTTTTGAAATGTCCCATTTTGAACATAGTTTGATCTAGACAAATGGTTCTTTAATGTAAACAGAAGATTAAAGCATTTACAGTTATATGAGTGATGAGATGAAACAGAAACAAAAGGCTTTGGAGCATTTTTGACAGGAGTAGAACTTTTGACTTTCCAAACCATTTTCACTCTTTTGAAAACAAGATTATCTGTATTATCAACACGAGAGTTTTCTAAGTCAAATTCTTTAAGCCTTTTAGCTAAAACATCTTTATCTTTAAGATTCAAATCAAACTTCTTTAGAAGATCTGATTTATACATCTTCTACAACATAATATTGGTTGGCAAAACAGATAGTTTTTTTGTCAATTCGGACATTTCAGCTTTAAAAACCTTTCTTTCTCTCTCAAAATCATCTTTCAAACATTTTGTTTGAAATCCTTCAATCTTCTTCTTCTCAAACTCTTTTCTTTCAAGATCAGACTCTTTCCTCTCCTTTTCAAGAGTTTTCTGTAATTCTGAGATTTTGCAAGCAAATTCCACAGACTTTGTTTCAAAAATTGTTTTCTCCTTTTCAAACTTTTCTCTTTCACAGATCACAAGCTTTTTAAAATCAGAAACCAAATTAGAAAATTTTAAACATTTAAGTTCACGTCTTTTCTTCTCTTCTTCAAAAATATTTTCAGACTCACATAATTTTCTCTTAAGATCGAGATTTTCACAGGTTAAGAGTTTACCTGATTCTTCAAGCTTAGCAATCTTTTCTGAATCAATCAGAATTCTTTTGTTCTTTTCCTCCAACTCTTTCTCAAGATTAGGAATAATTTTGCGAAAATTAGTACTAAGTTTAGAATAATAATGAGCATCAGCATCAGCACTAAATCTTAGTCTTAACATATTGTTACTTGAAAGATCGTTAACAGATACTTTGTGTGAAAAAGAATTAATTGTTACACAGTCTTTTGTCTTAATGCACTAACCCGTCTTAGCCCAAATCTTATCAGATAGAGCTGAAATTTGGTAGGTAGGTGCACGAGGATATTCTGGACAACTTTAATTCTTCGAGTTTTGTCAAAAAACTAACAGAAAATGGTTTTTCGAAGCAAAAACGTGTGGAGTAAATAAAAGTTATATTCAAATGTTCATGAGTCAAGTTTTTTTTAAAAATGATCGGATTGAGCTGAAATTTGGTACACAGGTTCGTGATACTATTCTGAGAAACTTTAATGCTTGGTGTTTTGTCTAAAAACCAACAGAGAGTGGTTTTCCGAAGCAAAACAAAGTGCAGAAAAATAAAAGCTTAAAACTCCGAAAATTGAGTCAATGGACAAACTAAGCTACAAACCTAGTGATTTTGCGGAATAAAACACTCAGGTATTATCTACTAACAACCCTTGATCGATTCTAAACCAGTAGAAGAACTCTAATGGCCAAAACCAACCAAAAAGATGAAGAACTTGAAGAACTCTCAACTTTGCACAAAAACACAATAATCTCTCAAAAATTGATAAAAATCAATGGATTGAAGCAAAAATTCGAATCTGTTTGGCTCTGATACCAATTGTTGGTTCCCAATTACAAGTAACAATAATGAAATTGATGCAATATATTGAATGATTGAGAGTTTACAATATTTGATTGAAGAACACTCTCTCACAATTGAAGCTCTCTCTACACGTATGAATATTGAAATTTGAGGCTAGGAGGCTTAACCTAAAATTCTCTAAGACAAGACTTTATAACCAATACAACAATTGGTTATTTACATTTTTAGCCCTTGACACTCAACAAATACAAATAAGTCCTTGACACTATTTCTTTATAAAACATTCATATAAATTAGGGGCTAATTAAAGCTAACAAAAACAAATTGCATCACTGAATATCTCTTCCTTTCAGTGATACTTTGAAATTTCAAAACCAAACATTGATACTTCTAATCAGTGCTTCATGTTTTAAAAATGTCCCTGAGTTTTCAAAATCCTCAGAGACACCCTAAAATATGAAAGGACGTTTGTGACGTCATCACAACGGATAGACCATGGCACGCTTTTCTCTGACACGTTCGCCCGTTTCGTATACCTTGTCAAATCAAATTCAAGGGATGTGTCCGTGTCATCATGAAAAACTTTCCCGCTCATAGTTTTTTCTCTCTACTCTCACTATATAAACCCATTGCGTTTATATTTTTACCTTTTACGCGAACATCATCTCCTTCGAGCAAGAACAACTGTTGCATTTGAACTCATTTTCTCCAGAAACTGTTCAACTTCTTCTTCAACAATCAAAGGTTAATATTCTTGTTATTTACCTTTACAAACTTGTTTTTGATCTTATTCTTTGTTTCAAAAGATCAAACAAAAGAACTTTTTAAAATGAAATCATTTCTTTTCATGATTTTATGAACACAATCTGTTTCTTAGATTGTTCTTCAAGTTTAAAACAAAAATCTTAAACTTGCATCTTCATACGTTTTTCCAGAATCCCTTCTTTAAAAGGAAACTGGAAAACAAGAACTTTCACTAGATTTTGTACTTCTTTTCAAAACTAGAAAAACCCTAATTTCCATATCTTTTTCTAAATGGCAATTACAAAACCCTAAAAACACTTATTTTGGAAACTTTATCCATTTTAAGAACTTCTTTTCATGTTCTTCATGTTTGTACCTTAATAAACAGAAATGGCATATACTGAAGCTCCCACTGCTCAGTTGTGACAACCGTCAAATTTACGTTTCAGGTTAGAACTGCACTGAACGTTTCAGTTATTCATATTATAGGTGGCACAGTCCAATTTAGCAGTAAACTCAGTACGGTAGGAAAAATTTAAGAATTTTTGCCTAGAAACCCCTCAAATTAGGGAATTATCCACGAATCTCATAAAATGCCAATTCAAATGACCTAAATACAAATATACATGTATACTTTGCAAAATTCTACTAGTAAAATAAAACAAGTATTATTATGATGGTAAATTGTTATCTAATAATTCAAATTCAAAAATAAAAAAAATAAAAAATAAAAATAAAAGCAAGACACCATAATTTTATTACATATAATTTTATACTCCATCTCTCTCTTCTCTCTCCCAAAACCGTCCACCATATCCCCCCCTCTCCCTCTCATTTTATTCACCTCACAATTCATTTCTCTCATCTCTCTCTCTCTTTCTAATTTCTCCCTCTAGAGAAAATTATCTCTTCTCCTCTCTACTCTCTCATTTCACACACTAAAACTCTTCCAAATTCAGCCCCTAAAACTCAAGAGAGTTCAAGTGTTCAAGAACTTTTAAAGGTATGCATGTGTGTAAGATGAAACCTACACACCTTCTTGTTAATCTTCTTCATTTTCTTTAGGTTTTCCTTCTTCTACACTAAGTTTCATCTAAGTTTTTCTAATAAGCTTCTTTTAACATCTTAATGTTTGTAGATTTACCACCATAACACTTGCATGTTATTAAAAAGTGGTGAATCCATGATCAAACCTATGTTAAGATCAAAGATGAGCTCTAAACTTGCATGCATGTAGTTTTTCTTAAAGGATCTATACTTTTGATCCAAAAGTTGTATGAAAAGCTCTTTGATTTCACTAAAAACATGTTAAAATCAACATGCATGTGCCAAAAAGTCACTATTTTAAGTTGCATGGAGAAGTTCTTGGCATAAACACCCAAGAAATCTTCAAAAAGACCCATTTTCAAATTTCTACAAAAGATGAGTTGATAGATAGCATGCATGTGGTTTAAATGGCTTAAAAATATGTTTTAGAACTGAAAATATCTGTATGGAGAGGAGTCAAGTCGGATTGCATGCAAGAAGAATGAGAATCTTAATAAAAAGACAAAAGGGATGCACATGCATAAAAACTAGTTTTGACAGCTTACTGCCAGATTTCTATCTCTATCTTCAAAACGTCATATCTAACTCAATAATACTACAAATTGGGTGATTCATTTTCTGGAATTTGTTGTTATGAGTTAGGTTTCAAACCCAAGTAGTTTCACTCAAAAACTTAAAAATTTCGACCTTCTAACAGTTTTCACAAAAACAGTGCGCAAACAGCAAAACTTTCTGTAGTGATTTTACGTAAAGAATTATTTCATGTACCTAATCACCTCTAAAAATTATGAATATTATGTCAAAAGTTTCCTAACACATCAAGTTATCTGGACATAAAATATCTTGACCTAAATACCCCTAGAAAATATCCAAAAGTGCACAGAAAGTGGCACCTAAATCTGGACAGCAAAAGAATAATCTCAAAAGTGGTTTAAAAGCAACTTTATTTCTATATAATTATTTTATGTTGTAAATCTACCACTTTTATGATAAAATCACAGTTATTTGATGGCATGCATATATTATTTTGAAAGGTAACAAAAATACAAACCCTAAATAAATTTTATAAAAGGGCATTTTTTGACGATTTGGATAGTTAGCCTACCGAACCCTTAAGATTAAAACTCACTAGTGACCTTACGTTCGTAGGTTCGAAGTAGGATCACACCGAAATATTTTGTGAGAGGTTCCCGAAATTTCATCGCGCATCAAGTGAGTTATCACAACCTCTTTTTAATATTTTACAATTTTTGGGGTGAAATGCATGTTGTTACTACAATTATTTTACACACCGGTTGTCTCGTTTACTTGGAAATACTAATCTTGCTATACTTGCTTATGCTCTATGGTATGTATGTTTTGTGCATGTTGTAAGATTTTGAGCTTTCTCTATCGTACTAAGTCCCCGTTTAATCTACGTTACCCGTTTAACTCACGAGTGTGAGCCGTTGGTAATTATGGATAGCGCTATTTGGTTGACACCCCACTCACAAGTCGCGTTTGTTTGAGTGCATAATTATTGTTGTTCGTACGCATTGTTGACGATAGAACATGCGGAGGGGCGTCTTGTCACATAGGTAGGGTAACGGGCTCATAGCTTAAACATTATACATACAATTACCTTGAGCAAGTGTTTTTACAACCGGTTGACTTATCCACTTGTGCGGATTAAAACTGTTCTATGACAAACTTTGTTGTACTCACAAAACCTGTGATCTCACCAACTATTCAATAGTTGACCCTCTCATTTACATGCTTTTCAGGAAATCATCAGTAAAGTTGAACATTATGAAGGCACCATAGTAGCTGCATCATGCACGTGTTTTCATATGTCATTTTATGTTTCGGGATTTTACATTTTGGACAACTTTCGCTTCGGACAAATTACGTTTTAAGACAATATGTAATTATTTGTACTCAATTTTTTATGCCATGGTGATTTGGTGTATTTTGTACCTACGCATTGAGACCTTGAACTGTGACATCTCGTGTTTCTGCTTTAGCGGGGTGTGACATATTTGGTATCAGAGCCGAAGGTTATAGAGAATACCGGTCTTCCATTGGAAAAACCCAACTATAACCAAAAATCCGAAACTGACATGATAACAACTGAACCTACTGCTAGTATAACTAAGTCTAGAATGGTATTAACCGACTTTAATTAAACATAGCTTGATCACCCATGTTCGATTAGGGAAAGTTAATGCGAGACTAGAAATGGTTATAGTAGGAGTATGTCATTTTTACTTGCACTCTCTAGTAGCATGTATAGTGCGTAGACATTGCATATGATAGACACTACACTTGTGCGATTAGTGACTAAGTACTTTTGCCTCAGTTTCGCTATGTCATCATCCTCGTCCCACTCCCTCTCTTCTAACTCGGCCGACGAGTCGGGTTATGTCACTGGTCGACCGCGAGGCAACCCACCGAGCATCCGGGAAAATGAGAATCCTAGGAGCACTGAATCAGAACAAGAAGTGTCGAGCGAGCGAGATCCTTACGATGGACCGAGAGTGTCGCCAACCTCGGTACTACTCCGACCGACCCCAATAATTGTCCAACCAAACCCTAGAGGGCCCCATATTAGACAAACGGCGAGAAAGAGCGTCCCAATTCCTAGACGGGTGACGCTTAGGACAGAGCGTCCGGAGGCACCGGAGCCGCCACGTGTGATCACCGGAGTGCCAGTCGGGCGTATGTCTGGCATGTCCTGGGCTGAAGAACAACACATGCGAGCATTGACGGCGGAGCTACACGGTTTTCAGGTGAGGGGGACTCACCAAGGGCATGTCTTGACGGAACTGGTGGAGCTAAGTCATCTTTTGTCCAACGTTTCGACCCAGGCTTTAGATGGTGCGAGGATGGGATGGCTAGGAGGCTGACAATGAGGGCAGAGTTGGCATGTGTGATTGTGGGGATTGTGTTATCAATGTTGGTGCTGTTGATCTTGATATATATGTATTTAGGATGGTTTTGATTAGGATGGTTGATAGTTTGGCAGCTTTTGATAAGGCTTTTGGTTCAAAGGTAAAATAATTTCTTGAGGTTATTAGGAACTATGTATTTTAAGTAATTTCCAGTATTTGGTGGTATTAGATTTAAAAACTATGGTATTGATGGTTGATGAACATCAAAATTTTGTATTAGCGGCATTATCAAAAAAATAAAATAGGAACGGATTTTATCTTGGCGTTATCTGGAGCAGATATAGACCGATACACTGTGCGCTTCCAAGAACTCGCAAAACTGTTACCTCACATGGTTACCCCCAAGAGCAAGAGAATTGATCGATACTTATGGGGATTGATGCCGGAGATCCGAGGAATGGTCACATCGGCGAACCCAACCACAATCCAATCAGCAGTGGCATTGACGACTAGTTTAGCCAATGATGCGGTTAGAGCAAGAACTCTGACATCAGGAAGTGCCAGTAATAAGAGGAAGCCAGAATATCAGTCCATAAAGAAGGCTTTTGCAGGTGGTAAGAAACTTTGGAGTAAAGGCTTAGGACCCTAGGCAGTTCAATGGTCCACTCCCAAAGTGTAACAGATGTAACTACCAGCATGCAGGAGCCTGTAAGGTTTGCGACAATTGTAAGCGGCCATGTCATTTCACCAAGGACTGTAGGATGGGAAAGGGTGTCAATGAAGGGAGAAGGGTGTGCTTCGAATGCGGAAGTCAGGATCACTTCCGAAATACGTGCCCGAGATTGGGTAGGAAGCCGAACAATAACAACAATGGAAATCAGGCAAGGCAGGCCAACCAAGGAAATCCAAGTGGCCAAGCGCGAGGACGGGCATTTGTTATTGGAGCGGAAGAAGCACGCCGAGACCCTAATGTGGTAACAGGTACGTTTCTCCTAATCAACCACTATGCATCGGTATTATTTGACACTGGAGCAAATAGGAGTTTTGTTTCATTAGAATTTAGGCAACTAATTAACTTGGAATCTAGGAGATTGTCGGATTCGTATATTGTTGAGGTTGCTAATGGTCATAAATTTGAGGCTAAGAATATAATTTTAGACTGTACTTTGAATCTAGCCGATAAGTTGTTTAGCGTTGATCTTATCCCTATTGAATTGGGGAGTTTTGACATAGTAATAGGTATGGACCGGTTATCCAAGAATCGAGCGGAGATTTGTTATTTTGATAGGGCAGTTAGAGTACCTCTGCAAAACGGAGAAACCCTCGTTATACAAGGAGATAAAGCTGGAAGGACCCTAAAGATAGTGTCGAATGTGAAAGTGCATAAGTATTTGAGGAAGAAATGCGTCACATTTTTGGCACACGTAGTTGAGAAGAAGTCCGAGAAAAGGCGAATCCAGGATATTCCTATGGTGAAGGATCACCCGGAGGTGTTCCCGGATGATTTGCCTGGACTTCCCCCGCTTAGACAAGTTGAGATTCAAATTGACCTCATACCTGGAGCAGCGCCTGTGGCTAAGGCACCATACCGTTTAGCACCTGCTGAAATGCACGAGTTATCGAGTCAACTACATGAACTTCTGGATAAAGGATTCATTCGGCCAAGTTCTTCACCTTGGGGAGCCCCAATTCTGTTCGTCAAGAAAAAGGATGGATCGTTTCGAATGTGCATCGACTATAGGGAGCTGAACAAGTTGACGATCAAGAATAGATATCCTCTCCCTCGAATAGACGATTTATTCGACCAGTTGCAGGGAGCAACTTATTTCTCAAAGATTGATCTTCGATTAGGGTATCATCAGTTAAGAGTCCATGAGGAGGACATTCCTAAGACAACTTTTAGGACTCGACATGGACACTACAAGTTTTTGGTTATGCCTTTCGGGTTAACGAATGCACCAGCTGTGTTCATGAATTTAATGAATAGGGTATGCAGACCATACCTTGACAAGTTCGTGATCGTGTTTATCGGCGACATGTTGATCTACTCTCGAAGTAAGGAGGATCACGAGCAGCATTTAAGAGTAATTCTAGAACTTCTCAAGGAGCATAAACTGTACGCCAAATTCTCAAAGTGCGAATTTTGGATTCGAGAAGTACACTTCCTTGATCACGTGATTGGAGAGAAAGGAATTCACGTGGACCCGGCTAAAGTGGAAGCCGTTAAGAAGTGGGAAGCTCCAAAAACCACAACAGAAATTCGTCAATTTCTAGGTTTGGTGGGTTATTATAGGTGATTCATCGAGAACTTCTCAAGAATTGCTAAACCACTCACAGCGCTAACCCAAAAGGATAGGAAATTCGTTTGGGGAGAACCGCAAGAGGAGGCGTTCCAGCTATTGAAGAAAAAGCTGTGCAATGCACCAATTCTAGCGTTATCGGAGGGAACCGATAACTTTGTGGTGTATTGTGACGCATCGCATCAAGGTTTGGGTCGTGTATTAATGCAAAAGGACAAGGAGATAGCATATGCTTCAAGACAACTAAAGGTTCATGAGAAGAACTATACCACACACGACTTGGATCTCGGAGCTGTGGTATTCGCTTTAAAGATTTGGAGACATTATTTGTACGGCACTAAATGCACTATCTTCACCGATCATAAGAGTCTTCAGCATATCCTAGACCAGAAAATGCTCAACATGAGACAAAGGAGATGGGTAGAACTACTCAACGACTACGATTGTGAAATTCGCTATCACCCAGGTAAGACCAATATAGTGGCCGATGCCCTGAGTAGAAATGAAAGGGTAAAACCTTCACGTGTACAAGCAATGGGAGCGCTTGTACAAACGAGTTTAAAGACTCGAATTCTTGAAGCTCAGACCGAAGCAATGAAAACGGAAAACTTGAAGGACGAAACCCTTCACGGTATAGAAAGTAGATTTGAAACTAAGGTTGATGGAGTACGTTATTTCAAGAACAAATTTTTGGATTCCGAAAGCCAACAACGTACGAGAAACGGTTCTGGATGAAGCCCACAAGTCTAGATATTCAATTCATCCAGGGGCGGATAAGATGTATAAGGACTTAAGGGAATATTATTGGTGTCCAGGAATGAAGAAAGATATCGCCTTGTATGTAGGAAAATGTTTAACTTGTTCCAAAGGTCAAAGCTGTATGTCAAAAGCCATCTGGTTTACTACAACAACCAGAGATTCCCCAGTGGAAATGGGAACAAATAACCATGGATTTTATAACCAAACTTCCGAGAACAGCCAAAGGGCACGACTTGATTTGGGTTATAGTAGATCGATTCACGAAATCTACACATTTCCTACCAATTCGGGAAGATTACAAGATGTAGAAGCTTGCTCAGATCTACATCAACGAAATCGTTACACGTCATGAAGTACCAATTTCCATCATATCAGATAGAGATAGCTGATTCACATCTCGGTTTTGGCAGTGACTTCAAAGAGCGTTAGGTACGCAGTTGAATTTGAGCACTGCCTATCATCCTCAAACGGATGGCCAGAGTGAGCGAACCATTCAGACGTTGGAGGACATGCTTCGGGCATGTGTGATAGATTTGGAGGAAGTTGGGATAAACTTGCCGTTAGTTGAGTTTTCCTACAACAATAGCTATCACACCAGTATTAAGTGTGCGCCATATGAAGCCCTATATGGACGCAAGTGTCGATCACCTCTTTGTTGGTTGGAGATTGGAGATAGACAGCTACCTAGTCCGGATATTGTACAAGAAACGACGGACAAGATTGCAATCATCAGAGATAGGCTTAAAGCAGATCAAGGTCGTCAGAAGAGCTATGCGGACAATCGTAGGAAGCCTTTAGAATTTCAGGTTGGAGATAAAGTTTTTCTAAAAGTATCTCCTTGGAAGGGAACAGTCCGGTTTAGGAAAAGAGGAAAGTTGAGCCCTCGGTATGTGGGACCATTTAAGATCACGGAAAGAATTGGACCAGTAGCATACAAGCTTAATTTTCCTAAGGAGCTAAGTGCTATCCATGATACGTTTCATGTATCGAACCTTAAGAAATGTTTAGCTAGCGACTCAGTAATCATACCCCTGGAAGAAGTTCAGATTAACGACAAGTTACATATCATAGAAGAACCGAGTGAGATCCTCGATAGAGATGTTAAGTGTCTTAAGCGAAGCAAAATTCCGATCATGAAAGTTCACTGGAACACAATGCGTGGGCCTGAGTATACTTGGGAATGAGAGGATTACATGTTGCATAAGTATCCTCATCTTTTTGCTAGAAAACCGGTTAAGGCTGGTAACTCTTGAATTTCGGGACGAAATTCTTTTAACCGGGGGAGACTGTGACAACCGTCAAATTTACGTTTCAGGTTAGAACTGCACTGAACGTTTGAGTTATTCATATTATAGGTGGCACAGTCCAATTTAGCAGTAAACTCAGTACGGTAGGAAAAATTTAAGAATTTTTGCCTAGAAACCCCTCAAATTAGGGAATTATCCACGAATCTCATAAAATGCCAATTCAAATGACCTAAATACAAATATATATGTATACTTTGCAAAATTCTACTAGTAAAATAAAACAAGTATTATTATGATGCTAAATTGTTATTTAATAATTCAAATTCAAATATAATAAAAATAATAAAAATAAAAATAAAAGCAAGACACCATCATTTTATTACATATAATTTCATACTCCATCTCTCTCTTCTCTCTCCCAAAACCGTCCACCATATCCCCCCCTCTCCCTCTCATTTTATTCACCTCACAATTCATTTCTCTCATCTCTCTCTCTTTCTAATTTCTCCCTCTAGAGAAAATTCTCTCTTCTCCTCTCTACTCTCTCATTTCACACACTAAAACTCTTCCAAATTCAGCCCCTAAAACTCAAGAGAGTTCAAGTGTTCAAGAACTTTTAAAGGTATGCATGTGTGTAAGATGAAACCTACACACCTTCTTGTTAATCTTCTTCATTTTCTTTAAGTTTTCCTTCTTCTACACTAAGTTTCATTTAAGTTTTTCTAATAAGCTTCTTTGAACATCTTAATGTTTGTAGATTTACCACCATAACACTTGCATGTTATTAAAAAGTGGTGAATCCATGATCAAACCTATGTTAAGATCAAAGATGAGCTCTTAACATGCATGCATGTAGTTTTTCTTAAAGGATCTATACTTTTGATCCAAAAGTTGTATGAAAAGCTCTTTGATTTCACTAAAAACATGTTTTAATCAATATGCATGTGCCAAAAAGTCACTATTTTAAGTTGCATGGAGAAGTTCTTGGCATAAACACCCAAGAAATCTTCAAAAAGACCCATTTTCAAATTTCTACAAAAGATGAGTTGATAGATAGCATGCATGTGGTTTAAATGTCTTAAAAATATGTTTTAGAACTGAAAATATCCGTATGGGGAGGAGTCAAGTCGGATTGCATGCATGAAGAACGAGAATCTTGATAAAAAGACAAAATGGATGCACATGCATAAAGACTAGTTTTGACAGCTTACTGCCAGATTTCTATCTCTCTCTTCAATAAAACTCCAAATTAGCTGATTCGTTTTCTGGAATTTAGTTTTATGAGTTAGGTTTCAAACCCAAGTGGTTTCACTCAAAAACTCAAAGATTTCGACATTCAAACAGTTTTCACAAAAACAGTGCGCAAACAACAAAGCTTTCTGTAGTGATTTTACGTAAAGAATTATTTCATGTACTTAATCACCTCTAAAAATTATGAATATTATGTCAAAAGTTTCCTAACACATTAAGTTATTTGAACATAAAATATTTTGACCTAAATACCCCTAGAAGATATCCAAAAGTGGACAGAAAGTGGCACCTAAATCTGGACAGGAAAAGAATAATCTCAAAAGTGGTTTAAAAGCAACTTTATTTCTATATAATTATTTTATGTTGTAAATCTACCACTTTTATGATAAAATCACAGTTATTTGATGGCATGCATATATTATTTTGAAAGGTAACAAAAATACAAACCCTAAATAAATTTTATAAAAGGGCATTTTATGACGATTTGGATAGTTAACCTACCGAACCCTTAAGATTAAAACTCACTAGTGACCTTACGTTCGTAGGTTCGAAGTAGGATCACACCGAAATATTTTGTGAGAGATTCCCGGAATTTCATCGCGCATCAAGTGAGTTATCACAACCCCTTTTTAATATTTTACATATTTTGGGGTGAAATGCATGTTGTTATTACAATTATTTTACACACCGGTTGTCTCGTTTACATGGAAATACTAATCTTGCTATACTTGCTTATGCTCTATGGTATGTATGTTTTGTGCATGTTGTAAGATTTTGAGCTTTCTCTATCGTACTAAGTCCCCGTTTAATCTACGTTACCCGTTTAACTCACGAGTGTGAGCCGTTGGTAATTATGGATAGCGCTATTTGGTTGACACCCCACTCACAAGTCGCGCTTGTTTGAGTGCATAATTATTGTTGTTCGTACGCATTGTTGACGATAGAACATGCGGAGGGGCGTCTTGTCACATAGGTCGGGTAACGGGCTCATAGCTTAAACATTATACATACAATTACCTTGAGCAAGTGTTTTTACAACCGGTTGACTTATCCACTTGTGCGGATTAAAACTGTTCTATGACAAACTTTGTTGTACTCACAAAACCTGTGATCTCACCAACTATTCAATAGTTGACCCTCTCATTTACATGCTTTTCAGGAAATCATCAGTAAGGTTGAACATTATGAAGGCACCATAGTAGCTGCATCCTGAACTTGTTTTCATATGTCATTTTATGTTTCGGGATTTTACATTTTGGACAACTTTCGCTTCGGACAAATTACGTTTTAAGACAATATGTAATTATTTGTACTCTATTTTTTATGCCATGGTGATTTGGTATATTGTGTACCTACGCATTGAGACCTTGAACTGTGACATCTCGTGTTTCCGCTTTAGCGGGGTGTGACATCAGTCCCCTACTACCTCTTAAAGTATTGAACTCATTAAAGCCCCTCGTGTCGGATTTAAACTAGAAGAAGTTACCTTTCAAGGAAACAATCCTTATGCCCTCTTCAACTTCCCTCCGAAGAAAAAAATCACACACCTGAACGAAGCTGTTGTATTCCTCCAGACCTGTCCTCTTTCGACAGCCCTAACTGTGACACCTCCTGCTCACAGGGACTTACTAACTCAGTTCTGGTATACTACCAGAAGAGCTAAGGTCACCTCCACCAAAGACCCCAAAAAGGAAATCGATGTCATCCTCTTTGACACCGAACATGGTAGCTCAAAGATCACCCCTGGCGCTATCAGGTGTGCCCTAAACCTCCCTGGTAGTTCCAAAGAAAAACGATTCGTCCCTCTGCCAAATCCCAAGAACCCTGCTGACAGAGAAGAACTCATTGCATTCTTTGATGCAATGAAGTACGTTTGGGGAACAGGGAGAGACGGTCTCTCTAAGAAGAAGCTTACCAAGATTGAGAAGTCCAAAATGCCCAGCGAGATGAATTTCATCTTCGCTCATCTGATCAGCTGCATGAAAGCTAAGGTTGGTTCAACTGACCAAGCCTCCAAACCCCAACAAGCTATGAGGTACTCTCTGCTGAAAGGCCTTCACATCGACTGGGCCAAAATCATCTTTGACGATATGATGCTAAGAGTCGATGAAACAAAGAGGCCAAAGACAGTTCCATATCCCAGGTTTCTCAGCGCTATATTCCGACAAGCGCTTGGGGATAAATACCCAGCGGTGGGCGACCTGAAACTCTCACAGGTCGGCACTAAGGTTCTCGACTACACGCCTATGCCAAACGAGGTACGTCTTACTACTCTCTTATCTATTCTCAATCCTCCCACTTCTTCTACTTCTGCAGCTACCTCCACGGTAATCCCAACCGCTGGTACCCAGGCTGCAACATCCACTTCCTCTCGAAAGAGAAAACAATCCTCAACCACTCTTGGCGCTCCTAAGCCCAAGAAAACCAAGGAGCAACCCCCCAAGCCTTTCCAGGCTGAAGACTCCATGACTCTTTCTGCACAAGAGCCGTTGGAAAGTTCAGTGGTACGCTCTATCACAGCTGCTGAATCCACCCCTTCCATTCCCTCTTCAGCGTCTCTAAACGCTGAGGTTAATTTGGAACCTCCCTCCCTCCCTCAGTACCTCCAAGTACTACGGAAGTAATTCTCAGCGGATCCAACGCTGAACCTGCTTCCCAATCCCTCTTCTCAACCATCATTCCTCCCACTATCCCTTTGGTCACTCCACCTGTCTTTCCCTTATTCTCTACAACAAACATCATCCTCAACGACACATCTGCCGAAACTCTATAGAGGATGATGGATCAAAACACAGGACCTACGGGAACTTCTCAGCATAAAGGCTCTCTAGAAGGCGACATGGAAACATTTTCAGGTGTTCGAAACTTCGATGACTTCGTCAACCATCCCGCAGGTATACACAACACCTTAAACACTCATCTCTCAAAATCTCCAACTTCTGAGCTTTCCTTTGTTCACAAGTTTTCAACTTTTACAGGTCCTAATTTGGGCGACATCAACAACACGCTCAAGGATTTGTCAACAAAGGTGGAAACTCTCACCACCACTCTCTCATCCAACTCTTCAGCGGTTACAAACGCTGGAGAGGCCTTGTACTTCTTGCCTTGTACTTCTTGTCTACTGTTTGTCTCCTGTCGACTAGTATAAATAGAAGGTCTCTACCAGACCTTTAAATGTAATAATTGCACATTACACACACACACACACACACACCAATTTAGAGCTTATTATCTGTCAATCATATACCTTACGGTGTTCTTAGTGTTCTTGAAGAATCAAATAGAGACGAATCATTGAGTTATAATCTTGTTATTTACTGTTTCGTTTCTCTATTTCTATGTGTAAATCTACCATCTTTATCAACTCAAACCGCTTATAAAATCGCTTCCGCGTCAACATGATTTATACTCTGTTTTAAGCATTTGTAGTTGATATATCATTGTTGAGTCTTAAAGTGGGATCAATAGTTCTGAGCTCTTCTTAGCCCTCACCAAGTTTGATGATGATGTTCCCCAACTCTATGTCCAACAATGGTGGACAACTTGTCAGTTTCTCGAGGAAAACAAAGGTATCAAGGGAAAGGGCGACGCTGGTGCAAATGGTGGAGCAGGGACCATTAGTATTCGCCCTAAAACCCTCAGAAGAGTCTTTGGAATGCGAACCCCTGTGGAACTGGGAGTTCCTGCGTATGAGAAACCACCAAAGGTTCCAGTTCTGCATGAATTCATCAAGTTCTTGGGATATAACGATAATTTGACCAAAATAGGTGATTTCAAGAGAGGAAAACTACGACCAGTGTGGAACTTTATGTTCTCCACACTCAACAGAACCTTGACGTGCAAGAGTGGAAGCCAAGACCAAGCGAGCACCGAGATACTGCAGATCATGTATAGTTTATACTTCAACAGACATTTCGACTACGCCACCATCCTCTACAACGAATTACTAAACGTGGTGAATCTGAAGAACAGTGCTCTGGCGAGAGGAAAGTTGGTGGGCAAGGACATAAATCTGAAGGCCATTAGATTTCCAAGACTAATAAGTCTTGTCATCAGAGAAGCCTTTGACGCTCTGGAGCTCATACAACAAGGACCCGCAACTCCTGGATGGGTGATGTCACAGTTCAGACCAACTATCTCTGGTACGTATCCTCAAACTCGCAAAGTCCCTAGGACAATGCTTGATCTTATCCACCATCAACACATCTCTTTTCAAAACTATAGACAAGTTGCCCAACCTCAAGAGCCTGAGGTGGGATCCCCAGCTTACTTAGGATCTGAGCCTTCATTAGAGTCTAGCAGTGAGGATGTAGTGGAAGTCAGAACAGAGGTAAGAGCACCCACAGAGGGGTCTTCCTCATAGATAGAAAAGGAGGAGGAAGTAGCTGGTGACAGAGTATCCTTAGAGGAGGTTGTCCAAGAGGGAGTTAGGGATACTACAGATATAGGAGCAGAGAGTTCGTCCTCCTCTGGTAGTGGTGAGAAAGAGAAGTCCGAGAGTGAATCTGAGTCTTCTAACGCCATAGGAGCCGAGGGAAATGCGAGCCAAGAAAAAGTTGTTCATCCGAACACACATGTGCGATTTCCTACCCCATCTCCCAGTGCTACCACACAACCTATACATGGTGATCAAGCCCAAATGGATATTGAAACAGAGGTGCACACCTCGAATCCTAACCAGCCAAACCCTATCAGAGAAAGTTCTTTATGCCTCTGGTGTGCACGAAATCGGGGAATCCCTTTTTGGTAATGATGTCCCATCGCCCCAGGATATCGATAGGACAAATCCACAAGTTGGAGCCTTTGTGGCTCACATAGATGACACCCAAAATAGTTCTGAGATCTTTAAGATCTCACGTAGTCTATGTCCAACTCAGGGACATTGGTTCGACCTAGTGGCACAAGGGAAAACGTGTCTTGATCACAGGAATACCCATCACATCAGATTCCCTTCTCCTGAACCTAATCAGGAAGAGGAAATTCTGACCAGAACACCCCAAGGTGATTCTCCCCAGAGGGAACATCAAGGACAGGGTGGAAGTCATCCCAGAATCAACGTCAATACAGTTCTAATAGGAGGCGCCTCTGGACTCGAGGCAGAATTGGATCCATGTGTTTGAGCCAATGTTACTCCTTCTGATGTTATCACAAAAGCAGAGTTTAAAGGCTTCTGTGACAACATCAAAGACTCCTTGAACGAGTATAAACTTATCAATGCTGCAAAGGAGGAGCTGATACAAAAGGAGAATGCTTCTCTGAAAGAAGAACTAAAGGAAGTCCAAACTAAATTGGCAGAAACTTCCCTGTGAGTTCCAGATCCGTGCAACAAACAATGTGAAATCAATAGATGAATAGCAAAGGTTATGATTTCAACTGGTCATCCAATTATCTTTCAATAATGAGATAGTTTTACAATACGAGAAGGAAAGACAAAATAGACAACTCGGACGACCAACCTATACTTAGGCTTTTGAATACCAAGGCCCAAGCCCATTAAGCACTAATAAGCCCAATTAAAGCAATTAAGGCTTTTACAATTATTAATTAATCTTATTAAGCACAATATAATTATTTATATATCTTTCTAATATGTAGGACATTTATGGTCCTAACAATCTCCCCCTAAAGATATATAAATAAAAAAAGGTCTTGAAACCTTCAAGTCTTGATCTTCTCTTCCCTTTGAATCATTGGAACACTTCGTTGTTGCTTGTCTTCATGTCTTTTCAGCACTCCCCCTTGAATAAAGCTCTTGAATTTGCTTTCAGCTTTAAAAGAACTTGTAGAATCAATATGCTCGATGGAGGAAATGATTTTAGCGAACACCAGTTGACGAAGGATGAGAAGAATTGATTACTTGTAAGCGCTTTGATCACTTGTATGCACTTTGAACTCTTTTCGGATTTCGGAACTGACCAAATAACGGAACTGATCAATCAACAGTTATTCCCCCTCGCCTTTTGCTAACTCCCCCTCAACTTGATATTCGATGTCTTTGAATTTGTACCCTTTCTCCCCCTCATGATGAGTAGGAGCATCCAGAGCATCATGTATGTTCAAAGACAATAGTGACAAGTAGCAAAAAATCCAGATTAAAACATTAAGAAACCAGAATGGGGTAAATAGCTAACACAGAAACACAAAAGTAACTGTTATCACAACAATAAAAAATTGTGTGGCCTATGTTCAGAGTTGGCATTGGGTATCTCTGATAGGACTTCCAGTTATCACTGAAGTAAAATATTAAAAATTACCTCTCAAACTGTTCCGGCAATATCACAAAGATATGCAAATGGAATCACAAAGACTCGTGCATGTGTGAAAGAAAAATAAATTCTATCTGTTTGGCTCAAAATATTGATTTAACTCGGGACGCAAGTTAAAAATCAATTGACACAATGATTAGAATATGAAGTTCGGAGACCGGAGCTGATGTCTTCCTTTTTCAATATCTAAGACCTCCGAGTGAGGAATAGATACATTATGTGCTAAACCTCCGTGAATATATGAAACAAGCATCTTTTGTGAGATACTTGAGTGGCTAGGTGGGGTGACACAAGTTATCGACACTGGGTCCATGTCTGTTTCAATATTTATCTCCAAAGAACGAGAATGAATAGATTGTGTGGTTACCCGGATAACTGACTCGGTTTGGTAAGGACCAATATATTCTTTTAAGTCCTGTCACAGCCTCACCATTTATTCTTTTCACTCCGAACTCATCTAACAATCTAGACCCCTCACTGGTGTCTATAAGGGATGTATTTATTGGGTAGGTCCTTCCGGTTCTGGATTGACCATAGAAACGATAAAAAATCCTAACACTCCTTTCATGCAACGAGTAAAGCAGTTGAGTAAACAGTGAAGTACGAGTTCTAAACTGAAATGTTTAGAAGTCATAGCATTTAAGAATGAGTCCTGATCTGAGGTGATCAGAAGTCATAACAATTAGGACCGAGTTCTGAACTGAATTATTCAGAAGTCATAAAAATTAAGTCCGAGTTCTGTTCTGAAGTAATCAGAAGTCATTGTTGAAATACCAGAATTTCAAGAAACAAAATCAAGCGCAAAACAGAATGACTCAGTAAGCACAGTATTTTGCAAGAAATGAGACAATGACCAGAATGATTAATTGTGAGGCACAAGTCACAATTATTATATCAGATAAGAGTTGACTCATTAATATGAAATGATGAACTATGAACACAAACTGGAATTCAACGAATATGTGAGACATGGAAATAACTAAGTCAAGAAAAAATGACATGTGGCAATCATGGAAATTAAAATTGGAGAATAACAAACACAAGTAAGTTATACATAATGAATTACCACGGTCTTTGAATTCAGTTGAAGTTCACTTACCTTTCATAGTACTCCCCCTCAAAAGTGGCATAACCTTTGAATGCAGTCATGTGGAAAGAATGTTCTGAACTAAGCGCACATGACGTTCCTGCAAAATAAATTAGAAGGATTTTGGTATCCATCCATTGATGGATCTTTGACGGTTAGATGCCCTATTATAGTGAGGACCGAGGATACTATAGGTACCATACCAATGAGATTCATATTTACGATCAACAAAATCATTTGAACCACATGTAGAACAACAGATACAATCATGAGAAAGTTGAAGCAACTGTTGAACTGAATAAAGTCTCAAAGGAAACTTTACACTTTGTTCAATAGAAGTTCGAGAATTAAACGCATCATGATTGGGATTGTATGTCCTAACATGCGAAACTGGCTTAAATGACTTAGTATTTGTCTTGCTTTCATTAGACTTTTTCACTACCCAAACTTGTTTGAACCCTTTTCTTCGGCCATTATTATATGAATTTCCATTAAAGGCATGACCAGTAGAGTTTGAGTAGGAAGGACGTTTATCAGTCGATCGACCGGTCTTTTGCCTCGGCTGTGATTGTTTTTGCGAACAAGACTCAGTTTTAGAAACCTTATTCACAGTCGGGGTCTTCGGTTTTGTAGAGCATTCGCCTTTTTGAAAATTGACCGGGCGATTTACCGCTTTTGAAAGAAAGTTGGTATGACTGGGAAGAGGTTTGTCAAATGGAAACGATTCAAACTCTTCATCTGAACTACCCTCGGAATTCATAAATTTAGAAAAATCGATATCCGGAATAGGTGGACTTGGATTGGTCGAGGAAGGCGAGGGACACTTTGTGCTTGTGTGTTTCGGGGAATTTGGTTCAGAAGCTATGAAAAAATCAGAGTTTAAATTCCTTAAAACACTCTCGTCTTGAGAATCTTTACTGTCTTGTGTAGAAGAGATTTTTCCAATGAAAGCTTTACACGAGGACGTATCAGATGAGCTCGAGGAAAGTTCGGGTGAAATCTGCTTTTTAGATTGGAGCTGGTCAATCTGCTCTTGGAGTTGACCATTTCTTATGTGCTCTTTCATCGTTTCTGTTGCCATGGCAGACAGTCTTGATGTTAGCTTATCGATTTCACACCGAAGGATTTCCTGTCCTTCATCCGACACAACTTCGGTTTTGACGGATTTTAAATTCTCAAGTTCCGTGATTAGCGCTTACTTTTCCTTTTGAAAAAATGATATTTCTTTCTCGAGTGACTCCTCTAACTCAACTATTTTTGCTTCTAAGATGAGAGGGGGAACATAGAGCTTGAACTCATCCGTCTCAGTCTTGGTTTCGGTTGCTTGGACCTCATCCTTCTTGGAGGAATCCTTGGGCGTTGCAACTTTATAGCAATTAAATTATTCATTCGAGAGGTACTTCTTTTTGTTCTTCTTATAAGAATAATTCAAAGGTTCATAACAAAACGGAAGTTGCATTTTAGACGTATGTGTGCGCTTGTATTCCTCAGTTTCCTCTTCCTTTTCAGGTTCAAGAGGACCAGTCCATTTTATCGCATATTCCGGGTACTTTTTATCTAATCCAAGACATCCAAAATCATACAGTATAGGTCTATTGAATATACCCTTTTGCAAGTAGTGTGGGTTATCGTATCTGATTCCCCATTCTTTGTTAAAATAAGTAAACTCTTTGGGTTTATTCATATGGATGGTCTGATCAGTTTGACCTCTTTTGTGGAGTTTTGTTTCAAGATCGGTGATTTTATTAACAAACTCCTTGTGCTGAATTTGAAGAGCAGAACATTGATAAACAATTTCTGCTTTCTCATTCATACACTGATCAAGCTTTAAGGTCAGTTCAGATATCTTGGCTCGAAGATCTTTTGGTGCTATCGAAAGATTAGCACACTTTTCCTTTAGGTAGCTGTTGTCAGATTTAAGCTTTTCTGTTATCTTTGTTTGAACATCTAACTTTACTTTTAACGAGTTAATTTCAAGTAGTTGTTCATTTGAGGAAAGCATATAGGACTCTACCTTTTGACCAAGCAATTGAATTTTATCAACTAAAGCATTATGAGTTGGTAGACATACCTGACATGATTCTCCAAGAGCTAGAGGCATGGTGTGGTTGCTCATTGCAAAAGCATCTCGAGACATGTTTGATGGTTGCACTGATGTGATCGTCAGACGATGGTTCGATTCAAAGTGGAACAATATCAAGGATACTTAAATGTCCCCCTCCTGCGAATTAAATGGAATCCGGGTGGTTTTCGGATAAGGAATCCGGGAAAATAAGGTTACCGGATACAATCGGTTTCCGGATGAAATTAGTTTCCGAATGAAAAACTCAAACACAGAACTTACAGGATGAAATGGGTTTCCGGATGAGATGCTTTCCGGATGATGGTATCCGGAAACAATCAATTTGACCGGAAACTTTTGGTTGTCCGGATAAAATAGGTTACCGGAAACTTTGAGTTGTCCGGATAAAATATTTTACCGGAAACTTTGGGTTTCCGGATCAATTGTATCCGGAAAGGTTGGAAATAAGGACTTACCCGGATAGTTGAAGCGATTTACCGGAAAGTTGAGATGTATCCGGAAACTACGGCTGATGTATCCGGATATTGCGGCTGTGGTTTCCAATTCGACTGGAAATCGACAAGGGTTGCTCAAAATCGTTCCTGAAAGGTTAGGAACTCGACCAAACACAATAATAACAATACCCAAATCGATTTTGAAGCAAAAACAACAAGTTTTGATTTTAAAAATTCGATTTTTGCAAGAACACAAACCAAAACTTGAAACTTTGATTTTGCTAAAAATCGATTAATATGATCGAATTGAGTACTGAAAATTTGCAGAAACGCTTACTAGGATGATACTAAAAGAATGGTATAACCAATAGCAATCAATTTTGGCAGAATCAAAATATGAGTTTTCAATGGTCAAGAACACAGTCGAGATTTTGATTAGAAATCTTACCATAAATCAAAAATTACTTTGAATCGATTTGTCCGTCTGCTCTGATACCAATTGTGAGTTCCAGATCCCTGCAACGAAAAATGTGAAATCAATAGATGAATAGCAAAGGTTATGATTTCAACTGGTCATCCAATTAGCTTTCAATAATGAGAGAGTTTTACAATACGAGAAAGAAAGCCAAAATAGACAACTCGGACGACCAACCTAATTCTAAGGCAACCAATACTATTTATACTTAGGCCTTTGAATACCAAGGCCCAAGCCCATTAAGCACTAATAAGCCCAATTAAAGCAATTAAGGCTTTTACAATTATTAATTAATCTAATTAAGCACACTATAAATATTTATATATCTTTCTAATATGTAGGACATTTATGGTCATAAAATTCCCAGAAGTTCACTACTTGGGAACAGAAGCAGGCAGAAGAGACGACCAAGCTGCACACAGAGATCTCTGCCCTGAAGACAAAGATGACCGAGAACCATACTGAATCCATCAACAGAACTCTGCCAGTACCCTCTATCATTCTGTCAGAGACCAACATCAGAACTCTGACATAGATGATCAACAACTCTGTCAAATCTGCAATCAAAGAAGCCACGGCACCAGCCACAGACATTCCCTTCCCTGACAGACAACCAATTAACAGAGCATATATGGGGACTTTCAGAAAGAACGTGTTGAGCAAAATGATGATTATCAGCTCAAAATTTATGGGAAAAGCCAATGTCTCAGAAAAGCATGTAAAATATGCTCTGGACTCCTATAAGTTCAACTTCGAGACTCAAGTCGATGAAATCAGAGCAACTGCAGCAGAGGTAGAAGATGTACTGAAGAAGTCTGCCGCCATGTTCGCCGATGTTATCATGGGCACGGTATCAAAGAAGAGGTCTGCTGAAGATCCCTCTGAGGCTACACCATCCAAGAAAGGAAAGTTTGTTGGCCCGGACTCTCCCAAGGCCACTGTGGTATTCTCTGATGATGACTACGTAGAAGTGGGTGAAGGAGAGACCTTAGACCAACAAAAGGGGGAGACAACGTTCGAATACATATTCAAAGATAAATCCGTGAAGACTCCAGCAGAAGCATCAACCTCAAAGCCTCCAGAAACAATCATTCTGGATACTCCTCCCTAATCTCCAAGAACTGAACCAGAGAGGACAGTCCCATCCTCTGCTGATGACTTATCAAACCAACCCAACCAAATCTCAACTCTGCAAGTCCAAGAAGCAGAACTAGAGAACCAAATGGCAGAAAACCCAGAAGAAGAAAACCAACCTGAACATGAATAGAATGTTGAAGTTCAAGACCAACAACCAGAGCATTCACTACCTTCTCTGGAAGAAACTTTTTCTTATCTCTATGCCGACGGAGATATTATACCCATCAACTCTACACCCACAAACCCATACCTAAACCCGATCAAAGAAAATTGCTCATAGAAGACAGAAGGAGATTTATAAGGACCAAGACAAACATTCATGGGGTCATAAATCCTTCCTTCAACTTTAAAAGAATACTGAAAATTGAGCAGAAGAAATTTGCATATGACAGAGTTATCTACCATCTCTACACAGTCGAACAAGAAAACCTGAAGATAGAAACTTTCAATGACAACGACTTAGTGCTGCTCAATCCATATGATCTAATAACTCTACATAGTTACTGCCTCAACCACTCCGACAAATACAAAGCTGCCAGAACTGCCAGAGTTGAAGTCCTGTATGCAATACAAGAGCATGTAAACTACCGAACACAGACAGACTTTCAACTGGGCATTGACTTCGAAATAGTGAAATTGGGCATTGGTCCTCCGAATGAAAGCCTTGTGGGAGTCGATCATCACTCAACAGGAAATCTTGTAGGCAATCCAACAATATTTATATGCCGACAGAAGGGCATAAAGAAAGCCATCAGAGCAGAGGAAGCCCACAAGTACTCATCAGAGTCTCTACGGTATCTCAGAAGAATCATTCAGGAGAGACCAAGTGCAAAATGCCCACAAGAAGTGATAAACAGCTTTGTAAGTCATATAAATCTCATGCTAGAATTCAGGGACTTAATCAGAAGATTTGATAGAATTCTTAGAGGAGATTATTATGATTAGTTTACTATTTCTTTCATGTTATGTAATGTAAATCTTTTGAAGAATAGTAACAGCTTGACAGAGGATGACTTTGTCCTCTTTGTTTTTGCTTACTTATCTCTGTAATAGCATAGTTTGAATTTTCAATACTTAGGGGGAGATTGTTAGCCCCAAGTATACTTAATGTAAAAGTATTGAAAATATCACAAGTCATAAGGACATCAGAGATCAAGCAAAGACTTAGCAGAAGATCAAACAGAAGACCATCAGAGATCGTCAAAGCTCTGGCAGAAGACCTCTGATAGCATATCAGAGAACAACATTGCCAGAAGACCTCCAGAGCTCTGGTAGAAGACCTCTGGTGATGGAAGACCTATGTGAATCTTAAGACTCGTAGAAATCTCTAAGTGTCAGACACGTGTCCGTACTTTCCACGTAAGCCCTAATAGGACGGATACACACTTTCCATGTGTCATTCCAGGGTTAGATAGTACAATGTCTTTCACTTTATCAGGCTATAAATAGAAGGGTAGTGGAACGCACAATTGTAAGCTTTTGGTGAGAATTATTACTAGAATTGTGAGAGCAAACACTGCACATTCCGTTCCACTTCTATTGTACGAATTGTCACCTGAGAGATTTCAGAATACATACACAAGAAAGTGTTCTTGGTGTTATTCATATATCAATATAAGAGCAGATTATTTAACTATTGTGTTATCATTTACTGTTCTATATATTGTTATTGTTATTCTCTCATTATTTCTAGTAACACACAATCACTCATACTCAAACAGCTTTATAATGCTTCCGCTACCTTTGATCTTGTTGTTTATATGAGACAAATTGAATCTGGGAACCTACATTCATACCTCCAGTCATTGAGATTATGTCCGAGTCAGAAACGATTCATTTGGAAAACGCCTCCCACCAAGTTCATTTGTGTGTATATTCGAATTAACCGAATATGATGAACAATTGCTACCATTTTTGTTCTCTAACATACAATAAAATACCAGTTAAATAGATTTAAAATAAACATTTTATCCGTGAATTTAATATGTGAAATTTCTAACTTACGTTTTGGTCAAGTAAAAAAATGAAGTCTCTTTGTTCCCTAACATCTTCCCAAACGTACTCCACGCGAACACTTGTCACGCTCCATGTTGCATGTACGTCGTTTAGCGATGAAAACGCGTCTATATTATATGGAGAGTCCATTTTCTACAAGTTTTGTTACACTAATTAGATACTATTTGAAATACATAGTATATGGAGCGTCAATTCAGGTTTAACAACATCACAATGTTTCACTCCTTGTGGTGATAAGAACATAGTATGTATGTATTTGAGTTTTCAGGAGATCAGAATGGCTCAAACCATTAACATTGGATTAACGTCAGTGGCGGAGCCACACCAATGCCAGAAGTGGCATCGGTGCCTCCTGGGTTTTTTGACAAAAAATTTCCGTATTAGGTTTATGAAAGAAATGAATACATATCCTTATTGTTTATAATATATATATATATATATATATATATATATATATATATATATATATAGAGAGAGAGAGAGAGAGAAAGGTGCCTCCTAAACCATTATTTTTTATGTATTGGACAATGGGTCTCCTAAACCTTTTATCCATAATTCCTATACTATTATTTCTCCACCGAAAAGTAAAAAAAATTAGGTTTGTGAAAGGTGCAACCATATCAGTTTAGAAGTTGCAACCATACCTCGTAATCAACCAAAAAACAAAAAAAAAACTCTTGAATCAATCAAAAAACAGAAAAAAGCTCTTGAAGTATACCAAAAAGACCGAAAAATCTCTCGAAATCGATAAAAAGAACTTAAAAATCCCTTGAAATCAAGAAAAAAATCTCTAAAAACGGTAGCATTAGACTAAGACAACATCGGACAATATGGAAAAATTTAGATTTGTCAAAAAGAATTCTTTACAGAAGAAAAATATAGTTGAAGTTCAATTGGTGCCCCCTCGCATAAGTTTCTGGCTCCGCCCCTGATTAACGTATAATTATTTATATATTATATCTTGGAGAACTGTTACAAATCATTATTTATTTAAAATATTGTTATAGTATATAATGTATTATGTTTTATATACTATATTTTTTACTACTTTATTTATATTTATATTAAATAATGAAAATATAATTTATATTTTAAAAAAAATACATATTCACGTAATTAAGAAGATGCAAACATGTGACGAAAACTATAGATTCAAACCATAGTAAGTAGGAACGAAAACCACAAAAACAAGGACGTAAACCACATATGTCGGGACGTAAATCTGGTCTTAATGATAGGTTGCTTGAAATTAGAAAAATAAAAGATGATTAGACCTTGCAAGAAAGGGAACAGAAGTGGAAGGCTCTTGTAGGATTCCGTCACACGTGAAGCACATGTTAGAGCATAAATGTATTCAAGATTTAATATGTATTTGTAATAATTGTAAAGAGTCAAATGTATTAGTCAAAGTCAAAGTAAGGGTGTTCAGAGTCAAAGTCAAGATACTTAATGTGTTAGTCAAGGAGTATAAATAGAGTGTTTGTAATAGAATTGTAGCGGACGTGTACAATGTGTATTGAGAGGGATGACTTTCTAGAGAGAGAAAGTGGATCTAAACTCAATTCTTGTATTCTTTCTATCTCTAATGAAGATCTCTTGTGTTCATATGATTGTTACCTGATTAGATTGGACTCACAAGTGGTATCAGAGCCTAATCAGATCGTTTGTGCACAGATTTGAAGAGATTTTATCAAATTTTGAAGAAATTTTTGAGATTTTGAGATTTTGAGAAATTTTTCAAAAACATGGAAATTTGTTGTGTTTTGATTCGATTATTGTTAACAGATCTGTTTTGGTTATGATTGAAACATATTTCATTTTAAAATTTTTGATTTTATGAACAAATTCATGGATTTTGAAAGTGTGTGTCGATAGTGTGCTTCATGATTCATATTCATATTTTGATTGTGATTTGATGAGTTTGATATTCATAAATCATTTCATTTGTGAATTTAAAACCTATTGCAGAAATCATCTCTGAATTTCAGGTCAAAACAGAAGGTTTACTTCAAAAATTCTGCAGTTTGACACTTTTTTTGTATGTGTGTTCTTCGAAGCTATTCAAAACAGAAGCTGTTCGATCTTTTTGTTTTTGTGTGTTTGATCGATCTAACCATCATATATCATTTAACTTTTGTATTTTTGTTCATGCTACAACTTTCAGGATCGAAAAAGGTGAAGAAATAAGCAAGTTACGTATTTTGAAAATCTTCGCCGGAAAACCGCTTCGCCGGAATCTGGGTTTAATCGTCGGAAAACTCATAGATTGCTTGTTCAAAGTTGTCGATCAATGCTTGAGCGATAACTTCTTCATCTTCCTCGCACATAGCTTGTCCGATCAGCTCCTCGCCTAATCTTTGTCCGATCAGTGTCCGATAACTTTTTGTTGTCCGATCAAAAGTAGTTCTCGCACATAGTTTGTCCGATCAAACTGGTTCTCGCACGATCTTTGTCCGATCAAACTGTTTAATCGATCACGTGTTGGCCGAAAAAACCTCTTGGTCGCATAAAATAGCAGAAAGCTTGCCTGAAAATCATTCCTCGACGAAAAAACGTTTTCACGGCGGTGTTGTTTCAAGCGTTGCCACCATCTATTTGTTGTTGCATGATCAGTTTTATGTGGTTGTAATCGTTTGGGATTAGATTAAGGAACAATTAGAAACAATAATCAGTCAATTTGGTTGAGAAACGAAAGAGAAATCTGAAGAAGAAACCAACAGATCGTAAAATTGTGTAAAGGTAATGAATGAACAGTGATTTAACGGTGGTTTCGTTAGTACCATTAGTTTTCTGACAATTTGGTCCTTTTTCCGTTAGCTTCCGTCAACGTTCGTTAGTTTTGTTAATTTTTTCTTACATTTTTAGTCCTAATTCTGTTAAGTGTCAGTTACGTTGGTTAGTTAACGGTTCGTTAGTGTCCGATAGTTTTTCCGTTGGTTTTCTTTACAATTTTGGTCCACAGTTAGTTTTACAGTTAAGGGGACGTTTGGTTCGTTTAAAGGAATGAAAATGAAAATGGTAATGATAACATGGTGGAATGGGATTGATTATTTTCATTAGATTATATTGTATTCCATTATATTATTATTGTTTGGAAACGTCACCTAGGGACTAGGGTACACCCAAGAGAGAGAAAGAGACAATCACTTCTCTTCACCACAAAACCCACCAACACTTTCAGATGACCATCTTTCTTCTTCTTATTCCTTAAGAAACACCATTTCTTTCTTCTTCCTTATGAAACACCACAAAAGCAATAAAACCCATCTTCTTCTTTATAAAAACTAGATGCAAAAGCGACTGAGAACTTTTCTTGTTCCTGGTGGAGATTTGTACGACAACAAAACAAACATAGCAGTGAACTCGTCTTTTTCTTCGTGACTTCGTAGATCTGTAAGATTCTTGTTCCTTGAAGCAGATCGATCGATTGATAGATTGAAGCATATATATTGGACGGTAAATTTCACAAAGAAGAAGAGGCGTAGAAAACTAGGGCAGATCTGGATTGCTAAGGCCAATATTTCTATTCCCCCCAAATTTGGGAGGAATGGATTTTACCCCATTCTATTATAATGATTAATAGTATTATATGCAACCAAACAACATCTTTCATTCCATTCCTATTGTAACAACCCGGTTTCCCAAACATTCAACAAATAACATATATTGCATAACATCGTTACATTCATAAAAGAAAATACATAATAAGTCACATACGGTCCCAAAGTCTCAAAACTATATAATACAAAAACGTAAACATATCCTAATCTTCGTCAGCTATCAACCGCGTCCTACACTTTATCGTACCTTTGCTAAGAAAAGATCCTCGACCTGGAATACATATTTTTGAAAACAAAATGAGGGTTAGACCTAGAGGTCTAGTGAGAAAATCCCTGTTATTTCGAAATCGTTATAAAACCAATTTATATAAAATCCTTTATATAAACACACATATATCACACATAACTAAATACCAAATAAGACTCGTGCATCGTGTACCACTCATCTTTCACATTCTTCACATGGCCAAATTAGTTGGTAGCAAGCCAACTAATTAATTAACTTCACTGTACGACAACTACAGCCAACAACACTATACGAATATTACAGCCAACACACCGGTCCTAAGCCCGGCCAGTCATATTCTCGTATAATATAATGTTTATGTAAATACAATATCTCAATCACATTGCCAATCCACACATGTATGTATTCCGGTTTAAAAACGTTTTAAAGTAAAACTCACCGGTTTGCTTTATCAAAATGCTCCCAAACCTTTCTCAAAACAGCTCAGCTTTCACCCCAAATCCAAAGAATCTGAAACAAATATATACAAGTATCTCCTTACTAAAAGAACACAAAAGATATACTTAGCATGCTATGAACTCTGGATAAATCTACCTAATTCTCATCCTCAAAATGACCAAACAGCTATAGTTTCTCGGACAGCACAAAACAACCCGGACAACCCAACCTTTCCGGACAACAAGACCAATCCGGACAGCACATCTTTCCGGATAGCAAAGCAATCCGGATACCATCCGGTATCCCAATCCATCCGGAAAACTTATAACAAAAAGGAACTTACCCAGATAATTGACTCGTCCGGACACCTTAGAACATCATCCGGATACTGTTAATCAAAATCATCCGGATACATTCAACTTATCCGAAAACCACTGTTTGTTCAAGCATTTTCTACCCAGATTCGACTGGAATTACTACCAGGCTTGAAATCAACTATTCTAATCCGATAGAAACCTTCTAAATACAATTATACACATAAAATGTAAAGGGACGTACCTTAATTTCACTTCCAAGCACACCAAATTGAATCCCTAGCCTTTTATCTTCTTTTTTCTTCTATTGGTCTCAAAACACACACACACTACACACACTGATCTTTTGCTGATATGAATTATCTGAATTCCTAAAAGGGATAATATCAACCATAATTACCATTTTTGTCCTTACACTAATCACTAATAACCAAAACACCTCTAACTTACAAAATACTCTATACTTACCCTAACCTTTCAATATTAAATTTAACTTTATTTAACGAAAATGGATTCTTAACTAACGAACTTACCAGGGGTATTACACCTATTCCTTGTCCGCTCCAAACACCTGCAATGAATATCATTCCCATTCCCAGTCTTCTAATACCCCCAACCAAACGCCCCTAAGTCTTTAGTTAGTTTTAAGAATTTTCGTTTTCAGTCCCTGTAGTTATAGTTCCTGTTTTTAACATTTTTAGTCCTTATAGTTTTTAGTTTCAGTGTGTTACATTTTTAGTCCGTGTAGTTTAAGTTTTGCATTTTTACAATTTTGGTCCCTAAACTTTTATCTTTTAGGTTTTTACACTTTTTGTTCCTAGAGTTTTTAAGTTTCACTTTGTGTCATTTTTAGTCCTTGTCTTTTATAAGTGTTAGTATTTTACACTTTTAGTCCTTGTTTTTCGTTTTAGTTTCGTAAGTTGTCACTTTTAGTCCTATTGTCCGTAACTTCTCATTTTTTTTTGTCATTTTATCATTTTTTTACCTGCTTTTGCTCATTACTGATATATTTTTCTTATCTTTTGCAGGTTTGCCGATTTAAAGTCCAGTTTTCTGCACTAATTTTTCGGAATTAATTTTTGAACGACAAATTTATAATTTGTTATTCAAATTTTGATTTTGAAAATTTCTCTGACTTTAATCGATTTTTTCTCTAATTATCGTGTGTGCATAATTCTACTTCTCACGAAGTATCTGATAACGATCATTTTTTTATCTTTTCAGGTAAGAATGGATGATTATATCTTCGAATTAATAGTTGGGATGATCCACCTAAGGAGAGACTAAGTGCTACATTGCAAGAAGAAAAAGAAGAAAACAAAAATCTGAGTCAAACTATTCTTGATGAATCTCTCATAGATTAACAAGAAAAGCTTGATGAAGATAAGAAATCTTCTGATTCTCAAATATCTGAACTTACAAAGAAAATCAAAGATTTGGAAGAAAAGAATAGCGAGAGTGAACTTTCCTTGAAAAATATTTCCACTCAAAATACAGAGTTTTTAGACAAAATCAAAGATTTGGAAAAGAATCTTTATTTGAGAGGTCAAACTGAGCAAACTATTCACATGAACAAACCAGGGTTAGTAAGTTCTGTCAACAAATATTGAGGACTTGGTTATGAAAATCCTAAACATTTGGCTGAAGCAAGCAGATCTTTACCAACGTTGTATGATTTTAAATGTTTAAGATATGCTAGATATTGGCCTGAATTTGAAATTCCTTGGACAAATGAAGAAGAAATCAGACAATAGGAAGTCACGAAAAGATTAACGACAACAAAAATACAACTTCCATTTTGTTATACTCTAGAGAATGAAAAATATCAAAAGAATCCGCATGGAAAAATTTCGAATGACTATTTTGATATCTATGCTACTAAACCCAATTGCGAAAAACCTTTTGAAGCAAAAAGATATGTTCCACCTTTGGTTCTAGAAGGAAGAATCTGTGAACTTGAAGATTTTGTTTTAGAACAAAAGATGAAATTTGAGCTTGAAAAGGACTTTCTTTCAACTGTTTTGTAATAACCGGGTACGTTGTTGGTTTATTTAATTTTTATTATTTTTCGTTTAAGGTAAGTTTGGGATTAGTTTTATGGAGTTATAAGTTAAGGGGTAAGTTTTAATTTTAATTTAGAGATTGGAGGGTTAAAGTTGCCATTAGATGAAAGTATGGGGTTTGTTTGGTTAATGTGATTAAACTACATCACACCACCGCCACTTTTTGTTAAAGAGGAGAAATGAGATATTTTCTTAATATCTCAAAGTGTTTGTGTGTGTGTGTGATTTTCGGCAAAGAGAGAGAGAATTGAGAGAGAAAGATAAAGAAGGAGAAAAAGATAAACAAGTTACTTTCAGCTGGGATTGTAAGCGAAATCAGAAGAAACAAAGGTAATAATCCTATACAAATTTATCCTTTTATGTTTATTAGTTTCCTAAAGTTTACTAAAAGGTTTAGAAATGGGTTTTGATGAATTATGGATGTTTTTGGAAAACTGAGTTTATGGATAGTTTCTATTTATGGTCTTAAGTATTTCTGCAAAATTACAGAATCATTCATGGTCTAAATCTATAAATTTCTGGGTAAAAGATGAACTTAGTTGACTGAGATAGTTATGAATGTCGCAGTAGTGGGTTGCGACAGTTATGATGATTTGCGACATTCATGAGTATCGCAACCTTGAGTTGCGACAAGCTCATTGGTATCGCAACAGTTGATTGCGACAAGTGGTGTATCTCAACAGTGAGCTGCGATGAGAGGGAGATGTCGCAATGGTGGGTTGTGACAAGTTACTGTGTCGCAGTAGTTGATTGCGACAAGTGTTGTGTATTGCGACAAGGGGTTATCGCAGCTAATTGGTTGCGATATGAGTCGAGGATTTTGGATTATTTAAGATTATTAGTTTTTAAGGAATCATTTGAGGGTAAAAGATAATTGTATTAAATTGTTCCAGATTCTGTGAATTTAGGGTGAAGGATTGGATTACTCGAGAAAAGCTTGGAAGAGTTTTTGATAAGCAATCAGGTGAGTTTTACTTTAAAATGTTTTCAAACTGGGATACATATATGTGTGGATTGAGATGTATATTGTATTTACATGAGCATTAGACTACACGAGAGCACGTTGGCCGGGCTTAGGACCGGCGGAGTTTTGGCTGTGTGGAGGGACAACGGTGTTGGCTGTAATTTTAGTACAGCGGAGTAAATTGATTAGTTGGCTCGCAACCAACTAATTTGGCCATGGGAATGAGGAGTTGTACACAGCGCATGAGTCTTGCTTGGTATTTAATTACTTGTGGTTTATGGTGCTTGTACAGATGATTTTAAACTGACAGGGATTATCTCACTAGACCGTTTGGTCTAACCCTCATTTTGTTTTCAAAAATATTTATTCTAGGTCGAGGAACTTTTATTAGCAAAGGAAAGGATAAAGTATAATAAGCGGTTGATAGCTGATGAAGACTAGGGAATGCTTATGTTTTGTATTGTAAAGTTTTGGAGACTATGGGACCGTACGTGATTTATTATGTATCTTTTGTTATGAATGTAACGATGTTATGCAATATATGTTATTTGTTTTATGTTTGGGAAACCGAGTCGTTACAGATGGTATCAGAGCCCTAGTTTAAGGGATTTAGGTATTCGGCTCCATACCTAGACTTAAACTGCATGTGAAGTAGGATGTCCCTATTATTTAGAACCTTGGGATGCGAAATATAAAAGGTAGAAGGAACATCATGTAAGGTAATTTCAAATTACATTTGGCCAGTGTAATCATGAATTACAGGTACATGTTTGAACTGGAATACCTTATTATATTGAGGTATGTGCTTATGTGTATATTAACCTTGTTAAAGTCAACAGGATGGCAAGTGGTACTCGACGTACAAATAAAGAGGGGGAAGGAAATCCTAATAGAACGAATCCAACAATCGGAACAAGGGGAAGAGGTGGGGAACGAGGAAGGGGCAGAACTGGGGGCAGAGTTCAGTCGCGAGGTATGGAATTTGTTACAACAAACGATTTGACGGCTGAAATGGGAAGACTTCAAGCGAATATACAAGCGATATTTGACCGAACTCGTCATACTGAAACTGAAATACCAGATCCTAGTCTGGAAGACGAGATGCCCATTACACCTACTGTCAGACCGGTGCCAACTAAGCGTGATTATAAGATGTTCCTGAGTTGCAAACCTCCAACTTACTTCGGGAAAAGAGATCCAGTGAAGGCTATGAGATGGCTAAAAGAAATAGAAACCATCTTCAAAAGCAGCAAATGTGTCGAGGAAGATAGAGTGTTATATGGAACTGCGAGGTTGAAGGCCGATGCGCTATACTAGTGGGAAGCTCTTATTACTTCAAGAGGACCGGGCGTGTATTCTACTTTTTCCTGGGAAGAATTTGCTACAGCTTTTAAAAGGCAGTTATGTCCTCAAGCAGCAGTTAGACAACTGGAAGAAGAGTTCATGAAGACTAGGGAATGCTTATGTTTTGTATTGTAAAGTTTTGGAGACTATGGGACCGTACGTGATTTATTATGTATCTTTTGTTATGAATGTAACGATGTTATGCAATATATGTTATTTGTTTTATGTTTGGGAAACCGAGTCGTTACAGATGGTATCAGAGCCCTAGTTTAAGGGATTTAGGTATTCGGCTCCATACCTAGACTTAAACTGCATGTGAAGTAGGATGTCCCTATTATTTAGAACCTTGGGATGCGAAATATAAAAGGTAGAAGGAACATCATGTAAGGTAATTTCAAATTACATTTGGCCAGTGTAATCATGAATTACAGGTACATGTTTGAACTGGAATACCTTATTATATTGGGGTATGTGCTTATGTGTATATTAACCTTGTTAAAGTCAACAGGATGGCAAGTGGTACTCGACGTACAAATAAAGAGGGAGAAGGAAATCCTAATAGAACGAATCCAACAATCGGAACAAGGGGAAGAGGTGGGGAACGAGGAAGGGGCAGAACTGGGGGCAGAGTTCAGTCGCGAGGTATGGAATTTGTTACAACAAACGATTTGACGACTGAAATGGGAAGACTTCAAGCGAATATACAAGCGATGTTTGACCGAACTCGTCATACTGAAACTGAAATACCAGATCCTAGTCTGGAAGACGAGATGCCCATTACACCTACTGTCAGACCGGTGCCAACTAAGCGTGATTATAAGATGTTCCTGAGTTGCAAACCTCCAACTTACTCCGGGAGAAGAGATCCAGTGAAGGCTATGAGATGGCTAAAAGAAATAGAAGCCATCTTCAAAAGCAGCAAATGTGTCGAGGAAGATAGAGTGTTATATGGAACTGCGAGGTTGAAGGCCGATGCGCTATACTGGTGGGAAGCTCTTATTACTTCAAGAGGACCAGGCGTGTATTCTACTTTTTCCTGGGAAGAATTTGCTACAGCTTTTAAAAGGCAGTTCTGTCCTCAAGCAGCAGTTAGACAACTGGAAGAAGAGTTCATGAACCTGCAACAAGGAAGTTTATCGGCTCGTTACATGAATTACCTCAAGTACGCTCTTTGTTGTAGGTTCAGGTTTTGGCTTATGAGGAACCCTTGTAACGACCCATCCCAAAAATACAACATATAACGAAATTTACATATCATAGTTTCATAACTAAAGATACATAATAAGTCACGTACGGTCCCATAGTCTCAAAACTATACAATACAAGACATAAGCATTTCCTAATCTCTGTCAGCTATCAACCGCATACTACACTTTATCCTTCCCTTTGCTATTAAAAGTTCCTCGACCTGGAATACATATTTTTGAAAACAAAATGAGGGTTAGACCAAACGGTCTAGTAAGATAATCCCTGTCAGTTTAGTAAACCTTTGTAAAAATACACATATACCACAAATAATTAAATACCAAGCATGACTCGTATGCACTGTGTACAACTCATTCCCATGGCCATATTAGTTGGTTGAAAGCCAACTAATCATTTTACTTCGCTGCACTAATATACAGCCAACTCCGCTGTCCCTCCATACAGCCAAACTCCACCGGTCCTAAGTCCGGCCAACGTGCACTCGTGTAGTGTAATGCTCATATAAATACAATATACATCTGAATATATTATATCTCAAACATAAGCACATAATCACACTATATATCACCCTTCCAATCAATATATAAATATATTCCATTTTGAGTGCTTCCGTAGCAACATAGTATTCGGCAAAGCGGGACTTCTCCAGAAAACGTGCAGTATAATCCCGAACTGATAACTTACCGTGTTGCAGATTCATGAACTCTTCTTCCAATTGTCTTACGGCAGCTTGAGGACAAAACTGCCTTTTAAAAGCTATGGCAAATTCTTCCCAGGAAAAAGTAGAATACACGTCTGGTCCTTTAGAAGTAACAAGAGCTTCCCACAAATATAACGCATCAACCTTCAACATCGCAGTCCCATATAACACTCTATCTTCATCGGCACATTTGATGGTCTTGAAGATAGCTTCTATCACCTTTAGCCACCTCATAGCCTTCACCAGATCTCTTTCCCCTGAGTAGGTTGGAGGTTTGCAACTTAAGAACATCTTGTAATCACACTTCTTGGGCACCGGTATAACAATAGGTGTAACAAGCGTCTCTTCTTCCAAAATAGGATCTGGTATTACAGTTTCAGTACGACGAGTACGGTCAAACATAGCTTGTATATTAGATTGTAGTCTTCCCATTTCTATAGCCAAATCATCTCTAGTAACAAATTCAGTGCCGTGGGACTGACCCCCACCTCCAGTTTCACCCCGACCTCGTCCCGCCCCTCTTCCTCCGGCTCCTGTCAACATTTCCTGAATATTTCTATTTCTTGTATTCGGCCTGATTGGGTTTCCTTCTTCATCTCTATTCATACTTCCAGAACCACTTTCCATTCTGTTGATTAAAACAAGGTTAACATACACATAAGCACATTCCCCATATAATAAGATATTCCAGTTCAAACATGTACCTGTAAGTTCACAATTGCACTGGCCAAATGTAATTTGAAATTACCTTACATGATGTTCCTTCTACATTTTTATATTTAACACCCCCAAGTTCTAGACTATTAGGGACATCCTACTTCACATGCAATTTAAGTCTAGGTATGGATCCGAATACCTAAATCCCTTAAACTAGGGCTCTGATACCATCTGTAACGACCCATCCCAAAAATACAACATATAACGAAATTTACATATCATAGTTTCATAACTAAAGATACATAATAAGTCACGTACGGTCCCATAGTCTCAAAACTATACAATACAAGACATAAGCATTTCCTAATCTCCGTCAGCTATCAACCGCATACTACACTTTATCCTTCCCTTTGCTATTAAAAGTTCCCCGACCTGGAATACATATTTTTGAAAACAAAATGATGGTTAGACCAAACGGTCTAGTGAGATAATCCCTGTCAGTTTAGTAAACCTTTGTAAAAATACACATATACCACAAATAATTAAATACCAAGCATGACTCGTATGCACTGTGTACAACTCATTCCCATGGCCATATTAGTTGGTTGCAAGCCAACTAATCATTTTACTCTGCTGCACTATTATACAGCCAACTCCGTTGTCCCTCCGTACAGCCAAACTCCACCGGTCCTAAGTCCGGGCAACGTGCACTCGTGTAGTGTAATGCTCATATAAATACAATATACATCTCAATATATTATATCTCAAACATAAGCATATAATCACACTATATATCACCCTTCCAATCAATATATATATATTCCAGTTTGAAAACGTTTTAAAGTAAAACTCACCTGCTAGTAGTCACGTCACTTCTTATTTTTTTTAAAGTCGTAAGAATCTTCGTCACCAACTTCACAGAGATCTGAAAATACCCATATACATATTGTACTGGTATTAGTCTACTGTACAGGACCCTTAAAGACGAAGAATCTTAAATAATCCAAAATTCTCGTCTCTTATCACAACCAACTAGTTGCGATAACCCCTTGTCGCAATACACAGTACTTGTCGCAATCAACTACTGCGACACAGTATCTTGTCGCAACTCACTATTGAGACATCTCTTCTTATCGCAACTAACTGTTGCGATACACTACTTGTCGCAACTAACCGTTGCGATACCAATGAGGTTGTCGCAACCCAAAGTTGCGATACTCATAACTGTCGCAATCACCATAACTATCGCAACCCACTACTGCGACATTCATAACTGTCTCAGTCAACCAAGTTCATACTTAACCCAGAAATTTATAGTTTTAGACCATGCAAGTTTCTGTTATTTTGCAGAAATACTTAAGACTATAAATAGAAACTATCCATAAACTCAGTTTCCCAAAAACATCCACAATTCATCAAAACCCATTTCTAAACCCTTTTAGAAAACTAATAAACATAAAAGGAGGAATTTATGTAGGATTGTTACCTTTGTTTTCTTGAGTTGTTTCCAATAATCCAGCTGAAAGGAATCAGCTTCTTACTTCTTCTTCTTAGCTTTTCTCTCTCAATTCTCTCTTTTTTTTCTCTCTTCTCTCTTGCCGTGACAAACCTACACACACACACACTTAAGAAATTGGTTATCTAAATGAAAGACACCTCACTCTTCAAATGAAGAAATGGGGCGGTGGATGTGATTTAATATAATCACATTTACCAAACAAACCTCAAATTTCTAATAAATGGCAAAACATACCCTCTAACTTTTAAATAAAAATTAAAGTCTACCCCTTAACTTATAACTCCATAAAACTAATCCCAAACCTACCTTAAAATCAAAATAATAAAATTAAATAAACCAACAACGTACCCGGTTATTACAACCCTCTTCATCTTACCTTTCTCGCAAGCATCACACAGATTCTCAACATTAAACTTCATAACTGGAAGACCCCGAACTAGATCGCCTAACATGAGTTTCTGAATATAACGAAAATTCAGATGTGACAAGCGTCGGTGCCATAACCAGCTTTGTTGTTCTGAAGCCTTTGACAGAAGATACACTTCATTTTCTGTCTTAAGTGAAGACAGGTTGATTGTGTAAAGATTTGATGTTCGTGTGCCGACAATAAGTTCTTTCCCTTCATCAGTCTTGACACAACATCTTGTTGCTTTGAAACTTACCTCCAAATCTTTGTCACAAAACTGTCCTATGCTGAATAAGTTGTGTCCTAGTCCTTCAACGTAGCTAACCTTCTTAATTGTAAGGTTATCTTGGACTATATCTCCATATCCTTTTATCGGTGCAAACTGATTATTCCCGAATCTTACACGGCCAAGATCTTTTTCAACAAAATTTGATAACATATCTCGTTGGCCCGTCATATGTTTCGAACATCCAGAATCTAAGTACCATAACTTACTTTTATGCAATCAACCAGATTAACCGTTTTTAGGTACCCATTTAAAGATGGGTCCTTTTTGGTTAGTTGCTTGAGATCCCGTTTTGGAAACTGGTGATTTCTTTTTCGTTGTGAAAACAGATTTATGTTTATATGCATATGGAACAGAATATGAATTGTACCAACAACAAGAACCAGGTATATCAAACATACTATTTCGACCACAAACAGAACAAAAAACAGTCGTTATTTGCAAAATTCAACAATTGGTCTTTAGAGTATCGCTTGTAAGGTGTTACAAGAGCTCTTTTATCACTAGTACCAACTTGTTTATTCTTAGAAAAACTATTGTTTTTAACATTCTGTTTGGTCGTTGGGGTCTGTGTTTTCTTTACCCGCCATTCTTTCCTTTCGTTCTTCATATTCACAGAACTATCTGAAAAACCATAAAATTTAGAGTTAGAACTGTGAGAAGTGTTGTTCTTTGACTTTTTGTTTTTCTTCTTATTAACAAGGGGTTTTTCAGAATTATTTTCTTTCTTAGAGTTTGAAGACTCTCCCTTGCAAAAAGTACTTGGTGGTTTTTAATTTGTAAAGATAAAATCTGTATGGTCTGGAAGCTTCTTTGAAAAATCAAACATACAAGCCTTTCCTTTATCTTTAACCGTAGACTTTGAGTTTTCTTTAGAGACCGGATCAGAATGAAAATGGTCACAATCAGAATCTAAGTCAACATTGTGAATTTCAAAATCCATTTTGGATGAAGAAGAATTTTCAGGAGTGAACCACGTTTGAATAGCAAATTCTTTTCTTTCTTTTGTTAGAGCAACATCTAATTCAGTTACTTCTTGAGAAAGCTCGGTTATTTTCTCTTCTACAGATTGTTTTTCATTTTCAAAAATGACTTTCTCAATTTCAAACTGTGCTCGTTCAAGATTTAGAGCACTCTCAAAATCATACATGGTGTTTTTCGTTTCAAAATTATGTATTTCCGCTTCTAAAGGTTTTTCCAATGTCTTCATTTTCTGAGAAAGTTCACTTATCTTTTCTTCAAAAGTTTTGGTTTCATCATGATTAAACCAATTTTTCAAAGCAAACTCTTTCCTTTTGTTTTCCATTACAATTTCCAAATCAATTATTGTTTTGGAAAGTTCAGTTATCTTGTCTTCAAAGGATTTTCTTTCTTTTACAAAAATAGCTTTGCCCTTCTCAAATTGTTGATACTCGGAGATTAAAGTTTTCTCAAGATCCGACACTTGTTTCGAAAGTTGGAAACACTTTTGATTGACTTTTTGTTTTTCTTCAAATGCAATCTTGGAAGAGTCCGAAAACTTTTTAATCAAAGATTTTTCATAAACAATTTTCTCCTTTTCCAATTCTGTCTTGAAGCTTGAAGATAGTTCCTTAAAGGTGGTGGAGTAAGTAGTTGAAAGAAAATCTTTTTCAAGTTCAAACTTTATCCTTTGTTCTAGAATATATTTCTCTACTTCACATATTCTTCCTTCTAGAACCAAAGGTGGAACATATCTTTTTGCTTCAATAGGTTTTTTCGCAATTTGGTTTTGTAGCATATATATCAAAATAGTCATTCGAAAGTTTTTCATGCGGATTCTTTTGATATTTTTCACTCTCACGAGTATAACAAAATGGAAGTTGCATTTTTGTTGTAATCATTCTTTTCGTGGCTTCCTCTTCTTTGATTTCTTTTTATTTGTCCATGGAATTTCAATGTCAGGCCAATATTTAGCATATCTTAAACATGTAAAATCATACAATGTTGGCAAAGATTTGGTTGCTTTAGCCAAGTTCTTTGGATTTTCATAACCAAGTCCCCAAAATTTATTAACATAACTCACAAGTCTTGGTTTATTCAAATAAGTTGTTTGTTCAGTTTGACCTCTCAAATACAACTTCTTTTCCAAATCTTCAATTTTATTCAAAAACTCTGTATTTTGAGAGGTGACATTTTTCAATGAAAGTTCACACTCACTATACTTTTCTTTTAAGTCTTTGATCTCGTTTGAAAACTCTGTATTTTTTTTTTGAACAATCATTCAAAGAAATCTCACATTCCTTATTCGTTTCTTTTAACTCTTTGATTTTCTTAGTTAATTCAGAAATCTGAGAATCAAAGAATATCTTTTCTTTTTCAAACAGTTTGAGTTGATCCTTGAGAGTTTTAATCTCCATGTTTCTCTTTTCCTTTTCAAGATTATCAACAAGAATAGTTTGATTCAAAGCTTCATTTTGTTTCTTTTCCTTTTCAAGATTGGCTCTTAAGCTTTAAACTCCCGGTATCATGACTTCTAATTCACGTAATAAACTAGCATTTTCATTTTCTGAATCTGCTAATTTATTTCGTGTATCCGTTAATTCATCAAGTAAGGTATTTATGTCATGATCATCCGAAGAAGGTAAGGGAAAGGAATTTACCCGATCTGAAGTATCCTCATCATCATCTGAATTAAATTCAGCTTGGCACATGTTCGCATGTTCCTCGTTTTCCGCCTCGTCATCAGTTTGGTCTAGCTAATATTCTTCTTCCACAAGCAATGCTATTCCTTCTTCCTTTTGTTTGGCTAGCAACATTTTGTTCTTATAATAATCGGAATTTATCCCCACTTTCTTCCGACAATCCTTGGCGTAGTGACCAGGCGTGCCACAATTGTAACACTTCGGAGTCTCAACAGGTTTCTTATCCACAAAAGCCTTTTTACCTTCTGTCTTCTCAACTCTCTTCTCAACATTTTCAAACCGTTTCTCCTCAAATGGTTTCCTCTCAAAGTTGTTGTTTTCAAACTTTATTGAACCAGAAGTATACCTTAGATTGTTGTTTGATGACGGTGGTTTGTAAAATCTCTTCTGAAAGTGCCTTGTGAGTAGAATCATCGCTTGCTCTAACTCAGCTCCATCATCATCAACATTCCCTTTATATCTCGTTTCAAACACGTTTGAACTATCAGTCAGATAACTACCGGTGTGTACATCTGCTTTGAGTGCCACTGGTTCAGGAACAACTTCTTTCACCTTCTTCTTATTTCTTTTCTCCTTCTTCTCTATTACTTCCTCTTCATCTTGATGAATAGTTTCAAACAGTTCATGCAACGGCATCGAAGAAAGTCTAGGATTTTGTTTCATGCGTCTTGAAACATTTTTCCATTCTGGTTGTAACACACTTAAGAACTTCACGTTAACCTCTATCAATGGTTTGTTTATTTTGTTCTTACTGAGCTTATTCAGTAATGTGATGAATCTGTCATAAGTTTGGCTCAAACTCTCGTCCTCTTTAGCTCTAAACTCTTCATACCGATTAATACACATGGTTGTTTTCATTTGGTTTCCAGTCTGTGAGCCTTGCAACATCTTTTCCATTTGCACCCACATATTGTGTGCGGTGTCTTTGAAACTATAATTCTTGTTGAACACCTCATTTGGAATCCCCATTATCACAAATGACCTTGCTTTCTTATCTGCATCATACCTTGCTTTCTCTTCAACAGTGTACTCAGATAAAGGCTTTACCTTTTCAGTTCTTTCTTGTGTATTCGGAATAGGAACCGTATGATTTAGAGGTTTCATTGGACCATTCTTTAACGAATCTAGTAGATTACCTCCGTTTTGTAGTCTTTCCAATAAATCCTCAAACCTCTCTTTCCATTGCTCATATTCACTCTCGATCAGAATGGGAGGGCGTGATTCGGTTCCCAAAGACATCATAATATCATTTTTCAACATTTTGTCAAGTTTACTTGTATTGATCTTTAAACAGATAAGCAAATTTGAATAGTATCAAGTTGTCGGGCAAAGTATGTAATCGAACAAATCAGGTGAGTTGTCGGACAAGGGTTGTACGACAAGCTCCAGTGAACAGTAATAGTCAGATGGCTCTTGTACGACAAGGTTAAATGAACAGTAGTAGTCGGATGACACTTGTACGACAAGGTTGAATGAACAGTAGTAGTCAGATGACACTTGTACGACTAGTTCCAGTGAACAGTAACAATCGGATAAGCTGTGTACGACTAGGGCAAATGAACAGTAATTGTCGGATAATACTTATACGACAAGTATCAATGAACAGTAACTATCGAACAATACTTGTACGACTATATTCAGTGAATAGTCGTAGTGAGACAAGGCTTATACGACAAAACCTGATGAACAGTAGTATTCGTACAAATCTTATACGACTAGAATCAGGAACAAAATTTGTATGACAACTTTGAATATCAGTTGTGTACGACAGTTATGAACATATGCAGATGTGTATCGTACGACAGTTATGAAGATATGCAGATGTGTATCGTACGACAGTTATGAAGATATGCAGATGTGTATCGTACGACAGTTATGAATGTCGAACTCAAATATTTTCTAAGTCCCCAAATTCACTCAAACCTTAACCAATTGATCTAAAACTTTGCAGATACCTTCGCAAACACACTCTGAACACTTTTTGTTCAGATCGTAACACCAAGAACACACTAAATCTGCTGTTTTCGATCCGAAACAGTAACCTTTTCGAAAAACCCTAAACTCACTAAAAATCACTCAAATCGTGATTTTTAGATCTAATTTCTTGCATGAATTTGTCCAGAATAACAAATCGAACACTATTGTACTAAAATCCTCAATCAAAACATCCTAAAATGCCCAAATCGATCCTAGTCCGAAAATACTTAAAAAATGCCTATTTTCTCAAAAACTTTCTTCAAATTTGCTGAATCTGCTTGCTCTAATACCACTTGTGATCCCATAAACAAGTAAACACAATCTAAATCAAGCAGCAATCACGTCATCTCTCATTAATCTTCAAAGTATGGATTACATGTTAGGGTCAAAATCAGGTTGAATAGAAGTTCAAGGGTTAATTTGTTATTTATCATTTTGAGCCTTTAATGTGTAACGGACCATGGGCTTGAATGTTATGGGCCCATGGAATATAATATGTGTTAGCCTTAGAAAATTAGGCTAGTTGTCAATTTACACATTCAAGGCGTATTGTAATTCTCTCTGATTAATGAAAGTGAATTGGATGACCAATTGAAATCATACTGTTTGTTCAAATCTATTGATTTCTACCGTTCGTTGCACTGATCTGGAACTCACAATTGGTATCAGAGCATACAGACGATTCGATTCAAAGTGATAAAAGGTTTCTAGTAAGAATTTTGTTTAAGTTTTAAACTTGTTCTTGGTATTCAAACTCAGATTTTGATTCAGTGAAAATTACTTGTTTTCGTTTATTGCATTCCGTGAGTATCGTCACTATAATCGATTCTGCAAATTTTCATTGTCCAATTCGATCATCTTAGTTGGTTTTAAGCAAAATCAAATTCACAAGTTTTTGGTCTCTGTTCTTGCAAAAATCAAAATTTTCTATCAAAAACTTGTTATTTGGCTTCAAATTCGATTCGTGTATTGTTAGTATTGTGTTTTGTCGAGTTTCTAACCTTTCAGGAACGATTCTAAGCAACCCTAATCGATTTCCAATCGACTTGGAAACCACAGCCGCACTTACCGGACACCACCGTCGTGGTTACCGGATACATCATATTGATATCGGGTAAGTTTCCTTATTTATCTTGTTACCGGGTAACTCAAAGTTACCGGGTAACTCAAAGTTACCGGGTAACTTCCACTTACTGGCTACTTTCACTTTCCGGACAACTATCCGGATCATACCTGGATACCGGAAGTCACATCTGGTAAGTCCCATATACCGGACAAGTTCCCGGTAACTGCCATTTCATCCGGTAAGTCCTCTCACCCGGTAAGCTAGTTACTTGTTTTAATTTTATCGGTAAGTTCTTGCTTTATTTGATTCATCCGGTAAGCTTTACATCCGGTAACATCCAATTATCCGGTAAGCACCTCCACCCGGTAAGTTTGTCACTTGTTTTATTCACATTCGGTAAGTGATTGTTTTTGTTGACTCATCCGGTAAACCTGTTTCATCCGGTAACCTCAGTTATCCAGTAACCTGTGTTTACCCGGATTCCTCTGCTGATTGAACTCTCTCAAACACAATCTGATCTGGACACTTCCAGATCAGACATCTTATATCCGGATTCCTATCCAGTAAGTTCAGTCTAGTTGATTTCTTACCTGTTTTAGCATAAAACACTCTTAGAACCTACGTTAGGACATCACTCTTAGTGCCTTGCGTTAAGATCTCACTTTGAATCGAACCCATCGTCTGACGATCACATTAGTGCAACTTAAGATGTCTTCGCACGACGCTCTAGCTATCGGCACCGACTCCAAGCCGCCTTGCCTCTACCAAGGTGAATACAGCCAGTGGCGAGATAGATTCTTGATTTTCATCGAATCTAAGGACAACTTTGAGTTCATCTGGCGAGCTCTAAGTAATGGGCCAATACCAAAACCCGTGAAGACCATTCAAGCTACTGCAGCAGGCGGTGAAGCTCGCACTGAGGACAAGACACTCGCAGAAATGACTGCGGACGAAAGAGGCATGATTGAGGGTGAAAAACATGCCAAGAGATATCTCATTCAGGCTCTACCCAACTCGATCTACACAACCATAGATAGCCACAAGGAATCAGCAAAGGGTATGTGGGATCAAGTAGAGAAAATGATGTGCCGGAGTAGAGTCGGAAACCAACTGAAGATTAACAGCTGTATAACCAAGTTTGATGGGTTCAAGCAGCCCACCGGCGAATCTCTCTCCCAGACCTATGAACGTTTTTGTCTCCTCCTCAACGAGCTACACAAAAACCACATTACTCGATCTAACACGGAGAACGCGCTCAAGTTTCTCAACAACCTCTTGCCTGAGTGAAAAGTATTTGCCTCCCACATCAAGCATAACCACTTGATGGAGAACGTGGGCATACACGAACTCTATGAGATGCTTCTTCAGGATGAAGATGAAGTGATGGAGATTCTGAACGAAAAGAAGTATGCATCCAAGCCACCTGCTGATCCACTAGCTCTTATGTCTCCAAAACGAGGCAAATCTTCTGGTCGTCGTTCCAAACGTGTTCAAGAGCCAAGTGAATCTGAGCCAGAATCTGGGGAAAAAGGGGACATTGATTCTGATCCTGAATTAACAACCATTAAGAAAGCAATGGCTCTGCTCTCCAAATCCTTCCAACAACAGAAGTTCTACAAGAAGCCCACATCCAATAATCAGCGTTATTCCACCTCCTCCAACAAGCGCCATGATTATCAGGATAAATACGAAGGCAAGAAGAAGTCCGATGAGCACAACCATTCTGATAAGAAGGAGAAGGCTGACAAAGATGACCGTAAGCCAGAAAAGAAGAAAGACGAACCCGTGACATGCTACAACTGCGAGAAGTTGAGTCATTTTGCCAAAGACTGTAGAAAGCCTGTTGTGAAGAATGCACATTATTACAAGGCAAAGCTCGCATTGGCAGAACAAAAAGAAGCAGGAGAAGCTCTATTTGTTGAAGATGACTACTGGCTGGGTCGATCTGATAGTGAAAGAGACTCTGAAGGTGCTGATGCTTTTATGGGCTACCACTCTCTTGCTGATGAAGAAAAGGCAAAGTTGTGTCAGGTATCTGAACCTATCCATCAAGATCTTTTTAATCAAATGCAATCTCTTGTTGAACGGATAGATTACTACAAGGCCACCGCTGATGAACAACTGCTTGAAATTAAGTCATTAACTGAAAAGCTAGATGTTCAAAAGCGGATAACTGAAAAGTACAAGTCCGAAAATGCCAATTTAAAAGAAAATTGCAAAAATCTTTCAATAGCACCCACGGACTTAAGGGCCAAGATATCTGAACTACATACACAGCTAGATCAGTATGCTAATGAGAAAGCAGATATTGTTTATCAATGCTCTGCTCTTCAAATTCAGCACAAGGAGTTTGTCAATAAAATAATTGATCTCGAAACCAAACTCCACAAAAGAGGCCAAACAGACCAGACTATCCATATGAATAAACCCAAGGAATTCACATACTTTAACAAGGAATGGCGAATCGGGTACGATAACCCACATTACTTGAAAAAGGGTATACACCTCACACCTACTCTCTACGATTTTGGGTGTCTGGGTACGGACAAAAAGTATCCAAAGTTTAGGATAAGATGGACTTGTCCTCTTGAACCTGCAAAGGAAGAGGAAACTGAGGAATATAAGCGCAAACACACGACTAAAATTAAACTTCCTTTTTGTTATGAGCCTATAAACTATTCTTATGAGAAAAATCCAAAGAAATACCTCTCGAATGACTACTTTGACTGCTATAAGGTTGTGACGCCCAAGGATTCCTCTAACAAGGATGAGGTCCAAGCAACCGAACCCAAAACTGAGACGGGTGAGTTTAAACTCTATGTTCCCCCTCTCGTTTTGGAAGCAAAAATAGTCGAGTTAGAGGAGTCACTCGAGAAGGAAAGGTCCAGTTTTCAAAAGGAAAGGCAAGCGCTTATCACAGAACTTGAGAATCTCAAATCCGTAAAAACTGAAGCTGTGTCGGATGAAGGACAGAAAATCCTTCGGTGTGAAATCAATAAGCTCACATCAAAACTGTCTGCCTTGGCAACAGAAGCGATGCAGGAGCATACGAGAAATGGTCAACTCCAAGAGCAGATTGACCTACTACAAAATGAAAAGCAGATTTCACCCGAACTTTCCTCCAACTCATCTGATACATCCCCATGTAAAGCTTTCATTGGAAAAATCTCTTCACAAGACGGTAAAGAGTCTCAAGATAAGTGTGTTTTAAGGAATTTAAACTCTGACTTTTTCCTAGCTTCCGCACCAAATTCCCCGAAACACACAGGCACAAAGTGTTCCTTACATCCCTCGACCAGTCCAAGTCCAGTGATTCCGGATATAGATTTTTCATAATTTATGAATTTCGAGGGTAATTCTGATGAAGAGTTTGAATCGTTCCCATTCGACAAACCTCTTCCAAGTCATACTGACTTTCTTTCGCCGGTAGTTAATCGACCGGTCAATTTTCAAAAGGGTGAATGTTCCAAACCAAAGACCCCGACTGTGATTAAGGTTTCTAAAACTAAGTCACATTCTCAAAAACAATCACAGCCGAGGCAGAAGACCGATCGATCAACTAATAAAAGGCCTGTTTTCTCAAAATCCACTGACTGTGCTGTCAATGCTGTTCCACATAAAACCCGGTCGAGCTAAACAGGAGAAACAAAAGTGGCTAGCTAAGGAACCTATCGAGAATGCTGCATCAAAGTCATTTAATACTGTCTTTTATCCATGAATGAACAAAAATGATTGTGCTTGGAATCATAGGAATGATTTTGTTGCACACGACAATAAATTTCCGATTAAACTTCACTCCTGTAAATCCCGTAATCATCACTGATAATCAAGATTCAATATAAAATGAACATTCAAGATCGTATTCACAGCAACTGGTCATATGATTTATTAACAATCTGTGAATTACAAGATATTACAATGAGTTTCTCTCTAAATGGATTTGTCTATCAAAATCTCTTATGATAATGGAAGCCCAAGACACTTATTTATAGTGTCTAATTACATGACATGGGCCCAAGCCCATTGTTAGGGTAGAATTTATGTTGATTTTAAGTTCAAGGGTTTGAATTGTACTTGTTTAAACTTAGTCCATAGTGAACGGGCCGTGGGCTTGTTACCACGGGCCCAGCATATATAAAGTGCAATTAGCTTAGAAAACTAGCTAGTTGTCTCATTTGCTTTCTTTCTATTCGTATTGTAATTCTCTCTACATTGAAAGCATTAATCAGAGATGACCAGTTGAAATCGTATTCTTACTGTTTATTATTATTGATTTCACAAACATAATCGTTGCACGGATCTGGATTTTACAATTGGTATCAGAGCAGACAGACGGATTCGATTCAAAGTCTAATTCATTGATTTCTGGTTAGTTTGACTTTTCCACGTCTGACTTTTCTTGATTTTTCAAATCTGTGATTCTGCGTAAATTGTTCATTTTGCTTGTTAGGTTGTGTTAGCATCATAATTATAAGTAATTCTGCAAATTTTCACACCCTAATTCGTTCGTTTGGTTGGTCAATTTAGCAATTTAAGATCAAAAGTTTTGGTAGTGTTCTTGATAAAGATTCGATTTTTTACCATCAAAACGTGTTCTTTTTGCATTGAAATCGATTGGATTAGTGTTATTTTGTGTTTGTCATTGTTACTAATCTTTCAGGGTCGATTTTGGGCAACCCTAATCGAAAATCCAATCGAATTTAAGCACACAGCCGACTTGTCCGGATAACACAGCCGACTTTTCCGGACAATTTCAAGGTATCCGGATAATTGTGTTAAATTCATCCGGGTTCTTCCATCCATCCGGACATGTCAATCTTCCGGGTAAGTTAAGCATTCCGGGTAAGTTTTTCAATTCTTTCACTCTATCCGGGTAAACTTGTTTCCGGAAACCTAAAGGTCCCGGACATAATTTTTACCCGGACATCCTCGTATCCGGTAACTATTGTATCCGGACATAATTTTTACCCGGACTCTTTAGTTATCCGATAAATACTGTATCCGGTAACCTTGTTTTTCCGGATTCCTTATCCGGAAACCACCCGGATTCATTATCCGGGAGCTGTTTTGAACCCTCATGCTAAGTCGCAGGAGGGGGACATTTAAGTATTCGTGAATCTGTGCCATCCGGATTCTTTGTTTTACCCGGACATTTTGTGATTTATTGAACTGTTCTTAATTGATCTGATTCGGACACTTCCTGATCAGACCCTTACTTGGATTCCTATCCAGTAAGATCACTCTTAGTTCATACCAGTCATAGAACATGCGTTAGGATTCCACTCTTAGTGCCTTGCGTTAGGTTTACACTTTGAATCAATCTACACGTCTGACGATCACTCCAGTGCAACTGAAGATGTCTCCTGCTGAAGAAGACATGAAAAGGCCGTGTCAGGTATGTGAACCTATCTTTTCAGAACTTTATGACCGAGTGAAACCTATTGCTGAACGGGTAGGTTCCTTTAAGGCCACTTCTAAAGAACAACTGCTTGAGATTAGGTCTCTAACCGAAAAGCTAGATGTTCAAAAGAAAATAACTGAAAAATACAAGTCTGAAAATGCTATGTTAAAAGAAAAATGCAAAAAACTTTCAATAGCACCTAAAGACTTAAGGGCCAAGTTATCTGAACTTCAGTCTCAGTTTGATCAGTGCATGAATGAGAAAGAGGATATTGTTTATCAATGTTCCTCTCTTCAGATTCAGCACAAGGAGTTCGTTGCGAAAATTCTTGATCTTGAAACCAAACTCCACAAAAGGGGTCAAACTGATCAAACCATCTTTCTGAATAAACCCAAAGAGTTCACCTATTTCAACAAAGAATGGGGAATCGGATATGATAACCAACATTATTTAAAAAAGGGAAGATGGTTTACACCAACTTTGAATGATTTTGCTTGCTTTGGGTTAGATAAAAAATATCCAGAATATGCAATCCAATGGACTGGTCCTCTTGAACCTGAGAAGGAAGAGGAAACCGAGGAATATAAGCGCAAACACAAACGAGGAATTCAACTTCCATTTTGTTACGAGCCTTTAAATTATTCTTATAAAAAGGACAAAAAGTACCTCTCCAATGACTACTTCGACCCTTACAAGGTTGCTACGCCCAAGGATTCCTCCAAGAAGGATGAGGACCAAGCAACCGAAACCAAGACTGAGACGAATGAGTTTAAACTCTATGTTCCACCTCTCATCTTGGAAGCAAAGATAGTCGAGTTGGAGGAGTCATTTGAGAAAGAAAGGCAAAATTTTCAAATGGAAAAGCAAGCTTTAATTGAAAAACTTGAGAATCAACAATCGGTCAAAACCAAAGTTGTGTCTGATGAAGGACAGGAGATCCTTCGGTTTGAAATCGATCGAATCACATCACAACTGTCCGCTTTGGCAACAGAAGTGATGCAAGAGAAAGTGAGTAAAAGTCAACTACAAAAGCAGTTTGACCAACTCCAATCTGAAAAGAAGATTTCACCCGAACCTTCCTCAAATTCATCCGACACATCTTCGTGCAAAGCCTTCTTAGGCAAGATTTCTAGTTCGCAAGACGATCAAGATTCTCAAGATGAATGTGTTACAAGGAATTTAAACTCTGATTTTTCAAACACTTCCGCACCAAATTCCTCAAAGCACACTACCGAAAGCACAAAGTGTTCCTCGCCTTCCTCGACCGATCCAAGTCCAGTAATTCCGGATGTCGATTTTTCAGAATACATGAACTCCGAAGGTAATTCTGATAGAGAGTTTGAGTCGTTCCCTTTCGACAAACTTCTTCCAAGTCATTCTGACTTTTTGTCTCCAGTGGTTAATCGACCGGTCAATTTTCAAAAGGGCGACTGTTCTCAATCCAAGACTCCGGCTGTGATCAAGATTCTTAAAAACGCTTCAAATTCTCAAAAACAATCACAGCCGAAGCAAAAGACCGAACGACCGACCACTAAGATTCCTGTTTCCTCAAAAGTCACTGACCGTACTGTCCCTGTTGTTTCGGATAAAACCGGTCGAGCTAAACAAATAAAACCAAAGTGGCCAGCCAAGGAATCTATCAAGGATGATGCATCAAAGTCGTTCAATACTGTCTTTCATCCTAGGATGAACAAAAACGATTGTGCCTAGAATCAAAGGAATAATTTTGTTAATAGAGATGTTAATTTTTCGATGAAAATTTATTCCATTCAGCAATTGATTCAATTATCACACGATCGTTTGTGTTGTTCTAGTTGTGGTTGGAATGACTTTGATGATATCCATAACAATGATTGGTTTGGGTCATATCAAAGGTTTAATCATACAGCCAAACGAAAACCCCGTCATAACCAGCAAAGACACTATCAAAAACGGGGTTACCAATCAGCGGTTAAACCACAGCGGGAGACCAAACCTGCTCCTAGATGGGTTGCTCCTACTGAGGTTAAACCGGCACCAAAGAGGAAACCTGCTGCCAAACCTGTTCCTCCAAACGGTGTAAAATCTACACCTAGGAGGCAACATGTGCCTAAATCAGTTCCCACAAACGGTGTAAAACCTACACCTAAGGGGAAAGCTGTGTCAAAGCAAGTTCCTCAAAGAGGTGCCAAACCTAACCCTCCCGGACCCAGGCAAATCTGGGTACCGAAGGTCTGCTAAATTTGTTTTGCAGGACGGTCATGTGTGGTCCTTAAACACTGGATGCTCCACACACATGACCGCAAGGAGGGAGCTGCTCACGATCTACAAGGAACAATATTTAGAAGACGTGAGGTTTGTCTATACCTGTGCTTTAACAAGCTGCTCACGTGTTTAGGGGGAGCATGATCAGCTATCAGGTATGTCACTCTACTGTTGAGGGGGAGCGTCACACACACTTTTTCCTTAAATATGTTAAAAAGTTTTTTGTGTGTGTGGATACTCCAGTGTGCATTTCACACTACGCGCACATTCTGAGGGGGAGCATCCAACTGGATGTTCATCAGTTGAGGGGGAGCGACACAGTGTTTTTCTTTCAATGCCTAAAAGTTTTTGTGTGTCGAAACTCTCCACAACACCCTACTGCACGATTCGAGGGGGAGCAATGGCATTCCCATGCTCTGTTTGAGGGGGAGCAAGAGAAAGGTCTCATAAAAAGTTTAGTTTTCTGAAAATTCACGAAAAAGGACTCACCAGAGTTATCCGGACAGTATCCGGATTCTCTTGTTATCCGGACAGTATCCGGACCGGGTGTATCCGGGTCGGACATGAACCCGGTCAATACCCAGGTTATATAAGTCACCCGGGCCCCTGTTCTTTCCCCATCGGGACATTTTGACCTAAACCCTAAACCCTCGCTTCCATCTCTCCCGCTCGGACTCTCCTAAATCGCTCGATTCTCACTCGTTTTCCTCTCCGAAATCAGGTATGTTACTCGAAACTCTCTAACGAACATTCTTAATTGAGTTTTGTCCACATTGCATTCCATACAGACCCTGATTTGGTCGATTTATCTTAAACCCAAAACCCAGTTTCAGGTACACAAGATTTGTGGTTTTTTAGTAGTAATCTTGATAGGAAATGCTCTCTGTGTAGTCTAGACTGATACTTGTCACATATATGTGCACTTCACACTAGCTTGAGATCCCCTGGTGATCTTTGTAGACAAATCCGTCTTCGTCCGGACACATTCATCATGTCCGGACACGTTCAATTCAATGCGGTTTTAACCGGGCACCTTCAAATGTCATGCATATCCATCCGGACAACATCAAACTCCCGGAAACCTTAGGGTTTCCGGTAAGTTCAACTACCGGATAGTGTGATGTCCGGACTCCCATCTTATCCGGTAAACTCGCGTATCAGGGAACCTTTTTCCGGATAATCCTTTTGTATCCGGACACTTGCATATGCTTATCCGGACAACCCTGTTATCCGGACTCTTTGAGTTGTCCGGACACCCTGTCTTTTTTATCCGGATTCCTCTGCTGTTGTGTCCATTCTATACCTGTTTTCTCCCTAGCAGTCCTCAATCTGTCTCAGATTGAGCCATTCAACGCAAAGGTACGCACCGACACTTGTTCTTCTGGTTAAGTTCCTAACTGTGTGCCCTTTTGACAGATTTATACATGGTGGAACAACAAAATCCGGAAGACCAAATTCCTCAGGAGGAGGAAATCATCGACGAAGTAGCAGATGCTGCTTTGGTTGATCCTGACCATGGCATCGAGTTGGAAGCCAACAATCATTACTTGGACCCGGCGCTGTTCAGACCTAACCCGCAACATCAGGTCATTCTAGACATTCTGATGCACCATCCCATCAGCGAGGCACTCACTCGCACCGCCGACGTTCCTTTGATCTACGTTCTACAAGTCTGGCTGACGGCACAAGTCCGTACGATTGGCAATACACAGACCATCACGGCGCAGATTGACAACCATCCATTTACTCTAACGACTGACTCCTTTCGTAGACTACTGTCTCTACCGGAAGCCACTGCCAACAACCATGAACGGTACGATCCTGCCGTTAACGATGCCACACTATGCGCCCAAATGCGTGCTCTTGGTTACAACTCCGACCTTCAACGACCCTCAGTCTTCAATCGCAATTTCCTGGCGCCAATTTGGTACACGCTCTTCACCATACTCAACCGCTGCCTATCCGCCCGATGGAGAGGTATTGATCATTGTACCGGCGACTTTCTGCGACTTGTTCACGCCGTGTGCTACCACCGCCACATCGACTTCGCCATGATAATCTGGCGTGAACTTGTGACCACTATTCGACACATCGGCGGAACCAAACAGAAGAAGTTCCTCCCATACCCGTGTTTCCTATAGCTTGCAGTTCGTCAGCACATGGATGCGAATCCAGCCATTCCAAGACGCATTACACATTCGGTATGCCCCATCAGACACCTCCAATTTATGGTGATCCGCAACCCATCCGATGCGGTCGCCTCGCCCATTCCTGCCGCCCTACTAGCCAACGCCGATCCCGCTGCACCAGGGGTAGCTGCTTATAGGGGAGAGTTAGGAATTCCCATGGTCCAGCCAGAGCCGGAGGGACCTGCTCAGGGAAATAGGCCTGAGGGACGTGAGGGTCCTAAGACGAGAGGAGGAAGGGCCCGACAAGCGGGTGCTGTCGGGCGGGGAACGTTAGTTGTGAGAGGAAGGGGACCGAGAGTAGGTGGTGCAGTGGAATCGCGACCCGGTTCCAGCTCAGCCCAAGCCGGTCAATCCTCCAGAACAATTCTACATCACTCGACCGAGCCTTATATCACCGAACCCCCGTCACCATCTCATGATGTTGAAGACGTGGAATCTGACTCCACGGACTCCGATACCGACCGAAACATACGTCTGAGACAAATACCTCCCGGTATTGGACCCAACCCTGATTTTACCGTTGGCATCCCACTTGAATCACCTCCACATACTGGAACCAAACCTATCACTAGGACATCTGAGGGAGAAAACGTAGAGGAGTTAGATCATGCGAGACGGAGAGAACTGCGTTCAAAGTTGAACCAGGAAAGATCGAGCCGTAAAGATAACGAGGCTCAAGAGCGACCCCAGCCGAGTGATATCCAGGTCACCACATCTACTATCCCGTCTCATCCGTTGGGACGGGGTATTGAAACAGACTCCGTGGACCTAGCAGAGCAATTGCACGACCCCCACAGCCACTCATCCGTCTCTCAAAAGACGGGTGTTTCAGTCTTACACGGGGATTCAGCACAACTTCCACCGGCCTCTCATTCGGAGAGTGTTGGTGTTGAAATAAGAGACCAGCAGCCTTCGGTCTCGACTTCTTTGCGTGCACCATCGAGTCTAGAGCCTATTGTTACTGAACATTCTTCTCCTAGGACACTTGATGCGGAACAACACCAAGTCGCGGCTCTTAGTGACCCGACCGGAACGTCTATAGTGTCTCCGACTTCCGGAACACGAGGATTGGACGGAAATCCTACCACAGTTAATATCACGCCAGCTGTGAACGTAGGTGGCTCTACCTCTGCGGTAGATGTCTTAACGGGTAATCTAAGTGAACCCGGAGTTATTCACCCCGACTTTGTGTCGCAAGGGTCCCTGGACAGCACCCTTAAGGCTGTCCGCGAGGCACTGGAACAGCATGTCACCGACGAGATCGCCAAAGCCATCAAAGGTAAAGCAATATTCGTTGAAGCCGAAACCGCACCACCACATCCACCGACATTTGCTTAACCTATTTATTCGGTGGATACCTTAAAGACGATGCTCTTAGCCCAACTGCTCCAGGTATCCGACACAACCGCATCTACCGAAGCAGACCTGATCTCAGTTCTTCGATCCCAGGTCACTGCTCCATCTTCGTCCATCACCTCAAGCCTTGACGCCATTGACTCGGCCCTCAACGACTACAACAAAGCGCTTGCCACGCTGTCTGAGAGGGTCCGCTCACTAGAAGACACTTGTAAGAGTCAAGCCGGCGGTCTCAAATGCAAGCACGATGACCAGGATGATCCTGATCACCGTGAGGGGGAGAAGCGTCTACGCCAAACCGAGACCGTCCAGATCGTGACTGCCGAAACTACAACAGTGGTTCAACAGGAACCCCCAACTGCGGCAACTTCAACAGCAACACCCGAAGCCGAGTTGCCATTAGCACAGATGGTCATCGACTTGGATATTTCAGATGACGAAGCCCCAACGGTTGAAAAGCCCGAGGGTACAACACAGGAATTGGTCGCACAAGAACCATCAGACATGCCAATGCTCACCATGATTGATCCAGCATGTGAAACCAACCCGGAAACCGAAGACGCATGGTACGAAAAAGCTGCCAGAGCCGTAAACTTCGAGGTAAACTTGGTGTTTCCCACTGATGAAGACGACAACGTTGATTACGACCAGTTTCTGCTTCAGAATTTCTATGGTACGCCTCCCGTTCACTCGACTCAACCCGCTACGACTTCAGATCAACCCAAAAGCTCAAATGCAGAAATCCCGACATCTCCTCAGCAAACGACAGCTCCTGATCTTCCTCCCCCTCCTCAGCAACAAACCCGTTGGGAGAAGATCAAGGTCCTCATTTCTCATCTGGAGGAATCTCTGAAGAAGCTGTTTGTACACAGAATTCGCCCGATTGAGCCGACCTTCTATCTTGGCATCTACAGTCCTGATCCAGCACGCCAACTCCGATACGTAGAAGCCATGAAGCGGTGTCTCCCGAGAGACCAGTTTCGAACCAAACATAAAATTTCAGAGGTGCTAAAGATTCAGTCAAACCGAATTATGAAGATCGTCTTTCCCGTGTTCACTGTTCGACGTGAAGACGGAAAAGAATGGATTTTTTCTGAAGCTGACTTTAAGCATCTCCATCCGTTCGACCTCCTGGTTATTCTGAGAAACCTTCGCACCAGAACCATCCGACCGCTTGCTGTAACAAAGGCGCTCGAAGCGGTTCGTAGATTCCTCGTCCGTTCCATTATGATATCTTATCTTACGGACTTTCAAATGGCAATCGAGAACCGAGCGAAGAAGGTAAATCTGCTCAAACCGAATCTGAAAGCTCCTGAACTGTCAATGTATCCCGAGAATGCAATGCTGCTTCAACCGGAATTTGGGATCGTCTTCCTCAACGCTCAGAAAGAAAAGAAGTTTATGAGGTTCAGTCAGGTAGATCGATTTTGCGACGGCACACTGCTCAAAGTTCAAGACGCTCTTCGGAAGATCATCAAGCACGAATCCGAAAATCCAAAGGTATCCTATGTACCCAATCTGAATGAAAGAACTGCTCAGACTGCTTTGGATATGGTTGAAGAACGTCTCGACTACCACCGTGCCATCAGATTCTTCGAGGTTCACTTCGCGTTGCGCAAACGATACGTATTTAACTGGCAAGAGATCGAGCGCGAACTCGAACTTCAAATCAAAGGGGGAGATTGTTAGGGTAGAATTTATGTTGATTTTAAGTTCAAGGGTTTGAATTGTACTTGTTTAAACTAAGTCCATAGTGAACGGGCCGTGGGCTTGTTACCACGGGCCCAACATATATAAAGTGCAATTAGCATAGAAAACTAGCTAGTTGTCTCATTTGCTTTCTTTCTATTCGTATTGTAATTCTCTCTACATTGAAAGCATTAATCAGAGATGACCAGTTGAAATCGTATTCTTACTGTTTATTATTATTAATTTAACAAACATAATCGTTGCACGGATCTGGATTCTACACCCATTTAACTCCCATTAAACTCCCAAAGCCCAAAATGACTAACAAAGCTAATTACAATACATTTGACTTTTCTTGACTTTACATGGACTTTATAAAACTTTCTATATAATTGGGGCTTTCTAGACCCAACAACTCCATTCAGCAATTGATTCAATTATCGCATGATTGTTTGTGTTGTTCTAGTTGTGGTTGGAATGACTTTGATGACATTAATAATACTGATTGTTTGGGTCATAACATATGTATAATTCTGCACCCAAACGCAAACTCCGTAAAAGCAAAAAGAAACATAATACAAAACGGGGTTCCCAATCAGAGGTTAAACCTAAGCAAGAAAGGAAACCCACTTCAAAACGGGTTCCTCCTACTGAGGGTCAACCTATACCCAAAAGGCAACCTGCTTCAAAACAGGTTCCTCCGAAAGGTGTAAAACCTAACCCTCCAGGACCCATTTTCAAATGGGTATCTAAAGTCCGCTAAACTTGTTTTTGCAGGACGGTCATGTGTGGTGCTTAGATTCTGGATGCTCCAAGCACATGACCGAAAGGTGGGAGCTGCTCACGAACTACAAGGAACAATGAGGTGAGATTTGGAAACGATGACAAGGCACCGATTTTGGGCTACGGCGACATTGTCCAAGACAAGATCACCATAAAGAAAGTTTCATACGTCGCGGGATTGGGATACAACTTGTTCAGCATCGGCCAATTCTGCAATAAAGATCTCAAGGTCAGATTCAAAGCCAAAAGGTGTAGCATTCTCACTGACGTCGGAATAGAGCTACTGGTTGGAACGCGAAAGACCAACCTCTACACCATCGACCTTGCAGCCCTGAAGACCGATAATTCTGTCTGCCCGATGTCAAAGGCCAAATCCCAACAAGCTTGGATTTGGCATCGATGTCTCTCGCACCTGAACTTCAAGAGTATCAACAAACTGGTGCTTGGCGGACACGTGAAAGGCTTGCCCGACCTTCAATTCGTGAAAGACTGACTCTACGGGGCATGCGAAATGGGAAAGATGAAGCGAGCGACGCACAAGCCGAAGGCCGCTCCGAGGACGTCACGGTCCCTCGAACTGATCCATATGGATTTGTGTGGACCGATGCGTGTTCAAAGCATCAACAAACGCAAGTACGTCCTGGTGATGGTGGATGATTTCTCACGCTACACCAGGGTGAAGTTCCTATGCTCGAAAGACGAAACCCCGGAGCTGATCATCAACCACTTGAAGACTATACAACTGAACCTTCGACAGTAAGTTCAAACCATCAGGACCGACAACGGGACGGAGTTTAAAAATCAAACAGTGAACGAATACCTGACTTCAGTCGGTATCTCGCAAACCTTCTTGGCCGCACGCACTCCTCAACAAAACGGAGTGGTGGAAAGACGCAACCGTACCCTTGTCGAAGTCGCTCGCACGATGCTCTCACAATCCAAGCTGCCTTTATTTCTCTGGGCCAAAGCGGTGTCACCTGCATGTTTTACACAAAACCGCTCCATCATCAATAAGCGGTTCAACAAGACACCGTACGAGATCATGAACAACCGCGTTCCGAACATCAAGTACTTCCACGCGTTCGGATGCATGTGCTAAGTTCTCAATGACAAAGATGATCTCAGTAAATTCAGTCTGAAGGCAGACGAAGGAGTTTTCATAGGATACTCCATGCAGGCTAAGGCGTATCGCGTTTACAATAAACGGACCAAAACCGTTACTGAGAGTGTAAACGTGACATTCGACGAAGCCGCAGAGTTGGCTTCTGAACATATCAGTTCAGAACCCGGTTTAACTAGCGTGCTAGCTTCCGAACTCTCACATTCGGGATCTACACAAACGACAGTAAATCTGAATCATGCATCTACATCGAATGCTCAACTGTATGATGATATGTTTAACACATCTACCTCTCGTGTCTCAGCGCAACCAAGACTTGAAGCTGCTCAAATCGAGGTTTCGGATTATCTCTCAGGTCCGCCTCCCTCGACTAGCACTCCAACAATCACTGTGGAGACACCTCAGCCCTCATCATCAACATCATCTGATACCACCATCCCCCCGGAGGAACCAGTTCAAAACCCGGATATCGCTCCTGAAGATTCGTCCTCAACTTTACTCATAGATCAACCTCTACATTCCTCGGAACCAGAAGTTGCTCAGCCTTCGACGAATCCACCAAAGTCTCCTCCGAGAAACCAACCTGCAACACTTGAAGCCGTACAAGACCTTCCAACTAGTGGATACGTGGATCCGGACACATCACACTCCACTCAGCAGCCGCTTCCACACACCACCAAATGGACCAAAGCTCATCCCCTGCACCAGATTATCGGTGATCCCTCCACTCCAGTCCAAACGCGAGGCGCATCGGCCAACTTCTGCCTCTTCTCTGGTTTCTTGAGTAAGATCGAGCCTACAACCGTTTTCGAAGCCTTAGAAGATCCGGACTTGGTCATGGCCATGCAAGAGGAACTCAATCAATTTGAGGCTCTCAAAGTATGGCGACTTGTCCCACGTCCCACTCACAAGACGGTGATCGGCACCAAATGGATTTTCAAGAACAAGAAGGACGAGGATGGAATCATCGTACAAAACAAGGTGCGTCTCGTGGCCAAGGGATACCGTCAACAAGAAGGGATCGACTATGACAAGTCATACGCTTCGGTGGCGAGAATCGAAGCAATACGTATGTTCCTTGCATACGCCGCGCACAAAAATTTCACGGTCTTCCAAATGGATGTGAAGACCGCATTCCTCAACGGCGAACTCAAGGAAGAGGTGTACGTATCACAACCGGACGGGTTCATGGACAAGAAGAAGCCTAATCATGTCTACATACTAGACAAGGCTCTCTACGGTTTGAAGCAAGCTCCACGGGCCTGGTATGATACATTATCAATGTTTTTAACAAAATCGGGATTTTCACGAGGTAAAATAGATACAACTCTCTTTATTAAAAACAAAAAAGGTCATATAGTGTTAGTTCAAGTGTATGTCGATGACATAATTTTCGGTTCTACTAACCCATAGTTTGCTAAGAACTTTGCCAAATTAATGGGACAATTTTTTAAAATGAGAATGTTGTGTGAGATGAATTTTTTCCTCGGTCTTCAAGTTAAACAACTGTCGACCGGGATATTCATAAATCAAGCCGTGTACATCAGGGATATTCTTAAGAAGTTTCAGATGGAACAGTCCTCACCGATGAAAACTCCCATGGCACCCGGTACAAAGTTACACGCCGATCCTAACGGAAAGGATGTGGACACTAAAACGTACCGGGAAATGATCGGTTCATTAATGTATCTCACTACTAGTAGACTGGACATTATGTTTGCAACATTTCTTTGCGCCCGGTTTCAGTCAAAACCGAAAGAGTCTCACTTGATCGTTGTTAAACGAATTTTTCGTTATTTGAGAGGTATTGCTGATCTTGGCTTGTGGTACCCGAAAGAGACAGGTTTTGAGCTTTCAGCATATTCTGACACGGATCACGCGGGCAGCATGATGGATCGGAAGAGCACATCGGGTCATGTGCAGTTCTTGGGCGACAGTTTGGTGAGTTGGGCATCCAAAAAGCAGTAGTGTGTCTCTACGTCAACTGCCGAGGCGGAATACGTGGCTGCCGCAAGCTGTTGTTCACAAGTGATATGGATGCACACGCAACTCAAGGACTACGGTTTCACATACACCAAGGTGCCCATCAACTGCGACTCGAAGAGCGCTATTGCAATATCCAGCAACCCGGTTCAGCATACAAAGACGAAGCACATAGACGTTCGGTACCATTTTATCAAGGATCACGTTGAAAGAGGTATAGTCGAACTCTACTTTGTAAATACATAACATCAGTTAGCAGACCTGTTTACAAAACCCCTGGACAAAAAACGCTTTAATTATCTAGTGTCCAGGCTAGGTATGCTAAATCTGAAGACTTGATCTGATTGTGTGCCCGATACAAGTTCCATACATCTACGAGAAACTGTCTAATCATCATCTGTTGTTCACACTCCTGATGATTGAGTATACACTCTCTTGCATATGTATTCTACTTGTATCAGTTATATAGTTAGGTTCAGTCTCTGTATTAATTAGGTAGCTTTCGCTTGTTTACTTTCTTTCCACGTGTGTTTCCTTTTGTTTAAAACTGTCCTCTTATTCAATGTTTACTTATAACTGTGCTTTCATGAGTTGTTCATGTGTTCAGGGGGAGCACGAACACGTATCAGGTAAGTTACTTCTATTGTTGAGGGGGAGTGTCACACACAATTTTTTTAACTACCATAAAAGTTTTTTTTTGTGTATGGACATTCCCGAGTGCACTTCACATCACACTCCGTGCACATTCCGAGGGGGAGCTTAATCCTATTGGTTCATCATTTGAGGGGAGCGGCTAACAATTTTTTTTTTAAAGCTTCCAAAGTTATTTTTAAGAGTTGTCGTCTCCCCGACTCAGTCACAAGCACGTTCCGAGGGGGAGTGTAAGTTCAGGATCTTATCTTACAATCAATGTAGAAAGCAGTAATTGAGAATTTGTATGATCAAGTCCAATTGTATTCAATGATGAACAGAATTACAGATCTAAGAGAGAGAGAATCTCAAAGATTACAAAGAATGAATACAAAGTTATACGGGAAAAATCAATCAGTTAGCAACGTAGAGCTAACTACTATTTATACTGCAACGGACATTTTAAAGCTACAGTACAAATAAGAAAGACTAATAAGAACATAACACGTGTCCTAATTAGTTTATAAAATACTAAGTAAGGTATCTCGTCATAAGTTCTGAACAGGTAGTTCATAACTTCTGAACATTCTTCTGATAACGCTTCTCAGAACTTCTGACTCCTTAACTCAGACATCTGACTTCTCTTCCCAGACTTCTGATTTCTCTTATCAATACTTTTGAGCTTTCACAGTCAGACCTCTGACTTCTCTACTCAGAACATCTGAGTCTTCTTATCAGATCTTCAACACTTGGTTTATTGACAAAACTTCAGATCTAACAATCTCCCCCTTTTTGTCAAATAAACTTAAACTTTGCATCATCCAGTTCTTTCAGAGCAGGAACAATTTTCTGAAGTAGCACATTTCTCAGATTAAGCCTCTTATCAATTTTGTCAATGATTTCTTGAAAAATTTCAACTTGCTGATTGATTACTTCTTGAGTCATGTTTGCTTCCTTCACTTTCAGCATCTTTTTCTCCAAATTATGCTTTATGATTCTTAAAGTTCCAGAACAGTATTTTGCAGTTTCCTTTGCTCTGAAGAAGATCTTTCCACTTTTGTTTTTCAAAAATACTCCCAAATCTGGATATTTGTGAACACTTCCAGTCTTTAACACCTTTTTCTGTTCATGATCTGTGTTGGGATTTGCCAGATAAACACATGACTTTTGTAAGTACAAAGCTATTTGAAAATCTGTATAACAGTTCCACCTTAAGATGTAGAACATGGCCTCAATTATCACACTTCTTGCCTTCCTTTCATTTCTGTCTTTGCTCGACTCTTTGAAGCATAGAAAGCTGTGTAATATGTAGAAGTCAACCACTGATAGTTTCTCAAAATATGCATCAGTAAAGTAATAAACCTTGCCATCTTCTCTCAGAACTTCAAAAGATAAGTACTCCATCTTTCTGAATTTCTTAACCCTCAATTCTCTGATTCCAGTAATTAAAAATCTGAGTAAACGGCTTGCTTTGTTTTGCCAAGACATCTTGATTTTTCAGCCAACCAGATCTGAGTCTCCTTAGGTCTATCATAATACATATCCAAGAATTGTACCTCTTTTGGTTTGAAGAACTCAGGTAAATCAAATTCAAGAAAGTATCCATTTAGATCAATGGATATTTCATCTTCTTTGTGTTCAGACTGTTCAGCTTGATCAAAACTAGTTATCTGCACATTCTGAGATGTTGTGTTCTGCACTTCTTCAACTTCATCTGACAGAATTTCATTCACTTCATACTCAGCAGGAAACACAAAATCATTATGTAGAATCTTTTTGGGATTCACCTCAGATAGCAACCATTTACTACAGTTTCTGATTTTTCTTCTAAGATCCAACCTCTTTTTCACAGAGTTCATACATCTTTTCTTTAAACTCTCTCTTTCAGTTTCCACACTTATTTCCATTTTAATCAATAACCAATTCAGAGTTGCATCACTGTACTTCACCAACTCTTTTAATCTGAACAATTCAAGCCTTTCGTGAACTATATATGTGAACCCTTCTGTCTCCATTCCTTCATTCACAAATCCCTTCAAATGCAAACCAATTTATGTTTTCTTTGTGGGAGAACTCAGATTACACTTCTCTTTTCTTTCTTCAATAGCTAATTGGAAGTCATACAAGTATATATTTCAGACATAGATACCCAGAAGTCTTCTGCATTCAATTTCTATCAAGGCTTCTTCAGTGCTGGCAAAGAACTTGACTAGAAAGATCTGATCATCAAGAGTCAATCTGTGAAAATCAAAAGTAGACATGGAAACCTTTGTATTTCTTTCTTTCAGTACTTCCATTCTCACAAACATTAAACCATTGAATTCATCTTGTTGAAACATCAGAACTTTCTCAATTCTTTTCTGAATATGCAGTTTTGAGTCAGGAACTCTGAACCTGTTAGAAGCTTCTGAGTAGACCATCTGAGCTCTGTCATCCATAAAACCATCAACGTTACTTTCCAAAAGCTCATACTCTCCTTCTGTGTAGTAGAGATTATCATATATTTCCTCAGGAAAAATATCATCATGAAATTGTCTGGCTAATGGCACATCACTTAACTCTAGAATGAAATTACATACAGGTTCTTCTAGTCTTTGCAAGTTAATCTTTGGGATCTCAATTGGTTTTCTGAATACATACTCAGAAGGCATAAAGAAGTCTTTCACTTTCACATACTCTTCTTCTGTATTTAACTCATCACAAAAGTTAAATATAAAATCATCTTCAAAATCCTGAGTATAATTCACAGTTCTGTCTTCTTCTCCCATTAGATCAATAGGTCTTACCATTTTTATTCCTTGCTGAACTTTTTGAACATTCAAAGCTCTGACTAAATTATTATGCATTCTTCTGATCAACTCTTCACTTAACCTCCTTTCTTCTAATTCAGAATCCGTCATATTTTCTTTGTTATACACCACAATATCTGTACACATGTTGACCACTTCACTTTCCACTGTCTTTTCTGATCTCAATACAGATTCCTCAATAGCTTCAGTTTCATCTGAGTTTCCTTCCTTTTCTATGTCTAAGTTCAATTCCTCTGTTTTATCTGAATCACCACCATCTGTACTTTCCAACTCCATTTCCTCTGTATCTGACCTATCAATCTGAACTATCTGAGTTATTGCCTTTAAATTTTCCTGTGTTTGATCTTCTGAACTTTTTGTACTAGCTAATTGCATATCTGCCATCTCAAAATCTTCTATGCCAATATCATCATCAGAACTTAACCTTTGTCTTTTCTCCCCCTTTTGATGATCATGAGGCTCATTATCATCAAACTTTCTTTTCAAGTTCTGATTAAAAGTAACTTCAGGTTCAACTACTGCAATAGGAACAGGATCAAGAGGCTTTGAAGTAGAAGTCAATGATACATTCAGTGCTTTCAGTATAGATTCCTGCATACCTTGCATTTGTTTTAACATATCTTTTTGAAAACCAGACATTATATCCATGATCTCCTTTTTGTGAGAATCCAAGGATTTCTTTACATCATCTACTTTGGTTTCAACAGAAATCAACTTTTTCTCCAACACAACTTTCAAATCTGACATCTCATCATTCAAATCATCCACCTTCTTCTCCAAATTTTCTACTTTTTCCCCCATCTCCTTGTTTTGTTTCTGAATCTTTTCAAATTCAGAAGTTTCTAACAGTGAACCTGAACCAACAGATGGTCCAGTTTTCATGTACCCAGAGGGCTCATGGCCTGTAGATAACACACAGTCAGCTTGTACAACAGATGCACGTTTGAATGAGGCTTTTGTAATGTTAACCTCACCAGGACTTCCATCCAATCCTCGACACCCAACATTAGGTATGTCTATGAATGTTGTTTCAGGAATACGAAATTCCTGATTTGTGCAAGTGTCAGAAGGAATTTCAGGCTCAATATGAATAGGACTGTGATATTCAGACTCAATGTGTTGAAAAATAGATTGGGATTTATCACCTCCCTCCAAATGAGTTTGGGATGGTTCCCCGGATTTGTGTGAAACAGTAGCATGTTGAAATGCTTCTGAGTGGATATGGATGGGTTGTTCAAGATCCACCACTAGGTCCATGGTGTTTGTTTCAATATTGGACACCAAGAGATGTGAACCAATAGCATTTGTGGTTACCTGGTCAAGATTAGCTGGTTCAGAGGCATCTCTTTCTGTTTGAACCTCTGTTGACAATCTCTCATCCTCATCACTCTCATTTTGTTTTTCCTCACCAAATCTAACCAAGCTCTCAGAATTTTCCCTCTCAAGTCTCTCAGAATGTTCACCCATCTGAACATCCTCCCCCTCTCTAATTCGACTAGACCCCTCACCTCTCTTCTCAGGTTGGTCCTCTTGGGTAGGGATTTGAGGTAATTCAATTCCCATAGAGGTGCAATAAGCTTTTAAAATCTCACTCTCCCTTGGAATATAATTCCTAAGTGATTTTGGCAATAGTTTATGATTAGGATAGTTTTCAAGTCTTGTTACCGAGGTCATCTTACCCAAATAAAATGTAGGACCATGCTCTTCATTTGTTCTTCTTGAGATTGTTCTGTTTTCCTGCATGGCATACCAAATAACAATTTGCCAGTACCTTATATAAGGAATGTATGTCAGTGGAGCATCCTTTGTTTTCTTCTGAATTGCTTTCTGATTCTTCTCAAATGTATTCTTCATGTCTTCCCAAAGTATTAAAGTATAGTCATAATGCCTATTCTTCACTAAACCCTGAAAGATCTGAAGAATTTGTTTAGAACCTTGATCAGCAGAACTATTCTTCCCTGACACACATTTATTTACCACATGAAAGAAGCAAGCCCAAATAGGTGGTAATTTGTTTCTTCTGAACAAACTGAGAGTCCTCAATCCTTCATTGTATCCCAACTTCATAAACTCTGCTATTAATTCCTCTGTTAAGGGTGAGTCCTCAAAATCTGTCCTTCTTTGTACATCATCTTTCTCTGGTAAATTCAGCATTTCTCTTAGTGCAGAGATAGATAAGGCAAATGTCACCCCTCCAATTTCTGACACAAACTTATTATCTTCTAACCTAAGATGTTTCCACCATTGTTGTATGTACTGAACAGGCACATTTTTACTTCGTGTAAACCATTTTCTGTACGGATGGTGTTTGAATAACTCCATGATAATTCTGTGTTCAGGCTTAAAACGGCTTTCCTCAAATAATATAACACAGTTATTTTCAGATAATTTCAGCCATTCACTCTCAGGAACAATTCTTTCCACTAAAATAGGTCTATCTGACATAATAGAACCTGCAGCACTCTGTTCATGTTCAATATTAACGTTTACCTCATCCGCATTTCCTTCAGATTCATCCATTTGTTCATCTTCTCCATCATTTCTTATTGCTTCTTCCCCTACAGCTCTATTCTGTACTTCATCATTATCCGAATCAGATGAATCCATTATCGATTTTGTAGAGTGTAGCGAAATTTGACCACTCCTTCGAATTCTAGACATGATTTAAGAAGAAAACAAATTCAAAGAACTCTGGATTTTATTCGTATCTCACTTTTCGCTCTGGAATTTGAAAAGATTTGAAATAGGGATTTTAAGACCTATTTAAAATCCGCGAAGTTGAAAGGTTTAACGGAAAAGCGAAATCAATGTTATAACGGAGTCAACACATTTGAAATGCCACAGAGGATTTAAATGAAATGTGTGGCATAATCAAACAAATATGAAGCTGACACGTGTTAGTGGATAGAATTTTGACTCAAGTCAAAGATCTGAATAACACGCTCAGATGTTTTGACTTTTCTTTACCAGATATCTGATTGTTCTTCTCAGAAGAATTTTACCTTGTAACCAAAATGTCGTTTAAAATCAACTTCTGACAAATATAAAACATTTTGATTATTCAGAAGAGGTTTGAACAGATAGAAACACTTTTTATCATCAAAATTCTGTTCATATTATGATGAACTAAAAAATCATTTAAAATCTTATATCTGAATATGAAAAAAAAATTAATTCAGATATAGTTTGAATAACAACAAAATTTATCATGAAAAGCTTGTTCTTCTTAGAATAATCAGAGATGGAAAATGAAAGCAAATCTTTTAAGCATCACAAAATGATTTCCAAAGGAATTTTGATGCTCCCCCTTGACTTGAGCATGCATTTGACTATTAATGATACATAAAGATGAGATGAAAAGATAATAGAAGAAGCATAATCCACACAGTTGAAGTATTTTTATTTCTCAAAAATAAATTTTTGAAAGCTAGATTGCTGATGTATTGACTCAGAATCTCTGACCTCAAGACTCAGAAGTTCTGACCTCAAGACTCAGAAGTTCTGAACTCAAGACTCAGAAGTTCTGAACTCAAGACTCAGAGTTCTGAGTACACTACTCAGACAATTTTACTTAGAAAAATTTAGCATTTTTAAGAAAGAAAAAAATATTTTCAATTTGGCAGATTAAGCATTCCTATTTTACATATGAGAAAAGAAAACCTTTTGTGATCAAGAGGCTTTGTGAACAAGTCAGCCAATTGATACTTTGTATGCACAAAGTGCATCTCTATAGTTCCTTTTTCCACATAGTCCTTTATAAAATGATACCTCACATCTATATGTTTAGTCTTCGAATGTTGAACAGGGTTCTGAGTAATGGCAATTGCACTTTCTGAGTCACAATAGATGGGAATCTTGTTAAGCTGATATCCATAGTCCATGAGTTGTGTTCTCATCCACAATGTTTGAGAGCATGAAGCAGCAGCAGCAACATACTCTGCTTCAGCAGTTGAAGTGGACACACAATTCTGCTTCTTTGATGCCCAACTCACTATTTTATCTCCCAAAAAGTGACAAGCACCAGATGTACTCTTTCTGTCCAACCTACTTCCTGCATGATCAGCATCAGTGAAAGCAGTCAATTTGAAGTCAGTTTCTTTTGGATACCATAAACCTAGATCAGGTGTTCCTTTGAGATATCTTAAAATCCTTTTGACAGCCAACATATGTGATTCTTTCGGGTTAGATTGAAATCTAGCACAGAAACAGGTAGAAAACATGATATCTGGTCTACTTGCAGTCAAATAAAGTAATGACCCAATCATGCCTCTATAGAGTTTGATATCTGCTGAAACACCTTTGAGATCAGCATCTAACTTTATGTTAGTTGCCATAGGTGTTCTCATAGAAGCACAATCAGACATTTTGAACTTTTTCAGAATATCTCTGACATATTTTCCTTGATTTATAAAAATACCTTTTGGTAATTGTTTGACTTGAAGACCAAGGAAAAAATTCAGCTCACCCATCATGCTCATTTCAAATTCAGATGACATGATTTTTGAAAAATTATCACATAATTCTGGACTGGTAGAACCAAATATTATGTCATCAACATAAATCTGAATCAGAATCAAATCATCACCCTGTTTCTTTAAAAACAAAGTTGTGTCAATCTTACCTTTCTTGAATCCTGAACCTAACAAGTGTTTAGTAAGAGTGTCATACCAGGCTCGTGACGCTTGTTTTAGACCATATAAAGCTTTGTCTAAAATATAAACATGATCAGGGAATTCTGGATCAACAAAACCTTCAGGTTGATGGACATACACCTCTTCATTAAGTTTGCCATTTAGAAAGGCTGATTTGACATCCATTTGATACACCTTGAAGTTTTTATGTGCAGCATAGGCCAAAAATATTCTGATTGCCTCTATTCTTGCCACTGGTGCAAATGTCTCATCATAATCAATTCCCTCTTGTTGACAGTATCCCTTAGCAACCAATCTTGCCTTGTTTCTGATGACAACACCTGATTCATCCTTTTTGTTTCTGAACACCCATTTAGTTCCAATAATAGATTTACCTTAAGGCTTTGGAATGAGTCTCCAAACTTTATTTCTTTCAAATTGAAGCAATTCCTCTTGCATTGCTGAAATCCAGTCTGGATCCTCTAGGGCTTCATTAGCTTTCTTTGGTTCAATCACACTCAAGAAACCAGCAAACATTGCTTCATTTGCTGTAGCTGATCTGGTTTTTACTCCTGCTGAAGGATCACCTATTACTTGATGAATAGGATGATTTTAGTCCATTTATTTGCACTAGGGAGTACATCAATCTCTGAATAGTTGTTGTTTGCATCATTCTCATCAATGATTGCTTGTAATTCTGAACTGTCCCCTTGTTCTGATGTATGAATAGGAGTCATATCCAAGTTTGGGTTCTGATTAATGAAGTCAGAATTCTGAGTGACTTGTTCAGAGTTCTGAGTACAAGAATCAGAATTCTGATTACAAGGTTCAGAATTTTCACCACTTGTATTTATTAGATTTGGACATTCCTCTGATGGACCTTTGTCAGAAATTACAGTTGATTGAACTATTTCTGGAGTCTTATTTTTCATCTCTTTGACCATCTTTGGGTTTTCATATTCTGCATAAGAATCAGAAATTAGTTCACTAAGAGCATCCTTAAACAGTAAATTGAGTTCTGAACAAATAGGATTAGAATTTGTATCAGAAGTCATTTTTGTCTTGTTCAGCATGAGTTCTGAACTATCTTGTTCAGAAGTCCGCATTCTGGCTTCATCAAAAGTTACATTTATTCTCTCCATCATCCTCTTGGTTCTTCTATTGTAGATTCTGAATGCTTTGGAAGTTAAAGAATAACCCACAAAGTATCCTTCATCTGCCTTTTTATCGAATTTGGCAAGATTTTCTCCGTCTCTAAGAACATAGCACCTGCAACCAAAAACATGAAAGAATTTGATTAATGGTTTTCTTTTATTTATTAGTTCATAAGCAGTCTTATTTAATCTCTTATTGATTAAAGTTCTATTCTGTGTAAAACAAGCAGTTGCAATTGCTTCAGCCCATAGGAAAGTAGGAAGATTTGCATAAGCCATCATTGTTCTCGCAGCTTCAACTAGAGTTCTATTCTTCCTTTCAACAACACCATTTTGTTGAGGAGTTCTGACAGCAGAAAAATTGTGAGAAATCCCAGAACTTTCTAAAAAATTCTGAAGAGTCTCATTTCTGAACTCTGTTCCATTATCACTTCTGATTTTCTGAACTGGAAGTTGTAAGAGAACTTGAATCCTTTTGATAAAATTTATCAATGTAGTAGCAGCTTCTGACTTAGCTCTTAGGAACTCAACCCATGTGTATCTGGAGAATTCATCAACAATCACAAGCATATATTTCTTTCCTCCCATAGATTGAACTGAAATTGGACCACAAAGATCAGTATGAATCATTTCTAATGGTGCTTTGCAAGATGAGTCCATTTTTAATTTGTGACAACTCTTTTTCATCTTGCCCATTTCACAAGCTGAGCATAATGATTCTTTTTCAAATTTAAGCTTTGGTAAGCCTTTAACCAGATGTTTTGCAACGAGATTATTAAGATCTTTGAAATTCAGATGAGAACATCTTCTGTGCCAAAGCCAGCATTCATTTGCAGTTGATTTTGATAAAAGACAAACTGTATTTAATGTTTTCAATTTTGAAAAATTAACTACAAATAAGTCCATATGTCTTTTGGCCCAGAAGACTTTAACATCATTTTCAGTTAAAATCATGCAACCTGTTATTTGAAACTTAATTTGACAAAGACTGTCTAAAAACTGACTTATGCTGAAAAGATTATGCTGTAATCCTTCAACATAGAAAACCTTTTGGATAGTCAGATCCCCTTTAGTTAAATCCCCATAACCTTTGACTTGTCCTTTGCTGTTATTTCCAAAGTTTACTGCTCCTCCAGCTTTTTCTGTGAAGTTTGATAGAAAATACTTATAACCTGTCATGTGTCTTGAAGCTCCTGAATTCAAAAACCACACATGACATCCCTGCAAAAGGATCAGTTAGGTTTAGGTACCCATTTTGGAATGGGTCCGTCTTTGTTAGCTTTGTCATTGGATTTAACATTAGTACCTTTTACTCTCCACTTAAAATCTTTCTTCAAACACCATTTTCCTTGAACTTTTATGAAGTCAGAACATTTTCTGCTTACAAGCTTGTTCAAATTCTTTTTGAGAGTTGTAACTTTTGGTTTTGCTATATTTTCAACTTTCTTTTCTTTTATCTTTTCTTTCTTCTGAGTCTGAGGAACAAAAATTTTCTTCTTTTCTGTATTTTGAGGAACAGAAACTTTCTGAATATCTTTTCTTATGTATGAAACAGAAGTTATTTTGACTTGACACTTATGAGAATATTGGAATGAATCATTTTTACATCTAACACAAACAAGATTTTTCTTTGCAAGTGACAATAAATCTGAAACATAGGTCATTTCATTTTTATTGATACTGTTCAGAGTACAATTGCCCTTATTACAAGAATTTCTAGCTTTGAGTTCAGAAGTAGATTTCATTCTAAGCTTCTCAAGATCCCTTTTCAGATCATTCAACTTTGCAAGATCATCTTTCCTTTTGCTTTCTTCTTTTTCTGAAAAAGTCAAGTTCTTTTTGTTAGAAGAATTAGATGATTCACCTTTTTCATATGTACTTGATTCATTAAAGAATTTATCATTTTCTCTTGAAGCATTAATTTTAAAAAGATCATACTCAGTCTTCAGTTTTTCAAGCTCTGTTATTTTCTGAATAAAAATATTCTTTTATTTCAAAGCTTCTTCAAGTTTAATATCCACCTCACAGAAATCATTTTCAAGTTCATCATAAGCTTTCCTTAAGTCCTCAAGTTCTTGACTCACAAGATTAAATCTCTTTTCAAGTTGCAAAAATTCATCTGATTTTGTTTCAGAAAATCCAGTTGAATCAGACTTCTGACTACCTAAGTCAGAGTTCTGATTTACAGACTCAGATGTCTGATCTTTAGACTCAGAGTTCTGACTACAAAGTTCAGAATCCTGACTAGAAGTTTCAGACTTCTGATTGACTGTTTCAGAATTTTTACTTGTGTCAAATATGCTCTCAATGTCATGATATGAAAAACTTGGTTGTTTATTTTTGTAGCTGACATTTAAAGAATCATACTTGAATTTAGTATCATTGTATCTTGGCTTCTCATCTGTTGGTTTAGAAACTTCTTTCTTAACCTTTTCTTCTGAACCAACTGACTTTTCTGTTTTAGACTCAGAAATTTTCTCATCTGACTTTTTAGAGTTTGGTCTTTGCAAATTGTCAGAACTTGTTATAGAACTAGCAGGTCTTATGAAAACTTCAACAATTTCTGGAATTTTTGGCTTAGAAACTTGAAGTTTTTCATACAAGTTGATTGGAGCTCTTTTTAAAGTGACATTTTCTTCCAATCCCAATCCCTTCTTTGGGTTGTAAAATCTTGTATCTTTAACATTGCTTAATAAAAGATTTAGTGTTTGCTGAGTCTGACCCCTTTTCAAATTCAGATCTTCTAATTCTTTAATTTTGGTGTATAAATTCTTTCTTTCTTCAAATAACATATCAAATTTTATTTGTAAATCACCTTTTTCATCCTTTATTTTTGAAAACTCAACTTTTAGTTCAGAAAGCCTTTTCATCAATTCAGAATTTTCATCTTTAACTTTCTGTTTCTCAGCCTCAGATTCTTCATATTGTTCTTTTATTACTTCTTTTTCAATTCTGAATTTGTTAACCAAATTTCTTTCTCCTTTTATCTGTTTTCTTAGATTAGCAAATTCAGTTTTCATTTCACCAATCTGTGTCATTAACTCTAATTCAAGTGAAGAATGTACCTCAGCAGATGACTCAGAATCAGCATCTTCAAAATCAGAATCATCCTCATTCCTCATTTTTGCCATATAGCTCTGCATCTGTGGAAAGTTGATATGATCATCTTCATCAGAAGTATAGTACAACCAATTCTCCTGTTCAGCCAACAAAGCAATTTTATCATCTCTCTTCTTTGCAAGCTGAGCCTTCTTGGTGTAGTACTCATAGTCTTTCACAATTTTAACTTTGCAATCCTTAGCATAGTGGCCAGATTTTCCACATTTGAAACACAAATTCTTTTCTTTTCTCTCATCCTTCTCTTCTTTGTTTTCTTCACTTCTCTCTACTCTCTTTTCAAACTTATTTTCTTCTCTGTCTTCTTTCTTCTTATAATCTGAACTCCCAACTCTCTTATAATTTCCTTGAAATCTACCCTTCCCATACCTTTTGTTGAAAGTATTTGTCAACAAAGCTAGTTTTTCAGCCATTATCTTGATATCTTCATCATCTTCTGATCCGTCTTCCTTGTCAGATTCTTCCAGATTAGGTATCTCTGATAGATATGCAGTCTTTTTGGGTGCTTTGATTGCTTTGGACTTTGATAAGAATGCTAACTGATCAGCAACATTTTTCTTTTCTTCCACAACTAACTTGACAGAATCTTCATGTTGATTAAGAACACAGAACAGATCATTTAAGTCTTCTTCACACATATCCTTGTTCATTTGCAGACTTATGGCAAATGATGACCATTCTGAATTTAGACTGTTCAGAAATTTGTAATTTATTTCTGACTTCGTTTTCTTCAGTCCATTTCTTCTCAAGTCATTTAGAATAGTGCAAAATTTACTGTATGTCTGTGTCAAACTTTCTGACTCTTTTGCTTTGAACCTTTCATAAGCATTTATGCTTTGATTTAACTTTGCCTGAATAGATCTCACAGTTCCTAGCATCTGCCTTTCCAATTCGTCCCACATTTCTTTAGCTGATGATCCACTGTCAATCCTGTTAAGAACCTCATTTGGGACAGCCAAAGTCATCAAAGTAATTGCTCTTTTGTCAATAGCATGCCTATTCTTCTGTTCAGCTGTGTATTGGGAATAACTCTTTTTCACCCTGGTCGCTGGAATTTCTGGAGTTGTCTATGTAGCAGGAGTTGCAGTAACATCGATGTACACTTCAATTGGACCTTCTCGAATAGAGATCATAAGATTTTCATCAATGTTGTCTAGGAATTGGATCATACGGATTTTCCATTGCTGATACTCTTCTGGTATAAGAACAGGTGGTTTGGTTTCAGATCCCATGGCTAGATATTCTTTAGAAGACATGATTGTAAGAAAATTCAACAGAAAGACAAATTCGAGTTTCTTGATCGAAATGTAACAGGTAATTCAAGAATTGCCAAGAATTCAAGAATTGCCAAGAATTCAAGAACTAGCCCTAGCAGCGGAATCGAATTTTGAATGAATCAAGAAATCTTCAAGAAATTGATCAATCGATCTTCGCGATAACAATCTTGAACGAATTTGTTTGTTGATTGGCTCTGATACCAATTGTAAGTTCAGGATCTTATCTTACAATCAATGTAGAAAGCAGTAATTGAGAATTTGTATGATCAAGCCCAATTGTATTCAATGATGAACAGAATTACAGATCTAAGAGAGAGAGAATCTCAAAGATTAAAAAGAATGAATACAAAGTTATACGGGAAAAATCAATCAGTTAGCAACGTAGAGCTAACTACTATTTATACTGCAACGGACATTTTAAAGCTACAGTACAAATAAGAAAGACTAATAAGAACATAACACGTGTCCTAATTAATTTATAAAATACTAAGTAAGGTATCTCGTCATAAGTTCTGAACAGGTAGTTCAGAACTTCTGAACATTCTTCTGATAATGCTTCTCAGAACTTCTGACTCCTTAACTCAGACATCTGACTTCTCTTCCCAGACTTCTGATTTCTCTTATCAATACTTCTGAGCTTTCACAGTCAGACCTCTGACTTCTCTACTCAGAACATCTGAGTCTTCTTATCAGATCTTCAACACTTGGTTTATTGACAAAACTTCAGATCTAACAGGGAGCAGGGGACTACTCATGCTAAGGTTGAGGGGGAGGAAAAAAAACCAAAGTTCAGGGGCAACATTGGCCAATCGTTGGACTTTCCGGACACTTACCGGGTAACCACAAGTTACCGGGTACACTTACCAGACCCGGTAAGTTACCGGGTAATTCAACCGGTAAGCGTCCCCCTATAAATAAGACATCCGGAAACCACATTCATCACTTTTCCCGGAAACCTCACTCGAAAACCTCCCAAAACCCACTCGGTACACTTTCGCTCGGTAACTCACACATCTCACTCAATCAAGCTCCATTCTTCTCGAAATCAAAGGTATGTGTCCCACATCTACCTTCGATTACTTTGCACCATTTGATTCGATTTTTCACCGCCCATTTTATTCGAGTTGAGGATCGACCGAAAGTTTTTCGAAACGCACATTGGGTTGCTTCACTTTCCAGTCCAATTTTGGTCTTCTCTACATCGATTAATACTTGTTTGGGTCATACACTTACGTTTAGAACTGCCTAAACCAAGTAGATTCAGTTTAGGATAATGTGTTAGTCGATTTGGGTACCACAGTCATTCGTCCGGTAACCTGCTTGTACCCGGTAACATTCATGTGACCCGGTAACTTGCAAGTTACCTAGTAACCATTATACTCATCCGGTAAGCCCTTCCACACCCGAACACCTCGAATCCCGGTAACCCCTGTCGTCCGGATACTCTTGTATCCGGTAAGTTCGGCAATCCAGAAAGTTTGGTGTCCGGTAACCTCAATTATCCGGACACTCCATATTACCCGGTAACCATATCGCTTCCGGTAAGCATATCTTATCCGGTATCTCACTTTTATCCGATAAGTGTTGGTGTCCGGTATCTATTCATTACAACCGATAACCCTAATTTACCCGATAAGCCCTATGTCCGGTAGCCTTGAGTTATCCGGTAACCCTAACTTACCCGATAAGTTCTATCCGTCCAGATACCCTGTTTATCCGGATACTGCTTGAGTCCTGTGCCTTTGCCATTTTTCAAACATTGGCAGTCCCAATGTCCTGCACCTACTACCAGTCCTCAATCAACCGCTGATTGAGCCATTCAAATGCTAAGGTACGCAAAATTACCGATTTGATCTCTTCCAAGCTCTAACTCTGAGTTTTTTAGGTATACTTATGGCGGATCAACAAGATCAACAACAAGAGAACATTCCTCCTCAAGAAGAATTTATTGACGAAGCGGCCGACATTGCATTGGTTCCCGAGGACCATGGCATTGAGATCTCACCGAACAATCACCATCTCGATGCCGCCGAATTCTGACCTGCACACCGAGTGGTCGTCCACATCATGCTTGGCCACCCGCTTCGCCGAGCTCTCACCGCCACCACTGATGTCCCGGTACTATACATCCATCAAGTGTGGCGTACGACTAGAGTTGTAACTGCCAACAACACCCAGACCATCACAGCGCGCATCGACAATCATCCTTTCACGCTAACACCAGAATCCCTACGATGACTACTATCACTTCCGGAACCAACTGCCAGAGGCAATGCTGCGTACGCCCCCGTTGTCGATGACGCAACACTTTGCGCTCAAATCCGTGCTTTTGGATATCATCACGAGCTCAACCGCCCTTCAGCCTTCAAACGCAAATACATCTTGCCCGTCTGGTACACGTTGTTCACCATCTTGAACAGATGCTTGTCCTCCAGATGGAAGGGGATCGACCAATGCACCGTCGACTTCCTACGCTTGTTTCACGCCGTATGCTACGACCGTCATATCGACTTCGCCGCAATCATCTGGCGGGAACTCGTGCAAGCAATTAGACAAGTCAGAGGATCTAAAGAAAAGAAGTTTCTACCATTCCCACGTTTCCTTTCTCTGGCCATTCGACAACACATGGAGGCGAATCCACTTATTCCGAGACGTATCCATCCCCCGGTATGTCCCCCTTTTAACTTGCAGTACGTAGTGATTCGCAATCCACCTGATACCCCAGTCGTGCCTATCCCAGACCACCTACTGGCACACGCGGACCCCAATGCACCGAGTGTGATAGAATACATGCGAGAGTTAGGAAATCCCATGGTCTAGCCAGAGCTGGAGGGACCTCCCCAGAGACATAGACCAGAGCGACGTGAGGGTCCAAGGACGAGAGGAGGTAGAGTCTGGGTGGCTGGGGCTCCCGGACGGGGTATGTTGAGAGTGCATGGGAGGGGAACAGGCGCGGGCGGTGCATTGGATACGCAAGCTAGTACTACCCATTCCAGGCAAGCCGGAACTAGCCACCAACCCTCCAGTCACACCACCCGAACCATGACCGAAGCAGGACCGTCGACTAGACTACACGAGGTCCCACCGAAACAGAAAGACCCATGCTTCATTGTAACCCGGAGGCATACATATCTGAGCCTCCTTCGCCGCCCAGACATGTTGAAGAAGTGGAATCCGATACGGACCACACCCACCATTAACCGAAGGAACCTAATCTGACTCACCAGCACCCCCCCCCCCCCCCCCCTCATCCCTACTACTAAGCCTACTACGGGAGACATAAAGAGATAGGAGGGAGTATTAGTTGAAAATCCAAAAGTGGTGAGACAGAATTAAGTTAGATCGAAAAAGAATCATGAGAGAGAAAGTCGTAAAAATAAAGAAGCTAGTGAGAGAATCCAAACCGGTGTCGCCCAGGTAGCCACATCTGCTATCTCGTCTCATCCGTTAGGACGGGGTGTTGAAGAAGCCGTCGTGGACCTAGCGGCGCAATTGCACGACCCTCCTAGCCACTCATCCGTCTCTCAACAGACGGATGTTTCAATTTTTAACGGGGACTTAGCACAACGTCTACCGATCTCTCACTCGGAGAGTGTTGGTATTGAAACAAGAGACCAGCATCCCCCGGTCTTGACTTCTTTGGATACACTATTGAGTCTAGAGCCATTTGCTAAAATACATTCTTCGGCTAGGACACAGGAAGAGATAACGAACATCGGTGCTCTTAGTGACCCGATCGGAACTTCCGTAGTGTCTCCACCTCTGAGCGGAATGCGAGGATCGGAAGGAAATCCTACCACGGCCACACTTTTGCCAACCATGAAAGTAGGTGGTTGTACCTCTAAGGTAGATGCCTCAACGGGTAATCTAAGTGATCCCAGAGTTAAGTCACCCGACTTCGTGTCAAGGGAGTATCTGGACGACGCCCTAAAGGTTGTCCGAGAGAAACTGACGGAGGAGTTCCGGACCGAGCTCGACAAGGTAAAATCTCTGCTTAAGGGGAAGGAAAAGATGGTAGAACCCAAAACCGTACCTTTCCCTCCACCGACACCCGCTCAACCAACATTTTCGGTGGACACCTTGAAGACCATGCTCCTTGCCAAACTTCTCCAGACTACAGATACCAACTCCTCGACTGAAGCATATCTCATTTCTGTTCTTCGATCACAATCATCTGCTCATTCGTCTTCCGTCAACACTCGTATGGATCGGCTTGACGCGACTCTCAAGGAAGTTCAGGAAACTCTAACCACTTTATCCGAGAGAGTCGCCTCCATGGAAGAAACCTGCAAGAATCAAGCCGGTGGACTAAAGCGAAGGCACGATGATCAGGATGATCCTGATCACCGTGAGGGGGAGAATAAAAGACTGCGATTAGCCGAGTCTGCCCCAATTCTTACAGATACTACTACAACGGTTCAACCGGAACCGTCAACTGTTAATGCCAAAAATCGCACCAAAGGGACAACTTAAGGTCGATGTGGACTTAATCAACTAATGAAAGGATCTTTCGACGAGACGTGCGACGAGGGAAAAAATAAACGAGACAAGGGATTTGATGACGCAGGAAAAACCTCAATCGAGGAAAAAACCTGCGGACGACAAGGGATGTCGTCGCTGCACTATGGTCGCCAATCAGGGGCGACGTCCTTGGTACTGGCGTCGGGCGTACGATGATTACAATACAAATGAAGGAAATACTTCAAAATGTAAAGTACAAGTGTTTAAATGTGAAAACAGGTGTTTGTCGTGTGTGAATACAAAGTGTGAACTTCTGGTCGAGGACCGATGTCGTGCGTCGAGACTGATACTTGAGCTTTTCCTTCGAGTGTTCTTGAGTTCACTGTAAGATTCTGGCCTTCAGTATTTAATCTCCAGAGTTTGAATGTTCTTTGCTATGAGTTTGGATGATTTTCTCTGCTGTATGATGATGTTCGCTGAAGTGTATTGGATGTTAATCGATGTCCCTTGAAATGAGGCTTTAGCTCATCTTTTATAGTCTTCGCGTCATTAATTAGCTCCATTAATGATTCAATCAACGGCTGGAAACGGTCGCCGGAGTGATTATCCATGATGATCTTCGTCCGTTACAGCTATCGATCGTTGATGGTTACGTCGGTTATATATGTTGCACTTTAATGACTTTGACTCCTGCATTAAACACGTAACAGTCAAGGTTAACGTTAGCTTTAGTCGAAGGTACAATGATCTTACGTGATGGTCGTACGGGACGGGTGATGCTAAGGTCGTGCGTCATGGGAGACGTACGATTTACCTTTTACGGGCGACGACGGTTGTTTTATGGGTTCTTGTCGAGACCTTATCTTAATACAAGATTTGGATTATGACGTGTGTCTTACCTATTCTGGTCGTGGTCGTACGACGTGGTTTTTTTCCCAAACAGTTTGCCTCCAAAATTTGAAAGAAGGATAGCAAATCCGAGTTTTAAATTTTGTCAGTCGAAAAAATATGACAAGAGTTAGAAATTACCTTTGTTACCTTGGAATTAGGCTGGTCCGTTTCTAACTGAACAAGAAGTTGAAAAGGAAACGAGGTCGTGACATCATGCTGACGTACGATGATGCTTACCAGCTATCGATGCCAGGTGTCGGTCATTTACTGGGGCGTATGAAAGGACGGGGATGCACAGCGGTTATCCAAGGATTCGTTCCAACCCTGTTTTTTGGACTAAATAGGGATTTTGACGGATCATTTCCTTATTTCGCCCTTGAAGAGTTTGTGCTGTGATTTCCTTGCCGTCTTTTGTCTGATATCTTCCGATCTTGTGAAAATCCCTGACTTGGTTAGGCTTCTTCGAGGGTTAACGCGCCTATAAGTAAGGTACGATTTCTCTGCCTTCTGCAAATTTTGCTTAGAAATGTCGAGGGATCCTGAAAGTGTCATTCAAGAGTCATCGGACCTTCGGGACTTTAGAAAGTTAGCAAAAGTTCATGCGTGGGTCGAATTGATCCGTCCAGGCCAGATCCGATCAAATGAGTGTCTCGAGGGGTACATCGTAATCTATGAATACCATTTTAAGATAGGTTTCGAATGGCCTTTTTCTCCTCTGGCCAAGGCGTTTATGTTAGAGTTTGACTTGGCACCGAGTCAGTTGATGCCCAGTTCTGGCGAGTCGTACGAGTGATTGAACGTGCTACTAAGAAATGGGATTCTCCCATGAATGTTCAGGACCTCCTCTCGGCTTATCAAGCCAAGATGGACGGATGTCATCGATGTAGTTTACATTCTAGATTCAAGGGCGATCGCGTTTTGGTTTTAGGAACGGGTGTGAATGACCGTGGGTGGAAGTCTCGATATGTTTTCGTGCGTAAGTTGTCCCTTGACTCTGAGAGTGAGTGGATTAGGACGAGCCGGAATACGTCGGGTGAGCCTCGTTATTTCATCTGTCGTGCGCTGTATATGATTTATATATGATTTTTAACTTGTTTTTTGTATATTAACAGCCATAAAGTTCGAGGTCGTGAAGCCAGACGCTATCTCTCAAGCGAAGATTAATTCGTTTTTAGAATTTAGCGTCGCCGAGAGGTCTTTCGTCGTGCGACATACGGCGAACGACGACGATTTAGAATCTTCAGGAGAGAATCAGGGGGAGAAGTGTGAAGAGAAAGGAAGAGAAGAGGAAGAAGATAAGTCGAGAGGAAGGAGAGGGATGACGGGTAAGTTTTATTTACTTTTCTTCCTATGTTACCTCGAGTCTTTTTCCTTTGTGTGCTTTATGACGTTCCTTTTTTCCAGGAGAATCTCAACCTAAAGTGTTGAAGGTTTCTGCTAAGAGAGTAGCTGAGCTAGAGTATGCTCGTCAGGGCAGGGAGAGGAGGCTAAAAGCCATGTCCGCTGGCCCTGAAATTCTGAAGAAGACGAGGACGACGACTCTGAGGGATTCGTCGGCTGGGGTTAATGACTCGTCGAGAGTCGCTTCACCTGAGAAGGTAGGGGTCGGATCGCCGAAGAAGGTGATTGCAGCGACACCCATCAATTCTGCGCCTCCGGCGGAAACGGTGAAGTCCCCGTCTGCCGCGTCGAATCCTTTGTCAGCCGACCAGGGCGAGGATCACTCGACGGGAGGGGAGAAGGTCACGACGGTCAACTTTTCGCTGCGATCGGACTTTATGACAGGTGATGTCCTAGACGGGACAAACCTGTTCCCTCACCTGGATAATTTCCTGCTTCCATCTTTCAGGGAGCGTTTTGAGGGGTTTCTTATCGAGGAGACGGGTGCCCATATAGCCGGCTTGTCGTTCATGGTAAGCCTTTCTTTCAAGACTTAGTTTGTCTAGGCCCAGACTTCGTTTGTCGTTGTCGTTGTCGTTGTCCACTGATGATGTCTGTTTTTCATGTTTTTACAGGCACTGTAGGCTTCCTTGGCCTCGCGAAGTGGAGTGGCGAAGGTAAAAGATCTCTTGTCTGTTGCTCGTGAAAGAGAGAAAGCGGCGCTGGACAGAGCGAGTGCCTCTACAAGTCGTGCTGAGAAGTTTTCAAAGCGGCTTGACGATGCTTTAGAACATTTGAAGATTGTTCATCTTGCCAAGGAAGATCTTAGTCATCGTCTGACGCAATCTTTGTCCATGACTGCTGAACAAAGGGAGTAAATGGAAAAAATTAAGGAATCCTTGGTTGCTGTTTCGAAAGAGGCTGAGGATTATAAATCCAAGGTGGAGCTTTTGGAGAAGGAGGTGCAAGCCGTAAAGGACGAGGGTAAGTTGGTTTTTCCATAGCTTGTCTGACTGCTCGGGCGGCGATCATGCGACGACATTTGCTGGGAAAAGATCCTCTTGCTTCGGCGAAGGAGGAGCTGGACATCTATCTGAATGGTGTTGGGACCGAGAGGGATCTTGACTCGGACGATGAAAAGGATGATGAGGAGGAGGTAGCAGGTGAAAGCCTTCAGGACGGGACTTCGGGCATGAACGCGATGGATGCTCCTCTTTAATCTAAGAATTTTATTTTCTTCGTTGCTCGATCGTTGGTGGTTGAGTGTGTACCTGACGATCTTTTTAAATGCACCTTTTTGTTTGAACTTGTGTTTTCATATATTTGGTAAGCAAATATCATATTGGTTATGAATTCGATCATAGAATACACACGAAATCATGCGACCAAGGTATTCATTGTAATACGAATATAAGACCGTAAAACAAATATAGAAATACGCGATTAAAGCATCCATTCAGTGTATGAAAGTTAAGAAACTTAGGGGTAAAGTCGTTTAGACCCTGTGATCGTACGACCGGGTCGTACAGCGAGTTTGTATCGTATGCCCCTGTGGAGAAATAATCAAGTTAGAGACCTGATCGTTTATGTCGTTCGACCTTGCGATATTAAAGTCATATAGTAGATTTAATGATTACTGTCGAGCGACTCTGCGATAATCTGTCGTGCGATTCTGCGATAAAATGATGTCGGGGGTTGGTCGTTGGCTAGCCAACGACCCTCCGATGCTTAAGTCAGTAAATGTTTTGCGAGAAAAAATCGTATGAGAAAGAGTTAGAGAACGTACCATTTCAGACTCTCTCTATTTGCCCCCTGTCATTTATTACCGTACTCTTTTTGGGAGGAAAAGATAGGTTTTAAATGACAGAATGACACGGAGAAATATTGTCCTGCGGTTGACTATGTTGTCGTGCGATGAAGCACCATAGTAGATTTATCCCTGTGGAAAAGATATCGTTAATTTAGGGATAGAAAAACGAACCTGTCGAGAGCTTGATCTTGTGACTTCAGTTTATTTTCTCTTTTGATCTCCTGGATTCCCCATGGCGTAGGGAATTTCAATTAATAACTTTTGCATGCTCGGGAGTCGACGGTCGATGGCTATTAGCTGGAACAGCGACATTGTCGATGATATCTTTGAGATTTCCTTTTGGAAAATGATATGCTAGTTCCTTCTTTAATGCGATACAGTCGTCCGTCGCATGACCATGATCGGCATGGAAGTCGCACCACTTTGATTTGTCTTTCTTAGCATCGTCCAGGTCGGACTTCTTTGGCCATCGAATGGAAGCTTGGGAACTTTTCATAGCTTCGACTAGGTCCTTTGCAGATCCTTTGAATCCGTAAGAGGATATCTTAGGGTACTGAGTGAACTTTGCCGCGGTCTTGGCCTCTGCTTTCGTCTTGAAACGAACATTTGAAATTTGGCGCGCTGGCTCTATTCTGGAAACAGCCTTTATCTTGAACTCTGGCTTCCTGACGCCTAACGACTTCTTGTCGTCAGTATGCTTGCGACGAAAGGCGGCATCATCTTCTACCCTCATATATGCTAAGGTTCGAGCTCGGGCGTCTTCGAAATTCTCCGGGGGATATTTGGTCAGGTCGGTGTATAGACCCGAACTATCATCCAGACCATGCTTATAGGCTTCGATCGCGGTTTTGACGTCGCAATTGCGGATGCTGATCATTTCGGCATTGAACCTATTGAAATAACTTCGAATAGACTCATTAGCTTTTTGCACGATGTAATATGGGTCGCTGGTCTGCTTCTCCATCTTACGACTGCTGGCGAATTGATGGGAGAATTGATTAACCAACTCAGCAAACGACCCGATGGATTTGGGTTTGAGATTGATTAACCATTGGAGAGCTGGACCAGTGAGAGTTGCTCCAAAACTCTTACACATGCATATTTCCTGGTACATAAATGGGATCGAGATCGTCCACATGAGCTGCTTATATTGCGCGACGTGTTCAGTCGGATCGGTCACACCCGAATACTTGGGAGTGAAGGCAGGAATGTTATACTTCTTTGGGACCTCGATGGTGGCAATCTCGTCGATGAAAGGCGACGCCTGATATCCCGAGCGAGGCTCGACGTCGACGGGTACGGCTGCCCCAGGCAACTTGGCGAGCAAGGACAGGACGCGCTCATTTTGGTCTTCTAACATCTTCAAACGCTGAGCGACGGGATCGTTAAGATCAGGATTTGCCCCTGTCGAGGGATTGGCCCCTGGGCTAGTGCCATTACCATGAGATGAACCATTGATGTCCCCGTTGAACGGGACGAAATATGGCTGCGACCCATAGTAGAATTGTTGCGGTCCATTCTGAAACGGCTGCGATCCTTGCTGGAGAGGTTGCGATCCACCTTGAGGTCCATTATGAAATGGCTGCTGAAATGGTTGCGACTCTTGCTGGAAAGGCTGCGACCCTTGTAATGGTTGAGATCCATTATTCACGGGTGGTGGCCTTATGTGCTGAGGAGGAACTGCCCCAAACTGAGGATTTGGGTTGAACGACCCTGGTTGTTGATTCTGCATGAACGGGCCTGGATGCTGATTCTGCGCGGATGAACCTGGATTCGGGACAAATGGTCTAGGGCCATTCTGGTCGAGCGGTCTTGGAACTGGGTTCTGCACGAACGGCCTAGGACCATTTTGAGGCCCAAGAGGATTTCTTAACCGTGCGATCTCCTCAGCTGCTCTGCGATTCTTCTATGCCATTGCATTGAGCTGATTCCTGGCGACTTCGAGCTCCTGATACATCTGAACAACAGCTTGCTGCGGATTTCCAGAGGCTGCCATTTTCCTGCAACAGAAAATAGAAGAAACTCCAAGAAACTATTAGTAGGGTGCACGTTCGTCGAGGATTTTCTCTAGATGAGGTCCCACGGATGGCGCCAAGCTGTTAATGCCAAAAATCGCACCAAAGGGACAACTTAAGATCGATGTGGACTTAATCAACTAAAGAAAGGATCTTTCGACGAGACGTGCGACGAGGGAAAAAATAAACGAGACAAGGGGTTTGATGACGCAGGAAAAACCTCAATCGAGGAAAAAACCTGCGGACGACAAGGGATGTCGTCACTGCACTATGGTGGCCAATCAGGGGCGACGTCCTTGGTACTGGCGTCGGGCATACGATGATTACAATACAAATGAAGGAAATACTTCGAAATGTAAAGTACAAGTGTTTAAATGTGAAAACAGGTGTTTGTCGTGTGTAAATACAAAGTGTGAACTTCTGGTCGAGGACTGATGTCGTACGTCGAGACTGATACTTGAGCTTTTCCTTCGAGTGTTCTTGAGTTCGCTGTAAGATTCTGGCCTTCAGTATTTAATCTCCAGAGTTTGAATGTTCTTTGCTATGAGTTTGGATGATTTTCTCTGCTGTATGATGATGTTCGCTGAAGTGTATTGGATGTTAATCGATGTCCCTTGAAATGAGGCTTTAGCTCGTCTTTTATAGTCTTCGCGTCATTAATTAGCTCTATTAATGATTCAATCAACGGCTACAACGGCTGGAAATGGTCGCCGGAGTGATTATCCATGATGATCTTCGTCCGTTACATCTATCGATCGTTGATGGTTACGTCGGTTATATCCGTTGCTCTTTAATGACTTTGACTCCTGCATTAAACACGTAACAGTCAAGGTTAACGTTAGCTTTAGTCGAAGGTACAATGATCTTACGCGATGGTCGTACGGGACGGGTGATGCTAAGGTCGTGCGTCATGGGAGACGTACGATTTACCTTTTACGGGCGACGACAGATGTTTTATGGGTTCTTGTCGAGACCTTATCTTAATACAAGATTTGGATTATGACGTGTGTCTTACCTGTTCTGGTCGTGGTCGTGCGACGTGGTTTTTTGCCCAAACATCAACTGTGGCAACTGCAACCGAAGACGAACCTGAAGCCCAGTTGAGCTTAGCTGAGATGGTCATAGACATGGACATCTCAGACGACGAAGACCCAACGATTGAAAAGCCCGAGGGAGAAACACAAGAATTGGTCACTTATTCTGCATCAGAAAGGCCTGCACTTGATCTGATTGATCCAGATTTCGAGATCGACCCCGAGACTGAAAATGCATGGTACGAAAAAGCCGTCAGTGCAATAAATCTCCAGGTAAATTTGATCTTTCCTACTGATGAAGGCGACAACGTTGATTATGACCAGTTTCTGCTACAAAACCTGTATGGTACACCTACCCACACTACACAGGCTCTTGAGACTTCTATGATACCCGAAACCTCAACTGCTACAAATCTGACATCTCCTCAACAACCAACAGCTTCTGATCATCCTCCTCCTCTACAGCCACAAATCCGATGGGAGAAGATCAGGATCCTTATTCCTCACCTGGAGGAATCACTGAAGAAGCTATATGTTCACAGGTTACGCCCCATCGAGCCAACCTTCTGCCTTGGGATTTCCCACTTCGACAAGGAATACCAAAGCCAGTACATAAATGCCATGAAGCGGTGTCTGCCAGTTAGCCAAGTCCGAACGAAGCACAAAATCTCTGAAGTGCTCAACATCCAAACAGGCCGAATCCTTAGAGTCATGTTTCCAGTTTTCACCGTCCGCCGTGAAGACGGAAATGAATGGAGAATTTCCGAAGCAGACTTTAAGAACCTCAGACCGTTCGACTTCTTCGCTTTACTGAAAGACCTCCGAACCAGAACCATCCGACCACTTCATGTAACTAAAGCGCTCGAAGCTGTCCGTCGATTCCTAATACACATGATCATGATGTCCTACCTCACAGACTTCCAAATGGGAATCGAGAACAGAGCAAAGAAGGTAAACCTGCTGAAACCGAATCTGAAAGCGCCTGAACTGAAGATGTATCCCGAGAACGCACTGCTTCTAGAACCAGAATTTGGGATTGTATACCTCAATGATCAGAAAGGAAAGAGGTTTCTCCGCTTCAGTCAAGTCGACAGATTCTGCGATGGCACACTCCTCAAAGTCAGAGATGCTCTTCGTAACATCATCACTTATGAATCCGAAAATCGAAAATCGTCGTTTGTCCCCAATTAAAATGAGACAACCGCACGAGAAGTATTAGAAGTGATAGAAGACCGCATCGACTACCGCCGAGCCATCTGAATGTTCGAGATCCACTTTGCGGTCCGAAAGAGATATGACGAGAACTGGTGCGAACTCGAACTTCAATTCAAAGGGGGAGATTGTTAGGGTCAAAATCAGGTTGAATAGAAGTTCAAGGGTTAATTTGTTATTTATCATTTTGAGCCTTTAATGTGTAACGTGCCATACGCTTGAATGTCATGGGCCCATGGTATATAATATGTGTTAGCCTTAGAAAATTAGGCTAGTTGTCAATTTACACTTTCAAGGCGTATTGTAATTCTCTCTGATTAATGAAAGTGAATTAGATGACCAATTAAAATCATACTGTTTGTTCAAATCTATTGACTTCTATTGTTCGTTACACTGATCTAGAACTCACATTACACAATATAGAGAGAAAAGTATGAAAGCCTTGATGTAAAAGTGCAAAGTTATAAAACTATGAACTAATCTAAGCTATTTATACTTAGACTAGATATTTACATTTTGAGTCCCTTTACTTGGATACAACATCTATTTTCAGCACTAACAACTGCTTTTGGAATTATAAAGCTTCCAAGGACATCCTATTTGGCATTACATGGTTAGTTGGTTTTGCTTTTACATTTTATGGCAAACTGGTCTTATATGTGATGTGATATTCATTTTGGGATTAATGGTTTGATGCATCACTTTTGGTGATGATGCACTACCTGAAGGGATTAACTTTTTGTGGGTTCACTTCACTATATAGATGGCAAAATGGATTTTTGTTTCTGATGGCTTATTTTGATTGGTGTGAGAAGAGATACTTTAATTTCCAAAATGGGCCACTTGAAAAGACTTCCTAAAACTCAGCGAAAATTAAATTTTAGTTATATACACATTACACATCAGGCTATTGTTCTTTCCAAATATCTGGCTAACTACATAATAACATTATCCAAGTAACTAACTACATAATAACATTATCCATGTGATTAACTACATAATAACATTATCCATGTAAGACAGACACTGTCGATTGGCAAAAAAATTCTACAGTTGCATTCTTTTGTTTGTATAGTGAAGAAAGGGAACTAACTACATATTAACATTATCCATGTAAGAGCAACGAAGCTAATCGAAAATAAGATTTATACATACACACGTATATGTATACATATCCGTATGTTGTACTTGTATATATGAAGTGTTCAACGATACTTCAGTGATATGGATACTTGACCTTTTGTTGCATAGGGTTGGGTTCCGGTGAGAAGTTAAGTTAGCGTGAGAAGTGGTTTATCAACTGTTGGATACACATTACGATGAGATGCACTAGATCCGTCCTTGTATCAGTCGTGATCCATGGCAAATGATCAAAGATTCAGATTCACTTCTCACGCTTTCTCATGTTAACTCAACTTCTTAGACAATCCTCTGCCTTGTTGCATAATGGATATATAATTTATATCATCCATCCATACATTCTTATTATTTGACTACTATTAATAAATGCCTTTTAATTTTGACTTCAGTTGGGAAAAAACTCTGAATTTACTGCCTAATATATTTAGTAAATGAGCAGATATCAAAACACATTCAAACAGAATGTCAAGTTAGTGAAATCATTGAATCCCTCTTGCTTCTAATTAGCATATGTTTTTCTATATACATATACTACATGTCTATATTATTTAAGCATTTGATATAAAACTTTTAAAAACAACACACAAAGGATATACATTATTGAAGGCAATAATCAACTCTTTTATGTACATGGTTTATAATGACTTTTGGCTTAAATCTTGGAAAGGGTTTTGGATTTTTGTTTCTTAGCGATTGAGGCTAGCAAAGTGATTCAAAGTCATCTCTTGCATGATTCAAACTTGGATTTGTTGGGTATTTAAGTAAACTCGCTCAACTTCTTTGCCAACTAAGCTACATATGCTCAAGACTTTTTATTTTTCATTTACGATAAAAAATTTACACCTTACTCACCCCGGGCATAGCACGGGCACACTACTAGTATATATATATATATATATATATATATATATATATATATATAAGGTTAGGTTCAGGGATAAACCTCAAAAAACGGAAAATTGAGGAGCATTTGGGTATGCCTTCATCCGGATGGTATGCATTTGTGCATACAAGTAATTTGTAACATGCACAAGTGCATAATGCACACGTGCATAAAAACCAAAAAAAACAGCTTAATTTTACTTATATGCACAAGTGCATACCGTCTAGATGGAAGGTGTTATCTCCAAGTATATATAAATTTTAGAAGTATTGAAAAATAGGCTAAGGACAAATCTAGCAGAAGCCTCCGACAGATACACCTCAGAGCCTCTGTCGATCAACATCCGAAGAACAAGTCCAAGACAGACCAAGACCGCAAAGCCTATGTTAATATTGACAGAGCCTCTGTGATACTGAAGACTAAAGATGAAGATCAAGGTTTTTGAAGACAAAGACAAGTGTGTTGCTCACGTGCCTTTGTTGTACAAAGATTCTAAAGATCAAATAGTACAAGGCACGTTCCTCTACTTTCCACGTGTCATCTTCTGAGAGGCTGCATCTTTTACAGAGTACTATCATCGGCGCACAACCTTAACGTATACCAGAATGCGTTCCACGTTCATGTCCCCTATACATCTTATCCCCTTGTCTTTAGTATAAATTAAGAGTGAAACCAGACCTTTTCTAGTAACAAAGCACAACACACTTTCACATAGACATATAGCTTTTAGTGAGAGAAAAACACACACCTTACGGTGTTCTTGGTGTAAAATGTGGTGATTGAATGAAGAGGAATCATTGAGCTTATTTTGTTGTCATTCACCTTATCTTCTTTATTTACTTGTGTGTTTTCTACCAAACTGTTTTAGACCAAAACTTTCAGTATACGCTTCCGCTTCCAATCAATTTTACTCTATTTTATAAGTTATTGGTTTAAAACATCATTGTTGAGTCTAAAGTGGGATCAACAATTGGTATCAGAGAAAACTTTGATTCTCAATATCATAGGATCCACTCTGAAATGATCTTGACTCGTTTTTTGTAGATTTGTGGATTGATTTTAAGACTTATTCTTTAGTTTCAAAAAAGCCCCTGTTTTTCTGTTGTTATCAACCAGTCTGATTCTGACAGCTAAATAGGAACTGTTATCTTGTCTGCTTTGTTCAATTATTTCTAAGTTCAAACTCATATTTCAAGTCAATTCCATCGATCAAAGGTCACTGTACCTTACTCTGTTTTCTGCTTCTTTTTGAAAACTTCATTTTTTATCAAAAATGGCAAACGCAGCGAACTTCTTCACTGCTGGTTCTTTAACTAAACCACCAACCCTTCTCAGAGACGAATACCCACAATGGAAAATTCGAATGATCCATTTCTTTGAAGGTGTTGACAAAGACTTAATCACATACCTTCACAACCCACCTTATGTTTCCATGGTAACAATGCCAAGAGTACCTGAAACTCTAACTACTCCAGAGAATCCTGAGTATGAAAAGCCAAAGGATATTGATAAATGGTCCCCACAGGATTGGGAAAAATATGAATGTGCAAAGAAGGCAAAACGTCTTCTGATAATGGCCATACCAAATGACCTCTTTCAATCCTTGGATGCTTGTGAAACAGCTCATGGTTTGTGGGGAGAGCTAGAAAAGCAGATAGAAGGTGGAGCCAAAACCCAGAAAAATAGAAGAGCTCAGTGCATAAATGAGTATTATGCATTCAAAGCCCTGCCATCAGAATCTCTATAGAGAACTTACGACAGATTCAACTCTTTGATTAACAAATGCAAGAAGTTCGGTATTCACAGAACTTCTGAGGAAAACAATGTTATGTTCCTAAAGAGCTTGAACGATGAGTGGCTTCAACTGTCTATGTCTTTACAAACAAACCAAGACTTGGACACTTGGACCCTCACAGACCTCTACGGCACTCTGGCTGCACAGGAAAGCCAAATAGCTCAGACTAAAGCCCAGCAGGGTGGACCTCTGGCACTTGTAGGCAAAGCCACAGAGGTGCAAGAAAAGCCAAAGAGGGATAAAGCTCTGGAGGAGAAAGAGAAGAAGAAAAAGAAGGTTTTGGTTGTTGATAGTGATGAAGAAGAGTTGATGGATCAGGATGAGGCAACAATGGCCTCAATAGCTAAAACTCTAGCTTTGCTGACTAAGGAATTTGGGAATAGAGGGTTCAAGATAAAGTCTGGATTCAACAGAGGGTGAACGACAGAGATGGGAGAGACGATAGAGGTGACAAGTATCAAAGCTATGGGCCACCACAGGGATATGAGCAAAGAAATCAAGGAAGAGAGGAGTTCCATGACCAAAAGAGGATGTATGACAGAGGATATGAGCAGAAGGGAGGAGGAGAACACCAACAAAGGCAAAATGATTACCCTCAAAGGGGTATGCCTAGGGAGGAGCATAGAGCTCAAGACAAAGCTGCCACGGCTCCACAGAACTCAGGGTGCTTCAAATGTGGCAAGCCAGGCCACTACGCGGCAAGATGCCGAAGCCAGCCCAATAGACCCCAAAGAGACTCTGCCTTTTACAAAAAGAAGGCAGAATATTATGCTCAAAGTCTCTTATGGTAGAGCAAGAGAAATGGGTGTCTGATGAGTCCTCTGATGAGGGAGAGAAGAAACATGCATTGTTCTGTGGGATGGCAGAGGTCAGCAGCTCCGACTCCGACTGTGAGGTATCCACTTCTAATTCATCCTCAAATGACACAGAAGCAAATTTGCTTAAACTAATAGAAGATTCCAATGAACTTGAAAAGACTTGTGCTGATATTAAGAAAAAACTTGCGTTCTATGAGAGAGAAGCCAGACTTCTCACTCAGGAAATGGCAAAGATTGTTTTGGAAAAGGAAAATCTAGAAATGGAATGGTATAAAGAAATAAATCCTTTGAAAGAAAAGATTTCTGATCTTGATTTAGCCTTAAAAGCCAAAACCAAAGAGCTTTTGAATAATGAGAGTGACACGCTGAACATACTTGCTCTTAAAATATTTTTCCAAAAAGAAAGAGAAGTTCTTCACGAGGACCTACTCGACAGAGACCTCTTAATTAAAAAATATCAAGACGCACAGAAGGTGTATGAAAAAGTAAATACTCAAATAGGCAGAAGAGGAATTGGCTTCTGCGACTTGGATCCTTATACAGGAACCAAAAGAAACAAGTCCTTATCTTCCCTATTTTGTGTTGGAGATGTTATAAAACCAGGATTTCCTAGCTTACTCTCTGTGAACAAAAGGCGAAAAACCTATGGGGAACCTCACAAGAGGAAACCTCTAAAGATGATTAATGTGTGGTATCATACCACATATTTACCATCTTCGGACTCTGTCAAAAGTGCATCCAAACCAAAGAAATATCTGAAAACGCAGGATCATATAGGTCTCTTCAAGTTTGGGGATCCAAAGACTCGAACCCAAGTCGCCTTTGTATGCCTGATAAACCCTGAAAAGGAGTTATGCACAGAGGCACCTGAGTTCATACCTTCGTCCATAGAGAGTAGGCTGAAAATTAATTCTAAAAATGTCTTGGAAGCCTGTGAAAATCAATCTGTTGAAAATCATAAGAATTCCTCTGTCGAACATGATCTGGGTGAAAATGACTCTATGGACTCTTCTGAGACCACAGCGGATACTCCTTGTACTTCAAAAGAGAAACATTTATGAAAACAAGGAAGAAAGTGAACATGTCACATGTATAGAGAATCTTGCCTCTATCGATAGAAATTTCCTTGACTCAGACTCAGAATATGAGGATGACTCAACCTCTGTCGATTCAGAGACTGATTCTGACGACTTTGTTGATCCCTATATTTCTCAACAATGATATAAATATCTATTAATTCAAACAAATAAGAGTGCGGAAGCATTTTAATGAACTAAAAGGGATATTCTAAGTAGAAAAACACACAATCAAATACGTGAAACAATAATAACACAAGAGTTTTATCTCAAAGATTCACTATATATTGATCAAACAAGAACACCAAGAACACCGAAGGTATGAGAAATATTCTGCTCTAATGGGGGTGTGTGTCGTGCAAAGTTAATAGAAGAGCTCAACATGAGCCTTCTATTATACTATTCATCAGGGGACAATGGGGAGACAAGAAGTACTAAGGGTACAAAGACACGATCGTGGGACTGCAACAGGTACAACGTTAATGTAGTGCGCCGTCTTCTCCCAAGGCTGTAACCCATCAGAGGTTGACACGTGGAGTTGGCAGGGCACGCCTTGTATGAACGATCTTCAGAATATTCGTACAACAGAAAACGTGAGAGGCACGATCGTCTTTGCTTTGATCTTCAGTTTATCTTCTAAGTCTTCAGTCTTCATACCACAGATGCTCTGTCAAGGTTGACAGAGGCTCTGTGGCCTTGTCCTCTGAGAACGTCTTCAGTTGGATCTTCGCTTCGGTGTCTTGGCAGAGGCCTCTGTCGATGACTTTACACTTAGCCTATTTTTCAATACTTCTTTAACTACCGAAGTTGGAGCTAACAGACTCAGAAATAGTACCTTTTGAATCAGAGGGATCTAAACTTCCCTCTAGCATTCTTAACAGAACTATTCTTCCAAAGGAGAAATTCACAAGTATTCCTATTTGTCCAGATTTTCTAGACATGTGCATACAAGCTAAAACTTCTCTTGAGCTTGAAAAGATTAGGGAACAAAAAAAATACTCTCAAACTCCAAAAGCTTCAAAACCTGTAAGGCCAACTCAAGAAAAACTCACTTGGCAACAAAAAGGAAAATGGCTTGAAAATAACAAGTCTTTTTCTTCTGTGACAGTGAAATCGACAGAAGTTCACCACAGAAGATGGGTACAGTAGAAGGCTCCTATGAAGAGAGACTTTTATAAAAATAAATCTAGCCTAGATAGGTCATTCTGTAACATAAAGTCTGATGCTAGGAGAGATTGCAATCATAAAGCCAATGTACCCATGTTCAATGTTTTTAATGAAACGTTTAAGCGAGTTTCTTCACATGTTGATTATTGTTATTGCTTTGAACTTTTGTATCAATTAAATCAACATTTCTCTGGTCCTCACTGTTTCCTCTCTAAACCCAAAGTAAAGAATGCAAAATTCAAGGGTAAGAAGAAACAAAATGGTTCTTCTAAAGAAGTTAAAACCAAAACTAAGGATGCTAAGGCAACCTTAAAGTCCCTTAACAAGATTGGACCCATTTGGAAATGGGTACCTAAATCTCTCTAATTGTATTGCAGAAGTAGTATGTGCCTATCTGGTATCTAGACTTCGGGTGCTCGAGGCATATGACTGGCGACAGAGGTTTACTATCCTCATATAAAGACAAACTTGGAGGAGGATATGTAACCTTTGGAGACAATAAAAAGGGGTACATTAGAGGCTACAGAGTCATCAAAAAGGAAGATGTGACCGTGTGCAAAGTTGTGTATATGGATGGCCTCAAGCATAACCTACTAAGTGTAAGCCAACTCTGCGACACAGGTTTCGATGTGAAGTTCAAAAGAACTTATTGTTCTCTACTTGGAGAGGATACAGACATAGAACTTCTGCGAGCTGAAAGAAGAGGTGATTTGTACCTTATGAATTTCAAAGCCAAAAACCAAAGTGACAACCTTTCTCTTGTCTCAAGTAAAAATGAAGAAGCATGGTTATGGCATAACAGGTTCTGTCATCTAAACTTCCACACCCTTGATTAACTTATGAAGCTTAATCTGGTAAGAGGTCTGCCTAATGTTAAATTTGACAAAGATCGTCTGTGCTCAGCCTGTGAAATAGGAAAACTTAAAAGAGCTTCCTATAAAGGCAAATCTGATGTGTCATGCACTAGGCCTCTGTATATGCTTCATGTCGACCTCTGTGGTCCCATTGCTAAACAGAGCCTAGGTGGCAAAAAGTATATGCTTGTATTGATTGATGAATACTCAAGATATACTTAGGTAGAGTTTGTCCGAAAGATGTCAGATGTTCCAAACATCCTGATTAATCTAATGAAAAGAATCCAGGTTCTCTATGAGTGCAGGGTGCAGAAACTGAGGAGCGACAATGGGCAAGAATTCAAAAACTCTACCAATGAAGCTTATCTCACAGAGGAAGGAATCTCATAAAATTTCTCTGTTGCACGTACTCCACAACAGAATGGCGTGGTTGAGCATAAAAGTTGCACGCTTGTGGAGGCTGCAAGAACTATGCTCACATCATCTGGATTACCCATCTCTTTCCGGGCAGAAGCTGTCTCTACTGCATATTTCACTCAAAATCGATCAACAGTAGTGAAGACACACATCAAGACACCATATCAGTTGATAAACCAGAGAAAGCCAAACATCAAATTATTTCATGTCTTCGGGTGTAGGTGCTTTGTTCTTAACGACAGAGAACACCTTGGGAAGTTCGATCGTAAGGCAGATGAAGGGAAATTTATTGGGTACTCTGCCACTTCCAAGGCCTACAGAATCTATGTTCTGCGGGCTCAAACAATTGTGGAAAGCATTAATGTTTCATTTGATGATTCATTCCAGAAGACTTCTGAACAAATCAGTTCTGAACTCGAGCTAAACAATGAAACCTCTGGCGTTTCAACATCAAGAGAAGCAGAGCTAAATCTGTTATTTGAAGATGTGTTTAACGATGAAGTTGATCCCTCTGCTGAAGTTCACAGAGCCTCTATAGAGTCATCCTCTGCAGACCAGACAAGTCAAGGTATATCTCTTACTGGTCCCTCAAATACTTCACCCTCTTCTACTAATTGTGTAGATAGAAACGTTGAGGGGGAGCAAGTAGAGGATACTGTGAACAAGAACTCAACAACAGAGCAATTGGAATTTCCTTTCCATGTGACTACAGAGGAATCAACACCAGAGGAGAATGAGGATTCAGTTTCAACATCTTCAAAGGATTCAATTCCTACTCTTATTGAAATACCTCTTCAAGTTGAAACTACAAGCACAAGCGCAGAAGTACCATCAACTACAGAAGCTGCACCTGAACCATCATGTGCAACGACAGAAGTTCAACTCGATGCTACAAATGACCGTCTCCCAAGAATGACCAAGTAAACAAAAGATCATCCTTAGAGCCAAATTATTGGAAGTTCTTCTGGCAACGTCAAGACTCGATCAACAACTGCTAACTTTTGTTTCTTCACAAATTTTATCAGTATGATCGAACCAAAGAAAGTTTCTGAGGCTGTGGAAGATCCAAATTGGGTGGAAGCAATACAAGAGGAGATTCTCCAATTTGAGAGAAATAAAGTATGGTCCCTATTTCCTTTGCCAAGAGGGAAAACACCCATAGGGACCAAATGGGTCTTCAGACACAAGAAGGATGAGGATGGGGTGGTCATAAGGAGAAAGGCAAGATTGGTGGCCAAGGGATACTGTCAAGAAGAAGGAATTGACTACGAGGAGACATTCGCCCATGTCGCACGACTCGAAGCAATAAGGATCTTCTTAGCCTTCGCAGCCCACAGAGGATTTAAGGTATACCAAATAGATGTCAAATTTGCTGTCCTTAACGGACAGATTCAAGAAGAGGTTTATGTCCAACAACCACCGGGGTTTGAAAGTCCTAAATATCCTAATCACGTCTACTATCTGGATAAGGCCCTGTATGGACTCAAACAGGCCCCAAGAGCATGGTATGAACGCCTTTCAACCTTCCTTCTTGTCAATAAATTCGAAAGAGGTACCACCGATACCACTTTGTTTTTCAAGAGAAAAGGTGATGAGATTCTACTTGTACAAATTTATGTGGATGACATTATATTCTGTCCTACAAATGAAAAATACTGCAAAAAGTTTGAAACACTCATGCAGAGTGAGTTTGAAATGAGCATGATGGGAGAATTAAACTTCTTCCTCGGGCTTCAAGTCAAAAAATCGTCAGAGGCAATTTTTATCAATCAATCTAAATATGTCTCTAACATCTTCCGAAATTCAAACTCTCTGACTCCTCTGTCATGAAGACCCCCATGGCTACTGGATCTAAGTTACACTCAGATCCAGAGGGTAACTTTGTTGAGTGCAAACTCTATAGAGGCATGATTGGGTCTCTGTTGTACTTAACTACTAGTAGGCCAGATATCATGTATGTCGCGTGTCTTTGTGCAAGGTATCAAGCTAACCCCAAAGAATCCCACCTCTATGCTGTCAAGATAATCTTTAGATACCTTAAAGGAACCAAAAATCTTGGTCTCTGGTATCCAAAGAATTATGGCTTTGATTTTATGGCTTATACAGATTCAGATTATGAAGGATGCAAGCTAGACAGAAAAAGTACCTATAGGAGTTGTCAATTCCTAGGTGGTAAACTGGTAAGATGGACTTCAAAGAAGCAGAACTGTGTGTCCACATCCACGGCAGAAGCGGAATACGTTGCTGCTGCTAGCTGTTGTTCACAAGTTCTGTGGATGAGAACTCAGCTCAAAGACTATGGTCTAAGTATCCAAAAGATACCCATCCTATGTGATTCCAAAAGCGCCATTGCTATCTCTGCCAACCCTGTACAACACTCGAAGACAAAGCACATAGATATCAGGTACCACTTTCTGAAGCATCACGTTGAACAGGGCACAATAGAGATGTACTTTGTGCCTACAGAGTATCAGCTTGCGGATTTATTCACCAAAACACTTGATGAGAAGAGATTCATATTCTTGGTAGGTAAGTTAGGTATGCTAAACATGAGTTAATCCCTCTGTAAGTGAGAATAAATCCTCCTATATATATGTAAATATTTCAACCTTTCAGCATGTACAATCTTTTCCTTACAAAGTTTTGTAACCAACAGAGCTTCTGTGAAATGGCATAGAGCCTCTGGCCATTCTCGCAGAGACTCTTGCGGGATTGATCTATGTTTTATGCTCTACTTTTCATTATCTGACCCAAGCATAGATCAAGGAGGGGCAGAAGGAGACCTTGTAATGATCTACAGAGGTTGATCATTCAAGGGGGAGTCGAAGAAGTTCTTTGATCGAAACAATCAACAGAAGAAAGTGCTTATGCCGAGACAAATGAGAGACGTTTGGTAAGCACAAAGCACAAACCTGCTTTCCAAAGCACTTTTCTAGGACACAACTTTCAAAATTTGTCTTAGATTACCTATTTAAACTAGTCAAAACTTTGGATGATCAAAATATTTTGAGAAATTTCCACAATTAGAAATTATTGGTCAAAGAGCCTCTTTCACGTTTGACAGAGCCTCTATGCCACAAGGTCTTTGCAAATATGGATTTTCTCGTGGAAGCTCTCTCGATCATTTCATTCCTTTTTCAAACTTTTTTTTGGTAAAGAAAAGGTGCAATTTTAGCGCTTGTTGAGGAAGACCTTAGACCACAGAAGCTCACTCCACCACATAGCTTCTGTGATTCTTAACACTTGTAAGGTGCGGGTTATTTTAGAAGTGACAGACATTTGGGTATAGCAACTGCCACGCGCTCAGAATTAATGGGAGCCGCATGACGATCCATCATGTACCGCAACCTCTGACATGGCACACTCAAATTGGACGTGGAATCCACCTTCAGTACTGAAGCGTCCAACTTTTAAACTCGAGTGTGGACCCCAAATTTTACGTATTAAAATGTTTACCGCCCAAATCTTATCCCCTTTACCCATTATAAAACCCAAAATTTCCCTTCTTCTCTAACTTTCCAAACAACTCTCTCTCTAATTTCTCCGACGAACTTTCAAATCCAAAGTGCAAACTTGCACTATTCTCATTCTTTCTTCAAGAATCCTTCAAGAACAACCTCAAATGGCTTCCAATACTTCACCTGCTAACTCCCCTGCTCCATCTGAGCATTCCGAAAACCCATCTGCAGATAAGAACCAGGAACACCATTCCAACAGTGCAGACTCAGTTCATCATCAACCATCAACCCACCTGAAAAACTTCGTCGACAATCAATGGTTTGAAAACCCCTTACCCCTATAACCAAACAACCACTATGTGGTTCTAAACAAAGATAACTTTGGTCACAAACAAGCCATTCTTATCGATATTCTGGAAAACCACCCTTTGAGACACCTCTTAACCCGAAACGTGAAAAAACATCCCTGCCAGATATCTGAACCAGTTCTGGCAGAGCTGCTATTTTGACCAAGAACTGAACTTTGTGATAGGATATGTGTCAAAACCTGACAATTCCAAGAACCTGACATTAGGAATCAACAAAACAATAATCTCTTTTGAATTTGAACTACTCACCAGAGGTCTGCTAGGAATTAAGTCGTACGCATCAGAACCAACCGATGCTGAGCTCTGTGATTTTTCCCTTATGCTTGGATACAACGAACCCTGACCAAGAGGAACGATTTCAGAAGACACCGTCTTCCCCCTCTGTGGAACACCCTCTTCTCCATTCTGAACAGATGCCTAACTGGAAAGACTGGGAGTCCAGATTAGAGCTCTCACCAGATTCTATCAATAATGTATGGTATATATTATGATCTCCCTCTGGATTATGCAGGACTAGTTCTGCAGGAGCTAGTAGCCACGATTGAACACAAGCAATCCATATAGAAGGCAAAGGGTAAGCTTTCTTCACTACAGTTCCAGAGGATACTTGGGATTATCCTGGAACCTCTGCTCGAAGGAGAAAAATGGCCACTTGAAGGACCAGCGGTGAAAACATACCCTCTACAGAGGATGACCCCCACACTACATGCTTCTGGTTACCCTCATTGCAGACCAATCAGTGAGAAGATGCTGGTGTATGCGTCTGGTAGAGAGTTAGCAGAAAAATACAAGCGTGCACATAGGACTCCAAAAATGAGTCCTATAATCCCCCCACGCCTAGGTGTCCTCATAGGAACTGAGGTAGTGTAAAGGATGATAGAAGCAGAGTGAAGAGAGAGAGATCCATATCAGCAACCTCTGCCGCCCCAACCCAGGTATCTGAACAACCACCTCAATCACCCAAGCACGTGGCAAAGAAGAAGAAGGCGACTAAATCCAAACCCACAGAAGAAGCTACCTCTACCATCCCTGAAGACCCACCAGTAGAACAGACTGTAGTTGAACCCTCTGACACCTCTCAGAAAGAGAAAAACAAAAACCTCTGAGGAAGAAGCCTCAAAACCAAAGAAGAGGAAAACCCACAAACCAAAATCACCTCTGCAAACAATTGCAGAGGATGTAACCCAAACCCAACAAGAACTACGCTCTACAACCCCTATGAGATTCGCAGAGTCTGGAGCCCAACAATCAACCATCCCAGAATGCACAGAGGACCTTCAACCAAGACATTTGATTCCTTCCTAGAAAGAACTCTGTTAGCTTCAATCTTCCTAATCATAGAAGTATTTAGAAGTAGTGAAAAATAGGCTAAGTGAAGAAAGCCTCTTACAGAGGCTCTGCCGAACTTACCGAGAGATCAAGGTCAAGAAGCTACAGAAGCTAAAGAGGCGCCCTACAGAAGCTCTGTCATACGCGCAAAGAAGACCAAAGACTCGGAATCCGGTGAAGACTGCTCTTCTAAGGACCAAACCGCAGAACCTCTGTGGCACTTCACAGAGCCTCTGCGGTCTTCAACAAAGACTTAAAAGATATTTATAATATCTTGCTACTGTTACAGGACATGTTCATCAACTTGCATGGTAGCATGCCCTGTCCAACTGCAACGTGTCAAACTCTGGTTGGATTCAATAGGGCTTAGTACATAATAGACGTCTGCTGCATTAAATGCAATACAACACGTCCAACTGTTCATGCCATCCGTCCAACTATTCATACCGTCATTTGTGAATAGTAGCATATGCTTTATGGTCCCCTTAGAGTAGTATATAAGGAAGACTCATGTTGAGTTCTTCCTATTAATCTATCAATCCATCGATCGATCAATCGAACACTTTGAGAGAAAAACATCACAAGAACACACAGCTTAAACACCTTGAGAGTCATATCTGTTTTAAAGCTTTGCTTACTAACTGTTCTTGAATTTGTTCTTAATACATATATTCAGTAAACTTTGAGATATTATTTCCTGTTCACTGTTTATTTATATTGTGTTCTAAATCTATCAATCATATCTATTAGTTATTCAAATACGCTTCCGCATCAAACATAAATTCGAACTAATAGATCTGACAATCTTGTATAAGCAAAACGGGAACCAACAATTGGTATCAGAGCGAAGCTTGATTTTCAATATCATGTGATCCTCGTTTTTACAAGATTAGTGAGAGAAATCATTTTTTTCCTATTCCTCATCTATAGGTTAAAACTCCATTAAAGTGTACTCTGAGAACTGTTCAAACCCAGAAAACTTTCTAGATCTTCAGACTCATACTTTTTAATCATACTATCTTTTCAGAACCTTAACAATGACAAATACAAATAACTTCTTTACTGCTGGTTCACTCACCAAGCCTCCTACTCTCCTACGAGATGAGTATCCTCAATGGAAAATAAGAATGGTTCATTTTTTTTAGGGTACTGAAAAAAATCTAGTACAATATCTTTACAACCTTCCTCCTGTTCCCATGATAGCAGTACCACGAATACCAGCTACTGCTGAATCTCCAGAAATCCCTGAACATCAAAAACCAAAGCCAAAAGAAGAATGGTCAAATGAAGATAAGGCAGAAGATGAAGTTGCATAGAAAACAAAAAGAATCCTGATAATGGCTATCCCCAACGAGCTTTTTCAATCCTTAGATGCATGCGAAACTGCGCACGATCTTTGGAAAGAATTAGAAAGACAGTTGGAAGGGGGTGCTAAAACACAGAAGAACCGAAGGGCACAGTACATAAATGAATATCATGCATTCAGAGCCTCTGCAACAGAATCTCTGCAAACAACATACGATAGGTTCAACTCTCTCATAAACAAATGTAGAAAGTCTGGCATTCACAGAACCTCGGAAGAAAATAACGTCATGTTTCTAAAGAGTCTGAATGATGAGTGGCTTCAACTGTCTATGTCTTTACAAACAAACCAAGATCTAGACTCATGGACACTCTCTGATCTCTATGGAACACTAGCTGCACAAGAGCCTCAAATAGCACAGGCTAAAACAATAGCCATTGCACCATACGCATTGGTTAGTAAATCAACAGAGGCTACAGAAAGACCGAGAAATGAGAGAGCAACAGAGGAGAAGAAGAAGGAGAAGAAGAAGATAGTGATGGTTGATTGCGAAGAAGACGAGCTGATAGAGGAAGAAATAACTCTTGCGTCATTAGCTAAATCATTGGCTCTATTGACAAGAGAGTTCAGAGGTAACCAAAGAAATTTTGGAAATGACAGATATAGCAGAGACAACCAGAGAGATAGAAGAGATGATGAAAGAAGAGAAGAATCAAGTGACCGACAGAAGTCAGACTACAGAAGTGACCGACAGAGGTCGAGCGACAGAAACTACAGAGGAAATGACCGACAGAGGTCAGATGACAAGGTAGGCCACACACAAGAATGATACAAATGTGGTAAACCTGGTCATTATGCAAACGAATGCCGAACAGAGAAAGGTGGAGACCAACAGAAGTCCGACGATCGAACTGGAAACACCTCCCAAGGTTGCTTCAACCGCGGCAAGCCAGGTCATTTCGCAAAAGATTGCAGAAGTAGACAAAATCGCCCACAGAAGGACTCAGCTTTTTACAAAAAGAAGGCTGAATACTATGCACAAAAATCCCTAATGGCGAACAAAGGGCATTCTGAAGCAAATAAGGAGGACTTCGAGTTAGACTCTACATCTGATGATGAATTCACCACCAATGCCCTATTCTGTGGCATGGCAGAAGTCGACTCGGGCACTGACAATGAGGTTTCCATTTCAAACTCTACCTCTTGTATTAAATATGTAGAAAATGATTCAGTTAGACTTAACATTGAACTGATTGAACTCAAAGAGATAAATGAAAGTATTCAGAAAAGACTCACCTTTAATGAGAGAGAAGTAAGGCTTCTCACTCAAGAAAAAGCCAAATTTTTTGAAGAAAAGGAAAGAGTAGAAAAATATTGGAGCAAAAATATAGATCCTTTAAAAAGGCAAATTTCTGAATTAACCTCTGCTTTAAAAGTCAAAACTAATGAGCTTTGAATTTCTAGGAATGAAACAACTGACATAAGAGCTCTCAAAGAATACTTTCAAAAAGAGAGAGAGGTACTTTGGCAAGATCTACTCAGAAGAGAGGTTTTACTTAAAAACTATAAAGATGCACAGAAGGTGTATGAGAAAGTAAACTCACAAATAGGAAGACGAGGTATAGGGTACGATGATATTACTCTAGGTGTTGAAGGCAAAAGACTTAAACCTATGTCTTCTCTGTTTGTGATAGGAAAAACAAATAAACCAATTTTTCCAAACTTACTCTCTGTAAGTAAAAGGGTTAAAATCTCTGAAGAACCTCACTTGAGGAAACATACGAAGATGATCAATGTGTGGTTTGAAAACACAGATTCATCATCTTCAACCTCTGTCAATAGAGGAATCAAACCAAAGAAATATCTGAAAACACAAGATCAGATTGGTATCTTTAAGTTTGGTAAACCAGAGACTCAAACACAGGTCGCTTTTGTCTGTATGATAGATGTCAAAAAGAAATTATCTGCAAAAGCTCCTGAGTTTAAACCCATCTTTTCAGAAGAAAATCGTAAAAGATCAATTGAAAAAGAAATTTTGGAAGTTTGGAATCAAATGCTTTAGAAAATCTCTATACATCTTCTATAGATCAAATTATCGCTGAAGAGATCTCATTTGAAACCTCTGCCATCTATGAAAGTTTTTCTACAGAGGAAGAAAACTCGTACGATACATGCTCAGAAAATCCAGCCTCTGTCGAAAGAAATGACTCAACCTCTGTATATGAGGACGATTCATCCTCAGACGACTCAGAGACTGATTCTAAATCAGGGATAATTCACTGTGACACAGAGGATGTTAAATTCTCCTCTGATGTTCTTAACAGAACAATTTCTCCAAAAGAGAAAATCACAGAGATACCTATCTGTCCAGATTTTCTAAAAATGTGTATACAAGTCAAAACCTCTACAGAGCTTGATAATTTGAAAAAGGCCTCTGAAAATCCTAAAAGCTCAAAATTTTCAAAACCTTTAAGGCCTGAAGCTAACAAATATCTTTCCTCTGTGACAGTGAAGACAGACGTTCACCACAGAAGAGACTCACAGAAGGCAGGACCTAAACAAGATTTTTGCAAAAAACATTCTAGTATTCATAGATCTTCTTGTAATAGGAAATCTAATGTTAAGAACGAATGTAATGCCTCTGTGACTCAGTTCAATGAATTCAATGAAAAGTTCAAACAAATCACGTCTCATATTAAATACTGTCATTGTTTTGATCTTATGTTCAGATTAAAAAATCACTTCTCAAGTCCAGATTGCTTACTCTCCACTAAAATTCAAACTCCAAAGTCAAAACCTAGAGAGATACAATCTGATCTTTCTACAAAAGATAAAATGTATTTCAAGAATGCTAAGGCAAACTTGAAAAATTCTAACAATATTGGACCTATATGGATATGGGTACCTAAGTCTCTGTGATTGTCTTACAGAAGCGGTATGTGCCAATTTGGTATCTTGACTCCGGATGCTCAAGGCACATGACTGGCGACAGAAGTTTACTATCCACGTACAAAGAAACACACGATGGTGGATCTGTAACTTTTGGAGACAACAAGAAGGGACACATCAAAGGCTATGGAGTCATACAGAAGGAAAACGTCTCTGTCTACAAAGTTGCATATGTGAATGGCCTTAAACACAACCTACTCAGTATAAGTCAACTCTGTGATACAGGATTTGATGTCTTGTTCAAAAGGACTTTCTGCTCTCTGCAAAGTGAAGACACAGGAATGGAACTTCTGTGAGCCGAAAGAAAAGGTGATCTGTATCTGATGAACTTTTGTTCAACAACCAAGGACAAAGTTTGCCTTGTAGCTTGCGAAAGTAAAGAAGCCTGGTTATGGCATAACAGGTTCTGTCACTTGAACTTTCACACCTTGGATAAACTGGTCAAACTTGATCTAGTTAAAGGTTTGCCTAATGTTAAATTTAATAAGGATCACTTGTGTTCTGCCTGTGAAATGGGAAAACTCAGAAGAGCTTCCCACAGAGGCAAAACAGATGTGTCTTGCACTAAGCCTCTGTACATGCTTCATGTCGACCTCTGCGGTCCCATTGCCATACAGAGCCTAGGTGGCAAGAAATATATACTTGTCTTAATTGATGAGTATTCGCGCTTCACATGGGTTGAATTTGTTCGAAAGAAATCGGATGTTCCAATCATCTTGATTAATCTAATGAAAAGAATCCAAGTTCTTTATGAATGCAGAATACAGAAGTTAAGAAGTGAAAATGGCACAGAATTTAAAAACTCTGTCATTGAAGCCTATCTTTCTACAGAAGGAATATCACAGAACTTCTCTGCCGCACGCACTCCACAGCAGAATGGCGTAGTCGGAAGGAAGAATCGAACGCTCGTGGAGGCCGCAAGAACTATGCTATCAGCATACGGATTACCGATGAACTTTTGGGCAGAAGCAATTTCTACCGCTTGTTACACACAGAATCGGTCAACCATTGTGAAAACACACATCAAGACTCCTTACGAACTGATCAACAAAATGCGGCCAAACATCAAGTTTTTCCATGTGTTTGGATGTAAATGCTTTGTTTTAAACGACAGAGATTCAAGAGGAAAGTTTGAAGTAAAAGCTGACGAAGGAAAATTCATTGGATACTCTGCCACTTCCAAAGCCTACAGAGTATACCTTACAAGATCTCGCAAAATCGTAGAAAGTATCAATGTTTCTTTTGATGATTCTTTCCAAATGACTTATGAACAAATCCGTTCAGAACTCGAACTTAAAAGAGAAACCTCTGGCATCTCGCAAACGAAAGAAAACTTGAATCTTCTATTTTTAGAGATGATCCACGATGACATTGATCCTTCTGTTGGAACCATCAGAGTTTCTGAAGAACCATCTTCTGTTGGACAAAATCCCACAGGTATGACTCTAACTGGTCCAAATAATGCTTCATCTTCTTCTATAAATACTACAGATGCAAATGCCATAGAAGAAAATGCAGAAGATGAAACATCAAGAAAAACGACCACAGAAGCTGCTGAAAAACAAACTCCACAATCCACAGAAGAACCAATTACAGAGGTAATTGAGGACCAAGACTATACGTCCTTGTAAAACCCGTGTCCCGGTACGTTATTAATTATTATTTTTTTTCAGTAATTTAAACGTTTACCGTTATTTGTTTGAGGTTAGTGGTTTGGTGTCAAAAAGGACCAAAAATGTTAAAAATCCATGTTTAGTGAAGTTTGTATGTTAGGTGTAGTTGGGAGGGGGCTAATGTGAACTTTTGGAACAACATGCATGGGTCTCGGCCCATGGCCGGACTCCACACCCCCCCCCCTGTTTTCTTAATTGCCTTGCTAGACAATCAAACCCAACGAGTTTCCACAACCCTAGTAACTCCTTCTTTGTGGTGAGGTGCGGCAGCGAGAGAGAGTGAGATAGAGAAGAAACCGAGAGAGAGCAAGAGAGCGTGACCTGCTGTTCGCCGGAAAGAGAGGGAGACTGCCGGAGGTCGCTGTCGCCACCACCTGCTGTTCGCCGGAGTTTCGAGGGAGGGAGGAGCGAGTGCGATTTCGTGACGTCGTCGTAAGGTAATCACCTCTCATGTTCCGTTTTCTTTCCTTCTCTTTCCCGTCGCCGCCGCCGTTCGCCGCCGTTGTGGCGGTGGTGGATGGACGGTCGTGGCTGCCGTTGTGGGTTCGTGTGCGTGAGGCTGGTCGAGAGAGAGAGGGAGAATGGTCGGGTGTTGTCTCGTGCAATCGTAATCGAAAACCACCGCCGGCCGCCGCTGGCCGCCGCCGGTCGCCACCGGCGACCACCACTGCCGGAGATGGCAGTGGGTGGCGCGTGGCCGTGACCAGACCTTAGTCCCTATTGAACCCTTAACCCGTGACTTAATCGTTAAGCCGTATAATTTAAACCGTTGCTTCTAAAATCATTCTTTTTATGCGAAAAAAAAATGGTCCAGCCCCTGTTTTGTGACGGCAATAACTTTTCCGTCGTAACTCCGATTGAGCCGAAACTGGCGCCCACGCTTCGAGCTCGGGACCGGGCACGTTTTCTGTGTTTTGGCGGAAAACTGGTTCGGCCTCGAGTTGGGAGAAAAAGTGGTCGCAAGTTCTGCGGTTCGTCATTTCATGTGAATATTCTGGAATCTGTCTCGGTTTTGCGAAAGCCGTAACTTTTTACTCGTAACTCGTTTTGAGGTGATTTTGGTGGCCATAGTTCCCTATTCGAGTCGGGAAGGTTTTTCGTGTTTTGCCGAAAGTCTGATTTAAACCGTAGCTAGGCTGTTTTGGACTGTTTATGCAAGCTGGACCGAAACTGGCAGTTTCGGGTAACCGTTCGTATTTAATTCATAGTAAATTATAGGAAAATCGTTAGGAGGCGTATAATATGTCCTTGGAACCCCAACTCAGAGGACTTTCTGGTCATGAAATATTATTGGGATTTTTCTAGATTTAAGAGGGTCGAAACGGGTCCCGAGCAGACCTGTTTGGGTGATCGGAAATTAGTTTTAGTGACGTTTTAAGCGTGTGTCGTGTCATAGGGTCCGGGTCTCGTATTGACACGTTTTGACATGCGTTTAGGTGCTGGAAGGTGACCGTGATTGTGAAGCTTGATTCGTGTTGATTAAGCTAGGCGCGCATTTGAGGTGAGTTCTCTCACTGTGTAGTTAGGGGTTGTATGCATGTCATAATAGTTTGCATGTAATACTGTCCTTGTGGTGTGAACTAGTTGTTGTGGTGTGTAATATTTGATTGGTTTGTATGCTTGGTATAAATGTGTTACCTTACGTTTCGGTGGGACCGATGCCTCGATGGTACTGAGGTGTCGGTTATATTACAATTCGGTGGGACCGAGGCCTCGATGGTACTGAGGTGCTGGTTATATTACAATTCGGTGGGACCGAGGCCTCGATGGTACTGAGGTGCTGGTTATATTACAATTCGGTGGGACCGAGGCCTCGATGGTACTGAGGTGGTTGGATACATAATTACCTGTAGATGTTTACTCGTTTTATGTGTCTGTGATGTTGTTGCTTATGAGCGGGTAGGGGTGATGTGTATGTAATTCCTACCTGCGCATGTGTTTGAATTCACTAAGCTTCGTGCTTACCCTTTCCCAATAAACTGTGGTTTCAGGTACGAGTGGCTCTAAGGCGTGACGGGTACACACTGGCGCACGGGATGAGCTGTCTGATATTGGTTTTATTTATTGAACATTGTTTCCGCTAGTTTCTGAATTTCTTGAACGACATTTATGATTTTGCAATTAATATGTTGGGATTATTTAATGAGTTTTTTTATATATAAAGCGTTTAATTAAAATTTTAAATTTCCTTGAAATTTTGGGACGTTACAACTTGGTATCAGAGCACAGCTTGAGTGAATCAAACGCACCTCGGTGTGTTTGGTCTCAAGTTGCGGCTGAGAAATTTTCAAACTCTTTATTAAATCTTTTGGAAATAAAAAGAAAAAGTAAAAACCCGTTCGAGGAACGGTGATCGAGGGTGCAGTGTGTACAGTCAGCCGGAGCCGAAGGGAAAGGTACAATGCTTAGTGTTTTATTGCTTTCTAGATCATAGAGTATGCATGCTAGATTGCCTGTTGTGGACACTATGCGGTATGTGAACTGCTTGCTATTAGGAATTTATGCTAATTATGATAGGTTACTAAGTGAATGCCATCTAGGTTGTATGCAGTAAGAGACTTATAGCCTTAGAATATTCGATTTAGTTCTATTGCGCAGCTCTTGTTTGAGTCCAACCGTGCTAGGATAGAATCTTGTATTCGATTGTCTATTTGTTTTGCACTGCATGTAATCGGGTATTCGCGAGGCCACTTTTTATGATTAGTGAGGATTCATTAGTAGCAAGGGTAGTGATTGGGATGGAAATTCCTAGGGAGCTAGGAAGAGTAGGTATATATGCCGGTGCGGGCATATATGTGTAGTTGCGGCGAGAAGCTACTTGAACCCCTCGGGATGGGACTCGGAACGAGCGATGATAGGCGTGGAAGGTAGTAGTAGAGCTCCTACTACCGGAAGCACAGGATCAGTGCTCGAGTCGGGAAAGTCGCGAGGATTCCAAGGAGCTGAGCGTGAGTGTTGTTGATGTGAGTTATTAGGTGCTAATAACTCGTTGTATGTTTCTTCTTTATAGAATGGCCATCACTAGGAGGAGCAACGCGACTGAGCCGCGAGCTGAGGCGGGGATCACGGAGGAGCAGATCCGAGAGATGATTGCAGCAGAGGTAGCGCATGCGGTCGGGGAGGCAATCCCCGAGATTATCACCGCCATACAAGATCAGGTGACGGTTCTGCTAGAGGAACGCATTGCAGCGATTCCGCCGCCTGCTGGGGGACAGCCCCGTACTCGAGAGTTCCAGTACCGGGATCTCTCTGCCTGTTCTCCCCCGGAGTTCAAGGGAGACTCGAACCCAACTGTTAGCATGCGTTGGGTTTCTGATATGGAGTGTGCCTTCTTGACCTGCGGCTGCCCGGATAATCTGAAGGTCCGTTTTGCTGTGAATTTGCTTCGCGATGGGGCGAAGGATTGGTGCGCCTCAGCGCTGACTCTTGCTGAGCGTACTACCCTTACGTGGGAGGAGTTCGTTACTCGGTTCCGTGCCGAGTACGTGCCTCCGGTGGAGATGGAGAGGATAGCGAAGGAATTCTTGGAGCTAACCCAGACCTCGGAGACTGTTAAAGAGATGAACAAGAAATTTACTGAGATGGCGCTGTTTTGTCCTCAGTATGCCGCTTCGGAGGAAATGAAGATGGCTCGGTATAAGGATATGTTACGTACCGAGATCAGGGAATTTGTGAGCACGGTGCCGTACACTTCTTTGTCAGCAATGATGGATGCAGCCCGGAGAAGGGAGCTGGAGTTAGAGACCCAAGCCAGAAAGAGAAAGGCAGCACAGGCGGTGACGCCAATCTCTGCGGTGCAAAAGAAGTCAAAGTTTTCTGATTCGCGCGGAAGTTCGAGGAGTGGTGGGTTTAAACCCGGGGTTTCTAGTGGGAAGAAAACTGGCGGGTGTTTCAAGTGTGGGCAGTCCGGTCATCACAGCCGGGATTGCAAGTCGCCTTTGATGATCTGCTTTAGCTGCAAGCAGACGGGTCACGTGAGGGCCAATTGTCCGAACGCGAGAGCAGATGTTGGGGGTGGTGCACAGAGGGCTCCTGCAAATGCCCCACTGCGCATCACTGACGGTCGTACGGGTCAGCCGGGGGCAGAGGCAGCCCGAGGTAGAGTCCACCAGCTGAAGGTGGAAGAGGCGCAGGCGACGCCTAAGGTGGTGACAGGTATGTTTTATCCCCCTCTTTCTTTTCGTCTTTCCTTTTCATGCCTTGTTTTTATATGTTGTTAATTGTATGTTAGGTACGTTTCTAGTTAACTCGGTGCCTGCGGTTGTAATGTTTGATAGCGGGGCTACTCATTCATTTGTGTCTCGCACTTTTAGCGAGAGTTTGGGCCGAGTGGTGGGACGGTTAGGATGTCCTTTGGTAGTCGAGGTTGCCGATGATCGAACCTTGACGGTTACGGATGTGTATCGGGGATGCACGTTGGAAATCTCGGGTGTGAGGTTTCCCATAGATTTGATTCCGATAGCTATGCGAGAGCTTTGTGTGATTGTGGGCATGGATTGGATGGACGCGTTTGATGCAGAAATTGTTTGTCGCCACAAACAAGTGCGGGTTCGAACCCCAAGCGGGGGAGAGCTGTTGATTCAGGGAGACTCGCCCAGACGGACTACGGCAATATGTTCAGCGGCGAGGGCTCGGAGACACCTTCAGCATAGTGGTCAGGGGTACTTGGCGTATGTGATTGATACGCGTATTGACGAGGCGAAGAAGACTGCCGAAGATGTGCCAGTCGTGAGGGAGTTTGCCGATGTGTTTCCCGACGAGTTACCGGGGATACCTCCCGAACGACAGGTGGAGTTTCGAATCGATCTGATTCCGGGTGCTGCTCCGGTGGCCAAGGCACCCTATCGTCTGGCTCCACCGGAAATGAAGGAACTGTATGATCAGTTGCAGGAACTTCTCGAGAAAGAGTTCATTAAGCCGAGTTGTTCACCGTGGGGAGCTCCGATCTTGTTCGTGAAGAAGAAGGATGGATCTCAACGAATGTGCATTGATTACCGGGAGCTGAATAAGCTTACGGTAAAGAATCATTATCCTCTGCCAAGGATTGACGACTTGTTCGATCAGTTGCAGGGAGCCTCGTGGTTCTCTAAGATTGACCTAAGATCCGGGTATCATCAGATGCGGGTACGAGGTGAGGATACGGAGAAAACGGCCTTCCGGACGCGGTATGGCCATTACGAGTTCGTGGTGATGCCTTTCGGACTCACCAACGCACCAGCAGCGTTCATGGACCTCATGAACAGGGTATGCAGCCCGATGCTGGATCGCTCGGTGATCGTATTCATCGACGATATTCTCGTATATTCGAAGACGAAAGAAGAGCACGAGGTGCATTTGCGGGAAGTTTTGGATGTGTTGAGGCGGGAGAAGCTTTATGCTAAGTTCTCCAAGTGTGAATTCTGGTTACGGGAGGTCCAATTCCTAGGACATGTCGTGAATCAGAACGGTATCATGGTCGATCCGGCCAAGATCTCAGCGGTAATGCGGTGGGAGGTGCCGAAAACTCCTACCGAGGTGCGGAGTTTTCTCGGGTTAGCAGGGTACTATCGGAGATTTATCCAAGATTTCTCCAAGATTGCCTTGCCTATGACTCGACTGACGAAGAAAACTGCAGCTTTCAGTTGGGGTGAAGATCAGCAGAAGGCATTTGAGGAGCTACGCAGACGTTTATGCGAGGCTCCTGTGTTGACTTTGCCCGAGGGTATGGAGGACTTGGTGGTTTATTGCGATGCTTCATATCAGGGGTTGGGTGCCGTGCTTATGCAACGCGGCAAGGTCATAGCTTACGCTTCGAGGCAGCTGAAGCCTCACGAAGCGAACTACCCGACTCATGACTTGGAGTTGGGAGCAGTGGTGTTTGCTCTGAAGATTTGGAGACACTATCTTTATGGTGTCAAGTGTACTATTTACACTGATCATAAGAGCCTTAAATACCTGATGGATCAGCAAAATCTTAATATGCGTCAGCGAAGATGGCTTGATGTGGTCAAGGATTACGACTGCGAGATACTTTACCACCCGGGTAAAGCGAATGTAGTCGCGGACGCACTTAGCCGACATCCGGTTGGGGGACCGCTGAAGGGTCTGTGTCAGCGATTAACAGTAGTTGCACCTCTTCTGGAGTCGATAGGTGTCGCTCAGGAGGTGGCCGTGTTGGCGGAAAATGCAAAACGTGAGAGGGTTTCGGGAGAGATTCCGAAATTAATACGGGATAGTCGAGGATTATTGACCCGTTATGGTAGAGTTTGGGTCCCATTCACCGGTGGGAACCGACAGATGCTATTGGACGAGGCGCATAAGTCCAAGTTTTCAATTCATCCGGGAGCTACCAAAATGTACAGAGACTTACGGGAAGACTATTGGTGGCCCGGCATGAAGCGGGATGTAGCCAAGTGTGTGGAGGTATGTTTGACCTGTCGGAAGGTCAAGGCGGAGCACCAGCGACCGCACGGGAAATTGCAGCCTTTGGAGATTCCGGTGTGGAAGTGGGAGCAGATTACGATGGATTTCATCACGAAGCTTCCCAAAACTCAGCGAGGGAATGATACCATCTGGGTAATTGTGGATCGTCTGACTAAGAGCGCTCACTTCTTGGCGATTAAAGAGAGCTTCTCGGCGGATAAGCTCGCGGAGGTTTTCATCCGAGAGATTGTAACTAGGCACGGGGTGCCAGTCTCGATTGTCTCGGATCGGGATACTCGTTTCACCTCCCGGTTTTGGGAGAAGTTTCAGAATGAGATGGGTACGCGGTTGCATTTCAGTACAGCATTTCATCCTCAGACCGACGGGCAGAGCGAGCGTACTATTCAGACACTTGAGGACATGCTGCGAGCATGTGTGATTGACTTCGGGGGTAGTTGGGATCAGTATCTTCCACTAGCTGAGTTCTCCTATAATAACAGCTATCACGCTAGCATCGGTAGAGCGCCGTACGAAGTGTTGTATGGCCGGAAGTGTCGGACGCCCGTTTGCTGGGGCGAGGTTGGTCACAGAGTGCTGGGGAGCACCGATGTTGTGCTAAAGACGACGGAAATGATCCAGATGGTGCGGGATCGGTTAGTCACTGCTCAGAGCCGACAAAAGAGTTACGCAGATAAGAGACGATCGGACTTGGAGTTTCAAGTCGGGGATTACGTTCTTTTGAAAGTATCACCCTGGAAAGGGGTAATCCGTTTTCGCAAGCGGGGAAAGTTGGGTCCCCGATATATCGGACCGTACAAGGTCATCGCGCGTGTGGGGAAAGTAGCTTACCAATTGGAGCTACCAGAGGAGCTGAGCCTGATCCACAGCACGTTCCATGTCTCTCAGTTGCGGAAGTGTGTGATGGATGAGTCTGCAGTAGTTCCCCTCGAAGATATTCAGATTGACGAGCGACTCAACTATGTGGAGAAGCCAATAGCCATCGTCGAGAGGAAGACGAAGACTCTGCGGAACAAAATTATTGGATTGGTGAAGGTCCAGTGGCAGCACCGAAAGGGTTCAGAGTGGACGTGGGAACCAGAAGCCGAGATGCGGGAGAATTACCCGAAGCTGTTTGCAGGCGTGGACTTCGGGGACGAAGTCTAATCCAAGCGGGGGAGAGTTGTAAAACCCGTGTCCCGGTACGTTATTAATTATTATTTTTTTTCAGTAATTTAAACGTTTACCGTTATTTGTTTGAGGTTAGTGGTTTGGTGTCAAAAAGGACCAAAAATGTTAAAAATCCATGTTTAGTGAAGTTTGTATGTTAGGTGTAGTTGGGAGGGGGCTAATGTGAACTTTTGGAACAACATGCATGGGTCTCGGCCCATGGCCGGACTCCACACCCCCCCTGTTTTCTTAATTGCCTTGCTAGACAATCAAACCCAACGAGTTTCCACAACCCTAGTAACTCCTTCTTTGTGGTGAGGTGCGGCAGCGAGAGAGAGTGAGATAGAGAAGAAACCGAGAGAGAGCAAGAGAGCGTGACCTGCTGTTCGCCGGAAAGAGAGGGAGACTGCCGGAGGTCGCTGTCGCCACCACCTGCTGTTCGCCGGAGTTTCGAGGGAGGGAGGAGCGAGTGCGATTTCGTGACGTCGTCGTAAGGTAATCACCTCTCATGTTTCGTTTTCTTTCCTTCTCTTTCCCGTCGCCGCCGCCGTTCGCCGCCGCTGTGGCGGTGGTGGATGGACGGCCGTGGCTGCCGTTGTGGGTTCGTGTGCGTGAGGCTGGTCGAGAGAGAGAGGGAGAATGGTCGGGTGTTGTCTCGTGCAATCGTAATCGAAAACCACCGCCGGCCGCCGCTGGCCGCCGCCGGCCGCCGCCGGTCGCCACCGGCGACCACCACTGCCGGAGATGGCAGTGGGTGGCGCGTGGCCGTGACCAGACCTTAGTCCCTATTGAACCCTTAACCCGTGACTTAATCGTTAAGCCGTATAATTTAAACCGTTGCTTCTAAAATCATTCTTTTTATGCGAAAAAAAAATGGTCCAGCCCCTGTTTTGTGACGGCAATAACTTTTCCGTCGTAACTCCGATTGAGCCGAAACTGGCGCCCACGCTTCGAGCTCGGGACCGGGCACGTTTTCTATGTTTTGGCGGAAAACTGGTTCGGCCTCGAGTTGGGAGAAAAAGTGGTCGCAAGTTCTGCGGTTCGTCATTTCATGTGAAAATTCTGGAATCTGTCTCGGTTTTGCGAAAGCCGTAACCTTTTACTCGTAACTCGTTTTGAGGTGATTTTGGTGGCCATAGTTCCCTATTCGAGTCGGGAAGGTTTTTCGTGTTTCGCCGAAAGTCTGATTTAAACCGTAGCTAGGCTGTTTTGGACTGTTTATGCAGGCTGGACCGAAACTGGCAGTTTCGGGTAACCGTTCGTATTTAATTCATAGTAAATTATAGGAAAATCGTTAGGAGGCGTATAATATGTCCTTGGAACCCCAACTCAGAGGACTTTCTGGTCATGAAATATTATTGGGATTTTTCTAGATTTAAGAGGGTCGAAACGGGTCCCGAGCAGACCTGTTTGGGTGATCGGAAATTAGTTTTAGTGACGTTTTAAGCGTGTGTCGTGTCATAGGGTCCGGGTCTCGTATTGACACGTTTTGACATGCGTTTAGGTGCTGGAAGGTGACCGTGATTGTGAAGCTTGATTCGTGTTGATTAAGCTAGGCGCGCATTTGAGGTGAGTTCTCTCACTGTGTAGTTAGGGGTTGTATGCATGTCATAATAGTTTGCATGTAATACTGTCCTTGTGGTGTGAACTAGTTGTTGTGGTGTGTAATATTTGATTGGTTTGTATGCTTGGTATAAATGTGTTACCTTACGTTTCGGTGGGACCGATGCCTCGATGGTACTGAGGTGTCGGTTATATTACAATTCGGTGGGACCGAGGCCTCGATGGTACTGAGGTGCTGGTTATATTACAATTCGGTGGGACCGAGGCCTCGATGGTACTGAGGTGCTGGTTATATTACAATTCGGTGGGACCGAGGCCTCGATGGTACTGAGGTGGTTGGATACATAATTACCTGTAGATGTTTACTCGTTTTATGTGTCTGTGATGTTGTTGCTTATGAGCGGGTAGGGGTGATGTGTATGTAATTCCTACCTGCGCATGTGTTTGAATTCACTAAGCTTCGTGCTTACCCTTTCCCAATAAACTGTGGTTTCAGGTACGAGTGGCTCTAAGGCGTGACGGGTACACACTGGCGCACGGGATGAGCTGTCTGATATTGGTTTTATTTATTGAACATTGTTTCCGCTAGTTTCTGAATTTCTTGAACGACATTTATGATTTTGCAATTAATATGTTGGGATTATTTAATGAGTTTTTTTATATATAAAGCGTTTAATTAAAATTTTAAATTTCCTTGAAATTTTGGGACGTTACAGTCCTCAGAGGAACAAACTCCACCACCACTCATACCAATCATTCCACAAATGGTAGAATCTTCTACCAAGGTAAGAAGAACGACAGAGGCTATACAAGAAGAAGATCCACATTGATGACCATCTTCCTCGCACCACTCAGTGGACAAAAAGCCATCCTCCAAGCCAAATAATCGGAGAACCTTCTGACTCAGTAAAAACCAGGTCTGCCACTGCTAATTTTTGTTTCTTTACAAATTTTATTAGTGTGATAGAACCAAAGAAGATTTCTGAAGCACTAGATGACCCAAACTGGGTAGACGCCATGCAAGAAGAACTTCTGCAGTTTGAGCGTAACAGAGTATGGACTTTAGTACCTCTGCCACGAGGGAAATAGGCCATTGGGACTAAGTGGGTCTACAGGAATAAGAAGGATGAAGATGGAGTGGTCATCAGAAACAAAGCACGATTGGTGGCCAAAGGTTATAGACAAGAAGAAGGCATAGATTACGATGAGACTTTTGCTCCTGTCGCACGGCTCGAAGCAATAAGAATATTCTTAGCCTTCGCAGCCCACAGAGGTTTTAAAGTCTATCAGATGGACGTAAAATCAGCTTTTCTCAACGGTGAAATCCAAGAAGAGGTTTACGTAAATCAGCCACCAGGGTTTGAAAGCTCAAAGTTCCCAAGGCATGTATACTACCTTGAAAAGGCTCTGTACGGACTGAAACAGGCTCCAAGAGCATGGTACGAACGACTTTCTACCTTTCTTCTAGTAAATGGCTACAACAGAGGTACAACAGATACTACCTTATTCTATAAATGTAAAAACAGTGAAATAATGCTTGTACAAATCTATGTGGACGACATAATTTTTGGGTCTTCTAACACAGAAGAGTGCAAAAGTTTTTAAAAACTCATGCAGAGTGAGTTTGAAATGAGTATGATGGGAGAACTAACATTCTTCCTCGGACTCCAAGTCAAACAAACATCAGAGGGAATTTTTATAAATCAGGCCAAATATGTCTCTGACATTCTTTTCAAGTATAGCCTCTCTGATACCTCTGCAATGAAAACTCCAATGGCCACTGGAAATAAGTTATCCTTAGATTCAGATGGCATCTCTGTAGAATGCACTCTCTGCAGAGGCATGATTGGATCTCTGTTAGACTTAACAAGCAGACCTGACATTATGCATGCCACATGTCTTTGTGCACGTTATCAAGCTAATCCAAAGAAATCACACTATGATGCTGTGAAAAGAATCTTTAGATATCTAAAGGGGACCAAAAATCTCGGTCTCTGGTATCCACAGAACTCTGGTTTTAGTCTTAAAGCTTATACAGATTCAGACTATGGAGGGTGCATGCTCGACAGAAAGAGTACCTCTGGGAGTTGTCAATTCCTAGGTGGTAAACTAGTCAGTTGGACCTCCAAAAAACAAAATTGTGTCTCAACATCCACTGCAGAAGCTGAATACGTTGCTGCTGCTAGCTGTTGTTATCAGGTTCTATGGATGAAGACTCAGCTAAAAGACTACGGCCACATCCTATTCAAAATACCAATCTTCTGTGATTCCAAGAGTGACATTGATATCTCTGCCAATCCTGTGCAACACTCAAAAACCAAGCATATCGATATAAGGTACCATTTCTTGAAACATCATGTTGAATACGGTACAATCGAAATGCATTTCGTGCCCACAGAATACCAACTCGCGGACTTATTCACCAAAGCTTTAAACGAGAAAAGATTCAATTTCTTGGTGGGTAAGTTAGGAATGATCAATATGACGTAAAAATCCTCTGTAAGTATAGCTTTATCTTCTGTAAATATGTATATATTTCTAATTATTTTTGCTTTAATTAATTTATTTCTGTATGTAAATTCTCAATCTTAAATAGTTCTTAAAATCACAGAGCTTCTGTAAGTCTACTCAGAACCTCTGACAACACCTACAGAACCTCTGGAAAATATGACCTATGTTCTATGCAAAACTTATCATTCTTTGATCCAAGCATAGGTCAAGGGGGAGCAAAAGGAAAATTCCTGATCTACAGAGGTGATTAGATCTAGGGGGAGCAAAAAGGGATCCTGAAATGATCTACAGAGGTAAAACTTTCAAGGGAAAGCCAAAGAAGAATGTCAATGAATCTATATCGACAGAAGTCATACATCACTGCCGAGAAAAGAAGAACCAAAAGGTATGTCTCTCGCACAAAAGGTTTTTGAAAACAGTTTTCTAGGACACAAATTGTCAAATATGTCCTAAATATACTGTGAATAACATTTCAAAAATCAAAAGATCAAATAGTTTCATAAAAATTGAGTTATGAGAAATTTAAGGTCACAGAGCTTCTGCTGAGCTCAACAGAAGCTCTGCCAGAAATATGCTCTGAGATCGCAACTTTAACCTCTATCGATATTTTGGAATGTTATCTCGGAAACCAAACAGACTCACCACGACCTTCTCGAACAAAACTTTTTCCATAACAATTTTTTGGACACCAACTTTCAAATATGTCCGAAAAACATCTCTTAACACAGATCAAAAATTGGATGATCAGAAAAGTTAATAGAATTTTCGTTATGAGATTTTTCCCCCTCACAGGCCTTCTGCTGGCCCTCCCAGAGCTTCTGCAAGTTCCAACAGAGCCACAAAACCTCTGCGAGTAAAAACTCTTAACTAAAAATCCTATTTGATCCTCTCCAATGCCTTTACAAAACGTTTTTGATTAAAAAGGAACCCCACAGAAGTCATGATAACAATGAGATATATGAGAAAGGGATACACATCAAAGATTTTCAAAATCACAGAACCTCTATAAACTACAGAAGTTCTGTCAATCTGTTACTTGGGCATTTCTGTAGTAATAACGGTTACTTTTACTGAGAGTGAACTACATGTGGCTAAGAATAACCCCACGCGCCTAGCATTAATGGGCCGCGCACGACGTCCTGTCATCCTCTGACATGGCCTACGTGTCCCATTTTCATTGGGCGTACATGGAACGTTTTATGTGGAAAGTTGAACCCGCCGTTCTAACTTGAGTTCGGATTCCAAATTTTAATCCATTGCCATATATTTTACTCTTTTGAATTCTACCGTTTTACCCTCCTATAAAAACCAAGCTTACCCTCTCATAAACGTTTTACAAACTCTCATTCTTCTCCGGCGAAACCTGCAAATTTCTTATTCTCAGTACCAAATGGCTTCATCTTCTCAAGCTATCTCCCCTGCACACTCTCCGACGACCTCACCAGAACATTCACCTGCTCATTCTGAACATTCAGAAAACCCCAACCCTGCCCAAAACATTGAACTAGAAGATTCCAGCGATTCAGCAGACTTTGCTCCAACCACACATCTTCAAAACTTCATAGCAAATGATCATTTCGAAAAAGTACTACCAATCAAATCCAACAATTGCTATTTAGTCACCTCACCCACTGCTTTCGGCGAAGCCCATGCCATTCTTCTAAACATAGTGGAAAATCATATCCTCTTCCCTTTACTCTCAAGAACCCCAAAGAAAATTCCAGTAAGATATCTGAACCAGTTTTGGCAAAGTTGCCGATTTGATAAAGATGATTCTCTTATCAAAGGATACATTTCAAAACCCGACAAATCTGAGCATCTGGAAATCAAGTTCAATAGAACAATGTTCTCACTTGAATTCAACCTACCAACAAGGGGTCTTCTTGGATTAAAGAAGTACGCAGAGCAACCAACAGACGACGAGATCTGTCGTTTCCTAGAAATTCTTGGGTACAACACACCACTAAGGAAGAGAAATGACTTCCGCAGAGGCAGATTACCACCTCTGTGGAACACCTTGTTCTCAATTATTAACAGATGCCTGACAGGGAAGATAGGCAGTATTGACCAGAGCTCACATCAGATATTAACCATCATGTATGGGGTTTACTATGATCTCCCACTGGATTACGCGACCATAATGATGCAAGAGATCATTAACACCATCGACAGAAAGAACAACACAAGAAGGGTCAAAGAGAACGATCCTAAGTTTCTACCACCTCTGCAATTCCAAAGAATACTGGGAGTCTTGTTCGAACCTCTGTTGCTAATACAGAAATGGCCAATGGAAGGGCCAACTCCCAAACAGTTTCCAATGAGCAAAAATATTCCCACTGATCATGTAGATGGCTACACACACTGCAGACCTTTGTCAAGGAAACTTCTGAAGTATGCCTCGAATAAAACCCTTAAGAAAGAGTATATACGCAATCATAGAACTCCTAAACCGAGTCCTATGACACCCCCGCGTTTAGGTGTCCCCCTAGGAACAATGATTGCATAACCTCTTTCCACTCAAGAAGAAAAAAATAACAAATTAGCAAAACACATGGCTATTCAACTTAGCTTCATAGCCAAACGTGCAGAGCTCATGGGAAAGAAGTCCTCTTCAAAATCAAAAAGGAGGAAAACTGCAGAAGGCACCTCTACAAGCGCTGCAGAAGATCAACCTTCACCTCCTCATGCCACAGAAATTGGCTCCTCTGCTCCTCCCTCTTCTCCAAAACAGAAGAAGAAAAGAAAATCAAAAACCACAGAGGAAGGGGCACCAAAACCAAAGAGGAGGAAATCCAAAAAGAAGCATGGTAAACCACTTGAAAAATCGGTTACCATAGAAGAGGAAGCAATCGCAGAAGAAAGAACTGCAGAAGAAGAAGATGCAGAAGAATAAATGACAGAAGAGGGATATCAATCGCCCCATCAATCCCCAGAGCGTTTTGCTCACCAAGGAAACATTAACGATTTCCTACAGAACCCCGACATTGCCAACACTTTAAATACAGCAGGGTGGACGGCACAACCTCTCGACCACCATTCCCCAGAAGAACAATACTTCTCTATTTCTGGCATTGACACACATCTGCAAGAAGATGATCAAACACCCAGAGATCAATCAGCTGAGACACCTATTATTCTACAGAACCCCTTCATTCAGCAAGGATTGGACGTTCACAGAAGGAGTCCAAGCCCAGCTTCAGAAGAAATAGGAAAAACAGAAGCTCAGTGGAATAGAGACGAATTAACAGAGACAAGAATGGAGGTCTCAGAGGTAGATTCAGACGAAGAAGAAGTTGTCTGGATACGGAAAGGTCTCTATCATCCACACGTCATGAGGTTATACGGCTCTCATCAAATGTATGACTTCTTAGGCACAGAGCAAGGAACTTCAACAGAAGATAGAGAAGAAGCACTAAGCCATCGGATATCTACAGAAGCTGAAAAGATAGACAATAATGTAGTGCTTGGATGCTTAACAGCAGAGGAAACAAGAAAAGATGCCTGGATTAATAGAGGCACACAACCAAAACCAACTCCCAGTGCAACCCACACATCTAACTCCGCAGGTCTAGTTGCAGAGGGAGTTATTGAAATAGAGCAGCACAGCTCGATCCAAACCCAACCCAACCAGCCAGAAGTCACTCTTTTGACTTATGCGCCCACAAAAACCGGGGAATCCATTCCTAGGGAGTCTCCTCAAAGAGACTCACCTATAGTTCGTGATCAATCGCCCCAGATCACACTAGAACACCCTACGGATGAATTCGTTTCCTCTGCCACGCACGAAATAGGGACAACCCTTCTTTCAGAGAGAAGTAGTAAGCACAACGACGAAGAGACTCTAGACAAGTCTCCGAGTCAACAGAAGGATAATCTAGTACCCACTTCTGAAGTGGATCTAGACAATGTCGTTCACAGAACTTCTGTAGAGTTTGAAGCACTAGATGCTTCTGCTCGAAGATCAGATGGAAATCCTTCCACCCCCAACGTACAAACAAGGGTGAACGAAAGTGTCCCAGGAGCAGGGACTCACTCTGGAGACGAATGTGTTCCTCCAGAGGTTACACCAGGGACACAAGTATCAAGGGATGAGTTCCAAACCCTTGTCACCTCTGTGAACCAAACCATGAAAGAGTTGCAAAGCTCTTTAACATCTTTTGCAGAGAAAACATCAACGGCCATGCTGAATCTGAACACCAAAATGGACAATCTGTCCACAGAGGTGAAAACAGCCATCACATAGATGAAATCTTCTACGCAAACAACTGCAACAACTACAGCCACTTCTACTGCTAAAGATTTTGGAATTACCGCAACTTCTGCATTCAAGGAATCAGTAAAACATTTCCTTGAACAAATGAACAAGCAATCCAACAAATCACAGAGCATCACACCCGCAGATCTACAGAAGGCTCTGCAAAACGTTCAAGCAGAAGCAATGCGCAACACAATACTGATGCAGCCTAAATACTACATGACCAGAGCACAGCTAACAGAGCTCGGCCAGAATGTCATAAACCAGGTCACAGAAGTCATTGTCTCCTTCACTGCTGCAAATGCCAACTACGTCAAAGAGTTCAGAAAAAGTGTCGGCAGAATGCGCTTCAACACAGAAGCAGAGCTTGCAACTCTTTTCGGCCTCTGTGACGATGTATGTGCGAAGTTGATGGCCGCAGGAGCAGAACTACCAAAGAAACCCAAAGCTTCCTGCAGAGCAGAGGGTACTTCTGATAAAAGTCAGGATGATTCTGATGATGACCATCCTGGTCCATCAGATAATCCTGAGGGGGGGAATATAAGGGAAAAAGCTACGACCAGAGGAATACAAACTCCGCCAATCGCAGCAGAACCAATCAGTCAAGCCCCTCCAGAACAAACCCAAGATCAACAACAAAATCAACAGACCACAGAGACAACACCCATCTCTGTGGAATCAAGTCCTGAAGAAACCAATATTCCAGAAGTTGATCAGCATACCACAAAGGCAACAACCACCCCTGTGGTAATCAACTTGGAAAAGAGTCCTTCAACAAAATCAACAGAAAAACCCCAAACCATACCAAGAAGAAAATCGATTGCCACCAAACCAATAAGAGCAACGACCTCTGCGACCTCTGCTTCTGATATTCTGAGAAAGATGCACAATACAATGACTGATCGAATGTCGCAGAGAGAAGAAGAAAGGCACAGGTTCACATTAGCTTTCAAAATGGCAAGAAGATTCGATGTCCAATCTTCACCAACAGAAATAGAGCTCACAGAAGAAGTCACCAAAGAACCTCCAACAGAGGTTACAGAGCAACTCAAGCCAACAGAACCATCGCCACAAAAGTCCTCTAAAACACAAGTGTCAAAACCTACAGAGGCAACCATCAAGCCAACAGAAGCACCAACCTCCAAACCTACAGAAGAAACAGGTTCTGCACCTCCAAAAGCCAAAGACAAGGGCAAAGCAATACTGACAGAAGAGCCCAAGAAAAAGAAATCATTGCCCAAGCCTACAGAGAAATTGATGAAGAGCGCCTTTGATGCCTTCCAAACTCCAAAGCCTGAAGAAGTTGATTGGGCATATGGATTAAAGCCCCTGTCAGACATTCCACTTACTGGCAGAGCTGCAGAAGTTGTTCAACAGATGGAGAGTCTCAAAAGACAAGTACCACAACCTGGTCCAACACATGAAGAGATGGAAGAAGTGGTATACAAATACCTCTATAAACAAACCTTTCAAACCAATCATCCAACAGATCATGTGACAGATTCAAGGATCAGAGAAGAATTTGAGAACATCTTCACAAGGACAAAGCCAAGAACCAAAGCAGATGTCTTCTCAATCCACAAGATCAAAAAGGTAATCTTCTACAAGTTCTCCTTTACAAGAACCTATCCAAGGGTCAGGTACAATCTTTACAAAGTCAGAAGAGAAGACAATTCAGAAACCACCTTCGCTGATGCTGACCTAAGAAATATCAATCCTTATGATCTACCTGACCTTCTGCAATGGACAAAGGACAACTACAACACAGAGGCAAACACCAGAGCCTATCAAGTGTTAAGAAAAGCAATGAGGGAAAAGCTTCTGATCTTCAGTATGATAGATTTTCAACTGGGAAAGGATCTTGGTCTCAAACATCTAAATTTACGACCACCAGAAGATCGCTGCCCACCAGACGCCGTGCCCAACTCTATCATTACAGAACCAAGATTCGGGTTAGTATTTCAAAACCCACAAGGTGAAATCAAACTATTTGTGTGCATGGATTGTCAGAAGTACGCAACTAGTACTCTGAACAAGTTCAGAGCAAGCCTTGTAAAATATAGAGGTACAGAGAAAATGGATAGAGATGCTGCAGATACTTTCATCCGAGAGATTGATGCCACAATTCGCCTAAGAGAACTCTACATCAGTTTCTACAAAGAGATCAGAAGAATCGGAAGAGACAATAGAAGCTTCAACGATTTCAAAGATGCCAAAATCTGATTCTCAAACCTCAAATCTCTGCAAACCAAGTCAAAAGTTTATCTTTCATTGTACTCAAATGTAAAATGCCTCTGGCATATGTCTGAATGAAAGAACTTTTGAGGTATTGTTTAACCTCTGTCTTATCTAACTTAGCCTAACTAAACTCAAGTTAATTTTTTTATTTTTCACTACTTAGGTGGAGATTGTTAGCTTCAATCTTCCTAATCATAGAAGTATTTAGAAGTAGTGAAAAATAGGCTAAGTGAAGAAAGCCTCTTACATAGGCTCTGCCGAACTTACCGAGAGATCAAGGTCAAGAAGCTACATAAGCTAAAGAGGCGCCCTACAGAAGCTCTGTCATACGCACAAAGAATACCAAAGACTCGGAATCCGGTGAAGACTGCTCTTCTAAGGACCAAACCGCAGAACCTCTGTGGCACTTCACAGAGCCTCTGCGGTCTTCAACAAAGACTTAAAAGATATTTATAATATCTTGCTACTGTTACAGGACCTGTTCATCAACTTGCATGGTAGCATGGCCTGTCCAACTGCAACGTGTCAAACTCTGGTTGGATTCAATAGGGCTTAGTACATAATAGACGTCTGCTGCATTAAATGCAATACAGTACGTCCAACTGTTCATGCCATCCGTCCAACTATTCATACCATCCTTTGTGAATAGTAGCATATGCTTTATGGTCCCCTTAGAGTAGTATATAAGGATGACTCATGTTGAGTTCTTCCTATTAATCTATCAATCCAGCGATCGATCAATCGAACACTTTGAGAAAAAACATCACAAGAACACACAGCTTAAACACCTTGAGAGTCATATCTGTTTTAAAGCTTTGCTTACTCACTGTTCTTGAATTTGTTCTTAATACATATATTCAGTAAACTTTGAGATATTATTTCCTGTTCACTGTTTATTTATATTGTGTTCTAAATCTATCAATCATATCTATTAGTTATTCAAATACGCTTCCGCATCAAACATAAATTCGAACTAATAGATCTGACAATCTTGTATAAGCAAAACGGGAACCAACAAACTCTAATGAACACCAGCTTGGATACCTCTAGGTGGAACATGAATGACGCTCCTGACTACCACACCCTAGAGTTCCATGTGGCAGATGTGGACTCTGATCTAGAGATGGCAGAAATCTCTGCCAGAACAGAAATCCTTGCCTCTCCTCAGACAACAGATTTCGATCCGAATCTTGCGCATACAGACGAACTACATGTTACAGAGGATTTATGGGACGAAGAAGTAGAGTCCAAGATACATACTCCAGAGGTTTCAGGACCCTTAGGAGAGAAATCGACCGAAAAAGATGCCGGTGTTAGCAGAGGCACATACCCCTTACTCTCCCTAATGCTACCCTTATTCCTAGTCTCGCCAGTCTAGTGGCAGAAGAGGCTATTGAAACAGAGCTGCACGGCTCGATCCCAACCCTAACCAACCAGCCAGAGGAACCTCTTTCATCCTCTGTGCCTACAGAAACCGGGGAAGCCCAACAGATGGTGTCCTCTCAAAAGGACACTATTCTTTTTCGTGACACTTCGCCCCAAGTCACAACAGCAATCCCAACAGAGGAATTCGTTTTCTCTGCCACACACACAAATATAGAAACAAACCGCTCTTCAGAGGAGCGTAGAAAGCACAGAGACGAAGGGATTCTATACAAATCCCCGAGTCAAAATAAGGTTCCCTCTGTCCCCACCTCTGGAGTGGATCAAAGTAGGATCCCTGACAGAACATCCATAGAGGTAGAGGCTTCTAAAGCCTCTTCTTGAGGATTGGATGGAAGTCCTGCCGATCTCAACCTCAATGCAGGATCGAAAGCAGGCACCTCAGGAACATAGGTCCACTGTGGGGAAGAATGTGTTCCCTCAGAGGTTACACCAGGTTCGCATGTCATGAAGGGTGAGCTCCAAACCTTTGTCACCTCTGTGACCAATCAACTTGCTGAGTTGAAAAGCGTAGTGAGTTCTCTTGCAGAAAACTCTAAGAAGGCCCTGGAAGATCTGTCAAGAAAACTACAAACCTTATCCACAGAAGTTCAGGGTCACACTTCAACGCTCAATTCCATCAAGAATACTTCTGCACAGAGCGCCACGTCTTCTGCAACTCAAGCTTCGATCGAACAACTGACAAAAGAGTTGAAAGAAGCCAGAAAAATTGTTGAGGCTCTGTCCAAGCCACCATCCTCTGCCACTCCAGCCTTAACCACCAATGATCTACGCAAGGCTCTGGAGCAAGTGCAAGAATCAACGATAGAGCAAATGCAAGCTCTGAAGCCACAGGACTACATTACCAGAGCTCAATTGACAGAGTTGGGCCAAGGCGTGCTAAACGAGTTTACTTAGTTCATAAAAGCCTTCACTACAGCCAACGCATCCTACATCAAAGACTTTTAAGCTAGTGTGGGTAAGCTAAGGTTTAATTCAGAAGCAGAGGTAGCCTACCTTCTAGGAATCTGCGATGATTTATGTGCGAAGATGATCGCTGCAGGGGCCACCCAGCCAAAGAAGCCTCCCACTACATGTCAGGCAGAGGCAAGCAAAGATCAGGGTAAGCATGATGACTCTGAGGACGAGGATGACAAGTACTCAGATCATCTTGAGGGGAGAAAAAGGACAACAGAGCTTCAAAACCATCTTCTGCGAACAAACCCTTGAGCATCCTTCCTCTGCAACAAGTCCCTCTAGAAGAAACCTCTAACTCCCCAAAGAAAACCACAGAGGCAATACCCACCTCTGTGGAAATAAACCAACCCTCTGAAGACCTTCCATCCCCAACACCCCAAACAGAAACTAACCTACCCTCACCCACACCCCCTAAAGACCAACCACGACCCAAAACACCAAGGGTCAAATCCATCGCCCAGAAAACCAAGAACATATTTGAAGACACCAACATCAACAAAGCCTAACCCAAAACCAACTCAACAACCCCCAACAGAAGCTCAACCCAAAGTACAAACGAAAACCCAAACCCAGCCTCAGAGAACTCCTCAAAAGGTTAAACCAGCAGAGGTACCCCCACCAAAACCAAAAACACAAAATCCTCCAAGCATCCAACATAAGAAACATACAGAGATACCACCGACTAAACCCACAACATAAGTACCCCCACCTCCACCTCAAACCAAAACCAAGAGCTCAACAGAGGTATCCAAACCAAAACCCTCAACCAAAGACAAAGGCAAAGAAATTGCCATAGAGGATCCAAAACCCAAGAAACCAAAGCCTAAGCCAACAGAGAAGCTGATGAAGAGTGCATTTGACTCTTTCATCACTCTTAAACCAGAGGAAGAAGATTGGGCGTTTGGACCACCTCTGTCAGCCATACCACTATTTGACCCCAAAGCCAAACCCTCTGAAGACATGGTTGCTCAGGTCCTCAGAGAGATGGATGCTCGGAGGAAACCCATGCCTCCTCCCCATGCACCTAAGAGAGACATGGAAGAGGTAGTATACAATTACCTATAAAACAGAGGCCTTAATGATCCTCTGCCAAAGCCTACTCTGAGCCTGGACATAATCGATGAAATCAAGGATAAGTTCTACAGAGAAAAGGCAATGAAGCCAGAGCATGTGTTCTCGAATTCTAAGATCAAAGAGGTCACTGGAGTCAAGCTCTCTCACACAACATGTCGAAACTTCTATTACAACATATACTATATGCTGAGAGAAGATGGCTCCAAAATGAAATTTACAGACGCTGATCTTAGAAATCTCCATCCCTTTGATCTGGAAGAACTATACACTTGGGCAGAGAGCAACTACGTATCTGGTAGAATTGAGCATAGAAGGGCCTATAATTCTGTCAGAACATTTATGAGGGAAATACTACTTTACTTCGGCCTGCTAGACTTCCAAGTAGCTCTGGACCTCAGGGTAAAGAAGATCTCCATAACTCGCCCAGATGATCATTGCCTCTCAACTTCTGATATCCAACCGCACACTATCATTCGACACCCTAGGGTTGGATATGTCTTCCTCGATCCTCAAGGAAGAAAAAAGCTGTTTGTAGAGTTCGACTGTCAGAAGTATGCTACTGAAAATCTTCTTCAGTTTAAGGTTGATCTTCTCAATAGTAGAGGCACAGAGTTTGTAAACCTTGAGGATGCTGACAGATTGATAGAGGCCATAGACGCAACACTTCGATTCAGAGACTTGTGCATATTCTTCAATCAACAACTCAAAAAGGAAGGAGCATGAGGAAAGAAGATCAATGATTTCCCTGATACTATAATATGATCTATGTCGTTTACTTTTGTACTTAGATTAAATCTTTCAAGTTTTGTAATTTCCTTTACCTCTGTAAATGCCTCTGGCATACATGCAAATTGAAAACTCTTTTTTACAGAGGTTGAATCATTCACCTCTTGTCCTCTTAGCCTAAGCTCTATGCATATTTCCAAATCTTTATTTTTCAATAAAGACCACAGAGCCTCTGTTATTCTTGACATAGCCTCTGTGATACTGAAGACTGAAGATGAAGATCAAGGCTCTTGAAGACAAAGACAAGTGTGCTGCTCACGTGCCTCTATTGTACGAAGATTTTGAAGATCAAATAGTACAAGGCACGTTCCTCTACTTTCCACATGTCATCTTCTGAGAGGCTGCAGCTTTCACAGAGTACTGTCATCGGCGCACAACCTTAATGTGTACCAGAACGCGTTCCATGTTCATGTCCCCTGTACATCTTTTCCCCTTGTCTTTAGTATAAATAAAGAGTGAAACCAGACCTTTTCTGGTAACGAAGCACAACACACTTTCACTTAGACATATTGTTGGTTCCCGTTTTTCTTTAAACAAGATTATCAGATCAATTAGTTCAAGTTAATGTTTGATGCGGAAGCGTATTTGAAGAACTAACAGATAAGTTTGATAGATTTAGACCAAAATATAAATAAACAATGAACAAGAAATAATATTTCAAAGTTTACTGAATATATATTAAAAACAGATTTAAGAACAATGAGTAAGAAAAGCTTCAAAATAGATATGACTCTTAAGGTGAATAAGCTTTTTGTGTTCTTATGATGGTCGATTTATATGTGATTTATAATAAGGAAGAACTCAACATGAGTCTTCCTTATATACTACTCTAAAGGGGACCATAAAGCATATGCTACTATTCAGACGGTACTGATGAATAGTTGAACGGATGTCGTGAACAGTTGCAAGAACGGCATGAACAGTAAGACGTGTTGTATTGCATTTAATGCAGCAGACGTCTATTATGTACTAAGCCCTATTGAGTCCAATCAGAGTTTGACACGTCGACGTTGGACAGGGCATGCTATCATGCAAGTTGATGAACGGGTCCTGTAACAGTAGCAAGATATTATAAATATCTTCAAGTCTTTTAGTGAGGACCACAGAGGCTCTGTAAAGAGTTACAGAGGTTCTGCGGTCTGGTCCTCTGTGGAGCAGTCTTTCCTATATTCTGAGATATTGGTCTTCTTTGCGCGTATGACAGAGCTTCTGTAGCGCGCCTCTTTAGCTTCTGTAGATTATTGATCTTGAGCCCTCGGTAAGTCCGGCAAAGCCTCTGTAAGAGGCTTTTCTTCACTTAGCCTATTTTTCACTACTTCTAAATATTTCTATGATTAGGAAGATTGAAGCTAACAATCTCCCCCTAAGTAGTGAAAAATAAAAAATTGAATTTGAATTTAGTTAGGCTAAGTTAGATAAGACAGAGGTTAAACAATACCTCGAAAGTTCTTTCATTTAGAAAATATGCCAGAGGCATTTTACATTTGAGTACAATGAAAGATAATACTTTGATTTGGTTTGCAGAGATTGAAGGTCTGAGAATCAGATTTTAGCATCTTTGAAATCGTTGTAGCTTCTGTTGTCTCTTCCTACTCTTCTGATCTCTTTGTAGAAACTTATGCATAGTTCTATTAGGCGGATTGTGGCATCAATCTCTCTGATGAAAGTATCTGCAGCATCTCTATCCATTTTCTCTGTACCTCTGTATTTCACAAGGCTTGCTCTGAATTTGTTCAGAGTACTAGTTGCGTACTTCTGACAGTCCATGCATACAAACAGTTTAATTTCGACTTGTGGGTTTTGAAATACTAACCCAAATCGTGGTTCTGTGATGATTGAGTTAGGTACGGCTTCCGGTGGGCAGCGATCCTCTGGTGGTCGTAAATCCAGATGCTTGAGACCAAGATCCTTTCCTAGTTGGAAATCTATCATGTTGTAGAGCAGAAGCTCTTCCCTCATCGCTTTTCTCAACACTTGATAGGCTCTGGTGTTTGCCTCTGTGTTGTAGTTGTCCTTTGTCCATTGCAGAAGGTCAGGTAGATCATAAGGATTGATATTTCTTAGGTCAGCATCAGCGAAGGTGGTCTCTGAATTGTTTTCTCTTCTGACTCTGTAAAGATTGTACCTGACCCTTGGATAGGTTCTTGTGAAGGAGAATCTGCAGAAGATTACCTTTTTGATTTTGTGGATTGAGAAGACATCTGCTTTGGTTCTTGGCTTTGTCCTTGTGAAGATGTTCTCAAATTCTTCTCTGATCCTTGGATATGTCACATGATCTATTGGATGATTGGTCTGAAAGGATTGTTTATAGAGGTATTTGTATACCACTTCTTCCATCTCTTCATGTGTTGGACCAGGTTGTGGTACTTGTCTTCTGAGACTCTCCATTTCTTGAACAACTTCTGCAGCTCTACCAGTTAGAGGAATGTCTGACAGAGGCTTCAATCCATATGCCCAATCAACTTCTTCAGGCTTTGGAGTTTGAAAGGCATCAAACGCACTCTTCATTAGTTTCTCTGTAGGCTTTGGTAATGATTTCTTCTTCTTAGGCTCTTCTGTCAGTATTCCTTTGCCCTTGTCTTTTCCTTTTGGCGGGGCAGAGGCTGTTGCTTCTGTAGATTTGGAGGTTGGGACTTCTGTTGGTTTGATGGGGGTTGCCTCTGTAGGTTTTGACATTTGTGATTTAGAGGACTTTTGTGGCGATGGTTCTGTTGGCTTGAGTTGCTCTGTAACCTCTGTTGGAGGTTCTTTGATTACTTCTTCTGTGAGCTCAGTTTCTGTTGTTGAAGTTTCGACATTGAATCTTCTTGCCATTTTGAACGCTAGTGTGAACTTGTGCCTTTCTTCTTCTCTCTGCGACATTCGATCAGTCATTGTATTTTGAATCTTTTTCAGAATATCAGTAGCAGAGGTCGTTGCTCTTTTTGGTTTGGTGGCAATTGACTTTCTTCTTGGCATGGTTGGGGGTTTTTCTGTTGAAGGACTTTCTTCCAAAATGATTACCACAGGGGTGGTTGTTGCCTCTGTGGGTTGCTGATCAGCTTCTGGAATATTTGTTTCTTCAGGACTTGATTCCACAGAGATGGGTGTTGTCTATGTGGTCTGTTGAGTTTGTTGTTGATCTTGGGTTTGTTCTGGAGGGGCTTGACTGATTGGTTCTGCTGCGATTGGTGGAGTTTGTATTCCTCTGCTCGTAGCTTTCTCCCTTGTATTCTCCCCCTCAGGATTATCTGATGGACCAGGATGGTCATCATCCGAATCATCCTGACTCTTATCAGAACTACCCTCTGCTCTGCAAGAAGCTTTGGTTTTCTTCGGTAATTCTGCTCCTGCTGCTATCAACTTTGCACAGACGTCATCACAAGGCCAAGTAGAGTCGCAAGCTCTGCCTCTGTTTTAAAACGCATTCTGCCAACACTTTTTCTGAAATCCTTGACAAAGTTGGCATTTGCTGTTGTGAAGGAGACAATGAATTCTGTGACCTGGTTTATGACGTTCTGTCCTAGCTCTGTTAGCTGTGCTCTGGTCATGTAGTCTTTTGGCTGCATCATTGTCGTGTTGCGCATTGCCTCTACTTGTACTTGTTTTAGGGCATTCTGTAGATCTGCAGGAGTAATGCCCTCTGTTCTGTTGGATTGCGTATTCATTTGTTCAAGGAAGTTTTTGACAGAGTCCTTGAACGCAGAAGTTGCATTTGTTCCGATTTCTTGAGCGGCAGAGGTGGCTGTAGCTTTGGCAGTAGTTTCGGTAGAAGACTTCATCGCTGCGATGGCAGATTTTACCTCTGTGGACAGATTGTCCATTTTGGTGTTTAGTTTCAGGATAGCCGTCGATGTTGTCTCTGCAAAAGATTTGAAAGAGCTTTGCAACTCTTTCAATGTTTGGTTCACAGAGGTGACAAGGGTTTGGAACTCATCCCTTGATACTTGTGTTCCTTGTGTAACCTCTGGAGGAACACATTCGTCTCCAGAGTGAGTCCCTGTTCCTGGGACACTTTCGTTCACCCTTGTTTGTACGATGGGGGTGGAAGGATTTCCTTCTGATCCTTGAGAAGAAACCTGAGTTTCGATTTCTACAGAAGTTCTGTGAAGAACAGTGTCCAAATCCACTCCAGAGGTGGGTATTGGAATGTCCTTCTGTTGACTAGGAGACTTGTCTAGAGTCTCTTCGTCTCTGTGCTCACTACTTCTCTCTGAAAGAAGATTTGGCCCTAATGTGTGCGTGGCAGAGGAAACGAATTCCTCTGTAGGGTGTTCTAGTGTGATCTGGGGCGATTGATCACGAACAATAGGTGAGTCTCTTTGAGGAGACTCCCTTGGAATGGATTCCCCGGTTTTTGTGGGCGCAGAAGTCGAAAGAGTGACTTCTGGCTGGATGGGTTGGGTTTGGATCGAGCTGTGCTGCTCTTTTTCAAAAACTCCTTCTGCAGCTAGACCTGCGGAGTTAGATATGTGGGTTGCACTGGGAGTTGGTTGTGGTTGTGTGCCTCTATTAATCCAGGCATCTTTTCTTGTTTCTTCCTCTGTTAAGCACCCAAGCACTACATCACTTCTATTATTTCAGCCTCTGTAGCTATCCTACGGCTTGGTGCTTCTTCCCTTGCTTCTGTTGAAGTTCCTTCCTCTGTGCGTAAGAAGTCGTACATTTGATGAGAGTCGTATAATCTCATGACATGTGGATGATAGAGACCTTTTCGTATCCAGACAGCTTCTTCTTCATCTGAATCTACCTCTGAGACCTCTATCCTTGTCTCATAAGCCTCTGTTACTTCACCTCTATTCCACTCAGTTTCTGTTAGTTCTTTTTCTTCTGAAGCTGGGTTTGGACTTCTTCTGTGGACGTCCAATCCCTGAATGAAGGGGTTCTGTAGGATAATAGGTGTCTCACCTGGTTGATTTCTGGGTGTTGTGTCATCTTCTTGCAGATGTGTGTCAATGCCAGAAATTGAGAAATATTGTTCTTCTGGGGAGTGGTGGTCGAGAGGTTGTGCTGTCCACCCTGCTGTATTTAGGGTGTTGGCAATGTCAGGGTTCTGTAGGAAGTCGTTCAGATCTCCTTGGTGAGCAAATCTATCTGGAGATTGATAGGGTGATTGATATTCCTCTGTTGCCATTTCTTCTTCTGTATCTTCTTCTGCAAGTCTTTCTTCTGCGATTTCTTCTTCCTCTGCAATGGTGACCAATTTTTGAAGTGATTTACCATGCTTCTTTTTGGTTCTCCTCCTCTTGGGTTTTGGTGCCGCTTCCTCTGTGATTTTCGATTTTCTTTTCTTCCTCTGTTTTGGGGAAGAGGGAGGAACAGAGGAACCAATTTCTGTGCCATGAGGAGGTGATGGTTGATCTTTTGTAGCGCTTGTAGAGGTGCCTTCTGCAGTTTTTCTTTTCTTTGCTGTTGGAGTAGATGCAGAGGTTTTTGAAGAGGACTTCTTTCCCATGAGTTCTGCACGTTTGGCTATGAAGCTTAGTTGTATAGCCATGTGTTTTTCCAATTTCTGATCTTTTTCTTCTTGAGTGGAAAGAGGTTATGCAACTATTGTTCCTAGGGGGACACCTAAACGCGGGGGTGTTATAGGACTCGATTTAGGAGTTCTATGTTCGCGTATATACTCTTTCTTCAGGGTTTTATTCGAGGCATACTTCAGAAGCTTCTTTGACAGAGGTCTGCAGTGTGAGTAACCATCTATATGATCAGTGGGGACATTTTTGCTCATTGGGAACTGTTTGGGAATTGGCCCTTCCATTGGCCATTTCTGTATCAGCAACAGAGGTTCGAACAATACTCCCAATATTCTTTTGAATTGTAGAGGTGGTAGAAAGTTGGGATCGTTCTCTTTGACCCGTTTGGTGTTGTTCTTTCTGTCGATGGTGTTGATGATCTCTTGCATCATTATCGTCGCGTAATCGAGTGGAAGATCATAGTACACCCCATACATGATGGTTAAGATCTGATGCGAGGTCTGGTCAATGCTGCCTATGTTCCCTGTCAGGCATCTGTTAAGAATTGAGAACAAGGTGTTCCACAGAGGTGGTAATCTGCCTCTGCGGAAGTCATTTCTCTTCCGTAGTTGTGTGTTGTACCCAAGCATTTCTACGAAGCGACAGAGCTCGTCGTCTGTTGGTTGCTCTGCATATTTCTTCAAACCAAGAAGACCCCTCGTGGGTAGGTTGAACTCAAGTGAGAACATTGTTCTGTTGAACTTGATTTCAAGATGTTCAGATTTGTCAGGTCTTGAAATGTACCCTTTGATAATAGAGTCGTCTTTATCAAATCGGCAGCTCTGCCAAAACTGGTTCAGATATCTTACTGGTATTTTCTTTGGGTTTCTTGGGAGTAGATGGAAGAGGATGTGATTTTCCATTATGTTCAGAAGAATGGCGTGGGCTTCGCCAAAAGCAGTGGGTGAGGGGACCAAATAGCAGTTGTTGGATTTGATTGGTAGTACCTTTTCGAAGTGATCCTTAGCTATGAAGTTTTGCAGATGTGTTGTCGGAGCAAAGTCTGCTGAGTCGCCGGAATCTTCTAGTTCAATGTTCTGGGCATGGTTGGGGTTTTCTGAATGTTCAGAATGAGCCGGTGAATGTTCTGGTGAGGTCGCCGGAGAGTGTGCAGGGGAGATAGCTTGAGAAGATGAAGCCATTTGATTTGAAGAATAGGATTTTTGCAAGCTTTTGCAGGGTTTCGCCGGAGAAGAAGATAGAGTTTGTAAAAAGGTTTATGAGAGAGTAAGCTTGGTTTTTATAGGAGGGTAAAACAGTAGAATTCGAAAGAGTGAAATATATGGCATTGGATTAAAATTTGGAATCCGTACTCAAGTTAGAACGGCGGGTTCAACTTTCCACAGAAAACGTTCCATATACGCCCAATGAAAATGGGACACGTAGGCCTTGTCAGAGGATGACAGGACATCGTGCGCGGCCCATTAATGCTAGGCGCATGGGGTTGTTCTTAGCCACATGAGTTTCACTCTCAGTTAAAAGTAACCGTTATTACTACAGAAATGCCCAAGTAACAGATTGACAGAACTTCTGTGGTTTACAGAAGTTCTGTGATCTTGAAAAGCTTGATGTTTCTCTCATATATCTCATTGTTATCATGACTTCTGTGGGCTCTTCTTTTAACTAAAATGTTTGTAAAGATATTGGAGAGGATCAAATAGGATTTTTATCAAGAAATTTGCTTCGCAGAGGTTTTATGGCTCTGTTGGAACATGCAGAAGTTCTGTGAAGGCCAGCAGAAGCTCTATGAGGGAAAAAATCTCATAAAAAAAATTTTATTAAAATTTTTGATCATCCAATTTTTGATTTGGTTTAAGAGATGTTTTTCGGACATATTTGAACGTTTGTGTCCGAGAAAACTGTAAAAAAAACGGTTTGTTCGAGAAGGTCATGGTTTGTGTTTTCGGTTTCCGAGATAACATTCCAAAAGATCGACAGAGGGTTAATTTGCGATCACAGAGCATATTTCTTGCAGAAGCTCTATGACCTTAAATTTCTCCTAATTCGAATTTTGTGAAACTTTTTGAGCTTTTGATTTTTGAACTGTTATTCACAGTATATTTAGGACATATTTGACAATTCTTGTCCTAGAAAACTGTTTTCCAAAAACCTTTTGTGCGAGAGACATACCTTTTGGTTCTTCTGTTCTCGGCAGTTTGTCTGACTTCTGTCGATGGAAAATTATCGACATTCTTCTTTGGCTTCCCTTTGAAAGATTTACCTCTTTAGATCATTTCAGGGTTCCCTTCTGCTCCCCCTTGATCTAATCACCTCTGTAGATCAAGTAATTTTCTTTTGCTCCCCTTGACCTATGCTTGGATCAAAGAATGATAAGTTTTGCATAGAACATAGGTCATGTTTACCAGAGGTTCTGTAAGGGTCATCAGAAGTTCTGAATTGACCCACAGAAGCTCTGAGTTCTCATGAATTATTTACATACAGAAATAAATCAATCAAAGCAATAACTTAAGTAATACTAGACATTTTTTTATTTACAGAAGATAAAGCTATACTTACAGAGGATTGTCACACCATGTTTATCATTCCTAACTTACCCACCAAAAAGTTGAATCTTTTCTCGTCTAGTGCTTTGGTGAATAAGTCAGCGAGTTGATATTCTGTTGGTACGAAATGCATTTCGATTGTACCGTATTCAACATGATGTTTCAAGAAATGGTACCTTATATCGATATGCTTGGTTTTTGAGTGTTGCACAGGATTGGCAGAGATAGCAATGGCACTTTTGGAATCACAAAAGATGGGTATTTTGAATAAGATGTGGCCGTAGTCTTTTAGCTGAGTCTTCATCCATAGAACCTGAGAACAACAGCTAGCAGCAGCAACGTATTCAGCTTCTGCAGTGGATGTGGAGACACAATTCTGCTTCTTGGAGGTCCAACTGACTAGTTTACCACCTAGGAATTGACAACTCCCAGAGGTACTCTTTCTGTCAAGCATGCATCCTCCATAGTCTGAATCTGTATAAGCTTTAAGACTAAAACCAGAGTTCTGTGGATACCAGAGACCAAGATTTTTGGTCCCCTTTAGGTATCTAAAGATTCTCTTCACCGCATCATAATGTGATTTCTTAGGATTAGCTTGATAACATGCACAAAGACATGTGGCATGCATGATGTCAGGTCTGCTTGCTGTTAAGTATAACAGAGATCCAATCATGCCTCTGTAAAGAGTGCATTCTACAGAGATACCATTTGGATCTAAAAATAACTTATTTCCAGTGGCCATTGGAGTTTTCATTGCAGAGGTATCAGAGAGTTTATATTTTGACAGAATGTCAGAGACATATTTGGCTTGATTTATAAAAATTCCCTCTGAAGTTTGTTTGACTTGAAGTCCGAGGAAGAATGTTAATTCTCCCATCATACTCATTTCAAACTCACTCTGCATGAGTTTTTCAAAACTTTTACACTCTTCTGAATTAGTAGACCCGAAAATTATGTCATCCACATAGATTTGTACAAGCATTATCTCACCCTTTTTATGTTTATAGAATAAGGTAGTATCTGTTGTACCTCTGTTGTAGCCATTGACTAGAAGGAAGGTAGAAAGTCGTTCGTACCATGCTCTTGGAGCCTGTTTCAGTCCGTATAGAGACTTTTCAAGGTAGTATACATGCCTTGGAAACTTTGAGCTTTCAAACCCTGGTGGCTGATTTACGTAAACCTCTTCTTGGATTTCACCGTTTAGAAAAGCTGATTTTACGTCCATCTGATAGACTTTAAAACCTCTGTGGGCTGCGAAGGCTAAGAATATTCTTATTGCTTCGAGTCGTGCGACAGGGGCAAAAGTCTCATCGTAGTCTATGCCTTCTTCTTGTCTATATCCCTTTGCTACTAATCTTGCTTTGTTTCTGATGACCACTCCATCTTCATCCTTCTTGTTTCTGTAGACCCATTTAGTCCCAATGGCCTGTTTCCCTCGTGGCAGAGGTACTAAAGTCCATACTTTGTTACGCTCAAACTGCAGAAGTTCTTCTTGCATGGCGTCTACCCAATTTGGGTCATCTAGGGCTTCAGAAATCTTCTTTGGTTCTATCACACTGATAAAGTTAGTAAAAAAACAAAAATTAGCAGTGGCAGACCTGGTTTTTACTGAGTCAGAAGGTTCTCCGATTATTTGGCTTGGAGGATGGCTTTTTGTCCACTGAGTTGTGCGTGGAAGATGATCATCAATGTCCTCGAACCTTTCGTCAGCGGCTTCTTGTGTTTCTTCTTGTGTAGCCTCTGTCGTTCTTCGTGCCTTGGTAGTTGATTCTGCCGTTTGTGGAAATATTGGTATGAGTGGTGGTGGGGTTTGTTCCTCTGAGGACGTATAGTCTTGGTCCTCGATTTCCTCTGTAATTGGTTCTTCTGTGGATTGTGGAGTTTGTTTTTCAGCAACTTCTGTGGTCGTTTTTCTTGATGTTTCATCTTCTGTATGTTCTTCTTCGGCAATTGCATCTGTAGTATTTATAGAAGAAGATGAAGCATTATTTGGACCTGTTAGAGTCATACCTGTAGGATTTTGTATGACAGAGGATGGTTCTTCAGAAATTCTGATGGTTCCAACAGAAGGATCAATGTCATTGTTGAACATCTCTAAAAATAGAAGATCCAAATCTTCTTTTGTTTTTGAGATGTCAGAGGATTTCCCTTTAATTCCGAGTTCTGAACTGATTTGTTCAGAAGTCATCTGGAATGAATCATCAAAAGACATATTAATGCTTTCGACAATCTTGCGAGACTTTGTAAGGAAGGTTCTGTAGGCTTTGGAAGTGGCAGAGTATCCAATGAATTTGCCTTCATCAGCTTTTACTTCAAATTTTCCTCTCGAATCTCTGTCGTTTAAAACAAAGCATTTGCATCCGAATACATGGAAAAACTTGATGTTTGGCCGCCTTTTGTGAAGTAATTCGTAAGGCGTCTTGAGTTGTCTTTTCACAATGGTTGAACGATTATGTGTATAACACGCTGTAGAAATTGCTTCTGCCCAAAAGTTCATTGATAATCCGCATGCAGATAGCATAGTTCTTGCGGCCTCCACAAGTGTTCGATTCTTTCTTTCGACTACACCGTTCTGTTATGGAGTTCGAGCGGCAGAGAAGTTCTGTGATATTCCTTCTGTAGAAAGATAGGCTTCAATGACACAGTTTTTAAATTATGTGCCATTGTCACTTCTTAACTTCTGTATTCTGCAGTCATAAAGAACTTGAATTCTTTTCATTAGATTTATCAGTATAATTGGAACATCTGATTTCTTTCTAATAAATTCAACCCATGTGAAACGTGAATACTCATCAATTAGGACAAGTATGTATTTCTTGCCACCTAGGCTCTGTATAGCAATGGGACCGCAGAGGTCGACATGAAGCATGTACAGAGGCCTAGTGCAAGACACGTCTATTTTGCCTTTGTGGGAAGCCCTTCTGTGTTTTCCCATTTCACAGGCCGAACACAAGTGATCCTTATTGAATTTAACATTTGGCAAACCTTTAACTAGATCGAGTTTTACTAGTTTATCCAGGGTGTGAAAGTTTAAGTGACAGAACCTGTTGTGCCATAACCACGCTTCTTCACTTTTGCAGGCTACTAGGCAAACTTTGTCCTTGGATTTTGAAGTAAAATTCATTAGATATAGATCACCTCTTCTTTCAGCTCGCAGAAGTTCCATTCCTGTGTTTTCACTTTGTAGAGAGCAGAAAGTTCTTTTGAATAAAACATCGAATCCTGTATCACAGAGTTGACTTACACTTAGTAGGTTGTGTTTGAGGCCATTCACATATGCAACTTTGTATACAGAGATATTTTCTTTCTGTATGACTCCATAGCCTTTGATGTGTCCCTTCTTGTTGTCTCCAAAAGTTACAGATCCACCATCGTGTGTTTCTTTGTATGTGGATAGTAATCTTCTGTCGCCAGTCATGTGCCTTGAGCATCCGGAGTCAAGATACCAAATTGGCACATGTTGCTTCTGCAAGACAATCACAGAGACTTAGGTACCCATATCCACATGGGTCCAATATTGTTAGAATTTTTCAAGTTTGCCTTAGCATTCTTGAAATACATTTTATCTTTTGTAGGAAAATCAGATTGTTTCTTTCCAGGTTCTGACTTTGGAATTTCAGTGGTGAGAAAGCAATCTGGACTTGAGAAGTGTTTATTCAATTTAAACATAAGATCAAAACAATGACAGTATTGAATATGAGATGTGATTTGTTTGAACTTTTCATTGAATTCATTAAACTGAGCCACAGAGGCATTACATTCTTTCTTAACATTAGATTTTCTATTACAAGAAGATCTATGAATACTAGAATGTTGTTTGCAAAAGTCTTGTCTAGTTCCTGCCTTCTGTGACTTTCTTCTGTGGTGAACATCTTTCTTCACTGTCACAGAGGAAAAAGATTTGTTAGCTTTAGGCCATTTTCCCTTTTGTTGCCAAGTGGGATTCTCTTTAATTTTCCTTAAAGGTTTTGAAAATTTGAAGCTTTTAGGATTTTCAGAGGCCTTTTTCAGATTTTCAAGCTCTGTAGAGGTTTTGACTTGTATACACATTTTGAGAAAATCTGGACAGATAGGTATCTCTGTGATTTTCTCTTTTGGAGAAATTGTTCTGTTAAGAACTTCAGAGGAGAATTCAACATCCTCTGTGTCACAGTGAATTATCCCTGATTTAAAATCAGTCTCTGAGTCGTCAGAGGCTGAATCATCCTCATATACAGAGTTTGAGTCATTTCTTTCGACAGAGGCTGGATTTTCTGAGCATGTATCGTACGAGCTTTCTTCCTCTGTAGAAAAACTTTCATAAATGGCAGAGGTTTCTGATGAGATCTCTTCAGCGAGTTTTTGATCTATAGAAGATGTATAGAAATTTTCTAAAATATTTGATTTCAAAACTTTCAAAATTTCCTTTTCAATTGATCTTTGAAGTGTTTCTTCTGAAAAGATGGGTTTAAACTCAGGAGCTTTTGCAGATAATTTCTTTTCATCATTTATCATACAGACAAAAGCGACCTGTGTTTGAGTCTCTGGTTTACCAAACTTAAAGATACCAATCTGATCTTGTGTTTTCAGATATTTCTTTGGTTTGATTCCTCTATTGACAGAGGTTGAAGATGATGAATCTGTGTTTTCAAACCACACATTGATCATCTTTGTATGTTTCCTTAAGTGAGGTTCTGCAGAGAGTTTAACCCTTTTACTTACAGAGAGTAAGTTTGGAAAGTTTGGTTTGTTAGTTTTTCCCAAAACAAATAGAGAAGACAGAGGTTTTAGTCGTTTATTTTCAACTCCTAAGGTAATATCACTGTACCCTATACCTCGTCTTGCTATTTGAGAGTTTACCTTTTCATATACCTTCTGTGCATCTTTATAGTTTTTAAGTAAAACTTCTCTTCTTAAAAGATCTTTCCAAAGTACCTCTCTTTCTTTTTGAAAGTATTCTTTTAGAGCTCTTATGTCTGTAGTTTCACTTCTTGAAACTGAAAGTTCTTTTGTTTTGATTTTTAAAGCATAGGTTAAATCAGAAATTTGCCTTTTTAAAGGATCTATATTTTTGCTCCAATATTTTTCGACTTTTTCTTTTTCTTCAAAGATTTTGGCTTTTTCTTGAGTGAGAAGCCTTACTTCTCTCTCATTAAAGGTCAGCTTTTTCTGAATGCTTTCATTTATTTCTTTCAGTTCAATGTTAAGTTTAAATAAATCATCATCTACAGAATTAGTACTTGAGGTAGAGTTTGAAATGGATACCTCATTGTCAGTGCCGGAGTCAACTTCTGCCATGCCACAGAACAGGGCATTGGTGGGGAATTCATCGTCAGAGGTAGAATCTGACTCGAAGTCTTCCTTGTTTGCCTCAGAATGCCCTTTGTTCGCCATTAGGGATTTTTGCGCATAATACTCAGCCTTCTTTTTGTAAAAAGCTGAGTCCTTCTGTGGGCGATTTTGTCTACTTCTGCATTCTTGTGCGAAATGACCTGGCTTGCCGCAGTTGAAACAACCTTGGGAGGTGTTTCCAGTTCGATCTTCGGACTTCTGTTGGTCTCCACCTTTCTCTGTTCGGCATTCATTTGCGTAATGACCAGGCTTACCACATTTGTAGCATTCTTGTGTGTGGCCTACCTTGTCATTTGATCTCTGTCGGTCATTTCCTCTGTAGTCTGACCTCTGTCGGTCACTTGATTCTTCTCTTCTTCCATCATCTCTTCTACCAGAATTCCTTTGGTTATTTCTAAACTCTCTTGTCAATAGAGCCATTGATTTAGCTAATGATGCAAGAGTTATTTCTTCCTCTATTAGCTCGTCTTCTTCGCTATCAACCATTACTATCTTCTTTTTCTCCTTCTTTTTCTCTTCTGTAGATCTCTCATTTCTTGGTCTGTCAGTAGCCTCTGTAGATTTACTAACCAATGCGTATGGTACAATGGTTAGTGTTTTAGCTTGAGCTATTTGAGGCTCTTGTGCGGCTAGTGTTCCATAGAGATCAGAGAGTGTCCAGGAGTCTAGATCTTGATTTGTTTGTAAAGACATAGACAGCTGAAGCCACTCATCGTTCAGGCTCTTTAGAAACATGACGTTATTTTCTTCCGTGGTTCTGTGAATACCAGACTTTCTGCATTTGTTTATGAGAGAGTTGAACCGATCATATGTTGTTTGCAGAGATTCTGTTGCAGAGGCTCTGAAGGCATGATACTCGTTTATGTATTGTGCCCTTCGGTTCTTCTGTGTTTTAGCACCCCCTTCCAACTGTCTTTCTAATTCTTTCCAGAGATCGTGCGCTGTTTCGCATGCATCTAAGGATTGAAAAATTTCGTTGGGGACAGCCATGATCAGTATTCTTTTTGTTTTCTGTGCAACTTCATCTTCTGCCTTATCTTCATTTGACCATTCTTCTTTTGGCTTAGGTTTTTGATATTCCGGGATTTCAGGAGATTCAGCAGTAGCTGGTACACGTGGCATAGTTATCATAGGAACCGGAGGAAGATTGTATAGATATTGTTTGAGAGTTTTTTCAGTACCCTCAAAAAATGAACCATTCTTATTTTCCATTGAGGATACTCATCTCTAAGAAGAGTAGGAGGTTTGGTTAATGAGCCAGCAGTGAAAAATTTATTTGTATTTGTCATTTTGAGGAAAGGATAATCTGATGGAGGATTTATGAGTATGAAGATCTGGAAGGTTTTCTGGGTACACCTAATATCCAGAAATATGGTGGTGAAGAGAAAGAAAGTAATCTATCAAATAAAAGTTGTAAAACGAGGATCACTTGATATTGAAAATCAAGCTTTGCTCTGATACCAATTGTTGGTTCCCGTTTTTCTTTAAACAAGATTATCAGATCTATTAGTTCAAGTTAATGTTTGATGCGGAAGCGTATTTGAAGAACTAACAGATAAGTTTGATAGATTTAGACCAAAATATAAATAAACAATGAACAGGAAATAATATTTCAAAGTTTACTGAATATATATATTAAAAACAGATTTAAGAACAATGAGTAAGAAAAGCTTCAAAATAGATATGACTCTTAAGGTGAATAAGCTTTTTGTGTTCTTATGATGGTCGATTTATATGTGATTTATGATAAGGAAGAACTCAACATGAGTCTTCCTTATATACTACTCTAAAGGGGACCATAAAGCATATGCTACTATTCAGACGGTACTGATGAATAGTTGAACGGATGTCGTGAACAGTTGCAAGAACGGCATGAACAGTAAGACGTGTTGTATTGCATTTAATGCAGCAGACGTCTATTATGTACTAAGCCCTATTGAGTCCAATCAGAGTTTGACACGTCGACGTTGGACAGGGCATGCTATCATGCAAGTTGATGAACGGGTCCTGTAACAGTAGCAAGATATTATAAATATCTTCAAGTCTTTTAGTGAGGACCACAGAGGCTCTGTAAAGAGTTACAGAGGTTCTGCGGTCTGGTCCTCTATGGAGCAGTCTTTCCTATATTCTGAGATATTGGTCTTCTTTGCGCGTATGACAGAGCTTCTGTAGCGCGCCTCTTTAGCTTCTGTAGATTCTTGATCTTGAGCCCTCGGTAAGTCCGGCAGAGCCTCTGTAAGAGGCTTTTCTTCACTTAGCCTATTTTTCACTACTTCTAAATATTTCTATGATTAGGAAGATTGAAGCTAACACATATAGCTTTTAGTGAGAGAAAAACACACACCTTACGGTGTTCTTGGTGTAATCTATGGTGATTGAATGAAGAGGAATCATTGAGCTTATTTTTTTGTCATTTAGCTTATCTCCTTTATTTACTTGTGTGTTTTCTTCCAAACTGTTTTAGACCAAACTTTCAGTATACGCTTTCACTTCCAATCCATTTTACTCTGTTTTATAAGTTATTGGTTTAAAACATCATTGTTGAGTCTAAAGTGGGATCAACAATTGGTATCAGAGCAAACTTTGATTCTCAATATCAAAGGATCCACTCTTTAATGATCTCGACTCGTTTTTGGTAGATTTGTGGATTGATTTTAAGACTTATTCTTTAGTTTCAAAAAAGCCCCTGTTTTTCTGTTGTTATCAACGAGTTTGATTCTGACAGCTAAATAGGAACTGTTATCTTGTTAAAATCCTTCCATTTGGTGCTTTGTTCAATTATTTCTAAGTTCAAACTCATATTTCAAGTCAATTCCATCGATCAAAGGTCACTGTACCTTACTCTGTTTTCTGCTTCTTTTTGAAAACTCTGTTTTACAGAGGTTGAATCATTCACCTCTTGTCCTCTTAGCCTAAGCTCTATGCATATTTCCAAATCTTTATTTTTCAATACTTAGGGGGAGATTGTTAGCTCCAAGTATATAAATGTCAGAAGTATTGAAAAATAGGCTAAGGATAAATCTGGAAGAAGCCTCTGACAGATACACCTCAGAGCCTTTGTCGATCAACATCAAAAAAACAAGTCCAAGACAGACCAAGACCACAGCGCCTCTGTTAATCTTGACAGAGCCTCTGTGATACTGAAGACTGAAGATGAAGATCAAGGCTCTTGAAGACAAATACAAGTGTGCTGCTCACGTGCCTCTATTGTACGAAGATTTTGAAGATCAAGTAGTACAAGGCACGTTCCTCTACTTTCCACGTGTCATCTTCTGAGAGGCTGCAGCTTTTACAGAGTACTATCATCGGCGCACAACCTTAACGTGTACCAGAATGCGTTCCACGTTCATGTCCCCTATACATCTTATCCCCTTGTCTTTAGTATAAATTAAGAGTGAAACCAGACCTTTTCTGGTAACGAAGCACAACACACTTTCACTTAGACAGATAGCTTTTGATGAGAGAAAAACACACACCTTACGGTGTTCTTGGTGTAATCTGTGGTGATTGAATGTAGAGGAATCATTGAGCTTATTTTGTTGTCATTCAGCTTATCTTCTTTATTTACTTGTGTGTTTTCTACCAAACTGTTTTAGACCAAACTTTCTGTGAGTCCAATCTAATCAAGTAACAATGATAAGAACCAAGATATCTTCAATAGATTGAGAGAGAAGTATACAAATGAGAATGAGATCTAGTTTCTCTCTCTAGACTCTCTCTCTAGAAAGTCATCCATCTATTACAATCTCTCACGTATGAATGAACTCCTCTTTCTTACAATTCCTATTACAACTCACTATTTATTCACCTTGACTCTTCACTTAAGAACATTGACTTAGACCTTTACAAGACAATACTTTGACATTTACTTTGACTTTGACTCTTTACAAATACAATAAATCTTCAATACATTTTTCCTCTAACAATCTCCCCCTATGGATTCAAGATTTAAAAATTTATGATGGCAGTCTTAAGCTCTTTGTAATCTTCAGATCTTTAACACTTTAACTCTTCAACACTTTGAACAGTCTTCCTCTTTGCTTTGAAGGAAGATCAATCTTCGAAAAATAACTCTAAAGAATCTTCAAATAAGCGTTGTCTTCAGAAATTCAATTTGATGAAGTCATCCATTGATCTTGAGAAATCTAGAGTATTACATAAGAATTCAAGACTTTCTCTCTCTAGAATTTCTCTCTCTAAGATATTACAATTATGATCATTAACCTTGCTTAACAACTAAGCTAAAGCTATTTATACTTCCTAATTACAACACAATAAAGCTAATTACATTGACTTTCACTAAAGCTACTTTGACTTTGACTACTTTGACATTTACTTAGACTTTACAATGTTTGACTATTACAAGACTTTACAATAAATCTTGAATACAATATAATGCTCTAACATTCTCCCCCTTTGGATTCAAGATTTAAAAAATATAGCAGCAGTCTTCAGCTCTTGATCTTCACAACTTTAACTCTGGTCGCTTTAAACTTTGAAGCTCTGACAATCTTCAAACGGCTTTACAATCTTCAAACTTTCAACTTTGAACAGTCTTCAGTCAAACTTGAAAAGTCTTCGTCTTCTTGTAGAAAAGTCAATCTTTATGAACATAATCTTCAACAAATTTTCTTCAAGTCTTGAACATGAATTTCAGATCTTTGCAGCTTTAAAATCTTTGAAGCTTTAGTCTTTGAAGCTTTGAACTCAAACTTTGAATGATTTCTTGAACTTTGTATCTTCATCTCTTTGACCTTGAAATTATCTTTGAATAACGAACTCTCTTGAAACACCTCGGAATGTCTTCTTGACTTTTGCACATCATTTCTCCCCTTTAATCTTTCAATGATAAATCTCCCTTTTCTTCAAGGTATTATTTCTCCCCCTTTTTGATGATTGTGAGCATCATGATCATCAAAACCTTTATCAATTCCAGCATGCACTTTGTTCCCCACAAGTAACATTCTCCTCCTTTTTTATCTGATAAACCGTCAATTCCAAAAGAATGTATCCATCTTTTCAAATTCAGACAAAAGAATGTGGTAACCCTGAAACAACGGATGAATCAGTTAAAATGCCTGTAAGTAGCACGAAGCCACTTAGTACAATGGATGCACTTTGGAAACGAGTTTTTGATGTTCACTCCCCCAGGGCTTCCATTCAATCATCGAAAAACCACAAAGGAATTTCTATGAATGTTATGACAAGAAAACATATTTCTTGCGTGTACGTGCACGTGTAGAAAGAATTAAGCAACGTATGCTTGAATAATAGGCTCAAAGCGTGTAAACTGTTGAGACAGCAACAATTTTCCACGGACTCAATGTGCATAAATGAAGAGCGAAGGAGGGGCAAACTTCCTTCTTTTTCAATATCCAAACCTTCCAAATGAAGATTAGATAGATTATATGTTGCGTCCCCAAGAAAATTGAAACATTCCTTTGTTAAGAAAGAAATAAGTAGTTGGTGGGGTTAAATGCAAGAGTTGGCATGGGCTAATCGGCCTGTTTCAATGATAGTCATCAAAGAATGTGAACCAATCAGTAATGTGGCTTCCTGGCTCAGAAAATGGTTGGTGCAGAGTTCTCTTATTCTTTTAACTCTGTTCTCACACCCTCTTTCTATTTTTAATCCGCTCACTTCTACCCAAACTCTCATTTACATTTTACCTCAACACAATGAGATTACTCAACCGGATGAGTTATCTCCCCCACTCTTTGATTTCGACCCCTCACCCCTCAATCACTCAAGGATAACTTCTTGGGTAGGAAACTCTGGTTAACGTGGATCCATAGAAGTTTAATAATCTCACATTGATCCCATGAAATTTTGTCTTAAATATTTTGTGGTGTTCAACAGTTTAGTTTGAACAAATAAACTTCAGCATTTGAATGACAATGTCATCAGAATGTATGTTCCTCAATAATAATCATTAATATTTGAGCATTTGAACTATGAAGAATTTCTCAAAACAAGAACATTTGAACGAATGAAATGAATTCGAAAGACTTGTTTGAGAATCTGACAATGTATCAATCAGATCAAATATGAATGATAATCATGTAAGGTTTATGGTATCAAAGAATTGAAATTTGTTTATATGAACAAATATAAACAATCTTTGAATGGAACGCTTAAGTTCTCACGCTGAAAGAATGTATGATGCTCAACAAAATTTGAAATACAAACGGGAGTATTACCATAGAAATAATTGTTTTGTTTGGAGACATGGTAATAACAAAGTCAATATGAAGCTGAACCAATGTGTATGAATACTTGAAAGTATAGAAAAGATAATACGCAAGTATTAATCTTTGGAAACACACGGTCAGAATTGATGTTACGATAATCCGAGATATATATATATATATATATATATATATATATATATATGAAAAGCATTTAAAATCACACTTCTAAAATTATAAAATCTGTTTGAATTAGAGAAGTGGTTTGAACATTTAAGAAAACGTTTTTCATGCTTGAAAGTCGTTCTTCTTTCAAACAATTAGAGATTAAGATCAGAAGATACTTACATTCAGAAACGTTTAAGCTCCCCCTAAAATCATGATAGAATGATTTAAAATCGTATAAGTTCCTCCTTAACATTTGCAAAAGATCTTTAACTTGACAAAATCTGCAAAATAACAAGACTTGGATCAAAATATCCTTAATCATGAAAACGAGTTATGAATTACCAGGATTGAAGTAAATTCAGAAGTCATAGTCGTTGAAGAACGGGTTCTAAACTTAGATGTTTAGGAGCCAAAATCTCTTGTGCTCCCCCTTGATATCACATGTACTTTTCTTCAAAAATCTGCACAATTTCTGTTCTGTTTTCCAGTCATGTGTGTGGTATACATATAGCATTTAACACTACACATGATGAACCTGCAAAACAGATTAAGTATATTTTGGTACCCAATGGAACTTGGGTCCTGGCTTGTTAGGTGCAGTTTTATTAGAAGAAACTCTGTAAGTACCGTACCAGTATTGAGCAAAATCTTTGTGAACAAAATCATTAGTTCCACAGTAAGAACAACAAATTTTCTTTTGAGCTAACCTGATTAATTGATTTACAGAGTAAACTAAATCAGGTTTGACAAACGATTTACCTTGAAATGCTTTTTTCTTGTTGGCATTTGGCGTGGGAACCTTTGATTTTGGAATATCTTTCTTCGGAGTTGTTGTGCCTTTGACTATCCATTCTATCTTCACTTCCTTGAAGACTGGAACCTCTTTAGGCTTAGAAGAAGTATTAACTTTGGGCATATGCAAATCATTATCTGATTTATCAAATAGAGGATTATAAAAGAGATTGGAAGGATGAAAACGATCCTTAGAGAAATTATTTGATCTGTCAAATTCTTTTGAAAAAATGTCTTTTTGAATTGAACTTGAAGCCGTCTTGAACGAATATTCAGAATTAGTTGAGTCAACAAATGGATGAACAATCGTGTCAGGACTAACTTGTTTTGAAACCTCAACCTTAAAGACAATCTCTTCAAGTTCTTTAACTTTGTTGAGTAAAACATTATTTTCTTTCAAAATCAGATCATATTTCTTTTGAAGATCAGATTTTACCTTTTGCTCCTTCATAATATATGTTGATAAACCAGATAAATTCTTTGTTAGCTTCTTTATTTCATTTTGAAAAATCTTTCGTTCATCTGAAAAATCATCTTTCACACTTTTTGCTCTAAAACTTTCAACTTTCATCTTTTCAAGCTCGTTTCTTTCCATATCAAGTTCTTTTTCTAAATCAAATATTTTCAAAGAAAGCTCATTATTTTTAACTTCAAAAGATTTTCTTTCAGTGTTAAACTCAGATCTTTCTTTTTCGAGCTTTTCTTTTTCAAGAAATAAAACTTTTTCAAAGTCAGAGACTTGTTTCAAAAGTTTTATGCATTTTAGTTCAATCTCTTTCTTTTCTTCTTGAGATTTCTTTGAAAAATCGGACAACTTCTGTATGAAAACTTTTTCAAATTGTTCTTTTTCTTTTGAAAAATTAGTTTCAAAAAGAGAAAGTTTTCTTTTCAGCTCATTGTTTTCACTATTTACAGTTGTTTCTTTCTCTTAAAACTTTTTCAATTGATCTCGAAGATATGAGTTCCCCTTCTCTCTCTAGTCTTCAATGCTTTTCAGATCAGCATTTTCTCTTTGAAAAGCTGTTACTTTCTCTTGAAGTTTCTTGATTTGATCGTGCAGACTTGAGTTGTCTCTCTTTGCTTCAAGATCTGCAATATAAACTTCAAGATCAGTAATTCTTTTAGAAGGTTTAATATTATGTTCTTCTAAAATAAACTTTTCATTTGAGCATGAAATTTCTGAAATATGTTTCTTCAGATCAACGTTTTCATCTTCCAATTCTTTCATATTCCCTTGAAGCTTTTTCATACCATCTTGCTGACTTGAGTTATCAAGTGTCTTATTCTTCTCATTTGTAGCTTCAAGAACTGTAATCTTCTCATTCAAATCTTTTAGCTTGAATTCAAGAGAAGAGACTTTATCTTCCAATTTAGCTTTCTCAGACTTAATCTTTGTGTTTTTATCCGCAACTTGATTAAAAAGATCCATGTATTTATTAGACAAAGTATCAAGATGCTTGATCTCATCTTTATATTCAAGAAGAGTCCATTTTCTTTCTTTTTCATACGAATGATATATCTTGATGAGAATCTTGAAAAGAAACACACACAAAAAAAAATTAGATGAAAAATACCAAAAATATTAACAAAAATATACCTAATATAGTGATCGTCAAGAGAAACTTCGCTTAGAAGTTGAATTATGTGCACACTCGAAAAATATAAAATCAGAAAAACACAATTAAAGTCAGAAAAATTTTCAAAAATAAAATCTGAAAAACAAATTATAAATTTGTCTTCCAAAAATTAAATCTAAAAAATTTGCACGAAAATATTGAACTTTAATTGGTAAACCTACAAAACAAGAGAAAAAATTTATCAGTTACGAACAATTACAGGTAATAATTGATAAAATTGACAAACAAATGACTAAAAAAATAAACAAAAAAACAAGGACTAAAAATGATAAAAACTGAAAAATAATACTCAAAGGACTAAAAATATAAAATTGTAGAAACTAACAAGTCGAGGGACTGAAACTGTAAAAACACTAAACTATTAAACTGTAAGGACCAAAATAGACAAATCCAAAAACTAAAAGCTACAGGGACTAAAAATGAAAAAACTTTAAACTCTAAACAACAGGGACCAAAAATGAATAAAATGGAAACTAAAAACTACAAGGACTAAACTTGTTAAAAACCTAAACTAGAACTACAGGGACTAAAAATGTAATAAACTCAAACTAAAAACTATAAGGACTAGAACTGACAAAATATGAAACTACAACTACAGGGACTAAAAGTGACAAGTCTGAAAACTACCTAACTGACTTAACGAACAGCTAACGAAAAGGACTAAACATGTAATAAAACTAACATAACTAACAAACTAACGGACCAACTAACAAACTTAACGGAAAGGACCAAAATTGTAAGAACAATAACGGAAAACTAATGGAGCTGTTAGTTTACTGTTCATCCTCGTCAAAAACACGACGATCTGAGTCTTTTCTCGTTCGAATTTCTTTGCAAACTCACGTTCAAATCAATTCGTTTCTGTTCCTTTACGTTCTTAGATCATTAAGCAACGATTTTATAGAAGAAAAACTTAATCATGCAACAAGAACCAATCGATAACATCAACTCCGGTGAGATTACGGTTTTCCGGCGAATGCGAGAAGTTTACTGTAGCATGCGAGTTCTTGAGAGTAGAAGGATGCGAGTTGTTGATGCTAGAAGGATGCGAGTTTTATGTATGCTAGAAGGATGCGAGTTCTGTGGATGAATGTTGCGAGTTCTTTGTTTAAAATGCAAACTCACGGCGAGTTTTTCGGCGATAAACTGCAGAATCCGGTGAGAATTCCGGTGAATTCGTTTTTCCGGTGACAAACTCTCAAATACAAAACTTGATGATTTCTTGATGATTTTCGATTCTAAAACTTTCAGAATGATTGAAATCCTCAGAAAAACAAATGTGTGATATCAAAACTCAATCAAAAACATCCAACAAGAAGAATCAATCACCACTTCTAAGAACTTCAACATTAACAAACCACAAGGGTGGTGGCCTGGTGGCAAGGGCTTGGGGGATGTGGTGGAATATCCCATCCACCCCGGGTTCGAGTCCAGGCGTCAGCATTCTGTGGCCAAGCTTAGTCTCAGACGGCCGCTTTGTATGTTTGTTTCCAAATTGCCAAGGATGTAGTCTAGGCAAAGCCTAGATGAACCTTATCAAAAAAAAAAACTTCAACATTAACACCATCGATCTGCAAGTTCATTAAACTCTCTGATTTCTTGGCGTTTTTCAGATATATGAATTGAAACCTGGAATATTGCAATTTGATAAGAAACAACAATATCAATTAGTGAATGCAAAGAGATCAAACTACAAGCTAAAATGAAAATCACGAAAATTGCATCTGACAATTTTCGAACAACACCACTTTTCCTTCTTAAAATTTTAAAATCAAGATTTGAATCCTTGAATGATTGAAAACATATTTGAAATGATTTGCTACTAATCAAAACACCAAAATGATATCAAATTCAACCACAAACAATCAAATTCTTGAGAATTTTTAAAATTTTGAACAAAATCCAAAAATTCTTCAGATCTTCAAAATTTGACGAAAATCATTCGATTCGATGCACAAATTCGATCTCCCAAGGCTCTGATACCAATTGTTAACACCAGATCTATTAGGTAATCATGAAGCCATCCATTGATCTTGAGAAATCTAGAGTATTACATAAGAATTCAAAACTTTCTCTCTCTATAATTTCTCTCTCTAGGATATTACAATTATGATCATTAACCTTGCTTAACAACTAAGCTAAAGGCTATTTATACTTCCTAATTACAACACAATAAAGCTAATTACATTGACTTTCACTAAAGCTACTTTGACTTTGACTACTTTGACATTTACTTTGACTTTACAATATTTGCCTATTACAAGACTTTACAATAAATCTTGAATACAATATAATGCTCTAACAAGTTCAGCACTCCAAGACAAAGCACAGTGATATAAGGTACCACTTTATCAAAGATCATGTTGAAAAGGGAACAATTGAAATGTATTTTGTTGCAATTGACTTCTAACTTGCTGATTTGTTTACAAAAACCCTTGATGAAAGGAGATTTAATTTCTTGATCAGTAAATTGGGTATGCTCAATATGTCTTCCTAATCTCTGGACAAAACATCAGAGCCTCTGACATCGATCTTCGACCCTCTAATAGAGTAATTAGGTTGTACATTTTGTCAGAACCTCTGTTGTTCACTACAAAGCTCTGTTAGCATATTTTCAACATTTTCTTGTTCATCAGAGCCTCAGATCTGTTCATCAAAGACTCTATTATTTGTTTCAATTGTGTTCTTTCATGTAAATATTTTTTTTCAAATCTTGCATACTTTGAGGGGAAGCTTAAAAGTTTAATCTGAGAAATAAGCTCATCATTTAAGGGGGGGTTTAAAAGGCATTTTTTTAGGATTAGCTCATTACTCAAGGAGAGCAAGTCAAAAGAATCAATTCTTTCTAATTTTGTTACTTGGCGTGGACAATCAAAAAGAAACCACTTTTGATAAGGGAAAACCTATTCTGATAAAAACAACTTTGAATATATCTCTGAACTTTTCCTTAGAATCAGCTCTCTGAGACTTCACTAGAGCCTCTGACATCTACATTAGAGCCTCTGTGATACTCCCTGAGACCAAATTTCTGTCTTAAAGGATTCACTGATAATTTCCACAACAGAATTAGGATTTTAATGATTTTTGGGTAAAGGTGAAACATGTTTGTTAGAGCATTATATTGTATTCAAGATTTATTGTAAAGTCTTGTAATAGTCAAACATTAAAGTCAAAGTCAGAGTCAAAGTCAAAGTAGCTTTAGTGAAAGTCAATGTAATTAGCTGTATTGTGTTGTAATTAGGAAGTATAAATAGGTTTAGTTTGCTTAGTTGTTAAGCAAGTCATTAGCAAGTAATTAGGGAGTTCATTTGTAATATCTAGTGAGGGTTTCTAGAGAGAGATTCTAGAGAGAAAGTGTACCATTCTTATGTAATATCTAGAATTTCTCAAGATCAATGGATGACTTCATGATTACCTAATAGATCTGGTGTTAACAATGTTGAAAATGGTTACTTATGGTAACATCAGAGAAGATACTCATCAGAGTCTCACTATCAAAAGAAGGGCTCAACAGAGCTCTGTCACTTTCAAATGCCTTGTGCATTTCTGAAAAACGTGAACTCTGGGTGCGGGTTATTTATGAGCCTCAACCACCTGTCACTTACAAAAACCCTAACCATGACGGTTCCATCTCAGAAATTTGTCAGTTCCAAGACACACGTGGCATTCTATGATTGGCCAACTGAAAACAGGCTGTAACCACGTCCCATTTAGACGACGTTCCACTATCTGACACTCGAGTACTCCTCAATCGTTATCCCTGAAAAATGATTGAGTATAAAAACCCATTTCAAAACCAATATCACTCTTTACGCTTTCAAAACATCCGAGTTCTTAGCTTTTCCCTCTCTTCTTACTTCCAAAACCTTTTGTGTTCATCAATCTCAAAACCTGCAACTATGGTCGCACAAAACTCTGCTGAATCCGGTCGTGTCGCACCTGTCGATCAAATCGACATCCTAGCATTCCCATTCAACAGCAACAACCTCAGAGTTAACCTTGATCCCACACGATACGAACCACTCTACCATGTTATCCTGAAGTTTTTCCATCGACCAGAACTATTCAACGCCCTTACAATGGTAGACACCACAATGCCCCAACTATATGTTCAACAATGGTGGTCCACATGCCAATATATTGAAGAACAAGGAGGAATCATCAGCAAAGTGGATGTTGGAGCTCGTGGAAGAGCAGGGATCGTGAGGATCAGACCTAGAACACTTCAGAGGATCTTCAACATTCAGACCCCTGCACAACTTGGAATTGAAGCCTGCGAAGTTCCACCAGAACAACCAACTCTTGTGGAATTTATCAGATTTCTGGGCTACAACGAAACCATAAATAAAGTTAGTGCATTAAAGAGGAATCACTTACCCCCTTATTTGGAACTTTATGTTCTCAGTTCTCAATCGAACCCTTACATCCAAATCTGGTAGCCTAGACCAGTCCAGCACTGCCATTCTTAAGATAATGTATGGCTTGTACTTTGGAAGGCACCTCAACTACGCAACCATCCTCTATGAGGAACTTCAGACTGTGGTCGACAATAAGAACAAAGCTCTGGCGAGAGGAAAGGCTGTCGGAGAAGACAAGGCACTGAAGTCTATCTTATTTCCAAGGTTTATTAGTTTGGCCATCAGAGCAACGTTTGAAAAGCTGCAACTACTTCAATAAGGGGCACCCACTCCAACCTGGACAATGGCTTCCTTCAAGCCAACAAAATCAGGTACTTATCCCAACACTCGGAAAGTCCCTAGGACAATGCCCTCTTTGATTTAGTTGAATCACGTTTCTTTAGACTCCTATAGACATGTTGCTCAACCTCAAGAACCTGAGATGATATCCCCAGCATACTTAGGCTCTGAGATCTTAGTTTATGAATTATCAGAGGAAGAAGAAGAAAGTCATGAGGACAGAGTACCTGCAGAGGGGTATGCCTCTGAGAGAGAGGAGGAGGAGGAAGTAGGCAATGACAACAGAGCATCCTCAGAGGAGTCTGTGTCAGAGGGAGAAAAGGAAGTATCTTCAGAGAGAGGGGCAGAGAGTTCGTCCTCTTCTGAAGAAAGTGAGGAGAGTGACAGAGAGATTCCTGAGCTTTCTATCCCCATAGGAGTCGAGAGCCATGTGAGTATAGAAGAAGATGTTCGAGTGAACATACATGTGCGTTTTAGGACTCCTACCCCAACTCCCAGTGCAAGCACACCATCTATTCATGGTGATCTAGACCGAATGGATATTGAAACAGAGGTGCACACCTCGAACCCCAACGAGCCTAAACCATCAGAGCCAACTCTTCATGCCTGTGACATGCACATAACCGGGGAAACCAACTTGAATAATGCTACCCATTTGCCCCAGGGTAATGATAGGTCACAACAACACGATGATGCCTCTGTGGCTCATCTTTCTAAGTAGGAACAACTTAGAACCTTGGGTAACTTCAAGGTTACCCGTAGGGATTGTCTTACTCAGGGACAATATGACAACCTAGTAGCACAAGGATTGGATTTCCTAGATTGCAATACCAACTCCCATATTTACTTCACTCTCTCAGCTTCTAAGGATGAGAGAGCAGAAGCAAACAGAACACCCAGAGATGATTCTCCTCTGAGAGAACATCAAGGATTGGGTGGAAGTCCTCTCAGAGTCAACGACAATATAGCTCTGAACAGAGGCCCCTCAGACCTCGAGAGAAACTTGGAGTCATGTGTTGACCCCAAGATTACCCATTCTGGTCTAATTACATAAGTGGAGTTCACAGGCTTCTGTAAAGAGATCAGAGACTCCTTGAATGAGTATAAACTTACAACCACAGGTGCCAATGATCAGAGGGTTACTACTGACGAGGCTCTGAAAGGTGAGCTTACACTTGTCAAGGATCAGCTGGCAGAAACATCTTCGAGACTAACAGATCTGGAGAAAAAGAGCTCTGAAGAATCTCTGAAGCTGCAGTTAGAGATTAAAGCGCTGAAGGATGAAATAGCCAACCACCAGAGGGAAAGTGCCACTAGACCAATCCAACCTCCCTCTGTGGAATTATCAGAGGCAAACCTCAGCACCATATAAGAGGTAATTACTAAGACTATCTTTGCTGCTCTTGCCAACCTTCCATCAACTTCTACAGAGCCTACTCCAGTTGCTGCTACTCCTACCCCTGCCCCTACACATCCAAATGTGCTCCCCATAGATAGAGCATATATGGGCGCATTCAGGAAAGAAGTCCTCAGCAGAATGATGACCATCTCTGCCAAGTTCGTAGCCAAGGCACAAGCAACTGAAAAACATGTGCAAGCCTCACTTGATGTCCACAAGATGGACTTCACTGATCAAGTTGATGAGATCAGAGCTCCTGCAACAGAGGTGCAGGATACTCTGAAAGAGGCTGCAAATAATTTCGATGACCTGGTGTGTGATATTGCCACCAGAAAGAGATCAGCCGCTAGCGAGCCGTCTACCAGAGACTTCAAGAGGCCAAGGTTTGTTTGCTGACAACGACGATGAATCAGACAGTGCAGATTTTGTCAGAGCGACAAAAGGGGGAGAATGAGATGAATGTTGAAGTTGACTACAGCTTCTGAAACACAACCCTCAGAACCAACATAGCAGAAGCTTCAACCTCTGCTGAACCCAACACTGAAACCATAATCATTGACTCACCAACTCCCTCACCCACCAGAACAGAACCAGAGAGGCAAAACCAAACCTCTGCTGATTAAAACCCTATCTAACCCAACATCATTACAACCATGGTTGTTCATAATTCAAACCAAGAGGAAACCCCAGAACCCATGGACATTTCAACAGAGGAAGAAGAAGCCAAGAAAGAAACGGATGAAAAAGAAAAAGAAGACAAAGGGAAGGGCAAAATGGTAGAGAATGCTGAAAACCAAACTGAGCCCAACCATGAATCCATCTTAGAGGCACCAACTCAACCACCACCAGAAATCTCTACACGTCAAGGACACCCTCCATCACTTGAAGAGGTATTCTCCTATCTTTATGCTGACAAAGACTTGATCTCACAAGACTCTACATCTATCAATCCGCACCTCAATCCCAAGAGAGAACGCACACTAACAGATGTAAGAAGGAGATTCATTAGAGAGAAGACCAACATAAGTGGAGGAGTGTACTATGAGCTGGCCATTACAAATATCCAACGCATCAACCACAGAACGTTCCCCTTCAATAAGGTTCTCTATCATGATTATGTTGTGGAAAGGTCTGATAACAGAATACATGTGTTCAATGACAACGACCTAGTGATCATCAACCCATATGATCTACTCCATCTGCGCACCTACTGTGTAAACTCACTGATCGAGAAGACTGCCAGAACTGCAAGGTATGAAATTGAACATGCCATGGAAGAACATGTGAATCTCAGAACTCAGATAGACTTCCAGCACGACATCACATTTGAACTAGAGAAGTTAAGCATTGGTCCCCCATATGGGAGTCTTGAGGGTCTTGAACACTATCCCTCAGGATCATTGGTAGAAAACTCTGAAACCTTCATTGCGCGTCAGAAGTCATCAAAAGAAGGCCATACGCTTCACGGAAGTTCCCAAATACTCAACTCACTCTCTGAAGTACTTGAAGAAAATTGTGCAAGAAAGAGTTGGAAGCAAAAAGTGCCCTGAAGAAGTCATCAAAAGCTTTGTCAGGAACATAGATCTTACCCTAGAGTTTAGGGAGTTAATTATGAGATTTGATAGAATTCTCAGAGGAAACTTTTATGATTACATTTACTTTCTTTTGTATTGCAATGTAATTTATGCTTTAAAGAAGTAAATGGTTTTACAGAGGATGACTTTCTCCTCTTTGTCTTTAGTTAGCCTATCTTTGTAACATAACAATAGTTGTATTTTCAATACTTAGGGGGAGATTGTTAGCCCCAAGTATTCCAATGTAAAAGTATTGAAAATATCACAAGTCAGAAGAGCGTTAGAGACTAAACGTCAGAGACCAAGACTTCAGAGATAGCTGAGAAGACTTAGCAGAAGATCAACAGAAGAACGTCAGAGACCAATCCATCAGAAGACCATCAGAGCTCTGGCAAATGATCTCTGATGACCAAGACCTCTGTGAAGCCGTAGACTCTTAGAAATTCTCTAAGTGTTAGATTAGTGTCTGTAGTTTCCACGTCAGCCCTAAAAGGACAATAACACCTTTACACGTGTCATTCCAGGGTTAGATAGTACACTGTTCTACAATTTATCAGGCTATAAATAGAGAGTAGTGGAGCACACAATTGTAAGAATTACTACAAGAGCACACTCACTACACAATTTCATTCCACTATTTGTGTATGTTTTGTAGCCAGAGAGAATTCATAAAAACACACACATTTAGGTGTTCTTGGTGTTCTTCATATCAATATACGAGCAGTTTGTTATTTATTCTAATCTATCTACTGTTTAAATATATTGTTATTCTCTCGTTGTTCTTATATTAAACAATCACTCATTATCAAACAGTATGTTTATGCTTTCGCTACCTTTGATGTATCTGTTTGAATGAGACAAGGTGAATCTGAGAACCAACAATACCTGAGAAGTAGTGGAGGTATAAGAAACATCAGCGGTTTCTTCTTTTACTTCTGAGATCTGGGCCATTAGACAAAGGTTGGCCACATCTTCTTCATCAGAATCTGATTCTTCTTCAAATTTATCCCAATCATGTTCTTCGGCTATTAGACCTTTACCTTTTTGCTTGTAGTTTTTCAACTTCAGATATTTTTCTTTTACCTTTAGGTATTTATCATCTTTGGGCTTAAAGGATGAAGAAGGTTCGAAAACTTTCTTTGACCTGCATTCACTGCAAAATGTCTTTTCTTTTCGCAGTTATAGCAAGTGGCAGTTGCCATATCAACAAGGGTTTGCTTGTCAATGATAGCAAAAGGTTTATTTCTTCTGAATTTGCTCTTTCTTGCAAATCTCCTAAAGGAGTTTGTCAAGAGTGCTAGAGACTCGTCAAATTCTGAAAGATCAGTTTCTGATACGTCATCTGAGTCAGATTCCAACTCAGTGATAGCGACAGAGGATCCCTGAAAAGGAATCATCTCTGAAGATACTAAAGCAATAGGTGTGCTTTTGGAATCTTTTGAATCTTTAACAAGATTCTTCTTAAGTTGACATGATTGCTCATGATTGAGCAAAATGCCATAAAGAGTACTTAAGGAAATATTTTTGAGATCCTTTGAGAGCATGATACACATTGAATAACTGTCCCAGCTTTCAGGAAGACATTCCAAGTTTTTTTTCCTATATTCTTGTACTTCAGATGTACCTTCATACTAAACACATATAGTGTCCTACATGACTTTAGAAGTTTTTAGGTTCATAACAGAGTGATAAACCTCATCAGGGAGTGCCATAGAGATTATGGTTCTAGCTTTTGCGTCTAGAGCCACTTTTCTCTTGTCTTCATCAGTCCATCGATGAATCTCTTCGGTCACTTCCCTTTCAGGAGTTGCTTCAGTGGTGGCAGTGGAAGGAACAACAGCAGCGATGATGAATGGATCAAAGGGTCCATTTTCAACATGGTAGGGTATAGTATGGTCTACACCTTCAAGAAAAGAGTCATTCAATTTTTCCAAAGAAAGAAATTATCTTTGTTAAAATGAGAAGGTTTTGCAAGAGAACCATTATCATAATAGTTTGTATTGGTGTTAAGTGCCATTTTTAGAATAGCAAGAAAGAGAGATTAAGCAAGATCTTGTTTATGAAATTAACCAATCTGCTCTGATACCACTTGTTGGTCCCGATAAGGGTTCTACAAGGGTTTAAGTTTGTAGAAGGGGGGATGAATACAAACACGGTTTTTTAAGTTTAAATTTGTTTATTGATTATTGGGAAAGTAAAAAACACAATTTATAGTTTGTTGCGGAAATAGATAAGGTAAACCTAATATAAACAAACTAAGAAATCACTAAGGTTTCTTGCACTAGAAAAGAGAATAAGAAAGTTTGTACAAATAGAGTTTCTACAAAGCACACAGAAGAGATTAAGGACCCTTCAAAGTGAAGGGCATCACTTCTATTTGTACCCCATGCATTTAATGCAAGTCAGGGGGTACTTTACACGTGTCCATTTTTCATTGGGTGCATGCTTATGTCCTTCATCAAAGACATGCTTGTAGCCGCGTGATGAATAGTGTAGTGGCAGAGTGGTTGTACGATTATGGACAAAAGCAACTTTGCTTTTGTACCTTCGTACTATTTGTGCATAGGATAAGACAACAATTCTTGAACTGCAAGCTTCATGATCAGCTATCGTTGATGTAGTCTTTCTTCAGTGATTACTGATGAAAGTCACAGCTATCGCTGAATCTTTGTTCTTGAGTTGTTACGCATTGTAGACTTGTCTTGGTTTCATTGAATGCCGCTTCAGATCGTGAGTAGACTTGTTTTGTTCACCAGCTTGGTCTTCGACTTCAGTGATGAGTTTGTCTTCAGGGATTACATAAATTGTTTATAGAAGACGCACTCAGCGATCACTGAACATACTTAATGAATGATCTCTGATGCTGAGACATTGTATACATAAAACAGTTAATGTAGTTTTCACTAAGTACAAAGGATCATCATCAAATCACTGCGAGAGTTTGGATCAACAATTATGAGTAATTTGTTATGTAAAGAATCATTAAATACTATCTATGCTTGATGCAGTACTGTCAATGTATAGAAGAATGGTACAAGAGCATTTGATACTATTCAAATGTAGAAGTGTAAACTACATGTCAAAAACTTAAACCATCTTAACAATTTTAGGTAGCTCTTTAACTTATATGATATAATATATGTTGATTATGTAGTCGATGATGACTTCACGTATATAGGGTATTTTTATATAATTTTGAAGTTTTATGTCTTGCCTCTACGCCCAGTAAGTAATCTATACAATGTATCTTTTTCTCTATAGTGATACAATCGTTTGGTTTTCTAATTCTTACATGTAATGAGAGAGAAAAAAAGGAACCATAGCCCTACAATGCCAATTCTTTTCATCATGTGACTCTTTATACTACTTGTTGGTGATATGTGTCATGCACAAACCAAATAATTGCTTAAGCCCAACATCCAACTTTTAAATAACTCGACTACTTATCCTTATGCTCCCCAAACTTTAATAAATCACAAGTTTAACAACTCAAATCCAATAATAGCATAAACATAGCATTTAAAACCAAAATGGTCCATAAATATACTAAAATACATCAATCTTAACTCAAGGTTTGCAGCGATTATACACATCCACAACTGAGATTTACAGAAAGTCTAGTGGTGATCTACAAGCCTCTACTAAACCATGCTTCTTCTACGACATCACTTTTTTCTCTTTCCCTATGCATGAACCCCCAACTATACTTTTACCTGAAAATGATTTTTAAGTTTGAAAAGCAAGGGTTAGACCATAATAGTGAATTCCCTCCCAAAAACCGTTTTAATAGTTCCAATAAAACATAGAATCTGCCAAAAGGCCCAACAATAATAGATAGACACTCAACACAAACCACAGGCTTTTGCACAGTGTTCACAGCCATCACTCCATCGTTATGTCCACAGTCGGGGGCCTAGTAAGTCCAATTGACCCCCAGTAGATGTTAGTCCAATGTGTACAAGAAACATATTTACGGCACATGACATAATATAACTCCCAAGGGATTTCCACAATCACAGGGTTCCCTAATCCCATTGTGCAACCCAAAACCATAACCAAATCATAATATCATGATATAAACCACATTCGACAATGTTTATTCAAATATAAACAAGTTCAAGTAAATGTTTATCCAAACATCCATAATTGCAATTTATGTAAAAACGATAAAACCATGATCAGAGTTTAGAAATCATTTATAAACATTCCACATGTGCAAAAAGGTTTAAGGAAACTCACTTGAGATTCGACACTTCACCGCACGTCCTAATAGTCAAATATGACCAAACTGAACACCTGAATGGATGAGATAGAAATGGTGTTAAACCATCAAAATCATCTTTAGACCATTTATTTTAATCCCTAAGACAATCGTCTAATTGATTCCTTGAACCTAGCCCAAAACAAGAAACGACAAAAAAACAAAAGCGTGCATGGCAGTAGCCTACGCGACTTTCACTACGACTTAAGTTGCGCGAAAAGTCACGCTGAGCACTGCTCTTTGCACATGTTTAACCCTATTGATGCCCAACTCTGATTTATTTGTTCCAGTCACTTCGCAACTCGATTACAAGCTCCAAAATTGAGGGAATCGATGTCCTAAATCATTTTAATCAATATCCCAACATCAAAAGATTGGTAACCCCAAAAACTCAAACCCTTGAGTCCTTGATAGACCCAAGAACAATGGTGAGGTTTTTCTCAAAGAAACTATTTGAAACTGATAAAAATTGACCCAAATAATCATCTATCAAGGTTGTGCAATCCAAAACAATAAGGGAGGTAAAAATCCATACATTGAATCCATAACTCCATTAATGGAGACATAAGCTTGAGAGGAAGAGAAATTACCTTAGAGAAAATGATTCTCTCTCACTGATTTCCTTTAACATCTTCACCAAGGATCTAAATGAGCTTTCTTCTACCAAAACTCTTCTTCTCTACTCTCCTTTCCCAATTATATGCTTTTTCCCAAAACTTGAAATGCAATAATGAGGGTGAATATTAGCCCAACTATTTATTCAAAAGTCCCTAAAATAAAGGAAATTACATTTAGCCCCTCAAACTTCCATAAAAAATCGATTTTAAGGATCAAGGTTATTAGAATGTGTTGGTCCCGAAAGGCTTAAACAAGTTTGTAGAAGGGGGGGGTTGAATACAAACACACTATTTTACTTTTCTAAATTGTTTATTGATAAATCATTAACAATTTACAGCTTGTTGCGGAAACAAGATTAAGGATAAACCTAAATCTAAACAAGTTGGAACACTAAGGTTTTCTTGCACTAAGAAAGATAAGGAGATTACTAATAAAATCCTATCTTGAGAGATTTGAACTTGTCCAGAGTTAGCAAGTTACTTCAAATGAAGTGAGTTCATCTCTTTATATACTGCATGCATTTAATGCAATCCAGTATATACTTTACACGTGTCATTAGCGGATTGGTTGCATGTCATTGACCTTTGATGACAACCTTAGTAGCCGCATGAATGAACAGTGTAGTATCAGAGTGGTTGTACGATTTCAGATTTTCGGAGGTTCTTTTCTGACATTTCGTACGGTGGCGTGCAAGGGAGGTTAAGACAAAAGTACTTTGTACGGAGGACTTCATGATCAGCTTTCGTTGATTCAGCGATTATCATTTACTATTCAGCAGATGATAAAGTTCAGCGATAGCTGAAGTCTTGTACTTGATACTTCACGTTGAGTGGACAAATCTGAGTCTTCGCTGATCCGCATCAGTTCATTAGGAGACTTGTCGCTGGTTCTTGAGCTTGATCTTCGACTTCAGCGTAGAACCTTTGTTGACGTGAATCTTGTCTTCAGGGATCATAAGTAAACAACTAACTTATCAGCGATCACCATAAGGACTGAACAGACTCAGCGATATGGTGAACAGTGTTCGCTGAATGTTTAATCTAAAAGTGCGAGAGTTCCTATCAGCAGTACTGTAAGATCTTAGTACTTATCAGCGATAGTGAAACTCTGATACATATTGTTTACTTACAATTTTCACTAAGTATTTAAGATAGGGTCATTATCAAATCACTGAGGGTTTGGATCAACAATCTCCCCCTATTTGATTATGACATAGCAACAGAGAGAATTGCTATTTAATGAAAACATAAGGATAAAAAGAACTCATAAAATATTTGTCCCTTTTACTGTTTTCTGGGATCTTTTCAGTACTGATGGAGTAAAGTACATTCGCTGAAATCTTTCTTTAAATCTTTGAATCAGGTTACAATATGAATTGAAAAAGATTACAAGTACAAGCGAAATAAATTACAAGTACTGAAGGATGACTGATACAATAGAGAAAATGGTGATTGTTGTCAGCCTTCAAAGGGTTCTTCCTTAATGAGAAGTTCATCAAGGGTTGTCTTTTCAGTTGGAATCATCCAGTCAGGAACCTTTTCTCCTTTATTCTTTAGCTTCAGAGCAGCTTCAAAAATCAAGGGTTTTAGGTGTCGTGCCTGAATGTCTTTTCTGAAGTCGCACCAGTAGATGAGATCTTTGAGCTGTTCGATTGGAGTGATTGGAAGCTCAGCGATCCGTTGAAAGCATTTACGTCCGTCGTAGTCAAGAAAGAATATTCCATAAGGATTACTGATGACTTTACCAGGGACGAAAAGTTCACATGGTGGCAAAGAGACATCAAGGGCAGATAGATCAGGATCAGGACCAAGTACTTCAGCGCGAGAGAAACCAATTCCAGTTTCATTTCGTATGACAGGACCTGAGTTTGAATCTTGACGTTTCTTCCTTGGAGAGTCCTTTTTTCTTTTCGGCTTTAGATCAGGAACAGGAGGAATATCCACACAAGAAGATATCAAATCGATCTGTCTGTTTATCAGCTTTTCGAAATGATCCTTGTACTTAGATTTTGACGGTTGGATAGCTAACCTCATCTCCAGCCATTCAGAGAGACCATACCTTTTTACAGTGTCAGCACGAAAGGTTTCAGATGAGTCATCTTCTCTGAACAGTTTGATGTCAAGAATAGGTACTCCGACGGAGGTTCTTCCAGAGATGAATACCTTGTTGATCTTCGCTGGACGATATCTGAAGTGGATTTTCTCTTTACACCAGATCAGGGTGGTCTGAGAAACTTCAGCTTTCTTTTCCACGATCTTCTGGGCTTGTTCCCAAAGCTTTCGTTGGATTTGAATGGGAATACGCTTCAGCTTGGGGTCTTTGACAGATTCTTGAGTGAGCTTGATGGCGTATTCTCTGTCTTTATCTTCAGCTTCCTTTCTTTCAGCGATGAGGCGTTCAGCTCTGAGATGATCTTGGTATTCAGCTTTTGAAATTCTGAACTTAGGAGGAACTGAAGGTAGTTGATCGCGCCTTAGGATGATTCGCTGATCCTCGAATCGCTTTATCATTTCTTCTCTCCTCTTTTGATCAACTGAGGAAGGTCTGTTTCTGTGCGAGAGAGGTTGTTCTTCTGGTTCATCAGTCTCAGAGATTAAATCTAAGACTGGGATTATGTCTTCAGCGTTAGCTGGAATTATTGGTGAAGTCGCAACAGATCTTTCAGCGATATCCTCAAACAGGGGAGAGGACTAGCTGAAACGCAGCGATCTTACAAATAAGAACTGGGTAGAAGAACTTGGGTAGAAAAGATAGAAAAAAATGTGGATGTGTATGGTGTTTGTGGAATGGATAACTGATTTTTCATAGATGATCAGGGAAGGAAAAATAAGTTTAGTGTACCTGACAAATCGGCTTTGCAAGTAGGATCGCCAGATTATCATCTTCAGCGATGCCTTTGTCTTTGCTTTTCTCAGCGCCAGAGGCTGAGTGCTTTGTCTTTGTCTTCTCCCCTGAAGGTTCTTTTATTGAAATACCTTTAAGAGCTTTGGTTCGAGGAGCAGGTTTGACAACAAAGAAATCATCGTCATCTTCATCATCATCATCGTTCCTTGGAGAGGAGGATGGTTCAGCTTCAGGGATGTCGAAGTCTTCGTCTTCTTCTGCTTCAGATTCCTCAGCATCTTCATCGAGTTGCTCCCCCTCAGATATAGAGGCGAGGTTCTCGGTTCCCTCAGGGTTTTCATCTCCCTGAGGTCCAGTAATCCGATCTTCATTACCCTCTCCCCTGATAGATTCATCATGGGAAAGGTCTTCAGCGCTCTTCTCCTGTTCAGCGCTCTTCTCCCCCTCTTTCTCATGATGGGCGGGGGAGGAATGGGTAGATTCAGCATTGGTGTTGTCTCTGTCTTCTGGGCCAGAGATTTTCACACAACCTTCAAGCTTAGCTATTCTGTCTTCTAGGCCAGAAATAGCAGGCGTGATTTTCTTCAGCTCTTGGCGATCCTCTGCGGTGAATGAGTCCAAAACAGGTGCAGGGGCCGGAGCAGGAGCTGGATTATTTGCCTTGTTTACCAGCGTCTCGATCATTGTCTTGACGGAACCAAGGTCGGTCTTCACTGAGCCCAAGTCGGTCTTGACCACTGACATATCACCTTCGAGTGTACCAACCGATTTCTTCAGCGTTGTAACTTCGCTGGAAATGGTGGAAACTGATGATTTGAGGTTGGTGTAGTCAGTGTAGATGTCGGAGAGCACTTTGGCAAAGTCGGCGAGAGTTTTATCAAGATCTTTGATGTCATCAGAGGAGGCCTTCTTTTCCACCACAGTAGTCAGCTTCGTCAGATTCTCTCCAGCGTTTGTTACAGCTGTAGAGTTATTTGATAGACCGGTGGTGAGATCCGTAAGTTTCATCTCCATAGACTTCAGAGACTGGTTGATATCTCCCAAAAAAGGACCTGTAACATATAAGTACTTGTGAACAAAGGAAAGCTCAGAAGTTTCAGGTTTAGTTACAGTGTTTAAGGTGGGATCTGTACCTGCAGGAGCGTTGACGAACTCATCAAAGTTTCGAGTCCCTCCATAGTGTTCCATATCTCCCTCAAAAGTTCCGTGAGGAATGGAGATCTCTGCAGGTCCTTTCTTCGTCATTCGCTGAGAAGCTTCAACGGCTTCTTGAATGATGGCATCTCCAGTTTTGACCGGAGGAGTGTCCAAAGAAGTGGAGGGAGGAGCGAAGGATAAGAATTGGGGTTGGGGTTCAAGTTCAGCGTTGGATTCGCTGAGAAGTACTTCATCAGTCTTTTGAGAGACTGACGAAGGTTGGGTAGATTCCAAAGTTCTAACCTCAGCGTTTAGGGACGCTGAAGTAGGTTTAGAAGGGATGGCTTGAATTGGTGTGGCAGAGCGTACCACGGAACTTTCCTTCAGCTCTTCAGAATGAGCTGAGGAGTCTTCAGCATGCAACTGCTGGGGTTGCTCCTTGGTTTTCTTGATCCTTTTGGAATCAAGAGGGGTAAGAGATTGTTTCCTTTTCTTAGAAGGAATGGATTTTGTGGCCGGGGTATCAGCGATGGGTATTGTCGCTGAAGGAGCCACAGAAAGCGGAGAATTAAGAAGAGTGAGAAGAGTAGAGAGACGTACCTCGTTGGCGACAGGCTTGAAGTCGAGAACTTTAGGGCCAATCTGAGAGAGTTTCAGATCACCCTCTTCAGGATAGCTGTCCTTCAGGCCATATTGAAAGATGGCGCTGATGAATCGCGGGTAAGGAACCCATGCTGGTCGGTCAGCGGCAGAATCAACACGTTGAATGAGGTCTTCATAGATGATGGAGGCCCAGTCAATGTTGAGACCTTTCAGCAGTGCGTAACCCATGGCCTGCTGAGGTTGAGCGGCTTGATCAGAAGATCCGGATTTCGCTGTCATGCAGGTGATCAGGTGAGCGAAGATGAAGTTCATCTCGCTGGGCATCTTGGATTTCTTTATCAGCGTCAGCTTCTTCTCAGGTAGCTTGTCTCTTCCAGTCTCCCAGATGTAACCCATCGCATCAAGGAAAGCAATGATATCTTCCCTGTCAGCGTGTTTCTTGTGGTCAGGAAATGGAATGAAAGGATTTTCTGAGGTAGCGTTAGGGAATTTCAGAGCTTTACGGATTATGGCGGGGGTTATCTTGATGGTGCCATACTCAGTATCGCTGAGTATGCAGTCGATGGTTTTAGATGGATCTTTGGCTGAGGGTAGGTTGGTGTGTCTGGCAGAGTACCAGAATTGGGATAATAGACGCTGACTGGCAGGAGGTGTGATTGTCAGTGCTGTGTATATTGGGCTATTCTTCAAAAAAATCACAGCGTCGTCTAGATGGGATACCTGCTTCCGAGGAGGAAACTCGAGAAGCGCTGAAAGGTTGTTTGCCTTAGTCCAGTCTAGTTGATCCAGCTCAAACTTAACCTGAGGAGCTTTAGTGATTTCCAGTTCCTCAGAATCACTGGAGATGGACTCAGCGGTAACATTCAGCTTTGAAGTTGCCATTTCACTGTATTATCAGTTCAACCAAAGATGTTAACAAATAAGAAATATCTTAATGTGGAAAGAGAATTTCCATTAAGATTTTTCGAATTTTGTCCATTTCATTCAGACAAAAAAAATCTTAATGAAGATTAGGGTTTTTCTTGTTTTTTTTTTAAAAAAAAAACGAATATAACACCTATAAGCCTTGTATTCCAGTTTTTAAAAAAAATGGATACGAAAGAAGAACAAGTTTAAGATTTTAGATTTAAAACTTGAAGAACAACCATGAAATGGTTGTGTTTATAAAACCATGAAAGAAAATGATTTTATTTTTGAGTTCTTTTGTTTGATCTTGTGTAAAACAATGATAAGATCGAAAACAAGTTATTTGCATTTGATAAAAGATAAGAACATATTGACCTTGAGTTTGATGAAGAAGATGATGAACAGTTCTTGAAGATCGAGAGCACAAAATGCAACAGTGTTCTTTTCTTGCGGAGAAAGATTGATTCGCATAAAAGACAAATATAAACTTTGAGAGAGTTTATATAGGAAGAGAGTAGAGAGAGAAAAACTTGAGCGGGAAAGTTTTTCATCATGACACGGACACGTGTTTGCATTTGATTGGATAGACAACGAAACGTGCAAACGTGTGTCAAAAAAAGAAACGTGCCTGGTGTTATCCGTTGCAATGACGTCACAACTGTCCTTTCACATTCTTTCGTTGTCTCTGAGGTTTTGAAAGAAAAACTCAGGGACTCTTTGGAAAATATGAAGCACTGAATAGAAATATCAGTGAGGGTTTTAAGAAATTTCAAAATATCGCTGTTAAGGAAGAGATATTCAGCGATGTAAGAATTTGAAATCTTGCATTTTCATGCGTTTTGTCAGAGAGAGAAAACATACCTTGATATCAGTTTAACCCAATTTATTCAGAGAGAAGATGATGAAATGGTTTGTACTAGTTTATTTTATCCAGAGCCTATACAAGAATGTATAAACGTATCGCTGATTAAATGTGAACCGCTGAAGATTTATCCTTCAAAGTTCAGCATTCCAAGCTCGCTGATGAGAAAGTTGAATCTTGTCTCATCAAGAGGTTTGGTAAACAAATCAGCTAACTGATAATCAGTTGGGATAAAATGAAGTTCTATATCACCATTCATCACATGATCTCTGATAAAATGATATCTGATTTCTATGTGTTTTGTCTTTGAGTGTAGCACTGGATTGTTTGCTATAGCGATGGCACTTGTGCTGTCGCAATAGATTGGAATTTTGGAGAGCTGAAGATCATAGTCTAGTAGTTGATTTCTCATCCACAAGACTTGAGAACAGCAGCTTCCAGCGGCTACATACTCAGCTTCAGCTGTGGAAGTGGACACTGAGTTTTGCTTCTTACTTGTCCAACTTACCAGCTTTCCACCCAGGAGCTGACATCCTCCTGTGGTGCTTTTCCTATCCATTTTGCAACCTGCAAAATCACTGTCTGAATAGGCGGTTAGATCGAATCCTGAATCTTTGGGATACCAAAGACCTAGATTCGTTGTACCCTTAAGATATCGAAAGATTCGCTTTACAGCTTTCATATGAGATATCTTAGGTTCAGCTTGATATCGTGCGCACAGACATGTTGCAAACATAATATCGGGTCGGCTAGCTGTAAGATACAGTAGTGAGCCGATCATCCCACGGTACAGCGTGACATTGACAGGAACACCCTTTGTGTCCTTATCAAGTATCAGCGGTGGTGCCATAGGGGTTTTCATAGCTGAACTTTCAGTTAAGTCGAATTTTTTCAGCATATCTTTAACATACTTTCCCTGATTTATAAAAGTTCCTTTTTCAGTTTGCTTAATCTGAAGACCAAGGAAATATGTTAGTTCACCCATCATACTCATTTTATACTCATCTTTCATTCTATCAGCGAAACGAGTACAAAGCTCAGGGTTAGTAGAACCAAATATAATGTCATCAACATATATTTGAACTAAAATGATATGACCTTTTATTTTTCTAAAAAACAAAGTTTTGTCAATCTTACCTCTCTCAAATTTTTCAAGGTGGAGATACGTAGAAAGAGTGTCATACCATGCACGAGGAGCTTGCTTCAAGCCATAAAGTGCCTTATCCAGCTTATAAACATAACCTGGACGCTTAGGATCTGAGAATCCTGGAGGTTGTTCCACATAAACTTCTTCATTCAGCTTTCCATTTAGAAATGCTGACTTAACATCCATTTGATGTACAGTGAAGTTTTTGTGTACAGCATATGCTAAGAAAAGACGAATAGATTCAAGTCTTGCTACAGGAGCAAAGGTTTCGTCATAATCTATACCTTCCTCTTGTCTGTATCCCTGAGCAACAAGACGAGCTTTGTTGCGAGTTACAGTACCATATTCGTCCAACTTGTTTCGATAGACCCACTTAGTGCCTATCACTGTTTTTTCAGTTGGTCTCCGAACAAGTTTCCAAACTTTGTTTCTTTCGAATTCAGTCAGCTCTTCTTGCATAGCGCTGACCCAGTTTGGATCTCTGAGGGCATCATCTATTTTCTTTGGTTCAGTTAGAGAAATAAAGTTAACAAATAAACAAATATTACCTGCACTTCTACGAGTCTGAATACCAGCGTTGGGATCACCAAGAATTTGATCGATTGGGTGATTTACAGTCCATCGCTGAGCCGGAGCATGCGTCGCTGACGCAGTCTGAACTGGAGAAACTGAAGATGAGGCTTCAGCTACTTCTGGATAATCAGCTAAGAGAGGAATGCTTGCATTTGTCACTTCATTCACTGATTGCTGAGAAATAGATGGAATTTCTGAGACATTTGGATCAACTGCGGGTATAGTGTTTATAGGAACAGCTGAGACCCAAGATGTTTCAGCTTCACTATTCTGCATATTGGGAATGATAGTAGGACCATCATTTTCAGTTGTATGAGTATGAGTAGTGGGAACATCTTCTGAATCACCAAGATGAGAAAACATCCATTGATTCAGTTCTTCTGTATCAGCGTTCGGTCTAGAGTTCGCTGAACGGGATTCGTCAAACGTGACGTGAATAGTTTCTTCTACAGTTTGTCTTCTTCGGTTGAAGACTCTGAAGGCTTTGGAAACTGAGGAGTATCCAAGAAAGATTCCATCATCAGCCTTAGGATCAAACTTTCCAAGGGCATCTCTGTTGTTCAGTATAAAACACTGACAACCAAAGATGTGAAGAAAGCTGATTGAAGGCTTTCTCCCATGAAAGAGTTCATAGGCTGTCTTTTTGAATCTTTTGACTATCAGCGACCTGTTTTGCGTAAAACAAGCCGTGTTGACAGCTTCTGCCCAAAACTGAGTAGGCAGGTGAGAATCGCTGAGCATTGAACGTGCAGCTTCAATAATTGTTCTATTTCTTCTTTCAGCGACTCCGTTTTGTTGTGGTGTTCTCACTGACGAAAAGTTATGAGAAATACCCTTGCTCTCAAGGAAGGAATCAAGAGAACTGTTTTTGAATTCAGTTCCATGATCACTCCTTATTGAGCGAACAGTCATATTGTTCAGAGTTTCCATCTTCCGAACAAAGGTGATGAGTTCTTCAGGGGTGTCACTCTTAGAACGGAGAAACATTACCCATGTATAACGAGAGAATTCATCAACTATGACCAGCGTATATTTCTTTCCAGCGATGGATTGTTTGTTAACGGGGCCAAACAAATCCATATGGAGTAGTTGAAGAGGAGATGACACTGAGGAAACTTGCTTGGACTTAAAGCTTGCCTTGGTCTGCTTCCCTTTTTCACACGCTGAACATAAGGATTCTTTGGCGTATGAATGTTGAGGTAGACCAGTGACTAACTCTTTGGATGAAAGAGTATTCAGTGTCTTGAAGTTGAGATGTGAGAGTCTCTTGTGCCATAGCCAGTTGACATCAGAAGATGCCTTTGAGAAGAAACAGGAGTTCTCAGTGGTTGTTGAGTCCATGTTTATAACGTAAACATTTTCCAAACGATAACCGCTGAGAGCTATCTTCTCCTTTTTGTCAGAGACAAAGCAGGATTCCTTGGTGAAAATCACTTTGTTATCCATGTCGCAAAGCTGACTGATGCTCAGAAGATTATGCTTCAGCCCTTCAACATATGCGACTCTTCTGAAGGATGTTGTACCATTTGAAAGTACACCATACCCTCGGGTGTGTCCTTTTCCATTTCCACCGAAAGTTACAGAGGGACCCTTCTCTTCCTTGTATTCAGCGAGCAGGCTTTTCTTTCCAGTCATGTGTCTAGAGCATCCGCTATCGAGATACCAGATACCCTTCTTAACCTGCAATACAAAGGAAGATTAGTTTTGTTTGGGTACCCACTTCACCATGTATACGCGTTTGTCAGTGGAAGTGGTTGGAATGGGTTCAGCAGTCTTCGCAGCATTTGAAGATTCAGCTTTGTCTTTCTTCACTTTGGTCAATTTCTTGACCTCAGCGGTATGAGTCACCTTGACCTGACTTGCAACTGGTTTGGTCTTCTTTGGTGCTATCTTCACCTTAGCTATCTTATCAGCTTTGGTGGCTGTGGGACACTTACTTGCAATATGATCGGTAAGTCCACAGTGATAACATTTCCTATAACTAAAATTAGTTCTAGGACCACTTGTGTGCTGAGCTTTTAATTTGGAATTAGAAGTGCCAGCACCAAGTACACTATTGGTTTTTGAAATAGGACGAACATTCAGTTCTTCAGATTTCTTACCAAGAACATCTACTCTGAGTCTAGGAGTAGGTCGCTGAACTGATCCAGAGGTCTGATTTCTAGAACCAGATGAATGAATCACTAAGGCTTTGGAAGCATTCAGCTTAGGTACTAAAGTACCCTTCTGAGGATTTTGATAAATTACAATTCCTTTACCTTTATCTTTAGAGACAGAGGTAGGTTTTGAATAAACCATTTTCTCCTTACCTTTTGAGGAGGTAGGAGTTTCCTCAGGGATTGGTGTAATCGACGAGGAGTACTGAGATGAAGAAGTGTCAGCTACTGAGGATACGAACGTTCCAAATTTAAGCATTGAACGTTCAGTGGTTGGTATTGGAGTATCATATTTATAACCCAGACCACGTTTATCACTCAGAGGAATCTGAGCCTTAATTATCTCAGTGATCTTTGTTGAAGAATTACACCATCCTTCAACAGTAGCTTGTTCAGCTTTTAATGCAGCGATAGCTTCCGCTCGTTCAATTTTGACTAGCTGATTTAAATGGACTTGATCTTTAAAATCTTCTTCAAATTTAGAAAGCTTTTCTATTTGAAGGTGGCAATTTTTAAGCTTTTCAGCGAGATCAAGATTTTGGTTTTCAACCACAGCTTTGCCGTTCATGGCTTCGTATAAGCTTCTAGTCAGTAGTTCGATTTTACGGAGACTATCAGCTTCATCAATATTTACAATATTGGTAAAGAAGGAAGGTGATACCTGAATGGCAGATGTTGAAGTGGAGGGAATGTCTGAACTTTCTTCCTCTTCTTCAATCTTGGCCATGAGACATTGATTTGCTTCATCATCTTCAGAATCAGATGATGAGGCTTCTTCATCAGAAGCAGCCCAATCATAGTCAGCCATTAGGCCTTTTCCCTTCTTCTTAAAGCTTTTCAGCTTTGCATACTTCTCCTTCAGCTTCAAGTATTTGTCGTCTTTATTCCTTGGAACAAAGGATTTCTTTGTAAAGGCTGAAGGTCTCATGATTTTCTTTGACCTGCACTCGTTAGCGAAATGACCTGTCTTTTCGCAGTTAAAACAAGTAGCAGTAGCCTTATCAACAAAAGCTGATGACTTAGGCTTGTCAGTTAAAGAAAGAGTTTTGTTCTTTCTAAACATTTTCTTCTTGGCGAATCTCCTGAACTTTTTAGTTAGGAGAGCCAAGGATTCATCATCTGAAGAATCAGAATCTGATGATCTTTCAGAGTTACTTTCTAACTCAGTGATAGTGACCACGGGTCGCTGAGTAGACGGTTCCTCTGAGATTAAAGCAACAGGGGTGCTTTTGGAATCTTTTACAAGATTCTTCTTAAGATGGCTAGATTGCTCATGATTCAGCAATGTGCCATATAAGGTAGCGAGTGTCATTGATCTTAGATCTTTTGACAGCTTGAGACACATGGAATAATTGTCCCAGCTTTCAGGTAAACATTCTAAAAACTTTGTCAGAACTTCAAAGTTAGAATATTCCTTACCAACCGTTTTAAGATCTATAATTAAGCAGTTAAAACGTTGATGTACTTCAGAGAGAGTTTCATTCTTACCAGAGATGAAACTTTCGTATTGTCTTACCAGGTTGATCTTTCTTGAATCCTGGACTTCAGACGTTCCTTCATACTGAACACATATTGTGTCCCACATGGCCTTCGAGGATTTCAGGTTCATGACGGAATGGTAGACTTCGTCAGGAAGGGCCATGGATAGTATGGATCTGGCTTTTGTATCTATAGCCACTTTCTTCTTGTCTTCATCGGTCCAATGATGGATTTCCTTTGGAATCAGCCTTTCTGGAATAGCAGCTCTAGTTGCAGTGGCTGGAACGGCAGGATCAATCGTTACAGGGATGTGTGGACCGTTTTCAAGATAGTAAGGTATAGTAGGGTCTACACCTTCTAAGAAGAGTGTCATCCTATTTTTCCATAAGTTGAAGTTGTCTCTGGAAAATCTAGGGGGTTTTGCAAGAGAACCATTGTCGATATAGTGAGTGTTTGTGTTTGAGTTGGCCATTTTCAGATAATAGCAAGGAAGAGAAAATATCTTAGATTAGATCTTGTTTATGAGATTAAACAAATCTGCTCTGATACCACTTGTTGGTCCCGAAAGGCTTAAACAAGTTTGTAGAAGGGGGGGGGGGGGGGGTTGAATACAAACACACTATTTTACTTTTCTAAATTGTTTATTGATAAATCATTAACAATTTACAGCTTGTTGCGGAAACAAGATTAAGGATAAACCTAAATCTAAACAAGTTGGAACACTAAGGTTTTCTTGCACTAAGAAAGATAAGGAGATTACTAATAAAATCCTATCTTGAGAGATTTGAACTTGTCCAGAGTTAGCAAGTTACTTCAAATGAAGTGAGTTCATCTCTTTATATACTGCATGCATTTAATGCAATCCAGTATATACTTTACACGTGTCATTAGCGGATTGGTTGCATGTCATTGACCTTTGATGACAACCTTAGTAGCCGCATGAATGAACAGTGTAGTATCAGAGTGGTTGTACGATTTCAGATTTTCGGAGGTTCTTTTCTGACATTTCGTACGGTGGCGTGCAAGGGAGGTTAAGACAAAAGTACTTTGTACGGAGGACTTCATGATCAGCTTTCGTTGATTCAGCGATTATCATTTACTATTCAGCAGATGATAAAGTTCAGCGATAGCTGAAGTCTTGTACTTGATACTTCACGTTGAGTGGACAAATCTGAGTCTTCGCTGATCCGCATCAGTTCATTAGGAGACTTGTCGCTGGTTCTTGAGCTTGATCTTCGACTTCAGCGTAGAACCTTTGTTGACGTGAATCTTGTCTTCAGGGATCATAAGTAAACAACTAACTTATCAGCGATCACCATAAGGACTGAACAGACTCAGCGATATGGTGAACAGTGTTCGCTGAATGTTTAATCTAAAAGTGCGAGAGTTCCTATCAGCAGTACTGTAAGATCTTAGTACTTATCAGCGATAGTGAAACTCTGATACATATTGTTTACTTACAATTTTCACTAAGTATTTAAGATAGGGTCATTATCAAATCACTGAGGGTTTGGATCAACAGAATGGGCCCAGTATCTCATCATATAATATTATATAAGATAAGATAAACTTGCTTGTCAATAATTGCAATTTGGCAAAAAGGTATTACAAGCAAAGAAAAAGAAAAAAAAGAACAGTAACCTTCCATTTTATTTTCCTCCATTGAAACCAAACATATACTCATTTAAATTTCTGCATCGAGTTCTCGACTTCAACTTGGAGATCCTATGCACAACATTGAGTGCGGGTACATACCTTGTATGTTAAAAGGGTTGTATTGGGATGATCTGTCAATAGTTTTTTGTCCATTTTATAGATTTTACAAATAATTGATATATCAGTTATGAATATGATTACAAAAACTATTATAATGATATACATCAAAATGGATCAAAAAAAATTTCACTCATATTCTAAGAACAATAAATCAAACTTCCATTATGGAGAACCATAATTCAAAAAAATTCATTCAAGTGATATGTTGACAAAATTTGTTAGTTCCCAGAATAACAATAAAGTAAATCTTATTCCATTTTGTGTCCTTGAAAATATCTGAAATTTGAAGTTTTATGGTCCCTCCCTAACATGAAGGTTTTTGAGCTATCGAAATTATTTGGTCTTTTCAAGCGGGTCGCGCAACCAAATTGGTCATCTTTTTGCAAAGAACATCTTTTTTTTAAAGGGTATCCTAGGCTTTGCCTAGACTAATCTCTGGCACTGATTGACTGCTAAGCATGCAGCCCTGAGATAATTCCTCAGTGACCACAAGTTGCCAGCGCCTGGATTCGAATCCAGGGTAGATGGGTTTCTGAGCCACATCCCCCCAAGCCTTAACCAGTACGCCACAAGCCTTGTGGTTGCAATAGAACATTTTTTCTCTCCAGTGGATCTTCAAGCATGCAAAGGCTTAAATACGTCATGGACGAAATGGTGTGGGGGTCAAGGACTTGACGGTTAAGCCTCTTATAGCTCGTTTTGAGAATTACTTCTCGTTGGTGGCTCTAGGTTTAAGACTTTTGGTTGGTTCTCGTTGTTTCCTCCCGTTTGGTTGCTCTTTAGCTTGGGTTTCTTCGTTTATCTTTTGTCTATTGTATTCATTTGCTCAGGTTGTTGGTGTCTTATGTGACCTTGGTTGCTCCTTTCGCTTTGAGATTAGACATACTTGGTGGTTGTTTGGTTCGTGTTGGTTCTGCGTCTTACAAAAGCTTTGTTTTTCTCTTTTGTTTTTAACAAAGTTGATTCTAATGAAGTAAAATACTTAGATTTAAATGAAAAAACAAATAAAGCAAAAAGACAAAAGCCTCAATTGATTTAAAATATGAATTTACTTGAAATATGTAATGCGTTGCACTTGCACCGACCGATTGATTGGAAGAGCACAACCATTGTGTACATAGGGCCCATTTCTAATTATAAGGTTTTCTTATGTGTTCTATTTTTTATTTTTGTAATCAACTACAATATTTAAATCAGAAAAAAGTCTCATCTAAAATGATATCCTAAAGCATGATTTGAGGGATTAGCGATGAAACTTGATATAGTAACTAATGATAATTTAAAGTCTAACTTTAAATTGCAAACATATCAACAGTAGAAGAAGGAAAACGAGTTCATAACTAAAAGGATAGTTCATCATATTAGCACTTGAGTGCCCAAAACTTGGATTGGCATCAAAGTTTGTTCCCCACTCTTGCTCTTTTATATATATATATATAGGAACCTATAATTGACTAGGAATTCGAGAACCACCCACAAGATGACACTTGACATATTCATCAGGAATATAAACGTGTTATTCATCATGAATGTTATAACATATTCACCATGGATATGCAATTAATGATGAATAACACATTCATATACATACGATGAATAACAATTCCATATTTATCGTAAACGTGTTATTCATGATCAATATTCGTCTTGAAGAGGGATATGTGGTGTGTTGTGGATAGTTCTCGCATTTCTAATCATTTTTTGTTCCTAGTGGAACTTCTCTCTCTCTCTCTCTCTCTCTCTCTCTCTCTCTATATATATATATATATATATATATATATATATATAGACTTGAGATCATGTGAGACCAGACTATTTCTATGAGACCGTAAGACCAAAAAATTAACACTAAATCTTCACAGCAAAAGATTGTGAAGGTACTGTGATGGTAAACTTTCACAGTGTTTTTGCTGTGAAGGTTTGCTATTTTTCTTACCTTCACAATGAATCACTGTGAAGGTTTAGTGTTAATTTTATTGGTCTCACGAAAACAGATTGGTGTCACGTGAACCCAACACTGTGTGTGGGTGTAAATGAAACAAAGAGAGCACATAGAATTACAATATTAAAAATGGCTTGAGTGAAACTTCAGAATAAAGTAGAATTGATATTTTATGAATCATGACAGAAATATAAGAAAACATTGATATTTTCTTATATTTGATAAAAACGTGAATTAAGAAATAAGTTTATACAAACCTAAAATTATATAGACACCAGAAAACAAGTTCAAGCCTAAGCTTTTGATCCTAAACTTGCCACGGGCTAGCATGATTCTACCCTATACTTCACGATCCTCATAAATTCAAGAACCGATCCAGATCGACTCACATGCACACCTGGAATGAGGGGAGGGGGTTCAATGTCTTCTAACTAAAACATTAGGGTATAAATTGCCAGTTCATTCGTAGTTGAAGGGTTATAGTGGAAGTTTCACCCACTAATAATGTTGTATGATAACGACACTCTAAAATGTCCCCTAAAATGGTTGCTTGGACATCGTCTCGGCCAATTCAGAAGGCCCCACTCTTCCTTGATCCCCGTCCGTCCGTCCGTCCGTCCAAATATATATTATATCTATAATTATATTATATAAAAAAGAAAAGAAAAGTTGTATTTTACCTTTATAAAGTTTTTAATTTTCAAGATATTATATTAAATATTATTTAAAAATAAAAAATGAAAAATAGTTCCAAAACTTATATACTATTTGTATTCTGTTAGAATTTTCCATTATTTTTTCCATATGAGCAAATCAAATTTTAAATATTCATAAATTTATATGAATTAAAAGAATTCTAGATTATCTCTAATAATTGATTTTTTAATTAAAAAAATTAGATCAAAAATGAATATTTTGTTCTCTTCTTTGATACCAATTTTAACGTGGATATGGAAGAATAAAAAGTACAGTAAAAAATAGTTAAAACACTTTTGACCATTTTAATAAGTTGTGTTTTTTTAATCTTACTTAATTTTATTTAACTACTTTCAGTATTTTCAACTACATTTATTTATCATCAATTACAGTCATCTACCTTTATTTTATTTATTTTCATTTTTAAGTCATTTTTACGAACTTTTACATACATTTAATCACTTTTACATGTATGCTTTTTTTCAATTTTCGATCATGATATTAAAAATAAATAAATAAAAATAGTTGAATATAGATGAAATTATATAATCATTTTGTTCTCACCTTTTTTTATCATAGTTCTTCGTTTTATGGGAACCCAACCTATAATTATATGATCAAGTTTGCAAAAATCAAACACAAAACCTCTTAAAATTAAAATAAATATTATATCTTCAAAGTTTAAAATCCTTCCTCTCTATTTTACCGATCAAAATAAAGCACATTCACTTTTTGTTTTAATATTTATTTTATTTTTTGTATTTTAAATTTTAATTAATAATATATATTTATTAAAAAAGACGAGTTTTATTGTTTTTTTATAATGAAAGATGGTTTTTTTATTCTTAAAAATTAATATTTGGTTCTCTTAAATAAATAATAGTAGTTTAATAGATGTCGTTTTATGGATTATGCGTGAAAGAAATTAGGAAAAAGATAGAAGCGCCGTCGAGTGGTAGCCCACCAAATACCCACCCACCACGTGCTCTGTTGGTGTGGTGTCCTCACTGCTGGATTACCTTTCTTAATTTATATTTAGAGGGTGTTTGGGAGTGTTTTTTTAGTCCAAAAGTGCTTATTGACTTATTGCTTTTGGAGAAGGAGTTTTTAAAAAAGTGTTTGGATTAGCTTTTGAGATAGAAAAAGTCAATAAGTCAATAAGTTATTTTTTAAAAAGTGTTTGGCTTGGCTTATACATGTAAAATGACCAAAAAGGACATGCCTACATATTTAACCATTTTTCCTACTTTTAAGAACTAAATTTTGTATACTTTTTAATAAATTAGGGATCACAGTTGCAAATTAGGGATCACGTCTGGCAAACACTTCGTCTTCTCCGTCTGGCAAATTAGGGATCACTTCGTCTGGCAAATTAGGGATCACCTGCGTGGCTTACCATTACCTTCGTCGCTTACCATTACCTTCGTCTTCTCCGATTTGATGGATGACGGAGTCGAAGACCTCGTCGCCGGCGAGAAAAAAGGGGGAAAAGGTGGTCGACGACGATGATCCTGGAGATTAGGGTTAGGGAGATTGAGGTTATTTCTGTAATTTTGCTATCAAGAAGTCAGGAAATCGTGACTTCTCCAAAATCACGTTTGAAGTGTAATCAAAATGGAGTTTCAAAAGTGCTTTTAAATTTGCCAAACACCATTTTTAACTTATTGACTTCTTGAGAAGCCAATAAGTCAATAAGCATTTTTAAAACACACTCCCAAACACCCTCTTAGTAAACTATTATTTTAGTCCCCTCCATATGCATCTCTAACCGATTTTCTAAAATTCTAAACTAAAAGTTAAAATCTCTAAATAAAAAATTATATTAATTTTCAACAGATTTTTCATTTTAGAAAAAACAAATATTAATTATAATATTAAAATATTTCATTCATCTATTAAAATATTTTTTTTTAAATATTTGTTTTCAAAGGTTTCTATTGACGCTTTTATTTAGTAATATTTTTGAGGTTATCTCTATATTTGAAGAAAAATTCATTCTCTCTCATACCTTTTCCATTTTAATATAGTTTTAGAAAAACTGTTGGAGCAAAATTGTAGCTCAAAATCTTCATATTCTTTATTTTCTCCAAAGTAGAGAAACTATTGAAAAGGCTCTAATTTGTTATTTATTCCAATTTTCATCTTCAGTTTTTCAAAACTGCCTTTTTGATATAATAGTTTACTTTTTATTTTGTTTTTCGTCCCAAAAACTAACAAAGTCAGCAAAAGTTCATTAAATTATAGGGTAATAGATTTTCTTAGTTTTTTTTTTCTATTGAAAATAATTGATCATTGTACATTGTTTTGTTCGGTGTAGGAGGTCATTCCCATATATGATAAGATTGTTTGATGGTGTGGTCTATCGATTTGACGATGTGACTTCTCTCTCGGATCCTCTTGATTTTGAAGATTCAAGATCGATTCCTAATGCAAAACTTTAGATGTGGCATGCCTTTTTGTGGACGGGGTTATATGTAGTGTGGATGTTTAAAAATAAAGTTCATTTTTTTCGAGCATTCCCCTACACATACGGATCTTGAGTCCGAAACTCCGTTGTCCTCTAGTTGGGTCTCCAAAAGATGCAAGAATTTTAAGGTCTCGTGGTTGGGTGGTGGGACAATATCAGTAATCCCAACTAGATTTTTCTCGGTTGGGGTAGCGCAATTCTGTTCTTTTGTTAGTGTTTGTGTTAGGGATACAAGCTAGGGTGGCTCCTTTCGATGCTGCTTGTTTCTTGGCTTCAGATTTCTCTGTTTGTTTATGCCTTGTTTTTCTCTCGTTTTGTAAACTTGTTTGTTTTCGTTTCTTGTAGAATGCTATGCTTTCGAACCTTTTTGCTTGTTTTGTTCTTTAATTTAATCGTTGTCTTTTAGAATAGATCAGTATACAAGTTATTAAAGTTTAAGTATAAGTTATAAATCTTTATAAAAATTTAAAAAAATAAAAAATAAAGTAAAATAAAAAAAATTATTCTATTTTTTTATGGATATAAATAATTATCTTGTATACTATAATATTTATATTTCATAAAATTGATTTTCCTACATATGATTATATTGGAGAGTTCACTTCGTTAATTGTTTCATTTTGATGATATTTACACGTTTATACATTTAGGTTGGTTAAAATTGTATTTGCATGCACGATAAATTTTAATATTTTAATTTATTATTTTTTTTATCTTTGTCGATTTATAATATGATTTTGGGTGGTTTTTGAAGAAAAAAAATTACTATAAATTTATTTTATTTTATTTAGGTTTCATAATGATTTATTTTGTTTTAGGTTTAATAATATAACTTTTTATATAATAATAATTAAATATTCTATTAGAATTAAATGATTATTGTAATTATATTTTAGATTCTTTATATTTAAAATGAGATGTTTATCTTATATTTGATTATGTTTATCAGTTAGTTACAGATTCAAAAAATGCAACTTTAAAAAGTTATATTCATGCATCGTTATTGTAATCTTGAATTTTAAGTAATATGCATTAAAAAATAGTACTTAATGCATAAAAATTTATTATTAAGAGTTTTTCTCGAATGTTTTATAATATAACTAGAAGTGTACTTGCTCAATGCAACACGATACATCTCAAATTTAGTGTGTCGTTATATTTTTTGTCTATGTCGATCTTATAATACAATTTAGTGCTTTTGAGAAAGCGGTAATTTTTTTATAAATGCGTTTAATTTAATTTAAGTTTGTTAATGATGTAATTTATTTTAGATTTAATAACGTAATGTTTTTTATAAAATAATAATTAAGTATTATGTTAAATTCAATGATTATATTGATTATATTAAATTTCTTTATATTTAAAATATGATGTTAATCTTGTTTATGATTTTTTTTTAAATCATAATCTTGTTTATGATTATGTTTATCAGTTAGTTATAAATTCAAACATGCAACTTTAAAAAGTTGTATCAATGCATTATCTACTTGTATATGCATCAATAAACAGTACTTGATGCATAAAAAAATTATAAAGGGTTTTTCTCAAATGTTTTATAATATAATATAAATATAAATTGTGTTATTTTTTTGTTTGTTTTCGATTGATTAACTATTTACCTTGATACGAGTTGCTGTAAATTTCAATTCAAACTCAGTTTAAACTTGTAACATATTTATTTGATATCAAATAGTTTATTTAAATGAGTATTAATTTATGTATAGGTTTCGTTTTCAAATTAATTCACAACACAATATTCAAATAATTATTTCATCATAATTTTCAATCTTATCATTAATTTGGAGGCGGGGGAAACAAAAAATAATACCTTAACTTTAAGAATTTGTACAATAACTTATTCTTTAATAAAATTTACAAAAATCGAAAAAAAAGCTAGAAAATCATATTATGTCTAACTTAGCGAAAATTTCTATTTTTTTAATCTTAGAAACAAAAATAGAAATTGAATGCAAACCACAATAACCAGAAAACACTTTTAGAAAATCAAAGACAAAAATAATTATAAATAATAAATTATTGACTAGTTTTTTAAATACTTTTTTAAGTTTAATATCCACATTGTTCACAAAGATTCATTTTTTATTTAAAAAACTTCTTATAATTTAATCCATAACAATTTCGCATTGAACCCACAAATGCCTCTATTTTTGAGTTACATCCGTATCTGTAGAACTTTCTGGTATAGTTTTACCACTCGTTCTGGTTCTTATACCGGCATCCTCACTTTTACTATTATTTCCACTTTCATCACAAATAGAACCATAAACGTAATTGTTACTGTAATTATCACTACCACTTACAATGTAACTATTAATACGGATTTGATATACTGAAGGTAACTGTCAATGCAACTATTAATATGGCTAAAAAATCGACTTAGAGAACAAAAATTGTGATTTACTTTTTACAATTTTACTTGTTCGATATATATATATATATATATATACATACAAACATATTTATTTATTCTTTATTTGTATTGTTTTGGTTTATATATACGTGTTAGATATTTATAATGTAATATAATAACTTCTTAAATCATCTTTCCAATAAAGATTGTAATTTTGACCTATTCGGTATCGATCTAATCTTGTTTGGACCCTACTTCCGACCATATGATTCTAAATCCTATCGTATTTTAAAAATAATAACCATGAAAACATTGTTATTTTGAACTTATATCTGCATTTTTTTCGGTTTGACAGGAGGCCTGGGTACTACAAGAAAGTTCATACGTTCCCAAATTTTTCCCTACGTAGGTCACATACCCATACAGTTCCCCCCACACACACACCACTTTTGATGCCAAACTTTTTTTGACTATTATTGTCTATCTTGATTTCAAGTGTTCTTTTTCATACAAGAATCCAAACACATTTACCTAATTATCTTTGTATGTGCATATCGATCCGAGAACCAAATTTCTAAACGGCCTCATTTCTGACATTTTTTGGGCCCTGGGCGATTCGTAAATTTTGGGCCCTCAATATGTACCAAAATAATCTCAAATTAATGTTTTTTATCAATTAAAACAAACTTTCATACTCTAAATACCAATAATTCATACAAAACAACTTATTCGAGTATATTTTTTTGATGCAAAATCATCAATAATATCATCTAGTTCATGCAAAACAACTTATTCGAGCATTTTTAGATGCAAAATCATCAATAATAGCATCTAGTTTATCCGAATCAAATAAGAATCCAAATATACTTTCAAATATCTTTAGTTAATGTTTTTCATCACCATTTTAAACTTTTAGGGTTGAAACAAACTTTTTAAGATTCATCAATCGTAGAATCAAAAGTCTACGTTGGTTATAGTTTAAGTTCTTATTCTTGTTTCAGAGATAGAAGAGTACTTAAGATTCATTCACTCAAAATTAGGTAATAAAGAGTCAATATTGTATGAATAAAAGAAGATAGTTTTGAAATTCTAAATATAGATATGGGGTAGGTTGTCTAACACAAAAATAAAACTCATGCGGATGAAATCATCAAAAGAGTATGTGGAGACGAGTGATGGAGACCAATTAACTTTTTTACAAAAAAAGTTGTCCAATGTAATTAATTAATACATGTTTGGGTCATTAGTATAATATTAAATTCTTTTTAGGTCTTATTATATACAGAAAAATTTGGCCTTTTTATTTACATTTTTTTAACTACTATATTGTAACAACCCACACCAAATAATCATGCCAAAAGCTACTTCTTTAATTCAAAACGCCAAAATGGCTCAACATAGTCACACTATCAAGATTACAGATTGGGTTTGCGGAAACAACCCTAACTACAGCTGAGAACATAACTACAAAATAAAAAGGGAAAGTCTTCTAATCCTTCTATACGCAAGCTCCGACTCACGTCTTGCCAAACCTCTAAACGAGCTCTCGGCTACCTGCTTACCTGAAAAGGTTTTAGTTTTGAAAAACGAGGGTTAGACCATGAGGTCTAGTGAGTTCCCTCAACACCAGGCCACACCATAAATATCACAATTTATAAAAATAGCTACGAAAGAGTTTATACAAAATCATAACGAAGCACGCTTAACATGATATGCACACAATGACACATGCTACTGGCACACGCTATGGTCACACACATCGTGATAGCGTAATAGGGCACACACCGCCCATATATGAAACAAATTCATATATATAGATATTATGGGACACACCCCCATTTCACACCATAGCCATAGCATGTTTACACACATTTAAATTATTTGTTAGTCCCAGATGGCTAAGCAAGTATTGTAGAAGGGGGGGTTGAATACAATACTCAAAATTTTCACAATTTTAATTCTTTTTATTGAAAAACTTTCAACAAGAATTACACAAAGAAACTTAAGATTGTTGCGGAAAAGAACAGATAAACTATTCTAACAATCTTGCACAAAGTATACAACAAAACAACTAAGAACACTGAGAGCAAAGCTATTGAGTTTTAAGGCTTAAAGAAAGATTTCTTGCACTAAGAGAATTCTGAAAGCGTGCCTTTTGAATGGTGATGCCTTCTCCTTTTATAGTGCCAAGGAGTGCCCAAGCATTAAATGCTTGGGACACTTGTCATCTTTCAACTTGCTGAGTATGTTGACTTCTGGAGAGATGAAAGGTCCTTGTCACTTTTTACTAGGTACAGACAGAATAGCTCATGCAGATAAAAACGGATTTTAACTGATTATGGATAAAGAGACAAACTGTCACTTTTATCTGCTAGAGGATATTGTCCCATAATAAATGATCTTCCCTTTAAGACTTTGGCACCGAAGGAGGTTTCACCGAAAATAGAAGAACTTCGGTAGAGAGAGATCGACCACCGAAAATGTAAGAGCATTTCGGTGGTGAGGAGGGCCACCGAAGTTGTTCAGGTAATTCGGTGTAGCGTCCACCGAATTTGTCAAGGCTCATCGGTGGAAGACGATGCCACCAAAACTGTTCAGGAAATTCGGTGGGGATGTGGCCACCGAATCTGTCCAGGCAATTCGGTGGGAAGTAACCACCGAAACTGTCCAGGAAGTTCGGTGGAGATGACTTGTTTGTAAGTTGCCGAGAGTCTTCTATTTTCCACAAGTAGAGAGTCTTCAAGCTTGGTTTCGGTTGATTTTCGACTTCACCGAACATTTGATATCTTGTACAAGTCATTCAAAGAACCAAACTAAAATATTCTAAATAGGAGTTTTAGGGAAAACATCGGTGAGTCAATTTCAAATCCTTGGTGAACCAACAATCTCCCCCTATTTGAATTTGAGCTCCTTTCTTAGAATATTCAAGAGTAACTGAAAAGTAAGTGCATTTTGATCCTTTTTACTCTTTTGGGTTCTTTTCACATAGACCATTCTTTTTGTTCTTTTTGATCTTTTTGTATGAGTATGTATACTATGTACATTATTTACAGGTAACGAAAAGTAAAGTATGTACAGAAATAAAATTCAAATAGAGATACTTGTATTAAGATAAGTTCTCGTACAATTTACAAAATGAGAAACTAACTTTTACAAGTACCAAATGGAGATAACTTACTTCTTTGAGGTTTTGCGGCGCTTGATTTCATCCAGTAAGTTTCTATAGAAAGGCTGAGCTTCGGGGATGTTCGGAAAGAGGTTGTGGATGCCTTCCAAAAAGATAGTATCAGCGAAGGGTATCTGGGCAAATCTGAAGAAGCACCGACGACCGAGACCATCGTTGAAGAACAATCCTGGTATCGGTGAGAGGCTTAAGGTTGTGGTAGGATAGGGGACCGAAGTGGGAATGGTGAGGTTTAGATTGTTCACATTTGGAATTTTACCTTCCCTCGCCATTTCCTTGAAGACTGAGTCAGGTGGGTTTTTAACTTTGGGAAGGATGACTTTTTCTTTCAAAGATTGAAGTTTGGCTCTTTCATCGGTGGAGAGAGTGATGTTGTGTTTTCTTTTGAATTCTTTCATCTTTCCCATCAGTCCATCAATGTACTTGACAAAGATGTCTTTCTTTGGATTTGGACTCCTGACCAGGTGTTGAGAGATTTCGTACCATTCTGAGAGACCGAAGAGTTGAAGATGACTTTCTTTCACACTTTTCATCGAACCATCTTCTCTGTCAATGATCAGCCTGATGTCTTCCGGGTTTGCTTTGGAGGTGGCAATCTTTACAGTTGAAATCGGTGACCTGTTGTTTCGGTGATGCATGGTCTTTTTGTACCAGCTAATTTCATCATTCTTTTCTTTTTCTAGGGCACTCAGCACCGATTTTTGGATTTGAATGGCATCGGAGGATTTTGCTTTTGCAGCTTCTTCTTCAGCAGCTTTAAGGGATAGATCTCTGGATTTATCTAAATTGATTTGAGCGATTTTTGCATCCTCAATTTCTTGAGGGGAGAGACCGAGTTCGGTGGCGATTATATGAGAAGCAGGCTTGAGTTTAAGAGATTCAGCATCTTTAGGTCGAGCCCCATATTTTGCCAACTCCTTTTTCTTCTTTTCTTCCTTAGCCAAATCTTCGGCCGAAAAGACTTTCTTGCCTTTGTCTTTGGAAGCTTTACTAGATTGCTCCCCCTCAGTTGATGCACCAAGTTCTAGTGCTTCGGTGGTACCTGTATGTATCGGTGAAACAGAAGAGGATTTCGGTGATGGTGGAGTGGTTTTCGGTGGAGGCTTGTTACTGGAAGATTTCTTTATGGATGGTAATTTCGGTGGAGCGGAGGTTTTCTCCCCCTCAGGAACAGCCGGAACCTTAAAACCCATTTCAGAAAACACCTTATCAAACTTGGAGTGTAGAAATGCCAAAGTACCAGAGATTGTGTTGGGAACCATAGAGAAATCACCCATATCCATTTCCCATTCTGACATTTCGGTGCTGGAGGCCTTGGAGAGGGACTCAACCTTAGAAGACAACGTAGTAAGAGAATCATTTATTGGTACAAGGGCATCGGTGATGGCATTGAGTAGCAATTGAGGTAACTTTGTCTCAAGGGTTGAGATTCGAGAGTTGGCCTGGGAGATCAGAGAGATCGTGGATTGAAGGAAGGTGGAAGGTCGGTCTTGGTGGGATGGGGTGTGACCACCGATTTCGGGGAACGAACAGTGCCACCGAAGGGGATCTGCTTCGGGAAGCGGATGTCGTAGGTGAGGCGCGAGTTCGTCGGTGTAGAGGGTTCGGGGAGGTCGGGGAGGTGAGGGTGTTCATTGTGGAGAGTGTTGCCTCGGCGAGGGAGGCTCGATGTGATGTTCTTCGGGGGACGGGATGGTTCGGGGAGAACCAGTGTCCGCTAAAAGAAATGCAAAGAAATCATGTGGGGGTGAAGTCTGTGGGGGGGAACCCTGATTGGGTTGTGCAATCTCATCGATCATAAACTGATCGGGTGAAAGGCTGTGAAGTGAAAAATCAGAACCCTCGAGAGGAGAGACCTCGAGGTCATCTCCACCACCCAAAGAATCGAGTGGGGAGGTTTGTTGAGGGTTCTCCAAGTGTACAACTGAGGCCTTTTGAGAGGCAACAGAGGAGTTGGTGGGGTTTGAAACGGATACCCTTGGCCCGGAGGGATGAAGTTCAACAACCGGCGATTTTTGAGAATCGACAGTTGGATTTGTTGGTGGGGCCGATGGTTTCCGGGACCTCTTTGGAAGAGATCCCGAAGAGGAAGATGAGTGCCTCCGCTTATGAGAAGGGGTTTGAACCGGGGAAGCCTCCGAGGGAACTCTCGGTGACGTAGTTCGAGAAGCGGGTGCGGAGGTGTCGGTGGCCTTTTGTCGTTTCTTTTGAGTGCCACCCGACGTAACTCGGTAACGGGGAGAAGGGGCCACTACAGTTGGAGGGACCTCGATAATTTCTAGGTGTTGAAACCCGGGAATTTCCGCATCACCCCAATGTAGTTCGGGAGAAAGAGCAAAAGAGATCATACCTGGTCGTAATGGGCGATCGGTGGCGAGTGGCTTAACGTTGAGAGTTTTGGTGCCTACACACGGAGAAGACCAGTCATAAGAGAAGCGCGGTAAAGGGGATTTGCGATCTGACTCCAATGCCTTAGAAAGTTTGTGCTGTATGATCATTGAGATGAAGCGTGGAAAGGCAACATAGCATTTCTTGGGAGTCTTGATGACCTCGACAAGCTCTGAGAAGAAGTATTGGGCGAAGTCGACTTTTCTTTGGAAGATGAGGGCATGAGCGAGTTTGTTGACGTGTGAAGGCGATTGATCATGCCCACTTGTTTTGCGTGAGAGGCAATGGATAACGTGGGCAAAGAAGAAATTCCAAATGCCTCCCATTTTGCTGCGAAGAAGAGTACCGGGGCCTTTGGAGCTTTTGGAGGAGTCGTCGAGCACATAACCGGTGGTAAGAACAATGTCTTCATGTATGGTGTCCAAATGCATGTCTTCATAGTCGGAAAAGGCGTCGATCTTGAGAGCTAGACGAACATCATCGACCCCAAAAGTAAGGTCGTGATCACCGGCGTCGTTGGAAAGAATGGAGGCGTGAATGGCTTCGTTGGAGGGATCGTACACACATGTTAACCAAAATCTGCCAATGAGCATTTTACTCATCTTGGAGTTGCACGAAAAGGCATGAAGAAGAGGAGAGCGAGTGAGGAACTTTGCGACTATGGAGAACTCGGGATGAGCTGGATCCGGGTCGAAGCGGGCTACGTGATTGCATTGATTAAACTTAAGCTCCTCAAATCGTGTGGGAATAGGGTATCGAGAAGAAGCCATGAGAGATTTTCGAGAGAGAGGTAAGGGGTTGCAGGTTTTGAAAAAGAGATGAGAGGGAAATATGCGAGGGTCATACATATATATATAGAAGAAAGAAGGGTAACTTGATGATAGTTTTTATGGGGACATGGGACAAGGCGGCTCGAAGGGAGGAGTGGGAAACGAGGAGTCGTGACACATAGCGACTGACATGTGAAAGGTCTCCCATCACTGACACATTGGGAGTCGTATAAGATAAGAGAGAGGATCGGTGTAGACTCGGTGGTGAATCGGTGGTCTTTCGGTGGTATATCGGTGGTATTTCGGTGTAGATATAAGAAGGGTTTCACCGAAGTTGGAGAGTTCCACCGACATGAGACTTCGGTGGAAGAAGTCGCAGGTTTCCACCGATTTGAGATTTCGGGGGAAGAAAAGTAGGGTTCCACCGATTACAGAATTCGGTGGAAGGGGTTGAAAGGTTCCACCGATATTCGATTTCGGTGGAAGAAGTCGAGGAGTTCCACCGATTTGAGATTTCGGTGTAAGAAAAGAAGTGGAGAAGAAAATGTCCACCGATATGAGATCGGTGGAGCAGAAACACATGTTTATTCTTGAAGGTTGCACATTCCAAGTTCACTTATGAGAAAGTTGAACCTGGTTTCATCAAGGGGTTTGGTGAATAGATCAGCAAGCTGCAAATTGGTGGGAATGAAGTGCAGTTCAATGTCACTTTTGGAAATGTGGTCCCTGATGAAATGATATCGGATATCTATGTGTTTAGATCTGGAGTGGAGAACAGGATTGTTAGCAATAGCTATTGCACTGGAATTATCACACAGAATTGGGATTTTAGAAAAGAATTGATTGTAATCCCTGAGTTGATTTTTCATCCATAGGATCTGAGCACAACAGCTTCCCGCAGCTACATATTCAGCCTCAGCAGTAGAGGTTGACACAGAGTTTTGTTTCTTGCTGGACCAACTTACCAATTTACCACCAAGGAGTTGGCAGCTTCCTGTAGTGCTTTTTCTATCAACCTGAGAGCCTGCAAAATCTGAATCTGAATACCCAATTAGTTCAAAACCTGAGTCTTTGGGATACCAAAGACCCAAGTGTAAGGTACCCTTGAGATACCGAAAAATCCGTTTTACAGCCTTTAAGTGTGATACTTTTGGATTTGCCTGATAACGGGCACAAAGACAAGTAGCAAACATAATGTCCGGTCTGCTAGCAGTTAAGTACAGAAGAGAACCAATCATGCCCCGATAAAGGGTAACATCCACAGATATACCGTTAGGATCGGCATTTAGTTTCAACGGTGGTGCCATGGGAGTTTTCATAGGAGAGCTATCTAAAAAATTAAATTTCTTCAGAAGGTCACGAATATATTTACTTTGATTTATAAAGATTCTTTCTGAAGTTTGTTTGACCTGAAGGCCCAAGAAAAATGTAAGCTCTCCCATCATGCTCATCTCATATTCACTCATCATGAGAGAAGCAAACTCATCACAAAGTGATTCATCAGTAGCACCAAAGATGATGTCATCAACATAGATTTGGACAAGAATGAGGTTACCTGAAGTTTCCTTGATGAAAAGAGTGTTGTCTATTTTACCTCTGGAGTATCCATGTTTTAGAAGGAAGTTGGCAAGAGTGTCATACCAAGCACGAGGAGCTTGCTTGAGACCATACAGTGCTTTGTCAAGTCTGTACACATAGTCTGGATGAGCTGGGTCTTCAAAGCCAGGAGGTTGTTTCACATAGACTTCCTCTGCAAGTTCCCCATTGAGGAAGGCACTTTTAACATCCATTTGAAAGACCCTAAAATTTCGGTAGGCAGCATGAGCCAGAAAGATCCTTATAGCTTCAAGTCTTGCAACAGGGGCAAATGTTTCATCATAGTCAATGCCCTCTTCCTGTCTGTATCCTTGAGCTACTAATCGGGCCTTGTTCCTGATAACAGTACCATCTTCATCCATTTTGTTCCTGAAGATCCATTTGGTTCCAATGATTGTCTTCTTTCGAGGTCTGGGAACCAATCTCCAAACTTTGTTTCTCTCAAATTGAGAGAGCTCTTCTTGCATGGCCGAGATCCAGCAGGGATCTGCTAGAGCTTCATCAATCTTTTTGGGTTCAAGAAGAGAGAGAAAATTCACATAGAGACAGATATTTCCAACTCCTCTACGTGCTTGGACACCTGCATGTTGATCACCAATGATTTGGTCAATAGGGTGATCCTTAGTCCATTTTGAGGCAGGGGGTAGAGGTGATGGAGTATATTGAGTGAGATGAGTCGAAGGAGTGGGATCAGAGGTTTGGTGGTAGGTAGGATTTTCGGTGGTGGGTGAAGGCTCATTTTCGGTGAGAGGAATGGTGTCGGTAGGCTGAGCAATTTCGGTATGAGGAGAAGAGGGTGACTCATTTTGGATACTAGAAGGAGATGGAATGGAGGGAGTGAGTTGAGTATCAATAGGATTAGACAAAGGAGCAGCTCCGATGCATGATGATATCCATCTGTGCAAATCATCATCATCATTTGACAAAGATGAGGATCTAAGATCATCAAATTTGACATGGATAGACTCATCAATGCATTTTCTTCTGAGATTATACACCCTATAAGCTTTGGAGGATAAGGAATACCCAACAAAAATTCCCTCATCTGCTTTGGGATCAAACTTCCCAAGGTTTTCACGATCATTAAGAATGAAACACACACAGCCGAACACATGAAGGAATCCAATATTCGGTTTTCTGCCATGGAAGACTTCATATGGGGTTTTGTCATGCCTTTTAGAAATCACAGACCTATTTTGGGTAAAGCAGGCAGTGTTAACAGCTTCAGCCCAAAAATAGGTAGGTAGATTTGATTCACTTAGCATCGATCTGGCAGCTTCACATAGAGTTCTATTTTTCATTTCCACCACTCCATTTTGCTGTGGAGTACGGACAGCAGAAAAGTTCTGAGAAATCCCTTTCTCAGTGAAGAAGTCTTCAAGAGCACTGTTTCTGAATTCAGTGCCATTATCACTTCTTACTGATCGAACAAGTTGGCCATTTAGAACTTCATTTTTCTTGACAAAGTTGATGATTTCTTCAGTTGCATCACTTTTGTACCTGAGAAAATACACCCAAGTATATCTGGTAAATTCATCAACAATTACAAGAATGTACCTTTTTCCTCCTAGACTCGGAGTGCTGACTGGTCCACATAGGTCCATGTGCAGCATCTGGAGAGGAAGAGTGATGGAAGAGCATTGCTTGGTCTTGAAGGAAGTTTTGGTGAGTTTCCCTTTCTCACATGCATCACCCAGCTTTTCCTTGATAAAATTCAGCTTTGGCATGCCAGACACCAACTCTTTATTTGAAATTTTGTGGAGAGTTTTGAAGTTTAGATGAGAAAGACGTTTATGCCATAACCAGTTTCTTTTGGAAGAGTCATCTGACACGAAGCAGACATTTGATGAATTGTTGCTTAGTCCCATGTCAATGACATAGACATTATCCATCCTTTTTTCCAGATAGCATCACGTTGAAGTTCTTGTCCACAACCGTACAGATACAAAGTTCAAAGATAACTTTATATCCAAGATCACACAGTTGACTAATACTAAGAAGATTATGCATGAGACCTTCAACAAATGCCACTTTATTGAAAGTGACTGATCCATTTGTGAGAGTTCCATAGCCTTTGGTGTAGCCTTTAGAGTTATCACCAAAAGTGACAGATGGACCCTTTTCAGACACATAGTTGATGAGAAGAGATTTGTTTCCCGTCATGTGGCGTGAGCACCCACTGTCCAGATACCATATCTGATGGCGCTCAGAAACCTGCATGCACACAGATTAGTTCTTTGGTACCCATTTTGTAATGGGTCCTTTAGGATTAAAAGATGATGAGAGGTCCTTAGGTTTGGTTCTTTCGATTCTTTCCTTGGGACAGTCCTTAGCCATGTGAAAAGTGTCACCACAGTTATAGCATTTTCTATAGATAAAGACCTTTTTAACATTTTGAACACTTTTCCTATTTTGGTTTTTCGCATTGGTTTTTAAAACTTTGTTATGGGAGAACAAAGCAGGAGGTTTGGACCCAAGAATTCCTTTGGCAGAGATGTTAGTTGGAGAGTTGGAGGATTCTGTGGGGTTTGGCCTTTTCAAAAGTACTGATCTTGGAATTTGAAGAAAGGAAGAGTTACCATGAGAATTCTTTGAAGAGAACCTTTTGGGGTGGAAATCGGTCACAGAAACAGCCACCGATTTCCCTTTGTCAGAAGCTGAAGAACCTCTTGGGTGAACTTGATGTTCTCTTTTGGGAATCTTTGAGGGATTAGGTTCAGTATACTCATCAACGTGAATAGATCTTAACACTTCATGGAGAGGAATGGGAGGATCATTGGTGTTGACATCGGTGGGCTTTGATCTTTTCAACAGAATGACTTGCGAGGAGTTAGAGGATGATGCTTCAACAATGTTTAAACTTTTTGAGAGATCAAGGGTGAGTTTTGAAACTTCATCTGAGTCAGAGTTTTCAGAAGGTTGATTTGAGGATGCCTCTTTAGCTTTAATGAACATTCCATATTTAAGAGCTTCACCCAGATCTAAAGAGTTTAAGGATATGGAATTACAAGAACTTGAATCAGAGGCATCATCCCACACACTTGAGGAAGGAAGAGGTGTATGGGAAGAAGTTTCAGAAGAGACTTTGCCAAATCCTAGACCGATTTTGCTCTTTCCACTGATTTGACTTTGAAAGAGTTGTTCAAGATTTTTTGAAGAATCAGTCCATTTTCTTACCACCTCTTGCTCTCTTTTAAGTTTCTTAAACAAAGAGTTCTTTTCTTTTGAAATCACATGATTTATTGTTTTCAAGTCCTCAAGCTCATTTTTAATTTCCTCAAACCTTTTAAGCTTAGACATGCAAATTTCAAGTTCAGCTTTGAGCTCTTTCACTTGAGCAGATTTTCTATTCTTACTGTCTTTAACAGAATAAAAATCTCGAGTTAAGGATTCATAGGCATCAATCTTTTCTTTATCTGACATATTATTAAAAGGATGTACCTGAGCATAAGCCGTCGAGCACTCAATCGACACGAGAGCCATTGGAGAGGTTGCCTTTTCAGAAACTTCCATTTCTTCAGAGATAGCCATGAAACACCTATTTTGAGAGTCGCTTTCGGAGGTATCTTCATCATCCCAATCGTGAGTTTCTGCCATAAGACCCTTCCCTTTTCTTTCCAGACCTTCACTCCTTTCCTTCTCTTTCTTGTACTTGGCTTTATTTTTCTCAGCACGCTCCTGATGATTTAAGAAAGAGGAATGGGACTCCTTTTTGGGAAAGGTTGATTTGAAAGTCATATTTTTGGATTTTTCCCTTTTTGAGGAGAGACCCTCAGAGGATGGGTTTTTAGACTTGGAGATAGGCTTGCTCCTACACTCAGATGCAAAATGTCCTTTCTTGCCACAATTAAAACACTCCTCATTAGACTTATCAGAAGAAGTCTTAAAAGATGAGGTTTTTCTAAAAATTCTGGATTTGCTGAAAGGACGAAATTTATTTTTAGAACCAGCCATCATTGCCATTTCGTCTGACAATTGTTCAATCATAATATCCTCACCTTCATCATCAGCATCACTTAGATATGCCTCCGTTTGGTGGGTAGAATTTGACTGGTTGTCATTATCAGAGTCAGATGAAGGATAGGTGATTCTAGGGAGGTTTTGAGATTTTTTGGAATTTTCACTGATAAGAGCTATGGAAGAGCTCTTTATGTCTTTTATGAAAGATTTCCTTTGAAGCTTGGTTTGCTCAAAATTGAAGAGAGTACCATACAGAACAGTTAAAGGCATGAACTCAAGATCCTTGGTAGTTTTGATGCAAGTACATATATTTTCCCAAAATTCTGGGAGACAATCCATGAATTTGCACAAGACTTCCTCATTGTCATAGATTCTGCCCAATAACTTAAGATCATTAAGAAGAGAGTTAAAACGGTTATAGAAGCTAGGAAGAGATTCTCCTTTTTCAAACGTGAAGAGTTCATACTTTCTTATAAGACCAATCTTTTTACACTTCTTAACTTCCTCTGTACCTTCGTACAGAACACATAGAGTGGTCCACATTTCTTTGGCAGTTTCAAAGTTCACCAAAGAGTGGTAGACCTCATCAGGAAGAGAGAGTGCAATAATAGCTCTTACTTTGGAGTCAAGAGAGACCAAACGTTTTTCCTCATCGGTATACTTTTTGGGGTTTTTAAGAATGTAACGACCAGTAGCAGCAGATTTTTCTTCATCAGAGGAATCATCAGAATTATCTTTTTCCATGGTTTCTTTACCAGGCCTCTGCGTTTCATAGCGAGCCCAAACTCTGGGGATGATGGGTCCCTCTTTGAGAATGGTTGGATATCTAGTATCCACTCCTTCCATGAACAGCATCATGCGGCTTTTCCACAAAGAGAAGTTGTTAGCATTAAACTTAGGAGGTTTTGAAATGGACCCATTTTCAGCAAAGTTATTTTGAAAAGAGTTTTCACCAGTAGAAGAAGAGGCAGCCATCGCAGATCAAGTTTATGGAATTAAACTTTCTGCTCTGATACCACTTGTTAGTCCCAGATGGCTAAGCAAGTATTGTAGAGGGGGGGGGGGGGGGGGGTTGAATACAATACTCAAAATTTTCACAATTTTAATTCTTTTTATTGAAAAACTTTCAACAAGAATTACACAAAGAAACTTAAGATTGTTGCGGAAAAGAACAGATAAACTATTCTAACAATCTTGCACAAAGTATACAACAAAACAACTAAGAACACTGAGAGCAAAGCTATTGAGTTTTAAGGCTTAAAGAAAGATTTCTTGCACTAAGAGAATTCTGAAAGCGTGCCTTTTGAATGGTGATGCCTTCTCCTTTTATAGTGCCAAGGAGTGCCCAAGCATTAAATGCTTGGGACACTTGTCATCTTTCAACTTGCTGAGTATGTTGACTTCTGGAGAGATGAAAGGTCCTTGTCACTTTTTACTAGGTACAGACAGAATAGCTCATGCAGATAAAAACGGATTTTAACTGATTATGGATAAAGAGACAAACTGTCACTTTTATCTGCTAGAGGATATTGTCCCATAATAAATGATCTTCCCTTTAAGACTTTGGCACCGAAAGAGGTTTCACCGAAAATAGAAGAACTTCGGTAGAGAGAGATCGACCACCGAAAATGTAAGAGCATTTCGGTGGTGAGGAGGGCCACCGAAGTTGTTCAGGTAATTCGGTGTAGCGTCCACCGAATTTGTCAAGGCTCATCGGTGGAAGACGATGCCACCGAAACTGTTCAGGAAATTCGGTGGTGATGTGGCCACCGAATCTGTCCAGGCAATTCGGTGGGAAGTAACCACCGAAACTGTCCAGGCAGTTCGGTGGAGATGACTTGTTTGTAAGTTGCCGAGAGTCTTCTATTTTCCACAAGTAGAGAGTCTTCAAGCTTGGTTTCGGTTGATCTTCGACTTCACCGAACATTTGATATCTTGTACAAGTCATTCAAAGAACCAAACTAAAATATTCTAAATAGGAGTTTTAGGGAAAACATCGGTGAGTCAATTTCAAATCCTTGGTGACCCAACATTATTCATTCCGCCACACACACACTCTTCGCTTCGTAACTAAAAGCAGTTGATATGTACGCAGTTAGATACATGTACAAATAATCACACTTGTATAAGATTTGGGTTTAGAAAGACTCACCCGATATCCACGCTTGCTGCCCTCCCTGAAAATGTTAAGCTCTACTCGTACCTACATTTCACCCAGTACACACGAGGGTAAGTAGTCACTCCACTACTTACGTAACACACCAAACCTCCCTGATGTCCCAACGAAATACCCTCAAAACACAAGGATCCGGACTTCTCTCCCGGATTCTGGTATTCTCCGAGTTTCGGAATCCTCCTAGGATCCGGTAACACACTTCCGGACTCCTCCTAGGATCCGGTACCACACTTCTGGACTCCTCCAAGGATCCGGTACCACACTCCGGACTCCTCCAAGGATCCGGTACGACGCTTCCTGAATCCTCCTAGGATCTAGTACCACACTTCCGGACTCGATAGATTCCGGGTTCCTACCGGGTTCCGGTATCACTAATCCCGGATTCGGACAACTCCCGGAATCCAACCGGGTTTTCGATACAACTTCCGGTTCCCTTATGGGTTCCAGCACATCGTAACTAACCTTGTGCCCCACAGTCCTCACTCGATTGAGATACAAAACTTACTTGCCAAATAGTCTAAATGCAATACCAACTCAAAATCCGTCTCCACGCCTATACCATTTCATTAACATACTACAACGCAACCTTTCGAAGTATTTTGCCTACTTCGAATTCACCCGAGACACACCCCCCGCCGTCAGCCACACGTCAAATTACCAAACAAGGGCAAAGACTACCATAATACAAGCATCCTAAAGTCAAAGACTGAGACTGCAGTTATTCGCCGCCCTCCCTAAAAGTAAACACCAAGGTCACGAATCGATCATCGACAACTCAACCACATATTTCCACTCTCGAAACTTTCCACATCCTTAAGCGCGATACCTCTCACTACCTAGCGAGTTCATAGCCTTCATGCATGACGACACAATGATTTAATCGTTTTACACACTTGAAATACACCATGAAACAAGGGTTGATATGCATGACACGACACTTCCATAAAGAATAGCTACACACACATCGATCTCGAGGATCGCTCACACGCAACCCAATGATATCTCACAACCTTGTCCATCAACCAAAAGTGCATTCACTAAAACTCTTTTCGTGCAAAATTTTAAAATACGGCAAAATCACCCACACTGGGAGAGTCGATCGACTTTCACACTCGTTGATATGACAACAACGTGTTCATACCGATTTTTCTTATAAAACCCTGCAATCAAATATTGTTATGATTTTTTTACAACAAAGGTTAACTCACTCGTAAAAGAAGTGAAATAATTCACTATTTCTCCAAGTTCGAAATTTATCACACCACGTAAATAAATTTGTCTTTTCCTTCAAACACACACTTACACGCGCCAACTCATTTTCAAAACCAGAAACTTACAAGGCACACACACACACACATTTTGACATGAAGGACTCATGTAACTTGTTTGAAAATACAATGCATGACTCACTTTACTTTGAAGGCTATTCGCTCTAGCGAGGTCAACCGCTTGCAGTTACAACAAATCAACGTCGACACCCTACTTCCGACCAAACCATCAAGTTCCTCACATTTGAAACAACCTTCGGTACCGATACTTACCTACACACTTGGATGCCCAACTTCACAGTTACCTCCTGACTACTAAATTGTAAAATATGCGGCTTCACTTCGACCCCAAATAGGTTAACCAACACTAGCCCCTTTTTCATTTATCCTTGCCCAAATTACCAATCCATACGTCTATCATTTCTCAACCACCCTTTGCCACTCTTCCACTGACTAGAGAGTAAGAAAGCACATCTCTACTACCCGATCCTTGAGTTGAAACTCTAAAGATCCCAACTCACCGACATCAAAAACTCCCAGAGTGAAGAATCATTAGAAATTAGGAGCTCCCTCCCATCAATTATTCTTCCCTGAAGAACCCCAGAGATTCTACCTCACACGGCCACCCACCGTTCAAACAATACTCCTTCTAGATGGTGTCATCAATCACACCATGAATGATCTTGCACAACACACTAAACCATTGCCATCATCGAAAGGTTAGAACTCTCTACACACTACCACCAATCTCTACACACTACCACTACTCTATACACATTACCACCACTCTCGATCATCTGAACAACAGTAATCGAGCACACCCATGCACCTGTTAATTCATAATGACATTGGCCAGATGTGATTTGAATTTACCTTACATGAGAGTCGTCACTACCATCGTCCTGAATTCTAGGTGATCCACGTCTTCCCTAAAGGCTTCCTATATCTCAGCTGTGTCCTCCTATTCCACAGTTTAAGTTTAGGCCCATCCGGTCACCTAAATCTCTTAAACTAGGGCACTGATACCAACTGTAACAACCTACACCAAATAATCATGCCAAAAGCTACCTCTTTAATTCAAAACGCCAAAATGGCTCAACATAGTCACACTATCAAGATTACAGACTGGGTTTGCGGAAATAACCCTAACTACAGCTGAGAACATAACTACAAAATAAAAAGGGAAAGTCTTTTAATCCTTCTATACGCAAGCTCCGACTCACGTCTTGCCAAACCTCTAAACGAGCTCTCGACTACCTGCTTACCTGAAAAGGTTTTAGTTTTGAAAAGCGAGGGTTAGACCATGAGGTCTAGCGAGTTCCCTCAACACCAAGCCACACCATAAATATCACAATTTATAAAAATAGCTACGAAAGAGTTTATACAAAATCATAACGAAGCACGCTTAACATGATATGCACACAATGACACATGCTACTGGCACACGCTATGGTCACACACACCGTGACAGCGTAATAAGGAACACACCGCCCATATATGAAGCAAATTCATATATATATAAATATTATGGGACACACCCCCATTTCACACCATAGCCATAGCATGTTTACACGCATTTAAATTATTCATTCCGCCACACACACACACTTCGCTTCGTAATTAAAAGCAATTGATATGTACGCAGTTAGATACATGTACAAATAATCACACTTGTATAAGATTTGGGTTTAGAAAGACTCACCTGATATCTACGCTTGCTGCCCTCCCTGAAAATTTTAAGCTCTACCCGTACCTACATTTCACCCAGTACACACGAGGGTAAGTAGTCACTCCACTACTTACGTAACACACCAAACCTCCCTGATGTCCCAATGAAATACCCTCAAAATACAAGGATCCGGACTTCTCTCCCAAATTCTGGTATTCGCCGAGTTCCGGAATCCTCCTAGGATCCGGTACCACGCTTCCGGACTCCTCCAAGGATCCGGTACCACGCTTCCGGAATCCTCCTAGGATCCGGTACCACACTTCCGGACTCGATGGCTTCCGGGTTCCTACCGGGTTCCGGTATCCCTAATCCCGGATTCGGACGACTCCCGGAATCCAACCGGGTTTCCGATACAACTTCCGGTTCTCTTATGGGTTCCGGAACGCTTTCGGTTCCCTACGGGTTCCGGATAGCGAGATCTGGTCTCTGGTTTTCTTACGAACGCTAAACATTCACTCCACACTCGAATCCAAATCTTGTGTTAAACCATTAACATTGAGAGGATACTGATACCAACCATTTTAATAGCTAAACCTTCCAATTTTACACTAAGAGAATAGGGAGAACACACACACAGTCTCCATTTCTTCTCTTTCAATTTGATCAATACAAAACTCAGACTCCACCACTCAAGATCTTATAATTTGATTGCAAAGGAGAAGAATTGAGGGTTACCTTGAAAATGGTGAAGAATCCACACCCAACTTGGTGAAATCTCAGTTGATTTACACTTTCCTGAACTTTGCACCCATGATCGCCTCTTCTATCCGCACACACTGATTTCATAAAACTTAGGGTTATTAGGGTTTTTACTCATATTTATACCCTTTTTCCAAAGTACACCCAACTCGTCCTCTTTCACACTTTACACCCCAAACTTCTCTCTTTTCCCACTTTTGCCACCAGATTTCCCTTATTATTTCAAAATGGAACGGGTTATTACATATATAATATACACCTAAAAAAATCGGGCCCCTATTTCCTTTAGGCCCTGGGCGTGCGCCCGGCCCGCCCTCCTCCAGAGACGGCCCTGTTTCTAAACGACATGAAACCTGATATGGCGGTTATGTCAAATCTTAAGACTTAGGAACGACGACATTTGTATAGGCCGTTTCTTAAAATGGCATGTGTGTTTGTATGTTATAACATGTATATAACACACACACACACTATACGTATGCCCGCACAATGCAATGCATACAATTTTATATTATGCGTTATTTCGTTTTGATTTTATGAATTTATGTGATTTTGAGAGAACAAGAGAGTCTTCTGTTGATTATCGGTTTTATTGAGTATTTTGTTGTATTAGCTAGTAGGGCTTAAAGCTTGTATTCTATTTAAACACATTTATCATTTGGTTATGAGTTAGTTTATAAAACTCAAAACATATTAATAAGATATAAATGTTATATAATATGATAAAAATATTATATGAATATACTCGAAACGTGAATATCCTAATTGGAATTTTGAAAACCGGGTTAAATAACTAGAAAAAGATGTGTGTGTGTGTGTATATATATATATATACAGAGAGAGAGACAGAGAAAGTTAAATTGCGAACCAAATTTAGGTTGTGAACTAGTAGACTTGACCATCCATCTCTATTTGATCCAATAACCTACATTAAATAGTATGTTTAATTAAAATGGTTACTTATTATGGTTCAGGAAGCGAAGCTCCCCTTCTTGATGTACTAACTATTGTCAAACTTGCCTTCTTTCACTTTCCAGATAAATCAAGTGTTGCGTTGGCACACTAGGAATACATATATGACCTAGCTCGTTCTTTACTAGGCATCTAAGCGAACCCGTCGGGTTAAGTCAACATACTGGAACCTACAAACAAACTCAGCTGTCCAACTAGTTGTAGTTATCACTGTTCTTGACCTTTGGGTTCAAGAGCTTAGTACTTGTACTAAGAGAGAGTGTATTACAATACACCTGAAGAGGTTAGATAATATACTTGACTAAAGGAGAGGAAAGGCTTGGGGAAAGAACTTAGTAAGTACTAAGACAAAGGGAGAGGAATGGGGATAAACGATTGGGCGAAATGATGTGGGAGAAAGAACCTCCCAACACCCCCCCCCCCCCCCCCCAACCCCCTTTTGGTCTTTCATTAGCTACCGATCAACAAAGTCTTGCAAGTTTTTGGCTAACGATAATCCTCTAAGCTATACGCTTGATAACGAATAAGGTTAGGGCAAAAAATGAAGTTTATTTAAATCTTTTCAACGTTTAATTAAATTATTGTTTCTTTTAATTTTTTAATGAAAAACTTTTACCCGCTTAATTTTTAAACTAAATTATCTAAAAAACTACTAATATTTTAATCAAACAAATTATATAAAAACGAGCGTTTCATTCTCTTCGATATGATCCATCTCGATATTTTTTTGTGCTAACCGTTTTTATGTGATATGGTATATATATGTGTAATATTCAATATGAATATTCATGTATGTTCACGTGTATACATGTTATCGTAAGTTCATAACTTGACATCAATTTCTTCAACACTGTAAGTCTGTAACCTGGAATCTTCTTCAATACCATAAGTATGTAACTTGGCACCATGTTCTTCATCACGGTAGCATAACACCAATCGAGACAAATCTAGAACCCATCGAGACCGATCAATAATCCATCAAGACCGATCAAGAACCCATTGAGATCGATCGAGAACCCATTGAGACCGATTGAGACTAATAGAGAACTCATCCATTGACTTGGTGTGTGTTTGTGTATGTAAACCATAACCTACCACCTTTATTTTCCATCGAGACTGATCGAAATCCTATCAATTGATTTATTGTGTGTTTGTGGCGTGTAAAACCATAACCTACCACTTTCATCTTTTATCAAGATGAATCGGGAACCCATCAAGACCAATAGAGAACCTAATAAAGAAAAACAAGAAAAAGTAGAGTATATAGGGTTGAAACAATAGTATATTCACGATGGATCGTATTATATGCATGATGAATATTATGTTGAAAATAAATATTAATGATAAACATCGTTCTCATAGAAATAATACAGAGTTGTTGTATAAACGTAAAGATACATAATATTCATGATGAATGTTATAGTAAAAATGTATATTCATGATGAATATCATAATGATGTACGAATACTAAAAAGTTATTGTATACACGTGAACATACACAAACATTCATGATGAACACTATGTATATTCGAGAAGAATGTTAAATTGAAAAAATATATATTCATGAAGAATATCATACTGATGTATGAATACTAAAGAGTTTTTGTATACACATGAATGTACATGAATATTCATGATGAATATTATAGTAAAAATCCATCTGAATATCATACTGACGTTTGAATACTGAAAAGTTGTTGTATACACATGAACATACATTAATATTCATGATGAATAATATGTATACTTATGTCATAGTGAAAATATGTTTGAGCTTTTTGTTTCTTGAAACATATTTTTCTTCAAGGCTCTGGTTTGCTCAAAATTGTAAAAAGTTTCATATAATGCAGTGAGAGGCATACTATGCAAACTTTTAGAGGTCTTGAGACTAACAATTATGTTTTTCAAAGAGTTTGGAAGACAATCCATAAGTTTGCATAATACTTCAACATTATCAAACACTTTGTTATGAACTTTGAGATCATTGAGAAGAGAATAAACCATGTTGTAGGTTTCAGTGAGGGATTCATTTTTATATACATGAACAACTCATATTGTTGGATCAGACTAATCTGTCTCCTCTACTTTACTTCAGATGTGCCTTCATATAGAACTGTGAGAGTGTTCCACATATCTTTGATTGTTGAGAGATTCATGATAGAATGGGGGACATCATCAGGGAGATATGTTACGATGATTGTTCTGGATTTGGTGTCGATAGCCATCTGCTTCTTGTCGTCCTCCATCTAATCAACCTAATCTTTGATTATTAGTCTCCCTGGTTCGATTGTTTTATCGTTGGCATCTCTAACACCGGGAGCGAAAATGGTGGGGATATAAGGGCCATTTTAGGAATGGAAAAAACTAGTTGTCAACTCCTTCTAGAAAGTGGAACATCCAATTTTTCCAGAGAAGTTATCCTTTTGAAACCGATGAGGTTTTCTTAAGGAACTACTGTCATAGGTTATGGAAGTCATTTGGATCTTTTTTATGAAATTTACAAACCGCTTTGATATCATTTGTTGGTCTTGGACCACAATGACTCACACAAAAAGTTTTTGTAGGGGGGGGGGGGGGGGAGGGGGTGTTGAATACAAACACAATAAATTTACTCTTTTTACTTTTAGTTTTTATTTCAACATAAAATTATTGCGGAAGTTAGGAGGCAAGATCTTTATCCTAAACTATTTTAGGGTGACAAATTTACACATTGAAAGAGAGTAGAAGACACTTCTCTTTCAGATCTGAGAGACTTAGAAAGCTCTCATATTTTGATGCCAAATTTACTTTGAAGCTATCACATAGAAGTTCTTTTAAAACGGTTGGTTTGCAAACTAACGCAATGAAGTCCTTTTATAGCGTCTATTGCATTAAATGTTCTCCTTCAACTTTAACACATGTCTTCATCATCGAATTTTTTGATCCATGCATGCTTGTATTTTTCACTTCAACATTTTAAGTTGATGTAGACAAGTGTTAACCCTTGCCATCCCTTCATATGAAGAGGGAATAGTAAAGTATGACTAGCATTATTAAAATAATGTTTAGAACATACTTTGGTTAACATGCTTTTTGCATGTTCTCATACTAGGATGAGATTCAAGGAGAGTTGTTTAACCAAATTTGCTGGACAAGTTTTCACTTTGAATTTTGGCTTCCCAGTAGTAGGATTTGTCAGACTACATACTGATTGCAGATTGAACTGATCTTCTTTTGGCTACACAACAAACCAATCCGCTTTGGTAACAATCTGACCACTCTTTAACTAATCTTCGACTTCGCTGAACACTTTTTCCATTTGGGATCAATAAAGATAGTTACAAGACTTTTACAAGTAAAAATCTTATTTTGTCTATTCTGAAGTATAAGTTGTACAATAATTTCCAGTTATAGACATTTGTGAAGAATAGTTTTGTCGGATAATAAATGCTCGGAATAATTTAAAGGAGTATTTAAATCCAATGGTAGCTTAAGGGCTTCTGTCGGATCACAACCTTATCCTAACTAGAGAACTTGATGGTCATAAATCCGATGGTTTAAGATTGTTTCTATCTGAGACACCGGTTTTCTGATCTTATTACTTAAATCCGATAGATTAAGTGTTTTCAGACTTAGACTATTTTTTATTCTAAGTGTTTACTACATTGGATGACTATTTGTATTATTTACAAATCCGATGGTTGAGACTAACACTCATCATCCAAACTTTATATATGAACCATGTTTCATATATAAACAATTACAATATACTTCATGTACGAACAATGTTTCACTAGTGAACCATATCTCACTTATGAACCATTTCATATATATTTCACTAGTGAACCATGTTTATAGGAGAACCACAATTTGTTAATAAATGAGTTTACGGCCACCATAATAAGTGAAATCGTGAAAGATACAATTTCCTACATGTGGATAGATTATTGGGATATTGAATAGTTTCCTAAATCGATGGTGTGCACGACATTACAATATTACCCTTGGTTTATAAAAATCGAAAAACAAACATGTCTGATAATTAAAATATTACAACTATGCCACTGATTAGACTAAATCCATTCGTTAATGGAACAATTTAAGGATCGAATTTGATTGACAAAGTTTATACTAAATAGTCGGTTAGCAAAAGAAGAAGTTGCCTATATATTATTCGTTTTTTTATACAATAATAATTGAAGAAGACTTTACTCAATTATTGTTCTATGGAACCATTAGTTATAGTTTTTAATTGATGTTCACTTTACTATGCTTGTCTTTATGTTGCCTTTTGTGAGTGTGGATTTACCTAAACCTTGTGTTTTTTCAAGGAAATGTCTATAAAAATCCAACGGTCTTTTTGATTTTGAGTGACTAAGTTCATTGACAATTTTTTGAACAAATAAATTCTTGAACTTTCTAAAATCGATCATATACATCCTTTTAACTTACAAGGTTAACCGTAAACCATCTATAGAGGTTTTGCTTTTCAATTTTAAAATAAAAATTGTCTAGATTAGATCATAGATCGAAAAACCAATAGCTAAACCCTATTCCCCGTTCATCCCCACATCAGTATCACAGCGTCGTAGCCACCTCTCACTATCACTGAACATCTCGCCTTATCCCTGTTGACGTTACCCCATCCATCTTCGACATTATCATTGTTCCCCCAACCATCTCTCTTCATTCTCTTCCCCCTCTCATCTTCTCGTTCTCACATTGTCAAAGTTAGTATCTCAGCGATGTACCACAATCTTGTACCTGTTGGAATATGCTCAAGTCATAATAGATAATTATATGGCTAGATACACGTGGGCCTATAGGGTCACACACAATACACTGAGATACCATTTAATATAATGTAATTATTGTATTTACATTATATAAATAACCTAAGTAACGTGGGGTAATTAGATGGGCACAAATCATTAAGTTTGGCTTAATGGGTTTGTATTGGATTTAAGTTAATAGCAAGCCTATTACGTTTAATTAAATCTTAGGCCCATAAAGATTTAGAAGGGAGAACCTTTAAGAAGCCCAAGGAAGCTTTAGGGTTCTTTAATATATAGAGATGTTAATGACCTAATTAAGTTTAACATAATACTCCTTCTTCTCTCCCAAAATCGGCGCCCCTCCCCTAGGCCTCTCTAGGGTTTTTCCGCTTTGATCTTCTAGCTTGTTTCTTGTCTAATCGAAGCTATAAGATCCGTTACTAAGGAGGACTAGCATCCGGTGGTGATCAAGGAGGTGTAGTGTGGACTACTCTAGAGGTATTCTCCATTGAATACTTGGTTTCAAAAGAGCACACAAGTGGATCCGGATTAGTGTACAAATCACGCTACAAAGGTATATCGTTATTTGTATTCTTCGTTTAACCATATTGGCAATACGTTGATCATGTTTGGTGATTGTTCCGCTGCGTTCTTATATATGTTTATATTTGTGTTTTTTTACATAATCACCAACAGTGGTATCAGAGTCATCGTATGTGCCATATGATTAACATGTATATATAAAAGTGGCTAAAACTAAAGTTTTTTTTTTTCTGAAAATTTCAACCATCGTTGGGGTCTTGAATAATGTATTTTAAGATCCTATAGCCACAAGTTACATATACTTATCGTAGATTAATTATTGTAGTTTTTCTTCGTTTTCGTTGGCTTGTTTTATTTCTTATTGTAAGTGTTTTAGACCCATGGTAAAACATGCATTTTTACCATGTACCAAGCCAACACTCTTAATGATATTGTATTATTATGTTGATGTGCAAAACCGATGAAAACCTTGACCGTTTGTGTGCCTTGTTTCATTATTTGTCGAGTTTTTGGGTTGTAATAGTTTAGGCAATTATTTTTACTTTGTTTAGTAGTAGATAAATGTATTTTATCAAAAAATTGTAACCATTGCTCGGAATCGAATGGCGACAAAGTTAAAGACGATAAGACATTTTCGGAGCTGCTGGACAGCCGGCACGAAAAATGGATTTCCCGGAGTTTGGCACATCGGATTGTGCTGATTCTTGTTGCTGAAGTTCCATAAGACGTAGGGGCACAACTTTGCAGAAGGATGTTTCGATTGGGCAAGACTCCTTCCATGACGTTTCGGGCCCCGAAGCTGCTGCGTTTTTCCGGACAGATTTGTGTTCGAATGTTCTTGTGGGTTCTACTTGCTCTTGATGGTCTTGGAGCAAGTGGGAGCCCATAAAGGGTTTATGTTGGCCCGTCCTTAGTTGCCCTCTTGGTCCGTGTGATGGCTCACGGGATCAAGCATAGGTTTTTCATCGGTTGAGGTTTTGCACATTTTGGTTGTGTGTTTTATTTTTTCTTGTATGTTGCATTGTTATAACTTGCAAATGGGTTTTTCAAACCAAAATTAAACACATACCACTTTTGAAACTAAATCCTTAGATTTAGTTAATATAAGTTTAAATTGGATTTGAAACTTAAAACTATTGTTTTATATAAATAACGCTTAAAAGGGTTTTATCGGTTATTTAATTTATGTAATGTCCAAGCTAATTGATATCTCATATAGGTAATTTATTAGTCTCTAAATGGACATCTCGACACACATAAAATAAAACAAATTAGACTATAAGTTAAGAAATATTTTAACTTATGCTACGAATGAATAATGCATGCTTCTTTCGTACCTTTTTAACACGCTTTATCAAAATACTATACCCGTCACAATTTTAAGTCATGCCGTCCAATCGGCTTGAAATCCCTCGCCATTACTTTTTGCCTATGCGTGAGACCTAGGTTGAATTGTAATCCCGAGGTGATTATTGTCTATGCGTGAGACCTAGATCTATTTTCACATGATTTCAAATTGGATGACTTAATCGAGTTAAGCAGGTAAGACCTTAACCCGAGGCAAGGATGGGACTAAACATGCCAGCTTGACACTAGTTGCTCGGCCACTAGATGCCATGGGTCCCATAAGGATCTAAGAATTGCACTTGAAATGCAATTGGTAATCGTCACCTACCTATTGAATCTATCATTGCTAGCAGATCAACTGATGTGATGATAGAACCTCAATGAGGATCTTAGCCTTTTTCGTACAAAATTAATTGTTTTAAAAGTAAAACTTGGGTAGTTAATTTAAAAAGGATTACTTATTGAAATTACTAATCTTGAACTTTGTATGTTTGTAGATGTCAACAACAAATCAAACCCTAAGCAACTCAACTATCAGGTCAGTTCTTGAAAAATAGAAACTGACAGGAATCAACTTTATCGACTGGTATCGAAATCTGAGGATCGTCCTCAGAGCTGAAAATAAGTTGATCCATCTGGAAGAGGCCTTACCTGAGGCACCTCCTGCCACTGCTTCTGCTGCAGTTCGCGCAGCCTACACCCGTAGGTTTAACGAACAACAAGAAGTAGTTGCTCTCATGCTGGTGAGCATGACCCCCGAGATCCAAAAGAACTTGGAGGAACTCACAGCTTTTGAGATGCTACGAGAGTTGAAAACTATGTTTCAACAACAGGCAGAACAGGAACTGTTTGAAACAGTCAAAGCATTCCACGCTTGTAAACAGGAGGATGGCCAATCGGTTAGCTCTTACGTCTTGAAGATGAAAGGCTATCTTGACCGTATGGAGCGTCTTGGTTACCCCATGCCACAAGTTCTTAGAGTTAGCTTGATTCTTACCTCACTATCCAAGGACTATGACCAGTTTGTTATGAACTATAACATGCATAGCATGGGGAAGACTATCTCTGAACTGCATGCTATGCTAAAGCTTGCAGAGCAGGGGATGCCCAAAAAAGCTCCTGCTGTTCTAGCAATCAGGGAAGGAAAAATCCAGAAATCCAAACCGCAAGCACTGGGCAAGGGTCGTGGCAAGGGTAAACATGTTTATAAACCCAAACCTAAGATCCCCCCACCTGTTAAGAAGGAGCACCTTGCAAAGGACGCCACCTGCCATCACTGTGGAGTGATAGGCCACTGGAAGAGGAACTGTCCTGCTTACCTGACAGAGTTGAAGAAGAACAAAGCTACCCCGACTAGCATATCAGGTATCTTCACTATAGAACTCTATGCTTTTCCTAGTAAATCCTGGGTCTATGACACCGGTTGTGGAACTCACATTTGTAATAATGTGCAGGGACTAAGGGGAAGTAGAAAGCTAAACGACGGAGCTTTGGACCTGTACGTAGGCAATGGAATGCGTGCAGCTGTTAAAGCTATAGGGAGCTTTGATCTTATCCTCCCTAATGGATTGATTATTGTTTTAGACAATTGTCATTATGCACCTACTATTACTAGGGGTATTGTTTCGCTTTCTCGTTTAAAGAAAAATGGTTTTATCCATGTTTTTACGGATTATGGTATTTCGGTTTCTAAGGATAATATATTTTATTTTAATGCTATTCCTCGTGATGATATTTTTGAAGTTGACATGCATAATCTTGTTTCAAACGATAGATCTATATACACATGTAGCACTAAGAAATCCAAACAGAATTTGGATTCAACTTACATATGGCACTGCCGTCTTTGCCACATAAGCAAGAAGCGCATTATGAAGCTGCAACATGATGGGCTTCTAAATTCAACCGATGATGAGTCGTTTGATAAATGCCTCTCTTGCATATCTGGGAAAATGACAAGAAAACCTTTCTCCCATATAGGTGAAAGAGCCAAAGATCTACTTGGACTCATACATACTGATGTATGTGGTCCATTTAGAACTGTGTCTAGGGAAGGTGCTAACTACTTCATCACTTTCACTGATGATTTCAGTCGCTATGGTTATGTGTACTTGATTAAACATAAACATGAAGCCTTTGAAACGTTCAAAGCCTTTCAAAGTGAAGTAGAAAATCAACTCGGCAAGACTATTAAAGCTCTCTGATCTGATCGAGGAGGAGAGTACATGAGTCAAGAGTTTTTAGACCATCTGACTAAGTGTGGGATTGTCTCACAATTCACTCCTCCATACACCCCACAACATAATGGTGTATCTGAAAGGAGAAATCGAACTTTGCTAGACATGGTTCGATCCATGATGAGTCTAACTACTTTGCCACTGTCCTTTTGGGGTTGTGCTCTAGAGTCTGCTGCTCGCATACTCAATATGGTTCCGACCAAGAAGGTTGATAAGACACCATATGAAATATGGCACGGGAAAGTCCCTAATCTGTCTTACTTGAAGGTCTGGGGTTGTGAGGCTCTCGTGAAACGAGACACACCGAACAAACTTGAGCCTAGATCTATCAAGTGTATCTTCGTAGGGTACCCAAAGAAAACGATGGGTTACTATTTCTACTACCCACCCGAAAACAAAATATTTGTTGCTCGGTATGCTGAGTTTCTTGAGAACAGTCTCATTTTACAAGAAGCAAGTGGGAGCACAGTAGAACTTGACGAGATTCAAAGCGAAGATGCGCAACCTCCTGGTGACACTAGCGAACATCACGCTGAGGCTGAACATGCAGATGTTGAACCACATAATGATGTAATTCCCATTCGTAGATCCGCAAGGACACCTCAAGCACCTAAACGATATAGTTATTATATTGATGCTGAGGAGCAGAATTTAGGGGATCATGGTGAACCCTCTAACTATCAAGCTGCATTGTTGGATCTAGAATCCGATAAATGGCTTGAAGCTATGAATGCTTAAATGCAATCCATGGAAGACAATCAAGTCTGGAACTTGGTTGATCTTCCTCCGAACAGCAAGACTGTCGGAAGCAAGTGGATCTTCAAGAAGAAGACCGACATGGATGGCAATGTACACACTTATAAAGCTCGTCTAGTAGCAAAAGGTTACACTCAAACCTACGGGGTTGACTATGAAGAAACCTTCTCGCCTGTTGCTGACATTAAAGCTATTAGGATTCTTATAGCCATAGCAGCGTACCATGACTATGAGATTTGGCAAATGGATGTCAAAACCGCTTTCTTGAACGGTCACCTTGATGAAGATGTTTACATGGTGCAACCTGAGGGTTTTGTGAATCCGAAACATCCCGAGAAAGTATGTAAGCTTCAAAGATCCATTTATGGACTGAAGCAAGCATCCAGAAGTTGGAATAAAAGGTTCGATGAGGAAATCAAAACGTATGGTTTCACTCAAAACCTTGATGAGCCATGTGTGTATATGAGAGCTAGTGGGAGCATCATCGTTTTTCTAATCTTATATGTTGATGACATATTGCTCATGGGGAACAACGTTCCAATGCTACAAGATGTCAAATCCTGGCTTGGAAAATGTTTTGCCATGAAAGATTTAGGCGAAGCGGCGTACATCCTAGGAATCAAGATCTATCGGGATAGATCGAAGCGGTTAATTGGTTTAAGTCAAAGTGCGTACATTGACAAAATTCTAAAACGGTTTAGAATGGATGCTTCCAAACGTGGAAGTCTTCCAATGCAACACAATGTAAACTTGAGTAAGACTCAGGGACCCTCCACACCTGATGAGGTGAAGCGGATGAAAGGAATCCCCTATGCTTCGGCTGTGGGATCCATCATGTATGCAGTGAGGTGCACTTGACCTGATGTAGCGTTCTCTCAGAACCTTACGAGTAGATACCAACAGAATCCGGGAGAGAGTCACTGGACTGCTGTTAAGAACATACTGAAGTATCTTCGAAATACTAGAGATATGTTCCTTGTTTATGGTGGTGATGTAGAAAGAGAGCTCAGTGTTACTTGCTACACTGATGCTGGTTTCGAAACAGATCGAGATGACACTCGATCTCAGACTGGATACGTTTTCGTCATGAACGGAGGCACTGTTGACTGGAAGAGTGCTAAGCAAAGCACTATTGCGATGTCTTCTACAGAAGCTGAATACATAGCTGTTTCCGAAGCTGCAATGGAGGCTGTTTGGATACGGAAATTCATTTCTGGGCTTGGCGTTGTCCCAGTAATGAAAGACCCATGGATATGTACTACGATAATTCTGGTGCCATTATCATAGCCAACGAACCTGGAGTTCAAAAGGGTGCCAGACACTTCCACATGAAGACTCACTACATTCGAGAGGCTATCGAGATGGGTGATATTCGTCTTCTCAAAGTTCACACAGATGACAACTTAGCTGATCCCTTTACGAAACCAATGTCTTGTACCAAACATATCAAGCATGCTAGGAACATTGGACTTCGACCAGCTAGTAGTCTCATGTAGATCTGTTTTTAGTAATTGAATAATTGGAACGTTGAACAGTTTTTATTTTCACAATGAATTGATGTACTTGGTATGATCGTTTTCATTTATATCAACTGTGTTCTATATTTGCATGTTTAATCCATGAATGAATTATTTGTTCTAAATTGTCCATTGTCAGTTGATGATACGGGAGTATCATCGAGTTAAGGCAAATGTGAGCGTATTGGTGATATTCATTGGTGAATGAACATTAATGATGATGCCACCAAACTCACATGTTGTTCATTGGTGATGAACATTGGACTGACCCAACCTACGAGAGTTCACTGCATGGATCGGCGTCACCAGTGAATCTCGCAAATGGTTATGTAACTCGTTCTTAGACTTGAGATGCAAACAGGTTTTGTATGGGTGGAATGTCGGTCTTTGATATGGTTAAACGCTGTCCTGAATAAGGCTGCTATAAAAATCATCTTCAGGAGTGATGTGAAGCACATGACAGGCACGTGCAGTCAAAAATAGGATTTGTTCCTCTACAGGTAATGGAGTTAGATACTACTGGGCCCCTCGATGAATTGAATAGATGTTTGTACGGCCGTACCCAAATGTAATTAAGATGATGCTTGATTAATTTGGTAATCTAATTCAACAAACAGATCGAGAAACAGAATCGTTGAACAATTAGAATGACATATGATCCATGTCTAGTATTCAACAAGGTATCTGTAACAAAGGGATGACTGATATAATAAACCATTTAAAATGAGAACTTTAAGAAACTAGCCTCATGTGTCTCTAGGGACATTGGCGTGTTGCTAGACGCTAACCTTTGCTTGTATGATTACTTGTCATTATGACGTGCGCAAGTGGGAGCTGTTGGAATATGCTCAATTCATAATAGATAATTATATGGCTAGATACACGTGGGCCTATAGGGTCACACACAATACACTGAGATACCATTTAATATAATGTAATTATTGTATTTACATTATATAAATAACCTAAGTAACGTGGGGTAATTAGATGGGCACAAATCATTAAGTTTGGCTTAATGGGTTTGTATTGGATTTAAGTTAATAGCAAGCCTATTACGTTTAATTAAATCTTAGGCCCATAAAGATTTAGAAGGGAGAACCTTTAAGAAGCCCAAGGAAGCTTTAGGGTTCATTAATATATAGAGATGTTAATGACCTAATTAAGTTTAACATAATACTCCTTCTTCTCTCCCAAAATCGGCGCCCCTCCCCTAGGCCTCTCTAGGGTTTTTCCGCTTTGATCTTCTAGCTTGTTTCTTGTCTAATCGAAGCTATAAGATCCGTTACTAAGGAGGACTAGCATCCGGTGGTGATCAAGGAGGTGTAGTGTGGACTACTCTAGAGGTATTCTCCATTGAATACTTGGTTTCAAAAGAGCACACAAGTGGATCCGAATTAGTGTACAAATCACGCTACAAAGGTATATCGTTATTTGTATTCTTCGTTTAACCATATTGGCAATACGTTGATCCTGTTTGGTGATTGTTCCGCTGCGTTCTTATATATGTTTATATTTTTGTTTCTTTACATAATCACCAACAGTACCCTATTCTCTGCTTCCTTCATGGTGTGGCATTCTCTTTTCTCTCACGTGTGTAAATTTCTTCTTTTTTCTTTTCTTTGTTGTATATTAGGTTTTAGGTTTCATGTAGTGTTTATGTGTTTATTGCAGTTCCATGATCTCACCGTCGAATTTTTGTGTTGTTTGGAGCATTTCAAATGCCTTTGTTGCATTCTGCATAACTTGCAGCGGACATCAGCTAAGATGGGACTAGTAATTTGTATGCAATTATTTTAGATAATTACATTTTTCCCATACGCATACTAGCTTGTTGGCGCTTCACTGAACTGTATGAATAAACCGTGAGACTCTATGTCTCTTTTGGAAGCTTAAACATCTACAGATAGTCGACCCTCAGGATAGTTTACTTTATTTGCGTATTACCTTTAATATTATTTTCTTTGGTTGAGTTTTAGTGATTAGACAACTCAAACCAATTGTACGTCATTGAGGAGCAATAATTAACAGTATGATATATATAGGGATGGATGCATGTACGCCCTAAAACCAATTTTGTTGTAGTGTTGAAAGGCCATCTAAATTCGTCCAAACTTATAATTACAATAGTTCCGTATAATTAAGACGTGTAATCATCAATCTTATAAAATGAAAAGTTCCATTATAAATACACTATCAACACAATTGGAAGTCATGCACATTTTGTTCCATTATAAATACACTAGGACTCTTTTGGACTCTAGCAAGTCAACTGGCGGCAGCTTTACCGTCGGCAAATAATTGAAGGGTCTTTTTTGACCATATTCATAACAGCAGGGGTCATTTTTGAAAATTTATAACAACTAGGTTTGAAGTATTATCCAATATCCATAATTCCATCCCACTAAACCTTTTGCTTATTTAATAGGGTTGCCAAAAGAACTTCCACTCCTTTGTGGACAAGACAACTCAATCTCTCTCTCTCTCTGGAAATTACTTTCTTTCTCTCTCTCTCTCTAGCTTTGCTTTGGTGTTTGAATGTAAAGTGAAGCTCGTGGTGCTTGTTAATGGGGAAGAACAGTAATACAATAAGGTATGAAACATTGGTGCAGCTGCTCCTTCTTGCAGTTGTAATTTTAACGCCATATTTGGCTTTTAACTTCATGGATTATTTGGAGCTTTTTAGTGTCTCCAAAACCATGGGTATTTGCATTTCCTTTTGGTCTTCAATAAAACAATGGTTTTCTCCTTCATATGTTTGTCTTTTCATCAACTTCATCATCTTCTTCATTGCGGCATCATCTTCTATCTCTTCCAACACCATGGGACTCGACCCATCATCACCCACTGACTCATTCAGCGAATCATCCATTGCCGCTGAATCTTTGCCACATGATCATGATAACTCCAAGTTTCATACGCTGGAGGACACGTGTAAAGATCAAAAGTGGGTGTCGCCGGAAAACACCATTGGACTCGACCCTTCATCACCCGCTGATTCATTCAGAGAATCTACTATTGCCTCTGAATCCTTGCCAGATGATCATGATCATGATCACTCCAAGTTTCATACGCTGGAGGACACGTGTAAAGACCGAAAGTGGGTACTGTCGCCTGAAAGTATGGTTGATCGGCGTGATGGAGAGGTGTCGCCGGAAAGTGGGGTTGATATGAGGGAATTAAGGAAGTCAAAGACGTTCAACGGTGGTGAGTTGAGGTCGAGTGGTCGGAGGGAGAGGTATGTGAGGGTACTGAGTCAAGAAGAGTTGGATCGCCGAGTTGAAGCGTTTATCTACACGTTTAAAAAAAAGAAAAAAGAATCAAATGAGGAGGGTTTGAAGTTAAGTAGCATTTATGAGCCAAATTTGGCAGCATAACGACCGTTTTTCAAGAACAAAGATAACGTCTGCATAAATTTTATATGGTAGACTTTATATTTGAATGATATATATATATATATATATATATATATATATATATTAAATATGTGTTGGTTGATTCAGACATCTTTTTAAGTCATTAGAGGTAAACTATGTATGGATCCTACGTACGTACCAAACGTGCTTTCTATGGTTTTTTTTGTATAACCACTTTGTGTTTGTAATTTTATTATATGTTTATTATGTTTTTTTAAGAAAAATGTTAGTTAACATTGTCGGGAGGAATTTCGGGAATTTTTCATAACTTAGTTTCCAACAAAACTACAAGTATATTAGTTAGAACCACTCTCTTGACATATTTTAATTAAATGTATTTTTTTTGTATTTTAACAAACAAATACAATCGTTAGATTGTAACAAAGATGTAAATGTTATACTATATATATATATATATATATAGAGAGAGGCTCCATAAAATGCAAACCTTGCATTTGTTGCACACCTTACAAACCAATCTCATCCTTACATTTAGTAAATCAAGGGTCTAGATTTAAAAGGGTGTAAATTGTAAATGTTAGAAAATAACATACCATATGTGTAACAATTAAGATGACGAAAATAGCATAATAGGTATTTTGCAATTGTTTTCAAAGTCCGACCCCTTTTCAAAACCGATTCAACCCCGATTTTATCGCTTCCATTCCGACGATAGGTGTAATCAGCGAGATTCACGGGATTATGTAGATATCTTTCCATTGTAGATGAAATTGCTAGCTAATATTCTGAAAAAACTCTGATTCATCGGAATGAAATTGGCGCAAAATGAATAGATTCAAAGAATTCGAGGTTTTGTTTTCCCTCCACAAATTTGTGCATATAAACTACATCTGATGTAGACTGATGTAAGCATGCTTAATTTCTTCATATATGACAGATATGTGAAAAATATATCATAATCTGGTGAAATTCAGCTTAGGGTTTTTATGAATGTTAGATTAGGGTTTAGTAAAAAATCAGAACTTGACCCAGATTGGACATGTTTTGGATTAGGGTATAAAAAAATTTGATTGTTGCATATGTGAAATTTCGATTCTTGTTAGTAGCATATGTAAAAATTTGATTGTTGCATTTGTGAAGCTATAATTCTTGATAGTAGCATATGTAAAAAATCTGATTGTTGCATATGTGAAAATGTATGAAAAACCTTGACCCAGGTTTGACCTGTTTTGGATTAATGTATAAAAAAACTTGACCGAGACTGCAGTTATATTAATTGATATCATCTATAAGCATATACAAAAATGATGGTGCAAAATTTTGAATGGTAAGTATGATAAAAAAGCATGACCCTGTTGTAACATTAATTTATTGCACAAGGAAACACTATGCACATTTGTCATTGGGAAACTGCTCAAACCAAAACAATGCATATATGAACCTGGTGTACAATCTAAGTGTATGCATATGTGATCCAGATTGGACCTGTTTTGGATTAGTTTGGGAAAAAACGAGATTGTTGCATATGTGAAACTGAAATTACTGATAGTATGCATAAGTGCAAATGTGGCACACCCTTTTTGAATGGTGAGTATGATAAAAAAGAATGATCCCGATGGTGATTATAAATATGATGCATATGTGCTAATTTGACAATTATGGACCTGTTTTGGATTAGTTTGGGAAAAAACGAGATTGTTGCATATGTCAAAATGAAATTACTGATAGTATGCATAAGTGCAAATGTGGCACACCTTTTTTGAATCGTGAGTATGATCAAAAAGCATAATCCTGATGGTGATTATAAATATGATGCATATGTGCTAATTTGACAATTATGGACCTGTTTTGGATTAGTTTGGGAAAAAACGAGATTGTTGCATATGTGAAACTGAAATTATTGATAGTATGCATAAGTGCAAATGTGGGACACCTTTTTTGAATGGTGAGTATGATCAAAAAGCATGACCCTGATGGCGATTATAAATATGATGCATATGTGCTAATTTGATAATTATGGACCTGTTTTGGATTAGTTTGGGAAAAAAACAAGATTGTTGCATATGTGAAACTGAAATTACTGATAGTATACATAAGTGCAAATCTGGCACACCTTTTTTGAATGGTGAGTATGATCAAAAAACATGATCCTGATGGTGATTATAAATATGATGCATATGTGCTAATTTGACAATTATGGGCCTGTTTTGGATTAATTTGGGAAAAAAACAAGATTGTTGCATATGTGAAACTGAAATTACTGATAGTATGCATAAGTGCAAATGTGGCACACCTTTTTTGAATGGTGAGTATGATCAAAATGCATGATCTTGATGGTGATTATAAATATGATGCATATGTGCTAATTTGACAATTATGAACCTGTTTTGGATTAGTTTGGGAAAAAACAAGATTGTTGCATATGTGAAACTGAAATTACTGATAGTATGCATAAGTGCAAATGTGGCATACCTTTTTTGAATGGTGAGTATGATCAAAAAGCATGATCCTGATGGTGATTATAAATATGATGCATATGTGCTAATTTGACAATTATGGACCTGTTTTGGACTAGTTTGGAAAAAAACGAGATTGTTGCATAGGTGAAATTGAAATTACTGGTAGTATGCATAAGAGCAAATGTGGCACGCCTTTTTTAAATGGTAAGTATGATCAAAAAGCATGATCGTGATGGTGATTATAAATATGATGCATATGTGCTAATTTGACAATTATGGGCCTGTTTTGGATTAATTTGGGAAAAAACAAGATTGTTACATATGTGAAACTGAAATTACTGATAGTATGCATAAGTGCAAATGTGGCACACCTTTTTTGAATGGTGAGTATGATCAAAAAGCATGATCTTGATGGTGATTATAAATATGATGCATATGTGCTAATTTGACAATTATGAACCTGTTTTGGATTAGTTTGGAAAAAAACAAGATTGTTGCATATGTGAAACTGAAATTACTGATAGTATGCATAAGGCCATCCGTACCCCATTCGGGATGGGGCTCGGGATGGCGGGGATGGGCTACGGCTCTTGCGGGTTCGGCGGGAAGGGATGAAATCCGGGTTCCCCATCCCGTTTCATCCCGAAGGGTTTTTAAAAAAAAATGTGTTTAATTTAATTTTTAAAAATCATGCCGTTGAACGGCTCTTTGTAAAAAAAAATTCTCAATTTAATCTCACTATATATTTAACCCTCAACCTCTTATTTCTCACACCTCTCAACCTCTTATTTTTCACACCTCTCAAACTCTCTCAAATTCTCTCAACCTCTTATTTTTCACACCTCTCAAACTCTCTCAAATTCTCTCAACCTCTTATTTTTCACACCTCTCTCATCATGAATCCAAACAGAATACCTACATCCCGTCGTAACCGACCGAATACACCACAATCGCAAGAAGATCAAGAGCTTGGTTTCCAAGCGTTTACACAACAAGGTTATCATCCGCAATTTTCGCAACAATTTCCGCCACAATTTCCGCAACAATTTCCGCCACAATTTTCGCAACAATTTCCCCAACAATTTCACCAACAATTTTCGCAACAATTTCCTTACCAATTTACACGTCCCGGTTTGATTGAACAAGGTTTTACTCCGGCCAACTACAATCTTCCTTCACCCGCAATCAATCTCGACGACGACATTGTTCCGGAAACCCAACCTTCTACCCCGAACACACCACAATCTATCCCGACACAACAATCTAACCCGGAACCATCAAATCCGAGACCAACGAAAGCCGTCAAACAAACGTGGAGTAAAGCCGAGGAACTCGCGTTAGTGTCGGCGTGGGTTGACGTTTCGGAGGACCCCGTGGTCGGTAACGCACAAAGCGGTGGTAATTATTTTTATTGTTATTATTATTATTATTATTATTATTATTATTATTATTATTATTATTATTATACTTAATTTTACATAAATGTAGGAAGTTTTTGGGCCCGAATCGGGCATGTGTTCTTTACTCGCTTGGGTCATCAACCAGGTTATAGATCAACCCATCAACTCAATAGCAAGTTCAACGACCTCAATAAAAGAGTTAATTCGTTTGGCGGCATCTACAACAACTTGCTCAATAATAGATCAAGCGGGATGAGTGAGGCCGATATATCCCGAACGGCACACGAACGGTATCTAGCACGCCATAAAGTTGCTTTCACTCACGAACAAGCTTGGACGTCCTACAAAATGTCCAAAATGGGGAGCCGTTCCAACGATGACGACAACTTCATCGCGGGGTTCAAAACGTACCCAACCTTCCGATGATGACGATGACGAGCAAATTCAACGACCCATAGGGAGAAACAAGGCAAAAAAAACATCAACGAGTAATACGTCCGAGACGAATACGGACGAAAGTGTTACTCAGTTGTTGACGACGTTCAACGACAAGATTGATGATACAATGGAATACAAAATGAAAAAACTCGATCTCGAAATCGAACGCTCAAAACTCAAACGACATAGGTTGGAACAAGAACTCGAAATCGAACGCTCAAACCGATTTGAGACAGACTTCGAGTTTTTCACGACCCCGCATGATCACCTTACGGGAAACGCTTTGAGGGTTACTTTAGCGAGAAAAGAGCAAATTCAAAAATTTCATAATTGGTAGTGTTTTGTATTTTGTAATTTTTATTTTTAATGAATGGTATGAATTTTTATTTTTATTATTTATCTTATTTTTATTTATTAAAAAATATATAAATATTTTTATTTTGTTAAATAATTAAATGTATAAATAAAAGAATTAAAATAAATGAGGTGGCAAAAGGGTTTGAGGGAATGGGGTAAGGGTGTTTAGGGATTGTTAGGGATTGAGTGAGGGATGGGAGAAAAGCTGATGTGGCGCTGATGTGGAGCTGGAATCTTTGAAAGATTCCTGGATGGGGTACTGATGGCCTAAGTACAAATGTGGCACACCTTTTTTGAATGGTGAGTATGATCAAAAAGCATGATCCTGACGGTGATTATAAATATGATGCATTTGTGCTAATTTGACAATTATGGACCTGTTTTGGATTAGTTTGGGAAAAAACGAGATTGTTGCATATGTGAAACTGAAATTACTGGTAGTATGCATAAGTGCAAATGTGGTACGCCTTTTTTAAATGGTGAGTATGATCAAAAAGCAAGATCCTGATGGTGATTATAAATATGATGCATATGTGCTAATTTGACAATTATGGACCTGTTTTGGATTAATTTGGGAAAAAACAAGATTGTTGCATATGTGAAACTGAAATTACTGATAGTATGAATAAGTGCAAATGTGGCACACCTTTTTTGAATGGTGAGTATGATCTAAAAGCATGATCCTGATGGTGATTATAAATATGATGCATATGTGCTAATTTGACAATTATGGGTCTGTTTTGGATTAATTTGGAAAAAAACAAGATTGTTGCATATGTGAAACTGAAATTACTGATAGTATGCATAAGTGCAAATGTGGCACACCTTTTTTGAATGGTGAGTATGATAAAAAGAATGATCTCGATGGTGATTATATATATGATGCATATGTGCTAATTTGACAATTATGGACTTGTTTTGGATTAGTTTGGGAAAAAACGAGATTGTTACATATGTGAAACTGAAATTACTAATAGTATGCATAAGTTCAAATGTGGCACACCTTTTTTGAATCGTGAGTATGATCAAAAAGTATGATCCTGATGGTGATTATAAATATGATGCATATGTGCTAATTTGACAATTATGGACCTGTTTTGGATTAGTTTGGGAAAAAAACGAGATTGTTGCATATGTGAAACTGAAATTATTGATAGTATGCATAAGTGCAAATGTGGCACACCTTTTTTGAATGGTGAGTATGATCAAAAAGCATGACCCTCATGGTGATTATAAATATGATGCATATGTGCTAATTTGATAATTATGGACCTGTTTTGGATTAGTTTGGAAAAAACCAAGATTGTTGCATATGTAAAACTGAAATTACTGATAGTATGCATAAATGCAAATGTGGCACACCTTTTTTGAATGGTGAGTATGATCAAAAAGCATGATCCCGATGGTGATTATAAATATGATACATATGTGCTAATTTGACAATTATGGGCCTGTTTTGGATTAATTTGGGAAAAAAACAAGATTGTTGCATATGTGAAACTGAAATTACTGATATAATGCATAAGTGCAAATGTGGCACACCTTTTTTGAATGGTGAGTATGATCAAAAAGCATGATCTTGATGGTGATTATAAATATGATGCATATGTGCTAATTTGACAATTATGAACCTGTTTTGGATTAGTTTGGGAAAAACAAGATTGTTGCATATGTGAAACTGAAATTACTGATAGTATGCATAAGTGCAAATGTGGCACACCTTTTTTGAATGGTGAGTATGATCAAAAAGCATGATCCTGATGGTGATTATAAATATGATGCATATGTGCTAATTTGACAATTATGGACCTGTTTTGGATTAGTTTGGAAAAATACGAGATTGTTGCATATGTGAAACTGAAATTACTGGTAGTATGCATAATTGCAAATGTGGCACGCCTTTTTTAAATGGTGAGTATGATCAAAAAGCATGATCGTGATGGTGATTATAAATATGATGCATATGTGCTAATTTGACAATTATGGGTCTGTTTTGGATTAATTTGGGAAAAAAACAAGATTGTTGCATATGTGAAACTGAAATGACTGATAGTATGCGTAAGTGCTAATGTGACACACCTTTTTTGAATGGTGAGTATGATCAAAAAGCATGATCCTGATGGTGATTATAAATATGATGCATATGTGCTAATTTGACAATTATGGACCTGTTTTGGATTAGTTTGGGAAAAAACGAGATTGTTGCATATGTGAAGCTAAAATTACTGGTAGTATGCATAAGTGCAAATGTGGCACGCCTTTTTTAAATGGTGAGTATGATAAAAAAGCATGATCCTGATGGTGATTATAAATATGATGCATATGTGCTAATTTGACAATTATGGACCTGTTTTGGATTAATTTGGGAAAAAAACAAGATTGTTGCATATGTGAAACTGAAATTACTTGTAAAGCCCGTGTCCCGGTACGTTTATTAATTAATTTTAATTATTTAAAATGTTTACCTTTAATTGTTTTTGGTTATTGGTTTGGTGTCAAAAAGGACCAAAATGTTAGCATACGTGTCTTTTTGATGTAGATTGTGAGATAAGATGTAGTTGAGGGGCTAATTGTGCAAATCTTGGAACTTTTTGCATCGGTCTCGGCCCATGACTTCTATTCCTATTCTCGTTTTTTTCCCTTGTAAATCAAGCAACCAAACAATCACCTAAACCCTACGATCCACCTTCCTCTTTTCCCTTGTGTTGTGCGGCCGAGAGAGAGAGAAACGAAGAGAGAGAGGGATCGCGAGAAAGAAGAGAGAAGAGGGAGAAAGAACGCAGCGGCAGTCACCCTTCGCCGCCGCTGCTGCTGTCGCCGGAGGTCGCCACCACCTGGGTCAAAGGAATCAAGAGAGAGAAGATTGGTTGTGGTGGTGAGACGTCGTCGTGAGGTAAGTAGCTCTCTCGTTCGTCTCGTTTCTTTCCTTTTTCCTTTTCCTTTTTCCGGCGAGACCACCACCGCCGCACGCCGCCGCTACGGTGGCTGTGGGTGTGTGTGTGTGTGAGCAGCCCGCATAGGTCGACCGAGAGAGGAAGGAGCAGTGGTGTGAGTCGGAGACGAGTATACGCGAATGGGTGTGCGTGTGTGACCGTCGTCGGGGGAAAACACCGCCGCTGCCGCCGCCGTGCTCCACTGCCGGGAGTGGCAGTGGGTGACACTCGTGGCGGAACCCTAATCACACCAGGCCTGAACTCTAAATCATCGTAGCGTAAATCCCAAACCGTTTAGCCATATCGCAAAAATCGTTTTATCATTTTATGTGATTTTTCAGCATGCTGTCCAGTTTTTCTTTCGTGCATAACTTTTTACTCGTAACTCGTTTTAAGGTGAAATTGGTGCCCAAAGTTCCCAAATCGAGTTGGGAAGGTTTTTCGTGTTTTGCCGAAAGTCCGATTAAGCCCGTAGCTAGGCTGTATTGGGCTGTTTGTGCAGGCTGGACCGAAAACTGACAGCTTTGGTAGTCGTTCGTAGTTAATTCCTATTAAATTGTAGAAAAATCGTTAGGAGGCGTATAATATGTCCTTGAAACCCTATCTCAGAGTACTTTCTAATCATGAAATAATATTGGGAATTTTCTGGGTTTAAAGGGGTCGAAACAGGTCCCGAACAGACCTGTTTGGCGAGAACGGGAAATAGTTTTAGTGACGGTTTAAGCGTGTGTCGTGTCGTAGGGTCCGGGTCTCGTATTGACACGTTTTAACATGCGTTTAGGTGCTGGGAAGTGACCGTAATTGTGAAGCTTGAATTGTATTGTTAAGCTAGGCGCGCATTCGAGGTGAGTTCTCTCACTATACTTAATATCGGTTGTTTTATCATTGCTGTAGTACGTGTGTGGTAGCTTTATGTGATTTTGTTGTGAACTAGATAGTGGGGTGTCTAGTTGAGATTATGATGACATGTTAACTCGGTGGGAACGAGGAATCCGGCGGGGCCGGGGATTTTATACGCGGGTGGCGTAGAGACTCGGTGGGACCGGGGATCCGGCGGGGCCGGAGGTTTTATCATGTGGTCGGTGGGACCGACTTGTGCCTCTTAGGTGGGTGGGTGTGGATATGCATGTTTATGATTTGTTCGTAGACTTGTATGATCGTTTGTGTGTCACTATCTGTTTTAGGGGTAGTGTGGAATAACTGTGTTATTTATGGTGTTTGAATTCACTAAGCTTCGTGCTTACCCTTTCCCAATAAATTGTGGTTTCAGGTACGAGTGGCTCTAAGGCGTGACGGGTACACACTGGCGCGCGGGATGAGCCGGCTATTATTAGTTTTATTTATTAACATTATTTCCGCTGGTTTCTGGTTACATGAACAATATTTATGATTTTGCAACTGATATGTTGGGATTATTTAATGGGTTTTATATACGAAATGTTTAATTAAAAATTTTAAATTTCTCGAAATTTTTGGGATGTTACAACTTGGTATCAGAGCACAGCTTGAGTGAATCAAACGCACCTCGGTGTGTTTGGTCTCAAGTTGCGGCTGGGAAAATTTTCAAATTCTTTATTAAACCTGTTTGGGAATAAAAGAAAAGGGTAAAAACCCGTTCGAGGAACGGTGATCGAGGGCGCAGTGTGTACAGTCAGCCCGAGCCAAAGGGAAAGGTACAATGCTTAGTGTTTTATTGCTTTCTAGATCATAGAGTATGCATGCTAGATTGCCTGTTGTTGACACTATGCGGTATGTTGTACTGCTTGCTATTGGGAATTTATGCTAATTATGATAAGTTACTAAGTGGATACCCTCTAAGTTGTATGCAGTAAGAGACTTATAGCATTAGAATATTCGATTTAGTTCTATTGCGCAGCTCTTGTTTGAGTCCAACCGTTCTAGGATAGAATCTTGTATTCGAATGTCTATTTGTTTTGCACTGCATGTAATCGGGTATTCGCGAGGCCACTCTTTATGATTAGTGGGGATTCGGTAGTAGCAAGGGTAGTGGTTGGGATGGAATTCCTAGGGAGCTAGGAAGAGTGAGTATATATGCCGGTGCGGGCATATGTGTGTAGTTGCGGCGAGAAGCTACTTGGACCCCTCGGGATGGGACTCGGAACGAGCGATGATAGGTGTGGAAGGTAGTAGTAGAGCTCCTACTACCGGAAGCACAGGATCAGTGCTCGAGTCGGGAAAGTCGCGAGGAATCCAAGGAGTTGAGTGTGAGTGTTGTTGGTGTGAGTTATTAGGTACTAATAACTCGTTGTATTTTCTTCTCTCTAGAATGGCCATCACTAGGAGGAACAACACGACTGAGCCGCGAACTGAGGCGGGGATCACGGAGGAACAGATTCGAGAGATGATTGCGTCTGAGGTAGCGCATGCGATCGGGGAGGCAATCCCCGAGATTATCACCGCCATCCAAGATCAGGTGACGGTTCTGTTGGAGGAGCGCATTGCAGCGATTCCGCCGCCTGCTGGGGGACAGCCCCGTAATCGAGAGTTCCAGTATCGGGATCTCTCTGCCTGTTATCCACCGGAGTTCAAGGGAGACCCGAACCCAATTGTTAGCATGCGTTGGATTTCCGATATGGAGTGTGCTTTCTTGACCAGCGGCTGCCCGAATAATCTGAAGGTCCGTTTTGCTGTGAACTTGCTTCGCGATGGGGCGAAGGATTGGTGCGCCTCAGCGCTGACTCTTGCCGAGCGTACTACCCTTACTTGGGAGGAGTTCGTTACTCGGTTCCATGCCGAGTACGTACCTCCGGTAGAGATGGAGCGGATAGCGAAGGAGTTCTTGGAGCTAACCCAAACCACGGAGACTGTGAAGGAAATGAACAAGAAATTTACTGAGATGGCGCTGTTTTATCCTCAGTATGCCGCCTCGGAGGAAATGAAGATGGCTCGATATAAGGATATGTTACGTACCGAGATCAGGGAATTCGTGAGCACGGTGCCGTACGCTTCTTTGTCAGCAATGATGGATGCAGCCCGGAGAAGGGAGCTGGAGTTAGAGACCCAAGCCCGGAAGAGAAAGGCGACACAGGCGGTGACGCCAATCTCTGCGGTGCAAAAGAAGTCAAAGTTTTCTGATTCGCGCGGGAGTTCGAGGAGTGGTGGGTTTAAACCCAGGGATACTAGTGGGAAGAGGACTGACGGGTGTTTCAAGTGTGGGCAGTCCGGTCATTTCAGCCGGGATTGCAAGTCGCCATTGATGGTCTGCTTTAACTGCAAGCAGACGGGCCACGTGAAGGCCAATTGTCCGAACGCGAGAGCAGCTGATGGGGGTGGTGCACAGAGGGCTCCTACAAATGCCCCACTGCGCATCACTGACGGTCGTACGGGTCAGACGGGAACGGAGGCAGCGCGAGGTAGAGTCCACCAGCTGAAGGTGGAAGAGGCGCAGGCGACGCCTAAAGTGGTGACAGGTACGTTTCTAGTTAACTCGGTGCCTGCGGTTGTAATGTTTGATAGCGGGGCTACTCATTCATTTGTGTCTCGCACTTTTAGCGAGAGTTTGGGCCGAGTGGTGGGACGGTTAGGATGTCCTTTGGTAGTCGAGGTTGCCGATGATAGGACCTTGACGGTTACGGATGTGTATCGGGGATGCACGTTGGAAATCTCGGGAGTGAGGTTTCCCATTGACTTGATTCCGATAGCTATGCGAGAGCTTTGTGTGATTGTGGGCATGGATTGGATGGACGCGTTCGATGCGGAAATTGTTTGTCACCACAAACAAGTGCGGGTTCGAACCCCAAGCGGGGGAGAGTTGTTGATTCAGGGAGACTCGCCCAGACGGACTACGGCAATATGTTCCGCGGCGAGGGCTCGAAGACACCTTCAGCATAATGGTCAGGGGTACTTAGCGTATGTGATAGATACGCGTGTTGACGAGGCGAAGAAGACTGCCGAAGATGTGCCAGTCGTGAGGGAGTTTGCCGATGTGTTTCCCGACGAGTTACCGGGGATACCTCCTGAACGACAGGTAGAGTTTCGAATCGATCTGATTCCGGGTGCTGCTCCGGTGGCCAAGGCACCCTATCGCCTGGCTCCACCAGAAATGAAGGAGCTGTATGATCAGTTGCAAGAACTTCTCGAGAAAGAGTTCATTAAGCCGAGTTGTTCACCGTGGGGAGCTCCGATTTTGTTCGTAAAGAAGAAGGATGGGTCTCAGCGGATGTGTATTGATTACCGGGAGCTGAATAAGCTTACGGTAAAGAATCGTTATCCTCTGCCAAGGATTGACCACTTGTTTGATCAGTTGCAGGGAGCCTCGTGGTTCTCTAAGATTGACCTGAGATCTGGGTATCATCAGATGCGGGTACGAAGTGAGGATACGGAGAAGACGGCCTTCCGTACGCGATATGGCCATTACGAGTTCGTGGTGATGCCTTTCGGGCTCACCAACGCACCCGCAACGTTCATGGACCTCATGAACAGGGTATGTAGCCCGATGTTAGATCGCTCGGTGATCGTGTTCATCGACGATATCCTCGTATATTCGAAGACGAAAGAAGAGCACGAGATGCATTTGCGGGAAGTGTTGGATGTTTTGAGACGGGAGAAGCTTTATGCTAAGTTCTCCAAGTGTGAATTCTGGTTACGAGAGGTCCAATTCCTAGGACATGTCGTGAATCAGAACGGTATCATGGTCGATCCGTCCAAGATTTCAGCGGTCATGCAGTGGGAGGTGCCGAAAACTCCTACCGAGGTGCGGAGTTTTCTCGGGTTAGCAGGATACTATCGGAGATTTATCCATGATTTCTCCAAGATTGCCTTTCCTATGACTCGACTGACGAAGAAAACTGCAGCTTTCAGTTGGGGTGAAGAGCAGCAGAAGGCATTTGAGGAGCTACGCAGGCGTTTATGTGAGGCTCCTGTGTTAGCTTTACCCGATGGTATGGAGGATTTGGTGGTTTATTGTGATGCTTCATATCAGGGGTTGGGTGCCATGCTTATGCAACGCGGCAAGGTCATAGCTTACGCTTCGAGACAGCTGAAGCCTCACGAAGCGAACTACCTGACTCATGACTTGGAGTTGGGAGCAGTGGTGTTTGCTCTAAAAATTTGGAGACACTAGATTTATGGTGTCAAGTGTACGATCTACACTGATCATAAGAGCCTTAAATATCTGATCGATCAGCAAAATCTTAATATGCGTCAGCGAAGATGGCTTGATGTGGTCAAGGATTACGACTACGAGATACTTTACCACCCGGGTAAAGCGAATGTAGTCGCGGACGCACTTAGCCGACATCCGGTTGGGGAACCGCTGAAGGGTCTATGTCAGCGAATGACAGTAGTTGCACCTCTTCTGGAGTCGATAGGTGTCGCTCAGGAGGTGGCCGTGTTGGCGGAAAATGCAAAACGTGAGAGGGTTTCGGGAGAAATTCCGAAATTTGTACGGGATGGTCGAGGATTATTGACCCGATATGGTAGAGTTTGGGTCCCATTCACCTGTGGGAACCGACAGATACTATTGGACGAGGCGCATAAGTCCAAGTTTCCGATTCATCCGGGAGCTACCAAAATGTACAGAGACTTACGGGAAGGCTATTGGTGGCCCGACATGAAGCGGGATGTAGCCAAATGTGTTGAGGTATGTTTGACCTGTCGGAAGGTCAAGGCGGAGCACCAGCGACCGCATGGGAAATTGCAGCCGTTGGAGATTCCTGTGTGGAAATGGGAGCAGATTACGATGGATTTCATCACGAAGCTTCCCAAAACTCAGCGAGGGAATGATACCATCTGGGTAATTGTGGATTGTCTGACTAAGAGCGCTCACTTCTTGGCGATTAAAGAGAGCTTCTCGGCGGATAAGCTCGCGGAGGTTTTCATCCGAGAGATTGTAACTAGGCACGGGGTACCAGTCTCGATTGTCTCGGATCGGGATACTCGCTTCACCTCCCGGTTTTGGGAGAAGTTTCAGAATGAAATGGGTACGCGGTTACAGTTCAGTACAGCATTTCATCCTCAGACCGACGGGCAGAGTGAGCGTACTATTCAGACACTTGAGGACATGCTGCGAGCATGTGTTATTGACTTCGGGGGTAGTTGGGATCAGTATCTTCCACTAGCTGAGTTCTCCTATAATAACAGCTATCACGCTAGCATCGGTAGAGCGCCGTACGAAGTATTGTATGGCAGGAAGTGTCGGACGCCCATTTGCTGGGGTGAGGTTGGTCACAGGGTATTGGGGAGCACCGACGTTGTGCTAAAGACGACGGAGATGATTCAGATGGTGCGGGATCGGTTAGTCACTGCTCAGAGTCGACAAAATAGTTACGCCGATAAGAGACGATCGGACTTGGAGTTCCAAGTCGGGGATTACGTTCTTTTGAAAGTGTCACCCTGGAAAGGGGTAATCCGTTTTCGCAAGCGGGGAAAGTTGGGTCCCCGATATATCGGACCGTACAAGGTCATCGCCCGTGTGGGGAAAGTAGCTTACCGATTGGAGCTACCTGAGGAACTGAGCCTGATCCACAACACTTTCCACGTCTCTCAGTTGCGGAAGTGTGTGATGGATGAGTCTGCGGTAGTTCCCCTCGAAGATATTCAGATTGACGAGCGACTCAACTATGTGGAGAAGCCAATAGCCATCGTCGAGAGGAAGACGAAGACTCTGCGGAACAAAGTCATTGGATTGGTGAAGGTCCAGTGGCAGCACCGAAAAGGTTCAGAATGGACGTGGGAACCAGAAGCCGAGATGCGGGAGAATTACCCGGAGCTGTTTGCGGGCGTGGACTTCGGGGACGAAGTCTAATTCAAGCGGGGGAGAGTTGTAAAACCCGTGTCCCGGTACGTTTATTAATTAATTTTAATTATTTAAAATGTTTACCTTTAATTGTTTTTGGTTATTGGTTTGGTGTCAAAAAGGACCAAAATGTTAGCATACGTGTCTTTTTGATGTAGATTGTGAGATAAGGTGTAGTTGAGGGGCTAATTGTGCAAATCTTGGAACTTTTTGCATGGGTCTCGGCCCATGACTACTATTCCTATTCTCGTTTTTTTTCCTTGTAAATCAAGCAACCAAACAATCACCTAAACCCTACGATCCACCTTCCTCTTTTCCCTTGTGTTGTGCGGCCGAGAGAGAGAGAAACGAAGAGAGAGAGGGATCGCGAGAAAGAAGAGAGAAGAGGGAGAAAGAACGCAGCGGCAGTCACCCTTCGCCGCCGCTGCTGCTGTCGCCGGAGGTCGCCACCACCTGGGTCGTCGGAGGAATCAAGAGAGAGAAGATTGGTTGTGGTGGTGAGACGTCGTCGTGAGGTAAGTAGCTCTCTCGTTCGTCTCGTTTCTTTCCTTTTTCCTTTTCCTTTTTCCGGCGAGACCACCACCGTCGCACGCCGCCGCTACGGTGGCTGTGGGTGGAGGGTGGTGGCTGTGGGTGTGTGTGTGTGTGAGCAGCCCGCATAGGTCGACCGAGAGAGGAAGGAGCAGTGGTGTGAGTCGGAGACGAGTATACGCGAATGGGTGTGCGTGTGTGACCGTCGTCGGGGGAAAACACCGCCGCTGCCGCCGCCGTGCTCCACTGCCGGGAGTGGCAGTGGGTGACACTCGTGGCGGAACCCTAATCACACCAGGCCTGAACTCTAAATCATCGTAGCGTAAATCCCAAACCGTTTAGCCATATCGCAAAAATCGTTTTATCATTTTATGTGATTTTTCAGCATGCTGTCCAGTTTTTCTTTCGTGCATAACTTTTTACTCGTAACTCGTTTTAAGGTGAAATTGGTGCCCAAAGTTCCCAAATCGAGTTGGGAAGGTTTTTCGTGTTTTGCCGAAAGTCCGATTAAGCCCGTAGCTAGGCCGTATTGGGCTGTTTGTGCAGGCTGGACCGAAAACTGACAGCTTTGGTAGTCGTTCGTAGTTAATTCCTATTAAATTGTAGAAAAATCGTTAGGAGGCGTATAATATGTCCTTGAAACCCTATCTCAGAGTACTTTCTAATCATGAAATAATATTGGGAATTTTCTGGGTTTAAAGGGGTCGAAACAGGCCCCGAACAGACCTGTTTGGCGAGAACGGGAAATAGTTTTAGTGACGGTTTAAGCGTGTGTCGTGTCGTAGGGTCCGGGTCTCGTATTGACACGTTTTAACATGCGTTTAGGTGCTGGGAAGTGACCGTAATTGTGAAGCTTGAATTGTATTGTTAAGCTAGGCACGCATTCGAGGTGAGTTCTCTCACTATACTTAATATCGGTTGTTTTATCATTGCTGTAGCACGTGTGTGGTAGCTTTATGTGATTTTGTTGTGAACTAGATAGTGGGGTGTCTAGTTGAGATTATGATGACATGTTAACTCGGTGGGACCGAGGAATCCGGCGGGGCCGGGGATTTTATACGCGGGTGGCGTAGAGACTCGGTGGGACCGGGGATCCGGCGGGGCCGGAGGTTTTATCATGTGGTCGGTGGGACCGACTTGTGCCTCTTAGGTGGGTGGGTGTGGATATGCATGTTTATGATTTGTTCGTAGACTTGTATGATCGTTTGTGTGTCACTATCTGTTTTAGGGGTAGTGTGGAATAACTGTGTTATTTATGGTGTTTGAATTCACTAAGCTTCGTGCTTACCCTTTCCCAATAAATTGTGGTTTCAGGTACGAGTGGCTCTAAGGCGTGACGGGTACACACTGGCGCGCGGGATGAGCTGGCTATTATTAGTTTTATTTATTAACATTATTTCCGCTGGTTTCTGGTTACATGAACAATATTTATGATTTTGCAACTGATATGTTGGGATTATTTAATGGGTTTTATATACGAAATGTTTAATTAAAAATTTTAAATTTCTCAAAATTTTTGGGATGTTACATTATTGATATTATGCATAAGTGCAAATGTGGCACACCTTTTTTGAATGGTGAGTATGATCAAAAAGCATGATCCTAATGGTGATTATGAATACAATGCATATGTGCTAATTTGACAATTATGAACCTGTTAGTGATTATGAGTATGATAAATTGTTATTGCACAATTTCACACCGTGCACATTTGGAATTTGAAAAGTGCTCATACACAACTGTGCATATATGGATATGTGATTATGAATATGTGCTAATATGGCACATATGACACCAATTTGATTGTTGCATATGTGAAAATGTATAAAAAACCTTGACCAAGGTTTGACCCGTTGGATTAATATATAAAAAAACTTGACCCAGACTGCAGTTACATTAATTGATAACATTTAAAAGCATATACAAAAATGTTGGTGCAAAACTTTGAATGGTGAGTATGATCAAAAAGAGAACCTGTTGTAAAATTATGTTATTGCACAAAGAAACACTGTGCACGTCATTGGAAAACTGCTCAAACCAAAACAATGCATATATGGAATCATTTTACAATGTAAGTGTATGCCAATGTGACCCAAACTTGTGGTCATCAGAATGTTGACGATCAAAATCCATGTTGTTATCGGCTATTTCAACATCTGTATCATGAAATTTCTGACTCCTTTCTCCAACCTCAGGACTGGAAAACATGTTGTTCACTTGAATATCGTGAAAACGGCTTTCCTCGTGCATCTCCAACACTGAAACATCATTCAATGAATCTCGTTAAGACTGCTGTCTTCGACGTGCTGTTGCATCCTTTTTCGGTTGGTTTTGATTACCCATATCGCCAAACAACATGTAGATATCAACGTTGGTGATTATGCAAACACTACACGATGTGAGGATTGGCAGAAAAAAAGAGGAAGAAGAAGAAGGATACGCAGAAAAAAATTGCAGGAAGAAGAAGAAGAATACGCAGAATAGGATATACACAATCAATATAACTTCCTGGATATTATGCTATAATTTAGTAACTGATTTGATTAGTAAATATTATCTATAATTGTTGGTTCCCGTTTTGCTTTAAACACGATTATCAGATCTATTAGTTCGAGTTTATGTTTGATGCGGAAGCGTATTTGAAGAACTAACAGATATGTTTGATAGATTTAGAACACAATATAAATAAACAGTGAACAGAAAATAATATCTCAAAGTTTACTGAATATATATATATTAAGAACAGATTTAAGAACAGTGAGTATGCAAAGCTTTTAAACAGATATGACTCTAAATGTGCATAAGCTATGTGTTCTTGATGTTCGATTGAAGTGTTCTTGTTTTTCTGTTGTTTGGAAGAACTCAACATGAGTCTTCCTTATATACTACTCTTAGAAGACTATGAAGTAGGCCACTGTTCCTTTTACGGCATGAATAGTGAACTGGATGGTGTGAGCAGTTGTTTGAGCCATGCGCATTTAATGGAGCAGATGTACTATTGGTAAATGCATTAAATGGCGCAGACGTCTATTTTGTACCATGCCCTATTGAGTCCACTCAGAGCTTGACACGTGTTTTGACAGTACTTTTCCATGCAAGTTGATGAACAGGTCTTGGAACAGTAGCAAGATATTATAAATATCTTCCTAGTCTTTAGAGGACCACAGAGGCTCTGTAATGTGTTACAGAGGTTCTGCGGTCTGGTTCCTCTGTAGAGCAGTCTTCACCGGATTCCGAGTCTTCTGATGTTGTCCGTAGAGGCTCTGTTATTGGTAACAGAGGATCTGCGGTCTTGGTCTTCTGAAAGCGTCCTTCTGTGGTTTCCTCGGTCTTTGATCACTCTTGATCAAACTTCCTTTGATTCTTCTGAGATGCCCGGCAGAGCTTCTGTTGCACTCAGCAGAGCTTCTGTGGAAGTTCTTCTGTACTTGGCCATTTTTCAATACTTCTAATATTTCAGAATATTGGAGCTAACAATCTCCCCCTAAGTATTGAAAAATAAAAAGTTGAATTTATGCATTTTAACCTAAGTAAAGAAGAGGTTAAACAATACCTCAGAAGATTATTTCTTTCATTTGGAATTTATGCCAGAGGCATTTACATTTGAGTACATTTAATGAACAGAAATAAATGTTTGACAGAGGTTCTTTGAAGAGACTCAGATTTTTGCATTTGGGAAGTCGTCGAATTTTCTGTTGTCTTTTCCCACTTCCTTGAGTTCTTCATAGAATTTAAGGCAGAGATTTCTTAAGCCTAGAGTAGCATCAATATCTTTGATCATCATTTGAGCAGATTCTTCGTCCATAAGCTCTGTTGCTTTGTTCTCCTCTAGTATTTTTCTGAACATGTTCAGAGTACGAGTTGTGTACTTCTGACAGTCCATTGTCACAAACAGTTTAAGTTGATCAGCAGGATTCTTGAATACTAACCCGTACCTTGGAGTTTTGATGATTGAATTGGGTATGGCATTGGGTGGGCAGAAATCCTCTGGTGGTCTGATACTTAGAGTAGTTACGCCTAGATCGATGGCTAATTGAATGTCGAGCATGCTGTAGATTTGGAGCTTTTCACGCATCGCCTTTCTGAGAACTCGATAAGACCTTTTGTGGCAGTCGTCATTGAAGTTGTCTTTCGTCCATTGCAGAAGGTCAGGTAAGTCATAGGGATTGAGGTTTCGGATATCAGCATCAGAGAATTGATTCTCTGATCTGTCAGACCTTTTGACTTTCCAGATTGTATACACCGTATGAGGATAGGTTCTCATTTTGGAGTACTTGCAATAGATTACCTTCTTTATATCGTGAATGGAGTAAACTTGATTGACTGGTTTTGACTTTGTAGAGGTGAAGATTGCATCGAATTCCTCTCTTAGCTTCTGATCTCGGACATGGGCTGGCAGATCGCTCTGGAAGTGCTGTCTGTAGAGATAACTGTAGACTTGTTCTTCCATTTGTTCAATGGTTGAAGTAGATCTTGGAATTGGTCTCCTTAGCTCATCCATCTTTCGAGTGATGTCTGCTACTCTACCTTCTGTTACCTTAGCTGTGGGATTCAGGGATGGGTTTTCTGACAGAGGATTCAAGTTGAATGCCCAGTCTTCCTCTTCGGGTTTAGGAGTGACGAAGGCATTAAATGCACCTTTCATCAATTTCTATGTAGCAACTGGCATCTTCTTCTTTGGCTCTTCTTCTGTCATTATTCCCTTGCCTTTATCTTTTGGCTTTGAGGTTTCAGATATTGGGTTTTGGATTTGTGTGGGTGGAACCTCTGTTGATTTGACAGTTGGAGGTTCTGTGTGTTTTGGGGTTGGATGCTCTGATGTTTTGGTTGTTGCCTCTAAAGGTTTTGATACTTAGGGTTGAGAGAACTCTGTTGGTGAAGAATTTTCGGGTTTTGGAGGTGGGATGTCAAAACGCTTTGCTGATTGAAAAGCAGATACAAATTCCATTCTGCGAAGAATGAATTCTGCAGTGCGTTTTGGTCTTTTGGGTTTTCGAGCTATGGATTTTACTCTTGTTTTGTGCAGGATTGGTTGTGAGGTTGGTGTTGGTTCTTTGGGTGAGGGTGGAGTTTGTTCTGAGGATGAGGATGCAAGATTGATTACCTTAGGTTCTGTGGTTGGTGCATCCTCTGGTGAGATAGAGGTGTTTTGCCTCTGTTGTTTTCCCTTCTGGGTTTCTGTCGTAGAGGGTTCTGCAGTTTTCTCTGTAGTTTTTGCAGAAGCAGCCTCTGTTGTTTCCTTTGTTCTCTCCCCCTCAGGATGACCAGATGCACCATCATCAGGATCATCCTGCCTTCTTTTAGCAGCAACTTCTGTTCTGCAGGTGTCTTGAGCTGCTTGCCTTGCTGCTTGTTTCTTCATTGTTTCAAGGTAGATTGCGATCGAAGTTTTGAAGGCTGAGGTCGCTCTTTTCTCGAATTCTGCAGCAGTTGTTTTGGCAATGTCAGTGGCAGAGGTGGTTGCAGCAGCAGCAGAAGCTTCTGTATGTGACTTTATTTCTGCAAGGGCTTCTTTAACTTCTGTGGATAAGGTATCCACTTTGGTATTTAATCCTGTAAGCGCGCCTGAAGTTGAATCAGTAAAAGTCGTGAATGAGCTTTGCAACTTATTCAATGTTTGAGTTACAGAGGTTACAAAGACTTGGAACTCATCCTTCGTAACATGTTCCTCTTGGGTAACCTCTGGAGGAACAACTCCTTCTCCAGAGTGAGTCCCTGTTCCTGGGACACCTTCGTTCACCCTTGTTTGTACGTTGGGGGTGGAAGGATTTCCATCTGATCCTCGAGAAGAAACCTGAGTTTCAGTCTCTACAAAAGTTCTGTGAAGAACATTGTCCAAATCCACTCCAGAGGTGGGTATCGGAATATTCTTTTGTTGACTCGGAGACTTTTCTAGAGTCTCTTCGTCATGGTGCTCTCTACTTCTCTCTGAAAGAAGTTTTGGCCCTATATTGTGCGTGTCAGAGGAAACGAATTCCTCTGTAGGGTGTTCTAGTGTGATCTGGGGCGATGGATCACGAACTATAGGTGAGTCTCTCTGAGGAGACTCCCTAGGAATGGATTCCCCGGCTTCTGTGGGCGCAGAAGTCGAAAGAGTGACTTCTGGCTGTTTGGTTTGGGTAAGGATCGAGTTGTGCTGCTCTATTTCAATGACACCTTCTGCAGCTAGACCTGCGGTGTCAGATGTGTGGGTTGCACTGGGAGGGGTTGAGGGATGTGTGCCTTCTGCAACTTCGGCATCTTTTTCTTTTTCATTTTGTTTTCCTCTAGACGTTTCTACCCTATCCTCTAAACCTATTTGCACCTCTTCTTCTGCAGTCTCTTGTCTTGGCAGAAGTGAATCAAGAACCTCTGTGAAGATTGGAGTTTGCAGAGGTGAAGGTTGAGGTTGTGATTGAGGTTGTTCTTCTTCGATTCCCTCTGAAATTGATTGCAGAGGAGAAGATGGTTTCTTCTTCTTTGATTTCCTCTTCTTTGGTTTTGGTGCTCCCTCCTCTGTAGATTTTGACTTTCTTTTTCTTTTGGAAGAGGGAGGGGCAGAGGGACCTTGGATTTGTGGTGGAGATGAGGGTTCTGTGGGATGTTCAGTGGGTGGAGAAGATGGTTCTGCAGGAGTTTGTTGGACAGCAGAAGCAGAGGCAAGTTGTTCCTCTGTAGGGGTCTTGGTTTTCTTTCCCTTTTTCTTCTTCTTCTCTTTAGATCCCTCAGAAGACTTCCTCTTTGAAGAATAGAGGTCTTTCCTTATATCTCTGAAGTTCTTCTGGTTGGCCTTGTGTTTAGCCAACTTTATCTTCCATTCTTCTTCTGTAAGTCTCTCTACTACATTACCTCCTATGGGCATTCCTATACGCGGGGGTGTTACAGAACTGGGTTCAGGAGTTCTGTAAACGCGTGTGTACTCACTAACTAGTTCTTCATCACTAGCATAACCTAACATTACCTTTGATAGTGGCCTGATGTGTGGGTAGCCATCCTCATGTTCTGTAGGGGTGTTCTTGGACATAGGAAATTGCTTAGGTTTGGGACCGTCCATTGGCCATTTTTGGATAAGGAGTAGGGGTTCGAAAAGTACACTGAGGATTCGCTGGAACTGCAGAGGGGGTAACCAGTTGTGATAAGACATTTTGGCTTTCTGGGAGGCGATTTTGCGATCGATGGTGTTGATGATCTCTTGCATCATTATGGTGGCATAATCTAGGGGTAGATCATAGTATACACCATACATGATTGAGAGAATTTGAGGTGAGCTATGATCGATGCTCCCGATTTTTCCCGTGAGGCAACGATTTAGGATGGAGAATAATGTATTCCACAGAGGGGGTAGTCTTGCTCTGCGGAAATCGTTCCTCTTTTTCAACTGTTGGTTGTACCCTAACATGTGCAGAAAGTCGACAAGTTCTTCATTTGTTGGTTGGGGGGCATACTTTTTGATTCCCATGAGTCCTCTTGTTGGAAGGCCAAATTCTAATGAGAACATGGTGCGGTTGAACATCAGTTCAAGGCTCTTACTTTGGTCAGGTTTAGAAATGTAGCCTCTGATCAAATCGGTGTCAGCGTCATAACGGCAAGATTGCCAAAACCGATGTAGGTAACGTACTGGTATTTGTTCAACGGTTTTGCTCAGAAGAGGGTAAAGAAAGTGGTTCTCTAGGATGTTTAGCAGGATGGCATGTTCTTTGCCAAATGCCGTAGGAGAAGGAACAAGATAACAGTTGTTCGATTTAATGGGAAGGGTTTGCTCGAAATGGTCATTTGAGAAAAATTGTTGCAGGTGGGTAGTGGGTACGAAGGATGCCTCGTCGCCGGAGTCATGTCTGTCGGCATCGGCGGCGATGTGTGGGTTGTGGGAGTGCTCAGAATGCACTGGAGAGGATGTCGGAGAGTTCGTTGGTGAAACGTGAGCAGATTTGGAACTGGAAGCCATTTGTAGGTTTGAAAGTTCTAGGTTTTCAGAAAGAAATAAGCAAGTTCGCCGGAGAAGATGAGAGAATAGTAAAGTTTTGAAAGTGATTTTAACTTGGGTTTTATACTGTGGTAAAGGATAGAATTCGGAACGGTGAAAATGTGAGAAAGTTTATAAAATTTGAGGTCCACACTCGAGTTCATTCGGCGTGGTGCAAGTTTCTAGGACGACGTGATATGTACGTCAATGAAAACTCGACACGTCATCAATGTCAGTGACGACGAGACGTCGTGGGCGGCCACATTAAATGAAAAACGCGTGGGTTTTAAATTTTCACCACAGAAAAGTTACCGTTACAGATACAGAAATTCCCAAGTGGAAATCTTTACAGAGGCTCTGTGGGTACAGAAGCTCTGTGATTTTAAAAAAAAACGTTTATCTCTGTAGATTGTATCTTTAATGAAAATCGTTTGAAAAACACGGAGAGGATCAATAAATTTTTAGTAGAATGAAATTATCCTACAGAGGTTTTTGGACCTCTGCCAGAGCCAGCAGAGGCTCTGCGACAGGAAATTTCTAATAACTAATAATTTATAAACATTTTTAATCATCCAAGTTTTTGATCAGTTTTAACAATGTATTTAGGACCTATTTGAAAGTTGGTGTCCTAGAAAATTGTAAATCTCAAAGATTTTGTGCAGCAGAAGTCATTTGAATGATTTGAGTGATCTACAGAGGTTCTTTGGTTGAAAGAACTCTGTGGCTTATGACTTCTGTGGCATTGTGTGAGTGCGAGATACCAACCTATTTTTCTTCTTGATCGACGAATGTGATCTCTTCTGTCGTATTCTTAGCTTCCCCTTGACTTATAAATCTCTGTAGATTCAGCAAGGTCTCCTTTTTCACTCCCCCTTGATCTAACAACCTTTGTAGGATTGATTTCTGTGGTTTGAAACCTGCCTATCCATCTCTTGAAGCTTGTACTTTTACCAAAAAACGTTTGAAAAACATTGGAGAGGATCGATAAATCTTTAGTAGAGAGAAATTATCCTACAGAGGTTTTTGGACCTCTGCCAGAGCCAACAGAGACTCTGTTACAGGAAATTTCTAATAACTAATAATTCATAAAACTTCTTGATCATCCAAAGTTTTTATGTTTTTAAACATTGTTTTTAGGACATATTTAGAAATTTTTGTCCTGAAAAACTGTTTTGGAAAAGGATTTTGTGCGACACATACCTTTTAGAGTGTCTAGTTTGGACGACAGAGACTCTTGTTGATCATAATCCTCCTTTGGCTCCCCCTTGAATGATCAACCTCTGTAGATTAATTTGTGGTCTCCTTCTTCTCCCCCTTGACCTATGCTTGAATCAATAGAGATAAATAATGCACAGAACATAGGTCAACCTCATCAGAGGTTCTGTGGAGATTGTCATAGGCTCTGAGCAATTCCACAGAGGCTCTGTGAAGTATAGAACCTTTGAAGGATGAGTCTTAAACAAAGTGTTTAAGAGTCATAGTGAACTTTGAAGCCTGAGTCCTTAATAGAAGTATTAAGGAGTCCATTGTTTGCTGAAGAGTGAGTCCTGATCTGTAATGGTCAGAAGTCATTTTCTGATGAAGCTCGAGTCTTAAACTGATTTGTTTAAGAGTCTATTTTACTAAAGTGCGAGTCCTAAACTGATGTGTTTAGGAGTCCTTTTCTCCTCTGAAGAGCGAGTCCTGATCTGTAATGATCAGAAGTCCGTGTACCTGCAAGACAGATCAAAGCATTTATAGAACCTTGGACTTATGCGCCTCGTCCAATAGTATCTGTCGTCCAATAGTATCTGTCGGTTCCCAAAGTTCCCAAATCGAGTTGGGAAGGTTTTTCGTGTTTTGCCGAAAGTCCGATTAAGCCCGTAGCTAGGCTGTATTGGGCTGTTTGTGCAGGCTGGACCGAAAACTGACAGCTTTGGTAGTCGTTCGTAGTTAATTCCTATTAAATTGTAGAAAAATCGTTAGGAGGCGTATAATATGTCCTTGAAACCCTATCTCAGAGTACTTTCTAATCATGAAATAATATTGGGAATTTTCTGGGTTTAAAGGGGTCGAAACAGGTCCCGAACAGACCTGTTTGGCGAGAACGGGAAATAGTTTTAGTGACGGTTTAAGCGTGTGTCGTGTCGTAGGTTCCAGGTCTCGTATTGACACGTTTTAACATGCGTTTAGGTGCTGGGAAGTGACCGTAATTGTGAAGCTTGAATTGTATTGTTAAGCTAGGCGCGCATTCGAGGTGAGTTCTCTCACTATACTTAATATCGGTTGTTTTATCATTGCTGTAGCACGTGTGTGGTAGCTTTATGTGATTTTGTTGTGAACTAGATAGTGGGGTGTCTAGTTGAGATTATGATGACATGTTAACTCGGTGGGACCGAGGAATCCGGCGGGGCCGGGGATTTTATACGCGGGTGGCGTAGAGACTCGGTGGGACCGGGGATCCGGCGGGGCCGGAGGTTTTATCATGTGGTCGGTGGGACCGACTTGTGCCTCTTAGGTGGGTGGGTGTGGATATGCATGTTTATGATTTGTTCGTAGACTTGTATGATCGTTTGTGTGTCACTATCTGTTTTAGGGGTAGTGTGGAATAACTGTGTTATTTATGGTGTTTGAATTCACTAAGCTTCGTGCTTACCCTTTCCCAATAAATTGTGGTTTCAGGTACGAGTGGCTCTAAGGCGTGACGGGTACACACTGGCGCGCGGGATGAGCTGGCTATTATTAGTTTTATTTATTAACATTATTTCCGCTGGTTTCTGGTTACATGAACAATATTTATGATTTTGCAACTGATATGTTGGGATTATTTAATGGGTTTTATATACGAAATGTTTAATTAAAAATTTTAAATTTCTCAAAATTTTTGGGATGTTACATTACTGATATTATGCATAAGTGCAAATGTGGCACACCTTTTTTGAATGGTGAGTATGATCAAAAAGCATGATCCTAATGGTGATTATGAATACAATGCATATGTGCTAATTTGACAATTATGAACCTGTTAGTGATTATGAGTATGACAAATTGTTATTGCACAATTTCACACCGTGCACATTTGGAATTTGAAAAGTGCTCATACACAACTGTGCATATATGGATATGTGATTATGAATATGTGCTAATATGGCACATATGACACCAATTTGATTGTTGCATATGTGAAAATGTATAAAAAACCTTGACCAAGGTTTGACCCGTTGGATTAATATATAAAAAAACTTGACCCAGACTGCAGTTACATTAATTGATAACATTTAAAAGCATATACAAAAATGTTGGTGCAAAACTTTGAATGGTGAGTATGATCAAAAAGAGAACCTGTTGTAAAATTATGTTATTGCACAAAGAAACACTGTGCACGTCATTGGAAAACTGCTCAAACCAAAACAATGCATATATGGAATCATTTTACAATGTAAGTGTATGCCAATGTGACCCAAACTTGTGGTCATCAGAATATTGACGATCAAAATCCATGTTGTTATCGGCTATTTCAACATCTGTATCATGAAATTTCTGACTCCTTTCTCCAACCTCAGGACTGGAAAACATGTTGTTCACTTGAATATCGTGAAAACGGCTTTCCTCGTGCATCTCCAACACTGAAACATCATTCAATGAATCTCGTTAAGACTGCTGTCTTCGACGTGCTGTTGCATCCTTTTTCGGTTGGTTTTGATAACCCATATCGCCAAACAACATGTAATGATATCAACGTTGGTGATTATGCAAACACTACACGATGTGAGGATTGGCAGAAAAAAAGAGGAAGAAGAAGAAGGATACGCAGAAAAAAATTGCGGGAAGAAGAAGAAGAATACGCAGAATAGGATATACACAATCAATATAACTTCCTGGATATTATGCTATAATTTAGTAACTGGTTTGATTAGTAAATATTATCTATAATTGTTGGTTCCCGTTTTGCTTTAAACACGATTATCAGATCTATTAGTTCGAGTTTATGTTTGATGCGGAAGCGTATTTGAAGAACTAACAGATATGTTTGATAGATTTAGAACACAATATAAATAAACAGTGAACAGGAAATAATATCTCAAAGTTTACTGAATATATATATATTAAGAACAGATTTAAGAACAGTGAGTATGCAAAGCTTTTAAACAGATATGACTCTAAATGTGCATAAGCTATGTGTTCTTGATGTTCGATTGAAGTGTTCTTGTTTTTCTGTTGTTTGGAAGAACTCAACATGAGTCTTCCTTATATACTACTCTTAGAAGACTATGAAGTAGGTCACTGTTCCTTTTACGGCATGAATAGTGAACTGGATGGTGTGAGCAGTTGTTTGAGCCATGCGCATTTAATGGAGCAGATGTACTATTGGTAAATGCATTAAATGGCGCAGACGTCTATTTTGTACCATGCCCTATTGAGTCCACTCAGAGCTTGACACGTGTTTTGACAGTACTTTTCCATGCAAGTTGATGAACAGGTCTTGGAACAGTAGCAAGATATTATAAATATCTTCCTAGTCTTTAGAGGACCACAGAGGCTCTGTAATGTGTTACAGAGGTTCTGCGGTCTGGTTCCTCTGTAGAGCAGTCTTCACTTGATTCCGAGTCTTCTGATGTTGTCCGTAGAGGCTCTGTTATTGGTAACAGAGGATCTGCGGTCTTGGTCTTCTGAAAGCGTCCTTCTGTAGTTTCCTCGGTCTTTGATCACTCTTGATCAAACTTCCTTTGATTCTTCTGAGATGCCCGGCAGAGCTTCTGTTGCACTCAGCAGAGCTTCTGTGGAAGTTCTTCTGTACTTGGCCATTTTTCAATACTTCTAATATTTCAGAATATTGGAGCTAACAATAATTAAACAAAAAATCTGGAATAATCAATTTACTAAATTAACCCTTCACTAAAATAATTAGTTTTAATAATTACCGTATATCTATACTACTTATATATTGGTGTTGATCAAAAGTCTTAATTACAACACCTAAGGCATAATGTACAACAACTTTAAACACACAATTGAAAAATCTCTTAAATACAACTTGTAAGGCATAATGTACAAGTCTCTTATACAAAGAGTTTTAAAACCTGGTAGCTGTCGAGAAGAGAAGCTAGACACGTTGCTTTCTTTCCTCGAACCCTTCTTCCTTCTTATTTCAAGTCTCCTCTGATACAAAGTCTGTTTGGATAGCTTCGTACAATGCTTTCTTCCTGTTTCTCCCTCTGCAAAGTTTGTTTTCTCTTTCAGGTTTAACTCCAAATTTAGGTTACCAACGATTCAAATTTCAAATTCAGCATCTTGAATTCTAGCTCCCAATTTCTCCACAGTTCTCCATAACCCTACATTCTTTGAAGCATAATCGAACTTGATTCTGAATTACTGATCTTTACCGACTCTGATTCTCTCTTCTCTCTCTTACATTTACGGTGCTAAAGGAGGAGGAGATTCAAAATAGGTGAAGGAATCGTTTCATACATATAAGGTTTGTTCGATTGATTTGATATTTGGAATCGTTTCAAACATATAATAAATCGTTTCTCCATAGGTCATTTCATCTTTTGTGGATGTTTCATAACTTGATTGTTTTTTCTTCGTTGTTAATGATCACTTCTCATGATCATGTGTCATATTGTTGAATCATGGTATATGGGATTTGGGTTTTTGGTAATTTGGGGGTTTTTGTTGGAGTTACAAAAAGGGTTTTATAACAGAGAAACAGAGGCCCATGGTAGGAGGAGGTGGAGGAGAACTTATTGCACACCCTGCTAAAGATCAACTTCCCAATGTTTGTTACTTCATCACCAGTCCACCACCATGGCGTAAATTTTGTTCTACTTCTTCTTCTTCAAACATATGGCACATATTTAAGTGTTTTAATGGGTGTAAACACCACTGCCAATCAACTTCTCTCATTGTTACCATGGCTTTCTTGCATGTTTTTGTGTTGTTACATATGGGTTTAGATCACTAAAAAGTAAAAATCCTTTATGTCTAAATATTCATAGCACTTTTAAAGTATGCTCTATTTTGTAAACGAAAATGCTACCAAGATGGTTCTATCTGCATTTACGGTTTCATAGCTTCAAAAAAATCGTTACTTATTGCAAAGTTGGTGGTTTCTATGGTATTTATATAAGCACAACAATGAATTCCTACATAAAAAGCCAAACATTATGGCTTACAAAGTCAAATTGCTCCATCTTTTATATTCTTTTTCTGTGTTTGTTGCTATTTTCTATGTTTGTGTGTGTTTAAGTTGCTAATTTGTGTGAAAAAAACTGCAAAGTATCTACTAATCAAAAAATGGTTTTTTTGTGTTATTTTTATTTCTTTCCTCTTGGTTTTGATCCAGAGGAAAGTATCTACTACTTTTTTGGTATATAGTCTACGAAGCAGGTCCTGGCTAAATATTCACAGGGTTGGGAGATAGAGTAAACCAAACATGGCTATAGATCCGTTAGTCTCCTGTGCCGGTGAATTTTTAGGATTGTCGTCGTTGAGGTGCCGTTAGCTTCGGATACTTCTGAGAAAAGCATCAATTCTGCAAAATCAGAGGTACTTCAATTGTTGATTTTTTTTCACCTTTGTGGTTTTTCATATTTGCTGACGGAGCTCGTAATTTCATTCACCGGCTTGGTTTATAACTGAAATTAAATTAGTCAAACTTCCCATAGAGAAATCTATTATAGTTCCTTGTTAGTAGTTCTTGGTAATTCTTTGATTGTAAAAAAAGTCCCATTATATAGAAAATTACGTTTTTGAGACTAAAGATTGACCAAAATGTGACTTTTTGCTTCTAAATTTTATGCCTGTTATGTTTTGGATGTTTGCCTTATTACATAGCAAAGTAACACCCCCAGTAGTGCACCACTTATGCTTTTGTTTTGTTGTTTTTTATATTTATTTTCTAAGCGTATGTGTTAATGTTCAAGAGGTGATAGTTATTGGCATAAAGTTTATTTTTTATAGATTTGGTTTTCAATGTTCAGTGTCCATTGTTTTCTCAGTTGACCTCCAAGTTTGTCTTCTTTGGTTCCATTTTAATGGTTGTGGATTTCGTTGGTTTTGGTTCTTAGTTGGGCCCTATTTCATCTGTTGTTCCAAGTCAAATTGTAATCTCTCAAATCCATCGCTAGACCTCTCATCGGTTCCAAAAGTTATACCTCCTCAAGCACCAGGTCAACACCTGAAAATGGGTTGTATATGTTTCTTTAATATTGGATTTCAGCTTTGTTATATACACTTGATGAGAGGTTTAATGCCTACTTGAAGTGGATAATCTCTGTCTAAGTAAGGACATTGCAATTTTCAACTTCTCCTATAAGTTTGGACCAAAAGAGAATCTCTTCCAATCTCAAATCTGTGAAATCCTACATAAAAAATCCTCGCAACTTCTCCTATAAGTTTGAACCAAAAGAGAATCTCTTCCAATCTCAAATATGTGAAATCCTACATAAAAAATCCTCACATTAATATTTTCATTTTTAGGAGTCTTGTTTTTTTATAATTTGGTTTTACTTTAGTTCCTAACAAGCATGAATCATTTTGATGCCATGGCAATTGAAGTTAGGTGGTGGTGGAATGGAGCTTTTACTGTGGTTGCATTGAGCAAATCAAACATAACGGGGGTTACTTGAGTATTGTTGTGGATTGAGAGATATATAATTAAATATGTTTTTTTGTTGATGTATTAATTTTGAAAATCACACCTATGTCAATTTTAGATGGTTGCTTGAGTAATATTAACATGTATATGATGGCACGCATAAGTGCAAAACACATTTTGTTGTTTATTTCTTTGGCGTGAGGGACATTGAAGGCAAAGGTGGTTTGAATTTGATTTCGAATCCAGGTAAAATTATAAAATCTTTTGGTTAAAGTTATTAAACTGTTGAGATCTTTTGAACTTGAATTTAGTTAAAGTTTTTGGTTTGGTTTGATTTTAGGTATTTGGTTTCAATCTGTATGAACTGCAGAGATTTGGTTCGACTCCGGTTAAGGTTTGATAAAACTTCGTTTTTACCCTTTCTCAATAGTTTTCAACACACTTTGCTGAAGCCGTATGTTTTTGGTATATTTTATTGTTAGTATATCATATATGCATCATACATCCTTTGGCATTTTGTTTTTGGTATTTGTGTTTCTAATGAAAATAATGAGCCACTTTCTATTTGGAGTTTCTAGCAAAGCTGGTTATGATAAGTTGACTATGGTACACTCACAAATCCAATGGATAACCCTTTGTTTGGGTCATCATATAATATTAATTCAAAGAAAATAGGAAGAAATTTCCATGGACATTGATCTATTTGTTTTAGTGTTTCAACTTTCAAATAGGAATTTTTGGTGTATAATGAAGGATCTTAAGTATGGTTATGTTGCTTCAAACTCCAAGGATCGAACAAAGGGTGCAGCAAACTTCACTGTTTAGGTCAAACCATCGTGGTGGTGTGATTAAGAGCGTAGACATGAAGGACCCAACTGATAACCAAGGTTGCAATCCAGAATAGAATTGGCCCTTTCATGAATCCAAAACTTGGAGTGAAGTTTATTATTGTTTTGTTATGTCTTTTGGATTTCTGTTATGGTGCGTTTTCTTGTGTTTGCTGCCATTTGCAGGAATGGTGATTATGTTGTGTTTCTGGGTTCATACTTGGGTACTTGACAGAGGTGGAATCTACGGCGGTTTGTATGACTGTTTTGCTATTATTATCAACTATATTTATGTATCCTTGAATGTCTTCTCCTACCATTTGGTTTTATTATTTGTTGTCTTAATTTTTAATCATTTTTAAGAGAATGTTATAGTGGGCCTTTACCATACCTTCTAAAAGTCACGTGTAATATCATGTCTATGTATAACAAAACAACCTCCTTGAGCTAGGCAGGCCTGTGAATTTTGTTTTGATCCGTAATGTCTTACCATTCTTTTTGTTGAATGCTCAATCTAAATGCTTGCTATTTCTTCCATCGATTTATTAGTATATTTTAACATTTACTTATATTCTTTTTTATTTCCCTCAAAGGTATATGATACCATCAATTAGATCAAATTTATGTACTCTTGATTGGAAAGGTGTAAATACCAAAAACTATTTCATTTTACTTTAACTGAACAAATGAACAAATAAGTCTGACAATTTTCATTGCATACAAACATTGTGATAAACAAAGTTTTTTTTCTTATACTTTAGAGATAATTAGATTAGATTGGTTCAAATATATTGGATTTTAAACTGCATACAATTTTTCATCAACCGACTACAATTAGAACTATAACTCATATTTATTCAAAATGTATTAATATGTAAAGACTAGGTGTAAATCGTATCATCATTAAAATCTCCTCTAACAAAACCATCAAAGCTTCAAAATCGTTAACATTCGAGGGCGATACTATCAACTAAAAATGAAAATGATGAAAAAATATACTACAGTTTCGACGAAGTAGAAGATGATAAGAATAACATATATCCGATGGAGTTCTTAAACTCTCTAACTGTTAGTGGTTTGCCTCCTCATTACCTTCGTCTCAAGATTGGATGCCCAATAATATTGTTGCGGAATATCGATCCCTCGAATGAATTATGTAATGGCAGTAGATTGATATGCAGAGGCTTTCAACAAAACGTCCTTGATGAAGAAATAGCTGTTGGTCAGCATGCTGGAAAGAGAGTATTTCTTCCGAGAATTCCCTTATGTCCATCTGAAGATAACATGTTCCCATTTAAGCTAAAGAGAAAACAGTTTCAAATTCGGCTTAGCTTTTCTATGACAATCAATAAAGCTCAAGGCCAAACAATTCCTAATGTAGGTGTTTATCTACCGGAATCAATATTCTCACACGGCCAACTTTATGTGGCGTTGTCCAAAGGGATATCACGGGGCAATACGAAGGTGTTAGTGAAGCTTGCGAACAAGTTCAATCGTGCTGGAGTCTACACCTCAAACGTCGTCTATCAAGAAGTTTTACGTGATGAATAAGGTATAATCAACAAGTATATTACTACACATTTGGTACCATATATTTCTATTCAAATCATTGCGCGTTTTTTGCAGGAAATTCGCAGGACGAGTGCATCACGAAAACTAAACAGCTTTCTGGATATACGGATGAACATTATTTACAAATGATTGTATTTCTTTGTTCAATCAAGATTTTCATGTTTTGTAATAGGTTCTGAGTTTATGGGTTTAGAAGCCTAATACGTTATTTTCCATTCGATCTTGTTAATAAACAACATTAACCTTCAACTTTATATATTAGTTGACTTGCAAATTAACCACGCAAACTAATGAAATAAAATCGAAAGTGATAAAGAAACATGATTCATGTTAAACTAATGTTTCGGAATTGTGATTCACCCGCGCTGCATCGCGCGGGTACACTACTAGTATATATATATATATATATATATATATATATATATATATAGGGAAGGGTTCAATAGAGAAGTCCAAATATTTAGAGAAATAGAGAAGAGATCTTGGCCATTTATTCCGTCAAGATCGACGGCTTTGACCGAGAAGCAGCGGATAATTACTCGCGTGGTCTGCACAAGATAGAGGGGTAGTTTCGTAAAAATCACACAGTCTGAGTTCATATATGAATCTGTGTGATTCACATATGAACTATACGTTCATATATGAACCTTTGTAATTCACATATAAACTCTTTTTAACTAATTCATATATGAACCTTTGTGATTCATATATGAACCTTTGTAATTCATATATGAATCAGTTAATTTGTTCATATGAGAAGTAGTTAAAACAATTTCATATATGAATCACAAAGATTCATATATGAACACAAAGGTTCATATATGAATTAGTTAAAAAAATTCATATATGAATCACAAAGGTTCATATATGAACACAAAGATTCATATATGAATCAATTAATTGGTTCAACTGATTCATATATGAACCTACAGTTAATTAGTTTTATATATGAAACACAAAGGTTCATATATGAATCACAAGATTCATATATGAATTAGTTATAAAGAGTTCATGTGTGAATTACAAAGGTTCATATATGAACGTATAGTTCATATGTGAATCACACAGATTCATATATGAACTCAGCCCGTGTTTTTTGTAAAAGTTACAAAATTGCCCTTCTATTTTTGGAACAGCCGCAACTTTTGACCTGTCAAAGCCGCAATTTTTAACCAGTCAAAGCCGCAACTTTTGACCAATTATAACCGATCTTGACCGAATAAATGGCCAAGATCACTTCTCTATTTCTCTAAATATTTGGACTTCTCTATTGAACCTAAGGCTATATATATATATATATATATATTAGACAACTTATTTTCGTGTTTTTCTATGTGCTAAATCATATTAAAATATTCGTGAGTTTATGTTTTATGTTTAAATAGCTGTTTTTTCTGCTATTTGATATTTGTTTGGTTTTTTGCTTGTATATCTAAATTAATATGTAAGTCGATGTTTTGACGATTATAAACGTGTTTTTAAAATGAACATCCTTTATACAACTATGTAAATGCTAGTTATAAGTCGTAAAATTAATATTTGTTTCTTTATGTGGATTACCGGGAAACATATATTTATAAAAAGCATACATTCACTCAAAAACCAGATTCATTTAAAAAAGTAACAAATTATAAACATCTAAGAATTCTCTTAAAAGTGCGATGGAATACGTTCGAAATTGCGACACAATATATGCATATATATATATATATATATACACACACACATATGATGGGAAGGATCAAATAAGAAAATTGGTTAACAAAATTAAGAGCACACGAGAATGATCAAACTGCGCGCATATGATTTTATACTAAAATCACATGTGATTATGGAAAATGGCCAACGTAAGGGTGTGTGGACGACTTGGCCGGCCCACGAATTTGATCGCTACTAAGGTCGTGCGTAATCAAATGTAGTGTAAAATTCCATATGATTTAATGATTCTCGTATTATTTTATTTAGTTATTGTTCTTGTTTTAATCTCTCTCTCTCTCTCTATATATATATATATATATATATATATTACTTTGATTTTTATTGTTGTATATATATGACATTCCGGAGGTTATTTTATATCCAAAAAGATACATAACCTACGATAAAATATGTTGTTGTTTTGTCCATTTGCCCAAAACAATAATATTATGTTTGGGGTATTAATGGATATGCATGAAGAGAAAAAAAAGTGGTACGAAAATGAAAGTAACCAAAGTGAGTTGTCAATGTGGTGGTTGGAGCAAATAAGGGTCCAAGTGGTCTTGAAACCTGATGGTTGAGTCAGTCAGTCAGTATTGGGCCACAACTGTCCCATGAGGCCATGACTGTCATTGACTTATGGTGGACAAAATCAAATGGTTTAAGGACATTAATATCTGATGTTAAAAACATACCTTCAAACAGGTAAAATTTCACCTATGTACCCGTAAGCCTACGGTGTTGTAAGTGGGTCGAACACAGAAAGACAAGGAAATAAACACAGATTTACTCAGGGTATTAACTAGTTGTGTGCAATCAATTATCAAATGTTGGATTAATGCTAGAAATTAAATAACATAACTAATCACTTAAGCTACACTAAACATAACAAAAATAAGAATCAAACAAGGTTAAGCAAACACATGAAGCCAAAAAAACAAGTAAAACTAAATTAACAACCAAAACACGAATTAAATGACAATTTAGCTAGCACTAGCAACTCTCTAAATCATCACGAAATTAAACAAAGCGTAAAAGGGTGAAGAAGATACAATTACTCTCTAATTCGTATATACATTCATTCCCAAAATCGAGTTCATATGACCAAAGCTTCAAATCCATAGTTTGCAGGCTCCATTATCCAGTCTACTCTAATGGGTAAAGGAAAAACTAAAATTGGTAAAAAGTATGATTGAGGCTTAATACCTAAAATGAATCACCAAAAAACTTAAATATCAAGGCCTAAATGACCGAAATAACCGTAGCTCAAAACAGATTTTTTGGGCTTGCAACACAATTAACGTTCGCATGGCTAAAATGCTTTTAGCCACGAGCAACACAAAATTTGATAAACTCTAGATTTCCTCTTGCTTGCGACCACACATCTAAATCACTTGGGGGTGTGAGCATATTCCAACTTCTTTTCTCTATTATTTCCGCTTCTACACTAACTCGATCTCAACGTTCGATACACCACACTGATACTGGTATGAACATTGAACCCTTGCTTAATCATTTTCCCAAACACTAAGACATCGGTTGCCTCCCACCCTTAGGTGGCTCATACTACTTCAAGAGTAGCTTACGACCTTAATTAACCGTTTTCACCGATGGTACCCAAAGTGAATTTACTCTTAAATGCCTCTAATCATCCTTTATCAAATTGCACTACACTTCTCCCTTGCCTTCAAAACGTACGACGACCTTTGAAAAAATGATTCAACCACAACTGACCATACTCCTTTCAAATCCAAGTACCCACAAACACATTGAATTTCTAGGTCACCCGTTACCACTAATGCGTCAATAAATTAAAACAAATTAACTATTCAAATCTCCTTACTAAAACGATTCCCACTTATGGTCTCCTTCAGACATGCACACTAAATTTTCCAATAATCACTACCATACAAGATTTATCGTCCTTTCCTTGACTAAAATCCTTACCACTAGCTTGGTTCGATCCCACACAATTCTGAATCCATACTACAAACTGTCACAATGCACGCTAACTATAAGGATTACAAAAAGTTTCCTTAATCAAGCGATTCATTCCATTAGCTTGACATTTCATACATAAATGTACCATAACATTCTACAGAAAATCGATTAATCTAAACTCCATGATTACACAACTCTTAGAATGCACTCCAACCAAATAAAATGGTCGCAATTATCACTCACTAATTACTAAAGATCTAATCTCCTCAGAATCACCACATATTTTGCGAATTTATTAGAATTCAACTGAAGTACCCCAAGTACTTCAATGTTTCTTGACCCTAAAATCAAAAGTCGACTCTTAAGATCGCAAAATGACTGTACCACAAATATAGGTATGCCCATAAGTACTTCATTCTAGACACAACTTCAAATGAAAATGTCATTTATAGTTGAGAGCTAATTTGAGAATTTAAATCTTATAACTACAACACTCTAGCGTCTCCCACAACATTTATCTCATAGCAAAGAATCATCAAAATGATGTACCATTAACAATCAACATGACGCCAACCAGACAATCCATAAAATCAACTCAATCAATGCAGACAACCACATAAGTTTCCAACCTGAAGACTACTGAAATGAAAGATCACTACTTTAATAATCGAGATGACTCATAAGTCTAGTACCCCACAATTTAAACGCGTTACGGTTATTTAGACTGAAATCCCGAAATACAAAGCTAACCACAATTCCGGTCATCCGGCACTCCAACTCCCAAGGACTCATATAGTCCCCACTTACAACTCCTTTCACAAAAAGGGTTTTAAATCTATGGGTCTAATGAGTTCAAGTTTTTTCAAGTACAAAACTTATCAAATATGTCAATTTACAACTTTAAAAGTTTTACCGAACATAAAAAATATTTATAATTAATTTCATGTACTCATAAAAATTACTAACACAACTAGGTAGTTGTGCAAATTGGCTACAGATGCCACACATATAAAACCATCCTGAACGTTGTGTGGCTATTACAAGACCAACGAAAATATGTTCAACAAAACTATTCGAATGGACTGCTACAGCCCCAACATACATTTACTCACACCATGTACGTAAATCAACTCATGCACTAACATAATGTGCGATAAAATGCGTTCATATCAAATTCAATGGAAAACTACCCAACTAAACGACATCTAAATCTTCACCTCTAAAAAAAATCTCATAGGATGAAATTCTCAATAATATCTCATACGCAAACAATGCAATAAAGCAATCCTATGGATTTCAAATTGCACCCTCGAGCCACAAAACGACATGAAATAAAATTCCAACAAAACTCAGGGGCATCTATACCATCGAATGATGTCAAAGTTTTGCCCTCCAATGATAAAATCGCGTAAGTCCAAATCTCAATAGAGTATCATAGAAATTCTCAATAAATGTAAACTCACACAATAAGTCAAGCTTATACTTTTTTTTAAAAATTTCACCCTTTAGCCCCATAAAGAGATAAGGTTAAGTTCAAATAACACTTTGCATGCGAGCACATGTAATCAAGTGGTCTCATGTATATAGAAACTTTATCAAACCTTTTATGTTCATCAAATTATAAATCCAAAATTTGCAACATATCGAGCACTTATATTTTGGCAGAACCTGAAATAATTCATGCATGTTTTAAAATTTAAAGTTACTCAGAAGTATACCATCAACAATTTGCCATACCAACAAAACAACATGGAGAAAAGTTTCAACAAAAGTTCATATGCAAATTATATGCAATAAAATAATTCATGTATTTCAAAACATGGGCTACACTTTTTGTGAGTGCCAAAACATACTCAAAATTCATAACATGTCATGCACGAATGATTTGACAGTTCACGAGATAATCTATACAATTTATTTTAGAAATAAATATCGTGAATGGACTTGGTCAAGTGGCTATACATAATACATGTCATCGTGATTTTTGACAATTCACGAGATAATCTATACACGTCATCGTGATTTTTGATGTTAGTGTCTCTATCTACCGCAAAATATCCTATCTTAAAGTGGCTAGTTGTACAATCTCACTTCCATCTGTTATAAAAACCCTAGTTTGAGTCTAGACATCCTAAATCAATATCTTAATCTAACAAAATTATGCTATGATACCAACTTGTAACACCCCCAAACCTTGAATGAGAAACTAACTTAAAATTTTCTAATACACGAAGAAAACTCCTTTCTAATTGTTAATACTTGCTTAACTATGAAGGTAGTCTAAGATTTAACATGAATAAGTAATAATCCAAACCTTACACAAGTATAGATTATGGCGGGTGCTACTAAAATCCAATAGTTGTCGCTATCTCCAAGGTGCGGAAGACATCATCGATTAGTTATATCCTTCTCGTGCATCTAATTATAACTCAACTCTTCACGATTTCTGTAGTACCATTCCCCTATGATAGGTGGGTTTACACCCCCGTAATCTAACCGCAGGTGTACAGGTCGAATCAAGTAATAGTACGGAACGTACAAGTATCGAACCAATGGAACTAGGAACTGAGTATGACAATTACTATCCTCGCTATTAACTAAACGATCAAAATTTTCGGTTGTGGTTTAGGAATTATTTAAAACTAACTAAACTAAATTCGATTGACGAAAAGCTTGGAAAAGGCTTTGATAGAGAAAAGGTTGAGGGTTGGAATTCCTATGGTTATTCCATCAACGAACAATAAACCCTAACAATTATTACGGGTTTTTCCTATGAACCCTAGTTCTTGAAAACTCACCGTTGTTCTTTATCAGGCAACAACGGATCTTATTTTAAAACCCACAAGTTTTATCTCTCGATCTCCACCTATGGCGTTAAAAATACATTAGGTCAGAATTGTTTAGGACGAAAGGGTGATTCGGCTATCTCTACCCGAATCTCCTCTTCGACACATTTTTATCCGATCTAGTTGTTAATTAATTCTCTCGAACTTAATCACAAACAATGAAATCAATTGGAGGTGATCAATCTACAATTGTATAAGAAAACTCAAATCACATGCTTCATAGATTCAAACTAATAAAACTATTCGGTTACACGTCATCTCTAGTTAAACCATAGTCATTCCAACCCCCAACATCTAAAGATTAGTTCATGTTGGGGTTGGATAAAAACGTGAGAAAATAGTAGAAATCAAGTTTATAAAACATCGTTTCGTAACAGAAGCGTAGTACTGATCAACTCCCTTCACTCGGCTTTAATCCGTGAATGATATTTCAATCCCCTTCAATCGGCTCTCTATCGTGACTCGAAAACGACGAATTCCTCTCTCCAAATCGCCTCTTCCTAACCTCCGGTCGCAGAAAATCAAGTGTGCCCTAAATCTGGAAATCGCCAAGCAATAAACACAAACAGAGGGTTGCGCGGCTTTCCCCGCGACATGAAGTCACATGGGAAACCGCATGTGTCTATTTTGGCTCGGGTTCAGGCTTGGGCGTGGACTTTGGGATTGGACGTTGGGCTCTCTTTGCTTCTTTTCAACTCTTTTTTTGCTCGTTTTCTCGATTGTAGCTTCTTTCGGGACACCTGCACAATTCACTAGAAAACATATGAAAACCCCACCGCTGTGCTTCAAAATAAGCCACTCTCAGTGGTTTGAGGATCGGAAATAACGCCGAATTTTGGCGTTATCAACAACCCTAAACCGAGCGTTGGCTTTTCCTCAAGCAAATTAGCGATAAAGAGAATAAAAGCATGCATCAATGAATCAATAACTGCATAATTTCCAAGCGGTCACACGTATTGCACGTCTATTTACCCATTCCCGTGAATGCTTATCTCACCCTTACCGCCTCTTCATCTTGTTTAACCGATACCTTCCATTGTGAGTTGAACTCACGACTGCTCCGATCGCACTAAGTTATTACTAGGTTCAAACATGCTAGGTAAAACATTTCTCCTCGACCCTACCTCACGGGATACTCTCTATGCACTCGAACTTAGGTTGTCACACATGTTGTCATGTATTTGGAAGTTATGTACAAGAATACCCGAGAATTCACATGACAACTCAACTGAAAGACGCACTAATGTCCAAATAAGGTGATCTCAGGAAGGAACTAAGTAGCAAGACAAGGACTATCGGTAAAAGTAATAGTACAATATAATCACATTTTCCAGAAGGTCATCCAGGTTTTTGTTGGGTTGTAATGGGGCTTAGGTTATGGCTATGAAATGAAGGGCACAACGGATCAAAAATCCCGAATGTGTCAATCCTCGAGCAGTTTTGAACTTTTCTCACTTCTTCTTCTATCATTTGGCCCTTTTTGTCATCACTAGGGTCGCTTTGACCTTCTTATTTATTTGTATCTCTTCTGTTTATTTCCTTTTTTTGTGTGGGGCAACATTGGCCCTCTTTTTCTTGTATGGGGCAACATTGGCCCTCTTTTTCAACTCTTGGGTTAAAATGACCCCGTTTCTTTTTCTATCTTTCTCTTTCTGACTGGCCTGCATTTCATTCTTTCTCTACTTACCACTGTTCATTCCCGCTCATGATTGACACATTGTCGTATAAGGGTTGGCTAAGGATTTGGCTAGGGTTTAATGGTGGTGTTCGAACTGAAAAGTTTGGTGAGTGTTTGGCTGCAAAGGGGCTTGGGTGCACACACAATCGGTCAAGGGGGCGATAGATAAATACGGGCTTAAAATTACACACAGTGCTGGAATCATTTCTTAAGGTCCACACGATGAGGTTAGTATACCCTTACCTAATATCCTGATGGTCGTCTTTGCTACTCAATGCAAAATTATAGCGAGATCAATCTATAACCACGACAAGGAATTCAAAAAAGTGTATCAGAATTATGTGTTTGAATCCCTCGCAATGAAGCGCATCATTTTAGGCTCAAATCTCACTATTGGGTGGTCTCCACTGATGTCCCTAGTCATACTTTTTCCAGGTCTTCCCTTAATGGTCACATTGCTATCATAAGATTCTCCCCTCAATGGTCAGTCTAAATCATTCAACATAAAGAATTTGGCTTACATGATCTAAACATTTCAAACGTACGGGAATTCTACATGCAAACGTGGGCCCGATTGGGAAACCCCAAACCTAACCCACACATTATCCCCAATGTGCAAGTGTAGACTTGGAGCGGTACAAATTGTTAAGAGTACAATTATGCAGTTATTACAGTCATCCGAGTATAAGAGAATCATTAACCAATTACATCAAAACAACGAAACAGAGAAAAGACTGAAAAGCTAACGAAAAGACAAACCATGACTAATGGGGTTGAGAAGGGGATGCTCCTCCCGATTGCCTCCCTCGCACTCTTCTTCGGCTTTGGCGTGGGTCTGTCACCTATGGGAAGCCGACCTGAGTGAGGATTGTGGAGAAATCGTCCAGGCATCGGTTCACATCTCAAAATCCAGACTCCATCTGTTGTGCCAATTGTCGTATGTATGGGCGCGTATCGCCGGTATGCCCCTCCTGGTCGGCCTGCGGTGCAGTGGGATCAAAATCTGGGTCCTCTGAATCTGAGTCGGCTAGAACCGGCTCCGCACGTGAGACTGCGCGTCTCCAATCACCTTGGTTCTCTCCTTGTCGGCTCTCGATCTTTGCTGCTGCCGTGATCTGTGCTCTGTATTGGCGTTCCCCAAAGTCCTCCTTTGGCCTGGTGAGGTTCCCGATCGGCACCCCAGCTTCCCTGCAAAAATGGGTAATGAGGCAATGGAAAGGTAAGATCCCATCAAGAGACATACCCGCGTCTAGGATCTCCATCCAAATAATGTGGCCGAATTCGAATGCACTTGTTGTGATCGTAAGATCTATGTATTGAATCGTAAGTCTCGATTTTCGTCGTATGAGTCATGAGTTATGGGTCTTGACTTTAGCGGTCGTGACATATTTATCGTGACCTCGCAGTCTAAAAGACTTTGTCTTCTCACGATATAGATCGTAAGACTGATACTCGTGTGATCCTGCGAACTTGCACTGTAAAACTCAGGGGTGGTCATTGGTTTAACCAACGACCCTCCGATGCTTAAGTCAGTAGTCGTTCATCGAAATAAATTGAAAGCAAAAAGGAAATAAAATGTACTACAACCCAGATGCGTGGGGTTGTAGTTGTAGATTTTGATACTACGATCCTCAGACGTACGATCACTCGTGGATCGTTGTCGTACATGATTTCGGGAGGAATTCCGATCCTGCGTAGAATGTTAGTCTGGATAATAGAGATGACTTTTTTGTCCCGATTCTGGGAGTAAGCGTCTACTTCTGTCCGTTCAGAGGAATAATTTGAAAAGACTAACAGGGAAAAAATTTCTTGCCCTGGGGGCAGGATGTCCATTCCCTACCTTGTGAAGGGTCGTGGGATTAAGGACGTATGTAAAACTTTAGAAGGTTGGTATGTCGTACCTGAGTATTGTTGATGGACGTTACGTACCTGGTGATGTTTGTCGTCGGCTACTGGAGAATTACTTCCACCGTGGGGTCCGACTGCCCCCAAGTCGTGAGCTATCTCCTTGCCCACGATCGGTCGTTGAAAATTGTGTCGTATGGGGGACAACATTTTGCCCCCTTGTGGTGACTGTAAGACGACACCTAGGCCTGCCTTTTCTAGCGTATGGTTTGGTTGGGTCGTGTCATGCGCAGTGACCACAATGTAGGATTTATTTATGAGGTTTCATCGTTGCTTTATAGCAATCACGGGCGGTCTTCTGCTCGCTTTTGATTTCTTGCACTCCCCATGGTGTTGGAAGTTTGATCGTCTGATGGTAGGTCGAGGGGACCGCTTTCATGTCGTGGATCCAGGGTCGACCAAGTATAACGTTGTATGTTGATGAACAGTCAATAACGTTAAAGTTTGTTTTCTTATTGACCCCTTTAGCGTACACCGGGAGGATGATCTCTCCCAGAGTGGTGGTAGAATCTCCATTGAATCCTATCAGAGTCGTCGATCGACGGGTGATCTCTGATTTATCGATTCCCATAGCTTTGACAGTGCTTAGAAAAATGATATTGGCCGAACTGCCCCCATCGACCAGTACTCTTTTGGTCGAGCAGTTGCCAATAGTGAGCTGGATGATCAAGCCATCGTGATGTTTTTGCCAACTATCCTGGAGGTCGTCTTGATCGAACGTTATTGGCATCGCCTCCAGTTCCAATTCTTGTTTCGGTCGGGACGACCGAGGAATGGGGTATTCTCTCGACTGTCGTGCCGCTTGGCTGCCGAATAGGTTAAACCACAGACGTCGGATCCACCCGTCACACAGTTGACGACTTTTTCATAGACGGGGGATGCCGGTCTTACGACATCAAATAATAAAATATAATTGTCAACAATACAACCCAAAAATAGTCCCCAAGCATACAATTAACGTTAATTCTACTCTAAGTTCGCAGCGGATAACACCTTCACAACTGAGATGCTACACGAAGCCTAACGGTAAGCTACAAGCCTCTAATCAGCTATGCCTCTTCTACAACGCCATATCCTTTCATCATCACCGGATGAAACCCCAAGAACGACTATAACCTGAAAATGGTTTTAGTTTTTGAAAAGCGAGGGTTAGACCATGAGGTCTAGTGAATTCCCTCATTAAAAGAGTTTCCCATAAACAGTAGTTTAAAAACATTCAACCGTTATAACAATAAACGGAAATCCAGTTCAAGTGCTCGACTCTACATAAGGGTATTGCACAGTGGTCTCAACTACCATCATCTCTCATGCGAGGTCAACACTCGGGGCATCCACAGTAGATCCCCTCGGCACTCGGTCAATGCCGTATCCGGGTGCACACGAAACGGATTCGAGGCACACGGTCTGACTCATTCACCGAAGATTCTTACCCATCCGGGTCCAACATACCACTATGCAACCCGACTCCACACATAGCAACAACATCACAAGAGCATGCAATCAACACTTACGTAGAAAAAAACGTATAAATAACTTGCATGCTTTCATAAACGTTTCCACATCATGTATTAATAAAACCTTTCAAAATGTTTAATCATGTCATCATGCCCAAAACCATAATCAGTTATGAAAACTTTAGCAAAACATTTCATTTGCACAAAGGAGTTAAGGGAACTCACCTTAGTCTTAGCACATCGACACACGCTCCAAAACCCACTTTAGTCCAAACCGAACACCTGAATTTGACGTCATAAGAATGGTGTTAAACCATCTAATTACATCCCAAAACATCCTTAATAAACCCCAAAACAACCCTTAACTGATACCACAATCCTAGCCTCAAAACAGTACACGAAACGAAAATCGGAAACGCGAAACAGTACCCGGCACCACTGCCCGCACTAGCCAACTGGTGCCACAACTGGTGCGGGGCACTGGACAGAATCTGGCGTCCCTTCCCACTCTAGCCAACTGGTTCCACAACTGGTGCGGGGTACCTGCACCCACAACTCAGCCGAAAATGGCTCTTTCTCACCCCCAACTCAACCCAAGACGATTTTTGAGTCTTCCAAACGACATAATCGATGAACTAAACCTTTCCCCACAATTCCCAAACACCAAAACATCATTTAATCTAACAAAATCCATCCAAAACCCAACCATTGATTCATGATTTAAAACCCAAAAGCTCAAAACTCAAACCATAGGAAGAATGGAGATTATCAAGCAAAGATGATGAAATTTCTTAATGACCTGCTCAAAATCATAAGGGAATCATTCCCAAAATCATTTGTTTCCTTTTTCCATTGATTAAAACTTAATTATCAAGTGGATTAACAAATCTCCAAGCCATAAGCTAGCCTAGCCAAACATAGAGAAGAAAATAAGAAGAATGAGAGATCATACCTTGGAGATGATGATTCAAATCATGTGTTGCAACTCTCTCCACTACACTTCCAATTGGATTCTCCTCCTCTCTCAATTCTTCTCTCAAAAAATGTATGAACCAAAAGAAAGGGATTAGGGTTTTACCCAATTTATATCCCAGGTTTGCTATCTAGACCACAACTTTTACTTTTTCACACTTTGGCCCCCAAACTTCCAAATACTTCTGAATTTGTGGACATGAGTTGTTACAACACTTCCCCCTCAAAAGAATTCCGTCCTCGGAATTCCATTGCCGGACCAATGCGGGTATTTGGGATTTGCTTCTGACTTCAATCCTTACATTGTCTAACAACTCTTAAGGAGTTCCAATTGCACCTCTACGAGACCACCTTCATTGTGTCTCAACTTGTCGACTTTCCAGCCCAATGATCGCTTCCAACGACACAACAAAATCCCACTCTTCATCCATTCGTACTACTTGCAAAGGTAACACCGTACCAAGATTTCGACCAACACTCCCCCAAATTAGGGACATGAAATACCCATGAATGTTCCATAACTTCACCGAGTGAAAAAATTCATCCATTATCTCTCCAATTCTTTCTATAACTGCCATTAATCCATTACAATGTGGCCCAACTCAATTTCTTCTTGAAACACACTACTCCATTCCATGGGAATGTTTTCCCATCTAACTGTTTCCCCTGACTTGAGATTGAAAATACTCATACCTTTCAATCCAATCATCTTAGTCCCATTCACTTATCCATCCATTTCTGATCAGAACCGACGGCGCACGACATTCTTTGAAATCGCTCCTCGGCCACTACAACATTCTTAGGTTGATAACTTGCAAAATATGAACACTTGAAATCTCCTCGATCAACCATACCCGACGCACCAAGTATCAACTACTTGTCTACACCTGTAACACCCTAGACCAATCGTACCATCCCAGACAACCGTACCAGATATTGTCCGCTTTGTCCAAACACCTGGACTCACGGTTTTAAAACGCGTCTACATTAAGGGCTTCACGCACCCACTAATTCTCTAATAACACTGATAGACTTGAAAACATTAAAGATGCTTTAAAAGAATGACTCGCTAACATGAGCCACTTTTTAGACCGGTCGCACGAACTTAGCTTTCTCAACTCTTTAACCATGACATACACAACGATCCCTTTTCTTATGCCCTTCAAAGAACAGTTCTTTAATTATAGTCCGCCTTTCTAGTGTCTCATGACATCTTCTTACCGCAAGCCTGTCCATACTTGGTCTGCCATACCATCATCATTTTCTCTCATGCTTACACGGAACGCCCATCACACACCGCTACAGTCCAAAAGAACGGTTTCACCAAAATCATCAGTCAAGACCTTTAGCCAAGTTCTCGTAAAGTACTTAGCACCGAGAACTACCACGAGTTCCTAACTCTCCAACACAGTCGACCCACTCATTGTATTTCTTTACATCCACGGGATACTCTAACGTTCCTGACTAAACTTCATAACGAAACACCACAGCTTAACGGGTACAACATCCTATTCGACAATCAAGTGAAGTATGAAAACTCACCCAAAATCCAATGGGATCGAGAAGAACAAGGGTTCTCCTTTCATCCCGTCACCAACCGCAACTCAATCTCCAGATCTCAAAATAGCATTAACGTACACTGCCTGAAAATCCATACACTTCAATCGAGCATACTCGCCACCTTTGAATACTTCAATATCACAGCAAACCATCATTACATCTATGACTTACACGTTCCTTCGGTACAAAGTGCTACCACTTCCTCACACCACAATCGCACCACGCGACCACATTGCAAACAAGCTATCATGATGCCTTTACACACACAAAATATATTACTTCCTTCATGCCACCCATAACACCATTTCATTTGATGTAAAATCGTTTCCCGACTTTGTCTTTCCCGGGTCTAGACGAACTACATGTCAAGATCATCTAATCAAAGCATACCCGCTTCGATTACACTAAACATTTCGTTCTTATATGGATCATCAAACCCCATAGGAAATCACTTATGCAACCACGATCTTTCACTTTTGTAACACTCACACAAGATGGTCCAACGTCATGCCGGATACACACCTTTCTCCGAACAACTTCTTACATCTTTGCAAGAAAAACTCAACAAGATAACCACACTAGTTACTTCTCCAATACCAGCCTCCTGACAACCATCCAACAGAACGGCCATTGATTTCAACATCGACAATCGACATGCTAATGTCCAGCCGCCTCACGACAAACAAGGATTCTCGAAGGAATCTACTTCTCCTAACTCCTCGAACAAGTTCTCGTTTCTCGTCAACTCTTCGCGGTCTATCTCCGCTGTCCTAATCACCTTACGCATAAGCGAATCATCAAAACCTCGATGGACATCACATCCACATAGGTGATCTTCCGTTCTCCTAATGCCCTTACTAGGTGTTCCTACACCATATCATTTACACATTCCCGAACGACCTCATCCGTTCACACACAACGGGTTCATTTCTCAAGTTTCAATCTCCTGACAAAACCTCCAACTTGGGACATGTTAAACAGTCGCAAACCTCCATATTAATAGGCTACATGATGATTCCATTTCTTCTCGGCAATCCAGGATTCCTAACGGAACCCACTTCATCCAACGCATCATAACCAACTTATACCCCATCGCTCTCACTTGGGGAAACACAAGACCTTTCTTAGCGCAAAATCTAATTACCAAACCATCTCAGTACTCGGACTCAAAGCCGATAACATTACATCAAGTAACGTAGCGCTACTTATTACCATTCTACCAACAGAAACACTTTGACCATTTCAAATTTCACCGTAATTAAAACCATTCTCACATAACCGGACAAGGGTTTAAACTGCCATTATATCAGCATTTCCGAGTTCATTAACCGAGACTTCTACTATTTACCACTCTCTTCTAACGGAAACATGAAGATAATAATACGACCACAAATTGGCTCAATCGACATATTCAACTCCCAAAGCCTTTCCTTAACCTCAATCGTAATACCTTCCCCGACCTAGCGAGTTCATAGCCTCCATGCACGTTGACACAACGATCGAAAACATTTTGCACACTTTGAAAATTCAAGATACATCATAAGACAAACTCTAGTATGCATGACACAACGTCTCTCAAGCTGAATAGTAAAACACGATGACCACAAGGGTTGTTCACATGCAACCCCACGACGATTCACAACCTTGTCCAACCAAATCGATATTGGCACAACAAAATTCACCCATTGAAACTTTTTCAATACGACTAGGAACATTTCGAACAAAATCACTTACCCAAAGTGGGTCAGTCAACTCCAACACTTGTTTATATGATAATAACGAGTCAATACTCATTTATTTATAAAACAAAACCTCGCAATAAAACGTTTCAATATTTTCGTAACGAAGATTCTCTCCACAAGAAAAAGCGTGAAATAATTCGTAGATCTCTAAGTTCAAAGCTTTATCGTATAGTGAAAACAAGTTTGTCTTTTACTTTTAAAAATACACACTTGCGAGCGTCAACTCATTTCCCAAAACAAGGAAAGTTTGTTATGCGCGTACATGCTTTTAACATGAAAGAACTCGTGTAATACATTTAATGACATAATCCATGAACTCAACATGCAATTAAAGGCTACTCGCTCTAACCAGGTCAACCGTTGCACTCACTTCAACTCTTCACTGACACCATACTATGACCAACAACCGCTTTCTTACTTTTGCTACAACTTGTAGTACAAGTGCTTCACAACCCACCTGATCGACCACTCAACATGGTTTACCAATTGACCAATTATCTCACATTCTACTCTTATGCATACCCCAATACAACACTGATAACTTTCATTTATTATTCATGCCACTAAACCGCTTGACTAAGGAGTCCAAGACTAGATTCCCTCACTCGATCTTGAATTGAAGGTTTCAAGATGCCAACATAATTCTCACTTCCTATCCCAACTGATCGACACATCAATTCTAAGAGTGGGGACTCACTAGCAACTAGGAGTTTGCCCCCAACCAACCATTCATTCATTTTGAATCCCAGAAAGTTTACCTCTAGTCAACTCATTAACATCCCAAACAACACTTCTTCTAGAAGGTATAAACATCACATCACAAGTGATCTCCCAAGCCACATCAACTCTTGCTATCAAATACAAGGTTAGAACCTTCTACATACTGCCACACTCGCCACTCATCCCGACAATAGAGGTTGATTACACCCATGCACCTGTAAATTCATAATAGCATTGGCCAGATGCGATTTTGAATTTACCTTACATGAGGGTTCTCACTACCATTGTCAAGATATCCTATGGGTGAGGTATTTCCTTTTGGCTTCCTATATCTCAGTTGTGTCTCACTTTACTCCACAGTTTAAGTTTAGGCCCATCCGGTCACCTAAATCTCTTAAACTATGGCTCTGATACCATTTGTAACGACCCAAATAATAAAATATAATTGTCAACAATACAACCAAAAAATAGTCCCCAAGCATACAATTAACGTTAATTCTACTCTAAGTTCGCAGCGGATAACACCTTCACAACTGAGATGCTACAGGAAGCCCAACGGTAAGCTACAAGCCTCTAATAAGCTATGCCTCTTCTACAACGCCATATCCTTCCATCATCATCAGATAAAACCCCAAGAACGACTCTAACCTGAAAATGGTTTTAGTTTTTGAAAAGCGAGGGTTAGACCATGAGGTCTAGTGAATTCCCTCATTAAAACAGTTTCCCATAAACAGTAGTTTAAAAACATTCAACCGTTATAACAATAAACGGAAATCCAGTTCAAGTGCTCGACTCCACATAAGGGTATTGCACAGTGGTCTCAACTACCATCACCTCTCATGTGAAGTCAACACTCGGGGCATCCACAGTAGATCCCCTCGACACTCGGTCAATGTCGTATCCGGGTGCACACGAAACGGATTTGAGGCACACGGTCTAACTCATTCACCGAAGATTCTCACCCATCCGGGTCCAACATACCACTGTGCAACCCGACTCCACACATAGCAACAACATCACAAGAGCATGCAATCAACACTTACGTAGAAAAGAACGTATAAATAACTTGCATGCTTTCATAAACGTTTCCACATCATGTATTAATAAAACCTTTCAAAATGTTTAATCATGTCATCATGCTCAAAACCATAATCAGTTATGAAAACTTTAGCAAAACATTTCATTTGCACAAAGGAGTTAAGGGAACTCACCTTAGTCTTAGCACATCGACACACGCTTCAAAACCCACTTTAGTCCAAACCGAACACCAGGATTTGACATCATAAGAATGGTGTTAAACCATCTAATTACATCCCAAAACATCCTTAATAAACCCCAAAACAACCCTTAAGTGATACCACAATCCTAGCCTCAAAACAGTACACGAAACGAAAACCGAATACGCGAAACAGTACCCGGCACCACTGCCCGCACTAGCCAACTGGTCCACAACTGGTGCGGGGCACTAGATAGAATCTGGTGCCCCTTCCCGCGCTAGCCAACTGGTACCCCTTCCCGCGCTAGCCAACTGGTACCACAACTGGTGTGGGGCATCTGCACCCACAACTCAGCCGAAAATGGCTCTTTCTCACCCCCAACTCAACCCAAGACGATTTTTGAGTCTTCCAAACGACATAATCGGTGAACTAAACCTTTCCCCACAATTCCCAAACACCAATACATCATTGATTCATGATTTAAAACCCAAAAGCTCAAAACTCAAACCATAGGAAGAATGGAGATTATCAAGCAAAGATGATGAAATTTCTTAATGACCTGCTCAAAATCATAAGGGAATCATTCCCAAAATCATTTGTTTCCTTTTTCCATTGATTAAAACTCAATTATCAAGTGGATTAACAAATCCCCAAGCCATAAGCTAGCCTAGCCAAACATAGAGAAGAAAAGAAGAAAAATGAGAGATCGTACCTTGGAGATGATGATTCAAATCATGTGTTGCAACTCTCTCCACTACACTTCCAATTGGATTCTCTTCCTCTCTCAATTCTTCTCTCAAAAAACGTATGAACCAAAAGAAAGGGATTAGGGTTTTACCCAATTTATATCCCAGGTGTGCTATCTAGACCACAACTTTTACTTTTTCACACTTTGGCCCCCAAACTTCCAAATACTTATGAATTTGTGGACATGAGTTGTTACATAACTCCTCTTGTAAAGCAAGGCAGTTATCCGTCGTATGACCATGGTCGCTATGGAAGTCGCACCATTTGGTCTTATCCTTCTTGTCGTCATCTTTGTCACTCTTCTTGGGCCATCAGACAGACGACTGAACGTTTCTAAGGGCTTCGACTAGCTCTTTCATCGTTCCCTTGAATCCATAAGAAGAAAACTTAGGATATTGCGAGAATCGAGGTGTAGGATTGCTCTTTTTCTTATCGAACCGAATGTTCGATATTTGGCGCGATGGCTCTGACTTGACGCTCGGCTTGGATTTGAAATCTGGCTTCTTGATCCCGAGTGACGTTTTGTCAGTGGTATGCTTACGGCGGAAGACTAAGTCGTCTTTGACCCTCATGTAAGCCAGAGTTCTAACTCGTACGTCTTCGAAATTCTCAGGTGGGTATTTCGTAAGATCGACGTACAGTCTTGTAGTGTTGTCGTCAAGACCATGCTTGTAGGCCTCGATGGCAGTCTTGACGTCACAATTTCGAATGCTAATCATTTCTGCGTTAAAGTGATTGAAATAACTACGGATGGACTCTCCGGATTTTTGGACGACGTAGTACAGGTCGCTGGCCTGCTTCTCCATCTTGCGACTACTGGCGAACTGTTGCGAAAACTAGTTGACCAATTCTGCGAAGTTGCTGATGGACTTGGGTTTGAGGTTGATCAACCATTGGAGAGCAGGACCTGTAAGAGTCGCCCCGAAGCTTTTGCACATGCACACTTCTTGATATTGATGTGGGATCGATACTGTCCACATCAATTGCTTGTATTGTGCAATATGTTCCGTTGGATCAGTTATTCCTGAATATTTGGGTGTAAAAGCAGGAATGTTGTATTTCTTTGGCACGTCGATAGTGGCTATCGAGTCAACGAAAGGCGACACTTGAAATCCTGTGCGGGGTTCGACGTCGACAGGAACAGCGGTGCCTGGTAATTTGGAAAGTAGCGACAGCATCTTCTCATTCTGACCCTCTTATAACCTAAGTCGCTGGGCGACGGGGTCATTAGGATCGGAATTTACGCCTGTTGGAGGGTTGACCCCTGAATTCGTGGCTGCCGCCGTACCGTTTCCGTATGAAGAACCATTGGCGTCCCCGTTGAGAGGAACAAAATATAGTGGGCCGCCATTATGCAAAGGTGGCGGCCTCAAATAATGAGGGGGATATTGCCCTTGATGAGGGTTGTTGACAAATGGCCCCGACCTGGATTGTTGGCGAATGGCCCTAGACCTGTCTGGAATTGGGGCCTTACGATAGGTGCACCCATAGGTCGGGGACCATTCTGAGGTCCAAAGGAGTTGCCAATCGCCGGATTCCTCAGATAGGCGATTTCCGTGGCTGCCTTCTGATTCTGCTCATGCAGGGCTTGAATCTGACTTCGAGCCGCATTTAGTTCTGATTGAAGTTGAATCATGGGATCTTGATAATTTGCCATTTACCTGAAAGTAACAAAAACTTCACAAGATCGTTAGAGCGATATATGCGTTGGCTTGAGATTTTCTCTAGATGGGGTCCCACGGATGGCGCCAAACTGTTAATGCCAAAAATCGCCCAAAAGAACAACCTAAGGTTGATATAGACTTTTAACAACTAAAGAAACGTATCTCAAGAGCAAGCAACACAATCGCAAGGAAAAAGTAAACAAGACAAGAGATTTGGTGACGCGGAAAACCCCAAAACGAGGGAAAAAACCGCGGTCGACTTGTGAGAGTCAACGGTGCACTATAGTCGCCAAACAAGGGCGAAAGTCCTTTTGTAACAGGTTTTTGTGTACAACAGATTACAAATAAATGTAGAAATAGATTTAGTCGTGTGTAAATGTCGTGTGTCGTGTGTAAATCGTGCGAAATAGACTGCTGTCGTGCGGTTCGAACTGTGGTCGTGCGGAGCTGCTTTAGCGATATTTGTTCGAATGCTCTGTAGATTGCTGTGTTTTTGATGTGAAATAGCTCATAAAATAGATGGAGCAGATGTAGATTCGGTCAAATCAGATAGCTTTTTTGGTTGTAGAATTAGCCTTTATATAGCTTTCACTGTCATTAAATGTGCCTTGATGGATCGCTTTGTAACCGCTGTCGGGCTTTAAATGCCATTGATGACTTGTCCATTGACTGTTAACGGTTAGTATAACCGTACGAGCGTCTTAAGTCTCACACGTCGATCGTATGGAACGTACGACCAACATAAAAACGTACGACCGAGTACTCGTCCGTAAATAACCTGTAAGACCTTATCTTAATACAAGAGCGGTCTTATGGAAATGTTATCTGAGTTTTCTAGCGTCGGTCGTGAGGTGTGATTTTTTACCCAAACAGTCAAAAGAATGAACCCCCAAACCTTGGTGCAAACAAGGTTTGGTGGTGCTTGCATATAATGGCGCCCAACATGACAAAAATAGGGCTTTCATGTTACCAAATAAGCACACAAATGAACTTCCTCACAAAATGATGGGAATGGTTCACAAATATCATGAAATCCCAAAACTATTTCCTCCATGCTACTTCCCAACAGTTCCTAAACAAGCATTTTAAGATCAATTCCTCACAAATGTAACTAAACTAGATTGCATACAACATAGGGCTTTCATATCGAGTTACAAACATAAAAAGAGCTTGCATTTGCAATCTACACGTCATTTAAACATGTGTGCACTAACATTTGCAAGAACTCACAACATTGGTAGGCAATACTTCAAATTGGGGAAGATGTGTAAATTATGGGAAAGCACCAGAAATAGGGGAAGAAGAATACATAACCACATACTTTGTTGAAATCAAGAACAAAGAAGAAAGTAAGAGAAGGCCATACCTTGCAAAATCTTGAAAAGGAAGAACACTTGACTTGAGATTTGGTAGGAAGGGCAAAAAAAATGAGAGCAAGATAGGAGAAATGAAGAAGAATTGAAGAGTGGAAATGAGAAAAAAACGTGACCTAGGGTTTTATTTCCTGCATGTTGTGCGGTTTCCCACGCGGTATGAAACCATGGGGAAAGCCGTGTGTGTCTAAACGTGTAAAACCCAAACAGAAGGTTACGCGGTTTCCATTGTGGTTTGAAGTCGTGTGGAAAGCCGCGCAACTCTTTGTTTCAAAAACAAAACAGAGTGTACGCGGTTTCCATCGCGGTTTAAAGTCACGTAACTCACTGTTTCGATTTCCAAACAGAGTGTTACGCGGTTTCCGTCGCGGTTTTGAGCCGCGTGGTATACCACGCAACTCACTGTTTCAAAACACTTTTTTAAACATTTAAGCACACACTAAATCAACCAAAGTAAAATTGCAAACCTCGGTGGGTTGCCTCCCACCTAGCGCCTTAGTTTCGGTCGTGGCTCGATCGTACCATTCGGTTACTCTCTCGGTTTGTCTAGAAACGTGGTGTCAGTCGCCACCATTTCTCCTCCGTGGTATGGTCTCACTCGCTGGCCATTGACTTTGAAGGTCGCCCCATCCTTTCCTTGCAACTCGATAACTCTGTGTGGGTAGACTTCCTTGATAGTTAACGGCCCCGACCATCTTGATTTTAGCTTGCCTGGAAAAAGACGAAGACGTGAGTTAAATAAAAGAATAGGCATGCCCGAAACAATTACCTTTTGGTGAATATTCTTGTCGTGGAATCGCTTGGTGCGTTCCTTGTAGATGGCCGCATTCTCGAAGGCATCGTGACAGATTTCTTCGAGCTCATTCAGTTGTAATAACCGACGTTGTCCGGCTGCCTTCAGATCCATGTTCACTCGCTTGATTGCCCAATAGGCTCGATGCTCGAGTTCGACCGGGAGGTGGCATGATTTCCCGAATACAAGACGATAGGGGGTGGTGCCAAGAGGAGTCTTGAATGATGTGCGGTAGGCCCAAAGGGCGTCGTCGAATGTAGCTGACCAATCCTTACGCGATGCGCTCATGGCCTTTTCGAGGATTTGCTTGAGTTCCCGGTTGGAAACTTCGGCTTGCCCGTTTGCTTAAGGATGGTAGGGCATGGTTACCTTGTGCTTGACGAAATACTTCTTCAAGATGGCATCGAGGTACCGGTTACAAAAGTGGCTCCCCCGTCACTGATCAGTGCTCGTGGGACTCCAAAGTGTGAGAAGATATGTTTCAGCAGAAAGTTAATCACCACTTTGGAGTCGTTTGTAGGGGTAGCAATCTCCTCCAACCATTTTGAGATGTAGTCCACGGCTACCAGAATATACTCATTACGGAATGAGTTCGGGAATGGTCCCATGAAATCTATCCCCCACACGTCGAAGAGCTCGACTTCCATGAAAATCTGCATTGGTATCTCATCCCTCTTCGTGATATTTCCAACTTGCTGACAACAGTCACATCGGGAAATGAATTCTCTCATCTCTTTGAACATCGAAGGCCAAAAGAACCCGGAGTGTAATACCTTTGCGACGTTTCTATCGGTACTGAAGTGACCCCCACATTCGAGTGTATGGCAGTGTGTGAGAATGTCACCCTTTTCTTCGTCAGGAACACACCTTCTTATCATACCATCGGCACACAGTTTGTAGAGGTGTGGCTCATCCCAATAATATCTCTTCACTTCAGACATGATTTTCTTCCTTTGGTGGGAGCTTATGTTATATGGCATCACTCCTCCCACCAAATAATTCACTAGGTCGGCATACCAAGGTTCCGAGTGACTAACCTTGAAGAGTTGCTCATCTGGGAATGAATCATTGATGATGGTCTTATCCGTGCGTTGATCTTCACTCCCCTCAAGTTTCGAAAGGTGATCCGCCACGATATTCTTGGAACCCTTCTTATCCAGAATTTACAAATCGAATTCTTGGAGTAGAAGTACCCATCGGATGAGTCTCGGCTTTGAGTCCTTCTTAGCCATCAGATATTTCAAAGTCGAGTGGTCGGTGTACACAATCACCTTGGCACCAACTAGATAAGCTCGAAACTTCTCGCAAGCATAGACTATGGCTAGTAACTCTTTCTCGGTTGTCGCATAGTTGATTTGAGCATGATCTAATGTCTTGTTGGCGTAATAAATCACGTGCATCCTCTTGTTTTTCCATTGGCCCAACACTGCTCCCACGGTAGTGTCACTCGCATCACACATGAGAATAAAGGGAAGACTCCAGTCAGGTGCTGTAAGAATTGGTGCTGAAATTAGTTCTTTCTTCAACCTGTCAAAAGTAAGAATGCAATCGTTAGTAAATTCAAATTTGGCATCCTTAAGAAGTAAAGAACATAAAGGTTTAGCAATTTTAGAGAAATCCTTTATGAATCGCCGGTAGAACCCGACGTGTCCGAAGAAGCTCCGAACTCCCTTGACGAAATTTGGATAAGGTAAATTGTCGATCACTGCCACCTTTGCCTTGTCTACTTCAATTCCCGCTTTCGACACTTTGTGGCCCAACACTATTCCTTCAGTCACCATGAAGTGACACTTCTCCTAGTTCAATACCAGACTTGTCTTTTTACATCTTTGTAGGACGGCTTCCAAATGCTCTAGGCATGTATCGAACGAAGGTCTAAACACTGAAAAGTCGTCCATGAAGATTTCGATAGTTCGCTCCACCATGTCTGAGAAGATAGCCATTATACACCTCTGGAAGGTTGTTGGAGCGTTACATAAGCCGAACGGCATTCTCCGGTAAGCAAATGTACCATACGGACATGTAAAGGTCGTTTTATCTTGATCCTCGGGAGCTATTGGTATCTGATTATAACCCGAATACCCGTCTAAGAAACAATAATACTCATGTCCAGCGAGTCGCTCTAACATCTGATCAATGAATGGGAGTGGAAAGTGGTCTTTCAAAGTGGCATCGTTCAACTTCCTATAATTGATGCAAACTCTCCACCCCATGATGGTCCGAGAAGGGATCAGTTCATTATTATTGTCTCAGACCACTGTGATGCCACCTTTCTTTGGCACCACTTGAACGGGACTCACCCATGGACTATCGGGTACCGGGTAGATAATTCTAGCATCAAGGAGTTTTAGAATCTCCTTTCGGACTACCTTCTTCATGTTTGGGTTGAGTCGGCGTTGGTGTTGTACAATCGGGCGGTGCCCTTCTTCGAGATTGATCCGGTGGGTGCAAAATGTTGGACTTAAGTGTTTAAGATCAGCTATTGTCCACCCGATGACGGTTTGATGCTCTCTCAGAACTCGAAGAAGCTTTTCTTTCATGTCTTTGCTCAGGTGAGATGAGATGATTACCGATAAAGTTTCTTTCTCTCCCAGATATGCATACTCCAGATGATCAGGTAGCGGTTTCAGTTCCAATTTGGGAGGTGACTTTGATGACCGCTCGGAATTAGGTATCGGTGTTCCTAAGTCCTCGATAACTGGTCTTCTTAGTTCTTTGTATGTTGGTAGTGCATTCAGTTGCATCACCTCTTCACTTTCCGATTCATCGACAAATCCGGTTAGTGCCTTCCTTAATTGATCATCGGACACTTGTTGACCATAAGTCTCTTGAAAGATTGATTCAATCACATCCACTTGGTAGCATTCATTTGTTTCCATACTCTGCTTTGCGGCCTGGAACACATTAAACACGACCTCTTCTTCACCCACTCTCAATGTCAGTTTTCCCCCCTTTCACATCGATCAGTGCTCCTCTCGTGGACAAAAATGGTCGACCAAGTATCAACGGGATTTCCTTGTCTTCATCCATATCAAGCACCACAAAGTCGACCGGGAAGTAGAATTTATCCACCTTGATCAGCACATCTTCTATCACCCCATACAGGTATTTAAGTTAAAGAGTGACGTTTGTGGGTTGCACTTCTCCGAGTCCAAGTTTCCTGAAAATAGACAAAGGCATCAAGTTAATACTAGCTCCAAGATCACACAAAGCTTTACTAAATTCAGAATTTCCAATATGCACAGGGATAGTAAAACTCCCTGGATCCTTAAGCTTCGGGGGAAGCTTATGCTGGATAATCGCACTACACTCCTCAGTAAGTGCAACTGTCGCATGCTCCTCAATCTTCCTCTTGTTGGAGAGGATGTCTTTCTAGAATTTTACATAAGAGGGCATTTGTGCCAACACATCTGCAAAGATGTTAATGTGTAATTTCTTAAAAACTTCAAGAAATTTGGAAAAATTAATATCGTCCCTGTGGGCTTTAAGTCTGCTCGGATATGGTACTTTCAATGTGAAAGGTTTAGCTGGCGGTTGCTTAGGAGCACTTAGTTGCTCTTTCTTTTGCTCCTCACTCTTTGACTCCTCTATCATTATCTCTTCATCAGCTTCCATCCCTTCCACCTCTATAGGATCAACACCTTGCACTTTGGTATCAGTCTCTTTTGACAATGACTCTCGTGTAGGATCTCCAATCAACTCCTTACCGCTTCTCAAATGAATGACCTTGCAGTCCTCCTGGGGTTTCCTTTCGGTTTGATTGGGAAACTTTCCAGGAGCTCGATTTTGTAGGGCTTCATAAATTTGCCTCACTTGCCTTTCAAGGAGTTTTATCGAGGTTGTGTTCTGATCGGTAGTTGCCTTTACCGTACTTACCATACCGGCTAATCCCTCAACAGTGTTATCCATCTTAGACATAAACTTCATCATCATGTCCTCTAGCCCCGATTTCTTTTCCCCAGATTGTCCTTCATCAAACTTCCTTTGATTGTAACCTGGAGGACGATAAACATTGTTAGATTAAGAAGAGTTGGAAAAGGTAGATTGATTACCGTATTGCTGTTGTTGTTGTTGTTGTCCCATTGTTTCCTTAGGTGGACCTTGCTGTTGTGCCCATGAGAAGTTCGGGTGTCGCTTCCACCCTTCATTATACGTATTGGAGAAGGGGTCATTCCGTGGGCGGTTGTTCCGATTCTATAAGAATTGAACTTTTTCCGGTTCGTTCGCATGCGGAAACATGTCCAGCGTACCTTCTTCAACCATAAGCGTAGGTTGAACAGATGACCCTTTCAACTGATTTGTGATGGCGGCTAACTGAGCTTTGATTGCTTTCAGCTCGTCATTCTATTGTACGCTAGCAACTCTTCTAACCGTCGACCTCGGAGTGGCATAACTGTGTTCGGTCAAGTTTTCGATCAGCTCGACCGCTTCTTCATACGTTTTATCCATTAGAGCACCACCCACTGCAGCCGTGATGTCATTCTTAAATTGTGGGTGACGACCACCAAAGAATGTCTGGATGATGACCCAACCATGTAACCTATGATGAGGACATTTTTTCAGCATGTCCTTGTATCTCTCCCAGGCTTCGTACAGTGTCTCTTGATCCCACTGGGCGAAGTGTGTGATGTCAGCCATGAGTTGGGCTGTCCTGTCTGGTGGAAAGAATTTCTGGAGAAAAGCGGCTTTCAAATTTGGCCAAGTATTGATCTGATCAGTTGGTAGACTTTCTTCCCAGATTTCTGCTCTTCCCTTCAGCGAGAAGTTGAACAATCTCAACTTGATTGCATCCTCGGACACCCCATTAATCTTGAAAGTATTGCAAATCCTCTCGAAAGTACAGAGGTGTCCATGAGGATCTTCAGTCGGTGCTCCTCCAAACTGGTGTTGCTGTACCATAACAATTGTGCTTGGTTTTATCTCGAAATAATTTGCTGCTGTTGTGGAAGGTTGCACACCTATGCGTGAGACTGCCACATTAGGGTTGGCAAACGACCACATAGGAACTCTCGCCGGAGGAGGAGGTGGTGGGTTGTTGACAGGGTTCTTGACAGGGTTTACTCTCGGATTTTCGTCGCCCATTCTCAGTTGCTTTCTGACTTTAGATGCTTTCCGTAACTGGTGGGCAGTGCGTTCGATCTCTGGGTCGATAGGTTCTACACTTTTCCCATGGGTTCCTCTTGGCATAAACCAATTAGTGCCTGAAAATGAAAGTATAAAAATTAGTAACCCAGAAACTGTAACACCCTAAAATCAGGGCTAATTTAAACCTCAATTTATAACAAGTTATGATAGAATAACATCCAAACTTTTATATAAGAAGTGAATTAACCATGAGGAGATATAATTACAAACACTGAATCCTTCAAATAACATATTAATCTAATCATGTCACTATAATTAGATTAACTAAGTTATCTAAGCAATCCATCAAAATCTCCTTTCGTTAATTGACTTCTCCGTTATCCCAAAACGCTCGTCCCACATCCCTTTACTTTCCCGAGCTAGTACCTGGTAAGAAAATTTAATTTGAAATGATTAGGCTTACGCCTAGTGAGAACATCCAATTTCAAATTAAAACGTTAACAGTTTGAAAATATCTAATACATATAAACAAACCTGTTCTCCACCATTCTTACCATACACGTGCTCACCTCCATGATAGGATCATACCCGATCCCATGAGTATGACTAACATTCAGTATGTCATATTATCCCAAATCAAGAGCCTACTACGAATCCTTATAGATTCTAGACTATTGCTCTTATCCAATAAATTACAAGTTGCTTTATGTCTATTTCTTGGCCTGGAAGTAGAGATTACAATTTACTTTATGGCTATCTCTGGTCTTCCCCTAGAAATCAAGAATTACAATTTACTTTATGACTATTCCTCGATTTCTATACTATGAAATAGAAATTACAATTTCCTTTATGCCTATTTCTCGTTTCATACCACCGTTACGAAATGGGAATTACAATTTACTTTATGCCTATTCCTCATTTCAGGTCAACGGGAATTACAAATTACTTTATGCCTATTCCTCGTTACAATACTTAACAATGCCTATGGATCCATTACGCTTTACTAACGAATATGCATAACAGCATATCACGCCACATCTCGTATCATATTCTTAACTCTAAGAATACTAGGTAACCTATCGTATCCTCATCCTCAATTGTTCCCCCTTCGGCGACTTAGCACGGGGGTTCCGCTACCCGGTTAGCGGATGGGGTCAAGGGGCAACACCCTTGCGGGGTCTGCGGGCAGCGCCCCTAGAAAATTTTAGAAATACTACATCAGATAATGCATCCGGAAACCATATCCTAACATCAAAAGTGACAGGACAACAAGAGTTTCCGGACACCACAAACTATCCGGATATCTCAAACTTACCGGATACATAAATAATCCGGATAACATAACTTTCCGGACAATATAATCAATCCGGACAACATCCGGAAACCAAGGTAATCCGGATACCATCCGGTATCTAATTCATCCAGAAACTACTAAATAAACAATACTTACCGGATATCTTTCTCGTCCGGATACCTTCGCACAGGAGTTTCCGGATACCTCTTTTTATCCGGAAACTACGGCCGTTCTTCAGTTTTACCAACAATCAGTCCCAATAATATCATTCTTAGTTCGACCCATATCATTCTAACAGTTGTAAAGCATACAGATACTAAAACAATACCAAAATCATCCAATTTTATTGTTTATAATATCAAAATAGGATGAACTCACCTTTAAAGATGATAAACCCACTTTATGCACAATCTGATGTTCCAATCTGATGTCAATGATTCTGAAACCTAAACAACAAATAGGTTTGTTCACAACTAAACATTTACAACAAGTCTTGTCTGAATCCATGGTGAATTTCTTACCAATTTTGAAGACCAAAGCTTGGTTTTTTTCCTTTTCTCTTCTTTCTCTCTATTCTCTTTCTTTGATTTCTCTAAACCGACTCAGCTAAAAAGGAATGAGATATTTCTAACTCTCAGCCATTTTATCCATACACACTATCACTAAATGACCAAACACACCTTCTAAATTTCATAATATCAAGAATAGCTCCAACTTTGATTTCTCATGCTTTAACCCCATCATGAGTTATAAACTTGCAAGGATAGTACAAACTTACAATTCAATTACAAAACAACTTCATTTATATTAAAACATAATACAACAAAATTTCGAGGTGTTACAGAAACTGAATGATAACTAAAATAAAAGTAGCAGAAAAGAAAAAAAATGTTCAATGTAATAGCGCTTATAGTTGGTAGTGCTATCAGTGCAAACTAGTTCCCCGACAACGGCGTCAAAAACTTGATAGGTGGGCTTACACCCCCTTAATCTAACCGCAAGTGTACGGGTCGAATCAAGTAATAGTACAGAACGTACGAGTTTCGAACCAAAGAAACTAGGAACTGGGTATCACAATTACTATCCTCGCTATTAACTAAACGATCTAAATTTTCGGTTGTGGTTTAGGAATTATTTAAAACTAACTAAACTAAATTCGATTGACGAAAAGCTTGGAAAAGGCTTTGATAGAGAAAAGGTTGAGGGTTGGAATTCCTATGGTTATTCCATCGACGAACAATAAACCCAAACAATTATCACGAGTTTTTCCTATGAACCCTAGTTCTTGAAAACTCACCGTTGTTCTTTCTCAAGCAACAACATATCTTATTTTAAAACCCACAAGTTTTATCTCTCGATCTCCACCTATGGCGTTAAAAATACATTAGGCCAGAACTGTTTAGGACGAAAGGGTGGTTCGGCTATCTCTATCCGAATCTCATATTCGGCACATGATTATCCGATCTAGTTGTTAATTAATTCTCTCGAACTTAATCACAAACAATGAAATCAATTGGAGGTGATCAATATATAATTGTATAAGAAAACTCAAATCACATGCTTCATAGATTCAAACTAATAAAACTGTTTGGTTACACGTCATCCCTAGTTAAACCATGGTCATTCCAACCCCCAACATCTAAAGATTAGTTCATGTTGGGGTTGGATAAAAACGCGAGAAAATAGTAGAAATCAAGTTTTTAAAACACCGTTTCGTAACGGAAGCGTAGTACTGATCAATTCCCTTCACTCGGCTCTAATCCGTGAATGATATTTCAATCCCCTTCAATCGGATCTATATCGTGACTCGAAAATGACGAATTCCTCTCTCCAAATCGCCTCTTCCTAACCCCCGGTCGCAGAAAATCAGGTGTGCCCTAAATCTGGAAATCACCAAGCAATAAACACAAACAGAGGGTTGCGCGACTTTCCCCGCGACATGAAGTCGCGTGGGAAACCGCGCGTGTCTATTTTGGCTCGGGTTCAGGCTTGGGTCTGGACTTTGGGCTTGGACGTTGGGCTCACTTTGCTTCTTTTCAACTATTTTTCCGCTCGTTTTCTCGACTGTAGCTTCTTTCGGGACACCTGCACAATTCACTGGAAAACATATGAAAACACCACCGCTTTGCTTCAAAACAAGCCACTCTCAGTTGTTTATGGACCGGAAATAACACCGAAATTTGGCGTTATCACCCTACGAGGACCTAATGCACATGCCGACAAATAAAAAGGGTTAGACTTAACGCCTAGTGAGCTCAGAAGTTTTCATCTTTAATGCAAAATGGTAAAACTGAAAGAATGATATTTAAATCACGATTTCTAAAATGATATGTATTAAATATAGAAGCAATCCTTTTCTCGAAACCCACCGTTTTCGTGATGAAATCTAGGTGATCGAAGCACCCATTTAAACATGAAATCAAACTCAATACTCACACAACACATGAATAACTCTTGATATTTAAATATCATAAAATAAGGATAAAACTCAATATCCAAAGCAACAACATATGGATAATAAATGACACCCAAACATAAAATCATGAGTACATACCGTACCCAATAACAACAGCGAAAGAATGAATAAAACATAATATTCAAAACGCACATTTTGGTGACGGGGGAGACGTAATTCCATTGAATGTGACGTAATACAAAAGTAAGCCACAACTCTATGTTAATGAGCCCCACAATTGTTCAATGGTCATCCAATTCAACCTTGCAAGGTTCATGGCATAACACCCCCCCCCCCCCCCCCCCCCCCATGACCCTAAAACCCCAGATTCTGGTTCACTTTGTTGTTTCTCATCTTCATTCGTTTTCCGTGGAAGGACACTGTAGGAAGTGAGACGAGGACTCATACATAGACAACATATTGGAGGAGAGATGGAAAGTAATATAAATCAATGGATACATTCATTCCGATTCCCTAACATATCCATTCATATTTCCATTTTGATTCCCTGAAACAAACCAAACACCCCTTATACTCAAGCTTTAAATACCTATACAATACAAAACATTTTATAAAGCTATCTAAAATGACAAAAATGCCATTTACATGTAGCAGGTGAGGGAACTTAACAGTCTCCGTAACGGTTGTTACGGCCAAAGGCAATTTTCGTCAAAAATGCAAACCACAAAGATATTCCTATGTACTTCATAAAGTTATGAACAAATACCAGATTTTCCACAAACTTCAGGGACGATTTTTGTAATATACCCTAGTTTAAGTTTCATTAAAACCAAGAGCGAGGGTTCAATTAGAGAAGATGATTACAACGATCATCTGCAACCAGTAGCAGAAGTATTTCCAGTTGGACTCAGCTCCTTAGCGGCGTTGCCATGTCTGTTGAGATCAAACTCTCCCGATCAAATCGAACCTATCGTCCCGATGTAAGATGCTAACCACTAACTACAAGTATACCAATTTGCATTTGCATACTGTGAAAGAAGTTAATTTTGTGTATTAATTGATTGCAGGAGCCGGTTCAGGGAAATATCATCACCAAATTGCCTACTTCGATTCCTCACCGTGGAATTCAATTAACCGTCAATGGATCTGTCAATTTGCAGGTTTCAATTCGTTATCGTTTGTTTTGATTAGTACATGAATAAGAAAACAGAATTAGCCAGTGCTCATGGTGGAATTTTAGATTTATTTGTTGAGAAAAACGTACAATTTGGGAGGTTAAAAGTGAAATGTCCTAATTTGATCACAATCCAATCAATTTCGAATTCAGAAAGTCATTAGATTTGTATCTCTTTGGTTTGGATGAGATGATTTGTGCTGGATGGAACAATACTTTGTGATTGTTTGAGTGCATTCATGATATACTCAATTTGGTGCTTAGGTTCGTGGAGGATCAGCCGGACTCATTGAATCACTTTATGGTGTCCTGAAGCCTATTCCAATAGTGTATCTTTCTCCTCTCCCTTTCTGGCTCATTTGTCTCTATAATTTACTACTTTTACCTTGGCTGTATTTTGTTGTTAACGATGAAATAATACTTTAAATGGAAATCCTAATATGGTTAAGAAAAACTTATATAAACTTTAAAGTTGTGAACTCAGTTAACTAATAAGGTTTTGAGCACCTAGTTTTTTATGTGGATGGCTTATAGTTCGATTTAGGTGATTTGGCTAACTTTTTGATCTTTAGCCATCTAATCACATTACCAAACATTCTCACTTTTCTGCGGCTTCTTTGTGTAACTATAAACATTTGGATGCACTTATTCTGTATGGTGGATTATATTTCGCAGTCCTAAAGTAACCAAATGCACTGCAAAATAGCCATTGTAATGCATAAAGTGCCACTCACTGTAGAATAACTGCACTGGATTTCGCTATTCCTTTTATGCCAGTTTAACGTGTTGACACCCTTTTTCATGTTTAAGACTTAAAATTTCAATAATTTCTTTATCAAAACAGGAAGAAGATCATTGAGGTTCAACCTTCGGGGAAGATTGGTGCAGGCACAACACAGGTATAATATAATGATAGACAATGAGCTTGTAAAGTTCAAAGGCACAACCATTTCTTTTTCATTGTAGTATTATGTCTTGATCAATTTGTCATTATATTTAGTCGCTAAATTTTATCAATATTATCAGTTTGTTTCCAATGTTTCTCATATTTTCTGTTTTTGTTGAGAAGAGAATAAAATTGCCTTTCTTCAATTCTGCAGTTTATCACAATGAATAAATTATATATTCCTAAAAGGCTAAAACCAAATTAGGCAATTGTGGGATTTAGCCACTTCTTGACTTGAATCCAAGCCTTTGATTTCCTTCTATTATGCGTCTTTAAATTCCAAGAAAAGAGTAATATTGAGTCTTAATTTTCAAGGACTGACTCAATGACACCTACGCTACCCCTTCTTGGTGTGATTAATATCAACAGATACCATTTTCTATAATTCTTAAGAATCAAGGAGAAGAACGTAAATTCTATGAAACTTTCCATGGAGCAAACATTAGCATCCAGGTATGATACCTTCAAAGGTTGTTCTCCATACCACCCCTCCATAATTATGCTATAACATATATGATTTATATAACCTATTCAATGTCTACTATATTGTCATAGTATCTGCTAAATGTAGATGTTTTGAGAGGATACTTGCATAAAGCGTTGTCTGCTACAGTGGAGTTCATAATTGAAAGCGATTTAGGTACAAAATTGCTGATTCTCTACCATCACTTCTTTAAATGTAATGAATTGCCTTTCTTACCTGTATTTTTGTTGTCAACAGCCAGTCTCCCAGAGAGACCAGTTTCTCCTGAAATGGTCTTCTTTTACATCACTCAAGACACACAAAGGCACTCTTTGCTTACTGAACTGAAATCAGGTTTCTTCCTGATTACTAAGGCCATGTTTGTTTTTTTAGCAAAAAACTCTTATTAGTCTCTTCTGTCTGATTCGTTAAGAGGTAGGGCTATTCAGACTGTTTGTTTTTTTCCAAGATTTCAGAGCCACTTATGTTTTATCGTCTTCTTATCTGGTAAGAGGTAAACCAACCTCTTATTTGCCTCTTAATGTTCTCAATGAATTAACCTTAATAGATCCTTTCTCTCAATCGATTCACTTGGATTTTAATAAAACCCAATTTACTATAATTAGGTGACTTTCAAATTTAAATTTATATAAATTAAATATATTAATATCGATTAAACGTATTTGTTTAAATGAATGCTAATTTTATAATTTAGATGTAAATTTCCTAATGATGATGCATAAACATGTGAAATTGTATAAATTTATATATAAATTCAACACTATAGTATTCTAATGGGTCAAATACGCAATTTAAACAAATTCAGACATTTATGAGTTTACAAAAACAAATAGTCTTGTTGATTCAGATTCCAGACATCAGCAGCACCGCCTCTTATCAATCAGAAGTGAAATAAGACTTCAAACTCCAGCTCCTCTTAAAAAACAAATGCCACCTAAGTGATTGTACTTCTAATTTTTAGTGAAGTTCATTGTATTATTGTAAATGACATATTCTCCTTGTTATGTAGGTGGTTTCAAGATATCTGGTAAAATTTGCACTCAGTGCCTTCTATCTGATCCATTAGTGGGAGAGCTAACAGTGGAAGCATCTGCAGTTCCTATTTACTCCATTGACCTTCACTTGCTTCGTATAGAGTCAATTATGGTTGGTGAAAAGATAGCGACAGAAACATCTATAATTCAAACTACTCAGGCACAGAGCTTCTTCATATTGAAAAACCTCTCATACATTACGTAGTATTTATATTTTTTAAATGACTAATCTTCCCTTTTCATAGATAGCAGATGGAGATGTCTGCCGTACTATGTCTCTGCCTATTTATGTCGTGCTTCCCAGACTTCTGACATGTCCAACCGTGTTTGCTGGGTAAAGTGATGATTTTAAGTGAAATTGTTCTTATTTTAGCCTTGTTTTCTTCAGCTTTAAGTGATTGGCTTCTATCTTCATCCGTTTCACAATACATGATAAAAAATATGTAGAGAACTCGTATATTTGCATTGAAGAAGTTCTTTTACATTTCATACATATTTCCGAGTTCTCTCGGTTTTCAAATCTCTACTTGGTATATCTTTGTAGCATATGTTTCTGGTAGCATATGGCTTTTATTTGTGACCACCTGTGGATATAAAGCATTACAGTGCTAGCTCAAGTCTCCTTAACTTTTATGTAGCAATTTTATATGCTGGTAATTTAAATTTTGAATATATCAACCATATTTTTTAGTGGTCTTATAAGTTTGAAAGAACTATGTAAGCCTTGGTTTTTGCAAGTGCTCCTTCCGTCCCAAAATAAATGTACACGATGAAAATGTCTTACAGTTTTAGAAATGTGTATTACACTTTCCAGTTAACTAAATGACAATTTTACCCTTGATAATAGAGGGAGTAATGAATTTCTCCATCTCATAATTAAGAAAGAGTAAAATTAGAAACCAGGCACAGTTTGAAAGTGGACACTATGGGTCAAACTAACATAGAAACATTGACACTCCAAATAAAACACTTAGAAAACCCCACACACACTTAAGACGGGACAGAGGGAGTATTCATAGGTTATAAAACGTTAAGTTCCAACCACATCATAATTCTAAAATTGAAGCAATTCATGCACTTAAGTTTTCTGAATGATCTCATTCTAATTATCTCCGTAGGGTCTAATTTATTTCAGCCTTTTTTTTTCAGATAGCATATTCATTGTTCCATCAAAATACAGGAAAAGTTTATGCTAATTTATGCCATAAATCTACAAGAGCTTTCTTTAATGAATCTTTGATCTATGCACTACACTCATCTGGGAATTTCACATCTACTCGTATTAATCATCAGTTCATTTTCCATCTCCCTGGGGGCGGCCAAAGTATATGCATCACTCATTGTAATCTTTTGTGCAGACCATTTTCAATCGAGTTCAAAGTTACCATCGTTATTACATTTCAGACAGACTTGTACAACGTGCAGCCAAAATCCGATCCACGAGCTTTAAGAAAATGGGTAAGAATTAATTTACGGGTATGCATCATTTGCTACTTATTTTGTTTTCTGAAGTGTTTTATTATCAAAACTCACTCCAGGTTGCAATGGAAAGTCTTCCGTTGGAATTGGTTCAATCTAATTGAATCCATACCCGTGCATTTGCAGCATCTCAAGCGTCATCACGAAGCACAAATCTCCCCGAGGTATCACCATCATGTGCTATTTGGTACCAATACCTCGCATTTGAACATGGTCTATAATCGAATTATTTAAATGTTTCAGCTCTAAATCCCATATATTGAATCTTAGTTTTAGATCTCTTAACTAATGTTTATGTTTTTGTTACATATTTATTTTCTATTATACTCTCGTGTATAAAATTGTCCAACTATTTCTTCCTCGGATCTTTATCCACATTCACATTTGAATTGCTTCGTGGCGGGGCGTTCTTTTTTTTTTCTTCAACTTTTTATATGGAAAAGGGAGTCTTAACAACTCCTCAAGTAACTGCACAAGACCAAGGTTTTAAAAAGCGGAATCGTCCCTCAAGCCGTTTTTCCTCATTGAGGCAAGGTATAAGCTTCAATGCGGACCGAGGCAGAAATATATATACTACTTAAAGTATATTTATACCAATATGCATTCCACCGCTTTTAGTCAGAAAATATATGCAATACACATACTAGACACTTGAGTACTAGACATAATATATATACATATATATATACATATCATACTTAGTTACTAAAAGAATCTACATACACCTTTTTCAATCACGAATTATGGATATAGTAAAAAAGAAAAAAATATTGATCTATTCACAATATATATATATATATACATATATATATATAGGGGTGGGTTCAAACGAGAACGCTAACTATTTACGAGAACACGAGAACGGCCATCCATGTACAAAATCACATGTGATTCACGTACAAAATCACATGTGATTTTACACTACCTGGAAATCTGGACGTAAATCACATGTGATTTTGTACAAAATCCTGGTAGTGTAAAATCACATGTGATTTTGTACGTGAATCACATGTGATTTTATACATGGGCGGCCGTTCTCGTGTTCTCGTAAATAGTTAGCGTTCTCGTTTGAACCTTTCTCTCTCTATATATATATGTATAAGTATGTATGTATCAATATGCTCACAACTCATAAAGAAAAAATATTAAATATCAACAAAGTAGGAATAGAAGTGTCACTGTGATCGTGACACGTAGTAGAGACTAAATAAAAAAGAATTGTATCCGGTATATACATCTACATAATACTCCTGTGAACCGAAGAAAGCCCAAAGAAAACTGGAACTCACGTAGGACAAAGGCGACTAGTAGATAGGGCTCAGGAGAACTAGAGAAAAACAAAATTTTCAAAAAAGAAATAAAGAACAAGATTTTCAAAAAAGAAATATATAAGGTTTCATTCATTTTTAAAATAATTTAGCCTCTAAATTGAGGCGTACGCCTCTTCACCACCTCACGCCTCAGACAACCTAGGTGTATGCCTTGTAAGGTGTCGCCTCAGGTGCAATATTGGACCGCCTGATAGCGGGAAATCGTATAGTCCATAATTGTGGCCACAATATTCCCAAAGTGGGGCGTAAGTATCACCTTCATTATGATCGCTATAAGTAATAAAGCGTAAATATTACTAAAGATCGTTTCCATAGGGACTGAACTATTGAGAATCACAAAGAGTTTCATGAACTTATTGCATACGTTTTGGTTGTGAGAAAAATTATTGTTTTTTTGGTGAAATAACTTAAAAATATGAAATGTGACTTTTGGTTTAAAGAATGGGTATGGATGATCCGTAAGTTTCCTTGAGATAAACGTAGTAACAAAATGGCCAGACACTCAAGTGCATATGAACGTTTATAAAGATCCCGATCTCTCGAAAGTGAATTTTTAAACTATGCCCACAAGTGCCCACAGAGTGCCCACTGTCGCTGACTCTTAATCTTGCCAATTTAATTAAGTTGATGAAAAATGTCAAGTTCTATCAGTATATTTATACCCAAATCTCTCTATGATATAAATCTTGACCAATATTTGAACCTTAGTAAATCATACAAAACCCGTATCACTACGTGGTTATTAAAGACTCTCAAATCTTTGTGCATCACTTAAGCCATATTTCGAATATGCTCATCACTTAATATTAACACTTTAAAGTGACCGACTTATCCGTGCTGAGTTATGTCCCGACTCAAGTGACTAAACTTAAGAGCTAGTAACAACGGCCACGCCCAAGTGTTGCCTACTAGTTTCATGTTCGACTAACAACCACACCAATTAAGGTGCTTAGCTCATAATTAAATAGAAAGACATAGTAAGATATAAGAGAAATGTTTAGAAATTAGTTTCATAAAATTATAAGTTGTGGCCGCAACGGGACCAAGTGGACTAATTTAAGTACTAGAAAATTAAATACAAGATAAAATAAATGCAAGGAAATAAATTTTAGATTAAAACTTCACATCTTCAAGCTTGAGAGCAAACTTGAAGATGAACTTTTCTTGAGTGGTTGATGTCTTTAATATCTTCTCCTTGCTCCCTTTTATAGGTCAAGAAAGTTGAACAATCCTTTGGATATTACATTAATCTCTTGGATAAAAGACGCAACGTTCATTCCATATCCAAGGAGATTTTCTGGGATTTTCAAATCTTCTAAGCCTTACAAATCTTTAATTTACTTCTCCGAATATCCAGATAATGATTCACCCGTGCTCACAGTGGAAATATTTTTGCCCACAATCCGATAATGAAGCATTTTCAAACAAAAGTAAGCCTTTAATATTTCATCACCTTTTTACCACATTTTAGACAAAATTAATGGGATACGAGCAAAGTGGGTATATAAACAAGATTAAATCCTAGAAAAAGAGTAATAAATAACTCTAAAAAAATGAGAGTTTTTACACCTTAAACTTGAGGTGTTACTTGTCATCAAGTAAAGAAAATGAAACAAACGGAATTTTACGAAGGGAATGAAGGAAAGGAACTTACAAAGAAGGTGTTCAATGTTTCCTTTAGGCAAAAATTATACAACTTCCTCTCTTGACTTTTTTGGTGTTGAAATTGATCGATAGGGCTTTTTCGGGCTAGTGTTTATACCTTTGATTTTTCTTTTGTTACCCCTCCCTCAAACTTGTACTAAACTACAAAAGGATATGGGATATTTTTTTTTGAAAGGCATAGCGGCATCGACCCTTTCGATTAACTACCACGAACACACGCACACACGCACGCACGCCTTCCCGGCGGTATCGGACCTTCCACTTGGAGCAGTCCCCTAGTCCGCCGCGACTGCAGCCCAGGGAAAACCGTTGGAATTTTTCGTTTTGAGTACTTTTCTTATCATGAAACCCAAGTTATGCGATATTGTGATTGTTCTACGAACATTGGATTTTGATTGTCTTCCAATTTTTCGAAGACCGTCTTCCAATTTTTCGAAGACTTATTTATCTAAATAACAATATGCAACTTTGATAAACTAGAGAATTTCAACTGGAGATATGAGACATATCTCATCTACAACATGATCTAGATGCATCACATTATTATTTTAAAAGATATTGGCAAAATTAATACCTTTTCATAGTTCATTTATGATTATTTTAAAAATTCTTCAATTTGGTCTTCGATCTGCTTGAATCTTCTGTTTGGCTCTGATACCAATTGATAAAAACCCAAATCTCTAGCAATAAGATATGAATGTAGTGAGAGAGAATCTAGAGAGCAAATATGTCATCCATGTATTGAGCTCAAAGGATTACAAAAGGTTTCTAAAATGTTTTGAAGTGTTTTTAAGTGTTTCTAACAAATGGTCTAGACAAGCCTATTTATACCCATAACATACAAGGTATAAAGGCATTCACAATACTGTATAGACTCATACAGTACATTGACTTTTACAGTAAATCTTGAATACAATAATGCTCTAACATATTATATTGAACATTTTTTTTATTTCTGTTATGTTATTACATCATTTTCAGTTTTTGGGTTGCTAATTTTGATTTTTCTTCGTTTCAGGTGCTAATTGGTTTATGCCAAGGAAAGCCCGAGGGGAGAAAATCAAACCACTCGATCCAGAGATTGAAAGAACCGCCCGCCGTTTACGAAAAGAAACAAAAGCAAAAAAAAAGATATCAAGATCGAGATCGAGATGGCTGACGAAGTACCTACGAAAAGACGTCCTAAGCGGTCGTTTGCCAACCCTAATGTGGCAGCCGCACGGATAGGCGTCCAACCGCCCGCCACTGCAGCAAATTACTTCGAGATCAAGCCGAGTACCATTGTCATGGTACAACAAAATCAGTTTGGGGGAGCACCTACTGAAGATCTCCATGCCCACCTTCGTGCATTTGAACGGATTTGCAATACGTTCAAGATCAATGGGATGGATGAAAATGCCATCAAGCTAAGACTGTTCAGCTTCTCACTTAAGGGTAGAGCTGAAATTTGGATAGAAGGTTTGCCAGCGGATCAGATCACTACATGGGCAGACTTGAAGGACGCATTCCTTCAGAAATTCATCCCACCGGGAAGAACCGCGCAGTTAATGGCCAATATTACACACTTCGCGCAATGGGACCAAAAGACCCTTTATGAGGCATGGGAGCGATATAAAGACATGTTAAAGAAGTGTCCACATCACGGATTACATGGCTGGGTAATTATCCAGACCTTCTTTGGAGGTCTTCACCCGCAATTCAAGAACGAAATCACTGCTGCCGCGGGTGGAGCTTTAATGAACAAAACGTATGAAGAAGCTGTCGACTTGATCGAGAATCTGGCCGCGCAAAGTTTTTCTACTCCAAGATCAGCCGTAAGAAGAGTCGCGAGTGTTCAAGAATCGGATGAGCTGAAAGAACTAAAAGCTCAACTAGCTTTTATCACGAACCATCTGAAGGGAGGCAGTCTGTTAGATCTGAAGTTTTGTCAATAAACCAAGTGTTGAAGATCTGATAAGAGGACTCAGATGTTCTGAGTAGAGAAGTCAGAGGTCTGACTGTGAAGACAAGTATTGATCGGTGGAAAGAGAAGTCAGATGTCTGATAAGAAGAGTCAGATGGTCTGAGTAGAAGATTCAGATAATCTGAGTAGAGAAGTCAGAAGTTCTGAGAAGCGTGATCAGAAGAATGTTCAGAAGTTCTGAACTACCTGTTCAGAACTTATGACGAGTTTCGTTACTTAGTAATGTGTAAACTAATAAGGACACGTGTTTTGTTCTTATTAGTCTTTCTTATTTGTACTGTAGCTTTAATATATCCGTTACAGTATAAATAGAGTGGTTAGCACTACGTTGCTAACTGATTGATTTTCCCATATTACTTGTATTCATTCCTTGTAATCTTTGAGGTTATCTCTCTCTAAGATCTGTAATTCTGTGCATCATTGAATACAATTGGGCTTGATCATACAATTTCTCAATTACTTCTTTCTATATTGATTGTAAGAATAGATCCTGCACTTTCAATTGGTATCAGAGCCAATCAACAAACAAATTCGTTCAAGATTGTGATTGCGAAGATCGATTGATCAATTTCTTGAAGATTTCTTGATTCATTCAAAATTCGATTCCGCTGCTAGGGCTAGTTCTTGAATTCTTAGCAATTCTTGAATTACCTGCTACTTTTCGATCAAGAAAATCGAATTTGTCTTTCTGTTGAATTTTCTTACAATCATGTCTTCTAAAGAATATCTAGCCATGGGATCCGAAACCAAACCGCCTGTTCTTATACCAGAAGAGTATCAGCAATGGAAAACTCGTATGATCCAATTCCTTGACAACATCGATGAAAATCTTATGATTTCTATTCGAGAAGGTCCAATCGAAGTATATATCGATGTCGCCGCAACCCCTGCTACAGAGACAACTCCAGAAATTCCAGCGACCAGAGTAAAGAAGAATTATTCCCAATACACTGCTGAACAGAAAAATAGGCATGCTATTGACAAAAGAGCAATTACTTTGATGACTTTGGCTGTCCCGAATGAGATTCTTAACAGGATTGACAGTGGATCATCAGCTAAAGAAATGTGGGACGAATTGGAAAGGCAAATGTTAGGAACTGTGAGATCTATTCAGGCAAAGTTAAATCAAAGCATAAATGCTTATGAAAGGTTCAAAGCAAAAGAGTCAGAAAGTTTGACACAGACATACAGTAAATTTTGCACTATTCTAAATGACTTGAGAAGAAATGGACTGAAGAAAACAAAATCAGAAATAAATTACAAATTTCTGAACAGTCTAAATTCAGAATGGTCATCATTTGCCATAAGTCTGCAAATGAACAAGGATATGTGTGAAGAAGACTTAAATGATTTGTTCTGTGTTCTTAATCAACATGAAGACTCTGTCAAGTTAGTTGTGGAAGAAAAGAAAAATGTTGCTGATCAGTTAGCGTTCTTATCAAAGTCCAAAGCAATCAAAGCACCCAAAAAGACTGCATATCTATCAGAAATACCGAGTCTGGAGGAATCTGACAAAGAAGAAGGATCAGAAGATGATGAAGATATCAAGATAATGGCTGAAAAGCTAGCTTTGCTGACAAATACTTTCAACAAAAGGTATGGGAAGGGCAGATTTCAAGGAAATTATAAGAGAGCTGGAAGTTCAGATTATAAGAAGAAAGATGACAGAGAAGAAAATAAGATTGAAAAGAGAATAGAGAGAAGTGAAGAAAACAAGGAAGAGAAGGAAGAGAGAAAAGAAAAGAATCTGTGTTTCAAGTGTGGAAAATCTGGCCATTATGCCAAGGATTGCAGAGTTAAAGTTGTGAAAGATTATGAATACTACACGAAGAAGGCTCAGCTTGCAAAGAAGAGAGATGACGAGAGTGCGCTATTGGCTGAACAGGAGAATTGGCTGTACTACACTTCTGATGAAGATGATCATATCAACTTTCCACAGATGCGAAGCTATATGGCAAAAATGAGGAATGAGGATGATTCTGATTTTGAAGATGCTGATTCTGAGTCATCTGCTGAGGTACATTCTTCACTTGAATTAGAGTTAATGACACAGATTGGTGAAATGAAAACTGAATTTGCTAATCTAAGAAAACAGATAAAAGGAGAAAGAACTTTGGTTAACAAATTCAGAATTGAAAAAGAAGTAATAAACGAACAATATGAAGAATCTGAGGCTGAGAAACAGAAAGTTAAAGATGAAAATTCTGAATTGATGAAAAGGCTTTCTGAACTAAAAGTTGAGTTTTAAAAAATAAAGGATGAAAAAGGTGATTTACAAATAAAATTTGATATGTTATTTGAAGAAAGAAAGAATTTATACACCAAAATCAAAGAATTGGAAGATTTGAATTTGAAAAGAGGTCAGACTCAGCAAACATTAAATCTTTTATTAAGCAATGTTAAAGATACAAGATTTTACAATCCAAAGAAAGGATTGGGATTGGAAGAAAATGTCATTTTAAAAAGAGCTCCAATACTTCAAGTTTCTAAGCCAAAAATCCCAGAAATTGTTGAAGTTTTCATAAGACCTGCTAGTTCTATAACAAGTTCTGACAATTTGCAAAGACCAAACTCTAAAAAGTCAGATGAGACAATTTCTGAGTCTAAAACAGAAAAGTCAGTTGGTTCAGAAGAAAAGGTTAAGAAAGAAGTTTCTAAACCAACAGATGAAAAGCCAAGATACAATGATACTAAATTCAAGTATGATTCCTTAAATGTCAGCTACAAAAATAAACAACCAAGTTTTTCATATCATGACATTGAGAGCATATTTGATACAAGTAAAAATTCTGAAACAGTCAATCAGAAGTCTGAAACTTCTAGTCAGGATTCTGAACTTTGTAGTCAGAATTCTGAGTCTAAAGATCAGACATCTGAGTCTGTAAATCAGAACTCTGACTCAGGTAGTCAGAAATCTGATTCAACTGGATTTTCTGAAACAAAATCAGATGAATTTTTGCAACTTGAAAAGAGATTTAATCTTGTGAGTCAAGAACTTGAGGATTTAAGGAAAACTTATGATGAACTTGAAAATGATTTCTGTGAGGTGGATATTAAACTTGAAGAAGCTTTGAAAGAAAAGAATATTTTTATTCAGAAAATAACAGAGCTTGAAAAACTGAAGACTGGGTATGATCTTTTTAAAATTAATGCTTCAAGAGAAAATGATAAATTCTTTAATGAATCAAGTACATATGAAAAAGGTGAATCATCTAATTCTTCTAACAAAAAGAACTTGAATTTTTCAGAAAAAGAAGAAAGCAAAAGGAAAGATGATATTGCAAAGTTGAATGATCTGAAAAGGGAACTTGAGAAGCTTAGAATGAAATCTACTTCTGAACTAAACGCTAGAAATTCTTGTAATAAGGGCAATTGTACTCTGAACAGTATAAATAAAAATGAAATGATCTATGTTTCAGATTTATTGTCACTTGCAAAGAAAAATCTTGTTTGTGTTAGATGTAAAAATGATTCATTCCAATATTCTCACAAATGTCAAGTCAAAATAACTTCTGTTTCATACATAAGAAAAGATATTCAGAAAGTTTCTGTTTCTCAAAATACAGAAAAGAAGAAAATTTCTGTTCCTCAGACTCAGAAGAAAGAAAAGATAAAAGAAAAGAAAGTTGAAAACATAGCAAAACCAAAAGTTACAACTCTCAAAAAGAATTTGAACAAACTTGTAAGCAGAAAATGTTCTGACTTCATAAAAGTTCAAGGAAAGTGGTGTTTGAAGAAAGATTTTGAGTGGAGAGTAAAAGGTACTAATGTTAAATCCAATGACAAAGCTAACAAAGATGGACCCATTCCAAAATGGGTACCTAAACCTAACTGATCCTTTTGCAGGGCTGTCATGTGTGGTTTTTAGATTCAGGAGCTTCAAGACACATGACAGGTCAGAAGTCTTTTCTATCAAACTTCACAGAAAAGGCTGGAGGAGCAGTAAACTTTGGAAACAATAGCAAAGGTCAAGTCAAAGGTTATGGGGATTTAACTAAAGGGGATCTAACTATCCAAAAGGTTTTCTATGTTGAAGGATTACAACACAATCTTTTCAGCATAAGTCAGTTTTTAGACAGTCTTTGTCAAATTAAGTTTCAAATAACAGGTTGCATGATTCTAACTGAAAATGATGTCAAAGTCTTCTGGGCCAAAAGACATATGGACTTATTTGTAGTTAATTTTTCAAAATTGAAAACATTAAATACAGTTTGTCTTTTATCAAAATCAACTGCAAATGAATGCTGGCTTTGGCACAGAAGATGTTCTCATCTGAATTTCAAAGATCTTAATAATCTTGTTGCAAAACATTTGGTTAAAGGCTTACCAAAGCTTAAATTTGAAAAAGAATCATTATGCTCAGCTTGTGAAATGGGCAAGATGAAAAAGAGTTCTCACAAATTAAAAATGGACTCATCTTGCAAAGCACCATTAGAAATGATTCATACTGATCTTTGTGGTCCAATTTCAGTTCAATCGATGGGAGGAAAGAAATATATGCTTGTGATTGTTGATGAATTATCCAGATACACGTGGGTTGAGTTCCTAAGAGCTAAGTCAGAAGCTGCTACTACATTGATAAATTTTATCAAAAGGATTCAAGTTCTCTTACAACTTCAAGTTCAGAAAATCAGAAGTGATAATGGAACGGAGTTCAGAAATGAGACTCTTCAGAATTTTTTAGAAAGTTCTGGGATTTCTCACAATTTTTCTGCTGTCAGAACTCCTCAACAAAATGGTGTTGTTGAAAGGAAGAATAGAACTCTAGTTGAGGCTGCGAGAACAATGCTGGCTTATGCAAATCTTCCTACTTTCCTATGGGCTGAAGCAATTGCAACTGCTTGTTTTACACAAAATAGAACTTTAATCAATAAGAGATTAAATAAGACTGCTTATGAACTGATAAATAAAAGAAAACCATTAATCAAATTCTTTCATATTTTTGGTTGCAGATGCTATGTTCTCAGAGACAGAGAAAATCTTGCCAAATTCGATAAAAAGGCAGATGAAGGATACTTTGTGGGTTATTCTTTAACTTCCAAAGCATTCAGAATCTACAATAGAAGAACCAAGAGGATGATGGAGAGCATAAATGTAACTTTTGATGAAGCCAGAATGCGGACTTCTGAACAAGACAGTTCAGAACTCATGCTGAACAAGACAAAAATGACTTCTGATACAAATTCTAATCCTATTTGTTCAGAACTCAATTTACTGTTTAAGGATGCTTTTAGTGAACTAATTTCTGATTCTTATGCAGAATATGAAAACCCAAAGATGGTCAAAGAGATGAAAAATAAGACTCCAGAAATAGTTCAATCAACTGTAATTTCTGACAAAGGTCCATCAGAGGAGTGCCCAAATCTAATAAATACAAGTGGTGAAAACTCTGAACCTTGTAATCAGAATTCTGATTCTTGTACTCAGAACTCTGAACAAGTCAATCAGAACTCTGACTTCATTAATCAGAACTCAAACTTGGACGCAACTCCTACTCATACGTCAGAACAAGGTGACAGTTCAGAATTACGAGCAATCATTGATGAGAATGATGCAAACAACAATTATTCAGAGATTGATGTACTCCCTAGTGCTAATAAATGGACTAAAAATCACCCTATTCATCAAGTAATAGGTGATCCATCAGCAGGAGTAAAGACAAGATCAGCTACAGCAAATGAAGCAATGTTTGCTGGTTTCTTAAGTGTAATTGAACCAAAGAAAGCTAATGAAGCCCTAGAGGATCCAGACTGGATTTCAGCAATGCAAGAGGAATTGCTTCAATTTGAAAGAAATAAAGTTTGGAGACTCATTCCAAAGCCTGAAGGTAAATCTATAATTGGAACTAAATGGGTGTTCAGAAACAAAAAGGATGAATCAGGTGTTGTCATCAGAAACAAGGCAAGATTGGTTGCTAAGGGATACTGTCAACAAGAGGGAATTGATTATGATGAGACATTTGCACCAGTGGCAAGAATAGAGGCAATCAGAATATTTTTAGCCTATGCTGCACATAAAAACTTCAAGGTGTATCAAATGGATGTCAAATCAGCCTTTCTAAATGGCAAACTTAATGAAGAGGTGTATGTCCATCAACCTGAAGGTTTTGTTGATCCAGAATTCCCTGATCATGTTTATATTTTAGACAAAGCTTTATATGGTCTAAAACAAGCACCACGAGCCTGGTATGACACTCTTACTAAACACCTGTTAGGTTCAGGATTCAAGAAAGGTAAGATTGACACAACTTTGTTTTTAAAGAAACAGGGTAATGATTTGATTCTGATTCAGATTTATGTTGATGACATAATATTTGGTTCTACCAGTCCAGAATTATGTGATAATTTTTCAAAAATCATGTCATCTGAATTTGAAATGAGCATGATGGGTGAACTGAATTTTTTCCTTGGTCTTCAAGTCAAACAACTACCAAAAGGTATTTTCATAAATCAAGGAAAATATGTCAGAGATATTCTGAAAAAGTTCAAAATGTCTGATTGTGCTTCTATGAGAACACCTATGGCAACTAACATAAAGTTAGATGCTGATCTCAAAGGTGTTTCAGCAGATATCAAACTTTATAGAGGCATGATTGGATCATTACTTTATTTGACTGCAAGTAGACCAGATATCATGTTTTCTACCTGTTTCTGTGCTAGATTTCAATCTAACCCGAAAGAATCACATATGTTGGCTGTCAAAAGGATTTTAAGATATCTCAAAGGAACACCTGATCTAGGTTTATGGTATCCAAAAGAAACTGACTTCAAATTGACTGCTTTCACTGATGCTGATCATGCAGGAAGTAGGTTGGACAGAAAGAGTACATCTGGTGCTTGTCACTTTTTGGGAGATAAAATAGTGAGTTGGGCATCAAAGAAACAGAACTGTGTATCCACTTCAACTGCTGAAGCAGAGTATGTTGCTGCTGCTGCTTCATGCTCTCAAACATTGTGGATGAGAACACAACTCATGGACTATGGATATCAGCTTAATAAGATTCCCATCTATTGTGACTCAGAAAGTGCAATTGCTATTACTCAGAACCCTGTTCAACATTCGAAGACTAAGCATATAGATGTGAGGTATCATTTTATAAAGGACTATGTGGAAAAAGGAACTATAGAGATGCACTTTGTGCATACAAAGTATCAATTGGCTGACTTGTTCACAAAGCCTCTTGATCACAAAAGGTTTTCTTTTCTCATATGTAAAATAGGAATGCTTAATCTGCCTAGTTGAAAATATTTTTTTCTTAAAAATGCTAAATTTTTCTAAGTAAACTTGTCTGAGTAGTGTATTCAGAACTTCTGAGTCTTGAGTTCAGAACTTCTGAGTCTTGAGTTCAGAACTTCTGAGTCTTGAGTTCAGAACTTCTGAGTCTTGAGTTCAGAACTTCTGAGTCTTGAGTTCGGAACTTCTGAATCTTGAGTTCAGAACTTCTGAGTCTTGAGTTCAGAACTTCTGAGTCTTGAGATCAGAACCTCTGAATCTTAAGGTCAGAAATTCTGAGTCAATACTTCAGCAATCTAACTTTCAAAAATTTATTTTTGAGAAATACAAATAACTTCAACTGTATGGATTATGCTTCTTCGATTATCTTTTTATCTCATCTTTATGTATCATTAATACTCAAATGCATGCTCAAGTCAAGGGGGAGCATCAAAATTCTTTTGGAAATCATTTTGTGATGCTTAAAAGATTTGTTTTCATTTCTTATCTGTTCAAACCTCTTCTGAATAATCAAAATGTTTTATATTGGTCAGAAGTTGATTTTAAAAGACATTTTGGTTACAAGGCAAAATTCTTCTGAGTCATGGAATCAGAACATCTGTGCGTGTTATTCAGATCTTTGACTTGAGTCAAAATTCTATCCACTAACACGTGTCAGCTTCATATTTGTTTGACAATGCCACGTATTTCATTTAAATCCTTTGTGGTATTTCACATGTGTTGACTCCGTTATAACATTGATTTCGCTTTTCCGTTAAACCTTTCAACTTCGCGGATTTTAAATAGGTCTTAAAATCCCTATTTCAAATTTCTTTCAAATTCCAGAGCGAAACGTGAGATACGAATCAAATCCAGAGTTCTTTGAATCTGTTTTCTTCTTAAATCATGTCTGAAATACGAAGAAGTGGTCCAATTTCTCTACATTCTACAAAATCGATAATGGATTCATCCGATTCGGAAAATGATGAAGTACAAAATAGAGTTGCAGAGGAAGGGGCAATAAGAAATGATGAAGAAGATGAACAAATGGATGAATCTGAAGGAAATGCGGATGAGGTAAACGTTAATATTGAACATGAACAGAGTGCTGCAGGTTCTATTATGTCAGATAGATCTATTCTAGTGGAAAGAGTTGTTCCTGAGAGTGAATGGTTGAAATTATCTGAAAATAACTGTGTTATATTGTTTGAGGAAAGTCGTTTTAAGCCTGAACACAGAATTATCATGGAGTTATTCAAACATCATCCGTACAGAAAATGGTTTACAAGAAGTAAAAATGTGCCTGTTCAGTACATACAACAATGGTGGAAATATCTTAGGTTAGAAGATAATAAGTTTGTGTCTGAAATTGGAGGAGTGACATTTGTCTTATCTATCTCTGCACTAAGAGAAATGCTGAATCTACCAGAGAAAGATGATGTACAAAGAAGAACAGATTTTGAGGATTTACCCCTAACAGAGGAATTAATAGCAGAGTTCATGAAGTTGGGATACAATGAAGGATTGAGGACTCTCAGTTTGTTCAGAAGAAACAAATTACCACCTATTTGGGCTTGCTTCTTTCATGTGGTAAATAAATGTTTGTCAGGGAAAAATAGTTCTGCTGATCAAGGTTCTAAACAAATTCTTCAGATATTTCAAGGTTTAGTGAAGAATAGGCATTATGACTATACTTTAATACTTTGGGAAGATATGAAGAATACATTTGAGAAGAATCAGAAAGCAATTCAGAAGAAGACAAAGGATGCTCCACTGACATACATTCCCTACATAAGGTACTGGCAAATTGTTATTTGGTATGCCATGCAGGAAAACAGAACAATCTCAAGAAGAACAAATGAAGAGCATGGTCCTACATTTTATTTGAGTAAGATGACCTCAGTAACAAGACTTGAAAATTATCCCAATCATAAACTGTTGCCAAAATCACTTAGGAATTATATTCCAAGGGAGAGTGAGATTTTAAAAGCTTATTGCACCTCTATGGGAATTGAATTACCTCAAATCCCTGCCCAAGAGGACCAACCTGAGAAGAGAGGTGAGGGGTCTAGTCGAATTAGAGAGGGGGAGGATGTTCAGATGGGTGAACATTCTGAGAGACTTGAGGGGGAAAATTCTGAGAGCTTGGTTAGACTCAGTGAGGAAAAACAGAATGAGAGTGGTGAGGATGAGAGATTGTTAACAGAGGTTCAAACAGAAAGAGATGCCTCTGAACCAGCTAATCTTGACCAGGTAACCACACATGCTATTGGTTCACATCTCTTGGTGTCCAATATTGAAACAAACACCATGGACCTAGTGGTGGATCTTGAACAACCCATCCATACCCACTCAGAAGCATTTCAACATGCTACTGTTTCACACAAATCCGGGGAACCATCCCAAACTCATTTGGAGGGAGGTGATAAATCCCAACTTATTTTTCAACACATTGAGTCTGAATATCACAGTCCTATTCATATTGAGCCTGAAATTCCTTTTGACACTTGCACAGATCAGGAATTTCGTACACCTGAAACAACATTCATAGACATGCCTAATGTTGGGTGTCGAGGATTGGATGGAAGTCCTGGTGAGGTGAACATTACAAAAGCCTCATTCAAACGTGCATCTGTTGTACAAGATGACTGTGTGTTATCTACAGGCCATGAGCTCTCTGGGCACATGAAAACTGGACCATCTGTTGGTTCAGGTTCACTGTTAGAAACTTCTGAATTTGAAAAGATTCAGAAACAAAACAAGGAGATGGGGGAAAAAGTAGAAAATTTGGAGAAGAGGATGGAAGATCTGAATGATGAGGTATCAGATTTGAAAGATGTGTTGGAGAAAAAGTTAATTTCTGTTGAAACCAAGGTAGATGATGTAAAGATATCCTTGGATTCTCACAAAAAGGAGATCATGGATATAATGTCTGGTTTTCAAAAAGATATGTTGAAACAAATGCAAGATATGCAGGATTCTATACTGAAAGCACTGAGTGTATCACTGGCTTCTACTTCATAGCCTCTTGATCCTGTTCCTATTGCAGAAGCTGAAGCTGAAGGTACTTCTAATCAGAACTTAAAAAGAAAGTTTGATGATAATGAGCCTCATGATCATCAAAAGGGGGAGAAAAGACAAAGGTTAAGTTCTGATGATGACATTGGCATAGAAGATTTTGAGATAGCAGACATGCACTTAGCCAATACAAAAAGTTCAGAAGATCAGACACAGGAAAATTTAAAGAAGATGATTCAGATAGTACAGCTTGACAGTTCAGATACAGAAGAAATGGAGTTGGGAAGTATTGATAGTAATGAATCAGATAAAACAGAGGAATTGAACTTGGATACTGAGATGGAAGGAAACTCAGATGAAACTGTAGCTATTGAGGAATCTGATTTGAGAATAGAAGAAATAGTGGAAAGTACAGTGGTAAACAGGTGTACAGATATTGTGGTTTATAACAGTGAAAGGGCAATGGAGTCTGAATCAGAAGAAAGGAGGTTGAATGAAGAATTGATCAGAAGAATGCATAATGAAGTAGTCAGAGCTTTGAGTGTTCAGAAAATTCATAAAGGAATAAAAGTGATAAGACCCATTGATCTAATGGGAGAAGAAGACAGAACTGTGGATTACACTCAGGATTTTAAAGATGATTTTAGGTTTAACTTTTGTGATGAGTTAAATACAGAAGAAGAGTATGTGAAAGTGAAAGACTTCTTTATGCCTTCTGAATATGTATTCAGAAAACCAATTGAGATTCCAAAGATTAAATTGCAAAGACTAGAAGAACCTGTGTGTGACTTCATTCTAGAGTTAAGTGATGTGCCATTAGCCAGACAATTTCATGATGATATTTTTCCTGAGGAAATATATGATAATCTCTACTACACAGAAGGAGAGTATGAGCTTTTGGAAAGTAACATTGATGGTTTTATGGATGACAGAGCTCAGATGGTCTACTCAGAAGCTTCTAACATGTTCAGAGTTCCTGACTCAAAACTGCATATTCAGAAAAGAATCGAGAAAGTTCTGATGTTTCAACAAGATGAATTCAATGGTTTAATGTTCGTTAGAATGGAAATACTGAAAGAAAGAAATACAAAGGTTTCCATGTCTACATTTGATTTTCACAGATTGACTCTTGATGATCAGATCTTTCTAGTCAAGTTCTTTGCTAGCACTGAAGAAGCCTTGATAGAAATTGAATGCAGAAGACTTCTGGGTATTTATGTCAGAAATATATACTTGTATGACTTCCAGTTGGCTATCGAAGAAAGAAAAGAAAAGTGCAATCTGAGTTCTCCCACAAAGAAAACAGAAGTTGATCTGCATGTGAAGGGTTTTGTGAATGAAGGAATGGAGACAGAAGGGTTCACATATATGGTTCACGAAAGACTTGAATTGTTCAGATTAAAAGAGTTGGTGAAGTACAGTGATGCAACTCTGAATTGGTTGTTGATTAGAATGGAAGTAAGTATGGATGCTGAAAAAGAGAGTTTAAAGAAGAGATGCATAAACTGTGTGAAGAGGAGGTTGGATTTTAGAAGAAAAATCAGAAACAGTAGTGAATGGTTGCTATCTGAGGTGAATCCCAAAAAGATTCTACATAATGATTTTGTGTTCCCAGCTGAGTATGAAGTGAATGGAATTTTGTCAGATGAAGCTGAAGAAATGCAGAACACAATATCTCAGAATGTGCAGATAACTAGTTTTGATCAAACTGAACAGTCTGAACCAAAAGAAGATGAAATATCCATTGATCTAAATGGATACTTTCTTGAATTTGATTTACCTGAGTTCTTCAAACCAAAAGAGGTACAATTCTTGGATGTGTATTATGATAGACCTAAGGAGACTCAGATCTGGTTGGCTGCAAAATTAAGATGTCTTGGCAAGACAAAGCAAGCTGTTTACTCAGATTTTTTAATCACTGGAATCAGAGAGTTGAAAGTTAAGAAATTCAGAAAGATGGAGTACTTATCTTTTGAAGTTCTGAGAGAAGATGGCAAGGTTTATTACTTTACTGATGCAGATTTTGAGAAACTATCAGTAGTTGACTTCTACAGATTACACAGTTTTCTATGCTTCAAAGAGTCGAGCAAAGACAGAAATGAAAGAAAGGCCAGAAGTGTGGTAATTGAGGCCATGTTCTACATCTTGAGGTGGCACTGCTATACAGATTTTCAAATAGCTTTGTACCTACAAAAGTCATGTGTTTATCTGGCAAATCCCAACACAGATCATGAACAGAAAAAGAATTTAAAGACTGGAAGTGTTCACAGATATCCAGAGTTGGGAGTATTTTTGAAAAACAAAAGTGGAAAGATCTTCTTCAGAGCAAAGGAAACCGCAAAATACTGTTCTGGAACTTTAAGAATCATAAAGCACAATTTGGAGAAAAAGATGCTGAAAGTGAAGGAAGCAAACATGATTCAAGAAGTAATTAATCAGCAAGTTGAGATTATTCAAGAAATCATTGACAAAATTGATAAAAGGCTTAATCTGAGAAATGTGCTACTTCAGAAGATTGTTCCTGCTCTGAAAGAACTGGATGATGCAAAGTTTAAGTTTATTTGACAAAAAGGGGGAGATTGTTAGATCTGAAGTTTTGTCAATAAACCAAGTGTTGAAGATCTGATAAGAGGACTCAGATGTTCTGAGTAGAGAAGTCAGAGGTCTGACTGTGAAGACAAGTATTGATCGGTGGAAAGAGAAGTCAGATGTCTGATAAGAAGAGTCAGATGGTCTGAGTAGAAGATTCAGATAATCTGAGTAGAGAAGTCAGAAGTTCTGAGAAGCGTGATCAGAAGAATGTTCAGAAGTTCTGAACTACCTGTTCAGAACTTATGACGAGTTTCGTTACTTAGTAATGTGTAAACTAATAAGGACACGTGTTTTGTTCTTATTAGTCTTTCTTATTTGTACTGTAGCTTTAATATATCCGTTACAGTATAAATAGAGTGGTTAGCACTACGTTGCTAACTGATTGATTTTCCCATATTACTTGTATTCATTCCTTGTAATCTTTGAGGTTATCTCTCTCTAAGATCTGTAATTCTGTGCATCATTGAATACAATTGGGCTTGATCATACAATTTCTCAATTACTTCTTTCTATATTGATTGTAAGAATAGATCCTGCACTTTCACAGTCCTCAAGAACCCGAGCAAGTTCAGTTCCTACAAAACAGGAACAATCAGCCGAGGAACGACCCATTCTCGAATACCTATAATGAAGGGTGGAAGAAGCATCCGAATTTTGCATGGAGTCAACCTGGTCAACCACCACAAGGTAATAACTCTAACTCGTCCAATTCTTTTAATACTAACAATGTTTACCGTCCTCCAGGTTTCCACCAAAGGAATTTCAACGAAGGACAATCTGGGGAGAAGAAACCGGGGCTGGAAGAGACGATGATGAAGTTCATGACCAAGATGGACAGCACAGTTGGAGAGTTAGCAAGCACGGTTAACACGGTCAAGGCAGTAACTAATCAGAACACCGCCTCCATCAAGATCCTTGAAAGGCAAGTGGGGCAGATTTCGGAAGCCCTACAACACCGAGCCCCCGGTACATTTCCGAGTCAGACTGAAATGAAGAACCGGTAAGAGTGTAATGCCATTTATCTTAGAAGTGGCAAGGAGCTGAATGGAGAGCCAATACGAGAGCCTACATCAAAAGGAACCGATCCTAAAGAGAAAGAGATCGAGACCATAGAGCTGGACGAGTTGGAAACTGAGAAAGATATAGTGACTGAAGAGGCCAAGAAGAGTGAAGCAACGAAGCCAAAGCAATCACCGGTCAAGCCGGTGGTACCGAGAGTGCCCTATCCGAGCAGACTTAAATCGCATAAGGACGATGTTAATTTTTCTAAGTTTCTTGATATATTTAAAAAGCTGCATATTAACATTCCTTTCGCAGACGCTTTGGCACAAATGCCCTCATATGCGAGATTTATGAAAGACATCTTATCCAAGAAGAGGAAGATTGAGGATCAGGCCACAATTGCACTTACTGAGGAGTGCAGTGCTATAATTCAGAACAAGCTTCCCCAGAAGCTTAAGGATCCAGGGAGTTTTTCGATCCCTATCCAAATTGGGAGTTTTAATTTTGATAAGGTATTATGCGATTTAGGAGCTAGTATTAACCTAATGCCTTTATCTGCTTTTAGGAAACGTGGACTCGGGGAAGTGAAGCCGATAAACATGACCCTTCAGCTCGCGGATAGGTCGATAGTGTATCCATATGGAGTCGTCGAGGACGTATTGATCAAAGTCGGCAAGTTCTATTTTCCGGTGGACTTCGTGGTGTTAGATATCGATGAATATGTAGAGGTCCCACTAATTTTGGGTAGATCATTCTTGGCCACGAGCAGAGCGCTGATAGACATGGAAGAAGGTGAGATGACCTTCAGGGTTGGCGGCGAAAAGGTTATTTTCAAGATGTTCGAGAGTAGAAGGTGTAAGGAGGCCGATGGTCATGGAAGGCCAGATGTGGAAGAATCCGCGAAGAACCGCAAGTGTGGGCGATTCGATTCCGCGGATACCGAGCCAAGTTGAGATCCACATAGTCGTGCCATGACTTTAACTACGGCGCTGGGTGGGAGGCAACCCACCGAGGTTAGTTTTATTTTTCTTTATTTTCGTTTTTGAGTGTGTTTTAGTTACGAAAAAGCAATAAAAATCAAAAAATCAAAAAAATCAAAAATAGCTGAAACAGAGGCTTACGCGACTTATGTCGCGGCTCACAAGCTGCGTGCCAAGTCGCGGGGGTCTCTGAATGGTTTTCCAAACAGAGACTTACGCGGCTTGCGCTGCGGTTTCCAAACCGCGCGGCTCCCCTGTTTTTGTTTTCGTGCTGTGTTTTCTTTTCCTGCTTTGTGTGTTTCGTTGTTTTGCTTTCTGTCGTTTTTTTGTTTTGTTTTCCTTGTGTCTACCATCTCTCGCTCCATTTTCTCCGATATCTCTCGTCCGAGGTCGCTCCGATCTTTCAAGAGAACCTCCTCCGTCCGGGCAAACAGGTACGCTCTAAACCTTGTATGTAACAGGTGTGTAAGATGTTTGGTTTCTTAGTAGTTAAACGAGATGCAACAAACCTAAGTTTCACTTAGGTTTGTGGTGCCTCACTTTTCAACGTCTACACACTCATTTTCTTTTAACCCTGTGCAAACCTCGGTTTCACCGAGGTTTGGGGTTGGCTTTCGTTTGACAAACCTAGGCCACGGCCTAGGTTTGGGGTGGCCATAGTTTAATGAGAATAACTCTTTGATGCTTGTGCTTAAATGTTATGTCTTGCCTGTCTAATACCTGTAATAACCGCACAACGATACTTGTTTTTGTGTCGCCTGAACCGACACTTGCACATTGGGGATAATGTGTGGGTAAGGTTTGGGGTTGCCCAATCGGGCCCATGTTATGCACGTAGATTTCTTGCACTTCTGAGTACCTAGATCACTTCAGCTAAATTTTTTGTTTTGAATGATGGAGACCAACCATTGTAGGAAGAATCTTGTGATAGTGACGTGACCGCTAGGGAAAGACCGGGAAAGGACATGACTAGGGACATTAGTAGAGACCATCCATTAGCGAGTTTTGAGCCTAAAAGACGTCTTTCATTTCGAGGGATTCATACACGAAAATCGTATACACTTTTTCGAGTTCCTTGTCGTGAATATAGAATGATCTCGCTATATTATTGCATTGAGTAGCAAAGACGACCATCGGGATATTAGGTAAGGGTGTAGTAGACCATATCGTGTGGACCTTAAGAGATGATTCCAGGCATTGTGTGTTTGTTTAACCCTGTTTTTAGCTATAGTACCCTTTTCACCCATTTGTGTGTAACTATAGCCCCTTTGTAGCCATACACTCACCTTTTCATTTCAGACCCACCTTTAAACCCGAGCCAAAAGCCTTAGCCAACCTTATCCGAAAGTGTGTCAAACAGAGGCTTTAATGAACTGAAATAGAGAGAGCGGAAAAGAAAGAATACAGGCCAGCTACGAAAATAAATAGAAAGGAGGGCCAATGCAACCCCAATTTGAATAAAAAGGACCAATGAAGTCCCAAAAAAAATAGTTAGTTTAGATATTATCTACAGCGGGAAATAAGAGAGTCAAAGCTACTCCAATAGTGACAAGGAGGGCCAAATGATAGAGCATAAAGCTAGGAAGTTCAGAATTGCTAAAGTTTGACACACCAATGATCTTTGAACCGTTTTACCCTTCGCCTCTTAGCCATAACCTCAGCCCCGTTACAACCCGTGTAAAGACCTGGAGGATCTTCTGGAAAACGTGATTACGGTATGCTACCACCTTTACTGATATTCCCTGTCTTGCTACTCGATTCCTTTCTGAGATCAACTTTTTGGACATTTGTGCGTCTTTCATTAGAGTTGTCATGTAATATTTGTGTATTCTTGTACATAACTTCCTATACATGACAACACGTGCGATAACCTAGGTTCGAGCGAAATGAGAGAATTCCATGAGGTAGGGTCGAGGCGAAATGTTTTCCCTAGTATGTCTGGACCTAGAACAACCTTAATGGAAACGGAGCAGTCACGAGTTCAACTTACAATGGAAGGTCATAGATCAAACGGAATAGGAATGAGGCGAGAGTGAGATAGGCATTCACGGGTATGGGAAATCACTAGTGCATTACACGGTACCGATTGGGAGTTGTGCAGTTATTACATTTCTCTGATATATGCTTTTATTCTATTTTATCGCTAATTTGCTTGGGGACAAGCAACGCTCGGTTTGGGGTTGTTGATAATGCCACTTTTTGGCGTTATTTTCGGTTCTCAAACCAATGAGATTGGCTTGTATTTAAGCAAAGACGCGGAGTTTTAATGGTTTATTTAGTGGAATGCGCAGGTTCTTTAACAGGTAGTAATCTTCGAGAAAAGAAGCTAAAAAGAGCCCAAAAAGAGCCAAAACGAAGCCCAACAAAAGCCCAAGACCCGCGCCCGAACCAGGACCCGAACCGCGCACTTCAGAAAAGCGCGCGGTTTTCCACGCGACTTGCAAGTCACGTGGAAGGTCGCGTATCCCTCTGTTCCACGATTTTCAGCTTTATTATTCCAACTTTAGGTCATTATTTGGGGACGCAACTCAGACACGACGAACGACAGACGAGGAGAGGCGATTTCGGGAGACTTTTCACGCCTTTTGGAGCCACGATAGAGGACAGATCGAGGAGAAGTTCACAACGAGAGTCGGATTAGATCGGATAGAAGGGAGTTCATCATTACTTTCGTTACAATCACGTTTATCATGTTTACACATACTTTCACCTTTCCTTCTCCTATGTTCTTGTCCCCCAACATCATGAACTAATCTTTAGATGTTGGGGGTTGGATTGAATTAGGTTTGAACATATGAACGGATGACGAATGACTTTTATCAGTTTTTCCTATTTTAATGAAGCTTGTGATTTTGTTCTTAATGCCTTTGTGAATTTGGCCAATTTACAATTGATTTGTTGTTTCTAATTAAGTTCGAGAGAATTAATTGTAACTAGAATTAGGAATCGCATGCCTAAGGTGAGAAAGGTGATAGAGATATACCGAGTAAGCTTTAGTCCCGTTAAATCTTATGCTTAATGTGTTTTGAATGCCATATGTGAGATAGAGAGATAAAACTTGTGCCTTTCAGAATAAAACCCGTTGTTGCTTGAGAAAGAGCAACAATGATTTATAAAGACTAAACCTGTTGTTGCTCGAGAGGGAATACCGGTGTTTGTCAAGATTTGGGTATTCATTAAGGGGATTAACTGGTAACTGTTTTAAGTCAGATATTCGTATGTGAAAACCTAAGGATTTCCAACCCTCAACTGTTTTCTCTATCGAATTTTCCTCAAGTTGTCTACTGTTCCGTTTGTGATTTTCTTATTGCAACTAATTAGTTTAATACCAACCACCTCTCAATTTCGACCTTTCAGTTAATAGTGATTATAGTAATTGTGATACTTAGTTCCTAGTTCCTGTGGATTCGATACTCGTACTTCCGTACGTATTACTTGATTTCGACACAGTACACTTGCGGTTAGATTTAGGGGGGGGGGGGGGGGGGGGTGATACCCGCCTATCATTACCCAAAATCTTTATCTCTTGACTCTCAATTGGCCTTCGGCCCAAAATCAAAAGGTTTACAATTCCTAAAATGTTCATAATATCGAGATTGACCAAAATCCACAACTCACACGTTCACATTTTCAAAATGTAACATATCATAAACTTTGCATAGTCTCAACAAACACTAAAAGTGTATTATGACCAAAAAACATCCACTTATGCAATAAATTAACAAAAACACTTTCATTCGTGATTTATTTATCAATTATCCAAAAATCCCAAATGTAGGTGTTTTACAAGATTTGTAAAGCTCAACACTTCAAATAATCAAAACCCACTAAATAACTCAACAATTGATAATTTTATGTAAAACACATAAACACTTTAAAATAAACATTTTGGCATGTACAACGTTTCACAAATCAACTTGAACTCACCTTGCTAGATTTAGACTAAATCTAGATTTTACCCCAATAAGAGCTCCTTGAAGAAACTTGAATACACAAGCAATTCTTTCAAACCCTAGATTCAAAAGTTTTCCAAACATAAATATACATGTCCAAGCACTTAGAATCATTCCCCAAACATCTTATATCAAAATCTCTATTTTGACCAAAACTCCAATTTGACCTAACTTCCCCAAAATCATCCAAATCGAAATTCGAGAAATATAAACAATAGGAAGTCATCAATGGAGCATTTAAAACTCATATGAAAGTTTAGAATCTAGGTTGATGAACTCTCCACTTAGGTTTTGATGAAAACCTAGAAAACCCTAGTTTTCTTGAAGAAGGAGGTGATGATGATGAACTCTTGATCTTTGCTTCCACTCCACCACCAAATACCTTTGGATCTTCCCAAAACTAACACTCTATCCTCAAAAAGCTCTCAAAGATGAAACCATAGTAATTTTAATCGCCAAAAACAGAGTAGAAATGAGAGAGATATGACCAAATGAAGAAAGAGGCTCAAAATCGGATTTTATGCACTGCACCCGCCAGCGAGAGTGACATGCGAAAGTGACCGTGTCACTTTGGCATGTCACTTTCGCCCAAAATGTACCGAAGGCTAATTTTCCTCTGCGAAAGTGACAGACTAAAGTGTCAGTGTCACTCTCGCATGTCACTTTAGCCCAGAAGGTACCGAACACTGTTTTGGCCGTAACTTCTTCGTTTTAGCTCCGTTTTCGTTCCGGAAAGGCCCGTTGGATTCGTATTTTAATTCTTCATCCAACAAGACTATAAAATCTATAGTTCAATATAAAATCCTATTTCTTCTATTTCTCTTGAAAGATCGATTTCTACACTGATTTGAAATTATACTTACCCGAAAATTACGGGTGTTACAAATATATTGCTTTATTTTTTGCTATATTCTATGTTGAGGATCGATTCTATCTTTCCCATTTGACTTTTACTTGGTTGAAGTTGCTTTTTACATTGCTTTGTCAACAAGTTAAGGATATTGCATCATCTGTAACAATTATCGTTGGAGCAACATGATGTTCAGTGAACACCGGACCGTGTTTGTGGGAATCACGTGGTTCCTTAGAACGACTAGTCGTGTTGTGTTTTTCATTCAAATGTCAACCCTTTTTTTCCTAAAAATGCAATCTTTAAGTACTAAAAAAACATTTAAAATAAGATAGAACGTTTTTCACAATGTCCTATTTCTTCGTCGTCAATAGTACTTACATGATATTGATAAGATAGATTATAATGTACAATCTTTTTTCAAATTCAACAACATAAGGGTATTTTAGTAATTTGATTGTTAGTATAAGAAATTATTACACTATGCATAGCGTATATTTAATTTGGGAGAGACAACAACAACTGGTTGTGTTGTTTACGTCATTTCCTTCGATGAACATTTTGCCACAAGAGGAACAACACTAACAAATGAAACGTTACATCATCTTAATCACTTCCTCTTTGCAAAAAAAAGCATAAAGTAGAATGTTTCTCATTTGTTTTTGCATTTAAGACAAGGAAACCACATGAAATGATGACTCTTTTTTCTGCATTAGTTGCTTATCACGTTCATGATTCATAACTAGGGTCTTTTTATCCAATGTTTTACAGGTAAATATTTGTCGACAAAGGTCATCACTCTCGCTTACCTTTTCGGGTAAGATTCTTGACTGTCAAAATAACACAGTAAGCAATACTTTTTTCGATAAGCGCTCACGGGGTAAGAGTACCACCTTCACTTACCAGGTATGATTCATGGTATTTACTATGCTCACCTGGTAAGGTAAATGACCCGATTAGTGTTTGGTTAACGACTCCTAGGTCGGAAAGTCCATAATTCTTTCAAAATATGTTTCATCATTGGCTCATCGATTCAATTATATTTGTGTTAATTTGCATTGCATAGCTTTAAATTTGATCGAATAACCTCCATCTCGGGATACTCGATCGTTGTACATCTCCTATACCAATTTAAAAGTTACGGTGCCGTTTGGTTCGCATAATGTTTTTAGATGAAATGAAATATGTCACTGAAATTTGACTTTAAATGAATTGGAATGAATGTTATCAAGTTTGACTATCTGTTTGGTTGACAGACACTGAAATAGAATCTGGTAAAAGAATTGAAATTTGTTTGTTTCGTTAATATAATTTATTCTTAGAATTAGACGAAAATGTTAGTAAATGTCCAAAATACACCTTTTTGAAAATCTTGGAAATTTTCCTTAAACTAAAAGTTTATTAAGATAATGCATACGATTAGGATGGATTTTCATATCCCAAAGATTATTAATGCAAACAAATATTTATTTCTTATTAAAATTAAATCAAATTTTAATAATAATAATACTTTATTATTACTTTATATATATATATATATATATATATATATATATATATATGGGTAGTTTCATTTGCAAACCACTTTAATTTTGCAAACCGTGCAAATTGCCGATTTTATTGGTTAAGTTAATGAATTTTTTTCATGAGTTGTTTAATTTGATGAATTGTTTCATATAATTCTTTTTCTGATGAAATTGTTATATATATATATATATATATATATATATATATATATATATGGCCTTAGGTTCAAATGAGAAATGCTAAATATTTGAGAAGTAGAGAAGTAATCTTGGCCATTTATTCGGTCAAGATCGGTTATAATTGGTCAAATGTTGCGGCTTTGACTGGTCAAAAGTTACGGCTTTCATATATGAATATGTGTGATTCACATATGAACTATACGTTCATATATGAACTTTTGTAATTCACATATGAACTCTTTATAACTAATTCATATATGAATCTTGTGATTCATATATGAAACTAATTAACTGTAGGTTCATATATGAATCAGTTGAACCAGTTAACTGATTCATATATGAACATTTGTGTTCATATATGAACCTTTGCGATTCATATATGAACATTTGTGTTCATATATGAACTTTTGTGATTCATATATGAAACTAATTAACTAATTCATAATTCATATATGAACCACCAAAGACATTGTAGCCTAGTGGTTCGGTAACATCCTGGGGGTAAGTGGTTGGCAACCCTTACTACCCGGGTTCGAACCCGTGGTGATCATGCGAAGGTATCCCCGAATCAAAGGGCAGTCCGTGGGCCTGTTGTTTGGGCCGGGTCGTGGATCGTGGGCCGAATTGTGGCCGGGTCGAATTGGGATTAGTCTGGACTAAGTCCAGGATACCCCCGAAATGCAATTGTCTTTCAAAAAAAAAAAATCATATATGAACCTTTTGTGATTCATATATGAAGTTTTTTTTAACTACTTCTCATATGAACAAATTAACTTATTCATATATGAATCACAAAGGTTCATATATGAATCACAAAGATTCATATATGAACTCCTCCCACGTATTATTTACGAAACTACCCCTCTATCTTGTGTAGACCACGCGAGTAATTATCCGCTGCTTCTCGGTCAAAGCCGTCGATCTTGACCGAATGAATGGCTAAGATCATTTCTTTATTTCTCAAATATTTAGCACTTCTCATTTGAACCTCTCCCTATATATATATATAGCCTTAGGTTCAAATGAGAAGTGCTAAATATTTGAGAAGCAGATAAGTAATCTTGGCCATATATATATATATATATAGCCTTAGGTTCAAATGAGAAGTGCTAAATATTTGAGAAGTAGAGAAGTAATCTTGGCCATTTATTCGGTCAAGATCGGTTATAATTGGTCAAATGTTGCGGCTTTGACTGGTCAAAAGTTGCGGCTTTGACTGGTCAAAAGTTACGGTCGATCCAAAATTAGAAGGACAATTTCGTAACTTAAAAAAAACACGGGACGAGTTCATATATGAATCTGTGTGATTCACATATACACTATACATTCATATATGAACCTTTGTAATTCACATATGAACTCTTTATAACTAATTCATATATGAATTTTGTGATTCATATATGAAACTAATTAACTGTAGGTTCATATATGAATCAGTTGAACCAATTAACTGATTCATACATGAACATTTGTGTTCATATATGAACCTTTGTGATTCATATATGAAACTAATTCATATATGAACCTTTGTGTTCATATATGAACCTTTGTGATTCATATATGATTTTTTTAAACTAATTCTCATATGAACAAATTAACTTATTCATATATGAATCACAAAGGTTCATATATGAACACAAAGTTTCATATATGAATCACACAGATTCATATATGAACTCGTCCCGCGTATTATTTACGAAACTCCCCCTCTATTTGTGCAGACCATGCGAGGAATTATCCGCTGCTTCTCGGTCAAAGTCGTCGATCTTGACCGAATAAATGGCTAAGATCACTTCTTTATTTCTCAAATATTTAGCACTTCTCATTTGAACCTCTCCCTATATATATAGCCTTAGGTTCAAATGAGAAGTACTAAATATTTGAGAAGTAGAGAACTAATCTTGGCTATTTATTCGGTCAAGATCGGTTATAATTGGTCAAATGTTGCGGCTTTGACTGGTCAAAAGTTACGGATGTTCCAAAAATAGAAGGGCAATTTCGTAACTTTTACAAAAAAACACGGGACGAGTTCATATATGAATCTGTGTGATTCACATATGAACTATACGTTCATATATGAACCTTTGTAATTCACATATGAACTCTTTATAACTAATTCATATATGAATCTTGGGATTCATATATGAACCTTTGTGTTTCATATATGAAACTAATTAACTGTAAGTTCATATATGAATCAGTTGAACCAATTAACTGATTCATATATGAACCTTTGTGTTCATATATGAACCTTTATGATTCATATATGAAACTAATTAACTGATTCATATATGAACCTTTGTGTTCATATATGAACCTTTGTGATTCATATATGATTTTTGTTAACAAATTCTCATATGAACAAATTAACTGATTCATATATGAATCACAAAGGTTCATGAATGAATTAGTTAAAACGAGTTTATATGTGAATTACAAAGGTTCATATATGAACACAAAAGTTCATATATGAATCACACAGATTCATATATGAACTCGTCCCGTGTGTTTTTTTTACGAAACTACCCCTCTATCTTGTGCAGACCACATGCATACCACGCGAGGAATTATCCGCTGCTTCTCGGTCAAAGCCGTCGATCTTGACCGAATGAATGGCTAAGATCACTTCTTTGTTTCTCGAATATTTAGCACTTCTCATTTGAACCTCTCCCTATATATATAGCCTTAGGTTCAAATGAGAAGTGCTAAATATTTGTGAAGTAGAGAAGTAATCTTGGCCATTTATTCGGTCAAGATCGGTTATAATTGGTCAAATGTTGCGGCTTTGACTGGTCAAAAGTTGCGACTGTTCCAAAAATAGAAGGGCAATTTCGTAACTTTTACAAAAAACATGGGACAATTTCATATATGAATCTATGTGATTCACATATGAACTATACGTTCATATATGAACCTTTGTAATTCACATATGAACTCTTTATAACTAATTCATATATGAATCTTGTGATTCATATATGAACCTTTGTGTTTCATATATGAAACTAATTAACTGTATGTAACGTCCCAAAAATTACAATAAATTTTAACTTTCAAAAATAAACATTTTATTAAATGAAACCTCAATAAATATCCAAAACCTCTCCCTATATATATAGCCTTAGGCTCAAATGAGAAGTGCTAAATATTTGAGAAGTAGAGAAGTAATCTTGGCCATTTAATCGGTCAAGATCGGTTATATTTGGTCAAATGTTGCGGCTTTGACTGGTCAAAAGTTGCGGCTTTGACTGGTCAAAAGTTGCGGCTGTTCTAAAAATAGAAGGGCAATTTCGTAACTTTTACAAAAAACACGGGACAAGTTCATATATGAATATGTGTGATTCACATATGAACTATACGTTCATATATGAACCTTTGTAATTCACATATGAACTCTTTATAACTAATTCATATTTGAATCTTGTGATTCATATATGAACCTTTGTGTTTCATATATGAAACTAATTAACTGTATGTAACGTCCCAAAAATTACAATAAATTTTAACTTTCAAAAATAAACATTTTATTAAATGAAACCTCAATAAATATCCAAAACCGTTTCGTTTGCAAACTTAACAATAAATATTCTCATTAAAGATAAACAGCGGAATTAAATTGTTTAAATGAAAATTCTAAATCTCATAAATATAATAAACCCTTCGCGCGTGCCAGTGTGTACCCGTCACGCCTTGGAGCCACTAGTACCTGAAACCACAGTTTATAAGGAAAGGGTAAGCACGAAGCTTAGTGAATTCAATACCACATATAATCCAATTATATCACACTACCCCTAAAACAGGTAGATACACTTAACCAAGCATGCAAGTCTAAGAACGCATCCTAAACAAGAATACCCATACCAACCCACCTAAACAGGCATCCATCGGTCCCACCGATGACACACGATAACCGTGCACGTATCCCTCAGTCCCACCGAGTTCCTACGCCACTCCTGTACCCAATCCTCGGTCCCACCGAGTTCCTATGCCACTCCTGTACATAATCCTCAGTCCCACCGAGTCCTCGGTCCCACTGAGTTCCTATGCCACTCCTGTACACAATCCTGGGTCCCACCGAGTTCCTATGCCACTCCTGTACACAATCCTCGGTCCCACTGAGTCCTCGGTCCCACCGAGTTTACACGACACCCAAGGTCCTACACAATCCTCGGTCCCACCGAGTCCTTGGTCCCACCGAGTCCTTGGTCCCACCGAGGTAACACCAAGTCCAAGATCCATACTAGACACCCCCCTATCTAATACCGCACAACAAGTAATAACACTATCACACACGTGCTACAGCAATGTAAATATAACCGTTATTATACGTAGTAAGAGAACTCACCTTGAAAGCAACGTAGAATTCGCGAAGGATCACACGGGCTATCCAACTCCAAAGTCACTTCTCGACACCTAATTGAATGCTATAACGCGTTAACACGAGGCCCCAACCGTTAATTATAAACGTACGATTAAACGATCGATATATCAACTTTTCGGCCTAAACTGCAGGTCTGTTCGGGACCTGCTTAGCCCTTCCTCGACCCTTTAAACCAGAGATTATTTTCAATAAACAGACAGGTCTAGGTGTTATCTTTCTAGGGACATATTATACGCGTTCTAACGATTTTCCTACGATTTTTATAAAAACGGGACGCGAGTCTGCCGAATTCGGACCTGCTATCAAAACAGCTAATTTACACCTAACTAGAGGCCGAACCAGACTTCCGCTAAAACACGAAAAGTGTGCCCGACACAGAATGTGAACCGCGGGCACCGGTTTCGCCTCAATCCGAGCTACGACGGAAACGTTATGGACGAAATAAAACAGGGGCAGAAAGGCGTTTATCACATAAAATGACGATTTTGCAACGATTTAAATGTTTATGCGATTCGGGTTTACGGTTTAGCTAAACAGGCACTTAGGCTGGGGGTTTAGGTTGCTAGGGGCTGGACTCAACCGCGCACCACTCACTGCCACCTCCGGCATTGGTGGTCGGCGGCGGCGGCGAGACGACAACGAAACGAAACGAAAGAAATAAACGAGAATGGCTTACCATCCTAAACCGTCTCGACACACACCCACACCCATACACGCCCACAGCCTCACGACCGCGTACACACCGACACAACCACCGGCTGGTGGTTTTCCGGCAGCAACAGCCGACCGCCGTCGTGGCCGCGTGCGGCGGCGGTGATGGTGGTTTTTCCCGGCGACTACATAACCGTGCGAGACAAGAAAAGGAAGAAGGGGGACTTACCTTTCGGGATAACGCAGCAGCACCCCCAACCACTCTGTTCAGCCCTCCACCACGTCGCCGCTCCTCTCTCTCGCCAGCGATAAACACAACGGCGCTGCTGGTGGATTTCCGGTGGTCTCGCGGTGGAACAACAGTAGCAGCGGCAAAAAGGATTAGGGTTTCTCGGTTGTGGGTTGCTTGACACGAAAGAAAACGAGAGAAGGGAAGGGGGGGGGGGAAGAAGCTACGGCCGAGAGCAAGGAGGGAGACCTTAGGGTTTTTCTTTTCTTTGCTAACCAAGAAACCGAACAACACAAAAAGGAAATATGGGTGGCTCGGTTTAGATGCATGGGTCGACCCCCATGCTTAAGATTTTGGCCACTAGACATTTTTGGCCCCTCAACAACTCTTAAAAGCTTTATAAACACCCTACTAGAATATTAACACTTAGGGTTAACGGTGCTAACTCTCGACAACTTAAATGATCCCGGAAAAAAAATCAATGACAAATGCTTAATTAAGCAACGAGAAAGATTTAAAGGAAAAATATTTAAAACCGCACCGGGACACGAGATTTACAACTCTCCCCCGCTTGAATTAGACTTCGTCCTCAAAGTCTAAGCCCGCGAATGGCTCTGGACAGCTCTCTCGCATATCATTCTCGGGTTCCCAAGTCCACTCGGAACCCTTTCGGTGTTGCCACTGGACTTTCACTAACTGGAATTCTAAATTTCTCACACCGTCTAAAAAAAACTGCTCGAATACTTTTCTTACCAACAAAACTCCTTCAATAACACTAAAAATATGATCGGAAGAACATTCCAACAACTGGATTCATTCCTAGTCAAACGACTTCGGTTGTCTCCCAACCTTAGATATTCCATACATCCCGGTTCAAATCTCAAGCTCTAACTATTCTAAAGTTGCTTACCAATATACCCTACTGGATACTCGAATCCGATCATTCCTACCATTAACTGTCGATTAACTTCCACGAGTTCTAACAGACTCCCGAAATTTATAGCACACGAATCATCAAACAAGTAAATTTATAATCACCCACGAAGGTCATTCCACCATGACCATTAATCACAAGTTAGCATTCCAGGGTTACTGCTACCATCACCATAATTATTTTAAAATCGGCTACAATTCTCCGATTACACTAAAGGTGTTTGGCCTCAAGCCCAAAAGTCGATACCTAAATATACCACTTACCTCAAAAAGGTTACTGCGCATTTATTCTCTTAATTACAAAGGGCATCATTCCCTTAACCGATACTATTCGGCCTACAGTATCAACACGCGTGGAATACCCAACCTTCCACCGTCGACGTATCTTCAACACTTGCTCAACGAAGCAAAGTTACACCGTATCGAGGATACACCTTGACGTCTACCTCCCACGTAACGCCTCAAGGCCCGGCACATCGGAACTACCTCCCAGGTAAGTGCCCAAGACTATATCCTCCTAGTGCCTACTGGGAAGTCAAGGTCATAAAACATGAATACCGGGGTCCCACTCCGAGATACCCAACCGACCATTACCAACGACTGACTAACATGCCTATGGATCCAATGCAAAACAGTCTACCAACAACATGCCTATCCCGAAATGACGCACTCACCCAAACATGGAAATACTCAACGTGCAATAAATGCAAAACTGTGCAACAAAAACAACCCATCAACAAGACTCCACATCGAGCCATTAAAACCGTGCAATTGACCCATGACTATCTCAAAGTCAAAACCGAGCAAAATGCTCCACGCTTACTAGACCCATAAGTCGGTCAAAAACACGTTTAAATAAAGTTTAAGCAAACAATACTCTAAAATCAACATTAGTCCTAAAACTCAATACGGGTTTAACAAAAGAGTTTTCCAGAAGGACTCACGCCCTTAAAATTCTCAAAATGACACATAACACTTAAAAGCGCATTTCCCAAATGGTTTACAAAATCATTTACAAAATATTTTCAACACCAAGATTTTTCATCTCAAAAAGATCATATGCAATAAAACTACTATTACCAGGTCGGTAGTTATGCAAAAATGGACACGCTCGGCTCACATAGTAAAATCATGTTGAAAATCATTCCATTGCCATTCAGTTTACTTACAAAACACAAAGCGTAATGAATAATTTCTTTTAAAACGAACCACCACGGTTCTGGTATGGATTGACTCATGACATGCATGCAAGGTAAATGCTCAATTCAAACGGTGTGCAACAATTTTTCACACGTACTTCAAAAGAAGCCCAAACGGCAATTTACTCAAAATTATTTTCTGACCATCCAAATGATATGGAACAAAGTTTACCAATCAAAATTTGTGCGCGTCAGTTATTTATACAAAACAAGGAAACGATTCATTGACAATAAAACATTTAGCTGACTAAAAAGCGCAACAAACAACTCATGATAAAATGTTACCAAAAATATTCTCCCATGCATCATTTAGGTCACATATAAATCGATCCATACCCTGAACTATTTAAAATAATATACTTAGTAACACAAACTCATATTAAACAAATCACCAACAAAGTTTGTAACTCTTGAGATGAAAAGGTTTCATGCACTTTCAAAACCATAATTCGAAATCTTGTGTGTGTGCTAAACATTTCCCAAAATTCTAAAACACAATCCATATAAGGATTGGAAACACAAGAATTAGATAATGCAATTTTATTTTCAAAATCAAACTTTGTGCATGACTTAGTCGGCATTCTACGTCTCGACTCGTACTACTCCAAATCCCTCCGGTCCACTATCGTCATCCGGACATTTAAACCTCTTAGGGCAAGTTGGAATTCACGTCAAATCATCTTACGGATTTTCCTCAAAACAAAGTCGGCTCAAAAGCCTATGATTCTAGCACAATCATCAATCTTGACCCGAAATGGTCTACTTAAAACAAATATTAGATCAGCAACCTCAACCACAAGTGGACAGCCTAACCGTCCTATACTACGGCCCAAACGCTCACTACAAGTGTGAGGCATGAATTAATGGGTAGCCCCGCTATCAAACATCACTACAGTAGACACCGAGTTAACTAAGAACGTACTTAATCACACAGCTTAAGCAAAATGCAACTACATACAATAATCAATAAAAGAAATCAAGTGATGAAATATACATGTCACCACTTTAGGCGTAGCCTGTGCCTCCTCCACCGTCAGTTGATGAACTCTACCTCGGGCCGCCTCGGGTCCAACCTGACCCACACGACCATCAGTAATACGCAAGGGAGCAACCGTAGGAGCTCCTTGTGCCCCACCCCCCAACAGTAACCCTCGGATTCGGGCAGTTGGCATTCACGTGGCCCGTCTGTTTGCAGTTAAAACAGACCATCAGTGGTACCCTGCAATCCCGACCGTAGTGTCCTACCTGGCCACACTTGAAACAATTGTCGTTTCTCCTTCCGCTACTATCCTTGGTTTTAAACCCACCGCTCCTTTGATTCAAGAGCGAGTCCGAAAACCTCGTTTTCTTTGGAACCGCCGATTCTGGTGCAACGGCCTGCGCCGTTTTCCTCTTCTTAGTCCGTTCCTCTAACTCAGGTTCCTGCCTCCGAGCAGCCTCCATCATCACTATTACTTCATCACGAACGGCGGTAATAATCTCGGGGATTGCCTCCCTAATAGCATGCTTTACTTCAGCCGCGATCAACTCACATATCTGCTCAGTAGTGAGTTCAATACTAACATTCGGTTCAACATCGTTGTTCCTCCTTGTGATGGCCATTCTAGGTAATAATACAACGAGCTATTAGCACACAATAACTCATACTAACAACGCTCACGCTCAACTCCTCGGATTCCTCGTGACTTTCCCCGACCCGAGCATTGATCATGTGTTTCCGATAGTAGGAGCTCTACTACTACCTTCCACACCTATCATCACTCGTTCCGAGTTCTATCCGAAGTGTCCAAGTAGTTTCTCGCCGATAACTACACCCATATGCCCGTACCAGCATATGTACGCACTCTTCCTAGCTCCCTAGGAATTCCACCTCGAAACATTACCCTTGCTACAACGAAATCCCTACTAGCCATCACAAGTTGCCTCGCGAATACCCCGTCACATGCAGCGTGAAACAAATAGACAGTCGAATACACGATTCTATCCTAGAACGGTTGGACTCAAACAAGAGCTGCGCAATAGAACTAAATCAAATATTCTAAGGCTATGTGATTCTTACCGCATACAACCTATAGGGCATTCACTTAACAACCTACCATGACTAGCATAAATTCCTACTAGCAAGCAATGGACATGCAGTACAGTGTAAATAGCACAAGCAATCTAGCATGCATACTCCTATGATCTAGAAAGCAATAAATACACTAAGTACTGTACATTTTCCCTTGGCTCCGGCTGACTGTACACACTGCGTCCTCGATCACCGTTTCTCAAACGCATTTTCCTTTCTTTTATTTTCCAAAAACTTTAAAGAAAATTTTATAGCCGCAAACTTGAGATCAAACACACCGAAATGTATTTGATTCGCTCAAGCTGTGCTCTGATACCAAGTTGTAACGTCCCAAAAATTACAATAAATTTTAACTTTCAAAAATAAACATTTTATTAAATGAAACCTCAATAAATATTCAAAACCGTTTCGTTTGCAAACTTAAAAATAAATATTCTCATTAAAGGTAAACAGCGGAATTAAATTGTTTAAATGAAAATTCTAAATCTCATAAATATAATAAACCCTTCGCGCGTGCCAGCGTGTACCCGTCACGCCTTGGAGCCACTAGTACCTGAAACCACAGTTTATAAGGAAAGGGTAAGCACGAAGCTTAGTGAATTCAATACCACATATAATCCAATTATATCACACTACCCCTAAAACAAGTAGATACACTTAACCAAGCATGCAAGTCTAAGAACGCATCCTAAACAAGCATACCCACACCAACCCACCTAAACAGGCATCCATCGGTCCCACCGATGACACACGATAACCGTGCACGTATCCCTCGGTCCCACCGAGTTCCTACGCCACTCCTGTACCCAATCCTCGGTCCCACCGAGTCCTCGGTCCCACCGAGTTCCTATGCCACTCCTGTACACAATCCTCGGTCCCACCGAGTTCCTATGCCACTCCTGTAAACAATCCTCGGTCCCACCGAGTCCTCGGTCCCACCGAGTTCCTATGCCACTCCTGTACACAATCCTCGGTCCCACCGAGTCCTCGGTCCCACCGAGTTTACACGACACCCAAGGTCCTACACAATCCTCGGTCCCACCGAGGTAAAATCAAGTCCAAGATCCATACTAGACACCCCCCTATCTAATACCGCACAACAAGTAATAACACTATCACACACGTGCTACAACAATGTAAATATAACCGTTATTATACGTAGTGAGATAACTCACCTTGAAAGCAACGTAGAATTCGCAAACGATCACACGGGCTATCCAACTCCAAAGTCACTTCTCGACACCTAATTGAATGCTATAACGCGTTAACACGAGGCCCCAACCCTTAATTATAAACGTACGATTAAACGATCGATATATCAACTTTTCGGCCTAAACTGCAGGTCTGTTCGGGACCTGCTTAGCCCTTCCTCGACCCTTTAAACCAGAGATTATTTTCAATAAACAGGCAGGTCTAGGTCTTAGCTTTCCAGGGACATATTATACGCGTTCTAACGATTTTCCTACGATTTTTATAAAAACGGGACGCGAGTCTGCCGAATTCGGACCTGCTAACAAAACAGCTAATTTACACCTAACTAGAGGCCGAACCAGACTTCCGCTAAAACACGAAAAGTGTGCCCGACACAGAATGTGAACCGTGGGCACCGGTTTCGCCTCAATCCGAGCTACGACGGAAAAGTTATGGACGAAATAAAACAGGGGCAGAAAGGCGTTTATCACATAAAATGACGATTTTGCAACGATTTAAATGTTTATGCGATTCGGGTTTACGGTTTAGCTAAACAGGCACTTAGGCTGGGGTTTAGGTTGCTAGGGGCTGGACTCAACCGCGCACCACCTACTGCCACCTCCGGCAGTGGTGGTCGGCGGCGGCGGCGAGACGACAACGAAACGAAACGAAAGAAATAAACGAGAATGGCTTACCATCCTAAACCGTCTCGACACACACCCACACCCATACACGCCCACAGCCTCACGGCCGCGTACACACCCATACAACCACCGTATGGTGGTTTTCCGGCGGCAACAGCCGACCGCCGTCGTGGCCGCGTGCGGCGGCGGCGATGGTGGTTTTTCCCGGCGACTACATAACCGTGCGAGACAAGAAAAGGAAGAAGGGGGACTTACCTTTCGGGATAACGCAGCAGCACCCCCAACCACTCGGTTTAGCCCTCCACCACGTCGCCGCTCCTCTCTCTCGCCGGCGATAAACATAGCGGCGCTGCTGGTGGATTTCCGATGGTCTCGCGGTGGAACAGCAGTAGCAGCGGCAAGAAGGATTAGGGTTTCTCGGTTGTGGGTTGCTTGACACGAAAGAAAACGAGAGAAGGGAAGGGGGGAAGAAGCTACGACCGAGAGCAAGGAGGGAGACCTTAGGGTTTTTCTTTTCTTTTCTTTGCTAACCAAGAATCCGAACAACACAAAAAGGAAATATGGGGGGCTCGGTTTAGATGCATGGGACGGCCCCCATGCTTAAGATTTTGGCCACTAAACATTTTTGGCCCCTCAAGAACTCCCAAAAGCTCTATAAACACCCTACTAGAATATTAACACTTAGGGTCAACGGTGCTAACTCTCGACAACTTAAATGATCCCAGAAGAAAAATCAATGACAAATACTTATTTAAGCAACGAGAAAGATTTAAAGGAAAAAATATTTAAAACCGCACCGGGACACGGGCTTTACACTGTAAGTTCATATATGAATCAGTTGAACCAATTAACTGATTCATATATTAACCTTTGTGTTCATATATGAACCTTTGTGTTCATATATGAACCTTTGTGATTCATATATGAAACTAATTAACTCATTCATATATGAACCTTTGTGATTCATATACGAATTTTTTTTAACTAATTCTCATATGAACAAATTAACTGATTCATATATGAATCACAAAGGTTCATATATGAATCACAAAGGTTCATATATGAATTAGTTAAAAAGAGTTTATATGTGAATTACAAAGGTTTATATATGAACACAAAAGTTCATATATGAATCACACAGATTCATATATGAACTCGTCCCACGTATTTTTTTTACGAAACTACCCCTCTATCTTGTGCAGACCACGTGCAAACCACGCGAGGAATTATCTGCTGCTTCTCGGTCAAAGGCGTTGATCTTGACCGAATGAATGGCTAAGATCACTTCTTTATTTCTCAAATATTTAGCACTTCTCATTTGAACCTCTCCCTATATATATATATATATATATATATATATAGAGAGAGAGAGAGAGAGAGGAAGGTTCAAACGAGGAGCGCACCAAAACGTGAGAACGTGAGGAGTAATTGACAGTTATGAATCACATGTGATTGGTAGTTGTGGATCACATGTGATTCACAACTAATCTGGAGGAGCAATTGACAGTTATGAATCACATATGATTAACAGTTGTGAATCATTAATGATCCGCGACTTGCCACCTCGCGCCACGCCTCGCGCCACATCTTGCGCGAATTTTCGTTTTGTTCCGATTTTTTAGCAGTTGTTGATCACATGTGATCAGAAGCATGGGAGTGCTCCTCACATTCTCTTAAATTGATGCGCTCCTCGTTTGAACCCGCCTCTCTCTCTATATATATATATGGCCTGGTTCAGGGGAAAACCTCAAATAATTAGAAAACTAAAGAACACCCTTATAAACATTGATTCAACATAATCCAAAGGATATTAAAAATCAGCAATTAAAACTAATTATAATTAATGAAAAGGGTATTAAGGTAATTTGAGCACTATATCAGATATGAAAAACATAACAAACGCACAAATCGTTTCCCTATAATTATGGAGATCATGTTGATGAATTCAAATTCCGGCGAAAACTTGCAGATTCCGATGAGTTCACGGTTTTCCGGCGATGCTTGTTGTCGACTGCCAAACTTCAAGTAATCACAGATTACTTAGTGGTTTTCAATTCTAAAACTTGCAATGTAATTCAAACTGAAAAACAAACAAGTTTGTGAAAGAAAAACGATCAAAAACAAGTCGATATGCACAAATGCATATACATGCACTTGTGCATATTATGCACTTGTGCATATATATGCACAGATCTGGCGTTTTTCTTTTGAAACGCGATCGGATATGGAGAAGAAGACAGAAAAAACCCAAGCACAATCTGTTCGAGACGAACGTGAAGACGAAAAAAACCCAAACCTTTTCAAGCCCGAATTTCCGATCTGCATTTCTTGGAGACGGAAATGAAGACGAAAAAAACCCATCAAAAAATTATCAAAAACCCCATTGGAGATGAACATCTTGGAGCGTAGATCTGGAGATGATGAATTGAAGATAAAAAGAGATGACTTCTGGTTAGGAATGGAGTTCATAGGAGATAGGAGCTGGCGACGAAGAAACCGAAGAAACTTCTGGTGGCCGGAGGTGGCGGCGGTCGGAGGTGGTGGTGGCGGAGGAGAAGAGAGGGTAGGGTTTGGATTTGTGAGAATGATGAAGGGTTTGTGAGAATGATGGAAGGGTTTGTGTTTGATTGGTGGCCGGAGGCGGTGGCAGTCGGAGGTGATGGCGGCGGCGGAGAAGAGAGGGTAGGGTTTGGATTTGTGAGAATAATGGAAGGGTTTGTGAGAATGATGGAAGGGTTTGTGTTTGATTTATTTACAATCTGACGTCTTAACCTTTTATTGCCAATTTTACCCCCATTGCAACCTAAGTAAATATGTCATATACCCTTAACTTTAATTTATTTAATTTATTTACAAAATTGACATTGAGAATATTAACCCTTGATTTATCTTATCCTATGCCTATAAATGTGTTCCTTAGTTTTTCAATTATTTGAGGTTTTCCCTTGAACCTCTCTCTCTCTCTCTCTCTCTCTCTCTCTATATATATATATATATATATATATATATATATATATATATATATATTAGTAATGATAATAACTATGTCAGATTCTTCAATATTAATTTAATTATTTTCTAACATTTAAAAGAATGGACATACTTTGAATGTTTTAGGATAATTAGTTGGCGTTTGGTTCGCATAATGTTTTAGGATGTAACGGAATATGTGAAAGATATTTAACTTTGAAGGAATTGGAATGAAATGTTGTCAGATTTGACCACCTGTTTGGTTGGCAGACATTGGAATGCAATCTATTAAGAAACTGCAATATGTTTGTTTGGTTCTCAGAATTTATCTTTGGAAGTTGAATGAAATATTGATAAATGACCAAAATGCTCTTTTTTGAAAATTTTAATTTTTATAAAACTAAAAATATTTTGAAAAAAATAAAATAATAAAAATAGTTAAATAATTAAATAATTAAATAATTAAAAAATAAAATGAATAAATAAAATAATTAAAATATTAAATATTTCAAAAAAATAAATAAAGTATAAAATAGTAAATTAAATCAAATAAAAAATAAAAGTAGTCAATTCAATTCAATTCAATTATACTGTATTTCGGTTAAAGAGTATAATTGGGATTATGAAAATACAAGATTCGATTCCATCAAAATCCAAACTTATTGTGAAGGAATGTTGAAATCCTTCATCCATGGAATTTGTTGGAATTCAAAGAATCCATCCATCAAAAAGATTGAACCAAACAAAAGATTAGAATCTGGTCAATGGAATTCACCATTCCTATTACATCAGATTCCATCACATTCTGCAAACCAAACGTCACCTTTAGAAGTTAGAATATGGACATTCCATTACATCAAAATATCACCTTATAGTACAGTTAAGTAACGTCCGATTTCCTTATTTGTGGAATTCAATTGGATTCTAAAGATTCCTTACTTGAAAAAAAATAACCAAACAAAAGAATGAAATTTGGTAAAAAGGAATTCAAGATTCTAATTTTATTAGATTGTTCCAAAATTTATAAATCAAACGCCACCTTAATATTTTATTACATTCATTGAATCACTTTCTATATGAACGGTCTATATCTTCACTCGTGTAATCAATGACAAACCTGTGTCTCAGTAAATACGTTTAATTATGAACACTCACTACAAAAAAAAATATAAAAGGTAAGATAAAAGCCAAAAAAACTAGATCCACTTTCACATTTTAAGTGATTTAAGTTTTTGAATTTTTTTTTAATAAATAACCATTAAACATTCTCTTTTAAATGATTAAGTCTTCAACTTTTTTTAACAAATAAATTATCAAACTTTTAGAAATTAGGTACTTATGTCCTATTTACATAAAAAAACTATTTGTAGTCAACTTGGAAAGTTATAACGTAAAATGAAAAACCTACTTCAATTTTATCGTTCTCAAACCTACACCATGCAAATCCCTCGCACCCAACGCTATTGCTCCCCTTCATGGTCGCATCGTTGTCCTTCCCCATCACCGCCATTGCCCCGGCCATCGATCTCCCTCTTTAATGCTTTTTTGTTTTTCTATTCTCCTCTTTTTTATATGTCTATTCATACTCCATTAAATTATTGGAAAGAGAGAGAATTAAAAGATAAAAAATAGATAAAAGAGAGAGTTCGATGGCAAGATGGCAACGACGGCGATGGGTAGTGATGCAGAGTAGACGATGACGGGGAAACAAACCATGGCGAGAGGGATCAATGTCGCTGGTTATGAGCATTTTGAATGGCGTAGGATTTACGAACAGTAAACATGATTTTGATTTTTTTTCACTTTAAAACCGTCCTATATAGCTAGTTGGTTACATGAAGCTTTTTTAGATAAATAGGATGTAGGTAACCGAATTCTTAAAATTCTGTGGTTTAATTATTCAAAGAAAAATTCAAGAACTTAATACATTGAAATGGGAAAATTGAAGAACTTCATACTTTGAAATGGGAAAACTCAACGGTTTATTTATTCAAATTGATAATTCAAAATGGATAGTCTATTGGGTTTTTTCTGAACATCAAATATATCTAAATGCCAAAAATTTTAAAAATTTATAGGATCAAACAAGTGTGCCTTACATATAAATGTGTTGTAGTAATCAAGTTTATAAGACACTTTTTGGCATTATAAGTATTTTTTTAAGATAAGTTGGAAATACAGCTTTATATTAGTCCATATACGACATTATTCAAAAAGCTGACTTATAAAAATAAGTATTCTATAAAAAGGTAGAACAAGTTAAAATTGAAACCTAACATAACATTTTCTCTAAAAATGTTCTAAAAAGACTTGTTATAATTAATAAGTCCCAAATACTTCCAATTAAATATACTATTGTAAACCACAACGGTTGTGACGTGGTGATTGAGGTTGATGGATGTGTTGGAATATCTCATATGTCCAGGGTTCAATGTCAGCCGTACATAACAGTTATGGCCACTGAGTTTATCAGGGCTAGAGGTAGCCAAAAACCGGTCCCAGTCGGGTCGACCTGAATCGGTCTCGTTCCCAAACATTAACTTGGTAACCAGTCCCGGTCCCAGCCTCGACAAATAAAACACCTGGCCCGGTTAAGGTGAATGGTAACCAGTCCACGTTCCCGTCCCGGGCCAAGCCCAAACCGGTCCCTGTGGTTTACACGAAAATACGAAAATTGTCTGTAAACTTCAATAAGTGCAGTAAACATCCCTACTGTTTGCATTTTGCTTTGAAAGTCGTCCATCGTAGTTAACTCTGTTAAAAAAACTCAGTTAAATGAGGGGTATTTTTGCCTTTTTACACTTTTTTGTCTTTTTCTGTTAAAAATATAAAATAAAATTATATATATATATATATGTATATATATACATATATATATATATATATAGAGTCCCCTTATTATGAAACCATTGTATTTTATGAAACCATGAAACCAAGGGTATTTGGGTCTTTTTCTCCAAATAGGTAATTTTAGGAATATTCATAATTTTAGCAACAAACAAACTTTCTTAATTTTCTCAATTATCTTCATCTCTCTCTCTCCGGCGACCGACACTCCGGCGACCTCCTCCCACTCCGGCGATCTCCAATCCGGTGACTTCCTCCCACTCCGGCGACCTCCCCCAAATTCCGGCGAGTTTCATAATTTTTGCGAGTTTCATAAACAGTTTTTTCGTAAACAGTTTTTTTTTCATAATTTTCAAGTTTTATAAGTTTCATAAACCGTTTTTTTCGAAATTTTCACGTTTCATAGGAGAAAAAAACAGTTTTTTCATAAAACAGTTTTTTAGTAGATGAAAATCGATATGAAACCCAGAATCATGAATCATAATGAAACCCAAAATCGATATGAAACCCAGAATCATGAATCATAATGAAACCCAGAATCGATATGGAACCCATAATCGATATGAAATCAATATAAAACCGAGATTCGATAAGAAACCCAGAATCGATATGAAATCGATATGAAACCCAGAATATGAATCGATATGGTGGTGCATTCCTGCGGCGTTACCACGACCTCCGAGATGCTTGCGGTGTTTTCAGATACGCTGTAATCGACGCTCACGTGGATGTGCTTCTTACGGTTCTTCTATTTCATTAAAGAAATTACAAAAACCCGCCGGAAAAACCAAAGCTGGTAGCGGTTGATCATCGTACTTCCTCCACCTTCTGTTGCCGGTGGTTTGGATCATCATGGTGGCCGGAAATTTGATAGAGAGAGAGAGAGAGAGAGAGAGAGAGAAAGAGAGAGAGATTGAGGTAAATGTGGAGAAAGTTAGGGAAATAATCTAACCATAATTAGATTAATTCAAATTAATTGATGGATTTTAAATTTAAATACCTACAATCTATTCATAAACTACCCTTTCCTTAATTTTTTAATTAAATAAAATACAAAAATTCTCAACCGTTGATCAAAGGAAAAGACGGCCTGGATTAGGTTTCATCGGTTTCATGTTTGGGTGGTGGTTGCAGAAGAAGAGAGAGAGAGAGAGAGAGAGAGGGAGCTTCTTCTGCAACCACCACCCAAACATGAAACCGATGAAACCTAATCCATGCCGTCTTTTCCTTTGATCAACGGTTGAGAATTTTTGTATTTTATTTAATTAAAAAATTAAGGAAAGGGTAGTTTAGGAATAGATTTTAGGTATTTAAATTTAAAATCCATCAATTAATTTGAATTAATCTAATTATGGTTAGATTATTTCCTTAACTTTCTCCACATTTACCTCAATCTCTCTCTCTTTCTCTCTCTATCTCTCTCTCTCTCTCTCTCTCAAATTTCCGGCCACCATGATGATCCAAACCACCGGCAACAGAAGGTGGAGGAAGTACGGTGATCAACCGCTACCAGCTTTGGTTTTTCCGGCGGGTTTTTGTAATTTCTTTAACGAAACAGAAGAACCGTAAGAAGCACATCCACGTGAGCGTCGGTTACGGCCTGGATTAGGTTTCATCGGTTTCATGTTTGGGTGGTGGTTGCAGAAGAAGCTCCCCCCTCTCTCTCTCTCTCTCTCTCTCTATATATATATATATATATATATATATATATATCCCTTCTCTTAGGGTTTAGGGTTCACCCCCGTGAACCACCTTATCTCCCTTCTCTTATCTCCCTTCTCTGGTGGTCTTCTCGAGCCACCTTATCTTCTTTCTTTGGTGGTATTCTCCGGCATACTACAACACACATAAAGAACACACATACATATTTATATACATACACACTGCACACTTATTGGATGCCGGCATAATTGGATCCCGATTCTTTAGATGCAGAAGTATTATTCCATCGACGACGTCACTCTCGAGCTCCAAAAAGTTACAATTGAAGAAGTCGTTGTTTCTTCGCCAAGTCCACTCGGAACCCGTTCGATGCTTCCATTGGACCTTCACCAAACCAATGACCTTGTTACGCGAGGTTCTCGTCCTCCTGTCAAGAAAGGCAACCGGCTTTTCCACGTAATTAAGCCGCTCGTCGATCTGAACATCTTCGAGAGGTATTACTGCAGACTCATCCCTCACGCACTTCCGCAATTGCGAAACGTGGAAAGTGTTGTGAATCAAACTCAGTTCCTCGGGTAGCTCTAAACGGTAAGCCACTTTCCCCACACGGGCGATAATCCGGTAAGGCCCAATATAACGAGGCCCTAGCTTCCCCCGCTTATGAAACCGGATCACCCCTTTCCAGGGTGAAACCTTCAACAAAACATAATCATCCACTTGAAACTCTAAGTCGGATCGCCTTTTGTCGGCGTAGCTCTTCTGCCGACTCTGTGCAGTAACCAAACGGTCCCGCACCATCTGAATCATGTCGGTCGTCTTCAAAACAATGTCAGTACTCCCTAACACCCGATGACCAACCTCGCCCCAACAAACGGGCGTCCTGCACTTCCTACCGTACGACAACTCGTACGGCGGCATGCCAATACTAGAGTGATAGCTGTTGTTGTAGGAGAATTCTGCCAAAGGTAGGTACTGATCCCAACTACCTCCAAAATCGATGACACAAGCTCGAAGCATATCCTCGAGGGTCTGAATGGTTCGCTCGCTCTGTCCGTCCGTCTGTGGATGGAAAGCCGTGCTAAAGTGTAACCGTGTACCCATCTCCGACTGGAACTTCTCCCAAAACCGGGAGGTAAAACGAGTGTCCCTGTCGGAGACAATCGAAACTGGCACCCCGTGCCTGGCCACGATCTCACGTACAAACACCTCCGCAAGCTTCTCCGCCGAGGAGCTCTCCCTGATGGCTAAGAAGTGAGCACTTTTGGTCAGCCGGTCAACGATCACCCAAATGGCATCGTTCCCACGGGGAGTCCTAGGGAGTTTTGTTATGAAATCCATAGTAATCTTTTCCCATTTCCAAACCGGGACCTCCAACGGTTGCAATTTCCCATGTGGTCGTTGATGTTTCGCTTTGACCTTCCGACAGGTCATACATACCTCAACACATCTAGCAACATCTCGCTTCAGGCCGGGCCACCAGTAACCTTCACGCAAGTCTCTGTACATCTTTGTAGCTCCCGGGTGAATCGAGAACTTGGACTTATGTGCCACATCCATTAGTACCTGCCGGTTCCCACCGATGAATGGAACCCAGACCCTACCATGTCGAGTTAACAGCCCCCCAACTATCACGAACAAAATTCAGGATTTCCCCCGACATTCTTTCCCGCTTTGCATTTTCCTCCAAGACAGCCACCTCCTGAGCGCTTCCTATCGACTCCAGGATAGGTGTAACCACTGTCAATCGCTGACATAAACCCCTCAGTGGCTCACCGACCGGATGTCGACTGAGTGCGTCCGCGACCACGTTCGCTTTACCCGGGTGGTAAAGTATCTCGCAGTCATAATCCTTAACCACATCGAGCCACCTTCGCTGACGCATATTAAGGTTCTGCTGATCCATCAAGTACTTGAGGCTCTTATGGCCAGTGTAGATCGTACACTTGACACCATAGAGATAGTGCCTCCAAATTTTAAGGGCAAACACGACCGCTCCCAACTCCAGGTCATGAGTCGGGTAATTCGCTTTGTGGGGCTTCAGCTGCCTAGAAGCATAGGATATGACCTTGCCGCGCTGCATAAGCACTGCACCCAAACCCTGATGTGAGGCGTCACAATATACTACCAAATCATCCATGCCCTCGGGCAAGGTTAACACAGGAGCCTCGCACAAACGCCTGCGTAGCTCCTCGAACGCCTTCTGTTGTTCCTCACCCCAGCTGAAAGCCGCATATTTCTTTGTCAATCGCGTCATAGGCAATGCGATCTTGGAGAAATCCTGAATAAACCTTCGATAATATCCCGCCAATCCTAGAAAGCTTCGCACCTCGGTAGGAGTCTTCGGCACCTCCCACCTCATCACCGCTGAAATCTTAGCTGGGTCGACCATAATACCATCCTGGTTCACGACATGTCCTAGGAACTGGACCTCTCGTAACCAGAACTCGCACTTGGAAAACTTAGCATATAACTTATCTCGCCTCAATACTTCCAACACTTCTCGAAGATGCATCTCGTGCTTCTCCTCGGTCTTTGAATACACCAAAATATCATCGATGAACACAATCACCGATCGGTCCAACATCGGACTACACACTCGGTTCATGAGGTCCATAAACGCTGCAGGTGCATTGGTGAGTCCAAAAGGCATCACCACAAACTCGTAATGGCCGTACCGCGTACGGAAGGCCGTCTTCTCCGTGTCCTCACTCCTTACCCGCATCTGGTGGTACCCCGACCGTAAATCAATCTTAGAGAACCACGAGGCTCCCTGAAGCTGGTCGAATAAATCGTCAATCCTTGGCAAAGGATAACGATTCTTTACCGTAAGCTTATTCAGCTCCCGGTAATCTATGCACATCCGTTGTGACCCGTCCTTCTTCTTCACGAATAAGATAGGTGCTCCCCACGGCGAACAACTCGGTCTAATGAACTCCTTTTCTAGAAGTTCCTGCAACTGGGCGTACAGCTCTTTCATTTCCGGTGGGGCCAAGCGATAGGGTGCCTTGGCCACCGGAGCAGCACCCGGGATCAGATCGATCCGAAACTCTACCTGTCGCTCGGGAGGTATCCCCGGAAATTCCTCGGGAAACACATCGGTAAACTCCCGTACAACAGGTACGTCTTCCGCAGACTCCTTCGCTTCCCCAACCCGCGTGTCTATCACGTATGCCAAATATCCCTGCCCACTATGCTGAAGGTACCTCCGAGCTCTCGCAGCCGAACATATGGCCATAGTCCGTCTAGACGAATCTCCCTGTACTAACAGTTCTCCCCCGCTTGGGGTTTGAACTCGCACTTGTTTGTGACAACAAACGATCTCCGCGTCGAACTTATCCATCCAATCCATGCCCACAATCACACAAAGCTCCCGCATAGCAATCGGGATCAGGTCAATGGGAAACCTCACTCCTGAGATCTCTAAGGTGCACCCGCGAAACACGTCCATGACCGTCAAGGTCCTATCATCAGCCACCTCAACAACAAGAGGATAACGCAAATGTCCTACAACTCGGCCCAAACCCTGGCTAAAAGTGCGAGACACAAAAGAGTGAGTAGCCCCGCTATCAAACATCACAACCGCAGGCACCGAGTTAACTAGGAATGTACCTAACAAATAATTTAACCACAAGTAAATACATGACATGGAAGGGAAAGACAAAAAGAAAGAAGCAAGGGATATACCTGTAACCACTTTAGGCGTCGCCTGTGCCTCATCCACCGTCAACTGGTGAACTCTACCTCGGGCCGCTCCCGCCCCCGACTGACCAGCTCGACCATCAGTGATGCGCAACGGGGCATTCCCTGGAGTCCTCAGTGCTTCACTCCCAATAGCTACCCCTGCTCTCGGAAAGTTGGCCCTTACATGGCCCGTCTGATTACAGTTGAAGCAGACCACTAGCGGCACCTTACAATCCCGGCTAAGGTGACCGGGTTGGCCACACTTAAAACACCCCTCAACTCTCCTCGTTCCGGTATCCCTGGGCTTAAACCCGCCACTCCTAGAACCCGCGCGCGTATCTGTGAACCTCGACCGCTTCGGCACTGCCGAGATAGGCTTCACTGGCTGTGCCGCCTTCCGCTTCTTCGCTTGGGTCTCCAGCTCAAGCTCCCTCCTCCGAGCCGCGTCCATCATGGCATATAACGAAGCATACTGTGCTGTGCTAACAAATTCCCGGACCTCCGTGTGCAACATATCTTTATACCGCGACATCTTCATCTCTTCCCAGGCAGCATACTGGGGACAAAATAATGCCATCTCGGTGAATTTTCTGTTCATCTCCTTTACCGTCTCTGTTGTCTGTGTGAGCTCCAGGAACTCCTTAGCAATTCGCTCCATCTCTACGGGCGGTACATACTCTGCACGGAAACGAGTGACAAACTCATCCCAAGTCAAGGTAGTGCGCTCGGCAGGCGTCAATGCCGTGGCGCACCAATCCTTCGCGCCGTCACGAAGTAGGTTTACTGCAAAACGGACCTTTAGATTGTCCGGGCAGCCACTGGTCAGAAAAGCAAACTCCATGTCGGATACCCACCGCATGCTAGTAATCGGATTCGGGTCTCCCTTAAACTCTGGCGGGGAACAGGCAGAGAGATCCCGATACTGGAACTCTCGGGTACGGGGCTGACCCTCCGTAGGCAGTGGAATAGCTGCAATACGCTCCTCCAATAAGATCACCACCTCATCTCGAATGGCGGTGATGATCTCGGGAATCGCCTCCCCGATCACGTGAGATACCTCAGTAGCAATCAACTCCCTAATATGCTCCTCAGTAAGCCCTGCCCCAGCCTGCGGCCCAGCCGCGCCGTTCCTTCTAGTGTTGACCATTCTAGAAAAAGAAATTTCAGAGAGTTATTAGCACAAGTAGCTCACCCTACTACGCTCACGCTCCACTCCTTGGCTTCCTCGTGACTTTCCCCGACTCGAGCATGGATCCTGTGCTTCAGATAGTAGGAGCTCTGCTACTACCCTTCACACCTATCCTTACTCGTTTCGAGTCCTGTCCCGGGACGTCCAAGTAGTTGCTTACCACAATTAAACACATATGCCCATTCCGGCATATGTAACCACTTTTCCTAATTCCCTAGAAAAGTCATGTCACCCCACTACCCTTGCTAGGATGGAACGCCCACTAGCCCTGACGAGTCGCCTCGTAAACGCACAGTCGTATACAGTGGAACCAGATAGACATTCGAATATGAGATTCTATCCTACAACGGTTGGACTCAAACAAGAGTTGCGCAATAGAACAAAATCCAATATTCTAAGGCTATTCAGTTCCTACTGCATACCACCTAAGGTGCATTCACTTGACAACCTATCAAAGCTAGCATGAGTTCCTATTAGCAAGTAACAAACATACAGTACCATAAAGTCCACATAAGTAATCTAGCATGCACACACTATGCCTAGAAAGAGATAAATACACTAAGCTCCTTACCTTCCAGGTTGGCATCGGCTGACTGTACACACTGCGCCCACGATCACCGTTTCCCGAACGGGTTTTCTATTTTCATTTAATTTTTAAAAGATTTTAGTAAAAGAATTTAAAGATCTCTTAGCCGCAACTTGAGACCAAACACACCGAGATGTGCTTGATTCACTCAACCTGGCTCTGATACCAAGTTGTAACGTCCCAAAAATTACAAGGAATAAAAAAAATTGAAAACATGCACTTCATTATAAAACAACCATAATTTAATAATTCGAAATTTAATTGGAAATAACGTCGTTAACTCAATTAGCTAATAAAGTTTATACAACGGAAATTTTATGAACTAAAATCCAAAGGGTCGAAAGTGAAATTTTAAACAACTCTCGGCATTTCGCGCGTAGTGTGTGTGTACCGTCATGCTCGACCGCCACTCGCACCTGAAACCACAACAAATTGGGAAAAGGGTAAGCTAAACGCTTAATGAGTCCTACCACACACGCAGGTAGCAACCCCACGTATAACGCCCCCACCCGCAAGTAGGCAACATCACCACTACAATGAATATGAAGCCACATAATGATTCATGCATACATACAAACCTCGGTCCCACCGAGTACAAAAAATATAACAATACCAGCTCAGTCCCACCGAGCCCCCGGTCCCACCGAGTAAAGGTAAATAGTTGTACTAGCTCAGTCCCACCGATCCCTCGGTCCCACCGAGCCCCTCAGTCCCACTGAGGTGTACGCAAGCACAAATAATTCACATATAATTTCAACAATCACAGCTAAATCATCCCATCCAAATTGGTCCACGTAAACACGTAATAACACGTAATAACACATAGCACAAAAACAACGATATACATAAAATTCCTAACTACGCGGTGAGAGAACTCACCTCAAAGCAAAGCGACGCGCTCCCGAGCCGCAACACCAGCACGTCAACCTTCCTCACTTTTTCCACCTAAATACGCACTAAAAACGTCAACGGAAGGTCCCAACTCACGACACTTTTACTAGTTTAACAAAACTAAAATTCCAGCTTTTATACTAAAAACGCAGGTCTGTTCGGGACCCATTTTACCCCTGCTAAACTGATCAAACCAAAAATCTAATTCCACATTCAGGAAGTTCAATGTCTTACGGTTCCATGGACGTATCGCACGCGTCCTAACGATATTCCTAGCACTCTATAAGAATTTTACAAAAACACCTCTCAGAGCAGCTAAAACAGGACATGTCCGTATAAAATGGAAATTTGACACTAGCTATGGCCTGAACTGGTTTTTCCACAAAACATATAAAAGTTACTAGACTCAGAATGGGAACTTTTGGCCCAGTTCCATCCCAATCCGACATTCCTAGCAGAAGATATAGCTTTTACAAAATAGGGCAGAAACTGCACGATTTACATAAAATGATAACTTTTGAACTTGAACCCAATAAGTTATCTTAATCCAAACAGACCCACGAAGAAACATGACTTACTGAATTAGGGTTAACATGGGCTGAACAAAACCATGCACCACCCACTGCCGCCTCCGGCGGTGGTGGTGGCTGGCGGTATTCTCGCGACGAACAAAACGAAAAGACACGGAAAGGAAAACGAACGATTACCTCGCTGCAACTCCTCCTTCTTCCCGATTCCGGTAGCAAGCAGAGGCGTTCTTCTCCTTCCCGGCGTCTCTCACTCTCCGGCGAACACTCTCCCTCTCTCTCCTCTCGCCGGCGACCACACTCCCTTTCCCTCTCGATTTCTCTCTCGCTCTCCTGGTTTCTTTACTTCTCGGCTGAACACAACAACAAAAAAAAAGGAAGGGGGGTCTTAGGGTATGAGGAGATACCAGCTGTGTTAGCTTCAATCTTCCTAATCATAGAAATATTTAGAAGTAGTGAAAAATAGGCTAAGTGAAGAAAAGCCTCTTACAGAGGCTCTGCCGGACTTACCGAGGGCTCAAGATCAAGAATCTACAGAAGCTAAAGAGGCGCGCTACAGAAGCTCTGTCATACGCGCAAAGAAGAACAATATCTCAGAATATAGGAAAGACTGCTCCACAGAGAACCAGACCGCAGAACCTCTGTAACTCATTACAGAGCCTCTGTGGTCCTCACTGAAAGACTTGAAGATATTTATAATATCTTGCTACTGTTACAGGACCCGTTCATCAACTTGCATGGTAGCATGCCCTGTCCAACGTCGACGTGTCAAACTCTGAATGGACTCAATAGGGATTAGTACATAATAGACGTCTGCTGCATTAAATGCAATACAACACGTCTTACTGTTCATGCCGTTCTTGCAACTGTTCACGACATCCGTTCAACTATTCATCAGTACCGTCTGAATAGTAACATATGCTTTATGGTCCCCTTTAGAGTAGTATATAAGGAAGACTCATGTTGAGTTCTTCCTTATCAATCACTGAAAAATATCGAACATCAAAAAGAACACAAAAGCTTATTCACCTTAGAAAGTCATATCTGTTTTAAAGCTTTTCATACTCACGGTTCTTAAACCTGTTCTTGATATATATATTCAGTAAACTTTGAGATATAATATCCTGTTCACTGTTTATTTATACTTTGTTCTAAATCTATCAAACTTATCTGTTAGTTCTTCAAATACGCTTCCGCATCAAACATTAACTTGAACTAATAGATCTGATAATCTTGTTTAAAGCAAAACGGGAACCAACAATTGGTATCAGAGCAAAGCTTGATTTTCAATATCAAGTGATCCTCGTTTTACAACTTTTATTTGATAGATTACTTTCTTTCTCTTCATCACCATATTTCTGGATATTAGGTGTACCCAGAAAACCTTCCAAATCTTCATACTCATAAATCCTCCATCAGATTATCCTTTCCTCAAAATGACAAATACAAATAACTTTTTCACTGCTGGCTCATTAACCAAACCTCCTACTCTTCTTAGAGATGAGTATCCTCAATGGAAAATAAGAATGGTTCATTTTTTTGAGGGTACTGAAAAAATCTCAAACAATATCTATACAATCTTCCTCCGGTTCCTATGATAACTATGCCACGTGTACCAGCTACTGCTGAATCTCCTGTAATCCCTGAACATCAAAAACCTAAGCCAAAAGAAGAATGGTCAAATGAAGATAAGGCAGAAGATGAAGTTGCACAGAAAACAAAAAGAATACTGATCATGGCTATCCCCAACGAAATTTTTCAATCCTTAAATGCATGCGAAACAGCGCACGATCTCTGGAAAGAATTAGAAAGACAGTTGGAAGGGGGTGCTAAAACACAGAAGAACCGAAGGGCACAATACATAAACGAGTATCATGCCTTCAGAGCCTCTGCAACATAGTCTCTGCAAACAACATATGATCGGTTCAACTCTCTCATAAACAAATGCATAAAGTCTGGTATTCACAGAACCACGGAAGAAAATAACGTCATGTTTCTAAAGAGCCTGAACGATGAGTGGCTTCAGCTGTCTATGTCTTTACAAACAAATCAAGATCTAGACTCCTGGACACTCTCTGATCTATATGGAACACTAGCCGCACAAGAGCCTCAAATAGCTCAAGCTAAAACACTAACCATTGTACCATACGCATTGGTTAGTAAATCTACAGAGGCTACGGACAGACCAAGAAATGAGAGATCTACAGAAGAGAAAAAGAAGGAGAAAAAGAAGATAGTAATGGTTGATAGCGAAGAAGACGAGCTAATAGAGGAAGAAATAACTCTTGCGTCATTAGCTAAATCAATGGCTCTATTGACAAGAGAGTTTAGAAATAACCAAAGGAATTCTGGTAGAAGAGATGATGGAAGAAGAGAAGAATCAAGTGACCGACAGAGGTCAGACTACAGAAATGATGACCAACAGAGGTCGAGCGACAGAAGCTACAGAGGAAATGACCGACAGAGATCAAATGACAAGGTAGGCCACACACAAGAATGCTACAAATGTGGTAAGCCTGGTCATTACGCAAACGAATGCCGAACAGAGAAAGGTGGAGACCAACAGAAGTCCGAAGATCGAACTGGAAACACCTCCCAAGGTTGTTTCAGCTGCGGCAAGCCAGGTCATTTCGCACAAGAATGCAGAAGTAGACAAAATCGCCCACAGAAGGACTCCGCTTTTTACAAAAAGAAGGCTGAGTATTATGCGCAAAAATCCCTAATGGCGAACAAAGGGCATTCTGAGGCAAACAAGGAAGACTTCGAGTCAGATTCTACCTCTGACGATGAATTCCCCACCAATGCCCTGTTCTGTGGCATGGCAGAAGTTGACTCCGGCACTGACAATGAGGTATCCATTTCAAACTCTACCTCAAGTACTAATTCTGTAGATGATGATTTATTTAAACTTAACATTGAACTAAAAGAAATAAATGAAAGCATTCAGAAAAAGCTGACCTTTAATGAGAGAGAAGTAAGGCTTCTCACTCAAGAAAAAGCCAAAATCTTTGAAGAAAAAGAAAAAGTCGAAAAATATTGGAGCAAAAATATAGATCCTTTAAAAAGGCAAATTTCTGATTTAACCTATTCTTTAAAAATCAAAACAAAAGAACTTTCAGTTTCAAGAAGTGAAACTACAGACATAAGAGCTCTAAAAGAATACTTTCAAAAAGAAAGAGAGGTACTTTGGCAAGATCTTTTAAGAAGAGAAGTTTTACTTAAAAACTATAAAGATGCACAGAAGGTATATGAAAAGGTAAACTCTCAAATAGCAAGACGAGGTATAGGGTACAGTGATATTTCCTTAGGAGTTGAAAATAAACGACTAAAACCTCTGTCTTCTCTATTTGTTTTGGGAAAAACTAACAAACCAAACTTTCCAAACTTACTCTCTGTAAGTAAATGGGTTAAACTCTCTGCAGAACCTCACTCAAGGAAACATACAAAGATGATCAATGTGTGGTTTGAAAACACTGATTCATCATCTTCAACCTTTGTCAATAGAGGAATCAAACCAAAGAAATATCTGAAAACACAAGATCAGATTGGTATCTTTAAGTTTGGTAAACCAGAAACTCAAACACAGGTCGCTTTTGTCTGTATGATAAATGACGAAAAGAAATTATCTGCAAAAGCTCCTGAGTTTAAACCCATCTTTTCAGAAGAAACACTTCAAAGATCAATTGAAAAGGAAATTTTGAAAGTTTTGAAATCAAATATTTTAGAAAATTTCTATACATCTTCTATAGATCAAAAACTCGCTGAAGAGATCTCATCAGAAACCTCTGCCATTTATGAAAGTTTTTCTACAGAGGAAGAAAGCTCGTACGATACATGCTCGGAAAATCCAGCCTCTGTCGAAAGAAATGACTCAAACTCTGTATATGAGGACGATTCAGCCTCTGACGACTCAGAGACTGATTTTAAATCAGGGATAATTCACTGTGACACAGAGGATGTTAAATTCTCCTCTAAAGTTCTTAACAGAACAATTTCTCCAAAAGAGAAAATCACAGAGATACCTATCTGTCCAGATTTTCTCAAAATGTGTATACAAGTCAAAACCTCTACAGAGCTTGAAAATCTGAAAAAGGCCTCTAAAAATCTTAAAAGCTTCAAATTTTCAAAACCTTTAAGGAAAATTAAAGAGAATCCCACTTGGCAACAAAAGGGAAAATGGCCTAAAGCTAACAAATCTTTTTCCTCTGTGACAGTGAAGAAAGATGTTCACCACAGAAGAAAGTCACAGAAGGAAGGAACTAGACAAGACTTTTGCAAACAACATTCTAGTATTCATAGATCTTCTTGTAATAGGAAATCTAATGTTAAGAAAGAATGTAATGCCTATGTGGCTCAGTTTAATGAATTCAATGAAAAGTTCAAACAAATCACATCTCATATTCAATACTGTCATTGTTTTGATCTTATGTTTAAATTGAATAAACACTTCTCAAGTCCAGATTGCTTTCTCACCACTGAAATTCCAAAGTCGGAACCTAGAAAGAAACAATCTGATTTTCCTACAAAAGATAAAATGTATTTCAAGAATGCTAAGGCAAACTTGAAAAATTCTAACAATATTGGACCCATGTGGATATGGGTACCTAAGTCTCTGTGATTGTCTTACAGAAGCAACATGTGCCAATTTTGTATCTTGACTCCGGATGCTCAAGGCACATGACTGGCGACAGAAGATTACTATCCACATACAAAGAAACACACGATGGTGGATCTGTAACTTTTGGAGACAACATGAAGGGACACATCAAAGGCTATGGAGTCATACAGAAAGAAAATGTCTCTGTATACAAAGTTGCATATGTGAATGGCCTCAAACACAACCTACTAAGTGTAAGTCAACTCTGTGATACAGGATTCGATGTGTTATTCAAAAGAACTTTCTGCTCTCTACAAAGTGAAAACACAGAAATGGAACTTTTGCGAGCTGAAAGAAGAGGTGATCTATACCTAATGAATTTTACTTCAAAATCCAAGGACAAAGTTTGCCTAGTAGCTTGCAAAAGTGAAGAAGCTTGGTTATGGCACAACAGGTTCTGTCACTTAAACTTTCACACCTTGGATAAACTAGTAAAACTCAATCTAGTTAAAGGTTTGCCAAATGTTAAATTCAATAAGGATCACTTGTGTTCGGCCTGTGAAATGGGAAAACACAGAAGGGCTTCCCACAAAGGCAAAACAGACGTGTCTTGCACTAGGCCTCTGTACATGCTACATGTCGACCTCTGCGGTCCCATTGCTATACAGAGCCTAGGTGGCAAGAAACACATACTTGTCCTAATTGATGAGTATTCACGTTTCACATGGGTTGAATTTATTAGAAAGAAATTAGATGTTCCAATTATATTGATAAATCTAATGAAAAGAATCCAAGTTCTTTATGACTGCAGAATACAGAAGTTAAGAAGTGACAATGGCACAGAGTTTAAAAACTGTGTCATTGAAGCCTATCTTTCTAAAGAAGGAATATCACAGAACTTCTCTGCCGCTCGCACTCCACAACAGAACGGTGTAGTCGAGAGAAAGAATCGAACACTTGTGGAGGTCGCAAGAACTATGCTATCAGCATGCGGATTATCAATGAACTTTTGTGCAGAAGCAATTTCTACTGCATGTTATACACATAATCGTTCAACCATTGTGAAAAGACATCTCAAGACGCCTTACGAATTGCTTCACAAAAGGCGGCCAAACATCAAGTTTTTCCATGTATTCGGATGCAAATGCTTTGTTTTAAACGACAGAGATTCAAGAGGGAAGTTTGAAGTAAAAGTTGATGAAGGCAAATTCATTGGATACTCTGCCACTTCCAAAGCCTACAGAACATTCCTTACAAAGTCTCACAAGATTGTAGAAAGCATCAATGTTTCTTTTGATGATTCATTCCAAATGACTTCTGAACAAATCAGTTCAGAACTCGGAATTAAAGGGAAATCCTCTGACATCTCAAAAACAAAAGAAGATTTGGATCTTCTATTTTTAGAGATGTTCAACAATGACATTGATCCTTCTGTTGGAACCATCAGAATTTCTGAAGAACCATCCTCTGTCGGACAAAATCCTACAGGTATGACTCTAACAGGTCCAAATAATGCTTCATCTTCTTCTATAAATACTACAGATGCAATTGCCGAAGAAGAACATGCAGAAGATGAAACATCAAAAAAAACGACCACAGAAGTTGCTGAAAAACAAACTCCACAATCCCCAGAAGAACCAATTACAGAGGAAATCGAGGACCAAGACTATACGTCCTTAGAGGAACAAACCCCACCACCACTCATACCAATATTTTCACAAACGGTAGAATCAACTACCAAGGCACGAAGATCGACAGAGGCTACACAAGAAGAAACACAAAAGGCCGCTGACGAAAGGTTCGAGGACATTGATGATCATCTTCCACGCACAACTCAGTGGACAAAAAGCCATCCTTTAAGCCAAATAATCGGAGAACCTTCTGACTCAGTAAAAACCAGGTCTGCCACTGCTAATTTTTGTTTTTTACTAACTTTATCAGTGTGATAGAACCAAAGAAGATTTCTGAAGCCCTAGATGACCCAAATTGGGTAGACGCCATGCAAGAAGAACTTCTGCAGTTTGAGCGTAACAAAGTATGGACTTTAGTACCTCTGCCACGAGGGAAACATGCCATTGGGACTAAATGGGTCTACAGAAACAAGAAGGATGAAGATGGAGTGGTCATCAGAAACAAAGCAAGATTAGTAGCAAAGGGATATAGACAAGAAGAAGGCATAGACTACGATGAGACTTTTGCCCCTGTCGCACGACTCGAAGCAATAAGAATATTCTTAGCCTTCGCAGCCCACAGAGGTTTTAAAGTCTATCAGATGGACGTAAAATCAGCTTTTCTAAACGGTGAAATCCAAGAAGAGGTTTACGTAAATCAGCCACCAGGGTTTGAAAGCTCAAAGTTTCCAAGGCATGTATACTACCTTGAAAAGGCTCTATACGGACTGAAACAGGCTCCAAGAGCATGGTATGAACGACTTTCTACCTTCCTTCTAGTCAATGGCTACAACAGATACTACCTTATTCTATAAACATAAAAAGGGTGAGATAATGCTTGTACAAATCTATGTGGATGACATAATTTTCGGGTCTACTAATTCAGAAGAGTGTAAAAGTTTTGAAAAACTCATGCAGAGTGAGTTTGAAATGAGTATGATGGGAGAATTAACATTCTTCCTCGGACTTCAAGTCAAACAAACTTCAGAGGGAATTTTTATAAATCAAGCCAAATATGTCTCTGACATTCTGTCAAAATATAAACTCTCTGATACCTCTGCAATGAAAACTCCAATGGCCACTGGAAATAAGTTATTCTTAGATCCAAATGGTATCTCTGTAGAATGCACTCTCTACAGAGGCATGATTGGATCTCTGTTATACTTAACAGCAAGCAGACCTGACATCATGCATGCCACATGTCTTTGTGCACGTTATCAAGCTAATCCTAAGAAATCACATTATGATGCGGTGAAGAGAATCTTTAGATACCTAAAGGGGACCAAAAATCTCGGTCTCTGGTATCCACAGAACTCTGGTTTTAGTCTTAAAGCTTATACAAATTCAGACTATGGAGGATGCATGCTCTACAGAAAGAGTACCTCTGGGAGTTGCCAATTCCTAGGTGGTAAACTAGTCAGTTGGACCTCCAAGAAGCAGAATTGTGTCTCAACATCCACTGCAGAAGCTGAATACGTTGCTGCTGCTAGCTGTTGTTCTCAGGTTCTATGGATGAAAACTCAACTAAAAGACTACGGCCACATCCTATTCAAAATACCCATCTTCTGTGATTCCAAAAGTGCCATTGCTATCTCTGCCAATCCTGTGCAACACTCAAAAACCAAGCATAACGATATAAGGTACCATTTCTTGAAACATCATGTTGAATACGGTACAATCGAAATGCATTTCGTACCAACAGAATATCAACTCGCTGACTTACTCCCCAAAGCACTAGACGAGAAAAGATTCAACTTTTTGGTGGGTAAGTTAGGAATGATAAACATGGTGTGACAATCCTCTGTAAGTATAGCTTTATCTTCTGTAAATAAATAAATGTCTAGTATTACTTAAGTTATTGCTTTGGTTGATTTATTTCTGTATGTAAATAATTCATGAGAACTCAGAGCTTCTGTGGGTCAATTCAGAACTTCTGATGACCCTTACAGAACCTCTGGTAAACATGACCTATGCTCAAAACAAATTTTATCATTCTTTGATCCAAGATTAGATCAAGGGGGAGCAAAAGGAAATCACTTGATCTAAAGAGGTGATTAGATCAAGGGGGAGCAAAAGGAAATCACTTGATCTAAAGAGGTGATTAGATCAAGGGGGAGAAAAAGGGACCCTGAAATGATCTACAGAGGTAAGTCTTTCAAAGGAAAGCCAAAGAAGAATGTCGATAATTCTCCATCGACAGAAGTCAGACAAACTGCCGAGAACAGAAGAACCAAAAGGTATGTCTCTCGCACAACAGGTTTTTGGAAAACAGTTTTCTAGGACAAGAATTGTCAAAAATGTCCTAAATATACTGTGAATAACATTTCAAAAATCAAAAGCTCAAAAAGTTTCACAAAATTCGAATTAGGAGAAATTTAAGGTCATAGAGCTTCTGCTGAGCTCAACAGAGGTTCTGCAAGAAATATGCTATGTGATCGCAAATTAACCCTCTATCGACCTTTTGGAATGTTATCTCGGAAACCGAAAACACACACCATGACCTTCTCGAACAAACTGTTTTTCATAACAGTTTTCTCGGACACAAACTTTCAAATATGTCCGAAAAACATCTCTTAAACCAGATCAAAAATTGGATGATCAGAAAACTTAATAGAATTTTAGTCATGAGATTTTTTCCCTCATAGAGCTTCTGCTGGCCCTCACAGAGCTTCTGCAAGTTCCAACAGAGCCACAAAACCTCTGCGAGCAAATTTCTTGACTAAAAATCCTATTTGATCCTCTCCAATATCTTTACAAACATTTTGGTTAAAAGAAGAGCCCACAGAAGTCATGATAACAATGAGATATATGAGAGAGAAACATCAAGCTTTTCAAGATCACAGAACTTCTGGAAACCACATAAGTTCTGTCAATCTGTTACTTGGGCATTTCTATAGTAATAACGGTTACTTTTAACTGAGAGTAAAACTCATGTGGCTAAGAACAACCCCACGCGCCTAGCATTAATGGGCCACGCACGATGTCCTGTCATCCTCTGACAAGGCCTACGTGTCCCATTTTCATTGGGCGTATATGGAACGTTTTCTGTGGAAAGTTGAACCCGCCGTTCTAACTTGAGTACGGATTCCAAATTTTAATCCAATGCCATATATTTCACTCTTTCGAATTCTACTGTTTTACCCTCCTATAAAAACCAAGCTTACTCTCTCATAAACTTTTTACAAACTCTATCTTCTTCTCCGGCGAAACCCTGCAAAAGCTTGCATAAATCCTATTCTTCAAATCAAATGGCTTCATCTTCTCGAGCTATATCCTCAGAACAGTCTCCGGCGAACTCACCAGAACATTCACCTGCTCATTCTGAACATTCAGAAAACCCCAACCTTGCCCAAAACATTGAACTAGAAGATTCCGACGATTCAGCAGACTTTGCTCCGACCACACATCTTCAAAACTTCATAGCAAAGGATCATTTCGAAAAGGTACTACCAATCAAATCCAACAACTGCTATTTGGTCCCCTCACCCACTTCTTTCGGCGAAGCCCACGCCATTCTTCTGAACATAATGGAAAATCACATCCTCTTCCCTCTACTCTCAAGAACCCCAAAGAAAATACCAGTCAGATATCTGAACCAGTTTTGGCAGAGCTGCCGATTTGATAAAGACGACTCTATTATCAAAGGGTACATTTCAAGACCTGACAAATCTGAACATCTTGAAATCAAGTTCAACAGAACAATGTTCTCACTTGAGTTCAACCTACCCACGAGGGGTCTTCTTGGTTTAAAGAAATATGCAAAGCAACCAACAGACGACGAGCTCTGCCGATTCGTGGAAATGCTTGGGTACAACACACAATTACGGAAGAGAAATGACTTCCGCAGAGGCAGATTACCACCTCTGTGGAACACCTTGTTTTCTATACTTAACAGATGCCTGACAGGGAAGATAGGCAGCATTGACCAGACCTCGCATCAGATCTTAACCATCATGTATGGGGTGTACTATGATCTTCCACTTGATTATGCGACAATAATGATGCAAGAGATCATCAACACCATTGACAGAAAGAACAACACCAAACGGGTCAAAGAGAACGATCCCAACTTTCTACCACCTCTGCAATTCCAAAGAATATTGGGAGTATTGTTCGAACCTCTGTTGCTGATACAGAAATGGCCAATGGAAGGGCCAATTCCCAAACAGTTCCCAATGAGAAAAATGTCCCCACTGATCATATAGATGGTTACTTACACTGCAGACCTCTGTCAAAGAAACTTCTAAAGTATGCCTCGAATAAAACCCTTAAGAAAGAGTATATACGCGATCATAGAACTCCTAAACCGAGTTCTAAGACACCCCCGCGTTTAGGTGTCCCCCTAGGAACAATGACTGCAGAACCTCTTTCCACTCAAGAAGAAAAGGATCACAAATTAGCAAAACACATGGCTATTCAACTTAGCTTCATAGCCAAACGTGCAGAACTTCTGGGAAAGAAATCTTCTTCAAAAACCTCTGCATCTACTCCAAAAGCAAAGAAGAGAAAAAACTGCAGAAGGAACCTCCACAAGCGCTGCAGAAGATCAACCCTCACCTCCTCATGCCATAGAAATTGGCTCCTCTGCTCCTCCCTCTTCTCCAAAACAGAAGAAGAAAAGAAAATCAAAAACCACAGAGGAAGGGGCACCAAAACCCAAGAGGAGGAAAACCAAAAAGAAGCATGGTAAATCACTTGATAAATTGGTTACCATTGCAGAAGAGGAACCCGCACTAGAAGAAACCGCAGAAGAAAGAACTGCAGAAGAAGATGCAGAAGAAGGAATGGCAACAGAGGAATATCAATCACCCTATCAATCTCCAGATAGATTTGCTCACCAAGGAGATCTGAACGACTTCCTACAGAACCCTGACATTGCCAACACCCTAAATACAGCAGGGTGGACGACACAACCTCTCGACCACCACTCCCCAGAAGAATAATATTTCTCCATCTCTGGCATTGACACACATCTGCAAGAAGATGACACAACACCCAAAGATCAACCAGCTAACACACCTGTTATTCTACAGAACCCTTTCATTCAGGGATTGGACGTCCACAGAAAAAGTCCAAACCCAGCTTCAGAAGAAAAAGAACTAACAGAAACTGAGTGGAATAGAGGTGAAGTAACAGAGGCTTCTGAGACAAGGATAGAGGTCTCAGAGGTAGATTCAGATGAAGAAGAAGCTGTCTGGATACGAAAAGGTCTTTATCATCCACATGTCATGAGATTATATGGCTCTCATCAAATGTACGACTTCTTACGCACAGAGCAAGGAACTTCAACAGAAGCAAGGGAAGAAGCACCAAGCCGTAGGATAGCTACAGAGGCTGAAATAATAGACAGTGATGTAGTGCTTGGGTGCTTAACAGAGGAAGAAACAAGAAAAGATGCCTGGATTAATAGAGGCACACAACCACAACCAACTCCCAGTGCAACCCACATATCTAACTCCGCAGGTCTAGCTGCAGAAGGAGTTATTGAAAAAGAGCAGCACAGCTCGATCCAAACCCAACCCATCCAGCCAGAAGTCACTCTTTCGACTTCTGCGCCCACAAAAACCGGGGAATCCATTCCAAGGGAGTCTCCTCAAAGAGACTCACCTATTGTTCGTGATCAATCGCCCCAGATCACACTAGAACACCCTACAGAGGAATTCGTTTCCTCTGCCACGCACACATTAGGGCCAAATCTTCTTTCAGAGAGAAGTAGTGAGCATAGAGACGAAGAGACTCTAGACAAGTCTCCTAGTCAACAGAAGGACATTCCAATACCCACCTCTGGAGTGGATTTGGACACTGTTCTTCACAGAACTTCTGTAGAGATCGAAACTCAGGTTTCTTCTCAAGGATCAGAAGGAAATCCTTCCACCCCCATCGTACAAACAAGGGTGAACGAAGGTGTCCCAGGAACAGGGACTCACTCTGGAGACGAATGTGTTCCTCCAGAGGTTACACAAGGAACACAAGTATCAAGGGATGAGTTCCAAACCCTTGTCACCTCTATGAACCAAACAATGAAAGAGTTGCAAAGCTCTTTCAAATCTTTTGCAGAGACAACATCGACGGCTATCCTGAAACTAAACACCAAAATGGACAATCTGTCCACAGAGGTAAAATCTGCCATCGCAACGATGAAGTCTTCTGCCGAAACTACTGCCAAAGATACAGCCACCTCTGCCGCTCAAGAAATCGGAACAAATGCAACTTATGCGTTCAAGGACTCTGTCAAAAACTTCCTTGAACAAATGAATACGCAATCCAACAGAACAGAGGGCATTACTCCTGCAGATCTACAGAATGCCCTAAAACAAGTACAAGCAGAGGCAATGCGCAACACGACAATGATGCAGCCAAAAGACTACATGACCAGAGCACAGCTAACAGAGCTAGGATAGAACGTCATAAACCAGGTCACATAATTCATTGTCTCCTTCACAACAGCAAATGCCAACTTTGTCAAGGATTTCAGAAAAAGTGTTGGCAGAATGCGTTTTAAAACAGAGGCAGAGCTTGCGACTCTACTTGGCCTCTGTGATGACGTCTGTGCAAAGTTGATAGTGTAACACCCGGAAAATCCTTGTGAATAAAAATAGTCCTAATATTTCTTTATATTTTGACTTCTTAGATTATAATTGATTTCCTAAGTAATTTCCGTGATTGTCACTTATTATTTGAGAACTCCCGATAGAAATCAGTAAGTTTATTCCTTAAGGAAATAAATGAAAAATAGATGATAAAGTTAAATATTAGATTTTATGGATTAGTTGGATGGGTAATTTGAATACGAGTCCAACGGTTCTTTCCGGAGCAAAAACGGAGTTCTAACGAAGAAGTTACGGCCAAATTAGTAGAAGTTGGAAGATTTGGCAAACAGAAGCTGGCGCCAATGGAGTGGCGCCGATCCATCGGCGCCGACGACTGGCGCCAATTACCTGATGTGCCAAATAGAGGGTTAAACCCACCCCTTAGTCATTACTCATCTCACTTTTCACTTAGAACTCTCAAAATCGAAATTTAGCTCTGCTCCTCATCTTGCAAACGATTTCTTCATAAAACCTAAGGTAATTTCATCTCTTAATCCTAATCTTATCCAAGTAAGTGTTATATGAATCTTAACAATTAAACTTCAAATAGGGCTTGCAATATTCATCTTCTTCTTGGAGCAATTAGGTTCAAGTATTCAAGTTAGGGTGTTAGCAATTGAAGAATTAAAGGTGAGTAACTTGAAATTAATTGTTTGTATTACATTTATATACTATTCCTCATCTTGATTTTGGTATAGTTAATGGGAAATCTTGAATAATATGCTCTTAATGGTTAAGAGGGAAATAAGAGGAGTTCAAGTAAGTTAATGTGGCTAAATTGTGTTTATTACTTTGTATGCCATAATAAATGTTGATGTTAAGAGTTTGGTTGGATTATATATCCATAGTATGTGATATTGAGATGATGACTTAATAGATGTCTTAATAATGAATTGATGGCTTAATGGTCCAAATGGATTTATTCTTGAAATGTAAACATGGTGGTTTATTGTTGAATTCTTATGGAATGTGAATTAATACATGTGGATGTATATGAACTACATGGAAGTAGTATAGATTATGATAAATGGTTGGACCATTGCTAAAGTGATTAATATGCTTTGAATCTTATTTGGAGTAACATATTTGGTATTCACTTAATTGGAGGAGCACCTAGTATGCATTGGAAGATATATTCATACATACCGTGGGGTAAGTGTATTTCGTTCATACCTTCGGATACCGTGGAGTTTTTCGTTGTGTTATGCCTTGTGACAATGCCGTGGGGTATCGATCAAGGTATATCTTCGATTTTGATGTAACTGGGTAGCGATATGGACCTTCTCCATGGAATCCAATTTGTGAATGTATCGAATTGTTATTCCTACATGCTATGATTATGCTCTATGTGTTATGTGTAAACCTCACTTTGGCTTTAAAAGCCTAACACTTGTTATGTGTTTTATATGTTACAGATATTAGTGGTCCCGGATACAAGAAGTTTAAACTGGGGTTGTGAGCATGGGATCATTGTTGGAGAGTTAAAGATTCGAAGAATATGATAGAACCTTCCGACACCTTTTGTTATCTGATAAGCTAGTGGTCCATTACTAGTCGTAATTAACTAAATCTTCGTATTAATGGTTATGTAATGATTTATGTATACTTTTACTTTAGTAATGAGTACCACTCTTCCGTTTTATAGAAGTTTTTGTTAACCCCTGTTTTGGGGTGTTACAAGTTGGTATCAGAGCTTTAGTTTAAGTGAACTAAGTATGATGAGGAAATACTTAGACTTAAGCTGAGATGAATTAAGTTATGAATCGTGAGAGTGGGTAGAAGTATTAAGATGTGATGGCCTTAGGGTCGACAGAAATACGTGAAATTAGTACGGTAACGACGGTAATGAGGATTCTCATGTATGATACATTCATAATCGTAATTAGCTACTGTTATTATGAATATATTGTTACATAAGCATACTTGTTTCTAAATTGTTCTGGTGACTAATGATCGGTAAGGTACGTTTTGTGTGTCTATATTCATATAACCATTTCTCAGGGTTATTTTTTTGTTTTATAGCATAATGATGGTAAAAACGCCACCAAGGTCTTTCAATTCTTTAGAGGACATATCGGTAAATGATCGAGGATAGGAAGGACAACCTGGAACTGGCGGGACTCATGAAAATCCGCCGAGACAACTTTAAATAAGTGGATTAAAATGTGTGGAAATAGAATGTAAGATGTTTGATCAAGATGGGAATAGTATGAAATGGTTGAGTAAGTGAGCCTTGGAAGGCATGTATAACAAGTGTTAGAAGGTTGAGAGGGTAACCACTGGTTGAAAATAGGGCGTCAATGATAAGTTGCGTGAGTTAAACGATAGACCTTGTTTAAGCAAATAGCCTTCAATTGCAAGCAGAGTTTTATGCATGGTGTCCTCGAGTGTGTGTTACCTGGGTTTTTGTGATTTCAAAACAAATGCATAAATAACAATTTAGTTGATGATGAGTCAGTAGGTACACGTGGGTATTTAAAGAAAGAGGTAATACCATTTACGTCGCGCAGTCAAATTTTGAGTTTAGTAATTTGCAAAATACATTATACTTTACAAGAAAAGTTAAATATAGATGGGTGTGAGAACCGACTAGCTTATTTTGTGTCGGTAATTTCTTGCAACTTTTGTCGTATGAAAAGATTTTCATTAAATATACTACGGTCATAACAATATCGTTTTGGTTGAAAAAGATTAAGTTTTGCGGAAAGTAGTATGCAAATGATTCTCTTGATCGTGGTGTAGTACACTAAAGTTATAAGAATCTTGGGGTCATGTGTACCCAAGTTGCTTCAAGTGTTGTTCTTTTAAAGGAGGAAATGTGTGAAATAATACATTTAATACATTGTTATGTATGAAGGTTATGAACGAACTAAGTCGTAAAATATTACTATAAGCTAAGAAAGAACTCTGAGAATGGAGAGGTGTTGGATAAACCATGGGAGAATGTTTGTAAGTTTTGGTAATGGTGTTTAGGAGGAAGGTGAACAATGGGAGAGTTGAAAGTGGACTTTAGCGTCGGTTGTAAGAAGGTCTATACCCTTGTTTGGTAACTAGAAATACAGTTGGCAAGGGACAGTAGTGTCCGGAGGAAAGATTAGTAGTAATCAAGGTGATGGAATTAGCAAATTGCTATGAGTAGTGTGGTGAGACAGTAAGGAAATACCCTCGACGTTAAATAAGAATTTATGGTGATCTTGTGATATTAGTATTGCAGAATAAGTTTGAAATGAAGACGATGAGATGTAAATTGTATTATGTTTTGTCGAAAGGATTAAGTTCAGTCCTTGTTGATGAATAGATTAAAGAAGTATCGATAGGTCGACTATTGACATTGAAGTCGACAGTTGTGTTGGATGTATGAGGCCTTTTGCCTGTCACAGGGTGCGGTCTGGGTGCGTCCCGCGTATGCCTGTGCGGGCAGGAACAAAACCGTGAGCGGTGCTGGCATGCTGTTATGCAGAGGGTATCCGTAAAGCGGACAATATCGTGTACGGTGGACTTGAGAATGTTACAGAATGTTATAGAATGCGGACAATACATATCTTGTGAAACACCACATATGTGGATTTTGAGTGATTGGCGAATAAATCACGAATAGAAAAGGTTTTGGTTAAATTGCTACAGAAGTAAAAGTTAGGTGGTCAAAATACGCTTTTAGAAGTTTATTGTGGTTGTGCAATAATTTTGGTGTGGTATATGCTTAATCGCATTTTTAGTGTTGGTTTAACTATTGGTCTTATGTGTGAGGACAGTTTGATGGTCTTGTATTTTTAGTACCTTTGGGACTAGTGACCTATGGCAAAATAATAATATATATATAAAGATATATAAATATATTGTGGAGTATATAGAGTTGTACATATGTGTACATATAGATACATATATGAATTGACTTCATTGGGAAAGTAGCAATGAAGGGGTCGTGAGATTATCATGTCTCGAGGCGTGTGTTGCATGATGTGGGATTAGATGTATTTTAAATTTCATGAGTTGATAACTGATAAATGATCAATAGACCCTTTGAGCAGATGGCTTGGTTTTAAATTCGGTTGAGTCTTAAGGGTATTCGTCGGTTTAATTAACTTGACATAGGCTTGAGGGTTGGAATTACATGAATTGTATTATAATTAAAGTTTACGTAATGTGAATACATTAATTTCTTCTTTTGAGATCATGTATGAATGTCAAGTTAGAATCGGAAGATTAAAAGTTGAAGGATCACCTTGTGGGGGGGTGTTAGGATAGTGAAAGACTATTGTTGTAGATGAATATTCTACTTATGATGTAGATGGTTTATATATAATGAAGAAATAGGCACGAACATAGTAAGGGTATGGACTATGTCGATTTGTGATGTAGTGTGCACTGTATATATAATGGTTTGGAGTCACAAAGAAGTAATAATAAGTGATAAAGAGGGGACATTAGATGAAAGTCTTTTCGGGGATTCCAGATGAATAGTGCTAGTTGTCAATAAAGCTGTTGGAATATGTGGTTGTAAGATGGTGTAGTGATTTTGCTATTATTGGAATAGAATGTTGAGCGGTAGTATGAGTTTATCCAAAGTGATTTTGGTTGTGTGAGTCGCTAAATAAGTTTATGATTTTGAATCATAGGAAGTTTAATAAAGATGAGAAAGTGTTATCGGTATGTGGAAAAGTTGGGGAAAAGAGACAAATAATGATTGGAGGTTAGTACTTCATGCTAACGTAGGAAGTAATGATAGAAAGGTCGGACCTAAGAATGTAGTTATACTATAGGTTCAACGGAATTATCACCTTTGATATAAAATATTTTAGTGCTTGGTTGCAATGTGGTCGCATAGTACGATATTGATGTGAGGAAGTGGTAGTACTTTTTACTTAAGAAACATGTGGGTCATAGATGTAGTGATGGGTGCCGTAGATATAGAAGTATTCAAAAGTGGTGAGTATGCCCAATTTAAAGTGAGTATGGATTTTGAAGCATCATACGTTAATGTTATTTCGAGATATGGAAATTGAGATGTGGATGATGACGGTATGGAAGACTAGGCAATAGTCGGATAAAGGTTTAATGATAAACGGTTACTTTAAAGAGGCTTACAAATCTAAGTTGGGGAGCAGTTAATGAGGAAAGAAGTAAGGTTCAGGAAATATGAAAGATGAATCCTTGTTCCTTCTAGATTTTTATTTGTGAATAGAACCCATGTGTGGGTTTGGTTAAAGTACAAAGGTTGGTGATAATTAGGTGTCAACTTTTGGGTTTAAGGCCAAACACCTTTAGTGTAATCGGGAAATTGTAGCTGATTTTAAAAAAAGAATGATGGTGATGGTAGTAGTAACCTTAAGATACTCATTTGTGATGAGTGGTTTTAGTGAACTAACCTTTGTGTATGATTAGTGAACCTGTCCGTTTGATGATTAATTATTGAGATGGATTTTGGAGTCTATTAGAGCTCTTTGAATGAGAATGGCCGTTAACGATAGGGGCAATTGAAATTAGAGATTCGGTTGGTCTCAGTATTAATTGAGCCTTAAATTGATTTAGAGTTAGAAACTGAAATCAAGATGTATAGAACATTTTAAGGTTGGGAGATGACTGAAGTCGTATGGTTGGGAGTTTCTCTATGGTTGGAACGTTTATCTATACATGAGTACAACGTATGTGTAGGGGCTTTGTTAATAAACAATTGTTCGAAGAATTGTCTTTATAGACCGTGTGGATAGAACTTAGATTCCTGTCAGGAATTGTTGAATTTTGGTCGACGGTGAGTCGGTTGACTTTGGGTAGTAAAGGATATAGATTTCGAGGACGAAATCATTTTAAGGTTGGGAGAATTGTAACACCCGGAAAATCCTTGTGAGTAAAAATAGTCCTAATATTTCTTTATATTTTGACTTCTTAGATTATAATTGATTTCCTAAGTAATTTCCGTGATTGTCACTTATTATTTGAGAACTCCCGATAGAAATCAGTAAGTTTATTCCTTAAGGAAATAAATGAAAAATAGATGATAAAGTTAAATATTATATTTTATGGATTAGTTGGATGGGTAATTTGAATACGAGTCCAACGGTTCTTTCCGGAGCAAAAACGGAGTTCTAACGAAGAAGTTACGGCCAAATTAGTAGAAGTTGGAAGATTTGGCAAACAGAAGCCGGCGCCAATGGAGTGGCGCCGATCCATCGGCGCCGACGACTGGCGCCAATTACCTGACGTGCCAAATAGAGGGTTAAACCCACCCCTTAGTCATTACTCATCTCACTTTTCACTTAGAACTCTCAAAATCGAAATTTAGCTCTGCTCCTCATCTTGCAAACGATTTCTTCATAAAACCTAAGGTAATTTCATCTCTTAATCCTAATCTTATCCAAGTAAGTGTTATATGAATCTTAACAATTAAACTTCAAATAGGGCTTACAATATTCATCTTCTTCTTGGAGCAATTAGGTTCAAGTATTCAAGTTAGGGTGTTAGCAATTGAAGAATTAAAGGTGAGTAACTTGAAATTAATTGTTTGTATTACATTTATATACTATTCCTCATCTTGATTTTGGTATAGTTAATGGGAAATCTTGAATAATATGCTCTTAATGGTTAAGAGGGAAATAAGAGGAGTTCAAGTAAGTTAATGTGGCTAAATTGTGTTTATTACTTTGTATGCCATAATAAATGTTGATGTTAAGAGTTTGGTTGGATTATATATCCATAGTATGTGATATTGAGATGATGACTTAATAGATGTCTTAATGATGAATTGATGGCTTAATGGTCCAAATGGATTTATTCTTGAAATGTAAACATGGTGGTTTATTGTTGAATTCTTATGGAATGTGAATTAATACATGTGGATGTATATGAACTACATGGAAGTAGTATAGATTATGATAAATGGTTGGACCATTGCTAAAGTGCTTAATATGCTTTGAATCTTATTTGGAGTAACATATTTGGTATTCACTTAATTGGAGGAGCACCTAGTATGCATTGGAAGATATATTCATACATACCGTGGGGTAAGTGTATTTCGTTCATACCTTCGGATACCGTGGGGTTTTCCGTTGTGTTATGCCTTGTGACAATGCCGTGGGGTATCGATCAAGGTATATCTTCGATTTTGATGTAACTGGGTAGCGATATGGACCTTCTCCATGGAATCCAATTTGTGAATGTATCGAATTGTTATTCCTACATGCTATGATTATGCTCTATGTGTTATGTGTAAACCTCACTTAGGCTTTAAAATCCTAACACTTGTTATGTGTTTTATATGTTACAGATATTAGTGGTCCCGGATACAAGAAGTTTAAACTGGGGTTGTGAGCATGGGATCATTGTTGGAGAGTTAAAGATTCGAAGAATATGATAGAACCTTCCGACACCTTTTGTTATCTGATAAGCTAGTGGTCCATTACTAGTCGTAATTAACTAAATCTTCGTATTAATGGTTATGTAATGATTTATGTATACTTTTACTTTAGTAATGAGTACCACTCTTCCGTTTTATGGAAGTTTTTGTTAACCCCTGTTTTGGGGTGTTACAGATAGCAGCAGGAGCAGAATTACCGAAGAAAACCAAAGCTTCTTGCAGAGCAGAGGGTAGTTCTGATAAGAGTCAGGATGATTCTGATGATGACCATCCTGGTCCATCAGGTAATCCTGAGGGAGAGAATACAAGGGAGAAAGCTACGAGCAGAGGAATACAAACTCCACCAATCGCAGCAGAACCAATCAGTCAAGCCCCTCCAGAACAAACCCAAGATCAACAACAAACTCAACAGACCACAGAGACAACACCCATCTCTGTGGAATCAAGTCCTAAAGAAACAAATATTCCAGAAGCTGATCAGCAACCCACAGAGGCAACAACCACCCCTGTGGTAATCATTTTGGAAGAAAGTCCTTCAACAGAAAAACCCCCAACCATACCAAGAAGAAAGTCAATTGCCACCAAACCAAAAAGAGCAACGACCTCTGCTACTGATATTATGAAAAAGATGCAAAATACAATGACTGATCGAATGTCGCAGAGAGAAGAAGAAAGGCACAAGTTCACACTAGCGTTCAAAATGGCAAGAAGATTCAATGTCGAAACTTCAACAACAGAAACTGAGCTCACAGAAGAAGTAATCAAAGAACCTCCAACAGAGGTTACAGAGCAACTCAAGCCAACAGAACCATCGCCACAAAAGTCCTCTAAATCACAAATGTCAAAACCTACAGAGACAACCCCCATCAAACCAACAGAAGTCCCAACCTCCAAATCTACAGAAGCAACAGCCTCTGCCCCGCCAAAAGGAAAAGACAAGGGCAAAGGAATACTGACAGAAGAGCCTAAGAAGAAGAAATCATTACCAAAGCCTACAGAGAAACTAATGAAGAGTGCGTTTGATGCCTTTCAAACTCCAAAGCCTGAAGAAGTTGACTGGGCATATGGATTGAAGCCTCTGTCAGACATTCCTCTAACTGGTAGAGCAGCAGAAGTTGTTCAAGAAATGGAGAGTCTTAGAAGACAAGTACCACAACCTGGTCCAACACATGAAGAGATGGAAGAAGTGGTATACAAATACCTCTATAAATGTTAGCTCCAATATTCTAGAATATTAGAAGTATTGAAAAATGGCCAAGTACCGAAAAACTTCCACAGAAGCTCTGCTGAGTGCAACAGAAGCTCTGCCGGGCATCTCAGAAGAATCAAAGGAAGTTTGATCAAGAGTGATCAGACCGAAGAAACTACAGAAGAACGCTACAGAAGATCAAGAACTCAGAACCTCTGTCACAAATAAACAGAGCCTCTGCAGACATCTTCAGACGACAAGGAACCCAGTGAAAAATGCTCTACAAAGGACTAGGCCGCAGAACCTCTGAAACCCATTACAGAGCCTCTGCGGTCCTCACTAAAGACTTGGATATTTATAATATCTTACCACTGTTAAAGAAATATCTTGCTACTGTTCTAGGATCTGTTCATCAACTTGCATGGTAGCATGCTCTGTCCAACTTCAACACGTGTCAAACTCTGAGTGGACTCAATAGGGCTTAGTACAACATAGACGTCTGTGGCATTTAATGCTTGCCGTTTTCCAACTATTCATACCATCTCTTGTTTCCTGTAGCAACAGTTTCTTGTCTAAAATAGATCTTTTGTAGTAGTATAAAAGGAAGACTCATGTTGAGTTCTTCCTAACCAAAAATAACAACACACTACACAAAACACTTGCACACAATTAGCGTCAAATCTGTTCTAAGTGTTCTTGATATATTAAATACAGTGGGTCTTTGTGCTATAAATCTATTCCGGTCACTGTTTATTTGACTTTGTGTGTTCTAAATCTATCAATCTTATCTGTTAGTTCTTCAAATACGCTTCCGCATCAAACATTAACTTGAACTAATAGATCTGATAATCTTGTTTAAAGCAAAACGGGAACCAACAATTGGTATCAGAGCAAAGCTTGATTTTCAATATCAAGTGATCCTCGTTTTTACAAGATTTGTGATAGAAACTGTCTGTTTTTAACCTGTTCTTCATTCCTACAAACATATTCTGTTTTACTGCCATTTTCGATTTATTTGATCTGGTAACATCATAGAAACTGTTTCTTTCGTTAAAAACTTCATTTAAAATGTCAAGAATGAAATTTTGTGGTGATGCTGATTCAATTTTCTATTCAAAACTCAGCACAAATTTTCGCAAAATAATTCCTTCTCTTGAAAAAGAACTAGATGAAAAGAACAAAAGCATTCTTATTATTTCTGATAATTTTGCTAAACTTGAAGAATCTGTTAAACTCTTAAACAGTGTAAATCTTGAACTAAAAAAGAACTTATCTGTGTCAGATGGAGAAAAGAAAAGACTTGAACTAAAATGTTCAAACTTCTCTAAACTAATTTCCAATTTTGAAAAGATTGTGGTCAATGAAAGAGGAAATTATGAAGAAAAGAAAACTGTTCTTGAAACAAAGTCTATGGAGCTTACATGTAAAATCTCAGAATTGCAGAATACCCTTGAAAAAGAAAGGAAAGAATCTGATTCTGAAAGAAAAGAATCTGAACAGTTAAAGGTTCAAAAATTTCAAGATTTAAGTCAAAAAGATGACTTTGAAAGAAAGAGAAGGATTTTTAAAACAGAAATATCCAAACTAACAAAAGGACTCTCTAATTTATCAACTGAAATCATGTTGGAGAAAAGATGCAAATCTAATCTCCAAAAGATGCTTGAGGAAAATTTAAGGAAAAAGAATATTTTTGCTAAACGGATCAAGAAATTCAATTCAGAAAGATCTTTTAAGCCAAATATGTTTTCAAAACTTCAGACCTCAACATCGAAATTTTTGCATGAAAATAGGTTGGACAAATTAGTTAATCAAACTTTTAAAAAGGTGAAAAAGGTTTGGATAGTGAAAGGCGCTATACCTATTTAAAATACTCAAAAAGACAAAAAGCCTTTCATTTCTGGTATGTATGACAAATGCATAAAGGCATTTCATACAATAGGACCCATACGTATATGGGTAACCAAAACCTCTGTAAGTATAACATAGATATTGTATATTTTGTAAATATTTTTATTTATTATTTTCTGTATGTAAATTCTTAAATCTACAATAGTTCTTGATATCACAGAGCTTCTGTAAGGTCTACTCAGAATCTCTGACGACCTCTACAGAACCTCTGATGATCTTGACCTATGTCCTGTGCACAACTTATCTTATTCTGAACCAAGCATAGGTCAAGGGGGAGCAGAAGAAGACACTTGATCTACAGAGGTTGTTAGATCAAGGGGGGGCGAAAAAGGAGAACTTGCTGAATCTACAGAGATTTATAAGTCAAGGGGGAGCTAAGAATGCTACAGAAGAAATCACACTCGCCGAACTAGAAGAACAAAAGATTGGTATCTCGTACTTTTAGGTTTTTGAAAACAAATTTCTAGGACACAAATTGTCAAATATGTCCTAAATATACTGTGGATAACATTTCAAAACTCAAAAGATCGTAAAGGTTCATAAAATTTGATTTATGATAAATTTGAGGTCATAGAGCCTCTGCTGAGCTCAACAGAGGCTCTGCCAGGAATAAGCTCTGTGATCGCAAATTTAACCTCTATCAATCTTTTGAAATGTCATCTCGGAAACCAATTACACGAACAAAGCTACAGAAGTCATAAGTTGCAGAGTTCTTTCATCCAAAGAACCTCTGTAGATCACTCAAATCTTTCAAATGACTTCTGCTGCTCAAAATTTTTGATTTACAATTTTCTAGGACATCAACTTTCAAATAGGTCCTAAATACGTTGTTAAATCAAATCAAAAACTTGGATGATCAAAAATGTTTATAAATTATTAGTTATTAGAAATTTCCTGTCACAGAGCCTCTGCTGGCTCTGGCAGAGGTCCAAAAACCTCTGTAGGACTATTTCTCTACTAAAAATTTATCGATCCTCTCCTTGCGTTTTTCAAACGATTTTCAAAAGATACAATCTACAGAGATAAAAGTTTATCAAAATCACAGAGCTTCTGTACCTACAGAGCCTCTGTAAAGATTTTCACTTAGGAACTTCTGTAACGGTAACTTCTGTGGTGAAAATTTACACCCACACGTTCTTCATTTAATGTGGCCGCCCACGACGTCTCGTCGTCACTGACACTAATGACGTGTCAAGTTTTTATTGACGTACATATAACGTCGCCCTGAAAACTTGTCCCACGCCGAATGAACTCGAGTGCGGACCTCAAATTTTATTAACTTTCTCACATTTTCACTGTTCCAAATTCTATCCGTTACCACAGTATAAAACCTATGTTAAAATCACTTTCAAAACTTTACTATTCTCTCATCTTCCCCGGCGAACTTGCTTATTTCTTTCTGAAAACCTAGAAATTTCAAACCTAAAAATGGCTTCCAGTTCCAAAGCTACTCACGTTTCACCGATGAACTCTCCGCCACTCTCTCCAGTGCATTCTGAGCACTCCCACAACTCACATACCACCGCCGATACCAACAGACATGACTCCGGCGACGAAGCATCATTTGTACCCACTACCCACCTACAACAATTTATCTCAAATGACCATTTTGAGCAAACCCTTCCCATTAAATCGAACAATTGTTATCTTATTCCTTCTCCTACGACATTTGGCAAAGAACATGCCATCCTGATAAACATCCTGGAGAACCACTTTCTTTACCCTCTTCTGAGCAAAACCGTTGAACAAATACTTGTTCGTTACCTACATCAGTTTTGGCAATCTTGCCGTCATGACACTGACACCGATTTTATAAGAGGCTATATTTCTAAACCTGACCAAAGTAAGAGCCTTGAACTGATGTTCAACCGCACCATGTTCTCATTAGAATTTGGCCTTCCAACAAGAGGACTCATGGGAATCAAAAAGTATGCCCCCCAACCAACAAATGAAGAACTTGTCCACTTTCTGCACATGTTAGGGTACAACCAACAGTTGAAAAAGAGGAACGATTTCCGCAGAGCAAGACTACCCCCTCTGTGGAATACCTTATTCTCCATCCTAAATCGTTGTCTTACGGGAAAAATCGGAAGCATCGATCAAAGCTCACCTCAAATTCTCTCAATCATGTATGGTGTGTACTATGATCAACCCCTAGATTATGCCACCATAATGATGCAAGAGATCATTAACACCATCGATCGCAAAATCGCTTCCCAGAAAACCAAAATGTCTGATAACAACTGGGTGCCCCCTCTACAGTTCCAGCGAATCCTAAGTGTACTTTTCGAACCCCTACTCCTTATCCAAAAATGGCCAATGGACGATCCTAAACCTAAGCAATTTCCTATGTCCAAGAACACCCCTACAGAACATGAGGATGGCTACCCACACATCAGGCCACTGTCAAAGGTAATGTTAGGTTATGCTAGTGATGAAGAACTAGTTAGTGAGTACACACGCGTTTACAGAACTCCTGAACCCAGTTCTGTAACACTCCCGCGTATAGGAATGCCCATAGGAGGTAATGTAGTAGAGAGACTTACAGAAGAAGAATGGAAGATAAAGTTGGCTAAACACAAGGCCAACCAGAAGAACTTCAGAGATATAAGGAAAGGCCTCTATTCTTCAAAGAGGAAGTCTTCTGATGGATCTAAAGAGAAGAAGAAGGAAAAGGGAAAGAAAACCAAGACCCCTACAGAGGAACAACTTGCTTCTGCTTCTGCTATCCAACAAACTCCTGCAGAACCATCTTCTCCACCCACTGAACATCCCACAGAACCCTCATCTCCACCACAAACCCAAGGTCCCTCTGCCCCTCCCTCTTCCAAAAGAAAAAGAAAGTCAAAATCTACAGAGGAAGGAGCACCAAAACCAAAGAAGAGGAAATCAAAGAAGAAGAAACCATCTTCTCCTCTGCAATCAATTTCAGTGGGAATCGAAGAAGAACAACCTAAATCACAACCTCAACCTTCACCTCTGCAAACCCAAATAATTACAGAGGGTCGTGATACACTTCTGCCAAGACAAGAGACTGCAGAAGAAGAGGTCCAAATAGGTAAAGTTACTGAAAATAGGTTAAAGGATAGGGTAGAAACGTCTGGAGGAAAAGAAAATGAGAAAGGAAAAGATGCTGAAGATGAAGAAGGCACACATCCCTCACCCCCTCCCAGTGCAACCCACACATCTAACTCCGCAGGTCTAGCTGCAGAAGGAGTTATTGAAAAAGAGCAGCACAGCTCGATCCTAACCCAACCCATCCAGCCAGAAGTCACTCTTTCGACTTCTGCGCCCACAGAAACCGGGGAATCCATTCCTAGGGAGTCTCCTCAAAGAGACTCACCTATTGTTCGTGATCAATCGCCCCAGATCACACTAGAACACCCAACAGAGGAATTCGTTTCCTCTGCCACGCACGAATTAGGTCCAAAACTTCTTTCAGAGAGAAGTAGAGAGCACCAAGATGAAGAGACTCTAGACAAGTCTCCAAGTCAAAAGAAGGACATTCTGATACCCACCTCTGGAGTGGATTTGGACACTGTTCTTCGCAGAACTTCTGTAGAGACTGAAACTTTTGTTTCTTCTCAAAGATCAGAAGGAAATCCTTCCATTCTCAACGTTCAAACAGGAATGAAAGAAGGTGTCCCAGGAACAGGGACTCACTCAGGAGAAGGGGTTGTTCCTCCAGAGGTTACCCAAGAGGAAATGTTACAAAGAATGAGTTCCAAGTCATTGTAACCTCTGTAACTCAAACATTGAATAAGTTGCAAAGCTCATTCACTACTTTTACAGATTCAACTTCAGGCGCGCTTACAGGATTAAATACCAAAGTGGATACCTTATCCACAGAGGTTAAAGAAGCCCTTGCAGAAATAAAGTCAAATAAAGAAACTTCTGCTGCTGCTGCCATCGCCTCTGCCACTGACATTGCCAAAACAACCGCTGCAGAATTCGAGAAAACTGCTACCAAAGCCTTCAAGACTTCGATCGAAATCTACTTTGAAACAATGAAGAAACATGCAGCAAGGCAAACATCTAAAGACACCTGCAGAACAGAAGTTGCGGCTAAAAGAAGACAGGATGATCCTGATGATGGTGCATCTGGTCATCCTGAGGGGGAGAGAACAAAGGAAACAACAGAGGCTGCTTCTGCAAAATCTAAAGAGAAAACTGCAGAACCTTCTACAACAGAAACCCCGAAGGAAACACAAGGAAAACAAAAGAGGCAAAACACCTATATCTCAGAAGAGAATGCACCAACCACAGAACCTAAGGTAATCACTCTTGCATCCTTATCCACAGAACAAACTCCACCCTCACCCAAAGAACCAACACCAACCTCAAAACCAATCCCGAGCAGAACTAGAGTCAAATCCATAGCTCGAAAACCCCAAAGACCAAAACGCTCTGCAGAGTTCATTCTTCGCAGAATGGAATTTGTAACTGCTTTTCAATCAGCAAAGCGTTTTGACATCCCACCTCAAAAACCCGAAGACTCCTCACCAACAGAGACCTCACAACCCGAAGTATCAAAACCTTCAGAGGCAACAACCAAATCAACAGAACCTCTCACTGATAAATCAACAGAGGTTCCACCCATACAAATCCAAAACCCAACCTCTGAAACCTCAAAACCAAAAGATAAAGGCAAGGGAATAATGACAGAAGAAGAGCCAAAGAAGAAGATGCCAGTTGCTACAGAGAAATTGATGAAAGGTGCCTTTAATGCCTTTGTCACTCCTAAACCCGAAGAAGAAGACTGGGCATTCAACTTAAAACCTCTGTCAGAAAACCCAACCCTAGATCCCACAGCTAAGGTAACAGAAGGTAAAGTAGCAGACATCACTCGACAAATGGAAAAGCTAAGGAGACCAATTCCAAGAACTACTCCAACCATTGAACAAATGGAAGAGCATGTTTACGGTTATCTCTACAGACAGCACTTCCAGAACGATCTGCCAGCTCATGTCCAAGATCAGAAGCTAAGAGAGGAATTCAATGCCATATTCACCTCTACAAAGTCAAAACCGGTCAATCAAGTTTACTCCATTCACAAGATAAAGAAGGTAATCTATTGTAAATACTCTAAAATGAGAACCTATCCTCATACGATGTATACAATCTGGAAAGTCAAAAGGTCTGACGGATCAGAGAATCAATTCTCTGATGCTGATATCCGAAACCTCAATCCCTATGACTTACCTGACCTTCTGCAATGGACGAAAGACAACTTCAATGACGACTGCCACCAAAGGTCTTATCGAGTTCTCAGAAAGGCGATGCGTGAAAAACTCCTAATCTACAGCATGCTCGACTTTCAACTAGCCATCGATCTAGGCGTGACTACACTAAGTATCAGACCTCCAGAGGATTTCTGCCCACCCAATGCAATACCCAATTCGATCATCAAAACTCCAAGGTACGGGTTAGTATTCAAGAATCCTGCTGATCAACTTAAACTGTTTGTGACAATGGTCTGTCAGAAGTACACAACTCGTACTCTGAACATGTTCAGAAAAATACTAGAGGAGAACAAAGCAACAGAGCTTATGGACGAAGAATCTGCTCAAATGATAATCAAAGAGATTGATGCTACTCTAGGCTTAAGAAATCTCTGCCTCAAATTCTATGAAGAACTCAAGGAAGTGGGAAAAGACAACAGAAAGTTCGACGACTTCCCAAAAGCAAAAATCTGAGTCTCTTCAAAGAACCTCTATCAAACATTTATTTCTGTTCATTTAATGTACTCAAATGTAAATGCCTCTGGCAATAAATTCCAAATGAAAGAAATAATCTTCTGAGGTATTGTTTAACCTCTGTCTATCTTTACTTAGCCTAAAATTCAAAAAGTCAAATTTTTATTTTTCAATACTTAGGGGGAGATTGTTAGCTCCAATATTCTAGAATATTAGAAGTATTGAAAAATGGCCAAGTACCGAAAAACTTCCACAGAAGCTCTGCTGAGTGCAACAGTAGCTCTGCCGGGCATCTCAGAAGAATCAAAGGAAGTTTGATCAAGAGTGATCAGACCGAAGAAACTACAGAAGAACGCTACAGAAGATCAAGAACTCAGAACCTCTGTCACAAATAAACATAGCCTCTGCAGACATCTTCAGAAGACAAGGAACCCAGTGAAGAATGCTCTACAAAGGACTAGGCCGCAGAACCTCTGTAACCCATTACAGAGCCTCTGCGGTCCTCACTAAAGACTTGGATATTTATAATATCTTACCACTGTTAAAGAAATATCTTGCTACTGTTCTAGGATCTGTTCATCAACTTGCATGGTAGCATGCCCTGTCCAACTTCAACACGTGTCAAATTCTGAGTGGACTCAATAAGGCTTAGTACAACATAGACGTCTGTGGCATTTAATGCTTGCAGTTTTCCAACTATTCATACCATCTCTTGTTTCCTGTAGCAACAGTTTCTTGTCTAGAATAGATCTTTTGTAGTAGTATAAAAGGAAGACTCATGTTGAGTTCTTCCTAACCAAAAATAACAACACACAACACAAAACACTTGCACACAATTAGCGTCAAATCTGTTCTAAGTGTTCTTGATATATTAAATACAGTGGGTCTTTGTGCTATAAATCTATTATGGTCACTGTTTATTTGACTTTGTGTGTTCTAAATCTATCAATCTTATCTGTTAGTTCTTCAAATACGCTTCCGCATCAAACATTAACTTGAACTAATAGATTTGATAATCTTGTTTAAAGCAAAACGGGAACCAACAATAAACAATCCTTTCAGACCAATCATCCAACAGATCATGTGACAGATCCAAGGATCAGAGAAGAATTTGAGAACATCTTCACAAGGACAAAGCCAAGAACCAAAGCAGATGTCTTCTCAATCCACAAAATCAAAAAGGTAATCTTCTGCAGATTCTCCTTCACAAGAACCTATCCAAGGGTCAGGTACAATCTTTACAGAGTCAGAAGAGAAAACAATTCAGAGACCACCTTCGCTGATGCTGACCTAAGAAATATCAATCCTTATGATCTACCTGACCTTCTGCAATGGACAAAGGACAACTACAACACAGAGCCAAACACTAGAGCCTATCAAGTGTTGAGAAAAGCGATGAGGGAAAATCTTCTGCTCTACAGCATGATAGATTTCCAGCTGGGAAAGGATCTTGGTCTCAAGCATCTGGATTTACGACCACCAGAGGATCGCTGCCCACCGGACGCCGTACCTAACTCAATCATCACAGAACCACGATTTGGGTTAGTATTTCAAATCCCACAAGGCGAAATTAAACTGTTTGTATGCATGGACTGTCAGAAGTACGCAACTAGTACTCTGAACAAATTCAGAGCAAGCCTTGTGAAATACAGAGGTACAGAGAAAATGGATAGAGATGCTGCAGATACTTTCATCAGAGAGATTGATGCCACAATCCGCCTAAGAGAACTATGCATCAGTTTCTACAAAGAGATCAGAAGAGTCGGAAGAGACAACAGAAGCTACAACGATTTTAAAGATGCCAAAATCTGATTCTCAGACCTTCAATCTCTGCAAACCAAATCAAAGTATTATCTTTCATTGTACTCAAATGTAAAATGCCTCTGGCATATTTTCTAAATGAAAGAACTTTCGAGGTATTGTTTAACCTCTGTCTTATCTAACTTAGCCTAACTAAATTCAAATCCAATTTTTAATTTTTCACTACTTAGGGGGAGATTGTTAGCTTCAATCTTCCTAATCATAGAAATATTTAGAAGTAGTGAAAAATAGGTTAAGTGAAGAAAAGCCTCTTACAGAGGCTCTGCCGGACTTACCGAGGGCTCAAGATCAAGAATCTTCAGAAGCTAAAGAGGCGCGCTACAGAAGCTCTGTCATACGCGCAAAGAAGACCAATATCTCAGAATATAGGAAAGACTGCTCCACATAGGACCAGACCGCAGAACCTCTGTAACTCATTACAGAGCCTCTGTGGTCCTCACTGAAAGACTTGAAGATATTTATAATATCTTGCTACTGTTACAGGACCCGTTCATCAACTTGCATGGTAGCATGCCCTGTCCAACGTCGACGTGTCAAACTCTGAATGGACTCAATAGGGCTTAGTACATAATAGACGTCTGCTGCATTAAATGCAATACATAACGTCTTACTGTTCATGCCGTTCTTGCAACTGTTCACGACATCCGTTCAACTATTCATCAGTACCATCTGAATAGTAGCATATGCTTTATGGTCCCCTTTAGAGTAGTATATAAGGAAGACTCATGTTGAGTTCTTCCTTATCAATCACTAAAAAATATCGAACATCAAAAAGAACACAAAAGCTTATTCACCTTAGAAAGTCATATCTGTTTTAAAGCTTTTCATACTCACGGTTCTTAAACCTGTTCTTGATATATATATTCAGTAAACTTTGAGATATAATATTCTGTTCACTGTTTATTTATACTTTGTTCTAAATCTATCAAACTTATCTGTTAGTTCTTCAAATACGCTTCCGCATCAAACATTAACTTGAACTAATAGATCTGATAATCTTGTTTAAAGCAAAATGGGAACCAACAAGCTGCAAGAAAACGAAGAAGAGAAGGGGGGGGGGGGGGGGGGTCGGTCCCCTCTCTTGGCCGATCACATGCCCCCAAAACACCCATTTTCGCAATTAACCCCCTAGGTCCCAACACTTGACACTTTTGGTCCCTGATTTTCCATAATAATGCAAAAGAGAGAGTAAGGTTTGCCACACATAACATTCAAGGTCTCCCTTGACAACTTCCGTTACAAGACTCGCTTAAACGACAATAAAATAAATACATTAAGCAAAATTCAAAACCATACCGGGACACGGGCTTTACACCATCTTTTTTTCTTCCCATCTCACTTGACCTCACATTTATTTCTGTTTCAACTAAAGCTCCCTCATTACTCCTTATTTCCCCTCGAGCATCAGAATGTAGCTTGGAATTAGTAGCAGCATTGACCACTTTCTCTATCGTAAAATCAAGCTGATCATTGTGTTGATCATCATCATTGTCATCATCAGAACCATCACCATCATTTCCATCATCATCTCTCTCATCATCAGCTCCATCATCAGAAGGAGTGGGCAAATTTGTCGGATCATCAATATCAACATAGATGTCATCTGTTTCTAGATCATCATCAGGAACACGAGACGGCTGACCAGGAGCACCCCCAACACCAGTTCCCCTTACTGTATTTTTACCGCTCATCTTACCCTGTTCAAGGACCCCAGTACCTTGAACTCTCTCTCTAATCACTATACCCTCACTCCTCTCTCTATGTGGGGCTACACTTTGGGTAGGCCCCTCTGGTTCTAGTCGGGCCATAAGTGCGTTCTCTTCTCTATACTCACTCACAAATGGTGACTCCTGGTCAGCGTAAGCGAGTACAACTTCGGGTAAGATCATATTATTAGGAACATGTAAATCTTTAGGAATTCTGATGTAGCGCATCCACTATGCTGGACCAAGTACATCTCCATCACGTCTCGGTATTTGTCTCTTTGCCTCCATGATGTAATGAATAACTATTTGAAGGAATCTCTGAAACGGCACAAATGTTCTAGCTTTCGATGGTTTTGACTTGTCAGTAACAACCTCTATCAGCTCATTCCAAATTAGAATAGCAAAATCTATCTTTCGGTCAAACACTATTGCATGAAACATCCGCAATATAGAAATGCTTGCAGAATCAGTACCCGTATGCTTTGATGTCATACACCTGTTGATGATGCTGAACATTGTATAATACAAAGGTGGTAGATAATTTCTTTTGAACTTTGAAGCACGTGTAAGAACCCCTTCCTTTGGATCATTGTATCCCATAGGCATAATATCCCGACACAAGTCTACTTCAGTAATCATGTCTGCAAAGTTTGCAGAATAAGGTAGATCTAGAACAATCCTCAGTCGCTTTAGAGTTATCTTGGCATCAAAATGGTCAACTTTCAGTGTGAAGAACTGACTGGTTTCGGATCTAGGTACAAACTGAATTGTATGCCAAGCTTGTTGCAAATAAATCTCCGGTACTAATTGTGTCTTCTCAAGAGCGGTGCGAAGCGGATGACCTTTGAGTATTTCCACCACAATATGATAATCGATTCCAACATTGGTGTCAAAGGTGTAGTTATTGGGCTTAATATCCAATTTGTCCTTTGGAAGAATAAGCTCATCATCCAAATTTCGCGCGTTCACCGAAGGGTGTGATGAACGATGTGATGGAATTACGGTGTTCTCATCAGAAGAATTCCCATCACCATGCTCTTGAATATGTGCCATGATCTGTTTTTGAACTCATTAGATCACTGGGATATGAATTGAAAGTCACCAAAGTTTTGAGAATTTTTTTCTCAAAAGTTCCTAAGTCTGGGAGGTTGTCGGACAACACATCAAGGCTAGTCGTACGAAAAGTGTTGTCGGACAAAGCTTATCCGACCAAAAAGTTGTCGGACACGTTTTGTACGACAAGTATGAATTCCTATATTGTACGACTACTATGAAGATTTGAAGACAAGTGTTGTACGACAACGATGAGTACTTCGAGATAATTTGAAGTCTCAATCCCAGTTCTAAGATTTTGAAATGAAAGCTTATAAAAAATCAATGCCCTATGTGCGATTCACTAACAGGAACCTATCTTATCATGTTTTTAGCATAGATCTAACAATAAGCATGATTTCTAAACAAGAATATGAAAAGTTTCAAATGAACTCGACTGGACAGAACTGAAATCCACAAATACAATCAATGTAATGAACGAATCAAATGAACGAGTATGGAATCACTGACCTGGATTGAATGCGAAACAGTAGAAACAAACACAGTAGCAAACGATGCGCAATCAAAGATTTTCAATTGAGAGAATTTGTGGGTTTCAAAAAGTCGGAAAAAGATAACACTTTGAAAAAACGTTCTATATAAAGAACTCAGGGTCATTTGACACGTGGCACACAATGAATGGTCCAAACGGTTGACCAGCCACGAGTCAACTTGTCGTACGAACGATGTACGATAAGTTCATCTTTGTCGGACGAAGCATGTCCAACAAAGGATTCAAAACTGTCTGATAAGATGCTTTTTGAGCAGTGCTTGTCGGACAAAGCGTGTACGACTAGCCAAGGTAGTTGGACAAAGCTTGTACGACTAGCCTAAGTAGTCGGACAAAGCTTGTACGACTAGTCAAAGTAGTCGGACAACACTTGTACGACTAGAAATAGTTGTCGGTCAAAGCTTGTACGACAAGGATGAGTTGTCGGCCAAAGCTTGTACGACAACTTCCCATACTTAGAAATTTTTCCAAAAAAATTGACTTTTTTAGCTTTTTCAAAAAAAAATTACTTTTCCAGGTTAAAATTAAAAGATGTCCAACTTTTAACTGGTTCTCTCCAACTGATTTTTCAAAAAAACTTTGCTCCCCCTACAATGATGCATAAGATTTTGAAAAATAATTTTCCATCAAGTAGGGTTTGCACAAAAACATTTAGTTTAGAAGACTTAGCTTATCTTCATGAATTGACACACACCTTGATCAAACACACGTGTATATACGCGTATATGCTCCCCCTCAATCAAATGATCAAATATTTTTCTTGTCTCCCCCTAAACACATGCAAACACACATCAAACTGCACAAAGCATATGAAATGATAGAAATGAAGATTATACGGTAAAGAAAGAATAAAGTTGAAATAAACTTTGTAAATACTGAAAAACATAAAATTTGAAAGAATCATAATAAAGATTCAATAAGATGAAAATTATTATTCTTCAATCAAGTTGTAAAACTTGAATGACTAATAAGAATTTTCAAACTATTGAATTAAAATTTATGAACAATAAAACTTTCATATTCAACATGCCTAACGTTGAAATCAGAAACTTGAATCGTTTCTCATCCAAAGCCTTTATTAAAAGATCGGCAAGTTGAAATTCAGTAGATACAAAATACAATTCAACTGTACCTTTTTCAACATGGTCCTTAATAAAATGATACCGTACGTCGATGTGCGTTGTCTTTGTGTGTTGGACCAGATTCACAGATATAGCAATTGCGGACTTGCTATCACAATAAATTGGGATCTTCTCATACTTACATCCGAAGTCCATTAACTAAGTCTTCATCCAAATGACTTGCGAACAACAACTTGCGGCAGCTACATACTCAGCAACTGCCGTAGAAGTCGAAACACAGTTTTGTTTCTTTGAAGCCCAACTCACTAGTTTATCACCCAAAAATGTACTTGTCCCGTTGTGCTCTTCCGATCCAATAAACTCCCACCATGATCCGCGTCGAAGTAATCCATTAACTCGTATCACGTTCCCTTCGGATACCAAAGTCCAAGGTATGTAGTGCCTTTTAAGTAACGGAAAATGCGCTTGACAGCTCCGAGATGAGATTCTTTCGGATTTGCTTGAAATATTGCGCATAAACACGTAGCAAACATAATATCCGGACGAATAGAAGTTAAGTACATGAGAGATCCTATCATACCTCGATAAGTCCTTATATCTGTTTTCTTACCATCTTCGTCTGGACCAATCTTGGAACCGGGTGCCATAGGTGTTCCGATAGACGTACAATTCTCCATTTTGAATTTCTTCAAAATGTCAAATTTGTACTTGGACTAATTTATGAAGATTCCCGTTGAGAATTGCTTCACTTGCAATCATAGAAAGAAATTGATCTCTCACATCATGGTCATCTGGAACCTAGTCACCATGATGTCAGAAAACCATGTACATAAACCGGGGTTAGTCGAACCAAATATAATGTCATCTACGTAAATTTGTACAACAATAATTTCACCTGCTTCGCGCTTGATGAATAATGTCGTATCTATTTTTCCTTTTTCGAAGCCTTTCTCAAGTAGGAAAGTTGAAAGAACCTCATACCAAGCGCGAAGGGCTTGTGTCAGACCATATAAGGCTTTATCCAAAATGTATACATGGTTTGGATGTTCCTTGTCGACGAACCCTTCAGGTTGTGATACATATACCTCCTATTTAAGAACGCCATTCAGAAAGGCTGTTTTCACATCCATCTGATAGACGGTAAAGTTTTTGTACGCCGCGAACGATAGAAAGATTATGATTGCTTCAATTCGCGCGACCGGAGCATATGTTTCGTCATAGTCGATCCCCTCTTGCTGTCGATATCCTTTCGCTACTAGTCTAGCTTTGTTACGAACGATAATTCCGTCTTCATCCTTTTTGTTCTTGAATACCCATTTGGTACCGATGACACTTTTATCCGCCGGATGGGGAACAAGTCTCCAGACTTTCAACGCCTCAAATTGGTTGAGTTCTTCGTTCATGGTGATCACCCAATCTGGATCATTTAAAGCCTCCGAAACCGATAGTGGTTCGACATTGCACAAAAATATCGCAAATAAGCACTCATTAGCCGTAGCCATTAGAGCTGACGACCGCGTCTGAACCGGTGAATTAGGGTCACCTATTATTTGATTAATAGGATGATCCTTCGTCCACTTAGTTGAGTGCGGGTGTAGAACGTATGATGTCTGAACATTGTCAAGAGAAGCATATTTCTCTTGATCAGCTAATGGTACAACTACTTCAGCACTTGGAATTTCTGGAGGAATATCGGTAGTCGGAATTTGTACTCCAGAAGATTTAGGTGGTTGCTGAGGAGTAGTTGTAACATTCACTGAAGAACTTGTGTTATGTGTTGAACTTCCCACATTTGTAGGAACAGGTTGTGGTGTAGAATTCACATTTGGTACAACAGTTTCTTGAACAGGAGATAAAACATCAATCGTTGTTGATTGATTTGCATCTGTATCAGTAGTAGGAACAGCAGCAGAAATTGTTGTTGATGCGGGTTTATTCCTGTTAAGATCATCAGAAGATTTGTAAGTACCAAAGTATTCATCATAAAAGTCTTCAAACAAATAATCAAGATCAGTTAAATGAGATTTAGAAGATGAGGGTTGATCCTGATTCGGTTTTGGAACAAGTGTTGAACTGTATTGTTCAGAAGCTAAAATTTCAGTTATCACGGGTTCTGAGCTGTTATGATCAGAAGCCATTTCGTTATGATCATCAAACTTCACATTCACGCTCTCAATTATAGATCTGGACTGCTTCAGATAAATCCGATATGAAGCTGCGGAGAAAGAATATCCGACGAAGATTCCATCAATCGTTTTTTGACTGAACTTGTTACGATTCTCCTTGTCGTTCAGTATAACGCATTTGCAACCAAAGACTCGAAGATGCTTTAAGGTTGGCTTCCGGTTGTTCATAACCTCGTATGGAGTTTTTCCAAACCGGCGATGTATGACTGAACGATTCTGAGTGTAACATGCAGTTGCGACAGCCTCAGCCCAAAGGAATAATGGTAGATTAGAATAAGCCAGCATCGTTCTTGCAGATTCAACTAACGTTCGGTTACGTCTTTCCACAACACCCTTCTGTTCAGGAGTTCTGGCGGCCAAAAATTGTTGAAGAATCCCGTTTGATTCATAAAAATCTCCCAAGACTCTGTTTTTGAATTCTGTGCCATTATCCGAACGAACAATTTTAACTGATATTTGCAGGTTGATTTGAGCTGACTTGATGACGTTGATCAGATTTTCTGGAGTTTCATCCTTTGAACGAAGAAACTTAACCCACGTATAGGGTGAATAGTCAACAACAATCACCAGTACATATTTTCTACCACTAATACTTTCTGTCCTCATTGGTCCGCACATATCTACATGAATTAGCTCAAGTACGCTCTTTGTTGTCGGTTCAAGCTTTGGCTTATGAGGAACCCTCTTCATCTTACCTTTCTTGCAAGCATCACACCGATTCTCAACATCAAACTTCATAACTGGAAGACCCCGAACTAGATCGCCTAACACGAGTTTCTGAATATAACGAAAATTCAGATGTGACAAGGGTCGGTGCCATAACCAGCTTTGTTGTACTGAAGCCTTTGACAGGAGACACACTTCATTTTCTGGCTTAAGTGATGATAGGTTGATTGTGTAAAGATTGGACTTTCGTGTGCCGACTACAAGTTCTTTTCCTTCGTCAGTTTTAACACATCATCTTGTTGCTTTGAAACTTACTTCCAAATCTTTGTCACAAAACTGTCCTATGCTGAATAAGTTGTGTCCCAGTCCTTCAACGTAGCTAACCCTTTTAATTGTAAGATTATCTTGGACTGTATCTCCATATCCTTTTATCGGTGGAAACTGATTATTCCTGAATCTTACACGGCCAAGGTCTTTTTCGACAAAGTTTGATAACATATTTCGTTGGCTGGTCATATGTTTCGAACATCCAGAATCTAAGTACCATAACTTATTTTTCTGCACTCAACCAGATTAGATATTTTTAGGTACCCATTTAAAGATGGGTCCTTTTTGGTTTGTTGCTTGAGATTCCTTTTTAGAAACTGGTGATCTCTTTTTCTTTGTGAAACTGGATTTATAAGTGAAAGCATATGGAACTGAATATGAGTTGTACCAACAACAAGAACCAGGTATAGCAAACATACTATGTCGACCACAAACAGAGCAAAAACATTCGTCATTTGCAAAATCAACAATTGGTCATTAGAGTGACGCTTGTAAGATGTTACAAGAACTCGTTTATTACTAGTACCAAATTGTTTATTCTTTGAAAAACTTTTGTTTTTAACATTCTGTTTGGTCGGTGGAGCCTTTGTTTGCCTTACCCGCCATTCTTTCCTTTCGTTCTTCACATTCTCAGAACTATCTGAAAAACCAGAAAATTTAGAATTAGAATCTTTAGAACTGTGAAAAGTGTTTTTCTTTGACGTTTTGTTCTTCTTCTTTTTAACAAGGGATTTTGGATTTTTCAGAAATATTTTCTTTCTTTGAGTTTGAAGACTCACCCTTGCAAAAAGTACTTAAGAGTTTTTAATTTGTAAAAATAAAATCAGTATGGTCTGGAAGCTTCTTTGAAAAATCAAACACACAAGCCTTTCCTTTGTCATTTACCACAGACTTTGAGTTTTCTTTAGAGACTGGATCAGAATGAAAATCGTCATAATCAGAATCTGAACCAACATTGTGAACTTCAAAATCCTTTTTAGAAGAAGAAGAATTTTCAGGAGCACACCACGTTTGAAAAGCAAATTCTTTTCTTTCTTTAGCCAAAGCATTTTCCAATTCATTTATGTCTTGAGAAAGCTCATTTATTTTGTCTTCAAAAGATTGTCTTTCAATTTCAAAAATGACTTTCTCGTTCTCGAATTGTTCACGCTCAAGATGGAAAGCTTTCTCAACATCAGACATTTCTCTATTACTTGTGAAAGTATTTTTTTCTTTTTCTAAAGCATTTTCCAATGTCTTTACATTTTGAGAAAGTTCACCAATCTTTTCTTCGAGAAATTTTGCTTTCTATTATAAATTTTGCTTTCTCGCTTTCGAATTGATTATGCTCAGAGAGTAAAAGTTTCTCAAGATCTGATACTTTCTTAGAAAGCTATAAACACTTTTGATTGACTTTTTCTTTTGCTTCAAATGCACTCTTGGATGAATATGAAAACTTTTTAATCAAAGATTTTTCATAAACAGTTTTCTCCTTTTCCAATTCATCCTTGAAACAAGAAGATAGTTCCTTAAAGCTATTTGAGTAAACAGCTGAAAGAAAATATTTTTCAAGCTCAAATTTCATCCTTTGTTCAAGAACAGATTTCTCAAGTTCACAGATTCTTCCTTCTAGAATCAAAGATGGAACATATCGTTTTGCTTCAAGAGGTTTTTACAATTTGGTTTAGTAGCATATATATCAAAATAGTTATTCGAAAGTTTTCCATGCAGATTCTTTTGATATTTTTCATTCATGTAACAACCCAAATCCCATATACACAACAAATCACATAATGTAACATAACATTGATATAACAGACGAAACATCATATTACAAGTACGGTCCCATAGTCTTTTACAATCAGAAGAATCCATTCTACTACAAACTTCATACTATATACATACACAACATTTAATCATTATAATACAACTGCTAAACATACTAAATCTTCATCATATATTCATTCACAAAAGCCATCCCTCGATTACTCTAATTACTTGCTCTTACCCGATCCGCCACCTGGAATACATATTTTAAAACAAAATGAGGGTTAGACCTAATGGTCTAAGTGAGATAAATCCCTGTTAGTTTGAAATCATTTATATAAACCCTATTTATATAAATCACACAGCACATTCAAATATATCAATTTGAACTCACACATCATGTACCTTCCCTTCTCATTCCTCCTGGCCATATTAGTTGGTTGCAATCCAACTAATAATTTACAACGCTGTACAACATCTACAGCCAAACAACGCTATACGGATTCTATAGCCAATCACACCGGTCCTAAGCCCGGCCAACGTATTATAACACATTATAATACTCATGCAAATATAATATCTCAATATATTATAATTCACATATATCGCACATATAAACACATAATCACCAATTATCACATTCCCAATCCATACTTATATGTATTCCAGTAAAAATACTTTTAAAGTAAAACTCACCTGTTTTGATTATTACACACGCTCGCAAGCTCCTTTCACAATGGTCTTATCTCTTACCACGACTCCACAGAATCTGAAACAATTTAAGGTACATACACCTCTTTACTAGCCAAACATATAAAGCCTACCAGTTCCTGTTCTCAACGGTATCACTAAACTTACCAACTACCGGGACTACACAGGGTACCGGGACTTCTCAGTACCGGGACTTCTCAATATCGGGAGTCTCTATCACCGGGAGTTAACAATACCGGGAGTTCATGTTATCGGGAGTTGAATATACCGGGACTCCACACTACCGGGAGTCGATATGACCGGGAGTCTATCGAGACTTCCCCAGGACTCTCAAGAACACAGTCGGTTCCATTTTCTCAGATTCGATTGAAACTAATACCAAACAATAAAATCGATCTTTCTAAACCGATAGATATCTTCTACTTATGATTACAAGCACAAAATGTAAAGGTATTTACCTCAAAATGAACTTCAACCAAATCAATTGATGTAGCAACCGTAACTTTCTTCTTCTGCTCCTTTTCGCCTCCACACACACATACACTTTCTAAATTTAGGTTATCAGAATACTATCTGATGTTTAAGGGGTAATATCAAACCACAACTACCAAATGGACCTTAAACTTCTCTTTAATGACCCAAACACCCCTAAACTTATATTTTACCCAAACTTACCCTAACATCCAACTTTAAGGTTAACTAAATTTAACGGAAAAAGGGATTTTAACTAACGAACTTACCCGGGGTATTACATCATCTCCCCCTTAAAAGAATTCCGTCCCGAATTCACTTAAGTAAAAAGATGAGGGTATTTGGCTCTAATTTCCGTCTCTGATTCCCACGTAGCATCTTGACCTCTATGATGCCTCCACTGAACTTTCACTTGCCTGATCTCCTTATTCCGCAGCACTTTAACTTTATGATCAACTATAGCTTCCGGCTCTTCCACATAATTCAGTCTTTCATCGACTTGTATCTCTGGTAGGGAGACTGACTGATCTGGGGTAACCAAACACTTTCGGAAGTTTGATACGTGAAATGCGTTATGAATCCGGCTCAACTCCGGCGGAAGATCTAATCGGTAAGCTACTTCACCAATCCTTTCTGTAATCGCAAACGGTCCGATATACCTTGGGCTAAGTTTACCTTGTCGTCCAAATCGGATGACTCTTCTCCACGGCGAAACCTTTAACATTACGAAATCTCCAACTTGAAATTCCAAAGGCTTTCGACGTCGGTCCGCGTAGCTCTTCTGTCTATCTTGAGCCACTTTCAATCGTTCACGAATCTGAGTAACCTTATCGGCAGTTAATTGAACTATTTCCGGCCCCGCTAACTGTTTCTCTCCCACTTCGTTCCAACATAGAGGCGTTCGGCATTTCCTACCATACAGTACTTCGAACGGTGCCGCTTGTATGCTGGAATGATAACTGTTGTTGTAAGCGAATTCGATCAACGGTAAATGCTTATCCCACGATCCCTCGAAATCAACAATGCAAGCCCGAAGCATATCTTTTAAGGTCTGAATCGTTCATTCACTCTGCCCATCTGTTTGGGGATGATACGCCGTACTTAACTTTATCTGTGTCCCCATTTCCCTTTGAAAACTTCTCCAGAATCTTGAAGTAAAACGACTATCACGATCAGAAATAATCGAGATTGGAACTCCATGCCGAGTTACTATTTCGTCAATGTACAGCTTAGCTAATCGTTCCATCGAATCGGTTTCCTTTATCGGTAGAAAGTGTGCAGACGTTGTCAATCTGTCGACAATCACCCAAATAGAATCAAATCCCTTCGGAGTCCTTGGTAGCTTCGTGATGAAGTCTGTGGTAATCTGCTCCCACTTCTACATAGGTATTTCTAGCCGTTGTAGTTGACCAAACGGCTTTTGGTGTTCGATCTTCACTTTCTTACAAGTATCACATCTTTCCACATACTGAGCAATCCCTCTTTTTATCCTCGGCCACCAATAGAATTGCTTTAGGTCTTTATACATCTTGTTTGTACCTGGGTGAATAGAGAAACGGGATTGATGAGCTTCTTGTAACACACGATCACGTAACCCACCCAAACGAGGTACCCACACTCTGTTTCCCAGACACAATAACCCATGATCATCTTTTACTAGCAATGCTGACATCCCCGCTAACCGTTCTGATTTCAGATGTTCATCCTGATAAGCTTCCAATTGACACTTCTGCAATTCGTCAAATATGTTGGCTAGGAGTTTAGTTCGTAGCGAAATAACTTTTATTGTTCCACTCATTTCTTGATGACTCGGCGCATCCGCCACCACATTCGCCTTTCCCGGGTGATAAAGGATTTCACAGTCGTAATCATTCAACAATTCTAGCCATCTTCTTTGTCTCATATTTAGTTCCTTCTGATCAAAGAGGTGTTGGAGACTCTTATGATCAGTATAAATCTGACATTTGGAACCATACAGATAATGTCTCCAAATTTTTAACGCGAAGACGACTGCTGCAAGCTCTATGTCGTGCGTAGGATACTGTCTTTCATGATCCTTTAATTGATGAGAAGCATAAGCAATAACCTTTCCACGCTGCATAAGTACACATCCCAATCCCAGCTTTGACACATCACTATAAACAACAAAGTCTTCCGAACCTTCAGGTAGTGATAGAATCGGCGCGCTGCATAGTTTCTCTTTCAATATCCGGAATGCCTCGTCTTGTTCTGCTTTTCATTCAAACTTCAGGTTCTTCCGAGTCAGCTTAGTCAAAGGCGTTGCGATACGAGAGAAGTCTTTTATAAACTTCCGGTAGTAGCCGGCTAAACCCAGAAAACTACGTACTTCGGTTGCTGTCTTCGGCGGTTCCCACTTTTCAACTGCTTCCACTTTCATCGGATCAACTTGAATACCTTTCTCAGAAACCACGTGCCCCAGAAACTGAACTTTCCGTAGCCAGAATTCACATTTAGAAATTTTGCATACAACTTTTCCTTTTTCAGTAGCTCCAGAATCAAACAAAGATATTACGCATGCTCTTCCTTGGATCGGGAGTAGATAAGTATATCATCGATAAATACATTTACAAATTTATCGAGATACGGCTTACATACCCGATTCTTTAAATCCATAAAAGCAGCTGGAGCGTTCGTCAGTCCAAACGGCATTACTAAGAATTCGTGATGACCATACCTTGTTCGAAAGGCAGTCTTTAGAACGTCTTCTTCTTTAACTTTCAACTGGTGATAACCGGATCTTAGATCAATCTTGGAGAAATAGCAAGCTCTAACTAATTGATCGAAGAGGTCATCAATTCGGGGTAACGGATACTTGTTCTTTATCGTGCGCTTATTCAGTTCTCGGTAGTCGATACACATTCTCATCGAACCATCCTTCTTTTTCACAAATAACACTGGTGCTCCCCACGGTGAAGAACTAGCTCTGATGAAGCCTTTATCGGATAGATCTTGTAGTTGTGCCATCATCTCTTTCATCTCTGGAGGTGCCAGACGATAAGGTGCACGGGCTACAGGAGTGGCTCCAGGAATCAGGTCTATACCGAACTCTACTTGTCTAACAGGCGGAAGACTATTCAAGTCTTCGGGGAATACTTCAGGGAATTCACTAACAATAGGAATATCTTCCATCCTATTCTTTTCTGGCTTAATATCTATCACGTAAGCCAAGTAACTCTGACAACTCTTATTCACACACTTACGGGCTTTTATCATAGATATAAGGCTAGACTGATGATTCCTACGATCACCATAAATCACTACTGGTCCCTTCTCAGGTAATACCACATTTATTAACTTCTTATCACACACTATGTTAGCCTGATTCTCGGCTAACCAGTCCATTCCCACTACGACGTCAAACTCTATCAAAGTTATCGGAAAAATTGTATCGGCACTCCACACCCCTCTATATTTATCACACAGCCATCAAATACTTCTTTAACTGACACTTGATTATCATTTGCCGTATCTACTGATAGAGCATGTTCTAGCATTTTAGGTTTCAAACACAGGCAAGCAGCAAATGTAGGAGACACAAACGATCGTTTTGCACCGGAATCAAATAACACCTTAGCACGTGTAGAGTTTATTAAAAATGTACCTGTGACCACATCCGGAGTTTCCTCCGCTTCTTTCTCGGTCATTTGAAACGCGCGACCCCTGGTTACTGGCGGTTCCAGTCTTGGTATTACTGGTTTAACAATCGCTGGCCTGCCCGATGACCCACCTTGCTGTATCCTCCCCCGCGGACAGTCCGACTGAAGGTGATCCGGAGAATTGCATAAGAAACATAACCGCGTTACCTTACAATCTTTAATGATGTGTCCGGTTTTCCCACACTTATAACACGCACGTAAATCACCTTGGCAATTTCCTTGGTGGTCACAGTTGCACTTCTAACATGGTCTTTCCGCTGGTCGAAACGGCGGACGGTTATCATACCTCTAAAATCGGGACTTCTTCGGATCATGTTGTGGTCCTTCCCACTTTGTCTTCCCGATACTTTTATCGCCAGCATCCCTTCTAATATCTCTTTCAACATTCTCCGCGGCATCAACTGCAGCTGAGAAGGTATCGGGTCCCTTTGCAGTCACTAGCCTTCTGACTTCTGAGTTCAGCCCAAAGATAAACCTTTCCATCTTCATCATCTCCGTAGCAACGTAGTATTCTGCATACCGAGACTTTTCCAGAAAGCTAGCGGTGTAATTTTGAACGGATAAGTTTCCTTGTTGCAAGTTCATAAATTCCCCTTCCAGTTGTTTGACGGCTGCTTGGGGACAAAATGCGTTCCTGTAGGCTATCACAAATTCTTCCCAAGAGAGGGTAGAATAAACATCAGATCCTTTAGAATGAATAAAAGATTCCCACCAATACAAAGCATCCCCCTTTAACATTGCTGCTCCATACAATACTCTATCTTCGTCAGCGCACTTACTCGTCTTGAAAATAGCTTATATTTCCTTCATCCATCTCATTGCTTTCACTGGATCCCTGTCTCCTGAGTAGGTCGTAGGTCTACATCTTAAAAACATTTTGTAGTCGCACCTCCTTTGTACTGGTACAACAGTCGATGTGATTGGCATTTCATCTTCCGGTCCGGGATCCGGTATTTCAGCTTCATTATGACGGTTTCGATCAAACATTGTTTGTATGCTAGCCTGCAGTCTTCCCATTTCTGCCATTAGATCATCCCTGGTAACGAACTCTGTACCATGTGGCTGGGCTCTGCCTCCGGCTCGACCTCCAGCTCTACCCCCGTTTCTACCCCCGACTCTGCCCCCGGTTCTGCCTCCCCTGTCCCCTGTTCCTATCGGCGGATTAGTATTATTCGGGTTTCTTCCTCCTCCTCGATCCGAATTCCGCGTACCGCTTGCCATTCTATAGATTTAAACAAGGTTAATATACACTTAAGCATATACCCCATATAACAAGGTATTATAGTTCAAACATGTACCTGTAAGATCACAATTACACTAGCCAGGTGTAATATGAAATTACCTTACATGATGTTCCTTCTACCTTTTATACTTCATCATCCCAAGGTTCTATAATGATAGGGACATCCTACTTCACATGCAGTTTAAGTCTAGGTACATATACAAATACCTAAATCCCTTAAACTAAGGCTCTGATACCATTTGTAACAACCCAAATCCCATATACACAACAAATCACATAATGTAACATAACATTGATATAACAAACGAAACATCATATTACAAGTACGGTCCCATAGTCTTTTACAATCAGAAGAAGCCATTCTACTACAAACTTCATACTATATACATACACAACATTTAATCATTATAATACAACTGCTAAACATGCCAAAATCTTCATCATATATTCCTTCACAAAAGCCATCCCTCGATTACTCTAATTACTTGCTCTTACCCGATCCGCCACCTGGAATACATATTTTAAAACAAAATGAGGGTTAGACCTAATGGTCTAAGTGAGATAAATCCCTGTTAGTTTGAAATCATTTATATAAACCCTATTTATATAAATCACACAGCACAATCAAATATATCAATTTGAACTCACACATCATGTACCTTCCCTTCTCATTCCTCCTGGCCATATTAGTTGGTTGCAATCCAACTAATAATTTACAACGCTGTACAACATCTACAGCCAAACAACGCTATACGGATTCTATAGCCAATCACACCGGTCCTAAGCCCGGCCAACGTATTATAACACATTATAATACTCATGTAAATATAATACCTCAATATATTATAATTCACATATATCGCACATATAAACACATAATCACCAATTATCACATTCCCAATCCATACTTATATGTATTCCAGTAAAAATACTTTTAAAGTAAAACTCACTTGTTTTGATTATTACACACGCTCGCAAGCTCCTTTTCACAATGGTCTTATCTCTTACCACGACTCCACAGAATCTGAAACAATTTAAGGTACATACACCTCTTTACTAGCCAAACATATAAAGCCTACCAGTTCCTGTTCTCAACGGTATCACTAAACTTAACAACTACCGGGACTACACAGGGTACCGAGACTTCTCAGTACCGGGACTTCTCAATATCGGGAGTCTCTATCACCGGGAGTTAACAATACCGGGAGTTCATGTTATCGGGAGTTGAATATACCGGGACTCCACACTACCGGGAGTCGATATGACCGGGAGTCTACCGGGACTTCCCCAGGACTCTCAAGAACACAGTCGGTTCCATTTTCTCAGATTCGATTGAAACTAATACCAAACAATAAAATCGATCTTTCTAAACCGATAGATATCTTCTACTTATGATTACAAGCACAAAATGTAAAGGTATTTACCTCAAAATGAACTTCAACCAAATCAATTGATGTAGCAACCGTAACTTTCTTCTTCTGCTCCTTTTTGCCTCCACACACACATACACTTTCTAAATTTAGGTTATCAGAATACTATCTGATGTTTAAGGGGTAATATCAAACCACAACTACCAAATGGACCTTAAACTTCTCTTTAATGACCCAAACACCCCTAAACTTATATTTTACCCAAACTTACCCTAACATCCAACTTTAAGGTTAACTAAATTTAATGGAAAAATGGATTTTAACTAACGAACTTACCCGGGGTATTACAATTCTCTTGAGTATAACAAAAAGGAAGTTGCATTTTTGTAGTAATGGCTCCTTTCATTAATTCTTCTTTACTTTCAAAAAAAAAATTGTTTATCCCAAAATGATCAAGCATCCATGAATTTACAAGAAATCTAGAGAGAAAGTAGAGAGAGAAACTGAAATATTATTCTTGTCGGCTATGTTTCTTTACAAGATAGGAATTATGAACAAAAGCCTTACAAAATTAGCTAACCCTAATGCTTATTATATACCTCAAGCCTAAGTAAGGTAATTAGCAAACATTGACTTTTTACACAAGACTAAATACAGAGACTTTGACTTTGACAGAATATTAAATCTTGAAGACATATTTAGACTTAACAATCTCCCCCTTGGATTCAAGATTTAAACATTTGAGAACAGCAGTCTTTGGCTTGGCTTGTCAAAGTCAAATTGTCACAAAATCTTCAGACGGGGATCTGATGGAGATTTTCTTTCTTTGAATTGGAGAGCTTGATTCTTCACACAAGGAATTTTGGTACAAATTAGCACAAATTTAAGAAAAAGATATCTTCTTGAAAAGCCAAGATGATCAATCAATTTTTCTTAAACCCTTGAAGAATTCTCCCCCTTTTCTTTCTTCGACTTGAGAAATTCTTGCTTCAGTAATGGTATTCACAATGTAGCACAAGTTTAAGAAAAAGAGATCACAGGATGATCAATCGATTTTTCTTAAACCCTTGAAGAAGAATTCTCCCCCCTTTTTCTATCTTGAGACGGAATCTTCTTGAAAGCTCTTCGACATGAACATTTCTCCCCCTTTTTCGATGAAAGTGAGCATCATGATCATCGAAAACCTTCTTCAATTTTAGTCGCGTCTCTGATTATCACTAACAATCTCCTCCTTAAAGAATAACCTTGCTCCCCCTCAAAATAAGAATTCTGGAGCATGTTGTATTCTCCCCCTGAAAATATGCATATATTTCATTAATGAACAATATTTGAAATTATAGCACAGATTTAAAAGAATTGATACAAGGAAGATAAAATTCATTGAACTACACTTTATTACTACTAATATTTGATCATTTGAAAACTTTACAAAAGAAATCCAACTTAATGAAATTTAACAGATTTTTCAATCAAATGAAATCAAATGCATGTGTTTGGATTCAAATACAAGACATCATTGCATATCAAGTTAAAAATGTTCAGTTTCAATCTCTTTATTAAATCTATTTGGTGTGCTAGCATGCGAAATATGATTTGCAACAATCAAATGTACTTCTGAAACCTATAAGAATACTTTGCTCTTACTCACACTATATGACTGAAATCAGAATTTCCACAAGTTTATAAGTTTATCGCGACATTATTATTTCCCCAAGATATACGAGATGTGTGCTCATTGGCATCTTTTATTTTGTGCACATTGGCATCTTTTATTTTGTGCACATTGGCATCTTTTTATCAAAAGGTTTATTAAGACTAAGATACACCGTAAACGTAACTTTCTATCTGGTTCTATAGCAGGATTTGGGTCAGCCAATCCCATACCAGTTGGCCTTAGGGGCTAGGTGTCGAGCACCCCTTAGAACTTACTCTCCCAAACCAGAAAGGCTACATCAATATATCCTAATCCCATCTGTACCAGTAGGACATGGATTTCTATCTGGTTCTATAGCAGGATTTGGGTCAGCCAATCCCAGACCAGTTGATCTTAGGGGATAGGTATCAAGTACCCCTTGGGACTTAATCTCCGAAACCAGATAGGCCACAGGCACAAACTTTCAAACCTAAAGATTTTTTTTATTGCATCTCAATCACTTGGTTATAAAACGTTGTGCTTCCCTCATATTTTCATTTCCATTCTTCATTCTGATAATTAGGCTTTGTGAGCATCGTATTCTTTATAAGTCTAGATTTACACAATTTTGCGCATAATCAAATTTTCATTCATGTTTTGCTGACCTTTCGATTGATTTCAGAAGCGAAAGTTGAAGCAAATAAAACGCAGATAATACAACAATACTTGTAAAATCATCTTTTAGCACACATTTAATTCATTGAATGAAAATTGAAAAATTTCATCTCATTGAATTAAATTTGTTAAGATTCAAAATTTCAAAGCAGTAGAAATGAAACATAATGCAATGTTACCTTTCACCACTTGTTCCTTGAATTGAAAGATGTGACAGTTAAGGATATCACCTGATAAGTATGATCATGCGGTAAAAGATTTAACCTGATAAGTACGAGTTCTAAACTGATTTTGTTAGCTTCAATCTTCCTAATCGTAGAAGTATTTAGAAGTAGTGAAAAATAGGCTAAGTAAAGAAAGCCTCTTACAAAGGCTCTGCCTCTTCCGAAAGATCAAGGTCAAGAAGCTACAGAAGCTACAGAGGTGTTTCTACAGAACCTCTGTCTTACGCACAAAGAAGACCAAGACTCGGAACTCGGTGAAGACTGCTCTACAGAAGACCTGGCCTCAGAACCTCTGTAACCCTTTACAGAGCCTCTGCGGTTTACGATAAAGACTTGGAAGATATTTTATATCTTGCTACTGTTACTGGATCCGTTCATCAACTTGCATGGTAACATGCCCTGTCAAACCTCAACACGCGTAAAGCTCTGAATGGACTCAATAGGGCTTAGTACAATATAGACGTCTGCGGCATTAAATGCAATACATCACGTACAACTGTTCATGCCATCCATTCTACTGTTCATGCCGTCCGATCAAAAGTAGCTCATGCTTTATGGTCCCCTAGAGTAGTATAAAAGGAAGTCTCTTGTTGAGATCTTCCTTAACAGTATTAACAATCTTAAGAACTTAACGAAGAATCTGAGTTTTATGCTTATGCTTTATATCGTCAAACCTGTTTAGCATTACACTCTCTCTCACACACCAAACAGTTCTTAATCTGTTCTTGGTATTCTTATTATATATCGAACGACAGTAATCTTCAAGATATCCTTTTGTTCTTAAAATACTGTTTCTTTATATTGTGTGTTCTAAATCTATCAAACATATCTGTTAGTTCTTCAAAAACGCTTCCGCATCAAACATAAACTCAAACTAATAGATCTGTTAATCTTGTCTAAACAAAACGGGAACCAACAGACTTGTTTAGAAGTCTTAGCCATTGAAGTACGGGTCCTGAACTGATTAGTCCAGAAGCCATTGTCGTTGAAGCACGGGTCCTGAACTGATGTATTCAGAAACCAATTACGTTAAATGCACAGATACATCTTCTTCCGAGAGTTCAACACTTTGCTTCTAAATCTGCAAAAACAGATTAAGTAGATTTTGGTACCCAACGTCTCTTAGGTCCTGGCTTGTTAAGCGGAGCTCTATAGGAAGGAAAATGATAAGTGCCATACCAAAATTGAACATTATTATTTGTAACAAAATCATTAGTACCACAATAAGAACAACAAATATTCTTTTGTGCTAACCTGATTAAATTGTTTGCGGAATATAATGAACCAGGTTTAGCAAAAGATTTACCTTTCAGGTTAGTGTTCTTGTTGGGAACAGATGCTTTTGGCACACCTTTTTCAGGAGACGTACCTTTTACTCTCCATTGCATGTTGACTTTCTTATATACAGGAAGATCAGCAGATTGAGACTTGGAAGAATTATCCACTGAGTGATCATAAAAGAGATTAGAAGGATGAATCGGACATTCTGAATAGCTTTTGGATTTGTTAAATGACTTCACCTTGAAAGCTAATTCATTTCGTTCCTTGGTCACAAAAGCAAGCTTCTTCTAAATATCAGACTTAACAATATGCTCCTTCATGATATAAGTCGATAACACAGCCAAATTCTTTGTCAGTTTACGTATTTCCGGCTGAAATATCTTCCTTTCAACAGAGAATTCGTCTTTAACGCTCCTAGCCTGAAAGTCAGCTTTCTTCATCTTTTCTAGCTCTTGACTTTCTATATCCAATTCCTTTTGAAGCTCAGATATATTCTTTGACAGTTTCACATTCTTTGCTTCAAATATTTTCCTTTCATTTTCAAACTCAACTCATTCCTTCTCTAATTTTTCCTTTTCAAGAAATAAAACTTTTCTCAAAGTCTGAATTTTGTTTAGAAAGTTTTATGCATCTGAGTTCAAGAGATTTCTTCTTTTCATTTTTTTTCTTATCAGAAATCGAGGTCTTTTCAAGTTCAGAAATTTTCTGAGAAAGAGAAAGAATTTGCTTTCCATAACACTTCTTGTCATTCAAACGATCAGCTTTTTCTTTTCTGAACTTTTCTCTTTCCTCTTTTAGCAACTTTTCCATGTCAGACAGCTTCTTCGTAAACTCAATAACCTTTTCCTTAATATCTTCATTTTCAGCTTCTGACATGTTTTGTTCCTTGTCCTCTTTCTCAACTTTCATTCCTTCTTCCTTTCTCTTTATAAATGCAACTTCAGATCCATGCATTCGCTTTGATAACTCATTCCACATCTGCATTGGGTTGTGTTTGAAACATTCAATACTTCTGTAGATGTGTTTTGGAAGTGCAAGGATCAAGCTGGATGAAGCTTCCTTGTCAGCTTTCTTTCTTTTAATCTCTTCTTCTTTAAAATCATTCTCCATTTTATATCTGATCATTGGACATTCGGAGAAAGATTTAATCATATTCTCTCCATTTTCTCTACTCGCAATAAAGTCGATGAACGAAACACTCCATCGTTCAAAATCAGATTCTTTGATCAGCACTGGAAGTCGGTTCATGTTTGCTTGACGATTAAAAGATCTTTATAATGAAAAATTCTACTGAAAAATAGAAAAATTAACCTGCAAAATACAAGAAAAATTTATCAGTTATGAGTAAAAGAAGGTAAAAGAAATATAGGAACTAAAAGTGAAAAATACTAAGACTCAACAAAAATAAGGACTAAAAATGTCAAAAACAAACAATTACTCAAGGGACTAAAAATGTAAAATTCTAAAACTTACAAGTCAAGGGACTGAAAATGTAAAAACCTAAAACTTAAAACTAGAAGGACTAAAAATGATAAAATTCTAAACTATAAACTACAAGGACTAAAATTGTAACAAAACTAACGACTCTAACGGAAAAAGGGCCAAAAATGTCACAAAACTAACGAAACTAACGAAACACCGTTAGTTTACTATTCATCATCATCTTCATTGAAACTCAATCTGCAAAAGTCGATATGGAATCAAAATTTTCGACCAAAACTGTTCGTTTATGATCCCTTAAGCTCCCTTAACTGATTAGAACTCAAAACACGCTTTCAAACTCTCAAACGAAGCAACCGAAAGTTTTCGATAAAAACCGAACGAAAACTTTAAACGTTGATATCTTTTTCGTTTCTCGACGAAAATTGCTGAATTTTGTTGCGTTGAGATCGTAATTCGAATACCAATCAAATGCAATGAGTAAATCTCGATCAACCGACGATTTTCGAAAACCCACGTTTTTACCGGCGAAAAACGTTCTCCGGCGAAACACTCCGGTTAGATTCACAAGACTGAAGTTTTGCTTGAGTTGTTGATGGCGCAAAAACAGAATTAGCACACTTCACTATTTAAAACACACACACGTGCACCATATACACACACACAAACAGCACAAATTGAGGTTTGCGCGAGAGGTGGGTGGCGCAAAGTGAGCTTTGCGCTAGATGTTGATGGCGCAAAGTAGAACTTTGCGTGAGACGTTGGTAGCGCAAACTGAGTTTATTCCAGATATGTTGATGGCGCACAATAAGGAGCAAAACGGATTTGATTGGTGGAAAGATGATAACACAGCTGGTTAAACCTGATGCATACACACATACACATAGCATAAACAAACATACACACAGCTGAATGATTTGATCTGATGCATGTGACGCAAAACAGGTAGTTTTCTTAAGCTACAGGTGGCGCAAAAGGAAAGGTTTATTCCAGATTTATGTGATTGGCGCAAAGTTGAAGTTTACTCCATTAACTAGTGGCGCAAAGTGGTAGTTTACTCTAGATGTGCATGGCGTAAACCAGAAATTTATATCAGAAGAACTGGCGCAAACTTGAGATCTAGCGCAAAGTTCAAAAATTCATCAAATCCCAATTAAATCTTCGAATTAGGACACCAAATTTTGCAGAGTTGTTAGAAAAACAATTTCTAACAAGATGATGTAAACCAATTTCGTTGAAAACCACAGATTTGATGTTTGAATGATCAACCAGACGAAACGATCGAACCGAACAGAAACATCTAATTTCTTCAAATTGATCTCCAAAAACATGAAATTAGCCCTTGATTCTTGAATAAGGATTGTTGTAAACAAGATTTCTAACACCAAGAACTCAAAACCCAGACTAATCAAACTCAAAAATATCAAGAATTTGAGAAAAAGAGATTTTCTTGACAAAAACAAGAAAATCAATCGATTTTCCTCAAAATCCTAACAATTTTGAAATCAATTCGTGTAAACTCTTCAGCAGATCTTCATTAACTTGCTCTGATACCAATTGTTAATCCCAAAATGATCAAACATCCATGAATTTACAAGAAATCTAGAGAGAGAGAGTAGAGAGAGAAATTGAAATATTATTCTTGTCGGCTCTGTTTCTTTACAAGATAGGAATTATGAACAAAAGCCTTACAAAATTAGCTAACCCTAATGCTTATATACCTCAAGCCTAAGTAAGGTAATTAGCAAACATTGACTTTTTACACAAGACTAAATACATAGACTTTGACTTTGACAGAATATTAAATCTTGAAGACATATTTAGACTTAACAATTTGTCCATCTGGTTGCACATTCAGGGAAATATCTGGCATAATGCAAATATTTAAATTCATATAGCGTTGGAATATAATTGATTACTTTTGCCAGATTTTTAGGATTTTCATAACCAAGTCCCCAATATTTATTGACATAACTCACAAGTCTTGGTTTGTTCATGTGAATAGTTTGATCAGTTTGACCCTCTCAAATATAACTTCTTTTCCAAATCTTCTATTTTGTTCAAAAACTCTGTATTTTGAGTGGTGATATTTTTCAATGAAAGTTCACACTCACTATTCATTTCTTTCAAGTCTTTGATCTCGTTTAAAAATTCTGTATTTTGCTTTGAAAATTCATTCAAAGAAAACTCACTTTCGTTATTCTTTTCTTCTAACTCTTTGATTTTCTTTGTTAAATCAGAATTGTGAGAATCAAAGAGTATCTTTTCCTTCTCAAATTGTTCTTGTTGATCCTTGAGATTTTTAGCTTCAACAAATTTCTTTTCTTTCTCAAGATCGTTATCAAGAATAATTTGATTTAGAGCTTCGTTTTGTTTCTTTTCTTTTCAAGATTGGCTCTTAAACTTTGAACACCCGGTATCATCATTTCTAATTCACGTAATAAACTAGCATTTTCATTTTCTGAATTTGCTAATTTATTTCGTGTATCATTTAATTCATTAAGTAAAGCATTTATGTCATGATCATCCGAAGAAGGTAAGGGAAAGCAATTTACCTGAGATGAATTGTCCGAAGCATCCTCATCATCTGAGTTATATTCAACTTGGCACATGTTTGCATGCTCCTCGTTCTCTGCCTCGTTGTCAGTCTGGTCTAGCCAATATTCTTCTTCCACAAGCAATGCTATTCCTTCTTCCTTTTGTTTGGATAGCAACATTTTGTTCTTATAATAATCGGAATTTCTCACCACTTTCTTTCTACAACCCTTGGCGTAGTGACCAGGCGTGCCACAATTGTAACACTTCGGAGTCTCAACAGGTTTCTTATCAACAAAAGCCTTTTTACCTTCTGCCTTCTCAACACTCTTCTCAAAATTTTCAAATCCTTTCTCCTCAAACGGTTTCCTTTCAAAATTGTTATTCTCAATCTTTCTTGAACCAGACGTATTCCTTAGATTGTTGTTTGATGACGGTGTTTTGTAAAACCTCTTCTGAAAGTGCCTTGTGAGCAGAATCATCGCTTGTTCTAACTCAGCTCCATCATCATCAACATTCCCTTTATATCCCGTTTCAAACACGCTTGAATTATCAGTCAAATAACTACCGGTATACATATCTGCTTTGAGTGCCACTGGTTCATGAACAACTTCTTTGACATTCTTCTTATTTCTTTTCTCTTTCTTCTCTATCACTTCCTCTTCATCCTGATTAATAGTTTTGAACAATTCATGCAACGACATCGTGGAAAGTATAGGATTCTGTTTCATGCGTCTTGAAACACTTTTCAATTCCGGTTGTAACACACTCAGAAACATCACATTGACCTCTATCAATGGTTTGTTGAATTTGTTCTTACTGAGCTAAATCAGTAACGTGATGAATCTATCATAAGTTTGGCTCAAACTCTCATCCTCTTTAGCTCTAAACTCCTCATATCGATTTATGCACAAGGTTGTTTTCATTTGATTTCCAATCTGAGAACCTTGCAACATCTTTTCCAGTTGTACCCACATTTTATTTGTCGTGTCTTTGAAACTATCAATCTTGTTGAACACTTCGTTCGGAATCCCCATTATCACAAACGACCTTGCTTTCTTATCAGCATCATATCTTGCTTTTTCTTTAGTTGTGTATTCACTTATGGGTTTCACTTTACCACCCACAATTCCTTGAGCACCTTGTGTTGGTGGAACATCGGTCATCAGTGGTTTCATGGGTCCGTTTAACATATTTTCTCCATTTGACTGTCTCTCTAAGAAATCTTGAAACCTTTATTTCCATTGCTTTTATTCATTTTCGATCAAAATGGGAGGGCGTGACTCGGTTCCCAAAGACATCATTATATCATTTTTCAACATTTTGTCTAGTTTACTTGTATTGATCTTTAAACAAATAGGCAAATGAGAATAGTATCAAGTTGGCGGGCAAAGTATGTTTTCGGACAAATCAGGTGAGTTGTCGGACAAGGTTTTGACGACAAGTTCTAGTGAATAGTAGTAGTCGGATGGGTCTTGTACGACATAGGTCAATGAACAGTAACTATCAGACAAGTCTTATACGACTAGAATCAGTGAACAGTAACTGTCGGACAAGTCTTATACTACTAGAATCAGTGAACAGTAACTGTCGGACAAGTCTTATACGACTAGAATCAGTTGTTGATCAAATTTCGTACGACAACTTTGAATATCAGTTGTGTACGACAGTTATGAACTTTTGCAGATATGAATCGTACTACAGTTATGAATATATGCAGATGTGTATCGTACGACAGTTATGAATGTCGAACCCAAAAACTTTCTAAGTCCCCAAATTCATTCAAACCTTTACCAATCGATCTGAAACTTTGCAGATACCTTCACGAACACACTGTGAACACTTTTTGTTCAGATCGTAGTACCAAGAACACACTGGAATATCACTTTTCGATCCAAAACAGTAGCCTTTTTCAACAACTCTAAAACTCACTAAAAATCAATCAAATCATGATTTTTAGTTCCAGTTTCTTGCACGAATTTGTCCAGAAAATCAAATCGAACACTACTATACTAATAACCTCAATCAAAACATCCTAACATCCCCAAATCGATCTCTAGTCCGAAATACTAAAAAAATGCCCATTTTCTCAAAAAAAATCTTCAAATTTGCTGAATCTGCTTGCTCTGACACCACTTGTGATCCCAGAAACAAGTAAACAATCAATAGATCAAGCTGCAATCACGACATCTCTCATTAATATTCAAAGTAGTGATTACATAATGTAGAGATAAAATATAAATGCCTTGATGTCTAAAAGTGCAAAGTTTTGAAACAATGAACTAATCTAAGCTATTTATACTTAGACTATTAATTTACATTTTGAGTCCCTCTACTTGGATACAACATACATTTTAAGCACTAACAGATTTGATCCCGGATGGTTCCGAACTTTGAGTCCGGATACTTTTTCCGGATTGTACCAGATTACTTTGATTTCCGGGTGTTTCCGGATAAATGTTCCGTATATGGTTTCCGGACAAGATTTCGGGCTGTTTGCAGGACTTGGTTCCCGAATATCTTACTGAACAAGTTTGCCTATATAATTTTTGTGAAATGTTGTACAGTTCAAAGGTTTTATGAAAATGAAACATATTGCGATTTTAACAGTACGAACATAGTTATAACTTGAATGAGGTTATGATACGAAATGTTATGTGTTTAAGTTGATATGCACGTATGCTAGTAAGTGTAATGGATCCATAGGCATTAGCATTAATTGAAATGTTGGAATAGGCAAAGTAGAATTGCTATTCATATTGAGAAGTGGAATAGGCAAAGTAGAATTGCTATTCATATTGAGAAGTGGAATAGGCAAAGTAAAATTGCTATTCATATTGAAATGATGGAATAGGCAAAGTAGAATTGCTATTCATATTGAAATGATGGAATAAGCAAAGTAGAATTGCTATTCATATTAAAATGATGGAATAGGCAAAGTAGAATTGCTATTCATATTGAGAAGTGGAATAGGCAAGGTATAATTGCTATTCATATTGAAACATGGAATAGGCAAGGTATAATTGCTATTCGTAATTGAGACGTGGAAACATGAAATAGACAAAGTATAATTGTTCTTTCCGATTTCTATCAGTAGATTATGAATAGGCAAGATATATTTGCTATTTCTACTTCCATTTCAAGAAAAGGCTTCGTGCTTAATTGTAATTTTTGGACATGAGTTATAAACTAGAATTTGTGGTGATTCGTAGTGGGGCTCTCGAATATGATACTATGACATACTTAGTGTTGTCATATTCATGGAATTGGATATGATTCCCATCATCGAAGGATGTTACGTATACGGTAAGAAAGTTGGGATCAGGTTAATGTATACGCTTTGTTACAATGTTGGTTTCAAAGCTTATAAAGATTTTGATTTGAATTTTGGATGTTCTCACTAGGCGTAAGCCTAATCGTTTCAAATTCAATTTTCTTACCAGGTACAAGCTCGGGATGGGTTACAAAGTGATGAGTGTCGAGGAGTATCAGAGTTGTGCTTTTGGATTGGTGATGGAGAATTTAGTGTTATAGGAGATATTTTGAAAGATGTTGTGAACAACTATGATAAATTTTTGTAAGTTTGAAATTATGGTGGTAAACTCTGATAAATTTAAGGTTTAAATTCATTGTGAATTTCAAGGTGTTTCAGTTTAGTATCAGATCTTTAGTTTAAGTGAACTAGGTATGATTGTGAGATACCTAGACTTAAGGTGAGATGATTAAGATACGATTTGTGAGATTTGGGTACAAGTACTAAGACGGGATAGTCTTAGAGTCGACAGGAATACGTGAATTAAGAACTGTGATGATGGTAACCATTGATCCACAATAAGACTCAACAATGATATTTATCTCAATAGTTCGAACAAATATATATTGAAGAAGCGTTTTAAAAGAACTAAAGAGAAATGCTCGGTAGAAAATACACACATAATCAAATAAGTGAAACAGTAATAAGGCAAGAGTTTAGCTCAATGAATCACTTTCTATTGATTCTTCAAGAACACCAAGAACACCGTAAATGTGTGTAATACCAGAAAGTATGCCTTAATCTGGTGTGTGTGTATCGTGCAAAAGTTACTCTTAAAGGCCTGGAAGAGAACTTCTATTTATACTACTTTACATGGGACAAGTTGGAGACAGTAAGTACTAAGGTACAAAGACACGATCGTGGGACTGAATCAGGTACAACGTTATTGTAGTGCGCCGTCTACTGGAAAGGCTGTAACCCATCAGAGGATGACACGTGGAATGTGCAGGGCATGCCTTGTACAAATGATTTTTAGAATCTTCGTACAACAGAGGCACGTGAGAGGCATGATCGTCTTTGTCTTTATCTTCAAGTATCGTCAAGCTTCAAGTCTTCATACCACAGAGGCTCTGTCAACGATGACAGAGGCTCTGTGGCCTTGTCCTCTGAATGTCTTATGTCGAATGATCAAGTGAGTGTTGCTCTTGGTGTCTCGGCAGAGGCTCTGTTGAAGATCTTCTCTTAGCCTATTTTTCAATACTTCTTCTTACAGAAGTTGGAGCTAACAATCTCCCCCTAAGTATTGAAAAATAAAAAATTTGAAAGTTGCATGGTTTTCCAAGCTAAGAGGCACTTACAATTGATTACATTGCAGAACATGAAAAGTAAATAAAGATAAGATAGTGGTGGATGTCAGACTCTGGCGTTTGGGAAGTCATTGATTTTCTTGGTGAGTCCTCCATCCCTGAGTTCACGAAACATAGAGATGCAGAGGTTTCTGAAGTTGATGACCGCATCAATGGCCTCAATTAATCTGTTGGCGAAGGTTAGATCCATGAACTCAGATCCTCTGTATTCCAAGAGGTTGGCTCTGAACTCGAGCAGAGTCTTCGTCGCATATTTCTGGCAATCCACCTCTAAGAACAGCTTCAGATTATCTTGAGGATCACGAAAGACATACCCGAACTTTGGACTTTTGATGATGGAGTTCGGTCTTAAGTCCGCAAAGGAGGGGAATTGGTCTTCTGGATGGGGGAGACTTATCTTTTTCACTCCAAGGTTAATGGCCACTTGGAAGTCGGTCATGCTATAGATTAGAAGCTTTTCTCGCATGGCCTTCTTGATTTCATCGTATGCCCTCTGGACTTTAAGTCTGTGACCGTAGTTTTTCCTTGCCCAACTCAGAAGTTCAGGTAGGTCATAGGGGCTTAGGTTTCTCAGATCTGCATCTGAGAATTTGTTCTCAGATTCGTCTACCCTTTTGACGTGGTAGAGGTTGTAGTAGATTTGTGCGCCTCTGGTATATGAAAGCTTGCAGTAGATGACTTGTGTGATTTTTGTGTTTGAGAAGACTTGGTGGACAGGTTTGGCTTTATCTCTGTAGAAGTCTTTGTAGAAACCAGGATTCAATCTTACAATCAATTATGAACAATCAAACAGTAAATGATAGAGATTTGGATCAAACAAACTTGTATTCAATCAAGAACAGATTACAGATCTTAGAGAGAAAATCTCTCAAAGATTACAATGTGAGTACAAAGTTATGCGGGAAAGTTAGTTAGCTAAACAGTGCTAACTTCTATATATACTGATAGGAAATACTAAAGTACAGTACATATAACTGAAAGACTAATAGAACAATTACACGTGTCCTAATTAGTAAACAGAATATAAAGGAAAATATCCTGTCTTAAGTCTGAACATGGTGTTCAGAAATTCTGAACATTCTTCTGATAAAACCCTTCAGAACATCCTTCAAGTACTTGGATATTTTCAACTTTGCCTTCAGAAGTTCTGAGTCTCCTACTCAGAACTCTAACCCTTCAGTTCAGACATTCACACATGGTATTCTTCTCAAGATTCTTTATCAGAAGTTCTGAGTCTCTTACTTAGAACTCTGAGACTTCTGCTCAGAAGCCAACACTTGTGTTTATTGACAAAACTTCAAATCTAACAATCTTCCCCTTTTTGTCAAATAAACTTGTACTTTTCATCATCATATTCTTTTAGAGCAGGAACAATCTTTAGAAGAAGTACATTTCTTAGAGTAAGTCTTCTATCAACCTTTTCTATCATATCTTGTATCTCTTCAACTTGTTTTCCTTTTTGTATCTTTTTCTCCAAGCTATGTTTGATAAACCTTAGAGTTCTAGAACAATATTTTGCCACTTCATCTGGTCTGAAGAAAATCTTTTCTTTTATGTTGTTCTTCAAGAAAACTCCCAACTCTGGATATCTTTCAATGTTTCCAACCTTCAGTTGCTCATGATCATTATTTGGTTTGGAGAGATATACACATGGTCTTTCTAAATACAGAGCAATTTGAAAATCTGTATATCCATACCATCTCAGAATATAAAACATAGCATTTCTTACCACAGCCAATGCTCCTCTCTCCTTTTTGTATTTACTACAGTCTTTATTTGCCATAAGACTATTGTTAGAGCATTATTGTATTCAAGATTTATTGTAAAGTCTTGTAATTAGTCAAAGCTTGTAAAGTCAAATGTAAAAGTCAAAGTCATGAAAAGTCAAAGAAGATTAGATTTAATGCTTTGTAATCCTAGGTATAAATAGGATTAGTTAGCTTAGATGTTAAGTAAGTCAAAAGAAAGCAATTCATTAGAGATCTTAATTGTAATATTCTAGAGAGAGAAGTGAGATCATTCTAGAGAGAGAAAGTGCATCAATCTTATGTAAATCTCTATTATGTTCAAGATCAATGGATGATTTGATGATTACCTAATAGAAACTGGTTTTACAATTGGTATCAGAGCATTGAGAGATTGAATTGTGTGCAAAATTCGTCCAAATTCATGAAGATTTGAAGATTTTTTGAAGATTTTTGAAGAAAATCTCCATTGTTGAAGAACTTGAAGAACACAAATGGGTTATGCATTTCTTTTTTGTGTTTTGTTTTGATTTTGATTGCAATGTATTTCTCCATTGATATAAATCAGTTTTGCATCAAAAGATTTACAAAAACACATCAAGAATTGATGAATTTGAAGATTTTGAAATTTTTTTGTGTTTTTGAAAAAGTGTGCTGTGAAGTTTTTTAGATTGTGATTTTGCAAAATATTGATGTTTTAATTCGTTTTTGTGCAAAATCCTTCCTAAAAAGTGTTTCTAGACATGTTTCAATCATAAATTTCAAGTCTTAATGCATTAATTTCATTTTTGAAAATTTTGATTTGAATGTGTTCTTGAGGTGTTCTTCATGTTATTGAGCAAAATTGTTTAGATCTTGAATTTTGATCCAAATTAATTGTTGAGCTGCTATTAAAACGTGTTTTTGATTTGTTTGATATTAAAATTCCAAATCTAACAATTGTTTTTGAGTGTTTGATTTTTGCAGAAAATCAACAGGAAAAAAAAAGTCTGAGTTTGAAACTGAACGAAAATCTTTTGAAGAAAAGTCAACTAAGCTTTCACACAAAATATCTGATTTGGAAACAGAACTTGAAATAAACAGAAAAGAGCTTGAAACAATGAAAGTCGAAAGCTTTAGAGCAAAAAGTGTGAAAGATAATTTTTTTGAGGAACGAAAGATTTTTCAAACTGAAATAAAGAAGCTTACAAAGAATTTATCTGGTTTATTAACAGATATTATGAAAGAGCAAAAGGTAAAGTCTGATCTTCAAAAGAAGTTTGATCAAATTTTTAAAGAGAAAAATGTTTTAATCAACAAAGTGAAAGAACTTGAAGAGATTGTCTTTAAGGTTGATATTTCAAAACAAGTTAGTCCTGACACGATCATTCAGACTCCACTTGTAAATTCAACTAATTCTGAATGCTCATTTAAAACTGCTTCAAGTTCAAGCTTTAAAAACATTTCTCTTAAACATGTTAATAGATCAACTAATTTCTCAAAAGATCAGATTCGTTCCACAAATCTCTTCTATAATCATTTGATTGATAAATCAGATAAAAAACCAAAAGTGCCTAAAATTAATACTTCCAAATCTGAAGAAATTCCAGTCTTCAAGAAGGTGAAGATGGAATGGAGAGTCAAAGGCACAACAATTCCAAAGAAAGTTGTGCCAAAATCATTCCCCTCTACATCAAATGCCAAGAAGAACAATGCTCCGAAAGGTAAATCTTATGCTAAACCTAATCCTATTCATTCCGTAAATCATCTGATTAGGTTGGCACATAAGAAAATCTGTTGTTCTTACTGTGGTTCAAATGATTTTGTGCATAAAGATTATACTTCTTTTTGGTACGGTACTTACAGTATTCCTTCAAAGAAATCTACACCTAACCCACTAGGACCCAAGTGCCATTGGGTACCAAAATCTGCTTAAACTGTTTTGTAGGTACATCATGTGTTGTGCTGAATGTTACATATATACCACACACATGACTGAAAACAGAAGAGAAGCGATGATTTTTTTTAAGAGTATATGTACCATTAAGGGGAGCAAAGACTATTGGTTTCTGAATACATCAATTCAGGACCCGTGCTTCAATGTTTTTGGCTTTTGAACATATCAGTTCAAAACCCGTGCTTCAATGACTATGGCTTCTGAACAATTCAGTTCAGGACCCGTACTTCAAAGACTAAGACTTCTAAACAAATAGTTTAGAACTCATACTACTCAAGTGATATCCTTAACTGTCACATCTTTCTGTTTCAAGGAACAAGTGGTGAAAGGTAACATTGCATTATGTTTTATTTCTACTGCTTTGAATGTTTGAATCTTTACAAATTTAATTCATTGAGATGAAATTTTTCAATTTTCATTCAATGAATAAAATGTGTGTCAAGGGTGATTTTACAAGTATTTTTGTATTATCTGAGTTATATTTGTTTCAACTTTCACTTCTGAAATAAATCGAAAGTTCAGCAAAACATGAATGAAATTATGCTGAATGCTCGAAAATTTGTAAATCTGGACTTATATAGAATATAATGCTCAAAAAGTCTATTTGTCAAAATGATGGATGGAAACGAAAATATGGGGGAAGCACTATGTTTTAGAACCAAGTGCTTCAGATAAAATTTTGCACTATCATTTAGTTTAAAGTTTGTACCTGTGGCCTTTCTGGTTTGGGAGAGTAAGTCCTAAGGGGTGCTCGACACCTAGTCCCTAAGATCAATTGGTCTGGGATCGGCTGACCCAAATCCTGCTATAGAACCAGATAGAAAGCCATGTTCTACTGGTACAAATGGGTTTAAGATATATCGATGTGGCCTTTCTGGTTTGGGAAATTAAGTTCTAAGGGGTGCTCGACACCTAGCACCTAAGGCCAACTGGTCTGGGATATGCTAACCCAAATCCTGCTATAGAACCAGATAGAAAGTCATGTTTAACGGTGTATCTTATTCTTACTAAACTTTTTGATTAAAAGATGCCAATGAGCACAAAATCAAAAGATGCCAATGAGCACACATCTCTTGAAACTTGGGGAAAATACAAAGTCGCGATAAACCTGTAAATTTGTGAAAATCCTGATTTTGGATAAATAGTGTGAGTAGAGCATGTTAGAGCATTGTTGTATTCAAGATTTACTGTAAAAGTCAATGTACTGTATGAGTCTATACAGTATTGTGAATGCCTTTATACCTTGTATGTCATGGGTATAAATAGGCTTGTCTAGTTCATTTGTTAGTAAGCTTTTGTAATCTTTTAGAAACCTTTTGTAATCCTTTGAGCTCAATACATGGATGACATATTTGCTCTCTAGATTCTCTCTCACTACATTCATATCTTATTGCTAGAGATCTGGGATTTATCAGAGCAAAGTATTCTTATATGTTTTAGAATTGCATATGCTTGTAGCTAATCATATTTTGCATGCTAGCACAACAAATAGATTTAATAAAGGGGTTGAAACTGAACTTTTTTAACTTGATATGCAATGATGACTTGTACTTGACTCCAAACACATGCATTTGATTTCATTTGATTGAAAAATCTGTTAAAATTCATTAAGTTGAATTTCTTTTGTAAAGTTTTCAAATGATCAAATGTTAGTAGTTATAAAATGTGGTCAATGAATTTTATATTTCTTGTATAAATGTTTTCATTAAAGCACTGTATTTGAAATGAATAATTCTTTAATGAAATATATGCATACTTTCAGGGCGAGAAAACAAGTTGCTCCAAAATTCTTATTTTGAGGGGGAGCAAGGTTATCCACTAAGGAGGAGATTGTTAGTAATACTAAGAGACGCGACTGAAATTGAAGAAGGTTTTCGATGATAATGATGCTCACTTTCATCGAAAAAGGGGGAGAAATGTTTAATTCAATTTCATGTCAAAGAGCTTTCAAGTCAAAGATATTTCATGTCAAAGAGCTTTCAAGTCAAAGATTCGTGAACAAAGACTGAAGATCAGGGGGAGAAGGATCATGTGAAGTCCAAATGTTGCTGAATTTGGTTATCTTAGTTCTGAGTGGTTCTCGGAATGCGCTTACACCTAAAAGTTCAATAATGTGGATGGTTTCACATCTTTCTAATCCAAACTCTAATAGTTTCTGATTCCTCTTGTTCCGAATTGATGGTTTTATATAAAGATCTGAAATTCAAGTTCAAGACTTGAAGACAATCTGTTGAAGATTGTATTGAAGAAGGTTGACTTTTCAAAGAGAAAGACAAAGACTTTTCATGTTTGTCTGAAGATTCTTCAAAGCTGAGTTCTTAAAGAGTGTCAAAGCATATAGTTCGCCGTGAACTAGTGGAGATAAAGCTATTTGAAGATTATCTGAGCCTCAAAGTTTAAAGCGGTCAAAGATAAAGTATTGAAGATCAAGTACTAAAGACTGCTGCTATATTTTTTTTAAATCTTGAATCCAAAGGGGGGGATTGTTAGAGCATTATTGTATTCAAGATTTATTGTAAAGTCTTGTAATTAGTCAAAGCTTGTAAAGTCAAATGTAAAAGTCAAAGTCATGAAAAGTCAAAGTAGATTAGATTTAATGCTTTGTAATCCTAGGTATAAATAGGATTAGTTAGCTTAGATGTTAAGTAAGTCAAAAGAAAGCAATTCATTAGAGATCTTAATTGTAATATTCTAGAGAGAGAAGTGAGAGCATTCTAGAGAGAGAAAGTGCATCAATCTTATGTAAATCTCTATTATGTTCAAGATCAATGGATGATTTGATGATTACCTAATAGAAACTGGTTTTACAACTATACAGCCTGTAGAAATCTGTTACTGAAATCTTGTCAAAATCAGCCTCAGTGAAATAATACACTTTTCCATATTCTCTCAGAACCTCAAATGCATAATACTCATGCTTCCTGAATTTCTTGACAATCAATTCTCTTATTCCAGTAATCAAGAAATCTGAATATACTGCTTGTTTTGGTTATCCTATGCATCTTGACATTTCTCCAAGAAGTAATTGAGAAAAATCTGGCTTGTCATGATATACACTTAGAAAGTTGACTTCTCTTGGCTGAAAGAAGTTTGGTAGATCATATTCCGGAAAATAACCATTAACATCAATAGGTATTTCTTCTTCATTAGCCTTAGACTTTTCTGCTTGATCAGTATCTTTCATTTGAACCTCTTGTGAAGACACATCTGGAATATCTTTTTCAACTTCTTCTGAATAAACTCCATTTACTTCCTATTCAGCAGGAAATACAAAGTCTTTGTGTAGCAACTTCTTTGGGTTTTCTTCTGAGAGCATCCATTCACTACAATCTTTGACTCTTTCTCTGAGATCCAATCTCTCTTTGATATGTCTTTTGCATTTTTCTTTCAGAATTTCCTTTTCACCTTCAGCATTTACTGCTATTTCCACCAACAACCACTATAAAGTAGCAGTACTGTACTTTACCAGATCATTTAATCTGAAAAACTTTCTTAATCCAAAAACTATATACACAAAACCTTCATTCTCAACTCCTTCAACAATAAATCCTCGACCTCCAATTACATGAATAGGATTTTTGATTGGATGACTCAAGTTACACTTCTCTTTCCCTGTTTCAATTGCCAACTGAAAATCATAGAAATACATATTTCTTATATAAATCCCCATAACTCTTTTGCATTCAAGTTCTATCCAAGATTCTTCAGTACAAGCAAAGAACTTCACCAGAAACACTTGATCATTCAGAAATAGTCTATGGAAATCAAAATTGGTCATGCTTACTTTCAGATTCCCTTCCTTTTGAACTATTAAGCTCACATATTTCAGTCTATCAAATTCTTCAACCTGAAACTCTAGAACTTTCACAATTGCTTTCTGAACATGTAGTCTTTCATCAGGTTTTCTGAATATGTTAGAAGCTTCCACATAAATCATCTGAACTCTTTCATCCATGAACCCATCAATAAAGTTCTCAATGATCACAGAGTCATCTCTTATGCAGTAAATATATTCATATGTTTCTTCTGGAAATACATCATGAAGAAAGTGATTGACAAGTGGAGTATCACTCATTTCAAGAATGAAGTCACATACAGGTTCTTTCAGAATTGGTAACTCAAACTTTGGAATTTCAATAGGCTTTCTGAACACATACTCCTCAGGCATGAAATAGTCCTCAATTCTGTCAAATTCCTTTTTATTTTCTCCCAATCCCTCACTAAAATGTAAATGAAACTCATTTTGAAACTTCTGTGAATAATCAACTGAGTGATCCCCTTCTCCAATCAAATCAATAGGCCTCACTGTTTTGATAACTCTTTGAACTTTCTGAACATTAAGAGCTCTGACCAACTCACTATGCATTCTCCTTATTAGAATCTCATTCAACCTTCTTTCTTCCATCTCAGAGTTAAGAAGTTCAACTCTGGTATAAGGAACAATTTCTGTACAAGTATTCACTTCAGAACTTTCTGTCAAGCTTTCTTCAAAAGAATCTTTCAAGTTTACTTCAACACTATCTTCAGAAGAGTCTGACATCACTTCTTCTGCAATAACATTCTGATTTGTCATTATAACCTCATCTGATCCAAAAATGCTCTTTTCCTTTTCAGTCTCAATATTCTGATCTGTCATGTTTACATCATCTGTCATAATTACTTCAGTTTCATCAGAATTCACCTCCAACTCAATATTCAATTCTAATTCCTCTGTTTTGTCAATACCTCCTTCAGAAGACTTTTCATGTACCACTTTATCAGTTTCCATGTCATCCTCAATGTCTGAACTTATTGTCTGAACCTCTACTAACTTCTCAACATCTGTTGATTCACCGACCATCTTTTCAATATCTTCTGAATTCTGAACATTCTCTGAATTCTGAACCTCTGCATCTGCTAACTGCATATCTGCTAATTCAAAATCTGCTAACTCAATATCTGCTGACTTTTCAACATTTTCTAACTCATTAGTGCTTTGTTTATCAACCACAGTACATTGCTTTTGCCTTTTCTCCCCCTTTTGATGATCATGAGGATCATTATCATCAAATTTTCTTTTTAAGGACTGAGTTGATTCTGATTCAGGTTCAGCTATAGATACAGGCATAATGGCTAATGGCTTTGAAACACTAGCCAAAGTTGAGCTGACAGCTTGTAATAATGAAGATTTCAAATCCTTCATACTCTTGAAAAGTTCCTTGATCTCCTGTTTGTGAGCATCCAAGGATTCTTTCATTTTCTCCACTTTTGACTCAACTGAATTTGCTCTGCCTTCCAACAAAATTTTGAGTTCTTTTACTTCATTTTTCAAAGAGTCAACAGTATTCTACAATTTCTCCACCTTTACACCAAGATCATGATTTTGTTTATGAATCTTTTCAAATTCAGAATTTTCTAACATTGAACCTGGAGTAACAAATGCTCCAGTTTTCATGTGCTCAGGGAGCTCATGGCCTGTAGATGCCACAAAGACATCATGTACAACAGATGCACTGTGTAAGGAGGCTTTTAGGATGTTCACCTCCCCAGGACTTCCATCCAATCCTTGACAACCAATATTAAGAGTGTCTATGGATGTTGATACAGGAATACGAAATTCCTGTGATGTGCTAGTGTGAAAAGAAGTTTCAGGCTCAATTTGGATATTACTGTGTAATCCAGACTCAAAGTGTTGAAAAATAGGTTGGGATTTATCACCTCCCTCCAAATGAGTTTGGGATGGCTCCATGGTTTTTCTTCAATGTTGGTTCCCAAGGGTTGTGAACCAACAGTAAATGTGGTTGCCCGGATTAAATTGGCTGGATCAGAATTATCTCTTTCTGTTTCTAATTCTGTTAACATTTTCTCATCCTCACCTCTCTCTTTCTATTTTTCACTTTCCAGTCTAACCAAGCTCTCTGAATTTTCCCTCTCTATTCTCTCAGAATGTTCTCCCACCTGAACATTCTCCCCCTCTTTATTTTGATTAGACCCCTCACCTCTCATCTCAGGTTGTTCTTCATGGGTAGGGGCTTGAGGCTGATCAAATCCCATTGAGGTGCAATATGCTTTTAATATCTCACTTTCCCTTGGAATATATTGCCTAAAAGACCTTGGAAGAGGTATGTGATTTGGAAAATTTTCAAGTTTAAGAGCAAAAATCATTTTACCCATGTAGAAGATTGGCCCATGCTCCTCATTTGATCTTCTTGGAATATTTCTGTCTTGATCCATTGCATACCAGATCACCAACTGCCAATACCTCTGATAAGGTATATAAGTGAGTATCTTATCCTTTGTTCTTCCTTCCTTTGCCTTCTGATTCCTCTCAAAAGTATTCTTCATATCTTCCCATAGAATAGAAGTATAATCATAATGCCTATTTTTCACTAACCCATGAAAGATCTGCAGAATTTGCCTTGAACCTTGATCTAAAGAATTGTTCTTCCCAGATAGACACTTGTTGATTATATTGAAGAAACATGCCCAGATTGGTGGCAATTTGTTTCTTCTGAATAAGCTTAGAGTCTTCAATTCTTCATTATACCATAATCTTCTAACTTCAGCTATTAATTGCTCTGTTAATGGAGAATCTTCAAAATCTGGTCTCCCCTGTAAATCATCCTTTTCTGGTACCCTCAGCAGTGTTCTCATAAACTGTATATTCAATGTTACAGTGACTCCCCCTATTTTAGATACAAAACTGTTACCTTGTAACTGCCAATGTTTCCACCACTGTTGAATATACTGAACAGGAACCGATTTCTTCATTGTAAATCATTTCTTAAAAGGATGGTATTTCAGCAAGTCTATGATTATCCTATGTTCTTTCTTAAACCTAGTTTCACCAAGTATTAACACACAATTGTTTTCAATCAAATCCAAATACTCACTCTCAAGAACAATCCTCTCACCAGAATCAGATCTTCCAGTCATTACTGACCTAACCGCACTTTGTTCATGTTGAATGTTTTCATTTCCCCCATCTATATCTCCTTCTGATTCAAGCATATGTTCATCCCCTGCTTCTCCTTCAACATTTCCTAGCACAATGTTTTCTCCTATTGCCCCTTCTTCTACGGCTCTATTCTCAGGCCTCTGTACTTCATCATTCTCTGAATCTGACAAGGATTCCATCAATGATTTTGCAGAGTGTAATGAAACTGGTCGACTTCTAGTACTAGACATGATTGTGATATAGAATATCGAAAGAAAACAAGATCAAAGAACTCTGGATTTATGCGTATCTCACTTTTCGCTCTTGGAATTCAAATAAATTTGAAAGAGAGATTTTAAGGTCTATTTAAAATCCGCGAAGCTGAAAGGTTTCAAACGGTGAAAAGTTACTTTTTGTCAGAGTTTTAACGGATTTGAACACTGTGAAGTACCACAAAAGATATTGAATGAAACGTGGCATCATCAATTGAATAAGAAGCTGACACGTGTTATTTGATAGAAATGAACACAAGTTAAAAGTTATGAATAACACGCTCAGAAGTTTGAGAATGCATACTCAGAAGTTCTGAGTATACAGTTCAGAAGAAATTCCCTTAGAATCAAAATTCATTTAAAATCAACTTCTGATTAATATTAAGCATTTAATCACCCAGAAGTAGCTTGAACAAATAGAAAATTATTTTACCATCAAAATTCTGTTCCTCTTTTGATGTTTTGAAATTTCTGAAAAAAAATTAAAATCTAACATCTGACCTTGAGAAACTTTTTAAGGAATCAGAGGTAGTTTGAACAAGTGAAAAAGGTTTATCATTGAAAGCTTGTTCTCCTTAGAATGATTGGTGATAAGAAAAGAATATACAAACCTTATAAGCACCTCAGAATGATATCTGAAAGATTTCAATGCTCCCCCTTGACTTTAGCATATACTCAAACACATGTTAGACATAAGGAATTAAAAAATAAAACAGAAAGAACTTAACAACATATTGAAACATTTGTAATTCTCATAAATGTATTCTGAAAGGTAGTCAGAAGTTCTAGTTAACCTATTCAGAATTAAAGAATTTTAAGATAGATTTCTGAAGTATTGACTCAGAAGTTCTGAACTCAAGAGTCAGAGTTCTGAGTACACTACTCAGAAAATCGTACTTAGAAAAATATTCATTTCTGAAAAATGACTAATATACTCAATTAGTTAGATTAAGCATTCCTATTTTACATATGAGAAAAGTGAACTTTTTGTGATCAAGAGGCTTTGTGAATAAGTCAGCCAATTGATACTTTGTATGCACAAAGTGCATTTCTATTGTTCCCTTTTCCACACAAACCTTAATAAAATGATACCTTACATCAATATGCTTGGTCTTTGAGTGCTGAACAGGATTCTGAGTAATTGCAATAGCACTTTCTGAATCACAATATATGGGAATTTTGTTGAGTTGATATCCATAATCCATGAGTTGTGTTCTCATCCACACAGTTTGAGAACAGCAGGCAGCAGCAGCTACATACTCTGCTTCAGCAGTGGATGTGGATACACAATTTTGCTTCTTTGAAGCCCAACTCACTATTTTGTCTCCCAAAAAGTGACAAGCACCAGAAGTACTCTTCCTGTCCAATCTACTTCCTGCATGATCAGCATCAATAAAAGCAGTCAGTTTAAAGTCAGTTTCTTTTAGATACCAAATGCCCAAATCAGGTGAACCTTTGAGATATCTTAAGATCCTTTTAACAGCCAGCAAATGAGATTCTTTTGGATTAGATTGAAATCTAGAACAGAAACATGTAGCAAACTCGATATCTGGTCTACTTGCAGTCAAATAAAGCAATGATCCAATCATGCCTCTATAAAGCTTGTTATCTACTGAAACTCTAGAGAGATCAGCATCTAACTTGACATTTGTTGCCATTGGTTTATGAAAATCCCATTTGATAATTGTTTTACTTGAAAACCAAGGAAAAAATTTAATTCTCCCATCATGCTCATTTCAAATTCTGATTTCATGATTTCAGAGAATTCATTACAAAGATCTGCACTTGTAGAACCAAATATGATATCATCTACATATATCTGAATTAAGATCAATTCATCACCTTGTTTCTTTAAGAATAAAGTGTTGGTTTTATATGCTCAAGAATGATTATAAAATAATATTGCCGGTAATATATGATCCTATAGGGTCACACCGAACAACAAGTAGACACTAAATTAATATTTATAAGAATTTGATTCTTAATAAATATTATTATTTCTTGATAAATATTATTAATTATATTATTGAATATAATTCATAATATTAAATGCAAATGAAATATTCAAGTTTATTAAATAATATGATGGGTTCATATATAACTAGAATTAGAAGGAGGGGCTAAATGTAATATAGTTTAAATTGTTAAAATCTTAATTTTACCTAATTTAAACTAGAGGGGCTCAAGTGTAATATTTGCATGTAAGGCTCAAAGGTTATTGGACCAAATTTTGGACAAATGAGAAAAAAGGGCTTGCATGCATATCTTGGGAATAAGAGGAGAGATTATTTGAAACATAATAACTTACTTGAATTTGGCTCTCTCTCTTTCCCTCTCCCCTACCTTCGGCCGAAACACACACACATAGTGTGTGTGTGTGTTTTGTGTTATTCCATTCCAACTCTATTATAGAGATTGTAAAGGTTTTTGCATCAAATCTCAAGAAAAGTACTAGCATACTTTGGTGTTGGAGCTTGTCGGTGGACTACTCTAGAGGAGCTCTATTTTGGGTTCTACCATCTTCATCAACTTCCAACCTCCCAAGATGATTCAAAGTCTACAAAGGTTGTATTGTCTAAACTCTCTTGGTATGTTCTTATTTATCTTTTCTTGCATGTAACAAGATCCTTGGTGGGAGTAAAATGGTTTTATGTTTTTGTTCAAATTTTTGCTTCCGTTGCGTAATAATTTTTATCTCTTATGAGTTTTTGAAACCCATTTTTTGAACATAAAATCCCAACAAGTGGTATCAGAGCCTATATTATAATGCATGATTAGTAAATAAGTTTTTTTTTCATAAAACTTGGTTTTTGGAAGCCATGGATAAAATTTCATTTTATATGAAAAGTTCATACATGGTTTTTAGGCAACTAGTTTATATTTTTTATATATATATTTTATGTAACAAAATTTCAACATGCATTTTTGTTACATAAAAGTTGCCTAACAAAAAACAAAGTGTTGTTTTATTTTATTTTTTATGAGTAATATGTGCATAAACAAGCCATGGACCAATGTGTTGGTTGTTGTGTTGTTTCCTTTAAATTTGTTATTTTTTTAATTATTATTCATGTTGGTTTGTAATAGTAAATAGGTTTTATTATTTCATGTTTTTCTTTTGTTCATTTTGTAAGTATTAGATTAGTTGTTAGAACTAGTTTTTATTTTATAAAATGTAACAAGAAGAAGGCCAACATGGAGCTTGAAGATGGAGCTTGATGTTCTTGTTTGCATGGAGATGCTAAAGCAAGTGGGAGCTTGAAGTTTTTTATTTGTTTTTTGTCCCTTGGGAATGGACTTGGCATTTCTTGTTTTGGCTCACAAGAAATGTCATTAGAAATGACTTTGTTTTATGCACATTCTTTTGCATGTTTATTGTTGATTATGTTCTTTTTGATGCATTAAAATATAGGATATTGTATGCTAGTAAAGAACATAAAATTGGTTCAAACGCGCTTAATTAAAATTGTTTAAAGTTGAAGCGACAAATTTTAAAATTATATTTTAAATGAACCAAGTTTAAAATAGAGATTTTATATCAACCAATATTTAAAATGGAGATTTTAAAACAATGACATGCAAATTGGTTCAAATAAGTTTTATATAAAATTGTTTATTTAAAAACGACGTAACTTTAAAAATTGGATTTTTAATTGAACCAAATTATTTAAAATGAAGATTTTAAATTTATTCATTTTGATGAATTTTTTTAAAAAGAGTACCTTGATTATTGGATGCATGCAATAATATGGTACCATGGTTTTTAAGACAAAATTGAGATTTTGAGTTTTTATAGAAGGAGTTTTTAAAACTCATACAAATTCATAATATAATAATAAAAGTGTTTTATTAAAAGACTAAATGGTTCTTATTATGATCAAACTCAAACGTTAATATTAACGTATGATCATATATATAATTAGTTGATAAAATAGAGATTTTATTTAACTAAAAGGAACCATTTAATGTGAAATAAGATTTTAAATAGTACCATATCTTATTGAATACTAACACATGACAATAAAATGTTTTTAAAACTAGAATTATAAAACATTATAAATCCCTTTTCAAAATGCAAGTCTATGCCGTCCTTTTGAGAAACACTCAATACGTCGCTATGACACCCTTGTGGGATAAAAGTCACCTAACCACTTGGATTGTCTTGAGATGGATGAGGTGATTCTTATGTCTTTGTGGGATAAAGGTCACCTAATCGCATGGATGTGAGTTTCACACGTTGTTTCAAGTAGGATGACTTGATTGGGAATCTTTTGTGATAATGGTCACCTAAGCATTAGAAACCCAAGGCATAGATGGGATCAAACATGCCAATTAACAAACAAGTTGTTAAGGATCCCATAACGCTAGGAATTACATTCGATGTAATCGATAAACGTTACCTACCTTGTTGGATTAAATGGACGGGATAAAGGTCACCTAACCGTTTCATTTGTTTTGCAACGTTGGATCCTAGATTATATGCAAATTAATTTTTTTTAGAAAGCGAAAGGGTAATTAATTTGCTTAATAATTAATATTGAAAATACTATATTAACTTTGTTAATTTTTGTAGATGGCTCAATATGCAAACACTACAATTAATTCATCCCTAAGAGCATGGCTTAACCAATAAAAGTTAACCACTCAAAACTTCCCGAGTTGGTTTCGCAGATTGAGACAAGTTCTCAAAAGTGAACACATATCATATCTTCTTAACGTACCTCTTCGTCAAGAACCTCCTCTTACCTCCACTGAAGATCACGAGGCTTGGTTGAAACATAATGATGATTCAATCGACATATCACGTCTTATGCTTGAGACTATGGATCCACTCTTACGAGAAGATGTGGAGATATACTCATATACGGCACTAGAGATGACGATTCACTTAGGGGAGCTTCATCAAAGCTATGTGTTCGGTGAACGCCTGAGAACTCTTCAGGCACTTTATAGGACTAAGATGGAGGAAGACCAAGATGTAAACACATATGTTCAGAGGATGAGGACGCACCTTGATTATTTGGATAACCTTGGTTATCCTTATCCCGAAATGTTGGCCATAGATATGATCCTTAGATCATTGACCCCAAAATTTGATGCCTTTATCAAAAGGTTGGGCATCAAAGTTTTTTCGGTCTCACAGTTGCATACAATGCTAGAGACATTTGATAAGAATCTTTCTATGGAAGCGTTCACATGTGGTAAGTGTGGTTACCTTGGTCATGGAAGAGAGAATTGTCATCTGAATGTTTTCTAACGAAGGAATGTCCTTCAGGTATCTATTGGATAGATAGAACTTTTTTTATATATCTTACATTTGTGTATTTGATACTAAATGTAAAACTCACTTTTGTAATATGTTACAGATGATCAAGAAAAGTAGATGACTGAATCACAAGCAAAATGGTGATCCATATGGGCAAGGAAGCAGGATTGCATTCCAAGCTTATAAGAGATTTTATTTTAAACCATTTGGCTTGTATTATTAAACAATGTTTGTTTCGAACAATATTTGAATTTAGTTTGACTAAATTATTTTTCAGTCACATGTCTATTGATTGAATGAAATTCACTTAACCGTTTTGGAAACGATTATATTCATATTCAAATTGAATTATTCTATTTCGAGAACTAGTCCTCCTAATTGAATAATAAGGTGAATCTCAAAAGTCTTCTAAGACATAGTTTTATATATTCACCATAAGACTCAAATGTGTTTTAAATCAAGTCTACACATGAAATAGTCAACTTAATCAAGTAAACCTTAAACGCATATCTAAATTTCAAAACTGTGGTATTTTTTAAACTAAATACAAATATTTTCATTTGATATATGCGATCTTGATAAAGTTGAATATAGCTCTCTTCTCTAATTCATAGAGAAGGAGAAAAAGATTTTTTTTTAGAATTGATACATGTTTGATGTATATGGTCTCTCAAAACCAAGTCTAGATATGGTGATAGATAATACCTTCACTGACGATTTCAATTGTTGAAGTTTATGGAACATAAAGATGAAGCATTTGATGTAATTCAAGTTGTTTCAAAGTGAAGATTAAGAAAACAACTCAGCAGGACCATTAAAGTCTTTTCTAATATATGAAGATAGTAACTAAACCAAGAACTCTTGGATCATCATAGAAATTGTGTACATCTGAAAGGATGAACCGAACCTCATTAAATATGGTTTGCTCTATGTGTAGAAGTACTATTCCTATATCAATTCGGATTTCTGCCCTAGTTAAAGTAAACCGTACTTTATGACACCAACCAAAAGGTAGACAAAACACCTTATAAGATTTCGTAGGAAAAGTTTTTCATCCTTAATCTTAGTTGAAGGCGTGGGTTTATGAAGCTCATGTGAGACAATAAGCTTCAAGTAAACTCGACCCAAAATCTACTAAATGCATATTTGGTAGAATGTACTATAAATTGTTTTATATACCGATTCTACAATCCCAAAAACAACAAATTAGTTTATTGTTCCAAAGCCAAGTTCTTAGAAAGCAAGTTTTTTAATGGGCAAGGCAAGTGGGAGTGTTAAGGAACTTGAAGGGAATCAAGAACTTCATAACCTAATGCACTTATTGGTTGGCACTAGTTATCAAACAAAGGTCGTTGAAACTGAGCGATTTGATTGATTAGAAACTTAGTAAAAACACCAAGTGTTCGCAAATCTAGTAGAATCATTCAGAAATTCGAGAGATATCGATTTCTTATAAAGAATGATGTATGAATGGGTTCTAGTAAACCCATCAACTGCTAAAGTGCTATGTCAGATTCTGAATTTGGTGAGTGGCTTAGAGTCATGAACACTGAGATACAATCCATTCATGGATCAGTACAAGTATCTCAAAACTGGAATCTTCATTTTGACATGAAAATTAAAAGTTTAATTTTCATCAAAATAAAAGAAGACTCATGTATTTGCTAAAACTAGTGGGAGCACAGTAAAATTCCTAATCTTGTATGTACAAGACATACTAGTATTTGGATGTTGACTTTCCGACATAGCAAAACATCATGTTTTGGCTCGGACAGTATTTCCTCAATAAAAGACTGAGAAAGGGCTAATTTTGTTCTTGGAATAAAGATCTTTAGAGATTAGATCAAGACGACTTATAGGTTTAAGTCAAAGTGCATATGTTGACATGATCTTGAAAGGTTCAAGATGCAAGGCTCTAAAGGTAGTTTCTTGCAAATATGACATGGCATCATTTTGAGCATGTCTCAATATTCTAGCACAAAAGATGAGCTAGATAAAATGACTAGTATTCCATATGCTTCGGCAATTGGATCTATCATATATGCCAAGACATGCACTAGATCGAGCGTGTCAAAATGCTTTAGAGCATTAAAAAACGATACCAACGAAAAACGAGGGAAGGTCATTAGATGACTATAAATAACTATTTAAGGCACTTACAAAGAACCAATGAAGTGTTCTTTAACTGAGGGATGGAAGAAGATCATATCAAAATGTTGCACTAATGATAGCTTTCCATAAAGATTGAGAAGGTTCTCAATCACAAAAGGGAAATGTCTTCATTGTGAATGAAGAACTAGTTCGTTTGAAAAAGTTCAAGGCGAAGGTCAAATTTTATAATACACTACAAATAAGAACACATTGCCGCTTTAGAAGCTGCAAAAGAAAGATGCTTGGATGAAAGAGTTCATTGAAAAGCTAGGTAGATGCCTCCCATTCAGGATCATCTAGAAATCCTTTGTGAGAATGTGGGTGCCATTACGCAAGCTAAAGGACCCTATCTCACATCAGAGTACCAAGCATCTACTCCAAACATTTAACTATATTTAGAATAAAGTTAAAAATGGAGATGTTAGTGTTCACAAAGTTTACTCAAATCAAGTTTCTGGATAAACCCATTCACGAAGCTCCTTTTATAAGCTAAACTTGAAGTGTCGTATTTGAGCTATAGGACTTCGTTATTCTAGTGATGGGATTTGATTTGAATTTAGTATTTGGATATTGGAACAAGTTAAGCAACAAGTATAGTATTTAGTTAGACATATATGATATAATCTTTTCATACTCGTTGTGTTCTATATTAGCATGTTTAAATCCTTGAATAAATTAGTTATTCTAAATGTCCATAGTCGATCATAGTTGTGGGAGCAACTATGATGTAAGATTAATGTCAATTGGATTGGTTGACTTTTAAAAGTAAAAGTGGCAAAGTGTTGCAACCAAGTTCATAGGTACTTGTTAGGGGACGAGTACTGGACCTGACCCGCTTCAAGATCATTTCATGGATCGTCGTCATAAGTGATTCTTGAATAAAAGGTAGTATCTTTGTATCCTTCGACCTGAGATACATATTTGGGACTCAAGTGTAGGGAGTGTTACGCTTTGATATGGTTAACCGTTGTTCTTGAAAAAGGCAGCTATAAAGGCCATTATTGGTCATGGCATGAACTACATGAGAGGCGTATGTAGTTGGTACGTGCGAAATATGTGCTTTAATCGCAGTGGGTTGCAAACTGTCCACAGTGGGAAGTGCAAGTGTACACTGTCCACTATGATCGTCACAGCAAGTAATAGTTGGTAAAATACAAGAATCGAATCCACAGAGACTGGACAATCAAGACAATACGGTTCTCATGAGCTCCTTTTACAAGTTTCAACTAGAGAGGAAAATAATACTTTGGTTTGGTTTGGTGAAATAGCTACTTTAAACGAATTACTAAATGATAAAAAGGAGGAATGTAGGTTGGATTTTCCCTAAATTTTATCTCAAATACTCGGTCCTTAGAGTGATCCTCGTATTCGTGGTAGACATTTTCGCTAGAAAAGCCCGGTTACAAAATACTCACACCTTTAGATGAAAATCCCATACTCTTAGTACTTGTTGTTTTGTCAATGGTAATCTCTAAATGGACCTTTTTAGGCCTCGATGGAATGTGTAGAGACAAATACTCTAAGTGTTTTTAATACACAAATTAGCTTGCCTACTACTCCAGTGGGCAGAGATTAGCTCACTATGCCGACCTCACTTTCGTAAGTGTCATCAGAATTCTTTCGAATCCCCTAGCATCATTCAAGCTCGTGTCACTGCATTCTACTCATTTCTAAGTTAAGAACTAGACTTTTAGATCTTTGCAAGTGATTGGCTTGTTCGCATCTTTGGGTAAATATCGAGAATGTGAAAGAACATGATCTAATCTTACAATCAATGTAGAAAACAGTAATTGAGAATTTGTATGATCAAGCCCAATTGTATTCAATGATGAACAGAATTGCAGATCTAATAGAGACAGAATCTCAAAGATAACAAAGAATGAATACAAAGTTATACGGGAAAAAATCAATCAGTTAGCAAAGTAGAGCTAACTACTATTTATACTGCAACGGACATCTTAAAGCTACAGTACAAATAAGAAAGACTAATAAGAACATAACACGTGTCCTAATTAGTTTATAAAATACTAAGTAAAGTATCTCGTCATAAGTTCTGAACAGGTAGTTCAGAACTTCTGAACATTCTTCTGATAACGCTTCTCAGATCTTCTGACTCCTTAACTCAGACATCTGACTTCTCTTCCCAGACTTCTGATTTCACTTATCAATACTTCTGAGCTTTCACAGTCAGACCTCTGACTTCTCTACTCAGAACATCTGAGTCTTCTTATCAGATCTTCAACACTTGGTTTATTGACAAAACTTCAGATCTAACAATATTTTTACTTCGTGTAAACCATTTTCTGTACGGATGATGTTTGAATAATTCCATGATAATTCTGTGTTCAGGCTTAAAACGGCTTTCCTCAAATAATATAACACAATTATTTTCAGATAATTTCAGCCATTCACTCTCAGGAACAATTCTTTCCACTAAAATAGGTCTATCTGACATAATAGAACCTGCAACACTCTGTTCATGCTCAATATTAACATTTACCTCATCCGCATTTCCTTCAGATTCATCCATTTGTTCATCTTCTCCATCATTTCTTATTGCTTCTTCCTCTACAGCTCTATTCTGTACTTCATCATTATCCGAATCAGATGAATCCATTATCGATTTTGTAGAGTGTAGCGAAATTTGACCACTCCTTCGTATTCTAGACATGATTTAAGAAGAAAACAAATTCAAAGAACTCTGGATTTGATTCGTATCTCACTTTTCGCTCTGGAATTTGAAAAGATTTGAAATAGGGATTTTAAGACCTATTTAAAATCCGCGAAGTTGAAAGGTTTAACGGAAAAGCGAAATCAATGTTATAACGGAGTCAACACATTTGAAATGCCACAGAGGATTTAAATGAAATGTGTGGCATAATCAAACAAATATGAAGCTGACACGTGTTAGTGGATAGAATTTTGACTCAAGTCAAAGATCTGAATAACACGCTCAGATGTTTTGACTTTTCTTTATCAGATATCTGATTGTTCTTCTCAGAAGAATTTTACCTTGTAACCAAAATGTCATTTAAAATCAACTTCTGACAAATATAAAACATTTTGATTATTCAGAAGAGGTTTGAACAGATAGAAACACTTTTTATCATCAAAATTCTGTTCATATTATGATGAATTAAAAAATCATTTAAAATCTTATATCTGAATATGAAAAAAAAAATTAATTCAGATATAGTTTGAATAACACAAAATTTATCATGAAAAGCTTGTTCTTCTTAGAATAATCAGAGATAGAAAATGACAGCAAATCTTTTAAGCATCACAAAATGATTTCCAAAGGAATTTTGATGCTCCCCCTTGACTTGAGCATGCATTTGACTATTAATGATACATAAAGATGAGATGAAAAGATAATAGAAGAAGCATAATCCACACAGTTGAAGTATTTTAATTTCTCAAAAATAAATTTTTGAAAGCTAGATTGCTGATGTATTGACTTAGAATCTCTGATCGTAAGATTCAGAGGTTCTGATCTCAAGACTCAGAAGTTCTGACCTCAAGACTCAGAAGTTCTGAACTCAAGACTCAGAAGTTCTGAACTCAAGACTCAGAAGTTCTGACCTCAAGACTCAGAGGTTCTGAACTCAAGACTTAGAGTTCTGAGTACACTACTCAGACAATTTTACTTAGAATAAATTTAGCATTTTTCAGAGAAAAAAATATTTTCAATTAGGCAGATTAAGCATTCCTATTTTACATATGAGAAAAGAGAACCTTTTGTGATCAAGAGGCTTTGTGAACAAGTCAGCCAATTGATACTTTGTATGCACAAAGTGCATCTCTATAGTTCCTTTTTCCACATAGTCCTTTATAAAATGATACCTCACATCTATATGTTTAGTCTTCGAATGTTGAACAGGGTTCTGAGTAATGGCAATTGCACTTTCTGAGTCACAATAGATGGGAATCTTGTTAAGCTGATACCCATAGTCCATGAGTTGTGTTCTCATCCACAATGTTTGAGAGCATGAAGCAGTAGCAGCAACATACTCTGCTTCAGCAGTTGAAGTGGATACACAATTCTGCTTCTTTGATGCCCAACTCACTATTTTATCTCCCAAAAAGTGACAAGCACCAGATGTACTCTTTCTGTCCAACCTACTTCCTGCATGATCAGCATCAGTGAAAGCAGTCAATTTGAAGTCAGTTTCTTTTGGATACCATAAACCTAGATCAGGTGTTCCTTTGAGATATCTTAAAATCCTTTTGACAGCCAACATATGTGATTCTTTCGGGTTAGATTGAAATCTAGCACAGAAACAGGTAGAAAACATGATATCTGGTCTACTTGCAGTCAAATAAAGTAGTGACCCAATCATGCCTCTATAGAGTTTGATATCTGCTGAAACACCTTTGAGATCAGCATCTAACTTTATGTTAGTTGCCATAGGTGTTCTCATAGAAGCACAATCAGACATTTTGAACTTTTTCAGAATATCTCTGACATATTTTCCTTGATTTATAAAAATACCTTTTGGTAATTGTTTGACTTGAAGACCAAGGAAAAAATTCAGCTCACCCATCATGCTCATTTCAAATTCAGATGACATGATTTTTGAAAAATTATCACATAATTCCGGACTAGTAGAACCAAATATTATGTCATCAACATAAATTTGAATCAGAATCAAATCATCACCTTGTTTCTTTAAAAACAAAGTTGTGTCAATCTTACCTTTCTTGAATCCTGAACCTAACAAGTGTTTAGTAAGAGTGTCATACCAGGCTCGTGGTGCTTGTTTTAGACCATATAAAGCTTTGTCTAAAATATAAACATGATCAGGGCATTCTGGATCAACAAAACCTTCAGGTTGATGAACATACACCTCTTCATTAAGTTTGCCATTTAGAAAGGCTGATTTGACATCCATTTGATACACCTTGAAGTTTTTATGTGCAGCATAGGCCAAAAATATTCTGATTGCCTCTATTCTTGCCACTGGTGCAAATGTCTCATCATAATCAATTCCCTCTTGTTGACAGTATCCCTTAGCAACCAATCTTGCCTTGTTTCTGATGACAACACCTGATTCATCCTTTTTGTTTCTGAATACCCATTTAGTTCCAATAATAGATTTACCTTCAGGCTTTGGAATGAGTCTCCAAACTTTATTTCTTTCAAATTGAAGCAATTCCTCTTGCATTGCTGAAATCCAGTCTGGATCCTCTAGGGCTTCATTAGCTTTCTTTGGTTCAATCACACTCAAGAAACCAGCAAACATTGCGTCATTTGCTGTAGCTGATCTGGTTTTTACTCCTGCTGAAGGATCACCTATTACTTGATGAATAGGATGATTTTTAGTCCATTTATTTGCACTAGGGAGTACATCAATCTCTGAATAATTGTTGTATGCATCATTCTCATCAATGATTGCTTGTAATTCTGAACTGTCCCCTTGTTCTGATGTATGAATAGGAGTCATATCCAAGTTTGGGTTCTGATTAATGAAGTCAGAATTCTGAGTGACTTGTTCAGAGTTCTGAGTACAAGAATCAGAATTCTGATTACAAGGTTCAGAATTTTCACCACTTGTATTTATTAGATTTGGACATTCCTCTGATGGACCTTTGTCAGAAATTACAGTTGATTGAACTATTTCTGGAGTCTTGTTTTTCATCTCTTTGACCATCTTTGGATTTTCATATTCTGCATAAGAATCAGAAATTAGTTCACTAAAAGCATCCTTAAACAGTAAATTGAGTTCTGAACAAATAGGATTAGAATTTGTATCAGAAGTCATTTTTGTCTTGTTCAACATGAGTTCTGAACTGTCTTGTTCAGAAGTCCGCATTCTGGCTTCATCAAAAGTTACATTTATGCTCTCCATCATCCTCTTGGTTCTTCTATTGTAGATTCTGAATGCTTTGGAAGTTAAAGAATAACCCACAAAGTATCCTTCATCTGCCTTTTTATCGAATTTGGCAAGATTTTCTCTGTCTCTAAGAACATAGCACCTGCAACCAAAAACATGAAAGAATTTGATTAATGGTTTTCTTTTATTTATCAGTTCATAAGCAGTCTTATTTAATCTCTTATTGATTAAAGTTCTATTCTGTGTAAAACAAGCAGTTGCAATTGCTTCAGCCCATAGGAAAGTAGGAAGATTTGCATAAGCCAGCATTGTTCTCGCAGCTTCAACTAGAGTTCTATTCTTCCTTTCAACAACACCATTTTGTTGAGGAGTTCTGACAGCAGAAAAATTGTGAGAAATTCCAGAACTTTCTAAAAAATTCTGAAGAGTCTCATTTCTGAACTCTGTTCCATTATCACTTCTGATTTTCTGAACTGGAAGTTGTAAGAGAACTTGAATCCTTTTGATAAAATTTATCAATGTAGTAGCAGCTTCTGACTTAGCTCTCAGGAACTCAACCCATGTGTATCTGGAGAATTCATCAACAATCACAAGCATATATTTCTTTCCTCCCGTAGATTGAACTGAAATTGGACCACAAAGATCAGTATGAATCATTTCTAATGGTGCTTTGCAAGATGAGTCCATTTTTAATTTGTGAGAACTCTTTTTCATCTTGCCCATTTCACAAGCTGAGCATAATGATTCTTTTTCAAATTTAAGCTTTGGTAAGCCTTTAACCAGATGTTTTGCAACGAGATTATTAAGATCTTTGAAATTCAGATGAGAACATCTTCTGTGCCAAAGCCAACATTCATTTGCAGTTGATTTTGATAAAAGACAAACTGTATTTAATGTTTTCAATTTCGAAAAATTAACTACAAATAAGTCCATGTGTCTTTTGGCCCATAAGACTTTAACATCATTTTCAGTTAAAATCATGCAACCTGTTATTTGAAACTTAATTTGACAAAGACTGTCTAAAAACTGACTTATGCTGAAAAGATTATGCTGTAATCCTTCAACATAGAAAACTTTTTGGATAGTCAGATCCCCTTTAGTTAAATCCCCATAACCTTTGACTTGTCCTTTGCTGTTATTTCCAAAGTTTACTGCTCCTCCAGCCTTTTCTGTGAAGTTTGATAGAAAAGACTTCTGACCTGTCATGTGTCTTGAAGCTCCTGAATCTAAAAACCACACATGACAGCCCTGCAAAAGGATCAGTTAGGTTTAGGTACCCATTTTGGAATGGGTCCATCTTTGTTAGCTTTGTCATTGGATTTAACATTAGTACCTTTTACTCTCCACTCAAAATCTTTCTTCAAACACCATTTTCCTTGAATTTTTATGAAGTCAGAACATTTTCTGCTTACAAGCTTGTTCAAATTCTTTTTGAGAGTTGTAACTTTTGGTTTTGCTATATTTTCAACTTTCTTTTCTTTTATCCTTTCTTCCTTCTGAGTTTGAGGAACAAAAATTTTCTTCTTTTCTGTATTTTGAGAAACAGAAACTTTCTGATTATCTTTTCTTATGTATGAAACATAAGTTATTTTGACTTGACATTTATGAGAATATTGGAATGAATCATTTTTACATCTAACACAAGCAAGATTTTTCTTTGCAAGTGACAATAAATCTGAAACATAGGTCATTTCATTTTTATTGATACTGTTCAGAGTACAATTGCCCTTATTACAAGAGTTTCTAGCTTTGAGTTCAGAAGTAGATTTCATTCTAAGCTTCTCAAGATCCCGTTTCAGATCAATCAACTTTGCAAGATCATCTTTCATTTTGCTTTCTTCTTTTTCTGAAAAATTCAAGTTCTTTTTGTTAGAAGAATTAGATGATTCACCTTTTTCATATGTACTTGATTCATTAAAGAATTTATCATTTTCTCTTGAAGCATTAATTTTAAAAAGATCATACTCAGTCTTCAGTTTTTCAAGCTCTGTTATTTTCTGAATAAAAATATTCTTTTCTTTCAAAGCTTCTTCAAGTTTAATATCCACCTCACAGAAATCATTTTCAAGTTCATCATAAGCTTTCCTTAAGTCCTCAAGTTCTTGACTCACAAGATTAAATCTCTTTTCAAGTTGCAAAAATTCATCTGATTTTGTTTCAGAAAATCCAGTTGAATCAGACTTCTGACTACTTAAGTCAGAGTTCTGATTTACAGATTCAGATGTCTGATCTTTAGACTCAGAGTTCTGACTACAAAGTTCAGAATCCTGACTAGAAGTTTCAGACTTCTGATTGACTGTTTCATAATTTTTACTTGTGTCAAATATGCTCTCAATGTCATGATATGAAAAACTTGGTTGTTTATTTTTGTAGCTGACATTTAAAGAATCATACTTGAATTTAGTATCATTGTATCTTGGCTTCTCATCTGTTGGTTTAGAAACTTCTTCCTTAACCTTTTCTTCTGAACCAACTGACTTTTCTGTTTTAGACTCAGAAATTTTCTCATCTGACTTTTTAGAGTTTGGTCTTTGCAAATTGTCAGAACTTGTTATAGAACTTGCAGGTCTTATGAAAACTTCAACAATTTCTGGGATTTTTGGCTTAGAAACTTGAAGTTTTTCATACAAGTTGATTGGAGCTCTTTTTAAAGTGACATTTTCTTCCATTACCAATCCCTTCTTTGGGTTGTAAAATCTTGTATCTTTAACATTGCTTAATAAAAGATTTATTGTTTGCTGAGTCTGACCCCTTTTCAAATTCAGATCTTCTAATTCTTTAATCTTGGTGTATAAATTCTTTCTTTCTTCAAATAACATATCAAATTTTATTTGTAAATCACCTTTTTCATCCTTTATTTTTGAAAACTCAACTTTTAGTTCAGAAAGCTTTTTCATCAATTCAGAATTTTCATCTTTAACTTTCTGTTTCTCAGCCTCAGATTCTTCATATTGTTCTTTTATTACTTCTTTTTCAATTCTGAATTTGTTAACCAAATTTCGTTCTCCTTTTATCTGTTTTCTTAGATTAGAAAATTCAGTTTTCATTTCACCAATCTGTGTCATTAATTCTAATTCAAGTGAAGAATGTACCTCAGCAGATGACTCAGAATCAGCATCTTCAAAATCAGAATCATCCTCATTCCTCATTTTTGCCATATAGCTCTGCATCTGTGGAAAGTTGATATGATCATCTTCATCAGAAGTATAGTACAACCAGTTCTCCTGTTCAGCCAACAAAGCAATTTTATCATCTCTCTTCTTTGCAAGTTGAGCCTTCTTGGTGTAGTACTCACAGTCTTTTACAATTTTAACTTTGCAATCCTTAGCATAGTGGCCAGATTTTCCACATTTGAAACACAGATTCTTTTCTTTTCTCTCATCCTTCTATTCTTTGTTTTCTTCACTTCTCTCTATTCTCTTTTCAAACTTATTTTCTTCTCTGTCTTCTTTCTTCTTATAATCTGAACTCCCAACTCACTTATAATTTCCTTGAAATCTACCCTTCCCATACCTTTTGTTGAAAGTATTTGTCAACAAAGCTAGTTTCTCAGCCATTATCTTGATATCTTCATCATCTTCTGATCCTTCTTCCTTGTCAGATTCTTCTAGATTAGGTATCTCTGATAGATATGCAGTCTTTTTGGGTGCTTTGATTGCTTTGGACTTTGATAAGAATGCTAACTGATCAGCAACATTTTTCTTCTCTTCCACAACTAACTTGACAGAATCTTCATGTTGATTAAGAACACAGAACATATCATTTAAGTCTTCTTCACACATATCCTTGCTCATTTGCAGATTTATGGCAAATGATGACCATTCTGAATTTAGACTGTTCAGAAATTTGTAATTTATTTCTGACTTCGTTTTCTTCAGTCCATTTCTTCTCAAGTCATTTAGAATAGTGCAAAATTTACTGTATGTCTGTGTCAAACTTTCTGACTCTTTTGCTTTGAACCTTTCATAAGCATTTATGCTTTGATTTAACTTTTCCTGAATAGATCTCACAGTTCCTAGCATCTGCCTTTCCAATTCGTCCCACATTTCTTTAGCTGATGATCCACTGTCAATTCTGTTAAGAACCTCATTTGGGACAGCCAAAGTCATCAAAGTAGTCGCTCTTTTGTCAATAGCATGCCTATTTTTCTGTTCAGCTGTGTATTGGGAATAACTCTTTTTCACCCTGGTCGCTGGAATTTCTGGAGTTGTTTCTGTAGCAGGAGTTGTAGCAACATCGATGTACACTTCAATTGGACCTTCTCGAATAGAGATCATAAGATTTTCATCAATGTTGTCTAGGAATTGGATCATTCGGATTTTCCATTGCTGATACTCTGTGAAATCCCAGATCTCTAGCAATAAGATATGAATGTAGTGAGAGAGAATCTAGAGAGCAAATATGTCATCCATGTATTGAGCTCAAAGGATTACAAAAGGTTTCTAAAGTATTACTTAAGCTTTTTTAACAAATGAACTAGACAAGCCTATTTATACCCATGACATACAAGGTATAAAGGCATTCACAATACTGTATAGACTCATACAGTACATTGACTTTACAGTAAATCTTGAATACAATAATGCTCTAACAATCTCCCCCTTTGGATTCAAGATTTAAAAAATTTGACAGCAGTCTTCAGCTCTTTGTAAAGTCAATCTTCTCAAACAGACACTCTATCAAACCATCTTCAAATAGCTTTATCTCCACTAGTTCACGGCGAACTATATGCTTTGACACTCTTTAAGAACTCAGCTTTGAAGAATCTTCAGACAAACATGAAAAGTCATTGTCTTTTTCTTTGAAAAATCAACCTTCTTCAATACAATCTTCAACAGATTGTCTTCAAGTCTTGAACATGGATTTCATATCTTTATATAGAACCATCAATTCGGAACAAGATAAATCAGAAACGATTAGAGTTTGGATCAGAAAGATGTGAAACCATCCACATTGTTGAACTTTTAGGTGTAAGCGCATTCCGATAACCACTCAGAACTAAGATAACCAAATTCAGCAACATTTGGACTTCACATGATCCTTCTCCCCAATCTTCAGTCTTTGTTCACGAATCTTTGACTTGAAATATCTTTGATTTGAAAATTCTTTGACATGAAATTGAAATTAAACTTTTCTCCCCCTTTTTCGATGATGGTGAGCATCATAATCATCGAAAACCATTTTCAATTTCAGTCGTGTCTTTGAGTATTGCTAACAATCTCCTCCTTACAGAATAACCTTGCTCCCCCTCAAAATACGAATTCTGGAGCAATTTATTTTCTCCCCCTGAAAGTATGCATATATTTCAATAACGTACAGTATTTGAAATTGTAGCACAAATTTTAAAACAAATTTACACAAGGAAAATAACATTCATTGAATTTTATTTTATAACTACAAACATTTGATCATTTGAAAACTTTACAAAAGAAATTCAACTTAATGAAATTTAACAGATTTTTCAATCAAATGAAATCAAATGCATGTGTTTGGATTCAAGAACAAGTCATCATTGTATATCAAGTTAAAAAATGTTCAGTTTCAACCCCTTTATTAAATCTATTTGGTGTGCTAGCATGGGAAATATGATTAGCTTCAAGCATATGCAATTCTAAATCATATAAGAATACTTTGCTCTACTCACACTATTTGTCCAAAATCAGAATTTTCACAAATTTACGGGTTTATCGCGACTTTGTATTTTCCCAAGTTTCAAGAGATATGTGCTCATTGGCATCTTTTCTTTTGAGCTCATTGGCATCTTTTGATTTGTGCACATTGGCATCTTTTGATTTTGTGCGCATTGGCATCTTTTGATTTTGTGCGCATTGGCATCTTTTGATTTTGTGCTCATTGGCATCTTTTGATCAAGAAGTTTAGTAAGAATAAGATACAACGTTAAACATGACTTTCTATCTGGTTCTATAGCAGGATTTGGGTTAGCAGATCCCAGACCAGTTGGCCTTAGGTGCTAGGTGTCAAGCATCCCTTAGAACTTAATTTCCCAAACCAGAAAGGCCACATCGATATATCTTAAACCCATTTGTACCAGTAAAACATGGCTTTCTATCTGGTTCTATTGCAGGATTTGGGTCAGCCGATCCCAGACCAGTTGATCTTAGGGACTAGGTGTCGAGCACCCCTTAGGACTTACTCTCCCAAACCAGAAAGGCCACAGGCACAAACTTTCAAACTAAATGATATTCTATATAAGTTCGAATTTCCATCACAAAATATGAATGATATCTCAATCACTTGGTTCTTAATCATAGTGCTTCCCCCATATTTTCGTTTCCATTCATCATTCTGATAAATAGGCTTTTTGAGCATTATATTCTATATAAGTCCAGATTCACATATCTTTGAGCATTCAGCATAATTTCATTCATGTTTTGCTTACCTTTCGATTTATTTCAGAGGTGAAAGTTGAAGCAAATCTAACTCAGATAATACAAAGATTCTTGAAAAAAAATCTTTTAGCACGCATTTAATTCATTGAATGAAAATTGAAAATTGCATCTCATTGAATTAAATTTGTAAAGATTCAAGTTTTCAAATCAGTAGAAACAAATATAATCCAATGTTACCTTTTGCCACGTTCCTTGAAACAGAAAGATGTAACAGTTAAGGATATCACCTGAGAAGTGTGAGTTCTAAACTGATTTGTTTAGAAGTCTTAGTCGTTGAAGTACGGGTCCTGAACTGAATTGTTCAGATGCCATTGTCGTTGAAGCACGGGTTTTGAACTGATATGTTCAAAAGCCATATTTCTTTGTCTCCCCCTTAATGGTACAAATATTCTTTAAAAAAAACAAATCCACCGCTTCTCTTCTGTTTTCAGACATGTGTGTGGTATGTATTTACAAATCAGTACAACACATGATGAACCTGCAAAACAGATTAAGCAGATTTTGGTACCCAATGGCACTTGGGTCCTAGTGGGTTAGGTGTAGATTTCTTACAAGGAATACTGTAAGAACCATACCAATAAGAAGTATAATCTTTATGCACAAAATCATTTGATCCACAGTAAGAACAACAGATTTTCTTATGTGCCAACCTAATCAGATGATTTACAGAATGAATAGGATTAAGTTTAGCAGAAGATTTACCTTTTGGCGCATTGTTCTTCTTGGCATTTGATGTGAATACAGATGATTTTGGCACATCTTTCTTTGGAATTGTTGTGCCTTTGATTCTCCATTCCATCTTCACCCTCTTGAAGACTGGAACTTCTTCAGATTTGGAAGTATTAATTTTAGGCACCTTAAGAATATCATCCGATTTATCAAACAGAGGATTATAGAAAAGATTAGAAGAACGAATCTGACCTTTTGAGAAATCTGTTGATCTTTTAAATTGTTTAGAAGGAATGTTTTTAAAACTTGAACTTGAAGCAGTTTTAAAAGAACATTCAGAATCATTTGAATCAACAAATGGAGTCTGAAAGATAGAATTATGACTAGCCTGCTTTGAGACATCAAATTTAAAAATGACGTCTTCAAGTTCTTTGACTTTGTTTATTAAAACATTTTTCTCTTTAGAAATTAGATCAAATTTCTTTTGGAGATCAGATTTGATCAACTGATCCTTCATAATATCAGCTGATAAACCAGATAATCTTTTGGTAAGATTAAGAATCACATCTTCAAAATATACACGTTCCGATTCAAAATCTTTTTCCAAAAACCTTCTTTTATCAGTAATCTCTTTGAAAATTTCAATATTTTTCTTTTTAAGGGTTTTACTTTCCTTTTCAAAGAGATTTTTCTTTTCCGTGAAATCTTTTCTTTCCTTTTCCAAAAGATTTTCTAATTCAGAGATTTTCATGGAAAGTTCAGAACTTTTAATCTCAAAAATTTTTTGTTCAGTTTCAAATTTAGCTCTTTCTTTTTCGAGCTTGTCTTTTTCTAAAAATAAAACTTTCTCAAAGTCAGAAACTTGTTTTGAAAGTTTTATACAATTAAGTTCAATTATTTCCTTTTCTTTAAGAATCTTCTCTCTCCTGTCTTCAATGCTCTTCAGATCAGCATTTTCCTTTTTAAGAGTTGTTACTTTCTCTTGAAGTTTCTCGATTTGATCGTGCAGACTTGAGTTGTCTTTGTCTTTCTTTGTTTCAAGACCTGCAATATAAACTTCAAGATCAGTTATTCTTTTAGTAAGTTTAGCATTTGAAGAAGAAATGTCTAAAATTTGTCTTTTCAGATTAACATTTTCTTCTTCCAATGCTTTATTTAAAATAGGAGTTGAAGAATTTGAAGCATTATCTTTAACAGGAGTTTCTGATATAGGAGATGTTTCTGATAAAATAACTTGTTGCAAAATTCCATTATTTGCCTTAGCTTTTTCAAGTGGCTTTGGAGGTGTTTTTGTTATTATGACTTGTTGCAACACTTCATTATTTGGTTTAACAGATACATGTGAATTAACAGATGTTTCTGTTATAATGACTTGTTGCAACTTTACATTTGGTTTAACAAAAACTTTTGCAATTGGAGGAATCTCCTTTTTCAGAGTTTGCTTCAAATCTTTACCACTGCTTTTAACAATAACTTGTTGTAAAACCATTTTGAATATTGCTAGAAATTGATCGTTCAGAAGATCAAGCAGACAGTGTATGAAAATACACAAAAAAATATATAAAAATTTTTCTTGAAAAGCTCTTACAGTGTATGAAATACACTATAGAAAAAATTTCGGGATAAAATATTTCGAGCTATAATTTTTTTTTTTTTTAATTCACAAGAATTCGGATGAGTAAGGGTTCGAATTCAACGAATTCGGATGAAGAAGGATTCGAATTCAACGAATTCGGATGAATAAGGGTTCGAATTCAATGAATTCGGATGAAGAAGGGTTCGAATTCACTCAATTCGGACTTAACTTGGTTCGAATTCAATGAATTCGGATGCTTAAGGGTTCGAATTCAATGAATTCGGATGCTTAAGGGTTCGAATTCTAGGAATTCGGATGCTTAAGGGTTCGAATTCTATGAATTCGGATGCTTAAGGGTTCGAATTCAACACTTGGAAAATTTAATCAACTCAATTCGAATCTAACACAGTTCGAATTCTCCTCAATTCGAATCTAACACGGTTCGAATTCTCCTCAATTCGAATCTAGCTGGGTTCGAATTCAATCAATTCGAATCCTTCTTGAGTCGAATTCTACACTTGTATTTCCAAGAACACTCCGAATTCTTCTTTGAATGATCCGAATTCACCAAGAATGATCCGAATTCACCAAGAATGATCCGAATTCTGCACTTCGAACACGAAAATCACTAAATCAGCCATAACTTTTTCAATTCTTGATCAATTGTTATGAAATTTGCACAGATTTGTTCGAAATTTGATTCCACACACTTTCTTAGTTAATCACAAATCCTAATTCGATCAATTTAATCGAATTTTGATCCAAAAATAGTAGAAAAAGTTTTCGAACAAAAATGATATAAAATGATCAGATCTGCAAATTCTGTGCAGATTTTGGTGTTGATCCAAGAATTAAAGATGTTCAGGAATCAAATCCGAGTGCAATGATGTCAAGAATCAATCCAAAAGATCAAAAATTAAAGAAAAGATGAAATCTGGATGAATAGTAAATGAAGAAGGGTCAGAATTCTTGATGAACAGTGATGAATAGTGATGAACACCCAATCCGAATTCTTCAGCTTTAGTGTAAAAAATCTTCAATTTGGTCTTCGATCTGCTTGAATCTTCTGTTTAGCTCTGATACCAATTGTGAAATCCCAGATCTCTAGCAATAAGATATGAATGTAGTGAGAGAGAATCTAGAGAGCAAATATGTCATCCATGTATTGAGCTCAAAGGATTACAAAAGGTTTCTAAAGTATTACTTAAGCTTTTTTAACAAATGAACTAGACAAGCCTATTTATACCCATGACATACAAGGTATAAAGGCATTCACAATACTGTATAGACTCATACAGTACATTGACTTTACAGTAAATCTTGAATACAATAATGCTCTAACATACTCTTCTGGTATAAGAACAGGCGGTTTGGTTTCAGATCCCATGGCTAGATATTCTTTAGAAGACATGATTGTAAGAAAATTCAACAGAAAGACAAATTCTAGTTTCTTGATCGAAATGTAACAGGTAATTCAAGAATTGCCAAGAATTCAAGAACTAGCCCTAGCAGCGGAATCGAATTTTGAATGATCAAGAAATCTTCAAGAAATTGGTCAATCGATCTTCGCGATAACACTCTTGAACGAATTTGTTTGATGATTAACTCTGATACCAATTGAAAGAACAGGATCTAATCTTACAATCAATGTAGAAAACAGTAATTGAGAATTTGTATGATCAAGCCCAATTGTATTCAATGATGAACATAATTACAGATCTAAGAGAGACAGAATCTCAAAGATAACAAAGAATGAATACAAAGTTATACGGGAAAAAATCAACCAGTTAGCAAAGTAGAGCTAACTACTATTTATACTGCAACGGACATCTTAAAGCTACAGTACAAATAAGAAAGACTAATAAGAACATAACACGTGTCCTAATTAGTTTATAAAATACTAAGTAAAGTATCTCGTCATAAGTTCTGAACAGGTAGTTCAGAACTTCTGAACATTCTTCTGATAACGCTTCTCAGATCTTCTGACTCCTTAACTCAGACATCTGACTTCTCTTCCCAGACTTCTGATTTCACTTATCAATACTTCTGAGCTTTCACAGTCAGACCTCTGACTTCTCTACTCAGAACATCTGAGTCTTCTTATCAGATCTTCAACACTTGGTTTATTGACAAAACTTCAGATCTAACAGAATGAATGACCAAAACAATAAATATTCTAAGTATAAAGATTACTCAAGCATTTTCTATAAAATCCAGGTACTTCTCCTTCCTACATCCCAAAGGATGTTTAGCCTAACATTTCTGAAGTAAAGAAAACAACAGATGAAGATGTGCACATAATAAAATTGAAAGTGACTTGAATTAACTGCTCACAGTGGGGAACGAAAAGTCGTCCCTGCACTGTGTATTACGAACTACAATTAAAATAAATTACTGAAATTAAATGCTAAGTTACTGCAGTAAATGAAAGCTTACAACTTAAAGAAGTACTAGATAAATTGCAAGAAAGATGGGATGCAATAAATGAGACCCAACACCCCTTTTTATACCAAGAAGGAGGTGTTGGTCTTTACACAAAAAAAGGTTTATCCAAGGTGTAAGGACTGCAGGGAAATGCTGAAATCAGCTCAAAGGATAATACTTCAATCCTCCATGTATAACTCTCTTTTCCCAATGGTCCTTTAGAAGTCAACTTTTGCAAGTACAAAGGTACAATCATTATGTAAAGCCTTGAGGAACAATTGTAACAGCCAAATCTCAGCTTCTCTACCATTTGAACCTTCTTAATCTCCAGATTTTATATTTCCAGCCCAAGGCTTTCTTGATCTGCTCGAAGAGTGGGGAGCAGAGAGGGCACTGTATACGTCACTGCGGATAGAAAATCGTGAAAAACACCCAAACTTCCACCAAATAATTTATTAAAGACCATGGTTCACTCCTTTTGCTCGTTTTCGTAAATCATACCAAGAATGGGGTTTTTTAGAAGTGAAATGGCTAAAATTGACAAAATAAAGTGGAAAAAAATGGAAATAATAACTCTAAAAATAGAGTTATCACAACCTCAAACTTAAATCATTACTTGTCCCCAAGTAATAAAAAGAAAGAAATAAAATGAAAAACAATGCATAAAGATCTTTGAGGGACTTACATACTTCTTAACTTGAATGAGCGTTTGATTTCCTTCCTCCGATACTTCCTTCGGTCCGAAACTTAACAACTTCACTTTTGTACTTGATGAAATCTTTCCCTTGTTTACCATTTGATCAATAGGGCTTTCTTGGGTTTGAAGGGTTTATGGCTTTGAATCTTTTCCCAAGGGTTTTTGGCAAGAATTTCCAAACATGGACCGAAGATCTCGCTTTGAGATTTTTATTTCAAGAAGTGGGTGTTTAGTATTTTGCAATGATAGGTACGTACACTTTCAGGCTTTATTTGGGTATGGCTATTTTTTCTTCTGATGGTCCAGAATGGGCACACCGTCTTTTTCTGGGAGTGAGCACTTTGATGGTCCAGAAAAGGCACACCATCAATTTTGTTAGTGACACTCCGTTTTTCTTCTGTTTTTGTATTTTTGTATTTTCTCTCTCTTTTTTTTGGGAGGGGTATGGCTTACCCACCTCAAACTTGGACTTCACAGTGTCCCCACTGTGGGCAGACTGGAAGTCACTTTGGAAATCCCCACCTCAAACTTAATATCTCACAGTGTCCCCACTGTGACATAGAAAAATGGACCGAAGGTGGTGGTTGTGGGTACAAAAAGGGTCGTGTTTAGATGCGAAAAATGGCCTAAATCATTTCACGGGACAAGTTGAGATTTGTACTTACAAAAGTGACATTTTTAAGTCGGAAGCCGAAGGTTGTACCTTGAAATGGAAACGAGGTCAAACAAGCATTCAAACAATCAATACGTTAGTACCCAAAAGTACCTACCTACCGGTAGGATTTGTATGCATCGATAATAAAAAGTAAAAACAACAAATAGTGTCAATGCCTAGCCATAGGCACAAAAAGATCAAACAGACACAAAATAAAATTGTTTTGGTGAGCAAACGAGCGAAACCATTGTTTTAAAACAAACCATTCACGGAGTAGGGGTGGGTTGCGGTGAACTTTCGGCGTCTTCTTCGTCAAACTCTTCATCACTTGCAAATGTCGGGAAAATGTCCTCGGGGAATTTGGGGAGCAGTTCGGCCAACTGTGGGTTTGCCTCAGCCATGATCTGGTTCATCACCTCATCTTTATCCCTTGTATACATCCAAAATGATTGAGTGGCCCGGTTTTGAAACCTTTGCTCTGCTTCCATCAACTCGACTCGGTATGTCAGCTTCTTCACAGCTCTCAACAGTTCAGCCATGGGATCGCTGCTACTCGTACTTACGGTACCTGCAGGGGGTTGTTGGAGTGGTGTACGAGGTGTGCCCACATTATGCTCCTCAGCTATGCGCACAGTGGGGTTAACAGTCCCCACTGTGGGAATCTCTGCAGCAGGTTCGTTGGGAGGAGTGGTGATATGGCGTCCCATCTTGCGGATGGTTTGGACACTGATGTTACTTGTGGAGTCAAACCACTGATCCTCTACCGAGGAGGGCACACCTGCATCTATCATTAGTCGAGTAATGAGGCAAGGAAGGGGTAAGACTACCTTCTTTCGGGTCCTCGCTTGATCTATGGCCGCATGCATGACTATCCCAACGTTGATTTTTCTTCCAGTGAGCACGCAGTACAAGACGGCACATTTATGCATGGACAGGGTTGTATCATGCGATGTAGGGGACAAAGAGGCACGAAGAAATTGAAACCAAACAACGGCCTCGGTGGTGAGGGAGCTAGCGTTTAGGCAACTTCTTTGGCCATCTTTGTTCCAAGGTTTCCCTTCTATCGCTATTTCTTTCAAAATAAGGTCCTCATCAGCTGGGGTCATTTTTTTCAAAAATTTGGCAAATTCGCACATGCCCGGGCTCCTTCTTCCCAACACCCGATTGATTGCACCTGGATTATAACTTACTGGCCTTCCTCTAACCATCACAGTGGATTCCTTAGCTTGCGATGCTTCGGCATAAAACTCACGAACTAAAGAGGCATTCGCGCGTCGATTGGCCTCGGCCAAAATCGACCAGTCTTGTACTAATATTCGATCCTTAACAAAAGGATTTACCTTAAGAAACTCTGGGTCAAAACCCCTTTCCAACTTAAGTTTTTGTTTAGCAATGCACTCATAATGGGCAGCCACCTCCGGAGAAGTGAACTGGCTTGGCACCCCACAGGGGACATGCGAAGTGCCCACTGTGGAGTGATGTGGGTTTTGGGTTTGAGTTTGGTCATCCCCAACATCAGCATCCACAGAGGATGAACTTAAAGAGTGTTCGAAACTGGTACCTTTCCTCGACGATTGTTTTGCCGGTCTTTTAGATGGTTTTTTCGGCGTCGCGGCCAGCGCAAACCTGGTGACCATTCCTCTCTTTCTCATTGCCCGCAGAATAGGATTCTCCCCACTGTGGGCATCCTTCGTCACTGTCTTTCTTGCCAAAACTTCCCCAAGCTTTCGGTATTCCTCCAGATAATCTTCATCCACCTTTCTCTGCAACTCTTCATCTTCAACAAAAACCATCGCCTCAGCCTGTTTCCTTTCTTCCTCGAGAATCCTTACTTTCTCAGCCTTCAACCTTTCCTCCTCTTTTATCTTTTCTTCTTCCTCCTTGCGAACCCTTTCTTCTTCTTCTTGTCGTCTCCGCTCGACCTCTTCCTTTCGTTTTCTAATGGCCTCCATTTTTTCTTTGAACTCTTCTGCCAACCGCCTCTCTTCTTCCTCGGCTAAAAGTGCTTCGGTCTCAAATTGGGCAACACTGGTGTTAGTGATTTGAGAGGATGACATCGCCCTTGGGCTTTCAAGCTGTGAAGAACCCTCGTCCGGTGCGCCGGATTTTACATTGTTATCGCCGGAGACCGGCGGCGGTTCGTTGAGGTCGCCGGTGACAGTTTCCGGTGGTTGTCCTTCGATGATCCTTCGACGTACGGTCGCACGTGTGGTTGCATCAGGGTTGGTGTTTAGCCTCTTGCTTCTTGCCATTTTTAGGGTTTATGGAATGGTTTTTCGTTGAGTGGGTTTTTCGTAGAGAGAGAAATGAAGAAGAAAAAAGTTGCAGGGTAAATTTGGGAGCCAATGTGGTTTTTGGGAGGTTAAGGTGGTTTTTGGATTTTTGGAAATGTGTTTAGTTGTTTTTCAAACCAAAATGGGGAAAACCATCGGATGGAGAGAGAAGACAATGATAGCTTTTTCTTGGAACAAAGCAAAAAGGGACACATGGCAGCCAAGGGTGACACTAGGTGTAAGAAAAAGGTGATGTGTGTCAGCCTTGGGCCACCCAAATGGGGAGTGGGGAGCGCAGGAACATGCATTTTCCCCACTGCGAAGCCTTTTCCTTGATTTTCTTCAAAAAGTGGCACGTTCTTCTACATACATTAAAACAACTACCCAGCAGAAATTAAAAAGACCAGAAATACTAAAAACGCAGCAAATAACTGAAATAAAAATATTTACAAGCGGTCCCGATGTTTCTTAATCAAGGTGGGGTAGAGAGTGGGCAGGGATGTGGGCACTCTCGTTCAGAAAATGCTTCACCCTTTGCCCATTGACTTTGAACGTTTGACCAGATTGTGGGGACTTCAGCTCCACTGTTCCAAAAGGACTTACCTTGACAATGGTATATGGTCCCGTCCAACGAGATTTCAGTTTACCTGGAAAAAGTTTAAGACGAGAATTGAACAATAATACCTGTTGTCCCTCCATGAACTCCCTATGGTTAATTCGACGATCATGCCACATCTTGGTCTTCTCCTTATACAACTTTGCGTTTTCATAAGAGTGATAACGCAACTCTTCTAACTCATGCAACTGTAGAGTCCTTTTGATTCCCGCAACACCTTCACTCATGTTAAGCTCTTTAAGGGCCCAAAATGCCTTGTGCTCCAATTCAATCGGTAGATGGCAAGCTTTGCCAAACACTAATTTAAAAGGAGACATTCCTAAAGGAGTTTTATAGGCCGTTCGGTAGGCCCAAAGAGCATCATCGAGTTTGGTTGACCAATCTTTTCGATGCGGTTTAACAACTTTTTCTAAAATTCCTTTGATCTCACGGTTTGAAAGCTCGGCCAAACCGTTGGTTTGCGGGTGGTATGCGGTGGCCACTCTATGATGTATGTCATATTTTGCAAGAACCGAGGCCATGACTTTGTTATAAAATGGGTGCCTTCGTCACTAATCAATGCCCGTGGTGTTCAAATCTAGTGAAAATATTTTTATGCAAAAATTTCACCACGGTGTTGGCATCATTAGAGTGACATGCGACGGCTTCTACCCATTTCGAAACATAGTCTACCGCAACCAAGATATAAAAATTATTATTGGAATTTGGAAAAGGTCCCATGAAATCGATCCCCTAAACATCAAAAAGTTCTACCTCTAGAATGTTATTAAGAGGCATCTCATTTCTTTGCGACATATTCCCGGTGCGTTGGCATTGCTCACAATTTTTTACACACTCGTAAGAGTCTTTAAACACAGTGGGCCAAAAGAACCCGCTTTGCAAAAAATTTGCAGCAGTGCGGTTTCCACCAAAGTGGCCACCGTAGTGGGATGCATGACAACCATGGAGTATTTGATGTTGCTCACTCCCGTGGACACATCGCCTCAATATTTGGTCCGTCCCTATCTTGTATAAGAAAGGATCGTCCCAAACATATTGACGAGTGTCATGTAAAAACTTCTTAAATGGTTGTCCATTCATCTCGTGGGGCTTAAGTCCACTTGATAAAAAGTTCGCAATATCAGCATACCATGGAATATTATTTTCATGATGTTGAGCGGATAACAATTGCTCATCGGGAAAAGTTTCTTTTACCGGAGTGGGATCAGGAGTGGGATCAGCAGTGCCCACTGCCTTCTCGAGCCTGGACAAATGGTCGGCTACTTGATTGCTTGTTCCTTTTTCTGTCGATGATTTCAAGGTCAAATTCTTGTAGCAATAAAACCCATCTAATTAACCGAGGCTTAGAATCAGCCTTAGTAATTAAATATTTTATTGCTGCATGATCAGTGTGCACTATGACCTTCGTCCCTATCAAGTATGACCTGAAACGATCAAAAGCAAACACCACCGCAAGTAATTCTTTTTCAGTTACAGTGTAATTAATCTGAGCTTCAATTGGCGTTTTACTTGCATAGTAAATGGGGTGAAAAACTTTGTTCTTTTTCTGTCCGAGAACAGCCCCCACAGCCCAATCGCTGGCATCACACATCACTTCAAATGGGAGTGACCAGTCAGGAGTGGTCACTATGGGTGCTGTGACTAAAGCTTCCTTGATTTTTTCAAAAGCTTCTCGGCATTCTTGGGTAAAAATGAAGTCTTTTTCATGTTGTAACAGGTTACATAGGGGTTTTGTAATTTTTGAAAAATCTTTGATGAACCTCCTATAAAAACCTGCGTGACCCAAAAAACTGCGAATACCTTTCACCGTTGTGGGTTCGGGAAGTTGTGCCACTACCTCAAGCTTGGCTTTATCGACTTCCAACCCTCTTTTTGAGACAAGGTGTCCTAAAACAATACCCTCTTCGACCATAAAATGACATTTTTCCCAATTTAAGACTAGGTCGTGGTTCTCACATCTCACTAGGCTCTTCTCTAAATTTCCCAAACAATTGTCAAATGATGTCCCTATCACAGAAAAATCGTCCATAAAAACTTCTATGGTATCTTCTATCATGTCGGAGAAAATGGCCATCATACAACGTTGGAAAGTGGCTGGGGCATTACAAAGACCGAATGGCATCCTCCGGAACGCAAAGGTACCATAGGGACAAGTAAAGGTGGTCTTTTCTTGGTCCTCGGAGCTATGTGGATTTGGTTGTATCCGGAGTATCCATCTAGAAAACAATAAAATTCCTTTCCCGCTAACCTATCAAGCATTTGGTCAATGAAAGGTAAGGGGAAATGGTCTTTCTTGGTGGCCACATTGAGTTGTCTATAATCCATGCATATTCTCCATCCCGTGACAGTCCTAGTGGGAATGAGCTCGTTTTTTTCGTTTTTTACTACTGTCGTCCCTCCCTTTTTAGGGACACATTGGACGGGGCTCACCCAACTACTACTAGCAATGGGATAGATAATACCGGCATCTAACCACTTCAAGACTTCTTTCTTAACTACCTCCTTCATGATGGGGTTCAACCTTCTTTGGGGTTGGACTTTCCCCGGGTGGTCACTCTCCAAGTTAATCTTATGTTGACATAAAGAGGGGCTAATTCCTCGAATGTCTGCTATGGTCCAACCAATTGCTCCCTTATGCTTCATCAACAAATCAATCAGAAGTTGTTCTTGTTTCTCACTAAGTTTGGAAGAGATAATAACGGGAAGTTTATTATCCTTAGCGAGATAAGCATATTTTAAATGGGAGGGCAATGGTTTAAGCTCTAACTCGGGAGGTTGTTCTATTGAAGGAGGTTGAACATTTCTATCCTTAAAATCCAAAGATTCAAAGGCTGCTGCTACTTCGTTACACTCATCCTCAAAAGTGTCATCACTCTCTGATTCAGAGTGCTCACTGTCATTCCCCACTGTGGGAACTGTACTCCCCACTGTGGGCAGTGTGTTAAGACTGTGGGTTCCATAAATCGAACTTAAGGCAAAACAATCTTCGGTGTCTATATATTTAAGAGATTTAAAAACATTGAAAGTTACCTCTTGGTCATTGACTCGCATCGTGAGTTCTCCTTTGTGCACATCAATCAAAGTACGTCCGGTTGCAAGAAACGGACGCCCTAAGATGATTGGGATTTCTTTATCGGCCTCATAATCTAGAACTAGAAAATCGGCGGGGAAGATAAATTTATCCACTTGGACCAAGACGTCTTCTATTTTTCCTTTTGGGTAGGCAATGGACGGGTCGGCTAGTTGTAAAGTCACGGTTGTGGGTCTAGCCTCTCCAATACCTAATCTGTTAAAAATGGACAGCGGCATCAAATTGACACTAGCTCCTAGATCACAGAGTGCTTGACCTACTTCTTGTCCTCCTATTGTGCATGGAATGGTGAAACTACCCGGGTCTTTCAACTTAGGTGGAATCTTGCTAGTAAGGAGGGCACTACATTCTTCGGTCAAAGCTACAGTCTCAAACTCACCCAACTTTCTCTTTTTGTTCAAAATATCCTTTAAAAATTTAACATAGCTTGGCATTTGCACGAGAGCTTCTACCAAGGGTATGTTAATGTGAAGTTGTTTAAAAATGTCTAAGAATTTTTTAAATTGAACATCGACATTTTTCGGCTTCATTCTTTCAGGAAAAGGAATACTGAAAGAACAGGATCTAATCTTACAATCAATATAGAAAGCAGTAATTGAGAAGTTGTATGATCAAGCCCAATTGTATTCAATGATGAACAGAATTACAGATCTAAGAGAGAGAGAATCTCAAAGATTACAGAGAATGGATACAAAGTTACTCGGGAAAAATCAATCAGTTAGCAACATAGAGCTAACTACTATTTATACTGCAACGGACATTTTAAAGCTACAGTACAAAGAAGAAAGACTAATAAGAACATAACACGTGTCCTAATTAGTTTATAAAATACTAAGTAAAGTATCTCGTCATAAGTTCTGAACAGGTAGTTCAGAACTTCTGAACATTCTTCTGATAAGGCTTCTCAGAGCTTCTGACTTCTTAGCTCAGACATCTGACTTCTCTTTCCACTGATCAATACTTCTGAGCTTTCACAGTCAGACCTCTGACTTCTCTACTCAGAACATCTGAGTCTTCTTATCAGATCTTCAACACTTGGTTTATTGACAAAACTTCAGATCTAACAATCTCCCCCTTTTTGTCAAATAAACTTAAACTTTGCATCATCCAGTTCTTTCAGAGCAGGAACAATCTTCTGAAGTAGCACATTTCTCAGATTAAGCCTTTTATCAATTTTGTCAATGATTTCTTGAATAATCTCAACTTGCTGATTGATTACTTCTTGAGTCATGTTTGCTTCCTTCACTTTCAGCATCTTTTTCTCCAAATTATGCTTTATGATTCTTAAAGTTCCAGAACAGTATTTTGCGGTTTCCTTTGCTCTGAAGAAAATCTTTCCACTTTTGTTTTTCAAAAATACTCCCAAATCTGGATATTTGTGAACACTTCCAGTCTTTAACTTCTTTTTCTGTTCATGATCTGTGTTGGGATTTGCCAGATAAACACATGACTTTTGTAGGTACAAAGCTATTTGAAAATCTGTATAGCAGTGCCACCTTAAGATGTAGAACATGGCCTCAATTACCACACTTCTGGCCTTCCTTTCATTTCTGTCTTTGCTCGACTCTTTGAAGCATAGAAAGCTGTGTAATCTGTAGAAGTCAACTACTGATAGTTTCTCAAAATCTGCATCAGTAAAGTAATAAACCTTGCCATCTTCTCTCAGAACTTCAAAAGATAAGTACTCCATCTTTCTGAATTTCTTAACCCTCAATTCTCTGATTCCAGTGATTAAAAAATCTGAGTAAACAGCTTGCTTTGTTTTGCCAAGACATCTTAATTTTTTAGCCAACCAGATCTGAGTCTCCTTAGGTCTATCATAATACACATCCAAGAATTGTACCTCTTTTGGTTTGAAGAACTCAGGTAAATCAAATTCAAGAAAGTATCCATTTAGATCAATGGATATTTCATCTTCTTTTGGTTCAGACTGTTCAGCTTGATCAAAACTAGTTATCTGCACATTCTGAGATATTGTGTTCTGCATTTCTTCAACTTCATCTGACAAAATTCCATTCACTTCATACTCTGCAGGAAACACAAAATCATTATGTAGAATCTTTTTGGGATTCACCTCAGATAGCAACCATTCACTACTACTTCTGATTTTTCTTCTAAGATCCAACCTCCTCTTCACACAGTTTATACATCTCTTCTTCAAACTCTCTTTTTCAGTTTCCATACTTTCTTCCATTCTAATCAACAACCAATTCAGAGTTGCATCACTGTACTTTACCAACTCTTTTATTCTGAACAATTCAAGTCTTTCGTGAACTATATATGTGAACCCTTCTGTCTCCATTCCTTCATTCACAAATCCCTTCACATGCAAATCAACTTCTATTTTCTTTGTGGGAGAACTCAGATTACACTTTTCTTTTCTTTCTTCAATAGCCAATTGGAAGTCATACAAGTATATATTTCTAACATAAATACCCAGAAGTCTTCTGCACTCAATTTCTATCAAGGCTTCTTCAGTGCTAGCAAAGAACTTGACTAGAAAGATCTGATCATCAAGAGTCAATCTGTGAAAATCAAAGGTAGACATGGAAACCTTTGTATTTCTTTCTTTCAGTACTTCCATTCTAACAAACATTAAACCATTGAATTCATCTTGTTGAAACATCAGAACTTTCTCAATTCTTTTCTGAATATGCAGTTTTGAGTCAGGAACTCTGAACCTGTTAGAAGCTTCTGAGTAGACCATCTGAGCTCTGTCATCCATAAAACCATCAATGTTACTTTCCAAAGGCTCATACTCTCCTTCTGTGTAGTAGAGATTGTAAGTTTCAGGATACACTCTTACAATCAAATATGAACAATTAAGATCGTATTAACAGCAACTGGTCATATGATCTATTAACAATCTGTGAATTACAAGATATTACAATGAATTTCTCTCTCAATAGATCTAACAATTTATGCGTAAAGAGTTATCCAAAAGGTTAGCCAAAGATTCAGTTAGCTACAGTTGCTAACTCCTATATATATTGTAGATAATAGCTAAAGCTACAGTACATATGAGAAACAGACTAATAGAACAATTACACGTGTCCTAATTAGTAACTGAATATAACAGATAATATCCCAAGATATGAATTCTGAACATACTTCTGAATAAGCGCTTCAGAACATTTGTCTTCATAGTCAGAAGTTCTGAGTCTCCTACTCAGAACTCTGAACCTTCTAGTCAGAATCCAACACTTAGAATCTTTTTGAGATTTCTCACTCAGAACTTCTGAGTCTTCTACTCAGAACTTCTGAGTCTTCTGAGTCTTCTTTAGTCTTCTTACTCAGAACTCAACACTTGTGTTTTTGACAAAACTCTAGACCTAACAATCTCCCCCTTTTTGTCAAACACACTTGTACTTTTCACCATCAAATTCTTAGAGCAGGAACAATCTTCAGAAGGAGCTCTTCTGAATGTTTTGACAACTTTTGCTCAGAATTCTGAATAATCTGAGTTAACAACTTCTGGTCAGTCTTTAATCAGCAGCAGCAACGATTTCCAAATTGATTTATGTTATATATTTGCTTTTTCTTTGCTCCCTCTTGAAATGACAATTCTCATCTTCATTTCAGCTTTCATAAGATTTCTTTATAAGAAACAACCGATCAGTTTCCTTTTCCTCTTCTTCTTCTTAAAATAACATTTCTCTCTTTTGTTATTTCTGTACAAAAACCATATCAATCTTCAAAATCTTTAGCTTTTCTCCCCCTAAAGTTTTGGAAAGCAAAATCATCTTCAAAATCTTTAGCTTTTCTCCCCCTTGATTTTCAAAACTTTAGCGATGCTTTTTCTTCGAATGAAGTCTATGCTTTTTCTCCTCCTTAATGAATAACCTTGCTCCCCCTCAAAATAAGAATTCTGGAGCAGTTTGTTTTCTCCCCCTGAAAGTATGCATATATTTCATTAAAATTATTCATTTCAAATATAGTGCTTTAATGAAAACATTTATACAAGGAGAATAAGATTTACTGAACTACACTTAATAACTACTAACATTTGATCATTTGAAAACTTTACAAAAGAAATCCAACTTAATGAAATTTATCAGATTTTCAATCAAATGAAATCAAATGCATGTGTTTGGATTCAAATACAAGTCATCATTGCATATCGAGTTAAAAATGTTCAGTTTCAATCCCTTTATTAAATCTATTTGGTGTGCTTAGCATGCGAAATATGATTAGCTTCAAGCATATGCAATTCTAAAAACATATACGAATACTTTGCTCTACTCACACTATTTGTCCAAAATCAGGATTTTCACAAATTTACAGGTTTATTGCGACTTTGAATTTTCCCAAAGTTTCAAGAGATGTGTGCTCATTGGCATCTTTTAATTTTGTGCTCATTGACATCTTTTAATTTTGTGCTCATTGACATCTTTTAATTTTGTGCACATTGGCATCTTTTAATCAAAAAGTTTAGTAAGAATAAGATACATCGTTAAACATGACTTTCTATCTGGTTCTATAGCAGGATTTGGGTCAGCATATCCCAGACCAGTTGGTCTTAGGTGCTAGGTGACAAGCACCCCTTGGAACTTAATTTCCCAAACCATAAAGGCCACATCGATATATCTTAAACCCATTTGTACCAGTAGAACATGGTTTTCTATCTGATTCTATTGCAGGATTTGGGTCAGCCGATCCTAGACCAGTTGATCTTAGGGACTAGGTGTCGAGCACCCCTTAGGACTTACTCTCCCAAACCAGAAAGGCCACAGGTACAAACTTTCAAACTAAATGATTTTGTATATATATATTGCATCTCAATCACTTGGTTCTAAAACGTAGTACTTCCCCCATATTTTCGTTTCCATCCAACATTCTGACAAATTATGCTTTTTGAGCATTATATTCTATATAAGTCTAAATTTCATAACATTGAGCATTCAGCATAATTTCATTCATGATTTGCTAACCTTTCGATTTATTTCAGAAGTGAAAGTTGAAACAAATATAGCTCAGATAATACAAAAATACTTGTAAAAGCACCATTGACACACATTTTATTCATTGAATGAAAAATAAAAAAAATCATATCATTGAATTAAATTGTTAAGATTCAAACATTCAAAGCAATAGAAATAAAACATAATACAATGTTACCTTTCACCACTTGTTCCTTGAAACAGAAAAATATGACAGTTAAGGATATCACCTGAGAAGTATGAGTTCTAAACTGATTTGTTTAGAAGTCTTAGTCTCTGAAGTACGGGTCCTGAACTGAATTATTCAGAAGCCATTGTCATTTAAGTACGGGTTTTGAACTGATATGTTCAAAAACCTAAAACGTTGAATCACGGGTTTTGAACATTATCTTGAAACAATCAGATCAAATTTTGAGTCAATGCTTCCTCTGAAATCAAGATAATCCTGCAAAATCAAGAGATTTTGGTAATCATCTACGATGATTCCTCATTAGTTATCAAAAAAAAATTCTGAGTAGTAGAGTCAGAATTCTGATTAGAAGAGTCAGAATTATGAGTAACTTGCTCAAAATTCTAAGTATCAGAGTCAGAATTCTGATTAGTTGAGTCAGAATTCTGAGTAGTAGAGTCAGAACTTCTGAGTAACAGAGTCAGAATTCTGATAAAACTATCCAGAGAAAATGCCTTAGAAAAATGTTTGGATTTTGTGATTTTTTAACATTCTGAACTTCAAATCACCATAACTTGCTCAAAAATCAGAATTTTTCAACCAAAATTTGCAGGGTTGCTTAAAATGTGATTCTGAACACATTCTCTGGAAATGTTTTCTACTAAAAACACTCACATCTATGAGTTCGATAACCTCATAGCAAACAGAACTTTTTCAAAAAAATCTTCAAGATCAACAAATTGATCTATATGAATCAGAAATCCATAATTACATTCAGATCGAGTTTTGGACTGAATTATCCAAAAGTCAATATTCTCAATTTAAGCACAGCATCGGTTTTAAGTCATGTGTCAGTATTATCATTCAACTCTACACATGAATAACCTGCAAAACAGATTAAGTTGTCTTTGGTACCCATATGAACTTGGGTCCAGGTTTGTTAGGTGCAGTGGCATATGCAGATATTCTATAAGAACCATACCAGTGCTGAATAAAATTCTTGTTCACAAAATCATTAGTCCCACAATATGAACAACAAAGTTTCTTTTGTGCAATTCTGACTAATTGATTTACAGAATAAATCACATCAGGTTTAACAAAAGATTTTCTTTGAAATGTATTGTTCTTCTTGACATTTGAATTAGGAACTTTTGATTTTGGCACTTCTTTCTTGGAAGTTGTTCCTTTAACTCTCCATTCCATTTTTATCTTTTTAAAAGAACAATTATAAGATTTATCAATAGCAGAATCATAAAACAGATTAGAAGAACGAATCTGATCTTTTGAACTATGATTTGATTTGTCAACAACTTTCGTTTCAAATTCCCTAAACTTTTTATCATACAAATCAAACCTTGACTGCAAATCAGATTTGGACTTCCTCTCTATCATGATTTTAGTTGATAAATCAGATAATTTCTTAATAAGCCTCCTTATCTCCAAATGAAAAACTTTCTTTTCCTTCTCAAACTCATCTTTTAAGCATTTTTCTTTAAAGCCATTTACCTTCTTCTTTTCAGTCTCTTTCCTTCCATCTTCTAACTCTTTCTCCAACTCATTGATTTTTACAGAAAACTCATTTAACATTCCTGTTTTCTTTTTCTCAAAACCAATCTTTTCTTTTTGAAAAACATTTTTCTTGCATTCAAACTCTTTTCTTTCTTTTGCAAGAATTTTCTCCAAATCAGAAATTTTCAAAGATAATTCAACAGACTTTGTTTCAAAACCTTTCCTCTCAGTTTGAAAGTCTCTTCTCTCTTTCTCAAATTTCACTCTTTCAAGTATAAGAACTTGTTCAAAATCATAGATCTGTTTCAAGAGTTGACAATTTTTCATTTCACATGATTTGATTCTATTTTCAGACTCTGTCAACATCTTTCTTCTAAAATTGCCTTTCTCTTTCAAATCAACATTCTCTTTTTCTAACAACTTTATGTTTTCTTGAACCTTTTCAAAATCCTTTAGAAAATCAGATTTCTCTTTTTGCAAAATCTTTATAACTTTTGCATATTCGTCTTGTTTTGCTTGAAGATTAGCAATCTTGCTTTCAAAATGAACAATCTCAGTTTTTGGTTCAGAAATTGTTTCTTTTGCTTTTACAGGACTTAATTTTTGTAAATTGTCTGAACTGGTTATAGAAATTGCAGGTCTCACAAAAATTTCAATAATCTCAGGCATGATGAAATGACAAATTCGAATATCAACTATGAATTATGATAAAAAATGAGAATCAACACAAATCTAGAACATGCAAGAATTAATCAAATCTGTCACATGCATTTCATCAAACAGTTAGAGTACATGAATTAATGAAATCTTCTTTTCAACAAAAAATTTGAATACTAATCAACATGCAGCAGATATAATCACTTTGATCCAGAAACCAATCAAGAATTTCGAAAACATACCTGTGATCTCTGTTTAATTTCGAGAATTAATCAGCATAGAGAGAAAATCTTTGGATAACTTGATTGTAAGATATCGATTCAACAGAAAGACAAATTCAAATTTCTTGAATCAATGATAGAAACGAATTCAAGAATTGTTAGGAATTCAAGAATTGTTAGCAGCAGCGGAATCAATTGTCGAATTGATCAAGAAACTTCAAGAACGCGATCAAACACACTCTTGGTCGAATTTGTTTGTTGATTGGCTCTGATACCAATTGTAAGTTTCAGGATACACTCTTACAATCAAATATGAACAATTAAGATCGTATTAACAGCAACTGGTCATATGATCTATTAACAATCTGTGAATTACAAGATATTACAATGAATTTCTCTCTCAATAGATCTAACAATTTATGCGTAAAGAGTTATCCAAAAGGTTAGCCAAAGATTCAGTTAGCTACAGTTGCTAACTCCTATATATACTGTAGATAATAGCTAAAGCTACAGTACATATGAGAAACAGACTAATAGAACAATTACACGTGTCCTAATTAGTAACTGAATATAACAGATAATATCCCAAGATATGAATTCTGAACATACTTCTGAATAAGCGCTTCAGAACATTTGTCTTCATAGTCAGAAGTTCTGAGTCTCCTACTCAGAACTCTGAACCTTCTAGTCAGAATCCAACACTTAGAATCTTTTTGAGATTTCTCACTCAGAACTTCTGAGTCTTCTACTCAGAACTTCTGAGTCTTCTGAGTCTTCTTTAGTCTTCTTACTCAGAACTCAACACTTGTGTTTTTGACAAAACTCTAGACCTAACAGCTAAGATCCATTATTCACGGGTGGTGGCCTTATGTGCGGAGGAAGAACTGTCCCAAACTGAGGATTTGGGTTGAACGTCCCTGGCTGTTGATTATGTATGAACGGGCCTGGATGCTGATTCTGCGCGGATGATCCTGGATTCGGGACAAATGGTCTAGGGTAATTCTGGTCGAACGATCTTGGAATTGGGTTCTGCACGAACGGCCTAGGACCGTTTTGAGGCCCAAGAGGATTTCTTAACTGCGCGATCTCCTCAGCTGCTCTGCGATTCTGCTCTACCATTGCATTGAGCTGATTCCTGGCGACTTCGAACTCCTAATACATCTGAGCAACAGCTTGTTGCGGATTTCCAGAGGCTGCCATTGTTCCTGCAATAGAGAGCAGAAAAAACTCCAAGAAACTGTTAGTAGGGTGCACGTTCGTCGAGGATTTTCTCTAGATGAGGTCCCACAGATGGTGCCAAACTGTTAATGCCAAAAATCGCACCAAAGGGACAACTTAAGGTCGATGTGGACTTAATCAACTAAAGAAAGGATCTTTCGACGAGACGTGCGGCGAGGGAAAATAAACGAGACAAGGGATTTGATGACGCAGGAAAAACCTCAATCGAGGAAAAAACTTGCGGACGACAGTTGGTGTTGTCACTGCACTATGGTCGCCAATCAGGGGCGATGTCCTTGGTACTAGCGTCGATCGTACGATGATTACAATACAAATGAAGGAAATACTTCGAAATGTAAAGTACAAGTGTTTAATTGTAAAAACAGGTGTTTGTCGTGTGTGAATATAAAGTGTGAACTTCTGGTCAAGGGCTGTTGTCGTGCATCGGGAATGATACTTGAGCTTTCCTTCGAGTGTTCTTGTGTTCGCAGTAGGGTTCTGGCTTTCAGTACTTGATCTCCAATGTTTGAATGTTCTTTGCTATGAGTTTGGATGCTTTTCTCTGCTGTTTGGTGATGTTTGTTGATGTATACTGGATGTTAACTGATGTCCCTTGAAATGAGTCTTTAGCTTGTCTTTTATAGCCTTCGCGTCATTAACTAGCTCCATTAATGCTTTGATCAACGGCTACAACGGCTAGAAACGGTCGCCGGAGTGATTATCTATAATGCTCTTTGTCCGTTACGACTACTTGCTGTTAATGACTTTGACTCCTGAATTAAATACTTAACAAACGTAACAGTCAAGGTTAACGTTAGCTTTGGTCGAAGGTGCAATGATCTTACACGATGGTCGTACGGGACGGGCGATGCTATGGTCGTGCGTCATGGGAGACGTACGACTTACCTTTTACGGGAGACGACGGATGTTCTCTGGGTTCTTGTCGAGACCTTATCTTAATACAAGATTTGGATTATAACGTGCGTCTTACCTGCTCTGGTCGTGGTCGTATGACGTGATTTTTTGCCCAAACAAGCTCTATCGACGATCATCGACAGGATTAAACCTAAGATGCGTCATTAGCAAAAGTCAGGTCCAAAAAATCCCTCACGAGATGCACGACGGCGAATGTGGCAATCATTCTGGTGGTCGCAGTTTGGCTAATTGTATCTCTCGACAAGGGTATTTTTGGCCAACATTACGACAAGACACCGTCAAATACGTCCAGAACTGTGACCCTTGATAGCGACATGCAGGTATGTCACATAAACCCTCTTATCCTTTACACTCGACACTTATCCCATGGCCCTTCATGAGGTGGGGAATGGATATTGTTAGCAAGCTACCCCCGGCCCCGGGGCAAAAGGTATTCCTCCTTGTACTCACTGATTATTTTTCCAAGTGGGTTGAGGCGGCTGCTTTTCCCAAATCAGGGACAAGGAAGTCATCACTTTTATCCAGACTAACATCATATGAAGATTTGGAATTCCATCCGAAATCGTCTGTGACCACGGATCCCAATTCATAAGCGACAGGACCCAACAATTTTGCGAAGACAGGAGCATCAAGTTAACAACCTCGACTCCCAGATACCCTCAGGCGAACGGACTTGTTGAATCAAGCAATAAGACCACTATAGCTTCGATCAAGAAAAGGTTAAAAGCTGCAAAAGGAAGATGGGTCGAAGAACTCCCTTCAGTCCTATGGGCAAATCGCACGACACCGGGCACGTCCACAGGACAAACCCCTTTCTCCCTCGTCTACGGTTGCGAAGCAGTCCTGCCAATCGAAGTCCAGCTCCGAACTTCGAGGCTTACTTCCGTCAACCACAACATGATTGATTTAAATTATGATATCGACGCCCTCGAGGAGCTTAGAGAATCAGCCTTGATCAAAATGGCATATCAGAAGCAAGCAGTCGAGCGACATTTCAATAAGCACGTCAAAGTAAAAGTCTTTCAAGAAGGCGATTACGTCCTCCGTCGAGTGTTCCAAAACACTCAAGAACTCAATGCCGGCAAGCTTTCTATTAAATGGGAAGGTCCTTACCGCATCTTCGAAGTCGTTGGTAAAGAAGCCTATCGACTCCAAACTCTCGACAATCAAGAAATCCCACGCAGTTGGAATGCGACGCACTTGAAAAAGTATTTTTTCTAAAATCACATTCCTCTCATGCAACTTAATTGTTTTATCACAGGGGCACATGATTCAAATTTCATCATGAAATTTGGTTACACGATCATAAGGTTTGAGCGACCTCTCGATCTGAGTTTCTGGACTCAAAAAAAAAATTGTATGTTCTAACACGTCAATAATTAAGCCTATCAATACAAGTCAAACGTATGATATTTCAATCGTTATATTGCTATGAATGCCTAAGTCGCACGATACTTCGCTCGTTCTATACTTAACTAAGTTATATGGTTGATATTACATCTATCTATGACATATGTAAATCGAAATAAAAATTCGACAAAAGGATGAAATTCATTTACGAAACGAACGAATTTTTATACTAAGAAGGAGGTGTTGGTCTTTACACAAAAAGGGTTTTCCAATGGGTAAAGACTGCTGAGTTTTGGCAGAATTCAGCTCCTTGTGCAATTCTTTTATCCAATGGTTCCTTCTCCAAGTCAATCTCCAAGTACAAAGAGGTGTACTTGATGCTATCTTTAATGAGAACTACCTTGTACTTCTCCAGCCATTTCTCTGCCATATGAACCTTCCTCCTCCAGAAAATTAGATCCCAACTAAAAGTTTCTTTTTGATTTCTTTTTGACCAGCTCGAAGAGTGGGGAACCGGAGTGGGCACTGTATACGTCACTGCGGATGAAAAATCGTGAAAACACCCAAAACTTCCCCAAATAATTTATTAAAGACCATGGTTCACTCCTTTTGCTCGTTTTCGTAAATCATACCAAGAATGGGGGTTTTTAGAAGTGAAATGGCTAAAATTGACAAAATAAAGTGGAAAATAAATGGAAATAATAACTCTAAAAATAGAGTTATCACAACCTCAAACTTAAATCATTACTTGTCCCCAAGTAATAAAAAGAAAGAAATAAAATGAAACACAATGCATAAAAGATCTTTGAGGGACTTACATATTTCTTGACTTGAATGGGCGTTGATCTCCTTCCTTCGATACTTCCTTCGGTTCCAAACTTAAAAATTTCACTTTTGTGTTTGACGAAACCTTTCCCTTGTTTACCTTTTGATCAATAGGGCTTTCTTGGGTTTGAAGGGTTTATGGCTTTGAATCTTTTCCCAAGGGTTTTGGCAAAAATTTCCAAACATGGACCGAAGATCTCGCTTTGAGATTTTTATTTCAAGAAGTGGGTGTTTAGTATTTTGCTATGATAAGTACGTACACTTTCAGGCTTTATTTGGGAATAAGGAGTATGGCTATTTTTTTTGTGAGAGTGGGTATTCTGATGGTCCAGAATAGGCACACCATCTTTTTCTGGGAGTGAGCACTTTGATGGTCCAGAAAAGGCACACCATCAATTTTGTTAGTGACACTCCGTTTTTCTTTTGTATTTTTGTATTTTCTCTTTTTTTTTTTTTTTGGGAGGGGGGTACGGCTTACCCACCTCAAACTTGGACTTCACAGTATCCCCACTGTGAGGAAACTGGAAGTCACTCTGGAACTCCCCACCTCAAACTTAAGATCTCACAGTGTCCCCACTGTGACATAGAAATAACGAACAAAGGTGGTGGTTTGGGGTACAAAAAGGATCGTGTTTAGATGCGAAAAATGGCCTAAATCATTTCACGGGACAAGTTGAGATTTGTACTTACAAAAGGGACCTTTTTAAGTCGGAAGCCGAAAGTTGTACCTTAAGATGGAAACGAGATCAAACAAGCATCCAAACAATCAATACGTTAGTACCCAAAAGTACCTACCTACCGGTAGGATTTTCATGCATTGATATTTAAAAAGTTAAAACAGCAAATAGTGTCAATGCCTAGCCATAGGCACAAAAAGATCAACCAAACAAAATAAAATTGTTTTTGGTGAGCAAAAGAGCGAAACCATTGTTTTAAAACAAACCATTCACGGGGTTTGGGTGGCTTGCGGTGACAGATCCGCATCATCATCATCGAACTCATCCTCACTGTCATTAACCGGGCAGATATCCTTCGGAAATTCTGGTAGCTGAGCAGCTAGCATTGGGTTGGCCTCTTGCATCATCAGGCCCGTCACCTCATCCCGTTCTCTTGTATACATCCAAAATTTCTGCGTGGCTCGGTTCTGATATCGCTGCTCACTTTCTAGCAACTCGATCCTGTATGTGAGGGCTGAAATGGCGTTCAGAATGGCGGTCATTGGGCTTACTGTGCTGGTGCTTGCTTCTCCCGTAGTTGTTGGTCGCAGTGGGGTACCCTTCTTCTCCACAGTGGGCACTTCAGTGCCCACTATGTGCTCGTCGGCTATTCGCACATTGGGCTGTACCTGGGCAGGCTCAACAGACGGGCCTCCTATCTCTCTTCTCATCTTCTTAATTGTCTGAATACTGATGTTTTTCGTGGAAATGATCCACTGGTCTTCTTCAGCTGTGGGCACTCCGGCATCTATTAGCAATAGTGTAATAAGGCAAGGAAGGGGTAGGATTACCTTGGTTCGTGTTCTGGCCTGATGGATGGCACCATGCATTATGATTCCCAGATTGATCTTCTTTTTAGTGAGAACGCAGTAAAGCATGGCACACTTATGCATGGAGAGAGTCGTGTCGTGCGATGTTGGGGCCACCGAGGCCCTTAGGAATTGGAACCACACAGCAGCCTCAGTGGTGAGGCTGCCAGCATATAGACACCTTCTTTGGCCATCTTGATTCCATGGCCTTCCCTCAACTGCTATTTCTTTTAAAATCAATTCCTCATCAGCCGGAGTCATCTTTGCCAGGAACTGTCCGAAAGCACAAGGTTCCGGAGCTCCTCTACCTAACACTCGGTTTATATTGCCTGGAGTAAAGTCCACAACCTTTCCTCTGATCTTAACAAATGATTCTTTGGCTTGGGAGGCCTCAGCATAAAATTCTCGGACTAATGATGCATTAGCGCGGCGATTGGCAGTGGCAATGGTTGCCCAATCTTGCGCTACAAGTTTATCTTTGACAAAGGGATTTGCTTCTACAAAGTCGGGGTCGAAACCCCTCTCTAAATTCAACTTCCGAGTGCAAATACACTCAAAGTGGGCTCTAGCAGCTGGGGAAGTGAATTGCCTCGGTATCCCACTGGGGGCATGAGCAGTCCCCACAGTGGACAGATGTGGATTTTTAGAAAGGTTTTGTTCACTTCCCGTATTAGTATCACTAGAAGAAGAACTTAAAGAGGGTTCGATACCCTTACCTTTCCTCGACGCTTTTCTTTTCGGTTTTGCAGACGATGCTTTCTTGGATGCACCAGATCGTGTAACCACTCCCCTGTTCCTCTGGAGTGCTCTGGTTGGGGTTTCTTCACTGTGGGCAGTGGTGTGGACATCCTCCACACTATCAGCATTTTTGTTCTGGGGAATGTCTATAGTCTGAGTCTGCTCCTTAATCTTCTTCTGTCTTTCTTCTTCCTCACGAGCCAAACACTCCTCCTCTGCTTGTTTCTTTTTCTGCTCGAATATCCTTGCTTCCTCATCCTTCTTTCGTTCTTCCTCTTTCAATCGCTCCTCCTCCTCTCTAGCCAATCTTGCGGCTTCTTCCCTCCTCAATCTCTCTTCCTCCTCTCTTTTTAATCTTTCTTCCTCCTCTCGTTTGATTCTTTCCTCTTCTTCTCGGCGCTTTCTCTCGGCTTCTTTCCTCTTCATCTTAATTTCCACGACCCTGTTGTTGTATTCTTCTTGTAATCTCAGCATTTCTTCATCCTCCTGCAAATCTGTATTATCAAAAGGGTTTTGAACAGAGTCCGAGACCCTTGATGAAGATACGGCTTTTGGACTCTCTGGTTTGGATGAACTCGCGTCTGCAACATTGGAGATGACCGGAGGTTCGCCGGAGATCGGTGGGGTTTTATTGAGATCGCCGGTGACGGCCTCCGGTGGTTGGTCGTCGGCGGTGCGGCGGCGGATCGCCGGCCGTGTGGGCGCCTCTGGGTGAGTGTTCAATCTCTTGCTTCTTGCCATTACTAGGGTTTTGGAATGGTTTTTGGTTCGTGAAGGAGAAAGAAGAAGATGAATAGTGTAGGTGGTTTAAGGAGAGAGAAAGGCTTTGATTTTGAAAATGAGGGTTTTCTTTGTTTTTGAGAGGGTACGGTTTAGGAGAGAGAGACAATGATAGCTTTCCTTGGGAATAGGTGGGGAAAGGACAAGTGGCATGAAAAGGTGACCTTTGTGTAAGAAAAAGCATGATGTGTGTTTAGGGAAGTTAAAGTAAAAATCTGATTTGAGGGTGATGGTTTTTGAGTTGATTGGGGACGGTTAGTAGAGAGAGAAAAAGATAATGATGGTTTATCTTGGGAATAGGTGGGCTTTTGACAAGTGGCAGGAAAAGTTGATGTTTGTAAGAAAAAGCATGATGTGCGTCAGCCGTGGGTCCCTCCCAAACCGTCTTTTCCTATGTCAGACCGAGAGTGGGGAGCGCAATGACCAATCCTTGCCCACTGCGAACCTCTTTGTTCCAAAAAGTGCTAAAATTCTCCTACACACATCGAAATAAACTACCATGCAGAATTAAAAATACTAAAAAAAAAAGACAACAATATTGAAATAAATTATTTACAAACAGTGGTGAATTTCTCTAACCATAGCGAGGTGGAGAGTGGGCAGGGATGTGGGCACTTTCATGCAAAAAATGCTTTACCCTTTGCCCATTGACTTTAAAGGTTTGACCCGATTGTGGGGATTTCAACTCCACTGTTCCGAAAGGACTCACCTTGACAATGGTGTATGGTCCCGTCCATCTTGATTTAAGTTTACCTGGAAAGAGTTTGAGACGGGAATTGAACAATAGTACCTGTTGTCCTTCCATGAACTCCCTATGGTTGATTCGACGATCGTGCCACATCTTGGTCTTTTCCTTGTACAACTTTGCATTCTCATAGGAGTGATATCGCAACTCCTCTAGCTCATGTATTTGCAGACTCCTTTTGATTCCCGCGGCATCCTCACTCATGTTAAGCTCTTTAAGGGCCCAGAACGCCTTGTGCTCTAATTCAATCGGTAAATGGCAAGCTTTGCCAAAAACTAATTTGAATGGAGACATTCCCAGAGGAGTTTTATAGGCTGTTCGATAGGCCCAAAGAGCATCATCGAGTTTGATTGACCAATCTTTACGGTGTGGCTTAACAACTTTTTCCAAAATTCCCTTGATCTCACGATTTGAAAGCTCGGCCAACCCATTGGTTTGTGGGTGGTATGCGGTGGCCACTCTATGATGAATATCATATTTAGCAAGAACCGAGGCCATGACTTTGTTTACAAAATGGGTGCCTTCGTCACTAATTAATGCTCGTGGTGTTCCGAAGCGAGTGAATATATTTTTGTGTAAGAACTTCACCACAGTGTTAGCATCATTGGAGTGACAAGCAATGGCTTCTACCCATTTTGAAACATAATCTACCGCAACCAAGATGTAAAAGTTATTGTTGGAATTTGGAAAAGGTCCCATAAAATCTATCCCCCATACATCAAAAAGTTCGACCTCTAGAATGTTGTTAAGAGGCATTTCATTTCTTTGCGATATATTCCCCGTACGTTGACATTGCTCACAATTTTTCACGAATTCAAATGAGTCTTTAAAAACAGTGGGCCAAAAGAATCCACTTTGCAAAATTTTTGCTGCGGTACGGTTTCCACCGAAGTGGCCACCGTAGTGGGATGTGTGACAACCATGGAGTATTTGATGTTGTTCACTCCCATGGACACAACGCCTTAATATTTGGTCCGCCCCTATCTTGTACAAGAAGGGATCGTCCCAAACGTATTGTCGTGTGTCGTGTAAAAATTTCTTGAATGGTTGTCCACTCATCCCGTGGGGCTTAAGTCCACTTGCTAAAAAGTTTGCAATATCAGCATACCAAGGAGTTTCATTATGATGTTGCGCAGATAATAATTGTTCATCGGGAAAAGTTTCTTTTACCGGAGTGGGGTCAGGAGTGGGGTCAACAGTGCCCACTGTCTTCTCGAGCCTGGACAGATGATCGGCAACCTGATTGCTCGTTCCTTTTCTGTCGACGATCTGGAGGTCAAATTCCTGCAGCAACAGCACCCATCTGATCAACCTCGGTTTAGAGTCAGCCTTGTTGATCAAATATTTGATGGCTGCGTGATCGGTGTGTACTATGACCTTTGTTCCAATTAAGTAAGACCTGAAACGATCAAAAGCAAAAACTACTGCAAGTAGTTCTTTTTCGGTTACAGTGTAGTTGATTTGAGCCTCGATCAAAGTCTTGCTTGCATAGTATATTGGATGAAAAATCTTATCTTTTTGTTGGCCTAGTACTGCACCTATAGCCCAATCGCTGGCGTCACACATGACTTCAAATGGGAGTGACCAGTCAGGAGTGGTCACTATGGGTGCAGTAACTAAGGCATTTTTGATTATTTCAAATGCGTTTCTACATTCTTTGGTAAAAACAAACTCTCTTTCATGTTGCAGCAGGTTACATAGGGGTTTTGTTATTTTGGAAAAATCTTTTATGAACCTCCTATAGAAACCTGCGTGACCTAAAAAACTGCGAATGCCTTTTACCGTTGTGGGCTCGGGAAGTTGGGAGATTACTTCTAGTTTTGCTTTATCAACTTCCAAACCCTTTTTCGACACAAGATGACCCAAAACGATGCCCTCTTCGACCATGAAATGACATTTTTCCCAATTTAGAATAAGGTCGTGGGTTTCACATCTCACCAAACTTTTTTCTAGATTCCTCAAGCAGTTATCAAATGATGTGCCGATCACAGAAAAATCGTCCATAAAAACTTCTATGGTATCTTCTATCATATCAGTAAAAATGGCCATCATACAGCGTTGAAAAGTAGCGGGAGCATTACATAAACCAAAAGGCATTCTCCGGAATGCAAAAGTACCATATGGACAAGTAAAGGTGGTCTTTTCTTGGTCCTCGGGTGCGATGTGGATTTGGTTATATCCGGAGTATCCATCTAGAAAACAATAAAATTCCTTTCCCGCTAATCTATCAAGCATTTGATCAATAAAAGGTAACGGGAAATGGTCTTTCTTTGTTGCTAGATTCAGTTGCCTATAGTCCATGCATATTCTCCATTCCGTAACAGTCCTAGTTGGAATGAGTTCGTTCTTTTCATTTCTGACCACTGTTGTTCCTCCCTTTTTAGGGACACATTGAACGGGGCTCACCCAACTACTACTGGCAATGGGATAGATAATACCGGCATCTAACCATTTCAAGACTTCTTTCTTAACTACCTCCTTCATGATGGGGTTCAACCTTCTTTGGGGTTGGACTTTCCCCGGGTGGTCACTCTCCAAGTTAATCTTATGTTGACATAAAGAGGGGCTAATCCCTCGAATGTCCGCTATGGTCCAACCAATTGCTCCCTTATGCTTTATCAACAAATCAATCAGAAGTTGTTCTTGTTTCTCACTAAGTTTGGAAGAGATAATGACGGGAAGTTTATTATCCTTAGCGAGATAAGCATACTTTAAATGGGAAGGCAATGGTTTAAGCTCTAACTCGGGAGGTTGTTCTACTGAAGGGGATTGAACATCTCTATCTTTGAAGTCCAGAGGTTCAAAAGCTGCAACCATTTCGTTACACTCATCCTTAAAAGTGTCATTACTCTCTGATTCAGAGTGCTCACTGTCAATCCCCACTGTGGGAACTGTACTCCCCACTGTGGGCAAATTGCCAAAATCGTGGGTTTCATAAATCGAACTTAAGGCAAAACAATCTTCGGTGTCTATATATTTGAGAGACTTGAAAACATTAAAAGTTACCTCTTGGTCATTAACTCGCATCGTGAGTTCTCCTTTGTGCACATCGATCAAAGTACGTCCGGTTGCAAGAAACGGACGTCCTAAGATGATTGGGATTTCTTTATCGGCCTCATAATCTAAAACAAGAAAATCGGCGGGGAAGATAAATTTATCCACTTGGACCAAAACGTCTTCTATTTTTCCCTTGGGATAGGCAATGGATCGGTCGGCTAGTTGTAATGTCACGGTTGTGGGTCTAGCCTCTCCAATCCCTAACTTGTTAAAAATGGACAAAGGCATCAAGTTGACACTGGCTCCTAAATCACAGAGTGCTTGGCCTACTTCTTGTCCTCCTATAATGCATGGAATGGTGAAACTACCCGGGTCTTTCAACTTAGGTGGAATCTTGCTTGTAAGGAGGGCACTACATTCTTCGGTCAAAGCCACAGTTTCAAATTCACCCAACTTCCTCTTTTTGTTCAAAATATCTTTTAAGAATTTAACATAGCTTGGCATCTGCTCGAGAGCTTCTACCAAGGGTATGTTAATGTGAAGTTGCTTAAAAATGTCTAAGAATTTTTTAAACTGAACATCGACATTTTTAGGCTTCATTCTTTGAGGAAATGGAATGTGTCGTGGGTCAATCTGAGTTTGCTGTGGTATTGGCTTTGGAACAGTAGTCTTTGGGACAGGTCCAAAAGTGGGAAGGTCAGGGATGTCGGTCCCCACTGTGGGGATCACAGTGACTTGAGGAGTGCCCACTGTGGTGCTCACAGTGGGTTTTTGAGGCGAATCATCAGATTCAAAAATGATATTTTTCAGATCCTTTCCACTCCTTAAAGTTATGGACTTGACATGTTCTGGTCCTTTTCCTATCACTCTAGCTTGCTCGGTATCACTCGGTAACGTTCCTGGTGGTCTATTCTTAACTTCAACGGCTAGCTGTCCTACTTGGGTCTCTATATTCCTAATGGCTGCTTGGGTTTGATTCATAAAACCTTTGAGAATCGACTCGATCGATTGTTGAGCCTCAGCTGGTTGGTTGGATCGTGGTTGGTATGGTTGTGGGGACTGCCCACTGTGATGTGGGGATTGCCCACTGTGATGTTGCTGAAATCCCGGGGGGTTGTATGGTCTTTGCTGGATGTGACTCGGTCCTTGGGGTTGGAGTCCTTGATTACCGGACCAAGAGAGATTCGGATGATTTCTCCAACCTGGATTATAAGTCTGCGAATAAGGGTTGTTCCTTTGGTTGGTCCCTATGACATTAACAGATTCGGGGTTTGCTGGACAATAGTCGAAAACATGCTCCTCTCCACAAAGGGAGCAGTTATCAGCGAGATGGGTTGCGGAATTGACTTGGCCTCGATTTTGATTTAAAACGATTTTTGTCAAGGCCACTAATTGTGCATTCATGGTTTTGAGTGCTTCGGAATCTATGGTGTTGGTCTTTGACATGGGTGCTCTCGGATTTGACCATTCGGTATTGTTGTTGGACACTTTTTCTAAGATTTGATATCCTTCGTTGTAAGTCATACTCGTAAATGTTCCACCGGCTGTTGCATCTAAGATGATTTTGGCTGCATTGGAAAGACCATTGTAAAAGGTCTACAATTGGATGCAATGTGGGATGCCATGATGTGGGCACTTTCGAAGTAAATCTTTAAATCGTTCCCATGCATCCGAAACAGCCTCATCTTCCTCTTGCCTAAATAAAATTATATCATTTCGAAATCTAACATTCCTTGTTGGAGGAACGTATTTTTGCAAAAATCTATCGGCAAGTTCTTGCCAAGTGGTTATCGAGTGAGGTGCATGTGCGTTCAGCCAAGATTTTGCTTTGTCCCTTAATGAAAAAGGGAAAAGTCTTAGTCTTAATGCCTCATCACTAACACCTTGCAATTGAAAGGAATCGGTCATTTCTAAAAAAGATTTTAAGTGCGAGTGCGGATCCTCAGATGGCGATCCTCCAAATTGACCCATGGCTTGGATCATTTGAAACATCACCGGTTTGAGTTCAAAATGCGTTGCAACAATATTGGGTCTCAAAATTCCGGAGCTTAAATCACCAACTCCGGAAGTAGCATAGTCCCGTATTTTTCGATCTTTGTTATCGGCAATCGTGATTGTGGTCTCCACTATAGGTGGCGGTACTGCAGCCATGTTCACAGTGGGGATCACAGGAGGTTGTCGATTTGTTTTCTTGCTTCTTCGTGTTTTTCGCAACGTTTTTTCTATTTCGAGATCTATTGGAACCAAATGTTCGAGTTGTCGCCGTGGCATACAATACGAACAGCTTAGAAAAACTAGTTACTCGGGCTCGAACAAAAACTAATGTCTTGAGATTTAAAATCACGCCAGTCCCCGGCAACGGCGCCAAAAACTTGGTACGTGCGAAATGTGTGTTTTAATCGCAGTGGGTTGCAAACTGTCCACAGTGGGAAGTGCAAGTGTACACTGTCCACTATGATCGTCACAGCAAGTAATAGTTGGTAAAATACCAGAATCGAATCCACAGAGACTGGACAATCAAGACAATACGGTTCTCATGAGCTCCTTTTACAAGTTTCAACTAGAGAGGAAAATAATACTTTGGTTTGGTTTGGTAAAATAGCTATTTGAAACGATTTACTAAATGCTAAAAAGGAGGAATGTAGGTTGGATTTTCCCTAAAATTTATCTCAAATACTCGGTCCTTAGAGTGATCCTCGTATTCGTGGTGGACATTTTCGCTAGAAAAGCCCGGTTACAAAATACTCACACCGTTAGATAAAAATCCCATACTCTTAGTACTTGTTGTTTTGTCAATGGTAATCTCTAAATGGACCTTTTCAGGCCTCGATGGAATGTGTAGAGACAAATACTCTAAGTGTTTTTAATACACAAATTAGCTTGCCTACTACTCCAGTGGGCAGAGATTAGCTCACTGTGCCGACCTCACTTTCGTAAGTGTCAAAAGAATTCTTTCGAATCCCCTAGCATCATTCAAGCTCGTGTCACTGCGCTCTACTTATTTCTAAGTTAAGAACTAGACTTTAGATCCTTGCAAGTGATCAGCTTGTTCGCATCCTTGGGTAAATATCGAGAATGAAAGACCAAAACAACAAATATTCTAAGTATAAAGATTACTCAAGCATTTTTGATAAAATCCAGGTACTTCTCCTTCCTACATCCCAAAGGATGTTTAGCCTAACATTTCCGAAGTAAAGAAAACAAAAGATGAAGAATTGCACATAATAAAACTGAAAGTGATTTGCATTAACTGCTCACAGTGGGGAACGAGAAGTCGTCCCTGCACTGTGTATTTCGAACTACAACAGAAAATAAATTACTGAAATTAAATGCTAAGTTACTGCAGTAAATGAAAGCTTACAACTTAAGGAAATTCTAGATAAATTGCAAGATAGATGCATTGTAATAAATGAGACCCAACACCCCTTTTTATACTAAGAAGGAGGTGTTGGTCTTTACACAAAAAGGGTTTTCCAATGGGTAAAGACTGCTGAGTTTTGGCAGAATTCAGCTCCTTGTGCAATTCTTTTATCCAATGGTTCCTTCTCCAAGTCAATCTCCAAGTACAAAGAGGTGTACTTGATGCTATCTTTAATGAGAACTACCTTGTACTTCTCCAGCCATTTCTCTGCCATATGAACCTTCCTCCTCCAGAAAATTAGATCCCAACTAAAAGTTTCTTTTTGATTTCTTTTTGACCAGCTCGAAGAGTGGGGAACCGGAGTGGGCACTGTATACGTCACTGCGGATGAAAAATCGTGAAAACACCCAAAACTTCCCCAAATAATTTATTAAAGACCATGGTTCACTCCTTTTGCTCGTTTTCGTAAATCATACCAAGAATGGGGGTTTTTAGAAGTGAAATGGCTAAAATTGACAAAATAAAGTGGAAAATAAATGGAAATAATAACTCTAAAAATAGAGTTATCACAACCTCAAACTTAAATCATTACTTGTCCCCAAGTAATAAAAAGAAAGAAATAAAATGAAACACAATGCATAAAAGATCTTTGAGGGACTTACATATTTCTTGACTTGAATGGGCGTTGATCTCCTTCCTTCGATACTTCCTTCGGTTCCAAACTTAAAAATTTCACTTTTGTGTTTGACGAAACCTTTCCCTTGTTTACCTTTTGATCAATAGGGCTTTCTTGGGTTTGAAGGGTTTATGGCTTTGAATCTTTTCCCAAGGGTTTTGGCAAAAATTTCCAAACATGGACCGAAGATCTCGCTTTGAGATTTTTATTTCAAGAAGTGGGTGTTTAGTATTTTGCTATGATAAGTACGTACACTTTCAGGCTTTATTTGGGAATAAGGAGTATGGCTATTTTTTTGTGAGAGTGGGTATTCTGATGGTCCAGAATAGGCACACCATCTTTTTCTGGGAGTGAGCACTTTGATGGTCCAGAAAAGGCACACCATCAATTTTGTTAGTGACACTCCGTTTTTCTTTTGTATTTTTGTATTTTCTCTTTTTTTTTTTTGGGAGGGGGGTACGGCTTACCCACCTCAAACTTGGACTTCACAGTATCCCCACTGTGAGGAAACTGGAAGTCACTCTGGAACTCCCCACCTCAAACTTAAGATCTCACAGTGTCCCCACTGTGACATAGAAATAACGAACAAAGGTGGTGGTTTGGGGTACAAAAAGGATCGTGTTTAGATGCGAAAAATGGCCTAAATCATTTCACGGGACAAGTTGAGATTTGTACTTACAAAAGGGACCTTTTTAAGTCGGAAGCCGAAAGTTGTACCTTAAGATGGAAACGAGATCAAACAAGCATCCAAACAATCAATACGTTAGTACCCAAAAGTACCTACCTACCGGTAGGATTTTCATGCATTGATATTTAAAAAGTTAAAACAGCAAATAGTGTCAATGCCTAGCCATAGGCACAAAAAGATCAACCAAACAAAATAAAATTGTTTTTGGTGAGCAAAAGAGCGAAACCATTGTTTTAAAACAAACCATTCACGGGGTTTGGGTGGCTTGCGGTGACAGATCCGCATCATCATCATCGAACTCATCCTCACTGTCATTAACCGGGCAGATATCCTTCGGAAATTCTGGTAGCTGAGCAGCTAGCATTGGGTTGGCCTCTTGCATCATCAGGCCCGTCACCTCATCCCGTTCTCTTGTATACATCCAAAATTTCTGCGTGGCTCGGTTCTGATATCGCTGCTCACTTTCTAGCAACTCGATCCTGTATGTGAGGGCTGAAATGGCGTTCAGAATGGCGGTCATTGGGCTTACTGTGCTGGTGCTTGCTTCTCCCGTAGTTGTTGGTCGCAGTGGGGTACCCTTCTTCTCCACAGTGGGCACTTCAGTGCCCACTATGTGCTCGTCGGCTATTCGCACATTGGGCTGTACCTGGGCAGGCTCAACAGACGGGCCTCCTATCTCTCTTCTCATCTTCTTAATTGTCTGAATACTGATGTTTTTCGTGGAAATGATCCACTGGTCTTCTTCAGCTGTGGGCACTCCGGCATCTATTAGCAATAGTGTAATAAGGCAAGGAAGGGGTAGGATTACCTTGGTTCGTGTTCTGGCCTGATGGATGGCACCATGCATTATGATTCCCAGATTGATCTTCTTTTTAGTGAGAACGCAGTAAAGCATGGCACACTTATGCATGGAGAGAGTCGTGTCGTGCGATGTTGGGGCCACCGAGGCCCTTAGGAATTGGAACCACACAGCAGCCTCAGTGGTGAGGCTGCCAGCATATAGACACCTTCTTTGGCCATCTTGATTCCATGGCCTTCCCTCAACTGCTATTTCTTTTAAAATCAATTCCTCATCAGCCGGAGTCATCTTTGCCAGGAACTGTCCGAAAGCACAAGGTTCCGGAGCTCCTCTACCTAACACTCGGTTTATATTGCCTGGAGTAAAGTCCACAACCTTTCCTCTGATCTTAACAAATGATTCTTTGGCTTGGGAGGCCTCAGCATAAAATTCTCGGACTAATGATGCATTAGCGCGGCGATTGGCAGTGGCAATGGTTGCCCAATCTTGCGCTACAAGTTTATCTTTGACAAAGGGATTTGCTTCTACAAAGTCGGGGTCGAAACCCCTCTCTAAATTCAACTTCCGAGTGCAAATACACTCAAAGTGGGCTCTAGCAGCTGGGGAAGTGAATTGCCTCGGTATCCCACTGGGGGCATGAGCAGTCCCCACAGTGGACAGATGTGGATTTTCAGAAAGGTTTTGTTCACTTCCCGTATTAGTATCACTAGAAGAAGAACTTAAAGAGGGTTCGATACCCTTACCTTTCCTCGACGCTTTTCTTTTCGGTTTTGCAGACGATGCTTTCTTGGATGCACCAGATCGTGTAACCACTCCCCTGTTCCTCTGGAGTGCTCTGGTTGGGGTTTCTTCACTGTGGGCAGTGGTGTGGACATCCTCCACACTATCAGCATTTTTGTTCTGGGGAATGTCTATAGTCTGAGTCTGCTCCTTAATCTTCTTCTGTCTTTCTTCTTCCTCACGAGCCAAACACTCCTCCTCTGCTTGTTTCTTTTTCTGCTCGAATATCCTTGCTTCCTCATCCTTCTTTCGTTCTTCCTCTTTCAATCGCTCCTCCTCCTCTCTAGCCAATCTTGCGGCTTCTTCCCTCCTCAATCTCTCTTCCTCCTCTCTTTTTAATCTTTCTTCCTCCTCTCGTTTGATTCTTTCCTCTTCTTCTCGGCGCTTTCTCTCGGCTTCTTTCCTCTTCATCTTAATTTCCACGACCCTGTTGTTGTATTCTTCTTGTAATCTCAGCATTTCTTCATCCTCCTGCAAATCTGTATTATCAAAAGGGTTTTGAACAGAGTCCGAGACCCTTGATGAAGATACGGCTTTTGGACTCTCTGGTTTGGATGAACTCGCGTCTGCAACATTGGAGATGACCGGAGGTTCGCCGGAGATCGGTGGGGTTTTATTGAGATCGCCGGTGACGGCCTCCGGTGGTTGGTCGTCGGCGGTGCGGCGGCGGATCGCCGGCCGTGTGGGCGCCTCTGGGTGAGTGTTCAATCTCTTGCTTCTTGCCATTACTAGGGTTTTGGAATGGTTTTTGGTTCGTGAAGGAGAAAGAAGAAGATGAATAGTGTAGGTGGTTTAAGGAGAGAGAAAGGCTTTGATTTTGAAAATGAGGGTTTTCTTTGTTTTTGAGAGGGTACGGTTTAGGAGAGAGAGACAATGATAGCTTTCCTTGGGAATAGGTGGGGAAAGGACAAGTGGCATGAAAAGGTGACCTTTGTGTAAGAAAAAGCATGATGTGTGTTTAGGGAAGTTAAAGTAAAAATCTGATTTGAGGGTGATGGTTTTTGAGTTGATTGGGGACGGTTAGTAGAGAGAGAAAAAGATAATGATGGTTTATCTTGGGAATAGGTGGGCTTTTGACAAGTGGCAGGAAAAGTTGATGTTTGTAAGAAAAAACATGATGTGCGTCAGCCGTGGGTCCCTCCCAAACCGTCTTTTCCTATGCCAGACCGAGAGTGGGGAGCGCAATGACCAATCCTTGCCCACTGCGAACCTCTTTGTTCCAAAAAGTGCTAAAATTCTCCTACACACATCGAAATAAACTACCATGCAGAATTAAAAATACTAAAAAAAAAAGACAACAATATTGAAATAAATTATTTACAAACAGTGGTGAATTTCTCTAACCATAGCGAGGTGGAGAGTGGGCAGGGATGTGGGCACTTTCATGCAAAAAATGCTTTACCCTTTGCCCATTGACTTTAAAGGTTTGACCCGATTGTGGGGATTTCAACTCCACTGTTCCGAAAGGACTCACCTTGACAATGGTGTATGGTCCCGTCCATCTTGATTTAAGTTTACCTGGAAAGAGTTTGAGACGGGAATTGAACAATAGTACCTGTTGTCCTTCCATGAACTCCCTATGGTTGATTCGACGATCGTGCCACATCTTGGTCTTTTCCTTGTACAACTTTGCATTCTCATAGGAGTGATATCGCAACTCCTCTAGCTCATGTATTTGCAGACTCCTTTTGATTCCCGCGGCATCCTCACTCATGTTAAGCTCTTTAAGGGCCCAGAACGCCTTGTGCTCTAATTCAATCGGTAAATGGCAAGCTTTGCCAAAAACTAATTTGAATGGAGACATTCCCAGAGGAGTTTTATAGGCTGTTCGATAGGCCCAAAGAGCATCATCGAGTTTGATTGACCAATCTTTACGGTGTGGCTTAACAACTTTTTCCAAAATTCCCTTGATCTCACGATTTGAAAGCTCGGCCAACCCATTGGTTTGTGGGTGGTATGCGGTGGCCACTCTATGATGAATATCATATTTAGCAAGAACCGAGGCCATGACTTTGTTTACAAAATGGGTGCCTTCGTCACTAATTAATGCTCGTGGTGTTCCGAAGCGAGTGAATATATTTTTGTGTAAGAACTTCACCACAGTGTTAGCATCATTGGAGTGACAAGCAATGGCTTCTACCCATTTTGAAACATAATCTACCGCAACCAAGATGTAAAAGTTATTGTTGGAATTTGGAAAAGGTCCCATAAAATCTATCCCCCATACATCAAAAAGTTCGACCTCTAGAATGTTGTTAAGAGGCATTTCATTTCTTTGCGATATATTCCCCGTACGTTGACATTGCTCACAATTTTTCACGAATTCAAATGAGTCTTTAAAAACAGTGGGCCAAAAGAATCCACTTTGCAAAATTTTTGCTGCGGTACGGTTTCCACCGAAGTGGCCACCGTAGTGGGATGTGTGACAACCATGGAGTATTTGATGTTGTTCACTCCCATGGACACAACGCCTTAATATTTGGTCTGCCCCTATCTTGTACAAGAAGGGATCGTCCCAAACGTATTGTCGTGTGTCGTGTAAAAATTTCTTGAATGGTTGTCCACTCATCCCGTGGGGCTTAAGTCCACTTGCTAAAAAGTTTGCAATATCAGCATACCAAGGAGTTTCATTATGATGTTGCGCAGATAATAATTGTTCATCGGGAAAAGTTTCTTTTACCGGAGTGGGGTCAGGAGTGGGGTCAACAGTGCCCACTGTCTTCTCGAGCCTGGACAGATGATCGGCAACCTGATTGCTCGTTCCTTTTCTGTCGACGATCTGGAGGTCAAATTCCTGCAGCAACAGCACCCATCTGATCAACCTCGGTTTAGAGTCAGCCTTGTTGATCAAATATTTGATGGCTGCGTGATCGGTGTGTACTATGACCTTTGTTCCAATTAAGTAAGACCTGAAACGATCAAAAGCAAAAACTACTGCAAGTAGTTCTTTTTCGGTTACAGTGTAGTTGATTTGAGCCTCGATCAAAGTCTTGCTTGCATAGTATATTGGATGAAAAATCTTATCTTTTCGTTGGCCTAGTACTGCACCTATAGCCCAATCGCTGGCGTCACACATGACTTCAAATGGGAGTGACCAGTCAGGAGTGGTCACTATGGGTGCAGTAACTAAGGCATTTTTGATTATTTCAAATGCGTTTCTACATTCTTTGGTAAAAACAAACTCTCTTTCATGTTGCAGCAGGTTACATAGGGGTTTTGTTATTTTGGAAAAATCTTTTATGAACCTCCTATAGAAACCTGCGTGACCTAAAAAACTGCGAATGCCTTTTACCGTTGTAGGCTCGGGAAGTTGGGAGATTACTTCTAGTTTTGCTTTATCAACTTCCAAACCCTTTTTCGACACAAGATGACCCAAAACGATGCCCTCTTCGACCATGAAATGACATTTTTCCCAATTTAGAATAAGGTCGTGGGTTTCACATCTCACCAAACTTTTTTCTAGATTCCTCAAGCAGTTATCAAATGATGTGCCGATCACAGAAAAATCGTCCATAAAAACTTCTATGGTATCTTCTATCATATCAGTAAAAATGGCCATCATACAGCGTTGAAAAGTAGCGGGAGCATTACATAAACCAAAAGGCATTCTCCGGAATGCAAAAGTACCATATGGACAAGTAAAGGTGGTCTTTTCTTGGTCCTCGGGTGCGATGTGGATTTGGTTATATCCGGAGTATCCATCTAGAAAACAATAAAATTCCTTTCCCGCTAATCTATCAAGCATTTGATCAATAAAAGGTAACGGGAAATGGTCTTTCTTTGTTGCTAGATTCAGTTGCCTATAGTCCATGCATATTCTCCATCCCGTAACAGTCCTAGTTGGAATGAGTTCGTTCTTTTCATTTCTGACCACTGTTGTTCCTCCCTTTTTAGGGACACATTGAACGGGGCTCACCCAACTACTACTGGCAATGGGATAGATAATACCGGCATCTAACCATTTCAAGACTTCTTTCTTAACTACCTCCTTCATGATGGGGTTCAACCTTCTTTGGGGTTGGACTTTCCCCGGGTGGTCACTCTCCAAGTTAATCTTATGTTGACATAAAGAGGGGCTAATCCCTCGAATGTCCGCTATGGTCCAACCAATTGCTCCCTTATGCTTTATCAACAAATCAATCAGAAGTTGTTCTTGTTTCTCACTAAGTTTGGAAGAGATATTGACGGGAAGTTTATTATCCTTAGCGAGATAAGCATACTTTAAATGGGAAGGCAATGGTTTAAGCTCTAACTCGGGAGGTTGTTCTACTGAAGGGGATTGAACATCTCTATCTTTGAAGTCCAGAGGTTCAAAAGCTGCAACCATTTCGTTACACTCATCCTTAAAAGTGTCATTACTCTCTGATTCAGAGTGCTCACTGTCAATCCCCACTGTGGGAACTGTACTCCCCACTGTGGGCAAATTGCCAAAATCGTGGGTTTCATAAATCGAACTTAAGGCAAAACAATCTTCGGTGTCTATATATTTGAGAGACTTGAAAACATTAAAAGTTACCTCTTGGTCATTAACTCGCATCGTGAGTTCTCCTTTGTGCACATCGATCAAAGTACGTCCGGTTGCAAGAAACGGACGTCCTAAGATGATTGGGATTTCTTTATCGGCCTCATAATCTAAAACAAGAAAATCGGCGGGGAAGATAAATTTATCCACTTGGACCAAAACGTCTTCTATTTTTCCCTTGGGATAGGCAATGGATCGGTCGGCTAGTTGTAATGTCACGGTTGTGGGTCTAGCCTCTCCAATCCCTAACTTGTTAAAAATGGACAAAGGCATCAAGTTGACACTGGCTCCTAAATCACAGAGTGCTTGGCCTACTTCTTGTCCTCCTATAATGCATGGAATGGTGAAACTACCCGGGTCTTTCAACTTAGGTGGAATCTTGCTTGTAAGGAGGGCACTACATTCTTCGGTCAAAGCCACAGTTTCAAATTCACCCAACTTCCTCTTTTTGTTCAAAATATCTTTTAAGAATTTAACATAGCTTGGCATCTGCTCGAGAGCTTCTACCAAGGGTATGTTAATGTGAAGTTGCTTAAAAATGTCTAAGAATTTTTTAAACTGAACATCGACATTTTTAGGCTTCATTCTTTGAGGAAATGGAATGTGTCGTGGGTCAATCTGAGTTTGCTGTGGTATTGGCTTTGGAACAGTAGTCTTTGGGACAGGTCCAAAAGTGGGAAGGTCAGGGATGTCGGTCCCCACTGTGGGGATCACAGTGACTTGAGGAGTGCCCACTGTGGTGCTCACAGTGGGTTTTTGAGGCGAATCATCAGATTCAAAAATGATATTTTTCAGATCCTTTCCACTCCTTAAAGTTATGGACTTGACATGTTCTGGTCCTTTTCCTATCACTCTAGCTTGCTCGGTATCACTCGGTAACGTTCCTGGTGGTCTATTCTTAACTTCAACGGCTAGCTGTCCTACTTGGGTCTCTATATTCCTAATGGCTGCTTGGGTTTGATTCATAAAACCTTTGAGAATCGACTCGATCGATTGTTGAGCCTCAGCTGGTTGGTTGGATCGTGGTTGGTATGGTTGTGGGGACTGCCCACTGTGATGTGGGGATTGCCCACTGTGATGTTGCTGAAATCCCGGGGGGTTGTATGGTCTTTGCTGGATGTGACTCGGTCCTTGGGGTTGGAGTCCTTGATTACCGGACCAAGAGAGATTCGGATGATTTCTCCAACCTGGATTATAAGTCTGCGAATAAGGGTTGTTCCTTTGGTTGGTCCCTATGACATTAACAGATTCGGGGTTTGCTGGACAATAGTCGAAAACATGCTCCTCTCCACAAAGGGAGCAGTTATCAGCGAGATGGGTTGCGGAATTGACTTGGCCTCGATTTTGATTTAAAACGATTTTTGTCAAGGCCACTAATTGTGCATTCATGGTTTTGAGTGCTTCGGAATCTATGGTGTTGGTCTTTGACATGGGTGCTCTCGGATTTGACCATTCGGTATTGTTGTTGGACACTTTTTCTAAGATTTGATATCCTTCGTTGTAAGTCATACTCGTAAATGTTCCACCGGCTGTTGCATCTAAGATGATTTTGGCTGCATTGGAAAGACCATTGTAAAAGGTCTCCAATTGGATGCAATGTGGGATGCCATGATGTGGGCACTTTCGAAGTAAATCTTTAAATCGTTCCCATGCATCCGAAACAGCCTCATCTTCCTCTTGCCTAAATAAAATTATATCATTTCGAAATCTAACATTCCTTGTTGGAGGAACGTATTTTTGCAAAAATCTATCGGCAAGTTCTTGCCAAGTGGTTATCGAGTGAGGTGCATGTGCGTTCAACCAAGATTTTGCTTTGTCCCTTAATGAAAAAGGGAAAAGTCTTAGTCTTAATGCCTCATCACTAACACCTTGCAATTGAAAGGAATCGGTCATTTCTAAAAAAGATTTTAAGTGCGAGTGCGGATCCTCAGATGGCGATCCTCCAAATTGACCCATGGCTTGGATCATTTGAAACATCACCGGTTTGAGTTCAAAATGCGTTGCAACAATATTGGGTCTCAAAATTCCGGAGCTTAAATCACCAACTCCGGAAGTAGCATAGTCCCGTATTTTTCGATCTTTGTTATCGGCAATCGTGATTGTGGTCTCCACTATAGGTGGCGGTACTGCAGCCATGTTCACAGTGGGGATCACAGGAGGTTGTCGATTTGTTTTCTTGCTTCTTCGTGTTTTTCGCAACGTTTTTTCTATTTCGAGATCTATTGGAACCAAATGTTCGAGTTGTCGCCGTGGCATACAATACGAACAGCTTAGAAAAACTAGTTACTCGGGCTCGAACAAAAACTAATGTCTTGAGATTTAAAATCACGCCAGTCCCCGGCAACGGCGCCAAAAACTTGGTACGTGCGAAATGTGTGTTTTAATCGCAGTGGGTTGCAAACTGTCCACAGTGGGAAGTGCAAGTGTACACTGTCCACTATGATCGTCACAGCAAGTAATAGTTGGTAAAATACCAGAATCGAATCCACAGAGACTGGACAATCAAGACAATACGGTTCTCATGAGCTCCTTTTACAAGTTTCAACTAGAGAGGAAAATAATACTTTGGTTTGGTTTGGTAAAATAGCTATTTGAAACGATTTACTAAATGCTAAAAAGGAGGAATGTAGGTTGGATTTTCCCTAAAATTTATCTCAAATACTCGGTCCTTAGAGTGATCCTCGTATTCGTGGTGGACATTTTCGCTAGAAAAGCCCGGTTACAAAATACTCACACCGTTAGATAAAAATCCCATACTCTTAGTACTTGTTGTTTTGTCAATGGTAATCTCTAAATGGACCTTTTCAGGCCTCGATGGAATGTGTAGAGACAAATACTCTAAGTGTTTTTAATACACAAATTAGCTTGCCTACTACTCCAGTGGGCAGAGATTAGCTCACTGTGCCGACCTCACTTTCGTAAGTGTCAAAAGAATTCTTTCGAATCCCCTAGCATCATTCAAGCTCGTGTCACTGCGCTCTACTTATTTCTAAGTTAAGAACTAGACTTTAGATCCTTGCAAGTGATCAGCTTGTTCGCATCCTTGGGTAAATATCGAGAATGAAAGACCAAAACAACAAATATTCTAAGTATAAAGATTACTCAAGCATTTTTGATAAAATCCAGGTACTTCTCCTTCCTACATCCCAAAGGATGTTTAGCCTAACATTTCCGAAGTAAAGAAAACAAAAGATGAAGAATTGCACATAATAAAACTGAAAGTGATTTGCATTAACTGCTCACAGTGGGGAACGAGAAGTCGTCCCTGCACTGTGTATTTCGAACTACAACAGAAAATAAATTACTGAAATTAAATGCTAAGTTACTGCAGTAAATGAAAGCTTACAACTTAAGGAAATTCTAGATAAATTGCAAGATAGATGCATTGTAATAAATGAGACCCAACACCCCTTTTTATACTAAGAAGGAGGTGTTGGTCTTTACACAAAAAGGGTTTTCCAATGGGTAAAGACTGCTGAGTTTTGGCAGAATTCAGCTCCTTGTGCAATTCTTTTATCCAATGGTTCCTTCTCCAAGTCAATCTCCAAGTACAAAGAGGTGTACTTGATGCTATCTTTAATGAGAACTACCTTGTACTTCTCCAGCCATTTCTCTGCCATATGAACCTTCCTCCTCCAGAAAATTAGATCCCAACTAAAAGTTTCTTTTTGATTTCTTTTTGACCAGCTCGAAGAGTGGGGAACCGGAGTGGGCACTGTATACGTCACTGCGGATGAAAAATCGTGAAAACACCCAAAACTTCCCCAAATAATTTATTAAAGACCATGGTTCACTCCTTTTGCTCGTTTTCGTAAATCATACCAAGAATGGGGGTTTTTAGAAGTGAAATGGCTAAAATTGACAAAATAAAGTGGAAAATAAATGGAAATAATAACTCTAAAAATAGAGTTATCAAGACTCTTAATGATTCAATTAAAATCAGCCGAAGACTATAAATCCCAAGTTCAATCCTCAGTTTCAGGACATCTGATCGACATCGAATAACAAAGGAAGAGAGATAGAACAAGAGCACCGAACATCGAACAACAGAAGCAAACGCAAACACTCAAAGAATATTCATTCGAAGCAAAGAGATCATTCATAGAAGATCGCTCTCGACGCATGACATTCACTCTCGACCAACAGTTTACACATTATTTTCACACACGACGTGCACTGTTTTTACATTCCAAACACTTGTACTTTACATTTCGAAGTCTTTCCTTCATTGGTATTGTAATCTCTGTACGATCGACACCCGGAACACCAAGGACATCGCCCCTGATTGGCGACCATAGTGCAGCGACGACTTCCACAGTCGTCCGCAGGTTTTTTCCTCGTTGACGTTTTTCCTGCGTCATCAAATCCTCTGTCTTATTTACATTTTTGTCTTTGTCGCACGCCTTTGTCGAACGATTCATTTCTTTAGTTGTTAAAGTCCACATCGACCTTAAGTTGTCCCTTTGGTGCGATTTTTGGCATTAACAGACATTAGCAGCCATAAAGTCTGACGGCAACGTAAAGTTGACTGTCGAGACCTTAGCCTCTCCCGTCGCATGGTCGTTGCCCTTGTCTGGCGACAAAGGGGTCGACGTGGTAGACGGAGACTTCGCCGTTTTCGCCAGAGGCGCCGAACTAATGGGTGTTGCATCGATCTCACTTGAAGACATCTTCGTCTTCGCAGGCGATCAGATCGATACCTTCGCCTTCTCAGGCGTGACGACTCACGACGAGTCATCAACCCTCGAAGACGGTTCCCTTGGGATCGTCATCCTCGTCTTTTTTGGAACTTTAGGCCCAGTGGTCGAGGTCCTTTGCCTCTTTTCCTTGCCCTTTTGGCACTGACAGTCGGCACTTTTACATGAGATTCCCCTGGAAACAACGAAGTGGAAAACGTTACACGATGGACGTGAAAGAAAACATCGAGGTCGAGTAGCAATGAATAAAACACTTACCAGTCATCTCCTCTTCTCCTTCTCTCGACTCTTCCTCTTTCTCCTCTGTCTCCTCTTCTTCTTCTTCCTCCCCACGTTTCTCTCCCCGATTCTCTCCTAGATATACCAAGTCTTCGTCGTCGTCGTCCACCATATGTCGTGTGAAAAACGATCACTCCACAATACTGAATTCCAAGAATGCGTCGATCTTCGCTTGAGAGTTGGCGTAGGGCTTCACGTCCTCAAACTTGATATCTGTCAACACATAGAAGGCAGGTTAGAAATAAGTTGAAAATTAGCACACGACTTGCGACATAAGGATAAAAAACCTTACCCGACATATTCCAGTCGCTCTCAGAATCGAGAGTCGACTTAAGCACAAACGCGCACATGGTCTTCAACTTATGGTCATTTACAGCAGTCTTTAGGACCAAGGTGCGATCGCCCTAAAACCCAGAAAACAGGCTATAACGATGACATCCGTCCTTCTTGACTTGATAAGCCAAGAGGAGGTCGTGTACATTCATGGGAGATTACCATTTTTCGGTAAGCACTCAATCACTTGTACGACTCGCCGACATTAGTTGGCCCGGTGCTAAATCGAACTCGAGCATAAAATCCTTGGCCAAAGGTGAATAAGGCCATTCGAAACCTATCTTAAAGGGATATTCGTATATCACGATATACCCCTCGGGACACTCATTTGGTCGGGTCTGACCTGCTCTATTCAGTGTAATCCCCGCAGGGATTTTTGCCAAATTTCTATGGGCATCGAGATCCTCTTGTTCTCGGATAGAACTTACAGGCTCGGTCGACATTTCTAAACTCTGTTAGGCAGACTTATAAAGATCAAGAAATCGTACCTTATATAGGTGCTCTAAATCCTCGAAACTCTAACTCTAATCAAGATCTTGCAGGTTTGGAAATGAATCGCTGAAGAATAGCAAGAAAATCTCTCTCTAAACTCTCCGTAAGCGTAAAATGGAAAAGATCCATAGCGGGGTCTCTATTTATGTAAATAATCATGTCAGGTCGAGTCCCTCGATGATCGACACGTACCCTTGTCTTTTCGTATGACCACACGGATCGTCGACACCTGGCGATGACAGCTGCTAAGCATGATCGTGCGTGAGCATGACATCACGATCTTATCCCCTTTTCGACTTCCTCTTTAGTTAGAATTGAACCGATCCAGTTCTAAGGCAATAGAAGCGACTTTCGACACGTGTCACGACCCTAGACGTCCGACTGACAAAATTCCAAACTCGAAAATCTGCTTCTTCATTTTAAATTTTGGGGGCAAACTGTTTGGGTAAAATATCACCAGTCTCGACCACGACCAAAATAGGGAGAACATTTTATTACACTTTTTCATAATAAGGTAAAATAATAATACTTTGTCCCCTGATCAAAGTTGAAATAGAAAGTTATCCGCCTCACGACCTCGACCAACTAACATGTCATAATACTGTTACATTTTCAGTATTTATTGCAGGATTAATATCATTAATGACCAACGGCCATAACCGACAGAGATAGTTATGAGCATTAAACCCAGTGACTGTTACTACCGTTATCAAAAGTCTTTATGGAGTCAATCAAGGCGCTTGAAGACTATAAAAGCAAAGGTTAGAGCATCATTTCACGTATCTCGAATCATCTGACATCTCTCAAAGCATCTGAACACAATTGAACTCTTAAGAACACTCAGAATTCTCTCTCAAAGGATCGCTCACGATGCACGACTTACACGCACGATGCTCAGTTTCTACACACGACTCACTTGTTTTCCACATACGATACACTTATTACTTTACATCTCAAGTCTTTACTTCATTTGTATTGTAATCATTGTACTTCGACACCCGAAACGTAAGGATATCGCCCCTGTTTGGCGATCATAGGGCAACGACGACCATTAAAGTCGTCCACGGGTTTTTTCCTCGTTGAGGTTTTTCCCACGTCACCAAAATCTCTGTCTCATTTACATTTTATGTCTTCGTCGTACTGTTTGTCGAAAGATTCTTATTCTTTAGTTGTTAAGCTCCACAATCAACCTTAAGTTATCCTTCTGGACGATTTTTGGCATTAACAGTTACGATCCTCACAAAACTGTTGCGTACGATCACTTATTAATTGTGACCCGTTGTCACATACGATTTCGGAAGGAATTCCGAACCTGCATATAATGTTAGTCTGGATAAAAGAGATGACCTCTTTGACCCGAATCTGGGAGTAGGCGGCTACTTCTATCCACTTAGAAAAATAATTTGTAGGGACTAACATAAAGACATTCTGCCCTAGGGCAGGAGGTAATTTACCAACAATGTCCATTCCCCACCTCATGAAGGGCCATGGGACCAAAGATGTATGTAAAGGTTCAGAAGGCTGGTGTATCATACCAGAGTGTCGTTGACATGCGTCGCAGCTTTGGACGTACCTGATGGCATCTTGCCTTAATGTCGGCCAATAGTAGCCTTGTCCTGATATACGATTTGCAAGTCTGCGACCACCATAATGTTGCCACATTCACCGTCATGCATATCCTTCAAGATGTTTTGCACCTGCTATGGATTATCGATGCATCTTAGGTTTAGACATGTCGATGATCGTCGATAAAGTCTGCCACCAATGATTATGTATTTCGAAGCTTTAAATCGAATCTTTCGAGCTTCCATTCTATCTTTAGGTAGCTGATCGTGCATAAGATAATTCATGATATCGCACGACCAACCGTTTTCTGCGTTAAGAACACAAATTTTTTCGGAGTCCTCGATGGACGAGGTTGTAAGATGGATCATAGGAATAGCGTCGAACGACGACTTATTGAGTGCTGATCCAAGGTTGGCTAGCGCGTCGGCTTGAGTGTTTTGATCTCTAGGGATTTGCTATATTGAGAACGGATCAAATATCTTTGACTTCTCCCTGGCTATCCTAAGATAGACCATCATCTTGGAATCTTTTGCTGCAAATTGCCCGTTTATTTGGTTTACGACCAACAGGGAATCGCTTCTGACGTGAAGTCCGATTGCCCCCAAGTCGTGACCCATATTCAGGCCCACGATCAAAGCTTCGTATTTTTCTTCGTTGTTCGTAGCTTTGAAATTGCATCATATGGAGTACACCATCTTGCCCCCTGTGGGGACTTTAAGATGACACCAAGAACTGCTCCTCTGGAGTTTGAAGATCCGTCGACATGGAGCACCCAGGTCGTGTCGCTTGTAGTCGCCACAGTATAGGTCTCATCATGCGCTTCTTTTTCCAGTTCAAGACTGAAATCGGCATTAAAGTCAGTCAGGACCTACGATTTAACTTCCGTACGAGGCTTGAAGTCAATATCGTAGCCGCTGAGGTAGATTCTCCAATTCGCCAGTCGTCCTATTAGCTCGGGCTTTCTCAAGACTGACTTCAGAGGAAAATTCGTTACGACGGTAATGGGATGGGATTCAATGTAGTGTCGTAACTTCTTTTCCGCTGTAACTAGTGATAAAAGTAACTTCTCCTCAGACGTATATCGTGTTTCAGCATCCAGCAGAGACTTACTGACGTAATAGATCGGTAGTTGTCACCCGTCGTCCTCTCTAGTCAAGACGGCACTCACTGAGTGAGGACTTATGGCGAGATAGTTGCAGGACCTCGTGGTCCTTTGGTTTTGAGAGCAGGGGTGGAACAACCATATATCTTTTAATCGTTGTAGCGCCTGCTCATGATCATTCGTCCAGTCGAAACCTTTGTTCTTCCTCAATACATTATAGAATAAATGAAATTTGTCCGACGATCGTGAGATGAAGCAATTTAACGCTGCCACTCAACTTGTGAGTCGTTGTACCTCCTTGAAGTTCCTGGGCGATTTGATGTTTATCAAGGCTTTGATTTGATCGGGATTTGCCTATATTCCTCGTCTTGTGACCATGTACCCCATAAAGTTCCCGGCGTTGACTCCGAAGGAACATTTCATAGGATTCAGTTTCATCTGATATTGTCGAAGGACGTCAAAGGATTTCTTCAGGTGATCGATATGGTCGGTCGCCTGTTTGGACTTGACAAGCATGTCGTCAATGTAAACCTCCATGGTGTCGCCAAGGTGTTCTTTGAACATCTTGTTAACCAGTCGTTGGTAGGTTGATCCTGCATTTTTTAAGCCGAAAGGCATGACTTTGTAGCAGTATATGCCTTTGTCTGTCATGTATGCAGTCTCCTCTTGGTCTTCGATGTGCATCAGTATCTGATTGTATCCAGAATAAGCATCCATGAACGTCAAGAGTTCATGTCCTGCGGTTGCGTCGACCATAGCGTCGATGTGGGGTAGTGGAAATGGATCTTTAGGACAGGCCTTATTAAGGTATGTGAAGACGATACACACTCGCCACTTCCCATTCTTCTTTTGTACAACCACGATGTTGGTTAACCAGTCGGGATATTTCACCTCTCTGATCTTCCCAGTCTTAAGTAGGTTGTCGACCTCGTCGTTGATTAACTTGTTCCTTTCAGGAGCGAACTTACGACCTTTTTGCTTTATGGGTTTGAACGATGGGTCTACGTTCAACTTATGGAAGATCACGTCGGGAAATGAGATTAGCTGCTCCTTTATGGTGGGATCTAACGTTGCCCCCACAAAGACAATTTGATCAGGCTTGTCCAGGTCCAATATGTATTTTTCTAGGCCATAATCATCTGAGGACTCAGGGACATCCTGGATCTATAATTGCTAGATGTCCCTTTTCTGAGGTTTCAATGTCGCCTTGTAGCAATCACGTACGGTTTTATGTTCACTTTTGATTTCTTGCACTCCCCATGGCGTCGGGAATTTGATCGTCTGGTGATAGGTCGAGGGGACCACCTTCAATCATGGATCCAGAGTCGACCAATTATAACATTGTAAGCTGACGAACAGTCGATAATGTTGAATTTTGTCTGCTTATTGACCCCTTAGCGTACACTGGGAGGATGATCTCTCCCAAAGTGTTGGTAGAATCGCCATTAAATCCTATCAGAGTCGTCGACCGACGGGTGATGTTAGCTCCAATCTTTCTGTTAATAGAAGTATTGAAAAATAGGATAAGTATAGAAGTCGTCGACAGAGGCTCTGCCGAGTAGCCGAGAAGACAAAAGTCTTCAACATAGGCTCTGTCGGGTTAGCCAAGAAGACCGAAGTAAAGAAGCAACAAAAGACTCTTCTAAACGGACAAGGCCACAGAGCTTCTGTCATACTTGACAGAGCCTCTGTGGTAAAAAGAAGATATATGCAAAAGATCTAAACAAGGACAAACGTGCTTCTTACAATATCTGCCATTCGAAGGTTCTGAAGATCATTCTGACAAGGCGTGACCTGACAACTCCACGTGTCAAACTCTGATAGGTTTCAGCCTAAAGCAGAATACGGAACATTTAATGCACATTGTATCAATAGTAACAGAATAGTGTATTAGTACATTCCAACAACTGTTCATCAACTGTATCCTAGTACCTTCGGTCCTTATTATCTAAGATCTTGTCCCCTTTAGAAGTAGTATAAATAGAAGACTCATGTTGAGGTCTTCTATTAAGCTTTGCACAACACAGACACCTTTAGAGCAGTTTCTTGTCAAACCTTTCGGTGTTCTTGGTGTTCTTATTATATCAAATACAGTGAATCATTGAGCTATTTATCTGTGTTATTTACACTTCATATATTTGATATTGTGTGTTATTCTACCTCATTATATCTGTTAGTTCGTTAAAACGCTTCCGCATTATATATTGTTTGAACTAATTAGATAGAATCATCATTGTTAAGCAAAACAGGAACCAACAATTGGTATCAGAGCCGTTCTTGATTTTCTATATCAAGAGATCCTCACTTACAATGATTTTTGGTCGAAACTTGGACTTTTAACCTATTTTTCATATCTTTCAAAACATCATCTGTTTTTCTGCCATTCTCGACCTGTTTCGACTTTGGTAAAATTACAGAATCTGTTTCTTCGCTTAAATCTCCATTTTAGTGCATTGTTCAAAGGTTTTAAAGCTTATAAAAATCATTAGAAACATCCACTTCATTCTCTGAAGGTTTACTGTTCATACCCTATTTTTCTTGATTTCTCAAACCCTTTCAAAATGACAAACACAAACAACTTCTTCACCGCTGGTTCTTTAACCAAACCACCCACACTACTCAGAGATGAGTACCCTCAATGGAAGATACGAATGATTCACTTATTCGAGGGTACTGACAAAGAACTCATGTACTATATCAATAATCCTCCTTTCGTACCAATGATCAAAGTACCCCGTGTACCTGCCACAGACGACACTCCTGAAATCACTGAGCACACGAAACCAAAGACCAAGGACAAGTGGTCAGATCCTGATTGGGCAAAATATGAAGTTGGTCAGAAGACTAAGAGACTTCTGATAATGGCCATACCCAATGACCTTTTCCAATCCTTAGATGCGTGTTAATCTGCATACGATCTGTGGAAGGGACTGGAAAAACAACTGGAGGGTGGGGCCAAAACTCAGAAGAACCGCAGAGCCCAATGCATCAACGAGTACTATGCATTCAAAGCTCTGCCGACAGAACCTCTGCAGACAACATATGATCGGTTCAACTCTCTAATCAACAAGTGCAAGAAGTTCGGAATCCACAGAACTTCTGAGGAAAACAATGTTATGTTCCTAAAGAGTCTCAATGATGAATGGCTCCAGATGTCTATGTCTCTGCAAACAAATCAACACTTAGACTCCTGGACTCTGTTAGATATCTATGGAACGTTGGCAGCCCAAGTGCCTCAGATTGCACAAGCAAAAATTCAAATCAGTGCACCTTTTGCGCTGGTTGGTAAGGCTACAGAAGACAAAGAGAAACCGAAAAAAGAGAAAGTAGTGGAAGAAAAGAAAAAAGAAGAAGATCTTGATCGTTGACAGTGAAGATGAGGAGGTGTTGGAAGAAGAAGAGACATCAATGGCCTCTATTGATAAATCGTTAGCCCTTTTGACAAGGGAATTCAGCAGAGGTTACCAGAAGAAGTCTGGTAATGAACGCTATGGAAGAGTTGATCGAGGAAGAGAAGGGTCAAATGAAAGGAACGACAGAGGTAGAGACCAACAGAGGTCGACTGACAGAGGTGGTGACCGACAGAGGTCAGACGAAAAAGTTGGCAACACTCCACAGAACCAAGTATGTTACAACTGTGGTAAGCCAGGCCACTACGTCAATGAATGTAGAACTGAAAGAGGTGGTGACCGACAGAGGTCGAACGACAGAGCTGGCAACGGTTCCCAGAACCAAGGATGTTTTAACTGTGGCAAGTCAGGTCATTATGCCGTTGACTGCAGGAGCAAATCAAACCGCCAACAGAGGGACTCTGCTTACTACAAAAAGAAAGCGGAGTTTTATGCTCAAAAGTCGCTAATGGTGAATAAGGAGAACTGACTGTCAGACGAATCATCTGATGAAGGCGACAAAAACACCTTGTTCTATGGAATGGCAGAGGTCAGCTCATCCGACTCCGATAGTGAGGTATCCACTTCTGACTCTAACTCTAGTCAAGCAGAAGCTGATTTGCTCAAACTAAACATTGAATACACAGAACTTAAAAAGACCTGCGAAAGTATTCAAAAGAAGCTTTCCTTCTTTGAGAGAGAAGCTAGACTTCTCACTCAAGAAAAGGCTAAAATCTTTCAAGAAAAGGAAGAAATTGAAACAAATTGGAATAAACACCTAAATCCTTTGAAAGAAAAGATTTCTGAACTTAACTCTGCATTAAAAACAAAATCTAAAGTACTAGTGGACGTTGAGACCGACAGAATGAACATTCTAGCTCTTAAACATTATTTTCAAAAGGAAAGAGAAGTCCTCTGTCAAGATTTACTCAGAAGAGATCTTTTAATTAAGAAATACCAAGATGCACAGAAGGTGTACGAGAAAATTAACACACAAATAGGGAGACGGGGAATTGGCTTCTGTGATATAGATCCATACACCGGAAATAAAAGAAACAAATCTCTGTCATCTCTATTTCTCACTGGAAGTACAAGAAAACCTGGTTTTCCAAATCTACTCTCTGTTAGCAAAAGGCGAAAAGTCTCTGGGGAACCTCACATAAGGAAACCTCTGAAGATGACAAATGTGTGGTTTGAAAACACATATTTGTCACCTTCAATCTCTGTCAAAAGAGAATCCAAACCTAAGAAATATCTGAAAACTCAAGATCAGATAGGAATCTTCATGTTTGGTAAACCCGAGACTCAAACACAGGTTGCCTTTGTCTGCATGATAAACTCTGAAAAGAAATTATTGGCAGAGGCTCCTGAGTTCAAGCCTAACGTTTCAGATGAAAAAGAGTTGATAGAAAACGGGAAAAACAACTTTTTCGAAAACTTCTGTACACCTTCTATCGATCAAAATCTATCTGAATAAACCTTATCAGATATTTCTGTTGACTTAGAAGATAGTCCCTTAGAAAAGGAAGAAAGTGAGTATGGCACATGCTCTGAAAGTCCGGCCTCTGTCGAAAGAGAACTAAGTGACTCAACCTTTGTATATGAGGATGATTCATCCTCTGACGAATCTGAGACTGACTCTAAGTCATAGATAGGACCTTGTGACACAGAGGATTTTAAACTACCCTCTGGAGTTCTTAACAGAACTATTCCTCCCAAGGAGAATATCACAAGAATTCCTATCTGTCCAGACTTTTTGGACATGTGTATACAAGCCAAAACCTCTCTTGAGCTTGAGAAAATTAAACTTCCAAAGGCTCTATTTTCTCAAAATCCAACAAGTTCAAAGATTTTAAAATCCTTAAGGCCTATTAAAGAAAAACTAACATGGCAACAGAAGGGTAAATGGGCTAAAAATGACAAATCCTTTTCTTCTATGACAGTGACACCTACAGAAGTTCACCACAGAAGCGGCTCACAGAAGGTTGCTCTCAACAAAGGATTTTGCAAACAACAAACTAGCCTACATAGGTCTTCTTGTAATAGGAAGTCAAATATTATGATAGAATGTAATGCCTCTGTGCCCCCATTTAATGTTTTCAATGAAAAGTTCAAGCAAATCTCTTCGCACATTCATTATTGTCATTGTTTTGATCTCATGTATCGATTAAATCAACACTTCTCAAGTCCACACTGTTTCCTCTCTACACCCAAAAAGAACACTAAATTTAAGGGTAAGAAGAAACAAAATGGTTCTTCAAAAGAAGCTAAAACCAAATCCAAGAATGCTAAGGCAAACTTGAAGACCCCTAACAAAGTTGGACCCATTTGGATATGGGTACCTAAAACTCTCTGATTGTCTTGCAGAAGCTGTATGTGCCAATCTGTTATCTTGACTCTGGATGCTCGAGGCACATGACTGGCGACAGAGGTATACTATCCTCCTACAAAGATAAACTCGATGGAGGATCTGTGACCTTTGGTGACAACAAGAAGGGGTATATAAAAGGCTACGGATTCATTAAGAAGGAAAATATAACCGTATGCAAAGTTGCATATGTAGATGGCCTTAAGCACAATTTTCTCAGTGTTAGCCAACTCTGCGATACGGGTTTCGACGTAATGTTCAAAAGAACGTTCTGTTCTCTACAAGGTGAGGACACAGGAGTCGAACTTCTGTGAGCCGAACGAAGAGGCGATCTCTACCTCATGAACTTATGTGCCAAGAACATGGAGGACAAGATCTGCCTTGTTGCCTGTAAAAGCGAAGAAGCCTGGTTATGGCATAACAGGTTCTGTCATTTAAACTTTCATACTCTAGATAAGCTTGTTAAACTTGATTTAGTTAAGGTCTGCCAAATGTCAAGTTTAATAAAGATCATTTGTGCTCTGCTTGCGAAATGGGAAAACTCAAAAGAGGTTCCCATAAAGGCAAAACTGATATATCTTGCACTATGTCTCTGTACATGCTTCATGTCGACCTCTGCGGTCCCATTGCTACATAGAGCCTAGGTGGCAAAAAATATATACTTGTTCTGATCGATGAATATTCAAGATTTACATGGGTTGAATTTGTCAGAAAGAAATCAGATATTCCAAACGTTCTGATAAATTTAATGAAAAGAATCCAAGTTCTATATGAGTGCAGGATTCAGAAACTAAGAAGCGACAATGGCACAGAATTCAAAAACTCTGTCATTGAAGCCTATCTTACAGAAGAAGGCATTTCACAGAACTTCTCTACTGCACGCACCCCACAACAGAACGGCGTGGTTGAGCGAAAGAACTGCACGATTGTGGAGGCTGCAAAAACTATGCTGACAGCATGCGGATTACCAATGTCTTTTTGGGCAGAAGCAGTGTCAACCGCTTGCTACACCCAAAATCGATCAATCATTGTAAAGAGGCACATCAAGACACCTTTTCATTTGATCAACAAAAGGCGACCAAACATCAAATTCTTTCATGTATTTGGATGCAAGTGCTTTGTCTTAAATGACAGAGAAGCAAGAGGAAAGTTTGAGGTGAAAGCAGATGAATGAAAGTTCATAGGATACTCTGCCACTTCAAAAGCTTACATAGTGTACCTTCTGAAGTCTCGATCCAACGTAGAAAGCATCAATGTATCTTTTGACGATTCCTTTCAAAAGACTTCTGAACAAATCAGTTCAGAACTCGGTCTACAAATAGAATCCTCTGGCATCTCAAAAACAAGAGAAGAACACTTAAATCTTCTATTTGAAGAGATGTTCCAAGATGATATTGATCCCTCTGCTGGAGACGTCAGAGCCTCTGGAGAAACATCTTCTGCAAACCAGACTGAGTCAGGTATCTCTCTAACTGGTCCATTAAATACTTCATCCTCTTCTGTAAATCATACAGATGCACATGCTGAGGGGGAGAGAACAGAAGCTGAAGATAACACAACCAAGGAATCAACCACAAAGGCTCCTGAAATACCTACTCTAGCGACTACAGAGGAATCAATACCAGAGGAAAACGAAGACTCAGTCTCTACTTCCTTAGAGGAACAAATTCCAACTCTCATTCCAATCCTCCCACAAGCTGAAGAACCAAGCATAAGCACAGAAGAACCATCAACAACAAAGGTTGCACCAGAACCGCAGTGTGCAACCACAGAAGATAATCTTGATGACTTAAATGACCATCTTCCAAGAACAACACAGTGGACAAAAAGCCATCCTCCAAGTCTTATAATTGGCGACCCTTCTGAAAAGCTCAAAACAAGATCAGCCACTGCTAATTTTTGTTTCTTTACAAATTTTATCAGTGTGATCGAGCCAAAAACAATCTCTGAGGCCCTAGATAATCCAAACTGGGTAGATGTTATGCAAGAAGAGCTTCTACAGTTTGAGAGAAACAAGGTATGGACCCTAGAACCTCTGCCACGAAGGAAACAAGCCATAGGGACAAAATGGGTCTTCAGAAACAAGAAGGACGAGGATGGGGTGGTCATTAGAAACAAAGCACGATTGGTGGCCAAGGGATATCGCCAAGAAGAAGGCATTGATTACGATGAAAATTTTGCCTCTGTCGCACGGCTCGAAGCAATAAGGATCTTCTTAGCCTTCGCTGCCCACAGAGGTTTCAAAGTCAATCAGATGTATGTAAAATCTGCCTTTCTGAATGGTGAAATCCAAGAAGAAGTATACGTCCAACTGCCACCAGGGTTTGAAAGTTCCAAGTACCCAAAATATGTCTATTATCTCGACAAAGCTCTGTATGGACTGAAACAGGCTCCAAGAGAATGGTACGAAAGGCTTTCAACTTTTCTTCTCAATAATGATTACGACAGAGGTACGGCAGATACTACTTTGTTTTACAAAAGAAAAGGTGATGAGATTATGCTTGTACAGATTTATGTGGATGACATTATTTTTGGGTCTACAAATGCACAACAGTGCAAAGATTTCGAAAAACTCATGCAGAGTGAGTTTGAAATGAGTATGATGGGAGAATTAACTTTCTTCCTCGGACTCCAAGTAAAACAATCATCAGAGGGAATTTTTATAAATCAAGCTAAATATGTCTCTGACATACTTTCAAAATACAGTCTCTCTGATGCCTCTGTAATGAAGACCCCAATGGCCACTGGAAATAAATTATTCTCAGATCCAAATGGCACATCTGTCGAGTGCAAGCTCTACAGATGTATGATTGGGTCCCTTTTATACTTAACCGCAAGTAGACCTGACATAATGTATGCCACATGCCTCTGTGCAAGATATCAAACTAACCTAAAGGAATCCCACTATATTGCTATAAAGAGAATCTTCAGATACCTTAAAGGGACCAAAAATCTTGGACTCTGGTATCCGAAGAACTCTGGTTTTAGCCATAAGGCATACACAGATTCAGATTATGGAGGATGCAAGCTTGATCGAAAGAGTACCTCGGGGAGTTGTCAATTCCTGGGAGGTAAACTAGTCAGCTGGACTTCGAAGAAGCAGAACTGTGTGTCTACATCTACAGCAGAAGCGGAATATGTTGCCGCTGCTAGCTGTTGCTCTCAAGTTCTGTGGATGAAAACTCAGCTCAAGGACTATGGGTACAACATATACAAGATTCCCATCTTCTGGGATTCCAAAAGTGCCATAGCAATCTCTACCAATCCAGTACAACACTAAAAAACAAAGCATATCGATATTCGTTATCACTTTCTGAAGCATCATGTTGAACATGGCACAATCGAAATGCACTTTGTGTCCACTGAATACCAGCTTGCAGACTTATTCACCAAGGCACTAGATGAGAAACGATTCCTTTTCTTGGTGGGTAAGTTGGGAATGATAAACATGAGTTAAACCCTCTGTAAGTAAGATTTGATATTCTTGTAAATATGTATATATTTAAACTCTTCTTTATGTAAATTCTTAATCATCAAAAGTTCTGTAACCAACAGAGCTTCTTGTGGGATTGCTCAGAGTATGACAATCACCACAGAACCTATGATAACTTTGACCTATGTTCTGTGCAAAACTTATCTCATTTGATCCAAGCATAGGTCAAGGGGGAGAAGAAGGAGACCTTGAACTGATCTACAGAGGTTGATCACTCAAGGGGGTGCCAAAAGATGAGATATGATCAACCATATCTACAGAAGCCAGGTATTTTTTACCAAACAAAGGAGAACCAAAGGTGAGTAACTCGTACAAACCTTTTTGAAAACAATTTTCTAGGACACAAATTTCAAAATACGTACTATAAACACTGTTTAAGACATTCCAAACAAGAAACGATGAAAAAGATTTTCGAGCCTTCCATTATGGGAAATTTAAGGTCATAGAACTTCTACTGAGCTCAACAGAGCCTCTGTAAGCCGGATCCTCTAGAACTGCAAATTTCATAAGGAAACTCTGTCGATCAACCTTAAATGTCTTATTTAAGGATTTGTACGTACAAATGCACACACAATGATACTAGAAGAAAGTCTTAAGGGAAAAGAGCTCACACCACCAAAGAGTCTCTGTCGCCCAAACTAGACAGTCTAAGAGTATGTCTCGAACAAAATCCATTTCCAAAACAGTTTTCCAGGACACAAATTTCTAAATAGGTCCTAAAAACAGTGTTTAACACAATGAAAACCTTGGATGATCAAAACGTTCTCTAAATTTTTAGTTATGAGAAATTTTCACTCTCAAAGCCTCTGCTGGCCTCGACAGAGCCTCAAAGCCTCTGTGAATGAAAATTTTGTATTAAAGATCTATCGATCCTCTCCAATGATCTTTCAAACGATTTTGTAAAAGGTACAAGCATCAGAGGAGACAAAAAGACAAGTTTCAGATCACAGAGCTCACTACACTATAGAGCCTCTGTTGACTCTGACACTTGACCTTTTATGGAAATTCTGTAACAGTATGGGTTATTTACTGCGAGTGACAGAACTCACAAAGAAGATATGCCCACACGCTAAGCATTAATGGGCCGCACACGACGTCTAATCGTGTTCTGACACTTCTGACGTGGCATTCTCCCATTGGACGTGTGTGGCATACGTTCTCCTGGAAAGTTGAACCAGCCGTATATACTCAATTACGGATCCAAAAATTTTATTCACTTTCACATATTTACCCTTTCAGATTCCACCATTTTCTTCAGTATAAAACCCAACTTACCATTACCTCTAAACGTTTACGAACTTATTCTCTTCATCTTCTCCGGCGAACCTTACAAAAAACCTGCAACTTCCATTTTCTACTCTCTTTCTTCAAGATTAATCCAATGGCTTCCACCTCCAACGCTCCAGTGAACTCTCCATCTCATTCTGAGAACACCCAAAACCAAGAAATTGCCAGAAACCAAGAACAAGACCACTACGGCGATGAAGCAGATTTTGCTCCGACCACCCATCTTCTAAACTTCATTGCTCATGAGCACTTTGAACGTGTTCTTCCTTTGAAACCTAACAACTACTACCTTGTTCCCTAAAAAACCACTTTTGGGGAAGCACATGCCATCCTTCTTCACATTCTGGAGAATCATTATCTTTACCCCCTGTTATCCAAAACTGTCAACAAAATCCCCGCCAGATACCTAAATCAATTCTGGATGAGCAGCATATTTGACCCCGCAGATAGACAAATCAAGGGCTACATTTCGAAACCAGGCAAATCCGAGCACCTTGAACTCAAGTTCAACAGAACCATGTTCTTACTTGAGTTCAGTCTACCTACCAGAGGTCTTCTTGGCATAAAGCAGTACGCAGAGGAACCCACAGACGAAGAGCTCTGTCGGTTTGTTGAAATGTTAGGGTATAACACAACCCTAAGAAAAATAAATGATTTCAGAAGAAATCGATTACCCCCTCTGGGGAATACTCTCTTCTGTATTCTTAACAGGTGCCTAATAGGGAAAGTGGGTAGTCCAGATCAGACCTCTCACCAAATTTTGGCTATCATGTATGGGGTATACTACGACCTACCTCTGGACTACGCCACCCTCATGATGCAGGAAATGGTCAACACCATTGACCGCAAAATCTCCTCCATAAAGGCGAAAAGATGAAAGCCCGAAACTCTACCTCCTCTGCAATATCAAAGAATTCTGGGTGTCCTGCTAGAGCCTCTGCTACGTCTACAAAAATGGGCAACGGAAGGACCAACGGCCAGAATGTACCCCCTGAACAAAAACACCCCAACAGAGCACGAAGATGAATACCCTTTCTGCAGACCTCCGCAGGTTTTTTCCTCACTTGAGGTTTTTCCTGCGTCATCAAATCCCTTGTCTCGTTTATTTTTATCCTCGTCGCACGTGTCGTCGAAAGATCCTTTCTTTAGTTGATTAAGTCCACATCGACCTTAAGTTGTCCCTTTGGTGCGATTTTTAGTATTAACAGTTTGGCGCCATCCGTTGGACCTCATCTAGAGAAAATCCTCGACGAACATGCACCCTACTAACAGTTTCTTGGAGTTTTTTCTGCTCTCTATTACAGGAATAATGGCAGCCCCTGGAAATCCGCAGCAAGCTGTTGCTCAGATGTATCAGGAGCTCGAAGTCGCCAGGAATCAGCTCAATGCGATGGCAGAGCAGAATCGCAGAGCAGCTGAGGAGATCGCGCGGTTAAGAAATCCTTTTGGGCCTCCAAATGGTCCTAGGCCATTCGTGCAGAACCCAATTCCAAGATCGTTCGACCAGAATGGCCCTAGACCATTTGTCCTGAATCCAGGTTCATCCGCGCATAATCAGCATCCAGGCCTGTTCATGCAGAATCAACAGCCAGGGCCGTTCAACCCAAATCCTCAGTTTGGGACAGTTCCTCCTCAGCACATAAGGCTACCACCCGTGAATAATGGGTCTCAGCCATTACAAATGTCGCAGCCATTCCAGCAGGGGTCGCAACCATTTCAGCAGCCATTTCAGAATGGACGTCAAGGTGGATCTCAGCCACTCCACGATGGATCGCAGCCTTTCCAGCAAGGATCGCAGCCGTTTCAGAATGGACCGCAGCAATTCCACTATGGGTCGCAGCCATATTTCGTCCCGTTCAACGGGGATACCAATGGTTCGTCACATGGTAATGGCACTAGTCCAGGGACCAATCCCTCGACACGGGCAAATCCTGATCTTACCGATCCCGTCGCCCAGCGTTTGAAGATGTTAGAAGACCAAAATGAGCGCGTCCTATCCTTGCTCGCCAAGTTGCCTGGGGCAGCCGTGCCTGTCGACGTCGAGCCTCGTTCGGGGTATCAGGCGTCGCCCTTCATCGACGATATCGCCACCGTCGAGGTCCCAAAGAAGTATAACATTCCTGCCTTCACTCCCAAGTATTCGGGTGTGACCGATCCGACTAAGCACGTCGCGCAATATAAGCAGCTCATGTGGACGATCTAGATTCCACACATGTACCAGGAAGTATGCATGTGTAAGAGTTTCGGAGCAACACTCACTGGTCCAGCTCTCCAATGGTTAATCAATCTCAAACCCAAGTCCATCGGGTCGTTTGCTGAGTTGGTTAATCAATTCTCCCAGCAATTCGCCAGCAGTCGTAAGATGGAGAAGCAGACCAGCGACCTATATTACATCGTGCAGAAAACTAATGAGTCTATTCGAAGTTATTTCAATAGATTCAATGCCGAAATGATCAGCATCCGCAATTGCGACGTCAAAACCGCGATCGAAGCCTATAAGCGTGGTCTAGACGATAGTTCGGGTCTATACACCGACCTGACCAAATATCCCCCAAAGAATTTCGAAGACGTCCGAGCTCGAACCTTAGCATATATGAGGGTAGAAGATGATGCCGCCTTTCGTCGCAAGCACACTGACGACAAGAAGTCGTTAGGCGTCAGAAAGCCAGAGATCAAGACAAAGGCTGTTTCCAGAATAGAGCCAGCGCGCCAAATTTCAAATGTTCGTTTCAAGACGAAAGCAGAGGCCAAGACCGTGACTAAGTTCACTCAATACCCCAAGATATCCTCTTACGGATTTAAAGGATCCGCTAAGGAATTAGTCGAAGTCCTGAAAGGTACCCAAGCTACCGTTCGATGGCCAAAGAAGTCCGACCTGGACGATGCTAAGAAGGACAAATCAAAGTGCTGCGACTTCCATGCCGATCATGGTCATGCGACAGACGATTGTATCGCATTGAAGAACGGATTAGCATATCATTTCTCGAAAGGAAATCTCAAGGACATCATCGACGATGTCGCTGTTCCAGCTAATGGCCATCAACCGTCGACCCCGAGCACGCGAAAGTCGTCAATTGCATCACCGGTGGTTCAGATGTGTGTGGTCTGACGTATTCAGCGGCCAAGCGTCATGCCAGTCAGGCGCCCGATGATCGGCCTATTCCTCGCTCGTCTAGACCCAAAAGAGATTTGGAGCTAGAAGCTATGAAGATTGTGTTCGACCACGTCGACCTGGGCGACTCGTATCAGAAGCATCATGACGGGTTAATCATTCAGCTCACAGTCGGTAACTACCTAACGCGTCGAGTCTTGATCGACGGGGGCAGCTCAGCAAATGTCATTTTTCTCAACACTATCAAAGCCATGGGAATTGATCGCTCAGAAATCACCCGACGTTCGACAACTTTGGTCGGTTTCAATGGAAAAGCGACGAGCACCTTTGGAGAGATAATCTTGCCCGTCTACACCGGAGGAGTCAAAAAGCAGACCATGTTCAGTGTCATCGATTGTGCGTCGGCCTATAACATCATCTTAGGACGACCATGGATCCATGATATGAAAGTTGTTCCTTCGACGTATCATCAAATGTCGAAATTCCCGACGCCATGGGGAATCCTGGAGATCAAGTACTGAAAGCCAGAACCCTACTTCGAACTCAAGAACACTCGAAGGAAAGCTCAAGTATCGCTCTCGACGCACGACAACAGCCCTCGACCAGAAGTTCACACTTTGTATTCACACACGACAAACACCTGTTTTTACATTTAAACACTTGTACTTTACATTTCGAAGCATTTCCTTCATTTGTATTGTAATCATCGTACGACCGACGCCAGTACCAAGGACGTCGCCCCTGATTAGCGACCATAGTGCAGCGACGACACCCACTGTCGTCTGCGGGTTTTTTCCTCGCTTGAGGTTTTTCCTGCGTCATCAAATCCCTTGTCTCGTTTATTTTTATCCTCGTCGCACGTCTCGTCGAAAGATCCTTTCTTTAGTTGATTAAGTCCACATCGACCTTAAGTTGTCCCTTTGGTGCGATTTTTGGCATTAACAACGTACGCGATCATAGGACTCCAGAACCGAGTCCTGTGACACCTCCGCGTCTAGGAGTCCCATTAGGAACTAGGGTTGTAGATAGGATGTCAGATGAGCAATGGGCTGCAGCTTTGGCCAAAATCAGCTTGTACAGGCCAAATTTCAAGGTCAGAGGGAAGCAATTCTCTCCCCTGCTAAAATGAGAAAATCCTCTGCCAAGAAGAAGAATAACAAAACCTACAAGAAAACTACAGATGGTACCTCTACCTCTGCTGCTCAACTATCCCCTCCTCATGCAACAGAAGCAGGATCCTCTGCACCTCCCTCTCCTCCAAAAGACAAAAAGAAAAGAAAACATAAGTCTTCTGAGGAGGGTGCCCCCAAACCAAAGAAAAAGAGGAGCAAGAACAAATCCAAGAAACCCCACACTCCTCTGAAATCCATCGCAGAGGAAGCAGATATGGTCGAAGAAAACCCAAGATCAACCTCTGCAATCACCCTCACCCATCAATTCTGCAGAAGATCAGGGTGATTTTTCTATCTTCCTACAACAACCTGGGATCGCACACTCTTTAGACCCTTCTGGATGGACTGCAGAAGCTCTATCTCATCCTTCAACAGAAGCTCCAAACTTCAGAATCTCTTCTGACTTGGATGATGTTGACCAAACCCCACAGAATAATCATTCTAAGACTCCGGAAGTTCTGTAGAACCCCTTCACCCAACCTGGTTTTGATGTTCTATGAGCAAATCCAGAGGATTTGGCTAAAACCACCACCAAAAACCCACCAGTCATAGTCTCAGAGGTGGACTCTGATGAAGAAGATGATCTGGCAGAAGGAGGACCTCTGCATCCCCACGTACGACAATTAATTGGCTCACATCCAATGTACGACTCTTTACGCACTGGTGCAGAAGCCACTACAGAAGTTAGGGTAGAACCATCGAGCCATAGGGTAGCTACAGAGGTTGAGACTATAGTTGGAGAAGAAGTGGTCGGATGCTCCACAGAAGCAGAAACTAGAACTGATGCCTGGAATAGAAGCGGCACACTCCCACAACCAACTCCCAGTGCACCCCACATGTCTATTACCGCCAGTCTAGTGGCAGAAGGTAATATTGAACAAGAGCAGCACGGCTCGACCCCACCCCAAACTGACCGGGCAGAGGAAATTCCTTCCACCTCTGTGCCACTTATATCCGGGGAACGCATTCAAGGGGAGTCCTCTCAAAAGGACATACCCTTAGTTCGTGGTCCATCGCCCCAGAACATAATCGATAACCTTACAGAGGAATTTGTTTCCTCTGCCACGCACACTACTATAGGTCCAAACAACTCTTCAGAGGAGCTTAGAGTGCACAAAGACGGAGAGACTCTAGACAAGTCTCAGAGTCAACCTAAGGATAATCTTGTACCCACCTCTGGAGTGGATCAATACAATGTCTTTACCAGAACTTCTGTAGAGTCTGAGTCACAAGATGCCTCTGCTCAAGGATCAGAGGGAAATCCTTCTGCCCCCAACGTACAAACAAGGGCGAAAGAAGGTGTCCAAGGAACAGTGACTCACTCTGGGGACGAATGTGTTCCCCCAGAGGTTACACCAAGTCCACATGTCACAAGGGATGAGTTCCAAACCCTTGTCACCTCTGTGGACAATACATTGAAAGAGTTGAAAAGTTCTTTTGATTCTTTTGTAGAAGTTACTACGCGGGCCTTTACTAATATGAACACCAAAATGGACAACCTATCCACAGAGGTGCAAAATGGCTTAGCCCAGATGAGAACAACTGTTGATACCTCTGCTGCATCTGCTGCCACAGAATTCGGAAAAACCGCCACATCTGCATTCAAAACCTCTATCAAACTCTTCCTTGAAACGATGAATGCCAAAGCCTCCACTTCTAAGGGCCTTACCCCTGAAGACCTAAAGAAGGCATTAGAGGAAGTTCAAGAGCAAACTATGCAACAAACTCTGGCCATGATGCCTTCTGACTATATGACCAGAGCTCAGCTGACAGAGCTTGGGGATGGAATACTTGATCAAATGATAGAATTCATCCGCGCCTTCACTGCTGCCAACGCAAACTATGTCAAAGAATTCAAGACAAGTGTGGGCAAAATGCGCTTCAAGACAGAAGCAGAGGTCCAGACCCTTCTTGGCCTCTGTGACGATCTATGCACCAAGATGATAGCCGCAGGGGCAGTACCGCCTAAGAAACCCGAGGCTTCGTGCAGAGCAGAGGGTACTAAATAAAAGGGTCAGGATGACTCTGACGACTCATCAGATAATCCTGAGGGGGATAATCAAAGGGAAAAACCAAGGGAGAAAGCTGCAAGCAGAGGTTTACCAGAACCACCTGTATCCGCAGAACCCCTGAACCCTGTCCCCCCAACAACTCAAACCCAAGGAGGAAACCAGCAACAAACCACAGAGGCTACAACCACCTCTGTGGAAACCCCTCAAGAAACCCCAATCCAAACCTAAGTACCTGAAACCAACCAAGATCAACAACAGAAGACCACAGAGGCAACACCCACCCCTGTGGAAACAACCTCTGTATTCGGAGCAGATGTCCCAACCCGTGAAGAATTCCAAATTCTAACATCCTCCGAAGAAGATCAACCATCCAAATCAACAAAACTAAAATCACCAGAAGAACTCCCCTCTCCAACACCAAAAACACCAGAAGCTGCAACAACAAAACCCCCATCTCCCACACCCAAAACAAGAACCAAAACCATTGCTCACAAAAGAAAACATCGGGGCAAAACCACATGAGCCTCACCAACAAAACCCAAATCACCAACAAAGTCCTCATAAACAAAAGTGCCAAAACCTACAGAGGCAACCCCTAAAACTACAGAGGCACCCTCAAAAATCCAGAAGACAAATCCCACAGAGGCAACCCCATCTCTACAAGAAGATCTTCAGCTGAAGGAAAAAGACAAAGGCAAGGGAATAATGATAGAGGAACCCAAAAAGAAGAAGCCCAATCATCAACCAGGAGAAAAATTGATGAAGAGCTCTTTCGATGCATATGTGACACCAAAGCCAGAACAAGAAGACTGGGCTTTCGGTGTTACACCTCTGTCAAATGTACCTGTTCTAGATCCGAAGGCAAAAGTCACAGAGGATCGAGTGGCCCAAATCAAGAAGCGAATGGATGCTATGCGCAGACCCATGCCTCCACCCGGTGCACCTCCACAACAAATGGAAGAAGTGGTGTACAGATATCTGTACAACAGAAGTGCCATAGATATTCTACCCACAACCATTCAAGATCCCCACTTCCATGCTGACCTCAAGAACACCTTCACAAGAACAACACCCAAGCCAAAACATCAAGTATTCTCAGAGTCCAAAATCGACAAAGTCATATACTGTAAGTTCTCTCAAACCAGAACCACACCTATGGTTTCCTATAACATCTATAAGGTCAAAAGGGAGGACAAAAGCGTTACCCAATTCTCAGATGTTGATCTGAGAAATCTAAGTCCCTATGACCTACCCGACCTTCTGCACTGGACCAAAGAAAACTACACAACAGATGCAAATCGAAGGGCATACAGGGTGCTAAGGAAAGCCATGAGAGAGAAACTTCTGCTATACATCCTAGTCGACTTTCAATTAGGACGAGATCTTGGAGTGAGAAACTTGAATCTTCGACCACCAAAAGACGACTGCCCATCCTCTACCATACCAAACTCGATTATTACATCTCCAAGAGTTGGGCTAGTTTATCAACATCCTCCTGGGAATTCAAGATTGTTCGTAGAAATGGACTGTCAGAAGTATGCAACAACTACTTTGACAGAGTTCAGAGCAAGCCTTGTGGAGCATAAAGGAACAGAGCTCATGAATCAAGCTCTCGCAGATAGACTGATAGAGGTCATTGACCAAGTAATCAACTTCAGAAACCTCTGCATCAGTTTCTATAACGACCTCAGAGAATTAGGATTCAACAACAGAAGTTTCAACGACTTCAAAGATGCCAAGGTCTGAGTCAGTCTATAAATATCTGTGATTTTTCTTTTTAGAACAATGAAATGTAAATGCCTCTGGCATAATCTTATGTGAAAAGAAAATATTCTAGTACTTAGTCTAGAAAATCCTTGCACTTTTATTTTTTTTATTTTTCACTACTTAGGGGGGAGATTGTTAGCTCCAATCTTTCTGTTATTAAAAGTATTGAAAAATAGGCTAAGTATAGAAGTCGTCGACAGAGGCTCTGCCGAGTAGCCGAGTAACCAAGAAGACAGAAGTCTTCAACAAAGGCTCTGCCGGGTTAGCCAAGAAGACCGAAGTAAAGAAGCAACAGAAGACTCTTCTAAACGGACAAGGCCACAGAGCTTCTGTCATACTTGACAGAGCCTATGTGGTAAAAAGAAGATCTACGCAAAAGCTCTAAACAAGGACAAACGTGCTTCTTACAATATATGCCATTCGAAGGTTCTGAAGATCATTCTGACAAGGCGCGACCTGACAACTCCACGTGTCAAACTCTGATAGGTTTCAGCCTAAAGTAGAATACGGAACATTTAATGCACGTTGTATCAACAATAACAGAATAGTGTATTAGTACATTCCAACAATTGTTCATCAACTGTAACCTAGTACCTTCGGTCCTTATTATCTAAGATCTTGTCCCATTTAGAAGTAGTTTAAATAGAAGACTCATGTTGAGTTCTTCTATTAAGCTTTGCACAACACACACACCTTTAGAGCAGTTTCTTGTCAAACCTTTCGGTGTTCTTGGTGTTCTTATTATATCAAATACAGTGAATCATTGAGCTATTTATCTGTGTTATTTACACTTCATATATTTGATATTGTGTGTTATTGTACCTCATTATATATGTTAGTTCGTTAAAACGCTTCCGCATTATATATTGTTTGAACTAATTAGATAGAATCATCATTGTTAAGCAAAATAGGAACCAACAGGTGATCTCTGACTTATCGATTCACATAGCTTTGAGTGTGCTCAGGAAAATAATGTTAGCCGAACTGCCTCCATCGACCAGTACTCTCTTGGTCGAGCAGTTGCCAATAGTAAGTTGGATAATCAATCCGTCGTGATGTTTTTTCCAGTTGTCTTGGAGGTCGTCTTGATCGAATGTTATTGGCATCGCCTCCAGTTCCAACTCTTTTTTTGGTCAAGACGACCGAGGAGTGGGATACTCTTCTGATGATTGACTGGCATGCCGCTTGGCTGCCGAATACGTTAAACCACAGATGTCTGATCCACCCGTCACACAATTGATGACTTTTGCATGGACGGGGGATGCTGGTCTTACATTGTCGACTGGGGTAGATTCTTTATCAATCAAACATTGTAGATGACCTTTGGGGACGATCCAGGCTAACTCCTTTTGCAAGGCGAGGCAGTTATCCGTCGTGTGACCATGGTCACTATGGAAGTCGCACCATTTGGTCGTGTCCTTCTTGTCATCGTCTTTGTCTCTTTTCTTGGGCCACCGTACCGACGATTGAATGTTCTTGAGAGCTTCGACCAAATCTTTCGATGTCCCCTTGAATCCATAAGAGGAGATCTTAGGATATTTAGGAAATCTGGGTGCAGTATTGCTCTTTTTCTTGTCGAACCGGGCGTTTGATATCTGGCACGTCGACTCTGTCTTGACGCTCGTCTTGGACTTGAAATCGGGTTTCTTGATCCTGAGTGATTTTTTGTCGGTAGAATGCTTACGACAAAAAGTCATGCCATCTTCCACTCTCATGTAAGCTAACGTCCTAGCTCGGACGTCTTCAAAGTTCTCTGGCGGGTACTTCGTAAGATCGATGTACAGTCCTGAAGTGTTGTCATCCAGACCGCGCTTGTAGGCCTCGATGGCGGTCTTGACATCACAGTTTCGGATGCTGATCATTTCTGCGTTGAAACGGTTGAAGTAACCGCGGATGGATTCTCCAGATTTTTTGGACGACGTAATACAGGTCGCTGGTCTGCTTCTCCATCTTGCGACTACTGCGCGAATTGTTGTGAAAACTGGTTGACCAACTCCGCGAAGTTGCTGATGGACTTAGGTTTGAGATTGATCAACCATTGGAGAGCAGCAACCGTAAGAGTTGCGCCAAAGCTTTTGCACATGCATACTTCTTCATACTTATGTGGGATCGACGCGGTCCACATTAGTTGTTTATACTAGGCAATGTGCTCCGTTGGATCGGTTATTCCTGAATACTTGGGCGTAAAAGAAAGAATATTGTATTTCTTCAGGGACATCGACATTTGCTATCACATCGACGAAGGGTGATGCTTGAAATCCAGTAAGGGGCTCGACGTCGACGGGGACGGTAGCACCAGGTAACTTTGAAAGTAGCGACTACATCTTTTCGTTCTGATCCTCTAATAACCTTAGTCGTTGGGCGACGGGGTCGTTAGGATCGGGGACGGCACCCATCGGGGGAATGACTCCAGAGCCTTGAGCTATCATGCCGACTGTCGTATGAAAGCCATTTCCGTACGACGAACCATTGGTTTCTCCGTTAAAGGGGAAGTTCATTGGGATATGATATGGTATGGCTCTATTGTGTTGCGGTGGAGGCCTCAGATGCTGCGGAGGAAACTATCCCAAGGGGGGATTGCTGACAAATGGCCCTGGACCTGCTTGGAATGGTGGCATTATGTAAGGTACTCCTGAAGGTCGGGGACCGTTCTGAGGTCCAACGCAAATGCCAATCATTGGATTCCTCAGGGAAGCAATTTCTGCAACTGCCTTTTGGTTCTGCTCGTTCAGAGCTTGAATCTGACTCGGGCTGCGTTCAATTCTGCGTGAAGTTGAGCCATGGGATCTTGGTGAGTTTCCATTCTCCTGGAAACAACAAAAAACTTCACAAGTTCGTTAGATCGATGTATGCTTGGCTTGAGATTTTCTCTAGATAGGGTCCCACGGATGGCGCCAAACTGTTAATGCCAAAAATCACCCAAAGGATAACTTAAGGTTGATGTGGAACTTTTAACAACTAATGAAAAGGATCTCAATACAAACAGCACAATCGCGGAAAAAAAGTAAATAAGACAGGGGAATTGGTGACGCGGAAAACTCAAACGAGGGAAAAAAAACTGCGGCCGACTTGGGGAAGTCGACAGTGCACTATGGTCGCCAAACAGGGGCGAAATCCTTTGGTAACAAGTGTCGTGTGTAAAATACATTACAATAAGAGTAAAAGTAAACTTAATCGTCAACTAAAGTTGTGCGTCGTGCATAAATCGTGCGAAATGAACTATTATCGTGCGAATCGAACTGCTGTCGTGCGAAACTTGCGTGAGCGATATGCGTTCGAATGCTCAAATTCTCACTGTTGTACCGCGTAGAAATGTAGAAGAGTTGAGTTCAGATATTGGATGTTGCAGTGTTCAGATGTCAGATATCACATAGATGTCATGTTCGAATGTGGAGCAGGCCTTTATATAGCTCCTATCAGCTTTGAATGTGTCTTGATGACTTGTTTGTAACCGCCGTCGGGTCTTTAATGTCATTAAGAGCTCGTCCGTTATTGACCGTTGTGCCATGATTGCTGGTGGACCTGCATTAATGTAAAGTCCGTATCCCGGTATGTTTTATTTTTATAAAATTAATTTGTGTTTTCCTTTAACGTTGTGGTTAACGGGATTAACGGGGCTGACCGGAAATGTTAAAGTTAGATTTTGAGGCTTTTTGTGAAAACTCTAACTGCAGGGACCTTTGTTGTAATTATGCTAAGATTGTGCATGGATCGGCCCATAGGAAAGGACCGACCCTCCTCTCTTTTCCTTCTCGTTTTCTTGCCACATACACAAAGAAAGAAAGCCATCCAAGAAACCTTACCCTTCTTCTTCCTTGTGTTTACGGCCGAAACCCCCCCTTGCCTTTCGTCGCCGCCGCCGTGATCTAGTTGCCGTCGCCGGAGAGAGTCGTAAGAGAGAGAGAAAGAGAGGACAGCAGCAAGGTAACACTCTCTTCCCTTTTCTCTCCTTTTTGTTGTTTTTTCTCGTCGCCGTCGGAATCGCCGCCAAGCTCCCCCGCAGCCGCCGGAGCTGTGCGCCGCCGGCGGTGTGTGCCGCTATGGTGGTTGTTGGCTGGGCAGCGGGGGTGTGCGCGTGTGTTGTGGGTCAGCGTGTGTGCGTTTTGGGGTGCGCTTGGCCGGAATTATAGTGCGTGAGTGCGCGGTACGGCTTTCGCCGGGGCACCGCCGCCGTCGCCGCCGTGCCCCGCTGCCAGAAGTGGCAGTGGGTGGTGGCCGTGGTCAGACCCCAAAACCGCCCATAGACGGAACCCTAAACCGCTTGTGGATTGAACCCTAGACCGCTATTGTTAAACCAAAACCATTTTTATGATTTCATGTGATCGATATCGTTTCTGCCCAGTTTTTATTTCGTTCATAACTTTTCCGTCGTAGCTCGCATTGAGGCGAAACCGGTGCCCACGGTTCACATTTTGTGTCGGGCACACTTTTCGTGTTTTAGTGAAAGTCTGGTTCGGCCTCTAGCTAGGTGTAAATTAGCTGTTTTTACAGCAGGTCCGGATTTGGCAGACTCGCGTCCTGTGTTCAGAAAATTCATATTAAATCGTAGGAAAATCGTTAGAACGTGTTCGATATGTCCCTGGAACCCTAAGGCATAGAACTAGCTGATTATGGAATAATAGTTCTGGGTTGATGAGTTTAAGAGGAGCTAAACAGGTCCCGAACCGACCTGTAAATCTTAGAATAAAAGCTGGAACTTTTCATGAGTGAGCTTATAGTTGTGACTTTGGGATAGGACTTCGCTTTGACTTTTGATATCACTTATTTAGGTGGAAAAAGGTGAGTTGGAGTTGGCCGACTCGTTTTGCTGTTGAGGACATCTACTTTGCTTTTGAGGTGAGTTCTCTCACTGTGTAGTTAGGGATTGTATGCATGTTATGGTAGTTTGTATGTACTACTGTCCTTGTGGTGCGAACTAGTTGTTTGTGGCGCATAATATTTGATTGGTTTAAATGCTTAGTATAAATGTGTATTACATACATCTCGGTGGGACCGAGGGCTCGGTGGGACAGAGGAAGTGGATCGAAATATTGTGCGAACTCGGTGGGACCGAGGGCTCGGTGGGACCGAGGAAGTGGATCGAAATATTGTGCGAACTCGGTGGGACCGGGGGCTCGGTGGGACCGAGGAAGTGGATAGAAATGTTGTGTGAACTCGGTGGGACCGAGGGCTCGGTGGGACCGAGGAGTGGGTACATAATTACTTGTATGTGTTTACTTGAATTATGTAACTGTTGTGTTGTAGCTCATGTGCGGATAGGGGTGATGTGCATATAATTACTATCTGCGCATGTGATGGAATTCACTAAGCCTAGTGCTTACCCTTTTCCTATAAATGTGGTTTCAGGTACTAGTGGCTCCAAGGCGTGACGGGTATACACTGGCGCGCGTGAAGGGTTTGATATTTATGAGAATTAGACTGAACACTTAAACGATTTAATTCCGCTGTTTATCATTATGAGAATATTTATTGTTAAGTTTGCAAACGAAACGGGTTTGGATATTTATTGAGGTTTCCTTTATTAAAATGCTTATTTTACGAGAGGTCCAATTCCTAGGACATGTCGTGAATCAGAATGGTATTATGGTCGATCCGGCCAAGATTTCAGCGGTGATGCGGTGGGAAGTGCCGAAAACTCCCACCGAGGTACGGAGTTTTCTAGGGTTGGCGGGGTACTATCGGAGATTTATCCAAGATTTCTCCAAGATTGCGTTGCCTATGACCCGTTTGACAAAGAAATCTGCGGTTTTCAGCTGGGGTGAGGAGCAGCAGAGGGCCTTCGAGAAGCTACGCAGACGGTTATGCGAGGCTCCGGTGTTAACCTTGCCCGAGGGCATGGAGGAGTTGGTGGTGTACTGTGACGCTTCACACCAGGGTTTGGGTGTCGTGCTTATGCAACGCGGCAAGGTTATAGCTTACGCTTCGAGGCAGCTGAAGCCTCATGAGGCGAACTACCCGACTCATGACCTAGAGTTGGGAGCAGTGGTGTTTGCCCTCAAAATTTGGAGACATTATCTATATGGTGTCAAGTGTACGATCTACACTGACCATAAGAGCCTCAAGTACCTGATGGATTAGCAGAATCTCAATATGCGTCAGAGAAGATGGCTCGACGTGGTCAAAGATTATGAATGCGAGATACTTTACCACCCGGGTAAAGCAAATGTGGTCGCGGACGCACTTAGTCGGCATCCGGTTAGTGAACCACTGAAAGGTTTGTGTCAACGATTGACAGTGGTTGCACTTCTTCTCGAGTCGATAGGTAGTGCCCAGGGAGTGGCAGTTCTTGATGAGAATGCCAAACGCGAGAGGGTTTCGGGAGAAATCCCGAATCTTGTCCGTGATAGTCGAGGCTTATTGACTCGGTACGGTAGAGTCTGGGTTCCATTCACTGGTGGGAACCGACAGATACTGTTGGACGAGGCGCACAAGTCCAAGTTTTCGATTCATCCGGGAGCTACAAAGATGTACCGAGACTTGCGGGAGGATTACTGGTGGCCCGGCATGAAGCGGGATGTCGCCAAATGCGTGGAGGTGTGCATGACTTGCCGAAAGGTCAAGGCGGAACATCAACGACCGCATGGAAAATTACAGCCTTTAGAGATACCGGTATGGAAATGGGAACAGATCACGATGGATTTCATCACTAAACTTCCCAAAACTCAGTGAGGGAATGATGCTATCTGGGTAATTGTGGATCGTCTGACTAAGAGCGCTCACTTCTTGGCCATCAAAGAGAGCTCCTCGGCGGAGAAGCTCGCGGAGATTTTCATCCGAGAGATTGTGACCCGGCACGGGGTGCCAGTTTCAATTGTTTCGGATCGGGATACTCGTTTTACCTCCCGGTTTTGGGAGAAGTTTCAGAGTGAGATAGGTACACGGCTACATTTTAGTACGACTTTTCATCCTCAGACCGACGGGCAGAGTGAGCGTACTATTCAGACACTTGAGGACATGCTGCGGGCTTGTGTTATTCACTTTGGGGGTAGTTGGGATCAGTATCTTCCGTTAGCTGAGTTCTCCTACAATAACAGCTATCATTCCAGTATCGGCAGGCCGCCTTACGAGGTATTATATGGTAGGAAGTGCAGGACGCCCATTTGCTGGGGCGAGGTTGGTCACCGGGTATTAGGGAGCACCGACATCGTACTGAAGACGACCGAGATGATACAGATGGTGTGGGACCGTCTGGTTACTGCACAGAGTCGGCAGAAGAGCTACGCCGACAAAAGGCGATCGGATTTAGAATTTCAGGTCGGGGATTATGTTCTTCTGAAGGTGTCACCCTGGAAAGGGGTGATTCGGTTCCGCAAGAGGGGAAAGCTAGGACCCCATTACATTGGACCTTACAAGGTCATTGCGCGCGTGGGGAAGGTAGCTTATCGTTTAGAATTACCGGATGAGTTGAGCTTGATTCACAACACCTTCCATGTCTCCCAACTGAGGAAGTGTGTGGTGGATGAGTCAGCAGTGATTCCCCTTGAAGATATTCAGATTGACGAACGGCTTAATTATGTGTAGAAACCGATTGCCATCATCAAGAGGAAGACGAAGACCTTGCGTAACAAGGTAATTGGATTGGTGAAGGTCCAGTGGAAACACCGGAAGGGTTCTGAGTGGACTTGGGAACCCGAAGCTGAGATGCGGGAGAACTATCCAGAGCTATTCGCGGACGTAGACTTCGAGGACGAAGTCTAATTCAAGCGGGGGAGAGTTGTAAAGCCCGTATCCCGGTATGTTTTATTTTTATAAAATTAATTTGTGTTTTCCTTTAACGTTGTGGTTAACGGGATTAACGGGGCTGACCGGAAATGTTAAAAGTTGGATTTTGAGGCTTTTTGTGAAAACTCTAACTGCAGGGACCTTTGTTGTAATTATGCTAAGATTGTGCATGGATCGGCCCATAGGAAAGGACCGACCCCTCCTCTCTTTTCCTTCTCGTTTTCTTGCCACGCACACAAAGAAATAAAGCCATCCAAGAAACCCTACCCTTCTTCTTCCTTGTGTTCACGGCCGAAACCCCCCCCCCCCCTTGCCTTTCTTCGCCGCCGCCGTGATCTAGCTGTCGTCGCCGGAGAGAGTCGTAAGAGAGAGAGAAAGAGAGGACAACAGCAAGGTAACACTCTCTTCCCTTTTCTCTCCTTTTTGTTGTTTTTTCTCGTCGCCGTCGGAATCGCCGCCAAGCTCCCCTGCAGCCGCCGGAGCTGTGCGCCGCCGGCGGTGTGTGCCGCTGTGGTGGTTGTTGGCTGGGCAGCGGGGGTGTGCGCGTGTGTTGTGGGTCAGCGTGCGTGTGTGCGTTTTGGGGTGCGCTTGGCCGGAATTATAGTGCGTGAGTGCGCGGTACAGCTTTCGCCGAGGCGCCGCCGCCGTCGCCGCCGTGCCCCGCTGCCAGAAGTGGCAGTGGGTGGTGGCCGTGGTCAGACCCCAAAACCGCCCATAGGCGGAACCCTAAACCGCATGTGGATTGAACTCTAGACCGCTATTGTTAAACCAAAACCATTTTTATGATTTCATGTGATCGATATCGTTTCTGCCCGGTTTTATTTCGTTCATAACTTTTCCGTCGTAGCTCGGATTGAGGCGAAACCGGTGCCACGGTTCACATTCTGTGTCAGGCATACGTTTCCTGTTTTAGCGAAAGTCTGGTTCGGCCTCTAGCTAGGTGTAAATTAGCTGTTTTTACAGCAGGTCCGGATTTGGCAGACTCGCGTCCTGTTTTTAGAAAATTCATATTAAATCGTAGAAAAATTGTTAGAACGCGTTCGATATGTCCCTGGAACCCTAAGGCATAGAACTAGATGATTATGGAATAATAATTCTGCGTTGATGAGTTTAAGAGGAGCTAAACAGGTCCCGAACAGACCTGTAAATCTTAGAATAAAAGCTGGAACTTTTCATGAGTGAGCTTATAGTTGTGACTTTGGGCTAGGACTTCGCTTTGACGTTTGATATCACTTATTTAGGTGGAATAAGGTGAGTTGGAGTTGGCCGACTCGTTTTGCTGTTGAGGACATCTACTTTGCTTTTGAGGTGAGTTCTCTCACTGTGTAGTTAGGGATTGTATGCATGTTATGGTAGTTTGTACGTACTACTGTCCTTGTGGTGTGAACTAGTTGTTTGTGGCGCGTAATATTTGATTGGTTTAAATGCTTAGTATAAATGTGTATTACATAAATCTCGGTGGGACCGAGGAAGTGGATCGAAATATTGTTCGAACTCGGTGGGACCGGGGGCTCGGTGGGACCGAGGAAGTGGATAGAAATGTTGTGTGAACTCGGTGGGACCGAGGGCTCGGTGGGACCGAGGAGTGGGTACATAATTACTTGTATGTGTTTACTTGAATTATGTAACTGTTGTGTTGTAGCTCATGTGCGGATAGGGGTGATGTGCATATAATTACTATATGCGCATGTGATGGAATTCACTAAGCCTAGTGCTTACCCTTTTCCTATAAATGTGGTTTCAGGTACTAGTGGCTCCAAGGCGTGACGGGTATACACTGGCGCGCGTGAAGGGTTTGATATTTATGAGAATTAGACTGAACACTTAAACGATTTAATTCCGCTGTTTATCATTATGAGAATATATATTGTTAAGTTTGCAAACGAAACGGTTTTGGATATTTATTGAGGTTTCCTTTATTAAAATGCTTATTTTAAAAGTTAAAAATTTATTGTAATTTTTGGGACGTTACAATTAATGGAACAAAGAAAACGACTGTTGACTGTCAACGGTTAGTATAATCGTACGACCGGCTTAAGTCTCAGACGTCGGTCGTATGGAACTTACGACCATCGCAGAAATGTACGACCAAATATTCGATAGTAAATAACCTGCAGGACCTTGTTTTAATACAAGAATGGTCTTACATAAATGTCATATGTATTTTTCATCGACGGTCGTGAGGTGTGGGTTTTTACCCAAACAACAGGCAGAGCGACGTTTGGAACGCCTGCAGTCACATGATCAAAACATAAGTCGTAAGTCGAACGATAAACATTACACAAGAAAAACAAAGTGGTCGTACGTACCTTGAAAGAGAGCCCTACGACCTGCGACCCCATCTCATCGACCGTAACCTCCTGGAAACACCCCTGGAAGGAAGGCAATTGAAGTTTCCCCGGGTCAGGGAAGATTTTGTCACTATCTATCTCATCGCCAGCCATGAAGTCGCGCGGTAACGAAAAGTTGACCGTCATGGCACCGGCAGAGTTTTCCGTCGCCTAACTCTTCCCATGTCGACTGACGAGGGAGATGGGGCGACCATCTAAGGCCCGGCCTCCTTGACCGCCGGTACCGTTAGAGGGGCCACAATCATGATTTTTGTTCTCAGCCATTACATTTTCTGACGCTGATCTTCCTGGATCTTTGGCGAAGATCTAGAAGTTACAATCAGTGGCCCCTCTGACGGTACCGGAGGAAGACTTACAATCAGTGTTCCATCCGGCGGCGACCCAGGTCGTATCTTCCTCAAGAAGGTCCAGTTGCCGAAGACGTACCCCGCCTTCCACCCGCAGTCGTTCACCTGTGTATTCTGCACAAGCACCTGAGTACCCATGTGCTTGGAGAAAAGGCTATATCGGTGGTAGTTGTCCACCTTCACCAGGTAAGCCACCAACAAATCATCCACCGTGAATGATGACGCCCATTCAGAAGTGATCTTATCGATCACATGAATAATCCGCCAGAAATGCGGCATTGCCTGAGCTAGTGATAAGTGGTACCTACTCATGAACTCTCTGGCCAGAGGAGAGAAGGGCCATTTGCAACTGATCATGAACGGATATTCGTACAAGACGAAATAGTCATTCGGGCATTCAGACGGACGGAACTGGTCCGGCAAGTGCAGATGCAATGCTTCAGGAACGCCAGCCAACGCCCTGAAGGCATTTAGGCCTTCCTGAGTGACTATCGAACTTGCAGGCTCATTCGACATGTAAAGTTTATGGAAGAACTACGAAATATTGCTCGACTTAAAAACACTCAGAGCTTGCACGTAAAAACATCAACTATATCACTCAAAATCTCTCTGAGCGACACCTGTCATACAACGGCTCAGTGGATGGACGACAGTTGCCCACCACCTTTTCGCATGCCTCGCCCAAATGAGCGACACCTGTCATACAACGGCTCCACGCCTCATCCACGTCCTCGTGACGTCATGCGCCCCTACGTCTTATCGGTTCAAATCCGACCAAAACGGTTGGAATTCCACTGGATCCTCCCCCTGCACGACACGTGTCATCCCAAGTACTCAAATTTAAATTTTGAATTTCATTCCTAAATTCAAATTTTGGGGGCAAACTGTTTGGGTAAAAATCCATACCTCACGACCGACGACGAAAATAAACACGACATTTATGTAAGACCATTCTTGTATTAAGATAAGGTCCTGTAGGTTACTTTCGACTGCTTCTCCCGTAGTACATTTCGACGATGGTCGTAAAACTCCTACGATCGACAACTGCAACTTAAGACGGTCAACAGTCAACAGCCGTTTTTTCATTAATGCAGGTCCAAGTGCAATCATTGCCCAATGGTCGTAACGGACGAGCCATTAATGATAATTAAAGACGAAGCAGCGGTTACGACAATCATCAAGACACATTCAATGCTACCCAAAAGCTATAAAAAGGCCTGTGCAACACACATTCCAAAAGGATCATCTACGCATTCATCACTTCTCCGCGAACACAATAGAAATCATCAAAATATCAGAGCAATACTATTCACGCAAGATTACCCACAACAATAGTTTATTTCGCACGATTACCGCATTGTTTCGCATGATGCACAACACTAGTCTACGATTAAGTTTATTTCTATTTTTATTGTAATCTATTGTACTCGTAACACTTGTTAACAAAAGGATATCTCCCCTGATTGGCGATCATAGTGCACCGTCGACTTCTAGAAGTCGGCCGCGGTTTTTTACCCTCTACGGGATTTTTCGTGTCACCAAATTTCCTGTGTCTTATTTACTTTCTGTCGACGATTGTATTGTTTGTCTTGAGACCCCTTTCTTTAGTTGTTAAAGCTCCACATAGCGCATCAACCTTAATTTATCCTTTGAGTGATTTTTGGCATTAACACCGGTCAACACAATATTGTTTGAACCAGAGTTCGGAATAATCTATCTCAATGAACAGAACGAAAAGAAGTTTATCCGCTTCAGTTAAGTTGACAGATTCTGTGATGGAACGCTATTAAAGGTCAAAGACGCTTTGAAAGAAAAAATTGCCAAGGAAGAGCTGATCCCGAAGGAATTTACGGGAAGTCTTAAAGAGAATAACGCCCGAGAACCCTTGGAAACTGTTGATGACCGTATCGAGTTCCGCAAATCTATTCGAAGCTTCGAGATTCTTTTTGCCCTTCGAAAGATTTATGTTCCGAACTGGCGTGACATTGAACTTCGATTCAAAGGGGAGGATTGTTGGGAATAAATTGTATTGAATAGAATTTCATGGGTTAAAGTTGTAACTTTTCTATTTGGGCTTAATAGGAATAAATTGTATTGAATAGAATTTCTTAGCCTAATTTTGTAGGTTAATCATCCACATAACCATTGTAACCGTATATTGAATATCTCTCTGAATGGTTTATGAAATAGATGGATGACAGATTGAAATCAACTGTTCTTATTGTTATTGTTTACTGATTTCATATCGATTTCACTAATCTGGGATCCACAATACTATACATAAGAATCCTCGTTACAGTTAGCTCCAACTTCTGTAAGAAGAAGTATTGAAAAATAGGCTAACAGAAGATCTTCGATAGAGCCTCTGCCGAGACACCAAGAGCAACACTCACTTGATTATTCGACAGAAGACTTTCAGAGGACAAGGCCACAGAGCCTCTATCATCGTTGACAGAGACTCTGTGGTATGAAGACTTGAAGCTTCAAGATACTTGAAGATAAAGACAAAGACGATCGTGCCACTCACGTGCCTCTGATGTACGAAGATTTTGAAGATCGTGCGTACAACGCATGCCCTGCACATTCCACGTGTCATCCTCTGATGGGTTACAGCATTTCCAGTAGACGGCGCACTACATTAACGTTGTACCTGATTCAGTCCCACGATCATGTCTTTGTACCTTAGTACTTATTGTCTCCAACTTGTCCTCTGTAAAGTAGTATAAATAGAAGGTCTCTTCCAGACCTTTAAGAGTAACTTTTGCACGATACACACACACACCAGATTAAGGCATACTTTCTTGTATTACACACACTTACAGTGTTCTTAGTGTTCTTGAAGAATCAATAGAAAGTAATTCATTGAGCTAAACTCTTCCCTTATTACTGTTTCACTTATTTGATTCTGTGTATATTTTCTACCGAGCATTTCTCTTTTGTTCTTGTTGACTTTATTTTTATGTTGTATTCATGATTACTTTCTTAAATTATAAGAGCCCAAATTGTATTTGTGGGCTTTAGTGGCTAATGGGCTTAGGCCTTAAAACCTAAGTATTTAATGTGTAATTTGTTAGAGTTTTAGGTTAAGCCTCAAAATCTCCTAGCCTCCATTTGAAAGAGTCAGACGTTGAGAGAGAGAAATAGAGCTTCAATAGTAAGAGAATGTTCATCACTCCTATCTTGTAAACTTCTCTTTATCAGTCAATACAAAGATTATTGCTATTATTACTGTTACTTGTTGTATTTGGGATCCTACAATTGGTATCAGAGCCAAACAGATTCGAATTTGTGCTTCAATCCATTGATTTTTATCAAATTTTGAGAGATTATTGTGTTTTTGTGCAAAGTTGAGAGTTCTTCAAGTTCTTCATCTTTTTGGTTGGTTTTGGCCATTAGAGTTCTTCTACTGATTTAGAATCGTTCAAGGGTTGTTAGTAGATAATACCTGAGTGTTTTATTCCGCAAAATCAATAGGTTTGTAGCTCAGTTTGTGCATTCACTCAATTTTCAGAGTTTTAAACTTTTATTTTTCTGCACTCTGTTTTGCTTCGAAAACCCATTTTCTGTTGGTTTTTGGACAAAACTCGAACAATTAAAGTTGTCCAGAATATCCTCGTTCACCTACCTACCTAATTTAAGCTAAATCCGATAAGATTTGAAAATTTGACTCAAGTTCACAAATTCAACTTCTCACGAAGTATCTGTTAACGATCCGACATTTTTTTTAAAATTTTCAAGTAACAATATATCAAGACTAAGATTTAGTGCTGATGTTGATGCTCATTATTATTCTAAGATCAGTACTAATTTTCGCAAGATAATTCCTACTCTTGAGAAAGAACTAGAAGAAAGGAACAAGAGCATTCTTATTGATTCAGATAAGATTGCTAAGCTTGAAGAATCAGGTAAACTCGTAAACCGTGAAAATCTTGAACTGAAAAGGAATTTATCTGAGTCTAAACAAGAGAAGAAAAAAGACTTGAACTTAAATGTTTAATTGTTTCTAATCTAATTTCTAATTTTGAAAAGCTTGTAATTTGTGAAAAAAAGAACTTTGAAAATGAAAGAAAATATTTTGAAACAAGGTTTGTTAAGCTTTCTAACAAATTATATGATTTAGAAAAGACTCTTGAAAAAGAGAGGAAAGAGTCTGATCTTGAAAGAAAAGAGCTTGAGAAGAAGAAGATTGAAGGATTTCAAACAAAATGTTTGAAAGATGATTTTGAGAGAGAAAAAAAAGTTTTTAAAGCTAAAATGTCCAAATTGACAAAAAGACTCTCTTTTTGTCAACTAAGGTCATGCTGGAGAAGAGGTATAAATCTGATCTTCAAAAAATGTTTGATGAGAATTTAAAAGAAAAGGATGTTTTAGCTAAAAGGCTTAAGGAATTTGACTTAGCAAACTCTTGTGCTGATAATACAGATAATCTTGTTTTCAAAAGAGTGAAAATGGTTTGGAAAGTCAAAAGCTATACTCCTGTAAAATATGCTCTAAAGCCTTTTGTTTCTATTTCATCTCATCACTCATATAACTGTAAATGATTTAATTTTCTGTTTCAATTGAAGAACCATTTCTCTAATTCAAAATGTGTTCATAATGGGTCATTTCAAAAGGAAAATTCAAAGACCCATAGTATTAGATTTCATAGGGAGGAACCTGGCAAACCAGCAAAGACTGGCAAACCAGAGGACCTGAAGACAGCTCCAAATCGTAACAAAATAGGACCAATTTGGAAATGGGTACCAAAAGTTCTTTGATCTGTCTTGCAGGTAAATGGACTCCTTAATACATTTGTTAAGGACTCACACTTCAGTGGATAATGGACTCTTAAACACTCAGTTTAAGACTCATCCTTCAAAGGCAATTGATTTATGTGCACAACAGTACAGAACTCAGTCTTAAATCCGATTTAATAACAGCATGCTGACAGATTTGCGATGCTGTAGTAAACTGATCATATCTCACTGATCAAGACACCAATTGATGCAATTCAAAAGGACCTGAATTTAAAACACATTGGTGAACAGCTTTCGTGTTTTGAGAATTCACAGATTCGAATTTTAGAAAGGTCATATGCATCGTTGAAGTAGACAACAGTGTGCTGATACAAAGCTGTTGGACAGATCTGCGCGACTGTGGTAAATCAACCATATATTTTTCGTCCGAGCTCCAAAGGAGGTGATTCTAGATGCTCTGAAAAGATAACAAACCAATGCACACTCTTTATGTTTTGAGTTTTTGCAAACTCCAGAGTTATCATGGTCTAAATCAGTGTCAAAGTTAGTGTAACATTTCTGTTAAGCTGATGCCGAGGCGCCACCAAACCTCTGCCGGCCGCGACCAAACCTCTGCCGAGCAGCGACCAACCTCTGCCGAGCAGCGACCAACCTCTGCCGAGCCACAACCAGACCGCTGTCATGCGTTGCCAAGGCTTGCCAAACCTCTGCCGAGCCTTTGTCAAGCGTCTGTCAAGCCGTGATCATTCTTTGTCGACCACTCAGACCAACTTCTGGCGACAACACAAGATTTGGCTTAGACTTTTGTGACCACCCTCTGTGGTAATGTTGACCACAAAGCCTCTGTGAAATCTGACAGAGCCTCTGTGGACTGAACCTCTGCGACTGAACCTCAGAGCCAGTAGCCCAACTTCTTAGTACTTGCTGTCAGCTTTGCGCACCTGTCGTATTCTCAACAGAACTCCCTCCTCAAAACTGCGAATTTGATGAGTCCAGATGCGTTGGATTCCTAAGACACAGATGAACAATTTTCGTGTTTTGAGATTGATCTGAATCAGTGTTCTTCTTGGTCTGAATCTCTGCTAAAGTCAGTATACATCTGCTTGACAGAAAGTTGTGTTTCACTAAAATCATCATCAAAGCTCTGTGGTGTTTTCAGAGACTCAAAAGATCAGAAGCAGTCTTGAAGATCAAAGTTCATGCAAATCACAAAGAAGACCTCTGTCAGCACTTGATCAACCTCTGTTGACACGAGACCAGCTTCTGTCGACACGAGATCAGCCTCTGTTGGCACTGCGATCAACCTCTGTCGCACCCTCTACCAGTACCTCAGATATGGTAGTTCCGAGTTTTTACTGGTATTTCTAAACTCTGACCCCCTGCACTTTTTTTAATTTTGATTTATCAGTGCTTTTGGATATTCCTAACAAATGAGGAATCGTCAAAGATGATTACCAACACAATTAAGCTTAAATGAGATTTAATGCTCATTTTGAGGGGGAGAATGCCAATCTGACCATGTACATCCAAAGGTAAATTTCTAAATCTTTACACTCATTTTTAAAGAAGACTAACTTTAAAATGATAAAACCTTTCTAAAATGGTCAAACCACATATAGATGCTAACTGCTTTTTCTGATATAGAAGTTGGATTTTAAATGTTTTTCTGAGAATAAAATAGTCAGTATGTGGAACAATACAATCTTTAGGACAACAATTTCATGGATCATTGTGTGAGCTTTATAGTACTTCTATGGATCACTTAAACCTGTGTTTCCTACCTAAGAAGTAAACCTTGAGTGTTTTAGAGGTGAAGGGTCTACATCAAAGAGTGGGGGAGATAACTCATATGAGTTTTTCTCAATATGCTTAAGATGTAAAAATTGAAAAGAGAGGTTGGTTAGATGTGAGCTACATGATAAAAAGAAAGGGAGTGTGAGAACAGAGTCAAAAGAATTATATAACTCTGCACTAACTTTTTCTGAGTCGGGCAAGCCACATTACTGATTTATCACGATTCTTTGGTTATTATCATTGAAATAGGCAGTGAGCCCATGCCAACTCTTGACTTAACCCTGTTAGGTCATTATTGTAGCTATCAAGACAGTACTAATATCTTGTATTGTTCTTCTTAGTAGAGGCATGGACATGTCATGGCCCTACTATATAAAGAAGACTCCTTTGTTAATTCTATAACACTTGTAACAATTGTAAGCATTAGTCATTTACTCTTTCAAGATCAATATATGGATGACTTAGTTGCTCTCTAGATTCTCTCTACATTGTTCTTGATTACTTGTTAGATTATGGGTTTAATATTTTGTATTAGAGCACAAACAGGAGATTCAAGCAGATTAAGATCCAAATTGAAGATTTTGTACACTGAGATGAATATTTCGGACCATGCATATATCACTGTTCATCTGATCACTTTATATTCAGACATTGATTTTTTCTAGTTTTTGATTTCTTGGATCAATTCTTGGCATCACTGAACTCGAAATTGATTTCTGAACAACTTTAATTCTTGGATCATCATCAATTACTGCACAGAATCATTAGATTTGATAATTTTTCATCACTTTTGTTCGAAAACCCTATTTTACCGATTTTGGATCAAAATTCGATTAAATCGATCGAATTAAGATCTGTGATTAACTAGAAAAGTGTGCGACAGTTGATTTCGAAAAAATCTGTGCAAATCTCGATTTAATTGATCAAGAATCGAAGAAATTATGGCTGAATCAGTGGTTTTTTGGATAAAGTGAGGGTTTCGGATTGTTCTTGAGGGTTTCGGATTGTTCATACGGATTTCGAACTATTCAAGTTTTTCGAAGTGTTCAAGTGATGGTTTCGAATCCAGTTAAGTCCGAAATCTGTGGTTTTGCACCTTGTTAGGTTCGAATTCTTGAGGTTTCGAACATAGTTATGTCCGAATTCTGGTGGTTTCGGATTTGTATTCATTAGTTGTAAGTTTGATTTTGTACAAGTGTTGGTTTCGTACCATGTTAGGTTCGAATTCCGTGGTTCCGCACCCATCTACGTCCGAATTCTGAGGTGAAGTTTGCAATTGGATTCGAATTTGTCTAAGTGTTGATTTCGCACCAAGCTAAGTCCGAATTCAGGGATTTCGTACTTAGTTGCATTCGAATTCCTTGGTTTCGCACCGTACTACATTCGAAATCTGAAGATTTCGCACCGTATAGCATCCGAAATCTGAAGGTTTTGCACCATATTGCATTCTAATTCTGTTGGTTTCGGACACTTGTGTTGAAATTTTTGAACAGTTTATTCTAAGTGTAATTTATGTTACACTTACTGCTTGATCTTCTGAACGATCATTTTCTAGCTATTTGAAAAGATGTCGAGAGATTTACTGAGTATGGGATCAAAGAGCAAGCCTCCAGTTCTTCAAGCTGAAGAGTATTCTCAATGGAAAAAGGGAATGACTCAATTTCTGAATCATCAAAACAGAGAACTCGTCTGTCTATTCAAAATGGTCCTTACAAAGCATACATAGATATTGGTGGTATTGCTGAAACTGCTACAAGTCAGTATGTTCCTCCAAGAAGAGTTGAAAAGAATACAGATATTACAATGAAGCTGACAAGGCTAAAGTTGAAATTGATGAGTTAGCTTTGACATACCTGACCAGGCCATCCCAAATGATATCTACAATCGAGTAGATAGTCGTAATACAGCTAAGGAAATATGGGATGAGTTAGAAAGGCAGTTTGAGGGATCATCAAAATCCATGAAGACCAAAAAGAATCAAAGCATCAATGCTTATGAAGGGTTTAAGGAAAAAGAAGGCGAATCATTGAAAGAGACCTACAATCGCTACAACATCATCCTTAATGATTTTAGAAGAAATGGAGTCGACAAATCAGAATCGGAGATAAACTACAAGTTTATCAAGAATCTTCTACCAGAATGGGACTCATATTCTATTCAGCTCCAAATGTCTAGGGATATGGATGAAGAAAAGTTGACCGACATTTTCAGTATTCTTAGTCAACACGAAGATAAAGTAAAAGCAGTTAAGGAAAAGGATAAAAAGGTCGAAGGGTCTTTAGCCCTTCTGAGTGAACATAGGAAGATTGGATCTGTGAAAACAAAAGCTTTGATTTCTGGGATAAGCAAGAAAAAGATGAGTTCTGATGATGATTACAGTAGCAGTTCTGGAGATGATATGGAGGAAATAGCTGAAAAGTTGGCTTTGTTAACAAACAATTTTCAAAACAGGTTTGGCAAAAAGAAGTTTTATTCAAAAACCAGACTTGATTTGAACAAAACTAACAGATATAAAATATTTGAGAAAAGGAATGAGAAAAAGTAGGAAGAGAAAGAAGAGAAAGAGGAGATAGAGGAGAAAGAGGAGAAAGTTGTGAGAAAGGAGAGGGAGGAAAAGAAGGATAGAGATGACCGAAATTGTTTCAACTGCGGAAAACCAGGTCATTTTGCCAGAGACTGTAGGCAAAAGAAGGTCAAGGATTCTGAATATTATCAGCGTAAGGCATATCTAGCAAAAGCCAAAGAAAGTGGAAAGCCTGTCAATGCTGAAGAGGAAATTTGGCTTTTGGGTTCTTCTAATGATGAAGAAGTGCATTTTACTGAAGTAAAGCACAGTCTGATGGCAAAACTGAATGAAGAAGACCAGGAATCCGAGGTATCATTTCTACATCCTTCCAATAATTCTGATAATAATGATTCGGAAACTGGAGATGATAGATATGAAGAAATGCAAATCGTGATCACATTCAAAAAGTCAATATTGATTTTAAAATTTTAGGGGGAGAATGTTAGGACACTATAGTTGTCCTTAATATTAGAAAGTTTTGTAAAGCAATAGCTGTATTAAAGGGCTTATGCTTAACTGTTGTAACAAGTGAGGAAGACTATAAATAGGACTTTACATGTAATATTGTAAAGTGTGAATTCATAATACAAGATGTAGACATTAAATCTCTTTGTGTTCTCTCTAGGTTAGTTTTACTTTTCTAATAATGTTCTTCATCATTTTGTTCTTATATCTTGGATTGTATGAAGATCATGGACCTAACATGTGGTATTAGAGCCAAATCGAAGAATTTTTCATCGATACGATCATCGGATCTCATCAATTCAAGTGTTTTTAGCCCTATTTTGCTCAGATTTCGGATCCTTATGTTGTTTGTTCGAAATAAATGTCGAACTCACTTTTTGGATCAAAACACTATCAAATTGATCGAATTATGACTTCTGATCAACTAGAAATCTGTTCATCATCATTTTTTGAATCTGTCTGTGCAAGAATCACTGAAATTGGTCAAGAATTGAAGAAGTTATGATGATTTTAGTGATTTTTGGATGCTGTTGCTGGGTTTCGGATCATTCATCATGGTTTCGGAACATTCATCATGGTTTCGGATGATTCCTAGATGGTTTCGGATCCTTCATCAATTACTGTTGGTTTCGGATCACTCATTGATTACTGTTGCTTTCGAATGCTACTGTGGATTTCGAATCATTCATATAATGATTTTTTATGTTTAAATGGATTCAAATTGTTTAGAGTGATGGTTTCGGATCATGTGAAGTTCGAAATGTTGCTGAATTTGGTCATCTTAGTTCTGAGGTTTTGGAATGTGCTTACACCTAAAAATTCAACAATATGGATGATTTCGCATCTCTCTATTCCTATCTCTAAATGGTTTCGGATTCCATTTATTCCAATATGGCATGGTTTCGCACTTGCCTTGGAACGAATTTCTTTAGTTTCGTATCCTTATGATTCGACTTCTACTGGTTTCGCATCCAACACGATCCGACTTCCGTGGTTTCGGACCCTTCTTCATCCGAATCCCATGGTTTCGCACCTTTCATGATACGAATCCCATGGTTTCGCACCCAACATGATACGAAATCCATGGTTTCGCACCCAACATGATACGAATCCCCATGGTTTCGCACCCTTCTTGGTACGGATTCCATGGTTTCGCACCCTTATTGATCTGAATCCTTATGGTTTCACATCCTCTTGCATCCGAATTGATGGTTTCGGATCCAAGAAACTTATGTGAAAAATATTTCTTATTAAAAAAAAATATTTCTTGCACCCGGTTAGCGGAACCCCCGTTCTAAGTCTCAGGAGGGGGACATAGTTCATGGATTTTAGCATAACGCGTGTGTGACATCATTCTGATTTTCAGCTTGCCACATACATCTAGCAACTGTCAAAGTTTAAAAGGGCTCTAGTCTTTCAAGATTTTCAGAAGTTGATTGTTGGAGTTCAGTCTTTGATTGGATTGGAAGAGACGCTTGAGTATTTGCAATCATTATTCTGAAGTGTTCTTGACGATGCTAGACCTTTGAGTGCTCTTAATCATTTTTCTGACCTGATCAATCAGAATTGTGAGTGCTTGCAATCATTGTTCTGGTGCTTTGGTTGTGATTCAGACTTTTGAGTGCTTATAATCATCGAACTATTTCTTGAAGATTGAAGTTCTGGATTCTCTTCATTCTGTGGTTTGAAGTATCTTGAAGATGAGCATTTCTCTACAGTTGCTGAACAATGTTATTTAACAAACCCCACTAGCTACTCATTTTTTCTCAACAAAGAAATATTTCATTTTCCACGGGGAAGCAGCATATATGCTATCTGATCTTTATTTGGAAGGTTGGATATTGAAAAGAAGGAAATATGCCCCACCTTCACACTTCATTCATGCACATTGAGTCTGTGGAAACCTGTTATGTCCAAACAAGTTTACACACCTTTGAGCCCAACATATCATATACATTTTCTTCCACACAATATCACGAATCTTTGTGATTCCCCATGCATATCTATGTGATATTGCCAGAACAGTTTGAGAAGTTTAATTTTTATAATTTTACTTCTATGATAACTGGAAGTCCTATCAGAGCTTCATATTTGTCAACTCTGGACATAGGCCACACAATTATTTTAATTGTCGTGATAACAATTGCTATTTGCTTTTATGTTAGATGATTACTCCTGGTTACTTGTTCTTTAATGCAGATTATCATGAGTCGAATTTGTTCGCTACTCTTCATCTCCTAGCTGTTTATCTACCATCGGTTATTACTCAAACTGGTTATACAAGCTTCTGCACATCAAATCGTTCTCTGATTGTTTGAGTTTATTCTTTGGGAGACAACCGAGATCAAAAAGGTAAAACAACAGTCAAGGTGGAGTATGCAACGATCAAGGGGGAGTTAAAGAGGGAATTGAAGCAACTGACTTTGTGGAAGATCGGGCTATTTTTAATCTTGGATACAAAGGGGGAGATTGTTGACTTTATTTTTATGTTATATTCAAGATTACTTGCTTATATTATAAAAGCCCAAATTGTATTTGTGGGCTTTAGTGGCTAATGGGCTTAGGCCTTAAAACCTAAGTATTTAATGTGTAATTTGTTAGAGTTTTAGGTTAAGCCTCAAAATCTCCTAGCCTCCATTTGAAAGAGTCAGACGTTGAGAGAGAGAGAGAGCTTCAATAGTAAGAGAATGTTCATCACTCCTATCTTGTAAACTTCTCTTTATCAGTCAATACAAAGATTATTGCTATTATTATTGTTACTTGTTGTATTTGGGATCCTACAGTTCTTTTAAAATGCTTCCGCAATATATATTTGTTCGAACTATTGAGATAAATATCATTGTTGAGTCTTATTGTGGGATCAACAATTGGTATCAGAGAAAACTTTGATTTTCAATATCAAAGGATCCACTCTAACAATGATCTCGACTCATTTTGGTAGATTTTTGGACTGATTTTAACCTGTTTTTCACTCATTTCAAACAGCCCCTGTTTTTCTACTATTTTTGACTTGTTCGACTCTAGTAAATTAATAGGCACTGTTTCTTCGGTTAAATCTTTCCATTTAAGTGCATTGTTCAAGCTTTTGAAGCCCTAAACTCATTTCAACAAGTCTGTCCTATCATCTGAAGAACATATCTTCATAATCTGTTTTCTGATATTTTTCAAAACTGCACAAAAATGGCGAATGCTGTCAATTTCTTCACTGATGGTTCTTTAACCAAGCCCCCAACTCTGCTCAGAGATGAATACCCTAGGTGGAAAATACGAGTGATTCACTTCTTTGAGGGCTCTGACAGAGAACTACTCAAATATTTCCGCAATCCTCCTTATGTACCCATGGTCACAGTACCAAGAGTACCCGCCACAGATGACACTCCAGAGGTTCCTGCGTATGAGAAACCAAAGGCGATGGACAAATGGTCTGTAACAGACTGGGAGAAATATGAACTTGCATAGAAGGCCAAGCGACTTCTGATAATGGCCATTCCAAATGACCTTTTTCAGTCTTTGGATGCATGTGAATCTACCTACGATCTATGGATTTCGAATGAGAAAAACAGTTAGAAGGTGGAGCTAAGACACGGAAGAACCGAAGGGCTCAATGTATCAATGAGTATTATGCTTTCAAATCTCTGCAGACAGAGTCTCTGCAGTCTACCTACAACAGATTCAACTCGCTGATCAACAAGTGCAAGAAGTTCGGGATCCACAGAACCTCTGAGGAGAACAACGTTATGTTCCTCAAAAGCCTAAATGACGAATGGCTCCAGTTGTCTATGTCCCTGCAAACAAATCAGGACTTAGACACCTGGACTTTGTCGGATCTCTCGGAACATTGGTTGCACAAGAACCTCAGATTGCTCAGTCGAAAGCCCAGACGAGTGGACCCCTTGCACTAGTTGGAAAGGCTACAGAAGCAAAGGAAAATCCCAAGAAGGAGAAAGTTGTGGAAGAGAAGAAGGAGAAAAAAAGAACGTGCTAGTAATAGACAGTGAGGAAGAAGAGCTTATAGATGAAGAGGAGGCAACTATGGCCTCGATAGCCAAATCTTTGGCTCTGTTGACAAGAGAGTTTGGTAGCAGAGGTTACCGGAAGAAGACTAGGTATGAACGAGATGGAAGAGACGACCAGGGTGGAAAGTATGAGCAGAGGAATCAAGGAAGAGAAGATTCAAATGATCAGCAGAAGGCAAATGACAGAGGTGGTGATCACCAGCAGAGACATGGTGACCGAGCTGGAAATGGACCACAGAACCAGGGATGCTTTAACTGTGGTAAGCCAGGCCACTATGCAGCAGACTGTAGGAGCAAACCCAATCGCCCACAGAGAGACTCTGCTTTCTATAAAAAGAAGGCAGAGTACTACGCTCAGAAGTTGCTCATGGTGGAGCAAGAAAACTGTCTGTCCGACGAATCTTCTGACGAAGGTGAGAAGAAGAACGCCATGTTATGTGGGATGGCAGAAGTCAGCTCCTCAGATTCTGATAGTGAGGTATCTACTTCTGACTCTTACTCTAATGAAACTGAAGCTAATCTGCTTAAACTAACAGAAGATTACACTGAACTTAAAAAGACTTGTGCTGATATTCAGAAAAAGCTTGCATTCTTTTAGAGAGAAGCCAGACTTCTCACTCAAGAAAAGGCAAAAAAATATCTTTAGAAAAGGAAGAGATTGAAACTAATTGGCATAAAAATCTAAATCCTTTAAAAGAAAATATTTCAGAACTCAACTCTGCCTTAAAAGCTAAATCACAAGAACTTATGGATATTGAGAGTGATAGAATGAAGATTCTTGCTCTTAAAATCTTCTTTCAAAGAGAAAGAGAAGTCCTTCATCAAGACCTACTCAGCAGAGACCTTCTGATCAGAAAATATCATGATGTACAGAAGGTATACGAAAAAGTAAATATACAAATAGGAAGAAGGGGAATTGGCTTCTGTGATATAGATCCCTATACTGGAACCAAAAGAGACAAGTCCATGTCTTCTCTGTTTTGTATTGGATGTACAAGAAAACCAGGTTTTCCAAATCTACTCTCTGTAAGCAAAAGGCAGAAAATCTCGGGGGAACCTCACAAGAGAAAACCTCTGAAGATGATAAATGTGTGGTATCAAAACACAGATTTGTCACCTCCAGCCTCTGTTAAAAGAGACTCCAAACCAAAGAAATATCTGAAAACTCAGGATCAGATTGGAATCTTCAAGTTTGGTGACCCTGAGACTCAGACCCAGGTTGCCTTTGTCTGCACTATAGACTCTGAAAAGAAACTATCGGCAGAGGCACCTGAGTTCATACCTGTTTCTTCAGAAGAAAACTTGCAACACATTTCTAAAAACGAGTTGATGGAGATCGGTAAAAACAACCTTTATGAAAATCTTGGTACACCCTCTGTCAAACAAAATCTCAGTGAGAAAATCTTGATGAATACTTCTGTTGACTTGGAAGATATTTCCAAAAGAAAGGAAGAAAGTGAGTATGGCACATGCTAAGAAAGTCTTGCCTCTAGCGACAGAGGCCTCTGTGACTCAACATCTGTATACGAGGATGATTCATCCTGTGACGAATCAGAGACTGACTCAATCGAGTCAGAGATAGTTCTTGTGAATCAGAGGGATTTAAACTTCCCTCTGGAATTCTTAACAGAACCATTCCTCCAAATGAGAAAATCACAAGTGTTCCTATCTGTCCGGACTTTTTGGACATGTGTATACAGGCAAAAACCTCTCTAGAACTTGATAAGATCAAACAACAAAAAGAAAAGTCCTTTCAATGTTCAAAGGATCCAAAATCTTTTAGGCCATTTCAAGAAAAATTAATGTGGCAACAAAAAGGTAAATGGGTGGAAAATAACAAGTCTTTCTCTTCTGTGACAGTGTAAAAGACAGAAGTTCACCACAGAGGATGGGCACACAAGAAGGCTACTCCCAAGAGATAATTTTCAAAACATCAATCTAGCCTAGATAGGTCTTCATGTAATAGGAAGTCTAGTGCTAGGAAAGATTGTAATAATAAAGCCTCTGTGCCCATATTCAGTGATTTTAATGAAAAGTTTAATCAAATTTCTTCGCATATCAATTATTGTCATTGCTTTGATCTTATGTATCAACTGAACCAACACTTCTCAAGCCCTCACTGTTTCCTCTCTAGACCCAAAAAGAATGCAAAATTCAAGGGTAAGAAGAAACAAGATGGTTCTTCGAAAGAAGCTAATCCCAAACCTAAGGATGCTAAGGCAACCTTAAAGACCCCTAACAAACCTGGACCCATTTGGAAATGGGTACCTAAAAATCTCTGATTGTGTTGCAGAAGCAGTATGTGCCGATATGGTACCTAGACTCCGGGTGCTCAAGGCACATGACTGGCGACAGAGGTCTACTATCCTCATATAAAGACAAACTTGGAGGAGGATCAGTTACCTTTAGAGATAATAAGAAGGGGTATATAAAAGGCTATGGAGTCATCAAGAAAGAAAATATAACCATATGCAAAGTTACATATGTGGATGGCCTTAAGCACAATCTTCTCAGTGTTAGCCAACTTTGTGATACGGGTTTCGATGTTATGTTCAAAAGAATATTTTGCTCTCTGCAAGGGGAAGATATAGGCGTAGAACTTCTGCGCGCTGAAACAAAAGGTGATCTATACCTTATGAACTTCAGTGTCAAGAACAAAAAGGACAAGCTCTGTCTTGTCACGTGCAAGAACGAAGAAGCTTGGTTATGGCATAACAGGTTCTGCCATCTAAAATTTCATACTCTAGATAAGCTTGTCAAACTTGATATTGTTAAAGGTCTTCCTAATGTCAAATTTAGCAAAGATCATTTGTGTTCTTCTTGCGAAATGGGAAAACTCAAGAGAGCTTCCCATGAAGGCAAGACTAATGTGTCATGCCCTAGGCCTCTGTACATGCTTCATGTTGACCTATGCGGTGCCATTGCAACACAGAGTCTAGGTGGCAAGAAGTATATGCTAGTGTTGATTGATGAATATTCAAGATATACTTGGGTGGAATTTTTCCGAAAGAAATCAGATGTTCCAAACATTCTGATTAATCTAATGAAAAGAATCCAAGTTCTTTATGAGTGCAGGATTCAAAAGTTAAGAAGCGACAATGGCACATAATTCAAAAACTCTATCATTGAAGTTTACCTTACAGAAGAAGGCATCTCGCAGAACTTCTCTGCTGTACGTACCCCACAACAGAACGGCGTGGTCAAACGCAAAAATCACACGCTTGTGGAGGTTGCAAGAACAATGCTGACAGCATCTTGGTTGCCCACATCTTTCTGGGCAGAAGCTGTGTCAACTGCTTGTTTCACCTAGAATCGATCAACAATAGTGAAGAGACACATCAAAACACCATACCATTTGATCAACCAAAGGCGACCAAATATCAAGTTCTTCCATGTCTTTGGATGCAAGTGCTTTGTCCTCAACGACAAAGAAGCTAGATGAAAGTTTGATGTGAAGGCAGATGAAGGCAAGTTCATCGGGTACTCTGCCACTTCTAAGGCCTACAGAGTTTATCTTCTGCGGACCCGATCAATTGTGGAGAGTATCAATGTCTCTTTTGACGATTCTTTTCAAAAGACTTCTGAACAAATCAGTTCGGAACTCGGACTGAAAAAGGAGTCCTCTGGCATTTCGAAGACAAGAGAAGCATAACTAAATCTGTTGTTTGAAGAAATGTTCCATGATGATATTGATCCCTCTGTTGGAGCCACCAGAGCCTCTGGAGAAACATCTTCTGTCTACCAGACTGATTCTGGTATATCTCTGACTGGTCCTTCAATTACTTCACCCTCTTCCATTAATTGGGCAGATGCAAGTGTCGAAGGGGAGCAAGCAGAAGATGATGCAAGCAAGAATACCACTACATATGCACTGGATATACCGACTCCAGTTACAACAGAGGAAGCAATACCATTGGAGAATGAGGATTCAGTCCCAATATCCTCAGAGGAATCAATCCCAACTCTTATCAAAATACCACAATAAGCTGAAACACCTTGCTCAAGCACAGAAGTACCATCGACAACAGAGGTTGCACCAGAACCATCGTGTGCAACCACAGAAGTTCAACTGAATGATGCAAATGACCATCTCCCCAGGATGACCAAATGGACAAAAAGTCATCCTCAGAGACAAATAATCGACGATCCTTCTGAAAAAGTCAAGACATGATCAACCACTGCTAATTTTTGTTTCTTTACAAACTTTATTAGTGTGATCGAGCCAAAACAAGTTTCTGAAGCCCTAGATGATCCAAACTGGGTAGAAGCAATGCAAGAAGAGCTTCTCCAGTTCGATAGAAACAAAGTATGGACCTTAGTTCCTCTGCCAAGAGGGAAACAAGCTATAGGGACAAAATGGGTCTTTAGAAACAAGAAGGACGATGATGGGGTGGTCATCAGAAACAAGGCGAGATTGGTGGCCAAGGGATACTGCCAAGCAGAAGGAATAGATTACGATGAGACCTTTGCCCATATTGCACGACTCGAAGCGATAAGGATCTTTTTAGCCTTCGCAGCCCACAGAGGGTTTAAGGTTTTTCAAATGGATGTCAAATCCGCCTTTCTGAATGGACAGATTCAAGAGGAAGTATACGTCCAACAGCCACCAGGGTTCGAAAGTGCTAAATACACAAACCACATCTATTACCTTGATAAAGCGCTGTATGGACTGAAACAGGCTCCAAGAGCATGGTACGAACGCCTTTCAACCTTTCTCCTTGGTAATGATTTCGAAAGAGGTACCACAGACACTACATTGCTTTATAAAAGAAAAGCTGAGGAGATTCTGCTTGTGCAGATATATATGGACGATATTATATTTGGCTCTACCAATGCACAACATTGCACTGATTTTGAGAAACTCATGCAGAGCGAGTTTGAAATGAGTATGATGGGAGAATTAAACTTCTTCCTAGGACTCCAAGTCAAACAATCATCAGAGGGAATTTTTATAAATCAAGTAAAATATGTCTCTGACATTCTTTCCAAGTTCAAACTCTCTGCTGCCTCTGTCATGAAGACCCCCATGGCCACTGGATCTAAGTTACACTCAGATCTAGGAGGAAAGTCTGTAGAGTGCAAGCTCTACAGAGGCAAGATTGGGTTTCTTTTATACTTAACAACCAGTAGACCATATATAATGTACGCCACATATCTCTGTGCAAGATATCAAGCTAACCCTAAGGAATCCCACATACTTGCTGTAAAGAGGGTCTTTAGATACCTAAAGGGAACCAAGAATCTTGGCCACTGGTATCCAAAGAACTCTGGCTTTGATCTCATGGCTTATACAGATTCAGACTACGGAGGATGTAAGCTTGACCGAAAGAGTACCTATGGGAGTTGCCAATTCCTAGGTGGTAAGTTAGTCAGCTGGACTTCAAAGAAGCAGAATTGTGTGTCCACATCTACAGCAGAAGCCAAATACGTTGCTGCTGCTAGCTGTTGCTCCCAGGTTCTGTGGATGCGAACTCATCTAAAGGACTATGGTTTTGTCATTCAGAAGATCCCCATCCTCTGTGACTCAAAGAGTGCCATTGCGATCTCTGCCAATCCCGTGCAGCACTCCAAAACAAAGCATATAGATATTCAGTACCACTTTCTGAAGCATCACGTTGAACAAGGCTCAATAGAGATGTACTTTGTGTCAACATAATTTCAGCTTGCGGACTTATTCACCAAGGCACTCGATGAGAAAAGATTCCTTTTCTTGGTGGGTAAGTTAGGTATGCTAAACATGAGTTGATCCCTCTGTAAGTGAGACTTAATCTTCTTGTAAATATGTGTATATTTCAATCTTTAAGTATGTAAATTCTTTATCATTAAAAGTTCTATAACCGACAGAGCTTCTGTGAAATTGCTCAGAGCCTCTGTCAATTTCGACAAAACCTCTGGTGCGTTTGACCTATGTTCTATGCTTTACTTATCACATCTGATCCAAGCATAGGTCAAGGGGGAGCAGAAGGAGAACTTGAATGATCTACAGAGGTTAATTATTCAAGGGGAGCCAAAGAGGAGTATTGGTCAAACAAATCCACAGAAGTCAGGGACTATGCCGAGCAAAGGAGAATCAAAAAGTGAGTATCTCGCACAAAACCTTTTTCCAAAACAGTTTTCTGGGACACAAATTTCCAAATATGTCCTAGACACACAGTTTAAAACAGTCAAAACTTTTGGATGATCAAAAAGGTTTATGAGCTTTCTGTTATTAGAAATTTTCGGTCATAGAGCCTCTGTAAGCCAGAACCTCTGTGACTGCAAATTTTGTTCGGAAACTCTATCGATCACTTCCACTGTCATTTCAAGTGTTTTTAGTAAAGGTACAAGCACAGAGAAAATGGATGAAGACTTCAGATCACAGAGCTCTTTTCACAATAGAGCTTCTGTCGATTTGACACTTATGCACATAAACAGGTTCTGTAAGTGCGGGTTATTTACCACAGTAACAGTCATCTGGGTTTAGAGACGCCCATGCGCCTAGCATTAATGGTTTCCATACGACGTCTCATCGTGCTCTGACACTTCTGACGTGGCACGCCTCTATTGGTCGTGTCAGTCAAACGACCGTATAGAAGCGTTGCCCACAACTGTACAAACTCAAGTGTAGACCCCAAATTACATTAAATTCACTTTTACTGATGGAATTCTATCCGTTTCTACCCCCAGCTATAAAACCCCATTCACACTTCTTCTTCATCCTTTACGAATTTCTCTCCTCATCATCTCCGACGAACCTTGCAAAACCTGCAACTTCTTCATATTCTACTTCTTTATTCAAAGAAATCATCCATGGCAACCTCCAACTCTCCGACGAACTCCCCTGCTCAGGCTGAGCATTCTCAACATCCTTCTCCAGCAAGAAACCTTGAGCAAGAACACAGTGGTAACTTAGTGGACTTTGCTCTGACGACCCGCCTACAAAAGTTTTTGGACCATGACCAGTTCGAAAATATCCTTCCCCTTAAACCCAATAACCACTATCTTGTTCCCTCAAGAACTGCTTTTGGGGACGAACATTATGTATTGTTAAACATCCTGGAAAACCACCCCTTAAACACACTGCTAACCAAGAATGTCACAAAGATCCCTGCCAGATAACTGAACCAGTTCTGGCAGAGCTGCTATTACAACGAAGAGAACATACAAATCACCGGTTATATATCCAAACCAGACAGATCAGAGAACATTGAACTAAAGTTCAATAGAACCATGCTCACCCTGGAGTTTGACCTACCCACCAGAGGACTTCTGGGCATCAAGGATTACGCAGAGACCCCTTCAGACAGAGAGCTCTGCGACTTCGCAGAGATGCTAGGCTATAACACCCATCTTACCAAATGCAACGAATTCAAGAGGAATCGCTTCCCTCCTCTGTGGAACACACTATTCTCCATCCTTAACAGATGTCTGACTGTGAAGGTGGGCAGCCCTAACCAAACCTTTCATCAGATACTGGAAATCATGTACGGGGTGTACTATGATTTGCCTCTGACTATGCCACACTCATGTTGCAGGAGCTCGTTAATACCATTAACCACTGAATCTCCATGCAGAAGGCAAAGGGGCCCAAAAGCAAAGAACTCCCTGCTCTGCAATTCCAGATGACCCTAGGAGTAATTCTAGAACCTATGCTTATACTGGAAGAATGGCCAATGAAGGGCCAGTTGTAAAAACCTACCCTCTGACCAAAATGACCCCTACTAGGCACGTAGACGGATACCAGTTCTGCAGGCCTCTTCCATCCAAACTACTGATGTATGCTACAGATGAAGACCTTAGGTTATCTTACATACGCGATCACAGAACTAAAAAACCGAGTCCGGTGACACTCCCGCGTCTAGGAGCCCCTGTAGGATCTCATGTAGTAGAAAGAATGGGTGACGAGGAGTGGGAAGCAGCCTTAACAAAGCATGAGCAGAGACAAGAAAAGTTCCGACTTCTGAGAAGCAAGATTGGAACTTTTGTATCCAAGAGTAAAACCACTGCAACCCCCTCTACAACACAGAAGGCTTCCAAAGCCAAGAAAACAACAGAGGGCACCTCTGCCAGTATTGAACCTCCCCAACAATCACAACGATGGTTGGATCCTCTGCACCCCTCCTCCTAATGAAAAGAAAAGGAAAAGAAAAACCAAAAATTCTGAGGAAGGAGCCCCAAAACCCAAACGAAAGAATGCTAGGAAGCCCAAAACCCCTTTGCAGAGCACCGCAGAGGAAGCAGAAACAGAAACTGCAGCAGCACAAATCCAAGGCAAACCTTTGCGATCTCCCATGCCTATTAAATACGCAGAGGGAACTGACTTCTCTGCATTTCTTGAGCGACCAGATATTGCCACCACCTTGTATACTTCTGGTTGGGTACTAGAAGACCTCATAGATTGGATAACTACAAACCCCAACGTAATTGTCTCAAAAGTTGACTCTGATCTAGAGGAACATGATAGAACCCCTGAGGGTATTCAGGCAAACACCCCAGAAGGACCTATGAACCCAAAACTCTATGCCTCTCCTCCCAGCCACGACTGACAACTAAAGAGCACAGAGGAAATTTTAGAAGCCGAAGGTACTTGGGTAGGAATAGAGTCTAGGTTAGAATCTCCTGTATTAGGGTGCATGACAGAGGAAGAAAGTTAAAAGGATGCCGAAGAGCGAATAGGCACACAACCATAACCCCCTCCCAGTGCAACACACATATCTAACTCTGCCAGTCTAGTGGCAGAAGGAGCTATTGAAAAAGAGTAGCACAGCTCAATCCCATCCCCATCTAACCGGACAGAGGAACCTTTATCCTCCTATGTGCCACTTATATCCGGGGAAACCATTCAGAGGGAGTCCTCTCAAAAGGACTCTCCTCTTATTCGTGATCCTTCGCCCCTGATCACATCTGCAATCCGAATAGAGGAATTTGTTTCCTCTGCCACGCACACTACAATAGGACCAAACAGCTCTTTAGAGGAGCTTAGAATGCACGATGGCGAATGGACTCTAGACAAGTCCCCGAGCAAACTCAGAGATACTGCTATCCCCACCTCTGAAGTGGATTAGCATCAGGTCTCTGAAAGAACCTTTGTAGAGTCTGAGGCCCAAAAAGCCTCTGCTCTAGGATCAAAGGGAAGTCCTTTCGTCCTCAACATCAAAACAGGGACGAAAGAAGGCGTCCAAGGAACAAGTGGCACTCACTCTGGGGAAGAATGTGTTCCCCCAGAGGTTACACCCGGTCCATATGTCGCAACGGATGAGTTCCAAACCCTTGTCACCTCTATGACCACCTCGTTGAAAGAGTTGAAAAGCTCTTTCGATGCTCTTGCAGAGTCCACCAACAGGGTCCTAAACGAATTGACCCCCAAAGTTGACCATCTATCAATTGAGGTGAAGAATGCCAGCACGATGATGAAAAATGTTGCCACAACCTCTGCCGCCATAAAAACATCTGCACTTGAAGCTTCTGTTAAAGAACTCACCGAACAGCTAAAGAAGGCACGACAAGTGGCCACATATCTCTCAACTCAAACTCCTGCTTCTACGGGCCTTACACCAGAAGATCTCAAAAAGGCCCTAGAACAAGTCCAAGGACAGACTACAAGAGAAACTCAAGTCATGAAGCCCTCTGACTACATGACCGGAGCCTAAATTACCGATCTTGGCCAGGGGATACTGAACGAGATGACATAGTTCATCAAGGCCTTCCCCACCGCAAATGCCAAGTATGTGAAAGACTTCCAGGCTAGCGTGGGAAAGCTGAGATTTAACTCAGAAGCTGAGGTTGCCTATCTGCTCGGAGTATGTGATGACCTCTGCGCTAAAATGATAGCTGCAGGGGCCACTCAACCAAAGAAACCATCATCCACATGCCGGGCAGAAGGCACTTCGGACAGAGGACATGATGAGTCTGATGATGATTCAGGTGGATCATCAGATCATTCTGAGGGGAAGAATAGAGCTAGAAGAGTCAACAGAGGGTTACCAGCACCACCATTATCTGCAGAACCATTAACCCAAATACCATCTTCCCAAGGAACCCAACAGAAGACCACAGAGGAAACACCCACCTCTGTGGAAACAATCCAAATAACTGAAAATTTACCATCACCCACTCCCAAACCAACAGAAGAAATCCAAATCCTAACATCAACCTCTGAAGAGAACCTCCCTTCCCCAACACCAAAACCAAGAACTGAAGAAACCCAACTACCATCCCCAATACCAGAAGCAGAACAGATAAAGTCACCATCCCCCACCTCCACAGAAGCTCAACCAAAACCCAAAACTAACCCAAAAACCAAATCCATTGCCTACAAATCAAGGAGATATCTACAGAAGCCAAAGCCAACAACAAAGGAAGTCCTCCAACAGCTAAAGTAGAAACCTCTTCTAAGAGAACTGCACAGAGCAACTGAAAGGCACGAGACCACAGTTACACATAGAATCTGCAGAGCCAATGGCGAAACAATAGATCAACTGGATTTCTATCCTACACCATCACCAACCAAACCCACAGAAGAACCCCCAACCAAAACCAAAACCCCATCTCCAACAAAACCAACAACAGAAGAACCCCCAACCAAAACCAAAACCCCATCTCCAACAAAACCAACAATAGAGGCACCCCCAACAAAAACCTCAGAAGCTCAACCGCCAAAACCAACAGAGGAAACCACAACCAAACTCATGGCAAAAGACAAGGGGAAGGGTATAGCGACAGAAGAACCGAAACACAGGAAACCAAGGCATCAACCGTCTGCGAAACTGCTAAAGAGCTCCTTTGATGCCTTTGTCACTCCAAAGCCAGAAGAAGAAGATTGGGCCTTCGGAATTCCTCCTCTGTCAGCCAACCTAATTCTAGATCAAAAGGTGAAACAAACAGAAGACCGAGTGGCCAAACTTATCAGCAACTTGGAGGCTCTGCGAAAACCTATGCCTCCACCCTCTGTACCTCAAAGACAAATGGAAGAGGTGGTGTATAAGTACCTCTACAGTAGAGCCGTCAATCATCCTCTGCCACAGCCGATATTGAAACATGATATGCTTCAGCAGATGCGAGAAGACTGTTAGATCTGAAGTTTTGTCAATAAACACAAGTGTTGGCTTCTGAGCAGAAGACTCAGAGTTCTGAGTAAGAGACTCAGAACTTCTGATAAAGAATCTTGAGAAGATTACCAAGTGTGAATGTCTGAACTGAAGGGTCAGAGTTCTGAGTAGGAGACTCAGAAATTCTGAAGGCAAAGATGAAAATATCCAAGTACTTGAAGGATGTTCTGAAGGGTTTTATCAGAAGAATGTTCAGAAGTTCTGAACAACATGTTCATAACTTATGACAAGATATTATCCTTAATATTCTGTTTACTAATTAGGACACGTGTAATTATTCTATTAGTCTTTCAGTTATATGTACTGTAGCTTTAGTATTTCCTATCAATATATATAGAAGTTAGCACTGTTTAGCTAACTAACTTTCCCGCATAACTTTGTATTCACTTTGTAATCTTTGAGAGATTCTCTCTCTAAGATCGGTAATCTGTTCTTGATTGAATACAAGTTTGTTTGATCCAAATCTCTATCATTTACTGTTTGATTGTTCATAATTGATTGTAAGATTGAATCATGGTTTCTACAATTGGTATCAGATCTAATCAACAAACAAATTTGTGGAAGATCGTGATCGTGAAGGTTCTTGATCGTGTTCTTGAAGATTTCTTGATCAATTAGTCAACTGATTCCGCTGCTACTCGAAATTCTTGAATTCTTAGTAATTCTTGAATTTGTTCTATTTTTCGATCAAGAAATTCGAATTTTTCTTTCTGTTGAATCATCTTACAATCATGTCTTCGAAAGAATTTCTCTCGATGGGATCTGAAACGAAGCCTCCTGTTCTTATTCCTGAAGAGTATCAGCAATGGAAAATCCAAATGTTTCAATTCCTAGATAATATTGATGAGAACTTGATGATCTCTATTCGCGAAGGTCCTGTTGAAGTCTATGTAGATGTTGCTGTTACACCTGCAACAGATACTACACCGGAGATTCCTGCTACCAGAGTGAAGAATAGTTTTTCACAATATACAGAAGCTCAGAAACAGAGACATGCAATAGACAAAAGAGCTATTACTTTGATGACTTTGGCAGTTCTAAATGAGGTTTTCAATAGAATTGATAGTGGAACATCTGCAAATGAAATGTGTGATGAATTGGAAAAGCATATACTGGGTACACTCAAATCTATTCAAGCAAAATTGAATCAAAGCATCAATGCTTATGAAAGATTCAAAGCAAAGGAATCAGAAAGTTTAACCCAGACTTACAGTAAATTTTGCACAATTTTGAATGACCTTAGGAGGAATGGACTGAAGAAAACAAAGTCAGAGATCAATTATAAATTTCTGAATTGTCTTAATTCAGAATGGTCGTCTTTTGCAATTAGTCTCCAGATGAACAAGGATATGTGTGAGGAAGATCTAAATGATCTATTTTGTAATCTAAATCAACATGAGGATTCTAGTTGATGAAAAGAAGAGTGTTTCTGATCAATTAGCTTTGCTTTCAAAATCCAAAATCACCAAATCATCCAAAACATCCAAGAAATCTGTGTATTTGTCTGAAATTCCAAAGATAGAGGAAGAGTCTGCTGAGGAAGAGGAATCTGATGAAGATGCTGATATCAAGCTGATTGCTGAGAAATTAGCCTTGTTGACTAATACTTTCAACAAGAGATATGGAAAGAATAAGTTTCAGGGTAAGTACAGAAGAGAACAGGGGAGTTCAGAAGAGAAATACAAGAAGAAGGAAGATAGAGAAGAAAGTAAGAATGAGAAGAAAGAGGAAAAGAAAGAAAGAAAGAAAAAGATATTTGTTTTAAGTGTGGAAAAATCTGGTCATTATGCAAAGGACTGCAGAGTGACAGTGGTAAAGGACTATGAATACTATATAAAGAAGGCTCAGCTAGCCAAAACCAAAGACAGTGGTATTGCAATGCTTGCAGAACAAGAAAATTGGTTATACTATACTTCTGATGAAGAGGACTGCATTTATTTTTCTCAGATGCAAAGCTATATGGCTAAGATGAAAATTGAAGATGATTCTGACTATGAGGATGCACGTTTTGAATCTTCAACTGAGGTACATTCTGCCTTTGAAATTGATTTAATGACTCAGATTGGCAATATGAATGCTGAATTTGTTAAACTCATAAAACAGATAAAAGGTGAAAGAATTCTGGTTAACAAATTCAGAACAGAAAAGGAAATAATTAAAGAACAATTTGAAGAATCTGAGGTTGAGAAACAAAAAGTCAGAAAAGAGAATTCTGATCTTTTGAAAAAGATTTATGTATTGAAAAGTGAACTCTCAGAAGTTAAAGATGGAAAGGGTGATTTACAAATTAAATTTGATATGTTATTTGAGGAAAGAAAGAATTTCTACACAAAAATCAAAGAGTTGGAAGATCTTAATTTGAAAAGAGGTCAAACTCAACAAACCTTAAATCTTCTCACAAGCAATGTTAAAGACACAAGATTTTATAATCCAAAAATGGGATTAGGTTTGGAAGAAAATGTAGTTTTGAAAAGGGGACCAACAAATCTTTATGACTTTGATAAACTACAGGTTCCTAAACCACAAATCCCATAAATTGTTGAAGTTTTTGTGAGACCTGCTGTAATACCCCGGGTAAGTTCGTTAGTTAAATGTTAGTTCAGTTAAATTTTGTTAACTTTAAAATGTGAAGTTAAAGGTAAGTTTGGGTAGATTTATAAGTAAAGGGTGTTTTTGGTCATTAATGAATAACTTAAGGACTAAAGTGGTATATTGGATTAGATATTACCCTGAATGGATTTAGATATTTTCCTAATTCAGTATTATCCAGAGAATTCAGTGTATGTGTGTGTTTTTTAGACCAAAAAGAAACGAAGAATAAAAGAAGGGTTAGGGATTCAAATTGGTGACCTTGGAAGTGAAATTAAGGTATGCTCCTTTTTATTTTATGTTTGTAATTGCATTTGGAAGGTTTCTATCGGAGTAGAATAGTCAAATATACATCTGGTAAGATTTTCTGTTGAATCTGGGTAAAAAGTATGCAAACCGACAGTAGTTTCCGGATAGAAAGAAGGTGTCCGGGTGGTTTTGTTGGTAGTGTCCTGGTAAGTTAGCTGGTGGTGTCCGGATGGTGTTCTAAGGTGTCCGGACGAGTCTTTTATCTGGGTAAGTTCCTTTTTCCTATGTTTTCCGGATAGAATTAGATACCGGATAGCATCCGGATTACTCTGGTGTCCGAACGTTGTCCGGAAAAGTCATGTTGTCCAGAAAAATGGTGTTGTCCAGATAACTTATGGTATCCGAATACTTTTGCTGTTTGACCAATATTGAGAGTTTAGATGCTATCGAGTATCCAGTAACCTGTATTTTGTTAACCATTAAATAGGGAATGAATGAGAACTGACTATTCTGTGGTCTTGACTTGAGTACGGGTTTGGGGGCAACATTTGAGGATTTGAGTTCTTTAGAGTTCTTAGCCTTAGTAAGACTTATGTATTTTATGTGGTAAAGAGATATCTGTATCTATTTGTTACAGATCCTGTGAATTCTGGGTAAAGGACTGAAACTGTTTATAAGGCTTGGAAACGTGTTGATAAGCAATCAGGTGAGTTTTACTTTAAAACGTTTTGAAACTGGAATACATATATGTGTGTATTGGATATGTGATAAATGGTGTGACTATGTTTATGTTTGAATTATAATATGTTGAGATATTGTAATTATGTGAGTATTATATTATGTTATAATACGTTGGTCGGGCATAGGACCGGTGTGTTGGTTGTAGTTGTTGTACAATGTTGATTGGTTGTAGTTGTTGTACAACGTTGTTTATTAGTTGGCTTGCAACCAACTAATATGGCCATGGGAAGGAGACAGAGAATTATGTGATGAGTGAGTTATGATTGATAATTGTGTTTGTATTATGTGAATGTTGGTGTGCAAAAGATTTTCAAGGAAACAGGGATTTTCTCACTTAGACCATTAGGTCTAACCCTCAATTTTGTTTTAAATATGTATTCCAGGTTGAGGATCAAGTAAGAGCAAATAAGAAGGTTAAACCGAGAATAGCTTTTGGGGGGACTATGTAGTGAAGACTATGTTGTGTTTGGTAGATGTAGCATGTTGTTAGTAATGATGTAAATTACTATGTAAACGTTGTAATGATGTACTGAATGTTTGTAAAAGACTAAGGGACCGTATTTGTTATATAATGTATCTCTTGTTTTAACGACGTTATGCAATGTATGCTATTTGAACTATGTATGGAATTACGGGTCGTTACAGATGGTATCAGAGCCCTAGTTTAAGGGATTTAGGTATTCGTATTTGTACCTAGACTTAAACTGCATGTGAAGTAGGATGTCCCTGTAATTGTAGAACCTTGGGATGTTAAATATAAAAAAGGTAGAAGGAACATCATGTAAGGTAATTTCAGATTACACCTGGCCAGTGTAATTGTGATCTTACAGGTACATGTTTGGACTGGAAAACCTTGTTATATGGGGTATGTGCTTATGTGTATATTAATCTTGTTTGAAACAACAGAATGGCAAGCGATACTAGACAAACGAATCGGGGAGGAGGAAATCCTAATAGGACAAATCAAACAGTTGGAGCAAGGGGAAGAGGGGGAGAAAGAGTTAGAGGCAGAACTGGGGGCAGAGTTCAGGAGCGTGGTACGGAGTTTGTTACGAGAGACGACTTAGCGGCCGAAATGGGAAGATTACAAGCAAATATCCAGGCTATGTTTAACCAGACTCATAATACTGAAACAGAAACACCAGATCCTTCACATGAAGAAGAGATGCCTATTACTCCTACTGTTGTACCAGTAATGAAAAAGTGTGATTATAAAATGTTTCTCAGTTGTAAGCCTTCGACCTATTCAGGAGACCGGGATCCAGTGAAAGCTATGCGATGGTTTAAGGAAATAGAAGCTATCTTCAAGACTAGTAAGTGCGCGGAAGAGGATAGGGTAATTTATGGAGCCGCAATTTTGAAAGGTGACGCTTTATACTGGTGGGAAGCTCATATTTCTTCGGGAGGTTCTGACATATATTCTACCTTCTCATGGGAAGAATTTGTTATAGCTTTCAGGAAGCAGTTCTGTCCTAATGCAGCGGTTAAACAACTAGAGGGGGAGTTTATGAACTTGCAACAAGGAAATTTATCTGTTCAGGACTATAATGCTCGTTTTCTGGAAAAATCTCGTTTTGCAGAATATTATGTTTCCACGGAGGCCATGAAGATTGAAAGGTTTATCTTCGGGTTGAATGCAGAAGTCAGGAGTTTGGTAATTGCTAAAGGACCCGAAACTTTCTCCGCTACAGTAGATGCCGCAGAAACCGTGGAACAGGATAAAGGAAGAAATACTAGCGACAAAGGTACAGGAAAAAGGAAGTGGGAAGGACCACAACACGATCCAAAGAATTTCAGGTTTCAGAGATACGATAACCATCCACCTTTCCGACCAACGGAAAGACCTTGTCTGAAATGCAATCGTGTCCACCAAGGGAATTGTCAGGGTGACTCGCGGGTTTGTTATAGGTGTGGGAAGACTGGGCATGTTGTTAAGGATTGTCGTGTCACGCGGTTCTGTTTTTCATGTAATTCTCTGGATCACATACAGTCCGATTGTCCGAGGGGAAGAATATAACAAGGGGGTACGTCAAAGAAACCAGCGGTTGTCAGACCGGTAGTACCAAGACTAGAGCCACCAAGAACAAGAGGCCGTGCCTTCCAGATGACAGAGCAAGAGGCAAATGCGACTCCCGATGTGGTTTCACGTACATTCTTAATAAATTCTATACGTGCTAAAGTGTTATTTGATTCCGGTGCAAACCGATCGTTTGTGTCGCCCTCTTTTGTTGCCTATATGCATTTAAAGCCTAAAGTGTTAGATCATGTGTTAATGGTAGATACGGCTAATGATAATCAAGTACCGGTAAGTGAGGTATTTGATAGTTGTGTGATAAAAATAGATGGGTGTGGAGTGCCTATTCAGTTATTCCCTATAGCCTTGATCGAGTTTGATGTGGTGGTGGGAATGGATTGGTTACCCGAGAATCAGGCTAGTATAATTTGCAATAAGAAGTTGATAAATGTTGTTTTACCTGAGAAAGGACCAATAATGATTTATGGTGACCGTAGAAATCATCAGTCTTACCTTATCTCTTTGTTGAAAGCTCGTAAGTGTATCAATAAAGGCTGCTCAAGTTACTTAGCTTATGTGATAGATATTAAGCTATAAAAGAGTGAGCTGAGAGATATTCCGGTTGTTCGTGAATTTCCAGAAGTTTTTCCAGAAGATCTGACTAGCCTTCCGCCCGTTAGACAAGTAGAGTTTGGAATAGATTTGATTCCTGTAGCCGCTCCTGTTGCCTGTGCACCGTATCGTTTGGCACCTCCCGAGATGAAAGAGATGATGACTCAACTGCAGGATCTTTCGGATAAAGACTTCATCAGACCCAGTTCTTCGCCGTGGGGAGCACCGGTTCTGTTTGTGAAAACGAAGGATGGTTCGATGAGAATGTGTATTGATTACCGAGAGCTGAATAAGCGCACGATCAAGAACAAGTATCCGCTTCCTAGAATTGATGACCTATTTGATCAACTAGTTGGAGCTTGCTATTTCTCCAAAATTGATCTGAGATCTGGTTATCATCAGCTGAAGATTAAAGAAGAAGACGTTCTGAAAACTGCTTTTCGCACGCGGTATGGTCACTATGAATTCTTAGTAATGCCTTTTGGATTGACGAACGCTCCAGCTGCTTTTATGGATCTAATGAACCGAGTATGTAAGCCATATCTAGATACAATTCGTTATTGTGTTTATCGATGATATCCTTATCTACTCCCGGTCCAAAGAAGAGCACGCTCAACATCTTCGTTTGATTCTGGAACTATTGAAGAAAGAAAAGTTGTATGCTAAATTTTTGAAATGTGAATTCTGGCAACGAGAAGTTCAGTTTCTGGGGCATGTAGTTTCCGAGAAAGGCATTCAAGTTGATCCGATGAAAGTAGAAGCGATTGAAAAGTGGGAACCGCCGAGAACGCCAACCGAAGTACGTAGTTTTCTGGGTTTAGCCGGCTACTATCGAAAGTTTATAAAAGACTTCTCTCGTATCGCGACGCCTTTGACGAAGTTGACTCGAAAGAATCTGAAGTTTAAATGGAAAGCAAAACAGGATGAAGCATTCCGAATATTGAAAGAGAAACTTTGCAGCGCCCCGATTTTGTCATTACCTGAAGGTTCCGAGGACTTTGTCGTTTACAGTAATGCTTCCAAACTGGGGTTGGGTTGTGTACTTATGCAGCGTGGAAAGGTTATTGCTTATGCTTCTCGTCAGTTAAAAGATCATGAAAGACAGTATCCTACGCATGACATAGAGCTTGCAGCAGTTGTCTTCGCATTGAAAATTTGGAGATATTATCTTTATGGTTCCAAATGTCAAATTTATACCGATCATAAGAGTCTCCAACATCTTTTTGATCAGAAGGAATTAAATATGAGGCAAAGAAGATGGCTAGAATTGGTGAATGATTATGACTGTGAAATCCTTTATCATCCGAGAAATGCGAACGTGGTAGCTGATGCACTGAGTCGTCAAGAAAGAAGTGGAACAATAAAATCTATTGCATTACGAGCTGAGCTTCTACCTAACATTTTTGATGAACTGAATAAGTGTCAAGTAGAAGCCTATAAGGAAGAATATCTGAAATCAGAACGGTTGGTGGGGTTATCAGCATTGCTAGTGAAAAATGATCGTGGGTTATTGTGTTTGGGGAACAGAATATGGGTGCCTCGTTTGGGTGGTTTACGTGATCGGGTACTACAAGAAGCTCATCAATCTCGATTCTCTATTCATCCAGGTGACACGTGTGAATGGTACATGCGAAATAAACCACAGCGGGTTGTAATCTGTCCACAGTGGGCAGCGCAAGTGTACACTGTCTACTATGATCGTCACGGCAAGTAATAATCGGTAAAATACCGGAATCGTATCCACAGAGACTGGGCTATCAAGACAATACGGTTTTTGGGAGTTTCTTTCACGAGTTTCAATTAGAGAGGAAACAATATTTTGAGTTGGTTTGCGAAAAGCTAATTTGAAATTACAATGATTTAAAAAGAGGGATGCAAGTCGGATTTTCCCTAGATTTTATGCTAAATACTCGATCCTAAGATGATCCTTGTAATTGAGACCGGTCTTTGGAAAAGCTCGGTTACAAAATACTCACAATCTTAGACTAAAAACCCATTTTATTGGTAATTATCATTTTGTCAATGAGTCTTCTCAAATGGACTCTTTCGAGCCTCGATGGAATGTGTAGAGACAAATATTCTAAGTGTTTTTAATACACCAACTAGCTTGCCAACTACTCCAGTGGGGAGAGAAGAGCTCACTGTGCTGACCTCACTTTCGTAAGTGTCGTAAGAATTCTTTCGAACTCCCTAGCATCATCCAAGCTCGTGTCTCTGCGTTCTACTTATTTCTAAGTTAAGAACTAGACTTTAAATCCTTGCAAGTGATCAGCTTGTTCGCATCCTTGGGCAAAATCGAGAATGAATGACCAAACGATAACTACTTCAAAAATAAAGATTACTCAAGCATTTTTTCTAAAATCCAGGTACTTCTCGTTCCTACATCCCGAAGGGTGTTTAGCCTACCATTACTGAAAATATAAGAACGAAAGATGAAAAAGTTTTCATAAGATAACTAGGCGTGGATTGAACATATCGTCACAGTGGGGAACGTAAGTTGCCCACTGCTCGAAACTACAACTGAAAGCAATACGTGAATTTAAATCTAAATTACTGCAGAAAAAGAAAAGTTAACTATCACAAAGCTAGACTACGAAATTAAGAGTGTTACACTAAGAAAATGGTAATGACAAGCTCTAAGATGCTAGTTCCAAGAGATGAAGATGATGCTTTCAATGAATGCCCATGGTCTTCTTTTATAGCTGAAATTTGGCAACTTGGGTATTGACTTCTTCTTTGCAAATCTGGAGGTTAAGGGAACATAAAATCCTATGCTTAGCTCCTTAACCCTTGACCTCCATCTTTACCCAATAGTTCTTCCAAAAAGTTGGTCTCTAGGCATGTAGGTTTGATTTGTTTATTTTTTTTGTCATGCTTTTCCTTTGCATGCCTAGATTAAAATATTCCCATTCTTTTAACCTGCCCCTGAAGCTTCCATGCTTTTGCAACCATGCTTTTCATCAAAATCCTTCTTTTTGTCTTTATCCAGTATCGGCAGTGGGCAGTTTGGAGTGGGCACTGTTCATCTCACTGCGAATAAAATGTGAAAACCACCCAAAATCCACCAAATAATTTGTTTGACACTAAAACTCACCTCGTTTGCCCTTTTTATAAAAATGTGCCAAGAATGGGGGTTTTAAGAAGTGAAATGGCTAAAATTGACAAAATAAAATGTAAAATAAAAGGAAATAATAACTCTAAAAATAGAGTTATCACAACCTCAAACTTAAACCATTACTTGTCCCCAAGTAATAAAAAGAAATAAATAAAATGAGAAACAATGCATATGAACCTTGAGGGACTTACATACTTCTTGACTTGAATGGGCGTTGGTCTCCTTCCTTCGATACTTCCTTCGGTCCCAACTTAAAAACTTCACTTTTATACTTGCCGAAATCTTTCCCTTGTTTACCATTTGATCAATAGGGCTTTCTTGGGTTTGAAGGGTTTATGGCTTTGAATTTTCCCAAGGGTTTTGGCAAGAATTTCCAAACATGGATCGAAGATCTCGCTTTGAGATTTTTATTTCAAGAAGTGGGTGTTTAGTATTTTGCAATGATAAGTACGTACACTTTCAGGCTTTATTTCGGTATGGCTATTTTTTCTTCTGATGGTCCAGAATGGGCACACCATCGTTTTCTAGGAGTGGGCACTTTGATGGTCCAGAAAAGGCACACCATCAATTTTGACAGTGACACTCCGATTTTCTTCTTGTTTTTGTATTTTTGTGTTGTTTTCTTTGTTTTTTTTTTTTTTGGGAGGGGGTATGGCTTACCCACCTCAAACTTGGACTTCACAGTGTCCCCACTGTGGGCAGACTGGTAGTCACTCTGGAAATCCCCACCTCAAACTTAAGATCTTACAGTGTCCCCACTGTGACATAGAAAAATGGACCGAAGGAGGTGGTGGTGGGTACAAAAAGGGTCGTGTTTGGATGCGAAAAAATGGCCTATATCATTTTATGGGACAAGTTGAGATTTGTACTTACAAAAGGGACCTTTTTAAGTCGGAAGCCGAAAGTTGTACCTTGAAATGGAAACGAGATCAAACAAGCATTCAAACAACAATTACGTTAGTACCCAAAAGTACCTACCCAGTGGTAGGATTTCATGCATTACAAACCAAAATAAGAAATCAGCAAAGTGTCAAAAGCCTAGCCAAAGGCATCACCATACACAAAAAAAAATTGTTTTTGCGGCAAACCAAAGAGTGAGATTAATGTTTCACAAACCATTCAATGAGTTGGGGTTGCAGGGGATGAACCACCCTCATCATCATCTTCCATCTCGTCTTCACTGCCCAAAGTTGGACAAACACCTTCGGGGAAATTTAGGATCTGCGCTGCAAGCAATGGATCAGCCGCCAAGTACATCTGATTGATTACTTCATCTCTATCGCGCATGTACATCCATACTCTCTCCTGATCACGTGTGGAATGCTGTTGCTGAGCAGTTAACAGATCCACCTTGTATGAAAGTTTTTTGATGGCCTTCAGTATTTCTGATAGTTGGTTGGTTGGGGTTGAACTTGGTCCTGCAGTGGGCTGGCGGGATGGTGTCTCCTTCTTCCCCGCAGTGGGCGTGACATTGCCCACTACGTGCTCTTCAGCAATAAATACATTGGGTTGCTGCTCCTTTGGTTCTTCAGACGGGCCTCGGATGGCCCTCCCCATTTTCTTAATCGTTTGCACGCTGATGTTGCGTGTGGAGGTCAACCATTGGTCATCTGCAGCAGTGGGCACTCCCGCATCTATTAGTAATGTGGTAATAGTACAAGGGAGTGGAAGAATTACCTTCTTTCGAGTCTGGGCCGTATGGATGGCAGCATGCATAACTATCCCCAAGTTGATTTTTATACTCGTGAGCAAACAGTAGAGCAGAGCACACTTGTGCATTCAGAGAGTGGTGTCATGGGTAGTTGGGGACACTGATGCCCTTATGAACTGGAACCAAACCGCAGCTTCTGTTGTGAGGGAGCCAGCCGGCAAACATCTCCTAATACCATCTTTTCCCCATGGTTTACCTACTGCAGCAATCTCCTTTAATATTACCTCCTCATCTCCCTCCGTCATCTTTTCTAAAAAATTAGCAAACGCACAAACCCCCGTGGTTGGCCGTCCCAAAACCCTGTTTATTTCACTCGGGGTATACCTCACAATCTTGCCCCTTACTCGCACAACGGGATCCATAGCTTGGGATGCTTCAGCGTAAAATTCCTTAACAAGGGAGGCATTGGCACGCCGATTGGCCGCGGCTATTGTCGACCAATCTTGCGCATCAATCCTTGACCGCACAAAAGGGTTTGCTTCAACAAATTCTGGATCAAACCCTCTCTCTAGGTTCAGCTTGTGACCAGCAATAAAAGTGAAATGTTCGGCAGCACCAGGAGTGGTGAACTGCCGAGGCACCCCACTGGGGGCATGATATGTCCCCATAGTGGACTGATGGGGGTGCTCAGCTGTAGGCTGCTCACTTTCCAATTCAAAAGATGAATCACTAGAAGAGGGTACAATAACTTTACCTTTTCCCGAGAGTTTCTTGGCAGGCTTCTTGGTGGGTGTTTTTCGCGTTATTCCAGACTGAGTAGTTGCCCCTTGACTCCGGAGAGTCCTTAGTCTGGGCTCCTCCCCACTGTGGGCAGAAGTCTGCGTGGGATCGATACTAACCTGGGTTGATTTTCCTACAGTCTGAACCTGCTCCTCTGCCTTGTCTTCCTCTTGCTTCTTTCCCATTTCTTCCTCCACAGCCCTGACCTCTTCTTCGGCTTTCCTCTTTTCCTCGATTTCTTTCCTCTCCCTTTCTTGTTTTTCGATTTCCTCCTTTTCTTTCCTTAACCTTTCCTGTTCCTCTTGCTCTTTTCGGATTCTCTCCTCCTCCTCTTGTTTCAATCGTTTCTCTTCCTCCCGTCGTACCCTTTCTTCTTCCTCTTTTCGGCGACGTTCGGCTTCCTCCTTTTTCTTCTTTATGGCCGAAAGTTTCATCTGATATTCTTCAGCCAAACGACGCTCCTCCTCGTCGGCTTGCATTGCTTCCTCCTCAAAAAGGTTCGTACTGGAGACGGCCTTCGGGCTGGGTTGCTTTGACGAGGCAGAATCGGTGGTGTTGGTGGCAAGCAGTGGTTCGCCGGAAAGTGGTGGGGGCTCGTTAAGATCGCCGGTGACAACCTCCGGTGGTGGATCTTCGGCAGTCCGACGACGGATTTGTGGGCGTTGGGGTCCCTCCGGAAAGGTTATCGGTCGTTTGCTTCGTGCCATTAGGGTTTGGGAAGTTCTTGGGTGAAAGACAACCGAGAGAGAGAGAGCTATGAGAGTAAAGACTTGGCTAAAAGATTTTGGAAGGAAAATCGGTGGTTTTGTGTGCAATTGGATAAAGAGGAAATCCAAGGGTTTAATTTGGTGTAATTTGAATTAAGGAGAGAGAGAGGGAACGGTTATTGAGGGGAAAAGGAAGAAATGATGGTTAAGCCTTGAAAATTGGGGGTGAATGACATGTGACAGAAAAGTAGGCGGCTATGTGTAAGAGAAAGTGATGGCTTGGCAGTCATTGGGTCCCACCCGAGTCACTTTATTCGTCAGGCAAAGGAGTGGGGAACAGAGTGACGAGTGGCTTCCCCACTGCGCCTTTTTCTTGGTTTTTCCTGCTAAAAGGGCTGCCACGCGTCCTACACATTTCAAAACTAACAACCATGCAGAATTAAAAAGCACTAAAATAACTAAAAATTATCAAAAAGTTAAAATAAAATTATTTACAAAAGATCTCGGACTTTCCTAACCAGAGTGAGATGAGGAGTGGACAGGGATGTGGGCACTCTCATGCAGAAAGTGTTTCACCCTTTGCCCATTAACCTTAAAAGTTTGTCCCGATTGCGGGGATCGCAATTCCACTGTTCCGAATGGGCTCACACTCACAATGGTGTATGGTCCAGTCCATCCTGACTTGAGCTTACCCGGAAAAAGTTTTAGACGAGAGTTGAACAATAATACCTGCTGTCCTTCAACAAATTCCCGATGATTGATCCTTCGGTCATGCCACATCTTGGTCTTTTCCTTTTATAACTTTGCATTTTCATATGCGTGAAAGCGCATTTCCTCAAGTTCATGCAATTGCAAGGTTCTTTTAATTCCCGCGGCATCTTCACTCATGTTGAGTTCTTTTAAAGCCCAAAAGGCTTTATGTTCCAATTCGATTGGTAAGTGGCAAGCTTTGCCAAATACCAACTTAAATGGAGACATTCCCAAAGGGGTCTTATACGCCGTGCGATACGCCCAAAGAGCATCATCAAGCTTGATGGACCAATCCTTTCGATGGGGTTTCACCACCTTTTCCAAAATTCCCTTGATTTCTCGGTTTGAAAGCTCCGCCAAACCATTGGTTTGGGGGTGGTAGGCGGTTGCTACCCTATGATGAATATCATATTTAGCAAGGACCGTGCTCATGACTTTGTTAACAAAATGGGACCCTTCATCACTAATTATTGCTCGTGGTGTTCCAAAACGAGTGAAAATATTTTTTTGCAAAAACTTCACCACAGTGTTAGCGTCATTAGTGTGACAAGCAGCAGCTTCTACCCATTTTGAAACATAATCTACCGCCACTAAGATGTAAAAATTGTTGTTGGAATTTGGAAAGGGTCCCATAAAATCTATTCCCCACACATCAAAAATTTCCACCTCAAGGATATTGTTGAGGGGCATTTCATTTCGTTTCGATATATTCCCAGTGCGTTGACACTGCTCACAGTGACGAACAAACTCGTGAGAGTCTTTGAACACAGTGGGCCAAAAGAACCCACTCTGCAAAAATTTTGCAGCAGTGCGTGTTCCTCCGAAATGACCTCCATAGTGGGATGTGTGACAGCCTTGGAGTAAATGTTGTTGATCACTCCCATGAACACATCGCCTCAACACTTGGTCCGTTCCTATCTTATATAAGAAAGGATCGTCCCAAATGTATTGACGAGTATCATGCAAGAATTTTTTAAAAGGCTGTCCACTCATTCCATGGGGTCGTAATCCACTTGCTAAAAAGTTAGCTATGTCAGCATACCAAGGAATATCATGATGTTGGGCGACTAACAATTGTTCATCAGGAAAATTTTCTTTTACCGGAGTGGGATCTACAGTGCCCACTGTGGGCTCAAGTCTGGAAAGATGATCAGCGACCTGGTTACTTGTTCCTTTTCTATCGATGATCTCAAGGTCGAATTCCTGCAGCAACAGCACCCATCTGATCAACCTCGGTTTAGAGTCAGCCTTGTTGATCAAATATTTGATGGCTGCGTGATCGGTGTGTACTATGACCTTTGCTCCAATTAAGTAAGACCTGAAACGATCAAAAGCAAAAACCACTGCAAGTAATTCTTTTTCGGTTACAGTGTAGTTGATTTGAGCCTCGATCAAAGTCTTGCTTGCATAGTATATCGGATGAAAAATCTTATCTTTTCGTTGGCCTAGTACTGCACCTATAGCCCAATCGCTGGCGTCACACATGACTTCAAATGGGAGTGACCAGTCAGGAGTGGTCACTATGGGTGCAGTAACTAAGGCATTTTTGATTATTTCAAATGCGTCTCTACATTCTTTGGTAAAAACAAACTCTCTTTCATGTTGCAGCAGGTTACATAGGGGTTTAGTTATTTTGGAAAAATCTTTTATGAACCTCCTATATAAACCTGCGTGACCTAAAAAACTGCGAATGCCTTTTACCGTTGTGGGCTCGGGAAGTTGGGAGATTACTTCTAGTTTTGCCTTATCAACTTCCAAACCCTTTTTCGACACAAGATGACCCAAAACAATGCCCTCTTCGACCATGAAATGACATTTTTCCCAATTTAGAATAAGGTCGTGGGTTTCACATCTCACCAAACTTTTTTCTAGATTCCTCAAACAGTTATCAAATGATGTGCCGATCACAGAAAAATCGTCCATAAAAACTTCTATGGTATCTTCTATCATATCAGTAAAAATGGCCATCATACAGCGTTGAAAAGTAGCGGGAGCATTACATAAACCAAAAGGCATTCTCCGGAATGCAAAAGTACCATATGGACAAGTAAAGGTGGTCTTTTCTTGGTCCTCAGGTGCGATGTGGATTTGGTTATATCCGGAGTATCCATCTAGAAAACAATAAAATTCCTTTCCCGCTAATCTATCAAGCATTTGATCAATAAAAGGTAACGGGAAATGGTCTTTCTTTGTTGCTAGATTCAGTTGCCTATAGTCCATGCATATTCTCCATCCCATAACAGTCCTAGTTGGAATGAGTTCGTTCTTTTCATTTGTGACTACTGTTGTTCCTCCCTTTTTAGGGACACATTGAACGGGGCTCACCCAACTACTACTGGCAATGGGATAGATAATACCAGCATCTAACCACTTCAAAATCTCTTTCTTAACTACTTCCTTCATGATGGGGTTCAACCTCCTTTGAGGTTGGACTTTTCCTGGGTGGTCACTTTCTAAGTTGATCTTATGTTGACATAAAGAGGGGCTAATTCCTCTAATGTCTGCTATGGTCCAACCAATTGCCTTCTTATGCTTCATCAACAATTCGATTAAAAGTTGTTCTTGATTTTCGCTAAGTTTGGACGAGATGATAACAGGAAGTTTGTTATTCTCGGCGAGATAAGCATATTTCAAATGAGGAGGCAATGGTTTAAGCTCTAACTCGGGAGGTTGTTCGATGGATGGTGGTTGGAACGTCCTATCCTTAAAGTCCAAAGGTTCAATAGATGCCACCATTTCGTTACACTCATCCTCAAAAGTATCTTCTGAGTCAGAGTGTTCACTCTCACTGCCCACTGTGGACAGTGAGTCGAAACAGTGGGATCCATAAATCGTACTCACAGCAAGGCAGTCCTCGGTGTCTATGTATTTAAGGGATTTGAAAACATTAAACCTTACCTCCTGGTCGTTGACTCTCATGGTGAGTTCTCCTTTGTGCACATCAATCAAAGTTCGTCCTGTCGCAAGGAAAGGACGTCCTAGAATGATTGGCATGTCTTTGTCGGCCTCATAGTCTAAAATCAGAAAGTCGGCAGGGAAGATGAATTTATCCACTTGGACCAAAACATCTTCAATCTTCCCTCTTGGGTAGGCAATGGATCGATCGGCTAATTGTAAGGTCACGGTGGTGGGTCTAGCCTCTCCAATACATAATCTCTTAAAAATTGACAAAGGCATCAAATTTATACTAGCTCCTAAATCACAAAGTGCTTGACCTACTTCTTGTCCTCCTATCGTGCATGGAATTGTGAAACTACCCGGGTCTTTCAACTTAGGGGGAATCTTGCTTGTGAGAAGGGCACTACATTCTTCGGTCAACGCCACCGTTTCAAACTCACCCAACTTTCGTTTTTTGTTCAAAATATCTTTTAAAAACTTAACATAGCTTGGCATTTGCTCAAGAGCTTCTACCAAGGGTATGTTAATGTGAAGCTGTTTAAAAATGTCTAAAAACTTTTTAAATTGAACATCAACATTTTTAGGCTTCATTCTTTCAGGAAAAGGTACACTTTTTGGGTCGATGTGAGTCTGAAGCGGAGTTAACTTTGGAATGGTAGGTTTAGGCAATGGAACAAAAGTGGGGAGTTCAGGGACTTCCGTCCCCACTGTGGGGATCACAGTGACTTGAGGAGTGCCCACTGTGGGATGAGGTACAGTGGTGATTTGAGGCGATTCTTCAGAATCGAAAACGATATCTTTCAGATCCTTTCCACTCCTAAGTGTTATGGCTTTGATTTGTTCTGGCCCCTTTCCTATTACCCTAGCATTTTCGGTATCACTAGGTAATGTCCCCGATGGTCTATTCTTGACTTCGACGGCTAGTTGTCCTACTTGAGTTTCTATGTTCCTAATGGCCGCTTGAGTTTGGTTAATGAATCTTTTGAGCATTGATTCGAGTGATGGTTGAGCCTCAGCATTATGAGATGGTCGTGGTTGGAATTGTTGGGAGGATTGACCTTGGTGAAAGTTTTGTGGGGAGTGCCCACTGTGATGATGCTGAAATCCAGGGGGGTTATGTGGTCTTTGAGCATGACTCGCCCCGTGGGGTTGGAGTCCTTGGTTTCCATACCACGAGAAATTTGGATGATTCCTCCAACCTGGATTATAGGTCTGTGAGTATGGGTTGTTTCGTGGGTCGGTTCCTATGACATTAACAGCCTCTGGATTTGCTGGACAAAAATCAAAAACATGCTCGTCCCCACAGTAAGAGCAGTTCTCAGTGAGATGTGCAGTACCCACTGTGGGATTAAGTTGTCCTCGATTTTGGTTCAACACTATTTTTGTTAAGGCCACTAACTGTGCATTCATGGTTTTAAGTGCCTCATTATCAATGTTGGTGGACTTTGGTGCAGGCGTTCTCGTGTTGGACCAGTCGGTGTTGTTATTGGACACTTTCTCTAAAATCTGATATCCTTCATTATAGGTTTTACTTGTGAAAGTTCCTCCTGCTGTTGCATCTAAGATGATTTTGGCTGCGTTGGACAAACCATTGTAAAAGGTCTCCAACTGAATGCAATGTGGGATGCCATGGTGTGGGCACTTTCGGAGTAAATCTTTAAACCGCTCCCATGCATCCGAAACAGCCTCATCTTCGTCTTGTCTAAACAAAACAATATCATTTCTCAGCCTCATGTTTTTGGTTGGAGGAAAATACTTTTGTAAAAATTTATCCGCAAGCTCTTGCCACATGGTGATTGAATGAGGTGCATGCGCATTTAGCCATGACTTAGCCTTGTCCCTTAAAGTAAAAGGAAAAAGTCTTAGCCTTAAAGCTTCCTCACTCACACCTTGTAGCTGAAAAGAGTCGGTCATTTCCAAAAATGATTTTAAGTGCGAATGCGGATCCTCAGATGGTGATCCTCCAAACTGACCCATGGCTTGGATCATTTGAAACATCACCGGTTTGAGTTCAAAGTGTGGTGTTTGAAGGTTGGGTCTTAGAATCCCGGAGCTTAAATCACTAAATCCAGTAGTTGCATAGTCCCTTATCCCTCGATCTTTGCTATCAGCAATCGTCACTGTGGTTTCCACTAATGGAGGTGGTGGTGGTTGACCGCCCACTCCTGCCATATTTGCGGTGGGGTTCACAGGGAGTTGTTGATTTTTCTTCTTGTTTTTACGTCTTTTTCGAAAAGTCCTTTCTATTTCAAGATCGATTGGTTCCAAAGGTCCGTGTTGTTGCCTTGGCATACAACACGAACGGTGCTAGAAAAACGAGTTACTCGGGCTCGAACAAAAACTAATGTCTTGAGATTTAAAAATCACGCCAGTCCCCGGCAACGGCGCCAAAAACTTGACACGTGTGAATGGTACATGCGAAATAAACCACAGCGGGTTGTAATCTGTCCACAGTGGGCAGCGCAAGTGTACACTGTCCACTATGATCGTCACGACAAGTAATAATCGGTAAAATACCGGAATCGTATCCACAGAGACTGGGTTATCAAGACAATACGGTTTTTGTGTGTTTCTTTCACGAGTTTCAATTAGAGAGGAAACAATATTTTGAGTTGGTTTGCGAAAAGCTAATTTGAAATTACAATGATTTAAAAAGAGGGATGCAAGTCGGATTTTCCCTAGATTTTATGCTAAATACTTGATCCTAAGATGATCCTTGTAATTGAGACCGGTCTTTGGAAAAGCTCGGTTACAAAATACTCACAATCTTAGACTAAAAACCCATTTTATTGGTAATTATCATTTTGTCAATGAGTCTTCTCAAATGGACTCTTTCGAGCCTCGATGGAATGTGTATAGACAAATACTCTAAGTGTTTTTAATACACCAACTAGCTTGCCAACTACTCCAGTAGGGAGAGAAGAGCTCACTGTGCTGACCTCACTTTCGTAAGTGTCGTAAGAATTCTTTCGAACTCCCTAGCATCATCCAAGCTCGTGTCACTGCGTTCTACTTATTTCTAAGTTAAGAACTAGACTTTAAATCCTTGCAAGTGATCAGCTTGTTCGCATCCTTGGGCAAAATCGAGAATGAATGACCAAAACGATAACTACTTCAAAAATAAAGATTACTCAAGCATTTTTTCTAAAATCCAGGTACTTCTCGTTCCTACATCCCGAAGGGTGTTTAGCCTACCATTACTGAAAATATAAGAACGAAAGATGAAAAAGTTTTCATAAGATAACTAGGCGTGGATTGAAATTATCCTCACAGTGGGGAACGTAAGTTGCCCACTGCTCGAAACTACAACTGAAAGCAATACGTGAATTTAAATCTAAATTACTGCAGAAAAAGAAAAGTTAACTATCACAAAGCTAGACTACGAAATTAAGAGTGTTACACTAAGAAAATGGTAATGACAAGCTCTAAGATGCTAGTTCCAAGAGATGAAGATGATGCTTTCAATGAATGCCCATGGTCTTCTTTTATAGCTGAAATTTGGCAACTTGGGTATTGACTTCTTCTTTGCAAATCTGGAGGTTAAGGGAACATAAAATCCTATGCTTAGCTCCTTAACCCTTGACCTCCATCTTTACCCAATAGTTCTTCCAAAAAGTTGGTCTCTAGGCATGTAGGTTTGATTTGTTTATTTTTTTTGTCATGCTTTTCCTTTGCATGCCTAGATTAAAATATTCCCATTCTTTTAACCTGCCCCTGAAGCTTCCATGCTTTTGCAACCATGCTTTTCATCAAAATCCTTCTTTTTGTCTTTATCCAGTATCGGCAGTGGGCAGTTTGGAGTGGGCGCTGTTCATCTCACTGCGAATAAAATGTGAAAACCACCCAAAATCCACCAAATAATTTGTTTGACACTAAAACTCACCTCGTTTTCCCTTTTTATAAAAATGTGCCAAGAATGGGGGTTTTAAGAAGTGAAATGGCTAAAATTGACAAAATAAAATGTAAAATAAAAGGAAATAATAACTCTAAAAATAGAGTTATCACCAGGTACGAACAAGATGTATAAAGATCTGAAACAGTTTTATTGGTGGCCGGGAATAAAAGGAATATTGCTCCGTACGTGGAAGGTTGTACTACTTGTAAGAAGGTGAAGATTGAACATCAGAAACCGTTTGGTCAGTTGCAGCGATTAGAAATACCGATGTGGAAATGGGATCAAATTACTACAGATTTCATCACGAAGTTACCAAGGACTCTGAAAGGGTTTGATGCTATTTGGGTGATCGTTGACAAGTTGACCAAGTCTGCTCACTCCCTAACAATAAAGGAAACCTATTCGTTGGAAAGATTAGCCAAACTGTATATTAACGAAATAGTAACATGACATGGAGTTCCAATTTCGATTATCTCTGATCGTGACAGCCGTTTTACCTCAAGATTCTGGAGAAGTTTTCAGAAGGAGATGGGGACGCAGATAATACTAAGTACAGCATATCATCCTCAAACTGACGGTCAGAGTGAATGAACGATTCAGACCATAGAAGATATGCTCCGGGCTTGTATTGTTGACTTTAGGAGATCATGGGATAAGCACTTACCGTTGATTGAATTTTCCTACAACAACAGTTATCATTCCAGCATTCAAGCGGCACCGTTTGAAGTATTGTATGGTAGAAAATGTCGAACGCCTCTGTGTTGGAATGAAGTGGAAGAGAAACAATTAGCGGGGCCAGATATAGTTCAGTTGACCGCAGATAAGGTTACTCATATTCGGGAACGTTTGAAAGTAGCTCAAGACAGACAGAAAAGCTACGCCAACTGACGCCGAAAACCGTTAGAGTTCCAAGTTGGAGATTTTGTGATGTTAAAAGTCTCGCCTTGGAAAGGAGTCATTCGGTTTGGAAAGCAAGGTAAGCTGAGCCCGAGGTACATTGGACCGTTTGCAATTACAGAAAGAATTGGTGAAGTAGCCTACAGGTTAGATCTTCCGCCAGAGTTAAGCAGAATCCACAATGCGTTCCACGTATCCAATTTCCGAAAGTGTTTAGTTACGCCAGATCAGACAGTGTCTCTACCCGAAATACAGGTTGATGAAAAGTTGAATTATGTAGAAGAACCAGAAGCTATTGTTGACCACAAAGTTAAAGTGTTGCGGAAGAAAGTAATCAGACAAGTGAAAGTTTAGTGGAGACATCATAGGGGTCAGGATGCTACTTGGGAATCGGAGTCAGAAAAGAGAACTAAGTATCCGTACTTTTTTGCCTAATCGAATTCCGGGACGGAATTATTTTAAGGGGGAGATGATGTAATACCCCGGGTAAGTTCGTTAGTTAAATGTTAGTTTAGTTAAATTTTGTTAACTTTAAAATGTGAAGTTAAAGGTAAGTTCGGGTAGATTTATAAGTAAAGGGTGTTTTTGGTCATTAATTAATAACTTAAGGACTAAAGTGGTATATTGGATTAGATATTACCCTGAATGGATTTAGATATTTTCCTAATTCAGTATTATCCAGAGAATTCAGTGTATGTGTGTGTTTTTTAGACCAAAAAGAAAGGAAGAAGAAACGAAGGGTTAGGGATTCAAATTGGTGACCTTGGAAGTGAAATTAAGGTATGTTCCTTTGAATTTTATGTTTGTAATTGCATTTGGAAGGTTTCTATCGGAGTAGAATAGTCAAATATACATCTGGTAATATTTTCTGTTGAATCTGGGTAAAAAGTATGCAAACCGACAGTAGTTTCCGGATAGAAAGAAGGTGTCCGGGTAAGTTAGCTGGTGGTGTCCGGATGGTGTTATAAGGTATCCAGACGAGTCTTTTATCCGGGTAAGTTCCTTTTTCCTATGTTTTCCGGATAGAATTGGATACCGGATAGCATCCGTATTACTCTGGTGTCCGAACGTTGTCCGGAAAAGTCATGCTGTCCGGAAAAGTGTTGTTGTCCGGATAACTTATGGTATGCGGATACTTTTGCTGTTTGGCCAATATTAAGAGTTTAGATGCTATCGAGTATCTAGTAACCTGTATTTTGTTAACCATTAGATAGGGAATGAATGAGAACTGACTATTCTGTGCTCTTGACTTGAGTACGGGTTTGGGGGCAACATTTGAGGATTTGAGTTCTTTAGAGTTCTTAGCCTTAGTAAGACTTATGTGTTTTATGTGGTAAAGAGATATCTGTATCTATTTGTTACAGATCCTGTGAATTCTGGGTAAAGGACTGAAACTGTTTATAAGGCTTGGAAACGTGTTGATAAGCAATCAGGTGAGTTTTACTTTAAAACGTTTTGAAACTGGAATACATATATGTGTGTATTGGATATGTGATAAATGGTGTGACTATGTTTATGTTTGAATTATAATATGTTGAGATATTGTAATTACCTGAGTATTATATTATGTTATAATACGTTGGCCGGGCATAGGACCGGTGTGTTGGCTGTAGTTGTTGTACAGTGTTGATTGGATGTAGTTGTTGTACAGCGTTGTTTATTAGTTGGCTTGCAACCAACTAATATGGCCATGGGAAGGAGACAGAGAATTACGTGATGAGTGAGTTATGATTGATAATTGTGTTTGTATTATGTGAATGTTGGTGTGCAAAGGATTTTCAAGGAAACAAGGATTTTCTCACTTAGACCATTAGGTCTAACACTCAATTTTGTTTTAAATAGGTATTCCTGGTCGAGGATCAAGTAAGAGCAAATAAGAAGGTTAAACCGAGAATAGCTTTTGGGGGGACTATGTAGTGAAGACTATGTTGTGTTTGGTAGATGTAGCATGTTGTTAGTAATGATGTAAATTACTATGTAAACGTTGTAATGATGTACTGAATGTTTGTAAAAGACTAGGGGACCGTATTTGTTATATAATGTATATCTTGTTTTAACGACGTTATGCAATGTATGCTATTTGAACTATGTTTGGGATTACGGGTCGTTACACCTGCTAGTTCTATAACAAGTTCAGATAGTTTACAAAAATCAAGTCATGTAAAAGCAAAGAAAACAATTTCTGAACCAAAAATTGAGAAGTCAGAAGTTTCAGAAGACAAGGTTAAGAAAGAAATTTCAAAACCAACATAAGAGAAACCAAGATATAATGATACCAAATTCAAATATGACTCTTTGAATGTCAGTTACAAAAATAAACAACCAAAATTTTCTTATCCTGACATTGAAAGTATATTTGATGCAAGCAAAGTTTCTGAAACAGTCAGTCAGAAGTCTGAGTCTGAAGGTCAGAACTCTGAGACTATTGATAAAAATTCTAAGTCAACTGAAATTTCTCAAACTAATTCAGAAAGTTTTTTAGAACTTGAAAAGAGGTTTAAATTGTTTAATCAAGAACTTGAGGACTTGAGGAAAACTTTTGATAAGCTTGAAAATGATTACTGTGATGTAGATTTTAAACTGGACCAAGTTTTAAAGGAAAACAACACTTATGTCAAGAAAATAACAGAGCTTGAGAAGTTAAAGGTTGAGTATGATCTTTTCAAGATTAATGCTTTAAAATAAAATAAGAAATTCTTTGATGAATCAAGTACATTTGAGAATGGTGAATCATCCAAATCATATACTAATTCTGAAAAGTTGAATGTTTCAGAAAAAGAGGAAAGCAAAAGGAAAGATGATCTGAAAAGAGTTTCTGAGGAGATTGGGTTGAATACTACTTCTAAACCTAAAGAAAGTAGTTCTTGTATAAAATGCAATTGTAATTTGAATACAATCAATAAAAGCGAAAAGACTTATGTTTCAGATCTATTGTCACTTGCAAGAAAGAATCTCAAATGTGTTCAATGTGGTAGTCATTCATTTCAATCCTCTCAGAAAAATCAAATTATAATAACATTTGTTTCTTATATAAACAAAGCAACTCATAATTAAGAAAAGAAGATTGTTTCTGTTCCTCAAACTCAGATAAAAGGAAAGAAAATTGAAAACAATACTCAATCTAAATCAAAAGGAAAGAACAATGAAAACATGTTTAAATCAAATGAAAAGAAGACTGAAAGTATTTCTCAGTCTCAACCAAAAGTTTTCAAGAAGAAAAGAAACAACTTTGTGAACAGAAAATGTTCTGACTTCATAAAAGTTCAGGGAAAGTGGTGTTTAAGAGAAGATTTTGAATGGAAAGTCAAAGGAACAAATGTTAAATCAGAGATTAAAGCTAACAAAGAAGGACCCATTCCAGAATGGGTTCCTAAATCTAACTAACTGTTTTTGTAGGGCTGTCATGTGTGGTTTTTAGACTCTGGAGCTTCAAGACACATGACAGGTCATAAGTCTTCTCTGACAAACTTCACATAAAAGGCTGGAGGAGCAGTAAACTTTGGCAATAACAAAAGGAGATCTGACCATTCAGAAATTTTTCTATGTGGAAGGCTTACATCATAATTTGTTCAGCATAAGTCAGTTTTTAGATAGTTTCTGCCAGATCTAGTTCAGCATAACAGGTTGCTTAATTCTGACTGAGAAGGATATAAAAGTGTTTTAGGCCAAAAGACATATGGACTTATTTGTGGTTAATTTCTCAAAGATTCAAGCTTTAACCCCAGTATGTCTATTGTCAAATTCAACTGCAAATGAATGTTGGCTATGGCACAGAAGATGTTCTCATTTGAATTTCAAGGATCTGAACAATCTTGTTGGCAACCAATTGGTCAAAGGACTTCCAAAGATCAAATTTGAGAAGGAATCATTATGTTCAAATTTGAGAAGGAATCAAGATGAAGAAGTGTGAAAGTACAGGATCTAATCTTACAATCAATATAGAAAGCAGTAATTGAGAAGTTGTATGATCAAGCCCAATTGTATTCAATGATGAACAGAATTACAGATCTAAGAGAGAGAGAATCTCAAAGATTACAAAGAATGAATACAAAGATATACGGGAAAATCAATCAGTTAGCAACGTAGTGCTAACCACTATTTATACTGCAACGGAAATATTAAAGCTACAGTACAAATAAGAAAGACTAATAAGAACATAACACGTGTCCTAATTAGTTTACTAAATACTAAGTAAAGTATGTAGTCATAAGTTCTGAACAGGTTGTTCAGAAGTTCTGAACAGGTTGTTCAGAACTTCTGAACATTCTTCTGATAACGCTTCTCAGAGCTTCTGACCCTTTCTCTCAGAACTCTGACTTCTCTTCTCAGATCTCTGACTCCTCTACTCAGAACATCTGAGTCTTCTTATCAGATCTTCAACACTTGGTTTATTGACAAAACTTCAGATCTAACAATCTCCCCCTTTTTGTCAAATAAACTTGAACTTTGCATCATCCAGTTCTTTCAGAGTAGGAACAATTTTCTGAAGTAGCACATTTCTCAGATTAAGCCTCTTATCAATTTTGACAATGATTTCTTGAATAATTTCAACTCGCTGATAGATTACTTCTTGAGTTATGTTTGCTTCCTTCACTTTCAGCATCTTTTTCTCCAAAACAGTATTTTGCAGTTTCCTTTGCTCTGAAGAATATCTTTCCACTTTTGTTTTTCAAAAACACTCCCAAATCTGGAAATTTGTGAACACTTCCAGTCTTTAACACCTTTTTCTGCTCATGATCTGTATTGGGATTTGCCAGATAAACACATGGCTTTTGTAAATACAGAGCTATTTGGAAATCTGTATAACAGTGCCACCTTAAGATATAGAACATGGCCTCAATCACCACACTTCTTGCCTTCCTTTCATTTCTGTCATTGCTTGACTCATTGAAGCATAGAAAGCTGTGTAATCTGTAGAAGTCAACCACTGATAGTTTTTCAAAATCTGCATCAGTGAAGTAATAAACCTTACCATCTTCTCTCAGAACTTCAAAGGATAAATACTCAAACTTTCTGAATTTCTTAACCTTCAATTCTCTGATTCCAGTGATTAGAAAATCCGAGTAAACAGCTTGCTTTGTTTTGCCAAGACATCTTGATTTTTCAGCCAACCAGATCTGAGTCTCCTTAGGTCTATCATAATACACATCCAAGAATTGTACTTCTTTTGGTTTGAAGAACTCAGGCAGATCAAATTCAAGAAAGTATCCATTTAGATCAATGGATATTTCATCTTCTTTGGGTTCAGACTGTTCAGCTTGATCAAAACTAGTTATCTGCACATTCTGAGGTGTTGTGTCCTGAACTTCTTCAACTTCATCTGACAGAATTTCATTCACTTCATACTCAGCAGGAAACACAAAATCACTATGTAACATCTTCTTGGGATTAACTTCAGATAGCAACCATTCACCACAACTTCTGATCTTTCTTCTGAGATTCAACCTTCTTTTCATAGAGTTTACACACCTTTTCTTTAAATTTTCTCTTTCAGTTTTAGCACTTACTTCCATTTCAATCAGTAACCAACTCAGAGTTGCATCACTATATTTTACCAGTTCTTTCAGTTTGAACATTTCAAGTCTCTCTTGAACTATATATGCAAACCCTTCAGTTTCCATTCCTTCATTTACAAACCCCTTCAGATATACATCAAGTCCTGCAATATTTGTTGGACATCTCAGATTGCACTTTACTTTTCTTCCTTCAATGGCTAGTTGAAAATCATACACATACATATTTCTGACATAGATACCCAGAAGTCTTTTGCATTCAATTTCCATTAAGGCTTCTTCAGTACTAGAAAAGAACTTGACTAGAAAGATCTGATCATCAAGTGTTAGTCTGTGGAAATCAAAACTGGACATGGAAACCTTTGTATTCCTTTCTTTCAGCACTTCCATTCTTACAAATATCAAACCATTGAATTCTTCTTGTTGGAACATCAGAACTTTCTCAATTCTTTTCTGGATATGCAGTCTTGAGTCAGGAATTCTGAATCTGGTTGAGGCTTCTGTATAAATCATCTGAGCTCTTTCATCCATGAAACCATCAACATTGCTCTCTAAAAGCTCATATTCTCCTTCTGTGTGGTAGAGGTTTTCATACATTTCCTCAGGAAAAATGTCATCATGAAATTGTCTGGCCAAAGGTACATCACTTAACTCCAGGATAAAATCACATATAGGTTCTTCTAAAATCTGTAAGTCAATCTTGGGAATCTCAATTGGTTTTCTGAATACATACTCAGAAGGCATAAAGTAATCTTCTAATTTCTCATATTCTTCTTCTGTGTTCATCTCATCAGCATAGTTATATCTGAACTCATGCTTAAAATTCTGAGAATAATCAACAGTTCTATCTTCTTCTCCTAACAGATCAATAGGCCTTATCAGTTTTAACCCTTGTTGAATTTTCTGAACATTAAGTGCTCTGACTTCCTCACTATGCATTCTTCTGATCAATTCTTCACTCAACCTCCTTTCTTCTGTTTCAGAATCCATCACATTTTCTCTGTTATACACCACAATATCTGTACATATGTTAACCACTTCACTTTCCACTGTCTCTTCTTATCTCAATACAGATTCCTCAATAGCTTCAGTTTCATCTGAGTTTCCTTCCATCTCTGTGTCATCTGAGTTTCCTTCCATCTCTGTGTCTAAGTTCAATTCCTCTGTTTTATCTGAATCACCACCATCTGTACTTTCCAACTCCATTTCCTCTTTATCTGAGCTATCAATCTGAACTATCTGAGTCATTGCCTTTAAATTTTCCTGTGTCTGATCTTCTGAACTTTTTGTACTGGCTAAGTGCATATCTGCTATCTCAAAATCTTCTATGCCAATGTCATCATCATAACTTATTCTCTGTCTTTTCTCCCTCTTTTGATGACCATGAGGCTCATTATCATCAAACTTTCTCTTCAAGTTCTGATTAGAAGTACCTTCAGGTTCAGCTTCTACAATAGGAACAGGATCAAGAGGCTTTGAAGTAGAAGCCATTGATACACTCAGTGCTTTCAGTATAGATTACTGCATACCTTGCATTTGTTTTAACTTATCTTTTTGAAAACCAGACATTATATCCATGATCTCCTTTTTGTGAGAATCCAAGGATTTCTTTACATCATTTACTTTGGTTTCAACAGAAATCAACTTTTTCTCCAACACAACTTTCAAATCTGACACCTCATCATTCAAATCCTCCACCTTCTTCTCCAAATTTTCTACTTTTTCCCCCATCTCCATGTTTTGTTTCTGAATCTTTTCAAATTCAGAAGATTCTAACAGTGAACCTGAACCAACAGATGGTCCAGTTTTCATGTGCCCAGAGGGCTCATGGCCTGTAGATAACACAAAGTCATCTTGTACAACAGATGCACGTTTGAATGAGGCTTTTGTAATGTTCACCTCACCAGGACTTCCATCCAATCCTCGACACCCAACATTAGGTATGTCTATGAATGTTGTTTCAGGAATACGAAATTCCTGATTTGTGCAAGTGTCAGAAGGAATTTCAGGCTCACTGTGAATAGGACTGTGATATTCAGACTCAATGTGTTGAAAAATAGATTGGGATTTATCACCTCCCTCCAAATGAGTTTGGGATGGTTCCCCGGATTTGTGTGAAACAGTAGCATGTTGAAATGCTTCTGAGTGGGTATGGATGGGTTGTTCAAGATCCACCACTAGGTCCATGGTGTTTGTTTCAATATTGGACACCAAGAATTTTGAACCAATAGCAGTTGTGGTTACCTGGTCAAGATTAGCTGGTTCAGAGGCATCTCTTTCTGTTTGAACCTCTGTTAACAATCTCTCATCCTCACCACCCTCATTCTGTTTTTCCTCACCAAGTCTAACCAAGCTCTCAGAATTTTGCCCCTCAATTCTCTCAGAATGTTCACCCATTTGAACATCCTCCCCCTCTCTAATTCGACTAGACCCCTCACCTCTTATCTCAGGTTGGTCCTCTTGGGTAGGGATTTGAGGTAATTCAATTCCCATAGAGGTGCAATAAGCTTTTAAAATCTCACTCTCCCTTGGGATATAATTCCTAAGTGATTTTGGCAACAGTTTATGATTTGGATAATTTTCAAGTCTAGTAACTGATGTCATCTTACCCAAGTAGAAAGTAGGACCATGCTCTTCATTTGATCTTCTAGATATGGTTCTATTTTCCTGCATTGCATACCAGATTACAATTTGCCAATACTTATGTAAGGTATATATGTCAGAGGAGCATCCTTTGTTTTCCTCTGAATTGCTTTCTGATTTTTCTCAAAGGTATTCTTCATGTCTTCCCACAGTATAGAAGTGTAGTCATAATGCCTATTCTTCACTAAACCTTGAAAGATCTGAAGAATCTGTTTAGAACCTTGATCAGCAGAACTATTCTTCCCTGATAAACACTTATTTACTACATGAAAGAAACAAGCCCTAATAGGTGGCAATTTGTACCTTCTGAACAAACTGAGAGTCCTCAATCCTTCATTGTATCCCAACTTCATAAACTCTGCTATTAATTCCTCTGTTAAGGGCGAGTCTTCAAAATCTGTCCTTCTTTGTACATCATCTTTCTCTGGTAGATTCAACATTTCTCTTAGTGCAGAGATAGATAAGGCAAATGTCACTCCTCCAATTTCAGACACAAACTTATTATCTTCTAACCTAAGATGTTTCCACCATTGTTGTATGTATTGAACAGGAACATTTTTGCTTCTTGTAAACCATTTTCTATAAGGATGATGTTTGAATAACTCCATGATAATTCTGTGTTCAGGTTTAAATCGACTTTCCTCAAACAATATAACACAGTTATATTCAGATAATTTCAACCATTCACTCTCAGGAACAACCCTTTCCACAAAATAGGTCTATCTGACATAATCGACCCTGCAGCACTCTGTTCATGTTCAATATTAATGTTTACCTCATCTGCATTTCCTTCTGATTCATCCATTTGTTCATCTTCTTCATCATATCTTATTGCCTCTTCCTCTACAGCTCTATTCTGTACTTCATCATTATCCGAATCAGATGAATCCATTATCGATTTTGTAGAATGTAGAGAAATTGGACCACTCCTTCGTATTCCAGACATGATTTAAGAAGAAAACAAACTCAAAGAACTCTGGATTTGATTCGTATCTCACTTTTCGCTCTAGAATTTGAAAAGATTTGAAATAGGGATTTTAAGACTGTGAAATCCCAAATCTAGCAAGAAATCAAGAATGATGTAGAGAGAGAATCTAGAGAGAACTTGTCATCCATATATTGATCTCTAAAGTGTAAATGACAAAATGATCAAGAAGTTATACAAGGGATCTAGATTCACTTCTAACTAAGAACTAGACATACCTATTTATACCCATAACATACAAGGTATAAAGGCACTAGCAACTAATACAGTACATTGACTTTACAGTAAATCTTGAATACAACAATGCTCTAACAATCTCCCCCTTTGGATTCAAGATTTAAAAAAATATGACAGCAGTCTTCAGCTCTTTGTAAAGTCAATCTTCTTCAACAGTCACTCTATCAAACCATCTTCAAATAGCTTTATCTCCACTAGTTCACGGCGAACTATATGCTTTGACTCTCTTTAAGAACTCAGCTTTGAAGAATCTTCAGACAAACATGAAAAGTCATTGTCTTTTTCTTTGAAAAGTCAACCTTCTTCAATACAATCTTCAACAGATTGTCTTCAAGTCTTGAACATGGATTTCATATCTTTATATAGAACCATCAATTCGGAACAAGATAAATCAGAAACGATTAGAGTTTGGATCAGAAAGATGTGAAACCATCCACATTGTTGAACTTTTAGGTGTAAGCGCATTCCGAGAACCACTCAGAACTAAGATAACCAAATTCAGCAACAATTGGACTTCACATGATCCTTCTCCCCCTAATCTTCAGTCTTTGTTCACGAATCTTGGACTTGAAATATCTTTGATTTGAAAGCTCTTTGACATGAAATTGAAATTAAACTTTTCTCCCCCTTTTTCGATAATGGTGAGCATCATAATCATCGAAAACCATTTTCAATTTCAGTCGTGTTTTTGAGTATTGTTAACAATCTCCTCCTTACAGAATAACCTTGCTCCCCCTCAAAATAAGAATTCTGGAGCAATTTATTTTCTCCCCCTGAAAGTATGAATATATTTCAATAACGTACAGTATTTGAAATTGTAGCACAAATTTTAAAACAAATTTACACAAGGAAAATAAAATTCATTGAATTTCATTTTATAACTACAAACATTTGATCATTTGAAAACTTTACAAAAGAAATTCAACTTAATGAAATTTAACAGATTTTTCAATCAAATGAAATCAAATGCATGTGTTTGGATTCAAGAACAAGTCATCATTGTATATCAAGTTAAAAATGTTCAGTTTCAACCCCTTTATTAAATCTATTTGGTGTGCTAGCATGGGAAATATGATTAGCTTCAAGCATATGCAATTCTAAGACATGTAAGAATACTTTGCTCAAGTCACACTATTTGTCCAAAATCAGAATTTCACAAATTTACGGGTTTATCGCAACTTTGTATTTTCCCAAGTATCAAAAGATGTGTGGTCATTGGCATCTTTTCTTTTGTGCTCATTGGCATCTTTTGATTTTGTGCCCATTGGCATCTTTTGATTTCGTGCACATTGGCATGTTTTGATCAAAAAGTTTAGTAAGAATAAGATACACCGTTAAACATGACTTTCTATCTGGTTCTATAGCAGGATTTGGGTTAGCAGATCCCAGACCAGTTGGCCTTAGGTGCTAGGTGTCGAGCACCCCTTAGAATTTAATTTCCCAAACCAGAAAGGCCACATCGATATATCTTAAACCCATTTGTACCAGTAGAACATGGCTTTCTAGCTGGTTCTATTGCAGGATTTGGGTCAGCCGATCCCAGACCAGTTGATCTTAGGGACTAGGTGTCGAGCACCCCTTAGGACTTACTCTCCCAAACCAGAAAGGCCACAGGTACAAACTTTCAAACTAAATGATATTCTATATAAGTTCGGATTTCCATCACAAAATATGAATGATATCTCAATCACTTGGTTCTAAAACATAGTGCTTCCCCCATATTTTCGTTTCCATTCATCATTCTGATAAATAGGCTTTTTGAGCATTATATTCTATATAAGTCCAGATTCACATAACTTTGAGCATTCAACATAATTTCATTCATGTTTTGCTGACCTTTTGATTTATTTCAGAGGTGAAAGTTGAAACAAATCTAACTCAGATAATACAAAAATACTTGTAAAATCATCTTTTAGCACACATTTAATTCATTGAATGAAAATTGAAAATTTTATCTCATTGAATTAAATTTGTAAAGATTCAAGTTTTCAAAGTGGTAGAAACAAAATATAATCCAATGTTACCTTTTACCACGTTCCTTGAAACAGAAAGATGTAACAGTTAAAGATATCACCTGAGAAGTGTGAGTTCTAAACTGATTTGTTTAGAAGTTTTAGTCTTTGAAGTACGGGTTTTGAACCGATATGTTCAAAAGCCAAAGTCGTTGAAGCACGGGTTTTGAACTGATATGTTCAAAAGCCAAAAACATTGAAGCACGGGTCCTGAATTGATGTATTCAGAAACCAAAGTCGCTTTTAAGTGCGGGTCCTAAACTGGTATGTTTAGAAACCATAGACGTTGAAATTCGGGTTCTAAACTGATGTGTTTAGAAACCATTAACGTTGAAGCACGGGTTCTAAACTGAGATGTTTAGAAGCCATTGTCTCTTTACTCCCCCTTAATGGTACAAGTAATCTTCTTCCGAGAGTTCAACGCTTTGCTTCTAAATCTACAAAAATAGATTAAGTAGATTTTGGTACCCAACGTGTCTTGGGTCCTGGCTTGTTAAGCGGAGCTCTATAGGAAGGAAAATGATAAGTACCATACCAATATTGAACACTCTCATTTTTAATAAAATCATTAGTACCACAATAAGAACAACAAAAATTATTTTGTGCTAACCTGATTAAATGATTTGCGGAATAGAATGAATCAGGATTAGCAAAAGATTTAGCTTTCAGATTAGTGTTCTTGTTGGGAACAGAGGATTTTGGCTCACCTTTTTCAGTTGACGTACCTTTTACTCTCCATTGCATGTTAACTTTCTTATATGAAGGAAGATCAGCATATTGATACTTGGAAGAATTATCCACCGAGTGATCATAGAATAAATTAGAAGGACGAATCAGACATTCTGAATAGCATTTGGATTTGTTAAATGACTTCACTTTGTAAGATAAGTCATTCCGTTCCTTGGTCACCAAATCAAGCTTCTTCTGAATATTAGACTTGACCCTCTTCTCTTTCATGATGTCAGTCGATAATGCAGCCAAATTCATTGTCCATTTATGAATTTCCTGTCGAAATATCTTCCTTTCTTTAGAAAAGTCGTCTTTAACGCACCTAGCCTGAAAGTCATCTTTCTTCATCTTTTCCAGCTCTTGACTTTCTTTATCTAGCTCTTGTCTTTCCTTTTCTAAGTCCTTATGAAGATCAGAAATTTTCTTTGACAGTTTCGCATTCTTCGCTTCAAAGCTTTTCTTTTCTTTTTCATACTCGACCCTTTCCTTCTCCAACTTCTCCTTTTCAAGAAATAAAACTTTCTCAAAGTCAGAAACTTGTTTTGAAAGTTTTATACAATTACGTTCAATTACTTCCTTTTCTTTAAGAATCTTCTCTCTCTTGTCTTCAATGCTCTTCAGATCAGCATTTTCTTTTTGAAGAGTTGTTACTTTCTCTTGAAGTTTCTCGATTTGATCGTGCAGACTTGACTTGTCTTTGTCTTTCTTTGTTTCAAGACCTGCAATATATACTTCAAGATCAGTAATTCTTTTAGTAAGTTCAGCATTTTGTTCTTTCAAAATAGAATTTTCATTTGAAGAAGAAATGTCAAAAATGTGTCTCTTCAAATCAGCATTTTCTTCTTCTAATGCTTTTATACTCCCTTGAAGCTCCTTTATGTTATCTTGATGAGTTGAGATCTCAAGTGTCTTATTTTTCTCTTGAGTAACTTCAAGCACTACAATCTTGTCATTCAAATCTTTCAGTTCGGACTCAAGAGAAGAGACTTTGTCTTCTAATAAAGCTTTCTCAGACATGAGCTTTGTATTTTTTTCTTGCATCTTCATTAGAATGTGTTATGTATCTAGAAAGAAAACCTTCAAGGCGCTTGATCTCATCTTTAGCTTCAGGAAGAGTCCATTTTCTCTCTTTTCCTAACTGATACCATATTCTCCCACTTAAATCCTGTATGTCAGACATCTTTTCAAATAGCTAGAATAATTGATCGTTCAGAAGATCAAGCAGAAAGTGTATGAAAATACACTATACAAAAAAATTATATAAATTTTTTTCTTGAAAAGCTCTTACAGTGTATGAAATACATTATAGAAAAAATTTCGGGATAATTTTTTTTTTAATTCACAAGAATTCGGATGAATAAGGATTCGAAATCAATGAATTCGAATGAATAAGGGTTCGAATTCAATGAATTCGGATGCTGAAGGGTTCGAATTCAATGAATTCGGATGCTGAAGGGTTCGAATTCAATGAATTCGGATGAAGAAGGATTCGAATTCACCCAATTCGGACATAACTGGGTTCGAATTCACTCAATTCGGACTTAACTTGGTTCGAATTCTTTACTTGGAAAATTAAACCAACTCAGATGAATCCACAACTTCTCAATTCGAATCTAACAGGGTTCGAATTCAACTCAATTCGAATCCATAAGGGTTCGAATTCAACTCAATTCGAATGCTTCTTGAGTCAAATTCTATACTTGTGATGCCAAGAACACTCCGAAATCCCTTTGAATGATCCGAATTGTGTATGAATGATCCGAATTCACCAAGAATGATCCGAATTCTGCACTTCGAACTTTAAAATCACTTAATCTGCCATAACTCTTTCAATTCTTGATCAAATGAGATGAAACTTGTATCGATTTGTTCGAAATTGAAATCCGCACACTTTTCTTGTTGATCACAACTCGTAATTTGATCGATTTAAACAACTTTTGATCCAAAACAGTGAATTTTGGTTTTTCGAACAAAAACCAAAAAATCGATCAAATCAGATGATTCTGTGCAGTTTTTGATGTTGATCCAAGAATTAATGTTGTTCATATATCAATTCCGAGTTCAGTGATGCCAAGAATTGATCCAAGAAATCAGAATCTAGAAAAAAATTCTATGTCTGAATTAAAAGTGATCAGATGAACAGTGATGAGTGCTTGGTCCGAATTCTTCAAAATCAGTGCAAAAAATCTTCAATTTGGTCTTTGATCTGCTTGAATCTCCTGTTTAGCTCTGATACCAAATGTGAAATCCCAAATCTAGCAAGAAATCAAGAATGATGTAGAGAGAACTTGTCATCCATATATTGATCTCTAAAGTGTAAATGACAAAATGATCAAGAAGTTATACAAGGGATCTAGATTCACTTCTAACTAAGAACTAGACATACCTATTTATACCCATAACATACAAGGTATAAAGGCACTAGCAACTAATACAGTACATTGACTTTACAGTAAATCTTGAATACAACAATGCTCTAACAAAGACCTATTTAAAATCCACGAAGTTGAAAGGTTTAACGGAAAAGCGAAATCAATGTTATAACGGAGTCAACACATTTGAAATGCCACAGAGGATTTAAATGAAATGCGTGGCATAATCAAACAAATATGAAGCTGACACGTGTTAGTGGATAGAATTTTGACTCAAGTCAAAGATCTGAATAACACGATCAGATGTTTTGACTTTCCTTTATCAGATATCTGATTGTTCTACTCAGAGTTCTGATTCCATAATTCAGAAGAATTTTGCCTTGTAACCAAAATGTCATTTAAAGTCAACTTCTGACAAATATAAAACATCTTGATTATTCAGAAGAGGTTTGAACAGATAGAAACACTTTTTATCATCAAAATTTTGTTCATATTATGATGATTTTCAAAAAAATCATTTAAAATCTTATATCTGAATATGAAATTTTTTAATTCAGATATAGTTTGAACAACAAAAATATTTATCATTAAAAGCTTGTTCTTCTAAGAATGATCAGAGATAAGAAATGAAAACAAATCTTTTAAGCATCACAAAATGATTTCCAAACAAAACATTTTGATGCTCCCCCTTGACTTGAGCATGCATTTGACTATTTATGATACATAAAGATGAGATAAAAAGATAATAGAAGAAGCATAATCCACACAGTTGAAGTATTTGTATTTCTCAAAAATAAATTTTTGAAAGTTAGATTGCTGAAGTATTGACTCAGAATCTCTGACCTTAAGACTCAGAAGTTCTGAACTCAAGACTCAGAGGTTCTGAACTCAAGACTCAGAAGTTCTGATCTCAGTACTCAGTTCTGAACTTAAGACTCAGAGTTTCTGAACTTAAGACTCAGAGTTCTGAGTACACTACTCAGACAATTTTACTTAGAAAAATTTAGCATTTTTAAGAAAAACAAATATTTTCAATTAGTCAGATTAAGCATTCCTATTTTACATATGAGAAAAGAGAACCTTTTGTGATCAAGAGGCTTTGTGAACAAGTCAGCCAATTGATACTTTGTATGCACAAAGTGCATCTCTATAGTTCCTTTTTCCACGTAGTCCTTTATAAAATGATACCTCACATCTATATGCTTAGTCTTTGAATGTTGAACAGGGTTCTGAGTAATGGCAATTGCACTTTCTGAGTCACAATAGATGGGAATCTTGTTAAGCTGATATCCATAGTCCATGAGTTGTGTTCTCATCCACAATGTTTGAGAACATGAAGCAGCAGCAGCAACATACTCTGCTTCAGCAGTTGAAAAGGACACACAATTCTGCTTCTTTGATGCCCAACTCACTATTTTATCTCCCAAAAAGTGACAAGCACCAGATGTACTCTTTTTCTGTCCAACCTACTTCCTGCATGATCAGCATCAGTGAAAGCAGTCAATTTGAAATCAGTTTCTTTTGGATACCATAAACCTAGATCAGGTGTTCCTTTGAGATATCTTAAAGTCCTTTTGACAGCCAACATATGTGATTCTTTTGGGTTAGATTGAAATCTAGCACAGAAACAGGTAGAAAACATGATATCTGGTCTACTTGCAGTCAGATAAAGTAATGATCCAATCATGCCTCTATAGAGTTTGATATCTGCTGAAACACCTTTGATATCAGTATCTAACTTTATGTTGGTTGCCATAGGTGTTCTCATAGAAGCACAATCAGACATTTTGAACTTTTTCAGAATGTCTCTGACATATTTTCCTTGATTTATAAAAATACCTTTTGGTAATTGTTTGACTTGAAGACCAAGGAAAAAATTCAGCTCACCCATCATGCTCATTTCAAATTCAGATGACATGATTTTTGAAAAATTATCACATAATTCTGGACTGGTAGAACCAAATATTATGTCATCAACATAAATCTGAATCAGAATTAAATCATCACCCTGTTTCTTTAAAAACAAAGTTGTGTCAATCTTACCTTTCTTGAACCCTGAACCTAACAAGTGTTTAGTAAGAGTGTCATACCAGGCTCGTGGTGCTTGTTTTAGACCATATAAAGCTTTGTCTAAAATATAAACATGATCAGGGAATTCTGGATCAACAAAACCTTCAGGTTGATGAACATACACCTCTTCATTAAGTTTGCCATTTAGAAAGGCTGATTTGACATCCATCTGATACACCTTGAAGTTTTTGTGTGCAGCATAGGCCAAAAATATTCTGATTGCCTCTATTCTTGCCACTGGTGCAAATGTCTCATCATAATCAATTCCCTCTTGTTGACAGTATCCATTAGCAACCAAAAACATGAAAGAATTTGATTAATGGTTTTCTTTTATTTATCAGTTCATAAGCAGTCTTATTTAATCTCTTATTGATTAAAGTTCTATTCTGTGTAAAACAAGCAGTTGCAATTGCTTCAGCCCATAGGAAGGTAGGAAGATTTGAATAAGCCAGCATTGTTCTCGCAGCTTCAACTAGAGTTCTGTTTTTCCTTTCAACAACACCATTTTGTTGAGGAGTTTTGACAGCAGAAAAATTGTGAACTCTGTTCCATTGTCACTTCTGATTTTCTGAACTTGAAGTTGTAGCAGCTTCTGACATAGCTCTTAGGAATTCAACCCATGTGTATCTGGAGTATTCATCAACAATCACAAGCATATATTTCTTTCCTCCCATAGATTGAACTGAAATTGGACCACAAAGATCAGTATGAATCATTTCTAATGGTGCTTTGCAAGATGAGTCCATTTTTAATTTGTGAGAACTCTTTTTCATCTTGCCCATTTCACAAGCTGAGCATAATGATTCTTTTTCAAATTTACGCTTTGGTAAACCTTTAACCAGATGTTTTGCAACAAGATTATTAAGATCTTTGAAATTTAGATGAGAACATCTTCTGTGCCAAAGCCAGCATTCATTTGCAGTTGAATTTGATAAAAGACAAACTGTATTTAATGTTTTCAATTTTGAAAAATTAACTACAAATAAGTCCATATGTCTTTTGGCCCAAAAGACTTTAACATCATTTTCAGTTAAAATCATGCAACCTGTTATTTGAAACTTGATTTGACAAAGACTGTCTAAAAACTGACTTATGCTGAAAAGATTATGTTGTAATCCTTCAACATAGAAAACCTTTTGGATAGTCAGATCTCGTTTAGTTAAATCCCCATAACCTTTAACTTGACCTTTGCTATTATTTCCAAAGTTTACTGCTCCTCCAGCCTTTTCTGTGAAGTTTGAAAGAAAAGACTTCTGACCTGTCATGTGTCTTGAAGCTCCTGAATCTAAAAACCACACATGACAGCCCTGCAAACGGATCAGTTAGTTTTAGGTACACATTTTGGAATCGGTACATCTTTGTTAGCTTTGTCATTGGATTTAACATTAGTACCTTTTACTTTCCACTCAAAATCTTTCTTCAAACACCACTTTCCTTGAACTTTTATGAAGTCAGAACATTTTCTGCTTACAAACTTGTTTAATTTCATTTTGAAAGTTGTAACTTTTGATTTTGCCACATTTTCAACTTTCTTTTCTTTTATCTTTTCTTTCTTCTGAGTCTGAGGAACAGAAATTTTCTTCTATTCTGTATTCTGAAGAACAGAAATATTTTTCTTTTCTGAATTCTGAATGTCTTTTCTTATGTATGAAACATAAGTTATTTTGACTAGACATTTATGAGAATATTGGAATGAATCATGTTTACATCTAACACAAACAAGATTTTTCTTTGCAAGTGACAATAAATCTGAAACATAGGTCATTTCATTTTTATTGCATATTCTTGAAGCTAATCATATTTCGCATGCTAAGCACACCAAATAGATTTAATAAAGGGATTGAAACTGAACATTTTTAACTCGATATGCAATGATGACTTGTATTTGAATCCAAACACATGCATTTGATTTCATTTGATTGAAAAATCTGATAAATTTCATTAAGTTGGATTTCTTTTGTAAAGTTTTCAAATGATCAAATGTTAGTAGTTATCAAGTGTAGTTCAGTAAATCTTATTCTCCTTATATAAATGTTTTCATTAAAGCACTATATTTGAAATGAATAATTTTAATGAAATATATGCATAATTTCAGGGGGGGAAAACAAACTGCTCCATAATTCTTATTTTGAGGGGGAGCAAGGTTATTCATTAAGAAGGAGAAAAAGCATAGACTTCATTCGAAGAAAAAGCATCGCTAAAGTTTTGAAAATCAAGGGGGAGAAAAGCTAAAGATTTTGAAGATGATTTTGCTTTCCAAAACTTTAGGGGGAGAAAAGCTAAAGATTTTGAAGATTGATATGGTTTTTGTACAGAAATAACAAAAGAGGGAAATGTTATTTTAAGAAGAAGAAGAGGAAAAGGAAACTGATCGGTTGTTTCTTATAAAGAAATCTTATGAAAGCTGAAATGAAGATGAGAATTGTCATTTCAAGGGGGAGCAAAGAAAAAGCAAATATATAACAGAAATCAATTTGGAAATCGTTGCTGCTGCTGATTAAAGACTGACCAGAAGTTGTTAACTCAGATTATTCAGAATTCTTAGCAAAAGTTGTCAAAGCATTCAGAAGAGCTCCTTCTGAAGATTGTTCCTGCTCTAAGAATTTGATGGTGAAAAGTACAAGTGTGTTTGATAAAAAGGGGGAGATTGTTAGGTCTAGAGTTTTGTCAAAAACACAAGTGTTGAGTTCTGAGTAAGAAGACTAAAGAAGACTCAGAAGACTCAGAAGTTCTGAGTAGAAGACTCAGATGTTCTGAGTGAGAAATCTCAAAAAGATTCTAAGTGTTGGATTCTGACTAGAAGGTTCAGAGTTCTGAGTAGGAGACTCATAACTTCTGACTATGAAGACAAATGTTCTGAAGTGCCTATTCAGAAGTATGTTCAGAAGTTCTGAACAACATGTTTAGAACTTATATCTTAGGATATTTTCTATTATAATCAGTTACTAATTAGGACACGTGTAATTGTTCTATTAGTTTGTTTCTTATATGTACTGTAGCTTTAGACTTTCTTAAACAGTATATATAGGAGTTAGCAACTGTAGCTAACTGAATCTTTTGGCTAACCTTTTGGATAACTCTTTACGCATAAATTGTTAGATCTATTGAGAGAGAAATTCATTGTAATATCTTGTAATTCACAGATTGTTAAAAAATCATATGACCAGTTGCGGTAAATACGATCTTAATTGTTCATATTTGATTGTAAGAGTGTATCCTGAAACTTTCAAAGTCTTCTCACAACTTGAAAATGGATTCTTCATGCATGTCACCATTAGAGATGCTACATACAGATTTATGTGGTCCTATTTCAGTTCAATCAATGGGAGGAAAGAAGTATATACTTGTCATTGTTGATGAGTATTCAAGATACACATGGGTTGAATTCTTAAGAGCAAAATTTGAGGCTGCTGAAACACTGATTAATTTCATCAAAAGAATTCAAGTGTTCTTACAACTTCCAGTTCAGAAAATAAGGAGTGACAATGGAACAGAGTTCAGAAATGAGACTCTTCAGAACTCTTTGCAAAGTTTTGGAATTTCTCATAACTTTTCTGCTGTTAAAACTCCTCAACAAAATGGTGTTGCTGAAAGAAAGAACAGGACTCTAGTTGAAGCTGCAAGAACTATGTTGGCCTATTCAAACCTTCCAACCTTCCTATGGGCTGAAGCAATTGCTACTGCTTGTTTCACACAGAATATAACTTTGATCAACAAGAGATTACATAAAACTGCTTATGAACTGATCAACAAAAGAAAACCACTGATTAAATTTTTTCATGTTTTTGGTTGCAGATGTTATGTTCTCAAAGACAGAGAAAATCTTGGTAAATTTGATAAAAAGGCAGATGAAGGATACTTTGTTGGTTACTCACTAACTTCCAAAGCATTCAGACTCTACAACAGAAGAACCAATAGGATAATGGAAAGCATCAATGTCACATTTGATGAGTCAATAATGAAGACTTCTGAACAGCACAGCTAAGAACTCAAACAGGATAAGACAAAAATGACTTCTGAATCAGATTCTAATCCTAACTGTTTAGAACTCAATTTATTGTTTAAGGATGCATTTCTGGAACTAACTTCTGAATCTTATGCATATTTTGAGAATCCTAAAATGGTTCAAGAAATGAAAAAGGGAACTTCAGAAGTGGTTCAAACAATTGTAATTTCTGATACTGGTCCATCTGAGGAATGTCCAACGTTGATCAATACAAGTGATGAAACTTCTGAGCCTAGTACTCAGAATTCTGGGCATGGTACTCAGAATTCTGGACAAGTTAATCAGAATTCTGGTCAGGGTACTCAGAACTCTGAACAAGTCATTCAGGGTACTCAAACTTGGATGTTTCACCTCAACAAGTACCAGAACAAGGGGACAGTTCAGAATTACAAGCCATTATTGATGAGAATGATACAAACAATAATTTTTTAGAGATTGATGTGCTTCCTAGTTCAAACAAATGGACAAAAGACCATCCTATTCATCAAGTGATAGGAGATCCATCAGTGGGAGTGCAGACTAGATCAGCAACAGCAAATGAAGCAATGTTTGCAGGATTTTTAAGTGTGATTGAACCTAAGAAAGACAATGAAGCCCTAGAGGATCCAGACTGGATTTTAGCAATGCAAGATGAATTGCTACAGTTTGAAAGAAACAAAGTCTGGAGACTTGTTCGAAAACCTGAAGGAAAATCTATTATTGGAACAAAATGGGTATTCAGAAACAAGAAAGATGAGTCAGGTGTTGTAGTCAGAAATAAGGCTAGATTGGTTGCAAAGGGATATTCTCAACAAGAAGGAATAGACTATGATGAGACATTTGCACCTGTAGCAAGAATAGAAGCAATCAGAAAATTCTTGGCATATGCTCCACACAAGAACTTCAAAGTGTATCAAATGGATGTCAAATCAGCTTTTCTGAATGGTAGACTTCATGAAGAGGTTTATGTCTATCAACCAGAAGGTTTTGTTGATCCTGAGTTTCCAGATCATGTTTATGTTTTAGATAAAGCATTGTATGGTCTGAAACAAGCACCAAGAGCCTGGTATGACACTATAACTCAACATTTATTAAAATCTGGCTTCAAGAAAGGTAAAATTGATACTACTTTATGTTGGGATTTTATGTTCAAAACATGGGTTTCAAAAACTCATAAGAGATAAAAATTATTACGCAACGGAAGCAAAAATTTGAACAAAAACATAAAACCATTTTACTCCCACCAAGGATCTTGTTACATGCAAGAAACGATAAATAAGAACATACCAAGAGAGTTTAGACAATACAACCTTTGTAGACTTTGAATCCTCTTGGGAGGTTGGAAGTTGATGAAGATGGTAGAACCCAAAATAGAGCTCCTCTAGAGTAGTCCACCGACAAGCTCCAACACCAAAGTATGCTAGTACATTTCTTGAGATTTGATGCAAAAACCTTTACAATCTCTACAATAGAGTTGGAATGGAAGAACACAAAACACACACACACACTATGTGTGTGTGTTTCGGCCGAAGGTAGGGAGAGGGAAATAGAGAGAGCCAAATTCAAGTAAGTTATTATGTTTCAATTAATCTCTCCTCTTATTCCCAAGATATGCATGCAAGCCCTTTTTTCTCATTTGTCCAAAATTTGGTCCAATAACCTTTGAGCCTTACATGCAAATATTACACTTGAGCCCCTCTAGTTTAAATTAGGTAAAATCAAGATTTTAACAATTTAAACTATATTACATTTAGTCCCTCCTTCTAATTCTAGTTATATGTAAGTCCAGGATTCACTCTTACAATTAATATATCAATGTATGAAACAGTAATTGAGAAGTAATATGATCAAACCAATTGTATTCAATGAAGAACAGATTTACAGATCTTAGAGAGAGAGTATCTTAAAGATTACAAAAGATGAATACAAATATATGCGGAAGAATCAGTTAGCAATGTAGTGCTAACCATTATATATACTGCAACGGAAATATTAAAGCTACAGTACAAATATGAAAGGCTAATAAGAACAATACACGTGTCCTAATTAGTTAACCAAAATACAAAGTAAAGTATCTAGTTATAAGTTATGAACATGTTGTTCAGAACTTCTAAACATAATTCTGATTAAGCATCTCAGAACTTCTGGCTCTTATTCTCAGACTTCTGACTCTTCTTCTCACACTTCTGTACTTGGTAATCTTTCAAAGCAATCCTTCTGAGCTTTCGTACTCAGAACTCTGACTTTTCTCTTCAGAACTTCTGAGCTTTCTTATCAGAATTCAATACTTGGTTTATTGACAAAACTCAGATCTAACATTATATATGAACCCATCATATTATTTAATAAACTAGAATATTTCATTTGCATTTAATATTATGAATTATATTCAATAATATAATTAATAATATTTATCAAGAAATAATAATATTTATTAAGAATCAAATTCTTATAAATATTAATTTAGTGTCTACTTGTTGTTCGGTGTGACCCTATAGGATCATATATTACCGGAAATATTATTTTATATTCATTCTTGAGCATATAAAACCAACAATCTCCCACTTGCTCAAGATTGGATTATAGAATAATATAGACAGTGGTGGACGTTTAACAACATCTCACTGCCCCCGGCAACGTATGACTGTAAGTGCTATTCAACAACATCCAATTCCCACGAGCTCATAGCTTCAATTGATGTATTAGGTGTGGTATCAGTTATCCTTTTGTTTAGACATCATGTTGAACATGAGACATGGATCACTATCATTCTCGTCTATTGTTCAACTTTTGGTAAGGCGCCTTAGATGTCTCACTCTTAATATATTTAGACAAACAAATCCCATCTTGACTACTGATAACTCTATTTTTAGAGTTATTATTTCCATTTATTTTCCACTTTATTTTGTCAATTTTAGCCATTTCACTTCTAAAAACCCCCATTCTTGGTATGATTTACGAAAACGAGCAAAAGGAGTGAACCATGGTCTTTAATAAATTATTTGGTGGAAGTTGGGGTGTTTTTCACGATTTTCTATCCCCAGTGACGTATACAGTGCCCACTCTGCTCCCCACTCTTCGAGCAGATCAAGAAAGCCTTGGGCTGGAAATATAAAATATGGAGATTAAGAAGGTTCAAATGGCAGAGAAGCTGAGATTTGGCTGTTACAAGTGTTCCTCAAGGCTTTACATAATGATTGTACCTTTGTACTTGCAAAAGTTGACTTCTAAAGGACCATTGGGTAAAGAGAGTTATACATGGAGGATTGAAGTATTATCCTTGAGCTGATTTCAGCATTTCCCTGTAGTCCTTACACCTTGGATAAACCTTTTTTTGTGTAAAGACCAACACCTCCTTCTTGGTATAAAAAGGGGTGTTGGGTCTCATTTATTGCATCCCATCTTTCTTGCAATTTATCTAGTAATTCTTTAAGTTGTAAGCTTTCATTTACTGCAGTAACTTAGCATTTAGTTTCAGTAATTTATTTTAATCGTAGTTCGTAATACACAGTGCAGGGACGACTTTTCGTTCCCCACTGTGAGCAGTTAATTCAAGTCACTTTCAATTTTATTATGTGCACATCTTCATCTGTTGTTTTCTTTACTTCAGAAATGTTAGGCTAAACATCCTTTGGGATGTAGGAAGGAGAAGTACCTGGATTTTATAGAAAATGCTTGAGTAATCTTTATACTTAGAATATTTATTTTTTTGGTCATTCATTCTCAATATTTACCCAAAGATGCGAACAAGCCGATCACTTGCAAAGATCTAAAAGTCTAGTTCTTAACTTAGAAATGAGTAGAACGCAGTGACACGAGCTTGAATGATGCTAGGGGATTCGAAAGAATTCTTATGACACTTACGAAGTGAGGTCGGCATAGTGAGCTAATCTCTGCCCACTGGAGTAGTAGGCAAGCTAATTTGTGTATTAAAAACACTTAGAGTATTTGTCTCTACACATTCCATCGAGGCCTGAAAAGGTCCATTTAGAGATTACCATTGACAAAACAACAAGTACTAAGAGTATGGGATTTTCATCTAAAGGTGTGAGTATTTTGTAACCGGGCTTTTCTAGCGAAAATGTCTACCACGAATACGAGGATCACTCTAAGGATCGAGTATTTGAGATAAAATTTAGGGGAAATCCAACCTACATTCCTCCTTTTTATCATTTAGTAATTCGTTTAAAGTAGCCATTTCACCAAACCAAACCAAAGTATTATTTTCCTCTCTAGTTGAAACTTGTAAAAGGAGCTCATGAGAACCGTATTGTCTTGATTGTCCAGTCTCTGTGGATTCGATTCTGGTATTTTACCAACTATTACTTGTTGTGACGATCATAGTGGACAGTGTACACTTGCACTTCCCACTGTGGACAGTTTGCAACCCACTGCGATTAAAGCACACATTTCGCACGTACCAAGTTTTTGGCGCCGTTGCCGGGGACTGGCGTGATTTTAAATCTCAAGACATTAGTTTTTGTTCGAGCCCGAGTAACTCGTTTTTCTAAGCTTTTCGTGTTGCATGCCAAGGCAACAACACGAACCTTTGTTACCAATCGATCTTGAAATAGAGAAAACTTTTCGAAGAAGACGCAAAAACAGAAATCGACAACCCCCTGTGATCCCCACTGTGAACATGGTTGCAATACCGCCACCTGTAGTGGAGACCACAATCACGATTGCCGATAGCAAAGATCGAAAAATACGGGACTATGCTACTTCCGGAGTTGGTGATTTAAGCTCCCGAATTTTGAGACCCAATATTGTTGCAACGCATTTTGAACTCAAACCGGTGATGTTTCAAATGATCCAAGCCATGGGTCAATTTGGAGGATCGCCATTTGAGGATCCGCACTCGCACTTAAAATCTTTTTTAGAAATGACAGATTCCTTTCAGTTGCAAGGTGTTAGTGATGAGGCATTAAGACTAAGGTTGTTCCCTTTTTCATTAAGGGACAAGGCGAAGTCTTGGCTGAACGCACATGCACCTCACTCGATAACCACTTGGCAAGAGCTTGCCGATAGATTTTTGCAAAAATACTTTCCTCCAACAAGGAATGTTAGGTTTCGAAATGATATAATTTTGTTTAGGCAAGAGGAAGATGAGGCTGTTTCGGATGCATGGGAACGATTTAAAGATTTACTTCGAAAGTGCCCACATCATGGCATCCCACATTGCATCCATTGGAGACCTTTTACAATGGTCTTTCCAATGCAGCCAAAATCATCTTAGATGCAACAGCCGGTGGAACATTTACGAGTATGACCTACAACGAAGGATATCAAATCTTAGAAAAAGTATCCAACAACAATACCGAATGGTCAAATCCAAGAGCACCCATGCCAAAAACCAACACCATCGATTCCGAAGCACTCAAAACCATGAATGCACAATTAGTGGCCTTGACAAAAATCATTTTAAATCAAAATCGAGGCCAAGTCAATTCCGCAACGCATCTCCCTGAAAACTGTTCCCTCTGTGGAGAGGAGCATGTTTTTGATTTTTGCCCAGCAAATCCCGAATCTGTTAATGTTATAGGGACCAACCCGAGGAACAACCCTTATTCGCAGACTTATAATCCAGGTTGGAGAAATCATCCGAATTTCTCTTGGTCTGGTAATCAAGGACTCCAACCCCAAGGGCCGAGTCATATCCAGCAAAGAACATACAATCCCCCTAGATTTCAGCAACATCACAGTGGGCAGTCCCCACATCACAGTGGGCAGTCCCCACAACCATACCAACCACGACCCAATCAACCAGCTGAGGTTCAACAATCGATCGAGTCAATTCTCAAATGTTTTATGAATCAAACCCAAGCAGCCATTAGGAACATAGAGACTCAAGTAGGACAACTAGCCGTTGAAGTTAAGAATAGACCACCAGGAACGTTACCGAGTGATACCGAGCAAGCTATGGTGATAGGAAAAGGACCAGAACATGTCAAGTCCATAACTCTAAGGAGTTGAAAGGATCTGAAAAAGATCATTTTTGAATCTGATGATTCGCCTCAAAAACCTACTGTGGGCACCACAGTGGGCACTCCTCAAGTCACTGTGATCCCCACAGTGAGGACCGACATCCCTGACCTTCCCACTCTTGGACCTGTCCCAAAGCCTACTATTCAAAAGCCAATACCACAGCAAACTCAAATCGACCCACAAAGTATTTGTTAGATCTGAAGTTTTGTCAATAAACCAAGTGTTGAAGATCTGATAAGAAGACTCAGATGTTCTGAGTAGAGAAGTCAGAGGTCTGACTGTGAAAGCTCAGAAGTATTGATCAGTGGAAAGAGAAGTCAGATGTCTGAGCTAAGAAGTCAGAAGCTCTGAGAAGCCTTATCAGAAGAATGTTCAGAAGTTCTGAACTACCTGTTCAGAACTTATGACGAGATACTTTACTTAGTATTTTATAAACTAATTAGGACACGTGTTATGTTCTTATTAGTCTTTCTTCTTTGTACTGTAGCTTTAAAATGTCCGTTGCAGTATAAATAGTAGTTAGCTCTATGTTGCTAACTGATTGATTTTTCCCGAGTAACTTTGTATCCATTCTTTGTAATCTTTGAGATTCTCTCTCTTAGATCTGTAATTTTGTTCATCATTGAATACAATTGGGCTTGATCATACAACTTCTCAATTACTGCTTTCTATATTGATTGTAGGATTAGATCCTGTTCTTTCAATTGGTATCAGAGCCAATCAACAAACAAATTCGTTCAAGATTGTTATCGCGAAGATCAATTGATCAATTTCTTGAAGATTTCTTGATTCCTTCAAAATTCGATTCCGCTGCTAGGGCTAGTTCTTGAATTCTTGGCAATTCTTGAATTTCCTGTTACATTTCGATCAAGAAACTCGAATTTGTCTTTCTGTTGAATTTTCTTACAATCATGTCTTCTAAAGAATATCTAGTCATGGGATCTGAAACCAAACCGCCGGTTCTTATACCAGAAGAGTATCAGCAATGGAAAATTCGTATGATCCAATTCCTAGACAATATTGATGAAAATCTAATGGTCTCTATTCGAGAAGGTCCAATTGAAGTGTACATCGATGTTGCTGCAACCCCTGCTACAGAGACAACTCCAGAAATTCCAGCGACCAGGGTGAAAAAGAGTTATTCCCAATACACAGCTGAACAGAAGAATAGGCATGCTATTGACAAAAGAGCAATTACTTTGATGACTTTGGCTGTCCCAAATGAGGTTCTTAACAGGATTGACAGTGGATCATCAGCTAAAGAAATGTGGGACGAATTGGAAAGGCAAATGTTAGGAACTGTGAGATCTATTCAGGCAAAGTTAAATCAAAGCATAAATGCTTATGAAAGGTTCAAAGCAAAAGAGTCAGAAAGTTTAACACAGACATATAGTAAATTTTGCACTATTCTAAATGACTTGAGAAGAAATGGACTGAAGAAAACGAAGTCTGAAATAAATTACAAATTTCTGAACAGTCTAAATTCAGAATGGTCATCATTTGCTATAAGTCTGCAAATGAACAAGGATATCTGTGAAGAAGACTTAAATGATCTATTCTGTGTTCTTAATCAACATGAAGACTCTGTCAAGTTAGTTGTGGAAGAGAAGAAAAATGTTGCTGATCAGTTAGCGTTCTTATCAAAGTCCAAAGCAATCAAAGCACCCAAAAAGACTGCATATCTATCAGAGATACCAAATCTGGAAGAATCTGACAAGGAAGAAGGATCAGAAGATGATGAAGATATCAAGATAATGGCTGAGAAACTAGCTTTGTTGACAAATACTTTCAATAAAAGGTATGGGAAGGGTAGATTTCAAGGAAATTATAAGAGAGTTGGGAGTTCAGATTATAAGAAGAAAGAAGACAGAGAAGAAAATAAGTTTGAAAAGAGAGTAGAGAGAAGTGAAGAAAACAATGAAGAGAAGGATGAGAGAAAAGAAAAGAATATGTGTTTCAAGTGTGGAAAATCTGGCCACTATGCTAAGGATTGCAGAGTTAAAATTGTGAAAGACTATGAGTACTACACCAAGAAGGCTCAGCTTGCAAAGAAGAGAGATGATAAAATTGCTTTATTAGCTGAACAAGAGAATTGGTTGTACTATACTTCTGATGAAGATGATCATATCAACTTTCCACAGATGCAGAGCCATATGGCAAAAATGAGGAATGAGGATGATTCTGATTTTGAAGATGCTGATTCTGAGTCATCTGCTGAGGTACATTCTTCACTTGAATTAGAGTTAATGACACAGATTGGTGAAATGAAAACTGAATTTGCTAATCTAAGAAAACAGATAAAAGGAGAAAGAAATTTGGTTAACAAATTCAGAATTGAAAAAGAAGTAATAAAAGAACAATATGAAGAATCTGAGGCTGAGAAACAAAAAGTTAAAGATGAAAATTCTGAATTGATGAAAAGGCTTTCTGAACTAAAAGTTGAGTTTTCAAAAATAAAAGATGAAAAAGGTGATTTACAAATAAAATTTGATATGTTATTTGAAGAAAGAAAGAATTTATACACCAAAATTAAAGAATTAGAAGATCTGAATTTGAAAAGGGGTCAGACTCAGCAAACACTAAATCTTTTGTTAAGCAATGTTAAAGATACAAGATTTTACAACCCAAAGAAAGGATTGGGATTGGAAGAAAATGTCACTTTAAAAAGAGCTCCAATCAACTTGTATGAAAAACTTCAAATTTCTAAGCCAAAAATCCCAGAAATTGTTGAAGTTTTCATAAGACCTGCTAGTTCTATAACAAGCTCTGACAATTTGCAAAGACCAAACTCTAAAAAGTCAGATGAGAAAATTTCTGAGCCTAAAACAGAAAAGTCAGTTGATTCAGAAGAAAAGGTTAAGAAAGAAGTTTCTAAACCAACAGATGAGAAGCCAAGATACAATGATACTAAATTCAAGTATGATTCTTTAAATGTCAGCTACAAAAATAAAAAACCAAGTTTTTCATATCATGACATTGAGAGCATATTTGACACAAGTAAAAATTCTGAAACAGTCAATCAGAAGTCTAAAACGTCTAGTCAGGATTCTGAACTTTGTAGTCAGAACTCTGAGCCTAAAGATCAGACATCTGAGTCTGTAAATCAGAACTCTGACTCAAGTAGTCAGAAGTCTGATTCAACTGGATCTTCTGAAACAAAATCAGATGAATTTTTGCAACTTGAAAAGAGATTTAATCTTGTGAGTCAAGAACTTGAGGACTTAAGGAAAGCTTATGATGAACTTGAAAATGATTTCTGTGAGGTGGATACTAAACTTGAAGAAGCTTTGAAAGAAAAGAATATTTTTATTCAGAAAATAACAGAGCTTGAAAAACTGAAGACTGAGTATGATCTTTTTAAAATTAATGCTTCAAGAGAAAATGATAAATTCTTTAATGAATCAAGTACATATGAAAAAGGTGAATCATCTAATTCTTCTAACAAAAAGAACTTGAATTTTTCAGAAAAAGAAGAAAGCAAAAGGAAAGATGATCTTGCAAAGTTGAATGATCTGAAAAGGGATCTTGAGAAGCTTAGAATGAAATCTACTTCTGAACTCAAAGCTAGAAATTCTTGTAATAAGGGCAATTGTACTCTGAACAATATCAATAAAAATGAAATGATCTATGTTTCAGATTTATTGTCACTTGCAAAGAAAAATCTTGTTTGTGTTAGATGTAAAAATGATTCATTCCAATATTCTCATAAATGTCAAGTCAAAATAACTTCTGTTTCATACATAAGAAAAGATATTCAGAAAGTTTCTGTTTCTCAAAATACAGAAAAGAAGAAATTTTCTGTTCCTCAGACTCAGAAGAAGGAAAAGATAAAAGAAAAGAAAGTTGAAAATATAGCAAAACCAAAAGTTACAACTCTCAAAAAGAATTTGAACAAGATTGTAAGCAGAAAATGTTCTGACTTCATAAAAGTTCAAGGAAAGTGGTGTTTGAAGAAAGATTTTGAGTGGAGAGTAAAAGGTACTAATGTTAAATCCAATGACAAAGCTAACAAAGATGGACCCATTCCAATATGGGTACCTAAACCTAACTGATCCTTTTGCAGGGCTGTCATGTGTGGTTTTTAGATTCAGGAGCTTCAAGACACATGACAGGTCAGAAGTCTTTTCTATCAAACTTCACAGAAAAGGCTGGAGGAACAGTAAACTTTGGAAATAACAGCAAAGGACAAGTCAAAGGTTATGGAGATCTAACTAAAGGGGATCTGACTATCCAAAAGGTTTTCTATGTTGAAGGATTACAGCATAATCTTTTCAGCATAAGTCAGTTTTTAGACAGTCTTTGTCAAATTAAGTTTCAAATAACAGGTTGCATGATTTTAACTGAAAATGATGTTAAAGTCTTCTGGGCCAAAAGACATATGGACTTATTTGTAGTTAATTTTTCAAAATTGAAAACATTAAATACAGTTTGTCTTTTATCAAAATCAACTGCAAATGAATGCTGGCTTTGGCACAGAAGATGTTCTCATCTGAATTTCAAAGATCTTAATAATCTTGTTGCAAAACATCTGGTTAAAGGCTTACCAAAGCTTAAATTTGAAAAAGAATCATTATGCTCACCTTGTGAAGTGGGCAAGATGAAAAAGAGTTCTCACAAATTAAAAATGGACTCATCTTGCAAAGCACCATTAGAAATGATTCATACTGATCTTTGTGGTCCAATTTCAGTTCAATCTATGGGAGGAAAGAAATATATGCTTGTGATTGTTGATGAATTCTCCAGATACACATGGGTTGAGTTCCTAAGAGCTAAGTCAGAAGTGGCTACTACATTGATAAATTTTATCAAAAGGATTCAAGTTCTCTTACAACTTCCAGTTCAGAAAATCAGAAGTAATAATGGAACAGAGTTCAGAAATGAGACTCTTCAGAATTTTTTAGAAAGTTCTGGGATTTCTCACAATTTTTCTGCTGTCAGAACTCCTCAACAAAATGGTGTTGTTGAAAGGAAGAATAGAACTCTAGTTGAAGCTGCGAGAACAATGCTAGCTTATGCAAATCTTCCTACTTTCCTATGGGCTGAAGCAATTGCAACTGCGTGTTTTACACAAAATAGAACTTTAATCAATAAGAGATTAAATAAGACTGCATATGAACTGATAAATAAAAGAAAACCATTAATCAAATTCTTTCATGTTTTTGGTTGCAGGTGCTATGTTCTTAGAGACAGAGAAAATCTTGCCAAATTTGATAAAAAGGCAGATGAAGGATATTTTGTGGGTTATTCTTTAACTTCCAAAGCATTCAAAATCTACAATAAATGAACCAAGAGGATGATGGAGAGCATAAATGTAACTTTTGATGAAGCCAGAATGCGGACTTCTGAACAAGACAGTTCAGAACTCATGCTAAACAAGACAAAAATGACTTCTGATACAGATTCTAATCCTATTTGTTCAGAACTCAATTTACTGTTTAAGGATGCTTTTAGTGAACTAATTTCTGATTCTTATGCAGAATATGAAAACCCAAAGATGGTCAAAGAGATGACAAATAAGACTCCAGAAATAGTTCAATCAACTGTAATTTCTGACAAAGGTCCATCAGAGGAATGTCCAAATCTAATAAATACAAGTGGTGAAAATTCTGAACCTTGTAATCAGAATTCTGATTCTTGTATTCAGAACTCTGAACAAGTTACTCAGAATTCTGACTTCATTAATCAAAACCCAAACTTGGATATGACTCCTATTCATACATCAGAACAAGGGGACAGTTCAGAATTACAAGCAATCATTGATGAGAATGATGCAAACAACAATTATTCAGAGATTGATGTACTTCCTAGTGCAAATAAATGGACTAAAAATCATCCTATTCATCAAGTAATAGGTGATCCTTCAGCAGGAGTAAAAACCAGATCAGCTACAGCAAATGAAGCAATGTTTGCTGGTTTCTTGAGTGTAATTGAACCAAAGAAAGCTAATGAAGCCTTAGAGGATCCAGACTGGATTTCAGCAATGCAAGAGGAATTGCTTCAATTTGAAAGAAATAAAGTTTGGAGACTCATCCCAAAGCCTGAAGGTAAATCTATTATTGGAACTAAATGGGTGTTCAGAAACAAAAAGGATGAATCAGGTGTTGTCATCAGAAACAAGGCAAGATTGGTTGCTAAGGGATACTGTCAACAAGAGGGAATTGATTATGATGAGACATTTGCACCAGTGGCAAGAATAGAGGCAATCATAATATTTTTAGCCTATGCTGCACATAAAAACTTCAAAGTGTATCAAATGGATGTCAAATCAGCCTTTCTAAATGGCAAACTTATTGAAGAGGTGTATGTCCATCAACCTGAAGGTTTTGTTGATCCAGAATTCCCTGATCATGTTTATATTTTAGACAAAGCGTTATATGGTCTAAAACAAGCACCACGAGCCTGGTATGACACTCTTACTAAACACTTGTTAGGTTCAGGATTCAAGAAAGGTAAGATTGACACAACTTTGTTTTTAAAGAAACAGGGTGATGATTTGATTCTGATTCAGATTTATGTTGATGACATAATATTTGGTTCTACCAGTCCAGAATTATGTGATAATTTTTCAAAAATCATGTCATCTGAATTTGAAATGAGCATGATGGGTGAACTGAATTTTTTCCTTGGTCTTCAAGTCAAACAATTACCAAAAGGTATTTTTATAAATCAAGGAAAATATGTCAGAGATATTCTGAAAAAGTTCAAAATGTCTGATTGTGCTTCTATGAGAACACCTATGGCAACTAACATAAAGTTAGATGCTGATCTCAAAGGTGTTTCAGCAGATATCAAAATTTATAGAGGCATAATTGGATCATTACTTTATTTGACTGCTAGTAGACCAGATATCATGTTTTCTACCTGTTTCTGTGCTAGATTTCAATCTAACCCGAAAGAATCACATATGTTGGCTGTCAAAAGGATTTTAAGATATCTCAAAGGAACACCTGACCTAGGTTTATGGTATCCAAAAGAAACTGACTTCAAATTGACTGCTTTCACTGATGCTGATCATGCAGGAAGTAGGTTGGACAGAAAGAGTACATCTGGTGCTTGTCACTTTTTGGGAGATAAAATAGTGAGTTGGGCATCAAAGAAGCAGAATTGTGTATCCACTTCAACTGCTGAAGCAGAGTATGTTGCTGCTGCTGCTTCATGCTCTCAAACATTATGGATGAGAACACAACTCATGGACTATGGATATCAGCTTAACAAGATTCCCATCTATTGTGACTCAGAAAGTGCAATTGCCATTACTCAGAACCCTGTTCAACATTCAAAAACTAAACATATAGATGTGAGGTATCATTTTATAAAGGACTATGTGGAAAAAGGAACTATAGAGATGCACTTTGTGCATACAAAGTATCAATTGGCTGACTTGTTCACAAAACCTCTTGATCACAAAAGATTTTCTTTTCTCATATGTAAAATAGGAATGCTTAATCTGCCTAATTGAAAATATTTTTTTTCTTAAAAATGCTAAACTTTTCTAAGTAAAATTGTCTGAGTAGTGTACTCAGAACTCTGAGTCTTAAGGATCAGAACTTCTGAGTCTTGAGTTCAGAACTTCTGAGTCTTGAGTTCAGAACTTCTGAGTCTTGAGTTCAGAACTTCTGAGTCTTGAGATCAGACCTCTGAGTCTTAAAGTCAGAGATTCTGAGTCAATACTTCAGCAATCTAACTTTCAAAAATTTATTTTTGAGAAATACAAATAACTTCAATTGTATGGATTATGTTTCTCCTATTATCTTTATATCTCATATTTATGTATCATTAATAGTCAAATGCATGCTCAAGTCAAGGGGGAGCATCAAAATTCTTTTGGAAATCATTTAATGATGCTTAAAAGATTTATTTTCATTTCTTATCGCTGATCATTCTAAGAACAAGCTTTTAATGATAAAATTTTTTTGTTATTCAAACTATATCTGAATTAAAAACTTTTCATATTCAGATATAAGATTTTAAATGATCCTTTTTAAATCATCATAATATGAACAGAATTTTGATGATAAAAAGTGCTTCTATCTGTTCAAACCTCTTCTGAATAATCAAAAGGTTTTATATTGGTCAGAAGTTGATTTTAAATGACATTTTGGTTACAAGGCAAAATTCTTCTGAGTCATGGAATCAGAACATCTGTGCGTGTTATTCAGATCTTTGACTTGAGTCAAAATTCTATCCACTAACACGTGTCAGCTTCATATTTGTTTGACAATGCCACGCATTTCATTTAAATCCTTTGTGGTATTTCACATGTGTTGACTCCGTTATAACATTGATTTCGCTTTTCCGTTAAACCTTTCAACTTCGCGGATTTTAAATAGGTCTTAAAATCCCTATTTCAAATTTCTTTCAAATTCCAGAGCGAAACGTGAGATACGAATCAAATCCAGAGTTCTTTGAATCTGTTTTCTTCTTAAATCATGTCTGAAATACGAAGAAGTGGTCCAATTTCTCTACATTCTACAAAATCGATAATGGATTCATCCGATTCGGAAAATGATGAAGTACAAAATAGAGTTGCAGAGGAAGGGGCAATAAGAAATGATGAAGAAGATGAACAAATGGATGAATCTGAAGAAAATGCGGATGAGGTAAACGTTGATATTGAACATGAACAGAGTGCTGCAGGTTCTATTATGTCAGATAGATCTATTTTAGTGGAAAGAGTTGTTCCTGAGAGTGAATGGTTGAAATTATCTGAAAATAACTGTGTTATATTGTTTGAGGAAAGTCGTTTTAAGCCTGAACACAGAATTATCATGGAGTTATTCAAACACCATCCGTACAGAAAATGGTTTACAAGAAGTAAAAATGTGCCTGTTCAGTACATACAACAATGGTGGAAACATCTTAGGTTAGAAGATAATAAGTTTGTGTCTGAAATTGGAGGAGTGACATTTGTCTTGTCTATCTCTGCACTAAGAGAAATGCTGAATCTACCAGAGAAAGATGATGTACAAAGAAGAACAGATTTTGAGGATTCACCCTTAACAGAGGAATTAATAGCAGAGTTTATGAAGTTGGGATACAATGAAGGATTGAGGACTCTCAGTTTGTTCAGAAGAAACAAATTACCACCTATTTGGGCTTGCTTCTTTCATGTGGTAAATAAATGTGTGTCAGGAAAGAATAGTTCTGCAGATCAAGGTTCTAAACAAATTCTTCAGATATTTCAGGGTTTAGTGAAGAATAGGCATTATGACTATACTTTAATACTTTGGGAAGATATGAAGAATACATTTGAGAAGAATCAGAAAGCAATTCAGAAGAAAACAAAGGATGCTCCACTGACATACATTCCTTACATAAGGTACTGGCAAATTGTTATTTGGTATGCCATGCAGGAAAACAGAACAATCTCAAGAAGACCAAATGAAGAGCATGGTCCTACATTTTATTTGGGTAAGATGACCTCAGTAACAAGACTTGAAAACTATCCCAATCATAAACTATTGCCCAAATCACTTAGGAGCTATATTCCAAGGGATAGTGAGATTTTAAAAGCTTATTGCACCTCTATGGGAATTGAATTACCTCAAATCCCTACCCAAGAGGACCAACCTGAGAAGAGAGGTGAGGGGTCTAGTCGAATTAGAGAGGGGGAGGATGTTCAGATGGGTGAACATTCTGAGAGACTTGAGGGGGAAAATTCTGAGAGCTTGGTTAGATTTGGTGAGGAAAAACAGAATGAGAGTGATGAGGATGAGAGATTGTCAACAGAGGTTCAAACAGAAAGAGATGCTTCTGAACCAGCTAATCTTGACCAGGTAACCACAAATGCTATTGGTTCACATCTCTTGGTGTCCAATATTGAAACAAACACCATGGACCTAGTGGTGGATCTTGAACAACCCATCCATATCCACTCAGAAGCATTTCAACATGCTACTGTTTCACACAAATCCGGGGAACCATCCCAAACTCATTTGGAGGGAGGTGATAAATCCCAATTTATTTTTCAACACATTGAGTCTGAATATCACAGTCCTATTCATATTGAGCCTGAAATTCCTTTTGACACTTGCACAAATCAGGAATTTCGTATTCCTGAAACAACACTCATAGACATACCTAATGTTGGGTGTCGAGGATTGGATGGAAGTCCTGGTGAGGTGAACATTACAAAAGCCTCATTCAAACGTGCATCTGTTGTACAAGATGACTGTGTGTTCTCTACAGGCCATGAGCCCTCTGGGCACATGAAAACTGGACCATCTGTTGGTTCAGGTTCACTGTTAGAAACTTCTGAATTTGAAAAGATTCAGAAACAAAACAAGGAGATGGGGAAAAAGTAGAAAATTTGGAGAAGAGGGTGGAGGATTTGAATGATGAGATGTCAGAGTTGAAAGTTGTGTTGGAGAAAAAGTTAATTTCTGTTGAAACCAAAGTAGATGATGTAAAGAAATCCTTGGATTCTCACAAAAAGGAGATCGTGGATATATTGTCTGGTTTTCAAAAAGATATGTTAAAACAGATGCAAGGTATGCAGGAATCTATACTGAAAGCACTGAGTGTATCTTTGGCTTCTACTTCAAAGCCTCTTGATCCTGTTCCTATTGCAGAAGCTGAACCTGAAGTTGCTTTTAATCAGAACTTGAAAAGAAAGTTTGATGATAATGATCCTCATGATCATCAAAAGGGGGAGAAAAGACAAAGGTTAAGTTCTGATGATGATATTGGCATAGAAGATTTTGAGATGGCAGATATGCAATTAGCTAGTACAAAAAGTTCAGAAGATCAGATACAGGAAAATTTAAAGGCAATAACTCAGATAGTTCAGATTGATAGCTCAGATACAGAGGAAATGGAGTTGGAAAGTACAGATGGTGGTGAGTCAGATAAAACAGAGGAATTGAACTTAGACATAGAAATGGAAAGAAACTCAGATGAAACTGAAGCTATTGAGGAATCTGCATTGAGATCAGAAAAGACAGTTGAAAGTGAAGTGGTCAACATGTGTACAGATATTGTGGTGTATAACAAAGAAATTATGACGGACTCTGAATTAAAAGAAAGGAGGTTAAGAGAAGAGTTGATCAGAAGGATGCATAATAGTTTAGTCAGAGCTTTGAATGTTCAAAAAGTTCAGCAAGGAATAAAAATGATAAGACCTATTGATCTAATGGGAGAAGAAGACAGAACTGTGAATTATACTCAGGATTTTGAAGATGATTTTAGATTTAACTTTTGTGATGAGTTAAATACAGAAGAAGAGTATGTGAAAGTGAAAGACTTCTTTATGCCTTCTGAGTATGTATTCAGAAAACCAATTGAGATCCCAAAGATTAAATTGCAAAGACTAGAAGAACCTATATGTGATTTCATTCTAGAGTTAAGTGATGTGCCATTAGCCAGACAATTTCATGATGATATTTTTCCTGAGGAAATATATGATAATCTCTGTAAGTTTCAGGATACACTCTTACAATCAAATATGAACAATTAAGATCGTATTAACAGCAACTGGTCATATGATCTATTAACAATCTGTGAATTACAAGATATTACAATGAATTTCTCTCTCAATAGATCTAACAATTTATGCGTAAAGAGTTATCCAAAAGGTTAGCCAAAGATTCAGTTAGCTACAGTTGCTAACTCCTATATATACTGTAGATAATAGCTAAAACTACAGTACATATGAGAAACAGACTAATAGAACAATTACACGTGTCCTAATTAGTAACTGAATATAACAGATAATATCCCAAGATATGAATTCTGAACATACTTCTGAATAAGCGCTTCAGAACATTTGTCTTCATAGTCAGAAGTTCTGAGTCTCCTACTCAGAACTCTGAACCTTCTAGTCAGAATCCAACACTTAGAATCTTTTTGAGATTTCTCACTCAGAACTTCTGAGTCTTCTACTCAGAACTTCTGAGTCTTCTGAGTCTTCTTTAGTCTTCTTACTCAGAACTCAACACTTGTGTTTTTGACAAAACTCTAGACCTAACAATCTCCCCCTTTTTGTCAAACACACTTGTACTTTTCACCATCAAATTCTTAGAGCAGGAACAATCTTCAGAAGGAGCTCTTCTGAATGTTTTGACAACTTTTGCTCAGAATTCTGAATAATCTGAGTTAACAACTTCTGGTCAGTCTTTAATCAGCAGCAGCAACGATTTCCAAATTGATTTCTGTTATATATTTGCTTTTTCTTTGCTCCCTCTTGAAATGACAATTCTCATCTTCATTTCAGCTTTCATAAGATTTCTTTATAAGAAACAACCGATCAGTTTCCTTTTCCTCTTCTTCTTCTTAAAATAACATTTCTCTCTTTTGTTATTTCTGTACAAAAACCATATCAATCTTCAAAATCTTTAGCTTTTCTCCCCCTAAAGTTTTGGAAAGCAAAATCATCTTCAAAATCTTTAGCTTTTCTCCCCCTTGATTTTCAAAACTTTAGCGATGCTTTTTCTTCGAATGAAGTCTATGCTTTTTCTCCTCCTTAATGAATAACCTTGCTCCCCCTCAAAATAAGAATTCTGGAGCAGTTTGTTTTCTCCCCCTGAAAGTATGCATATATTTCATTAAAATTATTCATTTCAAATATAGTGCTTTAATGAAAACATTTATACAAGGAGAATAAGATTTACTGAACTACACTTAATAACTACTAACATTTGATCATTTGAAAACTTTACAAAAGAAATCCAACTTAATGAAATTTATCAGATTTTCAATCAAATGAAATCAAATGCATGTGTTTGGATTCAAATACAAGTCATCATTGCATATCGAGTTAAAAATGTTCAGTTTCAATCCCTTTATTAAATCTATTTGGTGTGCTTAGCATGCGAAATATGATTAGCTTCAAGCATATGCAATTCTAAAAACATATACGAATACTTTGCTCTACTCACACTATTTGTCCAAAATCAGGATTTTCACAAATTTACAGGTTTATTGCGACTTTGAATTTTCCCAAAGTTTCAAGAGATGTGTGCTCATTGGCATCTTTTAATTTTGTGCTCATTGACATCTTTTAATTTTGTGCTCATTGACATCTTTTAATTTTGTGCACATTGGCATCTTTTAATCAAAAAGTTTAGTAAGAATAAGATACATCGTTAAACATGACTTTCTATTAACCAATTGTAAGTTTCAGGATACACTCTTACAATCAAATATGAACAATTAAGATCGTATTAACAGCAACTGGTCATATGATCTATTAACAATCTGTGAATTACAAGATATTACAATGAATTTCTCTCTCAATAGATCTAACAATTTATGCGTAAAGAGTTATCCAAAAGGTTAGCCAAAGATTCAGTTAGCTACAGTTGCTAACTCCTATATATACTGTAGATAATAGCTAAAGCTACAGTACATATGAGAAACAGACTAATAGAACAATTACACGTGTCCTAATTAGTAACTGAATATAACAGATAATATCCCAAGATATGAATTCTGAACATACTTCTGAATAAGCGCTTCAGAACATTTGTCTTCATAGTCAGAAGTTCTGAGTCTCCTACTCAGAACTCTGAACCTTCTAGTCAGAATCCAACACTTAGAATCTTTTTGAGATTTCTCACTCAGAACTTCTGAGTCTTCTACTCAGAACTTCTGAGTCTTCTGAGTCTTCTTTAGTCTTCTTACTCAGAACTCAACACTTGTGTTTTTGACAAAACTCTAGACCTAACATTAGCCATTACAAGGTTCGCAGCCTTTCCAGCAGGGGTCGCAACCATTTTAGCAGCCATTTCAGAATGGACCTCAAGGTGGATCTCAACCGCTCCACGGTGGATCGCAGCCTTTCCAGCAGGGACCACAATCGTTTCAGAATGGACCGCAGCAATTCCAATATGGGTCGCAACCATATTCTGTTCCGTTCAATGGGGACACCAATGGCTCGTCACATGGTAATGGCACTAGTCCATAGACCAATCCCTCGACAGGGGCAAATCCTGATCTTAACGATCCCGTCGCCCAGCGTTTGAAGATGTTAGAAGACAAAAATGAGTGTGTCCTGTCCTTGCTCGCCAAGTTACCTGGGGAAGCCGTGCCTGTCGACGTCGAGCCTCGCTCGGGGTATCAGGCGTCGCCCTTCATCGACGAGATCGCCACCGTTGAGGTCCCAAAGAAGTATAACATTCCTGCCTTCACTCCCAAGTATTCGGGTGTGACCGATCCGACTGAGCACGTCGCGCAATATAAGCAGCTCATGTGGACGATCTCGATTCCACACATGTACCAGGAAGTATGCATGTGCAAGAGTTTCGGGGCAACTCTCACTGGTCCAACTCTCCAGTAGTTGATCAATCTCAAACCCAAATCAATCGGGTCATTCGCCGAATTGGTCAACCAATTCTCCCGGCAATTCGCCAACAGTCGCAAGATGGAAAAACAGACTAGTGATATGTATTATGTCGTGCAGAAGACCAATGAGTCTATTCGAAGTTATTTCAATAGATTCAATGCCGAAATGATCAGCATCTGCAATTGCGACGTCAAAACCGCGATCGAAGCCTACAAGCGTGGTCTGGACGATAGTTCGGGTCTATACACCGACTTGACCAAATATCCCCCGGAGAATTTCGAAGACGTCCGAGCTCGAACCTTAGCATATATGAGGGTAGAAGATGATGCCGCCTTTCGTCGCAAGCACACTGACGACATGAAGTCGTTAGGCGTCAGAAAGCCAGTGTTCAAGACAAAGGCTGTTTCCAGAATAGAGCCAGCGCGCCAAATTTCAAATGTTCGTTTCAAGACGAAAGCAGAGGCCCAGACCGCGACTATGATCACTCAGTACCCCAAGATATCCTCTTTTGGATTCAAAGGATCCACAAAGGACCTAGTCGAAGCTCTGAAAAGTTCCCAAGCTACCATTCGATGGCCAAAGAAGTCCGACCTGGACGATGCTAAGAAAGACAAATCAAAGTGGTGCGACTTCCATGCCGATCATGGTCATGTGACAGACGATTGTATCGCATTGAAGAAGGAACTAGCATACCATTTCTCGAAAGGAAATCTCAAGGACATCATCGACGATGTCGCTGTTCCAGCTAATGGCCATCGACCGTCGACTCCCGAGCATGCAAAAGTTATCAATTGAAATTCCCTACGCCATGGGGAATCCTGGAGTCGCTCGTGAGTGCTACAGGTCTACCTTGAAGCCTAGAAAAGAGACGCAGCTCATCTGACGCAGAAGGCAAAGGATCCTTGACCTACAGGTGACGTCGCATAACCGCCGCACGCGCAGTAAATCGAGCATAAGAAAAGAAAGACTTATTTTCGTCCTTCAATTCATCAGACTCCTTCTTCAAATTAATCACCTAGCCTTGATTCCCTCGACTTCCTTCCTCTTCGTGGTTACGGATTCCTTCATCCCCTCCAGCTCCTCTCTCTGGTCGCGCATCCAAGTTAGGGACTCTTTCAAACGCGAGTTTATCTCGTCTCTTGTATGGCTGAGGGCATCCAATTCGTCCAAAGCATGGTCAAGACGCACCGACATCGCTTCTTCATGCTCCAAAGCAGCTATCTCTTTAGCTAACGCTGCATCTTCATCTTTGGTAACAGAAGCCGTTGAAACCTCTATATTCGTCGTTTCGGCATGCAATGCCAGGGAAGCTTGGAACGCCTGAAGAATCATAATATGAGCGACATTAGTAAACAACGACAACGACAACGACAATGTCAAACGACAAGTCTTGAAAGAAAGGCTTACCAAGAATAAGAGTCTCGCTGTATGGAACTCTTTCTTCTCGAAAGAAAACCCGTCAAAACGCTCCCTGAAAGACGGAAGCAAATATTTTTCCAATTGGGGGAACAACTTCGTCTCGTCCAAGACATTGTCGTCCAGAAAACCCGACGGCAACGTAAAGTTGACCGTCGTTTCCCCCAAAGGTTCCTTCTGTGGGCCTTTGCCCCTGTCGGCCGATGAAGGACCGGATAGGACGACGGGAGACATCGTCGCCAGTTGCGAAGTATCCACATATATTTCGCTGGTCGCAACCGACGCCTTCGCCTTCCTGGACAAGGCAACCCTCGATGGGTTACCCGTCTTCAAAGACGGTTCCCTCAGAACGGACACCTTTGTCCTCTTTAAGAGGCCCGACCCGGCTGTCGGGACCTCTTTTCTATTCAGGACTCCCGACCCAGTTGTCAAAACGTCCTTCTCCCTCGCCTCGCGAGCTACTTCGACTTGGGCTATCTTCCTAGCAACAGAAGATGTCGCCTGTGCTTGAGATTCACCTGTACGGTAAAAGAAAGAAATTAGACGATTCAGAACAGAGAAAGACCAGGTCAAGCGAAAAGAAGACAAAAGGATACTTACCAATTATCTCTACCTCTGGTTCTTCGCTCTTCTCTTCCTCCTCAGTCTTCTCAGAGTCCTCCTCTTCTTCTTTCTCCTCTCGACCCATCCTCATTATGTCGCTCAAGAAAACGGTGTCATCGTCCTCGTCTATCAAATGACGCGTGACGTACGACCGGTCTTCAGTACTAAATTCCAAGAACTTTTCGATCTTAGCCCGAGAAGCATCATCCGGCTCTACCTTATCGAAATCAATATATAAGCATAAAAATGAAGATCAGTCGAAGAAACAATCGAGCAAAAGAATAACATGAAAACGTACAATCAAAGGCTCACCTATCATATTCCAACCCTCCCTAATCCAGTCACTATTAGTGTCCAGCGTCGACGCCCATACGAATACATACCTCTTCTTCCATCCACGGTCGTTGACCGCAGTATTTAAAACCAGGGTACGATCACCTTTGAACCTTGAAAACAAGCTATAGCGACGGTACCGGTCATTCTTGACCTTATACGCCGTCAAAAGGTCCCTCACATTCATCAGTGGATTCCAGTTGGAGGTAAGTCGTTCGATGATCAAGATAACTCGCCAGAACTGGGGCATCAGTTGCCCCGGCGAAAGATCAAATTCACACATGAATTCTTTGACTAAAGGCGAATATGGCCAGTGAATGCCTATTTTGAACGGGTATTCGTATATAACAATGTACCCCTCGGGGCACATTTCCGGTCAATCCTTGCCAACCTTGCTTACGGTAATCCCCATGGGAATCCTCGCTAGACTTCTAAATTCGTCGAGATCTTCTTCGTTTTTAATGGTGCTTCTAGGCTCTGTCGACATTGCCAACCCCGTTAAATTGATTTGCACTTCTGAGAGGCCCCAGATATCCCTGTTGTTTCTAGTCTTTCTAGCAATAGACTTGCGACGCATACGCAAATTGGAGGGTCGTATCTTATATGATCTCAGAAAAACTTAAATTAGGTCAAAGATCCTTGCAAGTTCTAATCGAACGGAAATCGCCAAGAAAAGATCTATCGTAATCTTTACTTATGCAGTCGATCATGTCAGGACGAGCCCTTTGATGATCGCCACGCATCCCCGTCCTTTCATATGACCACAGGGATCGTCGACACCTGTCCTCGACAGCTGGTAAGCATCATCGTATATCAGTATGACGTCACGACCTCGTTCCCTTTTCAACTTCTCGTTCAGTTAGAAATGGACCAGTCTAGCTCCAAGGCGATTGAGGTAATTTCTAACTCTTGTCTTATTTTCTATGCGTCTGATTGACAAAATTTAAAACTTAAATTTGACATTCAATTTTCAAATTTTGGGGGCAAACTGTTTGGGCAAAAAATCACGTCGTACGACCACAACCAGAGCAGGTAAGACGCACGTTATAATCCAAATCTTGTATTAAGATAAGGTCTCGACAAGAACCCAGAGAACATCCGTCGTCTTCCATAAAAGGTAAGTCGTACGTCTCCCATGACGCACGACCATAGCATCGCCCGTCCCGTACGACCATCGCGTAAGATCATTGCAGCTTCGACCAAAGCTAACGTTAACCTTGACTGTTACGTTTGTTAAGTATTTAATGCAGGAGTCAAAGCCATTAACAACAAGTAGCCGTAACGGACGAAGAGCATTATGGATAATCACTCCGGCGACCGTTTCTAGCCATTGTAGTAGTTGATCAAAGCATTAATGGAGCTAGTTAATGACGCGAAGACTATAAAAGACAAGCTAAAGCCTTATTTCAAGGGACATCAGTTAACATCCAATATACATCAACAAACATCACCAAATAGCAGAGAAAAGCATCCAAACTCATAGCAAAGAACATTCAAACTCTGGAGATCAAGTACTGAAAGCCAGAACCCTATTGCGAACTCAAGAACACTCGAAGGAAAGCTCAAGTATCGTTCCCGACGCACGACAACAGCCCTCGACCAGAAGTTCACACTTTATATTCACACACGACAAACACCTGTTTTTACATTTAAACACTTGTACTTTACATTTCGAAGTATTTCCTTCATTTGTATTGTAATCATCGTACGATCGACGCCAGTACCAAGGTGTGACAACCGTCAAAATTGCGTTCAGGTTAGAACTGCACTAAACATATCAGATACATTTATTTTATGTCACACTGTCTAGTCTTAGCAGTAAACGCGACACAGTAGGGAAAAATTAGAATTTTGCGTCTAAAATCCCTCAATTTAGGAAATTATCCATACATCTCATAAAATGCCAACTAAAAACATGTTATACACTTACATATATATACCTTACAAGATAAATACTAGCAAATTCAACTAGTATTATTATTAATAACAATTAACTAAAAATGTCTAATAATTCAAATAATTAAAAGAAATAAAAATAAATTAAAAATAAAAACATAAACACAATCATTTTATACAAAACCACACTCCACACACTCTCTTTTCCCTCTCCCAAAACCGGCCACACTCATCCCCCCTCCCCTCTCTCCTTAAAACCCCCTCACTCTCTCATTTCTTCATCTCTTTTCTCATTCTCTCAACTCTCTCTAGAGCTCTCTCTCTTTTCTCCCTATTTTCTCTCCATCTAAGGCTCAAAGTCCAGCCCTTTCACACTCAAGAACATCAAGAACACAAGTCATCACAAGGTAAAACTTCATGTAGAGCAAAGCCTACACTTCTTCTTGCATTGTTCTTCCATATTCTTTAAGTTTCACCTACTTTTACATTAGTTTTTACACATTGTTCTTGCTAAAACAAATCCTTGGCATCCTAATGTTTGTAGATCCATCACCATGACACTTTGCATGTCATTAAAAGTGTGATGAATCCATTATCAAACCAATGTTAGTGATCAAAGGAAGTTTTACTTGAATGTTTTCATAAGAACTCAAAAACAACAAGTTTTGAAAGTATTTTGACAAGATGATTGTCTAAAGTTCATTGCATGTGGTTTGTGTAAACAAAAAGTAATGTTTTTCATCTGAAAATACTGGATTTATGTGTCAAAAATCGTGGGTAAACAAAAAGAACAAGATCCTTAAAGAACCAATAGAAAAATAGCATTTTAATAAAGGAGCAAATTCCAACAGCATGCTGTCAGATTTTTACACTGAATTTGCATGCCCATATCCATCTAAAAAATGCTCCAAATGGGATGATTTTTCTTCTGGAATTTTCTTTTATGAGTTAAGAATCAAACCCAACTGGAATCTTTGAAAAACATTGAGTTTTCGACCTTCAAACAGTTTACACAAAAACAGTGCGCAGCAGCAACATTTTTCTGTCACTTTTTACGTCATGTTTTATTTCATGCACTTATATTACTCTAAAAATCATGGGACTTATGGAAAAAGTTTCCTAACACATGGAAGTACTTAGACATAAAATACCAGAACCAAATGATCTCTGGAAGTTATCCAAACAGTAACCACAAGTGACCTCTAATTCTGACTGCTAACAACTATATTGTATAATAGCTATATGCTATCTCTTGATCCTTTTCCTCATCTTTGGTGACGAAATTGTGGTATATATTATTTATGTATTGCTTATACATACTTACGTATCCTAACCTTTACTTATTTACGCATTTTACTTATACTCTAACAATCTAACACCTAACTATTAACCCTTTTCATCATTTTATGATGGGATTGTGGTATTATTATTATATATGTAATATATATGACCTAACATCTAACTTTATTTACATACTATACATATGATCCTATTTATTGACCCTTTCGTCATTTGTCACGACAACACTTCGGTAATCTCGAACCATCATATGTAACATTTCATCTTGAAGTTGAACTATTGATATTAAAGAACCTATAACAACATACAAAATATCAACAAAGGCATTTTATGATGAATTGGATATTTAATCGACCAAAGTCTAGAACTTAGAATCTTACTAATGTCCTTACGTTCGTAGGATCGGAGTAGGATCGCCTCACGGAACACATTACGCACTTTTGGGAAACATCTACGCTATTCACCGTGAGTCTTCATAGCCCCTTTTTACTGTTTTATACATTTTGGGGTGGAAAGCATGTTACAAACTTTATTCGATATCAACTGTTTTATTACTGAAATACTACGCATGTTTAAACGCTCTCTATGGTACGTGTGCACATGTGAAAGCTTCTAAGTTTCCGCTATCATACAAAAGTCCCCAACTTTTCTTTACATTACCTATTTAACTCACGTGTGTGAGCCATGATAATTATGGATAACGTTATTTGGTTGACCACCCACCTACGGTAAAGTAAGTGCATAATTGTTACAACGCAATGTTAGTGATAGAACATGATGACTCGGGGCAAACTAATACAAGGTCAAGAGGTTTGGGTAATGGCTTAGCTTGCTACCTCTGAGGCACTACATTATATATACCATGAGCATGCAAAACAAAACGAAACTTTACAACCGAGAGTTGTACTACGATTTTGAAAGTACGAAACTTTACGACTTACACTAACGTTTTTAGTGTATACGAAAACCTATGAACTCACCAACTTTTTTTAGTTGACACTATCCTTTACATGCTTTTCAGGAAACAACAAGTAAGGATGCATTCTAGAAGGCATCACATTAGCGACATCCAACTTATTTCATCTTGTCAAGTTTACTTTTGTTATTTTGGACAAGATGTATTTCTAAAAACACGTTGTATTTGTACTATTTTGATATGATGATTGTGTGTTGTCTTCTACCTTACGCTTTTGAAACATTTAGCTGTGACATCCCGTGTTTCCGCTTTAGCGGGGTGTGACACAAGGACATCGCCCCTGATTGGCGACCATAGTGCAGCGACGACACCCACTGTCGTCCGCAGGTTTTTTCCTCGATTGAGGTTTTTCCAGCGTCATCAAATCCCTTGTCTCGTTTATTTTTTCCCTCGCCGCACGTCTCGTCGAAAGATCCTTTCTTTAGTTGATTAAGTCCACATCGACCTTAAGTTGTCCCTTTGGTGCGATTTTTGGCATTAACAGAGCTTATCTCCAATTATGGTGTATTTAGATGCTTTGAATCTGATCGTCCGGGCTTCCGACTTGTCTTTTGGGAGTTGGTCGTGCATAAGGAAATTTCGGATGTCGCACGACCAATCATCTTTTTCATCCTCGATCTGGACGACATCGATGTTTTTGATAGACGATGTCGCCAGATGGATCATGGGAATAACGTCGAATATAGGTTAGACTAAAGCAGACCCGAGATTTGCTAAAGCGTCGGCCTGAGTATTCTGGTCTCTCGGGATTTGTTCGATAGAAAAAGATTTAAATTTTTTGGATTTCTCTTTTGCTACCTTCAGGTATGCTGTCATTTTTGAATCTTTGGCCGCGAATTCTCCATTGATCTGGTTCAGCACCAGGAGATAGTCGCTTTTGACATGTAACGCAGTTGCCCCCGAGTCGTAGGCCATATTCATTCCAATGATCAGGGCTTTGTATTCAGCTTCGTTGTTGGTAGTCTTGAAATCGCATCGAACTGAGTATACCATCTTGCCCCCTGTGGCGACTTTATGATGACGCCTAGTCCTGAGCCTCTAATGTTGGATGACCCATCGACGTGTAAGATCCAGGGCACGTCGTTGTGAGTTGCCACGGTCGATACTTCGAGCTCTGCTTCTTTCTCCAATTCAGGGCTAAAGTCAGCAATGAAGTCGACCAGAGCTTGTGACTTGATCGCGGTCCTGGGCTTGAAGTCAATGTCGTAGCTGCTGAGATATATGCTGCATTTTGCTAAGCGACCTGTCAACTCGGGTTTTCTTAAGACAGACTTAAGAGGGAAGTTAGTTACGACAGTAATGGGATGCGACTCAAAATAATGTCGCAGTTTTTTAGCAGCTGTGATAGCGACAGGAGCAATTTTTCCATCGAGGAATACCTGGTTTCTGCGTCCAGATGAGATTTACTTACATAATAGATTGGCAATTGCTGTTTTTCATCTTCTCGTGCTAGGACAGCACTTACCGCGTATGGACTAACAGCCAGATACAGTTGCAAGATTTCATGATCGCGAGGTTTCGACAATAAGGGAGGCGACGTCATGTATTCGTTGAGCTTTTGCAATGCCTGTTCATGATCGTCGGTCCAGTCGAAGCCTCTGTTTTTCCTGAGGACGTTGTAAAATATGTGACATTTATCTGAAGATCGGGAGATAAACCTGTTTAGAGCTGCTACCCGACCAGTGAGCCTTTGGACTTCTTTGAAATTTCAAAGAGATTTGATCTCGACAATGGCTTTGATCTGGTCGGGATTGGCTTCGATGCCTTGGCGAGTGACCATATATCCTAGGAATTTCCCAGCACTGACGCCAAAGGAACATTTCGTCTGGTTGAGCTTCATGCTATACTTTCTAAGGATATCAAACGATTGCCTCAGATGCTCGACATGGTCGATCGCTTGTTTTGATTTGACCAGCATGTCGTCGATATACACCTCCATCGTGTCGCCAAGATGGTCTTTGAACATCTTGTTCACCAGGCGTTGGTAAGTAGATCCTGCATTTTTTAGTCCGAAAGGCATAACTTTATAACAATAAATACCTCGGTCCGTCATAAATACGGTTTTTTCTTGGTCCTAGATGTGCATTAAGATTTGATTGTATCCGGAATAGGCATCCATGAACGTTAGTAGTTCTTGCCCTCTATCGCGTCGACCATGGCGTCGATATGAGGTAATGGAAAAAGATCTTTTGGACAGGCTTTATTGAGGTCTGTGAAGTCGATACAGACCCTCCACTTTCCATTCTTCTTTGCTACAACCACGACATTAGCAAGCCAGTCGGGGTATTTTACCTCTCGAATCTTCCCTGTCTTGAGAAGATTGTCGACTTCGTCATTTATAACCTTATTCCTTTCAGGAGCGAATTTCCGTCGCTTCTGCTTGATAGGTTTGAACGATGGGTCGACGTTGAGCTTGTGAGAGATGACGTCAGGATCTATGCCGACCATATCTTCATGCGACCAGGCGAAACAATCAGCATGTTCTTGCAAAAAAAGATATTAACGTTTCCTTGAGGCAAGGATTGAGGGACGACCCGATTAAGACTTTTTGGTCAGGCTTGCTTGAATCGAGAATGACTTCCTCCAAGCGATAATCGTTGACTGCTTTAAGTGCATCTTGTGCATTTTCGAGTCCTTCATGTGCTGGGTCAACGGATTGTTCGTTATTCGCCATTTTCCTGAAACAGAGAACAAAAGAAACTCCAAGAAAACGTAAGTAGGACGCACGTTTGTCGAAGATTTTCTCCAGATGGGGTCCCACGGATGGCGCCAAACTGTTAATGCCAAAAGCCGCACCAATGGGACAACTCAAGGGCGATGTGGACTTTAACAACTAAAGAAAGGAATCGTTCGACAAAGGCGTGTGACAAAGACAAAAATGTAAATAAGACAGAGGATTGATGACGCAGGAAAAACCTCAATGAGGAAAAAACCTGCGGACGACTGTGGAAGTCGTCGTTGCACTATGGTCGCCAATAAGGGGCGATGTCCTTGGTGTTCCGGGTGTCGATCGTACAGAGATTAAAATACAAATGGAGGAAAGACTTTGAAATGTAAAGTACAAGTGTTTGGAATGTAAAAACAGTGCGCGTCGTATGTGAAAACAATGTGTAAACTGTTGGTCGAGAGTGAATGTCGTGCGTCGAGAGCGATCTTCTATGAATGATCTCTTTGCTTCGAATGAACATTCTTCGAGTGTTTGCGTTTGCTTCTGTTGTTCGATGTTCGGTGCTCTTGTTCTATCTCTCTTCCTGTGTTATTCGATGTCGATTAGATGTCCTAAAACTGAGGATTGAACTTGGGATTTACAGTCTTCGGCTGATTTTAATTGAATCATTAAGAGTCTCGTCGTAACGGTTGTTGCCTTCAATGCTGATATTGATGTTCTTTAACTGATTTTGTCGGTTATAGCCGTTGTCCATTAATGATGTTTGACTCCTGCATTAAACACTGAACAAATATAACAGTCGTATAACGCGTTAGTCGGCCGAGGTCGCATGATTCTACGCGACGGTCGTGCGAAGTAGGCGACGTCAAGGTCGAATGTCGTGAGGAACTCTCGACTTACCTTTTAGGAGGGACGACGGAGGTTTTTTGGGCCTTTGTCGGGACCTTATCTTAATACAAGATATAGCTTTATAACATATGTCTTACCTTTTCTGGTCTTGGTCGAAACCTGTGAAATTTTGCCCAAACAATGTCCTGGACGGGACGGATCTGTTTCCTCATCTGGGGAAGTATCTGCTCCCTTCTTTCAAGGAGCGTTTCGAGGGATTCTCGATCGAGGAGACGGGATCTCACGTTGCTGGACTGGCGTTCCTGGTAAGTTTTTCTTTCAAAACTTGTGTTATTTTATCGTTGTTTAACCTTTGTCGAGTGTTTACTAACATGTGTCTTATGTTTTACAGGCATTCCAGTCTTCCCTTGCCTTGCGCGCCGAAACGGAGAAGATAAGGGGTCTGGTGTCCTTTGCTCACGAGAGGGGAATCGCGGCATTGGACAGGGAGAAGGTCGCCTTGGAGCACGAAGAGGCTATGTCTAAACATCTCGATGAGGCTCTGAAAGAGTTAGAGGTCATCGGATGTGCAAAGGAGGAGGCCAACCATCGCCTGAAGTAGTCCCTGTCCATGATCGCCGACCAAAGGGAAGAGCTGGACATGACTAAGGAATCCTCGGCTGTGATTGAAAAAGAAGCTGAGGATTCCAAGTACAAAGTGGTGAGCCTGGAGAAGGAGGTGAAATAGTCCAAGGACGAGGCTAACTCCATCTTTGCCTTGGCTCGTCTGACTGCCAGGGCGGCGATTATGAGGCAACATCTGTTGGGGAAAAATCCTTCGCCTCGGCGTCGGAGGAGCTTGCCGTCTACCTGAGGGATGTCGGATCTGCGAGAGATCTCGATTCAGATGACGAGAAGGAGGTCGATGAGGAGGAGATCGAAGAGAGCTTAAAGGGCGAGGCCTTGGGTAAGGATATGACTGAAATTCCTCCTGAAATTTAGAAAATTCTTTGTCTTCTGTTTTTATCACTCGATCGTTAGTGGTCAAGTTATTTGAATGTACTTGACCGTTTAATGAAATGAAATTTACATTTCCTTTGAATTTGAGCATTATTTTATTGCCAATCAATAAACAAACATCGAGAACAATGCTGATGGTACGAGAATAAACATAAGTCGTATATATAACAAACGTAGGCACGTGCGACGAAGGCATTTATTGAAAGATAACGATTAAAACATAAATAGTGTAAGCAAACATTCAGAACATGAGATTTTTCTAAGTTAAAACACTTAGATTGGGGGTCGATCGCACAATTAAATCGTGCGGTGAATCTGACTCATGCGTCCATGCGACAAGATAGGCAAGTCATATAGTAGACCCGATTACTTATGTCATGTGATCATGCGAAAGTGTACTGATGTCATATGATAGACTTAGTAACTTATGTCGTGCGATCCTGCGATAAAATATTGTCAGAGGTTGGTCGTTGGCTAACCAACGACCCTCCGATGCTTAAGTCAGTAACCGCCGTGGTGAATAAAAAATCGTATGAGAGAAAAGGGGTTTAGAAGAAATACCTGTTTAGATGTTTTGCATTCCAACTACGTGGGATATCTTGACCGTCGAGGGTTTGGAGTCGATAGGCGCCTTTACGCACAACTTCTGAGATTAGATAAGGACCTTCCCATTTGGTGGAAGCTTACCTGCGTTGAGCTCTTGAGTGCACTGAAACACTCGTCGTAGGACATAGTTGCCTTCTTGAAAAACTTTAACTTTGACATTCTTATTGAAATGCCGCTCGACCGCTTGCTTGTGTGATGACATTCTGATCAAGGCTGATTCTCTGAGTTCTTCAAGGGCATCGAGGTCATAACTTAAATCAACCAGGTTGTGATCGACGGAAGTATGCCTCGAGGTCAGGAGCTGGACCTCGATTGGCAGGACTGCTTCGCAATCGTAGACTAGAGAGAAAGGAGTTTGTCCTGTGGACGTGCGTGGTGTCGTGCGATTCGCCCACAGGACCGAAGGGAGTTCTTCGACCCATTTTCCTTTTGCAGCTTTTAACCTTTTCTTGATCGAAGCAATAATGGTATTATTGCTTGACTCAGCAAGTCCGTTTGCTTGGGGATATCTGGGGGTCGAGGTCGTCAGCTTGATGTTACGGTCTTCACAGAATTGTCCAGTTCTGTTTCTTATGAACTGGGATCCATTGTCGCATACAATTTCGGATGGAATCCCAAACCTGCATATGATGTTAGTCTGGATAAAAGAGACGACTTCCTTGTTCTGAACTTGGGAAAAAGCAGCCGCTTCTACCCATTTAGGAAAATAATCTGTAAGTACAAGGAGGAATACCTTTTGCCCTGGAGCAGGTGGTAGCTTGCCGACAATATCCATTCCCCACCTCATGAAGGGCCATGGGATAAGTGTCGAGTGTAAAGGTTCAGAAGGTTTATTGGACATACCTGAATGTCGTTGACAGGGATCACAGTTATGGACATACCTGATGGCGACATGTCGCAATGTTGGCCAAAAGTAACCTTGTCGAGAGATACGATTAGCCAAACTGCGACTTCCTTAGTGATTGCCGCACTCTCCATCGTGCATTTCTTGAAGGATCTTCTGAACTTGGTTTTTGCTGATGATGCATCTTAGGTTTAAACCTGTCGATGATCGTCGATAGAGTCTATCTCCGATCACGACGTACCTGGATGCTTTGAATATGATCTTTCGAGCTTCCATCTTGTCTTTTGGGAGTTGGTTGTGCATAAGGAAATTTCGGATGTCGCACGACCAATCATCTTTTTGGTCCTCGATTTGGACGACATCATCATTTTCGATGGACGATGTCGCCAAATGGATCATAAGAATGCTATGGAATATTGGTTCGACCAACGCATATCCAAGGTTTGCTAAAGCGTCGGCTTGAGTGTTCTGATCCCTCAGAATCTGTTCAACAGAGAATGATTTGCATTTTTCGGATTTCTCTTTTGTTACCTTTAGGTACGCTGTCATTTTTGAATCTTTGGCTGCAAATTCTCCATTGATCTGGTTTATGACTAGGAGAGAATCATTTTTGACATGTAGCGTGGTTGCCCCCGAGTCGTGGCCATATTCATCACCACGATCAAGGCTTCATACTCAGCTTCGTTGTTGGTGGCTTTGAAGTCGCATCGCACGGAATACACCATCTTGCCCCCATGTGGCGACTGTAAGACGACGCCTAGTCCTGAACCTCTTGAGTTGGACGAGCCATCGACATATAGAGTCCAGGGTACGTCGTCGTGAGTCGCCATAATAGACACTTCGAGCTCTGCTTCTTTTTCTAGCTCATGGCTGAAATCAGCAATAAAATCAGCCAAGGCTTGCGATTTGATCGCAGTCATAGGTTTGAAAGTGATGTCGTAACTACTGAGATATATGCTCCACTTTGCCAATCGACCTGTCAACTCAGGTTTCCTTAGGACAGACTTTAGAGGAAAGTTAGTCACGACAGTAATAGGATGTGATTAAAAATAATGTCGCATTTTCTTCGCGGCTGTAACGAGCGACAAGAGTAGTTTTTCCATGGAGGAATACCTGGTTTCGGCGTCCAAGAGAGATTTACTTACATAATAGATCGGTAGTTGCTGTTTTTCATCTACCAGTGTCAGGACGGCGCTTACTACATTTGGACTGACAGCTAAATATAGCTGCAGGACCTCATGATCGTGAGGCTTCGACAACAAGGGAGGTGACGCCATATACTCATTCAACTTTTGCAGTGCGTGGTCATGATCGTCGGTCCAATCGAAGCCTTTGTTCTTCCTGAGGACATTGTAAAATAAATGACATCTGTCCGAGGATCGAGAGATAAACCTGCTCAGAGCTGCCACTCGACCAATAAGCTTTTGGACCTCTTTGAAATTTCTTGGAGATTTGATCTCGATAATAGCTTTCATCGGGTCGGGACTAGCTTCGATTCCTCGACGAGTGACCATGTAGCCTAGGAATTTCCCGGCACTGACACCAAAGGAACACTTCGTCGGGTTGAGCTTCATGCTATAATTCCGAAGGATGTCGAACAACTATCTCAAATGCTCGACGTGATCGATTGCTTGCTTTGACTTGACGAGCATGTCGTCGATATAGACTTCCATCGTGTCGCCAAGATGATCTTTGAACATCTTATTCACCAGGCGCTGGTAGGTAGAACCTGCATTTTTTAGTCCAAAAGGCATAACCTTATAACAGTAAATACCTCGGTCTATCATGAATGCAGTTTTCTCCTGGTCCTCGACGTGCATCAGGATCTGATTGTATCCAGGTTAAGCATCCATGAACGTCAATAGTTCATGTCCTGCTGTCGCGTCGACCATAGCATCGATATGTGGCAGCGGGAATGGATCTTTTGGACAAGCTTTGTTGAGATCTGTAAAATTGATACAGACCCTCCATTTGCCGTTTTTCTTCGCCACGAACACGACATTAGCAAGCCAGTCGGGGTACTTTACTTCTCGAATTTTCCTTGTCTTGAGGAGGTTGTCGACCTCGTCATTTAACACCTTATTCCTTTCAGGAGCAAATTTTCGTCGCTTTTGTTTGATTGGCTTAAATGATGGGTCGATATTGAGCTAATGGGAAATGACGCTAGGGTCTATGCCGACCATGTCTTCGTGCGACCAGGTAATACAATCGGCATGTTCCTGCAAGAAAGATATTAGCTTATCTTTAAGGCAGGGATCGAGGGACGACCCTACAAAGATTTTTTGGTCAGGCTTGCTCGGATCCAGGATGACTTCCTCCAGGCGACAGTCGTCGTCTGACTCAGGAGCATCCTGTGCATTCTCAAGCTCCCCATGCACCTGGGAAATGATTTGTTCTTGGTTTCCGTGGGTTGCCATTTTCCTGAAACAGAAAAAGGAGGAAACTCAAAGAAACCGTTAGTAAGACGCACGTTTGTCGATGATTTTCTCTATATGGGGCCCCACGGTGGGCGCCAAACTGTTAGTGCAGAAAATCGTTGTTTGGGCAAAAAATCACGTCGTACGACCACGACAAGAGGAGGTAAGACGCACACTATAACCCAAATCTTGTATTAAGATAAGGTCTCAACAAGAACCCAGAAAACATCCGTCGTCTCCCGTAAAAGGTAAGTCGTACGTCTCCCATGACGCTCGACCATAGCATCGCCCGTCCCGTACAACCATCGCATAAGATCATTGCACCTTCGACCAAAGCTAACGTTAACCTTGACTGTTACGTTTGTTAAGTATTTAATGCATGAGTCAAAGCCATTAACAACAACCAGCCGTAACGGACGAAGAGCATTATGGATAATCACTCCAGCGTCCATTTCCAGCCGTTGTAGCCGTTGATCAAATCATTAATGGAGCTAATTAATAGCACGAAGACTATAAAAGTCAAGATAAAGCCTCATTTCAAGGGACATCAGTTAACATCTGATATACATCAGCGAACATCACCAAACAGCAAAGAAAATCATCCAAACTCGTAGCAAAGAACATTCAAACTCTGGAGATCAAGTACTGAAAGCCAGAACCTTACAGCGAACTCAAGAATACTCGAAGGAAAGTTCAAGTATCGCTCTCGACGCACGACAACAGCCCTTGACAAGAAGTTCACACTTTGTATTCACACACGACAAACACTTGTTTTTACATTCAAAACACTTGTACTTTACATTTCGAAGCTTTTCCTTCATTTGTATTGTAATCATCGTACGATCGACACCAGTACCAAGGACATCGCCCCTGATTGGCGACTATAGTGCAGCGACGACACCTCTGGTCGTTCGCAAGTTTTTTCCTCGATTGAGGTTTTTCCTGCGTTATCAAATCCTTTGTTTCGTTTATTTTTTCCCTCGTCGCACGTCTCGTCGAAAGATCATTTCTTTAGTTGATTAAGTCCACATCGACCTTAAGTTGTCCCTTTGGTGCAATTTTTGGCATTAACAGTTTGGCGCCATCCGTGGTACCTTATCTAGAGAAAATCCTAGACGAACGTGCACCCTACTAACAATTTCTTGGAGTTTTTTCTGCTCTCTATTGCAGGAACAATGGCAGCCCCTGGAAATCCGCAGCAAGCTGTTGCTCAGATGTATCAGGAGCTCGAAGTCGCCAGGAATTAGATCAATGCAATGGCAGAGCAGAATCGCAGAGCAGCTGAGGAGATCGCGCGGGTAAGAAATCCTCTTGGGCCTCAAAATGATCCTAGGCCGTTCGTGCAGAACCCAATTCCATGATCGTTCGACCAAAATGGCCCTAGACCATTTGTCCCGAATCCAGGTTCATCCGCGCAGAATCAGCATCCAGGCCCGTGTTTAGGAAAAAAATCACGTCGTGCGACCACGACCAGAGCAGGTAAGACGCACGTTATAATCCAAATCTTGTATTAAGATAAGGTCTCGACAAGAACCCAGAAAACATCCGTCGCCTCCCGTAAAAGGTAAGTCGTAGGTCCCCCATGACGCACGACCATAGCATCGCCCTTCCCGTATGACCATCGCGAAAGATCATTGCACCTTCGACCAAAGCTAACGTTAACCCTGACTGTTACGTTTGTTAAGTATTTAATGCAGGAGTCAAAGCCATTAACAGCAAGCATCCGTAACGGACGGAGAACATTATGGATAATCACTCCGGCGACCGTTTCCAGCCGTTGTAGCCATTTATCAAATCATTAATCGAGCTAATTAATGGCAAGAAGGCTATAAAAGACAAGCTAAAGCCTCATTTCAAGGGACATCAGTTAACATCCAGTATACATCAGCGAACATCACCAAACAGCTGAGAAAATCATCCAAACTCGTAGCAAAGAACATTCAAACTCTGGAGATCAAGCACTGAAAGCCAGAACCCTACAGCGAACTCAAGAACACTCGAAGGAAAGCTCAAGTATCTCTCTCGACGCAGGACAACAACCATCCACCAGAAGTTCACACTTTGTATTCACACACGACAAACACCTGTTTTTACATTCAAACACCTGTACTTTACATTTCGAAGTATTTCCTCCATTTGTATTGTAATCATCGTACGACCGATGCCAGTACCAAGGATATCGCCCCTGATTGGCGACCATAGCGCAGCGACGACACCCATTGTCGTCCGCAGGTTTTTTCCTCGTTTGAGGTTTTTCCTGCGTCATCAAATCCCTTGTCTCGTTTATTTTTTCCCTCGTCGCACGTCTCGTCGAAAGATCCTTTCTTTAGTTGATTAAGTCCACATCGACCTTAAGTTGTTCCTTTTGTGCGATTTATGGCATTAACAGTTTAGCGCCATCCGTGGGACCTTATCTAGAGAAAATCCTCGACGAACGTGCACTCTACTAACAGTTTCTTGGAGTTTTTATTTCTGCTATCTATTACAGGAATAATGGCAGCCCCTGGAAATCCGCAGCAAGCTGTTGCTCAGATGTATCAGGAGCTCGAAGTCGCCAGGAATCAGCTCAATGCAATGGCAGAGCAGAATCGCAGAGCAGCTGAGGAGATCGCGCGGTTAAGAAATCCTCTTGGGCCTCAAAATGGTCCTAGGCCGTTGGTGCAGAACCCAATTCCAAGATCGTTCGACCAGAATGGCCCTAGACCATTTGTCCCGAATCCAGGTTCATCCGCGAAGAATCAACAGCCAGGGACGTTCAATCCAAATCCTCAGTTTGGGACAGTTCCTCCTCAGCACATAAGGCCACCACCCGTGAATAATGGGTCTCAGCCATTACAAGGGTCGCAACCTTTCCAGCAGGGGTCGCAACCATTTCAGCAGCCATTGCAGAATGGACCTCCAGGTGGATCTCAGCCACTCCACGGTGGATCTCAGCCTTTCCAGCAGGGACCACAATCGTTTTAGAATGGACCACAACAATTCCAATATAGGTCGCAGCCATATTCTGTTCCGTTCAACGGGGACACCAATGGTTCGTCGCATGGTAATGGCACTAGCCCAGGGACCAATCCCTCGACAGGGGCAAATCCTGATCTTAACAATCCCGTCGCCCAACGTTTGAAGATGTTAGAAGACCAAAATGACCGCGTCCTGTCCTTGCTCGCCAAGTTGCCTGGGGCAGCCGTGCCTGTCGACGTCGAGCCTCGCTCGGGATATCAGGCGTCACCCTTTATCGACGAGATTGCCACCGTCGAGGTCCCAAAGAAGTATAACATTCTGGTGTGACTGATCCAACTGAGCACGTCGCGCAGTACAAGCAGCTCATGTGGACAATCTCGATCCCATTTATGTACCAGGAAGTATGCATGTGTAAGAGTTTCGGAGCAACTCTCACTGGTCCAGCTCTCCAATGGTTAATCAATCTCAAACCCAAGTCCATCGGGTCATTTGCTGAATTGGTTAATCAATTCTCCCAGCAATTCGCCAGCAGTCGTAAGATGGAGAAGCAGACCAACGACCTATATTACATCGTGCAGAAAGCTAATGAGTCTATTCGAAGTTATTTCAATAGATTCAATGCCGAAATGATCAGCATCCGCAATTGCGACGTAAAAACCGCGATCGAATCCTATAAGAGTGGTCTGGACGATAGTTCGGGTCTATACACCGACCTGACCAAGTATCCCCCAGAGACTTTCGAAGACATCCGAGCTCGAACCTTGGCATATATGAGGGTGGAGGATGATGCCGCCTTTCGTCGCAAGCACATTGATGACAAGAAGTCGTTAGGCGTCAGAAAGCCAGAGTTCAAGACAAAGGCTATTTCCAGAATAGAGCCAATGCACCAAATTTCAAATGTTCGTTTCAAGACGAAAGCAGAGGCCAAGACCGCGACTAAGTTCACTCAGTACCCCAAGATATCCTCTTACGGATTCGAAGGATCTGCTTAGGAATTAGTCGAAGTTCTGAAAGGTACCCAAGCTACCATACGATGGCCAAAGAAGTCCGATCTGGACGATGCTAAGAAGGACAGATCAAAGTGGTGCGACTTCCATGCCGATCATGGTCATGCGACAGACGATTGTATCGCATTGAAGAAGGAATTAGCATATCATTTCTCGAAAGGAAATCTCAAGGACATCATCGACGATGTCGCTGTTCCAGCTAATGGCCATCGACCGTCGACCCCCGAGCACGCGAAAGTCGTCAATTGCATCACCGGTGGTTCAGATGTGTGTGGTCTAACGTATTCAGCGGCCAAGCGTCATGCTAGTCAGGCGCCCGATGATCGGCCTATTCCTCGCTTGTCTAGACCCAAAGGAGATTTGGAGCTAGAAGCTATGAAGATTGTGTTCGACCACGTCGACCTGGGTGACTCGTATCAGAAGCATCATGACGGGTTAATCATTCAGCTCACAGTCGGTAACTGCCTAACGCGTCGAGTCTTGATCGACGGGGACAACTCAGCAAATGTCATTTTTCTCAACACTATCAAAGCCATGGCAATTGATCGCTCAGAAATCACCCGATGTTCGACAACTTTGGTCGGTTTCAATGGAGAAGCGAAGAGCACCTTTGGAGAGATAATCTTGCCCGTCTACGCTGGAGGAATCAACAAGCAGACCAAGTTCAGTGTCATCGATTGTGCGTCGGCCTATAACATCATCTTAGGACGACCATGGATCCATGATATGAAAGCTGTCCCTTCGACGTATCATCAAATGTTGAATTTCCCGATGCCATGGGGAATCCAAGAGATCAAGAGTGAGCCAAAAGTCGCTCGTGAGTGCTACAAGTCTACCTTGAAGCCGCGGAAATAAACTAAAGTCACAAGATCAGGCTCTCGACAGGTTTGTTTCTTCTATTCCGAAATTGATATCTTTTCCACAGGGATAAATCTACTATGGTGCCTCGTCGCACGACAACATAGTCGACCGCAGGACAATATTTCTCCGTGTCATTCTGTCATTTAAAACCTATCTTTTCCTCCCAAAAAGGATACGATAATAAATGACAGGGGGCAAATAGAGATAGTCTGAAATGGTACGTTCTCTAGCTCTTTCTAGCTCTTTCTCATACGATTTTTTTCTCACAAAACGTCTACTGACTTAAGCATCGGAGGGTCGTTGGTGAGCCAACGACCAACCCTCGACATCATTTTATCGCAGGATCGCACGACAATAATCACTAAGTCTACTATATGACTTTAAATTCGCAAGGACGCACGACATACATGATCAGGTCTGTGACTTGATCATCCCTCCATAGGGGCATACGATACAAACTCACTGTACGATCTGGTCATACGATCGTAAAGTCTAAACGAGTTTACCCTTATGTCTCTAAACTTAGAAAATGCTTTAATCGCATGTTTTTATATTTGTTTTACGTTCTGGTCATCGTATTACAATGAGTGCCTTAGTCGCATGATTTCATATGTATCTTATGTTCGACTTTATAATCAAACGTGATTCGAATAAAGCATAAGCAAAAGATATATATTCATTAAATAAACCATCATATACATACTCAACCCCCGATAGGTCAAGTGGCAAAAACAACAAGGAAATAAAAAATTCTAGACGACAGGAGGAACATTGGTCGTATCCCCGCTCGAAGTCCCGACCAGAGGGCCTCCATCTGCCACTCCTACCGCACGAATCTCCTGCAATTCATATTGAGCATCGAAAAGTTGGATGGCCAGCTCATCGGCACGCGCCAGTCAACTTCTCCCTATCTAAAGCCGCTCTCTCCCTTTCCAACGCTGCAGCTTCCCTCTCAAGAGCAGACGCCACCAGATCTTCAAATCTTGACGTCTCAACATGTAACGCCAAGGAAGACTGGAACGTCTGTGAAAAATAAAATGTGCATTCAATAACATTCGACAAAGATTACACAAGTCATGAAAGATTGACACTTACCGTGAACGCCAGACTGGCAACTCGAAATCTCATTTCTCCGGTCGGAACTCCGTGAAAACGCTCCCCGAAAGACGGGAGCAAATACTTCCACAGATGAGGAAACGACGTTGTCCCGTCTAGGACTCCATCCGCCATAAAGTCAGACGGCAATGTAAAATTGACCGTCATAACTTCGTCCGATGATCCCTCGCCCCTGTCGGCAGACATTGGGATCGACACTTGAGACACCGGTTTCGTCACCGTCGCCAGAGGCGCAGAACTTGCTGGTGTCGCGTCCATCACACCAAGACGGCTAGATGACGCCCTCGCCTTCTTAGGCAAAACAACTTTTGGTGAGTTATCAACCCTCGACGACGGTTCCCTCAGGACTGTCCTTCGGGTTCTCTTTTTGCTCGACCCAGCTGTCGAAACATTTTCACCCCGAAGGGCACGCATAACCTGCTTCCCTCTCGCCCTAGAGACCGAGAATCTCAGAAGGCGACAAAAGGAGAATGATAAATAGAAGTCATAAAAATAAATAAAACTCAGAAACAAACGAAGCATACCTGTCTCATTCCAGTCTGACCGCATCCAATCGCTGCTGGAATCCAACGATTCGGTAAGAGCAAATACATACCTCGACTTCCACCCACGATCATTGACGCCAGTTCTTATCCTTTTTAACTTGGTACGCCGCCAAGAAATCATTCATGATCATAGGAGACTCCCATTTCGCGGACGCTCGCTCCATAACCAGCAAAACTCGCCAAAGTTGGGGCATCAATTGTCCCAGCGACACATCGAAATCCTGCATGAACGACTTGGCTAAACCAGAAAACGGACATTGAATCCCTATATGAAAAGGATACTCGTACAAAACGAGATATCCCTCAGGGAAATCCTTAGAACGAACAATCCCCGGACACCGCAACTCAACATTTGCAGGAATTTTTGCTAAACTCCTAAAAGCATCTAAGTCTACGTGATTCATGATAAGACTAGCAGGCTCCGTCGACATTGTGAATCAAAGGACAGAACAAGGTCTTATATAAACGCTCTCAACTGTGGTTTGAAGATTTGCAACGATTCGAGTAAGTTCGGACGGAGAATGGAAAGTAATCAAGGCGAAATCTCTTCCCAAATAAACACTTAAAAAGTATAGCAAGAAAAGATCTGTCGTGATCTTTATTTATACAAACGATCGCATCAAGTCGAATCCCTAGATAACCGTCGCGCATCCCCGTCCTTTCGTATGACCGCAGGGATCGTCGACACCTGTCCTCGACAGCTGGTAAGCATCATCGTGTGTCAGTATGACGTCACGACCTCGTTCCCTTTTCAAATTCTCGTTCAGTTAGAAACAGACCAGTCTAGCTCCAAGGCGATTGAGGTAATTTCTAACTCTTGTCTTATCTCCTATGCGTCCGATTGACAAAATTTAAAACTTAAATTTGACATTCAATTTTCAAATTTTGGGGGCAAACTGTTTGGGGAAAAAATAACATCGTGCGACCACGACCAGAGCAGGTAAGACGCACGTTATAATCCAAATCTTGTATTAAGATAAGGTCTCGACAAGAACCCAGAAAACATCTGTCATCTCCCGTAAAAGGTAAGTCGTACGTCCCCCATGAGGCATGACCATAGCATCGCCCGTCCCGTACGACCATCGCGAAAGATCATTGCACCTTCGACCAAAGCTAACGTTAACCCTGACTGTTACGTTTGTTAAGTATTTAATGCAGGAGTCAAAGCCATTAACAGCAAGCATCCGTAACGGACGAAGAGCATTATGGATAATCACTCCGGCAACTGTTTCCAGCCGTTGTATCCGTTTATCAAATCATTAATGGAGCTAATTAATGGCACGAAGACTATAAAAGACAAGCTAAAGCCTCATTTCAAGGGACATCAGTTAACATCCAGTATACATCAGCGAACATCACCAAACAGCAGAGAAAATCATCCAAACTCATAGCAAAGAACATTCAAACTCTGGAGATCAAGCACTGAAAGCCAGAACCCTACTGTGAACTCAAGAACACTCGAAGGAAAGCTCATGTATCGCTCTCGACGCACGACAACAGCCCTCGACCAGAAGTTCACACTTTGTATTCACACACGACAAACACTTGTTTTTACATTCAAACACTTGTACTTTACATTTCGAAGTATTTCCTCCATTTGTATTGTAATCATCGTACGACCGACGCCAGTACCAAGGACATCGCACCTGATTGGCGACCATAGTGCAGCGACGACACCCATTGTCGTCCGCAGGTTTTTTCCTCGTTTGAGGTTTTTCCTGCGTCATCAAATCCCTTGTCTCGTTTATTTTTTCCCTCGTCGCACGTCTCGTCGAAAGATCCTTTCTTTAGTTGATTTAGTCCACATCGACCATAAGTAGTTCCTTTGGTGCGATTTTTGGCATTAACAGCTCGTTCATGCAGAATCAACAGCCAGGGCCGTTCAACCCAAATCCTCAGTTTGGGACAGTTCCTCCTCAGCACATAAGGACACCACCCGTGAATAATGGGTCTCAGCCATTACCAGGGTCACAGCCTTTCCAGCTGGGGTCGCAACCATTTTAGCAGCCATTTCAGAATGGACCTCAAGGTGGATGTCAGCCACTCCACGGTGGATCGCAGCCTTTCCAGCAAGGATTGCAATCGTTTCAGAATGGACCGCAGCAACTCCACTATGGGTCGCAGCCATATTTTGTCCCGTTCAACGGGGACAGCAATGGTTCGTCACATGGTAATAGCACTAGTGCAGGGACCAATCCCTCGACAGGGGCAAATCCTGATCTTAACGATCCCGTCGCCCAGCATTTGAAGATGTTAGAAGACAAAAATGAGCGCGTCCTGTCCTTGCTCGCCAAGTTGCCTGGGGCAGCCGTGCCTGTCGACGTCGAGCCTCGCTCGGGGCATCAGGCGTCGCCCTTCATCGACGAGATCGCCACTGTCGAGGTCCCAAAGAAGTATAACATTCCTGCCTTTACTCCCAAGTATTCGGGTGTGACCGATCCAACCGAGCATGTCGCGTAGTATAAGCAGCTCATGTGGACAATCTCGATTCCACACATGTACCAGGAAGTATGCATGTGCAAGAGTTTCTGGGCGACTCTCACTGGTCCAGCTCTCCAGTGGTTGATCAATCTCAAACCCAAATCTATCGGGTCGTTCGCCGAATTGGTCAACCAATTCTCCCGGCAATTCGCCAGCAGTCTGGACCAATGAGTCTATTCGAAGTTATTTCAATAAATTCAAAGCTGAAATGATCAGTATCTGCAATTGTGACGGGAAAACGGGGATCGAATCCTATAAGCGTGGTCTGGACGAAAGTTCAGGTCTATATATCGATCTGACCAAGTGTACCCCAGAGACTTTCGAAGACGTCCGAGCTCGAACCTTAGCATATATGAGGGTAGAAGATGATGCCGCCTTTCGTCGCAAGCACACTGACGACAAGAAGTCGTTAGGCGTCAGAAAGCCAGAGTTCAAGACAAAGGCTGTTTCCAGAATAGAGCCAGCGCGCCAAATTTCAAATGTTAGTTTCAAGACGAAAGCAGAGGCCAAGACCGCGGCTAAGTTCACTCAGTAGCCCAAGATAGCCTCTTACGGTTTCAAAGGATCTACAAAGGACCTAGTCGAAGCTCTGAAAAGTTCCCAAGCGACCATTCGATGGCCAAAGAAATCCGACCTGGACGATGCGAAGAAAGACAAATCAAAGTGGTGCGACTTCCATGTCGATCATGGTCATGCGACAGACGACTGTATCGCATTGAAGAAGGAATTAGAGTATCATTTCCCGAAAGGAAATCTCAAGGATATCATCGACGATGTCTCTGTTCCAGCTAATAGCCATCGACCGTCGACCCCCGAGCACGCGAAAGTCATCAATTGCATCACCGGTGGTTCAGCCGTGTGTGGTCTGACGTATTCCGCGGCCAAGCGTCATGCCAGTCAGGCGCCCGATGATCGGCCTATTCCTCGCTCGTTAAGACCCAAAGGAGATTTGGAGCTAGAAGACATGAAGATTGTGTTCAACCAAGTCGACCTCGGCGACTCGTACCTAAAGCATCACGACGAGTTGATCCTTCAACTCACGGTCGGTAACTGTTTGACGCGTCGAGTATTGGTAGACGGGGCAGTTCAGCAAACGTCATTTTTATCAACACTATAAAAGGCATGGGAATTGATCGCTCACAAATCACCCGACGTTGGACAACTTTGGTCGGTTTCAATGGAGAAGCGACGAGCACATTTGGAGAGATAATCTTGCCCGTCTACGCCGGAGGAGTCAACAAGCAAACCAAGTTCCGCGTCATCGACTGTGCGTCGGCCTATAACATCATATTAGGTCGACCATGGATCCATGATATGAAAGTTGTTCCTTCGACGTGTCATTAAATGTTGAAATTCCCTACGCCATGGGGAATCCAAGAGATTAAGAGTGAGCCAAAAGTCGCTCGTGAGTGCTACAAGTCTACCTTGAAGCCGAGAATATAAACTGAAGTCGCAAGATCAAGCTCTCGACAGGTTCGTTCTTCTATCCCTAAATTAATATCTTTTCCACAGGGATAAATCTACTATGGTGCCTCGTCGCACGACAACATAGTCGACCGCATGAAAATATTTCTCCCTGTCATTCTGTCATTTAAAACCTTTCTTTTGCTCCCAAAAAGGATACGGTAATAAATGACAGGGGGAAAATAGAGATAGTCTGAAATGGTACGTTCTCTAGCTCTTTCTAGCTCTTTTTCATACGATTTTTTCTCACAAAACATTTACTGACTTAAGCATCGGAGGGTCGTTGGCTAGCCAACGACCAACCCCCGACATAATTTTATCGCAGAATCGCACGACATATTATCGCTGAATCGCACGACATTAGTTATTAAGTCTACTGTATGACTTTAATATCGCAAGGTCGAACGACATAAACGATCAGGATTTTCTCCTCATCCCTCCACAGGGACATACGATACAAATTCATCGTACGATCTTGTCGTACAACCGCAAAGCCTAAAACCACTTATCTTAAAGTTTCTTAGCTTTCATACCCTTAATGGATGCTTTAATCGCGTGTTTTTATATTTGTTTTACGTTCTTGTCATCGTATTACAATAAGTACCTTAGTCGCATGATTTCATATGTATTTTATGTTCGACTTCATAATCAATATGATTTGAATAAAGCATAAGATTCAAAGCAAAAGATATATTCGTTGAGTAAACCATCATATACATACTCAACCCCCGATAGGTCAAGTGGCAAAAACAACTAGGAAAGAAAAAATCCTAGACGACAGGGGGAACATCGGTCGTATCCCTGCTCGAAGTCCCGACCTGAGGGCCCTCATCTGCCACTCCTCCCGCACGAATCTCCTGCAGTTCATATTGAGCATCGAAAAGCTGGATGGCTAGCTCGTCAGCACGCGCCAAGGCAAACTTCTCCCAATCTAAAGCCGCCTTCTCTCTCTCCAACGCCGCAGCTTCTCTTTCAAGGGCAGACGCAATCAACCATTCAACTTTCGACATCCCATCGTGTAATGCCAAACACGACTGGAACGTCTGAAAAATAACACAAGAAAATATTAGACGACTAAACGAACGAGACAAGTCATGAAAGATTGACACTTACCGTGAACGCCAGACTGGCAACTTGAGATCCAATCTCTCCGGCCAGAACTCCACGAAAACACTCCCCGAAAGACGGGAGCAAATACTTCCCCAGATGAGGGAACGACGCCGTCCCGTCTAAGACACCATCCGCCATAAAGTCAGACGGCAATGTAAAATTGACCGTCATAACTTCGGCCGACGATCCCTCGCCCCTGTCGGCAGATATTGGGATCGACACTTGAGACACCGGTTTCGTCACCGTCGTCGGAAGCGCGGAACTTGCTGGTGTCGCGTCCATCACACCAGGACGGCTAGATGACGCCCTCGCCTTCTTAGGAAGAACAACTCCCGGTGAGTTATCAACCCTCGATGACGGTCCCCTCAGGACTGTCCTCTTGGTTCTCTTCTCGCTCGACCCAGCTGTCGAAACATTTTCACCCCGAAGGGCATGCATAACCTGCTTCCCTCTCACCCTAGAGACCGATTTCCTCACGGTCGGCACTGATCAGGAAATACATGAAGCGTCAGACAGATAGAGTAAACCAGATAAAATAAACTATGGTACACTTACCAGTCGCCTCTTCCTGCACGTCCTCATCTCCTTCTTCTATCACGTCCTCATCTTCATCCTCGACCGCCGATGCCACGAAACGAAAGATCGGTCATCAACACTAAGACTCAAGAACTTGTTGATTTTAGCGTGGGAATCCACAGTCGGTTTTACTTCGTCAAGTTGAATCTCTGAAGGCGACAAGAGGAAAATGATAAGTAAAAGTCATAAAGATAAATAAAACTCAGAAACAAACGAAGCATACCTGTCTTATTCCAGTCTGACCGCATCCAATTGCTGCTGGAATCCAATGACTCGGTAAGAACAAATACATACCTCGACTTCCACCCACGATCATTGACACCAGTTCCCAAAACCAAGGCACGATCAACCTTGAACTTAGAATAAGGACTATAACGCCAGTTCTTATCCTTTTTAACTTGGTACGCCGCCAAGAAATCATTCATGATCATAGGGGACTCCCATTTCGCCGAAGCTCGCTCAATAACCAGCAAAACTCGCCAAAGTTGGGGCATCAATTGTCCCGGCGACACATCGCTAAACCAGAAAACGGCCATTGAAACCCTATCTTAAAAGGATACTCGTACAAAATGAGATATCCCTCAGGGCAATCCTTAGAACGAACAATCCCCTGACACCGCAACTCTACATTTGCAGGAATTTTTACTAAACTCCTAAAAGCATCTAAGTCTACGTGATTCATGATAAGACTAGTAGGCTCCGTCGACATTGTGAATCAGAGGACAGAACAAGGTCTTATATAAATGCTCTCAACTGCGGGTTGAAGATTTACAAAGATTCGAATGAAAATTGGTAAGGAATCAAGACAAACTCCCTTCCCAAAAATAAACAGTTCAAAAAGTATAGCAAGAAAAGATCCGTCATGATCTTTATTTATACAAAGGATCGCATCAAGTCGAATTCCTGGATGATTTCTCCGCGTCCGTGTCCTTTCGTATATCTGCCCGGATCTTCGACACCTGTCCTCGACAGCTGGTAAGCATCATCGTACGTCAGCATGACGTCACGACCTCGTTCCCTTTTCAACTTCTCGTTCAGTTAGAAACGGACCAGTCTAGCTCCAAGGCGATTGAGGTAATTTCTAACTCTTGTCTTATTTCCTATGCGTCAGATTGACAAAATTTAAAACTTAAATTTGACATTCAATTTTCAAATTTTGGGGGCAAACTGTTTGGGCAAAAAATCACGTCGTACGACCACGACCAGAGCAGGTAAGACGCACACTATAACCCAAATCTTGTATTAAGATAAGGTCTCAACAAGAACCCAGAAAACATCCGTCGTCTCCCGTAAAAGGTAAGTCGTACGTCTCCCATGACGCTCGACCATAGCATCGCCCGTCCCGTACGACCATCGCGAAAGATCATTGCACCTTCGACCAAAGCTAACGTTAACCTTCACTGTTACGTTTGTTAAGTATTTAATGCAGGAGTCAAAACCATTAACAACAAGCAGCCGTAACGGACGAAGAGCATCATGGATAATCACTTCGGCGACCGTTTCCAACCGTTGTAGCCGTTGATCAAATCATTAATGGAGCTAATTAATAGCACGAAGACTATAAAAGTCAAGGTAAAGTCTCATTTCAAGGGACTTCAGTTAACATCTGATATACATCAGCGAACATCAACAAACAGCAGAGAAATCATCCAAACTCGTAGCAAAGAACATTCAAACTCTGGAGATCAAGTACTGAAAGCCAGAACCTTACAGCGAACTCAAGAATACTCGAAGGAAAGTTCAAGTATCGCTCTCGATGCACGACAACAGCCCTCGACCAGAAGTTCACACTTTGTATTCACATACGACAAACACTTGTTTTTACATTCAAAACACTTGTACTTTACATTTCGAAGCTTTTCCTTCATTTGTATTGTAATCATCGTACGGTCGACACCAGTACCAAGGACATCGCCCCTGATTGGCGACCATAATGCAGGGACGACACCTCTTGTCGTCCGAAGGTTTTTTCCTCAATTGCGGTTTTTCCCGTGTCATCAAATCCCTTGTCTCTTTTATTTTTCCCTCGTCGCACGTCTCGTCGAAAGATCTTTTCTTTAGTTGATTAAGTCCACATCGACCTTAAGTTGTCCCTTTGGTGCGAGTTTTGGCATTAACAATCGTCCAGAAGGATAACTTAAGGTTGATTGCGGAGCTTAACAACTAAAGAATAGGAATCTTTCGACAAACAGTACGACGAAGACAAAAAATGTAAATGAGACACAGATTTTGGTGACTTGGGAAAATCCTCAACGAGGAAAAAACCCGCAGACGACTTTGATGGTCGTCGCTGCACTATGATCGCCAAACAGGGGCGAGATCCTTACGTTTTGGGTGTCGAAGTACAATGATTACAATACAAAGGAAGTAAAGACTTGAAATGTAAGGTAACAAGTGTATCGTATGTGGAAAACAAGCGAGTTATGTGTAGAAACTAAGCGTCGTGCGTGTATGTCGTGCGTCGTGAGAGATCCTTTGAGAGAGAATTCTAAGTGTTCTTCAGAGTTCAATTATGTTCAGATGCTTTGAGAGATGTCAAAATAGAGCCCACGCGCCCGATCTCGAACGTCCGATTCATGACAAAAGCAGAGGCCAAGACCGCGACCAAATTTCCTCAGTACCCCAAGATATCCTGTTACGGGTTCAAAGGGTCCATTAAGGATTTGGTCGAAGCTCTGAAGACCGCCCATGCAACCATCCGGTGGCCCAAGAAGTCCGATCAAGACGACGCTAAGAAAGATAAATCTAAGTGGTGCGACTTTCATGTCGACCATGGTCATGCGACAGATGATTGTATAGCCCTCAAAAAGGAGCTAGCATATCATGTCCCGAAGGGAAATCTCAAAAATATCATCGATGACGTCGTTACTTCCACTAGCGACCATCGACCGTCAACCCCCGAGCATGCAAAGGTCGTCAACTGCATCACTGGTGGTTCGGACGTGTGTGGTCTGACATATTCCGCAACCAAGCGTCATGCCAGTCAAGCACCCAACGATCGGCCTATTCCGCGTTCATCAAGGCCAAAAGGAGATCTGGAGTTGGAAGCTTTGAAGATTGTGTTCGACCAAGACGACCTCGGCGACTCATATCAGAAGCACCATGACGGGTTGATCATTCAACATATGATTGGTAATTGTTTAACCCGACGAGTCTTGATCGATAGGGGCAGCTCAGCGAACGTCATTTTCCTTAACACCATCAAAACCATGGGGATCGATCGCTCGGAAATCACCCGACGTTCAACAACTTTGGTCGGTTTCAATGGAGAAGCGACGAGCACCTATGGAGATATCATCTTGCCAGTCTACGCTGTAGGGAATAACAAGGAGACCAAGTTCTGCGTCATCGATTGCGCGTCAGCCTATAACATCATTCTAGGTCGACCATGGATCCATGAAATGAAAGCTGTTCCCTCGACGTATCATCAGAGCCTGAAGTTCCCTACGCCGTGGGGAGTCCAAGAAATAAAAAGTGAGCCGAAATTTGCCCGGGACTGCTATAAGACCACTCTGAAGCCGCGAAAGTAAGCCGTCTAGCAGTCACGACCCGACCGTAAGGTCTCGACAAGTTCGTCCTTCTATTTCTAACCTTAAAGATAAACTCATGCCTTTCTTATAGGAATAAAACGGCTATCTTGCCCTGTTGCGCGAAAACACGGTCGACGCAAACATAGATGATATTTCCCAAGATCTATGTGTCGATTCGTCATTTAAAACTATTTTCTCCTGAAAGGAATAGGATAATAAATGACGGGGGGGGGGGGGGGGCAAATACCCCATTCAATTTCCAAAAAAAAGGGAAAATCTGAGAAGGTACGTTCCCTAATTACTTTTTTCTCCCTTCATACGATTTCTCATCACGAACGGTTACTGACTTAAGCATCGGAGGGTCGTTGGTTAGCCAACGACCAACCTCTAACATCGTATTTTCGCAGAATCGCACGACATTAATCTTACGACTCTAGTTTCACAAGGTCGCACGACAAAAACGATCAGGTCTATGACTTGATCATCCTTCTACAGGGACACACGATTCAAGTTCACCGCACGACTTAGTCGTACGATCGCAAAGTCTAGCGATCTCATGATCTAAGTTTCTCGACTTAGAAAAATTTCATACTCTGAATGTATGCTCTAGTCGCGTGTGCTTATGTTTATATACACGATTTAAAAGTCTTATGGCTTACGTTCCAGTTATTGTTTTGCAATAATGCTTAAGTCACGTGATTTCTTGGTTATTCTTTACTTGGTGAATATTACAATCGACATTGTATTTATTCATGAAATATACAAAGTATGAATTCAAAAGTAGCCCACATTTCATTCAGCGAATAAACTGTCATTTACATCCAGATGACTCGACCACCAACGGTCGAATAACCGAGAAACAAAAATAAACAAAGGTTTTTTTTTCTAAGGTTGGGGAGGAACATCAGTCGCATCCTTGGTCGACAAGTCGCCCTGGAGACCCTCCTCCTCCTCGACTTCCTTCTCAACGTCCGAGTTGAGGTCTCTCTCGGTCCCGACCTCCTTGAAGAATAGAGCCAACTCGTCCGACGCTGAGGCCACAGGATTCTTGCCTAGCAAGTGACTTCGCATGATAGCCGCTCGAGCAGTGAGTCGAGCGAAGGAAAAGAGGGATTTATTCTCATCCCTCAACTCCTCTAACTCCTTCTCTAAATCCACGACTTTGGATTTGGAGTCCTCAAACTCTTTCCCCTTCATGACCAGGGATTCCTTCATCCCCTCCAGCTTCTCCCATTGATTGTGCATCACATATAGGGACTCCTTTAAACGTGAGTTCTTGTCATCCCTTGCATGGTCGAGAGACTCCAGCTCGTTCAAGACATCGTCGAGTTTCACCGACGCCGCCTCTTCGCGTTCTAGAGTGGAACTTTCCCTTTCTAACGCCGCATCTTCTTTCTCGATAGCAGAAGCCATTAAACCTTCTACCTTTGTCGTTTTAGCATGCAACGCCAAAGATGACTGAAACATCTGGAAACATGTGAAAACACATTAGCAAAGTATACGACGTCGACAACAGATAAAAAACAAAAGTCTTGAAAGATAGACTTACCATGAATGCTAATCCCGCAACATGGGCCTCAGTATCCTCGAGAGAGACCCCGTCAAAACACTCTCCGAAAGAAGAGAGCTGATACTTTCCCAAATAAGGGAACAGTTTCGTCCCGTCTATGACGTTATCATCCAAAAAATCCGACGGCAACGTAAAATTCACCGTCGTTCCAGAGCCCTTTGCGCACCCTTGCCTTTATCGGCCGAGGTGGGGCCTGACACGGCAAGAGGAGACATTGTCGCCGGATGCACAATATCAATGGACCTTGTGTCAGAAACATTCTCGACAGACGCGGTCGATACCTTCGCCCTCTCGGACGGGACAACTCTCGACGAACCACCCGTCCTTGATGATGGTTCCCTCAGAACGGACATTCTCGTCCTCTTTGGGAGACCCGACCCAGATGTTGGGACTTCTTTTCTCTTTAGGACCCCCGGCCCAGCTGTCGAGGTATCCTTCTCCCAGTCTACCCTCACCTTGCGAGTTAGCTCGACTTGAGCCATCTTCTTGGCGGCTGCAGGCGTCATCTCCGCCCGAGATTCTCCTGTATGGCAAAAGATGATTGAGAACAAAGATAGATTAGGTCGAGCAGAAAGAAAGGGATACTTACCAGTTATCTCCACTTCCATCTACTCCTCCTTCTCCTCAGTCGCCCATGAATCATCTCTCTTGTCTTCTTCTTTCTCCTCTCGACCCATCCTCATTCTGTCGTTCAAGAAAACGATGTCGTCATCCTCATCTACCAAGTGACGCATGACGTACGACCGGTCCTCAGTACTAAGCTCTAGGAACTTTTCGACCTTAGCCCGGGAAGCGTCGTTCCGGCTCTACCTTGTCGAAATCAATATGTACACGTAAGGAAGAAGATCAGACGAAAAACAACCGAGCAACAGAGTAACATAAGATATACGATAAACAATTAAAAGTTCACCTGCCATATTCCAACCAGATCTAATCCAGTCACTATCAGTGTCCAGCGTCGACACCAGCGCGAATACATACCTCGTCTTCCATTTGCGGTCGTTGACCGCAGTATTTAAAACCAAGGTACGATCACCCTTGTGCCTTGAAAACAAACTATAACGACGGTACTGATCACTTTTGACCTTATATGCCGTCAGTAGGTCCCTCACATTCATCGGAGGATTCCAGTTTGAGGCAAGTCGTTCAATGATCAGGATAACTCTCCAGAACTGGGGCATCAATTGCCCCGGCGAAAGATCGAATTCGCACATAAACTCCTTGGCTAGAAGCGAATATGGCCAATGAAATCCTATCTTGAACGGGTACTCATATATAACGACGTACCCCTTGGGGCACATTTCCGGGCGAACCTTGCCAGCCCTGCTTACAGTAATCCCCATGGGAATCCCCGCTAGACTTCTAAAGTCGTCGAGATCTTCTTCGTTTTTAATGGCGCTTCTAGGCTCTGTCGACATTGCTAACCCTGTTAAATTGATTTGCACTTCTGAAAGACCCCAAATATCCCAATTCCTCTTAGGTTTCCTAGCAATGGATTTGCGACGCATACGCAAACTGAAGGGTCGCACTTTATATGGTCGTCCTAGACCTTGAAAAACCTAACCGAATAAAAAATTCCTACGGGTTCAGGAAAGACTGGACGAAGAAAGGCAAGAAAATCAAGAAAAGAACTACGCCTAAAACTCTCTGAAGTCGTAAACAGTAAAAGATCCATCCTGATCTTTTTTACGCAGTCGATCATGTCAGGTCGAGTCCTTTGATGATCGCCACGTTCTCCCGTCCTTTCGTATGACCGCGCGGATCATCGACACCTGTCAAAGACAGCCGGTAAGCACCATCGTGTGTCAGTATGACGTCACGATATCGTTTTCGTTCCAACTTCTCGTTCATTTAAAATCGGGTCGATCCAGTTCCAAGACAACCGAGGTAACTTTTCAACACGTGTCATAATTCTAAGCGTCCGACTAACAAAATTTAAAATTTGAATTTGCCATCCTACATTCAAATTTTGGGGGCAAACTGTTTGGGCAAAATTTCACCAGTCTCGACCACGACCAAGGTAAGAAGAACACTTATTCCCTTTTTCCGTAACGAAGGTAAAATTATAGTACTTTCTCATATGATTAAAGATAAAATCAAAAATCTTTTACCTCACGACACTCGACATCGACGTCGCCTAGTTCACACCACCGTCGCATAAAACCATGCGACCTCGGCCATCTAACGCGCTATACGACTGTTATGTTTGTTCAGTGTTTAATGCAGGAGTCAACACCATTAATGGACAACGGCTATAACCGACGAAGTCAGTTAAGAACATCTAATCCCGCATTAAAGACGACGACCGTTACGACAGTTATCAAAGTCCTTAATGATCCAATTAAAGTGCCCGAAGACCATAAATATCAAGGGGAATCATCATTTCAAGGGATGAAACCCAGACACAATATCGAACACCAGACACAAGCACTCGAACTCCGAAGAACACTTGAAGCACATAAATCGCTCGTAGAAGAATCGCTCTCGACGCACGACAATCTCACACGACGCACACTGTTTTACATTAGAAAACACTTGTTACTTTACATTTTCGAAGTCTTTCCTTCATTTGTATTGTAATATCTGTATGATCGACACCAAAAACACAAGGACATCGCCCCTGATTGGCGACCATAGTGCAACGACGACTTCCACTGTCGTCTGCGGGTTTTTTCCTCGTTGAGTTTTTCCCGCATCACCAAAATCTTTGTCTCATTTATATTTCTGTCTTAAACGCACGCTTTTGTCGAACGATTCCTTTCTTTAGTTGTTAAAGTCCACATCGACCTTAAGTTGTACTTTGGTGCGATTTTTGGCATTAACAGTTACAGACTTCAAACCCTCGACCACCAAGACATCCCACGTAGCTGGAACGCAGTACACTTAAAGAAGTACTTCTTTTGAAATTTTCCTTACGATTTATTTTTCCAAACGATTACTGACTTAAGCATCGGAGGGTCGTTGGTCTTACCAACGACCATCCCTGAATCTTACATTGCAGGCCCGCAGGATCGCAAGAACGCTAGTCTTACAATTTACATCATGAGAAACAAATTCTCTATGACTAAAATGTCACGACTGTTATGTCACGACTGTCGAATTATGAATCATGCGTCGTAAACGAAATCTTATGATTCATCTCATGGATCTTACGATCAAAACAGGTGCTTTTTAACCTAAGTTTCGGAGTCAAAGTCTTATGACTTGAATTCCCCACTTAGAATATTTTTTCGGCCCCAGTCGCCCGGTTACTTCGAAAGTTACAAGTATCTTAGTCGTACAGTTTTACATACGTCTTACTGCTTTTTAAGCCTGTTCCTTAAATTATGTTATCTTTCATTTATTTTGTTCACTTGCGACAAAGTAAAGTAAACGATAATATAGCAAAAGACATACTTGTATTAAATCGGAAGGAAATACAAGAGAAAGGCGCGATCCCCAACGATCGCCCTTAAGGCAAAAACAAAAAATTACAAAAAGAGAACAAAGGCCTACTGAGGACCTAGGGAAACGCCGGAATCATCTTCCGTATCACCTGACTTGGCCTCCCCGAAGTCTGTGTCGTCGACCCTATCCTCCTGGTCAAGATCCTCTTCGGTCCCGACGTTCTCCAGATAGGACGCGACTGTTAATGCCAAAAATCACCCAAAGGATAACTTAAGGTTGATGTGGAACTTTTAACAACTAAAGAAAGGGATCTCAAGACAAACAACACAATCGCGAAAAAGTAAATAAGACAGGGGAATTGGTGACGTGGAAAACCCAAATGAGGGAAAAAACCGCGGTCGACTTGTGAGAGTCGACGGTGCACTATGAACGCCAAACAGGGGCGAAATCCTTTGGTAACAAGTGTAGTGTGTATAATAGATTACAAATAAGAATAAAAGTAAACTTAATCGTAAGCTAATGATGTGCGTCGTGCGCAAATCGTGTGAAATAAACTATTGCCGTGCGAGTCAAACTATTGTCATGCGAATCTTGCGTTAGCGATGCGTGTTCGAATGCTCAGATATCGGATCGATGCCTGTTGAAATGTTAGCAGGCCTTTATATAGCTCCTGGCAGATTGAATGTGTCTTGATGACTGGTTTGTAACCGTCATATGGTCTTTAATGTCATTAACAGCTCGTCCTTTACTGACCGTTGTACCATGATTGCTCGTGGACTTGCATTAATGGAACAAATAAAATGGCTGTTGACTGTTAATGGTTAGTGTAATCGTACGACCGTCTTGAGTCTTGGACGTCGGTCGTATGAAACTTACGACCTTTGCAGAAATGTACGACCAAATGATTGATGGTAAATAACCTGAAAGACCTTATCTTAGTATAAGAATGATCTTACATAAATGTCATGTGTGTTATTTATCATCGGTCTTGAGGTGAGGATTTTTACCCAAACAGTTGGCCCCCAAAATTTGAATTTCGGCGTGAAATTCAAATTTTAAATCCAACGAAGTAACTTGACACGTATCGCATGGGGAGAGGGTATGGTCGAATCCCAACCGTCTTGGTTTGATTTGGATCGAGGGAGACGAAGTGGTCGTGACGTCATGGTGATGTGTCGTAGGCATGGAACCGTTAGAGGACATATGTCGTTCATCCGCACATTGCATGCGAAAAGGTGGTGGACAGCTGTCGACCATCCACCGGATCAACCTGACACGACGTTGCTATAAATATTGCGATGGTGGAAATCACTTCCTTTTTTATGCTTGCGATATTTTCAGAGAGAGATTTTTAAAAAGTTTCAGTTGCCTTTTTTGTGTGTGTGCTATAAAGCGACAAAAAGTTCGTCCAATCTTCCATTACTTTCATAATGTCGATCGAACCTGCAAGCACCATCGTTGGTCAAGAAGGTCTGTCGGCTTTCAGGACGTTATCGGGCATCCAGGATGCACTGCAGGTGTATTCGTCGGACCAGTTCCGGCCGTCCGAGTGCCCGAATGGGCACTTCGCTTTATACGAATACCAATTCAAGGTGGGTTTCAAGTGGACATTTTCCCCAATGGTCAGGGAGTTTCTGGGTAGATTTCGTCTTTCACCCGCTCAGATGATGCCTCAGTTTTGGCGAATCATCCATGTGATCGATAGGATCACCGATGAGTGGACGACTCCATTCATGGTGGATGATCGTTTGGCGTCTCACACGGTCAAGGTGGATAACTACCACTGGTACAGCTTGTTCTCCAAATACAGGGGAGCCCAGGTTCTGGTACTGAACACCCAAGTAAACGATTGTGGGTGGAAAGCCAGGTACGTCTTTGGCAAGACGCAATCTCTTGAGCTCCTGGAGGAGGACATGACATGGGTTTCTGCTGGATGGAATACCAAAAGTAAGTTACTTTTTTCGCTTGTCGTGTATTATCTTCGGATCGTGTGTTTTAGCTAATCGTATGTTTTTGTTTCAGCTGTTACGTTCCCTGAGGTCGGCGTTTCCAAGGAATCGCTGGCGAAGATTGAAAAATTTCGGATGTATAATTCGGAAGACAAATCTTTCTTCCTCCAGCGTAATCTTAGGGAGAGGGTTCGGATGACGAGGTCGTTGTACTTGGAGGGACAGACATCCCTGTTGAAGAGGAGGTAGGGAGAGAAGAAGAGGAAGTAGAGAGAGAAGAAGAGGAAGAGGAGACAACAGGTAATAATCTTACGTTTTACCTGGTTTGTCGTACGTTTAGTTTATAAGTCTCTCTTCTCATCGTACCTCTTTTATTTTGCAGGTGGGTCAGACGATATGCCCACTCATGGCGTGTCGAAGAAGGAAGCTCAACTCCTCCTGGCCTGTCAGGCCAAGGAGTTGAAATGCAAGGCTCCCCCACCCCCGTCGTCGGGGGTAAAGAAATCCAAGACGGTTCTCCGGAGGGAACCGTCGTCGAAGGGTGGTGATCCGTCTAGGGTCGCCACTACTAAAAAGACGAAGACGCCACCGAGAGTTATAGACGTGAGTCCGGTGAGCGTGGCTTCTCCGTTGATTGGAGAGGTCGCCCCACCTCCCTCTTCGGACGAGCAGGGGAAAGGGAAGATGACGGAGGGGTCCACCGGTGGCATGACGGTGGATTTCACGCTGCCGTCTAATTTCATGTCTGGTGAAGACATGGATAGCGACAAAATCTTCTCGGAGCTGGGGAAATACCTCCTGCCGTCCTTTAAGGAGCGATTTCAGGAGGTTACAGTCGACGAGATGGGGTGGCAAGTCGCAAGGCTGACTTTTAAGGTATGTGCGATCCATCTGTATTATGTGTTACCATCGTTTGTTTTCTGACTTTTGTGTGTTTAATCGTGCGACTACAGGCATTCCAGACATCTATCTGCTTGTACGCTCATATGGAAAAGATTCGTAGGCTTACACCCGTTGCCTTGGAGAAAATGTGCAAGGCGTAAGAGGAAACTCGCGTGGCAAGGGATCAAGAGAAGTTGGAGTTGGATAGGGCTGAGGTCCTTTCGGCGAAACTCGACGAATCTCAAGACTTCTTTGAGGCAGCGTCAAGGGCGAAGGAGGTCCTGCAGAGCCTTCTGAAAGAAGCCCTTGAGAAGTCTTCTGCAATTGAGGCAGAGTTAGGAGCGACTATGGGCTCCTTGGCCGAGAGCGAAAAACAGGTCAAGGACCTTAAGTCGCTCGTAGAGGCGAAAGAGGGGGAGATTGCGTCCTTAGAGGAGCGACTCTAATCCTTTGAGGCTCTGACCCGTTTGAGGTTCCGAGCGGCGATCACGCGTCGCTATTTACGGGGGTTACACCCTATGGCCGGAGCCGAACAAGAGGTCACCACTTACTTGGAGCAGGTCGGGGATGAGGAAGAACTCGACCAAGAAGACAAGCTCGAAGAAGGGGACCCGACTAACGCTGAAGTCGCTGGCGATGAGGAGGTCGCTAAGGAGCAAGACCCTCCTCTGCCTTGATTTTTCGTTCTTTTGTTTATTTCTTTTGATATGGGGCGACTATAATTGGTCGTGCCCTTTTTCTTGTAATTTTTGGATCGTATGAATACAAGAAGATCTTTGTTATACTATCGCATTATTTTACTTTGTTGTAATAAACAAAATAAACGGGAGATAACAAAATCTTAAGAAAGAGCGAATAAAGCAGGAAGACACAGGAAAAAACTGTACGACTTAGGTACTTGTAGCTTTCGAAGTAACCGGGCGACTGGGCCGAAAACACATTCTAAGTATGAAATTCAAGTCATAAGACTTTAACTCCGAAACATAGATTAAAAAGCACCTGCTGCGATTGTAAGATCCATGAGATGAATCATAAGATTTCACTTATGACGTATGAGTTATAATTGGACGGTCGTGACATAACAGTCATGACATTTTCATCATAGAGACTTTCTTTCTCACGATGTAAGTCGTAAGACTGACGTTCGTGCGATCCTGCGATCCTGCAATGTAAGATTCAAGGGTGGTCGTTGGTTTGACCAACGACCCTCCGATGCTTAAATCAGTATTTGTTGTGAGAGATAAATCGAAAGTAAGATTTCAAAAGAAATACTTCTTTAAATGTAATGTGTTCCACCTACGTGGGATGTCTTGGTCGTCGAGGGTTTGGAGCCTATAAGCACCCTTCCCAACGACCTCGGATATTCGATAAGGTCCTTCCCACTTAGTGGATAACTTACCTGCGTTTGGTTCCTTGGTGTTTTGGAATCTCGTCGTAAGATGTAGTCACCTTCCTGGAAGATCTTGGCCTTAACATTTTTGTTGAAATGTCATTCAACTACCTGTCATTGAGACGCCATTGTAACCAACACAGACTCTCTTAGCTCTTCGAGAGCATCGAGGTCGCAGCTCAAGTCTACCAAGTTATGATCGACGGATGTATGTCTCGATGTCGGGAGCTGCACTTCGATTGGTAATACGGCTTCACAACCGTAAACCAATGAAAATGGTGTATGTCTTGTCGATGTTCGGGGTGTCGTAAGATTCGCCTATAGGACCGATGGAAGTTCTTCGACCTATTTTCCCTTTGCAGCCTTATGTCTTTTCTTGATTGAATTTATAATGACTTTATTGCTCGATTCTGCAAGACCGTTAGACTGGGGATAACGTGGGGTCGAGGTCGTAAGTTTGATATTACGATCCTCACAAAACTGTTGCGTACGATCACTTATAAATTGTGAACCATTGTCACATACGATTTTGGAAGGAATTCTGAACCTGCATATAATGTTAGTATGGATAAAAGAGATGACCTCTTTGTCCCGAATCTGGGAGTAGGCAGCTGCTTCTATCCACTTAGAAAAATAATTTGTAAGGACTAACAGAAAACTTTCTGCTCTGGGGCAGGAGTTAATTTACCAACAATGTCCATTCCCCACCTCATGAAGTTCCATGGGACCAAAGACGTATGTAGAGGTTCAGAAGGTTGGTGTATCATATCTGAGTGTCGCTGACATGCGTCACAGCTTTGGACGTACCTGGTAGCGTCTTGCCTCAATGTCGGCCAATAGTAGCCTTGTCATGATATACGATGCGCAAGACTGCGATCACCAGAATGGTTGCCACATTCACCGTCGTGCATTTCTTTCAGAATGCCTTGTACATGTTCTGGAGTATCGATGCATCGTAGGTTGAGACCTGTCGATGATCGTCGATAAAGTCTACCATCAATGATAATGTATTTTGAAGCTTTAAATTGAATCTTTCGAGCTTCCATTCTGTGTTCAGGTAGTTGATCGTGCATAAGATAGTTCTTGATATCGTATGACCAATTGTTTTCTACATTAAGGACACAAAATTTTTCAGGGTCCTCGATGGATGAGGTCGTAAGATGGATCATAGGAACCGCATCGAACGACGACATATTAGGTGCTGATCCAAGGTTGGCTAGCGTGTCGGCTTGAGTGTTTTGATCTCTGGGGATTTGTTCGATTGAGAACGGTTCAAACATCTTTGATTTTTCCTTAGCTATCCTGAGATCGGCAATTATCTTGGAAACTTGCTGCAAATTCCCCGTTTATTTGGTTTACCACCAATAAGGAGTCGCTTTTGACGTGATGTCCGGTTGCCCCCAAGTCGTGAGCCATATTCTTGCCCACGATTAGAGCTTCGTATTCTGCTTCGTTGTTAGTGCCTTTGAAACTGCATCGAGATGACACCAAGACCTGCTCTTCTGGAGTTTGAAGATCCATCGACGTGGAGCACCCAGGTCATGTCACATGTAGTCGCCACAATATAGGTTTCATCTTGCGCTTCTTTTTCCAGCTCAGGACTAAAATCGGTGATAAAGTCGACCAGGACCTGCGATTTGATTGTCGTGCGAGGCTTAAAGCCAATGTCGTAGCCGCTGAGGTTGATACTCCATTTCGCTAGTCGTCCTGTTAGCTTGGGCTTTCTCAAGACTGACTTGAGAGGAAAATTTGTTACGACCGTAATGGGATGAGATTCAAAGTAGTGTCGTAACTTCTTTACCGCTGTAACTAATGATAAAAGTAACTTTTTCATAGCCGTGTGTCGCGTTTCAGCGTCTAGCAGAGATTTGCTGACGTAATAGATCGGTACCTGTCGCCCGTCGTCCTCTCTAGTCAAGACGGCACTTACTGAGTGAGGACTTACGGCAAGATATAGCTGCAGGACCTCATGATCCTTCGGTTTCGAGAGCAGGGGCGGAATGACTAAGTGGTCTTTTAATCGCTGCAGTGCCTGCTCGTGATCGTCCGTCCAGTCGAAACCTTTGTTCTTCCTCAAGACATTATAGAATAAATGACATTTATCTAACGATCGCGAGATGAGGCGATTTAGCGCTGCCACTCGACCTGTGAGTCGTTGGACCTCCTTGAAGTTCCTGGGCGATTTTATGTTTATAAAGGCTTTGATTTGATCGGGATTTGCCTCTATTCCTCGCCTTGTTACCATGTATCTTAGAAATTTCCCGGCGCTGACTCCGAAGGAACATTTTGTAGGATTCAGCTTCATCTGATATTGTCGAAGGACGTCGAAGGATTTCTTTAGGTGATCGATGTGATCGGCCGCCTTCTTGGACTTGACCAGCATGTCGTCAATGTAGACCTCCATGGTGTCGCCAAGGTGTTCTTTGAACATCTTGTTAACCAATCGCTGGTAGGTCGATCCTGCATTTTTCAAGCCGAAAGGCATGATTTTGTAGTAGTATATGCCTTTGTCTGTCATGAAAGTAGTCTTCTCTTGGTCTTCTCTATGCATTAGTATCTGATTGTATCCAGAGTAAGCATCCATGAACGTCAGGAGTTCATGTCCTACGGTCGCGTCGACCATAACGTCGATGTGGGGTAGTAGGAATGGATCTTTAGGACAGGCCTTGTTAAGGTCTGTGAAGTCGATACACACTCGCCACTTTCCATTCTTCTTTTGTACGACCACAATGTTGGCTAACCAGTCGGGGTACTTCACTTCTCTGATCTTCCCAGTCTTAAGTAGGTTGTCGACCTCATCGTTGATTACTTTGTTCCTTTTAGGGACGAACTTACGACGTTTTTGCTTTACTGGTTTGAACGATGGGTCGACGTTCAACTTATGGGAGATGACATCGGGGTCTATGCCGACCATATCTCCGTGCGTCCAAGCGAAACAATCAGCGTGTTCCTACAAAAAGGAAATTAGCTGGCTTTATATGATGGGATCTAACGATGCCCCCACAAAGATAATTTGACCAGGCTTGTCCTGGTTCAAGACGACTTCTTCTAGGCGATAGTCATCTGAGGACTCAGGGACATCCTGGACCTGTAATTGCTAGATATCCCTTTTCTAGGGTTTCAACGTCGCCTTGTAGCAATCACGTGCGGTCTTCTGTTCACTTTTGATTTCTTGCACTGCCCATGGCATCGGGAACTTAATCGTCTGGTGATAGGTCGAGGGGACCGCCTTCATGTCGTATATCCATGGTCGACCAAGTATAACGTTGTAACCTGACGAAAAGTTGATAACATTGAATTTTGTCTGTTTGTTGACCCCTTTAGCGTATACTGGGTGGATGATTTCTCCCAAAGTGTTGGTAGAGTCGTCATTGAACCCTATCAGAGTCGTCGACTGACAGGTGATCTCTGACTTATCGATGCCCATAGCTTTGATCGTGCTCGGGAAAATAATGTTAGCCGAACTGCCTCCGTCGACCAGTTCTCTTTTGGTCGAACAGCTGCCAATAGTAAGCTGGATAATTAGTCTGTCGTGATGTTTTTGCCAGTTGTCCTGGAGGTCGTCCTGATCGAACGTTATTGGCATTGCCTCCAGTCCTAGCTTCTGTTTTGGTGGAGACGACTGAGGGATGGGATATTCTCCCGATGATTGACTGGTGTGCCGCTTGGCTGCCGAATATGTTAAACCACAAACGTCTGATCCACCCGTCACGCAATTGATGAATTTTTCATGGATGGGGGATGCTGGTCTTACGTTGTCGACTGGCGTAGATTCTTTATCAATCAAACATTGGAGATGGCCCTTTGGGATGATCTAGGCTAACCCTTCTACAAGGTAAGGCAGTTATCAGTCGTATGACCATGGTCACTATGAAAGTCACACCATTTGGTCTTGTCCTTCCTGTCGTCGTCTTTATCGCTTTTCTTTGGCCATCGTACGGACGACTGAATGTTTTTTAGAGGTTCGACCAGATCTTTCGATGTCCCCTTGAATCCATAAGAGGAGATCTTAGGATATTGAAGAAATCGGGGCGCATAATTTCTCTTTTCCTTGTGGAACCGGACGTTCGATATTTGACGCGTTGGCTCTGTCTTGACGCTCGTCTTGGACATGAAACCTGGCTTCTTGATCCCGAGCGACCCTTTGTCGATAGAATGCTAACGACGGAAAGACATATCATCTTCTACCCTCATGTAAGCCAGTGTCCTAGCTCGGACGTCTTCAAAGTTCTCTGGCGGGTATTTCGTAAGATCGACGTACAGTCCTGTAGTCTTGTCGTCCAGACCATGCTTGTAGGCTTCGATGGCGGTCTTGACATCACATTTTCGGATGCTGATCATTTCTTCGTTGAAACGGTTTAAGTAACCGCGGATGGATTCTCCATATTTTTGGACGACATAGTACAGGTCACTGGTCTGCTTCTCCATCTTGCGACTACTGGCAATTTGTTGTGAAAATTGTTTGACCAACTCCGCGAAGTTGCTGATGGACTTGGGTTTGAGATTGATCAACCATTGTAGAGTAGCACCTGTAAGAGTCGCACCAAAGCTTTTGCACATGCACACTTCTTGATACTGATGTGGGATTGACGTTGTCCACGTCAATTGTTTATATTGGGCAATGTGCTCCGTTGGATCAGTTATTCCTGAATACTTGGGCGTAAAAGCAGGAATGTTGTACTTCTTTGGAACGTCAACATTCGCTATCTTGTCGAAGAAAGGTGACGCTTGGAATCCTGTGAGGGGTTCGACGTCGACGGGGACGGCGGCACCGGGTAACTTTGAAAGTAGCGACAACATCTTTTCGTTCTGATCCTCCAATAACCTTAGTCGTTGGGCGACGGGGTCGTCTGGATTGGAGAATGCACCTGTCGGGGGAATGACTCCTGAGTCTTGAGCTGTCATGCCGACTGTCGTGTGAAAGCCATTTATGTACGACGAACCATTGGTTTCTCCGTTAAAGGGGAAGTTCATTGGGATCTGATATGGTATGGATCCATTATACAGCGGTGGAGGCCTCAGATGCTGCGGAGGATACCGTCCTAATGAGGGATTGCTAACGAATGGCCCTGGACCTGCTTGGAATGGGGGCCTTATGAAAGGTATACATGTAGGCCGGGGACCGTTCTGAGGTCCAAAGGAATTGCCAATCGCTGGATTCCTCAAGGAGGCGATTTCAGTAGCTGCCTTTTGGTTCTGCTCGTTCAGAGCTTGAATCTGGCTCCGGGCTGCGCTCAATTCTGCGTGAAGTTGAGCCATGGGATCTTGGTGATTTTCCATTTTCCAAGAAATAACAAAAACTTCACAAGATCGTTAGAGCGATGAATGCTTGGCTTGAGATTTTCTCTAGATGGGGTCCCATGGATGGCGCCAAACTGTTAATGCCAAAAATCACCCAAAGGATAACTTAAGGTTGATGTGGAACTTTTAACAAATAAAGAAAGGGATCTCATGACAAACAACACAATCGCGAAAAAGTAAATAAGACAGGGGAATTGGTGACGCGGAAAACCCAAACGAGGGAAAAAACCACGGTCGACTTGTGCACTATGATCGCCAAACAGGGGCAAAATCCTTTGATAACAAGTGTCGTGTGTACAATAGATTACAAATAAGAATAAAAGTAAACTTAATCGTAAGCTAATGTTGTGCGTCGTGCGTAAATCGTGTGAAATAAACTATTGTCGTGCGTGTCGAACTATTTTCGTGCGAATCTTGCGTTAGCGATGCATGTCCGAATGCTCAGATATCCGATCGACGCCTGTTGAAATGTTAGCAGGCCTTTATATAGCTCCTGGCATCATTGAATGTGTCTTGATGACAGGTTTGTAACCGTCGTCGGGTCTTTAATGTCATTAAGAGCTCGTCAGTTACTGACCGTTGTACCATGATTGCTAGTAGACCTGCTTTAATGGAACAAAGAAAACGGTTGTTGACTGTTAATGGTTAGTGTAATCGTACGACCGTCTTGAGTCTTGGACGTCGGTCGTATGAAACTTACGACCATCGCAGAAATGTACGACCAAATGTTCGATGGTAAAAAACCTTCAAGACCTTATCCTAATACAAGAATGATCTTACATAAATGTCATATGTGTTATTTATCATCGATCGTGAGGTGTGAATTTTTACCCAAACAACGACCTCGGCCTCAGCGTCAGCCAAGGGATTCTTCCCCTGCAGATGACGGCGCATGATTGTCGCCCTAACCTTTAGACGAGTTAGCTCCTCAAACGAGAGGATCTTATCCTCCAAGGCCTCCGTCTTGGCCTCAGCGTCCTTAACCAACGACTTCAGCTCCCCCACCTATTTTTTGCGCATGGTGAGGGATGCCTTAGTCGCCAAAACCCTAGCCTCATAGGCAGAGGCCTTTTCCAACGCCTCCTTGAGACGACCCCGGAGCTCTTCCTTCTCCCCCGATGACGTCTCCAAACTACTGCGGAGATCGTCTAGTTGAACGGAGAGAGCCTCCGCCTTGGCCTTTGCCGCCCGTTCTTCCTCTCGAGCTATACGCTCTCCCTCCTGTGCTCGCTGAAGCTCCTCAAAGATGGAAGGGTTGACCTTCTGGAGCTCCTCCAGTTGGACAAAAAGGCTCAAGTCTACCAAGTTATGATCGACGGATGTATGTCTCGATGTCGGGAGCTGCACTTCAATTGGTAATACGGCTTCACAACCGTAAACCAATGAAAATGGTGTATGTCCTGTCGATGTTCGGGGTGTCGTAAGATTCGCCTATAGGACCGATGGAAGTTCTTCGACCCATTTTCCCTTTGCAGCCTTATGTCTTTTCTTTATTGAATTTATAATGACTTTATTGCTCGATTCTGCAAGACCGTTAGACTGGGGATAACGTGGGGTCGAGGTCGTAAGTTTGATATTACGATCCTCACAAAACTGTTGCGTACGATCACTTATAAATTGTGAACCATTGTCACATACGATTTCGGAAGGAATTCCGAACCTGCATATAATGTTAGTATGGATAAAAGAGATGACCTCTTTGTCCCGAATCTGGGAGTAGGCAGCTGCTTCTATCCACTTAGAAAAATAATTTGTAAGGACTAACAGAAAACTTTCTGCTGTGGGGCAGGAGTTAATTTACCAACAATGTCCATTCCCCACCTCATGAAGGTCCATGGGACCAAAGACGTATGTAGTGGTTCAGAAGGTTGGTGTATCATACCTGAGTGTCGCTGACATGCGTCACAGCTTTGGACGTACCTGGTGGTGTCTTGCCTCAATGTCGGCCAATAGTAGCCTTGTCATGATATACGATTCGCAAGACTGCGACCACCAGAATGGTTGCCACATTCACCGTCGTGCATTTTTTTCAGAATGCCTTGTACATGTTCTGGAGTATTGATGCATCGTAGGTTGAGATCTGTCGATGATCGTCGATAAAGTCTACCATCAATGATAATGTATTTCGATGCTTTAAATTGAATCTATCGAGCTTCCATTCTGTCTTCAGGTAGTTGATCGTGCATATGATAGTTCTTGATATCGTATGACCATTTCTACATTAAGGACACAAATTTTTTCAGGGTCCTCGATGGATGAGGTCGTAAGATGGATCATAGGAACGACATCGAACGATGACATATTAAGTGCTGATCCAAGGTTGGCTAGCGTGTCGGCTTGAGTGTTTTGATCTCTGTGGATTTGTTCGACTGAGAACTGATCAAACATCTTTGATTTTTCATTAGCTATCCTGAGATAGGCAATTATCTTGGAATCTTTTGCTGCGAATTCCCCGTTTATTTGGTTTACCACCAACAAGGAATCGCTTTTGACGTGAAGTTTGGTTGCCCCCAAGTCGTGAGCCATATTCATGCCCACGATTAGAGCTTCGTATTCTGCTTCGTTGTTAGTGGCTTTGAAACTGCATCGTATGAAGTACATCATCTTGCCCCCCTGTGGAGACTTTAAGATGACACCAAGACCTGCTCTTCTGGAGTTTGAAGATCTATCGACATGGAGCACCTAGATCATGTCACATGTAGTCGCCACAATATACGTTTCATCTTGCGTTTCTTTTTCCAGCTCAGGACTGAAATCGGTGATAAAGTCGGTCAGGACGTGCGATTTGATTGTCGTGCGAGGCTTAAAGCCAATGTCGTAGCCGCTGAGGTAGATACTCCATTTCGCTAGTCGTCCTGTTAACTTGGGCTTTCTCAAGACTGACTTGAGAGGAAAATTTGTTACGACGGTAATGGGATGAGATTCAAAGTAGTGTCGTAACTTCTTTACCGCTATAACTAATGATAAAAGTAACTTTTCCATAGACGTGTATCGCGTTTCAGCGTCTAACAGAGATTTGCTGAAGTAATAGATCGGTACCTGTCGCCCGTCGTCCTCTCAAGTCAAGACGACACTTATTGAGTGAGGACTTACGACAAGATAGAGCTGCAGGACCTCATAGTCCTTCGGTTTCGAGAGCAGGGGCGGAATGACTATGTATTCTTTTAATCGCTGCAGTGCCTACTCGTGATCGTCCGTCCAGTCGAAACCTTTGTACTTCCTCAAGACACTATAGAATAAATGACATTTATCTAACGATCGTGAGATGAAGCGATTTAGCGCTGCCACTCTACCTGTGAGTCGTTGGACCTCCTTGAAGTTCCTGGGCGATTTTATGTTTATCAAGGGTTTGATTTGATCGGGATTTGCCTCTATTCCTCGTCTTGTGACCATGTATCCAAGAAATTTCCCGGCGCTGACTCCGAAGGAACATTTTGTAGGATTCAGCTTCATCTGATATTTTCGAAGGACGTCGAAGGATTTCTTTAGGTGATCGATGTGATCGGCCGCCTTCTTGGACTTGACCAGCATGTCGTCAATGTAGACCTCCATGGTGTCGCCAAGGTGTTCTTTGAACATCTTGTTAACCAATCACTGGTAGCTCGATCCTGCCTTTTTCAAGCCGAGAGGCATGACTTTGTAGTAGTATATGCCTTTGTCTGTCATGAAAGTAGTCTTCTCTTGGTCTTCTCTATGCATTAGTATCTGATTGTATCCAGAGTAAGCATCCATGAACGTCAGGAGTTCATGTCTACGGTCGCGTCGACCATAGCGTCGATGTGGGGTAGTAGGAATGGATCTTTAGGACAGGCCTTGTTAAGGTCTGTGAAGTCGATACACACTCGCCACTTTCCATTCTTCTTTTGTACGACCACAATGTTGGCTAACCAGTCGGGGTACTTCACTTCTCTGATCTTCCCAGTCTTAAGTAGGTTGTCGACCTCATCGTTGATTGCTTTGTTCCTTTTAGGGACAAACTTACGACGTTTTTGATTTACTGGTTTGAACGATGGGTCGACGTTCAACTTATGGGAGATGACATCGGGGTCTATGCTGACCATATCTTCGTGCGTCCAAGCGTAACAATCAGCGTGTTCCTGCAAAAAGGAAATTAGCTGGCTTTATATGATGGGATCTAACGATGCCCTCACAAAGATAATTTGACCAGGCTTGTCCTGGTTCAAGACGACTTCTTCTAGGCGATAGTCATCTGAGGACTCAGGGACATCCTGGACCTGTAATTGCTAGATATCCCTATTCTAGGGTTTCAACATCGCCTTGTAGCAATCACGTGCGGTCTTCTGTTCACTTTTGATTTCTTGCACTCCCCATGGCGTCGGGAACTTAATCGTCTGGTGATAGGTCGAGGGGACCGCCTTCTTGTCGTGTATCCATGGTCGACCAAGTATAACGTTGTAACCTGACGAACAGTTGATAACATTGAATTTTATCTATTTGTTGACCCATTTAGCGTACACTGGGAGGATGATTTCTCCCAAAGTGTTGGTAGAGTCGTCATTGAACCCTATCAGAGTCGTCGACTGACGGGTGATCTCTGACTTATCGATACCCATAGCTTTGATCGTGCTCGGGAAAATAATGTTAGCCGAACTGCCTCCGTCGACCAGTACTCTTTTGGTCGAACAGTTGCCAATAGTAAGCTGGATAATTAGTCCGTCATGATGTTTTTGCCAGTTGTCCTGGAGGTCGTCCTGATCGAACGTTATTGGCATTGCCTCCAGTCATAGCTTCTGTTTTGGTCGAGACGACTGAGGGATGGGATATTCTCCCGATGATTGACTGGCGTGCCGCTTGGCTGCCGAATATGTTAAACCACAGACGTCTGATCCACCCGTCACGCAATTGATGACTTTTTCATGGATGGGGGATGCTGGTCTTACGTTGTCGACTGGCGTAGATTCTTTATCAATCAAACATTGGAGATGGCCCTTTGGGATGATCTAGTCTAACTCTTCTGCAAGGTAAGGCAGTTATCAGTCGTATGACCATGGTCACTATGAAAGTCACACCATTTGGTCTTGTCCTTCTTGCCATCGTCTTTATCGCTTTTCTTGGGCCATCGTACGGACGGCTGAATGTTTTTGAGAGCTTCGACCAGATCTTTCGATGTCCCCTTGAATCCATAAGAGGAGATCTTAGGATATTGAGGAAATCGGGGCGCATAATTTCTCTTTATCTTGTCGAACCGGACGTTCTATATTTGGCGCGTTGGCTCTGTCTTGACGCTCGTCTTGGACTTGAAATCTGGCTTCTTGATCCCGAGCGACTTTTTGTCGATAGAATGCTTACGACGGAAAGACATATCATCTTCTACCCTCATGTAAGCCAGTGTCCTAGCTCGGACATCTTCAAAGTTCTCTGGCGGGTATTTCGTAAGATCGACGTACAGTCCTGTAGTGTTGTCGTCCAGACCACGCTTGTAGGCTTCGATGGCGGTCTTGACATCACATTTTCGGATGTTGGTCATTTCTGCGTTGAAACGGTTTAAGTAACCGCGGATGGATTCTCCAGATTTTTGGACGACATAGTACAGGTCACTGGTCTGCTTCTCCATCTTGCGACTAATGGCAAATTGTTGTGTAAATTGGTTGACCAACTCCGCGAAGTTGCTGATGGACATGGGTTTGAGATTGATCAACCATTGTAGAGCAGCACCTGTAAGAGTCGCACCAAAGCTTTTGCACATGCACACTTCTTGATACTGATGTGGGATTGACGCTGTCCACGTCAATTGTTTATATTGGGCAATGTGCTCCGTTGGATCGGTTATTCCTGAATACTTGGGCGTAAAAGCAGAATTGTTGTACTTCTTCGGAACGTCAACATTCGCTATCTTGTCGAAGAAAGGTGACGCTTGGAATCCTGTGAGGGGTTCGACGTCGACGGGGACGGCGGCACCGGGTAACTTTGAAAGTAGCGACAACATCTTTTCGTTCTGATCCTCCAATAACCTTAGTCGTTGGGCGATGGGGTCGTCTGTATTGGAGAACGCACCTGTCGGGGGAATGACTCCTGAGTCTTGAGTTGTCATGCCGACTGTCGTGTGAAAGCCATTTCTGTACGACGAACCATTGGTTTCTCCGTTAAAGGGGAAGTTCATTGGGATTTGATATGGTATGGATCCATTATACAGCGGTGGAGGCCTCAGATGCTGCGGAGGATACTGTCCCAATGAGGGATTGCTAACGAATGGCCATGGACCTGCTTGGAATGGCGGCTTTATGAAAGGTATACATGTAAGCCGGGGACCGTTCTGAGGTCCAAAGGAATTGCCAATCGCTGGATTCCTCAAGGAGGCGATTTCCGTAGCTGCCTTTTGGTTCTGCTCGTTCAGAGCTTGAATCTGGCTCCGGGCTGCGCTCAATTCCGCGTGAAGTTGAGCCATGGGATCTTGGTGATTTTCCATTTTCCAAGAAATAACAAAAACTTCACAAGATCGTTAGAGCGATGAATGCTTGATTTGAGATTTTCTCTAGAGAGGTCCCACAGATGGCGCCAAACAGTTAATGCCCAAAATCACCCAAAGGATAACTTAAGGTTGATGTGGAACTTTTAACAACTAAAGAAAGGGATCTCATGACAAACAACACAATCGCGAAAAAGTAAATAAGACAGGGGAATTGGTGACGCGAAAAACCCAAACGAGGGAAAAAACCACGGTCGACTTGTGCACTATGATCGCCAAACAGGGGCAAAATCCTTTGGTAACAAGTGTCGTGTGTACAATAGATTACAAATAAGAATAAAAGTAAACTTAATCGTAAGCTAATGTTGTGCGTCGTGCGTAAATCGTGTGAAATAAACTATTGTCATGCGCGTCGAACTATTGTCGTGCGAATCTTGCGTTAGCGATGCGTGTTCGAATGCTCATATATCCGATCGATGCCCGTTGAAATGTTAGCAGGCCTTTATATAGCTCCTGGCATCATTGAATGTGTCTTGATGACAGGTTTGTAACCGTCGTCAGGTCTTTAATGTCATTAAGAGCTCGTCTGTTACTGACCGTTGTACCATGATTGCTAGTAGACCTGCATTAATGGAACAAAGAAAATGGTTGTTGACTGTTAACGGTTAGTGTAATCGTACGATAGTCTTGAGTCTTGGACGTCAGTCGTATGAAACTTACTACCATCGCAGAAATGTACGACCAAATGTTCGATGATAAATAACCTTCAAGACCTTATCCTAATACAAGAATGATCTTACATAAATGTCATATGTGTTATTTATCATCGATCGTGAGGTGTGGATTTTTACCCAAACAACGACCTCGGCCTCAGCGTCAGCCAAGGGATTCTTCCCCTGCAGATGACGGTGCATGATTGTTGCCCTAACCTTTAGACGAGTCAGCTCCTCAAACGAGAGGAGCTTCTCCTCCAAGGCCTCCGTCTTGGCCTCAGCGGCCTTAACCAACGACTTCAGCTCCCCCACCTATTTTTCACGCACGGTGAGGGACGCCTTAGTCGCCAAAACCCTAGCCTCATAGGCAGAGGCCTTTTCCAACGCCTCCTTGAGACGACCCCGGAGCTCTTCCTTCTCCCCCGATGACGTCTCCAAACTACTGCGGAGATCGTCTAGTTGAACGGAGAGAGCCTCCACCTTGGCCTTTGCCGCCCGTTCTTCCTCTCGAGCTATACGCTTGCCCTCCTGTGCTCGCTGAAGCTCCTCAAAGATGGAAGGGTTGACCTTCTGGAGCTCCTCCAGTTGGACAAAAAGGCACAAAGACGCCTGAAACGCCTGCAGTCGCACGAAAATATAAGGTAAGTCTATCTTATCAGAGAGGAAAAATCTTACGACAAGAATAGTCCTGTGACATGAGACCCCGTCTCATCCACATAAATGCACCGATAGCGTTTCTTAAAGGCCGGCAGAAGGAATTTTCCCAAGTCTGGGAAAATCTTTGCCTATCCAGGACGCCATCCACCAGGAAGTTCGACGGCAACGGAAAGTTGACAGTCGTAACTTCAGGGGTCTCCTCAACTTGAGGACCTTTCCCCTTTTCCCATGCAGAAGATGATCCAGACATCGTTGGCGTCATCTTGGGCACGTCGGAAGACGTCTTCGCCTTCTTCGGAGTGGAGACCATCGTAGGCTCTCCACCCGTCGACGATGGTTCCCTCGGGGGAACCGACTTCGTCTTATTCAAATCCTCCGACCCTGAAGTCGGAGGATCCTTCACCTTCAAGTCTTTGGTCCTCCAGGACAGAGCTAGTTGTGCTTCCCTCTTCGACTTGCTCGAAGTGGACTGCATCTCTGAATCGCCTGCAAAAAACGCAAAACGTCAGGTATTATCGTACAACTCAGAATCGAAAATGTATGATTAAGAAAACACTTACTTGTCGATGTCTCTTGTCGACTTCTTTCCTCGGCTTCCGAAGCTCCAATAGTCGTACAATCGGGGGAGTCAAACAACTCCTCGACACCGCGAGAAAAGAGTTTTGCAACTTTCTCTTTAGAGTCAGGAGCGGACCCGACCACAACGAAATTGATACCTAGAGCGTACGATCACAGTTAGTAAAAAAGAAAAAGACAACGATAAAACATACGACAGGTTAAAATATATATATACCCCTGGTGTTCCACCCAGATGCGACCCAGGAGGTATCTTCGTCTATACGATCAAGCGTCAGCACTCGACCAATGACATACTTGGCCTTCCACTCACGGTCGTGGACCTGGGTATCAGGAACAACAGTATAACCGCCCCTCAGCTTGGAGGACATGCTATATCTATGATAGTCGTCCAACCTGACGTCGAACGCTGTTAGGAGATCGCTCACTGTGAAAGGCGCTTCCCAATCAATGGTGATCCGATCAATCTCTTAAAAAATCTGCCAAAACTCAGGCAAGATTTGCTCAGGAGAAAGGTCAAAAGCATCCAGAAACTCCCTGACCAAGAGAGAGAAGGGCCACCGGAATCCTATTCTAAAAGGATACTCGTACAAGACGAAGAATCCTCTCAAACACTCTGCCGGTCTAAGTTGGTCGGTTGTATACATTCGTACATCAGAAGGTATGCCAACCAATAACCTAAAGGCTTCCAACTCCCCCTTCTCTTGAAAAGAGCTCGCCGACTAGGAGGATACAGAAAAATCAGGGATAGAGACTTGCGCTACATATGGGTCCATAAGGTCCCTATTTGTGGTGGTCTTCCTAGCTATTGATTTTTTCCGCATGATGAAAAGAATAAAGATCGTACCTTAGATCTCTAAAACTTCGAACAAGCAAGTGGAACCGCAGACAGCCGAACCTTTCTAAAAATCTCTCTGAAAATATCGCAAACATAAAAAATAAAGTGATCTTCGGTGTCGCGATTTTTATAGCAACATCGTGTCAGATCAGTCTAGTACATGGTCGACAGCTATCCACCACCTTTTCGCATGCAACGTCCGGATGAACGACACCTGTCCTATAACGGCTCTATGCCTCTGACACATCGCCATGACGTCACGACCACTTCGTCTCCCTCAGTCCAAATCGAACCAAGACGGTTGGGATTCGACCAGACCCTCTCCCCATGCGACACGTGTCAAGTTACTTCGTCAGATTTAAAATTCGAATTTCACGCCAAAATTCAAATTTTGGTGGCAAACTGTTTGGGTAAAAATCCACACCTCACGACCGACGATGAAAAATACATATGACATTTATGTAAGACCATTCTTGTATTAAAACAAGGTCCTGCAGGTTATTTACTATCGAATATTTGGTCGTACATTTCTGTGATAGTCCTCAGTTTCATACGACCGACGTCCGACACTTAAGACGGTCGTACGATTATACTAATCGTTGACAGTCAACAGCCGTTTTCTTTGTTCCATTAATGCAGGTCCACGAGCAATCATGGCACAACGGTCAGTAACAGACGAGCTCTTAATGACATTAAAGACCCGACAACGGTTACAAACAAGTCATCAAGACACATTCAATGCTGCTAGGAGCTATATAATGGCCTGCTCCACATTCGAACAGGACATCTATCTGATATCTGACATCTGAACACTGCAACATCCAATATCTGAACTCAACTCTTCTACATTTCTACGTGGTACAACAGTGACAATCTAAGCATTCGAACGCATATCGCTCACGCAAGTTTCGCACGACAGCAGTTCGATTCACACGACAATAGTTCATTTCGCACGATTTATGCACGACGCACAACTTTAGTTTACGATTAAGTTTACTTTTACTCTTATTGTAATCTATTGTACACACGACACTTGTTACCAAAGGATTTTCCCCCTGTTTGGCGACCATAGTGCACTGTCGACTTCCCCAAGTTGGTCGCGGTTTTTTCCCTCGTTTGGGTTTTTTGCGTCACCAATTCCCCTGTCTTAGTTACTTTTTATCCGCGATTGTGTTGTTTGTCTTGAGATCCTTTTCTTTAGTTGTTAAAAGTTCTACATCAACCTCAAATTATCCTTTGGGTGATTTTTGGCATTAACACCTGTACGCCCAGATGGAAAATATCCGAAGGGTCGTACCCCATGCCTTGGAGAAGATGCACGAGGCGCAGGACAAAGCTCGCTCGGCACGGGAACGGGAGCAGCTGGTGATGGACAGGGCTGAGGTTCTCTCGGCGAAGCTCGACGAAGCTCAAAACTTCTTAGAGGCGTCGTCGAGAGAGAAGGAAGACCTTCAGAACCACCTGAAGGAGGCCCTGACGACATTCTCTGCGTCTGAGGTGGAGGTGGGAGTGACTAAGGCTTCCTTGGCCGAGAGCAAAAAACAGGTCGAGGACCTTAAGTCGCTCGTCGAGGCGGAGTAGAAGGAGATCGCCTCCTTGGAGGAGCGACTTCTATCTTTTTAGGGACTGACCCGTTTGAAGGTCAGAGCGATGATCATGCGTCGCCATCTGCGGGGGTTAAACCCTATGGACGGAGCCGAGGTGGAGGTCGCCACGTACTTAGAGCAGGTCGGGGATGAGGAAGACCTCGATAAGGAAGACTAGCTCGAAGACGGGGATCCTGCGGACATTGAGGTCGTCGGAGGTGGGGATGAGGAGGTCTGTCAGAAGTGGGAGCCTTCTCAGGCTTGACTTTAATTTTCTTTTGTTCATCCCTTTTACTGGGGCGACCGTTGGTGGTCGTGCCTTATACTTTTAATTTTTTTACCACGGCAATACAAGTATATTTTTGTTGAACTAGCATTACTGTTATGTATTTACTTTGTTGTAGATAAACAAAACAAACGAAAAAATAACATGAATCGTATGACTAATACGACAACGGTACTTATGTTCCCTTGTATTTGATCATGCGACTAAGGCAAAAATATTGTGGAGTCAAAGTCGTAAGACTTATCCACTCAAACTTGGATAGTTGGATACCTGTTGTAACATAGTAATCAGAGGGTTTTACGATATGGACTGTTAATGCCAAAAATTGTCCAAAAGGATAACTTAAGGTTGATTGTGGAATTTAACAACTTAAGAAAGGAATCTTTTGACAAAGCGTGCGACAAAGACAGAAATGTAAATGAGACAAAGATTTTGGTGACGCGGGAAAAACCTCAACGAGGAAAAAACCCGCGGACGACGGGGATGATGTCGTCGCTGCACTATGGTCGTCAAACAGGGGCGATATCCTTGTGTTTCAGGCGTCGATCGTACAGAGATTACAATACAAATGAAAGAAAAGACTTTAAATGTAAAGTAACAAGCGTTTCGAATGTAAAAACAACGTGCGTCGTGTGTAAAAAATAAAGTGTCGTGTGTGAATGTCGTGCGTCGAGAGCGATTGTTCAAGAGAGAATTCCTTGCTTTGAATGTTCTTCGTAGTTCAGCTGGTTGTGTGTGTTGTGTGTTGTTCCAAAATGACGATTGAACCCTCACTTTTATAGTCTTTGGTCGCTTTAATTGACTCAATAAATGCTTCGATAACTGTCATAACGCTTGCTGGATTAAATACTCATAACTGACCTTGTCGATTATAGCCATTGGTCATCAATGACATTGATTCCTGCATTAAGCACTGAACAAACGTAACAGTCATATTGCACGTTAGTCGGTCGAGGTCGCAAGGTCCTACACGACGGACGTGTGATCGAGACGACGTCGTGGTCTAGTGTCGCGAGGTAAATATCTTTCGATTTTAACTTTAATCTGGGGATAAAGTACTATTATTTTACCTTACCATGGAAAACTGAAATAAGTGTTTTCATTACCTTGGTCGTGGTCGAGACTGGTGGATTTTTACCCAAACAGTTTGCCCCCAAAATTTGAAAATAGAATGGCAAATTCAAATTTTAAATTTTGTCAGTCGGACGTCTAGAATCGGGACACGTGTCGAAAGTTACCTTACTTGTCTTGGAACTCGATCGATCCAATTCTAACTAAAGAGGAAGTCGAAAAGGGGATAAGATCGTGACATCACGCTGACTCATGATCGTGCTTAACAGCTGTCATTGCCAAGTGTCGGCGATCCGTGGGGTCATACGAAAAGACAAGGGCGCGTGTTGATCATCGAGGGACTCGACCTGACACGATCGCTTACATAAATAGAGACCACGATGAATCTTTTCCTTTTCACGCTTTCATAGAGTTTTTTAGAGAGAGATTTTCTCCCTGATTTTCTTGTCGTTCTTCGTCCAATCTTTTCTAAACCTGCAACAATCTCCGAATCAGTAAGGATTTTCGAGGTCTAGAGCGCTTATATAAGGTATGATTTCTTTGATCTTTTTAAGTTTGTTTAGAATTGTCGATGGGACCCGAAATCTCTATTCGAGAACAATCAGATCTCGATGACCTTAGAAGTCTAGCAAAAATCCCTGCGGATGTTAAATTAATCCGAGCCGGTCAGATTCGACCAAATAAATGTCCCGAGGGGTATATCGTGATATACGAATATCCCTTTAAGATAGGTTTCGAATGGCCCTACTCGCCTCTAGCTAAGGCTTTTATGCTAGACTTCGACTTAGCACCAGGCCAACTAATGCCCTAGTTTTGGCGAGTCGTACAAGTAATCGAGCGCCTCACTGAAAAATGGGAATCTCCCATGAACATGCACGACCACCTCTTGGCTTATCAAGTCAAGAAAGACGGATGTCATCGTTGTAGTTTGTACTCTAGGTATAAGGGCGATCGTACCTTGGTACTAAAGACTGCTGTAAACGATCGTAAATGGAAGACCAGGTACGCATTCGTGCATGAGTCGACTCTCGACTCTGAGAGCGGCTGGATTAGGGCCGGCTGGAATATGTCGGGTAAGATTTTTCTAGCTTTTTGTCGTACGTCGTATGTTACTTTATTTACCTCTGACTTGTCTTCTATGTGTCGACAAAAATTAAATTTGAGGACGTAAAGCCCTACGCCAACTCTCAAGCAAAGGTCGACGCGTTCTTGGAGTTTAGTGTTGGAGAACGGTCGTTCGTCGTACGACAATTGGTGGACGACGAATATTTGATGTATTTAGGAGAGAATCGGGGGGAGAAACTTGAGGAAGAAGAAGAAGAAGAGGAGACATAGGAAGAGTCGAGAGAAGAAGGAGAAATGACTGGTAAGTGTACATTAACGTTTCCTTCTGCTTAATCTTAATCTTTTTCTGTTATGCTTTTTGTAACACTTCTTTCTTTCTTAGTTTCTAGGAGAATCTCATCCAAAGATGCCGACTGTCTCTGCTAAAAGAGCAGCTCAACTTGAGCTTACCCGTAAGGGCAAGGAAAAGAGGCAAAGGACCTCGTCCATTGGTCCTGAGGTTCCGAAGAAGGCGAGGATGACGATCCCGAGGGAACCGTCTTTAGGGGTTGACGACTCATCGAGAATCGTTACGCCTGAGAAGGCAAAGGTCGCATTGCCTATGGAGACGTCTTCTAGTGCGATTGCTACGACACCTATCAATTCGGTGCCTCTGGCGAAAACAGCGAAGTCCCCGTCTACCACGTCGAACCCTTCATCGGCCGGCAAAGGCAAAGATCACTCGACGGGAGGGGCTAAGGTCACGACGGTTAGTTTTACATTGCCGTCGGACTTTATGGTCGATAATGTCCTAGACGGGACGAACCTATTTCCTCATCTGGGGAAATAGCTGCTCCCTTCTTTCAAGGAGCGTTTTGAGGGGTTCCCAATCGAGGAGACATGATCTCATTTCGCCGGGCTGGCATTCATGGTGAGTCTTTCTTTCAAGACTTGTTTTATTTTGTCGATGTTTACTTTGTCGCATGTTTATTGACAATGCTTGTTTTATGTTTCTATAGGTGTTCCAGTCTTCCCTTGCCTTACGTACCGAGATGGCAAAGATAAAGGGTCTAATATCTGCTGCTCATGAGAGGGGGAATGCGACATTTGACAGGGCGAACGTCGCCATAGAGCATGAAGAGGCTATGTCAAAATGTCTCAACGAGGCCCTGAAAGAGTTAGAGGCCGTCGGACGTGCAAAGGATGAGGCGAACCATCGCCTGACGCAGTCCCTGTCCATGATTGCCGATCAGAGGGAGGAGATGGACAAGACTAAGGAATCCTTGGCTGCGACCGCAAAGGAAGCCGAGGATTCCAAGTCCAGAGTGACAGGTCTGGAGAAAGAGGTGAAGGATCTCAAAGACAAGGTTAAGACCGTCTTTGCTTTGGCTCGTCTGACTGCCAGGGCGGCGATCATGAGGCAACATTTGTCGGGGAAGAATCCTCTTGCCTCGGCATCGGAGTAGCTTGCCATCTACCTGAGGGATGATGGATCCGCGAGAGATCTCGACTCGGATGACGAGAAGGAGATCGAGTAAGAAGAAATGAACGAAGGTCCGACAGGTGAGGTCTCTGGTAAGGATGCAACTGACGTTCCTCCTCAGCCTTAGGAAGTTTTTTATTTTTGCTCTGATCACTCGACCGTTGGTGGTCGAGTCATTTGTAATTGATCGTTTGATGAAATGGAGTTTACATTTTTTGTGAACTTGTGCATTTACTTTATTGTCAATCAATAAACAAACATCGAGCGTAATATCGATCGTACGATAATAAATATAAGTCATATATAACAAACGTAGGTACGTGCGACGAAGGCATTTATTGAAAGATAACGATTAAAACACAAATCGTGTAAGCAAACATATGTACATGCGTTCGAAGCATTCAATCAGAACATGAGATTTTTCTAAGTCAAAACACTTAGATCGTGGGCCGATCGTTCGATTAAATCGTGCTGTGAATCTGAATCATGCGTCCATGCGATAAGGTAGTTAAGTCTTAAAGTTGACCCTATTATTTATGCTATGCGATCCTGCGAAAGTCATGTGATCGACTTAATAACTTATGCCGTGTGATCCTGCGATAAAATATCGTCAGAGGCAGGTCGTTGGCTAACCAACGACCCTCCAATGCTTAAGTCAGTAATCATTGAGGCGAATATAAAATCATATGATAAAAAAGGGGTTTAAAAGAAATACATTTTTAGATGTGTTGGATTCCAGCTACGTGGGATGTCTTGATTGTCGAGGGTTTGGAGCCGATAGGCACCTTTACCCACGACTTCGGAGATATGATCAGGACCTTCCCACTTAATAGAAAGCTTACTTGCATTGAGCTCTTGCGTGTTTTGGAACATTCAACGGAGGACGTAGTCGCTTTCTTGAAAGACTTTGACTTTGACATTCTTATTAAAATGTCGCTCGACCGCTTGCCTCTGTGATGCCATCCTAATCAAGGCTGATTCTCTAAGATCTTTGAGGGCATCGAGGTCATATCTTAAATCGACCAAGCTGTGATTGACGGAAGTATGCCTCGAAGTTGGGAGTTGGACCTCGACCGGCAGGACTGCTTCGCATCCGTAGACTAGGGAGAAAGGGGTTTGTCTTGTGGACGTGCGTGGCGTCGTGCGATTTGCCCACAGGACCGAAGGGAGTTCTTCGACCCACTTCCCCTTAGCAGCTTGTAACCTTTTTTTAATCAAAGCAATAATGGTCTTATTGATTGACTCAGCAAGTCCGTTTGCTTGAGGATATCTGGGGGTCGAGGTCGTCAGCTTGATGTTTCTATCTTCACAGAACTGTTGGGTCCTGTCGCTTATGAACTGGGATCCATTGTCGCAGACAATTTTGGATGGGATCCCAAACCTGCATATGATGTTAGTCTGGATAAAAGAGACGACTTCTTTGTCCCTAACTTGGGAAAATACAGCCGCTTCGATCCATTTGAAAAAATAATCGGTAAGTACAAGGAGGAATACTTTTTGCCGTGGAGCGGGTGGTAGTTTGCCGACAATATCAATTCCCCACCTTATGAAGGGCCATGGGATAAGCGTCGAGTGTAAAGATTCAGAAGGCTTACAAGACATACCTGAATGTCGTTGACAGGGATCGCAGTTCTGGACATACCTGACGGCGTCTTGTCGCAGTGTTGGCCAAAAATACCCTAGTCGAGAGATACGATTAGCCAAACTGCGACCTCCTGAGTGATTGCCACACTCTCCATCGTGCATCTCTTGAAGGATTTTCTGAACTTGACTTTTGCTGACGACGCATCTTAGGTTTAAACCTGTCGATGATCGTCGATAGAGCCTATCTCCGATCATGACATACTTGGACGCTTTGAATTTGATCTTCCGAGGTTCCATCTTGTCTTCTAGGAGTTGGTCGTGCATAAGGAAATTTCGAATTTCGCACGACCAATCATCTTCTTGGTCATCGATCTAGACGATATCGACATTTTCGAGGGACAACGTCGCCAGATGGATAATGGGAATACTGTCGAATATTGGTTCAACCAGAGTAGACCAAAGGTTTGCTAAAGCATCGGGCTGAGTGTTCTGATCCCTTGGAATCTGTTCAATAGAAAAAGATTTAAATTTTTCTGATTTTTCTTTTGTTATCTTTAGGTATGCGGTCATTTTTGAATCTTTGGCCGCAAATTCTCCATTGATCTGGTTTACCACCAGGAGAGAATCGTTTTTGACATGTAATGCGGTTGCCCCCGAGTCGTGGGCCATACTCATTCCCATTATCAGGGCTTCGTACTCAGCTTCGTTGTTGGTGGTCTTGAAGTCGCATCGGACTGAATATACCATCTTCTCCCCCTGTGGCGACTTTAAGACGATGCTAGTCCCGAACCTCTTGTGTTGGATGATCCGTCGACATACAGAGTCCAAGGCACGTCGTCGTGAGTCACCACAGTCGACACTTCGAGGTCTACTTATTTCTCCATTTCAGGGTTGAAATCAACAATGAAATCCGCCAAGGCTTTCGATTTGATCGCGGTTCTAGGTTTGAAATCGATGCCGTAACTGCTGAGATATATGCTCCATTTTGCTAAACGACCTGTCAAATCATGTTTTCTCAAGACAGACTTAAGAGAAAAGTTAGTCACGACAGTAATTGGATGCGATTCAAAGTAGTGTCGTAATTTTTTAGCAGCCATGACTAGCGACAAGAGTAGTTTTTCCATAGAGGAATACCTGGTTTCTTCGTCCAAGAGCGATTTACTTACATAGTAGATCGGCAGCTGCTGCTTTTCATCTTCTCGTGTTAGGACGACACTTACTGCATTAGCACTAACAGCCAAATACAGCTGCAAGGCCTCATGATCGTGAGGTTTTAACAACAAAGGAGGCGACATCATGTACTCTTTAAGTTTTTGCAATGCCTGCTCATGACCGTCGGTCCAGTCAAAGCCTCTATTTTTCCTGAGGACATTGTAAAATAGATGACATTTATCTGAGGATCGAGAGATAAACCTGTTCAAAGCTGCCACCCGACCAGCGAGCTTTTGGACTTCTTTGAAATATCTCGGAGATTTGATCTCGATAGTAGCTTTGATCTGGTCGGGGTTGGCCACGATTCCTCGTCCAGTGACCATATAACCCAGGAATTTCCCGGCACTAACACCAAAGGAACATTTCGTCGGGTTGAGCTTCATGCTATACTTCCGAAGGATGTCGAACGACTGCCTTAAATGCTCGACATGGTCGATTTCTTGCTTTGACTTGACGAGCATGTCGTCGATATAGACTTCCATTGTGTCGCCAAGATGATCCTTGAACATTTTGTTCACCAGACGCTGGTAGGTAGAACCTGCATATTTTAAACCGAACGGCATAACTTTATAGCAATAAATACCTCGGTCCATCATGAATGCGGTTTTCTCTTGGTCCTCGACGTGCATCAGGATCTGATTATATACGAAATAAGCATCCATGAACGTCAATAGTTCATGCCCTGCCGTCGCGTCGACCATGGCGTCGATATGCGGCAATGGAAAAGGATCTTTTGGACAAGCTTTGTCGAGATCTGTGAAGTCGATGCAGACCCTACACTTGCCATTTTTCTTCGCCACGACCACGACATTAGCAAGCCAGTCGGGGTACTTTACTTCTCGAGTTTTCCCTGTCTTGAGGAGGTTGTCGACCTCGTCATTTATCACTTGATTCCTTTGAGGAGCAAATTTTCGCCGCTTTTGCTTGACAGGTTTGAACGACGCGTCGACATTCAGCTTATGGGAAATGACACTAGGGTCTATGCCGACCATGTCTTAATGCGACCAGGCAAAACAATCGGCGTGTTCCTGCAAAAAAGATATGAGCTTGTCTTTTAGGCAGTGATCAAGGGACGATCCCATGAGGATTTTCTGATCGGGCTTGCTCTAGTCCTGGATGACTTCCTATAGGTGATAGTCGTCGACTACTTTAGGAGCATCTTGTGCATTCTCAGGCTCCCCATGCATCTGGGCGATGATCTGCTCTGGGATTCTATCACCTGCCATCTTGCTGAAACAGAAAAGATGGAACTCCAAGAAACCGTTAGTAAAACACACGTTTGTCGAAGATTTTCTCTAGATGGTGTCCCACGGATGGCGCCAAACTGTTAATGCCAAAAATCTTCCAAACGGATAACTTAAGGTTGATTGTGAATTTAACAACTAAAGAAAGGAATCTTTTTACAAAGTGTGCGACAAAGACAGAAATGTAAATGAGACAAAGATTTTGGTGACGCGGGAAAAACCTCAACGAGGAAAAAACCCGCGGACGACAGGGATGATGTCATCGCTACACTATGGTCGCCAAACAGGGGCGATACGCTTGTGTTTCAGGTGTCGATCGTACAGAGATTACAATGCAAATGAAAGAAAATACTTTAAATGTAAAGTAACAAGCATTTCAAATGTAAAAACGACGTGGGTCGTGTGTAAAAAATGAAGTGTCGTGTGTGAATGTCGTGCGTCGAGAGCGATTCTTCGAGAGAGAATTCCTTGCTTTGAATGTTCTTCGGAGTTCAGCTGGTTGTGTGTGTTGTGTGTTGTTCCGAAATGATGATTGAACCCTTGCTTTTATTGTCTTCGGTCGCTTTAATTGACTCAATAAATGCTTCGATAACTGCCGTAACGCTTGCTGGATTAAATGCTCATAACTGACCTTGTCGATTATAGCCGTTGGTCATCAATGACATTGATTCATGCATTAAACACTGAACAAACGTAATAGTCATATTGCACGTTAGTCGGTCGAGGTCGCAAGGTCCTACACGACAGACGTGTGATCGAGACGACGTCGTGGTCGAGTGTTGCGAGGTAAATATCTTTCGATTTTAACTTTAATCAGGGGATAAAGTACTATGATTTTACCTTACCATGGAAAAGTGAAATAAGTGTTTTCCTTACCTTGGTCGTGGTCGAGACTGGTGGAATTTTACCCAAACATGGACCATAAGATATCAATCGTAATATAGCAGTCGTGACATATCAGTCGAGACACTTTTAGTCGTGAAGACTTTGTCTTATACGATACAGATCGTAAGTCTAGCGTTCGTGCGATTCTGCGATCCTGTAATGTAAAATTCAGGGGTGGCCATTGGTAAGACCAACGACCCTCCGATGCTTAAGTCAGTAATCGTTGAGGATAATAAATCGTAGGAAACAATTTCAAAAGAAATAGTTGTTTAGATGTACTACGTTCCAACTACGTGGGATGTCTTGATCGTCGAGGGTCTGAAGCCTGTAGGCACCTTTCCCCACGACTTTAGATATGCGATAGGGTCCTTCCCACTTAGTGGATAACTTACATGCGTTTGGCTCCATGGTGTTTTGGAAGGCTCGTCGTAAGACGAAGTCACCTTCCCGAAAGACCTTGAACTTGACATTTTTGTTAAAATGTCGTTTGATGACTAGTCTCTGTGATGCAATTATTATTAAGGCAGATTATCTTAGCTCTTCAAGAGCGTCTAGATCGTAACTTAGGTCCACCAAATTGTGGTTGAGAGATGCATGCCTCGATGTCAGGAGTTGCGTCTCGACAGGTATGACGGCTTCACAACCGTAGACCAATAAGAACAACGTTTGTCCTGTTGATGTCCGAGGTGTACGATTGGCCCATAGGACCGATGGGAGTTCTTCAACCCATCTTCGTTTTGTTGCCTTGAGTCTTTTCTTTATCTAGTTGATGATCACTTTGTTGCTAGACTCTGCAAGAACGTTAGATTGAGGGTGACGTGGAGTCGAGGTCGTAAGTTTGATATTACGATCCTTGCAAAACTATTGCATACGATTACTTATGAATTGTGATCCATTGTCACATACGATTTCGGGTGGAATTCCGAACCTGCAGATAATGTTAGTCTGGATAAAAGAGATGACCTCTTTATCCCGAACTTGGGATAAGGCGACAACTTCTATCCATTTAGAAAAATAATCCGTAAGGACTAGTAAAAAGACTTTCTGCCCAGGGGTAGGAGGTAACTTGCCGACGATATCCATTCCCCATCTCATGAAGGGCCTTGGGACTAATGTCGTGTGCAAGGGTTCAGAAGGCTGGTGTGTCATACCTGAATGTCGCTGACATGAATCGCAGCTTTGGACGTACCTGATGGCATCTTGCCTTAGGGTCGGCTTATAGTAGCCTTGTTGGGATATCTGCTTTGCAAGACTACGACCACCGGAGTGGTTACCACATTCGCCATTGTGCATATCTTTCAGAATGCTTTGCACTTGTTCCTGGCTATCGATACATCTTAGGTTCAGGCCCGTCGATGATCGTCGATAGAGCCTGTTTCCAATTATAAGATATATTTAAGCTTTGGACCGAATCTTTCGGGCTTCCATCTTGTCTTCCGGTAGTTGGTCATGCATAAGATAATTCTTGATGTCACACGACCAGCCATCCTCTACGTTAAGAACATGAATCTTCTCGGAGTCCTCGATGAACGAGGTCGCTAGGTGGATCATAGGAATGGCGTCGAACGACGACTTATTGAGTGTTGATCCAAGATTCGCTAGCGCATCAGCTTGAGTATTTTGATCCTTGGGGATTTGTTCGATCAAGAATGGATCAAACATTTTTGATTTTTCTTTGGCCACTTTGAGATAGGTTGTCATCTTTGAGTCTTTTGTCGTGAATTCCCCGTTCATTTGGTTTACGACCAATAGGGAATCGCTTCTAACGTGAAGTCCGGTTGCCCCCAAGTAACGGGCCTGGCTAATGCCTACGATCAGGGCTTTGTACTCTGCTTCGTTGTTGGTGGCTTTGAAATCCCATCGTATGGAGTACGCCATCTTGCCCCCCCTGTGGCGGCTTTAAGATGACGCCAAGACCTGCTTGTTAATGCCAAATATCGCACTAAACTGTCTTTATGCCGAAAATTGTATAAAAATACGATTTAAGGTTTGGTTTTGGACCTTATCAACTAAAAATTGTACCGTCGAAATAAACAAAAAAAATAACGAAGAAAATGTAGACGAAACAAGAGATTTTGGTGACGCGGAAAACCCCAAAACGGGGGAAAAACCACGGTCGACAGTGTTAGAGCCGACGGTGCACTATGGTCGCCAATCAGGGGCGATAATCCTTGTGTTACAGGTGATTTGTGTACAACAGATTAAAAATAAATGTAAATATAAACTTAGTCGTGTGCAAATGACATGTGTCGTGCGTAAATCGTGCAAAAAAGTATGCTTGTCGAGCGATTTGAACTGCCGTCGTTGGGTGGTTCGAACTGTCGTCGTGCGATACTTGCGTTAGCGAAGTGCGTTCGCATACTTTGCTGAGAGAGAAATGTAAAAATGCAGTTGTGTAGCTTGATGAATTCCCCCTGCTCGAAGATGGAGCAAGCCTTTATATAGGGTTCGCTGGTCATTAATGTGCCTTGATGACTCGCTTTTGTAACCGCTATCGGCATTGAATGCGCTTTGATGATCAGATTTGTAACCGCTGTTGGGTCTTTAATGTCATTAAGGACTCGTCCGTTACTGACCGTTTTACCATAATTGCTTGTAGACATGCATTAATGTACAAAAGAAACGGCTGTTGATCATTAATGGTTAGTGAAATCGTAAGACCGTCTTAAGTTCGGGACGTCGGTCTTATGGAGCATACTACCGTCGCCGAAATATAAGACCATGTATATGACTGTAAATGTCTTGTAAGACCTTATCTTAATATAAGAATGATCTTATAAAAATTTCGTAAGACTAGGCTGAAAATATCGTAAGATCGGGTCGTAAGACCAAGATGACGATGTCGTAGAACTAGGTTGCAGGACCAGGATGTCAGGACGATGCTGTCACAGGACCAGAACGATATAAGACCGATGACAGGAGACTATCGACGTAAGACCGATGAGTCGTAACTGGCGACACGTAACTGGCGACATAAGACAAGTGACGTAAGACTAGCAACATAAGACTAGTAACATAAGACTAGCGATGTGTGATGTGCGACGTGTACCATGCAACACGTGACGTGCGATCACGAGATGTACAGACACTATCTTGAATGACTATTGATGCAAGATGTCTTTTAATAACCAACTATCGTTTGTCGGGGATGTGGCAATAATGGGTATTACCTTTGTCGGTCGGGGGTATGACTTTTGTAGATATTAGGGTAATCAAGTTCCATGGTCATGTCGAGGGAATTCCCAAGTCGGTCGAGGGTGTTGTTTTTTACCCAAACAGTTAGCCCCCCGAGATCTGAATTTCAAAGCCATTTGAATTTCAGATCTCGCACCAAAGTAAAAATGATGAGTCGTGTCATTTCTGCTAATTGTGTCATTAGAAGACAACCGACTTGGTCAGCTAAAATTGCGAGACAAGTCGATAGTGTTAATTAAGTTGCGACCATCGAAAGATGATCTTTAATGCACAAGATACTTGTGGTATTCATCTGCTAATGTGAAGGATGAAAAACCAACGACGATCGTAAGATGATCTTAAAACACAAGGAACTGATGATGATCGATCAAAATGAGACGTATGGATCGGGAGTCAATCGTAAGACGATTGGGCCGAAATAAAGCTTGGCGTTGATCATAAGATGATCGAACCAAGATAAAATTTAAGAATCTTGTGATACAGTCGTTTGAGACTTATGTTATGGCGTTCCGAGCCGATACGGTCGTCATAGACTTGTGATCTGGCATTCATAGCCGATATGGTCGTTAGAGACTTATGATCTGGTGTTCACAGCCGATATGGTCGTTAGAGACCTATGATCTGGCGTTCCGAGCCGATACGGCTGACGCTCCTCCTCAGTCTTAGGAAATTTCATTCTTAATTTTGCTTTTACAATTCGACCGTTGGTGGTCGAATCAATTGAATGTATCTGATCGAACACTCAATGAATGAAACTTACATTTCCTTTGAACTTATGCATTACACTTTGTGAATATCAAATGCGAGGTACATCGTATAAAAATACACAAGAAGATATGCGACTTAGGCATCCATCATAACACAATGATTAGAATATAAGTCGTAAGACTTTTATATATTTGAAATGTGTAGCCAAATGTAAGTACATGCGATCAAAGCATTCATTTCAGAACATGAAATTCTTCTAAGTTAAAAACATAGATCGCGGGGTCGTTAGACCTTATGATCGTACGATTAAATCGTGCGACGAACTTTAGTCGTGCGTTCATGCGAAAGTTTATTGAAGTCGTACAGTAGACTTGGTAACTTGCTTAAGTCGTGCGATCCTGCGATAAGACAATGTCAGAGGTTGGTCGTTGGCTAACCAACGACCCTCTGATGCTTAAGTCATTAATCGTCGTGATGAATAAAGATTGTATGAGGAAAAAGGGTTCAGAAGAAATACCTTTTTAGATGTGTCGCATTCCAACTACGGGGGATATCTCGACCGTCGAGGGTTTGGAGCCGATAGGCACTTTTACCCAGGACTTCTGAGATACGATAAGGACCTACCCACTTGGTGGAAAGCTTACATGCGTTGAGCTATTGAGTGCTCTGGAACACTGGTCGTAGGACATAATCCCCTTCTCGGAAGACTTTAGCGATAATCGGTAAATTTTTTACCTTACTCGTGATTATACGGTTAATCTTGCGACTTTCCTTTATTGGTAATCCAGAGATTAAAATGTGCAAGTCGCACTTATTGGCGACTTTTGCGTTTTGACATGCGTCTTACCATGTGTTGGTTCCCGGTTTGCTTATACAAGATTGTCAGATCTATTAGTTCGAGTTTATGTTTGATGAGGAAGCGTATTTGAAGAACTACTAGATATGTTTGATAGATTTAGAACACAATATAAATAAACAGTGAACAGGAAATAATATCTCAAAGTTTACTGAATATATATATATATCAAGAACAGATTTACGAACAGTGAGTAAGCAAAGCTTTAAAACAGATATGACTCTTAAAGTGTTTAAGCTGTGTGTTCTTGTGATGTTTTTCTCTCTTGTTTTTTTTGTTTTTATATTTCTTGATTCTTGATTAGGAAAAACTCAACATGAGTCTTCCTTTTATACTACTCAAAGGGGACCATAAAGCATGAGATACTATTCAGAACGGACGGTATGAATAGTTGGAAGGATGGCATGAACAGTTGGATGTGTTGTATTGCATTTAATGCAGCAGACGTCTATTATGTACTAAGCCCTATTGAGTCCACTCAGAGTTTGACACGTTGAAGTTGGACAGGGTACGTTGCCATGCAAGTTGATGAACAGGTCCAGGAACAGTAGCAAGATATTATAAAAATCTTTGAAGTCTTTTTTGAAGACCACAGAGGCTCTGTGAAGTGTCACAGAGGTTCTGCGGTTCAGTCCTTTGTAGAGCAGTCTTCACCGGATTCTGAGTCTTTGGTCTTCTTTGCGCGTATGACAGAGCTTCTGTAGGACGCCTCTTTAGCTTCGGTAGCTTCTCGACCTTGATCTCTCGGAAAGTTCGGCAGAGCCTCTGTAAGAGGCTTTCTTCACTTAGCCTATTTTTCACTACTTCTAAATACTTCTATGATTAGGAAGATTGAAGCTAACAATCTCCCCCTAAGTAGTGAAAAATAAAAAATTGAACTTGAGTTTAGTTAGGCTAAGTTAGATAAGACAGAGGTTAAACAATACCTCGAAAGTTCTTTCATTCAGAAATATGCCAGAGGCAATTTACATTTGAGTACAATGAAAGATAAACTTTTGACTTGGTTTGCAGAGATTTGAGGTTTGAGAATCATATTTTGGCATCTTTGAAATCGTTGTAGCTTCTGTTGTCTCTTCCGATTCTTCTGATCTCTTTGTAGAAACTGATGCAGAGTTCTCTTAGGCGGATTGTGGCATCAATCTCTCTGATGAAAGTATCTGCAGCATCTCTATCCATTTTCTCTGTACCTCTGTATTTTACAAGGCTTGCTCTGAACTTGTTCAGAGTACTAGTTGCGTACTTCTGACAATCCATGCACACAAATAGTTTGATTTCTCCTTGTGGGTTTTGAAATACTAACCCGAATCTTGGTTCTATAATGATAGAGTTGGGCACGGCGTTGGGTGGGCAGCGATCTTCTGGTGGTCGTAAATTTAGATGTTTGAGACCAAGATCCTTTCCCAGTTGAAAATCTATCATACTGAAGATCAGAAGCTTTTCCCTCATTGCTTTTCTTAACACTTGATAGGCTCTGGTGTTTGCCTCTGTGTTGTAGATGTCCTTTGTCCATTGCAGAAGGTCAGGTAGATCATAAGGATTGATATTTCTTAGGTCAGCATCAGCGAAGGTGGTTTCTGAATTGTCTTCTCTTCTGACTTTGTAAAGATTGTACCTGACCCTTGGATAGGTTCTTGTAAAGGAGAACCTGCAGAAGATTACGTTTTTGATCTTGTGGATTGAGAAGACATCTGCTTTGGTTCTTGGCTTTGTCCTTGTGAAGATGTTCTCAAATTCTTCTCTGATCCTTGAATCTGTCACATGATCTGTTGGATGATTGGTCTGAAAGGTTTGTTTATAGAGGTATTTGTATACCACTTCTTCCATCTCTTCATGTGTTGGACCAGGTTGTGGTACTTGTCTTCTGAGACTCTCCTTATTTTGAACAATTTCTGCAGCTCTGCCAGTTAGAGGAATGTCTGTCAGAGGCTTTAATCCATATTCCCAGTCCTCTTCTTCAGGCTTTGGAGTTTGAAAGGCATCAAAAGCGCTTTTCATCAATTTTTCTGTAGGCTTGGGCAATGATTCTTTTTCTTGGGCTCTTCTGTCAGTATTGCTTTGCCCTTGTCTTTGGCTTTTGGAGGTGCAGAACCTGTTTCTTCTGTAGGTTTGGAGGTTGGTGCTTCTGTTGGCTAGATGGTTGCCTCTGTAGGTTTTGACACTTGTGTTTTAGAGGACCTTTGTGGCGATGGTTCTGTTGGCTTGAGTTGCTCTGTAACCTCTGTTGGAGGTTCTTTGGTGACTTCTTCTGTGAGCTCTATTTCTGTTGATGAAGATTGGACATCGAATCTTCTTGCCATTTTGAAAGCTAATGTGAACTTGTGCCTTTCTTCTTCTCTCTGCGACATTCGATCAAACATTGTATTGTGCATCTTTCTCATAATAGAAAAAGCAGAGGTCGTTACTCTTTTTGGTTTGGTGGCAATCGACTTTCTTTTTGGTATGGTTTGGGGTTTTTCTGTTGATTTTGTTGAAGGACTCTTTTCCAAGTTGATTACCACAGGGGTGGTTGTTGCCTCTGTGGTATGCTTATCAGCTTCTGGAATATTGGTTTCTTCAGGAGTTGATTCCACAGAGATGGGTGTTGTCTCTGTGGTCTGTTGATTTTGTTGTTGATCTTGGGTTTGTTCTGGAGGGTTTGACTGATTGGTTCTGCTGCGATTGGTGGAGCTTGTATTCCTCTGGTCGTAGCTTTCTCCCTTATATTCTCCCCCTCAGGATTATCTGATGGACCAGGATGGTCATCATTAGAATCATCCTGACTTTTATCATAAGTACCCTCTGCTCTGCAGGAAGCTTTGGGTTTCTTTGGTAGTTCTGCTCCTGCGGCCATCAACTTCGCACATACATCATCACAGAGGCCGAATAGAGTTGCAAGCTCTGCTTCTGTGTTGAAGCGCATTTTGCCGACACTTTTTCTGAACTCTTTGACGTAGTTGGCATTTGCAGTAGTGAAGGAGACAATGACTTCAGTGACCTGGTTTATGACATTTTGGCCGAGCTCTGTTAGCTGTGCTCTGGTCATGTAGTCTTTTGGCTGCATTATTGTAGTGTTGCGCGTTGCCTCTTCTTGAACATTTTGCAGAGCCTTCTGTAGTTCTGCAGGTGTGATGCTCTGTGATTTGTTGGATTGCTTGTTCATTTGTTCAAGGAAATGTTTTACTGATTCCTTGAATGCAGAAGTTGCAGCTATTCCAAAATCTTTAGCAGCAGAAGTGGTTGTAGTTGTGGCAGTTGTTTGAGCAGAAGATTTCATCTCTGTGATGGCTGTTTTCACCTCTGTGGATAGATTGTCCATTTTGGTGTTCAGATTCAGCATGGCCGTTGATGTTTTCTCTGCAAAAGATGTGAAAGAGCTTTGCAACTCTTTCATGGTTTGGTTCACAGAGGTGACAAGGGTTTAGAACTCATCCCTTGATACTTGTGTCCCTGGTGTAACTTCTGGAGGAACACATTCGTCTCCAGAGTGAGTCCCTGTTCCTGGGACACCTTCGTTCACCCTTGTTTGTACGTTGGGGGTGGAAGGATTTCAATCTGATCTTCGAGCAGAAGCATCTAGCGCTTCAAACTCTACAGAAGTTCTGTGAACGACATTGTCTATATCCACTTCAGAGGTGGGTACTAGATTATCCTTTTGTTGACTCGGAGACTTGTCTAGAGTCTATTCGTCGTTGTGCTCACTACTTCTCTCTGAAAGAAGGGTTGGCCCTATTTCGTGCATGGCAGAGGAAACGAATTCCTCTGTAGGGTGTTCTAGTGTGATCTGGGGCGATTGATCATGAACTATAGGTGACTCTCTTTGAGGAGACTCCCTAGGAATGGATTCCCCGGTTTTTGTGGGCGCAGAAGTCGAAAGAGTGACTTCTGGCTGGAAGGGTTGGGTTTGGATCGAGCTGTGCTGCTCTTTTTCAATAACTCCTTCTGCAGCTAGACCTGCGGAGTTAGATGTGTGGGTTGCACTGGGAGGGGGTGAGGGATGTGTGCCTTCTTCATCTTCGGCATCTTTTTCTTTTACATTTTCTTTTCCTCCAGATGTTTCTACCCTATCCTTTGTTGAAGTTCCTTGCTTTGTGCCTAAGAAGTCATACATTTGATGAGAGCCGTATAACCTCATGACATGTGGATGATAGAGACCTTTTCGTATCCAGACAACTTCTTCTTCGTCTGAATCTACCTCTGAGACCTCCATTCTTGTCTCTGTTACTTCATCTCTATTCCACTGAGCTTCTGTTTGTCCTATTTCTTCTGAAGCTGGGCTTGGACTCCTTCTGTGAACGTCCAATCCTTGCTGAATGAAGGGGTTCTGTAGAATAATAGGTGTCTCAGCTGATTGATCTCTGGGTGTTTGATCATCTTCTTGCAGATGTGTGTCAATGCCGGAAATAGAGAAGTATTGTTCTTCTGGGGAGTGGTGGTCGAGAGGTTGTGCCGTCCACCCTGTTGTATTTAAAGTGTTGGCAATGTCAGGGTTCTGTAGGAAATCGTTTAAGTTTTCTTGGTGCGCAAATCGATCTGGGGATTGATGGGGCGATTGATATCCCTCTTCTGTCATTTCTACTTCTGCATCTTCTTCTTCTGCAGTTCTTTCTTCTGCGATTGCTTCCTCTTCTATGGTAACCAATTTCTCAAGTGATTTACCATGCTTCTTTTTGGTTTTCCTCCTCTTAGGTTTTGGTGCCCCTTCCTCTGTAGTTTTCGATTTTCTTTTCTTCTTTAGTTTTGGAGAGGAGGAGGAGCAGAGGAGCCAATTTCTGTGGCATGAGGAGGTGAAGGTTGATCTTCTGCAGCGCTTGTAGAGGTGCCTTCTGCAGTTTTCCTCCTATTTTATTTTGGAGTAGAGGCAGAAGATTTTAAAGAGGACTTCTTTCCCATGAGCTCTGCACGTTTGGCTATGAAGCTAAGTTGAATAGCCATGTGTTTTGCTAATTTGTGATCTTTTTCTTCTTGAGTGGAAAGAGGTTCTGCAATCATTGTTCCTAGAGGGACACCTAAACGCGGGGGTGTCATAGGACTCGGTTTAGGAGTTCTATGATCGCGTATATACTCTTTCTTAAGGGTTTTATTGGAGGCATACTTCAGAAGTTTCTTTGACAATGGTCTGCAGTGTGTGTAACCATCTACATGATCAGTGGGAATATTTTTGTTCATTGGGAACTGTTTGGGAATTGGCCCTTCCATTGGCCATTTCTATATCAGCAACAGAGGTTCGAACAAAACTCCCAGTATTCTTTGGAATTGCAGAGGTGGTAGAAACTTAGGATCGTTCTCTTTGACCCTTCTTGTGTTGTTCTTTCTGTCGATGGTGTTAATGATCTCTTGCATCATTATGGTCGCGTAATCCAGTGGGAGATCATAGTAAACCCCATACATGATGGTTAATATCTGATGTGAGCTCTGGTCAATACTGCCTATCTTCCCTGTCAGGCATCTGTTAATAATTGAGAACAAGGTGTTCCACAGAGGTGGTAATCTGCCCCTGCGGAAGTCATTTATCTTCCTCAGTGGTGTGTTGTACCCAAGCATTTATAGGAAACGACATATCTCGTCGTCTGTTGGTTGCTCTGCATACTTCTTCAATCCAAGAAGACCCCTTGTTGGTAGCTTGAATTCAAGTGAGAACATTGTTCTATTGAACTTGATTTCCAGATGCTCAGATTTGTCGGGTCTTGAAATGTACCCTTTGATAAGAGTGTAATAACCAGGTATTTTATTTAAATTAAATTATGAAAATTTTATAAGTTTATATGGGTATCTTAAGGGGGGAGAAGTTAAGGGGTAAGTTTTAATTTATTTATAGAAGTTAGGGGTATATTTTGTAAGTGGAACAAGTTTAAGGTCCTTTGGGTAATTGGTTGACACCTCCTGTTAGACAAAACCGACTTTGGGTTTTAATAGGGTGAGGTGTCTCTTTCTTAGCACTAGTAGCAAATGTGTTAGTGTGTGTGTGTGGTTTTCGTACGAAGAGAGAGAGAGAGATAGAACCGAAATTTAAAAGAAGAAGAAGAAGGAAATTAATGAGGAAGATCAATACATAAATCTGCTGAAGAAGTTCTTGAATAGCTGTATAATCAGAAGGTAAGAATCCTTTGTCACCTCATCTTTATGTATACAAGTTCTTAAAAGTTTTACTACAAGTTGTGGATGTGGGTTTTGGTAATTTTAGGAAGATATGACAATTTTGGGTTTGGAATGGTGTTCTAATGGTAGTATAAAACATATCTGCTAAGTTACATAAACATGCATAGAATAAAACTACAAAAATCTGGGTTTTAGGATGAAACAGTAGACTGAGATATTTAATCGAAGTCGCAGTAGGCTAATATTCATCGAAGTCGCAGTAGGCTATTATTCATCGAAGTCGCAATAGACGACTGCGACATTCATCGGAGTCGCAATAGTTGGTTGCGACTTGGGTATGAAGTCGCAATGGTCGTTTGCGACTTGGCTTGGAATCGCAGTAGTTGATTGCGATTCGGGGTTGGATTCGCAATAGAGGGTTGCGACTCCAGGGTGGAATCGCAATGGAGGGTTGCGACTTAGGGTGAAATCGCAATAGTGGGTTGCGACTCCATGGTGGAATCGCAATATTGGGTTGCGACTTTAGGGTGGGATCGCAATAGGAGATTGCGACTTGGTACTGTTCATTGCGACTTAAGTTGAGAATTTTGTAAGTTTAAGTATTAAAAGAGATATTTGGTATTTTATCTGATTTCAGATTTGGTGAAAGATCGACGTTCGTGAGTTATCTTGGAAGGGTTTTTGTGATAAAAACAAGGTGAGTTTTTATTTAAAATGTTTTCAAATGGAATACATATATGTGATTTAATGTAATATGGTGCATATAGTGTTTATATGAATATTACATTGTATGAGTACTAGTTGGCCGGGCTTAGGACCGGTGAAAGTTGGCTGTACAAAGGGACAGTGGTGTTGGCTGTATTTAGTACAGCGGTGTAAATTAATTAATTGGCTTGCTACCAATTAATATGGCCAAGGAAAAGAAAAGAGATAGAGATGGAAAGATACATGAGGCATGAGTCATATTTGGTATTCTTACGTGAATTATGTGCAAATGTTTTCTTTTACTAACAGGGATTTTTCTCACTAGACCTCAAGGTCTAACCCTCATTTTTGTTTTAAAATATGTATTCCAGGTCATGGAGCAAACAAGAGACAATGATAGGATTTATCATGTTAGCTTTTGTGGATGTTGAATGATTATGAAGATTTCAGTTATAATTAGTAGTTGTTATGTATTTTACTTTATTCGAAAAAGTTTGTAGTGAAAGACCAAATTGTAGAATTTAAGGGACCGTATTTGAATTATGATATGTTATTTTGTGGTGAATTATATGAAACTTGTATGTTGGGATTAAGGGATGTTACAAATGGTATCAGAGCCTTAGTTTAAGAGATTTAGGTATTAGTATCTGTACCTAGACTTAAACTGCATGCGAAGTAGGAGGTCCTTGTTATTTTAGAACCTTGGGATAATAAATATAAAAAGGTAGAAGGAACATCATGTAAGGTAATTTTAGATTACACCTGGCCAGTGTAATTATGATCTTACAGGTACATGTTGGAACCAGAATACTTTATTATATGGGGTATGTGCTTATGTGTATATTAACCTTGTTTGAATCAACAGAATGGCAAGTGGAACGAGACGAACAAACCGAGAAGGGGAAGGGAATCCGAATAGATCTAATCCAATAGCCGGTGGAAGGGGAAGAGGGGGAGAAAGAGGTAGAGGTAGGTCAGGGGGCAGAGTACAGGGGCGAGGCACAGAGTTTGTTACGCGAGACGACCTAGCGAATGAAATGGGAAGACTTCAGGCAAATATACAAGCTATGTTTAACCAGACTCACCATTCGGAAACAGAAATACCAGACCCTACCCTTGAAAACGAAGTGCCTATCGCACCTATTGTCACATCAGCACCCAGAAAGTGTGATTATAAAATGTTTTTAAGCTGTAAACCACCCAATTATGGAGGGGACAGAGATCCAGTAAAAGCAATGCGATGGCTGAAGGAGGTTGAAGCTGTATTTAAGACCAGTAAATGCGCGGAAGAAGATAAAGTGTTATATGGAACAGCAATGTTGAAAGCAGACGCCTTGTATTGGTGGGAAGCCCTTATTGACTCTGAAGGACCTGAGGTATATTCAACTTTTACTTGGGGCGAATTCTCGAGAGCATTTAAGGAACATTTTTGCCCGCAAGCCGCAGTTAGACAGTTGGAAGAGGAATTCCTGAGCCTACAACAAGGAAATTTGTCAGTAAGAGACTACACTGCTCGCTTCTTGGAAAAGTCGCGTTTTGGGGAGTATTATGTTGCCATCGAAAAGATGAAGATGGAAAGGTATGTATTCGGATTGAATTCAGAGATTAGGAAGTTAGTGACTGCAGCGAGACCTAATACTTTTTCAGAAGCAGTAAATGCTGCGGAAAATGTGGAGCGAGACAATAAGCGGGATGTTGGGGATAAGAGTGCGGGAAAGAGAAAATGGGAAGGACCACCACACGATGTGAAGAAGTCTGGATTTCAGCGATTTGATAGTCGTCCACCTTTTAGAGCAGCTGAAAGACCTTGCCCAAAGTGCCACCGTTTTCACCAAGGAAGCTGTCAGGTAGATCCTAGAAACTGTTATAAGTGCGGGAAGTTTGGGCACATTGCTAAAGATTGTAGGGTGGTTAGATTTTGTTATTCATGCAATTCGCCAGATCATCTTCAATCAGATTGTCCACTGGGAAGAATACCATCGGGTGGCACGTCAACAAGAGCATCGGGTGTTAGACCAACAGTACCGAGGTCAGAGCCAGCAAGAGCAAGAGGCCGTTCATTTCAGATGACAGCAAAGGAAGCGGAGGAAACTCCGGACGTAGTTACAGGTACTTTCTTAATAAATTCCACATGTGCTAAGGTGTTATTTGATTCTGGTGCAAACCGATCGTTTGTGTCTCCTTCATTTGCTGCTTACATGCATTTAAAGCCGAAAGTGTTAGATCATGCTTTATTGGTAGATACGGCAAATGAAAATCAAATATCAGTTAAAGAAGTATTTGATAGTTGCGTGATAGATATAGAAGGATGCGGGGTACCGATCCAGTTATTCCCAATAGCCCTGGTAGAGTTTGATGTGGTAGTGGGAATGGACTGGTTAGCCGAGAACCAAGCTAATATAAATTGTGATAAGAAGTTAATAAACGTTGTGTTACCTGAAAAAGGGCCGGTAGTGATTTATGGCGATCGTAGGAATTATCAGTATAGTCTTATTAACATGATAAAAGCCCGTAAGTGTGTTAGTAAAGGTTGTCAGAGTTACTTAGCTTATGTAATAGATACTAAGCTAGAGAAGAGTAAGTTGGAAGACATTCCAATTGTTAGTGATTTTACAGATGTATTTCCTGAAGACTTGAACAGTCTTCCGCCCGTTAGACAGGTAGAGTTCGGTATAGATCTAATTCCTGGAGCCAACCCTGTAGCCCGTGCACCGTATCGTTTGGCGCCTCCGGAAATGAAAGAAATGATGGCACAACTGCAAGATCTATCCGATAAGGGTTTCATCAGACCAAGTTCTTCACCGTGGGGAGCACCAGTATTATTTGTGAAAAAGAAGGATGGTTCGATGAGAATGTGTATCGACTACAGAGAATTGAATAAACGCACGATCAAAAACAAGTATCCTCTACCTAGAATTGATGACCTCTTCGATCAATTAGTTGGAGCTTGTTGTTTCTCCAAGATTGATTTAAGATCCGGTTATCATCAGTTGAAGGTCAAAGAAGAAGACGTGTTGAAAACTGCTTTTCGCACCAGGTACGGTCACTATGAGTTTCTAGTAATGCCATTTGGATTGACAAACGCTCCAGCCGCCTTTATGGATTTAATGAATCGGGTATGTAAGCAATATCTTGATAAATTCGTCATCGTATTTATCGATGATATACTTATTTATTCCCGATCCAAAGAGGATCATGCGCAACATCTTCGTTTGATTTTGGAATTATTGAAGAAAGAAAAGTTGTATGCGAAATTTTCAAAGTGTGAATTCTGGTTGCGGGAAGTTCAGTTTTTGGGGCATATAGTTTCTGAAAAGGGTATACAAGTCGATCCGATGAAAGTGGAAGCAGTTGAAAAATGGGAACCGCCGAAGACAGCAACAGAAGTACGAAGTTTTCTGGGTTTGGCCGGCTACTACCGAAAGTTTATAAAAGATTTCTCTCGTATTGCCACACCTTTGACGAAGCTGACTCGGAAGAATCTGAAGTCCGAATGGAAGGCAGAACTGGACGAGGCATTCAGGATATTAAAGGAGAAACTCTGCAGCGCGCCGATATTAGCATTGCCAGAAGGTTCGGATGATTTTGTGGTCTACAGTGATGCTTCTAAGTTGGGTTTTGGATGTGTACTCATGCAACGTGGAATGGTGATTGCTTATGCTTCTCGTCAGTTAAAGGATCATGAAAGACAATATCCTACTCACGATATGGAACTGGCAGCAGTTGTTTTCGCTTTGAAGATTTGGAGGCATTATCTTTATGGTTCCAAGTGCCAAATTTTTACGGACCATAAGAGTCTCCAACATCTTTTTGATCAGAAGGAACTGAACATGAGGCAAAGAAGGTGGCTAGAGTTAGTGAATGATTATGATTGTGAAATCCTTTATCACTCAAGAAAAGCAAATGTGGTGGCAGATGCACTAAGTCGACAAGAAAGAAGTGGAACGATAAAGGCGATATCTTTAAGAGCTGAACTTATTCCAAACATTTTTGACGAATTACTGAAGTGCCAAATAGATGCTTATCAAGAAGAAAGTTTGAAATCTGAATGGTTGGTTGGGATATCAGCATTGCTTGGGAAAGATAACCGTGGGTTGTTGTGTTTGGGGAATAGGATTTGGGTACCTCGTTTGGGTGGATTGCGTGATCGTGTACTGCAAGAAGCTCATCAATCTCGATTCTCTATTCATCCAGGTACAAATAAAATGTATAGAGATCTGAAGCAATTTTACTGGTGGCCGGGGATGAAAAGAAGCATTGCAGAGTATGTGGAGGAATGTACTACTTGCAAGAAGGTGAAGATTGAACATCAAAAACCGTTTGGTCAACTGCAACGATTAGAAATTCCAGTGTGGAAATGGGATCAGATCACAACTGATTTCATTACCAAGTTACCAAGAACTTCAAAGGGATTCGATTCTATTTGGGTGATTGTGGATAGGTTGACAAAGTCTGCTCATTTCTTGCCGATAAAAGAAACCGATTCTTTGGAACGTTTAGCTAAGTTGTACATTAATGAAATAGTAACTCGACATGGAGTACCAATTTCGATTATTTCTGATCGAGATAGTCGTTTTACTTCTAGATTTTGGAGAAGTTTTCAGAACGAAATGGGGACGCAGATAAAGTTAAGTACAACATATCATCCTCAAACTGATGGCCAAAGTGAAAGAACAATTCAGACTTTAGAAGATATGCTCCGGGCTTGCATAGTTGATTTTGGAGGATCATGGGATAAACATTTGCCTTTGATAGAGTTCGCTTACAACAACAGTTATCATTCTAGTATTCAGGCGGCACCGTTTGAAGTATTGTATGGCAGGAAATGCCGAACGCCCTTGTGTTGGAATGAAGTGGGGGAAAAGCAGTTAGCAGGGCCATAAATAGTACAGTTAACAGCAGATAAGATTACTCAGATCCGGGATAGATTGAAAACGGCACAAGACAGACAGAAACGTTATGCAGATCGACGCCGGAAACCGTTAGAATTTCAGGTTGGGGAATTTGTGATGTTAAAAGTTTCACCTTGGAAAGGAGTCATACGTTTTGGGAAACAAGGTAAATTGAGTCCGCGGTATATTGGGCCATTTGAAATTTCCGAAAGAATTGGGGAAGTGGCTTACCGATTAGATTTACCTCCAGAGTTAAGCAGAATCCACAACGCTTTTCATGTGTCAAATTTTCGAAAATGTTTGGTATCACCAGATCAGGCAGTCTCTCTACCGGATATCCAGGTTGATGAAAAGCTGAACTACGTGGAAGAACCAGAAGCTATAGTGGATCACAAGGTTAAAGTATTGAGGAATAAGGAGATCAGGCAGGTAAAGGTTCAATAGAAACATCATAGGGGTCAGGATGCGACATGGGAATCAGAGTCGGAGATGAGAGCCAAATACCCTCATCTTTTCTCTTAATTGAATTCCGGGACGGAATTCTTTTAAGGGGGAGATGTTGTAATAACCAGGTATTTTATTTAAATTAAATTATGAAAATTTTATAAGTTTATATGGGTATCTTAAGGGGAGAGAAGTTAAGGGGTAAGTTTTAATTTATTTATAGAAGTTAGGGGTATATTTTGTAAGTGGAACAAGTTTAAGGTCCTTTGGGTAATTGGTTGACACCTCCTGTTAGACAAAACCGACTTTGGGTTTTAATAGGGTGAGGTGTCTCTTTCTTAGCACTAGTAGCAAATGTGTTAGTGTGTGTGTGTGGTTTTCGTACGAAGAGAGAGAGAGAGATAGAACCGAAATTTAAAAGAAGAAGAAGAAGGAAATTAATGAGGAAGATCAATACATAAATCTGCTGAAGAAGTTCTTGAATAGCTGTATAATCAGAAGGTAAGAATCCTTTGTCACCTCATCTTTATGTATACAAGTTCTTAAAAGTTTTACTACAAGTTGTGGATGTGGGTTTTGGTAATTTTAGGAAGATATGACAATTTTGGGTTTGGAATGGTGTTCTAATGGTAGTATAAAACATATCTGCTAAGTTACATAAACATGCATAGAATAAAACTACAAAAATCTGGGTTTTAGGATGAAACAGTAGACTGAGATATTTAATCGAAGTCGCAGTAGGCTAATATTCATCGAAGTCGCAGTAGGCTATTATTCATCGAAGTCGCAATAGACGACTGCGACATTCATCGGAGTCGCAATAGTTGGTTGCGACTTGGGTATGAAGTCGCAATGGTCGTTTGCGACTTGGCTTGGAATCGCAGTAGTTGATTGCGATTCGGGGTTGGAATCGCAATAGAGGGTTGCGACTCCAGGGTGGAATCGCAATGGAGGGTTGCGACTTAGGGTGAAATCGCAATAGTGGGTTGCGACTCCATGGTGGAATCGCAATATTGGGTTGCGACTTCAGGGTGGGATCGCAATAGGAGATTGCGACTTGGTACTGTTCATTGTGACTTAAGTTGAGAATTTTGTAAGTTTAAGTATTAAAAGAGATATTTGGTATTTTATCTGATTTCAGATTTGGTGAAAGATCGACGTACGTGAGTTATCTTGGAAGGGTTTTTGTGATAAAAACAAGGTGAGTTTTTATTTAAAATGTTTTCAAATGGAATACATATATGTGATTTAATGTAATATGGTGCATATAGTGTTTATATGAATATTACATTGTATGAGTACTAGTTGGCCGGGCTTAGGACCGGTGAAAGTTGGCTGTACAAAGGGACAGTGGTATTGGCTGTATTTAGTACAGCGGTGTAAATTAATTAATTGCCTTGCTACCAATTAATATGGCCAAGGAAAAGAAAAGAGATAGAGATGGAAAGATACATGAGGCATGAGTCATATTTGGTATTCTTACGTGAATTATGTGCAAATGTTTTCTTTTACTAACGGGGATTTTTCTCACTAGACCTCAAGGTCTAACCCTCATTTTTGTTTTAAAATATGTATTCCAGGTCATGGAGAAAACAAGAGACAATGATAGGATTTATCATGTTAGCTTTTGTGGATGTTGAATGATTATGAAGATTTCAGTTATAATTAGTAGTTGTTATGTATTTTACTTTATTCGAAAAAGTTTGTACTGAAAGACCAAATTGTAGAATTTAAGGGACCGTATTTGAATTATGATATGTTATTTTGTGGTGAATTATATGAAACTTGTATGTTGGGATTAAGGGATGTTACAAAGAGAATCATCTTTATCAAATCGGCAACTTTGCCAAAACTGGTTCAAATATCTAACTGGAATTTTCTTTGCGGTTCTTGAGAGTAAAGGGAAGAGGATATGATTTTCCATTATGTTTAGAAGAATGGCATGGGCTTCGCCGAAAGCAGTGGGTGAGGGGACCAAATAGCAATTGTTGGATTTGATTGGTAGTATCTTTTCGAGATGATCCTTTGCTATGGAGTTTTGAAGATGTGTGGTCGGAGCAAAGTCTGCTGAATCGCCGGAATCTTCTAGTTCAAAATTTTGGGCAAGGTTGGGATTTTCTGAATGTTCAGAATGAGCAGGTGAATGTTCTGGTGAGTTCGCCGGAGAGTGTGCAGGGGAGATAGCTTGAGAAGATGAAGCCATTGGTAATGAGAATAAGATACTTGCAGGTTTTTGCAGGGTTTCGCCGGAGAAGAATGAGGGTTTGTAAAAAGTTTATGAGAGGGAAAGCTTGGTTTTTATAGAAGGGTAAAATGGTAGATTTTGAAAGAGTAAAATATATGGCAATGGATTAAAATTTGGAATCCGTACTCAAGTTAGAACGGCGGGTTCAACTTTCCACAGAAAACGTTCCATGTATGCCCAATAAAAATGGGACACGTAGGCCATGTCAGAGGATGACAGGACGTCGTGCGCGGCCCATTAATGCTAGGCATGTGGGGTTGTTCTTAGCCACATGAGATTCACTCTTAGTAAAAGTAACCGTTATTACTACAGAAATGCCCAAGTAACAGATTGACAGAACTTCTGTGGTTTACAGAAGCTCTGTGATCTTGAAAATCTTTGATGTCTATCCCTTTCTCATATATCTAATTGTTATCATGACTTCTGTGGGGTTTTTCTTTAACCAAAACGTTTGTAAAGGCATTGGAGAGGATCAATAGGATTTTTAGTTAAGAGTTTTTACTCGTACAGGTTTTGTGGCTCTGTTGGAACTTGCAGAAGCTCTGTGAGGGCCAACAGAAGCTCTATGAGTGAAAAAATCTCATAGCAAAAATTCTATTAAATTTTCTAATCATCCAATTTTTGATTTGTTTTAAGATATGTTTTTCGGATATATTTGAAAGTTGGTGTCCGAGAAAACTGTTATGAAAAAAGTTTTGTTCGTGAAGGTCAGGGTGTATGTATTCGGTTTCCGAGATAACTTTCCAAAAGTTCGATAGAGGGTTAATTTGTGATCACAGAGCATATTTCTGGCAGAACCTCTGTTGAGCTCAGCAGAAGCTCTATTATCTTAAATTTCTCCTAATTCGAATTTTATGAAACTTTTTGAGCTTTTGATTTTTGAAATGTTATTCTCAATATATTTAGGACATATTTGACAATTTGTGTCCTAGAAAACTGTTTTCAAAAACCTTTTGTACGAGAGACATACCTTTTGGTTCTTTTTTTCTCGGTAGTGATGTCTGACTTCTGTCGATAAAGATTCATTGACACTCTTCTTTGGCTTTCCCTTGAAAGTTTTACCTCTGTAAATCATTTCAGGGTCCCTTTTTGCTCCCCCTTGATCTAATCACCTCTGTAGATTAAGTAATTTCCTTTTGCTCCCCGTTGACCTATGCTTGGATCAAAGAATGATAAGTTTTGCATAGAACATAGGTCATTTTTTTAGAGGTTCTGTAGGGGTTGTCAGAGGTTCTGAGTAGACTTACAGAAGCTCTGTGATTTTAAGAACTATTTAAGATTGAGAACTTACATATTTACAGAAGATAAAGCTATACTTACAGAGGATTTTCACGTCATATTGATCATTCCTAACTTACCGACCAAGAAATAGAATCTTTTCTCGTCTAAAGCTTTGGTGAATAAGTCCGCGAGTTGGTATTCTATGGGCACGAAATGCATCTCGATTGTACCGTATTCAACATGATGTTTCAAGAAATGGTATCTTATATCGATATGCTTGGTTTTTGAGTGTTGCACAGGATTGGCAGAGATAGCAATGGCACTTTTGGAATCACAAAAGATGGGTATTTTGAATAGGATGTGGCCGTAGTCTTTCAGCTGAGTCTTCATCCATAGAACCTGAGAACAACAGCTTGCAGCAGCAATGTATTCAGCTTATGCAGTGGATGTTGAGACACAATTTTGCTTCTTGGAGGTCCAACTGACTAGTTTACCACCTAGGAATTGACAACTCCCAGAGGTACTTTTTCTGTCGAGCATGCATCCTCCATAGTCTGAATCTGTATAAGCTTTAAGACTAAAATCGGAGTTCTGTGGATACCAGAGACCGAGATTTTTGGTCCCCTTTAGATATCTAAAGATTCTTTTCACAGCAACATAGTGTGATTTCTTTGGATTAGCTTGATAACGTGCACAAAGACATGTGGCATGCATAATGTCAGGTCTGCTTGCAGTTAAGTATAACAGAGATCCAATTATGCCTCTGTAGAGAGTGCATTCTACAGAGATGCCATCTAGATCTATGGATAACTTATTTCCAGTGGCCATTGGAGTTTTCATTGCAGAGGTATCAGAGAGGCTATACTAGAAAAGAATGTCAGAGACATATTTGGCCTAATTTATAAAAATTCCCTCTGATGTTTGTTTGACTTGGAGTCCAAGGAAGAATGTTAGTTCTCCCATCATACTCATTTCAAACTCACTCTGCATGAGTTTTTCAAAACTTTTGCACTCTTCTGTGTTAGAAGACCCAAATGTTATGTCGTCCACATAGATTTGTACAAGCATTATTTCACTGTTTTTACGTTTATAGAATAAGGTAATATCTGTTGTACCTCTGTCGTAGCCATTGACTAGAAGAAAGGTAGAAAGTCGTTCGTACCATGCTCTTGGAGCCTATTTCAGTCCGTACAGAGCCTTGGGAACTTTGAACTTTCAAACCCTGGTGGCTGATTTACGTAAACCTCTTCTTGGATTTCACCGTTGAGAAAAGCTGATTTTACGTCCATCTGATAGACTTTAAAACCTATGTGGGCTGCGAAGGCTAAGAATATTCTTATTGCTTCGAGCCGTGCGACAGGAGCAAAAGTCTCATCGTAATCTATGCCTTCTTCTTGTCTATAACCCTTGGCCACCAATCGTGCTTTGTTTCTGATGACCACTCCATCTTCATCCTTCTTATTTCTGTAGACCCACTTAGTCCCAATGGCCTGTTTCTCTCGTGGTAGAGGTACTAAAGTCCATACTCTGTTACGCTCAAACTGCAGAAGTTCTTCTTGCATGTCGTCTGGTTTTTACTGAGTCAGAAGGTTCTCCAATTATTTGACTTGGAGGATGGCTTTTTGTCCACTGAGTGGTGCGTGGAAGATGGTCATCAATGTCATCGAACCTTTCTTCAGAAGCTTCTTGTGGATCTTCTTCTTGTATAGCCTCTATCGTTCTTCTTACCTTGGTAGAATATTCTACCATTTGTGGATTGATTGGTATGAGTGGTGGTGGAGTTTGTTCCTCTGAGGACGTATAGTCTTGGTCCTCAATTTCCTCTGTAATTGGTTCTTCTGTGGATTGTGGAGTTTGTTTTTCAGCAGCTTCTGTGGTCGTTTTTCTTGATGTTTCATCTTCTGTATTTTCTTCTTCGGCATTTGCATCTGTAGTATTTATAGAAGAAGATGAAGCATTATTTGGACCAGTTAGAGTCATACCTGTAGGATTTTGTCCAACAGAGGATGGTTCTTCAGAAACTCTGATGGTTCCAACAGAAGGATTAATGTCATCGTGGAACATCTCTAAAAATAGAAGATTCAAGTCTTCTTTCGTTTGCGAGATGCCAGAGGTTTCTCTTTTAAGTTCGAGTTCTGAACTGATTTGCTCAGAAGTCATCTGGAATGAATCATCAAAAGAAACATTGATACTTTCTACGATTTTGCGAGATCTTGTAAGGTATACTCTGTAGGCTTTGGAAGTGGCAGAGTATCCAATGAATTTTCCTTCGTTAGCTTTTACTTCAAACTTTCCTCTGGAATCTCTGTCGTTTAAAACAAAGCATTTACATCCAAACACATGGAAAAACTTGATGTGTGGCCGCCTTTTGTTGATCAGTTCGTAAGGGGTCTTGATGTGTCTTTTCACAATGGTTGACCGATTCTGTGTGTAACAAGCGGTAGAAATTGCTTCTGCCCAAAAGTTCATCGGTAATCCGTATGCTGATAGCATAGTTCTTGCGGCCTCCACGAGCGTTCGATTCTTCGTTTCGACTACGCCATTCTGCTGTGGAGTGCGTGCGGCAGAGTAGTTCTGTGATATTCCTTCTGTAGAAAGATAGGCTTCAATAACAGAGTTTTTAAATTCTGTGCCATTGTCACTTCTTAACTTCTGTATTCTGCATTCATAAAGAACTTGGATTCTTTTCATTAGATTAATCAAGATGATTGGAACATCCGATTTCTTTCGAATAAATTCAACCCATGTGAAACGCGAGTACTCATCAATTAAGACAAGTATGTATTTCTTGCCACCTAAGCTCTGTATGGCAATGGGACCGCAGAGGTCGACATGAAGCATGTACAGAGGCCTAGTGCAAGACACATCTGTTTTGCCTCTGTGGGAAGCTCTTCTGAGTTTTCCCATTTCACAGGCAGAACATAAGTGATCTTTATTAAATTTAACATTAGGCAAACCTTTAACTAGTTCGAGTTTGACCAGTTTATCCAATGTGTGAAAGTTCAAGTGACAGAACCTGTTATGCCATAACCAGGCTTCTTTACTTTCGCAAGCTACAAGGCAAACTTTGTCCTTGGTTGTTGAACAAAAGTTCATTAGATACAGATCACCTTTTCTTTCGGATCGTAGAAGTTCCATTCCTGTGTCTTCACTTTGCAGAGAGCAGAAAGTTCTTTTGAACAAGACATCAAATCATGTATCACAGAGTTGACTTACACTGAGTAGGTTGTGTTTAAGGCCATTCACATATGCAACTTTGTATACAGAGACGTTTTCCTTCTGTATGACTCCATAGCCTTTGATGTGTCCCTTTTTGTTGTCTCCAAAAGTTACAGATCCACCATTGTGTGTTTCTTTGTACGTGGATAGTAAACTTCTGTTGCCAGTCATGTGCCTTGAGCATCCGGAGTCAAGATACCAAATTGGCACACACCGCTTCTGTAAGACAATCACAGAGACTTAGGTACCCATATCCATACGGGTCCAATATTGTTAGAATTTTTTAAGTTTGCCTTAGCATTCTTGAAATACATTTTATCTTTTGTAGAAAGATCAGATTGTTTCTCTCTGGGTTTTGACTTTGGAGTTTGAATTTTAGTGGAGAGTAAGCAATCTGGACTTGAGAAGTAATTTTTCAATTTGAACATGAGATCAAAACAATGACAGTATTTAATATGAGACGTGATTTGTTTGAACTTTTCATTGAATTCATTGAACTGAGCCACAGAGGCATTACATTCTTTCTTAACATTTGATTTCTTATTACAAGAAGATCTATGAATACTAGAATGTTGTTTGCAAAAATCTTGTTTAGGTCCTGCCTTCTGTGAGTCTCTTCTGTGGTGAACGTCTGTCTTCACTGTCACAGAGGAAAGATATTTGTTAGCTTCAGGCCTTAAAGGTTTTGAAAATTTTGAGCTTTTAGGATTTTCAGAGGCCTTTTTCAAATTATCAAGCTCTGTAGAGGTTTTGACCTGTATACACATTTTGAGAAAATCTGGACATATAGGTATCTCTGTGATTTTCTCTTTTGGAGAAATTGTTCTGTTAAGAACCTCAGAGGAGAATTTAACATCCTCTGTGTCACAGTGAATTATCCCTGATTTAGAATCAATCTCTGAGTCGTCAGAAGATGAATCGTCCTCATATACAGAGGTTGAGTCATCTCCTTCAACAGAGACTGGATTTTCTGAGCATGTATCGTACGGGTTTTCTTCTTCTGTAAAAAAACTTTCATAGATGGCAGAGGTTTCTGATGAGATCTCTTCAGCGAGCATTTGATCTATAGAAGATGTACAGAGATTTTCTAAAACATTTGATTTCAAAACTTCCAAAATTTCTTTTTCAATTGATCTTTTAAGATTTTCTTCTGAAAAGATGGGTTTAAACTCGGGAGCTTTTGCAGATAATTTCTTTTTGACATCTATCATACAGACAAAAGCGACCTGTGTTTGAGTCTCTGGTTTACCAAACTTAAAGATACCAATCTGATCTTGTGTTTTCATATATTTCTTTGGTTTGATTCCTCTATTGACAGAGATTGAAGATGATGAATCTGTGTTTTCAAACCACACATTGATCATCTTCGTATGTTTCCTCAAGTGAGGTTCTTCAGAGATTTTAACCCTTTTACTTACAGAGAGTAAGTTTGGAAAAATTGATTTTTTTTTCCTATCACAAACAGAGAAGACAGAGGTTTGAGTCTTTTGCCTTCAACACCTAGAGTAATATCATCGTACCTATACCTCGTCTTCTTATTTGTGAGTTTACTTTCTCATACACCTTCTGTGCATCTTTATAGTTTTTAAGTAAAACTTCTCTTCTGAGTAGATCTTGCCAAAGTACTTCTCTCTCTTTTTGAAAGTATTCTTTGAGAGCTCTTATGTCAGTTGTTTCACTCCTAGAAATTGAAAGCTCTTTTGTTTTGATTTTTAAAGCAGAGGTTAATTCAGAAATTTGCCTTTTTAAAGGATCTATATTATTTCTCCAATATTTTCTACTCTTTCCTTTTCTTCAAAAATTTTGGCTTTTTCTTGAGTGAGAAGCCTTACTTCTCTCTCCTTAAAAGTGAGTCCTTTTTGAATGCTTTCATTTATCTCTTTTTGTTCAATCAGTTCAATGTTAAGTTTAATTGAATCATTATCTACAAATTTAGTACAAGAGGTAGAGTTTGAAATGGATACCTCATTGTCAGTGTCGGAGTCGACTTCTGCCATGCCACAGAACAGGGCATTGGTGGTGAATTCATCATCAGAGGTAGAGTCTGACTCGAAGTCCTCCTTGTTTGCTTCAGAATGCCCTTTGTTCGCCATTAGGGATTTTTGCGAATAATATTCAGCCTTCTTTTTGTAAAAAGCTGAGTCCTTCTGTGGGCGATTTTGTCTACTTCTGCATTCTTTAGCGAAATGGCCTGGCTTGCCGCAGTTGAAACAACCTTGAGAAGTGTTTCCAGATCGATCGTCGGACTTTTGTTGATCTCCACCTTTCTCTGTTCGGCATTCGTTTGCGTAATGACCAGGCTTACCACATTTGTAGCATTCTTGTGTGTGGCCTACCTTGTCATCTGACCTCTGTCCGTCATTTTCTCTGTAGTTTCTGTCGTTCGACCTCTGTCGGTTACTTCTGTAGTCTGACCTCTGTTGGTCACTTGATTCTTCTCTTCTTCCATCATCTCTTCTATCTCTCTGGTTGTCTCTGCTATATCTGTCATTTCCAAAATTTCTTTGGTTACCTTTGAACTCTTTTGTCAATAGAGCCAATGATTTAGCTAATGACGCGAGAGTTATTTCTTCCTCTATCAGCTCGTCTTCTTCGCTATCAACCATTACCATTTTCTTCTTCTCCTTTTTCTTCTCATCTGTTGCTCTCTCATTTCTCGGTCTTTCTTTAGCCTCTGTCGATTTACTAATCAATGCTTATGGTGCAATGGTTAGTGTTTTAGCCTGTGCTATTTGAGGCTCTTGTGCAGCTAGTGTTCCATAGAGATCAGAGAGTGTCCATTAGTCTAGATCTTGGTTTGTTTGTAAAGACATAGATAATTGAAGCCACTCATCATTCAAGCTCTTTAGAAACATGACGTTATTTTCTTCCGAGGTTCTGTGAATGCCAGACTTTCTGCATTTGTTTATGAGAGAGTTGAACCTGCCGTACGTCGTTTGCAGAGATTCTGTTGCAGAGGCTCTGAATGCATGATATTCATTTATGTACTGTGCCCTTCGGTTCTTCTGTGTTTTAGCACCCCCTTCCAATTGTCTTTCTAATTCTTTCCAAAGATCATGCGCAGTTTCGCATGCATCTAAGGATTGAAAAAGTTCGTTGGGGATAGCCATTATCAAGATTCTTTTTGTTTTCTGTGCAACTTCATCTTCTGCCTTATCTTCATTTGACCATTCTTCTTTTGGCTTCGGTTTTTGATGTTCAGGGATTTCAGGAGATTCAGCAGTAGCTGGTACACGTGGTACTATTATCATGGGAACAGGAGGAAGGTTGTAAAGATATTGTACTAGATTTTTTTCAGTACCCTCAAATAAATGAACCATTCTTATTTTCCATTGAGGATACTCATCTCGTAGGAGAGTAGGAGGCTTGGTGAGTGAACCAGCAGTAAAGAAGCTGTTTGTATTTGTCATTGTTAAGGTTCTGAAAAGATAGTATGATTAAAGAGTATGAGTCTTATGATCTGGAAAGTTTTCTGGGTTTGAACAGTTTCCAGAGTACACTTTAATGGAGTTTTAACCAAGAAATGAGGAATAGGTTAAAAGAGGAATGATGTCTATCACCAATCTTGTAATAAAGAGGATCACTTGATATTGAAAATCAAGCTTTGCTCTGATACCAATTGTTGGTTCCCGGTTTGCTTATACAAGATTGTCAGATCTATTAGTTCGAGTTTATGTTTGATGCGGAAGCGTATTTGAAGAACTACTAGATATGTTTGATAGATTTAGAACACAATATAAATAAACAGTGAACAGGAAATAATATCTCAAAGTTTACTGAATATATATATATCAAGAACATATTTACGAACAGTGAGTAAGCAAAGCTTTAAAACAGATATGACTCTTAAAGTGTTTAAGCTGTGTGTTCTTGTGATGTTTTTCTCTCTTGTTTTTTTGTTTTTATATTTCTTGATTCTTGATTAGGAAGAACTCAACATGAGTCTTCCTTTTATACTACTCAAAGGGGACCATAATGCATGAGCTACTATTCAGAACGGACGATATGAATAGTTGGAATGATGGCATGAACAGTTGGATGTGCTGTATTGCATTTAATGCAGCAGACGTCTATTATGTACTAAGCCCTATTGAGTACACTCAGAGTTTGACACGTTGAAGTTGGACAGGGTACGTTGCCATGCAAGTTGATGAACAGGTCCAGGAACAGTAGCAAGATATTATAAATATCTTTGAAGTCTTTGTTGAAGACCGTAGAGGCTCTGTGAAGTGTCACAGAGGTTCTGCGGTTTGGTCCTTTGTAGAGCAGTCTTCACCGGATTCCGAGTCTTTGGTCTTCTTTGCGCGTATGACAGAGCTTCTGTAGGACGCCTCTTTAGCTTCTGTAGCTTCTGGACCTTGATCTCTCGGAAAGTTCGGCAGAGCCTCTGTAAGAGGCTTTCTTCACTTAGCCTATTTTTCACTACTTCTAAATACTTCTATGATTAGGAAGATTGAAGCTAACACCATGAATGGTGATTGTGAGATTCAGTGTATAAATCGTCTTTATTGACGACATATGTCATGACTAGCGATCATGAGATTTCAACATGCGAGTCGCTTTTACTGGCTACCGAGAATTTTAACCTGTGTTTGCCATGACCGACGATCATAAGATAAAAAAGGTGAGTCATCTCTTATGGACGACTACAAATCGTAACATGCGTTTGCCATGACTGGCGATCATAAGATTAAAATGTTAGTCGTCTCTTATCGACGACTATAAATCACAACCTGCGTTTGCCATGACTGGCGATCATAAGATTAAAATCTGAGTCGTCTTTTATTGACGATTATAAATCGTAATCTGCGTTTTAAGTAGCAGAGACTTTGTTTCACACGATATAAATCGTAAGACTTGCGATGTAAGTCTATAGACTCTTGTTTCTCACAATATGAATAGTAAGACCTGCGTTTTAAGTCATACGGACTTTTGTTTCTCACGATATAAATCGTAAGACCTGTATTTATATTATCTTGCGAGCCTGCAATGTAAAATAGGGGGTGGTCGTTGGTTTGACTAATGATCCTTTGATGCTTAAATCAACATTTATATGTTAGATCATAATAATTGAATGTGGAGAATATACTTAGAGTATATATATAGAGTTGTTGTACCATATTCCATCCAAGTGGGATGTCACAGTTACCGCAACTTGGAGTCGATAAGCGCCTTTTTTCTAGGAATTTTGAAATCAAAATATGGTATTTCCCATTTTGTGACGGGTGTTCCGAGCCCCCGGGCCCCTCGGATGATGCGATACATGCGATACATTGGCTGAGCATTTTTTTTACCAGTGTCCTCCAACTCCGCTTGGATCTTCGTCGTGTGGTCAAGACTTGAAGTCGACAAATAGAAAAACGAAGATCTACATAAGAGGAAACATTAGTAATACGATATTTATTTCTAAGGAAATCCTTAGTTGGGTCCCCCGAATGGCGCCAAACTGTTAATGCCAAAAATCGCACTAAACTGTCTTTATGCCGAAAATTGTATAAAAATACGATTTAAGGTTTGGTTTCGGACCTTATCAACTAAAGATTGTACCGTCGAAATAAACAAGAAAAACAACGAAGAAAATGTAGACGAAACAAGAGATTTTGGTGACGCGGAAAACCCCAAAACGGGGGAAAAACCGCGGTCGACTGTGTGAGAGCCGACGGTGCACTATGGTCGCCAATCAGTGGCGATAATCCTTGTGTTACAAGTGATTTGTGTACAACAAATTACAAATAAATGTAAATATAAACTTAGTCGTGTGCAAATGACGTGTGTCATGCGTAAATCGTGCGAAAAAGTATGCTTGTCGTGCGATTTGAACTGTCGTCGTCGGGTGGTTTGAACTGTCGTTGTGCGATACTTGCATTCGCATACTTTGCTGAGAGAGAAATGTAAAAATGCAGTTGTGTAGCTTGATGAATTCCTCCTGCTCGAAGATGGAGCAAGCCTTTATATAGGGTTCGCTGGTCATTAATGTGCCTTGATGACTCGCTTTTGTAATCGTAAGACCGTCTTAAGTTCGGGACGTCGGTCTTATGGAGCATACGACCGTCGCCGAAATATAAGACCATGTATATGACTATAAATGTCTTGTAAGACCTTATCTTAATATAAGAATGATCTTATAAAAATGTCGTAAGACTAGGCTGAAAATGTCGTAAGACCGGGTCGTAAGACCACTAGGTCGTAAGACCAAAATGACGATGTCGTAGAACTAGGTTGCACGACCAGGATGTCAAGACGATGCTGTCACAGGACCATAGCGATATAAGACTGTTGGTCCCGAAGGGCTATACAAGTTTGTAGAAGGGGGGGGGGGGGGGGGGGGGGGGGTTGAATACAATCACACAAATTTTACTTTTCTAAATTGTTTATTGATAAATCATTAACAATTTACAGCTTGTTGCGGAACAAGATTAAGCATAAACCTAAATCTAAACAAGTTCGAACACTAAGTTTCTTGCACTAAGAAAGATGACTTGTCCAGAGTTAGCAAGTGCTTCAAAAATGAAGCTGGAGTCCTTCTTATATACTGCATGCATTTAATGCATGGTAGTTTATACTTTACACGTGGCAGCAACTCATTGGTTGTATGTCATTGACCTTTGTAGAAAACCTTAGTAGCCACATGTTTGAACAGTGTAGTATCAGAGTGGTTGTACGATTTCAGACAATAAGGAGGTTATTTTCTGACATATCGTACGGAGTCGTGCAAGGGTGGTTAAGACAAAAGTACTTTGTACGGAGGACTTCATGATCAGCTTTCGTTGATTCAACGGTTTATCATTCTATATCAGCGAATGATAAAGTTCAGCGATAGCTGAAGTCTTGTACTTGATACTTCACGTTGAGTGGACAAATCTGAGTCTTCGCTGATCCGCATCAGTTCATTAGGAGACTTGTCGCTGGTTCTTGAGCTTGATCTTCGACTTCAGCGTAGAACCTATGTTGACGTGAAACTTTTCTTCAGGGATCATAAGTAAACAACTAACTTATCAGCGATCACCATAAGGACTGAACAGGCTCAGAGTATTATGGTGAACAGTGTTCGCTGAATGTTTAATCTAAAGAGCGAGAGTTCCTATCAGCGGTACTGTAAGGTCTTAGTACTTATCAGCGATAGTGAAACTCTGATACATATTGTTTACTTACAATTTTCACTAAGTATTTAAGAGAGGGTAATTATCAAATCACTAAGGGTTTGGATCAACTTTCCACCCTAATATCTTACCTGAGTAATTATCAAATCACTGAGGGTAATTACCCTCGACCGACTTGGGAAATTCCCTAATATCTTCAAAAGTCATACCCCGACCGACAAGGGTAATACCCATTATTGCCATATCCCCGACATACGATAGTTGATTATTAAAAGACATCTTGCGTCAATAAGCATTCAAGATAGTGTCTTTACGTCTCGTGATAACACGTCACGTGTCGCATGTTACACGTCGCACGTCACACATCGCCAGTCTCACCTTACTAGTCTTATGTTACTAGTCTTACGTCTTACGTTACTAGTCTTATGTTACTAGTATTACGTCGATAGTCTCCTGTCATCAGTCTTATATCGCTCTGGTCCGGCGACATCATCGTCCTAACATCCTGGTCCTGCAACCTAGTCCTATGACACCATCATCTTGGTCTTACGACCTAGTGGTCTTACGACCTGGTCTTACGACATTTTTTATCCTAGTCTTACGACATTTTCATAAGATCATTTTTATATTAAGATAAGGTCTAACAAGACATTTACAGTCATATACATGGTCTTATATTTCGGCGACGGTCGTATGCTCCATAAGACCGACGTCCAGAACTTAAGACGGTCTTATGATTACACTAACCATTAATGATCAACAGTCGTTTCTTTTGTTCATAAATGCAGGTCTACAAGCAATTATGGTGCAATGGTCAGTAACGGACGAGCTCTTAATAACATTAAAGACTCGACAGCGGTTACAAAACCAAATCATCAAAGCGCATTTAATGCCCGCGGCGGTTACAATACCAACCATTAAAGCGCAGTTAATGCCAACGAAAGCTATATAAAGGCTACTCTACCTTCGATCAAGAGGGTAGTTCATCAAGCTACACAACTGCATTTTTACATATCTCTCTCGATACAGTAAAGTATGCGAACGCACTTCGCTAACGCAAGTATCACACGACAACAGTTCGAAGCGCCCGACGACGGCAGTTCAAACCGCACGACAAGCATACGTTTTCGCACGATATACGCACGACACACGTCATTTGCACACGACTAAGTTTATATTTACATTTACTTGTAATCTGTTGTACACAAATCACCTGTAACACAAGGAATTTCGCCCCTGTTTGGCGATCATAGTGCACCGTCGGCTCTAACACAGTCGACCGCGGTTTTCCCCCGTTTTGGGGTTTTCCGCGTCACCAAAATCTCTTGTTTCGTCTACATTTTCTTCGTTATTTTTCTTGTGTATTTGGACGGTACAATCTTTAGTTGATAAGGTCCGAAACCAAACCTTAAATCGTATTTTTATACAATTTTCGGCATAAAGACAGTTTAGTGCGATTTTTGGCATTAACAGTTTGGCGCCATCCGTAGGACCCAACTAAGGATTTCCTTAGAAATAAACATCGTACTACTGACATTGACTCTTATGTAGATCTTCGTTTTCTAATTGTCGACATCAAGTCTTGACCACACGACGAAGATCCAAGCGGAGTTGGAAGACATTGATAAAAAAATGCTCAGTCAATGTATTGCATCATCCGAGGGGCTCGGAACACCCGTCACAAAATGAGAAATACCATATTTTGATTTCAAAAGTACTTGGAAAAAGGCGCTTATCGACTCCAAGTTGCGGTAACTGTGACATCCCACTTTGATGGAATATGGTACAAAAACTCCATATATACTCTAAGTATATTCTCCTCGTTCAATTATTATGATCTAACATGTAAATGTTGATTTAAGCATCAAAGGATCATTGGTCAAACCAACGACCACCCCCGATTTTACATTGCAGGCTCGCAAGATCATATAAATACAGGTCTTACGATTTACATCGTGAGAAACAAAAGTCCCTATGACTTACATCGCAGGTCTTACGATTTATATCGTGAGAAACGAAGTCTCTACGACTTAAAACACATATTGCAATTTAGAATTGTCAATAAAAGACGACTTACATTTTAAATCTTATGATCGCTAGCCATGGATGCCTAAGTCGCATATCTTCTTTAGTATTTTTATACGATATACCTCACAGTTGATATTCACAAAGTGTAATGCACAATTTCAAAGGAAATGTAAGTTTCATTCATTGAGTGTTCGATCAGATACATTCAAGTGATTCGACCACCAATGGTCGAATAGTAAAAGCAAAATTAAGAATGAAATTTCATAAGACTGGGGAGGAGCGTCAGCCGTATCGGCTTGGGACGCTAGATAATAGGTCTCTAACGACCATATCGGCTGTGAACGACATATCATAAGTCTCTAACGACCATATCGGCTGTGAACACCAGATCACAAGTCTATGATGACCGTATCGGTTCGGAACGCCAGAAAATAAGTCTCTAACGACTGTATCGCTAGATTCTCTTAAATTTTATCTTGGTTTGATCATCTTATGATCGACAACAAGCTTTGTTTCGGCCCAATCGTCTTACGATTGTCTCCCGACCCATACGTCTCATTTTGATAAAGATCGTCTTACGATCATCGTCGGTTCCTTACATCTTAAGATCGTCGTTAATTTTTCATCCTTCACGTTAGCGGATGAATACCACAAGTATCTTGCGCATTAAAGATCATCTTTCGATCGTCGCAACTTAATTAACACTATCGACTGGTCTCGCGATTTTAGCTGACCAAGTCGGTTGTCTTCTAATGATCCTGTTAGCAGAAATGACACGACTCGTCATTTTACTTTGGTGCGAGATCAGAAATTCAAATGGCTTTGAAATTCAGATCTCGGGGGGCTAACTGTTTGGGTAAAGAAATCACACCCTCGACCGACTTGGAAAATTCCCTCGACATGACCCATAGACCTTGATTACCCTAATATCTACAAAAGTCATACCCCTGACCGACAAGGGTAATACCCATTATTGGCATATCCCCGACATACGATAGTTGGTTATTAAAAGACATCTTGCGTCAATAATCATTCAAGATGGTGTATTTACGTCTCGCGAGTCTCACGTTACTAGTCTTATGTTACTAGTCTTACGTCTTACGTTACTAGTCTTATGTTACTTGTATTACGTCACTAGTCTTATGTCGCCAGTTACGACTCTTCGGTCTTACGTCGATAGTCTGCTGTCATCAGTCTTATATCGCTCTGGTCCTGCGACAACATCGTCCTGACATCCTGGTCCTGCAACATAGTCCTACGACATCATCATCTAGGTCTTCCGACCTAGTGGTCTTACGACCTGGTTTTACGACATTTTTCATCCTAGTCTTACGACATTTTCATAAGACCTTTCTTATATTAAGATAAGGTCTTACAAGACATTTACAGTCATATACATGGTCTTATATTTCGGCGACGGTCGTATGCTCCATAAGACCGACGTCCAGAACTTAAGACGGTCTTACGATTACACTAACCATTAAAGATCAACAGCCGTTTCTTTTTTTCATAAATGCAGGTCTACAAGCAATTATGGTGCAACGGTCAGTAACAGACGAGCTCTTAGTAACATTATAGACTCGACAGCGGTTACAAAACCAAATCATCAAAGCGTATTTAATGCCCGCGGCGGTTACAATACCAACCATTAAAGCGCAGTTAATGCCAACGAAAGCTATATAAAGGCTACCCTACCTTCAATCAAGAGGGGAGTTCATCAAGCTACACAACTGCATTTTTACATTTCTCTCTCAGTACAGCAAAGTATGCGAACGCACTTCGCTAACGCAAGTATCGCACGACGACAGTTCGAACCACCCGACGACGGCAGTTCAAACCGCACGACAAGCATACTTTTTCGCACGATTTACGCACGACACACGTCATTTGCACATGACTAAGTTTATATTTACATTTACTTGTAATCTATTGTACACAAATCACCTGTAACACAATGAATTTCTCCCCTGTTTGGCGATCATAGTGCACCGTCGGGTCTAACACAGTCGACCGCGGTTTTTCCCCCGTTTTGGGGTTTTCCGCGTCACCAAAATCTTTTGTTTCGTCTACATTTTCTTCGTTATTTTTCTTGTGTATTTGGACGGTACAATCTTTAGTTGATAAGATCCGAAACCAAACCTAAATCGTATTTTTATACAATTTTCGGCATAAAGACAGTTTAGTGCGATTTTTGGCATTAACAGTTTGGCGCCATCCGTGGGACCCAACTAAGGATTTCCTTAGAAATAAACATCGTACTACTGACATTTCCTCTTATGTAGATCTTCGTTTTCTAATTGTCGACTTCAAGTCTTGACCACACGACGAAGATCCAAGCGGAGTTGGAAGACATTGATAAAAAAAATGCTCAGTGAATGTATCACATCATCCGAGGGGCTCGGGGGCTCGGAACACCCGTCACAAAATGAGAAATACCATATTTTGATTTCAAAAGTACATGGAAAAAGGCACTTATCGACTCCAAGTTGCGGTAACTGTGACATCCCACTTTGATGGAATATGGTACAACAACTCTATATATACTCTAAGAATATTCTCCTCGTTCAATTATTATGATCTATCATGTAAATGTTGATTTAAGCATCAAAGGATCATTGGTCAAACCAACGACCACCCTCGATTTTACATTGCAGGCTCGCAAGATCATATAAATACAGGTCTTACGATTTACATCGTGAGAAACAAAAGTCCATATGACTTACATCGCAGGTCTTACGATTTATATCGTGAGAAACGAAGTCTCTACGACATAAAACACATATTGCAATTTATAATCGTCAATAAAAGACGACTTACATTTTAAATCTTATGATCGCTAGCCATGGATGCCTAAGTCGCATATCTTCTGTAGTATTTTTATACGATATACCTCACAGTTGATATTCACAAAGTGTAATGCACAAGTTCAAAGGAAATATATGTTTCATTCATTGAGTGTTCGATCAGATACATTAAAGTGATTCGACCACCAATGGTCGAATAGTAAAAGCAAAAATAAGAATGAAATTTTATAAGACTGGGGAGGAGCGTCAGCCGTATCGGCTTGGGACGCTAGATCATAGGTCTCTAAGGATCGTATCGGCTCGGAAAGCCAGATCATAGGTCTCTAACGACCATATCGGCTATGAACGCCATATCATAAGTCTCTATCGACCATATCGGCTGTGAACACCAGATCACAAGTCTATGACGACTGTATCGGTTCGGAACGCCAGAACATAAGTCTCTAACGACTGTATCGCTAGATTCTCTTAAATTTTATCTTGGTTTGATCATCTTATGATCGACAACAAGCTTTGTTTCGGCCCAATCGTCTTACGATTGTCTCCCGACCCATACGTCTCATTTTGATAAAGATCGTCTTACGATCATCGTCGGTTCCTTACATCTTAAGATCGTCGTTAATTTTTCATCCTTCACGTTAGCGGATGAATACCACAAGTATCTTGCGCATTAAAGATCATCTTTCGATCGTCGCAACTTAATTAACACTATCGACTGGTCTCGCGATTTTAGCTGACCAAGTCGGTTGTCTTCTAATGATCTAGTTAGCAGAAATGACATGACTCGTCATTTTACTTTGGTGCGAGATCAGAAATTCAAATGGATTTGAAATTCAGATCTCGGGGGGCTAACTGTTTGGGTAAAAAAATCACACCCTCGACCGACTTGGAAAATTCCCTCGACATGACCCATAGACCTTGATTACCCTAATATCTACAAAAGTCATACCCCTGACCGACAAGGGTAATACCCATTATTGGCATATCCCCAACATACGATAGTTGGTTATTAAAAGACATCTTGCGTCAATAATCATTCAAGATGGTGTATTTACGTCTCGCGAGTCTCACGTTACTAGTCTTATGTTACTAGTCTTACGTCTTACGTTACTAGTCTTATGTTACTAGTATTACGTTACTAGTCTAACGTCGCCAGTAACGTGTCGCCAGTTATGACTCATCGGTCTTACATCGATAGTCTGCTGTCATCAGTCTTATATCGCTATGGTCCTGCGACAGCATCGTCCTGACATCCTGGTCCTGCAACCTAGTCCTACGACATCATCATCTAGGTCTTCCGACCTAGTGGTCTTACGACCTGGTTTTACGACATTTTTTATCCTAGTCTTACGACATTTTCATAAGACCATTCTTATATTAAGATAAGGTCTTACAAGACATTTAAGTCATATACATGGTCTTATATTTCGGCGATGGTCGTATGCTCCATAAGACCGACGTCCAGAACTTAAGACGGTCTTACGATTACACTAACCATTAAAGATCAACAGCCGTTTCTTTTGTTCATAAATGCAAGTCTACAAGAAATTATGGTGCAACGGTCAGTAACAGACGAGCTCTTAATAACATTATAGACTCGACAGCGGTTACAAAACCAAATCATCAAAGCGTATTTAATGCCCGCGGCGGTTATAATACCAACCATTAAAGCGCAGTTAACGCCAACGAAAGCTATATAAAGGCTACCCTACCTTCAATCAAGAGGGGAGTTCATCAAGCTACACAACTGCATTTTTACATTTCTCTCTCGGTACAGCAAAGTATGCGAATGCACTTCGCTAACGCAAGTATCGCACGACGACAGTTCGAACCACCCGACGACGGCAGTTCAAACCGCACGACAAACATACTTTTTCGCACGATTTACGCACGACACACGTCATTTGCACATGACTAAGTTTATATTTACATTTACTTGTAATCTGTTGTACACAAATCACCTGTAACACAATGAATTTCTCCCCTGTTTGGCGATCATAGTGCACCGTCGGGTCTAACACAGTCGACCGCGGTTTTTCCCCCGTTTTGGGGTTTTCCGCGTCACCAAAATCTTTTGTTTCGTCTACATTTTCTTCGTTATTTTTCTTGTTTATTTCGACGGTACAATCTTTAGTTGATAAGGTCCGAAACCAAACCTTAAATCGTATTTTTATACAATTTTCGGCATAAAGACAGTTTAGTGAGATTTTTGGCATTAACACCTGTCAGTTCAGGTTTTCTCAAGACAGACTTGAGAGGAAAGTTAGTCACGACAGTGATATGATGAGACTCGAAGTAGTGTCGTAACTTTTTGGCAACTGTGAGTAGCGATAATAGTAATTTTTTCATAGACGTGTATCGTGTCTCTGCGTCTAGCAAGGATTTACTAACGTAGTAAATCGGTTGTCATCTTCCCTAGGTAAGATGGCGCTCACAGAGTGAGGACTTACGGCGAGATACAACTGTAAGACTTCATTGTCCTTCTGTTTCGATAATAGGGGCGGAGCTGCCAGGTATTCTTTTAGCTTCTGCAATGCCTGTTCATGATAGTCTGTCCAGTCGAAACCCCTATTTTTTCTTAGGACGTTGTAGAACATATGGCATTTGTCGGATGATTGGGATATAAACCGATTGAGTGTGGCTACTCGACCTGTAAGTCGTTGGACTTCTTTGAAGTTTCTACGCGATTTGATACTGACCAGAGCTTTGATTTGATCAGGATTAGCCTCCATCCCACGTCGAGTGAGAATATATCCCATAAACATCTCGGCATTGACTCTGAAGGAGCATTTCATAGGATTTAACTTCATTTGATATTCCCGCAGGATTTCGAAAGATTTCTTCAGATGGTCGACATGATCGGTCGCTTGTTTGAACTTGACGAGCATGTCGTCGATGTAAACATCCATCGTGTCGCCAAGGTTTTTCTTGAACATCTTGTTGACCAATCTTTGGTATGTCGATCATGTGTTTTTCAGGCCAAAAGGCATGACCTTGTAACAGTAGATGCCTTTATCCATCATGAAGGCGGTTTTCTCCTCGTCGCCGGCATGTATCAGGATCTGGTTATATCCTGAGTAAGCATTCATGAATGTTAGGGGTTCATGTCCTGCAGTTGCGTCGACCATAGCGTCGATATGGGGTAGTGGGGATAGATCTATAGGACATGATTTGTTGAGATATGTGAAATCGATGGACACTCTCCACTTCCCATTCTTCTTCTGTACGACCACGACGTTGGCTAACCAGTCGGGGTATTTCACCTCTCTGATCTTTCTGGTCTTGAGCAAGTTGTCGACTTCATCGTTGATTACCTTGTTTCGCTTAGGAGCGAATTTGCGACGTTTTTTCTTTACAGGTTTGAAAGATGGATTATGCTTAACTTGTGAGAGATGACGTCGGGACTTATGCCGACCATGTCTTCGTGCGTCTAAGAGAAACAGTCAGCGTGTTCCTGTAAAAAGGAAATTAGCTTTTCTCTTATGATGGGATATTGCAATGCCCCTACAAGGACGACTCGATCAAGCATGTACTGGTCTAAGACGACTTCTTCTAGCCGATAGTCATCAGTAGACTCAGGGACAACCTGGATTTGTAATTGCTAGATGTCTTTCGTCTGAGGCTTCAAAGTTGCCTTGTAGCAATCATGTGCGGCCTTTTGTTCACTTTTGATTTCCTGTATCCCCCAAGGTGTCGGGACTTTGAACGTCTGGTGATACATCGAGGGGACTGCCTTAATGTGGTGGATACATGGTCGACCGAGAATGATGTTGTAAGTTGACGAACAGTCGATAACATTAAACTTCGTCTAATTGTTGACCCCTTTAGCATATACGGGGAGGATGATCTCTCCGAATGTGTTGGTTGAATCTCCGTTGAATCCTACCAAAGTTGTCGAGCGACAAGTGATCTCTGACTTATCGATGCCCATTGCTTTGATAGTGCTCAGAAAAATGATGTTAGCCGAACTTCCTCCGTCGACCAAAATTCTTTTGGTTGAGCTGCCCACAGTAAGCTGGATGATTAATCCGTCGTGGTGTTTCTGCCAGCTGTCTTGAAGGTCGTCTTTATTGAACATGATGGGCATTGCCTTAAGTTCCAATTCTTGCTTTGGTCGGGACGACCGAGGGATTGGATATTCGTCTGATACTTGGTTGGCGTGCCGATTGGCTGCCAAATTAGTTAGGCCACATACATCTGATCCTCCTGTCATGCAATTGATGACTTCTGCATGGACAGGGGATGTTGGTCGCGTGTTGTCAACATGTGCTGATTCTTTGTCGATCAAACCTTGGAGGTGACCCTTGGGAACGAGCCAAGCCATCTCCTTTTGTAATGCCAGACAGTTGTCCGTCGTATGACCGTGGTCGCTATGAAAGTCGCACCATTTGGTCTTATCTTTATTGGCATCATCTTTATCACTCTTTTTGGGCCATCGGATGGTCAACTGAACGTTCCTGAGACCTTCAACCAAGTCTTTTGAGGTTCCTTTGAATCCGTAAGAAGTAATCATAGGATATTGAGGGAACTTTTGCGTAGGATCGTTCTTTTTGTTTTCGAATCGGACGTTCGATATCTGGCAGGGGGCTCTATCTTAACATTCGTCTTGGACTTGAAATCAGGTTTCTTTACTCCAAGCGACTTCTTGTCGGTCGAATACTTACGACGGAAAGCTATGTTGTCTTCTACCCTCATGTATACCAATGTCCTAGCTCGTAGGTCTTCAAAATTTTCTGGCGGGTATTTAGTAAGACCGACGTATAAACCTGAACTGTCGTCATCGATACCTCGCTTGTAGGCCTCGATTTTGGTTTTAACGTCGTAGTTTCGGATGCTAATCATTTCTGCATTGAAACGATTGAAATAACTACAGATGGATTCCCTAGTCTTTTGGACGATGTAGTACAAGTCGCTGCTCTGCTTCTCCATTTTGGTTTTAACGTCGTAGTTTCGGATGCTAATCATTTCTTGGGTTTGAGGTTGATCACCCATTGGAGAGCAACACCTGTAAGGGTCGTACCAAAACTCTTGCACATGCAGACTTATTGGCATTGATGTAGGATCGACGCGGTCCACATCAATTGCTTGTACTGGGCGATGTGCTCTGTTGGGTCAGTTATTCCTGAATATTTGGGTGTAAAAGTAGGAATACTGTATTTCTTCAGGACGTCGACGTTTGCGATTTCTTCGACGAAAGGTGATGCTTGGAATCCCGAGCGGGGCGCGACGTCGACAGGGACAGCAGCACCAGGCAATTTCGAGAGTAAAGATAACATCTTTTTATTTTGATCCTCCAAAAGTCTCAAGCGTCAGGCGATTGGGTCGTCCGAAGCAGTCGGAGGAATAACCCCCAAATCCTGTGACGTCATGTTGATTGTCGTATGAAGACCGTTTCCGTACGACGATTCGTTAGCTTCTCCGTTGAGGGGAAAATTCATGGGAATTGTCATTGTCGGTTACGGGACCGTCGGGATGTGATAAGGCACGACTCTGTTGTGCAACGGGGGTGGCCTTAAATGCTACGGAGGAAATTGTCCTGAGGGGGATTGTTGACAAATGTCCCTTGACCCGCTTGGAATGGTGGTCTTATGAATGGCGCACCAAAAGAAAGTCGGGGACCGTTCTGAGGTCCGAAGGAGTTGCCTATCGCTAGATTCCTCAGGGAAGACATTTATGCGGCTGCCTTTTGATTCTGTTCGTTTAAGGGTTGGATCTGGCTCCGGGCAGCATTCAACTCAATGTGTAGCTGAGTGATTAGATCTTGATGAGCTGCCATTTTCCTGGAAACAACAAACTTCACAAGATTGTTAGTACGACGAATGCTTGGCTTGAGATTTTCTCTAGATGAAGTCTCACGGATGGCGCCAAACTGTTAATGCCAAAAATCACCCAAAGGATAACTTAAGGTTGATGTGGAGCTTTAACAACTAAAGAAAGGGATCTCAAGACAAACAATACAATCGTCGACAGAAAGTAAATAAGACACAGGAAATTTGGTGACGCGGAAAACCCCGTAGAAGGTAAAAAACCACGGCCGACTTACAGAAGTCAACGGTGCACTATGATCGCCAATCAGGGGAGATATCCTTTTGTTAACAAGTGTTACAGGTACAATAGATTACAATAAGAATAAAAATAAACTTAATCATAGACTAGTGTCGTGCGTCGTGCGAAACAATGCGGTAATCTTGCGTGAATAGTATTGCTCTGATATTTTGATGATTTCTGTTGTGTTCACGGAGAAGTGATCAATGCATAGATGATCCTTTTTGAAGTTGTGTTGCATAAGCCTTTTTATAGCTTTTGGGTAGCGTTGAATGTGTCTTGATGATTGTCGTAACCGCTGTTTTGTCTTTAAATATCATTAATGGCTCGTCCATTACGACCGTTGGGCAATGACTGCACTTGGACCTGCATTAATGAAACTAGAAAAAATGGTTGTTGACTGTTAACGGCTAGTATGGTCATACGACCATCTTAAGTCGCGTTTGTCGATCGTAGATGTCGTATGACCATCGTCGAAATGTACGACAGAGAAGCAGTCGTAAGTAACCTGCAGGACCTTATCTTAATACTAGAATGGTCTTACATAAATGTCATGTTTATTTTCTTCGTCGGTCATGAGGTTTGGATTTTTACCCAAACAACCAGGTACATCTTCAATTCTAGAGCTCGTTGATCGGGTTTCAGCAGATTTATCTTCTTCGACTTGTGTTCGATTCCCATCTGAAAATCAGTGATGTAAGACATGGTGATTGTGATTTTCAAGAATCGTTTTACTGCTTCAAGTGCCTTTGTGATATGGAGTCAGATCGTTCGGGTTCGGAGGTCTTTGATGATAGCGTGGAAGTCGTTCAGTCGGAGATTCTTGAAGTCGGCTTCGGAGAACATCCATTCTTTCCCATCTTCTCTTTTGACGATAAAGACTGGGTACCAGATCTTCAGAATGCGGCCTGACCTGATGTTGGTGACTTCAGTTATCTTATGCTTTGTTCGGACCTGACTTACCGGTTGACACCTTTTCATGACATTTAGGTATGTTTTCTTGTATGTGTTAATGCCAAAAATCGTCTAGAAGGATAACTTAAGGTTGATTGTGGAGCTTAACAACTAAAGAATGGAAATCGTTCGACAAACAGTACGACAAAGACAAAAAATGTAAATGAGACAGAAATATTTTGGTGACGCGGGAAAAACCTCAACGAGGAAAAAACCCGCAGACGACTATGGACGTCGTCGCTGCACTATGGTCGCCAATCAGGGGCGATATCCTTGTGTATCAGGTGTCGAGAGTACAATGATTACAATACAAATGAAAGAAAGGACTTTAAATGTAAAGTAAACAAGTGTATCGAGTGTAAATGTAAATATGTCGTGTGTAGAAACTAAGTGTCGGGAGTCCTATGTTCGAGAGAATTCTTGCTTCAAAAGTGTTTGCGTATACTGTAGTTGATTCAGGGATTCAGAGGTGCGCGAAATGATGTTGACCCTTCATATTTATAGCCTTCGAATATCTTGAATGATTCCTTAAAAGCTTCAGGTAACGGTCGTAACTGTCGCTGAGGTTAATGCTCATAATGATCTTTGTCGGTTATAGCAGTTGGTCATTAATGACATTGATCCTGCATTAAACAGTGAAAACGTAACAGTAATGTCGTACGTTAGTCGGTCGAGGTCGTAAGGTTCCTTAAGACGGTCGAGTGTCGTGAGTACATTTTCGATTTAAACTTTGGTCAAACGATAAAGTGTTTATGATTTTACCTTACAATGGAAAATGTAACAAATGTTTTCCCTTTTTTGGTCGTGGTCGAGACTGGAGAAATTTTACCCAGACAGTTTGCCCCCAAAATTTAAAAATAGTGTGTTAAATTCAAATTTCAAATTTTGAAATTTTTGTCAGTCGGACGTCTAGGGTCATGACACGTGTCGAAAGTCGTTGGTTTGGGAACTTAATCAATCCAATTCCAACTGGATGGGAAGTTGAAAAGGGGATAAGATCGTGACGTCATGCTGACGTACGATCATGCTTAACAGTTGTCAACGCCAGGTGTCGACGATCCGTGTGTGCATACGAAAAGGCGAAGGCATGTGTCGATCATCCAGTGTGTTAGGTCTAAATATGTCTTCAAGATTTAATATTATTGTCGAAGTCAAAGTCAATGTATTAAGTCTTGTGAGAAAGTCAAAGTTGCTTATTAGCCTTATTTAGTCATTTGGTATAAATAGATTTTGTTTAGTCTAATCTTGTAACAATTGAGAGAACAATTAGGGCATAACTCATATCTTGTAAACACAGAGAGCCGACATAATAAGAATACACTTTCTCTCTCTACTCTCTCTCTAGATCTTGTGTGAATTTCATGTTGCTTGATTGATTTGGGATTAACAATTGGTATCAGAGCAAGTTAATGAAGATCTGCTGAAGAATCTAAACGATTTGAGATCAACATTTTTAGGTTTTTTAGAGAAATCGATTGATTTTCTTGATTTTTTCAAGAAAATCTCTTTTTCTCAAATTCTTACATTTTTTGAGTTTGATTCGTCTGGATATCGAGTTTTTGGTGTTAGAAATCACATTTGGAGCAATTTCTATTCAAGAATCGAGGGCTAATTTCAGAGATTTAAGGGTCAATTTGAAGATTTTTGGGGTTTTTGTTCAGTTCGATCGTTTCTGCCTGTTCGATCATTCAGACATCGATTAAGTGGTTTTCAGTGAAATTTGTTTACATAATCCTGTTAGAAATTGTTTTTCTAACATCCCTGCAAAATTTGATTGCTTAATTCGAAGTTTTGATTGAGATTTGATGAAATTTTTGAGTATGATCTGAACTTTACGCCAGATCCAAAGTTTGCGCCAGTTTATCTTCGTTTTTGAGAATTCTGCCAAGTCTACTTTGCGCCACCAACGGGTAGCGCAAACTCTACTTTGCGCCATCAACGTGTTGCGAGAACCTCACTTTGCGCCATTGTCTCTTAGCGCAAACCCCACTTTGCGCCAGCCTCTACTTTGTGCCACCCTCTTCTAGCGCAAACCTCACTTTGCGCCACCCTCGTCTCGCCCAAACCTCACTTTGCGCCACTTGCGAGGAGTTAAAAAAAAGTTTTATATAATTTTTTCTACTGAAATTATACTGAAATTTTTTTCTATAGTGTATTTCATACACTTTAAGAATTTTTCAAGAAAAAGTTTTATATTATTTTTATTCTGTTTGTTCATTTTCCGCAGATTCAGTAGATTTTTCATTATAAAGATCTTTTAATCGTCAAGCGAACATGAACCGACTTCCAGTGCTGATCAAAGAATCTGATTTTGAACGATGGAGTGTTTCATTCATCGACTTTATTGCGAGTAGAGAAAATGGAGAGAATTTGATAAAATCATTCTCCGAAGGTCCAATGTGCAGAAATAAAAATGAGAATGATTTTACAGAAGAGGAGATTAAAAGATTGAAAGCCGACATGGAAGCTTCGTCCTATTTGATCCTTGCACTTCCAAATCACATCGACAAAAGTATTGATTGCTTCAAACGCAACCCAGTGCTTATGTGGAACGAATTATCTAAGAGAATACATGGATCTGAAGTTGCATTTTCAAAGAGAAAGGAAGAAGGAAAGAAAGTTAAGAAAGAGGATACGGAAGAGAACATGTCTGAAGCTGAAAATGAAGATCTTATGGAAAAGGTTATTAAGCTCACAAAGAAGCTATCAGACATGGAAAATTTGCTAAAAGAAGAAAGAGAAAAGTTCTAAAAAGAATGAAGCAGTCGTTCAGATGACAAAAAGTGCTATGCGAAGCAGACTCTTTCTCTTTCTCAGAAAGTTTCTGAACTAGAAAAGACTTCAAATTCTGAGAAGAAAGAAAATGAAGAAAAGAAAGCTCTTGAACTCCGATGCATAAAACTTTCTAAGAAAAATTCAGACTTTGAGAAGGTTTTATTTCTTGAAAAGGAAAAATTGGAGAAAGAAAGGGTTGAGTATAAAAATACAAGGAAAGTCTTTGAAGCAAAGAACGTGAAATTGTCAAAGCAAATTTCTGAGCTTCAAAAGGAATTAGATGAAGAAAGACAAGAGCTAGAAAAGAGAAAGAAAGCTGACTTTCAAGCTAGTAGCGTTAAAGATGAATTTTCTGTTGAACGGAAGATATTTCAGTAAGAAATAAGTAAGTTGACAAAGAATTTGGTTGTGTTATCAACTGATATCATGTTAGAGAAGAGGGTTAAGTGTGATATTCTGAAGAAGCTTGATTTTGTGACCAAGGAACGGAATGACTTAGCTGACAAAGTGAAGTCAGTTAACAAATCCAAAAGCTATTCAGAAAGTCCGATTCGACCTTCTAACCACTTCTATGATCACTCAGTGGATAATTCTTTCAAGTTTCAATATGCTGATCTTCCTTCCTATAAGAAAGTCAACATGCAATGGAGAGTCAAAGGTACGACTCCTGAAAAAGATGTACCAAAAGCATATGTTCCCAACAAGAACACTAACCTGAAAGGTAAATCTTTTGCTAAACCTGATTCATTATTTTCCGCAAATTCTTTAATCAGGTTAGCACAAAAGAAAATTTATTGTTCTTGTTGTGGAACTAATGAATTTGTTAAAAATAATAATGCTCAATTTTGGTTTGGCACTTATCATTTTCCTTCTTATAGAGCTCCGCTTAACAAGTCAGGACCCAAGACTCGTTGGGTACCAAAATATACTTAATCTGTTTTTGCAGATTTAGAAGCAAAGCGTTGAACTCTCGGAAGAAGATTTATATGTGCTTCATAGTTGGTTTCTGAATACATCAGTTCAAAACCTGTGCTTCAACGACAATGGCTTCTGGACAAATCAGTTCAGGACCCGTACTTCAATGGCTAAGACTTCTAAACAAATCAGTTTAGAACTCGTACTTATCAGGTTAAATCTTTTACCGCATGATCATACTTCTCAGGTGATATCCTTAACTGTCACATCTTTCTATTTCAAGGAACAAGTGGTAAAAGATAACATTGTATTATACTTTGTTTCTACTGCTTTGAAAATTTGAATCTTTACAAATTTAATTCAATGAGATGAAATTTTCAATTTTCATTCAATGAATTAAATGTGTGCTAAAAGATGATTTTACAAGTATTTTTGTATTATCTGAGTTACATCTGTTTCATCTTTCACTTCTGAAATAAATCGAAAGGTCAGCAAAACATGAATGAAATTATGCTGAATGCTCAAAATTATGGATTTCTGGACTTATATAGAATATAATGCTCAAAAAGCCTAGATGTCAGAATTATGGATGGAAACGAAAATATGGGGGAAGCACTATGTTTTAGAACCAAGTGATTGAGATGCTCTAAGTTTTAAATCCAATCATTTAGTTTGAAAATGTGTGCCTGTGGCCTTTCTGGTTTGGGAAAGTAAGTTCCAAGGGGTGCTCGACACCTAGCCCCTAAGACCAACTGGTCTGGGATTGGCTGGCCTAAATCCTGCTATAGAACCAGTTAGAAAGTCATATTTAACGGTGTATCTTATTCTTACTAAACTTTCTGATTAAAGATGCCAATGCGCACAATATCAAAAGATGCCAATGAGCACAATATCAAAAGATGCAAATGAGAACAAAAGAAAAGATGCCAATGAGCACACATCTCATGAAATTGGGGAAAATACAAAGTCGCGATAAACCTGTAAATTTGTGAAAATTCTGATTTTGGACAAATAGTGTGAGTAGAGCAGAGTATTCTGATATGTTTTAGAATAGCATATGCTTGTTGCTAATCATATTTTGCATGCTAGCACACCAAATAGATTTAATAAAGGGGTTGAAACTGAACATTTTTTAACTTGATATGCAATGATGTCTTGTATTTGAATCCAAACACATGCATTTGATTTCCTTTGATTGAAAAATCTGTTAAATTTCTTTTGTACAGTTTTCAAATGATCAAATGATTAGTAGTTATAAAATATAGTTCAATGAATTTTATTTTCCTTGAATAAAATTTTCAACTACTGTACATAAATGAAATATATGCATACTTTCAGGGGGAGAAAACAAATTGCTCCACAATTCTTATTTTGAGGGGGAGCAAGGTTATTCATAAAGGAGGAGATTGTTCGTGATACTCAGAGACGCGACTGAAATTGAAGAAGGTTTTTGATGATCGTGATGCTCACTATCATCGAAAAAGGGGGAGAAATGTTTATTTCAATTTCATGTCAAAGAGCTTTCAAAAAGATTCCGTCTCAAGATAGTAAAAGGGGGAGAGTTCTTCTTCAAGGGTTTAAGAAAAAATCGATTGATCATCCTGTGATCTCTTTTTCTTAAACTTGTGCTACATTGTGAATACCATTACTGAAGCAAGAATTTCTCAAATCGAAGAAAGAAAAGGGGGAGAATTCTTCAAGAGTTTAGGAAAAATCGATTGATCATCTTGGTTTCTCAAGAAGATCTATTTTTCTTAGATTTGCACTACATTGTATCAAAATGCCTTGTGTGAAGAAACAAATTCTCCATATCAAAGAAAGAAAATCTCCGTCTGAAGATTTTGTGACGATTTGACTTTGACAAGCCTTGATAAAGACCGAAGTTTTGAAGATTCAAGAAGCCGAAGACTGCTGTTCTCAAATGTTTAAATCTTGAATCCAAGGGGGAGATTGTTAGGTCTAAATATGTCTTCAAGATTTAATATTATTGTCAAAGTCAAAGTCAATGTCAATGTATTAAGTCTTGTGAGAAAGTCAAAGTTGCTTATTAGCCTTATTTAGTCCTTTGGTATAAATAGCTTTTGTTTAGTCTAATCTTGTAACAATTGAGAGAACAATTAGGGCATAACTCATATCTTGTAAACACAGAGAGCCGACATAATAAGATAAAACTTTCTCTCTCTACTCTCTCTCTAGATCTTGTGTGAATTTCATGTTGCTTGATTGATTTGGGATTAACAGAGTGACTCGACCTGACACGATTGTTTACATAAGTAGAGACCCCCGGTGGATCTTTTCCAGTTTACGCTTTTCAAAGAGTTTAGAGAGAAATTTCTTCCCGATCTCTTGCTATTTTTCGTCGAATCTTTTCCAAACCTGCAAAAATCTTCGAATCGATTAGGTATTTTGAGGTTTAGAGCGCGTATATAAGGTACAATTCCTTATTCTTTGTATGCTTCATAAGTTGATTGCTAGAAACCGAGGAAAAACTGGGATATCTAGGGTTTTTCAGACCTGCAAATTTGGTTAACAGGGTTAGCCATGTCCACTGAACCTGAGAGTTCTATTCGAAATCAACAGGATCTCGACGACCTTAAGAGTCTAGCAAAAATCCCTGCGGGGATTACAATGATTAGGGCAGGTCAGATTCGACCTGATATGTGTCCAGAGAGGTTCGTCGTCATATACGAATACCCTTTTAAGATAGGTTTCGAATGGCCTTATTCGCCTTTGGCCAAGGAATTCATGGTTGAATTAAATTTAGCACTGGCCCAATTGATGCCCCAATTCTGGCGAAACATACAAGTGATCGAGCGCCTTACCAAAGACTGGGAGTCTCCCATGAATGTGCGCGACCTCCTCTTGGCTTATCAGGTCAAGATGGATGGATGCCGTCGTTACAGCCGGTTTTCTAGGCATAAGGGCGATCGTACCCTGGTCCTAAAGACTGCAGTTATTGACCGTAAGTGGAAGACCAGGTACGCGTTCACGTGCGTATCGACGCTCGACTCCGATTAGGGTCGGCTGGAATATGTCGGGTGAGATTTTTTAACTTTTTATCGTGTTTCGTGTGCTAGTTCCAACTTGTTTCTAACTTATCTTTTTTGTGTCGACAGATATTAAGTTTGAGTTCGTGAAGCCCTATGCCAACTCTCAAGCAAAGGTCGACCCATTCTTGGAATTTAGCGCTATCGAGCGGTCGTTTTTCACACGACACCTTGTGGATGACGACGACGAAGACCTGGTGTATCTGGGAGAGAATCGGGGGGGAGAGACGCGAGGAGGAGGAGGAAGAAGAGGAGACGGGGGATAAAGAGGAGAAAGAGGAGGAGTCTAGAGAAGAAGAAGAGATGACTGGTAAGTGACTCTTTTCCACTTGACCTCGATCTTTTCACTCATGTCTGTCGCGTAACATTTTTCTCTTTGTTGTTTCCAGAAGAATCTCAGGCGAAGGTGTCGACCGCGACTGTCAAAAGGGCAGCTCAAGTTGAACTTGCCCGTAAGGGCAAGGAAAAGAGGAAAGGGACCTCGACCACTGGGTCGGGGGTTTTAAAGAAGACAAGGATGACGATCCTGAGGGAACCGTCTTCAAAGGCTGACAACCCGTCAAGAGTCGTCACGCCTGAGAAGGCGAAGGTATCGGTCGCATCACCCGTGAAGACGAAGACGTCTTCTGGTGCGATCGATGCAACGCCTGTCAGTTCGACGCCTTCGGCGAAAACGGCGAAGTCTCCGTCTACCACGTCGATCCCTTCATCGGCCGACAAGGGCAAGGGCCATGCGACGGGAGAGGCTAAAGTCGCGACGGTCAATTTTACGTTGCCATCGGACTTTATGGCTGATGATGTCCTAGACAGGACGAATCTGTTTCCTCATCTGGGGAAATGTCTGCTCCCTTCTTTCAAGGAGCGTTTCGAGGGAGTCCCGGTCGAGGAGATGGGATCTCACGTTGCCGGACTGGCGTTCTTGGTATGTTTTTCTTTCAAAACTTGTGTTTTCGGTGTTTATAATCTTTGTCAAGCGTTTACTAACATGCTCCTTTATGTTTTACAGGCGTTCCAGTCTTCCCTTGCTTTGTACGCCGAAACGGAGAAGATAAGGGGTCTGGTGTCCTCTGCTCACGAGAGGGGGAATGCGGCATTGGACAGGGAGAAGGCCGCTCAAGAGCGTGTCGAGGCTATGTCCAAACGCCTAGATGAGGCCTTGAATGAGTCGGAGGCCGTCGGACGTGCAAAGGATGAGGTAAACTACCGTCTGAAGCAGTCTTTGTCCTTGATTACCGATCAAAGGGATGAGCTGGATAAGACCAAGGAGTCTTTGGCTGCTAGTGAAAAAGAGGCTAAAGACTCCAAGTATAGGGTGGCGGAGCGGGAGGATGAGGTGAAAGAGTTGAAGGACGAGGCAAAGTCTGTTTTCTCTCTTGCTCGACTGACCGCGCGGGCGGCGATCATGCGACGACAACTGTCGGGCAAGAATCCTCTAGCCTCGGCGTCGGACGAGCTTGCCTTCTTCTTGAGGGACATTGGAACCGAAAGAGACCTCGACTCAGATGACGAGAAAGAGGTCGAAGAGGGTTCCAAGGGCAAAGCCTCTGGTCGAAGAGGGTTCCAAGAGCTCTAGAAAATTGTATTCTTTTTGCTTTCTACCATTCGACCGTTGGTGGTCGAATCGTCTGATGTAATCGAATTTTTTGATGAATGAAAAGTATTTTTCTTATGTATTACTTTGCCTTATACATTTGTACAATATCATTGTTTGGGCAAAATTTCACAGGTCTCGACCACGACCAGAAAAGGTAAGACACATGTTATGAACTATATCTTGTATTAAGATAAGGCCCCGACAAAGACCCAAAAAACCTCCGTCGTCCCTCCTAAAAGGTAAGTCGAGAGTTCCTCATGACACTCGACCTCGACGTCGCCCGTTCTGCACGACCGTCGCACAAGACCGTACGACCTTGACTAACTCAATATACGACTGTTACGTTTGTTCAATGATTAATGCAGTAGTCAAAGTCATTAATGGGCAACGGTCATAACCGACGAAGAGAAATTATGAAGAGTTACAACTGGCGACCGTTATGGCTGTTATCAAAGCAATCAATGAGCAAGTCAAAGCACCCGAATGTTATAAAAGATCAAGTTAAACTTCAGTACCGAACACCAAACACCGAACACCGAACATCGAACAATAGAAGATAAGCATCCCAGCTCAGAAGAACACTACAAGCAAAGGACTCTCACTCGAAGAATTGCACCCAATGCACGACTTTCACTCTCGACCAATAGTTTACACAGTGTTTTCACACACGACGCACACTGTTTTTACATTTCAAACACTTGTACTTTACATTTCGAAGTGTTTCCCTTCATTTGTATTGTAATCTCTATACGATCGACACCCGGAACACCAAGGACATCGCCCCTAATTGGCGACCATAGTGCAACGACGACATCCATTGTCGTTTGTTAGGTTTTTTCCTCATTGAGGTTTTTCCTGCATCATCAAATCCTCTGTCCCATTTAGATTTTTGTCTTTGTCGCACGCCTTTGTCGAACGATTCCTTTCTTTAGTTGTTAAAGTCCACATCGACCTTAAGTTGTCCCTTTGGTGCGATTTTTGGCATTAACAGTTTGGCGCCATCCGTGGGACGTCATCTAGAGAAAATCTTCGACGAACGTGCGTTTTACTAACAGCTTCTTGGAGTTTTCTTTGTTCTCTATTTCAGGACAATGGCAGCCCTTGGAAATCAGTAGCATGTCATTGCCCAGATGTACCAGGAGCTTGAAGTCGCTCGAAATCAAATCAACGCCATGGCAGAGCAAAGTCGCAGAGCAGCTGAGGAGATCGCACGATTAAGAAATCCCTCTGGACCTCAGAATAGTCCTAGGCCATTCGTTCAGAATCCAGCCCCAGGATCGTTCGGTCAGAATGGTCCTCGACCATTCGCGCATAATCCAGAACCAGGATCAGGTCCGTTCGCTCAGAATGGGTCGCAGCCGTATTTTGTTCCTTTCAACGGAGACGCCAATGGCTCTTCGCATGGCAATGGCACCAGTTCAGGAATCAATCCGCAAGCAAGGGCAAATCTCGACCCCAATGACCCCGTCGCCCAGTGATTGAAAATGCTAGAAGATCAGAACGAGCGTGTCCTATCTTTGCTCGCCAAGCTACCTGGGGCAGCCGTTCCCGTTGATGTCGAATTTCGATTAGGATGTCAGGCGTCACCCTTCATCAATGAGATGAGGTCCCGAAGAAGTATAACGTCCCCGCCTTCACGCCCAAGTATTCGGGAGTGACCGTTCCAAGTATAAGCAGCTCATGTGGACGATCTAGATCCCACACATGTATCAGGAGGTCTGTATATGCAAAAGCTTCGGTGCGACTCTCACCGATCCTGCTCTCCAATGTGAGATCAATCTCAAACCCAAGTCCACTGGGTCGTTCGCTGAATTGGTCAACCAATTCTCCCAGCAATTCGCCAGCAGTCGCAAGACGGAGAAGCAGACCAATGACCTGTATTACTTCGTGCAGAAGGCCAGTGAGTCTATCCGCAGTTATTTCAATCGATTCAATGCGGAGATGATCAACATTCGCAATTGTGACGTCAAAACTGCAATTGAAGCTTATAAGAGTGGTCTGGACGACAGCTCAGGTTTATACACTGACCTGACCAAGTATCCTCCAGAGAATTTTGAAGACGTCCGAGCTCGAACCATAGTGTACATGAGAGTAGAGGAGGACGCTGCCATTCGTCGCAAACATACCGACGAGAAGAGGTCGTTAGGTGTAAGGAAGCCAGAGTTCAAGATGAAAGCAATTTCCAAAATAAAGCCCGCGCGCCAGATCTCGAACGTCCGATTCAAGACGAAAGCAGAGGCTAAGACCGCGACCAAGTTTTCTCAGTACCCTAAGATATCCTCTTATGGATTCAAAGGATCCACTAAAGATTTGGTCGAAGCTCTAAAAACCACCCAAGTGACTATTCGATGGCCAAAAAAGTCCGATCAGGACGACGCTAAGAAAGACAAATCTAAATGGTGTGACTTTCACGTCGACCATGGTCATGTGGCGGATGATTGCATAGCTCTCAAAAAGGAACTAGCGTATCATGTCCCGAAAGGAAATCTCAAAGATATCATCGATGACGTCGTTACTCCAACTAGCGACCATCGACCGTCAACCCCCGAGCATGCGAAAGTCGTCAATTGTATCACCGGTGGTTCCGACATATGTGGTCTGACGTACTCCACGACCAAACGTCACGCCAGTCAAGCGCCTGACGATCGGCCTATTCCGCGTTCATCAAGGCCTAACGGAGATTTGGAGTTGGAAGCAATGAAGATCGTATTCGACCAAGACAACCTCGGTGCCTCGTACCAGAAACATCATGACGGGTTGATCATTCAACTCACGGTTGGTAATTGTTTAACTCGACGAGTCTTGGTCGATGGGGGCAGTTCAGAGAACGTCATCTTCCTTGGCACCATCAAGGCCATGGGAATCGATCGTTCGGAAATCACCTAACGTTCGACAACTTTGGTCGGTTTCAAAGGAGAAGGGACGAGCACCTATGGAGATATCATCTTGCCAGTCTTTGTCGGAGGAATCAACAAGCAGACCAAGTTCAGCATCATCGACTGTGCGTCGACCTATAACATCATCTTAGGCCGACCATGGATCCATGAGATGAAGGCCGTTCCCTCGACGTATCATCAGACTCTAAAGTTCCCTACGCCGTGGGGAATCTACGAGATAAAAAGTGAGCCGAAAGTCGCTCGTGATTGCTATAAAACCACCCTGAAGCCGCGAAAATAGACCTTCTATTGTGGCGATTCACGACGACATTTAGTATATCGTCTTAAAATCGCCACAAGGGGGCAAGATGGTAGCAATAATCAAGACGTCCCACGTAGTTGGGCACGACGCGTCAGAAAAGGTACGTCTTCTAAACCCTTTTCTATTTTTGTCATACGATTTTTTAACAATGACGGTTACTGACTTAAGCATCGGAGGGTCGTTGGTTAGCCAACGACCTACCTCTGACATTGTTTATTCTGCAGAATCGCACGACAATAATCAAACGACTCTAGTTTCGCAATGTCGCACGGCATAAACGATCAGGTCTATGACTTGATCATCCTTCTACAGGGGCACAGGATTCGAATTAATCGCACGACTTAGTCGTACGATCGCGAGGTCTAGCGATCTCATGATCTAATTTTCTTGAGTTAGAAAAAAAAATTCATACTCCGAATGTATGCTTTAGTCGCATGTGCTTATATTTATATACACGATTTAAAAGTCTATTGGCTTACGTTCCAGTTATTGTGTTACAATAGATGCCTAAGTCGCATGATTCCTTGTATATTTTTTATGAATTTGACAGTCGATGTGATATTTTATAAAGCGCAAGTTCAAAAGAAGTCTAAGTTCCATTCATCGAATAAACTGTCATTTACAAAAAGCTAGACCACCAACGATCGAGCCACAAAGAAACAGAAATAAACGAAGATATCTTTCTAAGGTTGGGGAGGGACGTCGGTCGCATATTTGCCCGACACGTCGCCCTGGAAATGCTCCTCCTCCTCCTCGACCTCCTTCTCATCATCCGAGTCGAGCTCTCTCTCGGTCACGACCTCCTTGAAGAACAGAGCCAACTCGTCCGACGCTGAGGACACAGGATTCTTGCCTAGCAAGTGATTTCTCATGATAGCCGCTCGAGCAGTGATTCGAGCGAAGGAAAAGATGGAGTTATTCTCATCCTTCGACTACCCTAACTCCTTCTCTAAATCCATGACTTTAGATTGAAAATCCTCAACTTCTTTCCCCTTGATAACTAGGGATTCCTTCATCCCCTCTAGTTTCTCCCTTTGATTGTGCATCACAGACAGGGACTCCTTTAGACGCGAGTTCATATCATCCCTTGCGTGGTCAAGAGACTTCAGCTCGTTCAAGACATCGTCGAGTTTCACCGATGCCGCCTCTTCACGTTCTAAAGTGGACCTTTCCCTTTCTAACGCCGCATCTTCTTTCTCGATGGTAGAAGCCACTAAGCCTTCTACCTCTGTCGATTTAACGTACAACGCCAAAGACGACTGAACAGCTGAAGACAAATGAAAACATATTAGCAAAGAATACGACGTCGACAACAGATAAACAAAAGTCTTGAAAGATAGACTTACCATGAACGCTAGTCCAGCAACATGGGCCTCAGTATCCTCGAGAGAAACTCCGTCAAAACACTCTATGAAAGAAAGGAGCTGATACTTTCCAAAATGAGGGAACAGCTTCGTCCCGTCTAGGACATTATCATCCAAAAAATCCGACGACAACGTAAAGTTCACCGTCGTTTCAGAGCCCGTTTTCGCGCCCTTGCCCTTGTCGGCGAAAGAAGGGCCTGACGTGGCAAGAGAAGACATCGTCGCCGGTCGTGCCGTATCAACGGACCTTGTGTCAGAAACCTTCTCGATAAACACGGTCGATACCTTCGCCTTCTCAGGCGGGACGACTTTCGACGAACCACCCGTCCTTGACGATGGTTCACTCAAAACGGACATCCTTGTGCTCTTGGGGAGACCCGACCCAGATGTCGGGACTTCTTTTCTCTTTAAGACCCCCGACCCAGCGGTTGAGGTATCCTTCCCCCTGTCTACACTCGCCTTGCGAGTTAGCTCGACTTGAGCCATTTTCTCGACGGCTGCAGGCGTCAACTTCGCCCAAGATTCTCCTGTATGGTAAAAGAAAGAATTAGATGATTGAGAACAAAGATAGATTAGGACGAGCAGAAGCAAAGAGATACTTAACAGTTATCTCTACTTCCTCCTCCTCTCTCTCTCCTCGGTCGCCTCAGAATCCTCTCTCTCGTCTTCTTCTTTCTCCTCTCGACCCATCCTCACTCTGTCGCTCAAGAAAACGGTGTCATCATCCTTGTCTACCAAATGACGCGTGACGTACGACCGGTCTTCAGTACTAAACTCCAGGAACTTTTCAACCTTAGCCCGAGAAGCATCGTCCGGCTCTACCTTGTCGAAATCAATATCTACACATAAAAAAGAAGATCAGTCGAAAAAACAACTGAGCAACAGAATAACATAAAAACATACAATTAAAGGTTCACCCGTCATATTCCAACCCTCCCTAATCCAGTCACTATCAGTGTCCAGCGTCGACACCCGCACGAATACATACCTCTTCTTCCACCCACGGTCGTTGACCGCAGTATTTAAAACCAAGGTACGATCACCCTTGTGCCTTGAAAACAAACTATAGCGACGGTACCGATCACTTTTGACCTTATACGCCGTCAGTAGGTCCCTCACATTCATCGGTGGATTCCAGTTGTAGGTAAGTCGTTCGATGATCAAGATAACTCGCCAGAACTTGGGCATCAGTTACCCCGGTGAAAGATCGAATTCACACATGAACTCTTTGACCAGAGGCGAATATGGCCAATGAAAGCCTATCTTGAACAGGTATTCGTATATAACGACTTACCTCTCGGGGAACATTTCCGATCGAACCTTTCCAACCTTGCTTACGGTGATTCCCATGGGAATCCTCGCTAGACTTCTAAAGTCGTCGAGGTCTTCTTCGTTTTTAATGGTGCTTCTAGGCTCTGTCGACATTGCTAACCCCGTTAAATTGATTTGCACTTCTGAAAGGCCCCAGATATCCCAGTTTTTCCTAGGCTTTCTAGCAATAGACTTGCGACGCATATGCAATCTGGAGGGTCGTATCTTATATGATCTCAGAAATTCCTAATTAGGTCAAAGATTCTTGCAGATTTATAAATAATCGAACGAAAATCGACAAGAAAACCCTTAAAGAAATCTTTGCTCAAAACCCTCTGAAGTCGTAAACAAGAAAAGATCCATCGTAATCTTTATTTATGCAGTCGATCATGTCAGGACGAGTCCTTTGATGATCACCGCGTGCCCTCATCCCTTCGTATGACCACATGGATCGTCGACACCTGTCATCAACAGCTGGTCATCAACGTCACGGCTTTATCCTCTCTTCGATTTCCATCTCTAGTTTGAATTGAACTGATTCAGTTCCAAAACAACCAAGGTAACTTTCGACACGTGTCATAATCTTATGCGTCCGACTGGAAAATTTTAAAATTCGAATTTGCCATCCTACTTTCAAATTTTGGGGGCAAACTGTTTGGGCAAAATTTCACAGGTCTCGACCACGACTAGAGAATGTAAGACACATGTTATGAACTATATCTTGTATTAAGATAAGGCCCCGACAAAGACCCAAAAAACCTTCGCCATCCCTCCTAAAAGGTAAGTCGAGAGTTCCTCACGACACTCGACCTCGACATCGCCCGTTCCGCAGGACCGTCGCACAAGACCGTACGACCTTGACTAACTCAATATACGACTGTTACGTTTGTTCAATGATTAATGCAGGAGTCAAAGTCATTAATGGGCAAAGGTCATAACCGACGAGGAGCAATTATGAAGAGTTACAACTGGCGACCGTTATGGCTGTTATCAAAGCAATCAATGAGCAAATCAAAGCACCCGAAGGTTATAAAAGATCAAGTTAAACTTCAGTACCGAACACCGAACACCGAACATCGAACAATAGAAGAAAAGCATCCCAGCTCAGAAGAACACTACAAGCAAAGGACCCTTACTCGAAGAATCGCTCCCGACGCACGACTTTCACTCTCGACCAACAGTTTACACATTGTTTTCACACACGACGCACATTGTTTTTACATTTCAAACACTTGTACTTTACATTTCGAAGTATTTCCCTTCATTTGTATTGTAATCTCTGTACGATCGACACCCGGAACACCAAGGACATCGCCCCTAATTGGCGACCGGAGTGCATCGACGACATCCATTGTCGTCCGCAGGTGTTTTCCTCGTTGAGGTTTTTCCTGCATCATCAAATCCTATGTCTCATTTACGTTTTTATCTTTGTCGCACGCCTTTGTCGAACCATTCCTTTCTTTAGTTGTTAAAGTCCACATAGACCTTATGTTGTCCCTTTGTTGCGATTTTTGGCATTCACAATCATCGGGTAAACATTCATCATATAAAAATGAACATCATGAAATGCGACATAAGCATTCATTGTAATACAACGATTAGAACATAGGTCATTGATAGGCGGGTATTACCCCCCCCTAAATCTTAGCGTAAGTGTACGGGTCGAAGTCAAGTAATAGTACTTAGAAAGTACGAGTATCGAACACAGGGAACTAGGAACTAAGTATCACAATGACTACAATTGCTATTAATTGCAAACAAACTAAATCAAACACAGAACAATAAACAACTTAAGAAACTTTGATAGAGAAAACAGTTGAGGGTTGGAAATCCAATGGTTCTCACATATAAACATCTGACTCAAAACAATTACCAGTCGTTCTCTTTAATGAATACCCAATCTTTAAATCACCGTTGTTCTTTCTCAAGCAACAACGGGTTTTATTTCAAACGCATGGTTCTTTCTTAAGCAACCGTGGTTTTTATCTTGAAAACACAAGTTTTATCTCTCGATCTCAACCTATGTAATTTAAAACACATTAAGCTCAAGATTGTAATGGGACTAAGGCTTACTCATTATATCTCTATCCCCTTTCTCACCTTAAGCATGCAATTTTCTAGTTCTAGTTGACAATTAATTCTCTCGAGCTTAATTGAAAACAACACAGCCTATGAAAGCTAGCTAAACTCACAAAAGCATTAAAAACCAAATCACATGCTTCATTAAATAAGAAAACTGATAAAAGTTCAAGTCATATGTTCACACGCTTAAACCAAATTCATTCCAACCCCCAACATCTAATGTAACACCCCGCTAAAGCGGAAACACGGAATGTACAGCTCAAGTTTCATAGCAAAAGTTACAAGATCACGACAACCATCAAAATACATTCAAAGGTTAAACCTTGTCTTTTACAATTGTCTTTACAAAAGGGAAATGAACATAAAATTTAAAGATAGTAAAGAAAGCTTCATCACGTGTAGCTTTCCTAAATTCCAACCTTAAGAACGTTCTCCTGAAAAGCATGTAAATGAGAGTGTCAACTAATGAATAGTTGGTGAGTTCACAGGTTTAATGAGTATAACATTGTTTGCCATCGCAAAATAGTTTAAATCCACAAATGGGATAAAATAATCCGGTTATAAAAACCACTTGCTCAAGGTAATCATATGTAAAATGCTAAGTTATTGAGCCCGTTACCCGACCTACACCGACATACTTTCCCCCTACTACAGTGGTGGAATCATTCCACATACGCGCATGTTCTATCACCAACAATACGCCAATACAACAATAATTATGCACTCAAACAAGCGCTACTTGTGAGCGGGGTATCAAACCAAATAACGTTATCCATAATTACCAACGGCTCAATCCATGAGTTAACGGGTAACGTATACGTAAACGGGGACTTTTGAATGATAGCAAAAGAAACTCAAACTTACAACATTTGCAACAACATAGATACCATAGAGCATAAATAAGCAAGCTTCGTATTTTCAAGAAAACGAAATAATCGGTGTGTAAAATAGTTGTAGTAACCACATGCTTTTCACCCCAAAATATGTAAAACATTGAAAAAGGGGCTGTGAATACTAACATGATACGCGATAGAATCCGGGAATCTCCCACAAGTACTACGAGATGATCATACTTCAAACCTATGAACGTAAGGTCACTGGTGAGTTCTCAATCTGGAAGGTTCGATACTAACTATCCAAATCATCATAAAATGCCTTGTTGTGTTTTAATATTATAACGTAATAAACGTATACATTGTTCTTCTTAGATTAAAGTTTCCACAATTTCGTCCCAATAAGTAACGAAAAGGGTTTTAAAGAACATAAACATATATAGTACATATATATGTATAAACCGAAATTTTATCGTAACAACGATAAAATTAGAGGTCGTAAACGAAATGACAATTATTTAAATGTATAAATATATAGATATAATATATATTTATACTCCACTATTTCATCATAAAATGATGAAATGGGATCAAGAATAAAATGCATAAATATATATAAATATATTATATATATGAACATTCCACAATTTCATCATAAATGATGAAAAGGGATAAAAAATAAATAAAATGCATAAATAAAAGATCTAAATTAAATGCCTAAATAAACTGCATAAATATAAGATATACATATATACTCCACTATTTCATCATGAAATGATGAAATGGGATTAGAAATAGTCCTTAATAATAAATAATAATTTGTCCTTTACTGTCCAGAATTTGATGTCACTTTGTGTCCAACTTTGGGTAACTTCCATGTATAATTTGATCATGAAATTTTATGTTCAGTTGGTTCAATGAGTTAGGAAACTTTTGGCATCAGTTTCATAATTTTTTAAAGAGTATAAGTATATAAAATAATACACGACGTAAAACCCGACAGAAGACTTTGCGTTTATCAGTGACACCACTTGGGTTTGAGTCTTAACACAATAAAATAATTTCCAGAAAAAAAATCACTCCATTTGGAGTTAAATTGAGTGACATATGACTCTTTGAAGTGGGGTGTTAAATCTGACAGCAAGCTGTCCAAACAACACCTTGTGCATGTGCTCTCCAATTGACTTTTAAACCAAAATTCTTATTCTTTTGCATGCAAAATCCGATTTGACTCTCACCCATACACTTATTTTCAGTTCCAAAACATATTTGTGATCCATTAAAAATACACGCAATTTATCCATCAACTCAAACTTGGAAAACTTTTATACAAGACCCATTTTGAAGATTGTTGATGTTCTTGCCAAGAACATCAACATGCAACTAAAAATTCAGTATTTTGAGCTCATGCATGTTTGTTTAAGTACGTTTTTAATGGTTTTCAAAGATCCATTCATGAGACTATTGAACAAAAATGATGGATTTCCCAAGAACACTACATGCATGTGTTTAAAATGTTCATCTTTGGTCTTAACATTGGTTTGATTTTGGATTCACCAATTTTTACTAACAAAAGATGTTATGATGGTAAATCTACAAACATTAAGACCTATAAAAGATGATTTTAAAATATATGAAGAAAGTGTAGAAAAGATGAAGATCATACTTTAAAATGCAAGAAGATGAAAAAGTCTTGAAAGAATGTGTGTGGATTTTACCCAACACACTTATTTTTACCTTTGATTGCCTTGGACTCTTGAAGAAGAAGAGTTTAGGGGCTGGAGTTTATGATGAACACTTGAAGATGATATGAAGATGAGGATGAAGATTTGAAGATGGAGAGAGAAGGAGGTGACAACTTTCTCTTAGTGAGAGATTGAAATGAGAGAGTGAGGTGAAACGATGAAGAGTGTTGCATACATATGGAGGGAGATAGAGGGTGGCCGGCCTCTTTGAGGGGGGGGGGGTGGTGTGGTGTGACAAATGTATTTTAGTCACTTCATGGTTTAAAATAAAATCAAAATACAAGTATTCTGTTTTAAAGTTAAAATACAAGGTATATATGTATAAAATAAAGTATTTATATATATAATAAACTTGAAATATATAAAAATTAACAACTACATAAATACTTGTAGTATAAATATATATTAAGTTGGCATTTTATGAGATTTATGGATAATTTCCTAACTCAAGGATTTCTTAGGCAAAATTTCTCAATTTTTCCTATCGTACCGTGTTTACTGCTAAAATTGCACTGTGTAAACTATGTCATAAAAATGAGGTATCCAAAGCAGTTCTAACCTGAGATGTGAATTTGACAGTTGTCACATCTAAAGGTTAGTTCATGTCGGGGGTAGACTCAAACATAAGAAAAGGAATGGAAACAGTCAATGAAAACCTGATAAATGTAGACGTGACGAATATGATGATGTACTCCCTTCTCTCGTGCTCGAATCTACTTTCCAAGGTGGACATGTCCTTGATTGATCCTCTATCGTGGCTCCAAAAGCTCTGAAAAACCTCTGAAAATCGCCCCCAAGTCGCTGCCGTTCGTCGTGTGCGAGCTGTGCGAAGAATGACCTAAAATCTGAAAAAACGCCAAACTAATAGGCTGGAACAGTGAGTCCCGCGACTTGTCCCGCGGTTTGCAAACCGCGGCACAAGTATCCCAGTTTTCTGAATGTGTCTGGGTCAACTTTGAGTCCTGGTTTGGGCGCGAGTCTTGGGATTGGATCTCGGGCTTCCGTTGGGCTTCGTTTTGGCTCTTTTTGGGCTCTTTTTAGATTCTTTTCTCGATGATTACTGCCTTTTAAATAACCTGCACATTCCACTAGATAAACAGTAAAATCTCGCCTTTTTGCTAGAACACAAGCCAATCTCATTAGATTGAGGACCGAAAATAACGCCAAAAAGTGGCTTTATCAACAACCCCAAACCCAGCGTTGCTTGTCCCCAAGCAAATTAGCGATAAAATAGAATAAAAGCACACATCAGTGAAATATAATAACTGCACAACTCTCAATCGGTACCATGTAATGCACTGGTGATTTCCCATATCCGTGAATGCCTATCTCACTCTCGCCTCATTCTTATTATGTTTGATCTATGACCTTCCATTGAAAATTGAACTCGTGACTGCTCCGTTTCCATTAAGGTTGTTCTAGGTCCAAAGATACTAAGGAAAACATTTCGCCTCGACCCTACCTTACAAGATTCTCTCATTTCGCTCGAACCTAGGTTATCGCACATGTTGTCATGTATAAGGAGGTTATGTACAAGAATACTCAAGATTTACATGATAACTATTATGAAAGACGCACAAATGTCCAAAAAAATTGATCTCATAAAGGAATAAAGTAGCAAGACAGGGAATGTTGGTAAGAGTGGTAGCATACCGTAATCATATTTTCCAGAAGATCGTCCAAGTCTTTACAAGGGTTGTAACGGGGCTAAGGTTATGGCTTACGAAACGAAGGGTATAACTGTAACAACCCGCTAACAAAATATCCATATAACATATATTTCATAACACATTCACACCAAAAGTAATTCATAGTTCACATTCGGTCCCCAAATTCTGGCTAATATAAACAAGAAAAACCCATTACAAGCTTTTTCATAATTAAGTTACAAAATAACTAACGTTAAAGCTATATGTACAAAACATCCAAAATTCATAATGATCATCTCCACAAAAGCTATTCCTCCATTTATCTAACTACTTGATCTTTACTCGAATCACCACCTGGAAAACATGTTTTAAAACGAAATGAGGGTTAGACTAAACAGTCTAGTGAGGGAATCCCGGTTAGTTTTAATAAATCTTTATCAAACCCTTCCATAAACCTTTTGTATAATTTTCACACGCATATCAAATACCATTCAAGAATTATATCATCTGCAACACCTTATCCCTCCACCATTGGCCAAATACGTTGGTTGCGAACCATTTAACACACCGGTCCTATGCCCGGCCACGTATTATATCCCAATATAATACTCACGTAATTCATGATATATAAATACATCATAATCACACACACGTATGACATCTTCATACACTTATCAACCATTTAATCAACCACATAAATGTATTCCAGTAAAATACTTTTGAAGTAAAACTCACCTTATGATAACTTGAAGTCACCCGTACTTGCACACAGTACTATTAGCAATACCACAATTGTCCACACCACACTAACGAGGAATAACCGATCCTGTAATACATTCACATTGGTAGAATATCACATATCTATATGCATACAAGACTTACTATGAAGAATAGCAATCTTAGCAACTCATCAAACACTCCTAAAATGTAACCAAGTCAAAACCGAACAACATAAATTTGACACATAAGATGGTATTAAATTGTCTAATTATACATCCAAATACCCTTAACAATACCTCAAACAACTTACTAAACGATGCCTCGACTTTAAACTAAAACGGCCAAAAGTTAGGAAAATTTTGCAAAACCAAACAGAAGCCGGCGCCAACTGCTCGGCGCCGATCCATCGGCGCCAGCCATCGGCGCGGAGCTCTGTTCCAAAAACCTGCACGAACTTTTTCTCCAAAATTCAAGGTTTTCTCAAACCCAAACCTTCCCAAATCAGTTCTAAACTTCCCCAAATCAATATTTTGAGTACTATAAACCTTTTTAAAAAAACAATATTAACATATAACAATAGCAAAACCAACAAATCCAAATCATTGATTTTACCAATTTCAAACCCAAAATCCCAAAATCCCAAAACTCCATTATCAACCAAGTTAACAACCAATCCTCTTCTAACTCTGAATTCATGAAGAACTCATAGAAACCTAATTGAAAATCAGAAGCTAAATTATGAAACATATAAAACCTTCTAGCTAGAATCAAACACAAAGAAGATAATTAACAAGAGACCACAAGGTCTGAAAGGATTTACCTTAAGATTAACTCTCAATCACAAGTTTTCTCCTTGAATTCCCTTCTTCCTTCTTTCTCTTCTTGACCGATATTTGCACACACATACACACTCCTATTGATTTGATAAAATCTGATTTCTCATCCTAATATCTAATATGAGTCGGTTTGTAAAGAGGTTTGATCATAAGTACCAATTCAACCCTCAACTTATAACACTTGACCATTTAAACTTCTAAACTACCAATTTAACAATTTAACTTATCTATTGACTCTTATCCTCAAGAAATAGTAAACATGAAACTTAAAATAATAAAAGTAAAATACCTGGTTATTACAACATCTCCCCCTTAAAAGAATTCCGTCCCGGAATTCATTTAAATGAACAGATGAGGGTATTTGTTTCGCATTTCCGACTCTAATTCCCAGGTCGCATCTTGGCCTCTGTGATGTTTCCACTGTACTTTCACTTGTCTGATTTCTTTATTCCGCAACACTTTAATTTTGCGATCGACAATTGCCTCCGGTTCCTCAACATAGTTTAATCTTTCATCCACTTGTATCTCTGGTAAGGAAACAGCCTGATCTGGAGTAACCAAACATTTTCGGAAATTTGATACATGGAACGCGTTATGAATTCTACCCAGTTCTGGCGGAAGATCCAATCTGTACGCCACCTCACCGATCCTTTCTGTTATTGCAAACGGTCCAATATACCTCGGGCTAAGCTTTCCATGCCTTCCAAATCGGATGACTCCTTTCCATGGCGAAACTTTCAGCATTACAAAATCCCCAACCTGAAATTCTAATGGTTTCCGGCGTCGATCTGCGTAGCTTTTCTGTCGGTCTTGAGCCATCTTCAATCTTTCCCGAATCTGAGTAACCTTATCCGATGTTGACTGAACTATATCCGGTCCTGCCAACTGTTTCTCTCCCACTTTACTCCAACATAGCGGCGTTCGACATCTTCTACCATACAATACTTCAAACGGTGCCGCTTGAATGCTGGAATGATAACTGTTGTTGTAGGCAAATTCAATCAATGGCAAATGTTTATCCCACGATCCTCCAAAATCCACAATACAAGCCCGGAGCATATCTTCTAACGTCTGAATTGTTCGTTCACTCTGACCGTCTGTCTGAGGGTGATATGCTGTGCTCAACTTTATCTGTGTTCCCAACTCTCTTTGAAAACTTCTCCAGAACCTCGAAGTGAAACGACTATCCCGATCAGAAATAATCGAGATTGGAACACCGTGTCGCGTTACTATTTCATCAATGTATAACTTAGCCAAACGGTCCATCGAATCGGTTTCCTTTATCGGTAGGAAGTGAGCAGACTTTGTCAACCTATCGACGATCACCCAAATAGAATCACACCCCTTTGAAGTCCTCGGTAACTTTGTAATGAAATCGGTAGTAATCTGTTCCCACTTCCACATCGGTATTTCTAACTTCTATAATTGACCAAACGGCTTTTGATGTTCAATCTTTACCTTTTTACAAGTATCACACTCTTCCACATACTTTGCAATGCTTCTTTTGATACCCGGCCACCAATAAAACTGCTTCAAATCCTTATACATCTTATTCGTACCTGGGTGAATAGAGAAACGGGATTTATGAGCTTCTTGCAGTACACGGTCACGTAACCCATCCAGACGAGGTACCCAAATCCTGTTCTCCATACACAATAACCCACGATTATCCTTTACTAGCAATGCCAACAATCCCACTATCCGTTCTGCTTTCGAATGTTCTTCTTGACAAGCTTCGATTTGACACTTTTGCAATTCATCAAAGATATTCGGTAACAGTTCAGCTCTTAATGAAACAACTTTTATTGTTCCACTTCTTTCTTGCCGACTCAAAGCATCAGCTACTACATTAGCTTTTCCCGGATGATATAGAATTTCACAATCATAATCATTCACTAGTTCTAGCCATCTCCTTTGCCTCATGTTTAATTCCTTCTGATTGAAAAGATGTTGAAGACTCTTATGATCAGTATAAATTTGACACTTGGTACCATACAGATAATGCCTCCAAATCTTCAACGCGAAAACTACCGCAGCAAGCTCCATGTCATGTGTGGGATACTGTCTTTCATGATCTTTTAATTGACAAGAAGCATAAGCAATGACCTTTCCCCGCTGCATAAGTACACAACCCAAACCCAACTTCGAAGCATCACTGTATACTACAAAATCTTCAGAACCCTCAGGCAATGCTAAAATCGGTGCACTACATAATTTCTCTTTCAGTACCCGGAATGCTGTATCCTGTTCCGTTTCCCATTTAAACTTCTGATTCTTCCTAGTCAGCTTAGTCAGAGGAGTCGCGATACGAGAAAAGTCCTTGATGAACTTTCGGTAATAACCAGCTAAGCCCAGAAAACTGCGTACCTCCGTTGCTGTCTTTGGCGGTTCCCACTTTTCAACTGCTTCCACTTTCATCGGATCAACCTGTATACCTTTCTCGGAGACGACATGCCCCAGAAACTGAATTTCTCGTAACCAAAACTCACATTTCGAAAACTTAGCATACAACTTTTCTTTCTTCAGCAACTCCAGAACCAAACAAAGGTGTTGAGCATGATCTTCTTTGGATCGAGAATATATAAGAATATCATCAATAAATACAATAACGAATTTATCGAGATATGGCTTACATACTCGATTCATCAAATCCATAAAAACAGCTGGAGCATTCGTCAACCCAAACGGCATTACCAAAAATTCATAGTGACCATACCTTGTTCTAAAAGCAGTCTTCAGAACATCTTCCTCTTTAACCTTCAGTTGATGATAGCCAGATCTGAGATCAATCTTGGAAAAATAGCAAGCTCCCACCAATTGATCGAAGAGGTCATCTATTCTAGGTAGCGGATACTTGTTCTTGATCGTACGTTTATTCAGTTCCAGGTAGTCAATACACATTCTCATCGAACCATCCTTCTTTTTCACAAACAGAACGGGTGCTCCCCATGGCGATGAACTAGGTCTGATAAAGCCCTTATCGGATAACTCTTGCAACTGTGTCATCATCTCTTTCATTTCTGGAGGTGCTAAACGATACGGTGCACGAGAAATAGGAGTGGCTCCGGGAATTAAGTCAATGCCAAACTCTACTTGTCTAACAGGCGGAAGACTATTCAAGTCTTCGGGAAATACTTCAGGAAACTCACTCACAATTGGAATATCTTCCAACTTACTCTTCTCAAGTCTACTATCTATCACATAGGCTATATAACTCTGACAACCCTTGTTGACGCACTTACGGGCTTTTAACACAGATATAAGACTAGACTGATGGTTCTTACGATCACCGTAAATCACCACGGCCCTATTATCAGGTAACACAACATTGATAATCTTCTTATCACATACAATGTTAGCTTGGTTCTCGGCCAACCAATCCATCCCGACTACCACATCAAATTCAATTAATGCTATAGGAAACAGTTGTATAGGCACTTTACATCCTTCTATATCTATTACACCTTTCTCAAACACCTCCTTAACTGACACTTGTCTATCATTAGCAATATCTACTAACATAGCATGATCTAACACTTTAGGTTTTAATTGCACACTATCCGCAAAGGAAGGAGACACAAAAGATCGGTTTGCACCGGAATCAAATAACACCTTGGCACGTGTAGAATTTACAAAAAATGTACCTGTGACCACATCCGGAGTTTCCTCCGCCTCTTTAGCTGTCATCTGAAACGTACGACCTCTTGTTCGCGGTGGCTCTATCCTTGGAACTACTGGTCTGACAGTTGCTGGTTTCCCTGATGTTCCACCGTGTTGTATTCTGCCCCGCGGACAATCCGATTGAAGATGATCCGGTGAGTTACATAGATAACAAAACCGCGTTAAGGGACAATTTTTAACAATGTGCCCAGTTTTCCCACATTTAAAACATATCCGAGATTCCGCTTGGCAATTTCCCTGATGAAAACGATTACATTTCGGACACGGTCTTCCCGTTGGTTGGAACGGCGGACGGTTATCGTTTCTTTGAAACCTGGACCTTTTCGGATCATACTGTGGTCCTTCCCATTTCCTCTTTCCCATACCCCTATCATTCGCATCCCTCTTGTTGTCTCGCTCTATATTTTCGGCTTCATTAACTGCTGCTGAGAAGGTAGTAGGCCTTGTTGCAGATGTCAATCTTCTAACTTCTGAATTTAGTCCATAAACAAACCTTTCCATCTTCATCTTTTCCGTTGCAACATAATATTCTGCAAATCTAGACTTTTCTATGAACCGAGCTGTGTAATCTCTTACAGATAAGTTCCCTTGTTGCAAATTCATAAACTCTTCTTCTAACTGCTTTACTGCTGCTTGAGGACAAAATTGTCCTTTAAAAGCTGTTGCAAAATCATTCCAAGCAATAATAGTGCGTACATCTGATCCCCTAGATACAGTGAGAGCCTCCCACCAATACAATGCATCTGCCTTCAGCATCGCCGTTCCATATAAGACTTTATCTTCTTCCGCACATTTACTGGTTTTGAATACAGCTTCGATCTCTTTTATCCACCGCATAGCTTTCACTGGATCTCTCTCTCCCGCATAAGTTGGAGGTTTACAACTTAGAAACATTTTATAATCACACTTCCTTTGTACTGATGAGGCCGTAGGAGTAACTAACAATTCATCTTCTTGATTCGGATCAGGTATGTCAGTTCCAATGTGACGGCTTTGATTAAACATAGTTTGTATATTTGTTTGTAACCTCCCCATTTCCGTCATCAGATCATCCCTTGTAATAAATTCAGAACCGCCTGATGGATTCCTACCCCCATTTCTGCCTCCACCTCTTTGTCCTCCTCTTCCTCCCCTTTGATTTCTAGTGCCACTTGCCATTCTGTAGATTCAGACAAGGTTAATATACACATAAACACATACCCCATATAACAAGGTATTCTGGTTCAAACATGTACCTGTAAGATCATAATTACACTGGCCAAGTGTAACCCGAAATTACCTTACATGCTGTTCCATCAACTCTTTTTATACTTAGCATCCCCAGGTTCTAATATATTATGGACATCCTACTTCACATGCAGTTTAAGTCTAGGTATAGATATTAACACCTAAATCCCTTAAACTAGAGCTCTGATACCATCTGTAACAACCCGCTAACAAAATATCCATATAACATATATTTCATAACACATTCACACCAAAAGTAATTCATAGTTCACATTCGGTCCCCAAATTCTGGCTAATATAAACAAGAAAAACCCATTACAAGCTTTTTCATAATTAAGTTACAAAATAACTAACGTTAAAGCTATATGTACAAAACATCCAAAATTCATAATGATCATCTCCACAAAAGCTATTCCTCCATTTATCTAACTACTTGATCTTTACTCGAATCACCACCTGGAAAACATGTTTTAAAACGAAATGAGGGTTAGACTAAACAGTCTAGTGAGGGAATCCCGGTTAGTTTTAATAAATCTTTATCAAACCCTTCCATAAACCTTTTGTATAATTTTCACACGCATATCAAATACCATTCAAGAATTATATCATCTGCAACACCTTATCCCTCCACCATTGGCCAAATACGTTGGTTGCGAACCATTTAACACACCGGTCCTATGCCCGACCACGTATTATATCCCAATATAATACTTACGTAATTCATGATATATAAATACATCATAATCACACACACGTATGACATCTTCATACACTTATCAACCATTTAATCAACCACATAAATGTATTCCAGTAAAATACTTTTGAAGTAAAACTCACCTTATGATAACTTGAAGTCACCCGTACTTGCACACAGTACTATTAGCAATACCACAATTGTCCACACCACACTAACGAGGAATAACCGATCCTGTAATACATTCACATTGGTAGAATATCACATATCTATATGCATACAAGACTTACTATGAAGAATAGCAATCTTAGCAACTCATCAAACACTCCTAAAATGTAACCATGTCAAAACCGAACAACATAAATTTGACACATAAGATGGTATTAAATTGTCTAATTATACATCCAAATACCCTTAACAATACCTCAAACAACTTACTAAACGATGCCTCGACTTTAAACTAAAACGGCCAAAAGTTAGGAAAATTTTGCAAAACCAAACAGAAGCCGGCGCCAACTGCTCGGCGCCGATCCATCGGCGCGGAGCTCTGTTCCAAAAACCTGCACGAACTTTTTCTCCAAAATTCAAGGTTTTCTCAAACCCAAACCTTCCCAAATCAGTTCTAAACTTCCCCAAATCAATATTTTGAGTACTATAAACCTTTTTAAAAAAACAATATTAACATATAACAATAGCAAAACCAACAAATCCAAATCATTGATTTTACCAATTTCAAACCCAAAATCCCAAAATCCCAAAACTCCATTATCAACCAAGTTAACAACCAATCCTCTTCTAACTCTGAATTCATGAAGAACTCATAGAAACCTAATTGAAAATCAGAAGCTAAATTATGAAACATATAAAACCTTCTAGCTAGAATCAAACACAAAGAAGATAATTAACAAGAGACCACAAGGTCTGAAAGGATTTACCTTAAGATTAACTCTCAATCACAAGTTTTCTCCTTGAATTCCCTTCTTCCTTCTTTCTCTTCTTGACCGATTTTTGCACACACATACACACTCCTATTGATTTGATAAAATCTGATTTCTCATCCTAATATCTAATATGAGTCGGTTTGTAAAGAGGTTTGATCATAAGTACCAATTCAACCCTCAACTTATAACACTTGACCATTTAAACTTCTAAACTACCAATTTAACAATTTAACTTATCTATTGACTCTTATCCTCAAGAAATAGTTTACATGAAACTTAAAATAATAAAAGTAAAATACCTGGTTATTACAATAACGGTTCAAAGATCCTTGGTGTGTCAAACTTTAGCAATTCTGAACTTCCTAGCTTTATGCTCTATCATTTGGCCCTCTTTGTCTCTGCTTGGAGTCGCTTTGACTCTCTTATTTTCTGCTATTGTAAAGCTATCAAGAGAACTGGATTTTTTTTATTTTTTATTTTTTTTATTTGGGACTTCAATGGTACTCTTTATTTGCTTGGGGCTGCATTGGCCCTCTCTTCTATTTATTTTCATGACCGGGCTGTATTCTTTTTTTTTCTCTATCTATCGCAGTTCATTACCGCCTCTTTTTAACACACTTTCGGATAAGGGTTGGCTACGGCTTTTGGCTAGGGTTTAAGGTGGGTCTGGAATGAACAAGTGGTGAGTGTTTGGCTTCAAAAGGGTTTATGGATACACACAAATGGGTGAAAAAGGTACGATAGTTAAACACGGGTTAACACTGCTCACAATGCCTGGAATCATCTCTTAAGGTCCATACGATATGGTCTACTACACCCTTACCTAATATCCCGATGGTCACTTTGCTACTCAATGTAATAATATAGCGAGATCATTCTATATTCACGACCAGTAACTCGAAAAAGTGTATATGATTTAAGTGTATACATCCCTCGAAGTGAAAGGCGTCCTTTAGGCTCAAATCTCGCTATTGGGTGGTCTCCACTAATGTCCCTAGTCATGTCCTTTTCCGGTCCTTCCCTAATGGTCACGTCACTATCACAAGATTCTTCCCACAATGGTTGGTCTCAATCATTCAAAAGAAATTTTTTTAGCTAAGGCGATATAAGCATGCAGAGGTGCGGGAAATCTACGTGCATAAACGTGGTACCGATTAGGCAACCCCAAACGTTACCCACACATTGTCCCCAATGTGCAAGTGTCGGTGTAGGCGATACTAAAATAGGTATCGTTGTGCGGTTATTAAAGGTATCAGACAGGTAAGGCATAGTATTTAAGCACAAGCATCAAAGAGTGATTTCATTAAAATGTGGCCACCTCAAACCTAGGCTGTGGCCTAGGTTTGTCAAACAAAGCCAACCCCAAACCTCGGTGACACTGAGGTTTGCACATGGGTATAAGTGAGTGTGTAGATGTTTAAAAAGTGAGGCACCCCAAACCTAAGTGAAACTTAGGTTTGTTGCATCTCGTTCAGCTAATGGAACCAAAACATCATACACCACTCATTAACATGTAGAATTAGAACATACCTGTTTGCCCAGATGGAGGAGATTCTCTTAAAAGATTGGAGCACCCAGTTGGAAGACATCGAAGAAGACGGAGAAGGGAAATGCAAAAACAAACGAAACAAAGAAAAAGACAAAGGAAACACACAAAGCAGGAAAAGAAAAACAGAACGAAAGCAGAAACAGGGGAGCCGCACGGTTTCGCACGCGGTTTGGAAGCTGCGGGATAGACCGCGGGCCTCACTGTTTCGCAAACAACTCAGGGCCACCCGCGATTTTCCTCGCGGTTTGTAAGCCGCGGGACATACCGCACATGTCACTGTTTCAGCTATATTTTTTTTTGTAAATAGATTCACTCAAAACAAAAATAAAAGAAATGCAAACCTCGGTGGGTTGCCTCCCACCCAGCGCCTTGGTTTCGGTCGTGGCTCGACCTTCCTCCCGATCACTCCTTCGGCTTTCCTTGATCATCCGGTTTCTCTTTGCTTTTGCCTCTTTCCCTCTCGAACATCTTGAATACCGCTTTCTCATTGCCAACCCTCAAGGTCATCTTGCCTTCTTCCATGTCGATCAACGCTCTACTCGTGGCCAGAAAAGATCTTCCCAATATCAGTAGAACTTCTATATCTTCATCGATGTCTAGCACCACGAAGTCCGCCGGGAAGTAGAACTTGCCGACCTCGATTAGCACATCCTCTACCACTCCATACGGGTACACAATCGATCGATCCGCGAGTTTAAGCGTCATGTATGTCGGCTTCACTTCTCCGAATCCGAGTTTCCTAAAAATAGATAAAGGCATTAAGTTAATACTAGCTCCTAAATCACATAACACTTTATCAAAAGAAAGATTCCCAATTTGAATAGGAATCGAGAAACTCCCTGGATCCTTAAGCTTTGGGGGAAGCTCATTCTGAATAATCGCGCTGCACTCCTCAGTGAGTGCAACTGTTGCATGCTCCTCAATCTTCCTCCTGTTGGAGAGGATATCTTTCAAGAACCGTATGTATGAGGGTATTTGTGAAAGTGCTTCCACGAATGGGATATTGATGTGAAGCTTCTTGAAGATGTCGAGGAACTTCTTGAACTGTTCCTCATCTTTTTGTGCCTTCGCCCGATTTGGATATGGTAGCGGTGGTACAAACGGTTTGACTACCGGCTTTTTCTCTTCACTTTTTTGTTCTCTTCAATCACAACCTCTTCATCAGCCTCCAACTCATCCATGTCTACAGCCTCAACCTCTTTCTCTTTAGGATCGGTTTCCTTTGATGGCGGTTCTCGTGTAGTCTCCTTGATCAGCTCCTTGCCACTTCTTAGATAGATGGCATTACATTCTTCCCGGTTTTTCTTTTCGGTCATACACGGGAATGTTCCAGGAGTTCGGTTTTGTAGGGCTTCAGAAATTTGCCCCACTTGCCTTTCAAGGAGCTTTATGGATGCCGTATTCTGATCAGTAGCCGCATTGACCGTGACTGTGCTCGCTAACTCTCCAACCGTGTTGTCCATCTTGGTCATGAACTTCATCATCATATCTTCTACCCCCGGTTTCTTCTCCATGGATGGTCCCTCATTGAAATTCCTTTGGTTGAAACCTAGAGGACGGTAAACATTGTTAGCATTAGAAGAATTAGAAAAGTTAGAAGAATTACCTTGCGGTTGTTGACCGGGTTGACTCCATGAAAAGTAAGGTGTTTCTTCCACCCCTCATTATACGTGTTCGAGAAAGGATCGTTCCTCGGCTGGTGATTCCGGTTCTGTAAAAACTGAACTTGCTCGGGCTCTTCCGGATTACCGCCTTTCAGATGGTTCGTGATAACAGCTAGTTGAGCTTTTATTTCTTTCAGCTCATCCGATTCTTGAACACTTGCAACTCTTCTGACTGCTGATCTTGGAGTAGAAAAACTATGTTCGACTAAGTTCTCGATCAAGGCGACTGCTTCTTCATATGTCTTCTCCATTAGGGCTCCACCCGCTGCAGCAGTGATTTCATTCTTGAACTGCGGGTGAAGTCCTCCAAAGAACGTCTGAATAATTAACCAACCATGCAACCCATGATGTGGCCACTTCTTCAACATATCTTTATACCTTTCCCACGCCTCATATAAAGTCTCATGGTCCCATTGCGCGAAATGAGTAATGTCGACCATCAGTTGAGCAGTTCTTCCCGGTGGGAAGAATTTCTAGAGAAACGCGGCTTTCAGGCCTGCCCAAGTGGTGATCTGATCCGACGGTAAGCCTTCTGTCCAAATTTCAGATCTACTCTATAGGGAAAAACCGAATAACCTCAGTTTGATCGCATTTTCCTCCATCCCATTGATCTTGAACGTATTGCAAATCCGTTCAAATGCACGAAGGTGGGTATGGGGATCTTCAGTATGTGCTCCCCCAAACTGATTCTGTTGTACCATGACAATGGTACTCAGCTTAATCTCAAAGTAGTTTGCTGCAGTAGCGGGCGGTTGGACGCCTATGCGCGCGGTTGCCACATTTGGATCGGCAAATGACCGCATAGGACGTCTCTCGGGATGTGCTTCGTCACCCATCTTCAGTTGTCTTTTAGCTTTTGATTCCTTGAGTAATCGACGGGTGGTTCTTTCAATCTCCGGATCGAGTGGTTCGATTCCTTCCCCTCGGGGTTTCCTTGGCATAAACCAATTAGTACCTGAAAAAGAAAGTAACCGAAATTAGCAATCCAAAACTGAAAGTGATGAAAAAAAATAAAGAAAAAAAAATGTTCAATGTAATAGTGCTTATAGCTGGTAGTGGTATCAGTTGAAACTAGTTCTCCGGCAACGGCGCCAAAAACTTGATAGGCGGGTATCACCACCCCTAAATCTTACCGCAAGTGTACGGGTCGAAGTCAAGCAATAGTACTTAGAAAGTACGAGTATCGAACACAGGGAACTAGGAACTAAGTATCACAATGACTACAATTGCTATTAACTGAACTATCAATATTTAGAGTTGTGGTTTATAACAAATTAATTGCAAACAAACTAAATCAAACACGGAACAGTAAACAACTTAAGAAACTTTGATAGAGAAAACATTTGAGGGTTGGAAATCCAATGGTTCTCACATATAAACATCTGACTCAAAACAATTACCAGTCGTTCTCTTTAATGAATACCCAATCTTTAGATCACCATTGTTCTTTCTCAAGCAACAACGGGTTTTATTTCAAACGCATGGTTCTTTCTCAAGCAACTGTGGTTTTTATCTTGAAAACACAAGTTTTATCTCTCGATCTCAACCTATGTAATTCAAAACACATTAAGCTCAAGATTGTAATGGGACTAAGGCTTAATCGGTATATCTCTATCCCCTTTCTCACCTTAGGCATGCAATTTTATAGTTCTAGTTGACAATTAATTCTCTCGAACTTAATTGAAAACAACACAACAATTGAAAGCTAGCTAAACTCACAAAAGCATTAAAAACCAAATCACATGCTTCATTAAATAAGAAAACTCATAAAAGTTCAAGTCATATGTTCACACGCTTAAACAAAATTCATTCCAACCCCCAACATCTAAAGATTAGTTTATGTCGGGGGTGGACTCAAACATAAGAAAAGGAATGGAAACAGTCAATGAAAACATGATAAATGTAGACGTGACGAATATGATCCTCTATCGTGGCTCCAAAAGCTCCGAAAAACCTCTGAAAATCGCCCCCAAGTCGCTGCCGTTCGTCGTTTGCGAGCTGTGCGAAGAATGACCTAAAATCTGGAAAAACGCCAAACTAATAGGCTGGAGCAGTGAGTCCCGCGACTTGTCCCGCGGTTTGCAAACCGAGGCACAAGTCCCCCAGTTTTCTGAATGTGTCTGGGTGAGCTTTGGGTCCTGGTTCGGGCGCGGGTCTTGGGATTGGATCTCGGGCTTCCGTTGGGCTTCGTTTTGGCTCTTTTTGGGGACTTTTTAGCTTCTTTTCTCGATGATTACTGCCTTTTAAATAACCTACACATTCCACTAGATAAACAGTAAAATATCTCCTTTTTGCTAGAACACAAGCCAATCTCATTGGATCGAGGACCGAAAATAACGCCAAAAAGTGGCGTTATCAGTCGTAAGACTTTTATATTTTTAAATTGTGTAAGCAAACATAAGTAACTGCGATTAAAGCATTCATTCAGAATATGAAATTCTTCTAAGTTAAAAAACTTAGATCGTGGGGTTGTTAGACCCTATGATTGTTAATGCCAAAAATCGCACAAAATTACAACTTAAGGTCGATGTGGACATTTAACAACTAAAGAAACGTATCTCAACCCAAATAACACAATCGCGAGGAAAAAGTAAAAGAGACAAGAGATTTGGTGATGCGGAAAACCCCAAAACGAGGAAAAAAACCGCGGTCGACTTTGTGAGAGTCGACAGTGCACTATGGTTCACCAAACATGGGCGAAAGTCCTTTTGTGACAGATGATATGTGTATAATAGGTTACAAATGAAGTAAAAATACACTAAGTCGTGTGTTTAAACGTGCGAAACAAACTGCTGTCGTGCGACTTGAACTGTTGTCATGAGGTTTGAACTGTTGTCGTGTGGTACTTGCGTTAGCGACGTGTGCTCGAATGCGACCAATGATACGGTCGTTCCGAGCCGATACGGTCGTTAGAGACCAATGATCTGGCGTTCCGAGCCGATACGGTCGTTAGAGACCTATGTTACGTTGTGTAAGTTTTGCTTTAGCGATAATCGGTAAAAAAATTACCTTTCTATTGAACCTGAGTATTATGTTGACTCATACATGTCATGGACAAATGTAATGTCAACTGTAAAAATTCATTAAGTACAAAAATAAACAAGAAGTCGTGCGACTTGGGCATCCATTGTAATACAACGATTAGAACGTAAGTCATAAGACTTTTTGAATCGTATAAGCAAACATAAGCGCATGCGATCAAAGCATTCATTCAGAACATGAAATTTTTCTAAGTTAAAGAACTTAGCTTGTGGGGTCGCTAGACCTTACGATCGTGTGATTTGATCATACGATGAACTTGAATCATGTGTTCCTGTAGTTATACAATCGAGTCGTCTAATAAGACTGATTGTTTATACCGTACGATTTTACTGAATTCGTATGATAGACGTAGTAACTTATGTCGTGCGATCCTTTTCAGATGCGTTGCATTCCAGTTGCGTGTGATATTTCGACCGTCGAGGGTTTGGAGCCGATAGGCACCTTTACCCACGACTTCTGAGACACGATAAGGACCTTCCCACTTGGTGGAAAGTTTACCAGCATTAAGCTCTTGATGCTTTGGAACACTCATCGGAGGACGTAATCGCCTTCTTGAAAGACCTTTGCTTGTGATTATACTGTTAATCTTGCGACTTGCCTTTATTGGCAATCATGAGATTAAAATATGCGAGTCGTACTTATTTACGACTTTTGCGTTTTGACATGCGTCTTACCATGACTGGTGATTGTGAGATTCAATGTACAAGTCGTCTTTATTGACGACATATGTCATGATTAGCGATCGTGCGAGTCGCTTTTATTGGCGACCAACATTTTTTAACCAGCGTTTGTCGTGACTGACGATCATAAGAAAATGTGAGTCATCTTTTACTGAGGACTATAAATTGCGACCTGCGTTTGCCTTGACTAGCGATTGTAAGATTTAAAATATAAGTCGTCTCTTATCGACGATTACAAATTACAACATGCGTTTGCCTTGACTGGCAATTGTAAGAAAAAATGTAAGTCAACTATAAATTGCAACCTGCGTTTGCCATGACTGGCGATCATAAAAGCGTAAGTCGTCTTTTACCGGCGATTATATATTATAGACCTGCGTTTTAAGTCGTAGAGACTTTGGTTTCTCACGATGTAAATCGTAAGACCTGTATTCATATGATCTTGCGAGCCTGTAATGTAAAATCAGGGGTGGTCGTTGGTTTCGACCAATAATCTTTTGATGCTTGGATCAACGATCATATATTAGATCAAAAAAATTAAATGAGGAGAATATACTTAGAGTATATATATAGAGTTGTTCTAAGTGGGACGTCACAGTTACCGTAACATGGAGTCGATAAGCGCCTTTTCCGAGGACTTTTGAAATCAAATGCGGTATTTTTCAGTTTGTGAAGGGTGTTTCGAGCCCCCGAGTCCCTTGGATGATGAGATACATGTGATACTTTGACGAAGCATTTTTTTTATCTGGGCTTGAATCTGGTTTTGAGCCGCATTCAATTCCGATTGAAGTTTAATCAGGGGATCTTGATAATTTGCCATGTACCTGAAAGAACTTTACAAGATCGTTAGAGCAATGTGTGTGTTGGCTTGAGATTTTCTCTAGATGGGGTCCCACAGATGGCGCCAAACTGTTAATGCCAAAAATCGCACAAAAGTACAACTTAAGGTCGATGTAGACATTTAACAACTAAAGAAACGTATCTCAAGCCAAATAACACAATCACGAGGAAAAAGTAAAAGAGACAAGAGATTTGGTGACGCGAAAAACCCCAAAACGAGGGAAAAAACCGCGGTCGACTTTGTGAGAGTCGACAGTGCACTATGGTTCACCAAACAGGGGGGAAAGTTCTTTTGTGACAGGTGATATGTGTACAATAGGTTACAAATGATGTAAAAATACACTTAGTCGTGTGTAAAAAGTGTGCGTCGTGTGTTTAAACGTGCGAAACAAACTGCTGTCGTGCGACTTGAACTGTTGTCATGCGGTTTGAACTGTTGCCGTGTGGTACTTGCGTTAGCGATGCGTGCTCGAATGCGAGAGAGAAAATGTAGAAGTAGATGAGAATGCAGTTGTATAGCTAGATGAATTCGTCCCCCCCCCTTTGCACGAGGTTGGAGCGTGCCTTTATATAGGTTCCGCCGGTCATTAATGAGCTTTAATGGTTGGTCTTGTAACCGCTGCCGACATTAAATACGCTTTGATGATTGTCTTTGTAACCACTGTCGAGTCTTTAATGTCATTAAGAGCTCGACCTTTATTGTCCATTGTACCATAATGGCTTGTAGACCTGCATTAATGAACAAAATAAACGGCTGTTGACCATTGATGGTTAGTGTAATCGTAAGACCATCTTAAGTTCATGACGTTGGTCTTATGGAGAATACGACCGTCGCTGAAATACACGACCAGGTAAATGACTAGAGATGTCTTGTAAGACCTTATCTTAGTATAGGAATGGTCTTATAAAAATGTCGTGAGACTAGGATAAAAATGTCGTAAGACCACTAGGTCGTAAGACCACTAGGTCGTAAGACCACTAGGTCGTAAGACCAAGATGATGATGTCGTAGGACCAGAGCGATATATGACCGACGACAGGGGACTGTCGACATAAGACCAACGAGTCGTAACTGGCGACATAAGACTAGTGACATAAGGCTACTGACGTAAGACTAGCGATGTGCGACGTGCAACACGTGACGTGCGATCATTAGATGTAAGATACTGTCTTGAATGACTATTGACGAAAGATGTCTTTTAATAATCCACTACCGTACGTCGGGGATAAGGCAATAATGGGTATTACCTTTATCGATCGGGGGTATGACTTTTGTAGGAATTAGGGTAATAGAAGTCCATGGGTCATGCCGAAGGAATTCCTCAGGTCGGTCGAGGGTGTGATTTTTTACCCAAACAGTTAGCCCCCCGAGATTTGAATTTCAAAGCCATTTGAATTTTAGATCTCGTACCAATGTGTTTTTACGGAGACGTGTCACTTTTGCTAATTGGATCATTTACAAGAAAATCGACTTGGTCAGCTAGAATCGCGTGACCAGTCGATGGTATTAAGTAGGTTGCAGCGATCGAAAGATGATCTTTAAACGTAAGGAACCGATGGTGATCGTAAGACGATCTTTATCAAAATGAGACGTATGGGATGGCAGACAATCGTAAGACGATTGGGCCGAAATAAAGCTTAAAGGATTGGCGACGATCATAATATGATCGAACCAAGATAAAATTTAAGAATCTTGTGATACAGTCGTTAGAGACTTATGTTCTGGCGTTCCGAACCGACACGGTCGTTAGAGACTTATGATCAGGCGTTCCGAGCCGACACGGTCGTTAGAGACCTATGATCTGGAGTTCCGAGCCGACACGGTCGTTAGAGACCTATGATCTGGCATTCCGAGCCGATACGGTCGTTAGAGACCTATGTTCTGGCATTTACAGCCGATACGGTCGCTAGAGACCACTGATCTGGCATTCCGAGCCGATACGGTCGTTAGAGACCTATGTTACGTTGTGTAAGTTTTGCTTTAGCGATAATCGGTAAAAAAATTTACCTTTCTATGGAACCTTAATATTATGTTGACTCATACATGTCATGGATAAATGTAATGTCAACTGTAAAAATTCATTAAGTACAAAAATGAACAAGAAGTCGTGCGACTTGGGCATCCATTGTAATACAACGATTAGAACGTAAGTCATAAGACTTTTTGAATCGTATAAGCAAACATAAGCGCATGCGATCAAAGCATTCATTCAGAACATGAAATTTTTCTAAGTTAAAGAACTTAGCTTGTGGGGTCGCTAGACCTTACGATTTTACTGAATTCGTATGATAGACTTAGTAACTTATGTCGTGCGATCCTTTTCAGATGCGTTGCATTCCAGTTGCGTGGGATATTTCGACCGTCGAGGGTTTGGAGCTGATAGGCACCTTTACCCACGACTTCTGAGACACGATAAGGACCTTCCCACTTGGTGGAAAGTTTACCTGCATTAAGCTCTTAAGTGCTTTGGAACACTCATCGGAGGACGTAATCGCCTTCTTGAAAGACCTTTGCTTGTGATTATACTGTTATTCTTGCGACTTGTCTTTATTGGCAATCATGAGATTAAAATATGCGAGTCGTACTTATTTACGACTTTTACGTTTTGACATGCGTCTTACCATGACTGGTGATTGTGAGATTCAATGTACAAGTCGTCTTTATTGACGACATATGTCAAGACTAGCGATCGTGCGAGTCGCTTTTATTGGCGACCAACAATTTTTAACCTGCGTTTGTCGTGACTGACAATCATAAGAAAATGTGAGTCATCTTTTACTGAGGACTATAAATTGCGACCTGCGTTTGCCTTGACTGGCGATTGTAATATTTAAAATATAAGTCGTCTCTTATCGACGAATACAAATTACAACCTGCGTTTGCCTTGACTGGCGATTGTAAGAAAAAATGTAAGTCAACTGTAAATTGCAACATGCGTTTGCCAAGACTGGCGATCATAAAAACATAAGTCGTCTTTTACCGACGATTATATATTATAGACCTGCGTTTTTAAGTCGTAGAGACTTTGGTTTCTCACGATGTAAATCGTAAGACCTGTATTCATATGATCCTGCGAGCCTGTAATGTAAAATCGGGGGAGGTCGTTGGTTTCGACCAATAATCTTTTGATGCTTGGATCAACGATCATATATTAGATCAAAAAAATTAAATGAGGAGAATATACTTAGAGTATATATATAGAGTTGTTCTAAGTGGGACGTCGCAGTTACCGTAACATGGAGTCGATAATCGCCTTTTCCGAGGACTTTTGAAATCAAATGCGGTATTTTTCAGTTTATGAAGGGTATTTCGAGCCACCGAGTCCCTTGGATGATGCGATACATGCGATACTTTGACGAAGCATTTTTTTTATCAGGGCTTGAATCTGGTTTCGAGCCGCATTCAATTCCGATTGAAGTTGAATCAGGGGATCTTGATAATTTGCCATGTACCTGAAAGAACTTTACAAGATCGTTAGAGCAATGTGTGTGTTGGCTTGAGATTTTCTCTAGATGGGGTTCCACGGATGGCGCCAAACTGTTAATGCCAAAAATCGCACAAAAGTACAACTTAAGGTCGATGTAGATATTTAACAACTAAAGAAACGTATCTCAAGCCAAATAACACAATCGCGAGGAAAAAGTAAAAGAGACAATAGATTTGGTGACGCGGAAAACCCCAAATCGAGGGAAAAAACCGCGGTTGACTTTGTGAGAGTCGACAGTGCACTATGGTTCACCAAACAGGGGCGAAAGTCCTTTTGTGACAGTTGATATATGTACAATAGGTTACAAATGAAGTAAAAATACACTTAGTCGTGTGTAAAAAGTGTGCGTCGTGTGTTTAAACGTGCGAAACAAACTGCTGTCGTGCGACTTGAACTGTTGTCATGCGGTTTGAACTGTTGCCGTGTGGTACTTGCGTTAGCGACGTGTGCTCGAATGCGAGAGAGAAAATGTAGAAGTAGATGAGAATGCAGTTGTATAGCTATATGAATTCGTCCCCCCCCTTTGCTCGAGGTTGGAGCGTGCCTTTATATAGGTTCCGCCGGTCATTAATGATGTTTAATGGTTGGTCTTGTAACCGCTGCCGACATTAAATACGCTTTGATTATTGTCTTTGTAACCGCTGTCGAGTCTTTAATGTCATTAAGAGCTCGACCGTTATTGTCCATTGTACCATAATGGCTTGTAGACCTGCATTAATGAACAAAATAAACAGCTGTTGACCATTGATGGTTAATGTAATCGTAAGACCATCTTAAGTTCATGACGTCGGTCTTATGGAGCATACAACCATCGCTGAAATACACGACCAGGTATATGACTATAGATGTCTTGTAAGACCTTTATCTTAGTATAGGAACGGTATTATAAAAATGTCGTGAGACTAGGATAAAAATGTCGTAAGACCACTAGGTCGTAAGACCAAGATGATGATGTCGTAGGTCCAGAGCGATATAAGACCGACCAAGGGGGACTGTCGACATAAGACCAACGAGTCGTAACTGGCGACATAAGACTAGTGACATAAGGCTAGTGACGTAAGACGTGCGACGTGCGACACGTGACGTGCGATCATTAGATGTAAGATACTGTCTTGAATGAATATTGACGCAAGATGTCTTTTAATAATCAACTACCGTATGTCGGGGATAAGGAAATAATGGGTAATACCATCATCGATCGGGGGTATGACTTTTGTAGGCATTAGGGTAATCGAAGTCCATGGGTCATGCCGAAGGAATTCCTCAGGTCGGTCGAGGGTGTGATTTTTTACCCAAACAATGATCGAGCAATTAAATCGTATGATGAGTTTGAATCATGCGTCCCTGTGATAAGGTAGTCAAGTTATAAAGTAGACCTAATTACTTATGTCGTGCGATCCTGCGAAAGTATACTGAAGTCCTTAGTAACTCGTGTCGTGCGATAAAACAATGTCAGAGGTTGGTCGTTGGCTAACCAACGACCCTCCGATGCTTAAGTCAGTAATCGCCATGATGAATAAAAAGTCGTATGAAAGAAGGATTTTAGAAGAAATACCTTTTCAGATGTGTTGCATTCCAGCTACGTGGGACATCTCGATTGTGGAGGGTTTGTAGCCGATAGGCGCCTTTACCCACGACTTCGGAAATACGATAAGGACCTTCCCACTTGGTGGAAAGCTTACATGCTTTGGATCACTCGTCGGAGGACGAAGTCGCTGTTTGGGCAAAAAATCACGTCACTCGACTGCGACCAGAACAGGTAAGACGTATGATTAAGGACTATATCTTGTATTAAGATAAGGTCTCGACAAAGACCCAGAACACCATCGTCGTCCCTCATAAAAGGTAAGTCGAGAGTTCCTCGCGACACTCGACCATAGCGTCGCCCGTCCCGCACGACCGTCGCATAGAACCATGCGACCTCGACCAAACTAACGTTAACCATGACTGTTACGTTTGTTAAGTGTTTAATGCAGGAGTCAAAGTCATTAAGGAGCAACGGATATAACCGAAGCAACCATCAACGATCAATAGCCGTAACGGACGAAGATCATCATGGATAATCACTCCGACAACCGTTTCAGACCGTTGCAGCCGTTATAGCTGTTAAATGAATCAATCAATGAGCTAATTAAAGCTCCCGAAGACTATAAAGACCGAGCTCAATCAACATTTCAAGACATAAAATATCCGACGATTAACAACCGAAGCAATACTCGAGAACATCTGAAGTGAAGAACTATTATTCTAAGTATCGCTCTCGACGCACGACAACAGCCCTCGACCAGTAGTTCACACTTTGTTTCGTACACGACAAACACCTGTTTTTACATTCAAACACTTGTACTTTACATTTCGAAGCATTTTCTTCATTTGTATTGTAATCATTGTACGATCGACACCAGTATCCAAGGACATCGCCCCTGATTGGCGACTATAGTGCAACGACGACACCCCCTGTCGTCCGCAGGTTTTTTCCTTGATTGAGGTTTTTCCTGCGTCATCAAATCCCTTGTTTCTTTATTTTTATCCTCGTCTCACGTTTCGTTTAAAGATTCTTTCTTTAGTTGTTTAAGTCCACATCGACCTTAAGTTGTCCCTTTGGTGCGATTTTTGGCATTAACAGTTTGGCGCCATCCCAGGGACCTCATCTAGAGAAAATCCTCGACGAACGTGCATTCTACTAATAGTTGCTTGGAGTTTCTTCTATTTTCTATTGCAGGAAAATGGCAGCCCCTGGAAATCCACAGCAAGCCGTCGCTCAAATGTATCAGGAGCTCGAGGTTGCCAGGAATCAACTCAATGCAATGGCAGAGCAGAATCGCAGAGCAGCTGAAGAGATCGCGCGACTAAGGAATCCTTTTGGACCCCAGAATAGTCCTAGACCATTCATCCAGAATCCAGGTCCAGGACCAGGCCCGTCCGCGCAGAATCAACATCCAGGTCCATCCATGCAGAATCAGCAGCCGGGTCCGTTCATTCCGAATCCCCAGTCTGGGCAGATTCCCCCTCAGCACATCGGACCACCACCCTTGAACAACGGATCCCAACCATTGCAAGGTGGCGCCCAGCCATTTCGGAATGGATCCCAGCCGTTCCAAAGTGGTTCGCAACCTTTCCAGCAAGGATCGCAATCTTTCCAGCAGAGATCGCAGCCATTTCAGCAGGGACCACAATCGTTTCAAAATGGACCGCAGCAATTCCACTACGGGTCGCAGACATATTTTGTCCCGTTCAACAGGGACACCAATGGTTCGTTGCATGGTAATGGCACTAGTCCAGGGACCAATCCTTCGACAAGGGCAAATCCTGATCTTAACGATCCCGTCGCCCAGCGTTTGAAGATGTTAGAAGACCAAAATAAGCGCGTCCTGTCCTTGCTCGCCAAGTTGCCTGGGGAAGCCGTGCCTGTTGACGTCGAGCCTCGCTCGGGGTATCAGACGTCGCCCTTCATCAATGAGATCGCCACCGTCGAGGTCCCAAAGAAGTATAACATTCCTTCCTTTACACCCAAGTATTCGGGTGTGACCAATCCAACCGAGCATGTCGCGCAGTATAAGCAGCTCATGTGGACAATCTCGATTCCACACATGTACCAGGAAGTATGCATGTGCAAGAGTTTCTGGGCGACTCTCACTGGTCTAGCTCTCCAGTGGTTGATCAATCTCAAACCCAAATCTATCGGGTCGTTCGCCAAATTGGTCAACCAATTCTCCCGGCAATTCGCCAGCAGTCGTAAGATGGAAAAGCAAACTAGTGATCTGTACTATGTCGTGCAGAAGACCAATGAGTCTATTCGAAGTTATTTCAATAGATTCAATGCCGAAATGATCAGTATCCGCAATTGTGACATCAAAACTGCGATCGAAACTTATAAGCGTGGTCTAGACGATAGTTCAGGTCTATATATCGATCTGACCAAGTATTCCCCAGAGACTTTCGAAGATGTCCGAGCTCGAACCTTAGCATATATGAGGGTCGAAGATGATGCCGCCTTTCGTTGCAAGCACACTGACGACAAGAAGTCGTTAGGCGTCAGAAAGCCAGAGTTCAAGACAAAGGTTGTTTCCAGAATAGAGCCAGCGCGCCAAATTTCAAATGTTCGTTTCAAGACGAAAGCAAAGGACAAGACCACGACTAAGTTCACTCAGTACCCCAAGATATACTCTTACGGATTCCAAGGATCTGCAAAGGACTTAGTCGTACATCTGAAGACCGCTCAAGCTACCATTCGATGGCCAAAGAGGTCCGACCTGGACGATGCTAAGAAAGACAAATCAAAGTGGTGCGACTTCCATGCCGATCTTGGTCATGCGATAGACGACTGTATCGCATTGAAGAAGGAACTAGCATATCATTTTCCGAAAGGAAATCTAAAAGATATCATTGACGATGTCGCTATTTCAGCTAACGGACATCGAACGACGACCCCCGAGCATGCGAAGGTCGTCAATTGCATCACCGGTGGTTCAGATGTGTGTGGTCTGACGTATTCAGTGGCCAAGCGTCATGCCAGTCAGGCTCCCGATGATCGGCCTATTCCTCGCTCGTCTAGACCCAAAGGAGATTTGGAGCTAGAAGCCATGAAGATTTTGTTCGACCACGTCGACCTTGGCTGCTCGTATCAGAAGCATCACGACGGGTTGATCATTCAGATCACGGTCGGTAACTGTCTAACGCGTCGAGTCTTGATCGACGGGGGCAACTCAACAAATGTTATTTTTCTCAACACCATCAAAGCCATGGGAATCGATCGCTCAGAAATCACCCGACGTTCGACGACTTTGGTCGGTTTCAATGGAGAAGCGACGAGCACCTTCGGAGAGATAATCTTGCCCGTCTACGCCGGAGGAGTCAACAAGCAGACCAAGTTTAGTGTCATCGATTGTGCGTCGGCCTATAACATCATCTTAGGACGACCATGGATCCATGATATGAAAGCCGTTCCCTCGACGTATCATCAAATGTTGAAATTCCATACGCCATGGGGATTCCAGGAGATTAAGAGTGAGCCAAAAGTCGCTCGTGAGTGCTACAAGTCTACCTTGAACCCGCGAAAATAAACCAAAGTCACAAAATCAGGCTCTCGAGAGGTTCGTTCCTCTATCCCTAAATTAATATCTTTTTCACAGAGATAAGTCTACTATGGTGCCCGGTCGCACGACAACATAGTCAACGCAGGACAATATTTATCCATGTCATTCTGTCATTTAAAACATATCTTTTCCTCCTAAAAAGAATAAGGTAATAAATGACATGGGGCAAATAGAGAGAGTCTGAAATGGTACGTTCTCTAACTCTTTTTCATACGATTTTTTCTCACAAAACGTTTACTGACTTAAGCATCGGAGGGTCGTTGGCTAGCCAACGACCAACCCCCGACATCGTTTTATCGCAGAATCGCACGACAGATTATCGCAGAATCGCACGACAGTAATCATTAAGTCTACTATATGACTTTAAATTCATAGAATCGCACGACATAACAATAAGGATTTTCTTCCCAGACCATCCCTCCATAGGGGCATACGACGCAAATTCCTCGTACGATCTCGTCGTACAATCGCAAAGCATAAATAACTTACATCTAAGTTTCTTAGCTTTTATACCCTGAATGGATGCTTTAATCGGGTGTTTTTATTTGTTTTACGTTCTTATTATCGTATTACAATGAGTGCCTTAGTCGTATGATTTCATATGTATCTTATGTTCGACTTTATAATCAAATGTGATTCGAATAAAGCATAAGCAAAAGATATATTCATTAAGTAAACCATTATATACATACTCGATCCCTGATTGGTCGAATGGCAAAACAAACAAGGAAAGGAAAATTCTAGACGGCAGGGGGAACATCGGTCGTATCCCTGCTCGAAGTCCCGACCCGAGGACCTTCATTTGCCACTCCTCCCGCACGAATCTCCTGCAGTTCATACTGAGCATCGAAAAGCTGGATGGCTAGCTCGTCAGCACGCGCCAAGGCAAACCTCTCCCTATCTAAAGCCGCCTTCTCTCTCTCCAACGCCACAACTTCTCTTTCAAGGGCAGACGCCATCAACCCTTCAACTTTCGACATCCCAGCGTGTAATGCCAAAGACGACTGGAACGTTTGAAAAATAACACAAGAAAATATTAGATAACTAAACGAACGAGACAAGTCATGAAAGATTGACATTCACCGTGAACGCCAGACTGGCAACTTGAGATCCAATCTCTCCGGCCAGAACTCTACGAAAACGCTCCCTGAAAGACGGGAGCAAATACTTCCCCAGATAAGGGAACGACGTCGTCCCGTCTAGCACACCATCCGCCATAAAGTCAGACGACAATGTAAAATTGACCGTCATAACTTCGGCCGATGATCCCTCACCCTGTCAGCCGACGTTGGGATCGACACTTTGGACATCGGCTTCGTCACCGTCGCCCGAAGCGCAGAACTTGCTGGTGTCGCGTCCTTTACGCCAAAACGGCTAGATGACGCCCTCGCCTCCTTAGGAAGAACAACTCCCGGTGAGTTATCAACCCTAGACGACGGTTCCCTCTGGACTGTCCTCCGGGTTCTCTTTTCGCTCGACCCAGCTGTCGAAAAATTTTCACCCCGAAGGGCACGCATAACCTGCTCCCCTCTCGCCCTAGAGACCGATTTCCTCTTGGTCGGCACTGATCAGGAAATACATTAAGTAAAATAAAAACTATGGTACGTTTACCAGTCGCTTCTTCCCTCTCATCCCCCTCTCCCTATTCTTCAGAACCTCCCATCGCATCCCCGTCCTTTCGCATGCCCGCCCGGATCTTCGACACCTGTCCTCGACAGCTGGTAAGCATAATCGTACGTCAGTATGATGTCACAACTTTTCAACTTCTCGTTCAGTTAAAGGCGAACCGGTCTAGTTCCACGACAACCAGGTAAGTCCCTCAACTCAGGTCACAAGTCTAAGCGTTCGACAAGCAAAATTTAAAACTTAAATTTGACATTCAATTTTCAAATTTTGGGGGCAAACTATTTGGGCAAAAAATCACGTCGCTCGACCGTGACCAGAACAGGTAAGACGTATGATTAAGGACTATATCTTGTATTAAGATAAGGTCTCGACAAAGATCCAGAACACCATCGTCGTCCTTCATAAAAGGTAAGTCGAGAGTTCCTCGCGACACTCGACCATAGCGTCGCCCGTCCCGCACGACCGTCGCATAGAACCATGCGATCTCGACCAAACTAATGTTAACCATGACTGTTACGTTTGTTAAGTGTTTAATGCAGGAGTCAAAGTCATTAAGGAGCAACGGATATAACCGACGCAACCATCAACGATCAATAGCCGTAACGGTCGAAGATCATCATGGATAATCACTCCGACAACCGTTACAGACCATTGCAGCTGTTATAGCTGTTAAATGAAGCAATCAATGAGCTAATTAAAGCTCCCGAACACTATAAAGACCGAGCTCAATCAACATTTCAAGATATAAAATATCCGGCGATTAACAACCGAAGCAATACTCGAGAACATCTGAAGTGAAGAACTATTATTCTAAGTATCGCTCTCGACGCACGACAACAGCCCTCGACCAGCAGTTCACACTTTGTTTCGTACACGACAAACACCTGTTTTTACCTTCAAACACTCGTACTTTACATTTCGAAGCATTTTCTTCATTTGTATTGTAATCATTGTACGATCGACACCAGTATCCAAGGACATCGCCCCTGATTGGCGACCATAGTGCAGCGACGACACCCCCTATCGTTCGCAGGTTTTTTCCTCGATTGAGGTTTTTCCTGCGTCATCAAATCCCTTGTTTCTTTATTTTTATCCTCGTCGCACGTTTCGTCGAAAGATTCTTTCTTTAGTTGTTTAAGTCCACATCGACCTTAAGTCGTCCCTTTGGTGCGATTTTTGGCATTAACAGTCACCTTCTTGGAAGACTTTAGCTTTGACGTTCTTGTTGAAATGTCGCTCAACCGCTTGCTTCTGTGACACCATTCTGATCAGTGCTGATTCTCTAAGTTTATCAAGGGCGTCGAGGTCATAACTTAAATCATCCAGGTTATGGTCAACAGAAGTATACCTCGAGGTTGGGAGCTGGACCTCGACCGGCAAGACTGCTTCGCAACTATAGACCAAGGAGAAAGGGGTTTGTCTTGTGGACGTGCGGGGCGTCGTGCGATTTGCCCACAGGACCGAAGGGAGTTCTTCGACCCATTTTTCCTTTGCAGCTTTTAATCTTTTCTTGATCGAAGCAATAATGGTCTTATTGATCGACTCAACAAGTCCATTTGCCTGGGGATACCTGGGTGTCGAGGTTGTCAGCTTGATGCTGCGGTCTTCACAGAACTGTCGAGTCCTGTTGCTTATGAACTGGGATCCATTGTCGCAGACAATTTCGGATGGGATCCCAAACTTGCATATGATGTTAGTCTGAATAAAAGAGACGACTTCCTTGTCCCGAACTTGGGAAACGGCAGCTGTTTCCACCCACTTAGAAAAATAATCTGTAAGTACAAAAAGAAATACCTTTTGCACTGGGGCATGTGGTAGCTTGCTGAGAATGTCCATCCCCCATCTCATGAAGGGCCATGGGATAAGCGTTGAATGTAAAGTTTCGGAAGGTTTATGGGACGTACCTGAATGTCGTTGACAGGGATCACAGTTTTGGACATACCTGATGGCGTCTTGTCTCAGTGTTGGCCAAAAATACCCTTGTCGAGATACGATTAGCCAAACTGCGACCTCCTGAATGGTTGCCACACTCTCCATCGTGCATCTCTTGAAGGGTTTTTTGAACTTGAATTTTGCTGATGACGCACCTCAGGTTTAAACCTGTCGATGATCGTCGATAGAGTCTATCTCCGATCATGACGTACTTGGATGCCTTGAATCTGATCTTCCGAACGTCCATCTTGGCTTCTGGGAGTTGGTCGTGCATAAGAAAATTTTGGATGTCGCACGACCAATCATCTTCTTGGTCTTCGACCTAGACGACATCGTTATTTTCGATGGACGACGTCGCCAGGTGGATCATGGGAATGCTGTTGACTATTGGTTCGACCACGGCAGATCAAGGTTTGCTAAAGCGTCGGCTTGAGTATTCTAGTCCCTTGGAATCTGTTCGATAGAAAATGACTTAAACTTTTCTGATTTTTCCTTTGCTACCTTTAGGTACGCTGTCATATTTGAATCTTTTGGCGGCGAATTCTCCATTCATCTGGTTCACGACCAGAAGAGAATCGCTTTTGACATGTAGCGCAGTTGCCCCCGAGTCGTGGGCCATATTCATTCCCACGATCAGGGCTTCGTACTCGACTTCGTTGTTGGTGGTTTTGAAGTCGCATTGGACTGAATACACCATCTTGCCCCCCTGTGGCGACTTTAAGATGACGCCTAGTCCTGAACCCCTAGTGTTGGATAAACCGTCGACATGTAGAGTCCAGGGCACGTCGTCGTGAGTCGCCACAGTAGATACTTCGAGATCTGCTTCTTTTTCCAGCTCAGGACTGAAATCACCAATGAAATCCGCCAAAGCTTGCGACTTAATCACTGTCCTGGGCATGAAATCGATATCGTAACCACTGAGATAGATGCTTCATTTCGCCAATCGACCTGCCAACTCAGGTTTCCTCAAGACAGACTTAAGAGGAAAGTTAGTCACGACAGTAATTGGGTGCGATTCAAAATAATGACGTAATTTCTTCGTGGCTGTAATAAGCGATAAAAGCAATTTTTCCATAGGGGAGTACCTTGTTTCAGCGTCCAAAAGATATTTACTTACATAGTAGATCGGCAGTTGCTTCTTTTCATCTTCTCGTGTTAGGGCGACACTTACTGCATTAGGTCTGACAGCCAAATATAGCTACAAGACCTCATGATCGTGAGGCTTTGACAGCAAAGGAGGCGACGTCATGTACTCCTTTAGCTTTTGCAATGCTTTCTCATGATCGTCGGTCCAGTCGAAGACTTTATTCTTTCTGTGGATGTTATAAAATAAATGACATCTATCTGAGGATCGAGAGATAAACCTGTTCAGAGCTGCCACCCGACTAGTGAGCCTTTGGACCTCTTTAAAAATTCTTAGAGATTTGATCTCGATGATAGCTTTGATCTGGTCGGGATTGGCCTCGATTCCCCGATGAGTGACCATATAGCCCAGGAATTTCCCGGCACTGACACCAAAGGAACACTTCGTCGGGTTGAGCTTCATGCTATATTTTCGGAGAATATCAAACGACTGCCTCAAATGCTCGACCTGATCGATTGCTTTCTTCGACTTGACTAGCATGTCGTCGATGTACACTTCCATCGTGTCGCCAAGATGGTCTTTGAACATTTTATTCACCAGACGCTGGTAGGTAGAACCTGCATTTTTTAAACCGAACGGCATAACTTTATAACAACAAATACCTCGATCTGTCATGAATGCAGTTTTCTCTTTCACCTCGACGTGCATCAGGATTTGATTATATCCAGAGTAAGCATCCATGAACGTCAATAGTTCATGTACTGCTGTAGCGTCGACCATGTCATCGACATGTGGCAATGGGAAAGGATCCTTTGGACAAGCTTTATTGAGATCTGTAAAATCGATACAGACCCTCCATTTGCCATTTTTCTTTTGAACGACCACGACATTTGCAAGCCAGTCGGGGTATTTTACTTCTCGAATTTTCCCGGTTTTGAGGAGGTTGTCGACCTCGTCAGTTATCACCTTATTCCTTTCAGGAGCAAATTTCCACCGCTTTTGTTTGATAGGGTTAAACGACGGGTCGACATTTAACTTATGGGAAATAACGCTGGGTCTATGCCGACCATGTCTTCGTGCGACTAGGCAAAGCAATCGGAATGTTCCTACAAAAAAGATATCAGTTTCTCTCTAAGGCTGGGATCGAGCAACGAACCTATAAAGACATTCTGGTCAGGCTTGCTCTGGTCCAAGATAACTTCCTCTAGGCGATAGTCGTCAGCTATCCCAGGAGCATCCTGGACTTGTAATTGCTAGATGGGTTGCTTCTGCGGCTTCAGGGTGGTCTTGTAGCAGTCACGAGAAACTTTCGGCTCACTTTTGATCTCCTGGACTCCCCACGGCGTAGGGAACTTCATGGTCTGATGATACATCGAGGGAACAACTTTCATATCATGGATCCACGGTCGACCTAAGATGATGTTATAGGCCGACGAGCAATCGATGACGTTGAACTTGGTCTGCTTGTTGATTCCTCCGGCATGGACAGGGAAGGTGATATCTCCAAAGGTACTCGTCGCGTCTCCATTGAAACCGACCAATGTTGTCGAGCGTCGGGTAATTTCTGATCGATCGATTCCTATGGCCTTGATGGTATCAAGGAAGATGACGTTTGTTGAACTGCCTCCGTCGACCAAGACTCGTCAGGTTAAACAATTCATGAGTTGAATGATCAACCCGTCGTGATGCTTTCGATACGCGTCACCGAGGTCGTCTTAGTCGAATGTGATCTTCATGGCCTCTAATTCCAGATCTCTTTTGGGTCTCGATGAACGAGGGATATGTCGATCGTCAGGTGGCTGGATGGCATGACGTTTGGCTGCGGAATACGTCAAACCGCATACGTCAGACTCACTAGTGATGCAGTTTACGACCTTTGCATGCTCAGGGGTCGGGGGTCGAGCGTCGTTAGTAGGGGTAACGACGTCATCGAGGATATCTTTTAGGTTGCCCTTTGGGACGTGATATGCTAGCTCCTTTTCGGGAGCTTTGCAATCGCCCGTCACATGATCGTGGTCGACATGGAAGTCGCACCACTTTGACTTATCCTTCTTACCGTCGTCTTTATCGGACTTCTTCGGCCACCGGATGGTCGCCTGGATGATCTTCAGGGCTTTGACCAGGTCCTTAGTAGTCCCTTTGAATCCGTAGGAGGATATCTTAGGGTACTGAGGAAATTTGGTCGCGATTTTGAACTCTGCCTTCGTCTTGAATCGGACGTTTGAGATTTGTCGTGCAGGCTCTGACTTGGATACTGCTTTTGTCTTGAATTTTGGCTTCTTTACACCTAGCGACCTCTTGTCGTCAGTGTGCTTTAGACGGAAGGCAGCATCGTCCTCCACCCTCATATACGATAGGGTTCTTGCACGGACATCTTCAAAATTCTCCGGAGGATATTTGGTCAAGTCGGTGTATAGACCCGAACTTTCGTATAGACTGTGTTTGTAAGCTTCGATCGCGTTCTTGACGTCGCAATTGCGGACACTGATCATCTTCGCATTGAACATGTTGAAATAACTTCGGATAGATTCGTCGGTCTTCTGTACGACATAATATAAGTCGCTGGTCTGTTTCTCCATCTTGCGACTACTGGCGAACTGCTAGGAGAACTGGCTGACTAACTCAGCGAACGACCCGATGGATTTGAGCTTGAGGTTAATCAACCATTGGAGAGCAGGACCCGTGAGGGTCGCCCCAAAACTCTTGCACATGCAAACTTCTTGGTAAATATGTGGGATCGAGACCGTCCACATTAGATGCTTATACTGCACGATGTTCTCCGTTGGATCGGTTACCCCCAAATATTTGGGCGTGAAAGAGGGGATGTTATACTTCTTTCGGACCTCGACAGTCACGATCGTGTCAACGAAAGGCGACGCCTGATACCCCGAACGAGGCTCGACGTCGACGGGCACGGTTGCCCCCGGTAGCTTAGCGAGTAAAGACAAGACACACTCGTTCTGGTCTTCCAATATCTTCAGTCGCTGAGTGACGGGGTCGTTTGGATCGGGATTCACACCTGTTTGAGGGTTAACTCCTGAACTGGTGCCGTTTCTGTACGACGAGCCATTGGCGTCCCCATTAAAAGGTACGAAGTACGGCTAAGATCCATTCTGCATGGGTGGTGGCCTCAGATGCTGTGGAGGAATCGGGCCGAACTGGGGATTTGGGATGAACGATCCCTACTGCTGGTTCTGCGTAAATGGACCTTGTTGCTGACTTTGGCCGAATGGTCCTGGTCCTGGATTCTGCACAAATGGACCCGAACCTGGATTTTGGATGAAGGGAGCGGATCCTGGATTCTGACCGAATGGTCCTGGACCTGGATTCTGAACGAATGGTGTTGGACCATTCTACGGTCCGAATGGATTCCTCAGTCGCGCGATTTCTTCAGTTGCCCTTCAACTTTGATCAGCAAGGGCATCGATCTGACGTCGCGCATTTTCATGCTCCCAATGCATCTAGGCGATGATCTGCTCTTGGTTTCCATGACCTGCCATTTTCCTGAAACAAAGAAAAGAGGAAACTCCAAGAAACCGTTAGTAAGACGCACGTTTGTCGAAGACTTTCTCTAGATGGGGCCCCACGGTGGGCGCCAAACTGTTAATGCCAAAAATCGTCCAGAAGGATAACTTAAGGTTGATTGTAGAGCTTAACAACTAAAGAATGGAAATCTTTTGACAAACAGTACGACCAAGACAAAAAAATGTAAATGAGACAGAAATATTTTGGTGACGCGGGAAAAACCTCAACGAGGAAAAAAACCGCGGACGACTATGGACGTCGTCGCTGCACTATGGTCGCCAATGAGGGGAAATATCCTTTTGTATCAGTTGTCGAGAGTACAATGATTACAATACAAATGAAATAAAAGGACTTTAAATGTAAAGTAAACAGGTGTATCGAGTGTAAATGTAAATATGTCGTGTGTGGAAACTAAGTGTCGGGCGTCGTATACTCGAGAGAATTCTTGCTTCGAAAGTGTTTGCGTATACTGTAGTTGATTCAGGGATTTAGAGGTGCGTGAAATGATGTTGAGCCTTCATTCTTATAGCCTTCGAATGTCTTGAATGATTTCTTAAAAGCTTTAGGTAACGGTCGTAACTGTCGCTGAGGTTAATGCTCATAATGATCTTTGTCGGTTATAGTCGTTGGTCATTAATGACATTGATCCTGCATTAAACAGTGAAAACGCAACAGTAATGTCGTACGTTAGTCGGTCGAGGTCGTAAGCTTCCTTACGACAGTCGAGTGTCGTGAGTACATTTTCGATTTAAACTTTGGTCAAATGATAAAGTGTTTATGATTTTATCTTACTATGGAAAAGTGTAACAAATGTTTACCCTTTTTTGGTCGTGGTCGAGACTGGTGAAATTTTACCCAAACAGTAAGCGTCGTCGAACTTTGATAATCCGAGGCACAAGGTCGGGTCGAGGGGTCTTAACTTGTGTACACAAAGATTCTTTGGAGAGTCTTCAAGGTAGGGAATTAGGATTATGATATTCTCCCATTGTACAGGTTGTGGTTGTTGATCATGAGCTGTATCGGCCTGAGGAGATGTCGGTTATGTTATTGTAGAAGTTTCGGGTAACAGTTGAGCATATGTTGGGGTAATCTGAATGGACTGAAGAAGAAACTAATCATAGTCAAGGTCGTCATCAGCTTTGGTCGGGAAAATCAGGTTAACCTCGGAATTTATTGCACTGGCGGGTTTTTCGTACCATGCGTTCTCGGTTTCCGGGTCTACTTCTGACTCTAGATCGATCATTTCAAACTATGGCTGTTCCATTGCTGAGCATTCGATCAGTTATTGGTTTTTGCCCTCGGGATTTTCAACCATTGGGTCTTCTTCATCTGAGATGTCCATGTCGATAACCATGTCGACAAGACTTAACTGGTTTTGTGGCTGATCTTCTGATGGTTCCATAGTTGATGGTTCCGGTTGAACTGTTGGAGTGGTGTCGATGGTGATTGGCTTGGACTCGGATAATCTATGACGCTTGTTCTCCCCCTCACGATGATTAGGATCATCCTGGTCATCATGCGAGCGTTTGAGTCCACCAAATTGACTCTTACAAGTGTCTTCGAGTGAGGCGACCCTGTCGGACAAAGTGTTAAGGGCGTTCTGAATGCCCGTCAGGGTCAAGTCGAGCTAGTCTAATCTGGTGTTGAGCTGAGCAGGTGGTGAAGTTACCTGTGATCGGAGCACATAAATTAAATCTGCTTCGGTGGAGGAGTCAAAGTTGGTATGTTGGAGCAGTTGGTCAAGGATCATGGTTTTCAGATCGTCCATCGAGTAGGATGATTGAGCAGTTACTGGTGGAGGTGTTGGTGCGGTTTCAGGTTTGACCATTTTCTCATTTCCCTTTAGTAAACTCTTGACTTTGTGTAGCTCTGTCTTGAATTCCTGGGTCATCGCCTCGCAGAGAGCCTTTAAGGCGCCGTCCAAATACTTCCTTGACACGAAGTCGGGTAAGTCACCACCGGGATCACTTAGATTACCCATTGAGGTCACAACTGTTGAAGCAACAGAAGTGCCACCTACGTTCATAGTTGGCGTGATGTTAGCTATGGTAGGATTTCCATCCGATCCTTGTAATCCACTCAAAGGCAGACTTACTACGGATGTTCGGATCGGTTCACTTAATTCACCGATATTAGCAGATGTAGGTACTTGTGTCCTAGCCAAAGGATTTAATAATATGTCAAGAGGCTCTAGACTAGATGATGGTTCAATGAAAGAAGTCGAGAGCGGGGGAAGTTGTTCTCAATTTTCAATATCGAAACTCTCCGAGTGAGAGACCGATAGATTATGTGCTAAGTCCCCATGAGAATGTGAAACAAGCAACTGTTGAGAGTCACTTGAGTGGCTATGGGGGTGTGCAGTTGCGTCGCTAGGTCCACGGCGGCTTCTTCAATGTCTCGTCCCAACGGATGAGACGAGGCAGTAGATGTGGCAACCTAGGCGACTCGGGCTCGGTTTCGCTCATTCTCCTCTCTATTTAGTATACTCTCTCTCTCTCATGGTTTTGTTTCGATTTCCATTCTCTTCGCCTCACATGTTCAAAATTTTCAACTAAGTCTCCTTCCTCTCTCTTTATGTCTCCCATACTCAGCTCGGGGTTAGGGGTTTCAGAGGGTGTGGGTGACGCAGATGGAGTTTCCTCGATCACTGGTGGGCGACGTCTGATTCGGGCACGTATCTTAGCTAGTCGGATGGCTTGATCCGTATCGGAGTCGGTGCTCTCAGAATCCGAGGCGCCGGTTTGGATTTCTGGGGGTATCTGTTCAGTCGTGTCGGTTTCAGGGTCTTGTTCAAGTAGGGGGCATTGACGATCGGGACCTCGTGTCGAGTAGTCGACAGTCCGGCGTTATCAGAGGTACGGGTGGTTGAGGTAGTATGAGGGGGAGTAGGTGGTCGGCTCGTAGATGGTCGGGATGGTTGTCTTAAGGAAGGTCGGGTATGGACTCTCAACATGCCCCGTCCGGGACCCTTAGCTACCCGGACTCTACCTCCTCTTATTCTAGGACCCTCACGTCTCTCGGGCCTAGCTCCTCGGGGAGGTCCCTCCGGATCTGGCTGGACCATAGGAGCACCTAGCGCTAGCGATTGTCTATATGCTATCACACTCGGTGCGTGCGGATTCATGTATGCCAGCAGGGCATCAGGTATACGCATGGCTTGTGCATTGGACGGGTTTCGGATAACAAGGTAATGGATGCTGAAAGTAGGACATATCGAGTGATTAGCGCGGCGTGGAATGTCCGGGTTAGCGTCCATATGTTTGCGGATGGCAAGTTTTAGGAAGCGGAGGTACGGGATAAGCTTGCGCTCTTTGGTTCCGCCGATGGCGCGTATGGTATTCACTAGTCCGTGCCAGATGATTGTGGAAAAATCCACGTGTCGGTCGTAGATAACGGCATGAACGAGGCGTAGAAAGTTGCCGGTACATTGGTCAATGCCTTTCCACCTTGAAGAAAGGCACCGGTTCAGTATTGTGAAGAGTGTGTACCAGATGGGAGCGAGGTACTTCCTACTGAAAGGAGACGGCCGGTTCAGTGCATTATTGTACCCCAAGGCCCGAATCTCGGTGCAAAGGGTGTCATCATCGACGGCTGGATCAAATGCAACTCGGCCTCCATCAGTAGCTTCAGGTAGAGAAAGCATTCGTCGGGAAGATTCTAGCGTGAGGACGAATGGATAGTGGTCGATCGTTGCTTGAATCGTTTAAGTGTTGTTGCTGTTGACTACCCGGATAGTATTACAGACTTGTTGTAAATAGAGAACTGGGACGTCGGTGGTCACCGTGAGTGCGTGTCGGAGTGGGTGGCCGATGAGGATGTCCACGACCATGCGGTGTTGAGATCGGAATTCAGCAGCATCGAGGTGATGGTTGTTGCCCTCGATTTCGGAAATATCGTAGGGTGAGACTAAGGCATTGTCGGCCTCCTCGTCAATGAATTCCTCTTGAGGTGGTTGCCTTGGTGTTGTTGTTCAGCCATTTGAGTACCTGAAAGATTAAGTGTTAGGATACGGCTGTTTGTGAAGTGACGGTGCGTACCTTGGCGATAATCGGCTCAAATCGGAAATGATTGAGGAATGGCAGTTGGGACAGGGTGACAAGATTGGGCAAAGTGTCTGGATAAGGAAGGGCCCGGGAAGGTGTGGTGTCCGGATACAATAGTCCCCGGATAACAATAGTTACCGGATGTATTTGTAGGTTCCCAGTATCAAGTTGTCTCATATAAACAGCATAAAACAGACAGTGGAAGCATAATATAAAGCTATTAAATATGAGTGATTGTGTAGATGATTATGTAACACTGAGAGTATCAATAATAATGAACAGTAAATGATAACAAGATCAATAAATAGGCTGCTCGTATATTGATATATTTGAATAACACCAAGTACACGTTCAAGTGTGTGTATTTTGAAATCTCTCAGGTGACAAATCATACAGTGATAGTGGAATGGAATGTTGCAGTGTGTGCTCTCACAATTGTGGCAAATAATCCTACCAAAAGCTTACAATTATGCGTTCCACTACCCTTCTATTTATAACCTGATAAAGTGAAAGACAGTGTACTATGTAACCCTGGGATGACACATGTAAAGTGTGTCTCCATCCTTTTAGGGCTGACGTGGAAAGTACGGACACATGTCTGACACATAGAGATTTCTACGAGACTTAAGCTTCACATAGGTCTTCATTCACCATAGCTCTTACGCCAGAGCTCTGATGGTCTTCTGGTGTGAATAGAAGAAGTCTTTTGCGAAAGCTATGTCCAGCTCTGATGATCTTCTGGTTGATTTTCTTTTTAAGTCTTCTGCCGAATCTCTGGTGGTCTTCTGCCTTGTGATATTTTCAATACTTTTACATTGTGTATACTTAGGGTTATCAATCTCCCCCTAAGTATTGAAAATACAAATACTGCAAATTACAGAGATGTAAACAAAAGACAAAGAGGAGAAGATCATCCTCTATGAAACTTGATACTTTTCTTTAAAATGATTACAATACAACACAAATAAATAGTAAACTAAGCATAGTACTCTCCTCTTAGAATTAGGTCGAATCTTCTGATCAGGTCTCTGAATTCTAACATGAGATCTATCTGGTTGATGTAAAGCCTCAGTTGCTCTTCTTGTGGGTTTCAGCAGATCTGATGACCTTCTTGATGCCCTTCTGTCGGTAGATAAAGATTGGAGGATTTCCAACCACAGTTCCAGTTCTGTAATGCCATAACCCTCAAGATTTTCATTTGGAGGTGCAATCGCCAGTCTCTAAACTTCAAACTCTATGCCAAGCTAAAAGTCGACTTGTGTTCTGAGGTTGATGTGCTCTTGCATAACATACTGAACTTCGGGCACAGCTGTCCTTGCAGCTTTGTATATGTCATGAAAATTTACGCCGTAGCCGTGAAGAGTTACAAGATCATAGGGATTCAAAAGCACAAGATCATTATCGTTGAAGGTTTCTATCTTCTTGTCTTTTGATCCCACTATGTATAGATGGTACATAATTCTGTCATAAGCAAATTTTCGTACTTCTATCTGCAGGATTCTGCTGATCCCAAAAGATGAGTTGATAACTTTGTTCAGATGTGACATTGTTGCAATGAACTTTTGCCTATCGTCGTTAAGTCTGTTGGCTCTGATAGTATTAAGGTATGGGTTGTTGTGTACAGCGTTTATTGGGATTATATCTCTGTCGGCGTAGAGATATGCAAATACTTCTTCTAACGAAGGATTTTCTGAGTGTCTTGGAGCAGACTTTGGGTTCTACTCTGGTTGGTTTTGGGGTTTGTTCTGATCATCATGAGTTTCAGCCATTAGGATGTCAGCTAGGCTATCAGGCTGTAGTTCAGTTTGGGTTTGGGCTTGGGTTTGGTTTGGGTTTATTTGTTCATCAGTAGAGAATGGTTCGGTTCTCTCTGGTTCAGTCCTTGGGGATTGGGGAGGAGTGTCAAGGATGATGATCTCTGGTGGTTGAGATGTCGACGCTTCTGGTGTGTTCTGATTGTTCTGTCTTTGAATATGTAGTCGAATTCTACTAAGTCTGTCACTGGAGTCATCTCTGTTTCCCCTGGTGTTTCTGTTGTTTCCCCTGGGGTCTGAGTCTCTTTCTCTGTTTCCCTCTCTGCCTCTGTCTCTGTCTCTTTCCCATTCTCTGCTGCTGTCTCTGTCTCCCCCTTTTGTTGCTCTGAGGAATCTCCTACTTGTTTATCTGAAGGCCCTGCGACATCTTTGTGGATGTCATCATTATCATCATCATCATCATCAGAAGTTGCCACAGTATGTTTGGGAGAGTCCGGGGCAACAAACATACCCTTCTTCCTTGAGGGTTCTCCCTCTGGTGTCCAATCTGCAGGTCGTTTGTGAGACGCGGTCGGTAGGATGGCATCTGTGAAAGTAACGACCGCCTTTTTCAAAACTTCTTCCACCTCTGTCGCAACAGCTCTGACTTCATCTACTTGACTCTCAAAGTTAAATTTGTGAGAGTCAAGAGATGTTTGGACATGACGCTCTGTTGCTTGAGCTTTCTGAACAAACTTGGAAGAAAACATCATCATTCTGTTCAAGACCCGCTTCTTGTACTCACCCATGTATGCTCTGTCGATCGGTTGTCTGTCAGGGAAGGGCACATCAACCTCTGGTGCAGTTGCCTCTTTAATAGCAGTCTTGACAGAGGTATTGATCAACTCTGTCAAGGTTCTGATGTTGGAGTCAGACAGGATGATCGAAGGCATTGGCAGATTTCTGTTCATTGCCGCTGTGTGATTCTCTGCCATGGTTCTCTTTAGGTCAGAGAGCTATGTTGTCAGCTTCTTTGTCTCCTCTGCTCTGGCCCTTTCCGAATCAGCAAAATTCTGAGAAGTCTCTGCATATTTTCTTTTGACCTCTTGCAGCTCTTCTTTGAGAGAAGCATTCTCCTTGCGGATCAGCTCCTATTTGCCCTCATTGATAAGTTTATACTCATTCAAGGAGTTACTAATAGTGTCACAAAAGCTTGTGAGCTCTGCTGTTGTGACAATATCAGTGGGGGTAATCTTGCTGTTCAAGAGTTGTTTGGATGTTGGCTCTTGGAGGACATCCACCCGATCCTTGATGTTCCTTTTCAGGGGATACAACTCTGGGCTTTCTGATCAGAGATTCCTCTTCCAGCTCAGGTTCTGGTGAAGGAAATTTAATGTGTTGAGAATATCTGTGATCAAGACAGGTCTTCCCTTGTGAGACTAGGTCATACCACTGCCCCTGAGTTGGACAGAGCCTACGCGAGTTTCTGAAAATCTCAGGACTACTTTGTGTCAAGTCTATGCAAGCCACAGAGGCTTCAGCATGTGTTTCTATCCTATGGATGTCCTGGGGTGGTGGGACATCATTGCCAAAAATGGATTCCCCGGTTTCGTGCATACCAGAGGCATGAAGAGTTGCCTCTGGTGGTTCAGTCTGGTTAGGGTTCGAGGTGTGCACCTCTGTTTCAATATCCATTTGGTCTTGATCACCAAGGATTGGTTGTGTGATAGCACTAGGAGATGGGCTAGGGAAACGCACATGTGTGTTCACCAGAACATCTTTTTCTAATCTCTCATTTCCCTCGGCTCCTAGGGATTCAGAAGACTTAGATGTCTCTCCCTCTGTTTCCTCTACCTCACTACTGCTAGAGGAGGACGAACTCACTGCCACCTCCTCTGCAGTTTTCCTTACTTCCTCTTGGACAGCCTCCATAGGGGATGATCTGTCCACTACTTCCTCCTCCTCACGATGTACAGAGGAAGACCCCACTTCGGGTAATCTTACCTCTGGTCTTTGTACTTCTTCCTCTTCTCTCACAATACTAACAGACTCTAACGATGGTTCAGGACCTATGTATGCTGGGGATCTCACCTCAGGTTCTTGAGGTTGAGCAACATGTCTATAGTTTTGAAGAGAAATGTGGGTTGGGTTTATCAGAGGGAGCATTGTTCGTGGGATTCTTCTAGTGTTATGATACGCACCTGTGGTTGTCGGACTGAATCTGGACATTACCCATCCAGTAGTTGGATTTCCCTGTTGAATTAGTTGCAGGTGAGGGAATGCTTCTTTGATGACAAGGCTGATAAACCTTGGAAAACTTATGTGCTTCAGATTCCTGTGCTCTCCCACAACACCACCTCTCGCCAGAGTCGTTGTCCTTGTGTTTACTGCGGTCAGAAGTTCTTTATACAGGATCTTGGCATAATCAAAATGCCTTTTGAAGTATAGGTCGTACATAATCTTAAGGATTTCAGTGCTAGCTTGGTCTTGGCTACCACTTTTGCAGGTGAGGGTTCGGTTGAGGATTGAAAACATGAAATTCCAGATTGGGGGTAGATTACCTCTCTTGAAGTCCCCAATCTTGGTTCGGCCTTTGTTATAGCCTAAGAATTGAACAAATGCAAGAAGAACAGTGGTTTTGGGGGGGGGGGTTTTCAAATGCAGGGATTCCTAGTTGTTCTTTGGTTTGCATTCCAAAGATTCTTCTTAGGATTTTATCGCGAATGCGGATCGTTCCAGCTCCTCCTTTTCTTCCAGAATCGACCTTTCCAATAATACCTTTCCGCTCTGGAATGAACTGACAAGTAGTCCACCATTGTTGAACGTATATTCGTGGAAGGGTATCGTCGTGTCGAGTAATGGCTTGAAAGAGTTCTGAGTTCCCGAAGAACTCAACAAAGACATGGTAAATGGGTAAGAAATTGGATAGATTGGCGTCGAATCTGTAGTTGTTGTCTACAAACTCGTAAGGTTGGATCACTATTTGATCAACGGGGACTATTCGGCTTGATTCCGCCGAGTTTGCTTGTTGTTGGTCCCGAAGGGCTATACAAGTTTGTAGAAGGGGGGGTTGAATACAAACACTCAGATTTTACTTTTCTAAATTGTTTATTGATAAATCATTAACAACTTACAGCATGTTGCGGAACAAGATTAAGGATAAACCTAAATCTAAACAAGTTGGAACACTAAGTTTCTTGCACTAAGAAAGAGAAGGAAATTACTAATAATAACCTATCTCAAGATAAGAAGGATGAACTTGTCCAGAGTTAGCAAGTTACATCAAAATGAGGTGAGTTCTTTTTCTTATATACTACATGCATTTAATGCATGGCAGTTTACACTTTACACGTGGCACAAACTCATTGGTCGTATGTCATTGACCTTTGTTGACAACCTTAGTAGCCACATGTATGAACAGTGTAGTATCAGAGTGGTTGTACAATTTCAGACAATAAGGAGGTTCTTTTTCTGACATATCGTACGGAGTCGTGCAAGGGTGGTTAAGACAAAAGTACTTTGTACGGAGGACTTCATGATCAGCTTTTCGTTGATTCAGCGCTTTACCATTGTTTATCAGCGAATGATAAAGTTCAGCAATAGCTTAAGTCTTCGCTGATCCGCATCAATTCATTAGGAGACTTGTCGCTGGTTCTTGAGCTTGATCTTCGACTTCAGCGTAGAACCTATGTTGACGTGAAACTTGTCTTCAGAGATCATAAGTAAACAACTAACTTATCAGCGATCACCATAAGGACTGAACAGACTCATAGTATTATGGTGAACAGTGTTCGCTGAATGTTTAATCTAAAGAGCAAGAGTTCCTATCAGCGGTACTGTAAGATCTAAGTACTTATCAGCGATAGTGAAACTCTGATACATATTGTTTACTTACAATTTTCACTAAGTATATAAGAGAGGGTCATTATCAAATCACTGAGGGTTTGGTTCAACAATATCCCCCTATTTGATTATGACATAGCAACAGAGAAAATTGCTATATAATGAAAACATAAGGATAAAATGAACTCATAAAATATTTGTCCCTTTTACTGTTTTCTGGGATCTTTTCTGTACTGATGGAGTAAAGTACTTTCGCTGAAATCTTTCTTTAAACTTCGAATCAGATTACATAAGGAAGTGGAAAGATTACAAGTACAAGCGACATAAATTACAAGTACAAAAGAATAACTGATACAATAGAAGAATAAGGCGATCCTATCAGTTTATAAAGGTTCTTCCTTAATGAGAAGTTCATCAAGGGTCTTTGATGTGGGGATCATCCAGTCAGGGACATTTACTTCTTGATTGCTTTTGTTCAGCTTCTTCAAAAATCAAGGGTTTAAGATGTCGTGCCTGAATGTCGCTTTTGAAATCACACCAGTAGATGAGATCTTTCAGCTGTTCGATGGGAGTGATGGGAAGTTCAGAGATACGTTGAAAACGCTTTCGTCCATCCCAGTCAATGAAGAATATCCCGCAGGGTTTGCTTATGACTTTCCCAGGGATGAAAGTCTCATCAGGAGGAAGAGATGTGTCAAGTGCAGAAAGGTCAGGTTCTGGACCAAGGACTTCAGCTAGAGAAAAACCAATACCTGTTTTGTTTCGTATCTGAGGACTATCTTCTGAAGATTTAGGATTTTTCTTTGCAGAGGCCCTTCTTTTCTGATTTTCGAGAGGAGGGGGAGGAGGAATATCCACACAAGAATATACTAACTCGATCTGTTTGTTTATCAGCTTTTCAACATGATCCTTGTACTTAGATTGAGACTTCTGGATGGCTAATCTGATCTCCAACCATTCAGAGAGACCGTACTTTGTGATGGCTTCAACATAGAATTTTTCGTAATGTCCATTCTCTCTGGATATCTCGATTTCAGCGATAGAAACTTTGAGGGTTGATCTTCCAGCGATGAGTACCTTGTTGTTTCTGGCAAGTCGTGGTCTGAAGTGAACCTTTTGTTTGCACCAGGCTAAAGTAGATTGAGACACAGTTCTCTTTTCTTCAACGATCTTCTTGGCGTCTTCCCATAGCTGACGTTGAACTTCGATTGGAATTCTTTTCAGCTTGGGGTCTTTCACCGATTGTTGAGAGATCTTGATGGCGAGTTCTCTGTCTTTCTCTTCAGCTTCCATTCTTTCAGCGATTAGACGTTCAGCTCTGAGGTGATCCTTGTATTCGTTTTGTGAAATTCTGAACTTTGGAGGAATAGTAGGAAGTTGATCACGCTTCAGAATGATTCGCTGATCTTCGAACTTCTTTATCATCTCATCTCTTCTTCTCTGATCCTCTTCACTTGGTTTTTGAGGAACCAAGGATGGTCTGTTTGTATGAGAGAGCATCTGTTCTTCAGGTTCATCAGTCTCAGAGATCAAATCCAAGACTGGGATTATTTCTTCAGCTTTGGGAGCTGGGATTATTGTTGGTGAAGTCGCAGCTGTAGGAACTTCACCGAAATCCTTAAACAGGGGAGAGGACTAGCTGAAACACAGCGATCATACGAGTAAGAACTTGGGTAGAATAGAGAGATAAAGAAAGAATGTGGTAGTGTATAGAGGTTTATGGAGAGGAGAGCTAATAATGTGTATAGATAGATAGAGGAGGGATGAGTGTAAAGAAGATTTAGTGTACCTGACAAACTGGCTTTGGAAGCGAGATCGTCAGATTGTCAATGTCTTCAGCGACACCTTTTCGTTTGCCCTTGTCAGCTTCAGACGCTGAAGGCTTTGATTTGGTCCGCTCCCCTGAAGGTTCGTTTATCACGATCCCTTTAAGAACTTTAGTACTCTGAGCAGGCTTGACGATAAAGGAGTCATCATCATCATCATCATCATCATCGTCATCATCATCATTCTTTGGAGAAGAGGATGGTTCATCATCAGATAAGTCGATGGCTTCTTCATCTTCAGCTTCAGATTCTTCAGCTTCTTCTTCGAGTTGCTCCCCCTCAGATACAGAGGTAAGCTTCTCGGTTCCCTCAGGGTTTTCATCTCCCCGAGGTCCAGCGGCTGTGTCTTCATTTGTCTTCTCACCCTCTTCAGTAAGGGTGAGGTCTTCAGTCTTCTCCCCCTTGATAGATTCATCATGGGGAAGGTCTTCAGATATCTTCTCCCCCCCTTCCTCATGATGAGTGGGGGAGGAATGCAATGACTTAGCAGTAGGTTTGGGTTCCCTGTCTTCTTGGCCAGGGACCCCTGTTGATCCAAACCCTCAGTGATTTGATAATGACCCTCTCTTATATACTTAGTGAAAATTGTAAGTAAACAATATGTATCAGAGTTTCACTATCGCTGATAAATACTAAGACCTTCCAGTACCGCTGATAGGAACTCTCGCTTTTTAAATTAAACATTCAGCGAACACTGTTCATCATTAATGTGCTGAGTCTGTTCAGTCATTATGATGATCGCTGATAAGTTAGTTGTTTACTTATGATCCCTGAAGACAAGTTTCACGTCAACATAGGTTCTACGCTGAAGTCGAAGATCAAGCTCAAGAACCAGCGACAAGTCTCCTAATGAACTGATGCGTATCAGCGAAGACTCAGACTTGTCCACTCAACGTGAAGTATCAAGTATAAGACTTCAGCTATCGCTGAACTTTATCATTCGCTGAATAGAAATGATGAAGCGCTGAATCAACGAAAGCTGATCATGAAGTCCTCCGTACAAAGTACTTTTTTCTTAACCACCCTTGCACGACTCCGTACGAAATGTCAGAAAAGAACCTCCGATTATCTGAATTCGTACAACAACTCTGACACTACACTGTTCATACATGCGGCTACTTAGGTTGTCACCAAAGGTCAATGACATGCAACCAACCAGCTGATGACACGTGTAAAGTGTATACTGACTTGCATTAAATACATGCAGTATATAAAGAGATGAACTCACTTCATTTGAATTAACTTGCTAACTCTGGACAAGTTCAAATCTCTTATCTCAGATAGGTTATTATTAGTAATTTCCTTATCTCTCTTAGTGCAAGAAACCTTAGTGTTCCAACTTGTTTAGATTTAGGTTTATCCTTAATCTTGTCTCCGCAACAAGCTGTAAATTGTTAATGATTTATCAATAAACAATTTAGAAAAGTAAAATCTATGTGTTTGTATTCAACCCCCCCCCCCCCCCCTTCTACAAACTTGTATAGGCCTTCGGGACCAACAAGTGGTATCAGAGCAGATTTGTTTAATCTCATAAACAAGATCTAATCTAAGATTTTTCTCTTCCTTGCTATTATCTGAAAATGGCCACCAACTCAAACACACATTATATAGACAATGGTTCTCTTGCAAAACCCCCTAGATTTTCCAGAGACAACTTCAACTTGTGGAAAAATAGGATGACACTCTTATTAGAAGGTGTAGACCCTACTATACCTTACTATCTTGAGAATGGCCCACACATCCCTGTAACAATTGATCCTTTAGTTCCAGCCACTGCAAATAGACCTGCTATTCCAGAAAGGCTGATTCCTAAAGAAATCCATCAGTGGACCGACGAAGATAAGAAGAAAGTGGTTATAGATACAAAAGCCAGATCCATACTATCCATGGCCCTTCCTGACGAAGTCTACCATTCCGTCATGAACCTGAAATCATCAAAAGCCATGTGGGACACAATATGTGTTCAGTATGAAGGAACGTCTGAAGACCAGGACTCAAGAAAGATCAACCTGGTAAGACAATATGAAAGCTTCATTTCTGGTAAGAATGAAACTCTCTCTGAAGTTCACCAACGTTTTAATTGCTTAATTATAGATCTGAAAACTGTTGGTAAGGAATATTCTAACTTTGAAGTGCTGACAAAGTTTCAAGAATGTTTACCTGAGAGCTGGGACAATTATTCCATGTGTCTCAAGCTGTCAAAGGATCTTAGATCAATGACCCTTGCTACCTTATATGGTACATTGCTGAATCATGAGCAATCTAGCCATCTTAAGAAGAATCTTGTAAAAGATTCCAAAAGCACCCCTGTTGCTTTAATCTCAGAGAAACCTTCTACTCAGCGACCCTCGGTCACTATCACTGAGTTAGAGAGTAACTCTGAAAGTTCATCAGATGATGAATCCTTAGCTCTCCTAACCAAAAATTTCAGGAGATTCGCCAAGAAGAAAATGTTTAGAAAGAACAAACCTCTTTCCATAACTGACAAGCCTAAATCATCAGCTTTTGTTGATAAGGCTACTGCTACTTGTTTCAACTGCGAAAAGACAGGTCATTTTGCTAACGAGTGCAGGTCTAAGAATGTTTCTAGACCCTCAGCTTTTGCAAAGAAATCCTTTGTTCCAAGGAATAAAGATGATAAATACTCAAAGCTGAAGGAGAAGTATGCAAAGCTGAAAAGCTTTAAAAAGAAAGGAAAATGACTGATGGCTGACTATGATTGGGCTGCTTCTGATGAAGAAGCATCATCATCTTACTCTGAAGATGATGAAGCAAATCAATGTCTCATGGCCAAGATTGAAGAAGAGGAAGAAAGTTCAGACATTCCCTCCACTTCAACATCTGTCATTCAGGTATCACCTTCTTTCTATACCAATATTGCAAATATTGATGAAGCTGATAGTCTCCGTAAGATCGATCTCTTGACTAGAAGTTTATACGAAGCCATGAACGGCAAAACTGTGGTTGAAAACCAAAATCTTGATCTCGCTGAAAAGCTTAAAAACTGCCACCTTCAAATAGAAAAGCTTTCTAAAATTGAAGAAGATTTTAAAGATCAAGTATATTTAAATCAGCTAGTCAAAATCGAACGAGCAGAAGCTATCGCTGCATTAGAGGCTGACAAAGCTACTGTTGAAGGATGGTGTAATTCTTCAACAAAGATCACTGAGATAATTAAGGCTCAGATTCCTCTGAGTGATAAACGTGGTCTGGGTTATAAATATGATACTCCAAAACCAACCACTGAACGTTCAATGCTTAAATTTGGAACGTTCGTATCCTCAGTCGTTGACACTTCATCATTTCAGTGCTCCTCGTCCATTACACCAATCCCTGAGGAAACGCCTACCTCCTCAAAAGGTAAGGAGAAAATGGTTTATTCAAAACCTACCTCTGTCTCTAAAGACAAAGGTAAAGGAATTGTTATTTATCAAAATCCTCAGAAGGGTACCTTAGTACCAAAGCTGAATGCTTCTAAAGCCTCAGTGACCAACCCCTCTGGATCTAGAAACCTGATCTCTGGATCTATTCAGCGATCTACTCCTAGACTCAGAGTGGATGTCCTTGGTAAGAAATCTGAAGAACTGAATGTTCGTCCCATTTCTAAAGCCAATAGTTTACTTGGTGCTGGCACTTCTAATTCTAAATTAAAAGCTCAGCATACAAGTGGTCCTAGAACTACCTTTAGTTATAGGAAATGTTATCACTGTGGACTTACCGATCATATTGCTAGTAAGTGCCCCACAGCCACCAAAGCTGAAAAGATAGCTAAGGTGAAGATTGCCCCCAAGACAAAGAAGACCAACCCCGATGCATATCAGGTCAAGGTGACTCCTACCACTGAGGTTAAGAAATTAACCAAAGTGAAGAAAGACAAAGCTGAATCTTCAAATGCTGCGAAGACTGTTGAACCTTCCATTCCAACTACTTCCACTGACAAACGTGTATACATGGTTAAGTGGGTACCTAAGAAAAACTAATCTTCCTTTGTATTGCAGGTTAAGAAGGGTATCTGGTATCTCGATAGCGGATGCTCTAGACACATGACTGGAAAGAAAAACCTGCTCGCTGAATACAAGGAAGAGAAGGGTCCCTCTGTCACTTTCGGTGGAAATGGAAAAGGACACACCCGAGGGTATGGTGTACTTTCAAATGGTACAACCTCCTTTAGAAGAGTCGCATATGTTGAAGGGCTGAAGCATAATCTTCTGAGCATCAGTCAGCTTTGCGACATGGATAACAAAGTGATTTTCACTAAGGAATCCTGCTTTGTCACTGACAAAAAGGAGAAGATAGCTCTCAGCGGTTATCGTTTGGAAAATGTTTATGTAATAAACATGGACTCAACAACCACTGAGAACTCATGTTTCTTCTCAAAGGCATCTTCTGATGTTAACTGGCTATGGCACAAGAGACTCTCGCATCTAAATTTCAAGACACTGAATACTCTTTCCTCCAAAGAGTTAGTCACTGGTCTACCTCAGCATTCATACGCCAAAGAGTCTTTATGTTCAGCGTGTGAAAAAGGGAAGCAGACCAAGGCAAGCTTCAAGTCAAAGCAAGTCTCTTCAGTGTCATCTCCTCTACAACTACTCCATATGGATTTGTTTGGCCCTGTTAACAAACAATCCATCGCTGGAAAGAAATATACGCTGGTCATAGTTGACGAATTCTCTCGTTACACATGGGTAATGTTTCTCCGTTCTAAGAGTGACACCCCTGAAGAACTCATCACCTTTGTTCGGAAAATGGAAACTCTGAACAATATGACTGTTCGCTCAATAAGGAGTGATCATGGAACTGAATTCAAAAACAGTTCTCTTGATTCCTTCCTTGAGAGTAAGGGTATTTCTCACAACTTTTCGTCAGTGAGAACACCGCAACAAAATGGAGTCGCTGAAAGAAGAAATAGAACAATTATTGAAGCTGCACGTTCAATGCTCAGCGATTCTCACCTGCCTACTCAGTTTTGGGCAGAAGCTGTCAACACGGCTGGTTTTACGCAAAACTGGTCGCTGATAGTTAAAAGATTCAAGAAGACAGCCTATGAACTTTTTCATGGGAGAAAGCCTTCAATCAGCTTTCTTCACATCTTTGGTTGTCAGTGTTTCATACTGAACAACAGAGATGCCCTTGGAAAGTTTGATCCTAAGGCTGATGATGGAATCTTTCTTGGATACTCCTCAGTTTCCAAAGCCTTCAGAGTCTTCAACCGTAGAAGACAAACTGTAGAAGAAACTATTCACGTCACGTTTGATGAATCCCATTCAGCGAACTCTAAACCGTCCGCTGATACTGAAGAACTGAATCAATGGATGTTTTCTCATCTTGGTGATTCAGAAGAAGTTCCCACTCCTCATGCTCACACCATAGAAAATGATGGTCCTACTATCATTCCAGATATGCAGAATAGTGAAGCTGAAACATCTTGGGTCTCAGCTGTTCCTATAAACACTATACCTGCAGTTGATCCAAATGTCTCAGAAATTCCATCCATTTCTCAGCAATCAGTGAATGAAGTGACAAATGCAAACATTCCTCTCTTAGCTGATAATCCAGAAGTAGCTGAAGCCTCATCTTCAGTTTCTCCAGTTCAGACTGAGTCAGCGACGTATGCTCCGGCTCAGCGATGGACTGTAAATCACCCAATGGATCAAATTCTTGGTGATCCAAACGCTGGTATTCAGACTCGTAGAAGTGCAGGTAATATTTGTTTATTTGTTAACTTTATTTCTCTAACTGAACCAAAGAAAATAGATGATGCCCTCAGAGATCCAAACTGGGTCAGCGCTATGCAAGAAGAGCTGACTGAATTCCAAAGAAACAAAGTTTGGAAACTCGTTCGTAGACCAACTGACAAAACAGTGATAGGCACTAAATGGTTCTATCGAAACAAGTTGGACGAACATGGTACTGTAACTCGCAACAAAGCTCGTCTTGTTGCTCAGGGATACAGACAAGAGGAAGGCATAGATTATGACGAAACTTTTGCTCCAGTAGCAAGACTTGAATCTATTCATCTTTTCTTAGCATATGCTGTACACAAAAACTTCACTGTACATCAGATGGATGTTAAGTCAGCGTTTCTAAATGGAAAGCTGAATGAAGAAGTCTATGTGGAACAACCTCCAGGATTTTCAGATCCTAAGCGTCCAGGTTATGTTTATAAACTGGATAAGGCACTTTATGGCTTAAAGCAAGCTCCTCATGCATGGTATGATACTCTCTCTACTTATCTCCATATTGAACATTTTGAGAGAGGTAAGATTGACAAAACTCTATTTTTGTAGTTCAAATATATGTTGATGACATTATATTTGGTTCTACTAACCCTGAGCTTTGTACTCGTTTCGCTGATAGAATGAAAGATGAGTATAAAATGAGTATGATGGGTGAACTAACATATTTCCTTGGTCTTCAGATTAAGCAAACTGAAAAAGGAACTTTTATTAATCAGGGAAAATATGTTAAAGATATGCTGAAGAAATTCGACTTAACTGAAAGTTCAGCTATGAAAACCCCTATGGCACCACCGCTGACACTTGATAAGGACACAAAGGGTGTTCCCGTCAATGTCACGCTGTACCGTGGGATGATCGGCTCACTATTGTATCTTACAGCTAGCCGACCCGATATTATGTTTGCAACATGCTTGTGTGCACGATATCAAGCTGACCCTAAGATATCTCATATGAAAGCTGTAAAGCGAATCTTTCGATATCTTAAGGGTACAGCGAATCTAGGTCTTTGGTATCCCAAAGACTCAGGATTCGATCTAACCGCCTATTCAGACAGTGATTTTGCAGGTTGCAAAATGGATAGGAAAAGCACCACAAGAGGATGTCAGCTCCTGGATGGAAAGCTGGTAAGTTGGACAACTAAGAAGCAAAACTCAGTGTCCACTTCCACAGCTGAAGCTGAATATGTAGCCGCTGGAAGCTGTTGTTCTCAAGTCTTGTGGATGAGAAATCAACTACTAGACTATGATCTTCAGCTCTCCAAAATTCCTATCTATTACGACAGCACAAGTGCGATCGCTATAGCCAACAACCCAGTGCTACACTCAAAGACAAAACACATCGAAATCAGATATCATTTTATCAGAGATCATGTGATGAATGGTGATATAGAACTTCATTTTATTCCAACTGATTATCAGTTAGCTGATCTATTTACCAAACCTCTTGATGAGACAAGATTCAACTTTCTCATCAGCGAGCTTGGAATGCTGAACTTTGAAGGGTAAAATCTTCAGCGGTTCACATTAATCAGCGATAGGATAAAATCAACTCGTATAACCTATTCAATCATCTTCTCTCTGAATAAACTTGGTTAAACTGACATCAAGGTATGTTTTCTCTCTCTGACATATCGCATGTAAATGCAAGATTTCAAAATAAATTGCATCGCTGAATATCTCTTTCTTAACAGCGACTTTTTGAAATTTCTTAAAACCTTCACTGATATTTCTATTCAGTGCTTCATGTTTTCAAAGAGTCCCTGAGTTTTTTCAAAACCTCAGAGACAACCAAGAATATGAAAGGACAGTTGTGACGTCATTGCAACGGATAACACCAGGCACGATTTCTTTCTGACACACGTTTGCACGTTTCGTTCAAACTTCCAATCAAATGCAAACACGTGTCCGTGTCATGATGAAAACCTTTTCCCGCTCAAGGTTTTCTCTCTCTTTCCTCTTATCTCCATATTGAAAAATTTGAGAGAGGTAAGATTGACAAAACTCTATTTTTTAGAAAAGTGAAAGGTCATATCATTCTAGTTCAAATATATGTTGATGACATTATATTTGGTTCTACTATCCCTGAGCTTTGTACTCGTTTCGCTGATAGAATGAAAGATGAGTATAAAATGAGCATGATGGGTGAACTAACATACTTCCTTGGTCTTCAGATTAAGCAAACTGAAAAAGGAACCTTTATAAATCAGGGAAAATATGTTAAAGATATGCTGAAGAAATTCGACTTAACTGAAAGTTCAGCTATGAAAACCCCTATGGCACCACCGCTGACACTTGATAAGGACACAAAGGGTATTCCTGTCAATGTTACGTTGTACCGTGGGATGATCGGCTCACTATTGTACCTTACAGCTAGCCGACCCGATATTATGTTTGCAACATGCTTGTGTGCACGATATCAAGCTGAACCTAAGATATCTCATATGAAAGCTGTAAAGCGAATCTTTCGATATCTTAAGGGTACAACGAATCTAGGCCTTTGGTTTCCCAAAGACTCAGGATTCGATCTAACCGCCTATTTAGACAGTGATTTTGCAGGTTGCAAAATGGATAGGAAAATCACCACAGGAGGATGTCAGCTCCTGGGTGGAAAGCTGGTAAGTTGGACAAGTAAGAAGCAAAACTCAGTGTCCACTTCCATAGCTGAAGCTGAGTATGTAGCCGCTGGAAGCTGCTGTTCTCAGGTCTTGTGGATGAGAAATCAGCTACTAGACTATGATCTTCAGCTCTCAAAAATTCCAATCTATTGCGACAGCACTAGTGCCATCGCTATAGCAAACAATCCAGTGCTACACTCAAAGACAAAACACATAGAAATCAGATATCATTTTATCAGAGATCATGTGATGAATGGTGATATATAACTTCATTTTATCCCAACTGATTATCAGTTAGCTGATTTATTTACCAAACCTCTTGATGAGACAAGATTCAACTTTCTCATCAGTGAGCTTGGAATGCTGAACTTTGAAGGGTAAAATCTTCAGCGGTTCACATCAATCAGCGATAGGATAAATTCAACTCGTATAACCTATTCAATCATCTTCTCTCTAAATAAACTTGGTTAAACTGATATCCAGGTATGTTTTCTCTCTCTGACAAACGCAAGAAAATGCAAGATTTCAAAACAAATGCATCGCTGAATATCTCTTCCTTAACAGCGATATTTTGAAAGTTCTTAAAACCTTCACTGATATTTTCTATTCAGTGCTTCATGTTTTTCAAAAGAGTCCCTGAGCTTTCAAAACCTCAGAGACAACCAAGAATATGAAAGGACAGTTGTGACGTCATTGCAACGGATAAACCCCGGCACGATTTCTTTCTGACACACGTTTGCACGTTTCGTTCTTTCGCCAATCAAATGCAAACACGTGTCCGTGTCATGATGAAAACCTTTTCCCGCTCAAGGTTTTCTCTCTTTAAACTCCCTATATAACAATCTCTTGGTTTATATTTGTCTTTTACGCGATCAATCTTCCTCCGAAAGAAAAGAATTACTGTTGCATTTGTGCTCTCAAATCTTCAAAGAACTGTTCATCATCTTCTTCATCAAAACTTCAAGGTTAATATGTTCTTATTTTTTTACCAAATGCTTAACTTGTTTCTGATCTTATCATTGTTTTAAACAAGATCAAACAAAAGAACTTAAAAATAAAATCATTTCTTTCATGGTTTTATGAACACAACCATTTCATGGTTGTTCTTCAAGTTTTAAATCTAAATCTTAAACTTGATTCTTCATTCGTATCCATTTTTTAAGAAACTGGAATACAAGACTTAATGGGTGTAAAATTCGTTTTTCAAAAACAAGAAAAACCCTAATCTTCATTAAGACATTCTGTCTGAATGAAATGGACAAAATTCGAACCATCTTAATGGAAATTCTTTCCATATCAAGACAATTCTTATTTGTTAACATATTTGGTTGAACTGATACAGAGAAATGGGAACTTCCAAGACCAATGTTACCGCTGAGACCATCTCTTCTGAATCTGAGGAAATGGCACTCTTCAAAGCCCCTCAGGTTATGTTCGAACTGGATCAACTGGATTGGACTAAGGCCAACAACCTCTCAGCGCTTCTCGAGTTTCATCCTCGAAAGCAAGTCACACATCTGGATGATGCTGTGAATTTTATGAAGAACTGCTGCATCTCCACAGTCCTGACCATAACACCTCCTGCCAGTCAGCGGCTCTTATCGCAGTTCTGGTACTCTGCCAGACACACTGAGCTACCCTCTGTCAAAGATTCATCCAAAACCATCGACTGCATACTCAGCGATACTGAGTATGGCACCATAAAGATCACACCCGCCATAATTCGAAAAGCCCTGAACTTTCCCAATGCCACCAAAGAAAAACCCTTCGTTCCATTCCCTGACCATAAGAAGCAAGCTGACAAAGATGCCATCATTGCTTTTCTCGACACAATGGGTTACATCTGGGACATTGGAAGGGACAAGAAGCCCGAGAAGAAGCTGACGCTGATAAAGAAGTCCAAAATGCCCAGCGAGATGAATTTCATCTTCACTCACCTGATCAGCTGCATGACAGCGAAGTCCGGCTCGTCTGATCAAGTCGCACAACCTACGCAAGCTATGGGATACGCACTGCTGAAAGAACTAAACATTGACTGGGCCTCTAATATATATGATGACCTAGTACAACGCGTGGATTCTGCCGCTGACCGACCAGCATGGGTTCCTTACCCAAGATTCATCAGCGTCATCTTCCAATATGGCCTGAAGGACAGCTATCCTGAAGAGGGTGACCTGAAACTTTCTCAGGTTGGCCCTAAGGTGCTCGATTTCAAACCTGTCGCCAACGAGGTACGTCTCTCTACTCTTCTCATTCTTCTAAATTCTCCGCTTTCTGTGGCTCCTTCAGCGACAATACCCATCGCTGATACCAAGGCCACAAAACCCTCTCCTTCTAAGAAAAGGAAACTCTCTACTACCCCTCTTGATTCTAAAAGGATCAAGAAAACCAAGGAGCAACCCCAGCACTCTCATGCTGAAGACTCCTCAGCTCATTCTGAAGAGCTGAAGGAACGTTCCGTGGTACGCTCTGCCACACCCGTACAAGCCATCCCTTTTAACCAACCTTCAGTATCTTTTAACGTTGAGGTTACAACTTTGGAACCTACCCAACCTTCTTCAGTCTCTCAAAAGACTGATGAAGTAGTTCTCAGCGAATCCAACGCTGAACTCGCAACCCGAACCCCATTCTTATCCTTCGCTCCTCCCTCCACTTCTTTGGACACTCCTCCAGCTAACACTGGAGATGCCATCATTCCAGAAGCCTCCGCTGAAGCTTCTCAACGAATGATGAAGACAGGACCTGCGGAGATCACCATACCTCACCGTACTTTCGAAGAGGATATGGAACATTACTCAGGAATCCGCAACTTTGACGATTTCGTCAATCCTCCTGCAGGTACAAATCAACCCATATACACTGTAACTAAACCTGAAACTTCTGAGCTTTCCTTTGTTCACAAGTACTTATGTGTTACAGGTCCTAATTTGGGAGACATCAACGAGTCTCTAAAGTCCGTGGAAACTAAGCTGACCGATCTCACCACCACACTCTCCAACAACTCTACAGCTGTAACAAACACTGGAGAGAATCTGACGAAGCTGACTACGGTGGTGGAGAAGAAGGCTTCCACATATGACATTAAGGGCCTTGATAAGACGCTCAGCAATTTTGCCAAGGTGCTCTCTGACATCTACACTGACTACACCAGCCTCAAAAACTCAGTTTCGACCGTGTCCAGCGAAGTAACAACGCTAAAGACATCGGTTGGAAAACTCGAGGGTGATATGTCAGCGGTCAAGACCGACGTTGGTTCTATGAAGACGATGATCGAGACGCTGGTCAACAAGGCAAATAATCCAGCTCCTGCTCCTGCCCCTGCCCCTATTTTGGAATCTTTCACAGCGGCGGATCGCACAGAGCTGAAGAAAATTACGCCCGCTATTTCTGGCCTAGAAGACAGAATAGCAAAGCTTGAAGGTTGTGTGAAAATCTCTGGCCCAGAAGACAGAGATCACACCAACGCTGAGTCTACTCATTCCTCCCCCAATCATGAGAAAGAGGGGGAGAAGAGCGTTGAACATTCCGGTGAAAAGAGCGCTGAAGATCGAAACAAAAGCGCTGAAGATCTGAACAAGAGCGCTGAAGAACTTTCCCATGACGAATCTAACAGGGGAGAGAGGAATGAAGATCTGATCGCTGAAAAACCTCAGGGAGATTAAAACCCTGAGGGAACCGAGAAGCTCGCCTCTGTATCTAAGGGGGAGCAACTCGAAGAAGATGCTAAGGAATCCGAAGCAGAAGAAGATGAAGACATCGACATCCCTGAAGATGAACCATCCTCCTCTCCAAGGAAGGATGATGATGATGATGATGAAGATGACGATGATTTCTTTGTTGTCAAACCTGCTCCTCGAACCAAAGCTCTTAAAGGTATTTCAATAAAAGAACCTTCAGGGGAGAAGACAAAGACAAAGCCCTCAGCCTCTGGCGCTGAGAAAGGCAAAGGCAAAGGCCTCGCTGAAGATGAAAATCTGGCGATCTTGCTTGAAAAGCCGGTTTGTCAGGTACACTAAACTTTACTTATATTCCTTCCCTGAACATCTCTATACACAATCAGTTCTCTACTCCACAACCTCTCTACACATCCGCATTCTTTTTCTATCTTTTCTACCCAAGTTCTTCTACCCAGTTCTTATTTGTAAGATCGCTGCGTTTCAGCTAGTCCTCTCCTTTGTTTGAGGATGTCGCTGAAGGTTCTACTATTGCGACTTCACAAATAAAGCCAGTTGCTGCTGATGAAATAATCCCAGTCTTAGATTTGATCTCTGAGACTGATGAACCAGAAGAACAACCTCTCTCGCACAGAAACAGACCTTCCTCAACTCCTCAAAAGCTGAGTGAAGAGGATCAAAAGAGAAGAGAGTAAATAATAAAGCGATTCGAGGATCAGCGAATCATTCTAAGGCATGATCAACTGCCTTTAGTTCCTCCTAAGTTCAGAATTTCAAAAGCTGAATACAAGGAACACCTCAGAGCTGAACGCCTTATCGCTGAAAGGAAGGAAGCTGAAGAGAAAGACAGAGAATACGCCATCAAGCTTACTCAACGATCAATCAAAGACCCCAAGCTGAAAAGAGTTCCCATTGATGTTCAACGTCAGCTCTGGGATGATGCTCAAGAGATCGTTAGAGAAAAGACAAAGGTCTCTGATACAACTTTGGAATGGGCTAAACAAATGCTGACCTATCGATCAAGACCATCCAAAATTATCAAAGCCAACATCAGAGGAAAAATGTACGTTGATGTTCCTGTTGTTGAAGTGGATGTCTACAGAGATGACAAAACCAAACAAACCTTCTATGCTGCTACCTTAGAAAAGTTTGGTCTCTCTGAATGGTTAGAAACAAAATTAGCCATTCAGGGATCACGCTCAAAGTTCAAAAGCCATGTCGAAATGATCTTAAACAAACAGATCGACCTGCTCTCATCCTGTGTAGATATTCCTCCTACTCTTCCTCAACCGAAGAAAGCCTCTGCAAAGAAGAAGAAAGTTTCTAACTCAGGTCCAATCATTCGAAATGAAACAGGTATTGGTTTCTCTCGTGCTGAAGTTCTTGGCCCTGATGCTGATCTTTCAATGCTTGACACCTCCCTACCACCTGGAGAAATTTTCATCCCTGGCACAGTGGTAAGTGATCCATATGGTATATTCTTTTTAGACTATGATGGAAATCCTCACTTTCAACGTGTCTCTGAGCTCCACATCGCTCCAATCGAACAACTCAGAGATCTCGTACACTGGTGTGAAGTCAGACACGACGTCAAAGCTAGACACCTGAAGCCCTTGATTTTTGAAGCTGCTCTGAAGTTAAAAAATCAAGGAGTAAATGTCCCTGGTTAGATGATCCCCACTGACAAGACCCTTGATGAACTTCTCATTAAGGAAGAACCCTTTGAAGGCTGATATAATCACCTTATTCTCCATTGTATCAGCTATCCTTCTGTACTTGTAATTTATTTCGCTCGTACTTATAATATTTCTGTTCTTCATTGTAACCTGATTCAAAGTGTTAAAGAAAGATTTCAGCGAATGTACTTTACTCCATCAGTACTGAAAAGATCCCAGAAAACAGTAAAAGGGACAAATTATTTATGAGTTCTTTTTATCCTTAAGTTTTCATTAAATAGCAATTTTCTTTGTTGCTATGTCATAATCAAATAGGGGGAGATTGTTGATCCAAACCCTCAGTGATTTGATAATGACCCTCTCTTATATACTTAGTGAAAATTGTAAGTAAACAATATGTATCAGAGTTTCACTATCGCGGATAAATACTAAGATCTTCCAGTACCGCTGATAGGAACTCTCGCTTTTTAAATTAAACATTCCGCGAACACTGTTCATCATTAATGTGCCGAGTCTGTTCAGTCATTATGATGATCGTTGATAAGTTAGTTGTTTACTTATGATCCCTGAAGACATGTTTCACGTCAACATAGGTTCTACGCTGAAGTCGAAGATCAAGCTCAAGAACCAGCGACAAGTCTCCTAATGAACTGATGCGGATCAGCGAAGACTCAGACTTGTCCACTCAACGTGAAGTATCAAGTACAAGACTTCAGCTATCGCTGAACTTTATCATTCGCTGAATAGAAATGATGAAGCGCTGAATCAACGAAAGCTGATCATGAAGTCCTCCGTACAAAGTACTTTTGTCTTAACCACCCTTGCACGACTCCGTACGAAATGTCAGAAAAGAACCTCTGATTATCTGAATTCGTACAACAACTCTGATACACTGTTCATACATGCGGCTACTTAAGTTGTCACCAAAGGTCAATGACATGCAACCAACCAGCTGATGACACGTGTAAAGTGTATACTGACTTGCATTAAATGCATGCAGTATATAAAGAGATGAACTCACTTCATTTGAAGTAACTTGCTAACTCTGGACAAGTTCAAATCTCTTATCTCAGATAGGTTATTATTAGTAATTTCCTTATCTCTCTTAGTGCAAGAAACCTTAGTGTTCCAACTTGTTTAGATTTAGGTTTATCCTTAATCCTGTCTCCGCAACAAGCTGTAAATTGTTAATGATTTATCAATAAACAATTTAGAAAAGTAAAATCTGTGTGTTTGTATTTAACCCATCCCCCTTCTACAAACTTGTATAGGCCTTCGGGACCAACAACCCCCATATACTCTTCAATCGCTGCTACTCTGTCTTCTAGGCCAGTAATAGCAGGACTGATCTTCTCTAGATTATCTCGATCGGCCTGAGTGAATTGAGAAGTTGAGGTGGAAAGGTGATCGAGCACTTTCTGAACAATCTCTTTGACCGCAGAGACTTCAGACTTCACTGAATTTACTGAGGTGTTAACTTCAGTCTTTACAGCAGACATCTCTCCTTCTAGTTTGCCAACCGATGTCTTCAGCGTTGTGACTTCGCTGGACATGGTGTGAACTGATGTTTTGATGGCGAGGTAGTCTGTGTAGATGTCAGCGAGAACTTTGGCGAAGTCACCAATAGTTTTATCAACCTTCTGCAAGTCAGCTTTGGAGGCTTTCTCTTCCACCACTGTTGTCAACTTTGTGAGATTCTCTCCAGCGTTTGTTACAACTGAAGAGTTGTCGTAAAGAGTAGTGGTGAGACCTGTCAGCTTCGTCTCTAGGGTCTTCAGAAAGGGGTTGATGTCTCCCAAATTAGGACCTGCAGGAGGATTGGTGAATTCATCAAAATCCCTGTGTACGCATGGTCATCTCTGCAGGTCCTACATCCATCATTCCTTGAAGAGTATCAGCTTTAGCTTCTGGAGGAATGACAGGTGCTCCAGTGACAACTGGATTAGAGTCCAATTGAGTAGAGGGAGGAGCGAAGGTTGAGAAAGTTGGTTGGGTGCGGAGTTCAGCGTTGCATCCGCTGAGAATCACTTCTTCAGTCTGTGGAGAAACTGAAGGAGGTTGGGTATGTTCCAAGTTTGTAACCTTAGCGTTTAGAGACGCTGAAGCTGGTATGGAATGGGTGGCTTGTTCAGCTGTGGCAGAGCGTACCACTGAACGTTGCTTCAGCTCTTCAAGATGAGCTGAGGAGTCTTCAGCAAGAGATTGCTGGGGTTGCTCCTTGGTTTTCTTAGTTCTTTTGGAACTAAGTTGGGTAGAGGAGTGTTTCCTTTTATGAGAAGGATTGGAGGTTGCAGCTTGGGTATCAGCGATGGGTTTGTCCGCTGAAGGAGCTGCAGAAGTCGAAGAAATAGGGTTAAAAAGAGTTAAAAGTGTAGAAAGACATACCTCGTTTTCCACTGGCTTGAAGTCGAGAAACTTAGGGCCAACCTGAGACAGTTTCAGGTCACCCTCTTTTGGGTACCTGTCCTTCAGGCCTGTTTGGAAGACGGCGCTGATGAATCGAGGATATGGAACCCATGGAGATCAGTCAGCGGCGGAGTCTACTCTGAGTACTAGATCATCGTAGATTATCGATGCCCAGCCTATATGTAGAACTTTCAGCAAAGCATATCCCATTGTTGCTGAGGTTGAGCGGCTTGATCAGAGGAGCCGGTCTTTGCAGTCACGCAGCTGATTAAGTGAGCGAAGATGAAGTTCATCTCGATGGGCATTTTAGATTTCTTGATGAGGGTCAGCTTCTTCTCAGGCTTCTTGTCCCTCCTAATTTCCCATACATAGCCCATTGCATCGAAGAATGCAGTGATGGAATCCCTGTCTGAGTGTTTCTTGTGGTCAGCGAGGGGAACAAAAGGTTTTTCTTTGGTTGCGAGGGGAAGGCTCAGGGCTTTACGGATAATGGCAGGGGTGATCTTGATTGTGCCATAATCAGTATCACAGAGGATACATTCAATTGTCTTTGAGGAGTCTTTGGTTGATGGTAGTTGAGAGTGTCTGGCAGAGTACCAGAACTGGGATAGTAGTAGCTGATGTGCAGGAGGTGTTTTGGTCAGGGCTGTGGATAGACAACAATTTTTCAGGAAATTCACAACATCATTCAGATGTATGACTTGCTTTCGAGGAGGAAACTCGAGAATCGCATAGAGGTTATTTGACTTTGTCCAATCCAGTTCTTTAAGAGAGAACTTAACCTGAGGAGCCTTGATGATTTCCAATTCCTCAGTAGCATCAGCAGCAGTGTTCTCAGCGGTGGTGTTCTTGGAAGTGGAAATGTCAGTAGATGCCATTTCTGTATTATCAGTTCAACCAAAGATTAACAAATAAGAATAATCTTAATGTGGAAAGATTTTCCAATAAGATAGTTCGAATTTTGTCCATTTCATTCAAACAAAAATGTCTTAATGAAGATTAGGGTTTTTCTTGGTTTTGAAAAAAACCGAAATGCAAACCCAATAAAAAACTTGTTTTCCAGTTTCCTTTGAGAATTAGGATTCTGGAAAAACGTATGAAGAACAAGTTTAAGATTCTGCGTTTAAACTTGAAGAACAACCATGAAAGGTTGTGTTCATAAAATCATGAAAGAAATGATTTTATTTGAAAAGGTTCTTTTGTTTGATCTTTTAAAAACAATGAGAATATCATTAACAAGTTTAAGAAACAGGTAAATAACAGAATTATTAACCTGGTTCGTTTGAAGAAGAAGTTCTTGGAAAACTTGAGAGCACAAATGCAACAGTGATTTTTCTTGCTTGGAGGAGAAGTTTTTCGCGTAAAAAGAAAAATATAAACCCATAAAGTGTTTATATAGTGAGATTAGAGAGAGAAAATATTGAGCGGGAAAAGATTTTCATCAAGACACGGACACGTGTTTGCATTTGATTGGAAGGTAAACGAAACGTGCAAACGTGTGTCAGAAAAAGAACGTGTCGGGGCTTATCCGTTGCAATGACGTCACAACTGTCCTTTCATATTCTAGGATGTCTCTGAGGTTTTGAAAAACTCAGGGACACTTTTGAAAACATGAAGCACTGAATAGAAACATTAGTGTTGGTTTTAGAAATTTCAAAGTATCGCTGATTAAGGAAGAGATATTCAGCGATGCAATTTGTTTTGAAATCTTGCATTTACATGCGATTGTCGGAGAGAGAAAACATACCTTGATATCAACGAATCAAGTTTATTCAGAGAGAATGATGGAATGGGTTATACAAGTTGATTTTATCCTATCGCTGATCAAATGTGAACCGCTAAAGATTTTATTCTTCAAAGTTCCGCATTCCAAGATCGCTGATAAGAAAGTTGAATCTTGTCTCATCAAGATTCCGATGTGTTTTGTCTTTGAGTGTAGCACTGGATTATTGGCTATAGCGATGGCACTTGTGCTGTCGCAATAGATTGGAATATTTGAGAGCTGTAAGTCATAGTCCAGTAGTTGATTTCTCATCCACAAGTTGTGGAGGTGGACACTGAGTTTTGCTTTTTACTTGTCCAACTCACCAGCTTTCCACCCAGGAGCTGACAGGCTCCTGTGGTGCTTTTCCTATCCAATTTGCAACCTGCAAAATCACTATCTGAATAGGCGATTAGATCGAATCCTGAGTCTTTGGGATACCAAAGTCCTAGATTCGCAGTACCCTTAAGGTATCGAAAAATTCTCTTTACATCGGTCATATGAGATATCTTAGGTTCAGCTTGAGATCGTGCACACAAACAGGTTACGTACATAATATCGGGTCGGCTAGCTTTAAGATACAAGAGAGAGCCGATAATCCCACGGTATAGCGTGACATTAACAGGAATACCATTAGTATCCTTATCTAGTGTCAGCGGTGGTGCCATAGGGGTTTTCATAGCTGAACTTTGAGTTAAGTCGAATTTTCTTCAGCATATCTTTAACATACTTTCCCTGATTAATGAAAGTTCCTTTTTCATTTTGATTTATCTGAAGACCAAGGAAATATGTTAGTTCACCCATCATGCTCATTTTATACTCATCTTTCATTATATCAGCGAAACGAGTACAAAGATCAGGGTTAGTAGAACCAAATATAATGTCATCAACATATATCTGAACAAGAATGATATGACCTTTTACTTTCCTGAAAAATAGAGTGTTATCGATTTTACCACGCTCAAATTGTTCAATATGGAGATAAGTAGAGAGAGTGTCATACCATGCACGTGGAGCTTACTTTATGCCATAAAGTGCCTTATCCAGTTTATAAACTTAACCTGGACGCTTAGGATCTGAGAATCCTTGAGGTTGTTCAACATAGACTTCTTCATTCAGCTTTCCATTTAGAAACGATGACTTAACATCCATCTGATATACTTTGAAGTCTTTGTGTACAGCGTATGCTAAGAATAGACGAATAGATTCTAGTCTTGCTACTGGAGCAAATGTTTCATCGTAATCTATACATTCCTCTTGTCTGTATCCCTGAGCAACAAGACGAGCCTTGTTGCGGGTTACAGTTCCATGTTCGTCCAACTTGTTTCGATAGACCCATTTAGTGCCTATCACTGTCTTGTCAGTTGGTCTTCGAACAAGTTTCCAAGCTTTGTTTCTTTCGAATTCAGTCAGCTCTTCTTGCATGGCGCTGACCCAGTTTGGATTTTTTAGGGCATCATCTACTTTCTTTGGTTCAGTCAGAGAAATAAAGTTAACAAATAAACATATATTACCTGCACTTCGTCGAGTCTGAACACCAGCGTTTGGATCACCAAGAATTTGATCAATTGGGTGATTTACAGTCCATCGCTGAGCCGGAGCGTGAGACGCTGACTCAAACTGAACTGTAGGAGCTGAAGATGAGGCTTCAGCAGCTTCTGGAGTATCAGCCAAGAGAGGAATGGGCGCAGTTGTCATTATATTCACTGATTGCTTAGAAGTGGATGGAATGTCTGAGATATTTGGTTCAGAAGCAGGTATAGTGTTTAAAGGAACATCTGAGACCCATGTTGTTTCAGCTTCACTATTCTGCATGTTTGGAATGATAGTAGGACTATAATCTTCAATTGTATGAGTATGAGGAGTGGGAATATCTTCTGAATCACCAAGATGAGAAAACATCCATTGATTCAATTCTTCAGTATCAGTGGACGGTTTACAGTTCGCTGAACGGGATTCGTCAAACGTGACATGAATAGTTTCTTCTACAGTTGTCTTCTTCGATTGAAGACTCTGAAGGCTTTGGAGATTGAAGAATATCCAAGAAAGATTCTGTTGGAACCCAGATACACTTAATCAAGATTAACAGTCTATTAGTTGAATTTAGAGTTTAATGCGGAAGCGTATTTAAACTAACAGATATGTTTGATAGATGTTAGAACGCACATATATAAAGAAAACAGTAAGGAATAAAAAGGATTTCTTGAACAGTTACTGTTATTCAATATATAATAATAACACGAAGAACAGATTAAGAACTGTTGGTGTGTGTGAGAATATAACACTCAGATATTTGACAATAACGTTTGAGAGTATTAGTGATTCCTTGTGTTTTCGTTCTTAGGAAGATCTCAACATGAGACTTCCTTTTATACTACTCTTAGAAGACTATGAAGTAGGTCACTGTTCCTTTTACGGCATGAATAGTGAACTGGATGGTGTGAACAGTTGTTTGAGCCATGCGCATTTAATGGAGCAGATGTACTATTGGTAAATGCATTAAATGGCGCAGACGTCTATTTTGTACCATGCCCTATTGAGTCCACTCAGAGCTTGACACGTGTTTTGACAGTACTTTTCCATGCAAGTTGATGAACGTATCCAGTAATATCTTCCATGTCTTCATAGCAGACCACAGAGGCTCTGTAAGGCATTACAGAGGTTCTATGGTCTGACCTTCTGTGGAGCAGTCCACTTGTTTCCGAGTTGATCTTCTTCTTGCGCACTACAGAGGTTCTGCGATTACCTCTGTAGCTTCTGTGGCTTTCTGGACTTGATCTTCCAGAAGAAGTGGCAGAGCCTCTGTGAGAGGCTTTTCTATACTTAGCCTATTTTTCACTACTTCTAAGTATTTCTATGATTAGGAAGATTGAAGCTAACAATCTCCCCCTAAGTAGTGAAAAATAAAAATTTGACTTTGAGTTTAGTTAGGCTAAGTTGGATAAGACAGAGGTTAAACAATACCTCGAAATTTCTTTCATTTAGAAATATGCCAGAGACATTTTACATTTGAGTACAATGAAAGATAAACTTTTAACTTTGTTTGCAGAGATTGGAGGTCTGAGAATCAGATTTTGGCATCTTTGAAATCATTGTAGCTTCTGTTGTCTCTTCCAACTTTTCTGATCTCTTTGTAGAATCTGATGCAGAGTTCTCTTAGGCGAATTGTTGCGTCAATCTCTCTTATGATAGTATCTGCAGCATCTTTTTCCATTTTCTTTGAACCTCTGTATTTCACAAGGCTTGCTCTGAACTTGTTGAGAGTATTTGTTGCGTACTTCTGACAGTCCATGCATACAAATAGTTTAGTTTCGCCTTGAGGGTTTTGAAATACTAACCCAACCCGTGGTTCTGTGATGATTGAGTTTGGTATGGCGTCTGGTGGGCAGCGATCCTCTGGTGGTCGTAGATCCAGATGTTTGAGACCGAGATCCTTTCCCAGCTGGAAATCTATCATGCTGTAGAGCAGAAGCTTTTCCCTCATCGCTTTTCTCAATACTTGATAGGCTCTGGTGTTTGCCTATGTGTTGTAGTTGTCCTTTGTCCATTGCAGAAGGTCAGGTAGATCGTATGGATTGATGTTTCTTAAGTCAGCATCAGCGAAGGTAGATTCTGAATTGTTCTCTCTTCTGACTTTGTAAAGATTGTACCTGACCCTTGGATAGGTTCTTGTGAAGGAGAATCGGCAGAAGATCACCTTTTTGATCTTGTGAATTGAGAAAACATCTGCTTTGGTTCTTGGCTTTGTTCTCGTGAAGATGTTCTCAAATTCTTCTCTGATCCTTGGATCTGTCACATGATCTGTTGGATAGTTTGTCTGAAAGGATTGTTTGTAGAGGTATTTGTATACCACTTCTTCCATTTCTTCATGTGTTGGACCAGGTCGTGGAATTTGTCTTCTGAGACTCTCCATCTGTTGAACAACTTATGCAGCTCTACCAGTTAAAGGAATTTCTGACAGAGGCTTCAATCCATGTGCCCAGTCAAATTCTTCGGGTTTTGGGGTTTGAAAGGCGTCAAACGCACTCTTCATCAGTTTCTCTGTTGGCTTTGACAATGTTTTCTTCTTCCTAGGCTCTTCTGTCAGTGTCCCTTTGCCTTTATCTTTTGTTGTCGTGGCAGAACCTCTTGCTTCTGTGGGATTTGAGGTTTATACTTCTGTAGGTTTGATGGAGGTTGCCTCTGTGGATTTTGACGATTGTGACTTAGAGGACTTTTGTGGCGATGGTTCTGTTGGCTTGACTTGCTCTGTAACCTCTGTTGGAGGTTGTTTGGTGACTTCTTCTATGAGCTCAGTTTCTGTTGATGAAGTGTTGTCATTGAATCTTCTTGCCATTCTGAAAGCTAAAGTGAACCTGTGCCTTTCTTCTTCTCTCTTCACCATACGATCACTCATTGTTGTGTGCATCCTTTTCAGAATGTCAGAAGCAGAGGTCGTTGCTCTTTTTGGTTTGGTGGCAATCGACTTTCTTCTGGGTATGGTTTGGGGTGTTTCCACAGAGGTGGGTGTTTTCTCTGTGGTTGGTTCATCTGTTTCTTCCAAAATGATTACCTCAGGGGCGGTTGTTGCCTCTGTGGCTTGCTGTTCTGCTTCTGGAGTTTTGGTTTCGTCAGGAGATGATTCCACAGAGATGGGTGTTGTCCTTGTGGTCTTTTGGGTTTGTTGTTGTCGGGTCTGTTCTGGAGGTGCTTGACTCAGAGGTTCTGCGGCTATTGGTGGACCTGTAAGTCCTCTGCTTGCAGTTTTCTCTGTAGTTTTCTCCCCCTCAGGATGATCTGATGGACCAGGATGGTCATCATCATCAGAGTCATCCTGACCCTTGTCTGATGTACCCTCTGCTCTGCAGGAAGCATCAGGTTTCTTGGGCATTGTGGCTCCAGCAGCGATCAGTTTCGCGCAGACATCATCACAGAGGCCAAGAAGAGTTGCTAGCTCTGCCTCTGTTTTGAATCTCATCCTTCCTACACTTTCTCTGAAATCTTTGACGAAGTTAGCATTGGCAGTGGTGAAGGAAAGGATGACTTCTGTCACTTGATTAATCACGTTCTGCCCAAGCTCTGTCAGCTGTGCTCTTGTCATGTAGTCTTTGGGTTGCATCAGCATGGTATTTCGCATGGCTTCTTCTTGAACTTTTTGTAGGGCCTTCTGTAGATCTGCAGGAGTGATGCCCGTTGACACTGAAGTCTGTTTGTTCAATTGATCAAGGAATTTGTTGATTGAGTTCTCAATTGAAGGAGTAGTTGTTGCGGCAGAAGTGGCTGTTTCTTTGGCAGTGGTTGTTGCAGAAGATTTCATCTCTGAGATGGCGGTTTCACCTCTGTGGACAGATCGTCCATTTTGGTGTTCAGATTCAAGAGAGCTGTAGATGTTGTCTCTGCCAAGGATTTGAAAGAGCTTTGCAACTCTTTCATTGTTTGGTTCACAGAGGTGACAAGGGTTTGGAACTCATCCCTTGATACTTGTGTTCCTTGTGTAACCTCTGGAGGAACACATTCGTCTCTAGAGTGAGTCCCTGTTCCTGGGACACCTTCGTTCACCCTTGTTTGTATGATGGGGGTGGAAGGATTTCCTTCTGATCCTCGAGAGGAAACCTGAGTTTCGTTCTCTACAGAAGTTCTGTGAAGAACAGAGTCCAAATCCACTCCAGAGGTGGGTATTAGAATGTCCTTCTGTTGACTAGGAGACTTGTCTAGAGTCTCTTCGTCTTTGTGCTTACTACTTCTCTCTGAAAGAAGGTTTGGCCTTAATGTGTGCGTGACAGAGGAAACGAATTCCTCTGTAGGGTGTTCTTGTGTGATCTGGGGCGATTGATCACGAACATTAGGTGAGTCTCTTTGAGGAGACTCCCTAGGAATGGATTCCCCGGTTTCTGTGGGCACAGAGGTTGAAAGAGTATCCTCTGGCTGGATGGGTTGGGTTTGGATCGAGCTGTGCTGCTCTTTTTCAATAACTCCTTCTGCAGCTAGACCTGCGGAGTTAGAAATGTGGGTTGCACTGGGAGTTGGGTTTGGTTGTGTGCCTTCTTCAACTTCGGCATCTTTTCTTGTTTCTTCTTCTGGTTCTGTGGAAGTTCCTTGCTCTGTGCGTAAGGAGTCATACATGTGATGAGATCCGTATAAGCTCATGACATGAGGATGATAGAGACCTTTTCGTATCCAGATAGCCTCTTCTTCATCTGAATCTACCTCTGAGATTTCTATCCCTGTTTCTGTGGTTTCTTCTACAACCGTTGCCTCTGTAACTTCAGTTGTATTCCACTCAGCTTCGGTTTGTTCTGTATCTTCTGAAGCTTGGTTTGGACTTCTTCTGTGGACGTCCAATCCTTGAATGAAAGGGTTTTGTAAAATCACAGGGGTTTCGGCTGGTTGATTTCTGGGTGTTGTGTCATCTTCTTGTAGATGTGTGTCAATGCTAGAAATGAAGAAATCTTGTTCTTCTGGAGAGTGGTGGTCGAGAGGTTGTGCCGTCCACCCTGCTGTATTAAGGGTGTTTGCAATTTCGGGGTTCTGTAGGAAATCATTCAGGTCTCCCTGGTGAGCAAATCTATCTGGAGATTGATAGGGTGATTGATATCCTTCTTCTGTCATTCCTATTTCTGCATCTTCTTCTTCTGCAGTTTCACCCTCTATGATTGCCTCTTCTGCAATGGTAACCAATTTTTTAAGTGATTTACCATGCTTCTTTTTGGTTTTCCTCCTTTTTGGTTTTGGTGCCCCTTCCTCTGTTGATTTGGATCTTTTCTTTTTCTGTTTTGTGAAAAGGGGAGGAGCAGAGGAGCCAATCTCTGTGGCATGGGGAGGTGAAGGTCTATCTTCTGCAGTGCTAGTTGATGTGCCTTCTGCAGTTTTTCTCTTCTTAGCTTTTGGAGTAGAAGCAGAGATCTTTGCTGAAGATTTCTTTCCCATTATTTCTGCGCGTTTGGCTATGAAGCTGAGTTGAATAGCCATGTGTTTTGCTAACTTGTGATCCTTTTCTGCTTGAGTGGAAAGAGGTTTTGCTATCATTGTTCCTAGGGGGACACCTAAACGCGGGGGTGTCATAGGACTCAGTTTTGGAGTTCTATGATCGCGTATATACTCTTTCTGAAGGGATTTGTTCGATGCGTAGCGCAGAAGTTTCTTTGACAGAGGTCTGCAGTGTGAGTAGCCATCAGCATGATCAGTGGGGGTATTTTTGTTCATCGGGAACTGTTTGGGAGTTGGCCCTTCCATTGGCCAATTTTGGATTAGCAGCAGAGGTTCGAACAGTACTCCCAATATTCTTTGGAATTGCAGAGGTGGTAGAAAGTTGGGATCGTTCTCTTTGACCCTTTTCGAGTTGTTCTTTCTGTCGATGGTGTTTACGATCTCTTGCATCATTATGGTCGCATAATCTAGTGGAAGATCATAGTAAACCCCATACATGATGCTCAAGATTTGATGTGAGCTCTGGTCAATACTCCCTATCTTTCCTGTCAGGCATCTGTTAAGAATAGAGAACAAGGTGTTCCACAGAGGTGGTAATCGGCCTCTGCGGAAGTCATTTCTCTTCCGTAGTTGGGTGTTGTACCCAAGCATTTCCACGAATCGACAGAGCTCTTCGTCTGTTGGTTGCTCTGCATAACTTTTCAATCCCAGAAGACCCCTTGTTGGTAGGTTGAATTCAAGTGAGAACATTGTTTTGTTGAACTTTATTTCAAGATGCTCAGATTTATCAGGTCTTGAAATGTACCCTTTGATAGGAGAATCGTCTTTATCAAATCGGCAGCTTTGCCAAAATTGGTTCAAATAACGGACTGGAATTTTGTTAGGGGTTCTTGATAGTAGAGGGAAGAGGACATGGTTTTCCATGATGTTCAGAAGTATGGCATGAGCTTCGCCGAAAGTAGTGGGTGAGGGGACCAAATAGCAGTTGTTGGATTTGATAGGAAGAGTGGCTTCGAAATGATCCTTAGCTATGAAGTTTTGCAAGTGTGTCGTCGGAGCAAAGTCTGCGGAGTCCCCGGAATCTTGTTGTTCAATATCTCTTGCAAAGCTGGGGTTTTCAGAATGTTCTGAATGAGCAGGGGAGTTTTCCGTTGAGTTCGCCGGAGAGAGTTCAGAGGATGTAGCTCGAGAAGATGAAGCCATTTGCAAGTGTTTTGCAGGGTATCGCCGGAGAAGAAGATGAGAGTTTGTAAAAAGTTTTATGAGAGGGTAAGGTTTGTTTTTATAGGATGGTAAAACGGTAGACTTCGAAAGGGTAAAATATATGGCAATGGATTAAAGTTTGGAATCCGCACTCGAGTTTGAGCGGCGGGTTCAACTTACCAAAAAAAACGTTCCATGTTTGCCCAATGAAAATGGGACACGTAGGCCATGTCAGAAGATGACAGGACGTCGTTCGCGGCCCATTAATGCTAGGCGCGTGGAGTTGTTCTTAGCCATATGAGTTTCACTCTCAGTAAAAGTAACCGTTATTGTTACAGAAATGCCCAAATTAACAAAATAGCAGAGCCTTTGTTAGTTTACAGAAGCTCTGTGATGTTGAAAATTTTGAAGTTTAACCCTTTTCTCATATATCTCATTGTTATCATTGCTGAAGGTTCTTCTTTAAACGAAAACGTTTGTAAAGATATTGGAGAAGATCAATAGGATTTTGTCAAGAAATTTTACTCACAGAGGTTTTGTAGCTCTGATGGAACTTGCAGAAGCTCTGTAAGAGCCAGCAGAAGCTCTATGAGAGAAAAAATCTTATAACTTGAATTCTATTAACTTTCTGATCACCCAATTTTTGATCTGTGTTAAGAGATGTTTTTTCGCACATTCTTGAAGGTTGGTGTCCGAGAAAACTATTTTGATAAACGTTTTGTTCGAGATAACATTCCAAAAGATCGACAGAGGGTTAATTTATGATCACAGAGCATATTTCCTGCAGAAGCTCTGTTGAGCTCAGCAGAAGCTCTATGACCTTAAATTTCTACTATCTCGAATTTTGTTAAACCTTTTGAACTTTTGATTTTTGAAATGTTATTCACAGTATATTTAGGACATATTTGACAATTCTTGTCCTAGAAAACTGTTTTCTAAAAACCTTTCGTGCGAGAGACATACCTTTTGGTTCTTCTGTTCTCGGCAGTTTTGTCTTACTTCTGTCGATGGAAAATTATCGACATTCTTTTTTGACTTTCCTTTGAAAGATTTATCTCTGTAGATCATTTGAGGGCCCCTTTTGCTCCCCCTTGATCTAATCACTTCTGTAGATCAAGAATTTTCCTTTTGCTCCCCCTTGATCTAATCACTTCTGTAGATCAAGAATTTTCCTTTTGCTCCCCCTTGATCTAATCACTTCTGTAGATCAAGAATTTTCCTTTTGCTCCCCCTTCATCTATGCTTGGATCAGAATATGATAAGTTTTGCATAGTACATAGGTCAAGTCTATCAGAGGTTCTGTGAAGGTTGTCAGAGGTTCTGAGCAGACCTTACAGAAGTTCTGTAGTTTCAAGAACTATTGAAGGTTTTAAGAATTTACATATAGAAGTAGAATCTTTCAAAACAATAATTTAAGAAATGTATTTACTTATTATTTACAGAAGATAAAACTATACTTACTGAGGATTTTCACACCATGTTAATCATTCCTATCTTACCCACCAAGAAGTTGAATCTTTTCTCGTCTAGTGCTTTGGTGAATAAGTCAGCGAGTTGATATTCTGTGGGCACAAAATGCATTTCGATTGTACCGTATTCAACATGATGTTTCAAGAAGTGATACCTTATATCGATATGCTTGGTTTTTGAGTGTTGCACAGGGTTGGCAGAGATAGCAATAGCACTTTTGGAATCGCAGAAGATGGGTATTTTGAACAGGATGTGGCCGTAGTCTTTTAGCTGAGTCTTCATCCATAGAACCTGAGAACAACAGCTAGCGGCAGCAACGTATTCAGCTTCTGCAGTGGATGTGGAAACACAATTCTGCTTCTTGGAGGTCCAACTGACTAGTTTACCACCTAGGAATTGACAACTCCCAGAGGTACTCTTTCTGTCGAGCATGCATCCTCCATAGTCTGAATCTGTATAAGCTTTAAGACCAAAACCAGAGTTCTGTGGATACCAGAGACCAAGATTTTTGGTCCCTTTTAGGTATCTAAAGATTCTCTTTACGGCATCATAATGTGATTTCTTTGGATTAGCTTGATAGCGTGCACAGAGACATGTGGCATGCATAATGTCAGGTCTGCTTGCTGTTAAGTATAACAGAGATCCAATCATGCCTCTGTAGAGAGTGCATTCTACAGAGATGCCATCTGAATCTAAGAATAACTTGTTTCCAGTGGCCATTGGAGTTTTCATTGCAGAGGCATCAGAGAAGCTATACTTGGAAAGAATGTCAGAGACATATTTAGCTTGATTTATAAAAATTCCCTCTGATGATTGTTTGACTTGGAGTCCGAGGAAGAAAGTTAATTCTCCCATCATACTCATTTCAAACTCACTCTGCATGAGTTTTTCAAATCTTTTACACTCTTCTGAATTATTAGACCCAAAAATTATGTCATCTACGTATATTTGTACAAGCATTATCTCACTACTTTTGCGTTTATAGAATAAGGTAGTATCTGTTGTACCTCTGTTGTAACCATTTACTAGAAGAAAGGTAGAAAGTCGTTCATACCATGCTCGTGGAGCCTGTTTCAGTCCATATAGAGCTTTTTCAAGGTAGTATACATGCCTTGGAAACTTTGAGCTTTCAAATCCTGGTGGCTGATTAACGTAGACCTCTTCTTGGATTTCACCGTTGAGAAAAGCTGATTTTACGTCCATCTGATAGACTTTAAAACCTCTGTGGGCTGCGAAGGCTAAGAATATTCTTATTGCTTCGAGCCGTGCGACAGGGGCAAAAGTTTCATCGTAGTCTATGCCTTCTTCTTGTCTATATCCCTTTGCTACTAATCTTGCTTTGTTTCTTATGACCACTCCATCTTCATCCTTCTTGTTTCTGTAGACCCATTTAGTCCCAATGGCCTGTTTTCCTCTTGGCAGAGGTACTAGAGTCCATACTCTGTTACGCTCAAATTGCAAAAGTTCTTCTTGCATGGCGTCTACCCAGTTTGGGTCATCTAGGGCTTCAGAAATCTTCTTTGGTTCTATCACACTAATAAAATTTGTAAAGAAACAAAAGTTAGCAGTGGCAGACCTTGTTTTTACTGCGTCAGAAGGTTCTCCGATTATTTGGCTTGGAGGATGGCTTTTTGTCCATTGAGTTGTGCGTGGAAGATGATCATCAATGTCATTCAGACTTTCTTTAGAGACTTCTTGTGTTTCTTTTTGTGTAGCCTCTGTTGTTCTTCGTGCCTTGGTAGTTGATTCTACCGTTTGTGGAATGATTGGTATGAGTGGTGGTGGAGTTTGTTCCTCTGAGGACGTATAGTCTTGGTCCTCGATTTCCTCTGTAATTGGTTCTTCTGTGGTTTGTGCAGCTTCTGTGGTCGTTTTCCTTGATGTTTCATCTTCTGCACTTTCTTCTGCTTCGGCAATTGCATCTGTAGTATTTACAGAAGAAGATGAAGCATTATTAGGACCAGTTAGAGACAAACCTGTAGGATTTTGTCCGACAGAGGATGGTTCTTCAGAAACCCTGATTGTTCCAACAGAAGGATCAATGTTTTCGTGGAGCATCTCTAAAAATAGAAGATCCAAGTCTTCTTTTGCTTGTGAGATGACAGAGGATTTCCCATTAATTCTGAGTTCTGAACTGATTTGTTCAGAAGTCATTTGGAATGAATCATCAAAAGAAACATTGATGCTTTCTACAATCTTGTGAGACTTTGTAAGGAATGTTCTGTAGGCTTTGGAAGTGGCAGAGTATCCAATGAATTTTCCTTCATCTGCTTTTACATCAAACTTTCCTCTTGAATCTTTGTCGTTTAAGACGAAACATTTGCATCCGAATACATGGAAAAATTTGATGTTTGGCCGCCGTTTGTTAAGCAATTCGTAAGGCGTCTTGAGGTGTCTTTTCACAATGGTTGATCGATTTTGAGTATAACACGCAGTAGAAATTGCTTCTGCCCAAAAGTTCATTGATAATCCGCATGCTGACATCATAGTTCTTGCGGCTTCCACAAGTGTTCGATTTTTTCTTTCGACAACACCGTTCTGTTGTGGAGTGCGAGCTACAGAGAAGTTCTGTGATATTCCTTCTGTTGAAAGATAGGCTTCAATGACAGAGTTTTTAAATTCTGTGCCATTGTCACTTCTTAACTTCTGTATTCTGCAATTATAAAGAACTTGGATTCTTTTCATTAGATTTATCAATATATTTTGAACATCTGATTTCTTTCTAACGAATTCAACCCATGTGAAACGCGAATACTCATCAATTAGGACAAGTATGTATTTCTTGCCACCTAGGCTCTGTATGGCAATGGGACCGCAGAGGTCGACATGAAGCATGTACAGAGGTCTAGTGCAAGATACATCTGTTTTGCCTTTGTGGGAAGCTCTTTTGAGTTTTCCCATCTCACAGGCAGAACATAAATGATCCTTATTGAATTTAACATTTGGCAAACCTTTAACTAGATCAAGTTTGACCAGTTTTTCCAATGTGTGAAAATTCAAGTGACAGAACCTGTTGTGCCATAACCAGGCTTCTTCACTTTTGCAGGCAACAAGGCAAACTTTGTCTTTGTTCTTTGAGTTGAAGTTCATTAGATATAGATCACCTATTCTTTCATCTCGCAGAAGTTCCATACTTGTTTCTTCACTTTGTAGAGAGCAGAAAGTTCTTTTGAACAACACATTGAATCCTGTATCACAAAGTTGACTTACACTGAGTAGGTTGTGCTTAAGGCCATCCACATATGCAACTTTGTATACAGAAACGACTTCTTTCATTATGACTCCATAGCCTTTTATGTGTCCTTTCTTGTTGTCTCCAAAAGTCACAGATCCACCATCTTGTGTTTCTTTGTACGTGGATAGTGCACTTCTGTCACCAGTCATGTGCCTTGAGCATCCGGAGTCTAGATACCAGATTGGCACATACTTCTTCTGCAGGACAATCACAGAGATTTAGGTACCCATATCCATATGGGTCCAATATTGTTAGAGTTTTTCAAGTTTGCCTTGGCATTCTTGAAATACATTTTGTTCTCTGCAGAAGAGTCAGATTGTTTCTTTGTGGGATTTGACTTTTGAATTGTCGTAGAGAGTAAACAGACTTGACTTGAAAAATGATTATTAAGTTTAGACATAAGATCAAAGCAATGACAGTATTGAATATGAGATGTAATTTGCTTGAACTTTTCATTGAACTTTTTAAACTCAGCCACAGAGGCATTACATTCTTTCTTTACATTAGATTTCCTATTACTAGAAGATCTATGAATACTCGAATGTTGTTTGCAAAAGCTCTGTTTAGGACCTGCCTTCTGTGGGTTGCTTCTGTGGTGAACTTCTTTCATCACTGTCACAGAAGAAAAAGATTTATTAACCTTGGGTTTTGAAAATCTAGAACTTATAGGATCAATAGAGGTCTTCTGTAACATTTTAAGCTCAGCAGAGGTTTTGATATGTAGATTCAATTTTAGAAAATCTTGGCAGATTGGAATCTCTGTGAGTTTCTCTTTTGGAGAAATAGTTCTGTGAGGAACTTCAGAGGAGAATTTGACATCCTCTGTGTCACAGTGAATTATCCCTGATTTGAAATCAGTCTCTGAGTTGTCAGAGGATGAATCGTCCTCGTATACAGAGGTTGAGTCAATTCTTTCAATAGAGGCTGGATTTTCTGAGCATGTATCGTACGAGCTTTCTTCCTCTGTAGAATAGTTTTCATAGATTGCAGAGGATTCTAATAAGATTTCTTCAGTGAGAGTTTTATCTATAGAAGATGTACAGAAATTTTCTAAAACGCTTGATTTCCATATTTCCAAAATTTCTTTTTCAATTAAATTTTTAAAGTTTTCTTCTGAAAAAATGGGTTTAAACTCAGGAGCTTCTGCTGATAATTTCTTTTCAACGTTTATCAAACAGACAAAAGCAACCTGTGTTTGGGTCTCTGGTTTACCAAACTTGAAGATACCAATCTGATCTTGTGTTTTCAGATATTTCTTTGGTTTGATACCTCTATTGACAGAGGTTGAAGATGATGAGTCTGTGTTTTCAAACCACACGTTAATCATCTTCTTATGTTTCTTCAAGTAAGGATCCACAGAGATTTTCGCCCTTTTGCTTACAGAGATTAGATTTGGAAAATCTGGTTTGTTCGTTTTTCCAATCACAAATAAAGAGGACAGAGGTTTGTTTCTTTTGCCTTCAACACCTAGGGTGATATCATCATACCCTATACCTCGTCTCGCTATTTGTGAGTTTACTTTTTCATAAACTTTCTGTGCATCTTTATAGTTTTTAAGTAAAACCTCTCTTCTGAGTAAATCTTGCCATAATACCTCTCTTTCTCTTTGAAAGTATTCTTTAAGAGCTCTTATGTCAGTAGTTTCGCTCCTCGAAACTGAAAGTTCTTTTGTTTTATCTTTTAAAGTATTGGTTAATTCAGAAATTTGTTTTTTTAAAGGATCTAGAGTTTTGTTCCAATTCTTTTCTATTCTCTCTTTTTCCTCAAAAATCTTTGCTTTTTCTTAAGTGAGAAGTCGTACTTCTCTCTCATTGAAGGTGAGTCTTTTCTGAATAATTTGATTTATCTCTTTCAGTTCAATTAATTCAATGTTAATTCTAAGTGTATTATCATCTACAGAGGTAATACAAGAGTTGGAATTTGAAGTAGATACCTCAGAGTCAGTGCAGGAGTCGACTTCTGCCATGCCACAGAAGAGGGCATTGGCGGTATGTTCATCGTCAGAAGTAGAGTCTGACTGGAAGTCTTCTGTGTTCTCCTCAGAATGTCCTTTTGCCATTAAGGATTTTTGAGCATAATACTCGGCTTTCTTTTTGTAGAAAGCAGAGTCCCTCTGTGGGCGATTTGATCTGCTTCTGCATTCATTCGCAAAATGGCCTGGTTTGCCGCAGTTAAAACATCCTTGAGGAGTGTTTCCTGTTCGATCATTGGACTTCTGTAGGTCTCCGCCTTTCTCTGATCTACATTCATTTGCATAGTGACCAGGTTTGCCGCATTTGTAGCATTCTTGCTGCGTGTGGCTTACCGAGTCATCTGACCTCTGTCGGTCATTTCCTCTGTAATGTCTTTCGCTTGACCTCTGTCGGCCACTTGATTCTTCTTCTCTTCTGTCATCTCTTCTGTTTTCTCTATCATATCTTTCATTTCCGGAACCTCTTCTGTTTCCTCTGAACTCTTTTGTCAATAGAGCTAAAGATTTAGCTAGTGACGCAAGAGTTGTTTCTTTTTCTGCTTGCTCTTCTTCTTCACTGTCTATTATCACCATCTTCTTCTTCTTCTTCTCCTTCTTCTTCTCCTCTGTGGCTTTTTCATTTCTTGGTCTCTGTGTATCTTCTTTAGTTTTACTAACCAATGCATATGGTACAATGGTTAGTGTTTTAGCCTGTGCTATCTGAAGTTCTTGTGCGGCTAATGTTCCGTAAAGATCAGAGAGAGTCCAGGTGTCTAGATCCTGATTTGTTTGTAGGGACATAGACAGCTGGAGCCATTCTTCATTTAGACTCTTTAAAAACATGACATTGTTTTCTTCAGAAGTTCTGTCAATGCCTGATTTTCTGCACTTGTTGATTAGAGAGTTGAATCTGTCGTATGTTGTTTGCAGAGATTCTGTTGAAGAGGCTCTGAATGCATGATATTCATTGATGTACTGTGCTCTTCGGTTTTTTTGTGTTTTAGCACCTCCTTCCAACTGTCTTTCCAGTTCTTTCCACAGATCATGCGCTGTTTCACATGAATCCAAGGATTGAAAGAGTTCGTTGGGTATTGCCATAATCAATGTCCTCTTGGTTTTCTGAGCAACTTCATCTTCTGCTTTATCTTCGGTTGACCACTCCCCTTTTGGCTTTGGTTTTTGATGTTCGGGGATTTCGGCAGATTCAGCAGTAGCAGGTATACGAGGTACTACTGTCATGGGAATAGGAGGAGGATTGTACAGATATTGTACTTGATTTTTTTCAGTGCCCTCGAAAAAATGGACCATTCTTATTTTCCACTGAGGATACTCATCTCGAAGGAGACTAGGAGGTTTAGTGAGAGAACCAGTAGTAAAGAAATTATTTGTATTTGTCATTTTTGAAGATTTTAGAAAGAAGGTATGACTAAAGAGTTACTTCGATGAACTTGAAGATTTTCTGAGTTTAAGCAGTTTCCAGACACAATAATATCTATCACGAATCTTGATAAGTGGATCACTTGATATTGAAAATCAAGAGAGGCTCTGATACCAATTGTTGGAACCAAGATACACTTAATCAAGAATAACAGTCTATTAGTTGAATTTAGAGTTTAATGCGGAAGCGTATTTAAACTAACAGATATGTTTGATAGATGTTAGAACGCACATATATAAAGAAAACAGTAAGGAATAAAAAGGATTTCTTGAACAGTTACTGTTATTCAATATATAATAATAACACGAAGAACAGATTAAGAACTGTTGGTGTGTGTGAGAATATAACACTCAGATATTTGACAATAACGTTTGAGAGTATTAGTGATTCCTTGTGTTTTCGTTCTTAGGAAGATCTCAACATGAGACTTCCTTTTATACTACTCTTAGAAGACTATGAAGTAGGTCACTGTTCCTTTTACGGCATGAATAGTGAACTGGATGGTGTGAACAGTTGTTTGAGCCATGCGCATTTAATGGAGCAGATGTACTATTGGTAAATGCATTAAATGGCGCAGACGTCTATTTTGTACCATGCCCTATTGAGTCCACTCAGAGCTTGACACGTGTTTTGACAGTACTTTTCCATGCAAGTTGATGAACGTATCCAGTAATATCTTCCAAGTCTTCATAGCAGACCACAGAGGCTCTGTAAGGCATTACAGAGGTTCTATGGTCTGACCTTCTGTGGAGCAGTCCACTTGTTTCCGAGTTAATCTTCTTCTTGCGCACTACAGAGGTTCTGTGATTACCTCTGTAGCTTCTGTGGCTTTTTGGACTTGATCTTCCAGAAGAAGTGGCAGAGCCTCTGTGAGAGGCTTTTCTATACTTAGCCTAGTTTTCACTACTTCTAAGTATTTCTATGATTAGGAAGATTGAAGGATCAAACTTTCCAAGGGCATCTCTGTTGTTCAGTATGAAACACTGACATCCAAAGATGTGAAGAAAGCTGATTGGAGGCTTTCTCCCATGAAAAAGTTCATAGGCTGTTTTAGTGAATCTTTTGACTATCTGCGACCTGTTTTGCGTAAATCAAGCAGTGTTGACAGCTTCTGCCCAAAACTGAGTAGGCAGGTGAGAATCGCTGAGCATAGAGCGTGCAACTTCAATAATTGTTCTATTTCTTCTTTCAGCGACTCCATTTTGCTGCGGTGTTCTCACTGATGAAAAGTTGTGAGAAATACCCTTACTCTCAAAGAAGGAATCCAGAGAACTGTTTTTGAATTCAGTCCCATGATCACTCCTTATTGAGCGAACGGTCAAGTTGTTCAGAGTTTCCATCTTCCGAACAAAGCTGATGAGTTCTTCAGGGGTGTCACTCTTGGAACGGAGAAACATAACCCATGTATAACGAGAGAATTCATCAACTATGACCAGTGTATATTTCTTTCCAGCGATGGATTGTTTGTTAACAGGGCCAAACAAATCCATATGGAGAAGTTGTAGAGGAGATGACACTGAGGAGACATGCTTTGACTTAAAGATTGCTTTGGTCTGCTTCCCTTTCTCACATGCTGAACATAAAGACTCTTTGGCGTATGAGTGCTGAGGTAGACCAGTGACTAACTCTTTTGAAGAAAGAGTGTTCAGTGTCTTGAAATTCATATGAGAGAGCCTCTTATGCCATAGCCAGTTGACATCAGATGAGGCTTTTGAGAAGAAACATTAGTTCTCAGTGGTTGTTGAGTCCATGTTTATTACATAAACATTTTCCAAACGATAACCGCTGAGAGCTATCTTCTCCTTTTTGTCAGTGACAAAGAAGGATTCCTTGGTAAAGATTACTTTGTTATCCTTGTCGCAAAGCTGATTGATGCTTAAAAGATTATGCTTCAGCCCTTCAACATATGCGACTCTTCTGAAGGTTGTTGTACCATTAGAGATTACACCAAACCCTCGGGTATGTCCTTCTCCATTTCCACCGGAAGTCACAGAGGGACCCTTCTCTTCCTTGTATTCAGCGAGCAGGCTTTTCTTTCCAGTCATGTGTCTAGAGCATCCGCTATCGAGATACCAGATACCCTTCATAACCTGCATCACAAAGGAAGATTAGTTTTTCTTGGGTACCTACTTAACCATGTGTACACGTTTGTCAGTGGAAGTAGTTGGAATGGAAGGTTCAGCAATCTTCGCAGCATTTGAAGATTCAGCTTTGTCAGTCTTCACTTTGGTTAACTTCTTAACCTCAGTGGTCTTCTTTGCCTTGGGGGCAATGATCTTCACCTTAGCTAACTTTTCAGCTTTAGTGCTGTAGGGCACTTACTTGCAATATGATCAGTAAGTCCACAGTGATAACATTTCCCATAACTAAAAGTTCTAGGACCATTTACATACTGAGCTTTAGATTTTGAATTAGAAGTACCAGCACCAAGTAAGCTGATGGCTTTTGAAATGGGAGGAACATTCAGTTCTTCAGATTTCTTACCAGAGACATCCACTCTGATTCTAGGAGTAGATCGTTGAATAGATCCACGCTGAGTAGATCCAGAGATCTGATTCCTTGATCCAGAGGGATGAATCACTAAAGCTTTAGAAGCATTCAGCTTAGGTACTAAGGTACCCTTCCGAGGATTTTGGTTAAAAGCAATTCCTTTACCTTTATCTTTAAAGACAGAGGTAGGTTTTGGATAAACCATTTTCTCTTTACCTTTTGATGAGGTAGAAATTTCCTCGGGGATAGGTGGTCTAGAACAGGAACACTGAGAGGATGAAGTATCAGCGACTGAGGATACGAAAGTTCCAAATAAGAGCATGTAACGATCAGTGGTTGGTTCTTGAGTATCAGCTTTGTAACCAATATCACGTTTATCACTCAGGGGAATCTGAGACTTAATTATCTCAGTGATCTTTGTTGAGGAATTATACCATCCATCAACAGTAGCTTTTTCAGCTCTTAATGCAGCGATAGCTTCTTCGCGCTCGATTTTGACTAGCTGATTTAAGTGCACTTGATCTTTAAAATCTTCTTCAATTTTAGAAAGATTTTCTATTTGAAGATGACAGTTTTTAAGCTGTTTAGTGAGATCAAGGTTTTGATTTTCAACTACAGTTTTGCCATTAATGGCTTCATATAAACTTCTAGTCAAGAGATCGATTTTACGAAGACTATCAGCTTCATCAATATTTGCAATATTTGTAAAGAAGGAAGGTGATACCTGAATAGCAGAGGCTGAAGTGGAAGGAATGTCTGAACGTTCTTCCTCATCTTCAATCTTTGCCATAAGATAGAGATTGGCTTCATCATCTTCAGAGTCAGATGATGATTCTTCTTCATCAGAGGCTGCCCAATCATAGTTAGCCATCAGGCCTTTGCCTTTCTCCTTAAAGCTTTTCAGCTTTGCATACTTTTCTTTCAGCTTGGCGTATTTGTCATCTTTATTCCTGGGAATGAAGGATTTCTTGGGAAACGCTGAGTTTCTCGAAACTTTCTTAGACCTGCACTCGTTAGCGAAATGTCCTATCTTTTCGCAGTTAAAACAAGTAGCAGTAGCCTTATCAACAAGAGCTGATGATCTTGGCTTGTCAGTATTAGAAAGAGGTTTATTCTTTCTGAACGTTTTCTTTTTGGCGAATCTCCTGAAGTTTTTAGTGAGGAGAGTCAAAGATTCATCATCATCTGAAGAGTCAGAATCTGATGACCTTTCAGAGTTACTTTCCAACTCAGTGATAGTGACCGAGGGTCGCTGAGTGGAAGGTTTCTCTGAGATTAAAGCAACAGGGGTGCTTTTGGAATCTTTTACAAGATTCTTCTTAAGATGACTCGATTGCTCATGATTCAGCATCGTGCCATATAAGGTAGCACGGGTCATTGATCTTAGATCCTTTGACAGCTTGAGACACATAGAATAACACTCCCAGCTTTCAGGTAAACATTCTAAAAACTTTGTCAGCACTTCAAAGTTAGAATATTCCTTACCAACGATTTTCAGATCTATTATTAAACAGTTAAAATGTTGGTGAACTTCAGAGAGAGTTTCATTCTTACCACAAATGAAACTTTCATACTGTCTTACCAGATTGATCTTTCGAGAGTCTTGGAGTTCAGAAGTACCTTCATACTGAACACAAATTGTGTTCCACAAAGCTTTTGAGGTTTTCAGGTTCATGACGGAATGGTAGACTTCGTCAGGAAGAGCCATGGATAGTATGGATCTGGCTTTGGTGTAGATAGCCACTTTCTTCTTATCTACATCAGTCCACATATGAACTTCCATGGGTATCAGGCTTTCTGGAATAGCAGGTCTATTCTCAGCGGCTGGTACTGCAGCATCAATTCTTACAGGAATATATGGGTTGTTTTCAAGATAGTAAGGCATATGTTGATCCAAACCCTCAGTGATTTGATAATGACCCTCTCTTAAATTGTACTAAGATCTTACAGTATCGCTGATAGGAACTCTCGCTCTTTAAATTAAACATTCAGCGAACACTGTTCACCATAATACTCTCTAACTTGAATCTATTCGTCTTTTCTTAGCATATGCTGTACACAAAAACTTCATTGTACATCAGATGGATGTTAAGTCAGCGTTTCTAAATGGAGAGCTGAATGAAGAAGTATATGTGGAACAACCTCCAGGATTCTCAGATCCTAAGCGTCCAGGTTATGTTTATAAACTGGACAAGGCACTTTATGGCTTAAAGCAAGCTCCACGTGCATGGTATGATACTCTCTCTACTTATCTCCATATTGAAAATTTTGAGCGAGGTAAGATTGACAAAACTTTGTTTTTTAGAAAAGTAAAAGGTCATATCATTTTAGTTCAAATATATGTTGATGACATTATATTTGGTTCTACTAACCCTGAGCTTTGTACTCGTTTCGCTGATAGAATGAAAGATGAGTATAAAATGAGTATGATGGGTGAACTAACATATTTCCTTGGTCTTCAGATTAAGCAAACTGAAAAAGGGACTTTTATAAATCAGGGAAAGTATGTTAAAGATATGCTGAAGAAATTCGACTTAACTAAAAGTTCAGCTATGAAAACCCCTATGGCACCACCGCTGATACTTGATAAGGACACAAAGGGTGTTCCTGTCAATGTCACGCTGTATCGTGGGATGATCGGCTCACTATTGTATCTTACAGCTAGCCGACCCGATATTATGTTTGCAACATGTCTGTGCGCACGATATCAAGCTGAACCTAAGATATCCCATATGAAAGCTGTAAAGCGAATCTTTCGATATCTTAAGGGTACAGCGAATCTAGGTCTTTGGTATCCCAAAGACTCAGGATTCGATCTAACCGCCTATTCAGACAGTCTTCAGTTCCTCCTAAGTTCAGAATTTCAAAAGCTGAATATCAGGACCACCTTAGAGCTGAACGCCTCATTGCTGAAAGAAAGGAAGCTGAAGAGAAAGACAGAGAATACGCCATCAAGCTCACTCAAGAATCTGTCAAAGACCCCAAGCTGAAGCGTGTTCCCATTCAAATCCAACGAAAGCTGTGGGAAGAAGCCCAGAAGATCGTGGAAAAGAAAACTGAAGTTTCTCAGACCACCTTGATCTGGTGTAAAGAGAAAATTCACTTCAGATATCGTCCAGCGAAGATCAACAAGGTATTCATCTCTGGAAGAACATCTATCGGAGTACCTATTGTTGACATCAAACTGTTCAGAGAAGATGGCACATCTGAAACCTTTCGTGCTGACACTGTAAAAAGGTATGGTCTCTCTGAATGGCTGGAGATGAGGTTAGCTATCCAACCATCACAATCTAAGTACAAGAATCATTTTGAAAAGCTGATAAACAGACAGATCGACTTGATATCTTCTTGTGTGGATATTCCTCCTGTTCCTGATCTAAAGCCGAAAAGAAAAAGAGGTTCTCCAAGGAAGAAACGTCAAGATTCAAATTCAGGACCTGTCATACGAAATGAAACTGGAATTGGTTTCTCTCGCGCTGAAGTACTTGGTCCTAATCCTGATCTATCTGCCCTTGACATATCTTTGCCACCATGTGAACTTTTCGTCCTTGGTAAAGTCATCAGTAATCCTTATGGAATATTCTTTCTTGACTACGACGGACGAAAATGCTTTCAACGGATCGCTGAGCTCCCAATCACTCCAATCGAACAGCTCAGAGATCTTATCTACTGGTGTGACTTCAGAAAGAACATTCAGGCACGACACCTAAAACCCTTGATCTTTCAAGAAGCGCTGAAGAAAAGAAAACAAGGTGTAACGGTTCCTGACTGGATGATTCCCACTGAAAAGACGACCCTTGATGAACTTCTCATTAAGGAAGAACCTTTTGAAAACTGATATAATCTCCTTTTTCTCTATTGTATCAGTTATCCTTATGTACTTGTAATTTATTTCGCTTGTACTTGTAATCTTTCTGTTCTTCATTGTAACCTGATTCAAAGATGTAAAGAAAGATTTCAGCGAATGTACTTTACTCCATCAGTACTGAAAAGATCCCAGAAAACAGTAAAAGGGACAAATATTTTATGAGTTCTTTTTATCCTTATGTTTTCATTAAATAGCAATTTTCTTTGTTGCTATGTCATAATCAAATAGGGGGAGATTGTTGATCCAAACCATCAGTGATTTGATAATGACCCTCTCTTAAATACTTAGTGAAAATTGTATGTAAACAATATGTATCAGAGTTTCACTATCGCTGATAAGTACTAAGATCTTACAGTACCGCTGATAGGAACTCTCGCTCTTTAAATTAAACATTCAGCGAACACTGTTCACCATAATGCGCTGAGTCTGTTCAGTCCTTATGGTGATCGCTGATAAGTTAGTTGTTTACTTATGATCCCTGAAGACAAGTTTCACGTCATCAAAGGTTCTACGCTGAAGTCGAAGATCAAGCTCAAGAACCAGCGACAAGTCTACTAATGAACTGATGCGGATCAGCGAAGACTCAGATTTGTCCACTCAACGTGAAGTATCAAGTACAAGACTTCAGCTATCGCTGAACTTTATCATTCGCTGAATAGTAAATGATAATCGCTGAATCAACGAAAGCTGATCATGAAGTCCTCCGTACAAAGTACTTTTGTCTTAACCTCCCTTGCACGCCACCGTACGAAATGTCAGAAAAGAACCTCCGAAAATCTGAGATCATACAACCACTCTGATACTACACTGTTCATCTTTACGGCTACTAAGGTTGTCAACAAAGGTCAATGACATGCAACCAATCCGCTGATGAAACGTGTAAAGTGTATACTGAATTGCATTAAATGCATGCAGTATATAAAGAGATGAACTCACTTCATTTGAAATAACTTGCTAACTCTGGACAAGTTCAAATCTCTCTCAAGATAGGATTTTTGTAGTAATCTCCATATCTTTCTTAGTGCAAGAAACCTTAGTGTTCCAACTTGTTTAGATTTAGGTTTATCCTTAATCTTGTTTCCGCAACAAGCTATAAATTGTTAATGATTTATCAATAAACAATTTAGAAAAGTAAAATAGCGTGTTTATATTCAACCCCCCCCTTCTACAAACTTGTATAGGCCTTTCGGGACCAACAGCATAGTAGGGTCTACACCTTCTAAGAAGAGAATCATCCTATTTTTCAATAGATTAAAATTATCTCTGGAGAATCTAGGGGGTTTTGCAAGAGAACCATTGTCAATATAGTTTGTGTTTGTGTTGGCAGCCATTTTCAGAAATAGCAAGGAAGAGAAATCTTAGTATAGATCAGATCTTGTTTATGAGATTAAACAAATCTGCTCTGATACCACTTGTTGGTCCCGAAAGGCTATACAAGTTTGTAGAAGTTGGGGGGTTGAATACAAACACACAGATTTTACTTTTCTAAATTGTTTATTGATAAATCATTAACAATTTACAGCTTGTTGCGGAACAAGATTAAGGATAAACCTAAATCTAAACAAGTTGGAACACTAAGTTTCTTGCACTAAGAAAGAGAAGGAAATTACTAATAATAACATATCTCGAGATAAGAAGGATGAACTTGTCCAGAGTTAGCAAGTTACTTCAAAATGAAGTGAGTTCTTCTTCTTATATACTGCGTGCATTTAATGCATGGAAGTTTACACTTTACACGTGGCAGCAGCTCATTGGTTGTATGTCATTGACCTTTGTTGACAACCTTAGTAGCCGCATGTATGAACAGTGTAGTATCAGAGTGGTTGTACGATTTCAGACAATAAGGAGGTTCTTTTTCTGACATATCGTACGGAGTCGTGCAAGAGTGGTTAAGACAAAAGTACTTTGTACGGAGGACTTCATGATCAACTTTTCGTTGATTCAGCGCTTTACCATTGTTTAGCAGTGAATGATAAAGTTCAGCGATAGCTGAAGTCTTGTACTTGATACTTCACGTTGAGTGGACAAATCTGAGTCTTCGCTGATCCGCATCAGTTCATTAGGAGACTTGTTGCTGGTTCTTGAGTCTGATCTTCGACTTCAGCGTAGAACCTATGTTGACGTGAAACTTGTCTTCAGAGATCATAAGTAAACAACTAACTTATCAGCGATCACAATAAGGACTGAACAGACTCAGAGTATTATGGTGAACAGTATTCGCTGAATGTTTAATCTAAAGAGCGAGAGTTCCTATCAGCGGTACTGTAAGATCTTAGTACTTATCAGCAATAGTGAAACTCTGATACATATTGTTTACTTACAATTTTCACTTAGTATATAAGAGAGGGTCATTATCAAATCACTGAGGGTTTGGATCAACACTTGTTCTGCCATTGTTGCAGGTTTATGGGTTTTGAAGAACACGAAGGATATTTGAACGAAGGAGGGAAGAATATGAAGGTTTGAATATTTAGAAAGCGTAAGAAATGAAATGGGTCGATGGAATGGGTATTTATACTCGAAATATCTGGCTGGATAACCATCATAGGTACTGTAGGTACTCGAGTGTAAGATAGTGGAACGGCCTCTATAGTAGAACGTTGAAACAACTAATGGTTGGTCTTTCAATCAGAGGATGCCACGTGGGTTTTGGTTCTGACAACGTTTGGGCTATCAAACCATCACGGTTAGAGATTTGTGGGTGACGGGTGGTTGACGCTCAAGAAATAACCCGCATCTTTGATGACCATTGAAAGAGAAATAGCAGAGCTCTGGTGGAACTCTCAGCACATTTTATCTCTGATTGCAAATTCTATCCCTTCTTTCAAGTAACCCAAAGTGTTTCACTTTTACCCTAAAATCATTTGTAAATCCTGTATTTGATGTGAAAATAGTCAAAAGAACTAGGGCAAAACTGACTCAGAGATTTCACAGAGTTCTGGTGAATATCATCAGAAGCTCTGGTGAAATGTGAAAAATGTTTTCATCAGAACAGGTTTTCCCTCCCTTAAACATATATTCCTTTTTGTTCAAAGAGCAAAGTCATTTAGATTTGAAATTGTTTTGACTTGCTCCCCCTTAAACCATGCTTATTTTCCTTTTAAGCTCCCCCTAAAATGATGAGATTAAATGACAGATTTATCTTTTCAGCTTTTCTCTTTTCTTGCAACTTTTTGGAAAGATAAAAAAAATATTTACAAAAAGAAAAACAAAGAATATACAGATTTGAAATGCACAGAAGAAAACATTGAAAAAGTATGATGGCAGAGCTCTGAGATGAACATCAAAGGCTCTGGTGATGTACCCTACCTAACTAATTTGACAAAGCTCTGGGATGATCATCAGAGGCTCTGTTGAGTTTTAAACAGAGTTAGGAGGACATGTTCAGCATACCCATCTTGCTGATTAAGAAGTTAAATCTCCTTTCATAAAGGGATATTGTGAACAAATCAGCAAGTTGGAAGTCGGTTGAAATAAAGTACATTTCAATCGTCCCTTTTTCAACATGATCCTTTATAAAATGATACCTTATGTCGATATGTTTTGTCTTCGAGTGCTGAACTGGATTAGCTGTAATTGCTATTGCGCTCTTGGAGTCACACAGAATTGGGACTTTGTTGTATTCCAGGCCATAGTCCTTGAGCTGTGTTTTCATCCAGATCACTTGAGAACAATAACTAGCAGCAGCAACATATTCTGCTTCTGCTGTAGAAGTTGATACACAGTTCTGTTTCTTGGAAGTCCAGCTGACTAGTTTATCTCCAAGCAACTGACAGCTACCAGAAGTACTCTTTCTTTCATTCCTGTATCCTACATAATCTGAATCTGTGTATGCAATAAGCTCGAAACCAGAATTAAGCGAATAGCAGAGACCCAAAAATTGAGTCCCTTTGAGATATTTAAAGATGCGTTTGACAGCAGACAAATGGATTCCTTAGGATTTGCTTGAAATCTGGCACAAAGACAGGTTGCAAACATTATATAAGGTATGCTTTCAGTTAAATATAGAAGTGACCCTATCATGCCTCTGTAGTTCTTGTTGATCTAAACCCTCAGTGATTTGATAATGACCCTCTCTTATATACTTAGTGAAAATTGTAAGTAAACAATATGTATCGGAGTTTCACTATCGCTGATAAGTACTAAGATCTTCCAGTACCGCTGATAGGAACTCTCGCTCTTTAAATTAAACATTCAGCGAAACTGTTCACCATAATACTCTGTTCAGTACTTATGGTGATCGCTGATAAATTAGTTGTTTACTTATGATCCCTGAAGACAAGTTTCACGTCAACATAGGTTATACGTTGAAGTCGAAGATCAAGCTCAAGAACCAGCGACAAGTCTCCTAATGAACTGATGCGGATCATCGAAGACTCAGATTTGTCCAATCAACGTGAAGTATCAAGTATAAGACTTTAGCTATCGCTGAACTCTATCATTCGCTGATATAAAATGATAGATCGCTGAATCAACGAAAAGCTGATCATGAAGTCCTCCGTACAAAGTACTTTTGTCTTAACCACCCTTGCACGACTCCGTACGATATGTCAGAAAAGAACCTCCTTATTGTCTGAAATCGTACAACCTCTCTGATAGTACACTGTTCATACATGCATCTACTTAGGTTGTCAACAAAAATGCTTCATTTTGAATGCATGCAGTATATAAGAAGAAGAACTCACTTCATTTTGAAGTAACTTGCTAACTCTGGACAAGTTCATCCTTCTTATCTTGAGATAGGTTATTATTAGTAATTTCCTTCTCCTTCTTAGTGCAAGAAACTTAGTGTTCCAACTTGTTTAGATTTAGGTTTATCCTTAATCTTGTTTCCGCAACAAGCTGTAAATTGTTAATGATTTATCAATAAACAATTTAGAAAAGTAAAATCTGTGTGTTTGTATTCAACCCCCCCCCCCCCCTTCTACAAACTTGTATAGCCCTTCGGGACCAACAAGTGGTATCAGAGCAGATTTGTTTAATCTCATTGTAAGTTCAGGATCTTATCTTACAATCAATGTAGAAAGCAGTAATTGAGAATTTGTATGATCAAGCCCAATTGTATTCAATGATGAACAGAATTACAGATCTAAGAGAGAGAGAATCTCAAAGATTACAAAGAATGAATACAAAGTTATACGGGAAAAAATCAATCCGTTAGCAACGTAGAGCTAACTACTATTTATACTGCAACGGACATCTTAAAGCTACAGTACAAATAAGAAAGACTAATAAGAACATAACACGTGTCCTAATTAGTTTATAAAATACTAAGTAAAGTATCTCGTCATAAGTTCTGAACAGGTAGTTCAGAACTTCTGAACATTCTTCTGATAACGCTTCTCAGATCTTCTGACTCCTTAACTCAGACATCTGACTTCTCTTCCCAGACTTATCAATACTTATGAGCTTTCACAGTCAGACCTCTGACTTCTCTACTCAGAACATATGAGTCTTTTTATCAGATCTTCAACACTTGGTTTATTGACAAAACTTCAGATCTAACATTCTCCCCCTTTTTGTCAAATAAACTTAAACTTTGCATCATCCAGTTCTTTCAGAGCAGGAACAATTTTCTGAAGTAGCACATTTCTCAGATTAAGCCTCTTATCAATTTTGTCAATGATTTCTTGAATAATCTCAACTCGCTGATTGATTACTTCTTGAGTCATGTTTGCTTCCTTCACTTTCAGCATCTTTTTCTCCAAATTATGCTTTATGATTCTTAAAGTTCCAGAACAGTATTTTGCAGTTTCCTTTGCTCTGAAGAAGATCTTTCCACTTTTGTTTTTCAAAAATACTCCCAAATCTGGATATTTGTGAACACTTCCAGTCTTTAACACCTTTTTCTGTTCATGATCTGTGTTGGGATTTGCCAGATAAACACATGACTTTTGTAAGTACAAAGCTATTTGAAAATCTGTATAACAGTGCCACCTTAAGATGTAGAACATGGCCTCAATTACCACACTTCTTGCCTTCCTTTCATTTCTGTCTTTGCTCGACTCTTTGAAGCATAGAAAGCTGTGTAATCTATAGAAGTCAACCACTGATAGTTTCTCAAAATCTGCATCAGTAAAGTAATAAACCTTGCCATCTTCTCTCAGAACTTCAAAAGATAAGTACTCCATCTTTCTGAATTTCTTAACCCTCAATTCTCTGATTCCAGTAATTAAAAAATCTGAGTAAACGGCTTGCTTTGTTTTGCCAAGACATCTTGATTTTTCAGCCAACCAGATCTGAGTCTCCTTAGGTCTATCATAATACACATCCAAGAATTGTACTTCTTTTGATTTGAAGAACTCAGGCAAATCAAATTCAAGAAAGTATCCATTTAGATCAATGGATATTTCATCTTCTTTGGGTTCAGACTGTTCAGCTTGATCAAAACTAGTTATCTGCACATTCTGAGATGTTGTGTTCTGCACTTCTTCAACTTCATCTGACAGAATTTCATTCACTTCATACTCAGCAGGAAACACAAAATCATTATGTAGAATCTTTTTGGGATTCACCTTAGATAGCAACCATTTGCTACAGTTTCTGATTTTTCTTCTAAGATCCAACCTCCTTTTCACAGAGTTCATACATCTTTTCTTTAAACTCTCTCTTTCAGTTTCCACACTTATTTCCATTTTAATCAATAACCAATTCAGAGTTGCATCACTGTACTTCACCAACTCTTTTAATCTGAACATTTCAAGCCTTTCGTGAACTGTATATGTGAACCCTTCTGTCTCCATTCCTTCATTCACAAATCCCTTCAAATGCAAACCAACTTCTGTTTTCTTTGTGGGAGAACTCAGATTACACTTTTCTTTTCTTTCTTCAATAGCTAATTGGAAGTCATACAAGTATATATTTCTGACATAGATACCCAGAAGTCTTCTGCATTCAATTTCCATCAAGGCTTCTTCAGTGCTGGCAAAGAACTTGACTAGAAAGATCTGATCATCAAGAGTCAATCTGTGAAAATCAAAAGTAGACATGGAAACCTTTGTATTTCTTTCTTTCAGTACTTCCATTCTAACAAACATTAAACCATTGAATTCATCTTGTTGAAACATCAGAACTTTCTCAATTCTTTTCTGAATATGCAGTTTTGAGTCAGGAACTCTGAACCTGTTAGAAGCTTCTGAGTAGACCATCTGAGCTCTGTCATCCATAAAACCATCAATGTTACTTTCCAAAGGCTCATACTCTCCTTCTGTGTAGTAGAGATTATCATATATTTCCTCAGGAAAAATATCATCATGAAATTGTCTGGCTAATGGCACATCACTTAACTCTAGAATGAAATCACATACAGGTTCTTCTAGTCTTTGCAAGTTAATCTTTAGGATCTCAATTGGTTTTCTGAATACATACTCAGAAGGCATAAAGAAGTCTTTCACTTTCACATACTCTTCTTCTGTATTTAACTCATCACAAAAGTTAAATATAAAATCATCTTCAAAATCCTGAGTATAATTCACAGTTCTGTCTTCTTCTCCCATTAGATCAATAGGTCTTACCATTTTTATTCCTTGCTGAACTTTTTGAACATTCAAAGCTCTGACTAAATTATTATGCATCCTTCTGATCAACTCTTCACTTAACCTCCTTTCTTCTAATTCAGAATCCGTCATATTTTCTTTGTTATACACCACAATATCTGTACACATGTTGACCACTTCACTTTCCACTGTCTTTTCTGATCTCAATACAGATTCCTCAATAGCTTCAGTTTCATCTGAGTTTCCTTCCATTTCTATGTCTAAGTTCAATTCCTCTGTTTTATCTGAATCACCACCATCTGTACTTTCCAACTCCATTTCCTCTGTATCTGAGCTATCAATCTGAACTATCTGAGTTATTGCCTTTAAATTTTCCTGTGTCTGATCTTCTGAACTTTTTGTACTAGCTAATTGCATATCTGCCATCTCAAAATCTTCTATGCCAATATCATCATCAGAACTTAACCTTTGTCTTTTCTCCCCCTTTTGATGATCATGAGGCTCATTATCATCAAACTTTCTTTTCAAGTTCTGATTAAAAGTAACTTCAGGTTCAGCTTCTGCAATAGGAACAGGATCAATAGGCTTTGAAGTAGAAGCCAATGATACACTTAGTGCTTTCAGTATAGATTCCTGCATACCTTGCATTTGTTTTAACATATCTTTTTGAAAACCAGACATTATATCCATGATCTCCTTTTTGTGAGAATCCAAGGATTTCTTTACATCATCTACTTTGGTTTCAACATAAATCAACTTTTTTCTCCAACACAACTTTCAAATCTGACATCTCATCATTCAAATCCTCCACCTTCTTCTCCAAATTTTCTACTTTTTCCCCCATCTCCTTGTTTTGTTTCTGAATCTTTTCAAATTCAGAAGTTTCTAACAGTGAACCTGAACCAACAGATGGTCCAGTTTTCATGTGCCCAGAGGGCTCATGGCCTGTAGATAACACACAGTCATCTTGTACAACAGATGTACGTTTGAATGAGGCTTTTGTAATGTTCACCTCACCAGGACTTCCATCCAATCCTCGACACCCAACATTAGGTATGTCTATGAATGTTGTTTCAGGAATACGAAATTCCTGATTTGTGCAAGTGTCAGAAGGAATTTCATGCTCAATATGTATAGGATTGTGATATTCAGACTCAATGTGTTGAAAAATAGATTGGGATTTATCACCTCCCTCCAAATGAGTTTGGGATGGTTCCCCGGATTTGTGTGAAACAGTAGCATGTTGAAATGCTTCTGAGTGGATATGGATGGGTTGTTCAAGATCCACCACTAGGTCCATGGTGTTTGTTTCAATATTGGACACCAAGAGATGTGAACCAATAGCATTTGTGGTTACCTGGTCAATATTAGCTGGTTCAGAGGCATCTCTTTCTGTTTGAACCTCTGTTGACAATCTCTCATCCTCATCACTCTCATTTTGTTTTTCCTCACCAAATCTAACCAAGCTCTCAGAATTTTCCCTCTCAAGTCTCTCAGAATGTTCACCCATCTGAACATCCTCCCCCTCTCTAATTCGACTAGACCCCTCACCTCTCTTCTCAGGTTGGTCCTCTTGGGTAGGAATTTGAGGTAATTCAATTCCCATAGAGGTGCAATAAGCTTTTAAAATCTCACTCTCCCTTGGAATATAATTCCTAAGTGATTTTGGCAACAGTTTATGTTAGGTCCATGATCTTCATACAATCCAAGTATTGTGTAACAAGATGATGAAGAACATTATTGAAAAGGAAATATAACCTAGAGAGAACACAAAGTGATTAGAGATCTACATCTTGTATTAATGAATTCACTTCTTACAAACTACAAGTAAAGACCTATTTATAGTCTTCATCACTTGCTACAACAATTAAGTATAAGCCCTTTAACACAGCTATTGCTTTACAAAACTTTCTATTATAAAGGACAACTTTAGTGTCCTAACAGTCTATGATTGGGATAGTTTTCAAGTCTTGTTACCGAGGTCATCTTACCCAAATAAAATGTAGGACCATGCTCTTCATTTGTTCTTCTTGAGATTGTTCTGTTTTCCTGCATGGCATACCAAATAACAATTTGCCAGTACCTTATATAAGGAATGTATGTCAGTGGAGCATCCTTTTTTTTCTTCTGAATTGCTTTCTGATTCTTCTCAAATGTATTCTTCATGTCTTCCCAAAGTATTAAAGTATAGTCATAATGCCTATTCTTCACTAAACCCTGAAAGATCTGAAGAATTTGTTTAGAACCTTGATCAGCAGAACTATTCTTCCCTGACACACATTTATTTACCACATGAAAGAAGCAAGCCCAAATAGGTGGTAATTTGTTTCTTCTGAACAAACTGAGAGTCCTCAATCCTTCATTGTATCCCAACTTCATAAACTCTGCTATTAATTCCTCTGTTAAGGGTGAGTCCTCAAAATCTGTCCTTCTTTGTACATCATCTTTCTCTGGTAAATTCAGCATTTCTCTTAGTGCAGAGATAGATAAGGCAAATGTCACTCCTCCAATTTCAGACACAAACTTATTATCTTCTAACCTAAGATGTTTCCACCATTGTTGTATGTACTGAACAGGCACATTTTAACTTCGTGTAAACCATTTTCTGTACGGATGGTGTTTGAATAACTCCATGATAATTCTGTGTTCAGGCTTAAAACGGCTTTCCTTAAATAATATAACACAGTTATTTTCAGATAATTTTAGCCATTCACTCTCAGGAACAATTCTTTCCACTAAAATAGGTCTATCTGACATAATAGAACCTGCAGCACTCTGTTCATGTTCAATATTAACGTTTACCTTATCCGCATTTCCTTCAGATTCATCCATTTGTTCATCTTCTCCATCATTTCTTATTGCTTCTTCCTCTACAGCTCTATTATGTACTTCATCATTATCCGAATCAGATGAATCCATTATCGATTTTGTAGAGTGTAGCGAAATTTGACCACTCCTTCGTATTCTAGACATGATTTAAGAAGAAAACAAATTCAAAGAACTCTGGATTTGATTCGTATCTCACTTTTCGCTCTGGAATTTGAAAAGATTTGAAATAGGGATTTTAAGACCTATTTAAAATCCGCGAAGTTGAAAGGTTTAACGGAAAAGCGAAATCAATGTTATAACGGAGTCAACACATTTGAAATGCCACAGAGGATTTAAATGAAATGTGTGGCATAATCAAACAAATATGAAGCTGACACGTGTTAGTGGATAGAATTTTGACTCAAGTCAAAGATCTGAATAACACGCTCAGATGTTTTGACTTTTCTTTATCAGATATCTGATTGTTCTTCTCAGAAGAATTTTACCTTGTAACCAAAATGTCATTTAAAATCAACTTCTGACAAATATAAAACATTTTGATTATTCAGAAGAGGTTTGAACAGATAGAAACACTTTTTATCATCAAAATTCTGTTCATATTATGATGAATTAAAAAATTATTTAAAATCTTATATCTGAATATGAAAAAAAAAATTAATTCAGATATAGTTTGAATAACAACAAAATTTATCATGAAAAGCTTGTTCTTCTTAGAATAATCAGAGATAGAAAATGAAAGCAAATCTTTTAAGCATCACAAAATGATTTGCAAAGGAATTTTGATGCTCCCCCTTGACTTGAGCATGCATTTGACTATTAATGATACATAAAGATGAGATGAAAAGATAATAGAAGAAGCATAATCCACACAGTTGAAGTATTTTAATTTCTCAAAAATAAATATTTGAAAGCTAGATTGCTGATGTATTGACTTAGAATCTCTGACCGTAAGATTCAGAGGTTCTGATCTCAAGACTCAGAAGTTCTGACCTCAAGACTCAGAAGTTCTGATCTTAGTACTAAGAAATTCTGATTCTTAAGACTCAGAGTTCTGAGTACACTACTCAGACAATATTACTTAGAAAAATTTAGCATTTTTAAGAAAAAAATATTTTCAATTAGGCAGATTAAGCATTCCTATTTTACATATGAGAAAAGAAAACCTTTTGTGATCAAGAGGCTTTGTGAACAAGTCAGCCAATTGATACTTTGTATGCACAAAGTGCATCTCTATAGTTCCTTTTTCCACATAGTCCTTTATAAAATGATACCTCACATCTATATGTTTAGTCTTCGAATGTTGAACAGGGTTCTGAGTAATGGCAATTGCACTTTCTGAGTCACAATAGATGGGAATCTTGTTAAGCTGATATCCATAGTCCATGAGTTGTGTTCTCATCCACAATGTTTGAGAGCATAAAGCAGCAGCAGCAACATACTCTGCTTCAGCAGTTGAAGTGGACACACAATTCTGCTTCTTTGATGCCCAACTCACTATTTTATCTCCCAAAAAGTGACAAGCACCAGATGTACTCTTTCTGTCCAACCTACTTCCTGCATGATCAGCATCAGTGAAAGCAGTCAATTTGAAGTCAGTTTCTTTTGGATACCATAAACCTAGATCAGGTGTTCCTTTGAGATATCTTAAAATCCTTTTGACAGCCAACATATGTGATTCTTTCGGGTTAGATTGAAATCTAGCACAGAAACAGGTAGAAAACATGATATCTGGTCTACTTGGAGTCAAATAAAGTAATGACCCAATCATGCCTCTGTAGAGTTTGATATCTGCTGAAACACCTTTGAGATCAGCATCTAACTTTATGTTAGTTGCCATAGGTGTTCTCATAGAAGCACAATCAGACATTTTGAACTTTTTCAGAATATCTCTGACATATTTTCCTTGATTTATAAAAATACCTTTTGGTAATTGTTTGACTTGAAGACCAAGGAAAAAATTCAGCTCACCCATCATGCTCATTTCAAATTCAGATGACATGATTTTTGAAAAATTATCACATAATTCTGGACTGGTAGAACCAAATATTATGTCATCAACATAAATCTAAATCTGAATCAGAATCAAATCATCACCCTGTTTCTTTAAAAACAAAGTTGTGTCAATCTTACCTTTCTTGAATCCTGAACCTAACAAGTGTTTAGTAAGAGTGTCATACCAGGCTCGTGGTGCTTGTTTTAGACCATATAAAGCTTTGTCTAAAATATAAACATGATCAGGGAATTCTGGATCAACAAAACCTTCAGGTTGATGGACATACACCTCTTCATTAAGTTTGCCATTTAGAAAGGCTGATTTGACATCCATTTGATACACCTTGAAGTTTTTATGTGCAGCATAGGCCAAAAATATTCTGATTGCCTCTATTCTTGCCACTGGTGCAAATGTCTCATCATAATCAATTCCCTCTTGTTGACAGTATCCCTTAGCAACCAATGTTGCCTTGTTTTTGATGACAACACCTGATTCATCCTTTTTGTTTCTGAACACCCATTTAGTTCCAATAATAGATTTACCTTCAGGCTTTGGAATGAGTCTCCAAACTTTATTTCTTTCAAATTGAAGCAATTCCTTTTGCATTGCTGAAATCCAGTCTGGATCCTCTAGGGCTTCATTAGCTTTCTTTGGTTCAATCACACTCAAGAAACCAGCAAACATTGCTTCATTTGCTGTAGCTGATCTGGTTTTTACTCCTGCTGAAGGATCACCTATTACTTGATGAATAGGATGATTTTTAGTCCATTTATTTGCACTAGGGAGTACATCAATCTCTGAGTAATTGTTGTTTGCATCATTCTCATCAATGATTGCTTGTAATTCTGAACTGTCCCCTTGTTCTGATGTATGAATAGGAGTCATATCCAAGTTTGGGTTCTGATTAATGAAGTCAGAATTCTGAGTGACTTGTTCAGAGTTCTGAGTACAAGAATCAGAATTCTGATTACAAGGTTCAGAATTTTCACCACTTGTATTTATTAGATTTGGACATTCCTCTGATGGACCTTTGTCAGAAATTACAGTTGATTGAACTATTTCTGGAGTCTTATTTTTCATCTCTTTGACCATCTTTGGGTTTTCATATTCTGCATAAGAATCAGAAATTAGTTCACTAAAAGCATCCTTAAACAGTAAATTGAGTTCTGAACAAATAGGATTAGAATTTGTATCAGAAGTCATTTTTGTCTTGTTCAGCATGAGTTCTGAACTGTCTTGTTCAGAAGTCCGCATTCTGGCTTCATCAAAAGTTACATATATGCTCTCCATCATCCTCTTGGTTCTTCTATTGTAGATTTTGAATGCTTTGGAAGTTAAAGAATAACCCACAAAGTATCCTTCATCTGCCTTTTTATCGAATTTGGCAAGATTTTCTCTGTCTCTAAGAACATAGCACCTGCAACCAAAAACATGAAAGAATTTGATTAATGGTTTTCTTTTATTTATCAGTTCATAAGCAGTCTTATTTAATCTCTTATTGATTAAAGTTCTATTCTGTGTAAAACAAGCAGTTGCAATTGCTTCAGCCCATAGGAAAGTAGGAAGATTTGCATAAGCCAGCATTGTTCTCGCAGCTTCAACTAGAGTTCTATTCTTCCTTTCAACAACACCATTTTGTTGAGGAGTTCTGACAGCAGAATAATTGTGCGAAATCCCAGAACTTTCTAAAAAATTCTGAAGAGTCTCATTTCTGAACTCTGTTCCATTATCACTTCTGATTTTCTGAACTGGAAGTTGTAAGAGAACTTGAATCCTTTTGATAAAATTTATCAATGTAGTAGCAGCTTCTGACTTAGCTCTTAGGAACTCAACCCATGTGTATCTGGAGAATTCATCAACAATCACAAGCATATATTTCTTTCCTCCCATAGATTGAACTGAAATTGGACCACAAAGATCAGTATGAATCATTTCTAATGGTGCTTTGCAAGATGAGTCCATTTTTAATTTGTGAGGACTCTTTTTCATCTTGCCCATTTCACAAGCTGAGCATAATGATTCTTTTTCAAATTTAAGCTTTGGTAAGCCTTTAACCAGATGTTTTGCAACGAGATTATTAAGATCTTTGAAATTCAGATGAGAACATCTTCTGTGCCAAAGCCAGCATTCATTTGCAGTTGATTTTGATAAAAGACAAACTATATTTAATGTTTTCAATTTTGAAAAATTAACTACAAATAAGTCCATATGTCTTTTGGCCCAGAAGACTTTAACATCATTTTCAGTTAAAATCATGCAACCTGTTATTTGAAACTTAATTTGACAAAGACTGTCTAAAAACTGACTTATGCTGAAAAGATTATGCTGTAATCCTTCAACATAGAAAACCTTTTGGATAGTCAGATCCCCTTTAGTTAAATCCCCATAACCTTTGACTTGCCCTTTGCTGTTATTTCCAAAGTTTACTGCTCCTCCAGCCTTTTCTGTGAAGTTTGATAGAAAAGACTTCTGACCTGTCATGTGTCTTGAAGCTCCTGAATCTAAAAACCACACATGACAGCCCTGCAAAAGGATCAGTTAGGTTTAGGTACCCATTTTGGAATGGGTCCATCTTTGTTAGCTTTGTCATTGGATTTAACATTAGTACCTTTTACTCTCCACTCAAAATCTTTCTTCAAACACCACTTTCCTTGAACTTTTATGAAGTCAGAACATTTTCTGCTTACAAGCTTGTTCAAATTCTTTTTGAGAGTTGTAACTTTTGGTTTTACTATATTTTCAACTTTCTTTTCTTTTATCTTTTCTTTCTTCTGAGTTTGAGGAACAGAAATTTTCTTCTTTTCTGTATTTTGAGGAATAGAAACTTTCTGAATATCTTTTCTTATGTATGAAACAGAAGTTATTTTGACTTGACATTTATGAGAATATTGGAATGAATCATTTTTACATCTAACACAAACAAGATTTTTCTTTGCAAGTGACAATAAATCTTAAACATAGGTCATTTCATTTTTATTGATACTGTTCAGAGTACAATTGCCCTTATTACAAGAGTTTCTAGCTTTGAGTTCAGAAGTAGATTTCATTCTAATCTTCTCAAGATCCCTTTTCAGATCATTCAACTTTGCAAGATCATCTTTCCTTTTGCTTTCTTCTTTTTCTGAAAAATTCAAGTTCTTTTTGTTAGAAGAATTAGATGATACACCTTTTTCATATGTACTTGATTCATTAAAGAATTTATCATTTTCTCTTGAAGCATTAATTTTAAAAAGATCATACTCAGTCTTCAGTTTTTCAAGCTCTGTTATTTTCTGAATAAAAATATTCTTTTCTTTCAAAGCTTCTTCAAGTTTAATATCCACCTCACAGAAATCATTTTCAAGTTCATCATAAGCTTTCCTTAAGTCCTCAAGTTCTTGACTCACAAGATTAAATCTCTTTTCAAGTTGCAAAAATTCATCTGATTTTGTTTCAGAAAATCCAGTTGAATCAGACTTCTGACTACCTAAGTCAGAGTTCTGATTTACAGACTCAGATGTCTGATCTTTAAATTCAGAGTTCTGACTACAAAGTTCAGAATCCTGACTAGAAGTTTCAGACTTCTGATTGACTGTTTCAGAATTTTTACTTATGTCAAATATGCTTTCAATGTCATGATATGAAAAACTTGGTTGTTTATTTTTGTAGCTGACATTTAAAAAATCATACTTGAATTTAGTATCATTGTATCTTGGCTTCTCATCTGTTGGTTTAGAAACTTCTTTCTTAACCTTTTCTTCTGACCCAACTGACTTTTCTGTTTTAGACTCAGAAATTTTCTCATCTGACTTTTTAGAGTTTGGTCTTTGCAAATTGTCAGAACTTGTTATAGAACTAGCAGGTCTTATGAAAACTTCAACAATTTCTGGGATTTTTGGCTTAGAAACTTGAAGTTTTTCATACAAGTTGATTGGTGCTCTTTTTAAAGTGACATTTTCTTCCAATCCCAATCCCTTCTTTGGGTTGTAAAATCTTGTATCTTTAACATTGCTTAATAAAAGATTTAGTGTTTGCTGAGTCTGACCCCTTTTCAAATTCAGATCTTCTAATTCTTTAATTTTGGTGTATAAATTAGTTCTTTCTTCAAATAACATATCAAATTTTATTTGTAAATCACCTTTTTCATCCTTTATTTTTGAAAACTCAACTTTTAGTTCAGAAAGCCTTTTCATCAATTCAGAATTTTCATCTTTAACTTTCTTTTTCTCAGCCTCGGATTCTTCATATTGTTCTTTTATTACTTCTTTTTCAATTCTGAAATTGTTAACCAAATTTCTTTCTCCTTTTATCTGTTTTCTTAGATTAGCAAATTCAGTTTTCATTTCACCAATCTGTGTCATTAACTCTAATTCAAGTGAAGAATGTACCTCAGCAGATGACTCAGAATCAACATCTTCAAAATCAGAATCATCCTCATTCCTCATTTTTGCCATATAGCTCTGCATCTGTGGAAAGTTGATATGATCATCTTCATCAGAAGTATAGTACAACCAATTCTCCTGTTCAGCCAACAAAGCAATTTTATCATCTCTCTTCTTTGCAAGTTGAGCCTTCTTGGTGTAGTACTCATAGTCTTTCACAATTTTAACTTTGCAATCCTTAGCATAGTGGCCAGATTTTCCACATTTGAAACACAGATTCTTTTCTTTTCTCTCATCCTTCTCTTCTTTGTTTTCTTCACTTCTCTCTACTCTCTTTTCAAACTTATTTTCTTCTCTGTCTTCTTTCTTCTTATAATCTGAACTCCCAACTCTCTTATAATTTCCTTGAAATCTACCCTTCCCATACCTTTTGTTGAAAGTATTTGTCAACAAAGCTAGTTTCTCAGCCATTATCTTGATATCTTCATCATCTTCTGATCCTTCTTCCTTGTCAGATTCTTCCAGATTAGGTATCTCTGATAGATATGCAGTCTTTTTGGGTGCTTTGATTGCTTTGGACTTTGATAAGAATGCTAACTGATCAGCAACATTTTTCTTCTCTTCCACAACTAACTTGACAGAATCTTCATGTTGATTAAGAACACAGAACAGATCATTTAAGTCTTCTTCAAACATATCCTTGTTCATTTGCAGACTTATGGCAAATGATGACCATTCTGAATTTAGACTGTTCAGAAATTTGTAATTTATTTCTGACTTCGTTTTCTTCAGTCCATTTCTTCTCAAGTCATTTAGAATAGTGCAAAATTTACTGTATGTCTGTGTCAAACTTTCTGACTCTTTTGCTTTGAACCTTTCATAAGCATTTATGCTTTGATTTAACTTTGCCTGAATAGATCTCACAGTTCCTAGCATCTGCCTTTCCAATTCGTCCCACATTTCTTTAGCTGATGATCCACTGTCAATCCTGTTAAGAACCTCATTTGGGACAGCCAAAGTCATCAAAGTAATTGCTCTTTTGTCAATAGCATGCCTATTCTTCTGTTCAGCTGTGTATTGGGAATAACTCTTTTTCACCCTGGTCGCTGGAATCTCTGGAGTTGTCTCTGTAGCAGGAGTTGCAGCAACATCGATGTACACTTCAATTGGACCTTCTCGAATAGAGATCATAAGATTTTCATCAATATTGTCTAGGAATTGGATCATTCGGATTTTCCATTGCAGATACTCTTCTGGTATAAGAACAGGCGGTTTGGTTTCAGATCCCATGGCTAGATATTCTTTAGAAGACATGATTGTATGAAAATTCAACAGAAAGACAAATTCGAGTTTCTTGATCGAAATGTAACAGGTAATTCAAGAATTGCCAAGAATTCAAGAACTAGCCCTAGCAGCGGAATCGAATTTTGAGTGAATCAAGAAATCTTCAAGAAATCTTCAAGAAATTGATCAATCGATCTTCGCGATAACAATCTTGAACGAATTTGTTTGTTGATTGACTCTGATACCAATTGTAAGTTCAGGATCTTATCTTACAATCTATGTAGAAAGCAGTAATTGAGAATTTGTATGATCAAGCCCAATTGTATTCAATGATGAACAGAATTACAGATCTAAGAGAGAAAGAGAATCTCAAAGATTACAAAGAATGAATACAAAGTTATACGGGAAAAAATCAATCAGTTAGCAACGTAGAGCTAACTACTATTTATACTGCAACGGACATCTTAAAGCTACAGTACAAATAAGAAAGACTAATAAGAACATAACACATGTCCTAATTAGTTTATAAAATACTAAGTAAAGTATCTCGTCATAAGTTCTGAACAGGTAGTTCAGAACTTCTGAACATTCTTCTGATAACGCTTCTCAGATCTTCTGACTCCTTAACTCAGACATCTGACTTCTCTTCCCAGACTTATCAATACTTCTGAGCTTTCACAGTCAGACCTCTGACTTCTCTACTCAGAACATCTGAGTCTTCTTATCAGATCTTCAACACTTGGTTTATTGACAAAACTTCAGATCTAACACTCATAAACAAGATCTAATCTATACTAAGATTTCTCTTCCTTGCTATTTCTGAAAATGGCTACCAACACAAACACAAATTATATCGACAATGGTTCTCTTGCAAAACCCCCTAGATTCTCCAGATATAATTTTAATCTATGGAAAAATAGGATGACTCTCTTCTTAGAAGGTGTAGACCCTACTATGCCTTATTATCTTGAAAACGGCCCATTTATTCCTGTAAGAATTGATGCCGCAGTACCTGCCGCTGAGAATAGACTTGTTATTCCAGAAAGGCTGGTACCCAAAGAAGTTCATACGTGGACTGACGAAGATAAGAAGAAAGTGGCTATCGACATAAAAGCCATATCCATACTATCCATGGCTCTTCCTGACGAAGTCTACCATTCCGTCATGAACCTGAAATCCTCAAAAGCCATGTGGGACACAATATGTGTTCAGTATGAAGGTACTGCTGAAGTCTAGGACTCTCGAAAGATAACCCTGGTAAGACAGTATGAAAGTTTCATTTGTGGTAAGAATGAGACTCTCTCTGAAGTTCACCAACGTTTTAATTGCTTAATAATAGATCTGAAAACTATTGGTAAGGAATATTCTAACTTTGAAGTGCTGACGAATTTCTAGAATGTTTACCTGAAAGCTGGGACAGTTATTCTATGTGTCTCAAGCTGTCAAAAGATCTAAGATCAATGACCCATGCTACCTTATATCGCACAATGCTGAATCATGAGCAATCAAGCCATCTTAAGAAGAATCTTGTAAAAGATTCCAAAAGCACCCCTGTTGCTTTAATCTCAGAGGAACCTTCTACTCAGCGACCCTCGGTCACTATCACTGAGTTACAGAGTAACTCTGAAAGGTCATCAGATTCTGACTCTTCAGATGATGATAAATCTTTGGCTCTCCTAACTAAAAAGTGAAGGAGATTCGCCAAAAAGAAAATGTTCAGAAAGAACAAACCTCTTTCTATAACTGATAAGCCAAGATCATCAGCTACTGTTGATAAGGCTACTGCTACTTATTTTAACTGCGAAAAGATTGGACGTTTCGCTAACGAGTGCAGGTCTAAGAAAGTATCGAGAAACTCAGCGTTTCCTAAGAAATCCTTTATTCACAGGAATAAAGATGACAAATATGCTAAGCTGAAAGAAAAATATGCAAAGCTGAAAAGCTTCAAGAAGAAAGGCAAAGGCCTGATGGTTTACGATTGGGCTGCCTCTGAAGAAGAAGAATCATCATCTGACTCTGAGGATGATTAAGCCAATCTCTGTCTTATGGCAAAGATTGAAGATGAGGAAGAAAGTTCAGACATTCCCTCTACTTCAACCTCTACTATTCAGGTATCACCTTCCTTCTTTACAAATATTGCAAATATTGATGAAGCTGATAGTCTCCGCAAAATCGATCTCTTGACTAGAAGTTTATATCAAGCCATGAATGGCAAAACTATAGTTGAAACCAAAACCTTGATATCGCTGAACAACTTAAAAACTGTCACCTTCAAATAGAAAAGCTTTCTAAAATTGAAGAAGATTTTAAAGATCAAGTGCATTTAAATCAGCTAGTCAAAATCGAACGAGCATAAGCTATAGCTGCTTTGAAAGCTGAAAAGGCTACTATTGAAGGATGGTGTAACTCTTCAACAAAGATCACTGAGATAATTAAGTCTCAGATACCCCTGAGTGATAAACGTGGTCTTGGTTACAAATATGAAACTAAAGAACCAACCACTGATCGTTCCATGCTCTTATTTGGAACTTTCGTATCCTCAGTCGCTGACACTTCATCCTCTCAGTGTTCGTCCTCTATGCCGCCTATCCCTGAGGAAATCTCTGCCTCTTCAAAAGGTAAAGAGAAAATGGTTTATCCAAAACCTACCTCTGTCTTTAAAGATAAAGGTAAAGGAATTGCGTTGAACCAAAATCCTCAGAAGGGTACTTTAGTACCAAAGCTGAATGCTTCTAGAGCTTTAGTGATTTATTCCTCTGGATCAAGGAATCAGATCTCTGGATCTACTCAGCGTGGGTATATTCAGCGATCTACTCCTAGACTCAGAGTGGATGTCCTTGGTAAGAAATCTGAAGAACTAAATGTTCCTCCCATTTCTAAAGCCAAAAGCTTATTTGGTGTTGGTCCTTCTAATTCAAAATCAAAAGTTCAGCATTCAAATAGTCCTAGAACTACTTTTAGTTATAGGAAATGTTATCACTGTGGACTCACTGATCATATTGCTAGTAAGTGCCCCACAGCCACCAAAGCTGATAAGATAGCTAAGGTGAAGATTGCCCCCAAGGCAAAGAAGACCACTGAGGTTAAGAAATTAACTAAAGTGAAGACTGACAAAGCTAAATCTTTAAATGCTGCGAAGACTGCTGAACCTTCCATTCCAAATACTTCCACTGACAAACGTGTACACATGGTTAAGTGGGTACCCAAGAAAAACTAATCTTCCTTTGTGATGCAGGTTCAGAAGGATATCTGGTATCTCGATAGCGGATGCTCTAGACACATGACTGGAAAGAAAAGCCTGCTCGCTGAATACAAGGAAGAGAAGGGTCCCTCTGTGACTTTCGGTGGAAATGGAAAAGGACATACCCGAGGGTTTGGTGTACTCTCAAATGGTAAAACCACCTTCAGAAGAGTCGCATACGTTGAAGGGCTGAAGCGTAATCTTTTAAGCATCAGTCAGCTTTGTGACAAGGATAACAAAGTAATCTTTACTAAGGAATCCTGCTTTGTCACTGACAAAAAGGAGAAGATAGCTCTCAGCGGTTATCGTTTGGAAAATGTTTATGTAATAAACATGGACTCAACAACCACTGAGAACTCATGTTTCTTCTGTAAAGCCTCATCTGATGTCAACTGGCTATGGCATAAGAGGCTCTCTCATCTGAATTTCAACACACTGAACACTCTTTCTTCAAAAGAGTTAGTTACTGGTCTACCTCAGCACTCATACGCCAAAGAGTCTTTATGTTCAGTGTGTGAGAAAGGGAAGCAGACCAAAGCAAGCTTTAAGTCAAAGCAAGTCTCCTCAGTGTCATCTCCTCCACAACTACTCCATATGGATTTGTTTGGCCCTGTTAACAAACAATCCATCGCTGGAAAGAAATATACACTGGTCATAGTTGATGAATTCTCTCGTTATACATGGGTTATGTTTCTCCGTTCTAAGAGCGACACCCCTGAAGAACTCATCACCTTTGTTCGGAAGATGGAAACCCTGAACAATTTGACCGTTCGCTCAATAAGGAGTGATCATGGGACTGAATTCAAAAACAGTTCTCTTGATTCCTTCTTTGAGAGTAAGGGTATTTCTCACAACTTTTCATCAGTGAGAACACCGCAACAAAATGGAGTCGCTGAAAGAAGAAATAGAACAATTATTGAAGCTGCACGTTCAATGCTCAGCAATTCTCACCTGCCTACTCAGTTTTGGGCAGAAGCTGCCAACACCGCTTGTTTTACGCAAAACAGGTCGCTGATAGTCAAAAGATTCAATAAATCAGCCTATGAACTTTTTCATGGGAGAAAGCCTTCAATCAGCTTTCTTCATATCTTTGGATGTCAGTGTTTCATACTGAACAACAGAGATGACCTTGGAAAGTTTGATCCTAAGGCTGATGATGGAATCATTCTTGGATACTCCTCAGTCTCCAAAGCATTCAGAGTCTTCAATCGAAGAAGACAAACTGTTGAAGAAACAATTCACGTCACGTTTGACGAATCCCGTTCAGCAAACTCTAAACCGTCCGCTGATACTGAAGAACTGAATCAATGGAGGTTTTCTCATCTTGGTGATTCAGAAGATATTCCCACTCCTCATGCTCATACCTTTGAAGATGATGATCCTACTATCATTCCAAATATGCAGAATAGTGAAGCTAAAACTTCATGGGTCTCAGCTGTTCCTATAAAGACTATACCTGCTTCTGAACCCAATGTCTCAGACATTCCATCTACTTCTCAACAATCAGTGAATATAATGACAACTGCATCCATTCCTCTTTTGGCTGATACTCCAGACGTCGCTGAAGCCTCATCTTCAGCTCCTCCAGTTCAGGTTGAGTCAGCGCCTCACGCTCCGGCTCAGCGATGGACTGTAAATCACCCAATTGATCAAATCCTTGGTGATCCAAACGCTGGTATTCAGACTCGACGAAGTGCAAGTAATATTTGTTTATTTGTTAATTTTATTTCACTAACTAAACCTAAGTAAGTAGATGATGCCCTCAAAGATCCAAACTGGGTCAGCGCCATGCAAGAAGAGCTGACTGAATTAGAAAGAAACAAAGTTTGGAAACTTGTTCGAAGACCAACTGACAAAACAGTGATAGGCACTAAATGGGTCTATCGAAACAAGTTGGACGAACATGGAACTGTAACCCGTAACAAGGCTCGTCTTGTTGCTCAGGGATACAGACAAGAGAAAGGCATAGATTATGACGAAACATTTGCTCCAGTAGCAAGACTATAATCTATTCGTCTATTCTTAGCATACGCTGTACACAAAGACTTCAAAGTATATCAGATGGATGTTAAGTCAGCGTTTCAAAATGGAAAGCTGAATGAAGAAGTCTATGTGGAACAACCTCCAGGATTCTCAGATCCTAAGCATCCAGTTTATGTTTATAAGCTGGATAAGGCACTTTATGGCTTAAAGCAATCTCCACGTGCATGGTATGACACTCTTTCTACTTATCTCCATATTGAACAATTTGAGCGAGGTAAAATCGACAAAACTCTATTTTTCAGGAAAGTAAAAGGTCATATCATTCTTGTTCAAATATATGTTGATGACATTATATTTGGTTCTACTAACCCTGATCTTTGTACTCGCTTCGCTGATAGAATGAAAGATGAGTATAAGATGAGCATGATGGGTGAACTAACATATTTCCTTGGTCTACAAGTAAAACAAAATGAAAAAGGAACTTTCATTAATCAGGGAAAGTATGTTAAAGATATGCTGAAGAAATTCGACTTAACTGAAAGTTCAGCTATGAAAACCCCTATGGCACCACTGCTGACACTTGATAAGTACACTAAGGGTGTTCCTGTTAATGTCACGCTGTACCGTGGGATGATCGGCTCACTGTTGTATCTTACAGCTAGCCGACCCGATATTATGTTTGCAACATGCTTGTGTGCACGATATCAAGTTGAACCTAAGATATCTCATATGAAAGCTGTAAAGCGAATTTTTCGATATCTTAAGGGTACAGCGAATCTAGGTCTTTGGTATCCCAAAGACTCAGGATTCGATCTAATCACCTATTCAGATAGTGATTTTGCAGGTTGCGAATGGATAGGAAAAGCACCACAGGAGGATGTCAGCTCCGGGGTGGAAATCTGGTAAGTTGGACAAGTAAAAAGCAAAACTCAGTGTCCACCTCCACAGCTGAAGCTGAGTATGTAGCCGCTGGAAGCTGTTGTTCTCAGGTCTGGTGGATGAGAAATCAACTACTGGACTATGACCTTCATCTCTCAAATCCTCCAATCTATTGCGACAGCACAAATGCCATCGCTATAGCCAATAATCCAGTGCTACACTCAAAGACAAAACACATCGAAATCAGGTATCACTTTATCAGAGATCATGTGATGAATGGTGATATAGAACTTCACTTTATCCCAACTGACTATCAGTTAGCTGATCTGTTCACCAAACCTCTTGATGAGACAAGATTCAACTTTCTCATCAGCGAGCTTGGAATGCTGAACTTTGAAGAGTAAAATCTTCAGCGGTTCACATCTGATCAGCGATAGGATAAAATCAACTTGTATAACCCATTCTATCATCTTCTCTCTGAGTAAACTTGATTCGCTGATATCAAGGTATGTTTTTTTTCTCTCTGACAAATCGCATGTAAATGCAAGATTTTAAAATAAATTACATCGCTGAATATCTCTTCCTTATCAGCGATATTTTGAAATTTCTAAAACCATCACTAATATTTCTAAATTCAGTGCTTCATGTTTTCAAAAGTGTCCCTGAGTTTTTCAAAACCTCAGAGACAACCATGAATATGAAAGGACAGTTGTGACGTCATTGCAACGGATAAGCCCTGACATGTTCTTCTTTCTGACACACGTTTGCACGTTTCGTTTCTTCGCCAATCAAATGCAAACACGTGTCCGTGTCATGATGAAAATCTTTTCCCGCTCAAGATTTTCTCTTTCTAATTCCTCTATATAAACAATTTCTTGGTTTATATTTTCCTTTTACGCGAACTTCTTCTCCAAACTAAGAAAAAATCACTGTTGGATTTGTGCTCTCGAATTTTTCAAGAACTTCAAACTTGTTCAAGAACTTCATCTTCTTCAACGAACCAGGTTAATAACTCTTTTATTGTTACCTGCTTCTTAAACTTGTTAATGATCTTCTCCTTGTTTTCACAAGATCAAACAAAAGAATTTTTTAAAATGAAATCATTTCTTTCATGGTTTTATGAACACAACCATTTCATGGTTGTTCTTCAAGTTTAAATGCAAAAATCTTAAACTTGTTCTTCATTCGTCTTTCCAGAATCCCAATCTTCAAAGGAAACTGGAAAACAAGATTTTTATTGGGTGTGCATTTCGTTTTTTTTTAAAAACAAGACAAATCCTAATCTTCATTAAGACATTTTGTCTGATTGAAATTGACAAAATTCGAACCATCTTATTGGAAAATCTTTCCACATTAAGATTATTCTTATTTGTTAATCTTTGGTTGAACTGATAATACAGAAAATGGCATCTTCTGACATTCCCAAGAACACCATCGCTGAGAAATCTGCTGCTGATGATACTGCTGAGGAAGTGGACATCCTCAAGGCTCCTCAGGTCAAGTTCTCTCTTGACAAACTGGATTGGACTAAGGTGAATAACCTCTATGCGCTTCTCGAGTTTCCTCCTCGAAAGCAAGTCACACATCTAGATGATGCTTTGAAATTCCTCAAGAATTGCTGCATCTCCACAGCCCTGACCATAACACCTCCTGCACATCAGCTTTTGCTATCACAATTCTGGTACTCTGCCAGACACTCTCAGCTACCATCAGCAAAAGACCCCTCCAAAACAATTGACTGCATCCTCTACGATATCGAATATGGCACCATGAAGATCACCCCTCATCATTCGCAAAACCCTCAGTCTTCCCATCGCAACAAAAGAAAAACCCTTCGTTCCCCTCCCTGACCCCAAGAAAAACTCAGACAGGGAAGCCATCATTGCATTCTTCGACGCAATAGGCTATGTATGGGAAACTGGAAGGGACATGAAGCCCGAGAAGAAGCTGACCATTATCAAGAAATCGAAAATGCCCAGCGAGATGAATTTCATCTTCGCCCATTTGATCAGCTGCATGACTGCCAAGAGCGGCTCCTCTGACCAAGCCGCTAAGCATCAGCAAGCAATGTGATATGCACTGCTGAAAGGTCTTGTTGGTTCCCGTTTTGGTTAAACAAGATTATCAGATCTATTAGTTCAGGTTTAAGGTTTGATGCGGAAGCGTATTTAAAGAACTAACAGATAAGTTTGATAGATTTAGAACAACCTATAAATAAACAGTGAACAAAATATTATATCTCAAAGTTTACTGAATATATATCAAGAACAGGTTTATGAACCGTGAGTAAGAAAAAATTTAAAACAGATATGACTTTTAAGGTGAATAAGCTTTTGTGTTCTTGATGTTCGATTGAAGTTGTGTGTTTTTGTGTAAGGAAGAACTCAACATGAGTCTTCCTTATATACTACTCTAAAGGGGACCATAAAGCATATGCTACTATTCAAAAGGTACGTATGAATAGTTGAGAGGATGTCGTGAACAGTTGCAAGGATGGCATGAACAGTCAGACGTGCTATATTGCATTTAATGCAGCAGACGTCTAATATGTACTAATCCCTACTGAGTCCAATCAGAGTTTGACACGTCGACGTTGGACAGGGCATGCTACCATGTAAGTTAATGTACGAGTCCTTTAACAGTAGCAAGATATTATAAATATCTTCAAGTCTTTGTTTAGGACCGCAGAGGCTCTGTGAAGTGTTACAGAGGTTCTGCGGTTTGGTCCTTCGTAGAGCAGTCTTCTCCTGATTCCGAGTCTTGAGTCTTCTTGGCGAGAGCAACAGAGGTTCTGTAGAAAGCCTCTATTGCTTCTGTAGCTTCTTTACCTTGATCTCTCGGTAATTTTGGCAGAGCCTTTGTGAGAGGCTTTCTTCACTTAGTCTATTTTTCACTACTTCTAAATACTTCTATGATTTAGGAAGATTGAAGCTAATAATCTCCCCCTAAGTAGTGAAAAATAAAAAATTTAACTTTGAGTTTAGTTAGACTAAGTTAGATAAGACAGAGGTTAAATAATACCTCGAAATTTCTTTCATTTAGAAATATGCCAGAGGCATTTTACATTTGAGTACAATGAAAGATAAATTGACTTTGTTTGCAGAGATAGGAGTTCTGAGAATCAGATTTTGGCATCTTTGAAATCGTTGTAGCTTCTGTTGTCTCTGCCGACTTTTCTGATCTTTTTGTAGAATCTGATGCAGAGTTCTCTTAGGCGGATTGTTGAGTCTATTTCTCTGATGAAAGTATCTGCATCATCTCTATCCATTTTCTCTGTACCTCTGTATTTTACAAGGCTTGCTCTGAATTTGCTCAGAGTACTGGTTGCGTACTTCTGACAATCCATGAGTACAAAAAGTTTAACCTGGTGTTGTGGGTTTTGAAATACTAACCCAAATCTTGGTTCTCTGATGATTGAGTTGGGCACATCGTCTGGTGGGCAGCGATCTTCTGGTGGTCGTAGATCTAGATGTTTGAGACCAAGATCCTTTCCCAGCTGAAAATCTATCATTTTGTATAGCAGAAGATTTTCCCTCATCGCTTTTCTCAACACTTGATAGGCTCTGGTATTAGGCTCTGTGTTGTAGTTGTCTTTTGTCCATTGCAGAAGGTCAGGTAGATCGTAAGGAGGAGCAAACAATTTGCTCCAGAATTCTTATTTTGAGGGGGAGCAAGGTTATTCATTAAGGAGGAGAAAAAGCATAGACTTCATCGCTAAAGTTTTGAAAATCAAGGGGGAGAAAAGCTAAAGATTTTGAAGATGATTTTGCTTTCCAAAACTTTAAGGGGGAGAAAAGCTAAAGATTTTGAAGATGATTTTGCTTTCCAAAACTTTAAGGGGGAGAAAAGCTAAAGATTTTGAAGATGATTTTGCTTTCCAAAACTTTAGGGGGAGAAAAGCTAAAGATTTTGAAGATGATTCTGCTTTACAAAACTTTAGGGGGAGAAAAGCTAAAGATTTTGAAGATTGATATGGTTTTTGTACAGAAATAACAAAAGAGAGAAATGTTATTTTAAGAAGGAGAAGAGGAAAAGAAAACTGATCGGTAAAGCTGAAATGAAGATGAGAATTGTCATTTCAAGGGGGAGCAAAGAAAAAGCAAATATATAACAGAAATCAATTTGGAAATCGTTGCTGCTGCTGATTAAAGACTGACCAGAAGTTGTTAACTCAGATTATTCAGAATTCTGAGCAAAAGTTGTCAAAACATTCAGAAGAGCTCCTTCTGAAGATTGTTCCTGCTCTAAGAATTTGATGGTGAAAAGTACAAGTGTGTTTGACAAAAAGGGGGAGATTGTTAGGTCTAGAGTTTTGTCAAAAACACAAGTGTTGAGTTCTGAGTAAGAAGACTAAAGAAGACTCAGAAGACTCAGAAGTTCTGAGTAGAAGACTCAGAAGTTCTGAGTGAGAAATCTCAAAAAGATTCTAAGTGTTGGATTCTGACTAGAAGGTTCAGAGTTCTGAGTAGGAGACTCAGAACTTCTGACTATGAAGACAAATGTTCTGAAGCGCTTATTCAGAAGTATGTTCAGAATTCATATCTTGGGATATTATCTGTTATATTCAGTTACTAATTAGGACACGTGTAATTGTTCTATTAGTCTGTTTCTCATATGTACTGTAGCTTTAGCTATTATCTACAGTATATATAGGAGTTAGCAACTGTAGCTAACTGAATCTTTGGCTAACCTTTTGGATAACTCTTTACGCATAAATTGTTAGATCTATTGAGAGAGAAATTCATTGTAATATCTTGTAATTCACAGATTGTTAATAGATCATATGACCAGTTGCTGTTAATACGATCTTAATTGTTCATATTTGATTGTAAGAGTGTAACCTGAAACTTTCAATTGGTATCAGAGCCAATCAACAAACAAATTCGACCAAGAGTGTGTTTGATCGCGTTCTTGAAGTTTCTTGATCAATTCGACAATTGATTCCGCTGCTGCTAACAATTCTTGAATTCCTAACAATTCTTGAATTCGTTTCTATCATTGATTCAAGAAATTTGAATTTGTCTTTCTGTTGAATCGATATCTTACAATCAAGTTATCCAAAGATTTTCTCTCTATGCTGATTAATTCTCGAAATTAAACAGAGATCACAGGTATGTTTTCGAAATTCTTGATTGGTTTCTGGATCAAAGTGATTATATCTGCTGCATGTTGATTAGTATTCAAATTTTTTGTTGAAAAGAAGATTTCATTAATTCATGTACTCTAACTGTTTGATGAAATGCATGTGACAGATTTGATTAATTCTTGCATGTTCTAGATTTGTGTTGATTCTCATTTTTTATCATAATTCATAGTTGATATTCGAATTTGTCATTTCATCATGCCTGAGATTATTGAAATTTTTGTGAGACCTGCAATTTCTATAACCAGTTCAGACAATTTACAAAAATTAAGTCCTGTAAAAGCAAAAGAAACAATTTCTGAACCAAAAACTGAGATTGTTCATTTTGAAAGCAAGATTGCTAATCTTCAAGCAAAACAAGACGAATATGCAAAAGTTATAAAGATTTTGCAAAAAGAGAAATCTGATTTTCTAAAGGATTTTGAAAAGGTTCAAGAAAACATAAAGTTGTTAGAAAAAGAGAATGTTGATTTGAAAGAGAAAGGCAATTTTAGAAGAAAGATGTTGACAGAGTCTGAAAATAGAATCAAATCATGTGAAATGAAAAATTGTCAACTCTTGAAACAGATCTATGATTTTGAACAAGTTCTTATACTTGAAAGAGTGAAATTTGAGAAAGAGAGAAGAGACTTTCAAACTGAGAGGAAAGGTTTTGAAACAAAGTCTGTTGAATTATCTTTGAAAATTTCTGATTTGGAGAAAATTCTTGCAAAAGAAAGAAAAGAGTTTGAATGCAAGAAAAATGTTTTTCAAAAAGAAAAGATTGGTTTTGAGAAAAAGAAAACAGGAATGTTAAATGAGTTTTCTGTAAAAATCAATGAGTTAGAGAAAGAGTTAGAAGATGGAAGGAAAGAGACTGAAAAGAAGAAGGTAAATGGCTTTAAAGAAAAATGCTTAAAAGATGAGTTTGAGAAGGAAAAGAAAGTTTTTCATTTGGAGATAAGGAGGCTTATTAAGAAATTATCTGATTTATCAACTAAAATCATGATAGAGAGGAAGTCCAAATCTGATTTGCAGTCAAGGTTTGATTTGTATGTTAAAAAGTTTAGGGAATTTGAAACGAAAGTTGTTGACAAATCAAATCATAGTTCAAAAGATCAGATTCGTTCTTCTAATCTGTTTTATGATTCTGCTATTGATAAATCTTATAATTGTTCTTTTAAAAAGATAAAAATGGAATGGAGAGTTAAAGGAACAACTTCCAAGAAAGAAGTGCCAAAATCAAAAGTTCCTAATTCAAATGTCAAGAAGAACAATACATTTCAAAGAAAATCTTTTGTTAAACCTGATGTGATTTATTCTGTAAATCAATTAGTCAGAATTGCACAAAAGAAACTTTGTTGTTCATATTGTGGGACTAATGATTTTGTGAACAAGAATTTTATTCAGCACTGGTATGGTTCTTATAGAATATCTGCATATGCCACTGCACCTAACAAACCTGGACCCAAGTTCATATGGGTACCAAAGTCAACTTAATCTGTTTTGCAGGTTATTCATGTGTAGAGCTGAATGATAATACTGACACATGACTTAAAACCGATGCTGTGCTTAAATTGAGAATCTTGACTTTTGGATAATTCAGTCCAAAACTCGGTCTGAATGTAATTATGGATTTATGATTCATATAGATCAATTTGTTGATTTTGAAGATTTTTTTTGAAAAAGTTATGTTTGCTATGAGGTTATCGAACTCATAGATGTGAGTGTTTTTCGTAGAAAACATTTCCAGAGAATGTGTTCAGAATCACATTTTGAGCAACCCTGCAAATTTTGGTTGAAAAATTCTGATTTTTTAGCAAGTTATGGTGATTTAAAGTTCAGAATGTTCAAAAATCACAAAATCCAAACATTTTTCTAAGGAATTTTCTCTGGATAGTTTTATCAGAATTCTGACTCTGTTACTCAGAAGTTCTGACTCTACTACTCAGAATTCTGACTCCACTACTCAGAATTCTGACTCAACTAATCAGAATTCAGACTCTGATACTTAGAATTTTCAGCAAGTTACTCATAATTCTGACTCTTCTAATCAGAATTCTGACTCTACTACTCAGAATTTTTTTTTGATAACTAATGAGGAATCATCGTAGATGATTACCAAAATCTCTTGATTTTGCAGGATTATCTTGATTTCAGAGGAAGCATTGACTCAAAATTTGATCTGATTGTTTCAAGATAATGTTCAAAACCCGTGATTCAACGTTTTAGGTTTTTGAACATATCAGTTCAAAACCCGTACTTAAATGACAATGGCTTCTGAATAATTCGGTTCAGGACCCGTACTTCAGAGACTAAGACTTCTAAACAAATCAGTTTAGAACTCATACTTCTCAGGTGATATCCTTAACTGTCATATTTTTCTGTTTCAAGGAACAAGTGGTGAAAGGTAACATTGTATTATGTTTTATTTCTATTGCTTTGAATGTTTGAATCTTAACAATTTAATTCAATGATATGATTTTTTTTAATTTTCATTCAATGAATAAATGTGTGTCAAAAAATGATTTTACAAGTATTTTGTATTATCTGAGCTGTATTTGTTTCAACTTTCACTTCTGAATTAAATCGAAAGGTAAGAAAAACATGAATGAAATTATGCCGAATGCTCAATGTTATGAAATCTATACTTATATAGAATATAATGTTCAAAAAGCTTAAATGTCAGAATGTTGGATGGAAACAAAAATATGGGGGAAGTACTACGTTTTAGTACCAAGTGATTGAGATGAAATATAAATATATATAAAATCATTTAGTTTGAAAGTTTGTACCTGTGGCCTTTCTGGTTTGGGAGAGTAAGTCCTAAGGGGTGCTCGACACCTAGTCCCTAAGATCAACTGGTCTGGGATCGGCTGACCCAAATCCTGCAATAGAACCAGATAGAAAGCCATGTTCTACTGGTACAAATGGGTTTAAGATATATCGATGTGGCCTTTCTGGTTTGGGAAATTAAGTTCCATGGGGTGCTTGTCACCTAGCACCTAAGACCAACTGGTCTGGGATATGCTGACCCAAATCCTGCAATAGAACCAGATAGAAAGTCATGTTTAACGATGTATCTTATTCTTACTAAACTTTTTGATTAAAAGATGCCAATGTGCACAAAATTAAAAGATGCCAATGTGCACAAAATTAAAAGATGCCAATGAGCACACATCTCTTGAAACTTTGGGAAAATTCAAAGTCGCAATAAACCTGTAAATTTGTGAAAATCCTGTTTTTGGACAAATAGTGTGAGTAGAGCAAAGTATTCGTATATGTTTTTAGAATTGCATATTCTTGAAGCTAATCATATTTCGCATGCTAAGCACACCAAATAGATTTAATAAAGGGATTGAAACTGAACATTTTTAACTCGATATGCAATGATGACTTGTATTTGAATCCAAACACATGCATTTGATTTCATTTGATTGAAAAATCTGTTAAATTTCATTAAGTTGGATTTCTTTTGTAAAATTTTCAGATGATCAAATGTTAGTAGTTATCAAGTATAGTTCAGTGAATCTTATTTTCCTTGCATAAATGTTTCATTAAAGCACTATATTTGAAATGAATAATTTTAATGAAATATATGCATACTTTCAGGGGGAGAAAACAATTTGCTCCAGAATTCTTATTTTGAGGGGGAGCAAGGTTATTCATTAAGGAGGAGAAAAAGCATAGACTTCATCGCTAAAGTTTTGAAAATCAAGGGGGAGAAAAGCTAAAGATTTTGAAGATGATTTTGCTTTCCAAAACTTTAAGGGGGAGAAAAGCTAAAGATTTTGAAGATGATTTTGCTTTCCAAAACTTTAGGGGGAGAAAAGCTAAAGATTTTGAAGATGATTCTGCTTTACAAAACTTTAGGGGGAGAAAAGCTAAAGATTTTGAAGATTGATATGGTTTTTGTACAGAAATAACAAAAGAGAGAAATGTTATTTTAAGAAGGAGAAGAGGAAAAGAAAACTGATCGGTAAAGCTGAAATGAAGATGAGAATTGTCATTTCAAGGGGGAGCAAAGAAAAAGCAAATATATAACAGAAATCAATTTGGAAATCGTTGCTGCTGCTGATTAAAGACTGACCAGAAGTTGTTAACTCAGATTATTCAGAATTCTGAGCAAAAGTTGTCAAAACATTCAGAAGAGCTCCTTCTGAAGATTGTTCCTGCTCTAAGAATTTGATGGTGAAAAGTACAAGTGTGTTTGACAAAAAGGGGGAGATTGTTAGGTCTAGAGTTTTGTCAAAAACACAAGTGTTGAGTTCTGAGTAAGAAGACTAAAGAAGACTCAGAAGACTCAGAAGTTCTGAGTAGAAGACTCAGAAGTTCTGAGTGAGAAATCTCAAAAAGATTCTAAGTGTTGGATTCTGACTAGAAGGTTCAGAGTTCTGAGTAGGAGACTCAGAACTTCTGACTATGAAGACAAATGTTCTGAAGCGCTTATTCAGAAGTATGTTCAGAATTCATATCTTGGGATATTATCTGTTATATTCAGTTACTAATTAGGACACGTGTAATTGTTCTATTAGTCTATTTCTCATATGTACTGTAGCTTTAGCTATTATCTACAGTATATATAGGAGTTAGCAACTGTAGCTAACTGAATCTTTGGCTAACCTTTTGGATAACTCTTTACGCATAAATTGTTAGATCTATTGAGAGAGAAATTCATTGTAATATCTTGTAATTCACAGATTGTTAATAGATCATATGACCAGTTGCTGTTAATACGATCTTAATTGTTCATATTTGATTGTAAGAGTGTAACCTGAAACTTTCAAGTCAGCATCAGCGAAGGTAGATTCTGAATTGTTCTCTCTTCTGACTTTGTAAAGATTGTACCTGACCCTTGGATAGGTTCTTGTGAAGGAGAATCTGCAGAAGATCACCTTTTTGATTTTGTGAATTGAGAAGACATTTGCTTTGGTTCTTGGCTTTGTTCTTGTGAAGATGTTCTCAAATTCTTCTCTGATCCTTGGATCTGTCACATGATCTAATGGATGATTTGTCTGATAGGATTGTCTGTAGAGGTATTTGTATACCACTTCTTCCATCTCTTCATGTGTTGGACCAGGTCGTGGAATTTGTCTTCTGAGACTCTCCATCTGTTGAACAACTTATGCAGCTCTACCAGTTAGAGGTATTTCTGACAGAGGCTTCAATCCATGTGCCCAATCAACTTCTTCGAGTTTTGGGGTTTGAAAGGCGTCAAACGCACTCTTCATTAGTTTTTCTGTTGGCTTTGGCAATGTTTTCTTCTTCTTTGGCTCTTCTGTCAGTATCCCTTTGCCCTTATCTTTTGCTATTGTCGTGGCAGAACCTGTTGCTTCTGTGGGTTTTGAGGTTGGCACTTCTGTTGGTTTGATGGAGGTTGCCTCTGTGGATTTTGACGATTGTGATTTAGAGGACTTTTGTGGCGATGGTTCTGTTGGCTTGACTTGCTCTGTAACCTCTGTTGGAGGTTGTTTGGTGACTTCTTCTGCGAGCTCAGTTTCTGTTGATGAAGTATTGACATCAAATCTTCTTGCCATTTTGAAAGCTAAAGTGAACCTGTTCCTTTCTTCTTCTCTCTGTGCCATTCGATCACTCATTGTTGTGTGCATTCTTTTCAGAACATCAGAAGCAGAGGTCGTTGCTCTTTTTGGTTTGGTGGCAATCGACTTTCTTCTGGGCATGGTTTGGGGTGTTTCCACAGAGGTGGGTGTTTTCTCTATGGTTTGTTCATCTGTTTCTTCCAAAATGATTACCTCAGGGGCGGTTGTTGCCTCTGTGGCTTGCTGATCTGCTTCTGGAGTTTTGGTTTCGTCAGGAGATGATTCCACAGAGATGGGTGTTGTTTCTGTGGTCTTTTGGGTTTGTTGTTGGGTTTCTTCTGGAGGGGCTTGGTTGATTGGTTCTGCTGCGATTGGTGGACTTTGTATTCCTCTGCTCGTAGCTTTCTCTCTTAGATTCCCCCCCTCAGGATTATCTGATGGACCAGGTTGGTCATCATCAGAATCATCCTGACTTTTATCAGAAGTACCCTCTGCTCTACAAGAAGTGTTGGGCTTCTTCGGTAATTCAGCTCCTGCTGCCATCAACTTTTCACAGACATCAATGTCGCAAGCTCTACTTCGGTTTTGAAACGCATTCTGCCGACACTCTTTCTGAAATCCTTGACATAGTTGGCATTTGCAGTTGTGAAGGAGACAATGACTTCTGTGACCTGGTTAATGACGTTCTGTCCGAGCTCTATAAGCTGTGCTCTGGTCATATAGTCTTTTGGTTGCATTATTGTCGAGTTGCGTATTGCCTCTGCTTGTACTTGTGATAGGGCATTCTGTAAGTCTGCAGGAGTGATGCCCTCTGCTCTGTGGGATTGCGTATTCATTTGTTCAAGGAAATCTTTGACAGAGTCCCTGAAAGCAGAAGTTGCAGTTGTTCCGAATTCCTGAGCTGCAGAAGTGGCTGTTGCTTTGGCAGTAGTCTCGGCAGAAGACTTTATCTCTGAGATGGCGGTTTTTACCTCTGTGGACAGATTGTCCATTTTGGTGTTCAGTTTCAGGATAGCCGTAGATGTTGTCTCTGTAAAGGATTTGAAAGAGCTTTGCAACTCTTTCAATGTTTGGTTCACAGAGGTGACAAGGGTTTGGAACTCATCCCTTGATACTTGTGTTCCTTGTGTAACCTCTGGAGGAACACATTCGTCTCCAGAGTGAGTCCCTGTTCCTGGGACACCTTCATTCACCCTTGTTTGTACGATGGGGGTGGAAGGATTTCCTTCTGATCCTCGAGAAGAAACCCGAGTTTCGATCTCTATAGAAGTTCTGTGAAGAACAGTGTCCAAATCCACTCCAGAGGTGGTTATTGGAATGTCCTTCTGTTGACTGGGAGACTTGTCTAGAGTCTCTTCGTCTCTGTGCTCACTACTTCTCTCTGAAAGAAGTTTTGGTCCTAATGTGTGTGTGGCAGAGGAAACGAATTCCTCTGTAGGGTGTTATAGGTGAGTCTCTTTGAGGAGACTCCCTAGGAATGGATTCCCCGGTTTCTGTGGGCACAGAGGTTGAAAGAGTAACCTCTGGCTGGATGGGTTTGGTTAGGATCGAGCTGTGCTGCTCTTTTTCAATAACTCCTTCTGCAGCTAGACCTGCGGAGTTAGAAATGTGGGTTGCACCGGGAGTTGGTTTTGGTTGTGTGCCTCTATTTATCCAGGCATCTTTTCTTGCTTCTTCCTCTGTTAAGCATCCAAGCACTACTTCATTTTCTATCATATCATCCTCTGTAACTATCCTATGGCTTGGTGCTTCTTCCCTATGTTTTGTGGAAGTTTCTGGCTCTGGTCGTAAGAAGTCATACATTTGATGAGATCCAAATAATCTCATGACATGTGGATGATAAAGACCCTTACGTATCCAGACAGCTTCTTCTTCATCTGAATCTGTCTCTAAGATCTCTATTTCTGTCTCTGTTGTTGCTAATCCCTCTTTTTGTACAACTTCGGCCCCTTTTTTTTCTTCCATCATATTCTCAAAAGCCTCTGTAATTTCACCTCTGTTCCACTCAGCTTCTGTTTGTTCTATTTCTTCTGAAGCTGGGTTTGGACTTCTTCTGTGGACGTCCAACCCTTGAATGAAAGGGTTTTGTAAAATCACAGGGGTTTCGACTGGTTGATTTCTGGGTGTTGTGTCATCTTCTTGCTGATGTGTGTCAATGCCAGAAATGAAGAAATCTTGTTCTTCTGGAGAGTGGTGGTCGAGAGGTTGTGCCGTCCACCCTGCTGTATTTAGGGTGTTGGCAATTTCAGGGTTCTGTAAGAAGTCGTTCAGGTCTCCTTGGTGAGCAAATCTATCTGGAGATTGATAGGGTGATTGATATATTTCTGTAGCCATTTCTTCTTCTGCAACTTCTTCTTCAGCAGTTTCCTCTTCTGCAATGGTTACCAACTTTGCAAGTGATTTACCATGCCTCTTTTTGGTTTTCCTCCTCTTAGGATTTGGTGCCCCTTCTTCTGTTGATTTAGATCTTTTCTTCTTCATTTTTGGGGAGGAGGGAGGAGCAGAGGAGCCAATTTCTGTGGCATGAGGAGGTGAGGGTTGATCTTCTGCAGCGCTTGTTGAGGTGCCTTCTGCAGTTTTCCTCTTCTTAGCTTTTGGAGTAGATGCAGAGGTTCTTGATGAAGACTTCTTTCCCATTAGTTCTGCACGTTTGGCTATAAAGCTGAGTTGAATAGCCATGTGCTTTGCTAACTTCTGATCCTTTTCTTCTTGAGTGGAAAGAGGTTTTGCTATTATTGTTCCTAGGGGACACCTAAACGCGGGGGTGTCATAGGACTCGGTTTAGGAGTTCTATGATCGCGTATATACTCTTTCTTAAGGGATTTATTCGATGCGTATTGCAGAAGCTTCTTTGACAGAGGTCTGCAGTGTGAGTAGCCATCAGCATGATCAGTGGGGGTATTCTTGTTCATCGGGAACTGTTTGGGAGTTGGCCCTTCCATTGGCCACTTTTGGATTAGCAGCAGAGGTTCGAACAGAACTCCCAAAATTCTTTGGAATTGCAGAGGTGGTAGAAAGTTGGGATCGTTCTCTTTGACCCTTTTCGAGTTGTTCTTTCTGTCGATGGTGTTTATGATCTCTTGCATCATTATGGTCGCATAATCTAGTGGAAGATCATAGTAAACCCCATACATGATGCTCAAGATTTGATGTGAGCTCTGGTCAATACTGCCTATCTTTCCTGTCAGGCATCTGTTAAGAATAGAGAACAAAGTGTTCCACAGAGGTGGTAATCGGCCTCTGCGGAAGTCATTCCTCTTTCGTAGTTGGGTGTTGTACCCAAGCATTTCTACGAATCGACAAATCTCTTCGTCTGTTGGTTGCTCTGCATAACTTTTCAATCCCAGAAGACCCCTTGTTGGTAGGTTGAATTCAAGTGAGAACATTGTTCTGTTGAACTTGATTTCAAGATGTTCAGATTTATCAGGTCTTGAAATGTACCCTTTGATATGAGAATCGTCTTTATCAAATCGGCAGCTTTGCCAAAATTGGTTCAAATAACGGACTGGAATTTTGTTCGGGGTTCTTGATAGTAGAGGGAAGAGGACATGATTCTCCATGATGTTCAGAAGTATGGCATGGGCTTCGCCGAAAGTAGTGGGTGAGGGGACCAAATAGCAGTTGTTGGATTTGATAGGAAGAATGGCTTCGAAATGATCCTTTGCTATAAAGTTTTGCAAGTGTGTCGTCGGAGCAAAGTCTGCTGAGTCCCCGGAATCTTGTTGTTCAATATTTCTTGCAAGGCTGGGGTTTTCAGAATGTTCTGAATGTGCAGGGGAGTGTTCCAGTGAGTTCGCCGGAGAGAGTTCAGAGGATGAGGCTCAAGAAGATGAAGCCATTTGATTTTAAGAATAAGATTTTTGCAAGCTTTTTGCAGGGTTTCTCCGGAGAAGAAGATGAGAGTTTGTAAAAAGTTTTATGAGAGGGTAAGCTTTGTTTTTATAGGATGGTAAAACGGTAGAATTCGAAAGAGTAAAATATATGGCAATGGATTAAAGTTTGGAATCCGCACTCGAGTTTGAGCGGCGGGTTCAACTTTCCAAATAAAAACGTTCCATGTACGCCCAATGAAAATGGGACACGTAGGCCTTGTCAGAATATGACAGGACGTCGTGCGCGGCCCATTAATGCTAGGCGCGTGAGGTTGATTTTAGCCATATGAGTTTCACTCGCAGTAACAGTAACCGTTATTACCACAGATAACAAAATGGCAGAACTTTTGTGTTTTACAGAAGCTCTGTGATTTTGAAAATCTTGAGTTTTAACCTTTTCTCATATATCTCATTGTTGTCATGACTCTGAAGGTTCTTCTTTGAACGAAAACGTTTGTAAAGACATTGGAGAGGATCAATAGGATTTTGTCAAGAAATTTTACTCACAGAGGTTTTGTAGCTCTGTTGGAACTTGCAGAAGCTTTGCGAGAGCCAGCAGAAGCTATATGAGAGAAAAAATCTTATAACTTGAATTCTATTAACTTTCTGATCATCCAATTTTTGATCTGTGTTAAGAGATGTTTTTCGTACATTTTTGAAGGTTGGTGTCCGAGAAAACTATTTTGATAAACGTTTTGTTCGAGAAGGTCATGGTGTGTGTTGTTGGTTTCCGAGATAAAATTCCAAAAGATCGACAGAGGGTTAATTTGTGATCACAGAGCATATTTCCTGCAGAAGCTCTGTTGAGCTCAGCAGAAGCTCTATGACCTTAAATTTCTCCTATTTCGAATTTTGTTAAACCTTTTGAACTTTTGATTTTTGAAATGTTATTCATAGTATATTTAGGACATATTTGACAATTCTTGTCCTAGAAAACTATTTTCTAAAAACCTTTCGTGCGAGAGACATACCTTTTGGTTCTTCTGTGCTCGGCGGTTTTGTCTTACTTCTGTCGATGGAGAATTATCGACATTCTTCTTTGGCTTTCCTTTGAAATATTTACCTCTGTAGATTATTTCAGGGTCCCTTTTGCTCCCCCTTGATCTAATCGCTTCTGTAGATCAAGAATTTTCCTTTTTCTCCCCCTTGATCTATGCTTGGTTCAAAGAATGGTAAGATTTGTATTGAGCATAGATTATGTTTACCAGAGGTTCTGTAAGGGTTATCAGAAGATCTGAGCGGACCCACAGAGGCTCTGTAAACAACTATTTTATATAAAAAATATAAACTGAAATAAATTTATCAACGCAATAACTTAGTAATAATAGATATTTATACCTATTTACAGAAGATAAAGCTATACTTACAGAGGATTTTCACACCATGTTAATCATTCCTAACTTACCCACCAAGAAGTTGAATCTTTTCTCGTCTAATGCTTTGGTGAATAAGTCAGCGAGTTGATATTCTGTGGGCACGAAATGCATTTCGATTGTACCGTATTCAACATGATGTTTCAAGAAATGATACCTTATATCGATATGCTTGGTTTTTGAGTGTTGCACAGGGTTGGCAGAGATAGCAATAGCACTTTTGGAATCACAGAAGATGGGTATTTTGAACCGAATGTTGCCGTAGTCTTTTAGCTGAGTCTTCATCCATAGAACCTGAGAATAACAGCTAGCGGCAGCAACGTATTCAGCTTCTGCAGTGGATGTGGAGACACAATTCTGCTTCTTGGAGGTCCAACTGACTAGTTTACCACCTAGGAATTGACAACTCCCAGAGGTACTCTTTATGTCGAGCATGCATCCTCCATAGTCTGAATCTGTATAAGCTTTAAGACTAAAACCAGAGTTCTTTGGATACCAGAGACCAAGATTGGTGGTCCCCTTCAGGTATCTAAAGATTCTTTTTACAGCATCATAATGTGATTTCTTTGGATTAGCTTGATAACGTGCACAAAGACATGTAGCATGCATAATGTCAGGTCTGCTTGCTGTTAAGTATAACAGAGATCCAATCATGCCTCTGTAGAGAGTACATTCTACAGAAATACCATTTGGATCTAAGAATAACTTATTTACAGTGGCCATTGGAGTCTTCATTGCAGAGGTATCAGAGAGATTATATTTTAAAAGTATGTCAGAGACATATTTGGCTTGATTTAAAATAATTCCCTCTGAAGATTGTTTGACTTGAAGTCCGAGGAAGAATGTTAATTCTCCTATCATACTCATTTCAAACTCACTCTGCATGAGTTTTTCAAAAAATTTGCACTCTTCTGAATTTGTAGACCCAAAAATTATGTCATCTACGTATATTTGTACAAGCATTATCTCACTATTTTTGCGTTTATAGAATAAGGTAGTATCTGTTGTACCTCTGTTGTAGCCATTGACTAGAAGGAAGGTAGAAAGTCGTTTGTACCATGCTCTTGGAGCCTGTTTCAGTCCGTATAGAGCCTTTTCAAGGTAGTATACATGCCTTGGAAACTTTGAGCTTTCAAAACCTGGTGGCTGATTTACGTAAACCTCTTCTTGGATTTCACCGTTTAGAAAAGTTGATTTTACGTCCATCTGATAGACTTTAAAACCTCTGTGGGCTGCAAAGGCTAAGAATATTCTTATTGCTTCGAGACGTGCGACAGGGGCAAAAGTCTCATCGTAGTCTATGCCTTCTTCTTGTCTATATCCTTTTGCTACTAATCTTGCTTTGTTTCCGACGACCACTCCATCTTCATCCTTCTTGTTTCTGTAGACCCATTTAGTCCCAATGGCCTGTTTCCCTCTTGACAGAGGTACTAAAGTCCATACTCTGTTGTGCTCAAATTGCAGAAGTTCTTCTTGCATGGCGTCTACCCAGTTTGGGTCATCTAGGGCTTCAGAAATCTTCTTTGGTTCTATAACACTAATAAAATTTGTAAAGAAACAAAAATTAGTAGTGGCAGACCTTGTTTTTACTGAGTCGGAAGGTTCTCCAATTATTTGGCTTGGAGGATGGCTTTTTGTCCACTGATTTGTGCGTGGAAGATGTTCATCAATGTCATCAAAACTTTCTTCAGAGGCTTCTTGTGTTTCTTCTTGTGTAGCCTCTGTTGTTCTTTGTGTCTTGGTAGTTGATTCTACCGTTTGTGGAATGATTGGTACGAGTGGTGGTGGAGTTTGTTCCTCTGAGGATGTATAGTCTTGGTCCTCGATCTCCTCTGTAATTGGTTCTTCTGTGGTTTGTGCAGCTTCTGTGGTCGTTTTTCTTGATGTTTCATCTTCTGCACTTTCTTCTGCTTCGGCAATTGCATCTGTAGTATTTACAGAAGAAAATGAAGCATTATTTGGACCAGTTAGAGTCATACCTGTAGGATTTTGTCCGACAAAGGATGGTTCTTCAGAAACTCTGATGGTTCCGACAGAAGGATCAATGTCATTGTGGAACATCTCCAAAAATAGAAGATTCAAATCTTCTTTTGTTCTTGAGATGTCAGAGGATATCCCTTTAATTCCGAGTTCTGAACTTATTTGCTCAGAAGTCATTTGGAATGAATCATCAAAAGAAACATTGATGCTTTCTACAATCTTGTGAGACTTTGTAAGGAATGTTCTGTAGGCTTTGGAAGTGGCAGAGTATCCAATGAATTTGCCTTCATCTGCTTTTACATCAAACTTTCCTCTTGAATCTCTTTCGTTTAAGACAAAGCATTTGCATCCGAATACATGGAAAAATTTGATGTTTGGCCGCCGTTTGTTAAGCAATTCGTAAGGCGTCTTGAGGTGTCTTTTCACAATGGTTGATCGATTTTGAGTATAACACGCAGTAGAAATTGCTTCTGCCCAAAAGTTCATTGATAATCCGCATGCTGACATCATAGTTCTTGCGGCTTCCACAAGTGTTCGATTCTTTCTTTCGACAACACCGTTCTGTTGTGGAGTGCGAGCTGCAGAGATGTTCTGTGAAATTCCTTCTGTTGAAAGATAAGTTTCAATGACACAGTTTTTGAATTATGTGCCGTTGTCACTTCTTAACTTCTGTATTTTGCAGTCATAAAGAACTTGGATTCTTTTCATTAGATTTATCAATATAATTGGAACATCTGATTTCTTTCTAATAAATTCAACCCATGTGAAACGTGAATACTCATCAACTAAGACAAGTATATATTTCTTGCCACCTAGGCTCTGTATTGCAATGGGACCGCAGAGGTCGACATGAAGCATGTACAGAGGCCTGGTGCAAGACACATCTGTTTTGCCTTTGTGGGAAGCTCTTTTGAGTTTTCCCATCTCACAGGCAGAACATAAATGATCCTTATTGAATTTAACATTTGGCAAACCTTTAACTAGATCAAGTTTGACCAGTTTTTCCAATGTGTGAAAATTCAAGTGACAGAACCTGTTGTGCCATAACCAGGCTTCTTCACTTTTGCAGGCAACAAGGCAAACTTTGTCCTTGTTCTTTGAGTTGAAGTTCATTAGATATAGATCACCTATTCTTTCAGCTCGCAGAAGTTCCATACTTGTTTCTTCACTTTGTAGAGAGCAGAAAGTTCTTTTGAACAACACATTGAATCCTGTATCACAAAGTTGACTTACACTGAGTAGGTTGTGCTTAAGGCCATCCACATATGCAACTTTGTATACAGAAACGTCTTCTTTCCTTATGACTCCATAGCCTTTTATGTGTCCTTTCTTGTTGTCTCCAAAAGTCACAGATCCACCATCTTGTGTTTCTTTGTACGTGGATAGTGCACTTCTGTCACCAGTCATGTGCCTTGAGCATCCGGAGTCTAGATACCAGATTGGCACATACTTCTTCTGCAGGACAATCACAGAGATTTAGGTACCCATATCCATATGGGTCCAATATTGTTAGAGTTTTTCAAGTTTGCTTTGGCATTCTTGAAATACATTTTGTTTTCTGCAGAAAAGTCAGATTGTTTCTTTGTGGGATTTGACTTTTGAATTGGCGTAGAGAGTAGACAATCTTGATTTGAAAAATGATTATTAAGTTTAGACATAAGATCAAAGCAATGACAGTATTGAATATGAGATGTAATTTGTTTGAACTTTTCATTTAACTTTTTAAACTCAGCCACAGAGGCATTACATTCTTTCTTTACATTAGATTTCCTATTACTAGAAGATCTATGAATACTCGAATGCTGTTTGCAAAAGCTCTGTTTAGGACCTGCCTTCTGTGGGTTGCTTCTGTGGTGAACTTCCTTTCTCACTGTCACAGAAGAAAAAGATTTATTAACCTTGGGTTTTGAAAATCTAGAACTTATAGGATCAATAGAGGTCTTCTGTAACATTTTAAGCTCAGCAGAGGTTTTGACATGTAGATTCAAATTTAGAAAATCTTGGCAGATTGGAATCTCTGTGAGTTTCTCTTTTGGAGAAATAGTTCTGTGAGGAACTTCAGAGGAGTATTTAACATCCTCTGTGTCATAGAGAGTTATCCCAGATGTAACATCTGTCTCTGAATCGTCAGAAGATGAGTCGTCCTCGTATACAGAGGTTGAGTCAATTCTTTCAATAGAGGTTGAATTTTCCGAACATGCATCAAACAAGCTTTCTTCCTCTGTAGAATAGTTTTCATAGATTGCAGAGGTTTCTAATAAGATTTCTTCAGTGAGAGATTTATCTATAGAAGATGTACAGAATTTTTCTAAAACGCTTGATTTCCATATTTCCAAAATTTCTTTTTCAATTAAGTTTTTAAAGTTTTCTTCTGAAAAAATGGGTTTAAACTCGGGAGCTTCTGCTGATAACTTCTTTTCAACGTTTATCAAACAGACAAAAGCAACCTGTGTTTGGGTCTCTAGTTTACCAAACTTGAAGATACCAATCTGATCTTGTGTTTTCAGATATTTTTTTGGTTTGATACCTCTATTGACAGAGGTTGAAGATGATGAGTCTGTGTTTTCAAACCACACGTTAATCATCTTCTTATGTTTCTTCAAGTAAGGATCCACAGAGATTTTCGCCCGTTTGCTTACAGAGATTAGATTTGGAAAATCTGGTTTGTTTGTTTTTCCAATCACAAATAACGAGGACAGAGGTTTGTTTCTTTTGCCTTCAACACCTAGGGTGATATCATCATACCCTATACCTCGTCTCCCTATTTGTGAGTTTATTTTTTCATAAACTTTATGTGCATCTTTATAGTTTTAATTAAAACTTCTCTTCTTAAAAGATCTTGCCAAAGTACATCTCTTTCCTTTTGAAAGTATTCTTTGAGAGCTCTTATGTCTGTAGTTTCAGTTCTTGAAACTGAAAGTTCTTTTGTTTTGATTTTTAAAGCATAGGTTAAATCAGAAATTTGCCTTTTTAAAGGATCTATATTTTTGCTCCAATATTTTTCGACTTTTCCTTTTTCTTCAAAGATTTTGGCTTTTTCTTGAGTGAGAAGCCTTACTTCTCTCTCATTAAAGGTCAGCTTTTTCTGAATGCTTTCAATTATATCTTTCAGTTCAATGTTAAGTTTAAATAAATCACCATCTACAGAATTAGTACTTGAGATAGAGTTTGAAATGGATACCTCATTGTCAGTGCAGGAGTCAACTTCTGCCATGCCACAGAACAGGGCATTTCTGAGAAATTCATCGTCAGAGGTAGAGTCTGACTCGAAGTCTTCTTTGCTTGCCTCAGAATGCCCTTTGTTCGCCATTAGAGATTTTTGTGCGTAATACTCGGCCTTCTTTTTGTAAAAAGCTGAGTCCTTCTGTGGGCGATTTGGTCTACTTCTGCATTCTTTTGCGAAAGGACCTGGCTTGCCGCAGTTGAAACAACCTTGGGAGATGTTTCCAGTTCGGTCGTCGGACTTTTGTAGGTCTCCACCTTTCTCTGTTCGGCATTCGTTTGCGTAATGACCGGGTTTACCACATTTGTAGCATTCTTGTGTGTGGCCTATCTTGTCATCTGATCTCTGTCGATCATTTCCTCTGTAGCTTCTGTCGCTCAACCTCTGTAGGTCATCATTTCTGTAGTCTGACCTCTGTCGGTCACTTGATTCTTCTCTTCTTCCATCATCTCTTCTACCCGAAATCCTTTGGTTATTTCTAAACTCTCTTGTCAATAGAGCCATTGATTTAGCTAATGACGCAAGAGTTACCTCTTCCTCTATCAGCTCGTCTTCTTCGCTATAAACTATTACCATCTTCTTTTTCTCCTTCTTTTTCTCCTCTGTAGATCTCTCATTTCTTGGTCTGTCTGCAGCCTCTGTAGATTTACTAACCAATGCGTATGGCACAGTGGTTAGTGTTTTAGCTTGAGCTATTTGAGGCTCTTGTGCAGCAAGTGTTCCATAGAGATCAGAGAGTGTCCAGGAGTCTAGATCTTGATTTGTTTGTAAAGACATAGACAACTGAAGCCACTCATCGTTCAGGCTCTTTAGAAACATGACGTTATTTTCTTCCGTGGTTCTGTGAATACCAGACTTTTTGCATTTGTTGATGAGAGAGTTGAACCGGTCGTATGTTGTTTGCAGAGATTCTGTTGTAGAGGCTCTGAAAACATGATATTCATTTATGTATTGTGCCCTTCGGTTCTTTTGAGTTTTAGCACCCCCTTCCAACTGTCTTTCTAATTCTTTCCAGAGATCGTGCGATGTTTCACATGCATCTAAGGATTGAAAAAGTTTGTTGGGGATTGCCATTATCAATATTCTCTTTGTTTTCTGTGCAACTTCATCTTCTGCCTTATCTTCATTTGACCATTCTTCTCTTGGCTTAGGTTTTTGATGTTCAGGGATTTCAGCAGATTCAGCAGTAGCTGGTACACGTGGCATAGTTATCATCGGAACTGGAGGAGGATTGTAAAGATATTGTTTGAGAGTTTTTTCAGTACCCTCAAAGAAATGAACCATTCTTATCTTCCATTGAGGATACTCATCTCTAAGAAGAGTAGGAGGTTTGGTTAGTGAGCCAGCAGTGAAAAAGTTATTTGTATTTGTCATTTTGAGTAGAGGATTTCTCAATATGAAGATCTGAAAGGTTTTCTGGGTACGACTAATATTTAGAAATATTGTGATGAAGAGAGAAAATAATCTATCAAATAAAAGTTGTAAAACGAGGATCACTTGATATTGAAAATCAAGCTATGCTCTGATACCAATTGTTGGTTCCCGTTTTGGTTAAACAAGATTATCAGATCTATTAGTTCAGGTTTAAGGTTTGATGCGGAAGCGTATTTAATGAACTAACAGATAAGTTTGATAGATTTAGAACAACCTATAAATAAACAGTGAACAAAATATTATATCTCAAAGTTTACTGAATATATATCAAGAACAGGTTTATGAACCGTGAGTAAGAAAAGCTTTAAAACAGATATGACTTTTAAGGTGAATAAGCTTTTGTGTTCTTGATGTTCGATTGAAGTTGTGTGTTTTTGTGTAAGGAAGAACTCAACATGAGTCTTCCTTATATACTACTCTAAAGGGGACCATAAAGCATATTCTACTATTCAAAAGGTACGTATGAATAGTTGAGAGGATGTCGTGAACAGTTGCAAGGATGGCATGAACAGTCAGACGTGCTATATTGCATTTAATGCAGCAGACGTCTAATATGTACTAAGCCCTACTGAGTCCAATCAGAGTTTGACACGTCGACGTTGGACAGGGCATGCTACCATGTAAGTTGATGTACGAGTCCTTTAACAGTAGCAAGATATTATAAATATCTTCAAGTCTTTGTTTAGGACCGCAGAGGCTCTGTGAAGTGTTACAGAGGTTCTGCGGTTTGGTCCTTCGTAGAGCAGTCTTCTCCTGATTCCGAGTCTTGAGTCTTCTTGGCGAGAGCAACAGAGGTTCTGTAGAAAGCCTCTGTTGCTTCTGTAGCTTCTTGACCTTGATCTCTCGGTAATTTCGGCAGAGCCTCTGTGAGAGGCTTTCTTCACTTAGTCTATTTTTCACTACTTCTAAATACTTCTATGATTTAGGAAGATTGAAGCTAACAGGTCTACATATAGACTGGGCATCGATTATCTATGATGACCTGGTACACAGAGTGGACTCAGTCGTTGACAGACCTCCATGGGTTCCCTATCCTCAATTCATCAGTGCCATATTCCAAAAGGGTCTGAAGGACAGCTACCCAACAGAGGGTGACCTGAAACTCTCTCAGGTCGGCCCTAAGATTCTCTACTTCAAGCCGGTAGAAAATGAGGTACGTCTTTCTACACTCTTAACTCTTCTAAACCCTACTTCTTCTACTTCTGCAGCTCCTTCAGCGGACAAACCCACCGCTGATACCCCAGCTGCAACCTCCATTCCTCTTAAAAGGAAACATTCTGACACCCAACTTGGTTCCAAAAAAACTAAGAAAACCAAGGAGCAACCCCAGCAATCTATTGCTAAAGACTCCTCAGCTCCTCTTGTTGGGCTGAAGGAAAGTTCAGTGGTACGCTCTGCCACATCTGAACAAGCCACCCACTCAATCCCAACTTCAGCGTCTCCAAACGCTGAGGTTACAAACTTGGAAACTACCCAACCTCCCTCAGTCTCTCAAAGGACTGATGAAGTGATTTTCAGCGATTCCAACGCTGAACTCAATAACCAACCTCCATTCTTACCATTCGCTTCTCCCTCTACTCATTTGGACTCAACTCCAGTTATCACTGAAGCACCGATCATTCCTCCAGAAGCAAGAGCTGACAATCAAGAAATACCGGGCATAGGACCTGCAGAGATTACCATACGTCAACGTTCTCTCGCTGACGATATGGAACTTTTCTCAAGACATTGAGACTTTGATGAATTCATCAATCCTCTTGCAGGTATACAACAACCCCTAAACACTGTTACTAAATCCCAAACTTCTGAGCTTTCCTATGTTCACAAGTTTTTATATGTTACAGGTCCTAATTTGGGAGACATCAACGCGTCTCTGAAGACAGTAGAGACAAAGCTGACAGGTCTCACGTCTACTCTTTCCGGCAACTCTTCAGCTGTAACAACCGCTAGAGAGAATCTTTTAAAGCTTACAACCGAAGTCGGAAAGAATGCCTCCAAAGCTGATGTGGAGAAGGTTGATAAATCACTCGGTGATTTTGCCAAAGTTCTAGGTGACGTTTACACAGACTACCTCGACATCAAGAAATCAGTTGACACCATGTCCATCGAAGTCACAACGCTGAAAACATCGGTTGGCACACTCGAAGGTGATATGTCTGCTGTAAAGGCTGATGTCAGTTCAGTAAAAACTGATACGAGTTATGTGAAGACTGATGTCAATACGATGAAGAATGACATCTCTTCTATTCAGAAGTTATTGCAGCAGATCCTGACCAACATAACCGCCCCTGCACCTGCCCCTGCTCCTGAACTTGAGCATTTTACTACGGCAGATCGTGCTGAACTTGTGAAGATCAATCCTGGTATTTCTGGCATAGAAAACAAATTATCAGCGATTGAAATCTGTATGGGTATCCCTGGCGAAGAAGACAGGGAAACCACACGAGCTGCTGAATCATCTCATTCCTCCCCCAGTCATCATGAAAAAGAGGGGGAAAAGAGCGCTGAAGACCTTTCCCATGATGAATCTATCAGGGGAGAGAAGACTGAAGACCTCACCTTCACTGAAGAGGGTGAGAATACAATTGAAGCTGAAGTAGCCGCTGGACCTCAGGGAGATGAACACCCTGAGGGAACCGAGAAGCTCTCCTCTGTATCTGAGGGGGAGCAACTCGAAGAAGAAGTTGAAGAATCTGAGTCTGAAGCTGAAGATGAAGAAATCTATTGCTATCGACTTGTCTGATGATGAACCATCCTCTTCTCCAAAGAATGATGAAGATGATGATGATGATGACTCTTTTATCGTCAAGCCTGCTCAGAGGACCATAGCTCTTAAAGGGATCAAGATAAACGAACCTTCATGGGAGCTGACAAAAGCAAGAGAAAAGGTGTCGCTGAAGATGAAAAACTGACGATCTTGCTTAAAAAGCCGGTTTGTCAGGTACACTAACTCCTTACTCCACATCCCTCCTCTATACACTTTATCAGATTTACTCTCCACAAGCCTATATACACTATCCCATTCTTTCTCTATCTCTGTTCTACCCATGTTCTTACTTGTAAGATCGCTGCGTTTCAGCTAGTCCTCTCCCATGTTTGAGGATATCGCTGAAGTTCCTACAGTTGCGACTTCAACAATAATCCTAGCTCCCAACGCTGAAGAAATAATCCCAGTCTTAGATTTAATCTCTGAGACTGATGAACCTGAAGAACATATGCTCTCTCAAAAAAAAAAACCTTCCTTGGCTCCTCAAAAGCTAAGTTAAGAGGATCAAGAAAAGAGAGATGCAATGATAAAGAGACTCGAGGATCAGCGAATCATTCTGAACCGTGATCAACTTCCTTCCGTTCCTCCAAAGTTCAGAATTTCCCAAAAGGAATACAAGGAATACAAGGAACACCTCAGAGTTGAACGCCTAATCGCTGAAAGAAGGGAAGCTGAAGAAAAAGACAGAGAATACGCCATCCAGCTTACTCAACGATCAATAAAAGACCCTAAGCTGAAAAGAGTTCCCATTGATGTTCAACGTCAGCTATGTGATAATGCTCAAGAGATCGTTAGAGAAAAGACTAAGGTCTCTGATACGACTTTGGAATGGGCTAAACAAATGCTGACCTATAGATCTAGACCATCCAAAATCATCAAAGTAAACATCAGAGGAAGACTGTACGCCGACGTTCCTGTTGTTGAAGTGGATATCTACAGAGAAGACAAAACCAAGCAAACTTTCTATGATGCTACATTAGAAAAGTTTGGTCTCTCTGAATGGTTAGAAACGAAATTAGCCATTCAGGGATCGCGCTCAAAGTTCAAAAGCCATGTTGAGAAGATCTTAAACAAACAGATCGACCTGCTTTCTTCTGCTTTGGATATTCCTCCTACTCTTCCTCCTCAACAAAGAAAAATCTCTACTAAGGAAAAGAAAGTCTCTGATTCAGGTCCTCCTATACAGAATGAAACAGGTATTGGTTTCTATCGTGCTGAAGTTCTTGGCCCTGATGCTGATCTCTCAGCGCTTGACACCTCCCTACCACCTAGAGAAACTTTCATTCTTGGCACAGTTGTAAGTGATCCATATGGTATATTCTTTTTAGACTACGATGGAAACCATCACTTTCAACGTATATCTGAGCTCCACATCGCTCCCATCGAACAACTCAGAGATCTCATATACTGGTGTGAAGTCAGACACGACATCAAAGCTAGACACTTGAAGCCCTTGATTTTTGAAGAAGCTCTGAAGAAAAAGAATCAAGGAGTAGATGTCCCTGATTGGATGATTTCCACATCAATGACCCTTGATGAACAAATCATTAAGGAAGAACCTTTTGACGAATAGGATCGCCTTGTAATTCTTTCTATCCTTATGTCTACATCTTTTGTACTTGTAATTTTATTCGCTGTACTTGTAATTTTTCCACTTCCCTCTGTAATCTTTACAAAGTTTAAAGAAAATTTTCAGTGAACGTACTTTACTCCATCAGTACAGAAAAGATCCCAGAAAACAGTAAAAGGGACAAATATTTTATGAGTTCTTTTTATCCTTATGTTTTCATTAAATAGCAATTTTCGTTGTTGCTGTGTCATAATCAAATAGGGGGAGATTGTTGATCCAAACCCTCAGTGATTTGATAATGACCCTCTCTTATATACTTAGTGAAATTTGTAAGTAAACAATATGTATCAGAGTTTCACTATCGCTGATAAGTACTAAGATCTTCCAGTACCGCTGATAGGAACTCTCGCTCTTTAGATTAAACATTCAGCGAAACTGTTCACCATAATACTCTATTCAGTACTTATGGTGATCGTTGATAAGTTAGTTGTTTACTTATGATCCCTGAAGACAAGTTTCACGTCAACATAGGTTCTACGCTGAAGTCGAAGATCAAGCTCAAGAACCAGCGACAAGTCTCCTAATGAACTGATGCGGATCAGCGAAGACTCAGATTTGTCCAATCAACGTGAAGTATCAAGTACAAGACTTTAGCTATCGCTGAACTCTATCATTCGCTGATATAAAATGATAGATCGCTGAATCAACGAAAAGTTGATCATGAAGTCCTCCGTACAAAGTACTTTTGTCTTAACCACCCTTGCACGACTCCGTACGATATGTCAGAAAAGAACCTCCTTATTGTCTGAAATCGTACAACCTCTCTGATACTACATTGTTCATACATGCGTCTACTTAGGTTGTCAACAAAGGTCAATGACATGCAACCAATCAGCTGCTGCCACGTGTAAATTGTAAACTGCAATGCATTAAATGCATGCAGTGTATAAGAAGAAGAACTCACTTCATTTTGAAGTAACTTGCTAACTCTGGACAAGTTCATCCTTCTTATCTTGAGATAGGTTATTATTAGTAATTTCCTTCTCCTTCTTAGTGCAAGAAACTTAGTGTTCCAACTTGTTTAGATTTAGGTTTATACTTAATCTTGTTTCCGCAACAAGCTGTAAATTGTTAATGATTTATCAATAAACAATTTAGAAAAGTAAAATCTGTGTGTTTCTATTCAACCCCCCCCCCCCCCCCCCCCCGCTTCTACAAACTTGTATAGCCCTTCGGGACCAACAGTTCTTGACATCCACAGATTGACCTTGAGGATCATGGTCAAGTTTAACTCCAGTGGCAATAGGAGTTTTCATAGGATTTGAATTATTGAGCTTTTACTTTTTCAAAATATCATAGACGTATTTTGATTGACTTATAAAAGTGCCTCTAATGGAATGTTTAACTTGTAAACCAAGGAAGAAAGAAAGTTCTCCCATCATGCTCATTTTAAATTCACTTTTCATCAAATCCTCAAACCTGTCACAGTATTCCTGCCTAGTAGACCCAAAGATAATGTCATCAACATATATCTGGACCAGAAGAATGTCATTCTTATACCTCCTAATGAATAAGGTTGTATCGACAGTACCTTTCACGAAATGGTTGACCAACAGAAAATTTGATAGAGTTTCATACCAGGCTCTTGGGGGCTTGTTTAAGGCCATACAGAGCTTTGTCTAGCTTGTATATGTGGTTTGGAAACTCTGGACATTCAAAACCTGGTGGTTGCTGGACGTAGACTTATTCTTGTAGTTTGCCATTCATAAAAGCAGATTTCACATCAATTTGGTAGACCTTGAAACCTTTATGGGCAGCATAGGCTAAGAAGATTCTGATAGCTTCTAGCCTAGCCACAGAAGCAAAGGTTTTGTCATAATCAATACCTTCCTCTTGGCAGTATCCCTTGGCAACCAACCGTGCTTTGTTTCTGATGATAATACCATCCTCATCTTTCTTGTTTCTGAACACCCAATTGGTTCCAATAGCAGCATTGTTTTCTGGAAGTGGAACCAAGGACCAAACTTTATTTCGTTCAAACTCCAGAAGCTCTTCTTGCATGGCTTCAATCCAGTTTGGGTTGTCCAGGGCTTCAGAAGTCTTCTTCGGCTCAATCATACTTATGAAATTTACAAAGAAAGCCTCATTGATTGTTGCCGATCTTGTCTTTACACCATCTTCAGCAACACCTATAATCTGATGATGGGGGTGATCATTTGTCCATCTAGTTATTGGAGCATGGACAACGGGTGGAGTCTGTGCTTCTGATGGGAAAAGATGTATGTAAGCATCAGAGCTCTGAGGATTGACACCAGGGCTCTGAGGCACACTACTCTAGAGATTGGCTTCATTGCTCTGTGATGTACCAATAGGGATCTGAGACGGTGAGCTTTCATATAGGGAACTTCTTCCAATATAGGTCACAGGTGGTGATGATGGCTCTTGTTCAGGTTCTTTTACATATAACTGTTGTGCCTCATTTCTTTGAATTTGACTTGTAGACAGAGAAGTAGATGGTGAAGAATTGGAGGGACCTGTAAGAGATGTACCTGTTAAGTTCTGTTCAGCAGAGTTCTGAGCCTGATTGCCTCTGGTGATATCGACAGAGGAATCATCATCATCGAAGAAATCGTTGAAAATCATATTGATATCTTCTTCCCTTGACTTTGAAGAGTTGGGCTTCTCTTTATTCTGTATCCCCTCTGGTGATTTGCAATAAGAGGAACTTGATGTATTTTCATCAAAGGACACATTTATACTTTCTTGAATGACTATGGTTCTTTTATTGTAGACTCTGTAGGCTTTAGAGTTTAAGGAATAACCAATAAAGATTCCTTCGTCAGCCTTCTTGACAAACTTACCCAGTTGATCTATGTCATTCAAGATGTAGCATTTGCAGCCAAAAACATGATAGTATTTCACATTTGGCCTTCGGTTGTTGATGAGTTCATAGGGAGTCTTTTTGAATCTTTTCACAATGACAGCTCTGTTCTGGGCAATACAGGCTGTTGAGACTGCCTCTGCCCATAAGTTGATAGGAAGAATAGAACCTGCCAACATAGTTCTGGCGGCTTCTACCAGAGTTCTGTTCTTTCTCTCCACAACACCATTCTGTTGGGGAGTTCTGGCAGCTGAGAAGTTCTGGGAGATTCCTTCCTCTGATAGGTAGGCATCAATTCTGGCGTTTTTGAACTCTGTCCCATTATCACTTCTCAACTTTTGGAATTTAAGACCTAGCAGAACCTGTATCCTCTTCAACAAACTTATCCGAATTTCTGGGACATCAGATTTTACTCTGATGAACTCAACCCAAGTATATCTAAAAAATTCATCTATAAGAACAAGAATATACTTTTTACCAGACAGACTTTGCACAGAAATTGGACCACAAAGATCCACATGAAGCATATGCAAAGGACTAGGGCAATTGTGATCACTCTTTGTTCTGTGTGAAGTTCTTTTCATTTTACCCAATTCACAAGCAGAACAAAGATGGTCTTTGTCAAATTTAAGTGAAGGCAGACCTTTCACTAATTTCAATTTCACGAGCTTGTCAAGATTTGAAAAATTAAAATGAGCAAATCTTTTATGCTAGAGCCAGGCATCTTCCTTTTTCAAAGAGACTAAACAAAGTTTTTCTGTTGTAGAACTTTTATTAGGATTGAAATTCATTGTATACAGATTTCCTTTTCTGTCGGCTCTTAAAAGCTCTTGACCAGACTCGGAAAGTAACAAAGAACAATATTTCTTCTTAAAATTGACATCGAATCCATGATCACATAGCTGACTTATGCTGAGCAGATTATGGTTTAAACCTTCAACATAAGCAACTTTCGAAACTGAAACACCACCATTATTCAACACACCATAACCTCTAATATGTCCCTGTCCATCGCCTCCAAAGGTTACTGCATTTCCCATTTTGTCTTTGAATGAAGTCAGCAGCTCCTTATTGTCTGTCATGTGCCTGGAACATCCTGAATCTAAATACCATATCTGCACATGAGGCTTCTGCAAGACAAATTAGTTCTTTTTAGGTACCCATTTCATAATGGGTCCTTTCGGGTTAGGCTTAGGGGTGTTAGACTTACCTGCTGGCTTTCCATTCTTTGATGGTGTGCCAGAGGATTTTCTCTGCATATTCTGAGCAGTCTTAGGATTTTTTTTTTCTTTCAAGGGACTAATTCAGAATACAGAGAGGACCGTTCAAATGATTTTGGAGCTTTAACAAAAGTTGAATGCAATTGCAGTTGATAGAACATGAAGATGATTGGTGCAAATTGTTGTTTCTTTTCAACATCTGTTGATTAAATGGCACTTTAGATTGAAAAACATTAGGACCAGATGTCTTCACATACATCTGTCCTGGTTTGGTTTCTTGACGTTGACATTGTTCCTGGGAACAGATTCTTTGAACCAAAAAGTGTTTTTCCTTTGATTTACTGCAAAGTTGGGGATAGGTTGGTCATTGACTTACCATTTGCCCTTTTGCTCTGGAGTAAATTTGATTGGTTTTTAAGCAAAGGGAACAGAAGTATGGTTCACAAGAATATTCTTTGCTTTTTCTCTTCTCTTCTCTTCTATCTCACCAGAAGAAAGAATTCTGATACCCTTGTTTTTGAAATCAGGAACTGGTGGAACTCTGGATTGGTTGTAAAAAGGTATGACAGTTTTCAAAGCTCCAGATCCAACAAGTACCTGCTTGGGTTTGTGCAAGACATTCTCTTGAGCACAGAAAATTTTCTCATCCACCTCAGAATCAGAGTCTAGAAAGTCTCTGGTGGCTCTGGTAGAGGTGTGAGACTCTTTGGGTAAATTAGAGATATTTGCTCTGGTGGACTTGAAATTTCTTAACTTTGTTTTCAAAGCATCAGATGCGGCATTTTCCTCAAGAACTCTTTTAAGATCCTCTTTAAAAGATGTTCTAATTGACTCAGAGGTAGGGGAGAAGACTGGGGCTTTACGGTTGAGCTCACTCTGTGCTTTAATACCAGAGGACTCAACCACAGAAGTAACAGACTTCTGGCCCTTAAAAGAGTTGAAGTGAAAATTTTCTTTCCGATCTAGACTTTTGACAGAATCAGGAAATGAGTTCTCAGCTTTTCCTTGATCAAGAATAAACTTGACAGATGATTTTGTAACCTTTTCTTGATCCAAGGAGTCATAGCTGACATTTCTGAAATTCAGTCTCTGGTCTTTGAAATATCTGAGGTTTTAGCTCTTTTAAAAACTGCAGTACCAGAGATCACATTTTCTTGGATTTTCCCAACACAGAAGGCAGAGGGCAGAGATGTCTTCTTCCTTCCAGTGAAGGGAACAAGGTATTTGAAGCCCAGACCTTGAGTATCCTTTTGATAATTGATTTTTATATGCACATCTTGTGCACCCTGGTACTTTTTGATTAAAATCTCCTTTTTCTGTAAAGATTGGTGTAAAACCTCTCGTTCTCTTTGAAAATGGTCCTTTAGAGCGACAGAGTTAAGCCTTTCGTATTCAGATTTTTTAACCTCTTCTGTCTTTTGCTTAAGTACTTCCTCATATTCTTTACACTTCTCAGAAAACGAGTTTTCCTTCTATTTTTGCAAAGTTTCTAGCTCAGATTTTTATTTGGAGATCTCTTCCTTCTCCATTCCCAATAGATTTTTCTCTCTTTTGTAGAAGGACAGATCCTTCTGAGCTAGCTTTTTTAACTCTTTCTCTTATGAAATCTTTTGTTTCAATAGTTGAAATTCCTCAGTGAGTAATGATACATGCATCTCCAACTCAGAGTCAAATTTTGATTCAGAAGTAGTACATACCTTGGCACTGGTTTAGTGGTCTCCAGCGCTCTGTCATTTGTCTCTGTTACAAAAAAAGTACATGCATTCTGAGATACATCTGCCTTTGTTGATCTCTCTGGCATCTCTCCAGTCATCCAATCAGCTACCTCTTCCAAACTTTCATCATCGACATCAACCCCGTAGAAATTGGCTTGCTCTGGTTCGTCATCAGAGGACGAGTCAGAGATCCAATTTTCCATCTCTACTACATAACTTCTCTCTCTGAAGTTATATTTATACTTGTTCTTATAGTAGTCCTGGTCTTTGACCAGTCTACCCTTGCAGTTAGCAGAGAAATGGCCGGGTTTGCCACATCGAAAACATCTTCCATCATTCTGATTGATAGGTTGGGCAGCATCAACTTGCTTTTGGGGGGCTGGAGGATTATACTTCTGTTGTGGTCTCTGCTCTGGTGGAGTTGTGTTGTTACTCTGATGGTGAGGTGCAGCATAACCTCTCTTCTCGTCTTTCTCTTCTCTCTCATACCTTCCTCTTCTATCAAATACTTTGTTACCAAATCTCTTGTTAAACTTTTGAGTTATAAGGTGAAGAGATTGGGCAAAAGCATTTATATCATCATCATCGTCTGATGAACTTTCCTCTGCATCACTTTTAGCAACCAAACTTTTCTTTCCCTTCCTTTTCATAGCTTTCCCTTTCTTCTTTTATGTGCTAGAGCTTTCTCTGTTGGACTTTCCTTTAGTGGGAGATTTTGAGTCAGAGATCAAAGCTATTGGACCTGCAATGGTGGATTTGCCCTTTTGTTTGACAACATCCTTCTCTTGTGCAGCAAGAGTGCCATACACATCAGTAAGAGACCATGCATCCAAATCTTGGTTAGCTTGTAGAGACATGGATAGATTCAACCATTCATCATTTAAACTTTTCAAGAATAAGACATTGTTATCTTCCTTCGACCGAACAACCCCACATTTTTTACATTTGTTTATTAAAACATTGAATCTGTTGTAGGTTTGTTGTAAGGTTTCCTCAGGAAGTGCTTTGAAATCATTGTATTCATTAATACATTGGGTCCTTCTATTCTTTTGGGTTTTTATACCACCCTCAAATTGATTTAGAAGCGGATCCCTGATTTCTTTTGCTGTAACACATGAGTCTAGTTCTTGGAAAATATCGTTTGGAATGGCCATAATCAGAAGTCTAATTGCCTTGAGGTCATTTTCCATTTTCAGCTTTTCTTCCTCAGTAAACCCAGTGGTTTTAACTTCGAAGTGAGCAGGAACCTCAACAGTAGTTTCTGTTGCGGGTACAAGAGGAACCAAAACCATAGGTTGGAATGGTCCATCAGTGACAGGTCGCATTAGGTCTCTATCCATCCCATCAAATAAGTTAACCATCCTAATCTTCCATTGAGGATATTCATCTCTCAGAAGAGTAGGAGGTTTGGTTAGAGAGCCAACTGTGTAGATAGCATTTATGTTGTTGTTAGCCATCTTATCAGAGAACAGAGTACGAAGGTTTCAAAATATTTTAAAAGGGTTTTAAACTGAAAGTAGATGAACAGTAACCAATGGAACAGTAACTTAAGTAGAGAAGATATTTAGACTAGCTAGAAAGCTTAAACAGGGATTAAAAGAACTCTGAAAACTTGTTTTAAACTTTTGAACAGGAAAAACAGAGTATACTTTGAATCTTTTGAAAATAGACACAATCAACAACAATGAATCAACCTGGTTAGATTGGATCGTTTGATTTGAGCAAATCAATCCGCTCTGATACCAATTGTAGGTTCCCATATTCAAGTTGTCTCATATAAACAGCATAAAACAGATAGCGGAAGCATAATATAAAGCTATTAAATATGAGTGATTGTGTAGATGATTATGTAACAGTGAGAGTATCAATAATAATGAACAGTAAATGATAACAAGATCAATAAATAGGCTGCTCGTATATTGATATATTTGAATAACACCAAGAACATGTTCAAGTGTGTGTATTCTGAAATCTCTCAGGTGACAAATCGTACAGTGATAGTGGAATGGAATGTTGCAGTGTGTGCTCTCACAATTGTGGCAAATAATCCTTCCAAAAGCTTACAATTGTGCGTTCCACTATGCTTCTATTTATAGCCTGATAAAGTGAAAGACAGTGTACCATCTAACCATGGGATGACACGTGTAAAGTATGTCTCCGTCCTTTTAAGGCTGACGTGGAAAGTACGGACACGTGTCTGACACTTAGAGATTTGTACGAGACTTAAGCTTCACATAGGACTTCATTCATCAGAGCTCTTACGCCAGAGCTCTGATGGTCTTCTGGTGTGAACAGAAGAAGTCTTCTGTCAGAGCTCTATCGAGCTCTGATGATCTTCTGGTTAATTTTCTTGTAAGTCTTCTGCCGAATCTCTGGTGGTCTTCTGACTTGTGATATTTTCAATACTTTTACATTGTGTATACTTGGGGCTAACAATATTGGTATCCGGATACAAACACTTACCGGATATACCATTATTGCACAAGTTTCCGGATTGTTAGCTTCAATCTTCCTAATCATAGAAGTATTTAGAAGTAGTGAAAAATAGGCTAAGTGAAGAAAGCCTCTTATAGAGGCTCTGCCGAACTTACCGAGAGATCAAGGTCAAGAAGCTACAGAAGCTAAAGAGGCGCCCTACAGAAGCTCTGTCATACGCGCAAAGAAGACCAAAGACTCGAAATCCGGTGAGGACTGCTCTTCTAAGGACCAAACCGCAGAACCACTGTGGCACTTCACAGAGCCTCTGCGGTCTTCAACAAAGACTTAAAAGATATTTATAATATCTTGCTACTGTTACAGGACCTGTTCATCAACTTGCATGGTAGCATGCCCTGTCCAACTGCAACGTGTCAAACTCTGGTTGAATTCAATAGGGCTTAGTACATAATAGACGTCTGCTGCATTAAATGCAATACAGCACGTCCAACTGTTCATGCCATCCGTCCAACTATTCATACCGTCCTTTGTGAATAGTAGCATATGCTTTATGGTCCCCTTAGAGTAGTATATAAGGAAGACTCATGTTGAGTTCTTCCTATCCATCGATCAATCAATCGAACAATCGAAACAAGAATTCAAGAGAGAAAAACATCACAAGAACACAAAGCTTTAAACACTTTGAGAGTCATATCTGTTTTAAAATCTTTGCTTACTCACTGTTCTTGAATCTGTTCTTAATATATATATTCAGTAAACTGTGAGATATTATTTCATGTTCACTGTTTATTTATATTATGTTCTAAATCTATCAATCATATCTGTTAGTTATTCAAATACGCTTCCGCATCAAACATAAATTCGAACTAATAGATCTGACAATCTTGTATAAGCAAAACGGGAACCAACAATTGGTATCAGAGCAAAGCTTGATTATCAATATCAAGTGATCCTCGTTTTTACAAGATTAGTGATAGAAATCATTTTTTTTCCTATTCCTCATCTCTAGGTTAAAACTCCATTAAAGTGTACTCTGGGAACTGTTCAAACCCAGAAAACTTTCCAGATCTTCAGACTCATACTCTTTAAATCATACTATCTTTTCAGAACCTTAAAAATGACAAATACAAATAACTTCTTTACTGCTGGTTCACGCACCAAGCCTCCTACTCTCCTACGAGATGAGTATTCTCAATGGAAGATAAGAATGGTTCATTTCTTTGAGGGTACTGAAAAAAATCTAGTACAATATCTTTACAACCTTCCTCCTGTTCCCATGATAGCAGTACCACGAGTACCAGCTACTGCTGAATCTCCAGAAATCCCTGAACATCAAAAACCAAAACCAAAAGAAGAATGGTCAAATGAAGATAAGGCAGAAGATGAAGTTGCACAGAAAACAAAAAGAATCCTGATAATGGCTATCCCCAACGAGCTTTTTCAATCCTTAGATGCATGCGAAACTGCGCACGATCTTTGGAAAGAATTAGAAAGACAGTTGGAAGGGGGTGCTAAAACACAGAAGAACCGAGGGCACAGTACATAAATGAATATCATGCATTCAGAGCCTCTGCAACAGAATCTCTGCAAACAACGTACGATAGGTTCAACTCTCTCATAAACAAATGTAGAAAGTCTGGCATTCACAGAACCTCGGAAGAAAATAACGTCATGTTTCTAAAGAGTCTGAATGATGAGTGGCTTCAACTGTCTATGTCTTTACAAACAAACCAAGATCTAGACTCATGGACACTCTCTGATCTCTATGGAACACTAGCTGCACAAGAGCCTCAAATAGCACAGGCTAAAACAATACCCATTGCACCATACGCATTGGTTAGTAAATCAACAGAGGCTACAGAGAGACCAAGAAATGAGAAAGCAACAGAGGAGAAGAAGAAGGAGAAGAAGAAGATAGTGATGGTTGGTAGCGAAGAAGACGAGCTGATAGAGGAAGAAATAACTCTTGCGTCATTAGCTAAATCATTGGCTCTATTGACAAGAGAGTTCAAAGGTAACCAAAGAAATTTTGGAAATGACAGATATAGCAGAGACAACCAGAGAGATAGAAGAGATGATGAAAGAAGAGAAGAATCAAGTGACCGACAGAGGCCAGACTACAGAAGTGACCGACAGAGGTCGAGCGACAGAAACTACAGAGGAAATGACCGACAGAGGTCAGATGACAAGGTAGGCCACACACAAGAATGCTACAAATGTGGTAAGCCTGGTCATTATGCAAACGAATGCCGAACAGAGAAAGGTGGAGACCAATAGAAGTCCGACGATCGAACTGGAAACACCTCCAAAGGTTGCTTCAACTGCGGCAAGCCAGGCCATTTCGCAAAAGATTGCAGAAGTAGACAAAATCGCCCACAGAAGGACTCAACTTTTTACAAAAAGAAGGCTGAATATTATGCACAAAAATCCCTAATGGCGAACAAAGGGCATTCTGAAGCAAATAAGGAGGACTTCGAGTCAGACTCTACCTCTGATGATGAATTCACCACCAATGCCCTGTTCTGTGGCATGGCAGAAGTCGACTCGGTCACTGACAATGAGCTATCCATTTCAAACTCTACCTCTTGTATTAAATATGTAGAAAATGATTCAGTTAGACTTAACATTGAACTGATTGAACTCAAAGAGATAAATGAAAGTATTCAGAAAAGACTCACCTTTAATGAGAGAGAAGTAAGGCTTCTCACTCAAGAAGAGAGGTATTACTTAAAAACTATAAAGATGCACAGAAGGTATATGAAGATATTACTCTAGGTGTTGAAGGCAAGGTATAGGGTACGATGATATTACTCTAGGTGTTGAAGGCAAAAGACTTAAAACTTTGTCTTCTCTGTTTGTGGTAGGAAAAACAAGTAAACCAATTTTTCCAAACTTACTCTCTGTAAGTAAAAGGGTTAAAATCTCTGAAGAACCTCACTTGAGGAAACATACGAAGATGATCAATGTGTGGTTTGAAAACACAGATTCATCATCTTCAACCTCTGTCAATAGAGGAATCAAACCAAAGAAATATCTGAAAACACAAGATCAGATTGGTATCTTTAAGTTTGGTAAACCAGAGACTCAAACACAGGTCGCTTTTGTCTGTATGATAGATGTCAAAAAGAAATTATCTGCAAAAGCTCCTGAGTTTAAACCCATCTTTTCAGAAGAAAAATTTAAAAGATCAAATGAAAAAAAAAATTTGGAAGTTTTGAAATCAAATGTTTTAGAAAATCTCTGTACATCTTCTATAGATCAAATTCTCGCTGAAGAGATCTCATCTGAAACCTCTGCCATCTATGAAAGTTTTTTTACAGAGGAAGAAAACTCGTACGATACATGCTCAGAAAATCCAGCCTCTGTCGAAAGAAATGACTCAACCCCTGTATATGAGGACGATTCATCCTCTGACGACTCAGAGACTGATTCTAAATCAGGGATAATTCACTGTGACACAGAGGATGTTAAATTCTCCTCTGAGGTTCTTAACAGAACAATTTCTCCAAAAGAGAAAATCACAGAGATACCTATCTGTCCATATTTTCTAAAAATGTGTATACAAGTCAAAACCTCTACAGAGCTTGATAATTTGAAAAAGGCCTATGAAAATCCTAAAAGCTCAAAATTTTCAAAACCTTTAAGGCCTGAAGCTAACAAATATCTTTCCTCTGTGACAGTGAAGACATTCTAGTATTCATAGATCTTCTTGTAATAGATCTTCTTGTACTAGGAAATCTAATAGGACCACAGAAGAGACTCACAGAAGGCAGGACCTAAACAAGATTTTTGCAAAAAAACATTCTGGTATTCATAGATCTTCTTGTAATAGGAAATCTAATGTTAAGAACGAATGTAATGCCTCTGTGACTCAGTTCAATGAATTCAATGAAAAGTTCAAACAAATCACGTCTCATATTAAATACTGTCATTGTTTTGATCTTATGTTCAGATTGAAAAATCACTTCTCAAGTCCAGATTGCTTACTCTCCACTAAAATTCAAACTCCAAAGTCAAAACCTAGAGAGATACAATCTGATCTTACTACAAAAGATAAAATGTATTTCAAGAATGCTAAGGCAAACTTGAAAAATTCTAACAATATTGGACCCATATGGATATGGGTACCTAAGTCTCTGTGATTGTCTTACAGAAGCGGTATGTGCCAATTTGGTATCTTGACTCCGGATGCTCAAGGCACATGACTGGCGACAGAAGTTTACTATCCACGTACAAAGAAACACACGATGGTGGATCTGTAACTTTTGGAGACAACAAGAAGGGACACATCAAAGGCTATGGAGTCATACAGAAGGAAAACGTCTCTGTATACAAAGTTGCATATGTGAATGGCCTTAAACACAACCTACTCAGTGTAAGTCAACTCTGTGATACAGGATTTGATGTCTTGTTCAAAAGGACTTTCTGCTCTCTGCAAAGTGAAGACACATGAATGGAACTTCTGCGAGCCAAAAGAAAAGGTGATCTGTATCTAATGAACTTTTGTTCAACAACCAAGGACAAAGTTTGCCTTGTAGCTTGCGAAAGTAAAGAAGTCTGGTTATGGCATAACAGGTTCTGTCACTTGAACTTTCACACCTTGGATAAATTGGTCAAACTTGATCTAGTTAAAGGTTTGCCTAATGTTAAATTTAATAAGGATCACTTGTGTTCTGCCTGTGAGATGGGAAAACTCAGAAGAGCTTCCCACAGAGGCAAAACAGATGTGCCGTGCACTAGGCCTCTGTACATGCTTCATGTCGACCTCTGCGGTCCTATTGCCATACAGAGCCTAGGTGGCAAGAAATATATACTTGTCTTAATTGATGAGTATTCGCGCTTCACATGGGTTGAATTTGTTCGAAAGAAATCGGATGTTCCAATCATCTTGATTAATCTAATGAAAAGAATCCAAGTTCTTTATGAATGCAGAATACAAAAGTTAAGAAGTGACAATGGCACAGAATTTAAAAACTATGTCATTGAAGCCTATCTTTCTACAGATAGAATATCACAGAACTTCTCTGCCGCACGCACTCCATAGCAGAATGGCGTAGTCGAAAGGAAGAATCGAACGCTCGTGGAGGCCGCAAGAACTATGCTATCAGCATACGGATTACCGATGAACCTTTGGGCAGAAGCAATTTCTACCGCTTGTTACACACAGAATCGGTCAACCATTGTGAAAAGACACATCAAGACTCCTTACGAACTGATCAACAAAAGGCGGCCAAACATCAAGTTTTTCCATGTGTTTGGATGTAAATGCTTTGTTTTAAACGACAGAGATTCAAGAGGAAAGTTTAAAGTAAAAGCTGACAAAGGAAAATTCATTGGATACTCTGCCACTTCCAAAGCCTACAGAGTATACCTTACAAGATCTCGCAAAATCGTAGAAAGTATCAATGTTTCTTTTGATGATCCTTTCCAAATGACTTCTGAGCAAATCCGTTCAGAACTCGAACTTAAATGAGAAACCTCTGGCATCTCGCAAACGAAAGAAGACTTGAATCTTCTATTTTTAGAGATGTTCCACGATGACATTGATCCTTCTGTTGGAACCATCAGAGTTTCTGAAGAACCATCCTCTGTTGGACAAAATCCTACAGGTATGACTCTAACTGGTCCAAATAATGCTTCATCTTCTTCTATAAATACTACAGATGCAAATGCCGAAGAAGAAAATGCAGAAGATGAAACATCAAGAAAAACGACCACAGAAGCTGCTGAAAAACAAACTCCACAATCCACAGAAGAACCAATTACAGAGGTAAGTGAGGACCAAGACTATACGTCCTCAGAGGAACAAACTCCACCACCACTCATACCAATCATTCCCCAAATGGTAGAATCCTCTACCAAGGTAAGAAGAACGACAAAGGCTAAACAAGAAGAAGATCCACAAGAAGCTTCTGAGGAAAGGTTCGATGACATTGATGACCATCTTCCTCGCACCACTCAGTGGACAAAAAGCCATCCTCCAAGCCAAATAATCGGAGAACCTTCTGACTCAGTAAAAACCAGGTCTGCCACTGCTAATTTTTGTTTTTTTACAAATTTTATTAGTGTGATAGAACCAAAGAAGATTTCTGAAGCACTAGATGACCCAAACTGGGTAGACGCCATGCAAGAAGAACTTCTGCAGTTTGAGCGTAACAGAGTATGGACTTTAGTACCTCTGCCACGAGGAAAACAGGCCATTGGGACTAAGTGGGTCTACAGAAATAAGAAGGATGAAGATAGAGTGGTCATCAGAAACAAAGCACGATTGGTGGCCAAGGGTTATAGACAAGAAGAAGGCATAGATTACGATGAGACTTTTTCTCCTGTCGCACGGCTCACAGAGGTTTTAAAGTCTATCAGATGGACGTAAAATCAGCTTTTCTCAACGGTGAAATCCAAGAAGAGGTTTACGTAAATCAGCCACCAGGGTTTGAAAGCTCAAAGTTCCCAAGGCATGTATACTAACTTGAAAAGGCTCTGTACGGACTGAAACAGGCTCCAAGAGCGTGGTACGAACGACTTTCTACCTTTCTTCTAGTAAATGCCTACTACATAGGTACAACAGATACTACCTTATTCTATAATCGTAAAAACAGTGAAATAATGCTTGTACAAATCTATGTGGACGACATAATTTTTGGGTCTTCTAACACAGAAGAGTGCAAAACTTTTGAAAAACTCATGCAGAGTGAGTTTGAAATGAGTATGATGGGAGAACTAACATTCTTCCTCGGACTCCAAGTCAAACAAACATCAGAGGGAATTTTTATAAATCAGGCCAAATATGTCTCTGACATTCTTTTCAAGTATAGCCTATCTGATACCTCTGCAATGAAAACTCCAATGGCCACTGGAAATAAGTTATCCTTAGATCCAGATGGCATCTCTGTAGAATGCACTCTCTACAGAGGCATGATTGGATCTCTGTTTACTTAACTGCAAGCAGACCTGACATTATGCATGCCACATGTCTTTGTGCACGTTATCAAGCTAATCCAAAGAAATAACACTATGATGCTATGAAAAGAATCTTTAGATATATAAAGGGGACCAAAAATCTCGGTCTCTGGTATCCACAGAACTCTAGTTTTAGTCTTAAAGCTTATACATATTCAGACTATGGAGGATGCATGTTCGAAAGAAAGAGTACCTCTGGGAGTTGTCAATTCCTAGGTGGTAAACTAGTCAGTTGGACCTCCAAAAAGCAAAATTGTGTCTCAACATCCACTGCAGAAGCTGAATACGTTGCTGCTGCTAGCTGTTGTTCTCAGGTTCTTCGGATGAAGACTCAGCTAAAAGACTACGGCCACATCCTATTCAAAATACCTATCTTATGTGATTCCAAGAGTGCCATTGCTATCTCTGCCAATCCTGTGCAACACTCAAAAACCAAGCATATCGATATAAGGTACCATTTCTTGAAACATCATGTTGTATACGGTACAATCGAGATGCATTTCGTGCCCACAGAATACCAACTCGCGGACTTATTCACTAAAGCTTTAGACGAGAAAAGATTCAATTTCTTGGTGGGTAAGTTAGGAATGATCAATATGACGTGAAAATCCTCTGTAAGTATAGCTTTATCTTCTGTAAATATGTATATATTTCTAATTATTTTTGCTTTAATTAATTTATTTTTGTATGTAAGTTCTCAATCTTAAATAGTTCTTAAAATCACAGAGCTTCTGTAAGTCTACTCAGAACCTCTGACAACCCCTACAGAACCTCTGGAAAATATGACCTGTGATTCTATGCAAAACTTATCATTCTTTGATCCAAGCATAGGTCAAGGGGGAGCAAAAGGAAAATTCCTGATCTACAGAGGTGATTAGATCAAGGGGGAGCAAAAAGGGATCCTGAAATGATCTACAGAGGTAAAACTTTCAAGGGAAAGCCAAAGAAGAATGTCAATGAATCTATATCGACAGAAGTCAGACATCACTGCCGAGAAAAGAAGAACCAAAAGGTATGTCTCTCGCACAAAAGGTTTTTGAAAAGAGTTTTCTAGGACACAAATTGTCAAATATGTCCTAAATATACTGTGGATAACATTTCAAAAATCAAAAGATCAAAAAGTTTCATAAAATTTGAGTTATGAGAAATTTAAGGTCATAGAGCTTCTGATGAGCTCAATAGAAGCTCTGCCAGAAATATGCTCTGAGATCGCAACTTTAACCTCTATCGATCTTTTGGAATGTTATCTCGGAAACCAAACAGACTCACCATGACCTTCTCGAACAAAACTTTTTCCATAACAATTTTTTCGGACACCAACTTTCAAATATGTCCGAAAGATATCTCTTAAAACAGATCAAAAATTGGATGATCAGAAAAGTTAATAGAATTTTCGTTATTAGATTTTTCCCTCATAGAGCTTCTGCTGGCCCTCCCATAGCTTCTGCATGTTCCAACAGAGCCACAAAACCTCTGCGAGTAAAAACTCTTAACTAAAAATCCTATTTGATCCTCTCCAATGCCTTTACAAAACGTTTTGGTTAAAAAGGAATCCCACAGAAGTCATGATAACAATGAGATATATGAGAAAGGGATACACATCAAAGATTTTCAAAATCACAGAACTTCTGTAAACTACAGAAGTTATGTGAATCTGTTACTTGGGCATTTATGTAGTAATAACGGTTACTTTTATTGAGAGTGAATTACATGTGGCTAAGAATAACCCCACGCGCCTAGCATTAATGGGCCGCACACGACGTCCTGTCATCCTCTGACATGGCCTACGTGTCCCATTTTCATTGGGCGTACGTGGAACGTTTTCTGTGGAAAGTTGAACCTGCCGTTCTAACTTGAGTTCGGATTCCAAATTTTAATCCATTGCCATATATTTTACTCTTTCGAATTCTACCGTTTTACCCTCCTATAAAAACCAAGCTTACCCTCTCATAAACTTTTTACAAACTCTCATTCTTCTCCGGCGAAACCTGCAAATTTCTTATTCTCAGTACCAAATGGCTTCATCTTCTCAAGCTATCTCCCCTGCACACTCTCCTGCGACCTCACCAGAACATTCACCTGCTCATTCTGAACATTCAGAAAACCCCAACCTTGCCCAAAACATTGAACTAGAAGATTCCGGCGATTCAGCAGACTTTGCTCCAACCACACATCTTCAAAACTTCATAGCAAAGGATCATTTCGAAAAAGTACTACCAATCAAAGCCAACAATTGCTATTTGGTCCCCTCACCCACTGCTTTCGGCGAAGCCCATGCCATTCTTCTAAACATAATGGAAAATCATATCCTCTTCCCTTTACTCTCAAAAACACCAAAGAAAATTCCAGTAAGATATCTGAACCAGTTTTGGCAAAGTTGCCGATTTGATAAAGATGATTCTCTTATCAAATGATACATTTCAAGACCCGACAAATCTGAGCATCTGGAAATCAAGTTCAATAGAACAATGTTCTCACTTGAATTCAACCTACCAACAAGGGGTCTTCTTGGATTAAAGAAGTACGCAGAGCAAACAACAGACGACGAGATCTGTCGTTTCCTAGAAATGCTTGGCTACAACACACCACTGAGGAAGAGAAATGACTTTCGCAGAGGCAGATTACCACCTCTGTGGAACACCTTGTTCTCAATTCTTAACAGATGCCTGACAGGGAAGATAGGCAGTATTGACCAGAGCTCACATCAGATATTAACCATCATGTATGGGGTTTACTATGATCTCCCACTGGATTACGCGACCATAATGATGCAAGAGATCATTAACACCATTGACAGAAAGAACAACACAAGAAGGGTCAAAGAGAATGATCCTAAGTTTCTACAACCTCTGCAATTCCAAAGAATACTGGGAGTCTTGTTCGAACCTCTGTTGCTAATACAGAAATGGCCAATGGAAGGGCCAATTCCCAAACAGTTCCCAATGAGCAAAAATATTCCCACGGATCATGTAGATGGCTACACACACTGCAGACCTTTGTCAAAGAAACTTCTGAAGTATGCCTCGAATAAAACCCTTAAGAAAGAGTATATACGCGATCATAGAACTCCTAAACCGAGTCCTATGACACCCCTGCGTTTAGGTGTCCCCCTAGGAACAATGATTGCAAAACCTCTTTCCACTCAAGAAGAAAAAGATAACAAATTAGCAAAACACATGGCTATTCAACTTAGCTTCATAGCCAAACGTGCAAAGCTCATGGGAAAGAAGTCCTCTTCAAAATCTTCTGTTTCTACTCCAAAATCAAAAAGGAGGAAAACTGCAGAAGGCACCTCTACAAGCGCTGCAGAAGATCAACCTTCACCTCCTCATGCCACATAAATTGGCTCCTCTATTCCTCCCTCTTCTCCAAAACAGAAGAAGAAAAGAAAATCAAAAACCACAGAGGAAGGGGCACCAAAACCTAAGAGGAGGAAAACCAAAAAGAAGCATGGTAAATCACTTGAGAAATTGGTTACCATAGAAGAGGAAGCAATCGCAGAAGAAAGAACTGCAGAAGAAGAAGATGCAGAAGAAGAAATGACAGAAGAGGGATATCAATCGCCCCATCAATCCCCAGATCGATTTGCTCACCAAGGAAACATTAACGATTTCCTACAGAACCCCGACATTGCCAACACTTTAAATACAGCAGGGTGGACGGCACAACCTCTCGACCACCATTCCCCAGAAGAACAATACTTCTCTATTTCCGGCATTGACACACATCTGCAAGAAGTTGATCAAACACCCAGAGATCAATCAGCTGAGACACCTATTATTCTACATAACCCCTTCATTCAGCAAGGATTGGACGTTCACAGAAGGAGTCCAAGTCCAGCTTCAAAAGAAATAGGACAAACAGAAGCTCAGTGGAATAGAGATGAAGTAACAGAGACAAGAATGGAGGTCTCAGAGGTAGATTCCGACGGAGAAGAAGCTGTCTGGATACGAAAAGGTCTCTATCATCCACATTTCATGAAGTTATACGGCTCTCATCAAATGTATGACTTCTTAGGCACAGAGCAAGGAACTTCAACAGAGGATAGGGTAGAAACATCTGGAGGAAAAGAAAATGTAAAAGAAAAAGATGCCGAAGATGAAGAAGGCACACATCCCTCACCCCCTCCCAGTGCAACCCACACATCTAACTCCGCAGGTCTACCTGCAGAAGGAGTTATTGAAATAAAGCAGCACAACTCGATCCTAACCCAACCCAACCAGCCAGAAGTCACTCTTTCGACTTCTGCGTCCACAAAAACCGGCGAATCCATTCCTAGGGAGTCTCCTCAAAGAGACTCACCTATAGTTCATGACCAATCGCCCCAGATCACACTAGAACACCCTACAGATGAATTTGTTTCCACTGCCACGCACGAAATAGGGCCAACCCTTCTTTCAGAGAGAAGTAGTGAGCACAACGACGAAGAGACTCTAGACAAGTCTCCGAGTCAACATAAGGATAATCTAGTACCCACCTCTGAAGTGGATCTAGACAATGTCGGTCACAGAACTTCTGTAGAGTTTGAAGCACTAGATGCTTCTGCTCGAAGATCAGATGGAAATCCTTCCACCCCCAACATACAAACAAGGGTGAACGAAGGTGTCCCAGGAGCAGGGACTCACTCTAGAGACGAATGTGTTCCTCCAGAGGTTACACCAGGGACACAAGTATCAAGGGATGAGTTCCAAACCCTTGTCACCTCTGTGAACCAAACCATGAAAGAGTTGCAAAGCTCTTTCACATCTTTTGCAGAGAAAACATCAACGGCCTTGCTGAATCTAAACACCAAAATGGACAATCTGTCCACAGAGGTGAAAACATCCATCACAGAGATGAAATCTTCTGCGCAAACAACTGCAACAACTACAGCCACTTCTGCTGCTAAAGATTTTGGAATTACCGCAACTTCTGCATTCAAGGAATCAGTAAAACATTTCCTTGAACAAATGAACAAGCAATCCAACAAATCACTGAGCATCACACCCGCAGATCTACAGAAGGCTCTGCAAAACGTTCAAGCAGAAGCAATGCGCAACACAATACTGATGCAGCCTAAAGACTACATGACCAGAGCACAACTAACAGAGCTCGGCCAAAATGTCATAAACCAGGTCACTGAAGTCATTGTCTCCTTCAGTACTGCAAATGCCAACTACGTCAAAGAGTTCAGAAAAAGTGTCGGCAGAATGCGCTTCAACACAGAAGCAGAGCTTGCAACTCTTTTCGGCCTCTGTGATGATATATGTGCGAAGTTGATGGCCGCAGGAGCAGAACTACCAAAGAAACCCAAAGCTTCCTGCAGAGCAGAGGGTACTTCTGATAAAAGTCAGGATGATTCTGATGATGACCATCCTGGTCCATCAGATAATCATGAGGGGGAGAATATAAGGGAGAAAGCTACGACCAGAGGAATACAAGCTCCACCAATCGCAGCAAAACCAATCAGTCAAGCCACTCCAGAACAAACCCAAGATCAACCACAAAATCAACAGACCACAGAGACAACACCCATCTCTATGGATTCAACTCCTGAAGAAACCAATATTCCAGAAGCTGATCAGCATACCACAGAGGCAACAACCACCCCTGTGGTAATCAACTTGGAAAAGAGTCCTTCAACAAAATTAACAGAAAAACCCCAAACCATACCAAGAAGAAAGTCGATTGCCACCAAACCAAAAAGAGCAACGACCTCTGCGACCTCTACTTTTTCTATTCTGAGAAAGATGCACAATACAATGCCTGATCGAATGTCGCAGAGAGAAGAAGAAAGGCACAGGTTCACATTAGCTTTCAAAATGGCAAGAAGATTCGATGTCCAAACTTCACCAACAGAAATAGAGCTCACAGAAGAAGTCACCAAAGAACCTCCAACAGAGGTTACAGAGCAACTCAAGCCAACAGAACCATCGCCACAAAAGTCCTCTAAAACACAAGTGTCAAAACCTACAGAGGCAACCATCAAGCCAACAGAAGCACCAACCTCCAAACCTACAGAAGAAACAGGTTCTGCACCTCCAAAAGCCAAAGACAAGGGCAAAGCAATACTGACAGAAGAGCCCAAGAAAAAGAAATCATTGCCCAAGCCTACAGAGAAATTGATGAAGAGCGCCTTTGATGCCTTTCAAAGTCCAAAGCCTGAAGAAGAGGACTGGGCATATGGATTAAAGCCTCTGACAGACATTCCTCTAACTGGCAGAGCTGCAGAAATTGTTCAAAATATGGAGAGTCTCAGAAGACAAGTACCACAACCTGGTCCAACACATGAAGAGATGGAAGAAGTGGTATACAAATACCTCTATAAACAAACCTTTCAGACCAATCATCCAACAGATCATGTGACAGATTCAAGGATCAGAGAAGAATTTGACAACATCTTCACAAGGACAAAGCCAAGAACCAAAGCAGATGTCTTCTCAATCCACAAGATCAAAAAGGTAATCTTTTGCAAGTTCTCCTTTACAAGAACCTATCCAAGGGTCAGGTACAATCTTTACAAAGTCAGAAGAGAAGACAATTCAGAAACCACCTTCGCTGATGCTGATCTAAGAAATATCAGTCCTTATGATCTACCTGACCTTCTGCAATGGACAAAGGACAACTACAACACAGAGGCAAACACCAGAGCCTATCAAGTATTAAGAAAAGCAATGAGGGAAAAGCTTCTGATCTTCAGTATGATAGATTTTCAACTGGGAAAGGATCTTGGTCTCAAACATCTAAATTTACGACCACCAGAAGATCGCTGCCCACCCAACACCGTGCCCAACTCTATCCTTACAGAACCAAGATTCGGGTTAGTATTTCAAAACCCACAAGGCGAAATCAAACTATTTGTGTGCATGGATTGTCAAAAGTACGCAACTAGTACTCTGAACAAGTTCAGAGCAAGCCTTGTAAAATACAGAGGCACAGAGAAAATGGATAGAGATGCTGCAGATACTTTCATCAGAGAGATTGATGCCACAATCCGCCTAAGAGAACTCTACATCAGTTTCTACAAAGAGATCAGAAGAATCGGAAGAGACAGCAGAAGTTACAACGATTTCAAAGATGCCAAAATCTGATTCTCAAACCTCAAATCTCTGCAAACCAAGTCAAAAGTTTATCTTTCATTGTACTCAAATGTAAAATGCCTCTGGCATATTTCTGAATGAAAGAACTTTCGAGGTATTGTTTAACCTCTGTCTTATCTAACTTAGCCTAACTAAACTCAAGTTAAATTTTTTATTTTTCACTACTTAGGTGGAGATTGTTAGCTTCAATCTTCCTAATCATAGAAGTATTTTGAAGTAGTGAAAAATAGGCTAAGTGAAGAAAGCCTCTTACAGAGGCTCTGCCGAACTTACCGAGAGATCAAGGTCAAGAAGCTACAGAAGCTAAAGAGGCGCCCTACAGAAGCTCTCTCATACGCGCAAAGAAGACCAAAGACTCAGAATCCGGTGAGGACTGCTCTTCCAAGGACCAAACCGCAGAACCACTGTGGCACTTCACAGAGCCTCTGCGGTCTTCAACAAAGACTTAAAAGATATTTATAATATCTTGCTACTATTACATGACCTGTTCATCAACTTGCATGGTAGCATGCCCTGTCCAACTGCAACGTGTCAAACTCTGGTTGGATTCAATAGGGCTTAGTACATAATAGACGTCTGCTGCATTAAATGCAATACAGCACGTCCAACTGTTCATGCCATCCGTCCAACTATTCATACCGTCCTTTGTGAATAGTAGCATATGCTTTATGGTCCCCTTAGAGTAGTATATAAGGAAGACTCATGTTGAGTTCTTCCTATCCATCGATCAATCAATCGAACAATCGAAACAAGAATTCAAGAGAGAAAAACATCACAAGAACACATAGCTTTAAACACTTTGAGAGTCATATATGTTTTAAAAGCTTTGCTTACTCACTTTCTTGAATCTGTTCTTAATATATATATTCAGTAAACTTTGAGATATTATTTCCTGTTCGCTGTTTATTTATATTATGTTCTAAATCTATCAATCATATCTGATAGTTATTCAAATACGCTTCCGCATCAAACATAAATTCGAACTAATAGATCTGACAATCTTGTATAAGCAAAACGGGAACCAACACGGATAACCATTAGTTACCGGACAACAACACTTACTGGATAATATGGGTTTCTGGACAAACAACTTACCGGATAAGCATTAGTAATCGGACAAGCATAAGTTACCGGATAAATGAAAGTTATCGGATAAGCCGGCTTACTGGATACACAAAGGTATTCGGATGAGATGGTTCCCGGATGGTTGGGGTGTCCGAATGAAATACTTATCGGAGACTAGGAGGTGTCCGGATGACATGAATGTGTCCGGATACCATGGAGGTATCTGGACGATACCCGGTGAAAGCAAATAGGCTAAATCAAGTTACCAAACAAAGATTGGAGCATACTATCGTGATGTGCACATGTGTGAGAGGTGTAAACGATAAAAAACTTCAATAACCGATCCTAGAAATAACCAGAATACGAACCGTCGATGGTTCGGTGACTGAAAACCACAATCGATAGAGAAATCGATGGATTTGGCGTGCGATTGGTGTGCGATAGTGAACGAAATGCATATAATAGAGTAATTAGAGGAACATACCTGTGATTGGAGTCGAAACAAGAAGAATTGGAGCGAGTTGAGAGGAATCCGAGGGTTTGGGTGCGTGAGAGGGATTTTGATATCGAGTTTCTTGAAAAGATTTCAAAAATGAGGAGTCCGGTACTTATAGGGTCGAGGTTTCCGGGTGGGTTGTCCGAAAACTTATCCGGTCCGGATAGGTTGTCCGAAAACTACCCGGTCCGGATACCTATCGGATAGGTGAGTTTTCGGATGACTTATCCGGATACCATCCGGGTACTTTCAGAACTTTTCAAAATTTGACCATGAATTTTCAAAAATGACTTTTTCAATCCCAAAACAGGTAGTGAATTAATAAAAACGCTCCCCTCGAAGTGTGCACAAAAAAATGAGACTGCTCCCCCTCGGATTGTACATTTGAAGGAAAATGTGATAGATCACACACACACAAAAAAACTTATAACTTAAAAAATATTGTGTGACGCTCCCCTCAAATAAAGAACGGACTTACTAGACGCGGTCCTTTTTGGATGTGCTTCCCCTGAACACATGAACAAACTGTGAATCGCAAGTGCGGTACGATAGGAACATAATAGACGAGAAAATAAACTTGAATTTAAAGAAAATCACAACCGAAATTAAAGCAAACAAACGGAATCTACCTACTTAATACAGAGGTTTATTTAGAGATGCGCGCGATACAAGAAATTCTCTTCTAAATTTATAAACGCTCGAAACGCACGTAACAATGGCAAGCAAATCTCTCTAAAATCTTTTCCTAAAAACACGAGTAAGCGTGAAAAGGAAACGATTCCCAGAATCGCGCTATTTATGGCAAGGATCGTGTGTGACAACCGTCAAATTTATACCTCAGGTTAGAACTACACTGGATATATCATCTTTTCATGACATAGTGCAACTTTAGCAGTAAACGCGATACGATAGGAAAATTCGAGAAATTTTGCCTAAGAAATCCTTGAATTAGGGAATTATCCATAAATCTCATAAAATGCCAACTTAACCTACATTTATACTACAAGTAATTATATATTTGATAATTAATGTTTTTCAATCATATTATATATAAATACTTTATTTTATATAATTACTTTGTATTTTAATCATTATGAAAAATAGTTGTATTTTAAAATTTTAATCAAAAAGGCAAGATTTGACAAATTTATTTTTATCACCATCCCCCCCCCCCCCTTCCCCCTTCCCCCTCTCTACCCAATATGTATGCAACTAAGTCTCTCATTTTCATTCACAAACCCATCTTACTCTCTCTCACTAAAAGAATCCTCTCATCTCTTTCTCTCTCCATCTTCAAATCTTCATCCATCTTCAACCCAAACTTCAGCCCCTCAATCATCTTCCTTCAAAGGATAAAAATATTTCAAGGTAAATACAAGTGTGTTGGGTGAAATCCACACACACTCTTTTGAGTTAATTTCACTTTCTTGCATTTTGATGAATGTTCTTCATCTCCTTCTACACTTTCTTTAAACTTTTTTTAAAATCATCTTTACAAGTCTTAATGTTTGTAGATTTACCACCATAACATCTACTTGTTATTAAAAAGGGTGGTGAATCCAAAATCAAACCTATGTTAAGACCAAAGATGAAATTTTTAAACACATGCCTGTAGTTTTCTTGAGAAATCCACTACTTTTTGTTCAAGAGTTTCATGAGTGGATCTTTGAAAATCACTAAAAACATACTTAAACAAACATGCATGAGCTCAAAATGAAAAATTTTAAGTTGCATGTTGATGTTCTTGGCAAGAACATCAACATTCTTCAAAATGAGTCTTTTACAAGAGTTTATAAAAGTTGAGTTAATGGGTAACTTGCATGTATTTTAAATGGATCAAAAATGTGTTTTGGAACTGAAAATAAGTGTATGGAAGAGGGTCAAATCGGATTTTACATGCAAAGAAATAAGAATTTTGATTAAAAAAAATCAATATAGGAGCACATGAACAAAGTGTGGGTTTGACAGCTTGCTGTCAGATTCCACACCCTACTTCAATGGGTCATTTCTCACTCAATATAACCCAAAATTGAGTGATTCTTTTTCTGGAAATCATTTTTATGTGTTAAGATTGAAACCCAAGTGGTGTCACTGAAAAACGCAAGGATTTCATTTACCAAACAGTCCTCACAAAATCAGTGCGCAAACAGCAATGTTTTCTGTTGGGTTTTACGTCGTGTATTATTTCATGTACTGAAACACTTCCAAAAATTATGAAGATTATGCCAAAAGTTTCCTAACTCATTGAACTACTTAGACATAAAATATCATGACCAAATTGTACCTGGAAGTTATCCAAAGTTGGACACAAAGTGACACCAAATTCTGGACAGCAAAGGACAAATTTCTTATTATTATTAAGGACTAACTTGTAATCCCATCTCATCATTTTATGGTGAAATTATGGAATATACATATATATAACATATCTATATATATTTACGTAATTTATTTATTCTTTATCTTGTTTCATCATTTTATGATGAAATTGTGGAATATACATATATACTATACATTTATATTTATGCACTTAAAATACTTGTCTTTACATTTAAAACCCTTAATTTTATCGTTCTTACGATAAAATTTCGGTTTATATATATATACATGTACTATATATGTATGTATGTACGTTCTTTAAACCCTTTTCGTTACTTATTGTGACGAAATTTCGAAAACATTAAATCTCACAAGAACAATGTATACAATTGTTACGTTTATAATATTAAAACACGACAAGGCATTTTATGACGATTTGGATAATTAGTACCGAACCCTCGAGACAAAAACTTACTAGTGACCTTACGTTCATAGGTTCGAAATAGGATCATCTCGGGATACTTGTGGGAGATTCCCGGACTCTACTGCTTATCAAGTGAGTTTTCACAGCCCCTTTTTACTATTTTATACATTTTGGGGTGAAAAGCATGTCACGATTTTATTACGCATCGATTTCACTGTTTATTCAAAATACTGAATATTTTCTCCGTATACTTATGCGCTATGGTATGTATGCTTATGTTAGTTGATTCTGAGTTTTGCTATTAAGTCCCCGGTGATTCTACATTACCCATTAGCTCATTGTGCGAGCCGCTTGGTATATTATGGATAACGCTATTTGGTTGACACTCCACTCACCTCGCGAGTGCATAGTTACCGTCTTCTTTATCATGTTTGTGAAGAACATGTGTCTAAATGGTCTTACCCATGTGAAATGATTTCACCGCTGAGGTAGGACGTAAGGGGCGTGGAACAGTCAGTAGGGTTGGGTAGTGGCTCATTACTTTAACATATATTGCATACGATACTATACCTTGCGCATGTTGACAACTGAAATCTTTATCCATTGTGCGGATTTACAAATATGCTTTGAAACTACAACCGATTACTCAATCCATTTGTATGGATTAAAACTGTTTTCTATGACAAACTTATATCCACTGGTGTGGATTAAAACTGTTTTCTATGACAAACTTATATCCACTTGTGTGGATTAAACCTGTTTTCTATAACAAACTTATATCCACTCGTGCGGATTAAAACTGTTTCTATGACAAACTTTGATGTACTCATAAAACCTGTGAACTCACCAACTATCCAATAGCTGACCCTCTCATTTACATGCTTTTCAGGAAATAGCAAGTAAGATTGGAACTTTAGAAGGCACCTCAAGTAGCTGCATTCAACACGTTTTTTCCTTATCATGTCGATTTGTGTTTTGGACAAACTTTATATTTTTGGGAACAAGATGTATCATTTGTAAACTTTTTACGCAACGACGATTGTGTGTTGTCTTCTACCTTACGCAATGAAATCTTTAGATGTGACATCCTGTATTTCCACTTTAGCGGGGTGTGACATCATGTCAGGTCGACTTTCTGGATGGTCGACCCCTGCCATCGCCTTTTCGCATGCATCATGCCGATGGACGACACATGTCCCCTAAACGTCTTTTCGCCTCTGACACGCCGTCGTGACGTCATGACCTTATCACTTCCTCCAATCCGAATCAAACCAAGACGGTTGGAATTCGACCAGACTCTCTCCCCACGTGACACTTGTCGAAACACTTCGTCATATTTAAAAATTCGAATTTCACGCCTGAAATTCAAAATTTGGGGGCAAACTGTTTGGGTAAAAAATCACACCTCACGACCGACGCTAGAAAACTCATATAACATTTCCATAAGACCACTCTTGTATTAAGATAAGATCTTACAGGTTGTTTACGAACGAGTACTCGGTCGTATGTTTTTATGCTGGTCATACGTTCCGTACGACCGACGTGTGAGACTTAAGACGGTCGTACGATTACACTAACCGTTAACAGTCAACATCCGTTTCTTTTGTTCATTAATGCAGGTCTAACAGCATTCATGGTGCAAACGGCAAGTAACAGACAAGTAATCAATCGCATTAAAAGCCCGACAGCGGTTACGAGACTAACCATCAAGGCACATTTAATGACCAGCGGAAGCTATTTAAAGGCCTGCTCTACAACCGAAAAAGGAACAACAACGGTGATTGAATCTACATCTGCTCCATCTATTTTTAAGCTATTTCACATCGAAAACACAGTAATCTACAGAGCATTCGAACAAATATCGCTAAAGCAGTTACGCACGACAGTAGAACATTTCGCACGGTTTACACACGACACACGACATTTACACACGACTAAGTTTATTTCTACATTTATTTGTAATCTGTTGTACACAAAACACCTGTTACAACATGACTTTCGCCCCTGTTTGGCGACTATTGTGCATCGTCGACTCTCACAAGTCGACCGTGGTTTTTTCTCTCGTTTTGGGGTTTTCCGCGTCACCAAATCTTCTGTCTTGTTTACTTTTTCCTCGCGATTGTGTTGATTGGTCTTGAGATACGTTTCTTTAGTTGTTAAAAGTCCACATGCACCTTAAGTTGTTCTTTTGGGCGATTTTTGGCATTAACAATTGTGGACTTGAGTTTTTGCTGCAAATTTTGTTAGACTTTGTTAGTCAATTATTGTTTTGGGACCCGGTCGGGAAGTTATGTAATCGCACCCTATTTGGGGTTGCTTATTTATATTATTGCATGGTTGAATTTTTTGGCATGTTACAAATAGTATTAGAGCCAGGTTTAAGGGATTTAGGTGACCAGTTGGGCCTAAACTTAAACTGTAGGATGGGGGAAACACAACCGAGATATAGGATTGCCTCTAGGAAAAATCACTCTAAGTGCATTTAAGGATAAGGTAGCAAGAACTATCATGTAAGGTAAATTTGGAGTTACACCTGGCCAGTGTAATTACGAATTTACAGGTACGTGTATGTGCTTAAATTACCTTATATAGCTGAAACATCCAAAAATCATGACAATTTTAAACCTTAAAATTTATCAAAGCTAACTGTAATATCATCCAAACTTTTATACATAAATGGAGAATTTAGCTATGAGAGTTCACATATATATACAGATTGAGCTTATCTAAACAAGATACTAATCTAGTCCTAAACATTAAGATTAAATTATATTAGTTGCTTAGACCATTCACCAAAACATCCTCGTATAGGCTAACTTCTCCATTCATCACCAAAAGTTGAATATCCGAAATCACTCGTCCATCTTCCCATTATTACTTTCCCGAGCTCGTACCTGGTATGAAAATTTAATTTGAAAAGATTAAGCGTACGCCTAGTGAGAACATCCACTTTCAAATTAAAACTTTATAAGCTTTGGAAACCAATGTAAACAAAGCGTATAAACAAACCTGGCTGGCCACCATTCTTACCGTACATATAAACATCTTGCGATGACGGGAACATACCCGATTCCATGAATATGACTAACACTAAGTAAATCACATTATCACGTTCGAGAGCCTACTACGAATCATCACCGATTCTAGATCATTGCTCATTTCCAAGAAATTACAATGTAGTTTTTGCCTATTTCTTGGAGTGGAAGTAGAGATTAGAATTTACTTTATGCCTATCTATTACCTTCCCATAGAAATCAGGAATTACGACTAACTCACGCCTATTCCTAGATTTCTCATCACAATACGAAATGGGAATTACAATTTACTTTATGCCTATTCCTCATTTCACGTCAACGGGAATTACAATTTACTTTATGTCTATTCCACGTTTCACATCACACTATGAAATAGGAATTACAATTTACTTTCTGCCAATTCCTCATTTTACGTCAATGGAACATACAATTTACTTTATGCCTATTCCACGTTTCAATTAATGCGAGTGCCTATGGATCCATTACATTTACTAGCATACATGCATATTAAATCAATCACATACCGTCTCATATCACACTCTAAACTGAGTTATAATGATATTTGTAATGTTAAAATTATTAAAATACTTTTCCTATCATACTGAGAAAATACTTAATCATAAACCCTATTCAGTAAGTTATCCGGAACACTTATCCGGTACTAACCCGAAACTCATTTAATCCGGTAACTAATCCAGAAATAGTATTTCGGTATCAAATCCGGAACTTACCCGGAATCCGATACCCATCTGGTGTAAATTCAGAACTTACCCGGAGTCCGATACCAATCCGGTACCATCCGGAATCCGATACCAAGTCCGTTACCATCCATAATTCGGTACCAAGTCCGGTACCATTCATCTTCCGGGCTTCACCCATTTTACCCAGTTCCTCTATATTTCGTTCAATGCTCTAATATTCGATTTCTATTCATTGATGCCAATATTATTACTTTCACAAAACTCATCCAGTTCAACTTATCAATTCTATTAAGACAAAATTTTAAAGGATGAACTCACCTGGGTTTAATCCGAAATCGACAGAGGCTTAGAATCGATCTTAATTCCTTACCAAGATTACTTTTGATTTCTATCCTACATAAACGAAAGCTACAGGAATCGATCGTAATTCCTTACCAAAAGAAATCCTGGACTTGTTTCTTCCTTCTGCTTTTCACTGACTTCAGTATGTGAGAATTGAGATAATCTCAATTCTAAATGACATTATTTATCTAAATATCTAGATTTTCACAAATTTACCACTTAACCCAATACTATAGCCAGTTTACAAAACCAACTCCAAAGATTCAAGTTCCACCATTAACTTAAACTTTGAGTCAAATACAATTTCCCCCTTCCGTCATTCCGTTTAAAAACAATACTTTCATTATTTTAAACATTCATTCCAAAATAATAATACAATAATATTTACAGAATTTTTGAGGTGTTACAAATCTCCCCAACTTGGAAATGATTTCGTCCCCGAAATCAAAGTTAGGTAAATAGATGAGGATATCTAATCTTTATATCCTTTTCAGCTTCCCACGTCATGTTAGCACTTCTATGAAGTTTCCATTGTACTTTAACCATGACCAATTCCTTATGTCTCAACTTCTTAGTCGTTCTCTCTAAAATTGCTTTCGGTTCCTCCACACAACGACTCTTCTCATCCACCCTTATATCAGAAAGTGGTATAACATTTTTTCTTTGGCCAAACATTTCCGAAGATAACAGACATGGAAAGTATTATGGATTCCTTCCAATTCAGGTGGAAGATCCAACTGATAAGCTTGAAGTCCAACTCTCTTAGTTATAGTGAAATGTCCTAGAAAACGAGGACTCAGCTTTCCACGTTTTCCAAATCTTATCACACCCTTCCACGGAGATACCTTAAGCATCACACGCTCCCCAACTTGGAATTCTTTCAGCCTTCTTTTCGGATCGGCGTAACTCTTTTGTCGATCTTGAGCCGCCTTCATGTGCTTCCGAATCTCTTTCACTTTATCGGCCGTTTGTTGTATAATTTCAGGACCAGCAAATAGTTTTTCTCCAGCTTCTAACCAACACACTAGAGTTCTACATTTCCACCCGTACAATTCTTCGAAAGGTGCTCTTTCAATACTGTAATGATAACTATTGTTGTACGCAAACTCCACTAAGGGTAAATGCGTATTCCAGTTACCTCCAAAGTCTATCACATAAGACCTGTGCATATCTTCCAAAGTCTGAATTGTTCTTTCACTTTGCTGGTCCGTTTGAGGATGGTATGCAGTGCTCAAATTTACTCTCGTGCCCAATTCTTCTTGAAGTGACTGCCAAAACCTTGAAGTAAATCGGCTGTCACGGTCCAAAACTATAGACACATGTATACCATGTCTTGACACCACTTCATCAATATACATCTTTGCTAACTTATCAATTGGTGAAGCTTCTTTCATTGCTAAGAAGTGAGCACTTTTGGTTAACCAATCCACGATTACCCATATCGTATCGTTACCCTTTAACGTTCTTGGTAACTTTGTCACAAAATCCATGGTAATCTTATCCCACTTCCATTCAGGAATCTCTAAAGATTGTAGACTTCTGTAGCGCCTTTGATGTTCAGCCTTCACTAACGAGCACGTCACACACTTTTCTACACATTGCGCCACATCTAACTTCATAGCTAGCCACCAATAATGTAGCTTCAGATCCCTATACATCTTAGTACTACCAGGATGTATCGAATATTTAGACTTGTGGGAGTCTTCGAGAATTAACTCTCGGTTTCGTCCCACCCTTGGCACCTAAACGCGGCCTTGGAACAGTTTGACCCCATGACCTTCTTCAGCTAGTTGAAGACGTTATTTGATCATGACTTCCTCTTTCAGATTTTCTTCTAATAATGCTTCAGCTTGTGCCACTTTGATTCTTTCAATCAGACTTGACGTCACATCAATTCTGGCATTAGTTGATTTCAAACACCCACTATATTCTTTTCTACTTAAAGCATCGGCAACAACATTTGCTTTACCAGGATGGTAATGCAATTCACAATCATAGTCTTTAGATAGTTCTAACCAATGACGTTGCCTCATGTTCAACTCTTTCTGATTAAAGAAATGCTTCAAACTCTTATGATTAGTGAAAAGAGTACACTTCGTTCCATACAGATAATGTCGCCACAATTTCAATGCAAACACTACCGCTGCAAGTTCTAAATCATGGGTAGGGTAATTCTTCTCATATTCTTTAAGTTGTATTGATACGTAAGCAATCACCTTGCCGCGTTGCATCAACACACACCCCAAACCCATCTTTGACGCATCACTATACACGACTAAATCTTTCGTTCCTTCCGGTAGTGCAAGAATAAGAGATTCACACAGCTTCTGTCGTAATGTCCTGAAAACTGACTCTTGCTTTTCAGTCCATTTACATTCTTTCGAGTTAGAATGGTCAAGGCAGAAGCAATCTTTGAGAAATCCTTTATAAACCTCCGGTAATAACCTCCCACACCCAAGAAACTCCTTATCTCTGATGCGCTCTTTGGTGTTTCCCAGTTCGTCATTGCTTCTAACTTTGTCGGATCTACTTTGACCCCTTCCGAAGTAATCACATGACCAAGAAATTATACTTCTTTTAACCAAAATTCATACTTGGAGAATTTTGCGTACAATTTCTCATTCCTTAGAACATTTAAAACTTCATGAAGGTGACATTCATGCTCGGCTTCATTCTTTGAATAAACAAGTATGTCATCAATGAATACAATGACAGACTTGTCTAAGAATGGTCGACACACTCTGTTCATCATATCCATGAACACAGCAGGAGCGTTTGTCAACCCGAATGGCATCACAAGAAATTCATAATTCCCGTACCTCGTTCTAAACGCCGTCTTGGGAACATATTCATCCCTTACTTGTACTTGATGATAGCCCGACCTCATATCAATCTTTGAAAAGAAACCCGCACCTTGGAGTTGATCAAACAAATCATCAATCCTTGGAAGCGGATTCTTATTGTTAATCGTCACCTTTCTCATCTCCCTATAGTCGATGTACATTCTCATAGTGCCATCATTTTTATTGACAAATAATACCGGAGCTTCCCAAGGTGAAGAACTTGGCCTAACAAATCCCTTGTCGAACAGTTCTTGTAACAGAGACATCATCTAATTCATTTCAGCTGGCGCTAAACGGTACGGTGCTCTCACTATTGGTGTCGCTCCAGGAACAAGATCAATTCGAAACACTACTTGTCGTTCGGGCGGTAAACCTGGAAGATCATCAGGGAATACATCTGGGAATTCACGTACTACCCTTATGTCTTTCATTCGCTTCTTTTCTGCCTTATCATCCAGAACATATGCTAAGTAGGATAAACATCCTTTTACCAGACATTTACACGCCTTTGCAATAGTAATAAGTGGGACTTCCCCTTTTTCTTTTCCACAAAGATGAATACATCATCATTGCCAGGCATAGGAATCCGAATTAATTTCTTGGCACATAGAATTTATGCCTGATTGATTGCCAACCAATCCATACCAACGACTAGATCAAACCCCCCAATTTCCATCAACATCAAGTCAATCGCAAATTTCTTTTCCTCTATCATTATCAGACAACCCTCAAGTCTTTCACGAACTAAGACTTGACCTCCGTTAGCTATCTCGACTACTAAAGCATCTTCCAAGGTAGTGACAGGCATATCTAACTTTTGATAAAATGACTTTGATACGAAAGGTAGATTGGCGCATAATCAAATAATATTCGTGCAGGAATAGAATTATTGAGAAATGTACCAGAAACAACATCCTTAGATTCATTTGCCTCCTCAGCCGTCATATGAAATGCCAGACCCGTCGGCTTAAGAGTATTTGGTTTCCTTCCCTGATCTCCACCCTTCTTTAGCTTTAGGCAGTCTCTTCGGAAGTGACCGGGTTGTTTATACTCGAAACAGGTCAACCCTTGAATGGGACAGTTGGGAGCTTAATGACCAGTCTTTCCACATTTGAAACATTCAGTTCCTACCACTCGGCACGGGCCAAAATGTTTACTGCGGAATTTCTGGCACCAGTTCGGTTCCTGACGAGACTCGAAACGAACATTTTTGCCGAACGATTTAGATTTTTTAGAAGATTCCAACCGACCTACCCATTTTCTATTCTCTCCCCCTTGCGTCTTTTCTTCCTTATATCGGGCATATACCTCTTCTATTATTTTAACTTCTTCTATCGTTTCCCTCAACATCAAGGCTTTGGAATTTTGTACCTGAGACATCATGTCAGCCGGTAAGCCCTTCAAATAGGATTTAATCTTCTCCTTCTCAGTTGGAGCCACATGCCCCACTAGATTCAGTTTTTCAAAGAATATACGGGTATATTCCCTTACTGGCAAGTTTCCATTCTTAAGAGTCTGAAACTCTTCTTCAATTCTGTCCATTTCATTCTCGTTACAATACTCTTCTAAAACCTTTCTTTTGAACGACTCCCACGTCATAGCAGCCAAGATTGGAGCCGTTACTGTCGATGTTACGATATTCCACCAGATTAAAGCGTTGCCCCGTAACATTTGAGAACCGAACCTCACATTCTATTCTTCGTCACACTCACATGATCTGAAAGCTTGTTCCATCTCCCTAATCCAGTTCACGCATACTATCGGATTATCTGCTCCAGCAAACTTCGATGGCTTGCAGCTCAGAAACGTTTTATAAGAGCAAACACTCTCCACTCTCCTGTTAACATTTACCACAAGAACAACAGGTGGAGTTACAATACCAGTACCCGTCTCCGGTCTTCGTGACTCGGCACTTCTATCGTTTAACACTTTCATAAACATTTCTGATTTATGTGCCAGTGTTGCATTCATTGCTCGCATCATATTTTCCATCATGCAAGATTTCATTATAGATTCTGTCGTCACCGGATTATAGGTATCGGCATTCGTTCTTTGTGTTTGACTTTATCCTCCTCCTAATATAGATGGCCTTGGTGGACTCTCATAAGTTTCACCCCTTTCGGGCTACTTCTCCGCCACCCATTCATTTACGACTCTCTCTTCCAAAGAATTAAGGGATCTGGTTGGTGTATTTACCATCGTATTCTGATATTTAGCACAAGAATATAACCATAAGAAATGGTTACACGTACCCAAACACAAGAAATATACTTTGACGTTCATTAGTCACTGTAACAATTTAGAAACAAGTATGCTTGCATAACAATATTATCATAAGAACATTAACTAACTAAAATTGTGAACATACTATACATGAGAATCATCGTTACCATCGTTGCAGTGCTTAATTCATGTATTTTTTTCGTCGACTCTAAGACTATCCCGTCTTAGTACTTCTACCCATATCTCACAAATTATAACTTAATTCTTCTCAGCTTAAGTCTAGGTATCTCATAATCATACCTAGTTCACCTAAACTACAGCTTTGATACCATACTGAAACATCCAAAAATCATGACAACTTTAAACCTTAAAATTTATCAAAGCTAACTGTAATATCATCCAAACTTCTATACATAAATGGAGAATTTAGCTATGAGAGTTCACATATATACAGATTGAGCTTATCAAAACAACCTACTAATCTAGTCCTAAACATTAAGATTAGATTATACTAGTTGTTTAGACCATTCACCAAAACATCCTCGTATAGGCTAACTTCTCCATTCATCACCAAAAGTTGAATATCCGAAATCACTCATCCCTCTTCCCATTATTACTTCCCCGAGCTCGTACCTGGTAAGAAAACTTAATTTGAAAAGATTAGGCTTACGCCTAGTGAGAACGTCCACTTTTAAATTAAAACTTTATAAGCTTTGGAAACCAATGTAAACAAAGCGTATAAACAAACCTGGTTGGCCACCATTATTACCGTACATATAAACATCTTGTGATGACGGGAACATACCTGATTCCATGAATATGACTAACACTAAGTAAATCACATTATCACGTTTGAGAGCCTACTACGAATCATCACCGATTCTAGATCATTTCTAATGTCCAGGAAATTACAATTTGGTTTATGCCTATTTCTTGGAGTGGAAGTAGAGATTAGAATTTACTTTATGCCTATCTCTTACCTTCCCATAGAAATCAGGAATTACGATTAACTCACGCCTATTCCTAGATTTCTCATCACAATACGAAATGAGAATTACAATTTACTTTATGCATATTCCTCTTTTCACGTCAACGGGAATTACAATTTACTTTATGCCTATTCAACGTTTCACATCACACTATGAAATAATGCGTATGGATCCATTACACTTACTAGCATACGTGCATATTAACTCAATCACATACCATCTCATATCCCACTCTAAACTGAGTTATAGTGATATTTGTACTAGTAAAATGATTAAAATACTTTTCCTATCATACTGAGAAAATACTTAATCATAAACCCCATTCAGTAAGTTATCTGGAACACCTATTCGGTAACTAACCCAGAACTCATTTAATCCGGTAACTAATCCGGAAATAGTAATCCGGTATCAAATCCGGAACTTACATGGAATCCGATACCCATCCGGTGCAAATCCGGAACTTACCCGGAGTCCGATACCAATCCGGTATCAACCCGGAATCCGATACCAAGTCCGGTACCATCTGGAATCCGGTACCATGTCCGGTACCATTCATCTTCCGGACTTCACCCATTTTACCCAGTTCCTCTATATTTAATTCAGTACTCTAATATTCGATTTGTATTTATTGATACCAATATTATTTCTTTTACAAAACTCATTTAGTTCAACTTATCAATTCTATTAAGACAAAATTTTAAAGGATGAACTCACCTGGGTTTAATCCGAAATCGACAGAGGCTTAGAATCAATTTTTCTTCACCACAGAATCAGTAACCTATTCAAGCACAAGATTACTTTTGATTTCTATCCTTCATAAATGGAAGCTACAGGAATCGATCGTAATTCCTTACTAAAAGAAATCTTGGACTTGTTTCTTCCTTCTGCTTTTCACCGATTTCAGTATGTGAGAATTGAGATAAATATCCTTTATCTAAATATCTAGATATTCACAAATTTCTCACTTAACCCAATACTATAGCCAGTTTACAAAACCAACTCCAAAGTTTCAAGTTCCACCATTAACTTAAACTTTGAGTCAAATACAATTTCCCCCTTCCGTCATTCCGTTTAAAAATAACACTTTCATTATTTTAAACATTCATTCCAAAGTAATAATACAATAATATTTATGGAGTTTTCGAGGTGCTACAATAGCCAATCTGTTGTTGAGTGTTTGTTATTTGTGGGTTTCTTTCAGTTTCTCGTCATGGCTGAGAGAACGTTAAGAAGTATATCAGTATCCGCTGAAAGGGCAGTCTTGGAATAAGAAGTCCTCGTTAATGGACCGCTGGAGCCTCCGAGGGAAGCTGCCACTCGGGGAAGAGGTAGGGGTCAAGGAAGAGGACGGGGGAGAACGACCCTTCGTGTTGCCACTCAATTGGAGGGGGCCACTTGGGGAGACCCACTCCGAATGATAACTCGGGTGAGCCGTAGGGCAAGGAGTGTGGAGATCCCGGTTGAGCGAGAGGTGTCCCAGCAAGAGAGTTCGATTACAGTGAGGGGTAGAAATCAGTCGAGAGGATGTGATCGGGGCCGTGCATCTGCATTTGTGACGAAAGAGTACCTTGCTACCGAGTTGGGGAAGATTCAGGAAACACTACAAGCATGATCAGTCAGCTTCGGAAGCAAAGAGGTGAGCAAGAGTAAGTAAGGCTCTGGGATGTCAAGCCCGTCCGTAACTGGAGTGGGGAGCCACTCCCAGTCGACTCCGTTGATGGTGAATGACTCAGCAACTAAAGGGTGCAACTATAAGGCGTTTGATTCGTGTAAGCCTCATACGTTCAAAAAAGAGTATGATCTAGTGATATTAATGAAATGGGCAAGAGAGATGGAACTGGCGTTTGATACTTGCAAGTGTGCCGATTGGGACAGGGTGATGTTTGCGCTATCAATGTTGAAGTCCAAGGCAGTCTTCTGGTGGGATGCCGAGACCGGGGGAAAGGGGTCGTTGGCAGCAAAGGATATGGATTGGGAGGCATTCGTGGAGAAATTTAAAGCATACTTCTGCCCATTGGAGGCAATCAAGAAACTAGAATAGGAGTTCTTGGGTTTAGAGCAGGGAAATATGACAGTTACGGAGTATACCTTGAAGTTCATCGAGAAGTCACGTTTTGCTGATATGTACGTGCCGACTGAGGAGCGGCGTATGGAACGGTATCTGTATGGGTTGAAAAGTAGTATAAGAGAGTTGGCTTCCACCAAGAATACCACCACCTTTCAAGCGGCTATTAATGAGACCGAGCTGACGGAAAAAGAAAAGAACCGTCAAGTGACTGAAAGTGTTGGGGACAAGAGGAAGTGGGATGGACTGGGGAATGACGACAAGAAAGGGAAGACTTTCAGGCAAGAACAATGTTGGAATATGGGATTTGGGATCAAGCCCTGTGGGAAATGTCGAAGGGTGCATCGGGGAGAATGTGCGATGGAGACTAGGTCATGCTTTCAGTGTGGGCTACCAGGTCATATGTCCAGGGACTGCCCAAGCAAGAGATCATGTTATCAGTGTGGGTCACCTGACCACATGCGGTTTGACTGTCCGCATGTAAAGAGAGGAGGGTCAGCACAGACTAGAGATAGAACCATAAGCAGAAGGGAGGAGAAAGGTCTGGAACCAGCACGTCCGAAGGGGCGTGCATTCAATATGACAGCAGCGGAGACAGAAGGGACTCCGGATGTGGTGACAGGTATGTTTTTGGTGAACTCTTTGTGTGCGAAGGTGTTGTTTGATGCTGGAGGAAACCGTTCATTTATATCTCATGATTTTGTGAAATGCTTGAGCGTGAAACCTAAGCGTTTAGACTGGGTGTTAGAAGTAGAGACTGTCGATGATAATCGGATGTTCGTGAAGAGCGTGGTGGAAGATTGTGTCATAGATATAGAAGGGAGTTTGGTACCAATGTGATTGTATCTGATGACTTTGGGAGAGTTCGATGTACTGTGGGGTATGGATTGGTTAGCCTCGAATAGTGTTGATATCGTGTGTAACAAGAAGATGATTCGTGTGCATTTGATGGGTAAGGGGACAGTAGTGATTTATGGTAATCGATGTGATTGAAGCGCTAGTCTTATCTCTATGATTAAGACTACAAAGTGCTTGAGGAAAGGGTGTTCAGGATACTTAGCCTACGTTGTAGATGCTAAAAAGGAGAAGCGCGTGGTAGAGGATGTGTTAGTAGTAAGTGAGTACCCGGAGGTATTTCCTGATGATGTGACAACCCTACCCCCGGATCGTCATATTGAGTTTCGAATCGATTTGGTGCCTGGAGCTGCACCAATAGCTCGAGCGCCATATAAGTTGGCACCTTCTGAAATGAAGGAGATGATGTCACAACTACAGGAGTTGTTAGACAAAGGATTTATTAGGTCGAGTACCTCACCGTGGGGCATGCTGGTACTCTTTGTGAAGAAGAAAGACAAGACTATGCGGATGTGCATAGATTACCGTGAGCTCAATGAGGTTACCGTCAAGAATAAGTATCCGATTCTGAGGATAGACGACATATTCGATCAATTGCAAGGAGCTAGTTATTTCTCTAAGATTGACTTGAGGTCAGGGTATCATCAGCTCAAGGTAAGGGAGGAGGACATACCGAAAACGGCCTTTCGGACTAGGTATCGACACTATAAATTTCTCGTGATGCCGTTTGGTTTGACTAACGCACCGATAACCTTTATGGACCTGATGAATAGGGTGTGTCAACCCTATCTAGATAAGTTCATGATTGTATTCAAAGACGACATCTTGGGGTATTCGAAGTCAGAAAAAGAGCATGAAGATCATCTTCGGGCTGTATTGGAAGTGCTGAAACGAGTGATGTTTTACCTAAAGTTCTTGAAGTGCGAGTTTTGGCTTCGGGAGGTGCAAGTCCTTGGACATGTGGTGTCCCAAGATGGGATTAAAGTGGGCCCGTCCAAAATTGAGGCCATCCAAGATTCGGAGCAGCCTAAAAACCCGTCGGAAGTTCGAAGTTTCCTGGGTTTAGAGGGGTATTATCGTAAGTTCATCAAGGATTTTTCACGCATTGTAACGCCATTGACTTCGTTGACTAAGAAGAGTGCGAAGTTTTCATGGACGGAGGCGCAGACTGAGGCATTTCAAATACTGAAAGACATGCTATGTAGCGCTCCGGTCTTGTCATTACCAGACGGTATAGACGACTTTGTGGTGTATAGCGACGCGTCGGGGCTAGGACTGGGGTGTGTACTAATGCAACGTGGAAAGGTGATCGCGTACGCATCTCTTCAGCTGAAGGATAACGAGACGCGGTACCCCACCCATGATTTGGAGTTGGCGACTATTGTTTTTGCTTTAAAGATTTGGCGACACTATCTCTATGGGCGAAATGTCAGATCTTCACGGATCATAAGAGCCTTTGTCACCTCTTTGATCAGAAGGAGTTAAACATGCAACAGAGGAGGTGGATGGAACTGCTAACGGATTATGAATGCAAGATTGAATATCATCCCGGGAAAGCCAATGTGGTGGCCGACGCATTGAGCCGAAAGGAAAGAGGTGAAGTCCCAAAGATTGTGGCCATGAGTACCGAAGTGACGTTTAACTTATTAGACAATATAAAGAAGTGGCAACTGGAAGCGTTGACTCCGGAGAATGTTAAAAAGGAACAAATGGTTGCTAATGAAACCACCTTAACGGACGATAGTCGTGGGTTGAAATGTCTCAACGGGAGGATCTGGGTTCCGAAGCTCGGAGAAGTTAGGAAAACCATATTGGAAGAAGCGCATAAATCAAAGTATTCGATTCACCCGGGGACTAATAAAATGTTCGGGGACCTGCGACAAAATTAATGGTGGTCGGGTATGAATAAGGATATAGCATACTTTGTGGAAAGATGTACGCCATGTCTGCGAGTGAAAGTGGAGCACCAACGTCCGTAAGGGAAGCTCCAACCGTTAGATATTCAAGTTTGGAAATGGAATCAGATCTCTATTGACTTCGTGACTGGGCTACCTAGGACCCCGAAGGGGTATGATGCTATCTGGGTAATTTTGGATCGGCTTACTAAGTCAGCACATTTCCTACCTATAAAGAAAGATTGTCCATTAGAAAAGTTAGCAAAACTGTATATTCATGAAATAGTAATGCGCCATGGGGTATAGTCATCTATTGTATTGGATTGGGACAACCATTTTATGTCGACGTTTTGGAGAAGCTTCCAAAGAGAAATGAGACCGCAACTTAAAATGAGTACCGCTTCTCACCCACAGACGGACGGTCAGAGTGAGCGAACGATTGACACTCTGGAGGATATGCTGAGGGCTTGTGCCATAGATTTTCAGGGGTCGTGGGAGAGCCACTTATCACTGTTCGAATTTGCTTACAACAATAGCTACCATGCGAGCATCAAGGTAGCTCTGTATGAGGTACTCTATGGGAGAAAATGTCGGACGCCGTTATGTTGGAACGAAGTTGGTGAAAAAAAATTGGCAGGACCTGAGATTGTGCAAATGACTGCAGACAAGATCGTCCAAGTGCGGGAGAGGTTGAAAGTAGCGCGTGATAGACAGAAGAGTTACGCGGATAAAAGGCGTAAGGACATAAAATTCCAAGTCGGGGATAGGGTAATGCTGAAGATATCTCCATGGAAAGGAGTAGTACGTTTTGGGAAGAGAGGGAAGCTAAGCCCACGCTACATCGGGCCATTCGAAATTGTCAAGCGGGTTGAAGAAGTGGCTTATAAGGTGAATCTACCCGACGAGTTACGGGGCATCCACAATACATTTCTCGTTTCCAACCTGAGAAAGTGCTTAGCAGAAGAGAATATGTCGGTGCTGTTATAGGATGTGCAAGTGGATGAAAAGTTGAACTTCGTGGAGGAACCCGAAGCGATCGTCGATCGTAAAGTGAAGAAATTGCGGACAAACGAGATCAACCTTGTGAAGATTCAGTGGCATTTTCACAAGGGGCAAGAGGCGACATGGGAAGTGGAATCTAAGATGAGGGACAAGTACCCGCATTTATTCGACGAAGGAATTCCAAGGACGAAATTCTTTTAAAGGGGGGCGGGTGTTGTAACGACCATGTTTATTTTTTTGTTAAAGTGTAAACCTAGGAAGAGGCGTGGTCAAAGTATAAAGTTTAGAACTAGAGGACTTGGGTGCAATCAAGAGGAGGTATAAATAAGGGAATAAAACCCCTAATTGTTCAATATTGGGAAATCTTGCTTGGTGTCGGTTGGAAGCGAGAGCAGAAGAGAAAGAAGAAGATAGAGAGATTTTGAAGGTTTCTCCACCTAAGGTAATTGTTAATGGTTTTATCCTCTATTATTTTTCTACAATCTATTCTGGTTGCCTTGCGAGTAAAAGTTTGAATGAAAAACCCTATTTCCTCAACTGTGGTTACTCTTTATGAGCAATAGAGGAGTCTGATAAAATTTGGATTGATTAGGAGACAAACATAGGGATTAATGGATTTCCTACGGTTGAAATATTAACCCAAATGAACATAAGATTCCATTAAGGATGAAAATCGTAGTATTAGATCGATTTGTGGGATTCTGAGTTCTCACCGTTCGTGTATTCGGATATTGCCGGATCCGGACAATGTTTCATTAAGGTGAGTTGGCTTTCGGATATTCTTTTCCAGGTGGGGTTCTCCGGATAGTAAGTTCCGGAAGTAATCCGGATAGTAGGATTCCCGGAAGCGTTTTTCGGTAGTGGTTTCCGGGTAAGTCTCCCGGATAAGCAATCCGGATAGCAAGTAGTCCGGATATTAGTATTCCGGACAAGTGAATTTTCCGAGTATTGTTTCCTCTTTAGGACAGGGACCTGATCTTACTTTACTTATAAACTTGTTAGGTGCGCATTTTGGTTAGTAAGAAGTAAGGTGCTTGTGCTTCAAATCTCCGTAATCAGGTGAGTTCCCTTAAACCCTTCTCTTATGTGAAAATCACTTTAAGTATGTTTTCATAAATTAATATTGGGGTGCGGATTTTGTATAATGACATGAGAAAGGTTATTCATTAAATTACGAGATTGTTGCTTTGTATAATCATGATATACTTCGCTTTCATGTTAATATGCTAGTATGTGGAGTCGGGTTGCACAGTGGGGTTGAGTTGTACCTTGAATCCTCGAGATTTGTGGGAGTTGTGGTGGACCGTGTGCCTAGAATCCGTTTCTTGTACACATGGGTATGGGCATCTACTGGGGGCCATGGGTATCTACTTGGGCCCCCGATTATGGTCATCATGGGAAGGTGAAAGTCGTGGAGACCACTGTGCAAATACCCATGTGGAAGTTGTTCGTTAATTGTTATATGTTTTATCATTATCAAAGTTTGGCTAAAAAGGTGAAAATACGTTTAAACTGTTTTTGAGAGGGAATTCACTAGACCTCATGGTCTAACCCTCGCTTTCAAAACTAAAATCCTTTTCAGGTAAACAGGTTAGTAGAGTTTCTTCCAGCAAAGGAAAAGAGAAGGCCTGAAGTTGTAGAGGTGATGGCCTTAGTATAGCTCACTATAGCATTCTCTAGATAGATGCTCGATTGTGGACTTGAGTTTCCACTGCAAATTTTGTTAGTCTCTGTTAGTCAATTCTTGTTTTGGGACCCGGTTCGAGAAGTTATGTAATTGAACCCTGTTTGGGGATGCTTATTTATATTATTGCATGGTTGATGTTTTTGGGATGTACATTGATTCTTATTTTTTTGCGTATAGTTGATGTCTTTAACTTTGGGGTAATGGGATGGACTTCACAAACGTGCCCAGATAGGTTAGATTCTATCTGCAAGGTAGTATCCTAACTTCTAGTTGTTACCATTAACAAAGAAGTTAACCTATGGTGCTTTCCCTTCTAAGACATCGTGGAAGATAGGAGAACAATCTAACACATTGATATCATTTAATATACCTGGAAACCCAAAAAAAAAACATGTCATATCCACATATCTTGTGAAGCAACTGTTTCTAACACAATAGTTGGAGTTTTATGATCCCCTCTAGCCTATTTGTGTCATGCAACGGAATAATTTTTCCACTCCTAATGCATACAATCGATACTTCCTAACATACCTGGAAAACTGTGTTGGTGCCCATTATAAAGTAATCGCTGAATGTCATTGACATTTGGTCTTCGTAAATACTCGTCCCCAAACATTGAAATAATAACCCGTACAAACTTCCTACCATATTTTATTTTTGTTGTTTCACCAATTCGTAAATATTCATCAACGACATTTGCAGCTACACCATACGCTAACATTCATATCATAGCAGTACATTTTTTATGTTGAAGACGAAGAAGACGAAAAAGATGAAGAATAAACACTCTCAGATTCAAACATTTAAAAAAATAAAGTGTTATGGTTAATAAGCTAACATCTAATTGTATATATATCAATTTGTTACATTATTGAACACATATACGACATTCTTCACCTGTGATATATGCCATTGTTCAACCGTGATATATGACATCGTTCACCCGTGATATATGACAGTGTTCACTCGTGATAATGGCATCGTTTACATGTGACATCTATAGTATACATTACTATTCACCTATGATGTCTATAATATACGTTATTGTTCATGAGTGATATCTATATTAGATGCTATTATTCACCGGTGACATATGGATTCATTACCATTATATATAGTGTAGGTTTGAGGTTTCAAAACACGTCCAACATCAATCCAATTCACTCTCTTACTCTTCTATATCTTCTCGTTTGCTACGATTTTCTAATGGATTCATCAAAGCCCCAATTCAACCCATTTTTTTGTTTCTACAACCTTCATCCTATAATCTAAGTGATGATGCACAAGACATAATTCCTCCTACTCCAATAAACCCCAATTCTAGCTTTCCTATGATGAATTCCTACTAGTATTCCTTCTCAATTTCCAGAGTTTTCTACACAACCAAATCTCGTGTCGGAGCAAGCAAGAATTCTAAAAATGAAAAAAGCTGATGGATCTTTGATGTGTGTGTGCTTTGAATACACCTACAGACGTGTGCTAATAGAACCAATAAGCAAGTATACTTATTTAGAACTATGTCGTCTTATCAAGTAATAAAGTGGTAAAATATCGATTATCGTCCCACAAAGATTGGAGTTAAAATGTCTATTAAAGTATGATGAAAGAAGTGATTTCAGATGATGATTTGGAAGAAAATGTTTTGGTTGGTTGGTTGATGATTAACACAGATTCTAATTAACAATATTAAAAGAGAAGCAAGGGTGTAAGACTTGTGATGTTATGATAAACCAAATTCTAGCAGACCAATGCTGCAACAATGCTACAGCATGAAGCTGCAGTGATGCTGCAGCATAGCAGTGACAAAAACGAGTTTTATTATCTACTTTGAGACACGTTCCTCTGGGACTCTCACCATCCCATGATTCCAGTAGCTAGAGCAATCTCATCTCTGAGCAGAACCCAAGATAATGGAACAATGGAAATGGCGTTCTCAAAGCATATGGCAAAACAAATTCTCTTTGTTAAAAGTTACTCTCTCGATATAACCCCCATACCTCCCAAGTTGTTTTACTCCTAAATAGCTTATCTCTAAGTCTATTCCATTTTAATCCCTTGAGAAAATGATAACTTATCAAGAATGAATCATTTTAGAAAACAAAAGTAACAACTCTCATTGGAAGTTACTCTCTCGATATAACCCCTTAAGTCATCCAAATTGACGTGCTATTCAATGGCCTATCTCTAGGTCCATGACACTTTAACACTATCAAAGTGATCAATTTTTCAAAGGATTCTATTATCTTGAAGAAACTTGGATTGGAATAATAAAACCTCATTTTTGCCATAAAAATGCCTACTTTCTTTTGGTCATCATAACACCCCTTGTCTCACACCCAAGCTACAAGATTAGCTACTCATTACACTAAATGACACAAAATAAATGCAAAATACTAGGAAAGTAAACATGATGATTGGAAGTGTAAAGTACTTGGAAATGAAAACTAACTAAAGTAAAAGGCTAAACATGAATGAGATTTCTGGAAAATAAACTACAGAGGTTTAGGACTGATTTTAGATCAGTTCTAAGGTGGGTTGTCCAAAAGGTAAGATGTCCCCTCTATTTATAACAAAACAGAATGGCATCTTAGGTAAATAAGTGCAACTAGGCCTAACTAAATAGTACAACTATTCAACTAGAAGTACAACAGCCAACTAAATACTTACTTAAAATATCATTGCAATCTAAAGAGTGTTTTAGGGGTTACAAAATATCAAATTTAATCACAAAAATATCAATTTCCAGCTCATGACTTCGTCTTCTTCAGCCCCTTTATCACCAGATCCCTGTTGTTCCAATGCTGCAGCAATACCCTGTTTTGGCTGATTTTCTCAAAAATGCTTATATTAGCCTACCAATAAAGTAAAACAAGCTAACCATGATTCCTAGCTCCAGGAAAGTAAAACAAGATAAAAAAGACTCAAAGTTGGGATTTTAGAATGAAAAAGTCCTAACTAATCTAAAGAAATAAGTGCTTAAGTACTCAAAATTGAGCACTTATCACCACCCCAAACTAAGAAATTTGCTTGTCCCCAAGCAATGAAAAGACTAAAAGAAAATGACTCAAATTTTGAAAGTTTTGCACAAGGATGGCATTAAGTGCACATCATGAGTGTGAGCATGTTAAGGATGCATAGCATAGCCTTTCATAAATCCCAAGTGACCAAAGTCCCATTCTTTTGTGACCATAAACCATAAGTTAGCCTCACATTCTATTTGTTCTAGTCAACACATCATACTCATCACAGATTACTAGGACATTAAGTGAATTGGATCTCTCTTTTTGCCATATTTTTTTCTTTCTCACTTTGCCTTTTCCCTCCCCATGCATCAAATCACATTGGATTTTTCAATTTTTTATGCATTTTCTGTTTTGATGACATACACCTGCCCCTATGGGGCATTTTTGGTGTTTTTGGTGTTTTAACCACTTTTTCTTGACGTGCAATGTTTGTTAAGGCTTTGCCTTTGATTGTCATTTTTAGACACCCCCACCCCAAACTAAGAGATTTACAATGTCCTCATTGTATGGAGGAAAGGATGTATTTTCAATGGTTTCAAGTGGCTAAAAATGGGATAAAAGAACAATGGCCTAGATCATTTCCGTGATGAGTGTAGAATGTGGACCAAATTATGTCCCAGGCAATTCTGAGGCTAATTCTAGCATGAACAACCTAAAGAAATGGCCTTGGACTTGTGAAATTATTTGGGCTATGCAAACATGCTAACACTACTCATTCATGACCCAAATGCAAGAAAATAAACCTAAAATATTCAAAAACTAATCCCAGACTCAAATAACAAAAATTAAGACCATAAATGGAGCTAAGAGTGCATGATTAACCTGCCCTACTCATTGGGAGTAGGCTGTTTTTGCCCAAAAATGGTAGTGCCCTGAGGCCCAACAGCCTTGAGTGTTGCAGCACCATTCTTGATAGCAACCACTGCTTTCAGCTTTCGGTTTTCCTGCTGCAGTTTGGCTATCTCCCGGTTCTTTTCTTTCAGCAACCTTCTCAGCTTTGGCAGTCCCAAACTACCCATCTCTCTTGCTTTCCTCTTTCTTTTAGCAACAACAGTCTTAACTTCGAACCTTAACTCCTCAACCTTCTCTATGAACTCATTCCTCTGCTTCAATATGGTATCCAAAAGGGTGCTATTTTGGCTCAGCACGTCCTGCATCATATTGACCATGTCAAGGGTTCCAACACCTTTCTCTCTTCTATCCCACAGCCTTTGCACTGCTCTCAAATCAATCTCAGACTTCTTCCTTTGTTCTTTCTATATCAAATCGTCCTTGTATTGCGGGACACCCATCTCCACTAGCAACTTTGTGAGCATTCCTGGAAAATAGAATTTCCCTTTTGCTCTTGTAGCGCATTCCCTTATACTTCTCAGCATTTGCTTTCCCAAGTTCACTGTTTTACCTGTCATGACACAAAATCGTATAAACATTCTCTCCACATATATCGTGCTGTCATGGGTGGTTGGTGAGATGGAGTGTCTCACCAAATTTATCCACACATTGGCATCTGCAGAGAGGTTAGAAGCTTTAAAGGTTCTCAGCATGAGATTGGAGTGGTATTCCCAAGTGGTTCTAGGCTTTCCTAATGTTGCAGCCACTTCATGCAAGTCATCTAAAGTTGCGTTGTTTACCAGCTTATAATATTTAGTTTTGGCTGGTGGAGTGAGTGACAGGAAGCTGTTGATTTTCTTAGCTGTAAGATGGACTGGAATGCCTCTAATAGTCAGTCTAGAGGATGAGTTGGTTGCCACCTCACAGTAAAACTCTCGGATAAATGTGAGATTTAAGAGAGATGGATCTCACAAAGTTTCTCAAGCCCTTGGGTTTCTACCACTTGTTTAATAAAATGAAACTCTCTAATGCTATGCTCATCGAATCCCTTATCAGGTAGACCTATCCTATTCTGAAATTTTGGCCACACTTTGGCAGCAGCTGTGGAGCTGAAGCCACGGTTTGGTCTAACAGGTCTCTTTACAAACTTAGCAGCCCCATCATCCTTCTTTTTCTTTCCTACAGATTGCTCATGTTGCACAGTTGCTGCAGCATAACAATTTGTTTCTAAGGGTTTTGTTCTAGATGGCTCACCCTCCTCAATCAACCTTTTACTTCTTTTTCTTAATTGCTCAGCCCCTGTGGTTTTTGTTGCATGAGTTTTACCCAAATTCTTTCTTTTTCTAGGAGCTATTCTCTTAATCAATGGTTCGTCCTCATCTTCCCAAATGGTTTCATTCAAATTAGGAATGGTGTTGATTGGACTTTGGTGAACCACAGGTGGCATTTCCATGGTCATCTATTCAATTTCTTCCACCACATTGTTTTTATGAATAGCTTCTGAAATTTTTGTGGTGGAGTGAAGAGGTCCAAAGGACCAATCAAACTCATTTCTTTTAAAGAATCTCAAATCCACAGAAGTAGAACTAATGGGCTTTATTTGAATCTCAGGAGATGTTTGGATGGTTTCTATCTCAAAGTCTTCCACCTCAGTGCTTTTAGTAGTAGATCTTTGAGTATCTGTGGTGGAGTCCGACGGTCCAAATGGCCAAACAAACTCCAGAGGCTCAAAGAAAGCCACATTTAGTTTTGAGGAAATAATGGGTTTACCATGATCATTCTTTGAACTGGAAGCAATCATTTCATTCAAATAGGTGATTAGAGAAGATGATACCTTTGCCTTACCCTTCTTTGTAGATGCAGAATGCGGACCTCTGTAGGGAACGAGAGCAAGATAGTTTGATGTGCTTTCTTGAACTTCAGTTGAAACATGGGTTGCGATAGGTGCTTTTGTTTGTTTCTCCACACCCGAACCTTCACCTTTCTCTAGCTTCTTCTTTGGCGAAAGTTTTGCGAAGGGCACACGACATAAAGGAGGAGTAGAATCGTCCTCCAAGACCACCGTTTCAGGGTTTCGATTCGAAACAGGGGGCGAACCACAACCCTATTTCTTCCACTGCGTCGCACACTTAGGGCTTCGCCTTCTGCATTTGGGTCTCGAGGTAGGGTGCGCTTCACTCTTGCCATGAACTCGTAGGCTTCGTGTTAGAGAACTATTTGTAGCTATCAAGACAGTATTAACTCTTTGTACTGTTACTCCTTGGTAGAGGCATGGGTTTGTCATGTCCTACTATATAAAGGAGTTCCTTTGATATTTTGTACAACCTCTTGAGCATTTTGTCATTTGTACTTTAGAGATCAATATATGGATGACAAGTTTGCTTTCTAAAATCTCTCTACATTTGTTCTTTACATATTGCTAGATTTGGGATTTCACATCTGGTATCAGAGCTTGTCTTTTGTGGCAAAATCTTCTTCTCATCGTCACCAAAGCCGGGAGCAATCTCACCAGCAGAAGAGGTAACGGGCGATTCAGCTTTGCTTGTGGTTTTACAGGTGTTGCTCCTAGGCCATTTTCGGAAGAAGACTTGCTAGAACTGGTGGTATCATTTCTTTCATCTTCAGCTATATTTAAGCTTTTCTGAAAAACGCCTGCTCTGAATTTCAAAACAACCTGTCTCGCTTTAACAGCCCATCCTTTGTTAATCACATGGAAAGGATCACAAGCAAGTGAATGCAAATCACCCAAAACCCGTGAAAGTTCCCCTTCATTATCCGTCTCTTGTGAAGACTTTTTGTTATCAGTTTCGTTAGGATCTTCAATTGGAGCAGATTGAATAGGTTTTTTAGCCACGTGTGTACCATCAGCCATTGACACTTGTTTCTTTCTCTTCTTTTTCTTCTCGGGTTAGACGGCTTTCCCAGGTCCTAACTCTCCAATGGGTCGTTTAGAAACCTTCACCTTTTTCAGCCCATTTTCCGCTCTTTGTGAAGCAACTACTTTATGGGTGTCATCTTGGGTTAAGACCTTTTTGTCACTTGAAGACTTCAAGTAACAAGTGGTGAAAGGTAACATTGAATTATATTTTGTTTCTACTACTTTGAATACTTGAATCTTTAACAAATTTAATTCAATAACATGAAATTTTCAATCTTCACTCAATGAATTAAATGTGTGCTAAAAGATGATTTTACAAGAAACATTGTATTATCTGAGTTAGATTTGCTTCAATTTTCACCTCTGAAATAAATCGAAAGGTCAGCAAAACATGAATGAAATTATGCTGAATGCTCAAAGTTATGTGAATCTGGACTTATATAGAATATAATGCTCAAAAAGCCTATTTGACAGAATGATGGATGGAAATGAAAATATGGGAGAAGCACTATGTTTTAGAATCTAGTGATTGAGATAAAATTGTTGCACTATCATTTAGTTTGAAAGTTTGTGCCTGTGGCCTTTCTGGTTTGGGAGAGTAAGTCCTAAGGGGTGCTCGACACCTAGTCCCTAAGATCAACTGGTCTGGGATCGGCTGACCCAAATCCTGCAATAGAACCAGATAGAAAGCTATGTTTTACTGGTACAAGTGGGTTTAAGATATATCGATGTGGCCTTTCTGGTTTGGGAAATTAAGTTCTAAGGGGTGCTCGACACCTAACACCTAAGGCCAACTGGTCTGGGAGCTGCTAACCCAAATCCTACTATAGAACCAGATAGAAAGTCATGTTTAACGGTGTATCTTATTCTTACTAAACTTTTTGATCAAAAGATGCCAATGAGTACAAAATCAAAGGATGCCAATGAGCACAAAATCAAAAGATGCCAATGAGCACAAAATCAAAAGATTCCAATGTGCACAAAATCAAAAGATGCCAAAGAGCACACATCTCTTGAAACTTGGGGAAAATACAAAGTCGTGATAAACCTGTAAATTTATGAAATTTTGATTTTGGACAAATAGTGTGAGTAGAGCAGAGCATTCTTATATGTTTTTAGAAGTGCATAAGCTTTATGCTAATCATATTTCGCATGCTAGCAAACCAAATAGACTTGATAAAGGGGTTGACACTGAATGTTTGTAACTTGATATGCAATGATGTCTTGTTCTTGAATCCAAACACATGCATTTGATTTCAACTGATTGAAATATCTGTTAAATTTCATTAAGCTGAATTTCTTTTGTAAAGCTTTCAAATGATCAAATGTTAGTAGTCATAAAATAAAATTCAATGAACTTTACTTTCCTTGTGCAATGTGTTTTTGCTATAATTTCAAATACTGAGCGTTATTGGAATATATGCATACTTTCAGAGGAAGAAAACAAGTTGCTCCAGAATTCATATTTTGAGGGGGAGTCAGATTTTTACACAAAGTGATAATTCTAACAATTTGGACTCATGTTCTATGAGTACCAAGTTTTCATCTGTCTGTGCAGATTCCTCTGAAGAAAAGACAGCAATTTATGCAATTGTTTAGGGGGAGCAATTCGGCATAAGTCTGTAAGTTAAAAAAAAGGGGGGGGTCATATCTGAGAGCTTACAAAGTTTTATCTGCTATGAGATTTTTGGAACAGTTGTTAAATTTTTTCTGAAAAGGTTGTAATTTTTCATGCAATTACTTGAAGAATTCGATCTCTCAAGGATTCGAATTCAGAGAATTCGAACACTTAAGGATTCGAATTCAAAGAATTCGAACTCCTAAGGATTCGAATTCAAAGAATTCGGACTCTTAAGGATTCGAATTCAATGAATTCGGACTCTTAAGGATTCGAATTCAATGAATTCGGACTCTTAAGGATTCGAATTCAATATCATTTTTTACAACTTTATCTGATTCGAACTCTTTTGGAACTTTTTACATCTTTGTTTATGTAAATTGTTCAGATGAACAGTAACATATCTATTTTTGAGACAAGTTTTTTTTCTACTGTTTGCCAAGTGGGGTACTCTAATTCGTGACAAGTGTTCAATTTTTTAAGTATAAAAAGAGATAAAACCCTCATTTCTCACTTTTCATTTTCTGGCAAAAGATTCGAATTCTCTCAAAAGTTACTGTTCATCATCTTCATTCTCACACTTCATCTGTTCGATTCACCATCATCAGGTAACCATTTCTGTTCATTTTTGTCTCATTAGATTCGAAATCAGTATGCGCAACTTTCTATCCATATCATTTCTTCGTTTGTAAACTTTTACTATGCTAATTTGTAAGATTTCAAAAAGGTTTACTGTTCATATCTGCATTTATATGCATATGCTTTCGAATCATCCTTGATTCGAATCCATGAAATGTGTTAAGAAAGAAAAGACTTTGAATTCGAATCCCTTGATGTCAAACTATATTGAATTCGAATTCTCTGATTTCGAACCGTATTGGATTCGAATTCATATGTTTCAATTTGCCTTAGAGATTAAGTGATGAATTCGAATGCTATTAGATTCGAATTCCCTGATTTCGAACCCTTATGGATTCGAATTGTATGATTTCGAACCCTTCTAGATTTGAATTCATATGTTTCAATTAGTCTTAGAATTTAAGTGATGAATTCGAATGCTTCTTGATTCGAATTCCCTGAATTCGAATTCTTTTTAATTCGAATTCATATGCACATGAATGATTCGAATTCTATACTTAAGCATTTTTCATGTTTTTTTTTCCTTTTTCTCAAGTTTTTTTTTCAAAGAGTAATCTTGTCAGAACTGTTATCAACAGATCAGATGGTTAATCAGGAAGAACAAAGTCACATTCAAGGCTTTGGTGATCATATTCCGAGCCTACCCGAACCGACACACGATGTACCTTTACCGTCAACACGATCAGTACATCAATCCCAAGCCGGAATTCATCCAGATCATCCTATCATTCATCCGGTCAACTATATTGCGATCATTCCCAACAATCATCACATTGATTTTGATCGTATCAACATTCATCCGGTGATAAAGGAAGTGCTCAGAAATCATCCGCTAGCATACGCATTGACGAATACTGTCGTTGTGCCTATGCTATATTTACAGCAAGCATGGAAGACAATAACCACAACTATGGAAGATGGAAGACCAATCTTTGTATTCCAGATAGACGACTTCATCACAAAGCTTGATTTTCAAAGACTAAGAATGATTCTGAGGCTACCAGAACCTGATTCACGAGAAGAAAAAACTGAGTTTGATCCTTTTCCATCTGAAGAAGAAACATTTGAAGGCATACGAGCTATGGGATACACTGGAAACTTAACTCGGGTGAAGGAATTCCATAAGGCGAAACTACCACCGTTATACTATACTATTTTCTCTGTCATTAATCGATGCTTATCTGCAAAACATGCCGGAACAGACAGTGCCAGCGTCGGATTTCTGAAACTATTTCATGCAGTGGTGTATGATCTTCATGTAGATTATGCAGCCATCTTCTGGCATGAACTGAATGAGAAGATAGATCTTCGCCGACAAAACAAGGGAAAGCCTTACATCCCATACATGAGGTTTCTTCAGATTATTATTCATAGCATGCTTCGTTCTAACAGAGAAATTCCAAGACGAGCAAACCATCCTTCTGTGCCCGAGAAAGCTATGCAGTATCTTCAATTTCGCAACACTGAATATGATTATGAGATGCCGTTACCTGAAGGATTTCTTCGATACGCGGATCAGGACGCTGAGTGCATTATCGAGTATAGAGAGTCTATGGTCCAGCCAGAACCGGAGGGACCTACCCCAGACTCAACCCCTAGGCGAGAAGAGTCGGTGAGTGTTCAGGATGCACGGGCTACTGAACGGGGAGAGTCAAGGGAAAACACCGAGAGGGGAAATGGTGGGGGTCAAACATCTGTACTTGAAGATACAGGGTCATCGTCCAAGGACACACATACAGATGACCTTGTACAACACGATTCTGAGGGAGTAATTCCTAAACACATTGGGGATCCTCCTTTAGTTGAGTACTCTAGTGATAGTACAGAGTCTGATAACGCGTCTGATCCTGCGGAGGAACATCATGATGATGATGAAGATGACAATGATGATAATGATGATGATCAAGGAAATGCTGGAAATCTTGGTGCTGATGCTACGAATGAGGAAACGTGGTTTGGTAACATTTCTGATATCCTTGTATTTCCACAAATGCATATGTCAGATAATGTTAATGTGGAAGGCTTAAACTTGGATGACATGCCCTTGATGTCGTCTCAAGTTAGTGAAGGAACGGGAGGTATAAGGAGAACCGAGGGAGTATCAGTTGAAAATATATGTGAGTCTGTGAGAGAAACTGAAGAAAAGAATATGGAGAGTGTGAGAGATATGCAAACTGTCTATACCAGAAGGGCAGCCACATCCACCACCAGATCTCATTTGTTGGGATCAGGTGTTGAACAAGACGTTACTCGCCCAGTAACGCAATTGCACACCTCTGCCAGCTATTCAGCTTCTTCTTCACAAGAATCTGTCTCATTTTCTCACGGTGTTTTAGCACAAACACTATCTGGATCTCATTCGGAGATTACGGATATTTAAACAGAGCGACTTCTTCCCCAGTCCTCGACCTTCATTCCTGCACAAAGCTCGAGTCTAGTGTCTGTTGCTAACATATTTGATTCTTTGAATAGGACACTTTCAGGAACATCTGATGCGCGTCTTGGTGACCCATCCGGAACACTCAGAGTAGATCCTTTTATAGGACTACAAGGACAGAGTGGAAATCCTACCAGTGCTAACACTATGCCAACACTGAGCGTAGGTCACACAGTTGCAACAACTGTTGTGTCAACGACAAACATAAGTGGTGCCGGTGTTACTTTACCCGTCTTTGTGACAAGGGAAAACTTCGATGGCGCCCTAAAGGCTATTGAAACTATGTTCATCCGGGAGTTACAAGGTGTGAAGAATCAGTTGAAGGGAAAAGAACCGATGCTTTATGAGCCAGCTGTACGTCCTCGTCCAAAAATCTATTTGGCTCCGCCTCGAGTACCTCAGCCTTCTCCTATGCAACAACCACCAGTGGATCAAAGTGTTGATGAATTAAGGGATTTATTCTATGCCAAACTGATGTCTATGAGTCCTGAAGATCAGCAAAGTAAAACCTTGTTGTCTCTACTTCAGAACTTCCAATCTACTCCAAATCCACCTCCACCTCCATCTACACCTTCAGTTACACCCACACAGTTTCAAGCATTATCCACAGAGTTATCTACTTTCAAGTCTGAAGTTGTGAACTCTTTAAGTGATATGAAGCAGTCAATTGTTGAGTTGAAAGCATTGATGGAACAGTCGTGTAAGACTCAAGCTCAGAGTACTAAGTGAAGACATGATCAGGATCCCGATGATCATGATCATAAGGGGGAGATGAGTAAGAAGAGAAGAGCTGAGTCAGAAAGCTCTCAAGGCCAGAAGAAGAATCCGACTGTTGCTGAAATATCTGAGATGATTGAATCAGGTGCTATGGGTGATCAAAGCGGAAAACAGATTGTATTATATGTTGATCCGAATATAGAACCAACGATTGAAAAGCCTGAGGTAAATGAGGAAGAGATAAGAGAAGTGGTTGATCGATTCGTACAATCTGTGGAGTTGATTGAAATTAGTTCTGATGATGAAGAAGCTGATGAAAGTGCAAGAGCTTATGATCGGTATTGGAAAGTTAAGGAGGAAGAAGAACCACTTTTGGTATTTACTTATGAACCAGAAGATCAAGGTGTTGGATTTAATGAAGAAGAGGTTGATATTTTGTCAGAGATATATGGGCCACAAACTCCTGAAGAAATAATCTTTAGCCCTGTACACTCACCCTGACATATCTCAACCACTTTTATGTCAGAACAACCTTCTGTTACACCTATAACCATTAACCTTAACCAATCTACTTCAGCTCAAACCACTATACCAGTATCTGAACCACTTCCAACCTCTGAAACAATTCCTACTCAATCTGAACCACATCATTCTCATGATCCATTACCTAAAGAGCCAAAACCCGAAGAGACTGATCCTCAATCCACTACATCTTTAGTACCTCCTATCATTCCTAGTCATGATGAAGCTGGTCCTTCTAATCCAGCTGATCAACCTGGTCCTTCATCCTCGCGGAGCAGAAAATTGACTGAACTTGAACAACAACAAAGAACTTTGTATTTGAGAACACCTTTCCTAGAAGAAGAAGAAAGAAGACTGTTTGTGCACAGAATCAGAACTTTGAATCCCTACGTCGTGTTGGGTATTATAGATCAAACGGCCGAATACAAGTTCGAGTATATGTACTTTCTAGAAGACAAGTGTCAAAAGAAAAAAGACGTGAGGAGCAAGAAATTGATTGTGACTATAAAGGAGGTAACTGCCAGATTATACTACAAATTGTGGTATCCAGAGTTTCTTGTTCAAAGGCAAGATTGCAGAGATTATAGATTTACTGAAGCAGATTTTTGTCACCTAACGATAGAAGATTTTGAGTTCATGTATCATCATTTCCGAGATCTTCAGATCAGAAGGGAAAATGTGTCTCTTGCTTTGAATGCCATTAAGAGATTTCTGAGAAGACACGTTTTGTTCACACAGTGTCATGATCTGCAGATGGGTGTGGAAAGCTATCAACCAAGAGTGAATTTGATAAGACCAAATCAAGAATTGGCTGGGTTGATGAGGATGCCTTTATATTGTGTGATTGCAGATCCAGAGTTTGGTGTTGTGTTCAGTAATGGTGCAAACAAGATATTCATTCGGTTTAATGAGTTGGAAAAATATTCTGATGGTACGCTTAAGATTGTAAGACTTCAGTTAGTCGAAAAGCTCAAGAGATATGATGCTGAAAGAAATATTACTTGGATGTCTTCAAGACCTAGAAGAGTCTTATCTAGAGCCATTGAAGAGATTGATGAAAGATAAAACTTCAGAATGGTTATGAGAAGAATTGAAACCTATCTTGGTTTCCGAAGAAGAAGAAGACCCTTCCTGCCTTGATAGCTAAGGGGGAGATTGTTAGAGCACTATTTGTAACTATCAAGACAGTATTAACTCTTTGTACTGTTACTCCTTGGTAGAGGCATAGGTTTGTCATGTCCTACTATATAAAGGAGTTCCTTTGATATTTTGTACAACCTCTTGAGCATTTTGTCATTTGTACTTTAGAGATCAATATATGGATGACAAGTTTGCTTTCTAAATTCTCTCTACATTTGTTGTTTACATATTGCTAGATTTGGGATTTCACACTTCGATCGACTGAGAAAGAGGGTATTTTGATTTTGTGGTTGAGTGTGGTGGTTTTCGTGAGGAACAGAGACGAGAGAGATAGAAGATGAAGCGAGTGGGTTAACTAGGAAAAGGGTTTAGCTGAGGGTTATTTTAGGAAGAATATGAAAGGACATTGTACTTATCTGAAATGGGGAATAGCAAACCAGCTGTAAATTGGGTATTACTCAAAGGATTGTTTTAAGGAAAGTACAACTAGAGGCTATGTGTGTACTTGGTGTGTACCTGATCCCAACAGTATTTTTCATCTAGTTGGAAAAAGATAACTGACTTAGTTAACTTCTTTTGAGAATTCTTTTCAGCCCTTTTTCTTTAATGCCTTTCCTTAAATTCTCTGGAATAGAATTTTATTTAATTCCCCTCTGATTTTCCAACTGATTTGCCTGAAAGAAAAACGAACCCCCCTGATGCTGCAGCATTGACTCAACATCCTTTGGTTTCTCTTGTTTGCTTAATTGGCTGCACATCAGTAAACACATCACTCTCAACTAATACAGAAATATAACAATGCATTAAAATAATATTTACAAGGGTAGTTGGAAGTTTTAAAGATAGTTCCCATCTTTGTTTGAAGCTTTTAGCACAAAGAAATCACCTCTACGGGGTAATTTTGTGGAGATGCTGCAGCATCATGGTATAGCTTCACTCTTTGTCCATTGACTTTGAACACACTATTGTCTTCCGAGTTAACTAAGTCTACAGCCCCGTATGGATAAACCTTGTGTATGACAAATGGGCTTGACCATCTAGACTTAAGTTTACCCGGAAACAATTTCAACCTAGAATTGAACAAAAGACATTTCTGACCAGCTTTTAACTCTCTATGCCTGATTCTATTGTCATGCCATTTTTTGGTTTTCTCTTTATAGAGTTTGGCATTCTCATAGGACATGTTCCTATGTTCCTCTAGTTCATAGAGTTGTAACTTCCTCTTGTTACCAGCATCATCTAAGTTCATGTTCAACTCCTTTATAGCCCAGTATGCTTTGTGTTCTAACTCTAAAGGGAGATGACAAGCCTTTCTAAAGACTAACTTGTATGGGGACATACCTAAAGGTGTTTTGAAAGCAGTCCTGTATGCCCATAAAGCATCATCTAATTTGAAAGCCCAGTCTTTTCTATTTGGTTTGACAACTTTTTGTAAAATCCCTGTTATTTCCCTGTTTGAGAGTTCAGCTAAACCATTTGTTTGTGGGTGATAAGAAGTGGCAACTATGTGTTTCACATTGTATTTTTCAAGAACTTTACTTAACAAATTGTTTATAAAATGGGTACCCTCATCACTAATTCGTGCACGGGGGGTACCAAACCTTGTAAAAACTTGTTTTTGTAAAAACTTGACAACAGTTTTTGCATCATTTGAAACACAAGCCATTGCTTCAACCCATTTGGACACATAATCAACAGCAACAAGAATGTATTGACAATTGTTAGATGGTGGGAATGAACCCATGAAATCAATTCCCCAAACATCAAACAACTCAACTTCCAAGATCCCATTCAAAGGCATTTCATTTCTTTGAGAAATGGAACCACTTCTCTAGCATTCATTGAACCTTTGTGCAAAATTATGGGCATCTTTAAAGAGAGTAGGCCAATAAAAACCAGATTGAAGAACTTTAGCTGCTGTTCTTTGGCCTCCGAAATGTCCTCCATAAGCTGACTGGTGGCAATGCTGCAGGATTGCTACCACTTCTGATTCTGGAATGCACCTTCTCAGTATTTGATCTGTACCAAGTTTAAACAAAAAAGGGTCATCCCATAAGTAAATTTTGCAATCATGGAGAAATTTCTTCAGCATATGGTGAGTATAATCAGAAGGTTTGATGCCACAGGCTAAGTAATTAGCTATATCATCAAACCATGGCAGTTGTGTTTGCACCATAAGAATCTTTTCATCAGGGAAGGTTTCTATAATGTCTGCACCTTCCCTACTTTCAACTAACTTTTCCAACCTAGACAAGTGATCAGCCACTTGGTTCTCCACCCCTTTCCTATCAATAATTTCTAAGTCAAACTCTTGCAATAACAAAACCCATCTTATTAGCCTTGGTTTTGCATCTTTCTTTGAAATGAGATATTTGATGGCAGCATGGTCAGTGTGAACAATGACTTTAGCTCCCATCAAATATGATCTAAAATTTTCAAATGCAAAAACCACTGCTAATAACTCTTTTTCAGTTGTTGTGTAATTGATTTGAGCTTCATTTAGGGTTTTGCTTGCATAGTGGATGGTATGAAAAATCTTTTCTTTTCTTTGACCTAAAACTGCACCAACAGCCCAATCACTTGCATCACACATGATTTCAAAAGGTTTGTCCCATTCAGGAGCAACAACCACTGGAGCAGTTACCAAAGCTTTCTTTAAAGTAAGGAATGAATTTCTGCAATCCTTATCAAAATCAAATTTTTGGTCTTGCTGTAATAATAGACATAATGGTTTTGAAATTTTAGAAAAATCTTTTATGAAACGTCTATAAAAAGCAGCATGACCGAGAAAGTTTATGATTCCTTTAACAGTGGTCGGTTCAGGTAGTTTTTCAATAACTTCAAGTTTAGCTTTATCTACATCAACTCCTCTTTTTGAAATTAAATGACCAAGGACAATTCCTTCTGTAACCATGAAATGACATTTTTCCCAGTTAAGAACCAAGTCAGTTTCTTCACACCTTTCAAGACTTTGTTTTATATTTTCCAAACAATGATCAAAAGATGAACCATAAACAGAAAAATCATCCATAAATATTTCAATGGATTTTTCAAGCATGTCAGAGAATATGGACATCATGCATCTTTGGAAAGTAGCAGGTGCATTGCAAAGTCCAAAAGGCATCCTCCTAAAAGCAAAAGTGCCAAAAGGACAAGTGAAAGTAGTCTTCTCTTGGTCTTCCGGTGCTATGGCTATCTGATTGTAACCTGAGTATCCATCCAAGAAGCAGTAGAACTCTTTTCCAGCTAACCTGTCCAACATTTGATCAACAAAAGGTAAAGTAAAATGGTCTTTTTGAGTAGCATTGTTTAGTCTACGGTAGTCCATGCAAATTCTACATCCGGAGACTATTCTAGTCGGGATGAGTTCATTCTTGTCATTAGAAATGACAGTGATCCCACCCTTCTTAGGCACACATTGGACTGGACTAACCCAAGAACTACTGGCTATTGGGAAAATAATTCCTGCATCTAACCATTTTAAAATTTCCCTTTTTACTACCTCTTTCATAACAGGGTTTAGTCTTATTTGTGGTTCTATGGACTTGAAATTCTTTTCTTCTAGGATGATCTTATGTTGACAAATAGAGGGGCTAATTCCCCTAAGGTCAGCAATGGTCCAACCTATGGCTTTGGTGTGTAACTTCAACATATCCACCAACTTCCTTTCCTGATGCAGTTCTAGGGTAACTGATATTATAACAGGTAATTTGTCTTCTTTTCCTAGAAAGGCATATTTCAGGTGAGATGGGAGTTTCTTCAACTCAAGGTCGGGTGGTGAGACTATGGACGGAATGGTCGGGTTTTGCTCACTATTTTCCAGCAGCTCAAATGTTGCAGCAACCAAAGGGACAGTTTCCTTTTCTATGGGAATTTCATCATCATCATCATATTCCTCACTTTTTTCCTCATCCTCCTCTTCTATCCTACAAGTCTGATTGTCTTCTTCCTCATGACATAATGACTGAATGGTACTTAGGCTTGAACAGTCTTCCATATCATTAGGGTACTTTAAGGAATTGAAAACATTGAATGTGACTTTTTGGTCGTGAAGTCTCATGGTCAATTCTCCTTTCTGGACGTCTATCAAAGTTCTACCCGTGGCTAAGAAAGGTCTTCCTAAAAGAATAGGAATATCTTTATCATCCTCAAAGTATAAAATGATAAAATCAGCCGGAAAAATGAATTTGTCAACCTGGACTAACACATCTTCAATCTTACCCTTTGGATAGGCAATGGTCTTGTCTGCTAAGATGAGTGTGACAGTGGTAGGTCTTGCCTCTCCTATCCCTAAGGTTTTAAAAATTGATAAGGGCATGAGGTTGACACTGGCACCTAAATCACACAAGGCTTGTCCAACTTCCTTCCCACCTATTGAACAAGGAATGGTAAAACTCCCGGGATCTTTTTGCTTAGGGGGTATTTTGTTGGAAAACAGAGCACTGCAACCTTCAGTGAGGGCGACAGTCTCATACTCAATCAGCTTCTTCTTTTTACTCAAAATATCCTTCAGAAATTTGGCATAATTGGGCATCTGCTCGATTGCTTCAACAAGAGGTATGTTGATGTGCAATTGTTTGAAAACATCCAAAAACCTTTTAAATTGCAATTCTTCTTTCTCATTCTTCATCCTTTGGGGGTAAGGAATGTAAGGGGGAACTGGTTTGATAACATATTTGTTTGAATGTTTTGAGCCAGATGGTTCCAATATGCTTGTGGTGTTGGACATGTTGGAAGGTCTTGAGCTAGTGATCTTAGGGTCTTGGTCCTCTTTTTGATTTGGAACAACCTGAATTTCTGGAGTAGAATTGGCTTTGGATAATTTATCAAAATCTGTTTTGGTCAAAGGGCCAAATTCCTTCTCCACAATTTCAGGTAATTCTTTTCCACTCCTAAGAGTCACAGCCTTCACATGTTCCTTTCCTGGGGCCTTTGGGATTTCAGTATTACTAGGCAAAGTTCCTGAGGCCCTAGTGCTTTGATTTAAAGCAAGTTGACTGACTTGAGTTTCAAGATTTCTGATTGAAGCTTGAGTTTGGGTCATAAACCCTTTCATGAGTGCTTCCAAAGAAAGATTTGAGTCATCATGTGGAGATGCATGATTTTGGTTTTGAAAAGGTGGTTGATTATGGTTGCTTTGAAAATTTCCCTTGTAGTGGTTTTGAGAACTGCTTGCTTGATTTTGAAAATTAGAATTCCCTTGTGGTTTTTGTGCAGGTGATTTAAACATGGACTATTCCAAGAGAAATTAGGGTGCTGCTTCCAACTGGCATTGTATGTGTTGGAGTGAGGATTCGGTCTGTTTTGAACATAGTTTACAGATTCAGAATTATGAGGACAGTGTTCATAAGAATGTTCATCACCACAACATACACATTGTACATAAAGGACAGGTGCAGGAGATTTGGTGACAGCTGGCTGTGCTCCTTGACCTGAAATGATGCTTTTAAGCATATTAGTCATGGAAGCAAGCTGAGCTGTCAATGCAGTGTATGCATCAATCTCATGCAACCCGACAGTTTTCTTTTGAGTTGAAATTTGAGCTCTTGGATCAGCCCATTGTCCATTGTTTGCAGAAATCTTTTCAAGAATTTCATACCCGGTATTGTAGGTGTTAAAGGTAAAGGCCCCTCCTGAAGTCGCATCGAGCATTTGTTTTGTGTTGGAATCAAGTCCATTGTAAAAAGTCTCTAGTTGAATACAGTAGGGAATGCCATGGTGAGCGCATTTCCTTAACAATTCTTTAAACCTTTCCCAAGCATCGGAAATTGCTTCATCGTCCATTTGTTTAAACATGCAAATTTCGTTTCCGGACTTAGCATTCCGGGTAGGTGGAAAATATTTTCGCAAAAACTTTTCAGCCATATCACCCCAAGATGGTACTGAACCTGGTGTTAATGAATTGAACCATACTCTTGCCTTATCCCTTAGAGAAAACGGAAATAAAGTGAGCCTTAAGGCTTCGGGAGATACTCCCGGGATTAGAAAAACATCGGTGATCTCCATAAAAGATTTTAAATGAGAGTGGGGATCCTCCGATGGTAATCCGGCAAATTGACCATTAGCTTGCAACATATGAAACATGACGGGTTTTGGTTCAAAATGTAAAGTATCTAAATGTGGCCTAACAATCCCAGAATTTAATTGCTCAAAATTTGCGTAGTCCATAATTCTTCCATCTTTCGAGTTTGCAAGATCAATGATGTTAAGTGGTTCTTCATTACCAATAGATCCATTATCATCCCCTTCCTCATTGTTATGTGGTGGATGTTGTTGAAAAGGTGGATTTTGTTGAAATGGAATAAACAGTGGATTACCAAAAAGTGGTGGGTTTTGTTGAAAAGGTGGATTTTGACGATTATTTCCAAAGATTGGTGGAGGCCGAATTGGATTTTCTAAAGGTGGTCTCATTTGAGTTTCCAAAGGTGGCCGAACGTGATTTTCTAAAGGTGGTGGATTTGGTGGTCTATTTTCAAAACCGGGTGGGGGTCCTTCCATATTGAGAGAGTTTGATATTCTTTGAATTCTTCTTCTTTGATGAAAAGTTCTCTCAATATCCCGATCTAACTCGAAAAGTTCCCCACGTGATATTCTTGGCATACACCACTTTCAGAAAATCTTTAAAATTCCCAACGGTGCTAGAAAAACCAAATCTTTAAAAATACTTTTATAGAGTTTTAGCTTACCAATCCCCGGCAACGGCGCCAAAAACTTGATGTGTGCGTGCTTTGAATACACCTACAGACGTGTGCTAATAGAACCAATAAGCAAGTATACTTATTTAGAACTATGTCGTCTTATCAAGTAATAAAGTGGTAAAATACCGATTATCGTCCCACAGAGATTGGAGTTAAAATGTCTATTAAAGTATGATGAAAGAAGTGATTTCAGATGATGATTTGGAAGAAAATCTTTTGGTTGGTTGGTTGATGATTAACACAGATTCTAATTAACAATATTAAAAGAGAAGCAAGGGTGTAAGACTTGTGATGTTATGATAAACCAAATTCCAGCAGATCAATGCTGCAACAATGCTACAGCATGAAGCTGCAGTGATGCTGCAGCATAGCAGTGACAAAAACGAGTTTTATTATCTACTTTGAGACACGTTCCTCTCGGACTCTCACCATCCCATGATTCCAGTAGCTAGAGCAATGTCATCTCTGAGCAGAACCCAAGATAATGGAACAATGGAAATGGCGTTCTCAAAGCATATGGCAAAACAAATCCTCTTTGTTAAAATTTACTCTCTCGATATAACCCCCATACCTCCCAAGTTGTTTTACTCCTAAATAGCTTACCTCTAAGTCTATTCCATTTTAATCCCTTGAGAAAATGATAACTTATCAAGAATGAATCATTTTAGAAAACAAAAGTAACAACTCTCATTGCAAGTTACTCTCTCGATATAACCCCTTAAGTCATCCAAATTGACGTGCTATTCAATGGCCTATCTCTAGGTCCATGACACTTTAACACTATCAAAGTGATCAATTTTTCAAAGGATTCTATTATCTTGAAGAAACTTGGATTGGAACAATAAAACCTCATTTTTTCCATAAAAATGCCTACTTTCTTTTGGTCATCATAACACCACTTGTCTCACACCCAAGCTACAAGATTAGCTACTCAATACACTAAATGAAACAAAATAAATGCAAAATACTAGGAAAGTAAACATGATGATTGGAAGTGTAAAGTACTTGGAAATGAAAACTAACTAAAGTAAAAGGCTAAAAATGTAAAGACAAGAATGTAAGTAATAAGCAATAAATGACAAGAGTACAAGTGGAATGTAAATCTATGACTAATAAGAATATATACAGAAAAGTAAGAACATTAAACATAAGACATAAGATGCAAGAACATTAAAGAGACGAAAATGTGCAGTGGGATACTGCCCAGTGCAGCAGCAGTGCCTTCGTGTATCTAAGAACAAAGAAAAATTAAAGGAAGAACACTTGAAGATTTGAAGAACACATGAAGAACATGAAGAACATGAATGAGATTTCTGGAAAATAAACTACAGAGGTTTAGGACTGATTTTAGATCAGTTCTAAGGTGGGTTGTCCAAAAGGTAAGATGTCCCCTCTATTTATAACAAAAGGGAATGGGAACTTAGGTAAATAAGTGCAACTAGGCCTAACTAAATAGTACAACTATTCAACTAGAAGTACAACAGCAACCTAAATACTTACTTAAACTATCATTGCAATCTAAAGAGTGTTTTAGGGGTTACAAAATATCAAATTTAATCACAAAAATATCAATTTCCAGCTCATGACTTCGTCTTCTTCAGCCCCTTTATCACCAGATCCCTGCTGTTCCAATGCTGCAGCAATACCCTGTTTTGGCTGATTTTCTCAAAAATGCTTATATTAGCCTACCAATAAAGTAAAACAAGCTAACCATGATTCCTAGCTCCAGGAAAGTAAAACAAGATAAAAAAGACTCAAAGTTGGGATTTTAGAATGAAAAAGTCCTAACTAATCTAAAGAAATAAGTGCTTAAGTACTCAAAATTGAGCACTTATCAATCTCCAAAGATGATATATTGTTGTGTACTACTTGGCTCATAGGCAAAGACATTACAATTGGTACTGATGAAAGCAAGCTATATTTTTGGAACCGTGTACTTAAATATTACGATGTTAATCGTAGCACAAGTTCTCAAAAAAGTAGGATTCGTCAAGTACTTCAGAATCGTTAGAGTCGATTGAATCATGTTGTTTCAAAGTTTGAGTGCTATGAACAAGTTCTACACTGTAACAACCCAAAAATCCAAACATGAAATAAATAAATGAACACCCCAAAATGGGTCCTAAGTACATAACAAATCCATTAAACAAAACTTCAAAATCTAGCAGCGGAAACATCCTTCCATAGCCGAGAGCTAACTATACTAAGCAAACTGAAGGTACGAACTAAAGTGTTCTACGCGCAAACGCCTCCATCTCTAATATTCATACTTTCTCCTTACCTTTACTTGAACCACCACAATTGCGCTTCCCTGAAAATGCTTTTGTTTAGAAAACGAGGGTTAGACCATGAGGTCTAGTAAATTCCCTCCGAAAAGCAGTTTATACGAAAGCATGTATAAAGTTCATTGTTTTATCCGCCATAAGGCCCAAAAAATAATTTTATAACATATAGGGGTATTTTCACAGTGTTCATAAACGATAAACATAACCAACAACAACCACGATCGGGGCCCAAGCAGACTCCCCATGTCCCTTGCATGTAGGAAAAAGATTCCACACACACACACAGGTTTAATGATTCGTCTCCCAAGGGACCGTCAGATCCCAAGGTACACTAATCCCACTAGTTCAAAAAAGGTCTTTTGTGACGGTTAAAAACCGTTACCATAGGTATACGGTAACAGTTTTCGTGGACGTAAAAATCGTCACCTATCTTGCTGTCACTTTTGATATACTTTGGTTATGTTCTGAAAACGTTACCAAATCACATCAAAAACTGTTACCATAGGCTAAAACCATCACCTTAAATGTATAAAAATTTTGTTTATTTTCCTAAAACCGTTACCATAATATAACATACGGTGACATTTATTTTTAAAAACCGTCACCGTAGCATAACATACGGTAACACTATTTTATTAAATTCGTCATCGTAGCATGACATGCTTTAACGTTTATATTCAAAAACCGTCACCGGAGCATGGTATATGGTGACGTTTATCAAAATCGTGACCATAGCATGACATACAATGACATTCATTATTCAAAATCGTTACCATAGCATAACATACGGTGACATTTATTTCTCTACTTAGTGAAAATTGTAAGTAAACAATATGTATCAGAGTTTCACTATCGTTGATAAGTAGTAAGATCTTACAGTACCGCTGATAGGAACTCTCGCTCTTTAAATTAAACATTCAGCGAACACTGTTCACCATTAATGCTCTGAGTCTGTTCAATCATTATGATGATCGCTGATAAGTTAGTTGTTTACTTATGATCCCTGAAGACAAGTTTCACGTCAACAAAGGTTCTACGCTGAAGTCGAAGATCAAGCTCAAGAACCAACGGCAAGTCTCCTAATGAACTGATGCGGATCAGCGAAGACTCAGATTTGTCCACTCAACGTGAAGTATCAAGTACAAGACTTCAGCTATCGCTGAAACTTTATCATTCGCTAAATAGAAAATGATAATGCTCTGAATCAACAAAAGCTGATCATGAAGTCCTCCGTACAAAGTACTTTTGTCTTAAACCCCCCTTGCACGACTCCGTACGAAATGTCAGAAAAGAACCTCTGACTGTCTGAAATCGTACAACCACTCTGATACTACACTGTTCATCCATGCGGCTACTAAGGTTGTCAACCAAGGTCAATGACATGCAACCAACCAGCTGATGACACGTGTAAAGTGTGTATACTGACTTGCATTAAATGCATGCAGTATATAAAGAGATGAACCCACTTCATTTGAAGTAACTTGCTAACTCTGGACAAGTTCAATCTCTTATCTAAAGATAGGTTATTATTAGTAATTTCCTTATCTCTCTTAGTGCAAGAAACCTTAGTGTTCCAACTTGTTTAGATTTAGGTTTATCCTTAATCTTGTTTCCGCAACAAGCTGTAAATTGTTAATGATTTATCAATAAACAATTTAGAAAAGTAAAATCTGTGTGTTTGTATTCAACCCCCCCCCCCCCCCTTCTACAAACTTGTATAGGCCTTTGGAACCAACAAGTGGTATCAGAGCGGATTTGTTTAATCTCATAAACAAGATCTAATCTAAGATATTTCTCTTCCTTGCTATTATCTGAAAATGGCCACCAACACAAACACAAATTATATAGACAATGGTTCTCTTGCTAAACCCCCTAGATTTTCCAAAGATAACTTCAACTTATGGGAAAGTAGGATGACACTCTTCTTAGAAGGTGTAGACCCTATTATGCCTTACTATCTCGAGAATGGTCCATTCATCCCTGTAAGAATTGATGCTATTGTTCCAGCCGCTGAGAATAGACCTACTATTCCAAAAAGGCTGGTACCTAAGGAAATCTTTCAATGGACTGACGAAGATAAGAAGAAAGTGGCTATAGATACAAAATCCAGATCCATACTATCCGTGGCTCTTCCTGACGAAATCTACCATTCCGTCATGAATCTGAAAACATCAAAAGCCATGTGGGACACAGTATGTGTTCAGTATGAAGGAACGTCTGAAGTCCAGGACTCAAGAAAGATCAACCTGGTAAGACAATACGAAAGCTTCATTTCTGGTAAGAATGAATCTCTCTCTGAAGTTCACCAACGTTTTAATTGTTTAATTATAGATCTGAAAACTGTTGGTAAGGAATATTCTAACTTTGAAGTACTGACAAAGTTTCTAGAATGCTTACCTGAAAGCTGGGACAATTATTCTATGTGTCTCAAGTTGTCAAAGGATCTAAAATCAATGACCCTTTCAACCTTATATGGCACGTTGCTGAATCATGAGCAATCGAGCCATCTTAAGAAGAATATTGTAAAAGATTCCAAAAGCACCCCTGTTGCTTTAATCTCAGATGAACCTTCTACTCAGCGACCCTCGGTCACTATCACTGAGTTAGAAAGTAACTCTGAAAGGTCATCAGATTCTGATTATTCAGATGATGATGAATCTTTGGCTCTCCTAACTAAGAAGTTCAGGAGATTTTCCAAAAAGAAAATGTTTAGAAAGAACAAACCTCTTTCCATAACTGACAAGCCTAGATCATCAACTTTTGTTGATAAGGCTACTGCTACTTGTTTTAACTGCGAAAAGACAGGACATTTCGCTAACGAGTGCAGGTCTAAGAAAGTTTCTAGACCCTCATCTTTTACAAAGAAATCCTTTGTTCCAAGGAATAAAGATGACAAATATTTAAAGCTGAAAGAAAAATATGCTAAGCTGAAAAGCTTTAAGAAGAAGAATAAAGGCCTGATGGCTAACTATGATTGGGCTGCTTCTGATGAAGAAGCATCATCATCTGACTCTGAAGATGATGAAGCAAATCTATGTCTTATGGCCAAGATTGAAGAAGAGGAAGAAAGTTCAGACATTCCCTCCACTTCAACCTCTGCTATTCAGGTATCACCTTCCTTCTTTACCAATATTGCAAATATTGATGAAGCTGATAGTCTCCGTAAGATCGATCTCTTGACTAGAAGTTTATACGAAGCCATGAACGGCAAAACTATGGTTGAAAACCAAAACCTTGATCTCGCTAAAAAGCTTAAAAACTACCACCTTCAAATAGAAAAGCTTTCTAAAATTGAAGAAGATTTTAAAGATCAAGTATATTTAAATCAGCTAGTCAAAATCGAACGAGCAGAAGCTATCGCTGCATTAAAAGCTGAAAAAGCTACTGTTGAAGGATGGTGTAATTCTTCAACAAAGATCATTGAGATAATAAAGTCTCAGATTCCCCTGAGTGATAAACGTGGTTTGGGTTACAAATATGATACTCCAAAACCAACCACTGAGCGTTCAATGCTTAAATTTGGAACGTTCGTATCCTCAGTCGCTGATACTTCATCTTCTCAGTGCTCCTCGTCCCATACACCAATCCCTGAGGAAACTCCTACCTCCTCAAAAGGTAAGGACAAAATGGTTTATTCAAAACCTACCTCTGTCTCTAAAGACGAAGGTAAAGGAATTGTTATTTACCAGAATCCTCAGAAGGGTACCTTAGTACCAAAGCTGAATGCTTCTAAAGCTTCAGTGACTCATCCCTCTGGATCAAGGAAGCAGATCTCTGCATCTATTCAACGATCTACTCCTAGACTCAGAGTAGATGTCCTTGCTAAGAAATCTGAAGAACTGAATGTTCGTCCCATTTCTAAAGCCAATAGTTTACTTGGTGCTGGCACTTCTAATTCGAAATTAAAAGCTCAGCATTCAAATGGTCCTAGAACTATTTTTAGTTATAGGAAATGTTATCACTGTGGACTTACCGATCATATTGCTAGTAAGTGTCCCACAGCCACCAAAGCTGAAAAGATAGCTAAGGTGAAGATTGTCCCCAAGGCAAAGAAGACCAACCCTGGTGCAAATCGGGTCAAGGTGAATCCTACCACTGAAGTTAAGAAATTAACCAAAGTGAAGAAAGACAAAGCTGAATCTTCAAATGCTGCGAAGACTGGTGAATCTTCCATTCCAACTACTTCCACTGACAAATGTGTATACATGGTCAAGTGGGTACCCAAGAAAAACTAATCTTCCTTTGTATTGCAGGTTAAGAAGGGTATCTGGTATCTTGATAGCGGATGCTCTAGACACATGACTGGAAAGAAAAGCCTGCTCGCTGAATACAAGGAAGAGAAGGGTCCCTCTATGACTATCGGTGGAAATGGAAAAGGACATACCCGAGGGTATGGTGTACTTTCAAATGGTACAACCTGCTTCAGAAGAGTCGCATATGTTGAAGGGCTGAAGCATAATCTTCTAAGCATCAGTCAGCTTTGCGACATGGATAACAAAGTAATCTTTACTAAGGAATCCTGCTTTGTCGCTGACAAAAAGGAGAAGATAGCTCTCAGCGGTTATCGTTTGGAAAATGTTTATGTAATAAACATGGACTCAACAACCACTGAGAACTCCTGTTTCTTCTCAAAGGCCTCATCTGATGTCAACTGGCTATGGCATAAGAGGCTATCTCATCTAAATTTCAAGACACTGAACACTCTTTCTTCAAAAGAGTTAGTCACTGGTCTACCTCAGCATTCATACGCCAAAGAGTCTTTATGTCCAGCGTGTGAAAAAGGGAAGCAGACCAAAGCAAGCTTTAAATCTAAGCAAGTTTCCTCAGTGTCATCTCCTCTACAACTACTCCATATGGATTTGTTTGGCCCTGTTAACAAACAATCCATCGCTGGAAAGAAATATACGCTGGTCATAGTTGATGAATTCTCTCACTTCACTTGGGTAATGTTTCTCCGTTCTAAGAGTGACACCCCTGAAGAACTCATCACCTTTGTTCGGAAGATGGAAACCCTGAACAGTCTGACCGTTCGCTCAATAAGGAGTGATCATGGGACTGAATTCAAAAACAGTTCTCTTGATTCCTCCTTGAGAGTAAAGGTATTTCTCACAACTTCTCTTCAGTGAGAACACCGCAACAAAATGGAGTCGCTGAAAGAAGAAATAGAACAATTATTGAAGCTGCACGTTCAATGCTCAGCGATTCTCACCTGCCTACTCAGTTTTGGGCAGAAGCTGTCAACACTGCTTGTTTTACGCAAAACAGGTCGCTGATAGTTAAAAGATTCAAAAAGACAGCCTATGAACTCTTTCATGGAAGAAAGCCTTCAATCAGCTTTCTTCACATCTTTGGATGTCAGTGTTTCATACTGAACAACAGAGATGCTCTTGGAAAGTTTGATCCTAAGGCTGATGATGGAATCTTTCTTGGATACTCCTCAGTTTCCAAAGCCTTCAGAGTCTTCAATCGTAGAAGACAAACTGTAGAAGAAACTATTCACGTCACGTTTGACGAATCCCGTTCAGCGAACTCTAAACCGTCCGTTGATACTGAAGAACTGAATCAATGGATGTTTTCTCATCTTGGTGATTCAGAAGATATTCCCACTCCTCATGCTCATCCAGTAGAAGATGATAGTCCTATCATTCCAAAACATGCAGAATAGTGAAGCTGAAACATCATGGGTCTCAGCTGTTCCTATAAACACTATACCTACCGCTGAACCAAATGCCTCAGACATTCCATCTATCTCTCAGCAATCAGTAAATGAAATAACAAATGCAAGTATTCCTCTCTTAATTGAAACTCAAGAAGTAACTGAAGCCTCATCTTCAGCTCCTCCAGTTCAAGATGAGTCAGCGACTTATGCTCCGGCTCAGCGATGGACCGTAAATCACCCAATTGATTAAATTCTTGGTGATCCAAATGCTGGTGTTCAGACTCGACGAAGTGCAGGTAATATTTGTTTATTTGTTAACTTTATTTCTCTAACTGAACCAAAGAAAATAGATGATCCATCAAAGATCCAAACTGGGTCAGCGCAATGCAAGAAGAGCTGACTGAATTCGAAAGAAACAAAGTTTGGAAACTTGTTCGGAGACCAACTGATAAAACAATAATAGGCACTAAATGGGTCTATCGAAACAAGTTGGACGAACATGGTACTGTAACCCGCAACAAAGCTCGTCTTGTTGCTCAGGGATACAGACAAGAGGAATGTATAGATTATGACGAAACATTTGCTCCAGTAGCAAGACTTGAATCTATTCTTCTATTCTTAGCATATGTTGTACACAAAAACTTCAAAGTACATCAGATGGATGTTAAGTCAGCGTTTCTGAATGGAAAGCTGAATGAAGAAGTGTATGTGGAACAACCTCCAGGATTCTCAGATTCTAAGCGTCCAGGTTATGTTTATAAACTGGATAAGGCACTTTATGGCTTGAAGCAAGCTCCTCGTGCATGGTATGACACTCTTTCTACTTATCTCCATATTGAAAAATTTGAGAGAGGTAAGATTGACAAAACTCTATTTTTTAGAAAAGTGAAAGGTCATATCATTCTAGTTCAAATATATGTTGATGACATTATATTTGGTTCTACTAACCGTGAGCTTTGTACTCGTTTCGCTGATAGAATGAAAGATGAGTATAAAATGAGCATGATGGGTGAACTAACATATTTCCTTGGTCTTCAGATTAAGCAAACTGAAAAGGGAACTTTTATCAATCAGGGAAAGTATGTTAAGGATATGCTGAAGAAATTTGATTTAACTCATAGTTCAGCTATGAAAACCCCTATGGCACCACAACTGACACTTGACAAGGATTCAAAGGGAATACCTGTTAATGTCACGCTGTACCGTGGGATGATTGGCTCCCTCTTGTATCTTACAGCTAGCCGACCCGATATTATGTATGCAACATGTTTGTGTGCACGATATCAAGCTGAACCTATGTTATCTCATATGAAAGCTGTAAAGCGAATCTTTCGATACCTTAAGGGTACATCGAACCTAGGTCTTTGGTATCCCAGAGATTCAAGATTCGATCTAACCGCCTATTCAGATAGTGATTTTGCAGGTTGCAAAATGGATAGGAAAAGCACCACAGGAGGATGTCAGCTCCTGGGTGGAAAGCTGGTAAGTTGGACTAGTAAAAAGCAAAATTCAGTGTCCACTTCCACAGCTGAAGCTGAATATGTAGCTGCTGGAAGCTGTTGTTCTCAAGTCTTGTGGATGAGAAATCAGCTACTAGACTATGATCTTCAGCTCTCCAAAATTCCAATCTATTGCGACAGCACAAGTGCCATCGCTATAGCAAACAATCCAGTACTACATTCAAAGACCAAACACATAGAAATCAGATATCATTTTATCAGAGATCATGTGATGAATGGTGATATAGAACTTCATTTTATCCCAACTGATTATCAGTTAGTTGATTTATTTACCAAATCTCTTGATGAGACAAGATTCAACTTTCTCATCAGCGAACTTGGAATGCTGAACTTTGAAGGGTAAAATCCTCAACGGTTCACATTGATCAGCGATAGGATAAAATCAACTCGTATAACTTATTCAATCATCTTCTCTCTGAATAAAACTTGGTTAAAGATGATATCAAGGTATGTTTTCTCTCTCTGACAATCGCATGAAAATGCAAGATTTCAAAACAAAATGCATCGCTGAATATCTCTTCCTTAACAGCGATATTTTGAAAATTCTTAAAACCATCACGGATATTCTCATTCAGTGCTTCATGTTTATAAAAGAGTCCCTGAGTTTTTCAAAACCTCGGAGACATCCTAAAAGAATATGAAAGGACAGTTGTGACGTCATTGCAACGGATAAACCCCGACACGTTTTCTCTTTCTGACACACGTTTGCACGTCTCGTTCAAACTTCCAATCAAATGCAAAAACGTGTCCGTGTCATGATGAAAATCTTTTCCCGCTCAAGATTTTCTCTTTCTAAAATCTCTATATAAACAAATTGTTTGTTTATATTTTTCTTTTACGCGATCACTCTTCCTCCGCAAGAAAGAATTCACTGTTGCATTTGTGCTTTCTAAAACTTCAAAGAACTGTTCTTCATCTTCTTCATCAAACATCAAGGTTAATATGTTCTTATTTATTACCAAATGCGTATAACTTGTTTCCGATCTTTTCCTTGTTTTAACAAGATCAAACAAAAGAACTTCTTAAAAATGAAATCATTTTCTTTCATGGTTTTATGAACACAACCATTTCATGGTTGTTCTTCAAGTTTAAATGCGAAAATCTTAAACTTGTTTTTCATTCGTTTCCAGAATCTAATTCTTCATAGAAAACTGGATAACAAGAATAAATGGGTTTTACATTTCGTTTCTTAAAATCAAGAAAAACCCTAATCTTCATTAAGACATTGGTGTCTGAATGAAATGGATAAAATTTGAACCATCTTAATGGAAAATCTTTCCACATTAAGATAATTCTTATTTGTTAACATCTTTGGTTAAACTGATAATACAGAGAAATGGCATCGTCTGACATTCCTGCTACCGCTGAGAACATCTCCGCTGATTCTGAGGAAGTGGACATCCTTAAGGCTCCTCAAGTCAAGTTTGCCCTTGACAAACTGGATTGGACTAAGGTGAACAACCTCTATGCGCTTCTCGAGTTTCCTCCTCGAAAGCAAGTCACACATCTAGATGATGCTGTGAAATTCCTAAAGAATTGCTGCATCTCCACAGCCCTGACCATAACACCTCCTGCACATCATCTTTTGCTCTCACAATTCTGGTACTCAGCCAGACACTCTCAACTACCTTCAGCCAAAGACCCTGTTAGAGCATTATTGTATTCAAGATTTACTGTAAAGTCAATGTACTGTATTAGTTGCTAATGCCATTATACCTTGTATGTTATGGGTATAAATAGGCATGTCTAGTTCTTAGTTAGAAAGGAATCTAGATCCCTTTAGGAACCTCTTGAGCATTTTGTCATTTGTACTTTAGAGATCAATATATGGATGACAAGTTTGCTTTCTAAATTCTCTCTACATTTGTTCTTTACATATTGCTAGATTTGGGATTTCACATTTGGTAGACTACAAGAATCTTCTACCAGAATGGGATTTTTACTCCATTCAGCTCCAAATGTCAAGAGATATGGATGATGAAAAGTTGACCGACATTTTCAGTATTCTAAGTCAACACGAAGATAAAGTAAAAGCGGTTAAAGAAAAGGATAGAAAGGTCGAAGAGTCATTAGCCCTTTTGAGTGAACAAAGGAAAAGTGGTGCTTTGAAAACTAAGGCTTTGATTTCTGGAATGAGCAAGAAGAAGATAAGTTCTTCTGATGATGATAATAGCAGTTCTGAGGATGATATGGAGGATATTGCTGAAAAGTTAGCATTATTGACCAACAAGTTCCAAAACAGGTATAGTAGAAAGAAGTTCTACTCAAAGACTAAACCTGAATACAATAAGGTTAACAGATTTAAATGGTTTGAGAAAAAGTATGAGAAAAAGGAGGAAGAGAAAGAAGAGAAAGAGGAAAAAGAGGATAAAGAGGTGAAATTTGTAAAAAAGGAGAGGGGAGAAAAGAAGGATAGAGATGACCGAAACTGCTTCAACTGTGGGAAACCAGATCATTTTTCCAGAGTCTGTAGGCAAAAGAAGGTCAAGGATTCTGAATATTATCAGCGTAAGGCACATCTAGCTAAAACCAAGGAAAGTGGAAAGCCTGTTAATGCTGAAGAGGAGATTTGGCTTATGGATTCCTCTGATGATGAAGAGGCGCATTTTACAGAAGTGAAGCACAGTCTGATGGCAAAGATAGATGAAGAAGATAAGGAATCCGAAGTACAGTTTCTTTATCCTTCTGATAATTCTGATAACTGTGATGATTGTGAAAATGATTCTGAAACTGAAGATGATAGATATGAAGAAATGTAAATCGTGATACTTGAACTTAATGAGAAATTTGAAAAAGTTCAAAAGAATCTTCATAAAGTTCAAAAGAATCTTGAAGATGAGAAAAGTTCAAAGTTGAAATATCACGATGAAGCACAACTTTATAAATGTTTAGCGGAAGATAGAGAAAAAAGAAAAAGAAGTTATTAGAACAAAAGTCAAAACACTTGAATCTGAAATTTTTGAGTTAAAGAAGAAAATGAAAGATATAAATGATGAAAACATAGACTTTCAGTTTAAAATCAAGATTATTTCTGAAGAAAGAAAAGATGCCTTTGCAAAGATAAAAGAGCTTGAAGATTTAAATTATAAAAGAGGTCAGACTGAGCAAACTCTGAAACTGTTGACCAGTAACCCAAAAGATTCTCGATTTTTTAATCCAAAAATGGGTCTAGGTTTATCTAATGTAGAGGTTCTTAAAAATGCACCTGAAAATCTTTACACAATTGAAAAATTGGGTGAAGGTTTAAAGGAATCTTTCAAAACTGAAGAACCTAAAATTAAAAGTGAGGTGTTGAAGCAAACAATAACAAAGGAAATTCCTCCAATTTCAAAAGTCTTCGTTAAATCAAGTGATGAAGTCTTAAAACAAACTATTATATCAGAGGTTCCTTTAGTAAAACAAACTTTTATTATTTCTAATAATGAAAGTTTGAAACAATATATTGTTAATGATGATGCTTTAAATCCCTCAACTTCTAATTCGAACAAAGAGGAAGTAAAAACGGATAAAGATTCGGAAGAAAAGCCTAAATTTAATACTACAAATTTCAATTACGATGAACTAAATTCTAGTTACAAAACCAAAAGGGTTGAACTAACTGAATTTAATTCATTATTTTCAAGTGAATCTGTGACTAAGACAACTGATGAATCTGAATCTGTTAAATCTGAATCGAGTGCTGAATTGGAGTTAAAAATAACACCAGATTCTGACAAAGAGGGGTTTGTTCATAATACTTCTACTGAATTTCCTGATTTGGATTCAGCTTTACTTAAAATTGTTGATTTAGAAAGTCAAATTTCTAAATTACAATTAAATTTTGAAATATTAGAAGATGATTATGACAATATTGGAATAAATCATGATCATATTCAAAAAATCAATCTTGATCTTAAAGAGGAGATTCGACGACTTGAATCTCAATTATTCGAATTGTCAAAATCTAAGGTTTCAAAATCTTGCGAAAAATGTTCAAAACAAGCTGAATTCAAAGATCAGAGTAAATCTTCAAGTACAATTGATTCTGATGCAAAAGTATTTTTAGAAAAAGATAAGCTTTTTGAAGAAAACAAAGCACTTGTTTTGAGATGTGCAAAACTTTCAAATCAAGTATCAGATTTTGAGAAAGTGCTTTTTCTTGAGAAAGAGAAGCATAAAAAGGAAAGAACTAAGCTTGAAATTGAACTGAAATATTGTGAAGTATATCATACAAAGTTTTCATCAAATATATCTAATGTCAAAAAGGAACAAGAATTGAAAAGAAAAAGAAAAAGAAAAATTATTCGAAACGAAACCAAATTTGTTTCCAAATAATGCTTCTAGTTCTAAGAGTTCTGACAATGTTTCTCATTCTTTCTCAGAAATGGATGAAGATAAGTGCGTGGATCTGAAGGAGAATGTTCCGAATACCAATAATAGGAATACCGATACTGAGAAATGTATTTCTTCAAATAAAAATTGTATTCATTCGTGTAATGTTTACAAAGTTTGTGAAAATAAAATTTTCGCAATTTCTAATTCTACTTTGATGACACAAGCAAAAAGAAGAATACATTGTGCTCATTGTTGGGATAACTATTTCAAGCTAAATAGAAATGATCCAAAGAACAAAACGTCTAATACTTCATCATTTTCTTTAAAATCTTCAGCAAACAAATTTGCTAAAATGTTCGGTTTCAGATCAAAGAAACAGAATAAGAAGAAAGAAACAAAAACAGTTGATGTGAATATGGTTTGGATTCCCAAAGATCAACTCAACAAACCAAATTCACAAAATAACCTTACCTTTAAAGGCAAAATTCAACGTTCATCAACTATAATAAACAAACTGATCTGTACTAACAAGAAAGGACCCATACAGATATGGGTACCTAAGATAAGGTAATTTATTCTTTTTACAGAATAGTCATGTGTGGGTTATTGATTCGGGAGCTTCTAGACACATGACTGGGTACAAGCACTTATTGCACGATTTTACTGTACATCCTGGCGGATCGGTGGGGTTTGGAAATGATTCAAAAGGTTACGTTCGAGGCTACGGAACGTTGAAAAATGACTCGATACAAATAGAAAAGATCTTGTATGTTGAAGGTTTAGGGCATAACCTTTTCAGTATTAGTCAATTCTGCGACAAGAACTGTAAGGTGTTATTCGACAAAGATTTTTGCTACATTTTGGATACTAATTGGTCAGAAATATTCAGGGCCAAAAGATGTGGAGACCTATACATGACTGATTTTACAACTCTTGTTGCTTCTAATCAAGTTTGTCTTGTATCAAAAGCTTCACAAGAAGAGTGTTGGTTATGGCATCGAAGACTCCCACATCAAAATTTTCCCAGCATCAACAAGCTCCGAATAGATGGATTAGTTTCCGGGCTTCCTGAAATGAAAATTGACAAAGTTTCTGTGTGTCCAGCTTGTGAAATGGGAAAGATGAAACATGTTTCACACAAGACCAAGACTTTGTCTAATTGCAACAACGCCTTGGAATTAATTCACATGGATCTCTGTGGCCCTATGCGAACTCAGTCAATGGGAGGAAAGAAATATATATTGGTTATGGTTGATGAGTTTTCGCGATATACTTGGTTGGATTTCTTACGACTCAAGTCTGAAGCACCCGAGCAGATCATTAAGTTCATCAAGAAGATTCAAACTCTTCTACAACGCCCTGTTCAAAAAATCCGAAGTGACAACGGAACTGAATTCAAGAATGCAACTCTTCAATCTTTTCTTGAATCCGTTGGAATAACTCACAATTTTTCTGCCCCAATTACTCCACAACAAAATGGAGTAGTTGAAAGGAAAAATTGAACTTTTGTAGAAGGCTAGAACAATGCTTGCCTATTCGGGTCTTCCACCAAGTCTATGGGCTGAAGCAGTATCAACAGCGTGTTTTACACAAAACAGAACTATTATCAATAAACGCTTTAACAAAACTGCATATGAATTAATCAACAATCGCAAACCTAACATAAAATTCTTGCGTGTATTTGGATGCAGGTGTTTTGTCATGAAAGATCGTGAATATCTTTCAAAGCTTCAAGTTAAGGCTGATGAGGGCATCTTTATAGGCTATTCCTTGAACTCGAAGGCATACAGGATCTACAATAAACGAACAAAATCAGTTATCGAGAGCATCAACGTTACGTTTGACGAGACTGTGACTTTGACTTCTGGAAAGGAGTAGAACCTGTGGCGAAACAGTTTTCTAATTCAGTTTTAAATACTAATACTACTGATCTAGATTTATTATTTCTTGATGCATTTATGGATTACTGTGCAGATATGGAACCACCCATCACATCTGTGAATGCATCTCAGCAACAGACGAGTGTCAATATCTCCGGACCATCTGAAGATGTCGGTATCAGTACTTCTAGGGAAATTAATAAGACTCCAACTGAACATGCTCCTGTCTCTGAACCTGAAATTCAACCAGACGTTTAGGTTTCAGCAAATACTTCATCGGAGACTTCTACACCTGAAGGATTAGAAACAGAAGTTAACATGCCGGAATCGACAAATATATCTTCAGCTGAATCAACCGAAGAGATTTTTGCAGTTTTGGATGAAAATGATTCATCAAACACTCGTATGGATATTCCAACTCTTCCGAGCAGTCATAAATGGACAAGAGCACATCTTCCGGCTGATATAATTGGTGATCTGAATGATGGAGTGAAGACCCGATCTGTGACTACAAACGAATGTTTGTACGTAAACTTTCTAAGCACGTTAGAACTCAAGAAAGCATCTGAAGCTTTACAAGATCCAGATTGGATCAACGCCATGCAAGAGGAATTAAACGAGTTCAAATGCAACGAAGTGTGGCACTTGGTGAAACGCCCAAAAGACAAAACCATAGTCGGAACTAAATGGGTTTTTAGAAACAAAAAGGACGAAGCGGGGATTATAGTCAGAAATAAAGCAAGACTGGTTGCTAAAGGTTACAATCAACAAGAAGGAATTGATTATGATGAAACCTATGCACCAGTAGCAAGGATTGAAGCAATCAGGATCTTTCTTGCATATGCAGCACACAAGAACATGAAGGTATTTCAAATGGACGTCAAATCTGCGTTTCTGAATGGAATACTACATGAGGAAGTGTATGTAAGTCAATCTGAAGGCTTTGTTGATCCAAAATATCCCAACCATGTCTATATTTTAGATAAAGCACTCTACGGCTTAAAGCAAGCACCGAGGGCATGGTATGAGACTCTGACTATTCATCTGCTTGAAAATGAATACACCAAAGGTACAATTGATACAACTCTATTTCTCAAGAAAAAAGGTAAAGATTTAATGCTAGTACAAATATATGTTGATGACATAATATTTGGTTCTACAAATCCAGATATGTGTAAAGATTTTGAAATGGTGATGAAAAGCCGCTTTCAAATGAGCATGATGGGAGAACTAAAAATTTTCCTTGGTCTCCAAGTGACACAGTCAAATAAAGGCATTTTTATCAATCAATCAAAATATATAAATGATATGCTTAAGAAATTTGACTTAAATTCCTCTTCCACCATGAAAACTCCCATGGGTACTGGTAAACTTTTGGACGCTGATTCATCCGGTGAATCGGTTGATCAAAAGTTATACCGTGGTATGATTGGATCTTTACTATATCTAACGGCAAGTAGACCGGATATTTTGTTTGCAACATCCTTTTGTGCACGCTTTCAAGCTAACCCGAAGGTATCTCACCTTGTGGCTGTAAAGCGAATCCTTAGATATCTCAAAGGCACAAGAAATTTGGGTCTTTGGTATGCTAAGGATTCAGGGTTTGAACTAACTGCTTACACAGATGCAGATCATGCGGAAAATATGATGGACAGGAAAAGCACATCTGGTGCTTGTCAATTTTTGGGAGATAAACTTGTAAGCTGGTCATCAAAGAAGCAAACCTGTGTGTCAACATCTACGGCTGAAGCAGAATATGTGGCAGCTGCCAGTTGTTGTTCACAGGTAATCTGGATGAAGACGCAGCTTAAGGATTATGGATACATCATCAACAAAATCCCAATTTACTGTGATTCCAAAAGCGCAATTGCAATAACTGAGAATCCTGTTCAGCACTCCAAGACAAAACATATAGATGTAAGGTACCATTTTATCAAAGACCATGTTGAGAAGGGAACTATAGAAATGCACTTTGTACCAACAAAACTAGAACTTGCTGATCTTTTCACAAAACCTTTAGATGAAAAAAGGTTCAATTTTTTAATCAGCAAACTAGGAATGTTGAATCCTTAGTCATTTTTCACTCTCTTTAAAAACATTGAGGGGGAGTTCGTGTTCTTGTTTATTTAAATCTATGATCATATCCTAACCCACTAGGACCCAAATGTCATTGGGTGCCAATATCTGCTTAATCTGTTTGCAGGTTCTTCATGTGTTGTACTGAATTGTAGATACATACCACACACATGACTGAAAACAGATTGTACCAATATCGACGTATTTTTTTGAAAAATATTTGTACCATTAAGGGGGAGACAAATATTTTTGGCATTTGGACATATCAGTTCAAAACCCGTTCTTCAAAGACAATGGCTTCTGAACAATTCAGTTCAGGACCCGTACTTAAAAAGACTAAGACTTCTAAACAAATCAGTTTAGAACTCACATTTCTCAGGTAATATCCTTAACGGTTCTATCTTTTACTTCAAAGAACAAGTGGTGAAAGGTAACATTGAATTATATTTTGTTTCTACTACTTTGAATACTTGAATCTTTAACAAATTTAATTCAATAACATGAAATTTTCAATCTTCACTCAATGAATTAAATGTGTGCTAAAAGATGATTTTACAAGAAACTTTGTATTATCTGAGTTAGATTTGCTTCAATTTTCACCTATGAAATAAATCGAAAGGTCAGCAAAACATGAATGAAATTACGCTGAATGCTCAAAGTTATGTGAATCTGGACTTATATAGAATATAATGCTCAAAAAGCCTATTTGTCAGAATGATGGATGGAAATGAAAATATGGGAGAAGCACTATGTTTTAGAATCAAGTGATTGAGATAAAATTGTTGCACTATCATTTATTTTGAAAGTTTGTGCCTGTGGCCTTTCTGGTTTGGGAAAGTAAGTCCTAAGGGGTGCTCGACACCTAGTCCCTAAGATCAACTGGTCTGGGATCGGCTGACCCAAATCCTGCAATAAAACCAGATAGAAAACTATGTTTTACTGGTACAAATGGGTTTAAGATATATCGATGTGGCCTTTCTGGTTTGGGAAATTAAGTTCTAAGGGGTGCTCGACACCTAGCACCTAAGGCCAACTGGTCTGGGAGCTGCTAACCCAAATCCTACTATAGAACCAGATAGAAAGTCATGTGTTAACGGTGTATCTTATTCTTACTAAACTTTTTGATCAAAAGATGCCAATGAGCACAAAATCAAAGGATGCCAATGAGCACAAAATCAAAAGATGTCAATGTGCACAAAATCAAAAGATGCCAAAGAGCACACATCTCTTGAAACTTGGGGGAAATACAAAGTCGCGATAAACCCGTAAATTTGTGAAATTATGATTTTGGACAAATAGTGTGAGTAGAGCAAAGTATTCTTATATGTTTTAGAATTGCATACGCTTGATGCTAATCATATTTCGCATGCTAGCACACCAAATAGATTTAATAAAGGGGTTGAAACTGAACGTTTGTAACTTGATATGCAATGATGTCTTGTTTTTGAATGCAAACACGTGCATTTGATTTCATTTGATTGAAATATTGTTAAATTTCATTAAGTTGAATTTCTTTTGTAAAGCTTTCAAATGATCAAATGTTAGTAGTTATAAAATGAAGTTCAATGACTTTTATTTTCCTTGTGTAATTTTTTTTAAAATTTGTGCTACAATTTCAAATACTGTGCGTTATTGAAATATATGCATACTTTCAGGGGGAGAAAACAAATTGCTCCAAAATTCTTATTTTGAGGGGGAGCAAGGTTATCCACTAAGAAGGAGATTGTTAGTAATACTAAGAGACGTGACTGAAATTGAAGAAGGTTTTCGATGATAATGATGCTCACTTTCATCGAAAAAGGGGGAGAAATGTTTAATTCAATTTCATGTCAAAGAGCTTTCAAGTCAAATATATTTCAAGTCAAAGATATTTCATGTCAAAGAGCTTTCAAGTCAAAGATTCGTGAACAAAGACTGAAGATCAGGGGGAGAAGGATCATGTGAATTCCAAATGTTGCTGAATTTGGTTATCTTAGTTCTGAGTGATTGTCGGAATGCGCTTACACCTAAAAGTTCAACAATATAGATGATTTCATATCCTTCTTGGTCCGAGATCTGATGGTTTCGCATCCTTCTTGTTCCAAGTTTATCAAAGGCTGATAAAGTTGCAAAGATCTGTTTTTCATATACAAGACTTGAAGATGGTTTGACAAAGTGTATGTTGGAGAAGATTGACTTTACAAAGAGCTGAAGACTGCTGTCATATTTTTTTTAAATCCTGAATCCAAAGGGGGAGATTGTTAGAGCATTATTGTATTCAAGATTTACTGTAAAGTCAATGTACTGTATTAGTTTCTAATGCCTTTATACCTTGTATGTTATGGGTATAAAGGAATCTAGATCCCTTTAGGAACCTCTTGAGCATTTTGTCATTTGTACTTTAGAGATCAATATATGGATGACAAGTTTGCTTTCTAAATTCTCTCTACATTTGTTCTTTACATATTGCTAGATTTGGGATTTCACAGACACCTCCAAAACAATCGATTGCATCCTCTGCGATATCAAATATGGCACCATGGAGATCACCCCTGCCATTATTCACAAAGCTCTAAGCCTTCCCATCGCTACCAAGGAAAAACCATTCGTTCCCATCCCTGACCCAAAGAAAAACTCAGACAGGGAAGCCATCATTGCATTTTTCGATGCAATGGGCTATGTATGGGAAATCGGCAGAGACATGAAGGCCGAGAAGAAGCTGACGATTATCAAGAAATCAAAAATGCCGAGCGAGATGAATTTCATCTTCGCTCATCTAATCAGCTGCATGACTGCAAAGAACGGCTCCCATGACCAAGCCGCTAAACCTCAGCAAACAATGGGATATGCACTACTGAAAGGTCTCAACATAGACTGGGCATCGATTATCTATGATGACCTAGTTCTAATAGTGGACACCGTCGCTGACAGATCTCCATGGGTTCCTTACCCCTGATTCATCAGCGCCATCTTCCAATATGGCCTGAAGGAGAGCTACCCAACTGATGGTGACCTGAAACTCTCTCAGGTCGGCCCAAAGATACTCGACTTCAAACCAATGGTGAATGAGGTACGTCTTTCTACACTCTTGAATCTTCTCAACCCTTCTTCTTCTAATTCTGTGGCTCCTTCAGCGACAATACCCATCGCTGATACCCTGGCCACAAAATCCTCTCCTTCTAAGAAAAGTAAACATTCATCTACCCCACTTGGTTCTAAAAGGATCAAGAAAACAAAGGAGCAACCCCAGCAATCTCATGCTGAAGACTCCTCAGCTCTTTCTGCAGAGCTGAAGGAACGTTCAGTGGTACGCTCTGCCACACCTGAACAACCCATCCAATCCATCCCAACTTCAGCGTCTCTAAACGCTGAGGTTACAAACTTGGAACCTACCCAACCTCCTCCAGTTCTCGCTGGAGCTGCCATCATTTCTACGGAACCTAAAGCTGATTCTCCAGGAATGATGAAGACAGGACCTGCAGGACAATCCATGGGCACTTTTGAAGATGACATGGAACACTTTTCAGGAACCCGTAATTTTGACGAGTTCATCAATCCTCCTGCAGGTACACACCAACCCATAAACATTGTCACTAAACCCCAAACTTCTGAGCGTTCCTATGTTCACAAGTTCTTATATGTTACAGGTCCTAATTTGGGAGACATCAACGCCTCTCTGAAAGCTGTGGAGACAACGCTGACAGATCTCACCACTACTCTTTCTAATAACTCTATATCTGTAACAAACGCTGGAGAGAATCTTATAAAGCTGACAACGGTGGTGGAGAAGAAGGCTTCCACAGATGACTTGAAGCAAGTTGATAACACTCTCAGCGACTTCGCCAAGGTGCTCACTGACATCTACACAGACTACACCTCTCTCAAAAATTCGGTTTCATCCATGTCCAGCGAGGTCACAACGCTGAAGACATCGGTTGGACAACTAGAGGGAGATATGTCTACTGTAAAGACTGACTTAGGCTCTGTAAAGACCAATGTTAGTTCGATGAAATCGATGATCGAGCAGCTACTACAGAAAGCGAATACTCCTGCTCCTGCCCCTGTCCCTGCATCTGACAATTTCACAGCGGCGGATCACACTGAGCTGGAAAAGATCAATCCTGCTATCTCTGGCCTTCAAGACAGAATAGCAAAGATTGAAGATTTGATAGGTATCTCTGGCTAAGAAGACAGAGAACCTACCAACGCTGCTGAGTCAACCCATTCCTCCCCCACTCATCATGAAAAAGAGGGGGAGAAGAGCGTTGAAGATCTCTCCAAGAGCGTTGAAGACCTTTCCCATGATGAATCTATCAGGGGAGAGAAGGATGCTGAAGAAACCACTGCTGGACCTCAGGGAGATGAAAACCCTGAGGAAACCGAGAAGCTCGCCTCTGTATATGAGGGGGAGCAACTCGAAGAAGAAGCTGATAAAACCGAATCCGAAGCAGAAGATGATGAAGCCGTCGACATCCCTGATAATGAACCATCTTCTTCTCCAAAGAATGATGATGATGATGACGAAGATGACGATGACTTCTTTATCGTCAAACCTGCTCTGAAGATCAAAGCTCTTAAGGGAATCTCGATAAATGAACCTTCAAGGGAGTGGACAAAGACAAAGCCCTCAGCCTCTGGAGCTGAGAAAGGCAAAGGCAAAAGCGTCGTTGAAGATTGACAATCTGACGATCTTGCTTGAAAAGCTGGTTTGTCAGGTACTCTAAACATCTCTCACTCCATCCCTCCTCTATCATACACTATCAGTTCTACTACCCAAGCCTATACACTTGAACCAATTCTCTCTATCCGATTCTACCCAAGTTCTTACTCGTAAGATCGCTGTGTTTCAGCTAGTCCTCTCCCCTGTTTGAGGATATCGCTGAAGGCTCCACAACTGCGACTTCACCAATAATACCAGCTGCTGGTGAAGAAATAATCCCAGTCTTAGATTTAATCTCTGAGACTGATGAACCAGAAGAACAGCTACTCTCGCACAGAGGCAGACCTTCCTTAGCTCCTCAAAAGCTAAGTGAAGAGAATCAGAAAAGAAGAGAGGAGATAATAAAGCGATTCGAGGATCAGCGAATCATTCTGAGGCGTGATCAACTTCCTTCAGTTCCTCCAAAGTTCAGAATTTCCAAAAAGGAATACAAGGATCACCTCAGAGCTGAAAGAAAGGAAGTTGAAGAAAAGGACAGAGAATACGCCATCCAGCTTTCTAAACGATCAATAAAAGACCCCAAGCTGAAAAGAGTTCCCATTGATGTTCAACGTCAGCTATGGGATGATGCTCAAGAGATCGTTAGAGAAAAGACTAAGGTCTCTGATACGACTTTGGAAAGGGCTAAAAAAATGCTGACCTATCGATCTAGACCATCCAAAGTCATCAAGGCAAACATCAGAGGAAGACTGTACGCTGAAGTTCCTGTTGTTGAAGTGGATGTCTACAGAGATGACAAAACCAAGCAAACCTTCTATGCTGCTACCTTAGAAAAGTTTGGTCTCTCTGAATGGTTAGAAACAAAATTAGCCATTCAGGGATCGCGCTCAAAGTTCAAAAGCCATGTCGAGAAGATCTTAAACAAACAGATCGACCTGCTTTCATCTGCTGTGGATATTCCTCCTACTCTTCCTCAACCAAGAAAAGTCTCTGATAAGAAAAAGAAAGTCTCTGGTTCAGGTCCTCCTATTCGGAATGAAACGGGCATTGGTTTCTCTCGTGCTGAAGTTCTTGGCCCTGATGCCGATCTCTCAATGCTTGACACCTCCCTACCACCTGGAGAAACATTCATTCCTGGCACAGTTGTAAGTGATCCCTATGGTATATTCTTTTTAGACTACTATGGAAATCATCACTTTCAACGTATCTATGAGCTCCATATCGCTCCCATCGAACAACTCAGAGATCTCGTATACTGGTGTGAAGTCAGACCCGACATCAAAGCTAGACACCTGAAGCCCTTGATTTTTGAAGCAGCTCTGATCAAAAGAAAACAAGGTGTAACCGTCCTTGACTGGATGATTCCCACATCAAATACCCTTGATGAACTTCTCATCAAGGAAGAACCCTTTACAAGCTGATATGATCGCCCTTTTCTCTATTTTATCAGTTATTCTTTTGTACTTGTAATTTATTTCGCTTGTACTTATAATCTTTTCATTTCTCTTTGTAACCTGATTCAAAGTTTTAAAGAAAGATTTCAGCGAATGTACTTTACTCCATCAGTACTGAAAAGATCCCAGAAAACAGTAAAAGGGACAAATATTTTATGAGTTCTTTTTATCCTTATGTTTTCATTAAATAGCAATTTTCTTTGTTGCTATGTCATAATCAAATAGGGGGAGATTGTTGATCCAAACCCTCAGTGATTTGATAATGACCCTCTCTTATATACTTAGTGAAAATTGTAAGTAAACAATATGTATCAGAGTTTCACTATCGCTGATAAGTACTAAGATCTTACAGTACCGCTGATAGGAACTCTCGCTCTTTAAATTAAACATTCAGCGAACACTGTTTACCATTAATGCTCCGAGTCTGTTCACTCATTATGATGATCGCTGATAAGTTAGTTGTTTACTTATGATCCCTGAAGACAAGTTTCACGTCAACAAAGGTTCTACGCTGAAGTCGAAGATCAAGCTCAAGAACCAGCGACAAGTCTCCTAATGAACTGATGCGGATCAGCGAAGACTCAGATTTGTCCACTCAATGTGAAGTATCAAGTACAAGACTTCAGCTATCGCTGAAACTTTATCATTCGCTGAATAGAAAATGATAATGCTCTGAATCAACGAAAGCTGATCATGAAGTCCTCCGTACAAAGTACTTTTGTCTTAAACCCCCCTTGCACGACTCCGTACGAAATGTCAGAAAAGAACCTCCGACTGTCTGAAATCGTACAACTACTCTGATACTACACTGTTCATCCATACGGCTACTAAGGTTGTCAACCAAGGTCAATGACATGCAACCAACCAGCTGATGACACGTGTAAAGTGTATACTGACTTGCATTAAATGCATGTAGTATATAAAGAGAGGAACCCACTTCATTTGAAGTAACTTGCTAACTCTGGACAAGTTCAATCTCTTATCTAAAGATAGGTTATTATTAGTAATTTCCTTATCTCTCTTAGTGCAAGAAACCTTAGTGTTCCAACTTGTTTAGATTTAGGTTTATCCTTAATCTTGTTTCCGCAACAAGCTGTAAATTGTTAATGATTTATCAATAAACAATTTAGAAAAGTAAAATCTGTGTGTTTGTATTCAACCCCCCCCCCCCCCTTCTACAAACTTGTATAGGCCTTCAGGACCAACAACAGACGGTGACATTTATTTTTCAGACCCGTCATTGTAATAGGACATATTGTGACGTTTATTTTTCAAAATTGTTATTGTAGTAGGACGTATGTTGACGTTTATTTTTGAAAATGTCACCATAGTCATACGTATGGTGATGGTTTTGAAAACAAAACCGTCAACGTACCACGACATAATGTGACATATATTTTCAAAAGTGCCATCGTACCACGACATACTCTAACGTTTATTTTTCAAAACCATCACTGTAGAGTGACATACAATGACGTTTATTATTCTAAACCGTCACCATAGTTGGAGCTAAGGTGATGTTTTTTTTTTAAATTGTCATTATAGCACAACATACGGTGAGATTTATTTTTCAAAACCGTCACTATAGAATGACGTAAAGTGACGTTTATTTGTCAAAATCGTCATTATAGTATGACCTATAGTGACGTTTATGTGTCAAACAATCATCATTGTAAAGTTACGTATGATGATGTATACTTGTCAAAACCGTCACTGTAAAGTGACTATGGTGACGTTTATTTTCCAAAATCGTAAGCGTAACATGACATACAGTGACTTTTATTATTGAAAACCGTCACCATAACATAATGTATGGCGACGTTTATTTTTCAAAATTATCCCCGTAGCATGACGTACATGGACATTTATTTTCAAAAACCGTCGCCGTAGCATGACATTTAGTGACGTTTTGTTATTGAAAAACATTATCGTAACATTTTTATTATTCAAAACAGTTACCATAATACTGAAAGAAGTTTTAATAATATCTATCGAAAATAAAAACTAAAAGAAGTTCAAAATGATTATCAATATATAAAAACCATTAAGATAATATTGAAAATTATATGGATAACGTATCTAAAGACAAAAAAATAAACAAATATGATAGTCTCAACTCCCATGTGCAACAATGTAGCAATCAGCCTGAAGTGGAACTCCATGAACGATCTGTGGTGAAGATGAGTAGATGATAGTCCGATGTGCAACAATGTTTCTTCGCTCTGGATGTGCCAATTTGCATTTTAAATTCTACAAAAAAAAACATACTCCATGTGAACATGGTAAAGTTCAACGTTAAAAAAATTATAATACATCTAAAAAACATACCAGTGGGCCTTCATTTGTCAACACTTGAGATGGTGCAGTCTTAGATTGTTGTGAATTTATATCAACAGTAGCGTCCTTTCGAGATATCGGGATATGATCTACCTCTAAAGATTGTCGAGGTCTCTTTGACGACTTAGCAATATCGCCGTCATCGGTAGATCTATTAGAGTGGTTGCTTGTTGCCGAAGTTTCGTGTGAAGCTGGGAGACCACTTGTCAAAGATTTCTGGAAAATGTTTATACAAACTAAAAACACAATGTGAACATGTTGCTTGTTCACAAACTGAACAATGTTGAAAGTAAAAGTACATAAATATTTATTATTTTTGCATTCCATAAGTTTAACCACCATATTTTCATATTATTATAGTATACATGTCTTTATGATTTTATCATAAACATGCACAAATTATTAATTTTATTTCACAAAAAGTTGGATTGGTTTTGGGATTAGAAAAAAATTAAATATCTAAACACATAAAATTAAAATGGTACATTGTAATCGTTATTCTTTAGCAAGTAATTGTTGGACTATGTTTATCTTTTGAATTACATAAAGTAAATAATGTAGTTTTATTGACGGTGGACAAAAGAACAGAACAAATACGCAAACCCACCAAAACAGCCGTGGATCGAGATCTTTTATTCAGTCTTGACTGGGTAAATATGTATTATGCTCAGATCAGAATATTTCAGTCGGGCCGGTCTGAAGGTGAGATTATCCAGATCGGGCAGAACCAAGTTGGGCTTTTTGCGAATATTGGGTCTTTTAAAAAAATCCGATCAAAGATGTTACAAAGATTACAATTATGTACCAAAAACCAAGGCTTGGACCTAACGATTATTTTGGACTAGTATGTGTCCACCATTACATCATATGACATTCAGTGACGTAAATATCTGAAAACCATTACCGTGACATGACATATAATGACATAAAATCTTCAACTGTTATTGTATCCTGAGAACTGATGAGGTATATTTCACAAAACCGTTAGTGAATCATGACATTCGGTGACGTAACTTTATCAAATCTGTCGCTATAAAATGACATACACTGACATTTATCATTCAAAACCGTCACCGAAACATTACATTTACCGTTAGTAAATTTCTCTAAATCATTATCGCTTCATTCATGATATACAGTGAAATAACATGACATACGGTAACATTTAGATTTCAAAACGTCATTGTAACATAACATAGGGCGACGTTTATTTTTCAAAACCATCACCATATGATGACATACGATGACGGTCATTATTTAAATAAATCATTTTTACATGACATACATCAACGTTGATTATTTGAAAACGTCACAATAGCATGCCATAGGGTGACATGTTTTTGGTCAAAACCGTCACCGTTGCATAACGTACGATAATGTTTATTTTCGAAACCGTCACCATAGCATGACCTAAGGTGACATGTTTTTTCTAAACCGTCACAGTAGCATGACATAAGGTGACGTAATTTTTTCGAAACTGTCACTGTAGCATGACATGTGGTGACGTTTATTTTTCAATACCATCACCATAGCATGACGTACGGTGACTTTTATTTTTCTAAACCGTCAATGTAGCATAACATAACGTAACGTAAATTTTCCGAAACCGTCCTTGTAACACGACGTACGATAACGTTTATTGTTCAAAACCGTCACTGTAGCATGACGTACACTAACGTTTATTATTTAAAGTCATCACCATAACATTACATGTGGTCATGTTTATTATACAAAATCGTCATCGTAGAATGACTTACGTGGACGTTTATTATTCTAACCGTCACCAGAACATGATATATAATGACATTTATTATACAAAATTCTCACCATAACATAATATACGATGACATTTATTTTTCAAAATCGTTAATGTAGAATGACATGTGGTAACGTACTCAAAATCGTCACCATAAGATGACATATGGTGACATAAATTATTCAAAACTGTCAATGTAGCTTGAAATATTGTGATGTAAATGTTTTAATACCGTTACCAAAGCATGACATATGGTGACGTATATTTTTCAAAAACCCTTGCCATACATTTACTTTTGGTGACGTAAATTTTGCAAAATCGTTGCCACAGAACTTGTTGACTTTTGGAAACGGTTTTCAAATAAGCGTTGCTATACATATTTTAGTTTTCGGTAACGATTTTTTAAAACCGTTACGACATAAAGCAACAATTTTAACAAAAATTGTTACTAAAAAGTCTTATATTGCAACGGTTTTTAAAAACCGTCACAACATAAGGCAACGGTTTTTCAAAACCGTTACCTTAGGGTACCTTTTATTGACGTTTTTATCTAAAACGTTTCTTTATGATTCAATTGTTTTTGTAATAGTAACGTTTCTTTAAAAAACAATTGTTACTAAAACAATTCTCTAACTTTTTATGTGACTTTTTGTAACGTTTTTTTATAAAACCGTTACAAACCTGTTTTTTAAAACCGTCACAAAAATTCATTTTGTACTAGTGTCCCACTGTGCAACCCGACTCCACATAAGTGTATAAAGCAAAGCTAGTAGTAAAACATCGATGCATATATCTTTACAAACTTTTCGTCATACGGGATAAATAATTCCAAGACATGTCATTTATGTGAGGGATTCATAACAGTTTATAAACAAGCATGCGTGCATTTCATACCAGTAATAATCAAAAGCGTTTAACATTTCATTTCACCAAAAGGAGTATATGGGAACTCACCAGAAGTACAATAAGTTCGGCTCACAACAATCTCACTTCCGAACGAACTGTCAACATACAAGCCGACCAAACGGGCATCAGTGATAAGTCACTCGAATATCCCCCCTACAGAGTATAAAGAAACCGGGTATCCCCCTTCGGATATATAGAATCCGGGTATTCCCCTTCGGAGATACAAAACTCATCCGGAAACTCCACTATCCGGAAAGCTACACTATGCGGATGTTCCCTTCCAGAGATACAGAACTATCCGGATATCCTCCTCTAGAGATACAGAACTCATCCGAAAACTACACTATCCGAAAAGCTATACTATCCGAATATCCCCCTCCGGAGATACAGAACTATCCGGATATCCCCCTCCGGTATTACAAAACTCATCCGGAAATCTATACTATCCGGATATCCCCCTCCGGAGATACAGAACTATCTGGATATCCCCCTCCGGAGATACAGAACTATCTGGATGTCCCCCTCCGGAGATACAAAACTCATCCGGAAACTACACTATCTGGAAAGCTATATTATCCGGATATCCCCTCTGGAGATATAGTTTCCGGATACCCCCCTCCGGAGATAAAAGCCACATCCGGACACCACAATGCGGATACTCACAATCTGGACAGCACTATCCGGACATGGCGGTGTCCGAACACTCGGAATGTGAAAACCAAAAAATCCTTAAATTGATCAGAAACTGCAATTTTTTCCACATACTTTGTTAGATAAACGTTTGGGTTCACATTTTAGCCCTAAATAACCATCTTAACCATTCATGTATCCATTAATTAGTCCAAAACAATCAAAACTCCAATATTTTTTTTTTGTGAGACAAACCCAGTGAGAAATGAAGTGTTCTTTCAATTTACAAAGCCGTCACAATGTAGAAACCGAATTGCAAGAACTAATAGAGAAGAAGTTGATATTTACCTTGAGTGAAGAACCCTTGGACGATTTCCAAGCATCTTCATTTATCTCTCTTCCTCGATTGTAGCCGCAAACATCCAGTGAAATGAATTTAGGGATTTCACCCCTTTTTATATCTTTCCCAAATTGCAACCAAAGTACCCCTTTTACTTGTCTTTTGCTTTAGCCACAATTTTTATATAAAATCACATTTAGGACGGTTGTTACATACACCGAATTGAAGGTGGGATAAATGAAGAAGACAAAAAAACAGAGTATTAGAGGTATATCGTTCGTTGGAAGGTGGACAATTCAATTTCTTGCATGCTTGGGTTGAATTGGGTGATCAAGAATAATATATCACTTAGTGAGAGGGACCTGTAGAGGTTGACCTAGAGATGATAAGGGGTCAAAGAGAACAAAAATGATGGTTTCGGCCAATACACCTTATCATCCTCAAATACAAACTCATCGACCCCTAAGCAAACGTCGACAACTCGTCCAATGGGAAGGAAAGCTTCAAAGGGTAAAGGTAAACATAAACTTTTATCAACTAACTCTATCGACCATATCGATAACGTGATGAAAGAACAACTCAATCTTGATGATGAAAAATAGAAGCAGTGAAAAAATATAAAGAAGCTATAAAAGAACGAGAGAAAAAAAAGAGGAATAAGAGAGAAAGAAAGAAAGAAAGAAAGAGGAACGAGATAAAATGAAAGATCAACCTAAAAAATAAGACTTGACAATCAGGTTGATATACATGGATCCATTAACTATGACAGAACAACAACCAAACTGTATAATAAAAATCGTCAACTTTTAGACGAATAAAGATGTAATTTTATTTATGTTGTTTACTAATCGTGTGTATTAGATTGTATTATATGTAAATTTATATATTAAATTATATGTAATTTTATCAATATTATATGTTTTAATATGTATAATTTTTATTTTAGGTAATTACAAATTTCAATGTTTAAACTATGTGGTATTTCAATTCTGACATCATATGGTTCTACAAGTGAAAGAGAAAGGTGTATGTAGATGGTGTTAGGATGAAATTAGATGACATAACAAGTTATATCCGTGGAGTTGACAAACCTAGTAAAAAACTAGAAATAAACATTTTTATTACCTTTTTAAAATGACACTCTGGAAAACTATCATATATCTGAAAGGCTAACATGAGCTTTCTGGCCAAAATGCCTATACAACGTTAGTATGACTATTTACTATTTATGTCGATATGTTAGGTTGTTCAACTTCATTGATAGAACTTTGTTAGATCATCTAATTATATCCTAACAACTTATTGTAGCATCTTTATGGGGTTAAAACATACTGTTAGGACTAAATCTTGTTGAATAGACGTTAAAGGGGATTAATTGTAAATTCTTATTTGGGCTTAATCATGTAATGGGCCTTGGGGCAGAGGAGTTAAAGCCTAGATATAAATAGTGTTGTTAGCCTTAGAAATCAGGTCAGCCAGATTAATCGTTTCATTCATTCATATCGTGTTTACTGTAAAACTCTCTGAAGGTTTATGCAATATATGGATGACCAGTTGAAATCATTCTGATTTGTTTTCTATTCTATTGATTTCATTGTGTATGCACTAATCTGGGACTCACAATTAGTATCAGAGCATACGGACGATTCGATTCAAAGTGTTTAAAAGATTTCTGGTAAGATTTATTAAGTTTTAGTCCACTGTGTTCTTGATTCTTAAAATCTCATATTTTGATTCTGATAAAATTGCTTGATTTCGCATATTGCATTCGATTAGCATTGATCTCACTAGCGTTTCTGCAATTTTTCTAATCCTAATTCGACTGTTTGATTGTGTTTCTGATAAAATCAAGTTCTTTGGTTTGGTTAGGTTTCTAATCTTTCAGAAACTACTTTGGGCAACCCTAATCGTATCCCAGTCGAATTGTTTAGACGCAACCGTCCTTTCCGGATAACAGCAGCACTTTCCGGAACTTCGCTAAACTTCCCGGGTAAGTTCTCTTTTTTCGCTACTTTCCAGAAATAATTGATCCGGTAACCAAAAAGTTCCCGGTAAATCCAATTTATCCGGGTAACTCAATGTTTCTGGTTGATTTCCTTTCCGGACTCATATTATCCGGTAACTCTGTCAATCCGGACATCATTCGGTAACCTCTGCTTCCCTGTAAGTATTTTCATTCGGTAACTTTCACTTTATCCGGTAACTACTCTCTGTCAGGTAAACTTATCATATCTGGTAACCTAGTGTTATCCGGTAACTTTAGTTTGTCCGGATACTTCTGCTATTTGAACAAATCACACCATTTCATCCGGATACCTATCCGCTAAGTTCTGTTTAGCTAAGTTTCTTACCACTTCACTGTCAATCACTCTTAGAACCTGTGTTAGGACTTTCACTCATATTGCCTTGTGTTAGGTTTCCACTTTGAATCGAACCAACGTCTGACTATCACATTAGTGCACATACCAAAGATGTCTCGCGACGCTCTTGCCATCGGCACCGATGCCAAGCCATCGACCCTCTACCAGGGAGAATATAGCCAATGGCGGGACAGATTCCTCATATTCATCGAATCGAAGGACAACTACGAGTACATATGGCGTGCTCTAACTGATGGCCCACAAGCTCAACCCATGAATATTATTCCAGCACAAGAAGGAGGTGCTAAAGCTTGTACTGAGCCTAAGAAATTCTTGGAGATGAGCGAAGAGGAAAAGGGCATGTTTGATGGCGAAAAGCATGCCAAGAGATATCTGGTTCTGGCTCTACCAAATCAGATATACACAGCCATAGACAGCTACAAGCACACATCAAAGGGCATGTGCAATCAGGTAGAAAAGATGATGAGCGGGAGCAAAGTCGGCAACCAACTGAAGATCAACAGCTGCATCACCAAGTTTGATAGGTTTAAGCAGCGCACCGGCGAATCACTCTCACAGACCTATGAACGATATTGCCTCCTACTGAACGAGCTCTACAAGAACAAGATCAAGCGATCAAATACGGAGAATGCGCTCAAGTTTCTGAACAACCTCTTGCCAGAATGGAAAGTGTTCGCTTCTCACATCAAACACAACCACCTAATGGAGAACGTTCCAATCCATGAACTCTACGAGATGAAGATGAAGTCATGGAGATACTGAGCAGCCAGAAGTCCGCTGCCAAGTCACATACTGATCCACTCGCTCTTATTTCTTCAAAACGAGGCAAATCGTCCAGCCGTCACTCCAAACGAACTCAAGAGCCGAGTGAATCTGAACTAGAATCTGAAGAAGAGGAGGAAAGTGATTCTGATCCTGAACTGACTGCCGTAAAGAAAGTGATGGCTCTACTCTCCAGATATTTCCAGCAAAAGAAGTTCTTCAAGAAACCCTCATCCAATAATCAGCGCTACTCCACTTCTTCCAACAAGCGCCATGATTATCAGGATAAATATGAAGGAAAGAAAAAGGCAGATGAGCAGAAGCAACCTGACCAGAAGGAGAAGAATGAGAAGGATGATCACAAGCCCGAGACAAAGAAGAAGGAAGAACCCGTCACTTGCTACAACTGCGGGAAATTGGGTCATTTTGCCAAGGATTGAAGAAAGCCCATCGTGAAAAACGTACACTACTACAAATCCAAACTTCTGCTAGCAGAAAAGAAAGCAGCAGGAGAAGCTCTATTTGTTGAAGATGACCACTGGCTGGCCCATTCCGATAGCGAAAGCGATTCTGAACATGCTGATGCTTTCATGGGCTACCATTCTCCTCCATCATAAAAGGCAAATCTGTGTCAGGTATGTGAACCTATTCATCAAAGCTTAATTGAACAGATGCAACCACTTGTTGAACGAATAGATTCTTATAAGGCCACCACTAATGAACAACTGCTTGAAATTAACTCGTTAAAAGAAAAGCTAGATGTTCAAAAGCGTATCACTGAAAAATATAAGTCCGAAAATGCTAATCTAAAAGAAAAATGTACAAATCTTTCTATAACACCTAAGGTTTTAAGGGCCAAGATATCTGAATTGAATCAAAAACTTGATCAGTGTGAGAATGAGAAAGCAGAGATTGTCTATCAATGCTCATCTCTCCAAATCCAACACAAGGAGGTTGTTTCTAAAATAACTGATCTTGAAACCAAAATTCACAAAAGAGGTCAAACTGATCACACCATTCACATGAACAAACCCAAGGAATTCGCATACTTTAACAAGGAATGGGGAATCGGATACGATAACCTACAGTACTTGAAAAGGGTTTTGACCATGAGACCGACTCTTTATCACTTTGGTTTTCTCGGTCTGGACAAAAAGTATCTCGAGTATAAAATTAAATGGAATGGTCCTCTTGAAGAGGAAAAGGAAGAGGATACTGACGAATACAAACGCGCACACACCACGAAAATGCAATTACCTTTTGTGTATGAGCGTATGAACTACTCATACAAGAAAAAACCAAAGAAATACCTCTCGAATGACTACTTTGACGGCTATAAGGTTGCAAAGCCCAAGGATTCCTCCAAAAAGGATGAGGACCAAGCACCTGAACCCAAAACTGAGACGGACGAGTTTAAACTCTATGTCCTTCCTCTCATTTTGGGATCAAAAATAGTCGAATTAGAGGAGACACTCGAGACGTAAAGAACCAGTTTTCAAAAGGAAAAGCATGCGCTTATAACAGAACTTGAGAAACTCAAATCCGTAAAAACCGAATCTATGTCGGATGAAGGACAGGAAATCCTTCGGGATGAAATCAATCGACTCACATCACAACTGTCCGCTTTGGCAACAGAAGTGATGAAAAAGCAAGTGAGTAAAGGTCAACTCCAAGAGAAGGTTGACCTACTCCAAAACAAAAAGACGATTTCACTCGAACCTTCCTCGGATTCGTCTGATACATCTTTGTGTAAAGCTTTTATAGAAAAAACTTCTTCACGAAACGGTAAAGAGTCTCAAGATGAGTGTGTTATAAAGAATCTAAACTCTGGTTTTTTCTTAACTTCCGCACCAGGTTCTTCTAATACCACAAACACAAAGTGTTCCTCATCGCCCTCGACCAATCCTAGTCCATCGATTCCTGATGTTGATTTTTCTAAATTCATGAATTCCGATGGTAGTTCAGATGAAGAGTTTGAATCTTTTCAATTTGGCAAACCTCTTCCGAGTCACACCGACTTTCTTTCTAAAGCGGTAAATCGTCCGGTCAATTTTCTTAAAGGCGAATGTTCTTCAAAATCAAAGACCCCGGTTGTGAACGAAGTTTCTAAAAGTGATTCTCGTTCACAAAATCATTCACAGCCGCGGCAAAAGACCTGTCGATCAACTGATTAAAATCCTGTCTACTCAAACTCTGCTGACCATGCCGTTAATGATGTTTCAGATAAAAATGGTCGGGCTAAACAAGGCAAACAAAAGTGGGTAGCCAAGGAATCTATCGAGAACAAGTCGTCGTCGAAGTCATTTAATACTGTTTTTTATTCTAGGAAGAACATTAATGATTGTGGTTTGAATCATTTGAACGATTTCGTTGAACAAAGTGTTAATTTTCCGATTAAACTTTATTCAATTCAGCATTTGATTCAGTTAGGCCATGATTGTTTATGTTGTTCTAATTGTGGATTGAATGACTTTGAAGATAATAGATATGCATCTGATTGGTTTGGTTCTTATCATGTTTATCATTCTAAACCTAACCGCAAATCCCGTAAAACCAAAAGGAAGCCCATTTCAAAACAGGTTCCTCAGCCAGGTGTTAAACCTAACCCTCCAGGACCCATTTTCAAATGGGTATCTAAAATCTGTTAACCTTATTTTTGCAGGATGGTCATGTGTGGTACTTAGACTCAGGATGCTCCAAACACATGACCGGAAGGAGGGAGCTGCTCACGAACTACACAGAAAAATATTGCGGAGACGTGAGATTTGGGAATGATGATAAGGCGCCGATTTTGGGCTACGATAACATTATCCAAGACAAGATCACAATCAAGAAGGTATCATACGTCGCGGGATTGGGACACAATCTATTCAGCATCGGCCAATTATGCGATAAAGATCTCGAGGTCAGATTCAAAGCTAAACGGTGTAGCGTCCGCACTCACGACGGAACGGAGCTACTGGTTGGAACGCGAAAGACCAACCTCTACACCATCGACCTCTCTGCCATGAAAACCGATGATTCAGTCTGCCTGATGTCAAAGGCCAATTCTCAGCAAGCGTTGTTTTTGGCACCGACGTCTCTCGCACCTCAACTTCAAGAATATCAACAAGCTGGTGGTAGGCGGACACATGAAAGGCATGCATGAGCTCAAGTTTGAAAAGGACAAACTATGCGGGGCATGCGAGATGGGTAAAATGAAGCGGGCGACTCACAAGTCGAAGGCCGCTCCGGGCACGTCTCGGTCCCTCGAACTCATCCATATGGATTTGTGCGAACCGATGCATGTTCAAAGCAACAACAACAAGAAGTATGTCCTGGTTATGGTTGATGACTTCTCACGCTACACTTGGGTGAAGTTCCTGCGCTCGAAGGACGAAACCCCAGAACTGATAATCAACCACCTGAAGACCATTCAACTGAACCTTCGACATCAAGTTCAGACTATCGGGATGGACAACGGGACGGAGTTTAAGAACCAAACGGTGAACGAATACCTGACATCCGTCTGTATTTCCCAGAACTTTTTTGACGCGCGAACTCCTCATCAAAACGGAGTGGTAGAAAGACGAAACCGTACCCTTGTCGATGCCGCTCGCACCATGTTGTCGCAATTAAAGCTGCCTTTATTTCTCTGGGCTGAAGCGGTTGTAACTGCCTGCTACACGCAAAACCGCTCCATCATCAAGAAGCGGTTCAACAAAACACCGTACGAGATCATCAACAACCGCATCCCAAACATCAATTACTTCCACGCATTCGGATGCACGTGCTACGTCTTGAACGACAAGGATGATCTCGGGATGTTCAGCCCGAAGGCAGATGAAGGAGTATTCATCGGATACTCCATGTAGGCTAAGGCTTATCGCGTTTACAATAAACGGACAAAATCCGTCGTCGAAAGCTTAAACGTGACATTTGACGAAGCCACAGAATTGGCTTCTGAACAACTCAGTTCAGAACCCGGTTTAAATGGCGTGCTACCTTCCGAACTTTCACGTTCGGGATCTACACAAACCCCAGTAAATCCTAATCATGCATCTATGTCAAACTCACATCTTTCTGGTTTAGATTAACTGTTTCAGCACTTTTACGACGAATTCTTTAATTTGCCTAACCCTCATGTAATTATGCAACCCAGAATTGAAGCTGCTCAAATCGAGAACTCGGCGAATCTTTCTGGTCCGCCGCCTTCGACGAGCACTCCAGCAATCACACTGGAATCACCTCAGACCTCATCAGACACCTCAACGAAAGAAACGACTAATCCCCCCGGAGGAACCTGTACAAAACCCGAAGATCACTCCTGAAGATTCGTCCTCGAAAACACTCAATGACCAACCTCTGAATTCCCCGGAAACATAAGTTTCTCAACCTTCGACGAATCCCGCTACGTCTCCTCTGAAAAACCGACCATCATCACTTGAAGCTGTTCAAGACCTTCCGACCGGTGGGTATGTGGATCCGGACACCTCTCATGCGACTCAACAGCCGCTTCCACACACCACCAAATGGACCAAGGCTCATCCTCTACACCAGATAATCGGCGATCCTTCTACTCCGGTTTGAACGCGAAGCGCATCAGCCAACTCTTGCCTATTCTCCAGATTTCTCAGCAAGATCGAGCCAACAACAATCTCCGAAGCACTCGAAGATCCGGACTGGGTCATAGCCATGCAAGATGAACTCAACCAGTTTGAGGCCCTCAAAGTATGGCGACTTGTCCCATGTCCATCTCACAAGACGGTCATCGGCACAAAGTGGATCTTCAAGAACAAGAAAGACGAAGATGACATCGTCGTTCGTAACAAGGCGCGCCTCGTGGCCAAAGGATACCGCCAGCAAGAGGGTATTGATTACGATGAGACTTACGCTCCAGTTGCCAGAATCGAGGCGATTCGTTTGTTCCTTGCATACGCCGTGTACAAGAACTTCACGGTCTTCCAGATGGATGTCAAGACCGCTTTTCTCAACGGAGAGATCAAGGAATAGGTGTACGTATCGCAACCGGACGGGTTCGTGGACGACCAGAAGCCTAATCACGTCTACATTCTAAACAAGGCTTATACGGTTTGAAGCATGCTCCACATGCCTGGTATGACGCTCTGTCCAAGTTTTAATAAAATCAGGATTTTCAAAAGGTAAGATCAATACAACCCTGTTTATTAAAAATGAAGAAGGTCATATTGTTTTAGTTCAAGTGTATGTTTGATAAATCCCAATCTAGCTATGAAGTAATCAAAGACATACAGAGAGAATATGGAGTGAATATGTCATTCATATATTGAACTTGAGAGTACAAATGACAATATGCTTGAAAGTGTTATGGAAAGTTCTCTCTAACTATTACATGACATACCTATTTATACCCCATACATACAAGGTATAAAGACATTTTCAAAACAGTATGGACTAATATAGTACATTGACTTTATAGTAAATCTTGAATACAATAATGCTCTAACAATCTCCCCCTTTGGATTCAAGATTTAAAAAAATATGACAGCAGTCTTTAGCTCTTGATCTTCAAAACTTTAACTATGACCGCTTTGAACGTTGAAGCTTTGACCCTCTTCAAATAGTTGAATCTTCACAAGTTCATTTGAACTTTGATGCTTTGATAGTCTTCAAACTCTCGTATTTGATCAGTCATCAGATTTTTGAACATTTAGGTGTAAGCACAATCCGAGTCTCTCATATCTAAGATAACCATATTCAAAAACACTTCAGACTTCACATGATCCAAAATCTTCAACTTTGAGTAATCCGAATCCATATATGAGGGATTCGAAAAAATCTTTGTCTTTTACAATGTAAAGTCAATCTTCTTCAAAACAATCTTCAATAAATTGTCTTCAAGTCTTGAACGCGAAATTCAGATCTTTGCAGCTTTGAACTTTGTAGCTTTGAACTTTGAAGCTTTGAAAAACTTTAAAGCTTTGAACTTTGAAGCATTGAAATCTTTGAAGCTTTGAAAAACTTTGAAGCTTTGAACTTTGAAGCATTGAAATCTTTGAAGCATTGAAATCTTTGAAGCTTTGAACTCAAACTTTGAATAATTTCTTGAACTTTGTATCTTCATCTCTTTGATCTTGAAATTGTCTTTGAACATTGAACAATGAACTCTCTCGAAATATCTCGAAATGTTTTCTTGACTTTAGCACATCACATCATTTCTCCCCCTTAATCTTTCATTGACCAAACTCTCTTTTCTTCAAGGTATTATTTCTCCCCCTGTTCTTCATTATACTATTTCTCCCCCTTTTTGATGATTGTGAGCATCATGATCATCAAAACCTTTACCAATATCAGCACGCACTTTGTTCACCACAAGAAACATTCTCCTCCTTTATAATATGATAAACCGTCAATTCCGAAAGAATTTATCCGAATCTTTTCAAATTCAGACAAAAGAATGTGGTAACCCTGAAACAACGGATGAATCAGTTAAAATGCTTGTAAGTAGCACGGAGCCACTTAGTACAACGGATGTACTTTGGAAAGGAGCTTTTTTATGTTCACTCCCCCAGGGCTTCCATTCAATCATCTAAAATCACAAAGGAAATTCTATGAACGTTATGACAAGAAAACATATTCCTTGTGTGTACGTGCTTGTGTAGAAAGAATATACAGAGAGAATATGGAGTGAATATGTCATTCATATATTGAACTTGAGAGTACAAATGACAATATGCTTGAAAGTGTTATGGAAAGTTCTCTGTAACTATAACATGACATACCTATTTATACCCCATACATACAAGGTATAAAGACATTTACTAAACTGTATGGACTAATACAGTACATTGACTTTACAGTAAATCTTGAATACAATAATGCTCTAACAATGTTGATGACATAATTTTCGGTTCCACTAACCCACAGTATTGTAAGAACTTTGCCAAACTAATGGGACAATATTTTCAAATGAGTATGTTGTGTGAGATGATTTTTTTCCTCGGTCTTCAAGTTAAACAACTGTCGACCGCGGTATTCATAAATCAGGCTAAGTACATCCGGGACATCCTTCGGAAGTACCAGAAGGAACAGTCCTCACCAATGAAAGCTCGCATGGCACCCGGTACAAAGTTACACGCCGATCCTAACGGAAAGGATGTGGACACAAAAACGTACCGTGGGATGATTGGTTCTTTAATGTACTTAACGGCATGTCGACCGGACATTATGTTTTTGACCTTTCTTTGCGCCCGTTTTCAGTCAAAACCTAAAGAGTCTCATTTTATTGCTGTTAAATGAATCTTTCGTTACTTAAGAGGTATTGTTGATCTTGGCTTGTGGTACCCGAAAGAGACAGGTTTTGAACTCTCAACGTACTCAGATGTTGATCACGCGGGCAACATGTTGGATCGGAAGAGCACATCAGGACATGTGCAGTTCCTGGGCGACAGTCTGGTAAGTTGGGCATCCAAGAAGCAGCAGTGCTGTAGGTTCCCAGATTCACGTTGTATCACATTAATGGTAGTAACATAGACAGCGGAAGCATTTAAATATAAAGCCATTAAAGTGAGTGATTGTGTAAATGATATTGTAGTAGTGAGAATCAATATAGAACAGGATAATGATAACAAGATCAAATAAGAAACACCAAGAACAAGATCAATGGTGTATCCTGAAATCTCACAGGGAACAATATCGTACGGAGGTAGTGCTCGGGATTACTGCAGTGTGTGCTTAAACAATTGTGGAAAACTATTCTTCCCAAAGCTTACAATTGTTTGTTACACTACCTCTCTATTTATAGCCCTGATAAAGTGTAGACAGTGTACTATCGTACCCTAGAATGACACGTGGAAAGTGTGTCTCCTAATTTTAGGGCATACGTGGAAAGTATGGACACTTGTCTAACACTTGGGATTTCTTACGAGACATAGGCATCACAGAGGTCTTCACTTCAACGAGCTCATAGACCAGAGCTCTGTTGGTCTTCAGGTTGTGAACAGTTCTTCTGTTGATCTTCTTGAAGCTTTTTCTTCCAAGTCTTCTGCTGCATCTCTGATGGTCTTCTGACTTGATAATACTTTCTTTTACATTACAGATACTTGGGGCTAACAATCTCCACCTAAGTATTGAAAATAAAATTTTGAAACAGAGATGTAAAAGAACAGAGAATATTTACCTCTGTTAGCCTTTGTACTATTCTTCTATGATATTACAATGCATGGTAAGAAATAGTACATTTATGCATGGTTATCTCCCCTAAGAATTCTGTCGAATCTTCTGATTAGTATACGGAAGTCCAGCATCAGATCAATCTGGTCGACGAAGAGTTTCTGCTGTTCTTCTGGACACTTGCTTCTTGGGAGATCTTTGATTATGTTCTTGAGGTATACTAGCGACTCACTCGAGTACTTGTGGGCTTCAGCTGCTCTGATGGCCTTCTTTGTGCCCTTCTGTCGGCAGACACAGACTGGAGGATCTTCTACTACGGTTCCAGTTCTGTGATGGCCATAACCCTCAAGGTTTTCATTTGGTGGTGCAATCGCTAGTTTCTCTACTTCAAACTCTATGCCTACCTGATAATCAGTCTGTATTCTGAGATTGATGTGCTCTTGTATAGCGAATCTGACTTCTGGTAGCGCAGTTCTGGCCGGCGTGTATCTTTCTGAGAAGTTCAAGCAATATGCGTGAAGTGTGATCAGGTCGTATGGGTTCAGAAGGACGAGATCATTGTCATTGAAGATTTCATTTCTGCCTTCTGTTGATTCCACAGTATACTCATGGTATGTGACTCTGTCATGTTGAAACTTCTTGTGCTTGATGTCCAGGATTCTGCGGATACCGAAGTTTATGTTGATGGCTCTGTTCAGATTTGACTTGGGTTGGATGAACTTTAGCCTTGCATCAGAAATGGTGTTTATTCTGATTGGGTTAAGGTATGGGTTAATGGGTACGGCATTTACAGGGATGATGTCTCTGTCAGCATATAGAAATGCAAATAGCATTTCTAAGGCAGGTTTTTCGGTATGATGGGTAGAGGTTTCTGGGTTCTGTTATGGTATTATTGGGTTTGGGTCATCGTGGGTTTCTGCCATAAGAATGTCGATGTGATCAGATTTTTGAGTAGCTTGAGGTTGGGCTTGACTTGTTTGTCCTTCAGCAGAGGATGGGTCTGTCCTCTCTGGTTCTTTTCTTGGAGATGTAGGAGGGGTATCTAGGCAGATGATATCTGGTGGTTCTTGTTTTGACGCTTTTGTTTGTTTGATGACTCTGTCCTTGAACATGTAGTCAAATGCCACCACAGTCATTTCTGGCGTGTGTTCCTCTGTTATCCCCTTTTCTCCTCCTGTAGCCTCTGCCTTAGTTGCTTCTGTGACTTTCCCTTTACCCTTGGCTTCTCTCTCTTTTTCAACCTCTTTCTCTTTCTCTGCCTCTTTCTCCTTCTCCTTCTCATTCTCCTTCCCCTTCTCTTTCTCCTTCTCCTTCTCCTTCTCTTTCTCTTTCTCCTTCTCCCCCTTTTGTTGTTCTGAGGACTTACCCGAATGATTGTCTGATTGACCTTCTTGAGCATCCTTAAAATCATCATCATCGCCAGAAAAGTCAATTCGAGCTTCTGGTGAGGGCGGAACAACAAATCCTAGATCAGCTTTGTGTCTCTTGCTTGAAGGTTCTCCTGTAGGTGCTTCTTCTGCATGTCTTTTCGATGTAGAGGTAGCCTGTAAAATAATGTTAGTAAAATTTGAGACTGCCTTCGTCATTACATCATGTACCTCTGTTGCGGCACTCCTGATCTCTTCTACTTGAGCCGCAAAGTTGACCTTGTGTTTATCAAGAGATGTTTGCACATGTTGTTCTGTCTCCTTAGCTTTCATTACAAATTTTGATGAAATCGTCATCATTCGGCTAAGAATTGATTTTCTGAAGTCTCCCATTTGGCTAACAGTCATGGGTAGGGCATTTGGGTTAGGGCTGGAGATGTTGAGTGGAGTAGCAGATGAGGTGGTTGCTTCTTTTATGGATTCCTTAACAGAGTTGGTAATTATCTCTGTCAAGGTTCTGACGTTAGATTCTGAAAGAATAACTGTAGGGATGGGAAGGGTTATGTTCATCTGCGCTGTGTGGTTCTCTGTTATAAGTCGCTTTAGCTCTGTAAGATCTGTCGAAGTCTTTTTAGCTTCCTCTACTCTGACTGTTTTCAGCTCTACTATCTCTGTTGTCAGCTTTCAAATCTCTTCTCCTCTGACTCGTTCAGACTCTGTTCTGAGTGCTTCAGCCTCGGCATATTTCTGAGTTATCTCTGCATGTTTGTTAGAGATGTTCAGCAGTTCTTCCTTAAGAGAAGCATTTTCCTTGCGGATCAGCTCCTCCTTCTGTTCATTGATAAGTTTATACTCATTCAAAGAGTTGTTGATACTATCACAGAAGCTTTCGAACTCTGCTCTTGTGACAGTATCAACGGGGGTAACCTTGGTTCCAACACATGGATCCAATTCTGCCTCGAGTTCAGAGGCGCCTTCGTCAAGAGTTGTTTTGATGTTGGCTCTTGGAGGACTTCCACCTGATCCTTGATGTTCCCTTTGAGGGGAAACAACTACAGGTGTTCTGACCAGAGTTTCCTCTCCCAGCTCAAGTTCTGAAGAAGGAAATATGATGTGATGAGAAGAATTTGGATCAAGCAAAGTCTTCCCTTGTTCTACTATGGTCTCCCATTGTCCCTGAGTCGGACAGATGCTACGTGAGATTACAAAGATCTCTGGTCTATTTTGTGTCATGTCTATATGAGCCACAGAGGCATCATCGTGTGGAGGTGACCTATCGATGTTCTGGGGCGAATGAACATCACCACCAAAGATAGCTTCCCCATGTTCGTGCATACCAGAAGCATGAAGAGTTGCTTCTGGTGGTTCTTGCTGGTTGGGGTTCGAGGTGTGCACCTCTGTTTCAATAATCCTTTGGTCTTGATCACCAGGATTATATTGTGTGGAAGCACTGGGATTTTGGTTAAGGATACCCTCAGATGTGCTCTGTTGAGCATCTTTTTCTATCCTCACATTCTCCTCGGCTCCTACGGCTGTAGAACTCTCGGGATTCTCTCTGATATTTCCCTCTTGCTCACCACTATCAGAGGAGATATTTTCCACCTCTGGTGTTTCCTGTACTTCCTCATGGACAGCCTCTCTAGGAGATGCTCTGTCCTCTACTTCCTCCATTCTAGAGGAAGACCCCACTTCGGGTGCTCTTCCCTCTGGTCTGTTAATTTCCTCTCCTATCTCCTCACTCAAGCTCTCGAAAGAAGGCTCGGATCCTAAGTATGCTGGGGGGTTCTCACCTCAGGTTCTTGAGGTTGAGCTGCACTCTGATAGTTTTGGATAGAGATATGGTCTGGGGCGATAAGGGCAAGCATTGTACCTGGAATTCTTCTTATGAAGGGGTATTCGCCTGATGTAGTGGGGAGGAATTTGGACATTGTCCAAACAGGTGTGGAGCGACCCTGATGAGTTAGTTCCAGTCTGTCGAAGGCTCTTCTGATTACTAGACTAATAAAGCGTGGAAACTTGATCATCTTTAAGAACTTGTGGGATCCAACGACTCCTCCTCTTGCGATGGATGAGGTTTTTGTGTTAACGGCGGTAAGAAGATCGTTGTAGAGAATGCTGGCGTAGTCAAAGTTTCGATTGAAGAACAATCCATACATGATTAGTAGGATTTCCGTTGTGGCTTGGTCTTGACTACCAGATTTGCTGGTAAGGGTTCTGTTTAAGGTGGAGAACATGAAATTCCACATAGTGGGTAGATTCTGTCGCTTGAATTCTCCTATCCTATTCAGATCCTTGTTGTAACCCAAAAATTTCATGAAATCCAGTAGGACAGCTACTTTTGGTGGTTTCTCATAGGCGTCTATTCCTAGCTGTCTTTTGGTTTTCATTCTGAAGATTATTCTCAAGGTACTTGCTCGAATGCGGATTGTTCCCGCTCCTCCATTCCTTGAGTTGACGCTCCCAACTATCCCGTCTTGTTCTTCGATGTATTGGCATGTGGTCCACCATTGTTGGACATAGATTACAGGAAGATGGTCATCGAACTCTGTTAGGGCTCTAAAGATATCAGGGTTTCTAAAGAACTCAATGAAGATACGATATAGGGGTAGATAGAGTCCTGGAGTGGGATCGAATCTGTAGTTATTGTCAGCAAACTCGTATGGAAGAACAATGATATCATCAGTGGGATCTATTCGGCTAGAATCAGCAGAGTTTTGGGGTTCCGCCATTGTTGCAGGTTTGGAGTTTTCTTGAAGAACACAGAGGATTTGAATAAAAGAGGGAAAGGTGAAGGGTTTAGGAGGTTTAGAAATGAAATAGGTCACGGTTATGGATATTTATAGTCAAAACTTGTGGCTGGGTAATCGTCGTAGGTACTGTAGGTACTCGAGTGTCAGAAGGTGGAGTGGCCTGAATAGTGTATCGTGGGAACAGCTAGTGGTTTAGCTTTCAATTAGAGAGTGCCACGTGTATTTTGTTCTGACCACTTTTGTGCAAGTAAACCGTCGCGGTTAGAGATGTGTGGGTGACAAGTGGTTGACGCTTAGAAATAACCCGCACATCTAATGACGTTTCTTCTGATGACGTGGCATAAACCCGACAGAGCTCTGTTGTAGCTTTGCAAGTTTTGCCTCTAATGAGTAACCCTTTTTCATTCTTTTCAAGTACTCCTTTAGTGTTTCACCTTTACCCAAAATTATTAAAATTCTGTATCTGATGCAGAAATGGCCAAAGAACGAGAACAGAACTGACTTTAGAAATTTCACACAGTTCTGGTGAGAATCAACAGAGGCTCTGGTGAAATATCAGAGTTCTGGTAAGTTCTTGACATTATCAAAGGATTTTCATCAGAACAGGTTTTCCCTCTTTCTTCAAAAAGATTTTTCTTTTCAGAATAGAAAGCGAAGTCATTTTGATTTGAAAATCAGATTTGACTCGCTCCCCATAATACCATGCGTAAAATTTTATAAACTCCCCTTTGAAATATGATCAAAAAAAACTTTTTACAAAAAGAATTTTACAAAAAAGAGATATATACAAACAGATTCACTAAGCTTGTTGAAAAAGTATGCATGACAGAGTTCTGGTGAATAGCAGGGACTCTGTTGAACTGTCCTTTCTAACTTTTTGACAGAGCTCTGTTGGAACATCAGAGGCTCTGTTAAGTTTGAACAGAGTTAGGAGGACATGTTAAGCATACCCAGTTTGCCGATTAAGAAGTTAAATCTCCTTTCATCAAGGGCTTTTGTAAACAAGTCAGCAAGCTGGAAGTCGGTTGAAACAAAGTACATTTCAATCGTCCCTTTTTCAACGTGATCCTTTATGAATTGGTACCATATATCGATATGCTTTGTCTTGGAGTGCTGAACTGGATTAGCTGTGATTGCTACGACACTCTTGGAGTCACACAGAATTGGAATTTTTACATACTCTAGGCCATAGTCTTTGAGCTGGGTTTTCATCCATATCACTTGAGAGCAACAACTGGCAGCAGCAACATACTCTGCTTCTGCTGTAGAGGTTGATACGCAATTCTGTTTCTTGGACGTCCAACTTACCAATTTTTCACCAAGTAATTGGCAGCTACCAGACGTACTCTTTCTGTCATTCTTGCATCCTCCGTAATCTGAGTCTGTATATGCTACAAGCTCGAAACCAGAATTAAGAGGATACAAGAGACCCAAAAATTGAGTCCCTTTAAGATATTTAAATATGCGCTTGACAGCAGACAAATGAGATTCTTTAGGATTTGCTTGAAATCTGGCACAGAGACAGGTTGCAAACATTATATCAGGTCTGCTAGCAGTTAAGTACAGAAGTGAACCTATCATGCCTTTGTAGTTCTTGACATCTGTTGGTTCACCCTTAAGGTCAGAGTCAAGTTTAACTCCAGTGGCAATAGGAGTTTTCATTGGATTTGAATTGTTGAGCATGTATTTTTTCAAAATATCAGAGATGTATTTTGACTGACTTATAAAAGTCCCTCTGATTGATTGTTTTACTTGTAAACCAAGGAAGAATGAAAGTTCTCCCATCATGCTCATTTTGAATTCACTTTTCATCAAATCCTCAAACCTATCACAGTACTCTTGTTGTGTAGACCCAAAAATAATGTCATCAACATATATTTGTACCAGAAGTATATCATTCCTATACCTTCTAAAGAATAGAGTTTTATCGACATTACCTTTCTCGAAGTGATTTGTCAACAGAAAATTGGACAGAGTTTCATACCAGGCTCTGGGAGCTTGTTTAAGGCCGTATAGAGCTTTGTCTAACTTGTAAACGTGGTCTGGAAACTCCGAACTTTCAAAACCAGGCAGTTGCTGGACATAAACTTCCTCTTGTAGTTTGCCATTCAGAAAGGCAGACTTTACATCCATCTAATAGACCTTAAAACCTTTGTGAGCAGCATAGGCTAAGAAGATTCTTATGGCTTCTAGTCTAGCTATAGGGGCAAAGGTTTCGTCATAGTTGATACCTTCTTCTTGGCAGTATCCTTTTGCAACCAGACGGGCTTTGTTTCTGATGATTATCCCATCTGCATCCTTTTTATTCCTAAACACCCACTTGGTTCCAATTGCCGCTTTGCCTTCAGGAAGTGGAACCAAGGACCAAACTTTGTTTCTTTCGAATTCCAGAAGCTCTTCTTGCATAGCTTCGATCCAGTTTGGGTCTTCAAGGGCTTCAGAAATTTTCTTTGGCTCAATCATGCTTAAAAAGTTTACAAAGAAAGCTTCATTGATTGTGGCCGATCTCGTCTTCACACCATCTTCAGCAGCACCGATAATTTGATGATGAGGATGATCCTTTGTCCATCTTGTCATGGGAGCATGGACAACAGGAGGGGTTTGTGCTTCTGATGGGAAAACACGATCCTCAGAATCGGAGCTATATGGCACACAACTCTGTAGAGTGGCTTCATTGCTCTATGAGGGTGATCTTTCAAATAGGGAGTCTCTGCCAATATTGGTTAGCAGAGGTGACGATGGCTCTTGCACATGTTCTCTTTGTGGTTCCTTGTTTCTCTGAATGGCACCTGTAGACAGAGAAGTGGATGGTGAAGTATTGGAGGGACCAGTAAGAGTTGTACCTGTCAGATTCTATTCTGTTGAATTCTGAGCTTGGTCGCCTCTGTTGATGTTGACAGAGGAGATATCATCATCGAAGAAATCATTGAACACACGATTGATGTCTTCTTCCCTTGTCTTTGAAGAACTTGGCTTCTTCTGTTCTGTCTGTGTCCCCTCTGTTGATTTGCGATCAGAGGCACTTGATGTACTTTCATCAAAGGACACGTTAACGCTCTTTTGAATGACACGAGTTCTGATGTTGTAGACTCTGTAGGCCTTAGAGGTTAAGGAATAACCAATAAAGATTCCTTCGTCCGCCTTTTTGTCGAATTTTCCCAGTTGTTCTCTGTCATTCAAGATGTAGCACTTGCAGCCAAAATTATGAAAGAATTTCACGTTTGGCCTTCTGTTGTTGATGAGTTCATAAGGAGTCTTTTTAAATCTTTTTACTATGACAGCTCTGTTTTGGGTAAAACAGGCTGTTGAGACTGCCTCTGCCCAGAAGTTGATGGGAAGGACAGAGCCAGCCAGCATGGTTCTGGCGGCTTCTACCAGAGTTCTGTTTTCCATTCCACTACACCATTCTGTTGTGGAGTTCTGGCAGCTGAGAAGTTCTGGGAGATTCCTTCTTCTGAAAGATAGGCATCTATTCTTGCATTCTTGAATTCTGTCCCGTTATCACTTCTCAACTTCTGCACTTTTAATCCTAACAGAACCTGTATCCTTCTCAACAAACTTATTAGCATTTATGGGACATCAGATTTAACTCTGATGAACTCAATCCAAGTATATCTAGAAAATTCATCAATAAGTACTAGAATATACTTTTTGCCCGACAGACTTTGCACAGAGATAGGACCACAGAGATCCACATGAAGCATATGCAAAGGTCTGGGACAGCTATGATCACTCTTAGTTCTGTGTGAAGATCTTTTCATCTTTCCCAGTTCACAGGCATAACAGAGATGGTCTTTGTCAAATTTCAGTGGAGGAAGTCCTTTTACTAGATTTAATTTCACGAGCTTGTCAAGATTTGAAAATTTCAAATGGGCAAATATTTTATGCCAGACCCAGGCATCTTCATTTTTTAAAGACACTAAACAGAGCTTTTCTGTTGTAGAGTTTTGGTTAGGATTGAAATTCATTTTATAAAGATTGCCTTTTCTGTCGGCTGTTAAGAGTTCTTGACCAGACTCGGAAAGTAACAGAGAACAGTACTTCTTCCTAAATTTGACATCGAACCCATGATCACAGAGTTGACTTATGCTGAGCAGATTATGGTTTAATCCTTCAACATAAGCAACCTCAGAAACTGAAACACCACCATTGGTTAAAGTACCGTAGCCTCTAATCTGTCTACCATTATCTCCTCCAAAGGTTACTGCACTTCCATTTTTGTTCTTGAAAGAAGTAAGCAACTCCTTATTCCCCGTCATGTGCCTTGAGCATCCTGAATCTAAATACCAGATCTGCACATTGGGTTTCTGCAAAACAGATTAGTTTCTTTTAGGTACCCATTGCGTTTTGGGTCCTTTCTTGTTAGGTTTGGGGGTGTTCAAGGTCTTATCTGCTGGCTTTCCATTTTGGGATGGTATGCCAGAGGGTTTCTTCTGTGCATTCTGAATAGTCTTGGGATTTTTTCTTTGAGACGACTGATTCAGAACACAGTGAGGACCATTCATATGGTTCTTTAACTGTAACAGAAGTTGAATACAATTGCATTTGATAGAACATGAAGATTGATGCAAATTGTCGTTTTTATTCAAAAACTGTTGTTTAAAGGGAGCTTGATTTTGAAAAACTTTAGGACCAGATGTCTTTACGTACATTCTGTCTTGTGATTTAAAATTGTTGTTTCTTAGAGCAAACTCTCTTGACACAAAACTATTTCTCTTTTGATTTACAATAGGTGTAGAAGTAGGTTGGTCATTGACTTTCCATTTTCCTTTCTGCTCTGTTGTAAATTTTACTTGATCATAAGCGTAAGGAACAGAGGTATAGTATTCATGAATAATTTTAGCTTTTCCTCTTTTCTTTTCTTCTATCTCACTAGAGGAAAGAATTCTGATACCCTTATCTTTCAAATTTGGCAAAGGTATAAATCTGTTCTGTTTCTTAAAGAATGAGACGTTTTTCAGAGAACCAGATTCAACAATTGCTTGTTTAGGTTTGTGCAAAGAAGTCTTAGGAGCACAGAAAATTTGCTCATCTACCTCAGAGTCAGAGTCACTGTCAGAGCACCGAACGTCTCTGGTGGCTCTGGTAGCGGTGTTAGACTCATTGGGTATCTTAGAGTTATCAGCTCTGGTGGATTTAAACTTTCTTATCTTTGGTTTTAAAGCATCACAAGCAGCATTATCTTCAATAACTTTCAAAATATCCTCTTCAAAAGTTGTTCGTAAGGTTTCTGAGGATGGAGAGAAGACTTGGACTCCAGGATTGAGTTCTCTTTGTATTGAAGCACAAGAGGGTTCTGTAACAGAGGCAACAGACTTTTGTTCCTTGAAAGAATTGAAGTTAAAGATTTCTTTCGGATCAAGACTTTTGATGGAATTAGTAAGCTTTATTTCAGCTCTTCCCTGATCAAGAATAAACTTTTTAGATGGTTTTGTAACCTTTTCTTGATTCAAGGAGTCATAGCTGACATTCCTTAAGCTTAGTCTTTTTGCTTTTGTAAAATCTGATATTTTTGCTCTTTTGAAAACATCAGTTCCAGAGATCACATCCTCTTGCATTTTTCCAATAGAGAAGGGAAAGGGATAGGATGCCTTTAACCTTCTTTTGTAAGGAACAATGTCATTAAAACCTAGACCTTGCTTGTCTTCTTGAGAATTGATTTTGGTATACACATTCTGTGCATCCTGGTACTTTTTGATTAAAATCTCCTTTTTCTGTAGGGATTGATGTAAAATTTCCCTCTCTCTCTGAAAATAGTCTTTTAGAGCAACAGAGTTTAAACGTTCATTTTCAGATTTAGCAACTTCTTCACCTTTTTGTTTCAAAATTTTATCAAACTCTTTAACCCTTTTTGAAAACGTGCTTTCTTTCTTTTGTTGTAAGACTTCTAGCTCAGATTTTTCTCTGGATATTTCTTCCTTTTCCTGTTCCAAGAGAGTTTTCTCTCTCTTGTAGAAGGACAGATCCTTCTGAGCTAGCTTTCTTAACTCTTATTCCTCAGAAAGCTTTTGTTTTAAGAGTTGAAACTCTTCAGTAAGTAATGACACATGCATCTCAAGTTCTGAGTCAGACTTGGATTCATAAAAATGTACCTTGGCACTCGGTCTGGTTGTCTCCAGCGCTATGTTGTCTGGCTCTGTTACGGTCAGGGAAAATGCATGAGCCACATCTTCTTCTTCGGACTTTTCTATTCTTCCTCCGGTCATCCAATCAACTTCCAAACTTCCATCATCCACAGCAACAATGGCTTGCTCTGGTTCATCGTCAGAGGATGAATCAGAGATCCAATTCTCCATCTCAGCAACATAGCTTCTTTCTCTGTAGTTTGTTGGTCCCGAAGGCCTATACAAGTTTGTAGAAGGGGGGGTTGAATACAAACACACAGATTTTACTTTTCTAAATTGTTTATTGATAAATCATTAACAATTTACAGCTTGTTGCGGAAACAAGATTAAGGATAAACCTAAATCTAAACAAGTTGGAACACTAAGGTTTCTTGCACTAAGAGAGATAAGGAAATTACTAATAATAACTATCTGAGATAAGAGATTTGAACTTGTCCAGAGTTAGCAAGTTACTTCAAAAGAAGTGAGTTCATCTCTTTGTATACTGCATGCATTTAATGCAAGTCAGTATATACTTTACATGTGTCATCAACTGGTTGGTTGCATGTCATTGACTTTTGATGACAACCTTAGTAGCCGTAAGGATGAACAGTGTAGTATCAGAGTGGTTGTACGATTTCAGATTTTCGGAGGTTCTTTTCTGACATTTCGTACGGAGGCGTGCAAGGGTGGTTAAGACAAAAGTACTTTGTACGGAGGACTTCATGAACAGCTTTCGTTGATTCAGCGATTATCATTTTCTATTCAGCGAATGATAAAGTTCAGCGATAGCTGAAGTCTTGTACTTGATACTTCACGTTGAGTGGACAAATCTGAGTCTTCGATGATCCGCATCATTTCATTAGGAGACTTGTCGCTGGTTCTTGAGCTTGATCTTCGACTTCAGCGTAGAACCTTTGTTGACGTGAAACTTGTCTTCAAAGATCATAAGTAAACAACTAACTTATCAGCGATCATCATAATGACTGAACAGACTCAGAGCATTAATGATGAACAGTTTCGCTGAATGTTTAACTTAAAGAGCGAGAGTTCCTATCAGCGGTACTGGAAGATCTTAGTACTTATCAGCGATAGTGAAACTCTGATACATATTGTTTACTTACAATTTTCACTAAGTATAAGAGAGGGTCATTATCAAATCACTGAGGGTTTGGATCAACAATCTCCCCCTATTTGATTATGACATAGCAACAAAGAAAATTGCTATTTAATGAAAACATAAGGATAAAAAGAACTCATAAAATATTTGTCCCTTTTACTGTTTTCTGGGATCTTTTCAGTACTGATGGAGTAAAGTACATTTGCTGAAATCTTTCTTTAAAACTTTGAATAAGGTTACAATAAGAACTGGAAAGATTACAAGTACCAGCGAAATAAATTACAAGTACAAAAGGATAACTGATAAATAGATGAAAGAGGCGATTTTATCAGCTTACAGAGGTTCTTCCTTAATGAGAAGTTCATCAAGGGTCTTTTCAGTGGGGATCATCCAGTCAGGAACCGTTACACCTCGTTTTCTTTTGTTCAGCGCTTTTTCAAATATCAAGGGTTTTAGGTGTCGTGCCTGAATGTCTTTTCTGAAGTCACACCAGTAGATGAGATCTCTGAGCTCTTCGATTGGAGTGATTGGAAGCTCAGCGATTCGTTGAAAACATTTACGTCCGTCGTAGTCGAGAAAGAATATTCCATAAGGATTACTGATGACTTTACCAGGGACGAAAAGTTCACATGGTGGCAAAGAAATGTCAAGGGCAGATAGATCAGGGTCAGGACCAAGCACTTCAGCGCGAGAGAAACCAATTCTAGTTTCATTTCGTATGACAGGACCTGAGTTTGAATCTTGATGTTTCTTCTTTGGAGAGGCCCTTTTTCTTTTCAGCTTAAGATCAGGAAGAGGAGGAATGTCCACACAAGAAGATATCAAGTCGATCTGTCTGTTTATCAGCTTTTCGAAATGATCCTTGTACTTAGATTGTGACGAATGGATAGCTAACCTCATCTCCAGCCATTCAGAGAGACCATACCTTTTTACACTGTCAGCGCGAAAGGCTTCAGATTGGCCATCTTCTCTGAAAAGTTTGATGTCAACAATAGGTACTCCGATAGAGGTTCTTCCAGAGATGAATACCTTGTTGATTTTCGCTGGACGATATCTGAAGTGAATTTTCTCTTTACACCAGATCAGGGTGGCCTGAGAAACTTCAGTTTTCTTTTCCACGATCTTCTGGGCTTCTTCCCAAAGCTTTCGTTGGATTTGAATGGGAACACGTTTCAGCTTGGGGTCTTTGACAGATTCTTGAGTAAGCTTGATGGCGTATTCTCTGTCTTTTTCTTCAGTTTCCTTTCTTTTAGCGATTAGGCGTTCAGCTCTGAGGTGTTCCTTGTATTCAGCTTTTGAGATTCTGAACTTTGGAGGAACTGAAGGAAGTTGATCACGCCTCAGAATGATTCGCTGATCCTCGAATCGCTTTATTATTTCCTCTCTTTTTTTTGTTCCTCTTCACTTGGCTTTTGAGGAGCTAAGGAAGGTCTGCGTTTGTGAGAGAGAGTCTGTTCCTCAGGTTCATCAGTCTCAGAGATCAAATCCAAGACTGGGATTATTTCTTCAGCGGCAGCTGGTATTTTTGGTGAAGTCGCAGTTGTGGAGTCTTCAGCGATATCCTCAAACAGGGGAGAGGACTAGCTGAAACACAGCGATCTTACAAGTAAGAACTTGGGTAGAAACAGATAGAGAGAATTGGTTAAAGTGTATAGGCTTGGGTAGAGGAACTGATAGTGTATGATAGAGGAGGGATGGAGTAAGAGATGTTTAGTGTACCTGACAAACCGGCTTTTCAAGCAAGATCGTCAGATTGTCATCTTCAGCGACGCTTTTGCCTTTGCCTTTCTCATCTCCAGAGGCTGAGGGCTTTGTCTTTGTCCGCTCCCCTGAAGGTTCATTTATCGAGATCCCCTTAAGAGCTTTGATCCTTGGGGTAGGTTTGACGATAAAGAAATCATCGTCATCTTCGTCATCATCATCATCATTCTTCTTTGGAGAAGAAGATGGTTCATCATCAGGGATGTCGACGGCTTCATCATCTTCTGCTTCGGATTCTTCAGCGTCTTCTTCGAGTTGCTCCCCCTCAGATACAGAGGCGAGCTTCTCGGTTCCCTCAGGGTTTTCATCTCCCTGAGGTCCAGCGGCAGCTTCAGTTTCAATAGTCTTCTCACCCTCTTCAGCGAAGGTGAGGTCTTCGTTCTTCTCTCCCCTGATAGATTCATCATGGGAAAGGTCTTCAGCGCTCTTCTCCCTGGGATGTTCAGCGCTCTTCTCCCCCTCTTTTTCATGATGACTGGGGGAGGAATGGGTAGACTCTTCAGCTGTGGGAGGCTCTCTGTCTTCTTGGCCAGAGATACCCACACAGCTTTCAATTTTTGCTAATCTGACTTCTAGGCCAGTTATAGCAGGATTGATCTTTTCCAGCTCTTTGCGATCCATCGCTGTGAAAGTTTCCAATGCAGGGACAGGGGCTGGTTCAGGAGCAGGAGTTCTCGCCTTGTTGAGCAGCTCTTCAATCATTGTTTTCATCGAACCAACGTTGGTCTTTACAGAGCCTAAGTCAGTCGTCAGAGTTTGAACATTTGTCTTCACAGCAGACATATCACCCTCTAGTGCTCCAACCGATGTCTTCAGCGTTGTTACTTCGCCGGACATGGAGGAAACTGATTGTTTGAGTGAGGTGTAGTATGTGTAGATATCAGCGAGCACCTTAGCGAAATCGCTGAGAGTCTTATCAACTTGCTTCAAGTCATCTGTGGAAGCCGTCTTCTCCACCACCGTTGTCAGCTTTGTCAAATTTTCTCCAGCGGTGGTTACAGCTGCAGAGTTGTCGGAGAGTGTGGTGGTGAGATCTGTCAGCTTTGTTTCCACGGACTTCAGAGAAGCGTTGATGTCTCCCAAATTAGGACCTGTAACACATAAGTACTTGTGAACAAAGGAAAGCTCAGAAGTTTCAGGTTTAGTTACAGTGTATATGGGTTGATTTGTACCTGCAGGAGGATTGATGAACTCGTCAAAGTTGCGGATCCCTGAAAAATATTCCATATCTTCCTCAAAAGTTCGGTGAGGAATGGTGATCTCTGCAGGTCCTGTCTTCATCATTCTTTGAGAAGCGTCGGCGGAGGCTTCTGGAATGATGGCATCTCCAGTATTCTTTGGAGGAGAGTCCAAGTGAGTAGAGGGAGAAACGAAGGATAAGAATTGGGTTCGGGTACTGAGTTCAGCGTTGGATTCACTGAAAATCGCTTCATCAGTCTTTGGAGAGACTGAAGGAGGTTGGGTAGGTTCCAAGTTTCTAACCTCAGCGTTTAGAGACGCTGAAGCCGGGATTGAAGGGATGGTTTGAATGGGTATGGCAGAGCGTACCACAGAACTTTCCTTCAGCTCTGCAGAATGAGCTGAGGAGTCTTCAGCAGGAGATTGCTGGGGCTGCTCCTTGGTTTTCTTGATCCTTTTGGAACCAAGTGGGATTGAAGAGTGTTTCCTTTTCTTAGAAGGAGAGGAATGTCTGGCCGGGGTATCAGCGATGGGTATTGTTGCTGAAGGAGCCAAAGAAGTCGAAGAATTAGGGTTAAGAAGAGTGAGAAGGGTAGAGAGACGTACCTCATTTTCGACAGGTTTGAAGTCGAGCACCTTAAGGCCAACCTGAGAGACTTTCAGGTCACCCTCTTTCGGGTAGCTGTCCTTCAGGCCATATTGAAAGATGGCGCTGATGAATCGGGGGTAGGGAACCCATGCAGGTCTGCCAGCGGCAGAATCCACGCGTTGCACTAAGTCATCATAGATAATAGATGCCCAGTCGATGTGTAGACCTTTCAGCAGAGCGTATCCCATTGCTTGCTGAGGTTGAGCGGCTTGATCAGAGGAGCCGGTTTTCGCAGTCATGCAGCTGATCAGATGGGCGAAGATGAAATTCATCTCGCTTGGCATTTTTGACTTCTTTATCAGCGTCAGCTTCTTCTCAGGCTTCTTGTCTCTGTCAATTTCCCATACATAGCCCATTGCATCAAAAAATGCAATAAGAGCTTCTTTGTCAGCGTGCTTTTTATGGTCAGGGAATGGAACGAAAGGTTTTTCTTTGGTAGCGTTGGGAAAGTTTAGAGCTTTTCGAATGATTGCGGGGGTTATCTTAATTGTGCCATACTCAGTATCGCTGAGTATGCAGTCAATAGTTTTGGAGGGATCTTTGGCGGATGGTAGCTGAGAGTGTCTGGCAGAGTACCAGAACTGGGATAGTAGTAGCTGACTTGCAGGAGCTGTGATGGTCAGGGCTGTTGAAATGCAGCTATTCTTAAGGAAATTTACAGCATCATCCAGATGTGTAACTTGCTTTCGAGGAGGAAACTCGAAAAGCACAGAGAGGTTGTTTATCTTGGTCCAGTCAAGTTGATCCATAGAAAACTTAACCTGTGGAGCCATTATGATATCCACTTCTTCAGAGTCAGTGGAGAAGTTCTCAGCGGTGGCATGAATCTTGGAAGTTGCCATTTCTCTGTATTATTAGTTCAACCAAAGATGTTAACAAATAAGAATTATCTTAATGTGGAAAGAAATTTCCATTAAGATGTTTCGAATTTTATCCATTTCATTCAGACAAAAATGTCTTAATGAAGATTAGGGTTTTTCATGATTTTTGAAACGAAATGTAAAACCCCTAAAGTCTTGTATTCCAGTTTCTAAAAAAACTGGATACGAATGAAGAACAAGTTTAAGATTAAGATTTAAAACTTGAAGAACAACCATGAAATGGTTGTGTTCATAAAACCATGAAAGAAATGATTTCATTTTACAAAGTTCTTTTGTTTGATCTTGTTTAAAACAATGATAAGATCAGAAACAAGTTATATGCATTTGAAAAAAAATATGAACATATTAACCTTGATGTTTTGATGAAGAAGATGATGAACAGTTCTTTGAAGATTTGAGAGCACAAATGCAACAGTAATTCTTTTCTTGCGGAGGAAGATTGATCGCGTAAAAGACAAATATAAACCAAGAGTTGTTTATATAGAGATTTTAGAGAGAGAAAACCTTAAGCGGGAAAAGGTTTTCATCATGACACGGACACGTGTTTGCATTTGATTGGCGAAAGAACGAAACGTGCAAACGTGTGTCAGAAAGAAATCGTGTCGGGGTTTATCCGTTGCAATGACGTCACAACTGTCCTTTCATATTCTTGGTTGTCTCTGAGGTTTTGAAAGCTCATGGACTCTTTTGAAAAACATGAAGCACTGAATAGAAAATATCAGTGAAGGTTTTAAGAACTTTCAAAATATCGCTGTTAAGGAAGAGATATTCAGCGATGCATTTGTTTTGAAATCTTGCATTTTCATGCGTTTGTCAGAGAGAGAAAACATACCTGGATATCAGTTTAACCAAGTTTATTTAGAGAGAAAATGATTGAATAGGTTATACGAGTTGATTTTATCCTATCGTTGATTGATGTGAACCGCTGAAGATTTTACCCTTCAAAGTTCAGCATTCCAAGCTCGCTGATGAGAAAGTTGAATCTTGTCTCATCAAGAGGTTTGGTAAATAAATCAGCTAACTGATAATCAGTTGGGATAAAATGAAGTTATATATCACCATTCATCACATGATCTCTGATAAAATGATATCTGATTTCTATGTGTTTTGTCTTTGAGTGTAGCACTGTATTGTTTGCTATAGCGATGGCACTAGTGCTGTCGCAATAGATTGGAATTTTTGAGAGCTGAAGATCATAGTCTAGCAGCTGATTTCTCATCCACAAGACCTGAGAACAGCAGCTTCCAGCGGCTACATACTCAGCTTCAGTTGTGGAAGTGGACACTGAGTTTTGCTTCTTACTTGTCCAACTTACCAGCTTTCCACCCAGGAGCTGACATCCTCCTGTGGTGCTTTTCCTATCCATTTTGCAACCTGCAAAATCACTGTCTGAATAGGCGGTTAGATCGAATCCTGAGTCTTTGGGAAACCAAAGGCCTAGATTCGCTGTACCCTTAAGATATCGAAAGATTCGCTTTACAGCTTTCATATGAGATATCTTAGGTTCAGCTTGATATCGTGCACACAAGCATGTTGCAAACATAATATCGGGTCGGCTAGCTGTAAGATACAATAGTGAGCCGATCATCCCACGGTACAACGTAACATTGACAGGAACACCCTTTGTGTCCTTATCAAGTGTCAGCGGTGGTGCCATAGGGGTTTTCATAGCTGAACTTTCAGTTAAGTCGAATTTCTTCAACATATCTTTAACATATTTTCCCTGATTTATAAAGGTTCCTTTTTCAGTTTGCTTAATCTGAAGACCAAGGAAGTATGTTAGTTCACCCATCATGCTCATTTTATACTCATCTTTCATTCTATCAGCGAAACGAGTACAAAGCTCAGGGTTAGTAGAACCAAATATAATGTCATCAACATATATTTGAACTAGAATGATATGACCTTTCACTTTTCTAAAAAATAGAGTTTTGTCAATCTTACCTCGCTCAAATTTTTCAATATGGAGATAAGAGGAAAGAGTATCATACCATGCACGAGGAGCTTGCTTTAAGCCATAAAGTGCCTTGTCCAGTTTATAAACATAACCTGGACGCTTAGGATCTGAGAATCCTGGAGGTTGTTCCACATAAACTTCTTCATTCAGCTTTCCATTCAGAAACGCTGACTTAACATCCATCTGATGTACAGTGAAGTTTTTGTGTACAGCATATGCTAAGAAAAGACGAATAGATTCAAGTCTTGCTACTGGAGCAAATGTTTCGTCATAATCTATGCCTTCCTTTTGTCTGTATCCCTGAGCAACAAGACGAGCTTTGTTGCGAGTTACAGTACCATATTCGTCCAACTTGTTTCGATAGACCCATTTAGTGCCTATCACCGTTTTGTCAGTTGGTCTACGAACGAGTTTCCAAACTTTGTTTCTTTCGAATTCAGTCAGCTCTTCTTGGATAGCGCTGACCCAGTTTGGATCTCTGAGGGCATCATCTATTTTCTTTGGTTCAGTTAGAGAAATAAAGTTAACAAATAAACAAATATTACCTGCACTTCTACGAGTCTGAATACCAGCGTTTGGATCACCAAGAATTTGATCGATTGGGTGATTTACAGTCCATCGCTAAGCCGGAGCATACGTCGCTGACTCAGTCTGAACTGGAGAAACTGAAGATGAGGCTTCAGCTACTTCTGGATTATCAGCTAAGAGAGGAATGTTTGCATTTGTCACTTCATTCACTGATTGCTGAGAAATAGATGGAATTTCTGAGACATTTGGATCAACTGCAGGTATAGTGTTTATAGGAACAACTGAGACCCAAGATGTTTCAGCTTCACTATTCTGCATATCTGGAATGATAGTAGGACCATCATTATCTACGGTGTGAGCATGAGGAGTGGGAACTTCTTCTGAATCACCAAGATGAGAAAACATCCATTGATTTAGTTCTTCAGTATCAGCGGACGGTTTAGAGTTCGCTGAACGGGATTCGTCAAACGTGACGTGAATAGTTTCTTCTATAGTTTGTCTTCTACGGTTGAAGACTCTGAAGGCTTTGGAGACTGAGGAGTATCCAAGAAAGATTCCATCATCAGCTTTAGGATCAAACTTTCCAAGGGCATCTCTGTTGTTCAGTATAAAACACTGACAACCAAAGATGTGAAGAAAGCTGATCGAGGGCTTTCTCCCATGAAAAAGTTCATAGGCTGTTTTATTGAATCTTTTGACTATCAGCGACCTGTTTTGCGTAAAACAAGCAGTGTTGACAGCTTCTGCCCAAAACTGAGTAGGCAGGTGAGAATCGCTGAGCATTGAACATGCAGCTTCAATAATTGTTCTATTTCTTCTTTCAGCGACTCCATTTTGTTGCGGTGTTCTCACTGACGAAAAGTTGTGAGAAATACCCTTACTCTCAAAGAAGGAATCAAGAGAACTGTTTTTGAATTCAGTCCCATGATCACTCCTTATTGAGCGAACGGTCAGATTGTTCAGGATTTCCATCTTCCGAACAAAGGTGATGAGTTCTTCAGGGGTGTCACTCTTAGAACGGAGAAACATTACCCAAGTGAAGCGTGAGAATTCATCAACTATGACCAGCGTATATTTCTTTCCAGCGATGGATTGTTTGTTAACAGGGCCAAACAAATCCATATGGAGTAGTTGTAGAGGAGATGACACTGAGGAAACTTGCTTTGATTTAAAGCTTGCTTTGGTCTGCTTCCCTTTTTCACACGCTGAACATAATGACTCTTTGGCGTATGAATGCTGAGGTAGACCAGTGACTAACTCTTTGGAGGAAAGAGTATTCAGTGTCTTGAAATTTAGATGCGAGAGCCTCTTGTGCCATAGCCAGTTAACATCAGAAGATGCCTTTGAGAAGAAACAGGAGTTCTCAGTGGTTGTTGAGTCCATGTTTATTACATAAACATTTTCCAAACGATAACCGCTGAGAGCTATCTTCTCCTTTTTGTCAGTGACAAAGCAGAATTCCTTAGTAAAAATTACTTTGTTATCCATGTCGCAAAGCTGACTGATGCTTAGAAGATTATGCTTCAGCCCTTCAACATATGCAACTCTTCTGAAGGAGGTTGTACCATTTGAAAGTACACCATACCCTCGGGTATGTCCTTTTCCATTTCCACCGAAAGTCACAGAGGGACCTTTCTCTTCCTTGTATTCAGCGAGCAGGTTTTTCTTACCAGTCATGTGTCTAGAGCATCCGCTATCGAGATACCAGATACCCTTCTTAACCTGCAATACAAAGCAAGATTAGTTTTTCTTAGGTACCCACATAACCTGCAATACACGTTTGTCAGTGGAAGTAATTGGAATAGAAGGTTCAGCAGTCTTCGCAGCATTTGAAGATTCAGCTTTGTCTTTCTTCACTTTGGTTAATTTCTTAACCTCAGTGGTAGAATTCACCTTGACCTGATTTGCACCAGGGTTGGTCTTCTTTGCCTTGGGGGCAATATTCACCTTAGCTATCTTTTCAGCTTTGGTGGCTGTGGGGCACTTACTAGCAATTTGATCAGTGAGTCCATAGTGATAACATTTCCTATAACTAAAAGTAGTTCTAGGACCACTTGTATGCTGAGCTTTTAATTTCGAATTAGAAGTGCCAGCACCAAGTAAACTATTGGCTTTAGAAATGGGACGAACATTCAGTTCTTCAGATTTTTTACCAAGGACATCCACTCTGAGTCTAGGAGTAGATCGCTGAATAGATCCAGAGATCAGCTTTCTAGATCCAGAGGGGTAGGTCACGGAGGCTTTAGAAGCATTCAGCTTTGGTACTAAGGTACCCTTCTGAGGATTTTGATAAATAACAATTCCTTTACCTTTGTCTTTAGAGACAGAGGTAGGTTTTGAATAAACCATTTTCTCCTTGCCTTTTGAGGAGGTAGGAGTTTCCTCAGGGATTGGTGTAATGGACGAGGAGCACTGAGATGATGAAGTGTCAGCGACTGAGGATACGAACGTTCCAAATTTAAGCATTGAACGTTCAGTGGTTGGTTTTGGAGTATCATATTTATAACCCAGAGGAATCTGAGCCTTAATTATCTCAGTGATCTTTGTTGAAGAATTACACCATCCTTCAACAGTAGCTTTTTCAGCCTCTAATGCAGCGATAGCTTCTGCTCGTTCGATTTTGACTAGCTGATTTAAATATACTTGATCTTTAAAATCTTCTTCAATTTTATAAAGCTTTTCTATTTGAAGGTGGAAGTTTTTAAGCTTTTCAGCGAGATCAAGGTTTTGGTTTTCAACCACAGTTTTGCCGTTCATGGCTTCGTATAAACTTCTAGTCAAGAGATCGATCTTATGGAGACTATCAACTTCATCAATATTTGCAATATTGGTAAAGAAAGAAGGTGATACCTGAATAACAGAGGTTGAAGTGGAGGGAATGTCTGAACTTTCTTCCTCTTCTTCAATCTTGGCAATGAGACATTGATTTGCTTCATCATCTTCAGAATCAGATGATGATGCTTCTTCATCAGAAGCAGCCCAATCATAGTCAGCCATCAGGCCTTTTCCTTTCTTCTTAAAGCTTTTCAGCTTCGCATATTTTTCTTTCAGCTTTGAGTATTTGTCATCTTTATTCCTTGGAACAAAGGATTTCTTTGTAAAAGCTGAGGGTCTAGAAACTTTCTTAGAACTGCACTCGTTAGCAAAATGTCCTATCTTTTCGCAGTTAAAACAAGTAACAGTAGCCTTATCAACAAAAACTGATGATTTAGGCTTGTCAGCTATGGAAAGAGGTTTGTTCTTTCTAAACATTTTCTTCTTGGCAAATCTCCTGAACTTTTTGGTTAGGAGAGCCAAGGATTCATCATCTGAAAAATCAGAATCTGATGAACTTTCAGAGTTACTCTCTAACTCAGTGATAGTGACCGAGGGTCGCTGAGTAGAAGGTTCCTCTGAGATTAAAGCAACAGGGGTGCTTTTGGAATCTTTTACAAGATTCTTCTTAAGATGGCTTGATTGCTCATGATTCAACAACGTGCCATATAAGGTAGAAAAGGTCATTGATCTTAGATCCTTTTACAGCTTGAGACACATGGAATAATTGTCCCAGCTTTCAGGTAAACATTCTAGAAACTTTGTCAGCACTTCAAAGTTAGAATATTCCTTACCAACAGTTTTCAGATCTATAATTAAACAATTAAAACGTTGGTGAACTTCAGAGAGAGTTTCATTCTTACCAGAAATGAAGCTTTCGTATTGTCTTACCAGGTTGATCTTTCTTGAGTCCTGGACTTCAGACGTTCCTTCATACTGAACACATATTGTGTCCCACATGGCTTTTGATGATTTCAGATTCATGACGGAATGGTAGACTTCGTCAGGAAGAGCCATGGATAGTATGGATCTGGCTTTTGTATCTATAGCCACTTTCTTCTTATCTTCGTCAGTCCATTGATGGATTTCTTTAGGTACCAGCCTTTCTGGAATAGCAGGTCTATTCTCAGTGCCTGGAACTGCAGCATCAAATCTTACAGGGATGAATGGACCATTCTCAATATAGTAAGGTATAGTAGGGTCTACACCTTCTAAGAAGAGTGTCATCCTATTTTTCCATAAGTTGAAGTTATCTCTGGAAAATCTAGGGGGTTTTGCAAGAGAACCATTGTCTATATAATTTGTGTTTGTGTTGGTGGCCATTTTCAGATAATAGCAAGGAAGAGAAATATCTTAGATTAGATCTTGTTTATGAGATTAAACAAATCTGCTCTGATACCACTTGTTGGTCCCGAAGGCCTATACAAGTTTGTAGAAGGGGGGGTTGAATACAAACACACAGATTTTACTTTTCTAAATTGTTTATTGATAAATCATTAACAATTTACAGCTTGTTGCGGAAACAAGATTAAGGATAAACCTAAATCTAAACAAGTTGGAACACTAAGGTTTCTTGCACTAAGAGAGATAAGGAAATTACTAATAATAACCTATCTGAGATAAGAGATTTGAACTTGTCCAGAGTTAGCAAGTTACTTCAAAAGAAGTGAGTTCATCTCTTTATATACTGCATGCATTTAATGCAAGTCAGTATATACTTTACACGTGTATTCAGCTGGTTGGTTGCATGTCATTGACTTTTGATGACAACCTTAGTAGCCGTAAGGATGAACAGTGTAGTATCAGAGTGGTTGTACGATTTCAGATTTTCGGAGGTTCTTTTCTGACATTTCGTACGGTGGCGTGCAAGGGTGGTTAAGACAAAAGTACTTTGTACGGAGGACTTCATGATCAGCTTTCGTTTATTCAGCGATTATCATTTTCTATTCAGCGAATGATAAAGTTCAGCGATAGCTGAAGTCTTGTACTTGATACTTCACGTTGAGTGGACAAATCTGAGTCTTCGCTGATCCGCATCAGATCATTAGGAGACTTGTCGCTGGTTCTTGAGCTTGATCTTCGACTTCAGCGTAGAACCTTTGTTGACGTGAAACTTGTCTTCAGAGATAAATAAGTAAACAACTAACTTATCAGCGATCATCATAATGACTGAACAGACTCAGAGCATTAATGATGAACAGTTTCGCTGAATGTTTAACTTAAAGAGCGAGAGTTCCTATCAGCGGTACTGGAAGATCTTAGTACTTATCAGCGATAGTGAAACTCTGATACATATTGTTTACTTACAATTTTCACTAAGTATAAGAGAGGGTCATTATCAAATCACTGAGGGTTTGGATCAACATAGTTATACTTGTATTTATTCTTGTAATAATGTTGATCTTTCACAAGTTTTCCTTTACAGTTAGCAGAGAAATGACCAGGTTTGCCACATCTAAAGCAACGTCCATCATTCTGATTGATGGGTTGGGCAGCATCAGCCTTCTGTGGAGCAGAAGTATTGAACTTCTGTTGTGGTTGTTATCTCTGTTCTGTCGGAGCTCTGTTGTGATGGTTCTGTTGTGGGGGTGCAGCATAAGCTCTATACTTATCTTTCTCATATCTACCTCTTCTGTCGAATGCTCTGTTGCCAAATCTCTTGTTGAATTGTTGAGTGATTAATGCAAGAGATTTATCAAACGCATTTATATCGTCATCCTCATCTGACGAGTTTTCTTCAGTATCACTTTTAGCTACCAAACTCTTACTCTTCTTCTATTTTCCTCTGCTGGAACTTTCTCTGTTGGTCTTTCCTTCTGTGGATTTCTTTGATTCAGAGATTAACGCAATAGGTCCTGCAATGGTGGATTTGCCTTTTTGTTTGACAACATCCTTTTCTTGTGCGGTCAGAGTGCCATACACATCGGTAAGAGACCATGCATCTAGATCTTGGTTAGCTTGTAAAGACATGGACAGATTTAACCATTCATCATTCAGACTTTTCAGGAACAAAACATTGGTCTCTTCCTTCGACCTAACAACCCCACACTTTTTACATTTGTTTATCAAAACTTTGAATCTGTTGTAGGTTTGTTGTAAGGTTTCCTCAGGAAGTGCCTTGAAATCGGTGTACTCATTTATACATTGGGTCCTTCTATTCTTTTGGGTTTTGATGCCACCCTCAAGCTGATTAAGAAGTTGATCCCAGATTTCTTTGGCAGTAACACATGAATCTAGTTCTTGAAATATTTCATTAGGAATGGCCATAATCAGAAGTCTAACTGCTTTTAGATCATTTTCCATTTTTAATGTCTCTTCATCAGTGAACCCGGTGATTTTGGGTTCAAGGTGAGCAGGAATCTCAGCAGTAGTTTGTGTTGCGGGTACACGTGGAACCAAAACCATGGGTTTGAATGGTCCATCCGTGACAGAACGCATTAAATCTCTGTCCATCCCATCAAGGAAATTAACCATCCTAATCCTCCATTGAGGATATTCATCTCTCAGAAGAGTAGGAGGCTTAGTCAGAGAACCAGCAGTATAAATAGCGTTGATGTGGTTATTTGCCATTTTTCAAAAAAAAACAGGGTATAACAGTTTCAAACGGTTTTGAAAGAGTATAAACTGAAAGTAAGAGAACAGTAACCAATGGAATAGTAATGAACAGTAGATAAGATCTTTAAACTAGACTGGATAGCTTAAAACAGTGGAAATAATAACTTCTAAACTTTAAACTTTAAAGCAGAGTATACTAGGAAGCTTTGAAATGCACACACAATCAACAACAATGAATCAACCTTGGTAGATTGGATTGTTTGATTTAAGAAAATCAAGCAAGCTCTGATACCAATTGTAGGTTCCCAGATTCACGTTGTATCACATTAATGGTAGTAACATAGACAGCGGAAGCATTTAAATATAAAGCCATTAAAGTGAGTGATTGTGTAAATGATATTGTAGTAGTGAGAATCAATATAGAACAGGATAATGATAACAAGATCAAATAAAAAACGTTGCTCGTATATTGATAATGGATAACACCAAGAATAAGATCAATGGTGTATCCTGAAATCTCACAGGGAACAATATCGTACGGAGGTAGTGCTCGGGATTACTGCAGTGTGTGCTTAAACAATTGTGGAAAACTATTCTTCCCAAAGCTTACAATTGTTTGATCCACTACCTTTCTATTTATAGCCCTGATAAAGTGTAGACAGTGTACTATCGTACCCTAGAATGACACATGGAAAGTGTGTCTCCTAATTTTAGGGCATACGCGGAAAGTATGGACACTTGTCTAACACTTGGGATTTCTTACGAGACTTAGGCATCACAGAGGTCTTCACTTCAACCGAGCTCATAGACCAGAGCTCTGTTGGTCTTCGGGTTGTGAACAGTTCTTCTGTTGATCTTCTTGAAGCTTTTTCTTCTAAGTCTTCTGCTGCATCTCTGATGGTCTTCTGACTTGATAATATTTTCAATATTTTTACATTACAGATACTTGGGGCTAACAAGTGCGATTCTACATCGACTGCTAAGGCGGAATACGTCGCCGCCGCAAGCTGCTGTTCGCAAGTCATCTGGATGCGCTCTCAACTCAAAGACTACGGCTTCACATACTCCAAAGTGCCCATCTACTGCGACTCGAAGAGCGCCATTGCCATATCAAGCAATCTGGTCCATCACACGAAGACGAAGCACATAGACGTTCGGTACCACTTTATTAAGTATCACGTCGAACGAGGTACAGTCGAACTCTACTTTGTTAATATTGAACATCATCTAACAGACCTTTTTACAAAACCCCTGGACGAAAAATGTTTTAACTATCTTGTGTCCAGGCTTGGTATGCTAAACCTGAAGATTTGACCTAATCGTGCGCCCGATACAAGTTCCATACACCTACGAGAAATGTCTATTCATCATCTGTTGTCTAAACTCCAGATGATCGAGTAAACACTTCCTCGCATTTGTATTCTACTTGTATCGTACACACTTTTCTGTTTAAATCTATGTATTAATTAGGCAGCTTTCGTTTGTTTGCTTTCATTTCGCGTGTGTTTTCCTTTATGTTCATTTACTGTCGTCTAATTTATTCTTGGATATATATGTGCTTTCACAATCTGTTCATGTGTTCAGGTTCAGCACATAAGCGTATCAGGTAAGTCTGTTCTACCTTTGAGGGGGAGTGTCACATTATTTTTTCCTTACACTCGAAAGTTTTTTTTTATGTGGACATTCCAGATTTTTTTTCTTAAAATCAAATCAATTGCACAATCCGAGGGGGAGCATGTTCTTTATGTGCAATATTTGAGGGGAGGCGCCACACACACGTGTCTCTTAAAAGTACAAGTTTTTTCTGTTGTAAACCCACCCGGTAACTAGTGGAACATATATATATATATATATATTCCGGACACCCCCACGTTTCACTCTTTCTCGGATTCAAAAAACCCTTAAAACCCTCTCGACTTTCTATCTCGCTCGGAAACCCTCGGATCTCTTCACTTTCGTTCGATTTCGACATCTACACTATAGGTATGTCGCTAATCTCAATCACAAATGTTTTTCGCACTCATATACTAGCTACTATCTGTCGTTTTGTTCGAATTCGTGACCGGAAAGGGGTTTTGAAACCCGTGTGTGCGTCGCTTCATATTCGACCACATCCACATCAATCATTGGTATCATTACATGATTTCCATTGATTAGAATCGATTAGTATGCTTAGATCTGTGGATTGTTGGCTTATTTAGGCTGATTTGAGGAAACCGTAAGTCGTCCGGATACTCTCATATTATCCGGACACCTCCATCCCAACCGGACACCTTCGAATTGACCCGGAAACCATCTTATGCTTTAGATATTTTATCCGGTAACATCCAACTGCCTAATATATTTATCCGGTAAAACTCCTCATCCAGACACCAAGTCCTCCGGTAACCCAAGTTGTCCGGGAATTTAATTGTTTCCGGTAAGGTCAACTATCCGGAATGTTCTTGGTTGTCCTGTTACTTTGACCATCCGGAAAACCCTAGTTGTCCATAAACCTTATGGTTTCCGGTAAGTTCAACTATCCGGTTGTGTTTAATTGTCCGATATCCTCAATTGTCCGGTAACATTTGTATCCGGATAGCTCATGCTTATCCGATAACTTGTTGTTGTCCGGCAACCTTTTACCCGGACACTATTTCTGCTTTGGCATTTCTAGTACCTACTCCAACACCAGTCCTCAATATGTTCCAGAATGAGCCGATTTTTGCCAAGGTGCGCGCCAACAATTGTTCATTCGCCTGTAATCTAACATTGTGTCTTTTAGGTACTAATGGCGGATCAAGAACAACCACAAGCGAACATTCCTCATCAAGAGGAACTCATAGACCAAGAAGCTGACAATGCCTTGGTTCCAGCAGACCATGGCATTGAACTCGAGATAAATAACCATCACTTAGACGCTGCCGAGTTCCGACGACAACATCGTGTGGTCGTGGACATTCTTCTGGGACACCCTCTTTGCGAGGCACTCACTGCTACCACCGACGTCCCTGTCCTGTACATTTATCAAGTCTGGCGTACTGCTCAAGTTGTCACGGCGCTCAATTCTCAGGCGGTCACGGCGATGATCGATCAACATCCATTTGCGTTGACACCGGATTCCTTCAGACGTCTTCTCTCATTGCCCAAACCCAATGCCGGCGACCATGCTGCATACGACCCTACGGTCAACGACGACACCCTCTGCACCGACATTCGTGCTCTCGGCTACAACCACGAGCTCAACCATCCTCCCGCCTTCAATCGAAAGTACTTGGCGCCCATCTGGTACACCATGTTCATGATTCTGAATAGGTGTCTATCATCCAGATGGAAGGGTATCGACCAGTGCACAGTCGACTTCCTATGGCTCTTTCATGTCGTCTGCTACAACCGCCACAAAGACTTCGCGTTAATCATCTGGCGCGAACTAGTTCAACCCATCCGTCAGATCGGCGGAACGAAGGAGAAGAAGTTCCTTCCTTACCCACGATTCCTTTCGTTGGTCGTCCGTCAGCATATGAACGCGAATCCTAACATACCGCGGCGCATTAACCACCCGGTATGTCCTCCTTTCAATTTACATTACCTAGTGATTCGTAACCCATCCAACGCCCAACCCATGCCTTTACAAGAAGCCCTACTGGCACACGCGGACCCCAATGCACCGAGTGTGATAGATTATAGACGAGGGTTAGGCATAGGTGCTCATGTGGTCCAGCCAGAGCCGGAGGGACCTCCCCAAGGAGTTAGACCTGAGAGACGTGAGGGTCCAAGGACTCGTGGAGGTAGAGTCCGGGAAGCTGGGACTCCCGAACGGGGTGTGTTGAGAGTACATCATGGGAGGGGAACAGGCGCGGGCAGTATATTAGATACGCGTACCGGTACAAGCCATTATAGCCGACCCGGAACCAGCCAACAACCCCGCATACACACCACCCATACCACGACTGACGCCGGACCGTCGTCATCCCAACACGAGGTCCCGGGCGTCACTGCCCCACGAAGACCTACTCTTGATCGCGATGCCGGAACGGACACCACTGAACCTCTATCACCGTTCGTACAAACCGACGCGATGGATTCCGAGACAACCGACTCCGATACGGAACGCGCAATCCACCTTTCCTTAATACCAGCCCGTATCGGAAGTCAACCGCCGTTAACTGAACGATCTCCTTCTGACTCACCCACACCCTCCAACATCTCAACCTATTATGGGAGACACAAGGAGAGCGGTGGGAGAATTAGTTGAAGAATTAGAACAAGTGAGGCGGAGAGAATGGAGATCAAAAAAGAATCATGAGAGATCGAGCCTAAGATCTAGAGAAGCTCGTGAGCAAATCCAAACAAGTGTCGCCCAGGTAGCCACATTTGCTATCTCGTCTCATATGTTGGGACGAGGTATTGAAGAAGCCGTTGTGGACCTAGCGGCGCAATCGCACACCCTCCCTAGCCACTCACCCATCTCTGAACAGATGGGTGTTTCACATTATCACGGGGATATAGCACATAATCTACCATTCTCTCACTCGGAGAGTCTCGGTATTGAAACAAGAGAACAGCCTCCCCCGTTCTCGACTTCTTTCAGTGCACATTCGAGTCTAGAGCCACTTGATATTATTACATCTTCTTCGGCTAGGACACAGGACAAGACTGCAAAAATCGGTGCTCTTAGTGACCCGATCGGAACTTCCGTAGTATCTCTGCCTTTGAGCGGAATACGAGGATCGGAAGAAAATCCTACCATAGCCAACATCACGCCAGCTATAAACGTAGGTGGCACTTCTGTTGAATCAATAGTCGTGACCTCAATGGGCAATCTAAGTGATCTCGGAAGTGATTTACCCGACATCCTGTCAAGGGAGTATCTGGACAGCGCCCTAAAGGCTGTCCGCGAGGCACTTATAGAGGAGTTCAAGAAAGAGCTTGACAAGATAAAGAGCTTGATCAAAGGGAAGGAGAGAATAGTCGAAACCGAAACCGCACCGCCACCTCCACCGGCTCCCGTACAGCCATCTTACTCGGTGGACACTCTCAAAACCATGCTCCTTGCCCAACTGCTCCAGCATACTGACACCGACGCCTCCACTGAAGCAGACCTGATATCAGTAATACGCTCCCAGGTAACTGCTCCACCGTCATCCGTAACCAGCCGCTTGGACCAGCTTGACACGACACTCAAGGACTTTCAAAAAGCCATTACTACTTTGTCCGAAAGAGTCGCCTCAATCGAAGACACCTGCAAGAGTCAAGCTGGCGGACTCAAGAGACGCCACGATGACTAGGATGATCCTGATCACCGTGAGGGGGAGAACAAGAGACAAAGACTGAATGAGTCCGACCCAATCATCATCGAAACAACAACGGTTCAACCAGAACCATCAACTGTGGCACAAACCGAAGACCAACCTGAAGCCCAGTTGAGCTTAGCTGAGATGGTAATTGACATGGAAATCTCAGATGATAAAGACCCAATGGTTGAAAAACCCGAAGCAGATTCACAGGCACTGATCATATATACTGCACCGGAAAGGGATGCACTTGACCTGATAGATCCAGATTCAGAGATCGACCCGGAGACCGAAAACGCATGGTATCAAAAAGCCGTAAGTGCGATGAACTTCGAGGTAAACCTGATCTTTCCCACCGATGCCGATGATGAAGTCGACTACGATCAGTTTATGCTGCAAAACCGTTACAGTACACCAGTCTACACTTCTCAGATTCTTGAAACTTCTACACCGCTACATCCGACATCTCCTCAACAACATATTGCTTCTAATCAACCTCCTCCACAACAATATATCAGATGGGAGAAGATTATCATCCTCATTCCTTACCTTGAGGACTCCCTGAATAAATTATTTGTTCACAGGTTACGCCAGATCGAGCCAACTTTCTGCCTTGGGATATCAAAGTTCGACAAAGATTACCAGAGCCAATATATAAAGGTAATGAAGAGGTGTCTACCAATCAGCCAAGTCAAGACAAAGCACAAAATCGCCGAAGTGCTTAACATCCAAACCGGCCGAATTCTTAGAGTTTTGTTTCTAGTATTCACCGTCAGATGCGAAGATGGAAATGAATGGAGATTCTCCGAAGCAGACTTTAAGAACCTCAGACTAAATGACTTCCACGCACTTCTGAAAGACCTTCGAACCTGAACTATCCGACCGATTCATGTCACCAAAGCGCTCGAGGCTGTAAGACGATTCCTACACTACAAGGTATTGATATCTTACATTACAGATTTTCAGATGGGAGTTGAGCGCCGCTCAAAAAAGATAAACCTGTTGAAACCGAATCAGAACGCACCCGAGTTGAAGATGTACCCTGAACACTCACTACTCCTTGAACCATAATTTGGAATTGTGTATCTCAACGAGCAAAAAGAAAAGAAGTTTCTTCGCTTCAGCCAAGTCGACAGATTTTGCGATGGTACGTTGCTAAAAGTCAGAGAAGCACTCAGAGATATCATCACTAAGGAAAAAGATCTTAAGCGTTTACGGCCAACCTAAACGAATCAAACGCCCAAGAAGCCTTGGAAATAATTGAAGACCGCATCGACTACCGTAAAGCCATTCGAAGCTTCGAGATTCACTTCGCACTTCGGAAGAGATATGTTCCAAGCTGGCAAGAGCTTGAACTTTAATTCAAGGGGGGAGATTGTTAGGACTAAATCTTATTGAATAGAAGTTAAAGGGGATTAATTGTAAATTGTTATTTGGGCTTAATCATGTAATGGGCTGTTAAATCCAGATCCGTGCAACAAATAAGAAATCAGTAATATTAATCAATAAGAACAATGATTTCCAACTGTCATCTCTTTCATTAACTTTCAGAGAGAATGTTTACAATACGAATAGAAAGCTAAAGAGATGATTAGCTTGTTTTTCCAAGCTAAACACACATTAAATACATCGGACCCGTGGTTAACAATCCCACGGCCCGTTCACTAATAAGCTCTAATTTAAACAAATACAATTCAACCCTTGAAATTTAAATCAACTATAAAACATGCCCTAACAATCTCCCCTTTGATTTGAAGTTCGAGTTCGCGCTCTAGCTCTCGCCAGTTGAACACGTATCATTTGCGCAATGCGAAGTGAACCTCAAAGAATCTGATGGCGCGGCGATAGTCGATGCGATCTTCAATCATTTCCAAGGCATTCCGAGCAATTGTTTCATTCTAATTCGGAACATAAGAATACCTTGGATTCTCGGACTCGTGCTGAATAACCTTTCGAAGAGCATCTCTAACCTTTAGAAGCGTGCCGTCACAAAATCTGTCTACCTGACTGAAACGCAGAAACTTCTTTTCGTTCTGTTCGTTGATGTAGACTATCCCAAATTCAGGTTGTAGAAGCAGTGAGTTCTCGGGATACATCTTCATCTCAGGGGCATCCAGATTCGGCTTGATCAGATTTACCTTTTTCGCCTTGTTCTCGATAGCCATTTGAAAGTCCGTTAGATAAGACATCATGATGGTGCGGACCAGGTATCGACGAACAACTTCGAGCGCCTTTGTAACTTCTAGCGGTCGGATGGTTCTTGTACGTAAGTCTTTTAGAATAACCAGAAAGTCGAGCGGTCGGAAGTTCTTGAAGTCAGCTTCTGAAAATTTCCATTCGTTCCCATCTTCACGTCGAACAATGAAAACTGGGTAGACGATCCTCATAATGCGTCTTGAATAGATACTGATTACCTCTGTGATCCGAGGTTTGGTTCGGACTTGGTTGACTGGAAGACACCGCTGCACTGCTAGTATATACCGGCGTTGAAATTCTGGGCTAAAGTTGTAAATACCCAGACAGAAGGTCGGCTCGATCGGGCGAAGCTTTTGTACGAACAGCTTCTTCAAAGATTCCTCCAAGTGAGGGATAAGTACCATGATCTTCTCCCAACGGATTTGTTGTTGTTGAGAAGGGGGAGGAAGATCAGAAGCTGTCGTGGGAGGAGCAGTTGTCGGAAGATCAGAAGTAGTAGACTCGGGTCTTGTTGATGATGTTTCGGCGGGTTGAGCATAGTGAACGAGGAATGTTCCATACAAATTTTGGAGCAGGAACTGATCATAATCAATGTTGTCGTCCTCATCAGTGGGGAATACCAAATTTACCTGGAGATTTACGGCACTGGCAGCTTTTTCGTACCATGCATCTTCGGTCTTCGGGTTGGCTTCATAATCTGGATCTATCATGTCCAGAATCGGTATGTCTGATGAGTCAAAATCAATCAGTTCCTGTGTTGAACCCTCGGGCTTTTCAACCGTCGGGTCTTCTTCATCTGATATCTCCATGTCTATAACCATGTCTGCTAAAGGCAACTCGGCTTCTGGTGCTTCTATTGTAGCTGCCGCAGTTGGGGGTTCCTGATGAACCACAGTTTTAGCTTCAGTCTGGATCAGGGAGGCGGTCTTGGTCAGACGTTGTCTTTTCTCCCCCTCACGGTGATCAGGATCATCCTGGTCATCGTGTTTCCACTTCAGGCCGCCTGCTTGACTCTTGCAATGTGAAATCCCAAATCTAGCAATATGTAAAGAACAAATTTAGAGAGAATTTAGAAGGCAAACTTGTCATCCATATATTGATCTCTAAAGTACAAATGACAAAATGCTCAAGAGGTTCCTAAAGGGATCTAGATTCCTTTCTAACTAAGAACTAGACATGCCTATTTATACCCATAACATACAAGGTATAAAGGCATTAGCAACTAATACAGTACATTGACTTTACAGTAAATCTTGAATACAATAATGCTCTAACAATCTCCCCCTTTGGATTCAAGATTTAAAAAAAATATAGCAGCAGTCTTCAGTACTTGATCTTCAATACTTTATCTTTGACCGCTTTAAACTTTGAGGCTCAGATAATCTTCAAATAGCTTTATCTCCACTAGTTCACGGCGAACTATATGCTTTGACACTCTTTAAGAACTCAGCTTTGAAGAATCTTCAGACAAACATGAAAAGTCTTTGTCTTTCTCTTTGAAAAATCAATGTTCTTCAATAAAATCTTCAACAGATTGTCTTCAAGTCTTGAACATGAAATTCCGATCTTTGTATAAAACCATCAATTCGGAACAAGATGAATCATAAACAATTAGAGTTTGGATTAGAAAGATGTGAAACCATCCACATTGTTGAACTTTTAGGTGTAAGCGCATTCCGAGAACCACTCAGAACTAAGATAACCAAATTCGGTGTAAGCGCATTCCGAGAACCACTCAGAACTAAGATAACCAAATTCAGCAACATTTGGACTTCACATGATCCTTCTTCCCCTAATCTTCAGTCTTTGTTCATGAATCTTTGACTTGAAATATCTTTGATTTGAAAGCTCTTTGACATGAAATTGAAATTAAACTTTTCTCCCCCTTTTTCGATGATGGTGAGCATCATAATCATCGAAAACCATTTTCAATTTCAGTCGTGTCTTTGAGTATTGCTAACAATCTCCTCCTTAGAGAATAACCTTGCTCCCCCTCAAAGTAAGAATTCTAGAGCAATTTGTTTTCTCCCCCTGAATATATGCATATATTTCAATAACGCACAGTATACAAATTTTAAAAAAAAATTACACAAGGAAAATAAAATTCATTGAACTTCATTTTATAACTACTAACATTTGATCATTTGAAAGCTGGACAAAATAAATTCAACTTAATGAAATTTAACAATATTTCAATCAAATGAAATCAAATGCATGTGTTTGGATTAAAAAACAAGACATCATTGCATATCAAGTTACAAATGTTCAGTTTCAACCCCTTTATTAAATCAATTTGGTGTGCTAGCATGCGAAATATGATTAGCATCAAGCGTATGCAATTCTAAAACATATAAGAATACTTTGCTCTACTCACATTATTTGTCCAAAATCAGAATTTCACAAATTTACGGGTTTATCGCGACTTTGTATTTTCCCCAAGTTTCAAGAGATGTGTGCTCATTGGCATCTTTTAGTTTTGTGCACATTGGCATCTTTTAATTTTGTGCTCATTGGCATCTTTTGATTTGTGCACATTGGCATCTTTTGATTTTGTGCACATTGACATCTTTTGATCAAAAAGTTTAGTAAGAATAAGATACACAGTTAAACATGACTTTCTATCTAGTTCTATAGCAGGATTTGGGTTAGCAGATCCCAGACCAGTTGGCCTTAGGTGCTAGGTGACGAGCACCCCTTAGAACTTAATTTCCCAAACCAGAAAGGCCACATCGATATATCTTAAACCCATTTGTACCAGTAGAACATAGCTTTCTATCTGGTTCTATTGCAGGATTTGGGTCAGCCGATCTCAGACCAGTTGATCTTAGGGACTAGGTGTCGAGCACCCCTTAGGACTTACTCTCCCAAACCAGAAAGGCCACAGGCACAAACTTTCAAACTAAATGATACTGCAACAATTTATCTCAATCACTTGGTTCTAAAACATAGTGTTTCTCCCATATTTTCATTTCCATCCATCATTCTGACAAATAGGCTTTTTGAGCATTATATTCTATATAAGTCCAGATTCACATAACTTTGAGCATTCAGCATAATTTCATTCATGTTTTGCTGACCTTTCGATTTATTTCAGAGGTGAAAATTGAAGCAAATCTAACTCAGTTAATACAAAGTTTCTTGTAAAATCATCTTTTAGCACACATTTAATTCATTGAGTGAAGATTGAAAATTTCATGTTATTGAATTAAATTTGTTAAAGATTCAAGTATTCAAAGTAGTAGAAACAAAATATAATTCAATGTTACCTTTCACTACTTTTTCCTTGAAGTAAAAGATAGAACAGTTAAGGATATTACTTGAGAAATGTGAGTTCTAAACTGATTTGTTTAGAAGTCTTAGTCTTTTTAAGTACGGGTCCTGAACTGAATTGTTCAGAAGCCATAGTCTTTGAAGAACGAGTTTTGAACTGATATGTCCAAAAGCCAAAGTCGTTGAAGCACGGGTTTTGAACTGATATGTTCAAAAGCCAAAAAAACATTTAAGTGCGGGTCCTAAACTGATATGTTTAGAAACCATAGGTCTTTGTCTCCCCCTTAATGGTACAAATATTCTTCAAAAAATACGCCGCTTCTCTTTTGTTTTTAGTCTTGTGTGTGGTATGGATTTACAAATCAGCACAACACATGAAGAACCTACAAAACAGATTAAGCAGATTTTGGTACCCAACGGCACTTGGGTCCTAGTGGGTTAGGTGTAGATTTCTTAAAAGGAATACTGTAAGTACCGTACCAATAAGAAGTATGATTTTTATGCACAAAATCATTTAAACCACAGTAGGAACAACAAATTTTCTTATGTGCCAACCTAATTAGATAATTTACAGAATGAATAGGATTAGGTTGAACAAAAGATTTACCTTTCGGCGCATTGTTCTTTTTGGCATTTGTTGTGGAGACAAATGATTTTGGCACATCTTTCTTTGGAACTGTTGTGCCTTTGACTCTCCATTCCATCTTCACCTTTTTGAAGACTGGAACTTCTTCAGGTTTGGAAGTATTAACTTTAGGCACATTTGTTTTGTTATCTGATTTATCAAGCAGAGGAATATAGAAGAGATTTGTTGAACGAATCTGATCTTTTGAGAAATCAGTTGATCTATTAAATTGTTTAGAAGAAATGTTTTTAAAACTTGAACTTGAAGCAGTTTTGAAAGAGCATTCAGAATCATTTGTATTAACAAATGGATTTTGAAAGATAGAATTATGACTGGTCTGCTTTGAGACATCAAATTTAAAAATGACGTCTTCAAGTTCTTTGACTTTGTTTATCAAAACATTTTTCTCTTTAGAAATTAGATCAAATTTCTTTTGGAGATCAGATTTTATCAATTGATCCTTCATAATGTCAGCTGATAAACCAGATAATCTTTTGGTAAGATTAAGAATCGCATCTTCAAAATATTCGCGTTCCGATTCAAAATCTTTTTCCAAAAACTTTCTTTTATCAGTAATCTCTTTGAAAATTTACATCTTTTTCTTTTTAAGGGTTTTACTTTCCTTTTCAAAGAGATTTTTCTTTTCCGTGAAATCTTTCCTTTCTTTTTCCAAAATCTTTTCAAGTTCAGAGATTTTCACGGAAAGTTCAGAACTTTTGATCTCAAATGATTTTCGTTCAGTGTCAAAAATAGCTCTTTCTTTTTCGAGCTTCTCTTTTTCAAAAAATAAAACTTTCTCAAAGTCAGAAACTTGTTTTGAAAGTTTTATACAATTAAGTTCAATTACTTCTTTTTCTTTAAGAATCTTCTTTTTCTTGTCTTCAATGCTCTTCAGATCAGCATTTTCTTTTTGAAGAGTTGTTACTTTCTCTTGAAGTTTCTCGATTTGATCGTGCAGGCTTGAGTTGTCTTTGTCTTTCTTTGTTTCAAGACCTGCAATATATACTTCAAGATCAGTAATTCTTTTAGTAAGTTTAGCATTTGAAGAAGAAAAGTCTAAAATCTGTCTCTTTAGATCAACATTTTCTTCCTCCATTGCTTTTATACTCCCTTGAAGCTCCTTTATGTTATCTTGATGAGTTGTGATCTCAGGTGACTTATTTTTCTCTTGAGTAACTTCAAGCACTACAGTCTTGTCATTCAAATCTTTCAGTTCAGATTCAAGAGAAGAGACTTTGTCTTCTAATAAAGCTTTCTGAGACATGAGCTTTGTATTTTTCCTTGCATCTTCATCAGAATGTCTTATGTATCTATGAAGAAAACCTTCAAGACGCTTGATCTCATCTTTAGCTTCAGAAAGAGTCCATTTTCTCTCTTTTCCTAACTGACTCCATATTCTCCCACTTAAATCCTGTATGTCAGACATCTTGATAAAATCCTGAAAAAATTTAACAAAAAAATTAGATGAAAAATTACCAAAAACCTAGAACTTTAAATATTGCTAGAAATTTATCGTTCAGAAGATCAAGCAGAAAGTGTATGAAAATACACTATACAAAAAAATTTATATTAAATTTTTTCTTGAAAAGCTCTTACAGTGTATGAAATACACTATAGAAAAAATTTCGGAATAAAAAATTTCCTCAAAAAAGAATTCGAATTCAATCAATTTTCTCAAGTTTGCCTTCTAAATTCTCTCAGCATTTTTTTTTGGTTAAATCACAAGATTTCGGATGTATAAGGATTCAAAATCAATGAATTCGGATGTAGTTGGATCCGAAATCAATGAATTTGGATGTAGAAGGATTCAAATTCAATGAATTCTTATGCAGAAGGATTCGAATTCAATCAATTCGGATGCTGAAGGATTCGAATTCAAGGAATTCGAATGCAGAAGGGTTCGAATTCAATCAATTCGAATGCAGAAGGGTTCGAATTCAATCAATTCGAATGCAGAAGGGTTCGAATTCAAGACTTGCAAAAATTAAGAACACTCCGAATTGTCCGAAATCAAGTAGAAAATCCCTTGAATGGTCTGAATTCCGTATGAATGATCCGAATTCACCATGAACAATCCGAATTCTTCACTTTGAACACGAAAATCACTGATTCTGCCATAACTCTTTCAATTCTTGTTCAAATGAGATGAAACTTATATCGATTTGTTCGTAATCAAAATCCGCACACTTTTCTTGTTGATCACAACTCGCAATTTGATCGATTTAAACGAATTATGATCCAAAACAGTGAACTGTGGGTTTTCGAACAAAAATCCAAGAATCGATCAAATAAGATGAATATGTGCAGTAAATGATGATGATCCAAGAATTAAATGAGTTCAGGAATCAAATCCGAGTTCAGTGATGCCAAGAAATGATCCAAAAAATCAAAATCTAGAAAAAAAATTCATGTCTTAATGATAAGTGATAAGATGAACAGTAACAAGTGAAGGATCCGAATTCTTCAAATCAGTGTAAAAAATCTTCAATTTGGTCTTTGATCTGCTTGAATCTCCTGTTTAGCTCTGATACCAAATGTGGAATCTCAAATCTAGCAATATGTAAAGAACAAATGTAGAGAGAATTTAGAAGGCAAACTTGTCATCCATATATTGATCTCTAAAGTACAAATGACAAAATGCTCAAGAGGTTCCTAAAGGGATCTAGATTCCTTTCTAACTAAGAACTAGACATGCCTATTTATACCCATAACATACAAGGTATAAAGGCATTAGCAACTAATACATTACATTGACTTTACAGTAAATCTTGAATACAACAATGCTCTAACATGCAGGTATCTTCGAGTGAGCGGACTCTCTCGGACAGCGTTGTGAGCACTTGGTTGTAGTCCTTGAGAGTCGAGTCAATGGAGTCTAAGCGAGTGGTAATAGATGAAGATGGAGCAGTGACCTGTGATCGGAGAACTGAGATCAGGTTTGCTTCAGTAGAGGCGGTTGTATCTGATTCCTGGAGCAGTTGGGCCAATAGCATCGTCTTCAGGGTGTCCACCGAATAGATAGGTTGCGGTTGAGTCGGTGGAGGTACCGGGGCGGTTTCAGTTTCGACGAGGTGGCCTTTACCTTTGATAGTGCGCATAGCTTTGGCAAGTTCAGCGGCTACATGTTGCTGCCTCTGTTGCTCCATATCCTGGCGGACAGCCTTAAGGGTGCTGTCCAGGGACCCTGGTGATACAAAGTCTGTGTTACTAACTTCGGGACCACTTAGGTTACCCGTTGAGGCATCTACCACGGGGGTAGAGCCACCTACGTTCACAGTTGGCGTGATGATAGCTGTGGTAGGATTTCCGTCCGATCCTCGTGTTCCGGCAGACGAAGACACTAAAGACGTTCCGGTCGGGTCACTTTGAGCCGCGCCTTGGTGTTGTTCCGCATCAAGTGTCCTAGTCAAAGAATCTTCAATAACAAGTGGATCTAGACTCGATGGTGCACTGAAAGAAGTCGAGACCGGGGTTGCTGGTCTCTTGTTTCAACACCAGTACTCTCCGAGTGAGAGACCGGTGGAAGTTGTGCTATATCCCCGTGATGTACTGAAACATCCGTCTTTTGAGAGACGGATGAGTGGATAAGGGGGTCGTGCAATTGCTCCGCTGGGTCCACGGAGGCTTCTTCAATACCCTGTCCCAACTCATGAGACAGGATAGCAGATGTGGCTACCCGGTTGACATGTGGTTGGGTTCGCTCAGGAGCCTCGTTATCTTTACGGCTCAATCTTTCTTGGTTCACTTTCGACCTTAACTCCCTCCTCACATGTTCTATGTCCCGGGGAAGGTCCCTCCGGCGCTGGCTGGACCATGGGATTCCCTAACTCTCGTCTGTATGCTATCACAGGTAAGGGCTTCAGGCATATGCATAGCACGGATATTATCCTGCTCCCCCTCAAAACATACATAGGGAGTGACTTGCTCCCCCTCGGAGTGAGAGTGTTATTTACTTGGGAGACATCGACACAAGGAAAAATTATTTAGACTTTGTAAGAAAAACAGTGTGACTCTTCCCCTCGGATTGAGGTTGTTGATCCGCCATGGAATATCTGTAAAAAAGACCCAAAGTTAGAAACTGAGGCGTATAAACAAGTGACGGCACGTACCTTAGCTTTAAGTGGTTCAATCGGAGACAGATTGAGGATTGGCAGTAGGAAAACAGGTACTAGACTGATTAGAGCAGGGGTGTCCGGAAAATGTAATGGAATACATGACTTTCCGGACAAACCATACTATCCGGACTAAAGGTGTCCAGACAGCAATGGTTTCCGGACAGTAAGTGAGTTTCCGGACAGAGTAGGGATTCCAGACAAATTAGAATAGAAGGGAATCCGGATAAGGACTCGGTCCGGAAACCTATCCGGAAAAATAGGGTTTCCGGATACCTGTCCGGATACACTGGAATTTTTTCAAAAAAAAAACAAATTTCCCTGTTCCCCCTCAAACTGAGCATGGAGATGGCTTTGATCCCCCTCAACTTGTGTAAAATTGTGCAATGGAGAGTCCGATACAAAAAAAAAGTTTAGAACGTTTAAAGAAAAACTTGTGTCGCTCCCCCTCAGAATGTGCGCGAAGTGTGAAATGCACACGAGAGTATCCACACACATAAAAACTTTGAGCAGTTAAGAAAAACTTATGTGTGACGCTCCCCCTTAACAGTAGAGTGACTTACCTGATACCTGATCATGCTCCCCCTAAACACATGAGCAGTCCGTGAAAGCTCAGGTATAGACAAACCTCACGTCTTCACAATATTATTCCTTATAGATCGTGAGCAGCTCCCTCCTTCCGGTCATATGTGTGGAGCAACCAGTGTCTAAGTATCACACATGACCGTCCTGCAAAATAAGTTTAGCGGACTTGGGTACCCAGATTTGTGAAAACCCAGATCTCTAGCAATAAGATATGAATGTAGTGAGAGAGAATCTAGAGAGCAAATATGTCATCCATGTATTGATCTCAAAGGATTACAAAAGGTTTCTAAAAGATTACTAAAGCTTTTTAACAAATGAACTAGACAAGCCTATTTATACCCATGACATACAAGGTATAAAGGCATTCACAATACTGTATAAACTCATACAGTACATTGACTTTACAGTAAATCTTGAATACAACAATGCTCTAACAATCTCCCCCTTTGGATTCAAGATTTAAAAAAAATAACAGCAGTCTTCAGCTCTTTGTAAAGTCAATCTTCTCAAACAGACACTCTATCAAACCATCTTCAAATAGCTTTATCTCCACTAGTTCACGGCGAACTATATGCTTTGACACTCTTTAAGAACTCAGCTTTGAAGAATCTTCAGACAAACATGAAAAGTCATTGTCTTTTTCTTTGAAAAATCAACCTTCTTCAATACAATCTTCAACAGATTGTCTTCAAGTCTTGAACATGAAATTCCGATCTTTGTATAAAACCATCAATTCGGAACAAGATGAATCAGAAACGATTAGAGTTTGGATCAGAAATATGTGAAACCATCCACATTGTTGAACTTTTAGGTGTAAGCGCATTCCGAGAACCACTCAGAACTAAGATAACCAAATTCAGCAACATTTGTACTTCACATGATCCTTCTCCCCCTAATCTTCAGTCTTTGTTCACGAATCATTGACTTGAAAGCTCTTAGACATGAGATATCTTTGACATGAAATTGAATTAAACATTTCTCCCCCTTTTTCGATGAAAGTGAGCATCATTATCATCGAAAACCTTCTTCAATTTCAGTCGCGTCACTGAGTATTACTAACAATCTCCTCCTTAGTGGATAACCTTGCTCCCCCTCAAAATAAGAATTCTGGAGCAATTTGTTTTCTCCCCCTGAAAGTATGTATATATTTCAATAACGTACAGTATTTGAAATTGTAGCACAAATTTTAAAACAAATTTACACAAGGAAAATAAAATTCATTGAACTTCATTTTATAACTACTAACATTTGATCATTTGAAAGCTTTACAAAAGAAATTCAACTTAATGAAATTTAACAGATTTTTCAATCAAATGAAATCAAATGCATGTGTTTGGATTCAAGAACAAGTCATCATTGTATATCAAGTTAAAAAATGTTCAGTTTCAACCCCTTTATTAAATCTATTTGGTGTGCTAGCATGGGAAATATGATTAGCTTCAAGCATATGCAATTCTAAAACATATAAGAATATTTTGCTCTACTCACACTATTTGTCCAAAATCAGAATTTTCACAAATTTACGGGTTTATCGCGACTTTGTATTTTCCCAAGTTTCAAGAGATGTGTGCTCATTGGCATCTTTTCTTTTGTGCTCATTGGCATCTTTTGATTTTGTGCTCATTGGCATCTTTTGATCAAAAAGTTTAGTAAGAATAAGATACACCGTTAAACATGACTTTCTATCTGGTTCTATAGCAGGATTTGGGTCAGCAGATCCCAGACCAGTTGGCCTTAGGTGCTAGGTGTCAAGCACCCCTTAGAACTTAATTTCCCAAACCAGAAAGGCCACATCGATATATCTTAAACCCATTTGTACCAGTAGAACATGGCTTTCTATCTGGTTCTATTGCAGGATTTGGGTCAGCCGATCCCAGACCAGTTGATCTTAGGGACTAGGTGTCGAGCACCCCTTAGGACTTACTCTCCCAAACCAGAAAGGCCACAGGCACAAACTTTCAAACTAAATGATAGTGCAACAATTTTATCTCAATCACTTGGTTCTAAAATATAGTGCTTCTCCCATATTTTCATTTCCATCCATCATTCTGACATATAGGCTTTTTGAGCATTATATTCTATATAAGTCCGAATTCACATAACTTTGAGCATTCAGCATAATTTCATTCATGTTTTGCTGACCTTTCGATTAATTTCAGAAGTGAAAGTTGAAACAAATATAACTCAGATAAAACAAAAACACTTGTAAAATCATCTTTTAGCACACATTTAATTCATTGAATGAAAATTGAAAATTTTATCTCATTGAATTAAATTTGTAAAGATTCAAATTTTCAAAGTGGTGAAAACAAAATATAATCCAATGTTACCTTTTACCACGTTCCTTGAAACAGAAAGATGTAACAGTTAAGGATATCACCTGAGAAGTGTGAGTTCTAAACTGATTTGTTTAGAAGTCTTAGTCGTTGAAGTACGGGTCCTGAACTGAATTGTTCAGAAGCCATTGTCGTTGAAGCACGGGTTTTGAACTGATATGTTCAAAAGCCATTTACATTTAAGCACGGGTCCTGAATTGATGTATTCAGAAACCATTCATGATTTGTCTCCCCCTTAATGGTACAAATATTCTTCATAGAAATACGCCGCTTCTCTTCTGTTTTCAGTCATGTGTGTGGTATGTATCTACAAATCAGTACAACACATGAAGAACCTGCAAAACAGATTAAGCAGATTTTGGTACCCAATGGCATTTGGGTCCTAGTGGGTTAGGTGTAGATTTCTTACAAGGGATACTGTAAGAACCATACCAATAAGAAGTATAATCTTTATGCACAAAATCATTTGATCCACAGTAAGAACAACAGATTTTCTTATGTGCCAACCTAATCAGATGATTTACAGAATGAATAGGATTAAGTTTAGCAGAAGATTAACCTTTTGGCGCATTGTTCTTCTTGGCATTTGATGTGAATACAGATGATTTTGGCACATCTTTCTTTGGAATTGTTGTGCCTTTGATTCTCCATTCCATCTTCACCCTCTTGAAGACTGGAACTTCTTCAGATTTGGAAGTATTAATTTTAGGCACCTTAAGAATATCATCCGATTTATCAAACAGAGGATTATAGAAAAGATTAGAAGAACGAATCTGACCTTTTGAGAAATCTGTTGATCTTTTAAATTGTTTAGAAGGAATGTTTTTAAAACTTGAACTTGAAGCAGTTTTAAAAGAACATTCAGAATCATTTGAATCAACAAATGGAGTCTGAAAGATAGAATTATGACTAGCCTGCTTTGAGACATCAAATTTAAAAATGACGTCTTCAAGTTCTTTGACTTTGTTTATTAAAACATTTTTCTCTTTAGAAATTAGATCAAATTTCTTTTGGAGATCAGATTTGATCAACTGATCCTTCATAATATCAGCTGATAAACCAGATAATCTTTTGGTAAGATTAAGAATCACATCTTCAAAATATACACGTTCCGATTCAAAATCTTTTTCCAAAAACCTTCTTTTATCAGTAATCTCTTTGAAAATTTCCATATTTTTCTTTTTAAGGGTTTTACTTTCCTTTTCAAAGAGATTTTTCTTTTCCGTGAAATCTTTTCTTTCCTTTTCCAAAAGATTTTCTAATTCAGAGATTTTCATGGAAAGTTCAGAACTTTTAATCTCAAAAAAATTTTGTTCAGTTTCAAATTTAGCTCTTTCTTTTTCGAGCTTGTCTTTTTCTAAAAATAAAACTTTCTCAAAGTCAGAAACTTGTTTTGAAAGTTTTATACAATTAAGTTCAATTATTTCATTTTCTTTAAGAATCTTCTCTCTCCTGTCTTCAATGCTCTTCAGATCAGCATTTTCCTTTTTAAGAGTTTTTACTTTCTCTTGAAGTTTCTCGATTTGATCGTGCAGACTTGAGTTGTCTTTGTCTTTCTTTGTTTCAAGACCTGCAATATAAACTTCAAGATCAGTTATTCTTTTAGTAAGTTTAGCATTTGAAGAAGAAATGTCTAAAATTTGTCTTTTCAGATTAACATTTTCCTCTTCCAATGCTTTATTTAAAATAGGAGTTGAAGAATTTGAAGCATTATCTTTAACAGGAGTTTCTGATATAGGAGATGTTTCTGATAAAATAACTTGCTGCAAAATTCCATTATTTGCCTTAGCTTTTTCAAGTGGCTTTGGAGGTGTTTTTGTTATTATGACTTGTTGCAACACTTCATTATTTGGTTTAACAGATACATGTGAATTAACAGATGTTTCTGTTATAATGACTTGTTGCAACTTTACATTTGGTTTAACAAAAACTTTTGCAATTGGAGGAATCTCCTTTTTCAGAGTTTGCTTCAAATCTTCACCACTGCTTTTAACAATAACTTGTTGTAAAACCATTTTGAATATTGCTAGAAATTGATCGTTCAGAAGATCAAGCAGACAGTGTATGAAAATACACAAAAAAAATATATAAAAAATTTTCTTGAAAAGCTCTTACAGTGTATGAAATACACTATAGAAAAAATTTCGGGATAAAAAATTTTCTCAAATTTTTTTTTTTTTTTTTTTTTAAATTCACAAGAATTCGGATGAGTAAGGGTTCGAATTCAACGAATTCGGATGAAGAAGGGTTCGAATTCAATGAATTCGGATGCTGAAGGGTTCGAATTCACTCAATTCGGACTTAACTTGGTTCGAATTCAATGAATTCGGATGCTTAAGGGTTCGAATTCAATGAATTCGGATGCTTAAGGGTTCGAATTCAATGAATTCGGATGCTTAAGGGTTCGAATTCTATGAATTCGGATGCTTAAGGGTTCGAATTCAACACTTGGAAAATTTAATCAACTCAATTCGAATCTAACACAGTTCGAATTCTCCTCAATTCGAATCTAACACGGTTCGAATTCTCCTCAATTCGAATCTAGCTGGGTTCGAATTCAATCAATTCGAATCCTTCTTGAGTCGAATTCTACACTTGTATTTCCAAGAACACTCCGAATTCTTCTTTGAATGATCCGAATTCACCAAGAATGATCCGAATTCACCAAGAATGATCCGAATTCTGCACTTCGAACACGAAAATCACTAAATCAGCCATAACTTTTTCAATTCTTGATCAATTGTTATGAAATTTGCACAGATTTGTTCGAAATTTGATTCCACACACTTTCTTAGTTAATCACAAATCCTAATTCGATCAATTTAATCGAATTTTGATCCAAAAATAGTAGAAAAAGTTTTCGAACAAAAATGATATAAAATGATCAGATCTGCAAATTCTGTGCAGATTTTGGTGTTGATCCAAGAATTAAAGATGTTCAGGAATCAAATCCGAGTGCAATGATGTCAAGAATCAATCCAAAAGATCAAAAATTAAAGAAAAGATGAAATCTGGATGAATAGTAAATGAAGAAGGGTCAGAATTCTTGATGAACAGTGATGAATAATGATGAACACCCAATCCGAATTCTTCAGCTTTAGTGTAAAAAATCTTCAATTTGGTCTTCGATCTGCTTGAATCTTCTGTTTAGCTCTGATACCAATTGTGAAAACCCAGATCTCTAGCAATAAGATATGAATGTAGTGAGAGACAATCTAGAGAGCAAATATGTCATCCATGTATTGATCTCAAAGGATTACAAAAGGTTTCTAAAAGATTACTAAAGCTTTTTAACAAATGAACTAGACAAGCCTATTTATACCCATGACATACAAGGTATAAAGGCATTCACAATACTGTATAGACTCATACAGTACATTGACTTTACAGTAAATCTTGAATACAACAATGCTCTAACAGGATTAGCCTGGGTCCGGGAGGGTTAGGTTTGGCACCGTTTGGGGAAGCTTGCTTTGTCCCAGCTTTCCCTTTAGGTGTAGGATTTACACCGGTGGAGGGAACTGGTTTTGGCACTTGTTTCCTCTTCGGTGCAGAATTTACACCTTTAGGAGGAACAGATTTTGTAGCAGCTTTCCACCTGGGTGCCGGTCTAACCTCAGTAGAAGAAGCCCGTTTTGGAATGGGTTTGGTCTCCCGCTATGGTTTAACCTCTGATTGGAAACCCCGTTTTTTATAGTATTTTCTTTTGTTATTACGGGGTTTGCGTTTGGGTGTCGAATTATACATGTGATATGACCCAAACCAATCATTGTTATGGATATCATCAAAGTCATTCCAACCACAACTAGAGCAACATAAACAATCATGCGACAATTGAATCAATTGTTGAGTGGAATAAATTTTCATCGGAAAATTAACATATCTTTTAACAAAATCATTCCTATGATTCCAAGCATAATTGTCTTTGTTTATGCTAGAATTAAAGACAGGAGGGAATGACTTTGATGCAACATTCTTGACAGGTTCGTTAGCTGGCCACTTTGGTTTTGCTTGTTTAGCGCGACCATTTTTATCTGAAACAACAGGGACAGAATGGTTAGTGGCTTTTGAGGAAACAGGAATCGTAGTGGTCGGTCGTTCGGTCTTTTGCTTCGGCTGTGATTGTTTTTGAGAATTTGAAGCGTTTTTAAGAATATTGATCACAACCGGAGTCTTGGTTTGAGAACAGTCGCCCTTTTGAAAATTGACCGGACGATTAACCACTGGAGACAAAAAGTCAGAATGACATGGAGAAATAGTATTTGTGGTAGTCAATGGTCCGGTCTCTTGCCTCGGCTGTGATTGCCTTTTGAAAACAGGTTTCGAAGTTGGTTTTGATTGAGAAATCTTGATCACAGTCGGGGCCTTTGTTTGAGAACAGCTACCTTTTAAAAAATTAACCGGATGATTGACTACGGGGGATAGAAAATCAGTGTGACTTGGAAGAGGTTTGTCGAAAGGGAACGACTCGAACTCTTCTTCACAGTTACCCTCGGAGTTCATGTACTCAGAAAAATTTATCTTGGGAAGTACTGGACTAGGATCAGGTGAGGAAGGCGAGGAGCTCTTTGTGCTTGTGTGCTTTGGGGAATTTGGTGCGGAAGCTAAGAAAAAATCAGAGTTCAAATTACTTAAAACACTCTCGTCTTGAGAATCTTGACCGTCTTGTGTACTAGAAATCTTGCCTAGGAAGGCTTTGCACGAAGATGTGTCGGATGAATTTGAGGAAGGTTCGGGTGAAATCTTCTTGTCAGATAGCAGTTGGTCAATTTTCTCTTGAAGCTGACCATTTCTCGTGTACTCTTCCATCTTTTCTGTTGCTAAGGCAGACAGTTGTGATGTGAGTCGATTGATTTCACTCCGAAGGATTTCCTATCCTTCACCAGACACAACTTCGGTTTTGACCGGTTGTAGATTCTCAAGTTTTGTAAGTAAGACTTGTCTTTCCATTTGAAACCTTGATCTTTCTTTCTCAATGGACTCCTCCAACTCGACTATCTTTGCTTCCAAGATTAGAGGGGGAACATAGAGTTTAAACTCATCCGTCTCAGTCTTGGTTGCAGGTGCTAGGTCCTCGTCCTTTTTGGAGGAATCCATGGGACTAGCTACCTTGTAGGGGTCGAAGTAGTCATTGGAAAGGTACTTTTTGTCCTTTTGATATGAGTAGTTTAAAGGTTCATAACAAAATGGAAGTTGAATTCCTCGTTTTTTTGTGCATTTATGTTCCTCGGTTTCCTCCTCCTTTTCTGGTTCAAGAGGACTAGTCCATTGAATTGCGTACTCTGGGTACTTTTTATCTAACCCATATATAGGGTTGGAACATGATATCTTCCCTTTTGTAAGTAGTGTGGGTTATCATATCCGATTCCCCACTCTTTGTTAAAGTACGTGAACTCTTTGGGTTTATTCAAAAAAATGGTTTGATCAGTTTGACCCCTTTTGTGGAGTTTGGTTTCAAGATCAAGAATTTTGGCCACATACTCCTTGTGTTGAATTTGAAGAGAATAACATTGATAAGTAATGTCTTCTTTCTCATTCAAGTACTGATCAAACTGACGTTGGAGATCAGATAATTTGGCCCTTAAGTCTTTAGGTGCTAATGACAGATTTTTGCATTTAATGGTCAAGTTAGCATTTTCAGACTTATACTTCTCAGTTAATTTCATTTGAACATTAAGCTTTTCAGTTATTGAACTAATTTCAAGCTTTTGTTCTTCATATGTGGCCTTGAGGGAGTTTACCTTTTCGGTGATAGTTTGCAGTTGATGTATGAAGTTTTGTAGGCAAGAATCACATACCTGATTTGTTGTTGCCTTTTCTTCATCCGTAGACAATTGATATCCCATGAAAGCATCAGTACCTTCATAATCGTCCTCATCGTCAGATCTTCCTAGCCAGTACTCATTTTCAACGAACATTGCCTCCCCAGCCTCCTTCTGTCTGGCCAGTGCAAGCTCGGCCTCATAGTAGTGAGAGTTCTTCACTGTAGGCTGGCGGCAGTCTTTAGCGAAGTGACCGATTTTCCCGCAGTTGTACCATTTCACAGGTTCATCTCTCTTCTTCCGGTCACCTTTCTCTGTCTTCTCCTTCTTCTCAGATTGATCTTGCTCTTCTACCTTCTTCTTTCCTTCATACCGATCCTTATAGTCATGACGCTTATTGGAGGAAGTGGAGTAGCGTTGACTATTGGAAGATGGCTTCTTGTAGAACTGTTGTTGTTGAAAGGATTTAGTCAGAAGGGCAATAGCTTTCATTAAGTCTGATACGTCACCATCATCATCACCGTCTTTCTCGTCTTTAGGTTCTGACTCGGAGGAGCTTTGCTGTGGACCGCGTCTGGATTGGCTGGCCGAAGATTTCCCTAGTTTGGAAGTCATGAGGGCAATAGGATCAGCAGATGGTTTTGGCTAATTCTTCTTCTCTCCCAGAAGCTCATTCACTTCATCTTCGTCTTGGAGAAGTGTCTCATACAGTTCATTGATGCTGATGTTCTCTATCAAGTTGTTGTGCTTGACATGAGAAGCATACACTTTCCATTCAGGTAGCAAGTTGTTGAGGAACTTTAGTGCGTTCTCAGTATTGGAATGAACAATTTTATTCTTGTTCAGTTCATTGAGGAGTAGACAAAATCGTTCATAGGTCTGGGTGAGTGATTCACCGTTGCGCTGCTTGAACCCATCGAACTTGGTTATCGCGCTATTTATCTTCAGCTGATTTCCTACAACGCTCCCACGCATCATTCTGGCTACTTGGTCCCACATGCCCTTAGCCGTCTCTTTGTAACTATCTATGAAAGTGTAGATGGAATTAGGAAGAGCTTGAATCAGATATCTCTTTGAATGCTTTTCACCTTCAATCATGCCTCTTTCAAATTTTGTCATCTCAGCAAGAGTCTTGTCCTCACGTCGAGCTACTGCAGTTGAAGTTGCAGCTATGTCCTTCATTGGCTTGGGAATTGGGCCATTATCCAGAGCTCTCTTGATGTACTCATAGTTGTCCTTGGACTCTATGAAGATCATGAACCTATCTCGCCATTGGCTGTACTCGTTCGGATAGAGACACGGCGGCTTGGTGTCAGTGCCAATTGCGAGAGCATCACGAGAAGTAGACATCTTTGGTTGCAACGGAGTGATCGTCAGACGGGTTGATCGATTCAGAGTGTAAACCTAACGCAAGGTACTAAGAGTGATGACTTAACGCAGGTTCTACGAGTGATTGGACTAAACTGAACTTACTGGATAGGAATCCAAATAAGTGATCTGATCTGGAAGTGTCCGGATCAGATTTGATGCAAGTAGATCAATAAGAAACAAAAGTGTCCGGATAAGAGGAAGTGTCCGGATAACTTGAGTTGTCCGGTTAACCAAGGTTACCGGATGGCTTAAGTTACCGAATAGAAAACTGAAACAAAATGTTTCCGGATACACTGAAGTTTCCGGGTACAATGGATTGTCCGGATAAGATTTGTCCGGAAACACTGGGTTTCCGGATACAAATGTTACCCGGATAGTATAAGGAATAGTGACTTACCCGGATTGCAGAACTTACCCGGAAAAATGAGGAGTCCGGATGGAATTGGAATTATCCGGATGGAAATCACACAAACGTCCGGGAACTATCAACTTGTCCGGAAACCACGGCTGGGTTATCCGGAAAACTCGGCTGACTTTTTCAATACGATCGATTTTTTATTAGGGTTGCACAAGAAGGTTCCTGAAAGGTTAGAAACACTACCAGACACAAAACTAACACTAACCCAATCGATTTTGAAGCAAAAAGAGCACTTTTTAATGGTAAAAATTCGATCTTTCTTGATGAACACAACCAAAAAAACTTTAAACTTAATTTGCTGAATTGACCACTCAAACGATCGAATTGGAATGTGAAAAGTTGTAGAAATACTAACAAGTATAATGCTAACATAACCCAATAAACATAATTGAACAATTTAGCCAGAATCAAAGATTTGAAAATTCAAGAATGGTCAGACGTGAAAAAGTCAACCTAACCAGAAATCAGTGAATGAATCTGTGAATCGAATCCGTCCGTCTGCTCTGATACCAATTGTTAAATCCAGATCCGTGCAACAAATAAGAAATCAGTAATATTAATCAATAAGAACAATGATTTCCAACTGTCATCCCTTTCATTAACTTTCAGATAGAATGTTTACAATACGAATAGAAAGCTAAAGAGATGATTAGCTTGTTTTTCCACGCTAAACACACATTAAATACATCGGGCCCGTGGTTAACAAGCCCACGACCCGTTCACTAATAAGCTCTAATTTAAACAAATACAATTCAACCCTTGAACTTTAAATCAACTATAAAACCTGCCCTAACATGGGCCTTGGGTTAGAAAAGTTAAGGCCTAGATATAAATAGTGTTGTTAGCCTTAGAAATCAGGTCAGCTAGATTAATCGTTTCATTCACTCATATCGTGTTTACTGTAAAAACTCTCTGAAGGTTTATGCAATATATGGATGACCAGTTGAAATCATTCTGATTTGTTTTCTATTCTATTGATTTCATTGTGTATGCACTAATCTGGAACTCACACATACAGTTGTTGGTCCTATAAACTTAGGGGGTGTTTGGTTGGCAGAATGAAATTTGATGGAATTGAAATTCCATTGAAATAATTTTACATTGAAGGAATTGAAATGGAATTTGACCACACGTTCACTACAAGAAAAATGGTAATTAGTGACAAAAGAAAATTGGTCACTAAGGATCTAAAATTGGTCACTAAGGTGGTTTAGTGACCAAAATTTCAGTCATCACTTTTCGTCACTAAAGGTCCGTCACTAATTTACAATAGTGGCCAAATACAAAAATGGTCACTAATTCGTGACAAAATTAAAGTGGTCACTATATTTGTGACGACTAAATTGGTCACTAAATTTCGTCACTATGTTGATAAAAGTCGTCAGTAATTGTCAAGATAACGGCTCCGTTAACATCCGTTAACTTTCATTAGTGACCAAAAAATGTGGTCACTAATTATAAAAAATGAATAAAAAATTTGTCATAAATTTGTACCGTAATTTCTATTACAATATAACTAAAACCTGCTAATTTGTAAATATAAAAATCTAAAATTAATTTCATTTGCAAAAAGTATAATTCTTGATCCAAAACAATATAATTCTTGATCCAAACAAGCATGTCAAAGTTATATCAATTTATTGTTACTAAATCACTTAATGACTAACAATATAATTTTTAGTTTTGAGATCCCGATAACTTAATGACTAAAAACTCTCTATTCCCTTGAAGACCATTTCGATCAAGCTGCTTCACAGGAACTACCTGCAAACAACGAGAAACTATTCAAGATTCGAGACCTGGAAAATAATTATTTATGTAATTAGTTGTCAACATTTTGGCATATGATAATATACGAATTTTCAAACACGGTCACCTGTCCTGTGCTTTTCAAACGACCTTTGTGAAGACGCCCAAATCCACCTTCTCCTGACAACGACTCGGGACGAAAATTCTTTGTTGCTGCAGCAAGCTCACGAAAAGTAAAAGTACGCGCAACAATATTTGCTGTTTGTCCATCATTTGTAACCATTTACTCCTTCTTAGGATCCAAATTAACACGAGATTTTGATTTTCCTATAAAAAATTACGGAATTAGACACGCAACAAAGGTATATTCACAGTGTATTCATATGAACACATGGAACTAAAACCAAGGTATTATAATTATTCACATATGAACACAGCCAAAATTTCTTATAGCTCAAAAGTTATCTCAAGAAGCAACCACCATAGCAAATGTCAGAATTCCCATTTCCAAATTTTTAAAGCAGATCTTTAAAGATACATCATTGAACCACCACATTACTTCATACCAATTCAAAATCTTGAAAACACCTAACTCATCAAATCAAGAATCTAATAAACAAAGCATACCAGGCAATAAGTTGAAGATGCGTAAAAACAAGAAAGAATTCCCTAACAAAACTCATCGCATCCTGGAGAGATTGAGACAACGAGGGTAGAGAGGAGTACCGAGACCAGGTTTTCTTCGATGAAACTCTCCTGAGCACCTAGGGTTCTTCGGGTTGGAGTCTCGATATAGAATCGGTTTTTCAACAACACTGTAACCGAGAATTTGGTGAATTAGGGCTATGATCCTCATTTTGGAATCGAGTCGGGTTACGTGTGTGTCGGGGTCGTCAGCTTTTCTTAAACCCTTGGATAATCTGGGTTCAATTGGGGCCAACCAACTTTGTTTCAAAAACGAGTTGCATGACTAATTCAATAGTTAGGTAATTTGGGGATTTTAGATGAAGCAATTATCAACGAAAACAAAAGGAAGAGAAGTAATGGTAATTTGGGGGTTTCAATAACCACTATTTTTTGTCACTAAATTAAAATGTGTTAGTGACCATTATTTTCTTTGGTCACTAACTCTTACAACTATAGATTAATGAATATTATTTAGTGACTAGCTTTTGTTGGTCACTAACACTTTTACTAAAAACAACTAAATATTATTTAGCGACAACTATCTTTAGTCACTAACTCTTTGATTTTAGTGACCACTATTTTTAGTCACTAAGAGCATCTCCAACAGCTTCCCCAAATTTTGTTCAAAATGGAGAACCAAAAGTCAAAATCTCCAAAAAATTTACATTTATCTCCAATAGATTTTCCATTTTGGAGAAAAAACAATGATTATAATATTAAAATATTGTATTCATCCATTAAAATATTATTTCTCTCTTTAAATTTTTATCTTCAAATATTTTTATTGGTGCTCTCAAGTAGTAATAATTTTTGGGGTTAACTCCGTATTAGTGATCACTATTTTTTGTCACTACGACTTTCATTTTAATGACCACTTATTTTTTGGTTACTAACACTTTCAAATTAGTGACCACTATTTTTTTGTCACTAACACATTCAATTTAGTGACCACCCTTTTTTGGTCGGGGTTAACTCCATATTAGTGACCACTATTTTTGGTCACTACCACTTTCATTTTAGTGACCACTTGTTTTTTGGTTACTAACACTTTCAAATTAGTGACCACTGTTTTTTTGTCACTAACACATTCAATTTAGTGACCACCGTTTTTTGGTTACTAACTCTTACAACTATATGATTAATGAATACCATTTAGTGACTATTTTTTGTTGGTCACTAACACTTTCAACAATAACTACTAAATATTATTTAGTGACAACTATTTTTAGTCACTAATACTTTTATTTCAATGATCACCATTTTTGGTCACTAATTGTCACAAATTTAGTCATTAAGTTAGATTGATATGAATAATTTTCTTTTAGTCATGAGAATTAGTGACCACTCTAGTGACCAAATTTTAGTTTTTGTCACTATATTCATATTAGCGACCAAAATTTAGTGACGACCTTTGTTATTGTCACTAACGTTGCAGTTAGTGACGAAAAAATAAGTCGTCACTAACTAACATTTTTCTTGTAGTGGTTAGGTTGGTAGGAATTGGAATGGAAGCAAAAATGAAATTCAATTATTTCACTGAAGTCAATAAATGATGAATTCCTTAATTTGTGGAATTCAATGGAACTCAAAGTATTCCATCATTTTCATTATATGAACCAAACATAGAATTTAAAATTTAATCAAAGAAGTTATCTATTCTAGTTCCTTCAAAATACATGAATCAAACTAATTATATATTTTATTAGATTGGGCTTGCTAAAAACAATTTTGTTATAGTATATGATGGCTTAAAAAGGCATTTGTTTATCATGATCCAAACAACTTTCATTCAATTTATAACCTCTTACTTGATGAAGGTTTTACAACAAAGAGTTACCTTCTCGTTCATCCTTCATCCATATTTAGCTATAAGAAAGTCTAGTTTATAAGACATTAAATATGTCTAAGGGGCTGTTTGTTTTTGACAAAATACCACTTAAATCCTCTTAAGTCTGAAAATTAAGAGGTTTTCAGATTTAAGACTGTTTGTTTTATTTTTAGAAAAAAGTCTGAAAACCTCTCAATGTCCTCTGAAATTTTAGAGGTGCACCATCCACTAAATTCCTTTTATTTTTTAAGGGTTCTGTTTCTTCTACCTCATTCTCAATTGCACGCATGGTTGATGGGTATGAATACATGTGTTATCAAATAGTGGTCTCTTACAAGTTGTAATTTTAAAACATAATATTGTTTAGTCAATTAAGATGTTTATTATTTTATAAAAACAAACGGTCTTAATATTTCAGATTTCGGACATCAGCACCACCTCTTACTTTTTAGATGTAAAATCAGATTTCAAACTTCAGACCTCTTAAAAAACAAACAGCACCTAAGTAATTTATCGATTGCTTTATAAATCCACATACATAATTATATGTCATATATAAAAATATTACAATAAATTAATATGATGTTTTGTGGGTTTTAACAACTTTTATAGGACATTTTTTAAATAATGTGCACTAAATTTTATGAATCATTTTTTCAAGTAATAAAAAGATTTATCTCAACGTCTCCGAAAAATGTTTCATAAAACTTATTATAATAAATAATAAATTTATATAAAACATACAATCATTAATTTTTTATATATTTAAGTACTATAGAAAGTCTCTTAAAATTTAAACATTTATAGTTAAGAAGCATTTAAGTCATGTCATTGAAGGAAGCATTTGATGGTTAACCAACCATCCTTTAAAGGTGACTTGACCATTATTTTATAATTATTTGTACTCTTCTTTTATATCTAGTTTATAATTCATACGGATTATGTTTGAAAAATTAATTGATAAATGATAAACTAGCTTATGATTAAGGTAGTTGATGACAAACTGTAGATTATAATTTATAAGCTAGAAATTGTTTTATGTCACATTTCCAAAATCATATACAAGTATATAATAGATCAACAAATTATTGTTTACAATCAAATTTGGTTGAAAAGATTCAACAAAGATTTGGAGAAGAAGAAAATGACGATTTATGTAATACTTTTACTTTGTATTTTAATTTAATGTTTTACAAAATTAAATTGTAGAAACCAGGATTCAATCTTACAATCAATTAAGAACAAACAAACAGTAAAATGATAGAAAATTGGATCAAAAAGCTTCGTATTCATTCAAGAACAGATTCCAGATCTAGAGAGAGAATCTCTCAAAGATTACAAAGTGAATACAAAGTTATGCGAAAGTTAGTTAGCTTACAGTTGCTAACTTCTATATATACTGTAAAGGAAAGCTAAAGCTACAGTACATATACATGACAAACCAATAGAACTAATACACGTGTTCTAATTAGTAACTGAATATAACTGAAAATGTCTAAGACATAAGTTCTGAACAACATGTTCAGAACTTCTGAACATCCTTCTGATTAAGTACTTCAGAACACACTTTAAGCACTTGGACATTTTCGTCTTCACCTTCAGAAGTTCTGAGTCTCCTACTCAGAACTCAGAGCCTTCTGTTCAGAATTCACACTTAGTAATCTTTGTAGTATTCTCTGATCAGAACTTCTGAGTCTTCTTACTCAGAACTCCGAGTCTTCACTTCAGATCTCAACACTTGTGTTTTTGACAAAACTCTAGATCTAACATAAATATTTTATTTAATTAATTAGTTATATTTTTATGATGAAGTATCACTTTAGAATGTGGTTAGAAATCATTGTAATGAAGGATAATTTTAAGATACTTTCAAAACTGATGTGTCACTTTAGAAAGTGTGTTGAAATTTGTAGTGGATGGTCTTATAATCATACTCCATACAACATCAAAAAGCATGATATAAACCAATTTGTTATTAAGAAATTAGATCCTACAATTTCTTATACTATTCACTGTCACATCAGCAAAAAGTAATGATGTGACATTAACAAGTACCAAAAAAATAACCACAAGGATTGTGGCATAGTGGTTAAAGCTCTGGGGGATGTGGTGGAATATCCCATATGCCTAAGGTTCGAATCCAGGCGTACACAACAATTGTGGCCACTTAGTGAATCAGAGCCGATGTCTTTCAGTCATAATTTGCCAATGAATTAGTCTAGGCATAGCGTAAAACACCCTTCCAAAAAACAAGTACCAAAAACCTCCATTAAAAATTCATACTCACAACTAGATCTGACTGTTAATGCCAGAAATCGTCCAGAATGATAACTTAAGGTTGATTGTGGAGCTTAACAACTAAAGATAGAAATCGTTCGACAAAACAGTGCGACAAAGACAAAAAGTAAAGACACGAAAGGATTTTGGTGACGCGGGAAAAACCTCGACGAGGAAAAAACCCGCGGATGACAATGTTGGTCGTCGCTGTACTATGGTCGCCAAACAGGGGCGACATCCTTATGTTCCAAGTGTCGAGAGTACAAACGATTACAGTACGAATAAAATAAATAAGTTAATTCGTAAAGTAAACAAGTGCGTCGTGTGTAAAAATAAAGCGTCGTGCGTCGTGAGCGATCTTTCGAGAGAGAGTTCTTGGCTTCAAATTCTTTTTGCTATGCAGTGAGTGTTCTCGTATCAGATGTGCGCAAATGATGTTGAGCCTTGGTTTATATAGCCCTTGCAGCTTTGAATGATCCCATAAAAATAGTATAACGGTCGTAACGGCTGTGGAGAGTTAATACTTATAATGATCTTCGTCGGTTATAGCCGTTGGTCATCAATGACGTTGATCCTGCATTAAACAGAGAAATCATAACAGTTATGACATACGTTAGTTTGGTCGAGGTCGTAAGGCATCTTACGACGGTCGTGTGAGTTAGACGACGTCATGGTCGAGTGTCATAAGTAATCCTCGACCCGAACATAGGTTTGACTTATAAAGTGTGTGTGATTTTTTCTTAACATGTCGTGTAAGAAATATTTTTTCCTTTTTCTGGTCGTGGTCGAGACTGGTGAATTTTTACCCAAACAGTTTGCCCCCAAAATTTAAAAATAGAGTGGCAAATTCAAATTTCGAATTTTTAAATTTTTGTCAGACGGACGTCTGGGGTCGTGACACGTGTCGAAAGTCGCTTCAGTTGCCTTGGAACTTAATCGGTACAATTCCAACCGGATGGGAAGTTGAAAAGAGGATAAGATCGTGACGTCATGCTGACGTGCGATAATGCCTAACAGCTATGAATGCCAGGTGTCGACGATCTGTCAAGTCTTCGAAAAGGCATGGACACGTGGCGATCATCGATGACTTCGACCTGACACGATCATTTACATAAATAGAGACCCTTGGGGGGTCTTTTCAGTTTTACGATTTCAGAAACCTTTAGAGCGAATACCTTTCTTCGATCCTTGCTTTCTTTCGACGAATCACTTCCTAAACCTGCAAAATCTCAAATAGATTTAGAGTTTTCGAGGCTTCGAGCGTCTATATAAGGTACGACTTCTCATCCCTTTTATGCGTCGCAAGTCCATAGCTAGAAAACCTAGGAAGAATTGGGATATATTCGCCCTGTCTGATTTAAAGATTTGGCTTATTGGTCTAGCGATGTCCACCGAACCAGAGAGTTCTATTAGGGATCACGATGATATAGATTCTTTTAGGAAGCTAGCAAAGATTCCTGCGGGGATCACATTGAATAGAGTTGGTCAGGTTCGACCAGAAATGTGTCCAGAGGGGTTCGTCGTTATATACTAGTACCCGTTTAAGATAGGTTTCAAATGGCCTTATTCAACCTTAGCCAAGGCATTCATGTGCGAGTTCGATCTCTCGCCGGGGCAATTAATGCCCCAATTCTGGCGTGTTATCCAAGTCGTCGAGCGACTTACGAAGGATTGGGCGTCGCCCATGAACGTGAATGACCTCCTGACGGCTTACCAGGTCAAAATGGACGGGTATCGTCGCTACAGCCTCTTTTCGAGGTTTAAGGGCGACCGTACCTTGGTCTTAAAAACTGCGGTCAACGACCGTAAGTGGAAGGCCAGGTACGTGTTCGTACACATGGTGACGCTCGATCCTGAGAGCGACTGGATCAGGGCCGACTGGAACATGGCGGGTGAGATTTTATGGCTTGATCGTATGTCTTATGTTGTATTTTGTTGACTTGTGTTTTTTTACTTACTTCTTCTTTTGATTGTCGACAGATATCAAATTTGAGGACGTGAAGTCCAACGCCGATTCTCAAGCCAAGATTAACAAGTTCTTGGAGTTCAGCACTGACGATCGGTCGTTCGTTACACGACATCTGGTGGACGACGACGACGACGTGGTGTACTTAGGTGAGAATCGAGAGGAGAGACGAGAGGAAGAGGAGGAAGAGGAGGCCGAGAAGGATGAGAAGGAGTAGAAATAAGAATCAAGAGAAGAGGAGGAAGAGATGACTGGTAAGTGTACCTTCGACCTTTCTGATCGACTTAGTATTTCCCTATTCCAATCGTATGATGCTCCTTTCCTTTCCTTTGTTTTTTCCAGGGGAATCTCAAGCGAGGACGTCGTCCGTGGCTGTCAAGAAGGCAGCCCAAGCTAAACTAGCCCGCAGGGGCATGGAAAAGAGAAAAGGGGCCTCGACCACCGGGTCGGGGGTATTAAAGAGGACAAAGATGACGGTCCTGAAGGAAGCGTCTTCAAAGGCGGCCGACTCGTCGAGGGTCGTCACTCCTGAGAAGGCGAAGGTGTCGGTCGCATCTTCTGGGAAGACGAGGACGTCTTCTGATGCGATCGACGCGACACCGGTCAACTCGGTGCCTCCGGCGACAACGACGGTGCGTAAGTCTGCCACGTCGACCCTTTCGTCGGCCGACAAGGGCAAGGGCGTCTCAACGTGAGAGGCCGAAGTCATGACGGTTAACTTTACGTTACCGTCGGACTTCATGGTGGATAACGTCCTAGACGGGACGAAGTTGTTTCCTCATCTGGGGAAGTATCAGCTCCCCTCTTTCAGGGAGCGTTTCCACGGAGTCCCGGTCAAGGAAACGGGATCCCACGTCGCAGGACTCGCGTTCATGGTAAGTTTCTCTTTCAAAACATGTCTTTGTAATCTTTGTCGGGTGTTTACTAACTTGTATCTTTTGTGTTTTTCAGGCGTTCCAGTCATCCCTTGCCTTGTACTCCGAAATGGAGAAGACAAGGGGTTTGGTGCCTACAGCTCTCGAAAGAGAGAAGGCGGCACTGGAGAGAGAAAATGCCGCTCTGTCGCGTGTCGAGGCCATGTCTATACAGCTTGACGACGTTCAGAGTGAGCTGGAGGCCGTCGAACGTGAGAGGGACGAGGCGAACCTTCGTCTGAAGCAGTCCCTGTCCTTGATCGTTGACTCGAGGGCCGAGCTGGACAGGACCAAAGGGTCCTTGGCTACGAGTGAAAAAGAAGCCAGGATTCCACGTCCAAGGTGTCGGTGTTAGAGGGAGAGGTGACAGAGCTTAGGGATGAACTGAAGTCCGTCTTCGCCTTGGCTCGACTGACTGCTCGAGCGGCGATCATGCGACAACATTTGTCGGGGAAGAATCCCCTCGTCTCAGCGTCGGACGAGCTGGCGTTCTACTTGTCGAACGTCGGGTCTGAAAGAGACCTCGACTCGAACGACGATAAGGAGGTCGAGGAGGAGGAAATGGACGAGGGCTTTAAGGGCGAGGCTTCGGGAAAGGATGCGGCCGGTGATCCTCCCCAACCTTAGGAATTTTTAGTTTTTTGTCTTTTATCGATCGACCGTTGGCGGTCGAATCGTTTAAATGTAATCGTCGTTTGGACATGGAATGAAAAGATTTTCTCTTTTGAACTCATGCATTACTTTGTCTTATTCATTTCGTATCACTAAGTACACAAACAAAATATGAACATAAGAACTTGCGACATTGGCATCTGTTGTATTACACTGATTAGAACACAAGTAGTAAGATCTTTAGATCTTTAAGTCGTGTAAAGCAAACGTAGGGACGTGCGATTATAGCATTCGTACAAAACATGAAATTTTTTCTAAGTTAAATAAACTTAGGTCGTACGACAGATGTGGGTCGTGCGTTCTTGCGATTGTGTAATCAAGTCGTATGATAGACCTGGTTGCTTATGTCGTGCGATCCTGCAAAAAATGCACTTAAGTCGTGTAATAGACTTAGCAACTTATGTCGTGAGATCCTGCGATAAAACAAGGTCAGAGGTTGGTCGTTGGCTAACCAATAACCCTCCGATGCTTAAGTCAGTAATCGTCGTGATGAATAAAAAATTGAATGAGAAAAAAGGGTTTAGAAGAAATACCTTTTCAGATGTGTTGCATTCCAGCTACGTGGGATATCTCGATTGTCGAGGGTTTGGAGTTTATAAGCACCTTTACCCACAACTTCTGAGATACGATAAGGACCTTCCCACTTGGTGGAAAGTTTACATGCATTTAGCTCTTGAGTGCTCTGGAACACTCGTCGGAGGACGTAGTCGCCATCTTGGAAGACTTTAGGTTTGACGTTCTTGTTGAAATGTCGTTCGACCGCTTGCCTCTGCGACGCCATTCTGACCAGTGCTGATTCTCTAAGTTCTTCAAGGGCGTCGAGGTCATAACTTAAATCAACCAGGTTATGGTCGACTGAAGTATTCCTTGAGGTCGGGAGCCAGATCTCGACCGACAAAACTGCTTCACAACCATAGACCAAAGAGAAAGGGGTTTGTCCTGTGGATGTGCATGGTGTCGTGCGATTCGCCCACAGGACCGAAGGGAGTTCTTCGACCCACTTTCCTTTGGCAGCCTTTAACCTTTTCTTGATCGAAGAAATAATGGTTTTATTGCTTGACTCTGCAAGTCCATTTGCTTGGGGATACCTGGGTGTCGAGGTCGTCAGCTTGATATTGCGGTATTCACAGAACTGTCGAGTTCTGTTTTTTAGCCCCAAGTATCTGTTATGTAAAAGTATTGAAAATATTTCAAGTCAGAAGACCAACAGAGATCAGACAGAAGACTTGGAAGGAGTTCATCAAGAAGACCAACAGAGCTCAACAGAGCTCTGTCGAAGACTTCCAACAGAACAAGTATTTAAAAGAAGACCAACAGAGCTCTTTCAACAGAGCTCTGGTGAAGTGAAGACCTCTGTCAGCCTAAGTCTTGTAGGAAATCCCAAGTGTTAGACAAGTGTCCATACTTTCCACGTATGCCCTAAAAATAGGAGACACACTTTCCACGTGTCATTCTAGGGTACGATAGTACACTGCCTTCACTTTTTCAGGGCTATAAATAGAGAGGTAGTGGAACAAACAATTGTAAGCTGTGGGAAGAGTAGTTTTTCCACAATTGTTTAAGCACACAGTGCAGCAATCCCGAGCACTACCTCCGTACGATATTGTTGTCCTATGAGATTTTCGAACACACTTGAACATGTTCTTGGTGTGATTCATTATCAATATATGAGCAGCTTTTATATCTGATCCTGTTATCATTTTACTATTCAATATTTGATTCTCATAGTTCATTTATCGTTTACACAATCACTCATTTTAATGGCATTATTTAATATGCTTCCGCTGTCTATTTCACTACCATTAATATGATACAACGTGAATCTGGGAACCTACAATTGGTATCAGAGCCGCTTTGGTTTTCTTAAACCAAACGATCCAATCTACCAAGGTTGACTCACTGTTGTTGATTGTGTTTGTAAAAGCTTCATTATATACTCTGTTTTTACTGCTTCCTAGTCTAAACAAGCTTTCATAGCTCATATATCTGTGTTTAAAGCTTTCTAGTGTAGTTTAAACGTTTCTCTCAAAAGTTACTGTTCCATTGGTTACTGTTTAAACTCATCTTCTTGTTGAAACTCTTTTTGCAACAACTGTACTCTTTTTTTCTCAAAATGGCGAACAACGGTATAAATGCTATCTATACTGCTGGTTCTTTAACAAAACCTCCTACTCTTCTGAGAGATGAATATGCTTAGTGGAAGATCAGGATGGTTAACTTTTTCGATGGCATGGATAAAGACTTAATGCGATCTGTCACGGACGGACAATTCCAACCCATGGTTTTTGTTCCTCGTGTACCCGCAACAGGAACTACTGCTGAGATTCCAGCTCATTATGAGATTAAAACCACAGGTTTTACTGATGAGGAAAATCTAAAAATGGAAAATGATCTTAAAGCAGTTAGACTACTGATAATGGCCATTCCAAATGAAATATTTCAAGAACTAGATTCATGTGTTACTGCTAAGGAAATCTGGGATCAACTTCTTAATCAACTTGAGGGTGGTATCAAGACCCAAAAGAACAGAAGGACCCAATGTATAAATGAATACAACGATTTCAAAGCACTTCCTAAGGAAACCTTACAACAAACCTACAACAGATTTAATGTGTTGATCAACAAATGCAAAAAATGTGGAGTTGTTAGGTCGAAGGAAGATAACAATGTTCTGTTTTTGAAAAGTTTGAATGATGAGTGGTTAAATTTATCCATGTCTTTACAAGCTAACCAGGACTTAGATGCATGGTCTCTAACAGATGTGTATGGCACTTTGGCCGCACAAGAGAAGGATGTTGTCAAGCAAAAAGGCAAATCCACCATTGCAGGCCCAATCGCTTTAGTTTCTGATTCTAAGAAAACCACATCAGAAAAGTCAAACAGAGAGAGTTCAAACATAGAGAAAAAGAAAGATAAGTCGGTTAAAAAGAAAGGAAAGAAAAGTTTAGTTGCAGAAAGTGATACAGAGGAAAGCTCATCAGAGGATGATGACATTCAAGCTTTTGCTCAATCTCTTGCTCTAATAACTCAGCAATTTAACAAGAGATTTGGCAATAAGTTTGACAGAAGAGGTAGATATGAGAGAAAAGAAGACAGAAGAGAATACGCTGCACCGGAACAAAGTAACAACAGAGTTACCACAGAACAAAGACAACCTCCACAAAACAGAAGAGAAAATCCACCAGCACAACAGAAGGACGATGCTGCTCAACCCATCAATCAGAATGATGGACGTTGCTTCAGATGTGGCAAACCTGGGCACTTCTCTGTTAATTGTAGAGGCAAACTGGTAAAAGACCAGGACTACTACAAGAACAAATACAAGTACAACTACAGAGAAAGAAGCTACGTGGCTGAAATGGAGAACTGGGTTTCTGATTCATCCTCTGATGATGAACCAGAACAAGCCAACTTCTGTGGAGTTGCTGTGGATGATGAAAGTTTAGAAGAAGCTGTTGACTGGATGACTGGAGAACCAGAAATAACGAAGGAAACAACAGAAGAAGAAGATCTAGATCATGCATTTGCTCTTACCACGACAGAGTCTGACGACAGAGCGCTGGAGACCACCAGACCCAGTGCCAAGGTATGTTCATCTGAATCTAAATCTGACTCAGAGTTAGAAATGCATGTTTCTATGCTGAATGAGGAATTTCAACTTCTGAAACAAAAACTTTCTGAAGAAAAGGAACTTAGAAAGCTAGCTCAGAAGGATCTGTCCTTTTACAAGAGAGAGAAAACTCTCTTAGAACAAGAAAAGGAACAAATCTTCAAAGAAAAATCTGAGCTAGAAATCTTGCAAAAGAAGAAAGAGAGCCTGTTTTCTGACAGAATTAACGAATATGAAAACGTTTTGAAACAGAAGTCTGAAAAATTGAAAAAGTCTGAAACAGAGAGACTTAACTCTGTTGCTCTAACTGATTATTTTCAAAGAGAAAGGGAAATTCTGCATCAATCTCTACAGAGAAAAGAAATTCAGATTAAAAAATACCAGGACGCACAAGATGTGCACATCAAGATAAATTCACATATGGACACGCACGGTCTTGGTTTCTCTGACCTTGCTACCTATGACGAAAGGAAGAAGACATCTCTGTCCTCTGCCTTTTGTGTTGGGAAAATCCAAGAGGACGTGATATCTGGTAATGCTGTTTGCAAAAGAACCAAAACTTCAGATGCTTTCTCAAAACAAAGAAATCTTGACTTTAGGAACGTCAGCTATGACTCCTCTGATCATAAGAAGGTTTTAAAACCATCCTCAGAGTTTATTCTTGATCAAGGAAGAGCTAAAATCATACTTCCTAACTCTGTCAAGAACTTGGATACAAAAGAGATTTTTAACTTCAACTCATTCTTAGGACATAAGTCTGTTACTTCTGGGACAGAGCCCTCTGTTGAAATAACACAGAGCAAGCTAAATCAAGAAGTCCCAGCCTTCTCTCCTACCTCTGAAGCTACAAGAACATCTTTCGAGGAGGATTTGTTGAAAGTTATCGAAGAAAATGCTGTTTTAGATTCCTTAAAACCCAAGTTGAGAAGGTTCAGAACTGTTAAGCCAAACATCTTTGTTATACCAATCAAGCCTAATACCTCCAACAGAGCCACCAGAGACTTTCTAGCCTCTGACTGTGACTCTAACTCCGAGGTAGATGAACAGATCTTTTATGGTCAAAAGAAAATCTTACATAAGTTAAAGCAGACACCGATAGAATCTACGGATCTAAAAGATGATGTTTCTTTCTTCAAGAAACAATCAAGGTTTATACCGGTAACTGAGTTTAACAACAAAGGTTTTAAGATTCTTGCTTCTAATGCAGTAGAAGTGGAGAAGAGAGAGAAAAACAAAAGTGTTTTTGTAAACCAAAATGTTCCTCTTGCTTTCAAACCAGTAAAGTTCACACCAGAACAGAAGGGAAAATGGATAGCAAACAACAGATCTATTCCAAATTCTGGTGTAAATCAAAGAGGAAATTCTGTCTGGTCAAAAGAGTCAAATCCAAAGAACTTCATGTCAACAGAGTCTGTTTCAAAGAAACAAAATCAGGACAGATTGTATGCAAAGACATATGGTCCTAAAACCTTTCAAAATCAAGCACCGTTCAAACAGTTTTTGAATAAAAACAATGTGCAACAATCATGCTCCATAAACTGCAATTGTATTCAACTGTTACTAAAATTGCAAAATCATCTGAATGGCCCCTACTGTGTTCTGAATAAGCCGGTTCAAAAGAAAAATCTTAATACTGTTCAGAATACACAGAGGAAAACCTTTGGCACACCATCTCAGAATGAAAAATCCCAAGGAAAGTCTGTTAATCCACCAAAGCCTAGCAAGAAAGGACCCATTATGCAGTGGGTACCTAAAAGGATTTAATCTGTCTTGCAGAAACTTCATGTGCATATCTGGTATTTGGATTCTGGATGCTCCAAGAACATGACGGGGAATAAGGAGCTGTTAACTTCTTTTAAAAACAAGATGGGGAGTGCAGTAACCTTCGGAGGAGACAATGGCGGACAGATTAAGGGTTATGGTACTTTAGTAAATGGTGATGTTTCAGTCTCTAAAGTTGCTTATGTTGAAGGATTAAATCATAATCTTCTCAGTATAAGTCAACTCTGTGATCACGGGTTCGACGTCAATTTCAGGAAGAAATATTGTTCCTTGCTACTTTCAGAGTCTGGTCAAGAACTTTTAAGAGCCGACAGAAAAGGCAATCTTTATAAGATGAATTTTAAACCAAACCAAAACTCTACAACAGAGAAACTCTGTTTAGTGTCTTTGAAAAAAGAAGATGCCTGGCTCTGGCATAAAAGATTTGCCCATTTGAACTTTCAAAATCTTGATAAGCTAGTTAAACTAAAGTTAGTAAAAGGACTTCCTTCTCTGAAATTTGACAAAGACCATCTCTGTTCTGCTTGTGAGCTAGGTAAGATGAAAAGATCTTCACACAGAACAAAGAGTGATCATAGTTGTCCCAGACCTTTGCATATGCTTTATGTGGATCTCTGTGGTCCAATCTCTGTGCAAAGTCTGTCGGGCAAGAAGTATATTCTTGTTTTAATTGATGAATATTCTCGATATACCTGGATTGAGTTCATCAGAGTAAAATCTGATGTCCCAGAGATTCTGATAAGTTTGTTGAAAAGGATACAGGTTCTGTTAGATCTGAAGGTACAGAAGTTGAGAAGTGATAATGGGACAGAATTCAAGAATGCCAAAATTGATGCCTACCTAACAGAGGAAGGTATTTCCCAAAACTTCTCAGCAGCAAGAACTCCACACCAAAATGGAGTTGTGGAGAGAAAGAACAGAACTCTGATATAAGCCGCCAGAACCATGTTGACTGGCTCTGTCCTTCCAATGAACTTCTGGGCAGAAGCAGTCTCAACAGCCTGTTTTACCCAAAACAGAACTGTAATAGTGAAAAGATTTAAGAAGACTCCTTATGAACTCATCAACAATAGAAGACCAAACGTGAAATTCTTTCATGTTTTCGGTTGCAATTGCTACATATTGAATGACAGAGATCAATAGGGAAAGTTTTATAAGAAAGCAGACGAAGGAATCTTTATTGGTTATTCCTTAACCTCTAAAGCCTACAGAGTCTCTGATCGAAAATCAAGAGAGGGGACACATACAAATGTCGGTTTATTCAAGAAAGTGTGAATGTGTCCTTTGATGAAAGTACTTCAAGATTCTCTGATCGAAAATCAACAGAGGGGACACATACAGAGCAGAAGGAGACAAGTTCTTCAAAGACAAGGGAAGAAGATATCAATCTCATGTTCAACGATTTCTTCAATGATGATGACTCCTCTGATATCATCAACAGAGGAGATCAAGCTCAGAACTCAACAGAACAGAATCTGACAGGTACATCTCTCACTGGTCCCTCTAATATTTCACCATCTACTTCTCTGTCTATAGGAGTAATTCAGAGAAATGAGGAACCACATCAGAGCGAGAGAGAACCTGAACAAGATCCATCATCACCTTTGCTAACTAATATTGGCAAAGACTCCTTGTTTGAAAGCTCACCTTCACAGAGCCCTGTTAATGACTCTTAGAGCAATGAGGCCACTCTTCAGAGCTGTGTGCCACAGAGCCCTGGTCCCAACATACAGAGCTCTGACGCCGAAGTTCGTCTTTTCCCATCAGAAGCACAAACCCCGCCTGTTGTCCATGCTCCCATGACACGATGGACAAAGGATCACCCTCATCATCTGATTATTGGTGCTGCTGAAGATGGTGTGAAGACAAGATCGGCCACAATCAATGAAGCCTTCTTTGTAAATTTTTTAAGCATGATTGAGCCGAAGAAGATTTCTGAAGCCCTAGAGGACCCAAATTGGATTGAAGCTATGCAAGAAGAGCTTCTGGAATTCGAAAGAAATAAAGTCTGGTCCTTGGTTCCACTCCCAAAAGGCAAAACGGCCATTGGAACCAAGTGGGTGTTTAGAAACAAAAAGGATGAAGATGGGATTATCATCAGAAACAAAGCCCGTCTGGTTGCAAAGGGATGCAATCAGGAAGAAGGAATTGACTATGACGAAACCTTTGCACCTGTGGCTAGGCTAGAAGCTATCAGAATCTTCCTAGCCTATGCTGCTCATAAGGGTTTCAAGGTCTACCAAATGGATGTCAAGTCTGCCTTTCTGAATGGCAAACTGCAAGAAGAAGTTTATGTGCAGCAACCACCTGGTTTTGAATGTTCAGAGTTTCCAGGCCACATTTACAAGTTAGACAAAGTTCTGTACGGCCTTAAGCAAGCTCCCAGAGCCTGGTATGAAACTCTGTCCAAATTTCTGTTGATCAATCACTTCGAGAAAGGTACCGTCGATAAAACTCTATTCCTTAGGAGGTATAAGAATGATATACTTCTGGTACAAATATATGTTGATGATATTATCTTTGGGTCTACAAGGCAGGAGTACTGTGATAAGTTTGAAAGTTTAATGAAAAGCGAATTCAAAATGAGCATGATGGGAGAACTTTCTATCTTCTTTGGTTTACAAGTTAAACAATCAGGCAGAGGGACTTTCATAAGTCAGTCTAAATACATCTCTGATATGTTGAAAAAGTATAAGCTCAATGATTCAAAACCAATGAAAACTCCTATTGCCACTAGAGTTAAACTTGACTAAGATCTTAAGGGTGAACCAACAGATGTGAAGCACTACAGAGGCATGATATGGTCACTTCTGTACTTAACTGCCAGCAGACCTGATATAATGTTTGCAACCTGTCTCTGTGCCAGATTTCAAGCAAATCCTACAAAAACTCATTTAACAGCTGTTAAGCGTATCTTTAAATATCTGAAAGGGGCTCAATTTTTGGGTCTATGGTATCCTCTTAACTCTGGTTTCGAGCTTGTAGCATATACAGATTCAGACTATGGAGGATGCAAGAATGACAGAAAGAGTACTTCTGGTAGCTGCCAACTGCTTGGAGAAAAGTTGGTGAGTTGGACATCCAAAAAACAGAATTGTGTTTCAACCTCTACAGCAGAAGCAGAATACGTTGCTGATGCTAGTTGTTGCTCTCAAGTGATATGGATGAAAACACAACTCAAAGATTATGGTCTGGAGTATGGTAAAATTCCAATTCTCGGTGACTCCAAGAGTGCCATTGCCATAACATCCAATCCAGTTCAGCACTCGAAGACTAAGCACATCGACATAAGGTACCACTTCATAAAGGATCATGTTGAAAAATGGACTATTGAAATGTACTTTGTTTCAACAGACTTCCAGCTTGCTGACTTGTTTACAAAAGCCTTTGATGAAAGGAGATTTAACTTCTTAATCAGCAAACTGGGTATGCTGAACCTGTCCTCCTAACTCTGTTCAAATTCAACAGAGCCTCTGATGATCCTACCAGAGCTCTATCAAATAGTTGGGTAGGATAGTTCAACAGAGCTTCTGTTGTTCACCAGAACTCTGTTAAGCATTTTTTTTTCAACACTCAGTGAACATTATGTGTATATAAAAAAAAGAGCTCATTTTTCTAGGGGGAGCTTAAAAGAAAAATAATGCATGGTTTTAGGGGGAGAAAGTCAGTACTCAATCGTCCAAATCCAAATTGACTCTGCTTTTTGATCTTCATTGACAAATCGTTTTGAAGAAAGGAGGAAAACCTGTTCTGATGATAACCTTTGTGATAATGTTAAGAATCTTCCAGAACTCTGACTTCTCACCAGAGCCTCTGATGTTTCTCACCAGAGCTCTGTTGTCTGTCTAAGTTTTGTCTGTTCTTTTCTTTTCACATCAGAATAGAATTTTAAATGTTTTTAAGGTAAAGGTACAACATCTTGGGTTACTTGATAAGAAATGAAGAGTTCACTCAACAGAGGCAACTTAACAAAGCTCCAACAGAGCTCTGTTAGTTTGTTCTGCCACGTCATAAGAAGTAACGTCATCAGAGGTGCGGGTTATTTCTAAGCGTCAACCACTTGTTACCCACACATCTCTAACCGTGACGGTTTACTTGCACAAAAAGTGGTCAGAACAAATCCACGTGGCAATCTCTAATTGAAAGCTAAACCACTAGCTGTCCCCACGATACACAATTCAGGCCACTCCACCTTCTGACACTCGAGTGCCTACAGTATCTACGGCGATTACCCAGCCACAAGCTCTGACTATAAATATCCAAAACCTTGACCCATTTCTTTTCTAAAACTTCCTAAACCTTTCACCTTTCCCTCTTTTATTTAAATCCTCAGTGTTCTTCAAGAAAACCCAAACCTGCAACAATGGCGGAACCCCAAAACTCTACTGATTCAAGCCGAATAGAACCCACTGATGTTGTCGTTGTTCTTCCGTACGAGTTTGCTGACAACAACTACAGATTCGATCCCACTCCAGGACTCTATCTACCCCTGTATCACGTTTTCATTGAGTTTTTAGAAACTCTGACATCTTCAGAGCCCTAACAGAGTTCGATGACCATCTTCCTGCAATCTATGTCCAACAATGGTGGACTACATGCCAATACATCAAATAACAAGACGGGATAGTTGGGAGCGTCAACGCAAGTAATGGAGGAGCGGGAACAATCCGCATAAGAGCTAGCACCTTAAGAAGAATCTTCAGAATGAAAACCAAGAGACAGCTAGGAATAGACGCCTATGAGAAACCACCAAAAACAGTTGTTCTTCTTTCTTTCATGAAATTTCTGGGTTACAACAAGGATCTGAATAGGATTGGAGAGTTCAAGCGACATAATCTACCCACTATGTGGAATTTCATGTTCTCCACCTTAAACAGAACCCTTACCAGCAAATCTGGTAGTCAAGACTAAGCCACAACAGAAATCCTACAAATCATGTATGGATTGTTCTTCAATCGAAACTTTGACTACGCCAGCATTCTCTACAACGATCTTCTTTCAGCTGTCAACACAAAAACCTCTTCCATCGCAAAAAGAGGAGTCGTTGGATCCCACAAATTCTTGAAGATGATCAAGTTTCCACGCTTTATCAGTCTGGTGATCAGAAGAGCCTTCGACGGACTGGAACTAACTCATCAGGGTCGCTCAACACCCATCTGGACGATGTCCAAATTCCTCCCCACTACATCAGGCGAATACCCTTTCATAAGGAGAATACCAGGTACAATGCTTGCCCTTATCGCCCCTGACCATATTTCTATCCAGAACTATCAGAGTGCTGCTCAACCTCAAGAACCTGAGGTGAGAACCCCAGCATACTTAGGATCTGAGCCTTCTTTGGAGAGCTTGAGTGAGGAAATAGGTGAGGAAGTTATCGGACCAGAGGCAAGAGTACCCGAAGTGGGGTCTTCCTCTAGAAGAGATGAAGTAGAGGACAGAGCATCTCCTAGAGAGGCTGTCCATGAGGAAGTACAAGAAACACCAGAGGTAGAAACTATCTCCTCTGATAGTGGTGAGCAAGAGAGGAACATCAGAGAGAATCCAGAGAGAATCCAGAGAGTTCTACAGCCATAGGAGCCGAGGATATTGCGAGAGTAGAAAAAGATGCTCAACATAGCACATCTGAGGGTAACCTTAACCAAAATCCCAGTGCTTCCACACAATCTAATCCTGGTGATCAAGACCAAAGGATTATTGAAACAGAGGTGCACACCTCGAACCCCAACCAGCCTATACCATCAGAGGCACCTCTTCATGCCTCTGGTACGCACGAATCCGAGGAAACTATCTTTGATAGTGATGTTCATTCACCCCAGAACATCAATAGGTCACCTCCACACGATGATGCCTCTGTGGCTCATTTAGAGTCCACACAAAATAGACCAGAGATCTTTGTAATCTCACGTAGTATCTATCGGACTCAGGGACAATGGGAGACCATAGTAGAACAAGGGAAGACATTGCTTGATCCAAATGCTTCCCATCACACCAGATTTCCTTCTTCAGAACCTGAGCTGGAAGAGGAAACTTTGGTCAGAACACCTGTAGCTGTTTCCCCTCAAAGGGAACATCAAGCATCGGGTGGAAGTCCTCCAAGAGCCAACATTAACACAACTCTTGACGGAGGCGCCTCTGAACTCGAGGCAGAATTGGATCCATATGTTGGAACCAATGAGACCCCCGTTGACACTGTCACAAGAGCAGAGTTCGAAAGCTTCTGTGACAGTATCAACAACTCTTTGAACGAGTATAAACTTATCAATGAACAAAAGGAGGAGCTGATCCGCAAGGAAAATGCTTCTCTTAGGGAAGAACTGCTGAACATATCAAACCAGCATGCTGAATTAACTCGAAAATATGCCGAAGCTGAAGCACTCAGAACAGAGTCTGAACGGGTCAGAGGAGAAGAGATTGGAAAGCTGACAACAGAAATAGCCGACCTAAGATCAGTCAGATCAGAGGAAGTTCAAAAGACTTCGAAAAATCTTGCACACCTAAAGCGACTCATAACAGAGAACCACAGAGCGCAGATGAACAGAACCCTTCCCATCCCCACGGTTATACTTTCAAAATCTAATATCAGAACCTTGACAGAGATAATTACCAACTCTGTTAAGGAATCCATAAAAGAAGCAACCACCTCATCTTCTACTCCACTGAACCTCTCCAGCCCTAACCCAAATGACCTACCCATGACAGTTGGACAAATGGGAGACTTCAGAAAATCAATTCTTAGCCGAATGATGACGATCTCATCAAAATTTGTAATGAAAGCTAAGGCAACAGAACAACATGTGAAAGCGTCTCTTGATACTCACAAGGTCAACTTCAAGGCTCAAGTAGAAGAGATCAGAAGTGCTGCAACAGAGGTAGACGATGTGATGACAAAGGCAGCCTCAACATTTACTGATATTATTTTACAGGCCACCTCTACATCAAAAAGACCTACAGAAGAAGCACCCACAGATGAACCATCAAGCAAGAGACACAAAGCTGGTCTGAAGTTTGTTGTTCAGTCCTCACCAAAAGCTCGAATTGACTCCTATGGCGATGATGATGATTTTGAGGATGCTCAAGAAGGTCAATCAGACGATCAACTGGGTGAGTCCTCAGAACAACAAAAGGGGGAGAAGGAGAAGGAAAAGGAGAAGGAGAAGGAGAAGGAGAAGGAGAAGGAGAAGGAGAAAGAGAGAGAGAGAATAAGAAAGAGGCAGAGAAGGAGAAAGAGGTTGAAAAAGAAAGAGAAGCCAAGGGTAAAGGGAAAATCACAGAAGCAGCTGAGGAAGAGACTACAGAAGGAGAAAAGGGGATAACAGAGGAAATCATGACAGATATGACTGAAGTGGCATTTGACTACATGTTCAAAAACAGAGTCATCAAACCGACAGAAGAGTCAACACAAGAACCACCAAAGATCATCTGCCTAGATACCCCTCCTACTTCTCCAACAAAAGAACTAGAGAGGACAGACCCATCCTCTGCTGAAGGACAAATAAGTCAAGCCCAACCTCAAGCTACTCAGAAATCTGCTCACATCGACATTCTTATGGCAGAAACCCATGATGACCCAAACCCAACGGTAACAGAACAGAACCCAGAAACCTCTACCTTTCATACCGAAAAACCTGCCTTAGAAACGGTATTTGCATTTCTATATGCTGACAGAGACATCATCCCTGTAAATGCCGTACCCATTAACCCATACCTCAACCCAATCAGAAAAACACCATTTCTGATGCAAGGCTAAAGTTCATCCAAACCAAGTCAAATCAGAACAGAGCCATCAATATAAACTTCGGTATCCGCAGAATTCTGGACATCAAGCACAAGAAGTTTCAACATGACAGGGTCACATACCATGAGTATACTGTGGAATCAACAGAAGGCATAAATGAAATCTTCAATGACAATGATCTCGTCCTTCTGAACCCATATGACCTGATCTTACTCCACGCATATTGCTTGAACTTCTCAGAAAGATACACACCGGCCAGAACTGCACTACCAGAAGTCAGATTCGCTATGCAAGAGCACATCAATCTCAGAATACAGATTGGTTATCAGCTAGGCATAGAGTTTGAAGTAGAGAAACTAGCGATTGCACCACCAAATTAAACCCTTGAGGGTTATGGCCATCACAGAACTGGAACCGTAGTAGAAGATCCTCCAGTCTTTGTCTGCCGACAGAAGGGCATAAAGAAGTGTAAAGCCCGTATCCCGGTATGTAATTTGTTAGTATTAATTCTTTTCTTTCAAGTTTGTATTATAGTGGTTCTCGTTAACGGGGTTAGCCGAGTTGGGTCAAATCGTTAAGTACTGAAATTTGTGGCTAGTTGCGAGAGAAACGTAAGTTGAGGGGCTAATTATGTCAAAGGGCCAAAAACCCTCATTGGGTTTCGGCCCATGCAGCTAATTGTCGAGACCCATTTCTTCTTAGTTGGTGTGTTGTTGCCGTGAGGTGGAAGTAAAGAAAAGAAAACATAAACCCTAAACGTTTCCCTTCCCTCTCTCTCGTTTTCTCTCACGTAAACCACAACCCAAGCATCCCCTTCCCTGCCGCCGTGAACCACCTGCAACCACCATCATCAGCCACTTGCCGCCGGCGAGAGCGAGAGAGAGAAGAAGAGTCGATCGGGAAGAGCATGGCCGTCGAGACGAAGGCTGCTGCTGCTGCGTTCTTGCGAGAAAGGTAACGTCTCTTCTCGTTTCTGTTTCGTCGACACCATCAGCCGCAAACCACCACCGCCGCCGCTGCAGCCTTGGCCGCCGGCGGCGTGGCCACCAGCGTGCACCGCCAGCGCAGGGTGGCGTGGTGCGTGGTCGAGAGTAGTGATCTGGGTGGGTGTGTGGGTATAGGGAATTCGGGGTAGTCTAAGGGTCCGTCTTAATCTTGTCTCGTTGGGTTTTCGTAACCGCCGCCGTCGCCGCCGGCGACCACCACTGCCGGAGGTGGCAGTGGGTGTTGCGCGGTTGAGCCAGCCCTTATGACCTAAAACACTGTTAGAGTGAACCCCCGTTGCGAACCCGAATCGTATAAACCGAACTCGTAAACCGTTTTATAAGGTTATCATTTTATGTGTTTTGTCTAAATCTGCCACTGTCTTGCGTTAACCATAACTTTTTATTCGTAACTCGGATTGGGGTGATTTCGGTGCCAAACGTTCCCAATTGGAGTCTAGCAACGTTTCTGTGTTTTGTGCAAAATCCAGTTCGGAACGTAGCATAGGCCAAATCGTCGTTTTATACCGATAGCTGCTGTTTTTCACTGATCTGCGAACCATTCTTATAAAATCCGTATTTAATTGTATAATAATCGCCAAGAACAAAGCCGTGAGCCAGTGGGGCAAAGCGGACAATATTGTGTCGTGGTAAGCGGGGTGTTACAAATGGTATCAGAGCCACTCCTGTGCCGTTCGGGATGGTGGGGCAAACCTCATCGAGGACGATGAGTCCCTAAGGGGGGGTGTGTGTAACACCTTAGGCATATCCCACATCGGCCGTGGACAGGAGAGATGCTGGGTATATTAGTAAACCTTGGCCTTACCAGACACAACGCGTTTTGGGGCCACAAGCATGCGGGTTCCTTGGGAACTCTGTGGTTAAGCGTGCTTGGGTGGGAGTAGTACCAGGATGGGTGACCCCCTGGGAAGTCCTCGCCAGGTCGCCAAGAACAAAGCCGTGAGCCAGTGGGGCAAAGCGGACAATATTGTGTCGTGGTAAGCGGGGTGTTACAAGAAGGCCATCAGAGCAGCTGGAGCCCACAAGTACTCAAGTGAGTCGCTAGTATACCTCAAGAACATAATCCAAGATCTCCCAAGAAACAAGTGTCCAGAAGAACAGCAGAAACTCTTCATCGTCCAGATTGATCTGATGCTAGACTTCCGTACTCTAATCAGAAGATTCGACAGAATTCTTAGGGGAGATAATTATGCTTAAATGTATTGATCTTGTAATCTTTTTGTAATATTCCAAAAGATTAGTGCAAGGCTTCGACAGAGGTAAAAGTTCTCTGATCTTTTGTTTAATCTCTTGTCAATTGTAAATTTTTATTTTCAATACTTAGGGGGAGATTGTTAGCCCCAAGTATCTGTTATGTAAAAGTATTGAAAATAGTTCAAGTCCGAAGACCAACAGAGATCAGACATAAGACTTGGAAGGAGTTCATCAAGAAGACCAACAGAGCTCAACAGAGCTCTGTCGGATCCAACAGAGCTCAACAGAGCTCTGTCGAAGACTTCCAACAGAACAAGTATTTAAAAGAAGACCAACAGAGCTCTTTCAACAGAGCTCTGGTGAAGTGAAGACCTCTGTCAGCCTAAGTCTCGTAGGAAATCCCAAGTGTTAGACAAGTGTCCATACTTTCCACGTATGCCCTAAAAATAGGAGACACTTTCCACGTGTCATTCTAGGGTACGATAGTACACTGCCTTCACTTTTTCAGGGCAATAAATAGAGAGGTAGTGGAACAAACAATTGTAAACTTTGGGAAGAATAGTTTTTCCACAATTGTTTAAGCACACACTGCAGCAATCCCGAGCACTACCTCCGTACGATATTGTTGTCCTATGAGATTTCCGAACACACTTGAACATGTTCTTGGTGTGATTCATTATCAATATATGAGCAGCTTTTATATCTGATCCTGTTATCATTTTACTGTTCAATATTTGATTCTCATAGTTCATTTATCGTTTACACAATCACTCATTTTAATGGCTTTATTTAATATGCTTCCGCTGTCTATTTCACTACCATTAATATGATACAACATGAATCTGGGAACCTACACTGTTGCTTATGAACTGGGACCCATTGTCACAGACAATTTTGGATGGGATCCCAAACCTGCATATGACGTTAGTTTGGATAAAAGAGACGACTTCTTTCTCCAGAACTTGGGAAAAGGCAGCTGCTTCTACCCACTTAGAAAAATAATCTGTAAGTACGAGAAGAAATACCTTTTGCCCGGGGGCAGGTGGTAACTTGTCGACAATGTCCATTCCCCATCTCATGAAGGGCCATGGGATCGGTGTCGAATGTAAAGGTTCAGAAGGTTTATGGGACGTACCTGAATGTCGTTGACAAGGATCACAGTTCTGGACATACCTGACGGCGTCTTGTCGCAGTGTTGGCCAGAAGTAGCCTTGTCGAGAGACACGATTGGCTAGACTGCGACCTCCTGAGTGGTTGCCACACTCTCCGTCGTGCATTTCTTGAAGGACTCTTTGAACTCAACTTTTGCCAATAACACATCTCAGGTTCAAGCCTGTCGATGATCGTCGATAGAGTCTATCTCCGATCACGACATATTTGGATGCCTTGAACCTGATCTTTCGAGCTTCCATCTTGTCTTTTGGGAGTTGGTCGTGCGTAAGGAAATTTCTTATGTCGCACGACCAATCATCTTCTTGGTCTTCGATCTCGACGACGTCTACATTTTCGATGGACGATGTCGCCAGATGGATCATGGGAATGTTGTCGAATATTAGTTCGACAAGTGTGCAGACCCAAGGTTTGCTAAAGCGTCGACTTGAGTATTCTGGTCCCTTGGAATCTGTTCAATAGAAAATGATTAAAACATTTCTGATTTTTCTTTTGCTACCTTTAGGTATGCTGTCATCTTTGAATCTTTCGCCGCGAATTCTCCATTCATCGGGTTCACGGCCAGGAGAGAATCGCTTTTGACATGTAGCACGGTTGCCCCCGAGTCGTAGGCCATATTCATTCCCACGATCAGGACTTCGTACTTGGCTTCATTGTTGGTGGTTTTGAAGTCACATCGTACGGAATACACCATCTTGCCCCCTGTGGCGACTTTAAGACGACGCCTAGTCCTGAACACCTAATGTTGGACGACCCATTGACAAGTAGAGTCCAGGGCACGTCGTCGTGAGTTGCCACAGTGAGCACCTCGAGCTCTACTTCTTTTTCCAACTCAGGACTAAAGTCGGCGATGAAATCTGCCAATGCTTGCGATTTAATTGTTGTCATGGGCTTGAAATCGATGTCGTAACTACTGAGATATATGCTCCATTTTGCGAAATGACCTGTCAACTCATGTTTCCTCAAGACAAACTTAAGAGGAAAGTTAGTCACGACAGTAATAAGATGCGATTCGAAATAGTGTCGCAATTTCTTTGCAGCTGTAACTAGCGACAAAAGTAATTTTTCCATAGAGAAATACCGGGTTTCGCCGTCTAAAAGGGATTTACTTACATAGTAGATCGGCAGTTGCTGCTTTTCATCTTCTCGCTTCAGGACGGAACTTACTGCATTAGGACTGACAGCCAAATATAGCTACAGGACCTCAGGATCGTGAGGCTTTGATAGCAAAGGCGGCGACGTCATGTACTCCTTTAATTTATGCAATGCTTGCTCATGATCGTCGGTCCAGTTGAAGCCTTTATTTTTTGGAGGACATTATAGAATAGAGGACATCTATCCGACGATCGAGAGATAAACCTGTTCAGAGCTGCCACCCGACCAGTGAGCCTTTGGACTTCTTTAAAATTCCTTGGCGATTTGATCTCGATAATGGCTTTGATCTGATCGGGGTTGGCCTCGATTCCTCGTCGAGTGACCATATAACCCAGGAATTTCCCGACACTGACACCAAAGGAACACTTCGTTGGGTTGAGCTTCATGCTATATTTCTGAAGGATATCGAACGACTGCCTCAAATGCTCGACGTGGTCGGCTGCTTGCTTTGACTTGACGAGCATGTCGTCGATATATACCTCCATCGTGTTGCCAAGATGATCTTTGAACATTTTATTCACCAGACGCTGGTAGGTAGAACCTGCATTTTTTAAACCAAAGGCATTACCGTATAACAATAAATACCTCGATCTGTCATGAATGCAGTTTTTTCCTGGTCCTCGACGTGCATCAGGATTTGATTGTATCCAGAATAAGCATCCATGAACGTCAATAGTTCATGTCCTGCTGTCGCATCGACCATGGCATCGATATGTGTCAACGAAAAATTATCTTTTGGACAAGCTTTGTTGAGATCTGTGAAATCGATACAGACCCTCCATTTGCCGTTTTTCTTCTGTACGACCACGGCATTTGCAAGCCAGTCGGGGTACTTTACTTCTCGAATCTTTCCTGTCTTGAGGAGGTTGTCGACCTCATCATTAATCACCTTATTTCGTTTAGGAGAAAATTTTCGTCGCTTTTGTTTGACAGGCTTAAATGACGGGTCGACGTTGAGCTTATGAGAAATAACGTCGGGGTCTATGCCGACCATGTCTTCGTGCGACCAGGCAAAGAAGTCGGCATGTTCCTGCAAAAAAGATATTAGTTTTTCCTTAAGGCAGGGATCGAGGGATGAACCTATAAAGATGACCTGGTCAGGCTTGCTCTGGTCCAGGACGACTTCCTCCAGGCGATAGTCGTCGACTGTCCCATGAGCATCCTGGACCTGTAATTTCTAGATGGCCTGCTTCTGTGGTTTCAAGGTCTTCTTGTAGTAGTCGCGGGAGACCTTCGGCTCACTTTTGAGCTCCTGGACTCCCCATGGCGTAGGGAACTTCATGGTCTAATGATACGTCGAGGGAACGGCTTTCATGTCATGGATCCACGGTCGTCCTAAGATGATGTTATAGGCTGGCGAGCAATCGATGACGTTGAACTTTGTCGGCTTGTTGATCCCACCGGCATAGACAGGCAGGGTGATCTCTCCAAAGGTACTCGTCGCGTCTCCATTGAAACCTACCAAAGTTGTCGAGCGTCGGGTAATTTCCGAACGATCGATTCCTATGGCTTTGATGGTGCCAAGGAAGATAACGTTTGTTGAACTGCCTCCGTCGACCAAGACTCGTCGGGTCAGGCAATTATCAATCATGAGTTGAATGATCAACCCGTTATGATGCTTTTGATAAGAGTCGCCCAGATCGTCTTGGTCGAATGAAATCTTCATGGCTTCTAACTCCAGGACTCCTTTGGGTTTTGATGAACGAGGGGTAGGTAGATCCTCAAGTGCTTGGCTGGCATGACGTTTGGCTGTGGAATACGTCAGACCGCATACGTCAAAACCACCAGTTATGCAATTGACGACCTTTGCATTGTCTGGTGTCAGCGGTCGAACGTCGTTAGCTGGAGTAACGACGTCGTCGATGATATTCTTGAGATTTCCTTTTGGGACGTGGTATGCTAGCTCCTTTTTGGAGCTATGCAGTAGTCCGTCATATGGCCGTGGTCGACGTAGAAGTCGCACCACTTTGACTTATCTTTCTTACCGTCATCTTTGTCGGACTTCTTCGGCCACCGGATGGTCGCCTGGACGGTCTTCAGGGCCTCGACCAAGTCCTTAGTAATTCCTTTGAATCCGTAGGAGGATATCTTAGGGTACTGAGGAAATTTGGTTGGAGCTGCGGTCTTCTTTTTCTCGAATCGGACATTCGAGATCTGTCATACACGCTCTGACTTGGACACCGCATTCGTCTTGAACTCTGGCTTCTTTACACTCAGCGACCTCTTGTCGTCCGAATGTTTTGGACAAAAGGCAGCATCGTCCTCTACCCTCATATGAGCCAGGGTTCTTGCACGGACATCTTCGAAATTTTCTGGAGGATACTTTGTTAGATCGGTGTATAGACCCGAACTGTCGTCTAGACCGCGTTTATAGGCTTCGATCGCAGTCTTGACATCGCAGTTGTAGACACTGATCATCTCTGCATTGAACCTGTTGAAATAACTTCGGATGGATTCACCGGTCTTCTGCACGACATAATACAAGTCGCTGGTCTGTTTTTCCATCTTGCGACTGCTGGCGAACTGCTTGGAAAATTGGTTGACTAACTCAGCGAACGACCCGGTGGATTTGGGCCTGAGGTTAATCAACCACTGGAGGGCGGAATCCGTGAGGGTCGCCCTGAAACTCTTGCACATACAAACCTTATGGTACCGAAAAGGGATCGACACAGTCCACATCAGTTGTTTACACTGTGCAATGTGTTCTATGGGGTCCGTGATACCAGAATATTTGGGTGTGAAAGTCGGGATACTGAATTTCTTGGGGACGTCGACGGTTTCAATCTCGTCGATGAAAGGCGAGGCTTGGAATCCTGAGCGAGGCTCGACATCGACGGGTACGGCTGCCCCTGGCAATTTCGCGAGCAAGGTGAGGACACGTTCATTCTGGTCTTCCAACATCTACAATCGCTGAGTGACGGGGTCGTTAGGGTCGGAATTCATACCTATTGGAGGGTTGATCCCTGAACTGGTGCCATTTCCGTACGACGAACCATTGGCGTCCCCATTGAAAGGGACGAAGTACGGCTGAGCTCCGTTGTGCAGGGGTGGTAGTCTCAGATGCTGAGGAGGAATTGGCCCAAACTGAGGATTTGGGATGAACGATCCCTGCTGCGGATTCTGGACGAACGGAACTGATCCTGGATTCTGAACGAAAGGTCCTGAACCTGGATTCTGGAAGAATGGACCTGGACCCGGATTCTGGACGAATGGTCCTGAACCTGGATTCTGGAAGAATGGACCTGAACCCGGATTCTGGACGAATGGTCTTGGACCATTCTACGGTCCGAATGATCCATTCGGATTCTGATTTCCCAGTCGCGCGATTTCTTCAGCTGCTCTACGACTTCGCTCAGCAAGGGCGTCGATTTGATTGCGGGCAGCTTCAAGCTCTTGATGCATCTGGGCGATGATCTGCTCTGGGTTTCCATGACCTGCCATTTTCCTGAAACAGAGAAAACAAAAAACTCCAAGAAACTGTTAGTCGGACGCACGTTTGTCGAAGACTTTCTCTAGATGGGGCCCCACGGTGGGCGCCAAACTGTTAATGCCAAAAATCGTCCAGAAGGATAACTTAAGGTTGATTGTGGAGCTTAACAACTAAAGATAGAAATTGTTCGACAAAACAGTGCGACAAAGACAAAAAGTAAAGAGACGAAAGGATTTTGGTGACGCGGAAAAAACTCAACGAGAAAAAAACCCGCGGACGACAGTGATGGTCGTCGCTGCACTATGATCGACAAACAGGGGCGACGTCCTTATGTTCCAAGTGTCGAGAGTACAAACGATTACAGTACGAATAACATAAATAAGTTAATTCTTAAAGTAAACAAGTGCGTCGTGTGTAAAAATAAAGCGTCGTGCGTCATGACCGATCTTTCGAGAGAGAGTTATTGGCTTCGAATTCTTTTTGCTATGCAGTGAGTGTTCTCGTATCAGATGTGCATAAATGATGTTAAGCCTTCGTTTATATAGCCCTTGCAGCTTTGAATGATCCCATAAAAATAGTATAACGGTCGTAACGGCTGTAGAGAGTTAATACTCATAATGATCTTCGTCGGTTATAGCTGTTGGTCATCAATGGCGTTGATCCTGCATTAAACAGAGAAATCGTAACAGTTATGTCATACGTTAGTTTGGTCGAGGTCGTAAGGCATCTTACGATGGTCATGTGAGTTAGACGACGTCATGGTCGAGTGTCATAAGTAACCCTCGACCCGAACTTAGGTTTGACTTATAAAGTGTGTGTGATTTTTTCTTAACATGTCGTGTAAGAAATATTTTTTCCTTTTTCTGGTCGTGGTCGAGACTGGTGATTTTTTACCCAAACACTGACAAAAACTGACACGACACGCTAACCCGACACGAACTAGACACGAAATAAATGGGTTTGGGTAATACATTTCAACCCGTTTAAGTAAACGGGTTGACACGACACGAAAGGAAAATTAAACAGTAAGGTCAGGGTCAAAAATATCAACTTGTAAACGACTCGAATAACCCGATTATATATATATAGCCACAAGTTCAAATGAGAAGTGCTAAATATATGAGAAGTAGATAAGTAATCTTGGCCATTTATTCGGTCAAGATCGGTTTTAATTGGTCAAAAGTTGCGGTTGTTCCAAAAATAAAAAAGACAATTTCGTAACTTTTACAAAAAACACAGGACGAGTTCATATATGAACAAGTGTGATAAAAAAACATAATTAGAACATCTCCATATATAAGATTCATATACTTCTCATATATTTAGCACTTCTCAATTGAACATCTCCATATATAAGATTCATTCATTATGATAATGACTTTAGATTAGGAAACATAATAAAATCAGATATTTATTATACTTGATCAACGGCTAAGATTGGTTTGTTTAGTTTGTACAAATGGTTTGGTTTGCAAATGAAATGCACCCTATCATATATATAGGGCTTAAATCGAATGAGAACCACATATATGTTATAAACGTGAGAACCGATATAAACAGTATTATTTTAGAAGACATTTTTTTCATCAAATGTTGGGGTTTATAATATTTTGCTTCACATATATTTGTTTCATAATATGATAGTTTCACATGGATTTGTTCACCATGTGAATATTTTTTACGAGTATTTTTCATTTCACTAGGTGAAACAAAATTCGTTTTTCACATGTAATATGTTAGAACCAGATCCGTGCAACAAATAAGAAATCAGTAATATGAATCAATAAGAACAATGATTTCCAACTGTCATCCCTTTCATTAACTTTCAGAGAGAATGTTTACAATACGAATAGAAAGCTAAAGAGTTGATTAGCTTGTTTTTCCAAGCTAATCTCACATTAAATACTATGGGCCCGTGGTTAACAAGCCCACGGCCCGTTCACTAATCAGACTCAAATTAAACTATTACAATTCAACCCTTGAACTTTAAATCAACTATAAAACCTGCCCTAACAATCTCCCCCTTTGATTTGAAGTTCGAGTTCGCGCCAGTTTGAAACATATCTTTTGCGCAGCGCGAAGTGAATCTCGAACAATCTGATGGCGCGGCGATAGTCGATGCGATCTTCAATCATTTCCAAGGCATTCCGAGCAATAGTTTCATTCTAATTCGGAACATAAGAATACCTTGGATTCTCAGACTCGTGCAGAATAATCTTTCGAAGAGCATCTCTGACCATTAGAAGCATGCTGTCACAAAATCTGTCTACCTGACTGAAACGCATAAACTTCTTTTCGTTCTGTTCGTTGATGTAGACTATCCCAAATTCAGGTTGTAGAAGCACTGAGTTATCGGGATACATCTTCAGCTCAGGGGCATCCAGATTCAGCTTGATCAGATTTACCTTTTTTGCCTTGTTCTCGATAGCCATTTGGAAGTCCGTTAGATAAGACATCATGATGGTGCGGACCAGGTATCGACGAACAGCTTCGAGCGCCTTTGTAATCTCTAGCGGTAGGATGGTTCTTGTACGTAAGTCTTTCAGAATAACCAGAAAGTCGAGCGGTCGGAGGTTCTTGAAGTCAGCTTCTGAATATTTCCATTCGTTCCCATCTTCACGTCGAACAATGAAAACTGGGTAGACGATCCTCATAATGCGTCTTGAATAGATACTGATTACCTCTGTGATCCGAAGTTTGGTTCTGACTTGGTTGACTGGAAGACATCGCTGCATTGCTAGTATATACCGGCGTTGAAATTCTGGGCTAAAGTTGTAAATACCCAGACAGAAGGTCGGCTCGATCGGGCGAAACTTGTGTACGAACAGCTTTTCAGGGATTCCTCCAGATGAGGGATAAGTAAAGTGATCTTCTCCCAACGGATTTGTTGTTGTTGGGAGGAGGAGGAAGATCAGAAGCTGTCGTGGGAGGAGTAGTTGTCGGAAGATCGGAAGTAGTAGACTCAGGTCTTGTTGATGATGTTCCGGAAGGTTGAGCATAGTGAACGGGGGATGTTCCATACAAATTTTGGAGCAGGAACTGATCATAATCAATGTTGTCGTCCTCATCAGTGGGGAAGACCAAATTTACCTGGAGATTTACGGCACTGGCGGCTTTTTCGTACCATGCATCTTCGGTCTCCGGGTTGGCTTCACAATCCGGATCTATCATGTCCATAATCGGTATGTCTGATGAGTCAAAATCAATCAGTTCATGTGTTGAACCCCCGGGCTTTTCAACCATCGGGTCTTCTTTATCTGAGATCTCCATGTCTATAACAATGTCTGCTAAAGGCAATTCGGCTTCAGGTGCTTCTAATGTAGCTGCCGCAGTTGGGGGTTCCTGATGAACCACAGTTGTAGCTTCAGTCTGGATTAGGGAGGCGGTCTCGGTCAGACGTTGTCTTTTCTCCCCCTCACGGTGATCATGATCATCCTGGTCATCGTGTTTCCGCTTCAGGCCGCCTGCTTGACTCTTGCAGGTATCTTCGAGTGAGCGGACTCTCTCGGACAGCGTTGTGAGCGCTTGGTTGTAGTCCTTGAGAGTCGAGTCAATGGCGTCTAAGCGAGTGGTAATAGATGAAGATGGAGCAGTGACCTGTGATCGGAGAACTGAGATCAGGCCTGCTTCAGTAGAGGCGGTTGTATCTGATTCCTGGAGCAGTTGGGCCAATAGCATCGTCTTCAGGGTGTCCACCGAATAGATAGGTTGTGGTTGAATCGGTGGAGGTACAGGGGCGGTTTCAGTTTCAACGAGGTGGCCTTTACCTTTGATAGCGTGCATCGCTTTGGCAAGTTCAGCGGCTACATTTTGCTGCATCTGTTGCTCCATATCCTGGCGGACAGCCTTAAGGGTGCTGTCCAGGGACCCTGGTGACACAAAGTCTGGTTGAGTAACTCCGGGTTCACTTAGATTACCCGTTGAGGCATCTACCGCGGGGGTAGAGCCACCTACGTTCACACTTGGCGTGATAATAGTTGTGGTAGGTTTTCCGTCCGATCCTCGTGTTCCGGCAGACGGAGACACTACAGACGTTCCGGTCGGGTCACTAAGAGCCGCGACTTGGTGTTGCTCCGATTCAAGTGTCCTAGCCGAATGATGTTCAATGTCGAATGGCGCTAGACTCGATTGTGCACGAAATGAAGGCGAGACCGGGGGTGGCTGGTCTCTTGTTTCAACACCAGAACCCCCCAAATGAGGGACCAGTGGAAGTTGTGCTATATCCCCGTGTGAGACTGAAACATCCGTCTTTTGGGAGACGGATGAGTGGCTATTGAGGTGGTGCAATTGCTCCGCTGGGTCCACGGAGGCTTCTTCAATACCCTATCCCAACAAATGAGACGACGTAGTAGATATGGCAACCCGGATATGACGTGGCTGGTTTCGCTCAGGAGCCTCGTTATCTTTACGGCTCAATCTTTCTTGGTTCGCGTTTGACCTTAACACCCTCCTTTTCACATGTTCTATGTCCCGGGGTAGGTCCCTCCGGCTCTGGCTGGACCATGGGATTCCCTAACTCTCGTCTATATGCTATCACAGGTAGGGTTTCAGGCATATGCATAGCACGGATATTATCCTGCTCCCCCTCAAAATATACATGGGGATTGACTTGCTCCCCCTCGGAGTGAGAGTGATATCAACACAAGAAAAAATATTTAGACTTTGTAAGAAAAACAGTGTGACTCTTCCCATAAACAAGTGACGGCGCGTACCTTTGCTTTAAGTGGTTCAATCGGAGACAGATTGAGGATTGGTAGTAGGAAAACAGGTACTGGACTGATTAGAGCAGGGGTGTCCGGAAAATGTAATGGAATACATGACTTTCCGGACAAACCATACTATCCGGGCTAAAGGTGTCCAGACGGCAATGGTTTCCGGACAGTAAGTGAGTTTCCGGACAGAGTAGGGATTCCGGACAAATTAGAATAGAAGGGAATCCGGATAAGGACTCGGTCCGGAAACTCATCCGGACTGATTGGGTTTCCGGATACCTGTCCGGAAACTCTGGAATTTTTTTATTTTTTTTAAACTTTTCATGTCCTTGTTGATTTTGTAGAAATAGGACTATGTGGATTTAAGAAACGAACCTTCTCTCGCTCCCCCTCAAATTGAGCGTGGGGATTACCTTGCTCCCCCTCGAATATTGCAAACTTGTGCAATGGAGAGTCCGACACACAGAAAAAACTTTTGAACGTTTAAAGAAAAACACTGTGTCGCCCCCGCTCAACTGGTGAACATCCAGTTGGATGCTCCCCCTCAGAATGTGCGCGTAGTGTGAAATGCACACGGGAGTATCCACATACACAAAAAAACTTTTCAGCATTTTAAAAAATTGTGTGTGACGCCCCCCCTCAATAGTAGAGTATACTTACCTGATGGCTGATCATGCTCCCCCTAAACACATGAGTAGTCGTGAAATTACAGGTATAGACAGATCTCACGTCTTCTTAATGTGTTTCCTTGTAGATCGTGAGCAGCTCCCTCCTTCCGGTCATGTGTGTGGAGCATCCAGTGTCTAAGAGTCACACATGACCGTCCTGCAAAACAAGTTTAGCGGACCTTGGGTACCCAGATTTGCCTGGGTCCCGGAGGGTTAGTTTTGACACCTTTCGAAGGAACTTTCTTTGAAGCAGGTTGCCTCTTGGGTGTGGGTTTTACCTCAGTAGGAGGAACCCGTTTTAATTAGGTTTCCTCTCCTGCTTTGGTTTAACCTCTGATTGGGAACCCCGTTTGGATTTAGACTTCTTTTTGTTCTTACGGGGTCTCCGTTTGGGTGTATGATTATACATGTGATATGACCCAAACCAATCATTATTATTAATGTCATCAAAGTCATTCCAACCACAACTAGAACAACACAAACAATCGTGCGATAATTGAGTCAATTGTTAAGTGGAGTAAGTTTTCATTGGAAAATTGACATCTCTTTTAACAAAATCATTCCTATGATTCCAGGCACAATCGTTTTTGTTTATTCTAGAATTAAAAGCATTTGGGAAGGACTTTAATGCATCCTTCTTGACAGGTTCCTTCTTTAGCCACTTTGGTTTTTCTTGATTAGCCCGACCGGTTTTATCCGAAACAACAGGGACAGTTCGGTCAGTGACCTTTGAGGAACCAGGAATTTTGGCAGGCAATCGCTTGGTCTTTTGCCTCGGCTGTGATTGGTTTTGAGGAACAGGTTTAGATTTGGGAATCTCAATCACAGCTGGGGCCTTAGTGTTAGAACAGGTACCCTTTAGAAAGTTGACCGGTCGATTGACTACGGGTGATAGAAAATCAGTGTGACTTGGAAGAGGTTTGTCGAAGGGGAACAACTCGAACTCTTCTTCACAGTTACCTTCAGAGTTCATGTACTCAGAAAAATTTATCTCGGGAAGTGCTGTATTTGGATTAGGTGGGGAAGGCGATGAGCTCTTTGTGCTTGTGTGCTTTGGGGAATTTGGTGCGGAAGCTAAGAAAAAATCAGAGTTCAAATTCCTTAAAAAACTCTCGTCTTGAGAATCTTGACCGTTTTGTGAACTAGAAATCTTGCCTAAGAAAGCTTTGCACCAAGACGTGTTGGATGAATTTGAGGAAAGTTCGGGTGAAATCTGCTTTTCAGATAGCAGTTGGTCAATTTGCTCTTGAAGCTGACCATTTCTCGTGTACTATTCCATCTTTTCTGTTGCCAAGGCAGACAGTTGTGATGTGAGTGGATTGATTTCACACCGAAGGATTTCCTGTCCTTCACCAGACACAACTTCGGTTTTGACCGGTTGTAGATTCTCAAGCTTTGTAATTAAAACTTGCTTTTCCATTTGAAACATTGACCTTTCTTTCTCAATTGACTCCTCCAACTCGACTATCTTTGCTTCCAAGATGAGAGAGGGAACATAGAGTTTAAACTCATCCGTCTCAGTCTTGGTTGCAGGTGCTAGGTCCTCATCCTTTTTGGAGGAATCCTTGGGTGTAGCTACCTTGTAGGGGTCGAAGTAGTCATTGGAGAGGTACTTTTTGTCCCTTTATACGAGTAGTTTAAAGGTTCATAACAAAATGGAAGTTGAATTCCTCGTTTGTGTGTGTGCGCTTATATTCCTCGGTTTCGTCCTCTTTTTTGGGTTCAAGAGGACCAGTCCATTGAATTGCGTACTCCATATACTTTTTATCTAACCCATAACACGCAAAATCATACAGAGTGGGAACTTGATATCTTCCCTTTTTCAGATAGTGTGGGTTATCATATCCGATTCCCCATTCTTTGTTAAAGTACGTGAACTCTTTAGGTTTATTCAAAAAAATGGTTTGATCAGTTTGACCCCTTTTGTGAAGTTTGTTTTCAAGATCAAGGATTTTAGTCACAAACTCCTTGTGTTGAATTTGAAGAGAAGAACATTGATAAATAATTTCTTCTTTCTCGTTCAAGCACTTATCAAACTGAGACTGAAGATCAGATAATTTGGCCCTTAAGTCCTTAGGTGCTAATGAAAGATTTTTGCATTTGTCTTTTAGATTAGCATTTTCAGACTTATATTTTTCAGTTATTCTCTTTTGAACATCTAGCTTTTCAGATAGTGATCTAATCTCAAGCAGTTGTTCATTAGAGGTGGCCTTAAAAGAATCTACCCGTTCAGCAAGAGGTTTCATTCGGTCATAAAGTTCTGAAAAGATTGGTTCACATACCTGACACGGCTTTGTCATGTCTTCTTCAGCAGGAGACATCTTCAGTTGCACTGCAGTGATCGTTAGATGATTATTCGATTCAAAGTGGAATAGTATCAAAGATACTTAAATGTCCCCCTCCTGCGACTTACCCGTTCGGAAAGCTCCCGGATTATGGAATCCAGGTGGATTCCGGATAAAGAATCCGGAAAATTGAAGTTACCGGGTGCAAAAGGTTCCGGATAAAAAGGCTTTCCGGATGGCTTAAGTTACCGAATAGAAAACTGAAACAAGATGTTTCCGGATACAATGAAGTTTCCGGGTACAATGGATTGTCCGGATAAGATATGTCCGGAAACACTGGGTTTTCGGAGACAAATGTTACCCGGATTGTATAGGGAATAGAGACTTACCCGGATGCACTACTTACCCGGAAAGGAGGACGAGCCCGGATAGAATTAACACAATTGTCCGGGAACTTTGGATGTGTCCGGAAAAGTCGGTTGAGTTACCCGGACACAGCGGCTATCTTCTTTAATTCGATTGAATCTCGATTAGGGTTGCTCAAATAAGTTTCTGAATGATTAGAAACAATGCCAAGCACAAAAATAACACTACCCAAATCGATTTTGAAGCAAAAAGAACACGTTTTGATGGCTAAAAATCGGATTTTTGTCAAGAACACTACCAAAACTTTTGATATTAAATTGCTAAATTAACCACTCAAACGATCGAATTGGAATGCGAAAATTTGCAGAAATACTAACAAGTATATTGCTAACACAACCCAATAAATCGAATCAAACAATTTAACCAAAATCAAAGATTTGAAAATTCAAGAATGGTCAGACGTGGAAAAGTCAAACTAACCAGAAAACTATGAACGTACCTTTGAATCGAATCCGTCTGTCTGCTCTGATACCAATTGTTAGAACCAGATCCGTGCAACAAATAAGAAATCAGTAATATGAATCAATAAGAACAATGATTTCCAACTGTCATCCCTTTCATTAACTTTCAGAGAGAATGTTTACAATACGAATAGAAAGCTAAAGAGATGATTAGCTTGTTTTTCCAAGCTAATCTCACATTAAATACTATGGGCCCGTGGTTAACAAGCCCACACCCCGTTCACTAATCAGACTCAAATTAAACTATTACAATTCAACCCTTCAACTTTAAATCAACTATAAAACCTGCCCTAACATAATATTTTCACAAGGTGAACACGAACAAATGTGTAACAATATCATAAATCATAGGTTTTGATGGAAAAAGTATCATGTAAACAAATATTTTTATATTGGTTCTCACGTGTTTGTAACATATTTGTGGTTCTCATTTGATTATATATATATATATATATATATATATATATAGCTTTAGGTTCAAATGAGAAGTGCTAAATATTTAAGAAGTAGAGAAGTAATCTTGACCATTTATTCGGTCAAGATCGGTTATAATTGGTCAAATGTTGCGGCTTTGACTGGTCAAAAGTTGCGGTTGTTCCAAAAATAGAAGGGCAATTTCGTAACTTTTACAAAAAACACGGGACGAGTTCATATATGAATCTGTGTGATTCACATATGAACTATACGTTCATATATGAATTAGTTAAAAATAATTTATATGTGAATTACAAAGGTTCATATATGAACACAAAGGTTCATATATGAACTCGTCCCACGTATTTTTTACGAAACTACCCCTCTATCTTGTGCAGACCAAGCGAGGAATTATCCGTTGCTTCTTGGTCAAAGCCATCGATCTTGACCGAATGAATGGCTAAGATCACTTCTTTATTTCTCAAATATTTAGCACTTCTCATTTGAACATCTCTCTCTATATATATATATATATATATATATATATATATATATATATATATATATTTATCTATACTACTTATATATTGGTTTACACCAATGATCTTAATTACAACTTAAGAAGCACAAGGTACTATCTTTTAAAGCTTAAACACACAAAAAACTCTTAATTACAAGATCTAAAGCATGATGTACAAGTGATTCAACTTTTGATCTGATGTACAAGTGAGTACATGGAAAATTTTAGTGTTTAAGCATGAGCTAAACATAACTTTACCAATAGGATATATGAGATATACTTGGTTTTTGTGGGCTGGCCAATGCAGACTATAGCATGAGATGGAAAATTTATGTTGTGGTTATGCTTCTTGGAGGAATTATCTAATCCACAAAAGATATTGGTGAAGAATGACCGATTGTTGTCATATGTTCCCATGGCTTTTTTTTCTGTCATATTATACTTCTTTTACTGAACGATGTAGATTCTCTTCATTATAGGAGCTTTTATTAAAAAGCAGCGACTCTTTATGGAGGTTCATCTATTTTCCTAGGATTATTGGAGAAAGTTAAATGAATTAAAAGATCTTGGTGAACAAGTCAAGTCAAAATAGGTAGCAATATGCATGTTTGGTAATTCTTTGGGTAAGTTCCCTCTCTTGGATAAACTTAGGAATGTTCTTTCCCACAAATTACAAAGCCAACCTGTAAAATTGATAAGTTATGGTACTTTAAAGGCTCATCCTTTTTGTAAATTTATATATGGGATGTTTTGAGTAACCATACTGAAATGAATATTCTTAATCTATGGTCACATCTTAAGGCGGCACTTTATGGAACATATAGTTATTAGTCTGGTATGTTGTGACTCAGTTGGCAAAGAGGTGGGGTGGATTTGTCCAATACATAACAAGTTCTGGGTTCGATCCCAGGCCCCTCCACTAGCCTCAGCCGCTGAGGGAGCAAAAAAATGCCCCCTCACATTGGTGTCCTTGGAGGCAGGTTCCGTGTGGCGCCAGTTAAGGTTGCCGGTAATCAACTTTTTACCCAATATAGTAATTAGTCTGGTCTGTTGTAGTAGTGGGGATTGTTTCAAGATTTAAGCGTTATATATGTTTGTTTCAAAACTGTTGCAAGTGTCTTTTTTTTCTTTCTTTTTTTGCATTTAACGGACTGAGTTCTTGCTTGCAAGCCTATGCAAGTAATAAGCAACACAGTGGTGGACATACATTTTTATTGCTTGATGAAGTGGCCATTTTCTTTTTAGTAAAGGAGGAGAACATGACAATGAGGGATACAATTAGAATTGGCTCTTGATTCTTATTCTAATTCAACATTTTTATTAAAATTTCAACGTACCTTTAGAATAGGAAAGCTTGTTTGCCAATTATTGAGGAGGTGAACTATTTTATGTAGATATAAAATAACGAATTAACATGGTGCTTTGTATTAAAACTAGGGATGAGGTCGGTGCTGGACCGGTACCGAACCGGTTGGTACCGAAAATTATTGGGAGTAAAAACCGGTACCGAAAACCGAACCGTATGTACCGGTTCGGTTTCGGTTTTAGGACGGGAAATTCGGGACTAGCACCACTTAGGACCGAAAATTTGTAAAACATATCAACTATCTATCAAAACCAAAATTTTGGGAAACATATCACTCGGCCCTCTCCTTCCCTCCTTTAGCACCTTTGTTTGCTCGTTTTCTTTTGCTATTTGATTCGACATTCTCTTGTTTTTCACGCGTCTCATCCGAATCGTTGTTGAGTGCCACATAAGGGGTTTCCTCAACAAATGTATCATCTCCCTAAACAAAAAAACACATTAAATAAATACTTAAAATATTATAATATATAAACACAAATCTTTATAAACAAAAAAACACATTAAACAAAATTATAAACAAAAATCTTTATAAAAAAAAAAACACAAATCTTTATAAATTATGGAACACAAATCTTTATATATAAACAAAAAAACACATTAATTATAAACACAAATCTTTATAAACAAAAAAACACAAATCTTTATAAATTATGCAAATGCATCGGGAAGTAACAATAAGAGCAATGGAGAGAATGACAGTAGTGGCCAAAAGGGTAGCAGTTATGCCGCCATAGCTGAAGGAGGTAATGACGGAACTGAAAAGGGCAAAGGTATTATTCATTTGTTTCATATTCACATTCACATTCGTGTCATTATACCAGTTTTATTCATCATGCATACACCTGGAGACATACGAAGCAAGATGAACACGCCAAACCTGATTCAAACTTGTTTGACTTTTTACTCAAACTTGTACTAAATTGAACATCAATTAAAATAGAATAAAAAACAATTAAAACTAAAGCAGCAGTATGCATATCAAAACAGAATAAAAAACAATTAAAACTTTTATACCACCATGCAAATTGGATTACGAACCAGCATCTAATAATTTCAAATTAGAACTAAGATTTCAAGTAAACCCTATAATTATTTCCATGGAGAGAATTAGTAGGAAAATCAAATAAAAAACTTACTTGAGTTTGATCCATGGAGGTGCCGAATCCCGAATCCCGAATCCTGAATACCGAATCACGAAAGTTTGGATATGGTACTTATGGAGAAAGTTTGGATAGATTAGGAGATGATTTACTTTGATTTGGAAAATATAATCTTTATTAGGAGAAGATAAGGATGATCAAAGAAGTTTAAAAGACACCACATTTTCGGTTCGGTTTTCGGTATTTTCGGGATATTCACGGTACCGAGTACCGAATCCCGAATCCCGAATTTTCAGATTTTATGGAACCGAATACCGGACCGAATATACCCGGTTCGGTTCGTTACCGGAACGGTACCGGTTCGGTTCGGGAAACCGGTCCGATTTCCTCATCCCTAATTAAAACTGTTAAATGTACGTAAATGTCAAGAACTTTTTTTTATCTCACCTAAATATTTTTAAGCAAGCATTTAGGTGCAAGTCTCTAACTGTGAATAATAAAGTGACATGTTCCTATACCACTGTTCTAAAAGGCTCGTCGCAACAGCCGTCATGACGCGCCGTGGCTTAAGGCTTGTGCCTCACGCCACGTTATGTCTGTTGCACGTCATGGCCCAATGTGCGGTCTTTTGTGACATGAAATCTGATTTTTTTTACGTTTTTAACGTCTTATGTCCTAGTTTTTAATATATAATCTAGTTTAACTTGTTTATTATCATTGAATCATCGAGTAAAAGTACAAAACATATGTTTTTATATATAATATTATATATGATTTAGAGATTTGCCGCCATAAGTCACAACTTGATAAACGTCGTGGCCTCGCTGTGGCGTATGCGGCATGGCCACCGGCAGTCGGTTCCGGCAGGGACAGTAGGCGGCAGAATGATTCTAGTGTTAGTGTGAACGGTTGGTGATCGATGTTGGCAGTGATGGTCTGAACGTTGCTGACAGTGACCACCCTCGCCGTGTGCCATACTTGATGTACATATATGAGAGGCACATCTGTTGTCGCGGTCAGTGCTCGGCGAAGTGGGTGGCCGAGCATTATGTAAACTACCACTCGGTGATCGGGTCGGAATGCGGCAGCATCAAGATGGTGGTTGTTTGGATTGATCTCAATTTCCTAATCCACGGGAACCAAGGCATTGTCGGCCTCGTCGTCTATAACCTCCTCAGGTGGAGGAACTTTCTGCTGTTGCTGCTCGTGTTGTTCCGCCATTCAGAATACCTATAAAGTACAGTGTTAGATGATGGACGGGATAACATCAAATGCAATGCGTACCTTAGCATTTGAGTGGCTCAATCATCGGTTGATTGAGGACTGGCTGTAAAAGCAGGACACTGGATTGCCAATGTGGAAAAATGCAAAGGTATTGGACTAGAGCAGTGTCCGGATAAGCAGGGTATCCGGACAAGCAAAACTTACCTGACAGATAGGGGTTACCGGGTAAGTATAGGAGTTACCGGGTAAGATATGGGTACCGGATAAAATGGTACTTACCGGGTGAAGAGAGTACCAGATTAAAAGGTTACCAGATCTGAAGAGATTACCGGACACCATTGAACTTACCGGATGTCGAAGTTACCGGATACAAAGGTATCCGGACGACAATAGTTACTGGGGATCAAAGTGTCCGGGTGGAACAAATATTAGCACTTACCGGGTATGTATGATGGTGTCCGGGTAACAAGCTAGTTACCGGGTAACATGAATGTTACCGGGTAAACTAGGGTTACCGGATGAAGGTCTGTGGTATGCAAATCGACCCAAAACAAGCCTAAACTAGTGTCGACTCAAACTGGGGTTTTGAAAAAACCAGCGGTCGATCGAGTGATGCTCGAATCGATCGATAAAAGTGAAAATAAAATCGTTGTGTGTGTGCGACTAGAGATTAGTATCAAGTACCTGTGATGTATGATCCACCAAGATTAGGTGGGAGTGAGAATCGCAAGTGACCGAGAGCGTGTCAGTTGAGAGGGTTTTGATAGGGTTTTGAAAGTTTTCGGGTATGAGTCAGAATGAGGGTTTCCGGGTGTCGAGATATATATATATATATATATATATATATATATATATATATATATATATATATATATATATATATATATATATATATATATATATATATATATATAGGTTGAACACACTTACCGGATCATGGACCCGGTAACTTACCAGATCCGGTAAGCTTACCCGGTAACCATAGTTACCTGGTAACTTACCGGGTAAGTGTCCGGAAAGCCTAATTTTGAGAAAAAATGAAAGCTTTTCTGCTCCCCCTCGATCCGAGCACGAATATAACCCTGCTTCCCTCAAAACATGCATGAGTATTGACTTGCTCCCCCTCAAAAGATGAACACAATGATTTTGCTCCCCCTCAGACGGTGCACAATGTGTGAAGTGAAGTGCACTCGGGAATGTCGTTACACAAAAAAACTTTTCTGGCAGTGAAAGAAAAACGTGTGTGACACTCCCCCTCAACAATAGAATAACTTACCTGATAGCTGGTCATGCTCCCCCTGAACCCATGAACACTTGTGAAAGCACATATATAAAACCAAATAAACTAGACGACAATATTAAATAAAAGAAACACACGTAGAAAGAAAGTGAACAAACGAAATCTACCTAATAAATACATAGACTCAACCTAACTGTGTAACTGATACAAGTAGAATACAGATGCGAGAAAGTGTATGCTCAATCATCAGGAGTGGGAACAACGGATGATGAGTAGACAGTTTCTCGTAGATGTATGGAACTTGTATCGGGCAAACAATCAGATCAAGTCGTCAGATATAGCATACCTAACCTGGACACTAGATAATTAAAGCGTTTTTCGTCCAGGGGTTTTGTAAACAGGTCTGCTATCTAATGTTCTGTATTTACAAAATAGAGTTCGACTGTACCTCTTTCAATGTGATCCTTGATAAAGTGGTACCGAACGTCTATGTGCTTTGTCTTCGTATGCTGAACTGGATTGCTGGATATTGCAATGGCGCTTTTCGAGTCGCAGTAGATGGGAACCTTGACGTATGTAAAGCCGTAGTCCTTGAGTTGTGTGCGCATCCATATCACTTGTGAACAGAAACTTGCGGCGGCCACGTATTCCGCCTCGGCAGTCGAAGTAGAGATGCACTGCTGCTTCTTGGATGCCCAACTCACCAAGCTATCGCCCAAGAACTGCACATGACCCGATGTGCTCTTCCGATCCATCATGCTACCCGCATGGTCCGCATCAGAATATGCAGACAGCTCAAAACCTGTCTCTTTCGGGTACCACAAGCCAAGATCAGCAGTACCACGTAAATAACGAAGAGTTCTTTTGACAGCTATTAAATGAGACTCTTTTGGTTTTGACTGAAACCGGGCGCATAGAAAAGTTGAAAACATTATGTCCGGTCTACTTGCGGTTAAGTACATCAAAGAACCAATCATTCCCCGGTACGTTTTAGTGTCCACATCATTTCCGTTAGGATCGGCGTGTAACTTCGTACCAGGAGCCATGCGGGTTTTCATCGGTGAGGACTATTCCATCTGGAATTTCTTAAGAATATCCCAGATGTACTTAGCCTGGTTTATGAATATCCCGGTCGACAGTTGTTTAACTTGAAGACCAAGGATGAAATTCATCTCACAAAGCATACTCATTTTTTAAAATTGTCCCATTAGCTTGGCAAAGTTCTTAGCATACTGAGGATTAGTAGAACCGAAAATGATGTCATCGACACACACTTGAACTAAAACAATATAACCTTTTTCGTTTTTGATAAAGAGAGTTGAATCTATTTTACCTCTTGAGAATTTTGATTTTATCAAAAACGATGTTAACGTATCATACCAGGCTCGTGGAGCTTGCTTCAATCCGTAGAGGGCCTTGTCTAGGATGTAGACATGGTCTGACTTCTTCTCGTCCACGAACCCGTCCGGTTGCGAAACGTACACCTCTTCCTTGAGTTCGCCGTTAAGGAATGCGGTCTTCACATCCATTTGGAAGACCGTGAAGTTCTTATGTGCGACGTATGCAAGGAACATACGTATAGCCTCTATCCTCGCCACCGGAGCGTATGTCTCATCATAATCTATCCCTTCTTGTTGGCGGTATCCCTTAGCTACGAGAGACGCCTTGTTGCGCACTATGATGTCGTCCTCGTCCTTCTTGTTCTTGAAAATCCACTTCGTGCCGATCACCGTCTTGTGGGTTGGACGTGGGACAAGTCGCCATACCTTGAGAGCCTCGAATTGGTTGAGCTCCTCTTGCATGGCCATGACCCAGTCCAGATCTTCGAGTGCTTCGCGTACGGTTGTAGGCTTGATCTTACTCAAGAAGTCGGAGAAGAGGCAGAAATTGGCGGATGCGCCTCGCGTTTGGACTGGAGTGGAGGGATCACCGATGATTTGGTGCAGGGAATGAGCTCTCGTCCATTTTGTGGTGTGTGGAAGCGGCTGTTGAGTTGAGTGAGAGGCGTCCGGATCCACGTAGTCACCAGATGGAAGGTCTTGAACCGCTTCAAGTGTCGCCGGTTGGTTTCTCAGAGGAGATGGGGGAGGATTCGTCGAAGGTTGAACAACTTCTGATTCCGAGGAATGCAGATGCTGATCAAGGATTGTAGCAGATGACGAATATTGTGGAGCGATCTCCGGGTTAATTACAGGTTCCTCCGGGGGGACGGTAGTATCAGTTGACGTTGAGGATGATGGTTGAGTTGTCACTACAATAATGGAAGGAGTGCTAGTCGAAGGCGGCGGACCAGATAGATTCGCCGAATCCTCGAGTTGAGCAGCTTCAAGTCGTGGTTGTGCTGAGACATCAGGGGTAGAAATATTAAGCACATCATCATAGAAATATTGAAACAGTAAATCTAAATCTGAAAGATCAGCATTCGACGTAGATGCATGATTCGGATTTACTGTCGCTTGTGCAGATCCCAAACTTGGAAGTTCGGAAGCTAGCACGCCAGTTAAACCGGGTTCTGAACTGATGTTTTCAGAAGCCAAATATGCGGCTTCGTCGAATGTCACGTTTACACTTTCGGTAACGGTTTTAGTCCGTTTGTTGTAAACGCGATACGCCTTAGCCTGCATGGAGTATCCTATGAATACTCTCTCATCCGCCTTTGGGCTGAATTTGTTGAGATCATCTTTGTCGTTGAGGACGTAGCACGTGCATCCGAACTCATGGAAATACTTGTTGTTCGGAACGCGATTGTTCATGATCTCGTACGACGTCTTGTTGAACCGCTTGTTGATGATGAAGCGGTTTTGCGTATAACAAGCAGTAGACACCGCTTCGGCCCAGAGGAATAGCGGTAGTTTTGACTGAGAAAGCATGGTGTGAGCCACTTCGACGAGGGTACGACTGCGTCTTTCCACCACTCCGTTTTGTTGAGGAGTGCGTGCATCCGAGAAGGTTTGTGAGATACCGACAGAAGTCAGGTAGTCCTTTACCGTTTGATTCTTGAATACCGTCCCGTTGTCGGTCCTGATGGTCTGAACTTGACTTTGAAGGTTCAGTTGGATGGTCTTCAAATGATTGATGATTAGCTCCGGAGTTTCCTCTTTCGTGCGAAGAAACTTGACCCAAGTGTAGCGTGAGAAGTCATCCACCATCACCAGAACGTACTTGCGCTTGTTGATGCTCTGGATATGCATCGGTCCACACAAATCCATATGGATAAGTTCAGGGACCGGGACGTGCTTGGAGCTGCCTTCGGCTTATGCGTCGCCCGCTTCATCTTTCCCATCTCACATGCCCCGCAGAGTCGATCTTTCACGAATTGAAGATCGGGCATGCCTTTCACGTGTCCGCCCAGCACCAGTTTGTTGATACTTTTGAAGTTTAGGTGCGAGAGACGTCGATGCCAAATCCATGCTTGTTGAGAGTTGGCCTTTGACATCAGGCAGACAGAGTTATCGGTCTTCAGGGCTGCGAGGTCGATGGTGTAGAGGTTTGACTTGCGTTTTCCAACCAGTAGCTCCATTCCGTCGTCGGTGAGAATGCTACACCTTTTGGCTTTGAAGTGGACCTCGAGATCTTTGTCGCAGAATTGGCCGATATTGAACCGATTGTGTCCCAATCCCACGACGTGTGATACTTTCTTGATAGTGATCTTGTCTTGGACAATGTCGCCGTAGCCCAAAATCGGCGCCTTGTCTTCGTTCCCAAATCTCACGTCTCCGCCATATTGTTCTTTGTAGTTCGTGAGAAGCTCCCTCCTTCCGGTCATGTGCTTGGAGCATCCAGAGTCTAAGTACCACACATGACCGTCCTGCAAAAACAAGTTTAGCGGACTTTAGGTACCCATATTTGCATGGGTCCTGGAGGGTTAGGTTTGACACCTTTCGGAGGACTTGCTTTGAACCAGATTGCCTCTTGGGTGTAGGATTTACACCTTTTGGAGAAACTTGTTTGGAAGCAAGTTGCCTCTTAGGTGTAGGTTTACCCTCAGTAGGAGGAACCCGTTTTAAAGTGGGTTTCCTTTCTTTTTTGGGTTTCACCTCAGATTGGGAACCCCGTTGAGTATGGTGTTTCTTTTTGTTTTTACGGGGTTTTCTTTTGTGTGTACGATTATATATATGATATGACCCAAACCAATCATTATTATTAATATCATCAAAGTCATTCCAACCATAACTAGAACAACACAAACAATCATGCGATAATTGAATCAATTGCTGAATGGAATAAAGTTTAATTGGAAAATTTACATCGCGTTTAACAAAATCATTCGTATGATTCCAAGCACAATCGTTTTTGTTCATTATAGGGTAAAAAACAGTATTGAAAGACTTTGATGCAGCATCCTCGACAGATTCCTTGGCTAGCCACTTTTGGTTATCCTTTTTAGCGCGATCGTTTTTATCTGAAACAACATGGACAGCATGGTCAGTGGCATTTGAGGAAGCAGGATTTTTGACAATCGATCGCTTGGTCTTTTGTCTCGGCTGTGATTGATTTTTAGAAACAGGTTTTGTTTTGGAAATCTTAATCACAGCTGGGGTCTTTGTTTTAGAACAGTCACCCTTAAGAAAATTGATCGGTCGATTGACAACTGGTGACAGAAAATCAGTATGGCTTAGAAGAGGTTTGTCGAAGGGGAACGACTCAAACTCTTCATCAGAATTGCCTTTGGAGTTCATGAATTCTAAAAAATCAACATCCGGAATTACAGGACTTGGATCGGTCGAGAAAGGCGAGGAACACATAGTGTCAGTGTGCTTTGGGGAATTTGGTGCGGAAGCTAGGAAAAAATCAGAGTTCAAATTCCTTAAAACACACTCGTCTTGAGATTCTTTACCGTCTTGTGTAGAAGAGATTTTTCCAATAAAATCTTTACACGAAGACGTGTCAGATGAGCCTAAGGAAAGTTCGGGTGAAATCTGCTTTTCAGTTTGGAGTTGGTCAATCTGCTCTTGGAGTTGACCATTTCTCGTATACTCCTTCATCGCATCGGTTGCCAAGGCAGACTGTTTTGATGTGAGTATATTGATTTCACATCGAAGGATTTCCTGTCCTTCATCCAACACAGCTTCGGATTTGACGGATTTTAGATTTTCAAGTTCCGTGATTAGCGCTTGCTTCTCCTTTTGAAAACTGGCCCTTTCTTTTTCGAGGGGGAACATAGAGTTTAAACTCATCCGTCTCAGTTTTGGTTTCGGTTGCTTGGATCTCACCCTTTTTAGAGGAATTCTTGGGCGTCAGAACCTTATAGCAATCAAAATAGTCATTTGAGAGGTACTTCTTTTGATTTTTCTCAAAATAATAGTTTAAAGGCTCATAACAAAAAGGAAGTTTCATTTTTGACGTGTGTGTGCGCTTGTATTCCTCGGTTTCCTCTTCTTTTTTAGGTTCAAGAGGACCAGCCCATTTTATTGCATATTCCGGATACTTTTTGTCTATTCCAAAACAGCCAAAATCATACAGCATAGGTCTTTTGGATATACCCTTTTTCAAGTAGTGTGGGTTATCGTATCCTATTCCCCATTCCTTGTTAAAATAAGTGAACTCCTTGGATTTATTCATATGGATGGTCTGATCAGTTTGACCTCTTTTGTGGAGTTTTGTTTCAAGATCAAGTATTTTAGCGACAAACTCCTTGTGCTGAATTTGAAGAGCAGAACGTTGATAAACAATATCTGCTTTCTCATTCATACACTGATCAAACTGTGATTGTAGTTCAGATATTTTGGCCCTTAAGTCCTTAGGTGCTATTGAAATATTTTTGCATTTTTCTTTTAAATTAGTAGTTTCGGACTTATATTTCTCAGTTATTCGATTTTGAACATCTAGCTTTTCAGATAGTGATCTAATTTCAAGCAGTTGCTCGTTAGAGGTGGCCTTGTGGGAATCTATCCGTCCAGCAAGAGATTGCATTTGAGTAAAGAAATCTTGAGGAGTAGATTCACATACCTGACTTGACTTTGCCTTTTCTTCATCAGCAGGAGAGTGGTATCCCATGAAAGCATCAGCACCATCAGATTCACTTTCATCATCAGAACGACCCAACCAGTAGTCGTCTTCCACAAACAGAGCTGCTCCTGCTTCTTTCTGTTCTGCCAGAGCGAGCTTAGCCTTGTAATAGTGAGCATTCTTTACAACAGGCTTCCGGCAATCTTTCGCAAAGTGACCAAGCTTCCCGCAGTTATAACAAGTCACGGGGTTGTCTTTCTTCTTACGGTCATCTTTCTCTGTCTTCTCCTTCTTTTCAGACTGGTCGGGCTCATCGGCTTTCTTCTTTCCTTCATATTTTTCCTGATAATCATGGCGCTTGTTGGAGGAGATGGAGTAGCGCTGATTATTGGACGTCGGCTTCTTATAGAACTTCTGTTGTTCGAAGGACTTTGAGAGCAGGGCCATTGCTTTCTTAATGGCAGATAATTCAGGATCAGAATCACTGTCTTTCTTTTCTTCAGGTTTTGACTCAGATTCGCTTTGCTTTTGAGCCTGTTTGGAATGACGGCCAGAAGATTTCCCTCGTTTGGAGGACATAAAGGCTAGAGGATCAGCAGCTGGCTTGGATGCAACCTTCTTCTCATTCAGAATTTCCATTACCTCATCTTTGTCTTGAAGAAGCATCTCATAGAGATCGTGGATGCCGACTTTCTCCATTAAGTGGTTGTGCTTGACGTGTGATGCGAATACTTTCCACTCAGGCAGGAGGTTGTTGAGGAACTTAAGTGCGTTCTCCGTGTTGGAACGAGTGATTTTGTTCTTGTGGAGCTCGTTGAGAAGGAGACATAAGCATTCATAGGTCTGAGAGAGGGATTCGCCGGTCCGCTGCTTAAACCCATCGAACTTGGTTATGGAGCTATTGATCTTCAATTGATTCCCGACTTCGCTCCCGCACATCATCTTCTCCACTTTATCCCACATGCCCTTTGCTATCTCTTTGTAACTATCGATGGCAGTGTAGATCGTGTTGGGTAGAGCTTGAACAAGATACCTCTTAGCGTGCTTTTCTCCCTCAAGCATGCCTCTTTCGTCGGCAGTCATATCGGTGAGTGTCTTTTTCTCGACACGAGGTAGATCACCTTCTGCAGCTGGTGGAATGGTTCTACGAGTGAGTTATACTAGAAACAGGTAAGAAATGACCAAACAGAGCTTATCGGATAGTAATCCGGATGAAGGCTATCTGATCTGGAGGTGTCCGGATCAGATTATTTAAAAGCAGGTAACTTTGCAAGAGGTTACCGGATGGTCTTGAGTTACCGGGTAGCAGAGGTTACCGGGTGAGACAAGATACCGGATAGATAGAATTGAGCAAAGAAAATGAACTTACCTGGTCGAAATGCTTACCGGATGAAAGTCTTACCGGATGGCTTGAAGTTACCGGATGTGAATGCAGTTACCGATGACAGAGTGACACAAGTAACAATCTTACCGGGTGATAAGACTTACCGAATAAAAGGAGAGCTTACCGGATGCTAAGACTTACCGGTATCTGGGACTTACCGGGAGTAATGTCCGGTAAGTATAGAAATATCCGGTAAGATGTATGGTTACCCGGTAACTTTGAGTTACCCGGTAACTAATGAAGGGATTAGAAACTTGCCCGGTAACTAGCAGATGAACCCGGTAACTGCGGTTGTGGTATCCGGTAACTGCGGCTATGGTTTCCAAGTCGATTGGAAATCGATTAGGGTTGCTCAAAATCGTTCCTGAAAGGTTAGGAACTCGACCAAACACAAAAATAATAATACCCAAATTGATTTTGAAGCAAAACAACAGGTTTTTGATGGTAAAAATTAGATTTTTGCAAGAGCACAACCAAGAACTTATGAACTTAATGTTTCTTAAAAACTACTAAGATGATCGAATTAGATTGCGAAAAAGTGCAGAATCACTAATAAGAATGATGCTAACAGCATGCAATAAACGAAAACGATCAATTTTGAGTAAATCAAAATATGAATTTCAAGTGTCAAGAACACAGTCTACTAAAAATTTTGAATAGTAAACTTACCAGAATTCAAGAATTACTTTGAATCGTTTCATCCGTTTGCTCTGATACCAATTGTGAGTTCCAGATTCGTGCAACAAACGATATAGAAATCAATAGATAAGAACATGTCGTTATGATTTCAACTGGTAATCCAATTCACTTTCAAATCGCAGAGTGTTTACAATAGAGTTCAGGAAAGTAAAATGACTACTAGCCTAAAAATAAGGCTAAACAAAACATTTTATATGATGGGCCCGTGGTAACAAGCCCACGGCTCGTTCACAATAAAGGCATAAATTAAACAATAACAAATCAGCCCTTGAACTTCTATTCAACTATTATTTGACCCTAACAAACTTGAACTCACCTTGCTAGATTTAGGCTAAATCTAGAATTTCTCCAAACGTAAGCTCCTTTGATGAAACTTGAATCTTCAAGCCAAAACCTCAAAACCTAGATCCATAAGTTTCCAACCAACATTAATTAGATCTAACCATGTAGAATCATCTTCCAACCATTTTACACCAAAATACCCACTTATATCAAAATCCTAACTTCATAAATGAAGAGAAGAGAAGATTACCTTAATCATACTTGAATCCACAAACCAAAATGTCTCTAGGACCACCAAGATGAACCACAAACTCCTAATCTTCAAATGGAGTGAAAAGGGTTGGGTGAAACCCTAGAATCTTGATGAAGGAGATGAAGTGGAAGGTTTCTTGAATGGGTTAAGGTTTCCAACAATGGTGATGGTTTGATTTGGGGAAGAAGATGAAGAAGAGAAAGGGGGTTTTGTGTTTTCTTGGAAGAAATCGGCTGAGAGGGGAAGAGAGAGGCATGAGTTAGGGTTTTGGGGAGTGAATGAGGAAAGAGAGAGAGAGAGAGAGAGAAAGGGCTTAAAATACCCAAATTAACTCATCAGACAGGTCGCGGATGTCCGTATGATCCTTTGCGGACGTCCGGCCTCGACCGAACTGTTGCCCTCTCAAAACCTCTGTTGCTTCCGCGTATGGCATGCGGACTTTCGCGCATCGCGGACGCCCGTGACTCCGATTTTGTTTCTCAAGTTTTCGGGGTGTTACAATATAAAACCAAGACCCAACAACAACGAGTTATAAGTAATCAAGGTATTTCTATATTACAATTACGATACAACTCGTGGAAATTTTATTACAAAATATATTTTTATTATACATAACTAACCCCAAAAGGCTGAAAATAACTTAGCGGTGTAAGAAGAGTAAGCATCTTGTATGTCAAGAAGTATGGACATCAACGGTTGCAATTGTATGTCAAGAACCAACATTCTTGTTGCACCTTGAAAAATTAGTGAAGACCTTTGAACTTATTATCATAGAGTAAGTAAATCAAAGTACGATGACATTTGAAATAACATGTTGAGTTATAAATACATATTGGTAAGTAACTTAGAATGATGGATATGGGGAAAATACCATAGATTGAGAAAAAAAGGAGTGATTATCATGTTTAAAGCTTCCACCTCATACCTTGTGGTGGTGGCTTATATAGATATATAGATTGGGAGATAAAAAGGAGTTAGGGAAAATGAAGAGAACAATGTTAAATACAAACATAATGGATAATCAATGTTGATGGGAAATTAAGGTGATTGCCGAGTTTGATCCTGTTATGAAGAGTTTGATCCTGTTATGTAACACCTCGAAATTTCCATAGTTAATGTACTATTACTTTTGGGATGAATGTTCAAAATAATGGAAGTATTATTTTAAATGAAATGATGAAAGGGTTAATTTTTTAATAGACTCAAAGTTTAAGTAATTTCTGAAACTTAAACTTGGAGGGTGGATTAGTCATTTCTCATAATTGGTTTATATTTAAAGATTGAGTCGGCTAAAATTGAGAAATTATCTCAATTGGGTTTCCAAAATCGGTTCTATCAACGCAGAGAAAGAGTCTTCTGAGTTTCAAGCTTGTTCGGGTAATTCGACGATTGTTTCGATTGAATCTCTTAAAGAATCAATAATCAATTTTGACTAATTTGATTAGGTGCTGAGTAATTAGTGTGAAGTCTGAAGAAGAATCGATTGGGGTTGCAAGCTGTGTTCGAACTCTTATCAGGTGAGTTCATCTACTTAATTTTGTTAAATAAAACTTATACGTGGATTGAAATGTCAAATAAGTTTATTAATAGTTGTATGAGATGATTACCAATTAAATTTTAGAAGTGTTGAATGGAAACTGTAGGATTGGAATTGGGTTGTATGAAATCCGGAAGATGAATTTTAGAAATTTCCGGAATCCGGATGTTTTCCGGATTGGGTTCCGGATACCGGATTTTACCGGATTCCGGATAGTGTCCGGATGATTTTTACCGGATTCAGAATGGGTCCGGAATTAAGGTTCCGGAATTGGGTGTCTTCCGGATTGTGATACCGGATACCGGATGGTTCCGGATTTGAGAATCCGGAATGCTTTTCTGGATTGAATTCCGGATGTGTTATCTGGTTAAGTTTTTCTAAAAGGGTATGATGCATTATTTGGGATTCTTAGCTTTGAGAATATGATATGAATCGTTTTGTGCATTCGAGTAAATATGCACGTATGCTAGTAAGTGTAATGGATCCATAGGCACTAGTATTATGTGAATACGTGGAATAGGCGTGGACTAATCGTAATTCCTGTGTTTGATAAACGTGGAATAGGCGTGGACTAATCGTAATTCCCGTTGAATTGAAATGAGGAATAGGCGTGGACTAATCGTAATTCCCATTTCGTATTGAGATGAGAAATTGTGGGATAGGCGTGGACTAATCGTAATTCCCGATTTTTGTTGGCAGTTAAGAGATAGGCATGGCTTAATTGTAATCTCTACTTCCACTCCAAGAAATAGGCATGGACTAATTGTAATTTCTTGGACATGAGCAATGATCTAGAATTCGTGGTGGTTCGTAGTGGGCTCTCGAACATGATACTATGACTGACTTAGTGTTTGTCATATTCATGGAATCGGGTATGATCCCGTCATCGCATGATGTTTATAAGTACGGTAAGAATGATGGCAAACCAGGTTTGTTTATACGCTTTGTTTACATTGGTTTCCAAAGCTTATAAAGTTTTAATTTGAAATTATATGTTCTCACTAGGCATAAGCCTAATCGTTTCAAATTAAATTTTCTTACCAGGTTCTAGCTCGGGAAAGGATAAGCTGGGATGAGCGTCGAGAGGTTCCTGAGTTATGCTTTTGATGACATGATGGAGAAGTTAATGGGAGTATTGATGTTTTGGAGATTTTGTAGACAACCTTTATAATCTAATTAGATTAGTAGGTTGTTTATAAAAGTTTAATGTATATACAAACCTTGTTATGACTTCTCCATTTATGTATGAAGTTTTTGGGACATAGTTGTTGTGGGCCTTGTAAAAGTAAGGTTTAAATTGGTCCCGATTTTTGGACGTTTCATGTTATGAGGAGTTAGGGAAAATGAAGAGTCTAATGGAAACTTTCTAGGCATAATTCAAATGATTGTCGAGTTTGATCCTGTTATGAAACAACATTTTAGGCAAATCAAAGACAAAAAACACACTGTCATTATCTTAGCCACAAAATTCAAAATGAATTCATTGAAGTGTTGGCATCCAATGTAAAGATTGAAATCATCAAAAATATCAAAGAGACAAAGTATTTTCCAGTTATTCTTGATTGTACTCCGGATGCAAGCGATAAAGAACAAATGACTTTGATTATAAGATGTGTTGACGTGTCAAGTTCTCCTATACAAGTTGAAGAGTTATTTTTAGAGTTTCTTGTGGTAGAAGATACATCAGGTTTAGGACTTTTTAATGTATTACAAGATGTTCTGAAATCACTTGATTTAGATATCAATTGTGTGCGGGGACAAGGGTATGACAATTGGTCTAATATGGAAGGGAAACATCAGGGTGTGCAAAAAAGATTACTTGATATAAATCATAGAGCCTTTTATATGCCATGTGGTTGCCATAGTCTTAACTTAGTTTTATGTGATATGGCAAATTCTTGTCATAAAGCAAAAACCTTTTTTGGTACTTGTCAGACTATATACAATGTGTTCTCTAATTCTACGAAGAGATAGACTGTTTTATTAGAACATACTGATGATTCGACTTTGAAATCTTTATCTACTACTCGTTGGGAAAGTCACATTGAAAGTGTTAAAGCTATTAAAACTCAAGTTAGCGAAATTAAAGATGCTTTAATACAATTAGCTCAAGTAAGTGGGGATTCGAAAATTTTTAGGGATTCTGAATCTTTGGTAAATGGTGAGCTTCAAAGTTTTGAATTTCATGTAAGTTTGGTTATTTGGCATGAAGTTTTGTATAAAATTAATTTGGTTAGTAAGAAATTACAGTCCAAGGATATGCTTCTTGATATTGCAGTGCAGAATCTAGAGGGATTAGTTGTCTTTTTTGAAAAATAGAGGGAAAATGGGTTAGTTGTTTACCGCTGATAGGAACTCTCGCTCTTTAGATTAAACATTCAGCGAACACTGTTCACCATAATGCTCTGAGCCTGTTCAGTCCTTATGGTGATCGTTGATAAGTTAGTTGTTTACTTATGATCCCTGAAGACAAGTTTCACGTCAACATAGGTTCTACGCTGAAGTCGAAGATCAAGCTCAAGAACCAGCGACAAGTCTCCTAATGAACTGATGCGGATCAGTGAAGACTCAGATTTGTCCACTCAACGTGAAGTATCAAATACAAGACTTCAACTATCGCTGAACTTTGTCATTCACTGATATAGAATGATAAACCGTTGAATCAACGAAAGCTGATCAAGAAGTCCTCCGTACAAAGTACTTTGGTCTTAACCACCCTTGCACGACTCCGTACGTTATGTCAGAAAAGAACCTCCTTATTGTCTGAAATCGTACAACCACTCTGATACTACACTGTTCAAACATGCGGCTACTAAGGTTGTCTACAAAGGTCAATGACATACAACCAATGAGCTGCTGCCACGTGTAAAGTATAAATTGCCATGCATTAAATGCATGCAGTATATAAGAAAGACTCCAGCTTCATTTTTGAAGCACTCGAAAACTCTGGACGAGTAACTTGCTAACTCTGGTCAAGTCATCTTTCTTATCTTGAGATAGGTTATTATTAATAATTTCCTTCTCTTTCTTAGTGCAAGAAACTTAGTGTTCCAACTTGTTTAGATTTAGGTTTATCCTTAATCTTGCTCCGCAACAAGCTGTAAATTGTTAATGATTTATCAATAAACAATTTAGAAAAGTAAAATCTGTGTGTTTGTATTCAACCCCCCCCCCCCCCCCTCTACAAACTTGTATAGCCCTTCGGGGCCAACAAGTGGTATCAGAGCGGATTTGTTTAATCTCATAAACAAGATATAATCTATACTAAGATTTATCTTCCTTGCTATTTCTGAAAATGGCTACCAACACAAACTATATTGACAATGGTTCTCTTGCAAAACCCCCTAGATTCTCCAGAGATAATTTTAATCTATAGAAAAATAGGATGATTCTCTTCTTAGATGGTGTAGACCCTACTATGCCTTATTATCTTGAAAATGGCCCATATATTCCTGTAAGAATTGATGCTGCAGTTCCAGCCGCTAAGAATAGACCTGCTATTCCAGAAAGGCTGATTCCTAAGGAAGTTCATATGTGGACTGATGAAGATAAGAAGAAAGTGGCTATCGACACCAAAGCCAGATCCATACTATCCATGGCTCTTCCTGACGAAGTCTACCATTCCGTCATGAACCTGAAAACCTCAAAAGCTATGTGGGACACAATTTGTGTTCAGTATGAAGGTACTTCTGAAGTCCAGGACTCTCGAAAGATCAACCTGGTAAGACAGTATGAAAGCTTCATTTGTGGTAAGAATGAAACTCTCTCTGAAGTTCACCAACGTTTTAACTGTTTAATAATAGATCTGAAAATTGTTGGTAAGGAATATTCTAACTTTGAAGTGCTGACAAAGTTCTTAGAATGTTTACCTAAAATCTGGGACAGTTACTCTATGTGTCTCAAGCTGTCAAAGGATCTAAAATCAATGACCCTTTCTACCTTATATGGCACGATGTTGAATCATGAGCAATCTAGTCATCTTAAGAAGAATCTTGTAAAAGATTCCAAAAGCACCCCGGTTGCTTTAATCTCAGATGAACCTTCCACTCAGCGACCCTCGGTCACTATCACTGAGTTGGAAAGTAACTCTGAAAGGTCATCAGATTCTGACTCTTCAGATGATGATGAATCTTTGGCTCTCCTCACTAAAAAGTTCAGAATATTCGCCAAAAAGAAAATGTTCAGAAAGAATAAACCTCTTTCCATTACTGACAAGCCAAGATCATCAGCTCCTGTTGATAAGGCTACTGCTTCTTGTTTTAACTGTGAAAAGATAGGACATTTCGCTAACGAGTGCAGGTCAAAGAAAGTTTTGAGAAACTCAGGGTTTCCCAAGAAAACCTTTATTCCTAGGAATAGAGATGACAAATATGCCAAGCTGAAAGAAAGGTATGCGAAGCTGAAAAGGTTTAAGAAGAAAGGCAAAGGCCTGATGGCTGACTATGATTGGGCTGACTCTGATGAGGAAGAAACATCTGACTCTGAAGATGATGAAGCCAATCTCTGTCTTATGGCCAAACTTGAAGATGAGGAAGATAATTCTGACATTCCCTCTACTTCAACCTCTGCAACTCAGGTATCACCTTCTTTCTTTACCAATATTGCAAATATTGATGAAGCTGATAGTCTTCGAAAGATCGATCTCTTGACTAGAAGTTTATATGAAGCTATGAATGGCAAAACTGTAGTTGAAAATCAAAACCTTGATCTCGTTGAACAGCTTAAAAACTGTCACCTTCAAATAGAAAATCTTTCTAAAATTGAAGAAGATTTTAAAGATCAAGTTCACTTAAATCAGCTAGTCAAAATCGAGCGCGAAAAAGCTATCGCTGCATTAAAAGCTGAAAAAACTACTGTTGATGGATGGTATAATTCCTCAACAAAGATCACTGAGATAATTAAGTCTCAGATTCTGTTGATCCAAACCCTCAGTGATTTGATAATGACCCTCTCTTAAATACTTAGTGAAAATTATAAGTAAACAATATGTATCAGAGTTTCACTATCGCTGATAAGTACTAAGATCTTACAGTACCACTGATAGGAACTCTCGCTCTTTAGATTAAACATTCAGCGAACACTGTTCACCATAATGCTTTGAGCCCGTTCAGTCCTTATGGTGATAACTGATAAGTTAGTTGTTTACTTATGATCCCTGAAGACAAGTTTCACGTCAACATAGGTTCTACGCTGAAGTCGAAGATCAAGCTCAAGAACCAGCGACAAGTCTCCTAATGAACTGATGCGGATCAGCGAAGACTCAGATTTGTCCACTCAACGTGAAGTATCAAGTACAAGACTTCAGCTATCGCTGAACTTTATCATTCGCTGAAATAGAATGATAAACCGCTGAATCAACGAAAAGTTGATCATGAAGTCCTCCGTACAAAGTACTTTTGTCTTAACCACACTTGCACGACTCCGTGCGATATGTCAGAAAAGAACCTCCTTATTGTTTGAAATCGTACAACCACTCTGATACTACACTGTTCAAACATGTGGCTACTAAGGTTGTCTACAAAGGTCAATGACATATAACCAATGAGCTGCTGCCACGTGTAAAGTGTAAATTGCCATGCATTAAATGCATGCAGTATATAAGAAGGACTCCGGCTTCATTTTTGAAGTACTCGAAAACTTTGGACTAGTCACTTGCTAACTCTGGACAAGTCATCTTTCTTATCTTGAGATAGGTTATTATTAGTAATTTCCTTCTCTTTCTTAGTGCAAGAAACTTAGTGTTCCAACTTGTTTAGATTTAGGTTTATCCTTAATCTTGTTCCGCAACAAGCTGTAAATTGTTAATGTTTTATCAATAAACAATTTAGAAAAGTAAAATCTGTGTGTTTGTATTCACCCCCCCCCCCTTCTACAAACTTGTATAGCCCTTCGGGACCAACAAGTGGTATCAGAGCAGATTTGTTTAATCTCATAAACAAGATCTAATCTATACTAAGATTTCTCTTCCTTGCTATTTCTAAAAATGGCTACCAACACAAACACAAACTATATTGACAAATGTTCTCTTGCAAAACCCCCTAGATTCTCCAGAGATAATTTTAATCTATGGAAAATAGGATGATTCTCTTCTTAGAAGGTGTAGACCCTACTATGCCTTATTACCTTGAAAACGGCCCATATATTCCTGTAAGAATTGATGTTGTAGTTCCAGCCGCTGAGAATAGACCTGCTATTCCAGAAAGGCTGATTCCTAAGGAAGCTCATATGTGGACTGATGAAGATAAGAAGAAAGTGGCTATCGACACAAAAGCCAGATCCATACTATCCATGGCTCTTCCTGACGAAGTCTAACATTCCGTCATGAACCTGAAAACCTCAAAAGCTATGTGGTACACAATCTGTGTTCAGTATGAAGGTACTTCTGAAGTCCAGGACTCTCGAAAGATCAACCCGGTAAGACAGTACGAAAGTTTCATTTGTGGTAAGAATGAAACTCTCGCTAAAGTTCACCAACGTTTTAACTGTTTAATAATAGATCTGAAAACTGTTGGTAAGGAATATTCTAACTTTGAAGTGCTGACAAAGTTTTTAGAATGTTTACCTGAAAGCTGGGACAGTTATTCTATGTGTCTCAAGCTGTCAAAGGATCTAAGATCAATGACCCTTTCTACCATATATGGCACGATGCTGAATCATGAGCAATCGAGTCATCTTAAGAAGAATCTTGTAAAAGATTCCAAAAGCACCCCTGTTGCTTTAATCTCGGAGGAACCTTCCACTCAGCGACCCTCGGTCACTATCACTGAGTTGCAGAGTAACTCTGAAAGGTCATCAGATTCTGACTCTTCAGATGATGATGAATCTTTGGCTCTCCTCACTAAATAGTTCAGGAGATTCGCCAAAAAGTAAATGTTCAGAAAGAACAAACCTCTTTCCATTACTGACAAGCCAAGATCATCAGCTCCTGTTGATAAGGCTACTGCTACTTGTTTTAACTGTGAAAAGATAGGACATTTCGCTAACGAGTGCAGGTCTAAGAAAGTTTCAAGAAACTCAGCGTTTCCCAAGAAATCCTTTATTCCCAGGAATAAAGATGACAAATACGACAAGCTGAAAGAATGGTATGCGAAGCTGAAAAGCTTTAAGAAGAAAGGCAAAGGCCTGATGGCTGACTATGATTGGGCTAACTCTGATGAGGAAGAATCCTCTGACTCTGAAGATGATGAAGCCAATCTCTATCTAATGGCCAAACTTGAAGATGAGGAAGACAACTCTGACATTCCCTCTACTTCAACCTCTGCAACTCAGGTATCACCTTCCTTCTTTACCAATATTGCAAATATCGATGAAGCTGATAGTGTTCGTAAAATCGATCTCTTGGCTAGAAGTTTATATGAAGCCATGAATGCCAAACTGTAGTTGAAAATCAAAACCTTGATCTCGCTGAACAGCTTAAAAACTGTCACCTTCAAATAGAAAATCTTTCTAAAATTGAAGAAGATTTTAAAGATCAAGTTCACCTAAATCAGCTAGTCAAAATCGAGCGCGAAGAAGCTATCGCTGCATTAAAAGTTGAAAAAGCTACTGTTGATGGATGGTATAATTCCTCAACAAAGATCACTGAGATAATTAAGTCTCAGATTCCCCTGAGTGATAAACGTGGTCTTGGTTACAAAGCTGATACTCTAGAACCAACCACTGATCGTTCCATGCTCTTATTTTGAACTTTCGTATCCTCAGTCGCTGATACTTCATCCTCTCAGTGTTCCTCTTCTAGACCACCTATCCCTGAGGAAATTTGTACCTCTTCAAAAGGTAAAGAGAAAATGGTTTATCCAAAACCTACCTCTGTCTTTAAAGACAAAGGTAAAGGAATTGCTTTTAACCAAAATCCTCAGAAGGGTATCTATATACCTATGCTGAATGCTTCAAAAGCTTCAGTGACCTATCCCTATGGATCAAGGAATCAGATCTCTGGATCTACTCAGCGTGGATCCATTCAGCGATCTACTCCTAGAATCAGAGTGGATATCCTTGGTAAGAAATCCGAAGAACTAAATGTTCCTCCCATTTCAAAAGCCAAAAGCTTATTTGGTGCTGGTCCCTCTAATTCAAAATCAAAAGCTCAGCATTCAAATGGTCCTAGAACTACTTTTAGTTATAGGAAATGTTATCACTGTGGACTTACTGATCATATTGCTAGTAAGTGCCCCACAGCCAACAAAGCTGAAAAGATAGCTAAGGTGAAGGTCATTGCCCCCAAGGCAAAGAAGACCACTGAGGTTAAGAAATTAACCAAAGTGAAGAATGACAAAGCTGAATCTTCAAATGCTGCGAAGACTGCTGAACCTTCCATTCCAACTAATTCCACTGACAAAAGTGTACACATGGTTAAGTGGGTACCCAAGAAAAACTAATCTTCCTTTGTAATACAGGTTAAGAAGGGTATCTGGTATCTCGATAGCGGATTCTCTAGACACATGACTGGAAAGAAAAGCCTGCTCGCTGAATACAAGGAAGAGAAGGGTCCCTTTGTGACTTTCGGTGGAAATGGAAAAGGACATACCCGAGGGTTTGGTGTACTCTCATATGGTACAACAACCTTCAGAAGAGTCGCATATGTTGAAGGGCTGAAGCATAATCTTTTAAGCTTCAGTCAGCTTTGCGACATGGAAAACAAGGTAATCTTTACCAAGGAATCCTGCTTTGTCGCTGACAAAAAGGAGAAGATAGCTCTCAGCGGTTATCGTTTGGAAAATGTTTATGTAATAAACATGGACTCAACAACCACTGAGAACTCCTGTTTCTTCTCAAAAGCCTCATCTGATGTCAACTGGCTATGGCATAAGAGGCTCTCTCATTTGAACTTCAAGACACTGAATACTCTTTCTTCAAATAAGTTAGTCACTGTTCTACCTCATACGCCAAAGAGTCTTTATGTTCAGTGTGTGAGAAAGGCAAGCAGACCAAAGCAAGCTTTAAATCAAAGCTAATCTCCTCAGTGTCATCTCCTCTACAACTTCTCCATCTAGATTTGTTTGGCCCTGTTAACAAACAATCCATCGCTGGAAAGAAATATACACTGGTCATAGTTGATGAATTCTCTCGCTTTACATGGGTTATGTTTCTCCGTTCTAAGAGTGACACCCCTTAAGAAATCATCACCTTTGTTCGGAAGATGGAAACCCTGAACAACTTGACTGTTCGCTCAATAAGGAGTGATCATGGGACTGAATTCAAAAACAGTTCTCTTGATTCCTTCTTTGAGAGTAAGGGTATTTCTCACAACTTTTCATCAGTGAGAACACCACAACAAAATGGAGTCGCTAAAAGAAGAAATAGAACAATTATTGAAGCTGCACGTTCAATGCTCAGCGATTCTCACCTGCCTAATCAGTTTTGGGCAGAAGCTGTCAACACTGCTTGTTTTACGCAAAACAGGTCGCTGATAGTCAAAAGATTCAATAAGACAGCCTATGAACTTTTTCAGGGGAGAAAGCTTTCAATTAGCTTTCTTCACATCTTTGGATGTCAGTGTTTCATACTGAACAACAGAGATGCCCTTGGAAAGTTTGATCCTAAGGCTGATGATGGAATCTTTCTTGGATATTCTTCAATCTCCAAAGCCTTCAGAGTCTTCAATCGAAGAAGACAAACTGTAGAAGAAACTATTCACGTCACGTTTGACGAATCCCGTTCAGCGAACTCTAAACCGTCCGCTGATACTGAAGAACTGAATCAATGGATGTTTTCTCATCTTGGTGATTTAGAAGATATTCCCACTACTCATACTCATACAGTTGAAAATGATAGTCCTCCTATCATTCCAAACATGCAGAATAGTGAAGCTGAAACATCATGGGTCTCAGTTGTTCCTTTAAACACTATACCTGCTTCTGAACCAAATGTCTCAGACATTCCATCTACTTCTCAGCAATCAGTGAATGAAATAACATATGCACCTACTCCTCTCTTAGCTGATATTCCAGAAGTTGCTGAAGCCTCATCTTCAGTTCCTCCAGTTCAGTTTGAGTCAGCGTCTCACGCTTCGGCTCAGCGATGGACTGTAAATCACCTAATTGATCAAATTCTTGGTGATCCAAACTCTGGTGTTCAGACTCGACGAAGTGCAGGTAATATTTGTTTATTTGTTAACTTTATTTGTCTGACTGAACCAAAGAAAGTAGATGATGCCCTCAAACATCCAAACTGGGTCAGCGCCATGCAAGAAGAGCTGACTGAATTCGAAAGAAACAAAGTTTGGAAACTTGTTCGAAGACCAACTGACAAGACAGTGATATGCACTAAATGGGTCTATCGAAACATGTTGGACGAACATGGAACTGTAACCCGCAATAAGGATCGACTTGTTGCTCAGGGATACAGACAAGAGGAAGACATAGATTACGACGAAACATTTGCTCCAGTAGCAAGACTAGAATCTATTCGTCTATTCTTAGCGTACGCTGTACACAAAGACTTCAAAGTATATCATATGGATGTTAAGTCAGCGTTTCTAAATGGAAAGCTGAATGAAGAAGTCTATGTGGAACAACCTCCAGGATTCTCAGATCCTAAGCGTCCAGGTTATGTTTATAAACTGGATAAGGCACTTTATGGCTTAAAGCAAGCTCCACGTGCATGGTATGACACTCTCTCTACTTATCTCCATATTGAAAAATTTGAGCGAGGTAAAATCGATAAAACTCTATTTTTCAGAATAGTGAAAGGTCATATCATTGTTGTTCATATATATGTTGATGACATTATATTTGGTTCTACTAACCCTGATCTTTGTACTCGTTTCGCTGATATAATGAAAGATGAGTATAAAATGAGCATGATGGGTGAGCTAACATATTTCCTTGGTCTTCAGATAAAGCAAAATGAAAAAGGAACTTTCATTAATCAGGGAAAGTATGTCAAAGATATGCTGAAGAAATTATATTTAACTCAGAGTTCAGCTATGAAAACCCCTATGGCACCACCGCTGACACTAGATAAGGATACTAATGGTATTCCTGTTAATGTCAGGCTATACCTTGGGATGATCGGCTCTCTTTTGTATCTTACAGCTAGCCGACTCGATATTATGTACGCAACCTGTTTGTGTGCAAGATATCAAGCTGAACCTAAGGAATCTCATTTGATCGCTGTAAAGCGAATTTTTCGATACCTTAAGGGTACTGTGAATCTATGTCTTTGGTATCCCAAAGACTCAGGATTCGATCTAATCGCCTATTCAGATAGTGATCTTGCAGGTTGCAAATTGGATAGGAAAAGCACCACAGGAGGCTGTCAGCTCCTGGGTGGAAAGCTGGTGAGTTGGACAAGTAAAAAGCAAAACTCAGTGTCTACCTCCACAGCTGAAGCTGAATATGTAGCCGCTGGAAGCTGTTGTTCTCAGGTCTTGTGGATGAGAAATCAACTACTAGACTATGACCTTCAGCTCTCAAATATTCCAATCTATTACGACAGCACAAGTGCCATCGCTATAGCCAACAATCCAGTGTTACACTCAAAGACAAAACACATCGAAATCATGTATCATTTTATCAGAGATCATGTGATGAATGGTGATATAGAACTTCACTTTATCCCACCTGATTATCAGTTAGCTGATCTGTTCACCAAACCTCTTGATGAGAAAATATTCAACTTTCTCATCAGCGAGCTTGGAATGCTGGACAATGAAGAGTAAAATCTTCAGCGGTTCACATTTGATCAGCGATAGGATAAAATCAACTTGTATAACCCATTCTATCATTTTCTCTCTGAAGAAACTTGATTCGCTGATATCAAGGTATGTTTTCTCTCACTGACAATCGCATGTGAATGCAAGATTTCAAAACAAGTTGCATCGCTGAATATCTCTTCCTTAATCAGCGATACTTTGAAATTTCTAAAACCAACAATGATATTTCTATTCAGTGCTTCATGTTTTCAAAAGTGTCCCTGAGTTTTCAAAACCTCAGAGACATCCTATAATATGAAAGGACAGTTGTGACGTCATTGCAACGGATAAGCCCCGACACGTTCTTTTTCTGACACACGTTTGCACGTTTCATTTACCTTCCAATCAAATGCAAACACGTGTCCGTGTCATGATGAAAAACTTTCCCGCTCGAGTTTTTCTGTCTCACTAATCTCACTATATAAACACTTTGTGGGTTTATATTTTTCCTTTACGCGAAAAGCTTCTCCTCCAAGCAAGAAAAGGAAAATTACTGTTGCATTTGTGCTCTCAAGTTTTTCAAGAACATCTTCTTCTTCAACGAACCAGGTTAATATTTCTGTTATTTACATGTTTCTTAAAAACTTGTTAATGATCTTCTCATTGTTTTTACAAGATCAAACAAAAGAACTTTTTCAAATGAAATCATTTCTTTCATGGTTTTATGAACACAACCTTTCATGGTTGTTCTTCAAGTTTAAACGCAAAATCTTAAACTTGTTCATCATACGTTTTTTCAGAATTCTAATCCTCAAAGGAAACTGGAAAACAAGACTTTTTATTGGGTTTGCATTTCTTTTTCAAAACCAAGAAAAACCCTAATCTTCATTAAGACATTTTTGTCTGAATGAAATGGACAAAATTCGAACCATCTTATTGGAAAATCTTTCCACATTAAGATTATTCTTATTTGTTATATCTTTGGTTGAACTGATAATACAGAAATGGCATATACTGACATTCCCACTGCTGAGAACACTGCTGCTGCTGAGGAATTGGAAATCATCAAGGCTCCTCAGGACAAGTTCACTCTTGAAGAACTTGATTGGACAAAAACAAACAACCTATATGCGTTTTTCGAGTTTCCTCCTCGAAAGCAAGTCACACATCTGAATGATGCTGTGAATTTCCTGAAAAGTTGTTGCCTCTCTACAGCCCTGACCATAACACCTCCTGCACATCAGCTACTACTATCTCAGTTCTGGTACTTTGCCAGACACTCTCAGCTACCATCGACCAAAGACTCCTCAAAGACAATTGATTGCATTCTCTGTGATACTGATTTTGGCACTATAAAGATCACCCCTGCCATTATCCGCAAAGCCCTGAGCCTTCCCTTCGCTACAAAAGAAAAATCTTTTGTTCCTCTCCCTAACCACAAGAAACATTCTGATAGGGAAGCCATCACTGCATTCTTTGATGCAATGGGCTATGTATGGGAAACTGGAAGGGATAAGAAGCCTGAGAAGAAGCTGACCCTCATCAAGAAGTCAAAAATGCCCAGCGAGATGAATTTCATCTTCGCTCACTTAATAAGCTGCATGACTGCAAAGACCGGCTCCTCTGATCAAGCCGCTCAACCTCAGCAAGCAATGGGATATGCTTTGCTGAAAGGTCTTCATATAGACTGGGCATCGATAATCTACGATGACCTTGTACTCAGAGTAGACTCTGCCGCTGACCGATCTCCATGGGTTCCATATCCTAGATTCATCAGCGCCGTCTTCCAAACAGGCCTGAAGGACAACTACCCACAAGTAGGAGATCTGAAGCTCTCTCAGGTTGGTCCTAAGGTACTCGACTTCAAGCCAGTAGAAAACGAGGTATGTCTTTCTACACTCTTAACTCTTCTCAATCCTCCTTCTTCTTCTACTTCTGCAGCTATTTCAGTTAACAAACCAACCGCTGATACCCAAGCTGCAACCTCCTCTCCTTCAAGAAAAAGGAAACACTCTTCTACCCAACTTGGTTCCAAAAGAACTAAGAAAACCAAGGAGCAACCCCAGCAATCTCTTGTCGAAGACTCCTCAGCTCATCTTGAAGAGCTGAAGGAAAGTTCAGTGGTACGCTCTGCCACAGCTGAACAAGCCACCCATTCCATCCCAGCTTCAGCGTCTCTAAACGCTGAGGTTATAAACTTGGAATCTACCCAACGCTGAACCCCGCACCCAACCAACATTCTCAACCTTCGCTTCTCTCTCTACTCCATTGGACTTTAATCCATTTTTCACCACGACCACTGGATCACCCGTCATTCCTCCAGAAGCTAAAGCTGATACTCTTCAAGGAATGATGGATGCAGGACCTGTAGGAACGTCCATGCGTATATGCACTCTCGATGACGACATGGAACATTATTCTGGCCACAGAAGTTTTGATGACTTCGTCGACCCTCCTGCAGGTATACACCAAACCATATACACTGGAACTGAACCCCAAACTTCTGAGCTTTCCTCTGTTCAGAAGTACTTATATGTTACAGGTCCTAATTTGGGAGACATCAACGCCTCTCTGAAGAACCTGGATATGAAGCTGACAGGTCTCACCACTACTCTCTCAGACAACTCTTCAGCTGTAACAAACGCTGGAGAGAATCTCAACAAGGTGACGACAGTGGTGGAACAGAAAGCCTCCAAAGCTGATTTGGAGAAGGTTGATAAAACTCTTGGTGACTTTGCCAAAGTTCTTGCTGACATCTACACAGACTACACCTCCCTCAAAACATCAGTTCACTCCATGTCCAGCGAGTTTACAACGCTGAAGACATTGGTTGGAAATCTTCAGGGAGAGATGACTGCTGTAAAGACCGACATGAAGTCAGTGAAGACTGACATGAGTTCAGTGAAGACTGACATGAATTCTGTAAAGATTGACGTCAATTCAATGAAGACAATGATGCAGCAGATCCTGAATAACATGATCGCCCTTGCCCCTGCACCTTCACATTTCTCTACGGCGGATCGTGCTGAACTTTTGAAGATCACTCCTGCTATTACTGGTCTAGAAGACAGAGTAGCAGCGATTGAAGATTATATGGGGATCCCTGGCCAAGAAGACAGGGAACCAAAACCAACTGCTGAGTCATCACATTCCTCCCCCACTCATCATGAGGAAGGGGGGAGAAGAACTCTGAAGACCTTCCCCATGATGAATCTATCAAGGGGGAGAAGACTGAAGACCTTCCCCTTACTGAAGAGGGGGAGAAGACAAATGAAGAAACAACCGCTGGACCTCAGGGAGATGAAAACCCTGAGGGAACCGAGAAGCTTACCTCTGTATCTGAGGGGAAGCAACTCGAAGAAGATGCTGAATAATCTGAATCTGAAGCTGAAGATGAAGAAGCCATCGACTTATCTGATGATGAACCATCCTCTTCTCCAAAGAATGATGATGATGACGATGATGATGATGATGACTCCTTTATCGTCAAGCCTGCTCAGAGGACTACATCTCTTATAGGGATCTTGATAAAAGAACCTTCAGGGGAGCGGACCAAGACAAAGCCTTCAGCGTCTGAAGCTGACAAAGGCAAAAACAAAGGCCTCGCTGAAGAAGACAATCTGACGATCTTGCTTCCAAAGCCAGTTTGTCAGGTACACTAAATCTTCCCTACACTACATCCCTCCTCTATCTATACACATTATCAGCTCTCCTCTCCATAAAACCTCTATACACAACCACATTCTTTCTCTATCTCTTTTCTACCCAAGTTCTTACTCGTACGATTGTTGTGTTTTAGCTAGTCCTCTCCCCTGTTTGAGGATATCGCTGAAGTTTCTACAGCTGCGACTTCACCAACAATAATCCCAGCTCCCAACGCTGAAGAAATAATCCCGGTCTTGGATTTGATCTCTGAGACTGATGAACCTAAAGAACAGATGCTCTCTCACAAAAACATACCTTCCTTGGCTCCTCACAAGCTAAGTGAAGAGGATCAGAAAAAGAGAGATGCAATGATAAAGAAGTTCGAAGATCAGCGAATCATTCTGAAGAATGATCAACTTCCTTCTATTCCTCTAAAGTTCAGACTTTCACAAAAGGAATACAAGGATCACCTCAGAGCTGAACGTCTAATCGCTGAAAGAAGGGAAGCTGAAGAAAAAGACAGAGAACTCGCCATCCAGCTCTCTCAACAATCGGTGAAAGACCCCAAGCTGAAAAGAATTCCAATCGAAGTTCAACGTCAGCTATGGGAAGACGCCAAGAAGATCGTTGAAGAAAAGAGAACTGTGTCTCAATCTACTTTAATCTGGTGCAAAGAAAAGGTACACTTCAGATATCGACCTGCCAGAATCAACAAGGTACTTATCACTGGAAGATCAACCCTCAAAGTTTCAATCGCTGAAATCGAGATATTCAGAGAGAATGGACAGTACGAAAAGATCTATGCTGAAGCCATCACGAAGTACTGTCTCTCTGAATGGTTGGAGATCAGATTAGCCATCCAGAAGTCTCAATCTAAGTACAAGGATCATTTCGAAAACCTGATAAATAAATAGATCGACTTAGTATCTTCTTGTGTGGATATTCCTCCTCCCCCTCCTCTCGCAAATCAGAAAAGAAAGGCCTCTGCAAAGAAAAAGTCTAAACCTTCAGACTCAGGTCCTCTTATACGAAACGAAACAGGTATTGGTTTTTCTCGTGCTGAAGTTCTTGGTCCAGAACCTGACCTTTCCGCACTTGACACATCTCTTCCTCCTGATGAGACTTCTATCCCTGGGAAAGTCTTAAGCAAACCCTATGGGATATTCTTTATCGACTATGGTGGACGAAAACGTTTTCAACGTATCTCTGAACTTCCCATCACTCCCATCGAACAGCTGAAAGATCTCATCTACTGGTGTGAATTCAAACGCGACATTCAGGCACGGCATCTTAAACCCTTGATTTTTTAAGAAGCGCTGAACAAAAGGAATCAAGGAGTAAATGTCCCTGACTGGATGATCCCCATATCAAAGACCCTTGATGAACTTCTCATTAAGGAAGAACCTCTATAAGCTGATAGGATCGCCTCATTCTTCTATTGTATCAGTTATTCTTTTTGTACTTGTAATTTATTTCGCTTGTACTTGTAATCTTTCACTTCCCTTTGTAATCTGATACGAAGTTTAATGAAAGATTTTAGCGAAAGTACCTTACTCCATCAGTACCGAAAAGATCCCAGAAAACAGTAAAAGGGACAAATATTTTATGAGTTCTTTTTATCCTTATGTTTTTTTTATATAGCAATTCTCTCTGTTGCTATGTCATAATCAAATAGGGGGAGATTGTTGATCCAAACCCTCAGTGATTTGATAATGACCCTTTATGAAATACTTAGTGAAAATTGTAAGTAAACAATATGTATCAGAGTTTCACTACCGCTGATAAGTACTAAGATCTTACAGTACCACTAATAGGAACTCTCGCTCTTTAGATTTAACATTCAGCGAACACTGTTCCCCATAATGCTCTGAGCCTGTTCAGTCCTTATGGTGATCACTGATAAGTTTGTTGTTTACTTATGATCCCTGAAGACAAGTTTCAAATCAACATAGGTTCTACGCTGAAGTCGAAGATCAAGCTCAAGAACCAGCGACAACTCTCCTAATGAACTGATGCGGATCAGCGAAGACTCAGATTTGTCCACTCAATGTGAAGTATCAAGTACAAGACTTCAGCTATCGCTGAACTTTATCATTCGCTGATATAGAATGATAAACCGCTGAATCAACGAAAAGCTGATCATGAAGTCCTCCGTACAAAGTACTTTTGTCTTAACCACCCTTGCACGACTCCGTACGATATGTTAGAAAAGAACCTCCTTATTGTCTGAAATCGTACAACCACTCTGATACTACACTGTTCAAACATGCGGCTACTAAGGTTGTCTACAAAGGTCAATGACATACAACCAATGAGCTGCTGCCACGTGTAAAGTGTAAACTGCCATGCATTAAATGCATGCAGTGTATAAGAAGGAATCCAGCTTCATTTTTTAAGTACTCGAAAACTCTAGACGAGTCACTTGCTAACTCTGGACAAGTCATCTTTCTTATCTTGAGATAGGTTATTATTAGTAATTTCCTTCTCTTTCTTAGTGCAAGAAACTTAGTGTTCCAACATGTTTAGATTTAGGTTTATCCTTAATCTTGTTACGCAACAAGCTGTAATTTGTTAATGTTTTATCAATAAACAATTTAGAAAAGTAAAATATGTGTGTTTGTATTCAACCCCCCCCCCCCCCCCTTATACAAACTTGTATAGCCCTTTGGGACCAACAGATTCCCCTGAGTGATAAACGTGGTCTTGGTTACAAAGCCGATAGTCTAGAACCAACCACTGATCGTTCAATGCTCTTATTTGGAACTTTCGTATCCTCAGTCGCTGATACTTCATCCTCTCAGTGTTCCTCTTCTCAACCGCCCATCCCTGAGGAAATTTCTACCTCTTCAAAAGGTAAAGAGAAAATGGTTTATCCAAAACCTACCTCTGTCTTTAAAGATAAAGGTAAAGGAATTGCTTTTAACCAAAATCCTCAGAAGGGTATCTGTATACCTAAGCTAAATGCTTCTAAAGCTTCAGTGACCTATCCCTCTGGATCAAGGAATCAGATCTCTGGATCTACTCAGCGTGGATCTATTCAGCGATCTACTCCTTGAATCAGAGTGGAGGTCTTTTGTAAGAAATCCGAAGAACTAAATGTTCCTCCCATTTCAAAAACCAATAGCTTATTTGGTGCTAGTCCTTCTAATTCAAAATCTAAAGCTCAGCATGCAAATGGTCCTAGAACTACTTTTAGTTATAGGAAATGTTATCACTGTGGACTTACTGATCATATTGCTAGTAAGTGCCCCACAGCAACCAAAGCTGAAAAGATAGCTAAGGTGAAGATCACTGCCCCCAACGCAAAGAAGACCACTGAGGTTAAGAAATTAACCGAAGTGAAGACTGACAAAGCTGAATCTTCAAATGCTGCGAAGACTGCTGAACCTTCCATTCCAGCTACTTCCACTGACAAATGTGTACACATGGTTAAGTGGGTACCCATGAAAAACTAATCTTCCTTTGTAATGCAGGTTAAGAAGGGTATCTGGTATCTCGATAGCGGATGCTCTAGACACATGACTGGAAAGAAAAGCCCGCTCGCTGAATACAAGGAAGAGAAGGGTCCTTCTGTGACTTTCGGTGGAAATGGAAAAGGACATACCCGAGGGTTTAGTGTACTCTCAAATGGTACAACAACCTTCAGGAGAGTCGCATATGTTTAAGGGCGGAAGCATAATCTTCTAAGCATCAATCAGCTTTGCGACATGGATAACAAGGTAATCTTTACCAAGGAATCCTGCTTTGTCGCTGACAAAAAGGAGAAGATAGCTCTCAGCGGTTATCGTTTGGAAAATGTTTATGTAATAAACATGGACTCAACAACCACTAAGAACTCCTGTTTCTTCTCAAAATCCTCATCCGATGTCAACTGGCTATGGCATAAGAGGCTCTATCATCTAAACTTCAAGACACTGAACACTCTTTCTTCAAAAGAGTTAGTCACTGGTCTACCTCAACACTCATACGCCAAAGGGTCCTTATGTTCAGCGTGTGAGAAAGGGAAGCAGACCAAAGCAAGCTTTAAGTCAAAGCAAGTCTCCTCAGTGTCATCTCCTCTACAACTTCTCCATATGGATTTGTTTGGCCCTGTTAACAAACAACCCATCGCTGGAAAGAAATATACGGTGGTCATAGTTGATGAAGTCTCTCGCTATACATGGGTAATGTTTCTCCGTTCTAAGAGTGACACCCCTGAAGAACTCATCACCTTTGTTCGGAATATGGAAACCCTGAACAACTTGACCGTTCGCTCAATAAGGAGTGATCATGGGACTGAATACAAAAACAGTTCTCTTGATTCCTTCTTTGAGAGTAAGGGTATTTCTCACAACTTTTCTTCAGTGAGAACACCGCAACAAAACGGAGTCGCTGAAAGAAGAAATAGAACAATTATTGAAGCTGCACGTTCAATGCTCAGCGATTCTCACCTGCCTACTCAGTTTTGGGCAGAAGTTGTCAACACTGCTTGTTTTACGCAAAACAGGTTGCTGATAGTCAAAAGATTCAATAAGACAGCCTATGAACTTTTTCAGGGGAGAAAGCCTTCAATTAGCTTTCTTCACATCTTTGGATGTCAGTGTTTCATACTGAACAACAGAGATGCCCTAGGAAAGTTTGATCCTAAGGCTGATGATGGAATCTTTCTTGGATATTCATCAATCTCCAAAGCCTTCAGAGTCTTCAATCGAAGAAGACAGACTGTAGAAGAAACTATTCACGTCACTTTTGACTAATCCCGTTCAGCGAACTCTAAACCGTCCGCTGATATTGAAGAACTGAATCAATGGATGTTTTCTCATCTTGGTGATTCAGAAGATATTCCCACTCCTCATACTCATACAGTTGAAGATGATAGTCCTAGTATCATCCCAAATATGCAGAATAGTGAAGCTGAAACATCATGGGTCTCAATTGTTCCTTTAAACACTATACATGCTTCTGAACCAAATGTCTCAGACATTCCATCTACTTCTCAGCAATCAGTGAATGAAATGACATTTGCACCTACTCCTCTCTTGGCTGACATTCCAGAAGTTGCTGAAGCTTTATCTTCAGCTCCTCCAGTTCAGGTTGAGTCAGCGTCTCAAGCTCCGGCTCAGCGATGGACTGTAAATCACCCAATTGATCAAATTCTTGGTGATCCAAACGCTGGTGTTCAGACTCGACGAAGTGCAGGTAATATTTGTTTATTTGTTAACTTTATTTCTCTGATTGAACCAAAGAAAATAGGTGATGCCCTCAAAGATCCAAACTGGGTCAGCGCCATGCAAGAAGAGCTGACTGAATTCGAAAGAAACAAAGTTTGGAAACTTGTTCGAAGACCAACTGACAAGACAGTGATAGGCACTAAATGGGTCTATCGAAACAAGTTGGACGAACATGGAACTGTAACCCGCAACAAGGCTCGACTTGTTGCTCAGGGATACAGACAAGAGGAAGGCGTAGATTACGACGAAACGTTTTCTCCAGTAGCAAGACTAGAATCTATTCGTCTATTCTTAGCATACGCTGTACACAAAGACTTCAAAGTATATCAGATGGATGTTAAGTCAGCGTTTCTAAATGGAAAGCTGAATGAAGAAGTCTATGTGGAACAACCTCCAGGATTCTCAGATCCTAAGCGTCCAGGTTATGTTTATAAACTGGATAAGGCACTTTATGGCTTAAAGCAAACTCCTCGTGCATGGTATGACACTCTCTCTACTTATCTCCATATTGAAAAATTTGAGCGAGGTAAAATCGACAAAACTCTATTTTTCAGAATAGTGAAAGGTCATATCATTCTTGTTCAGATATATGTTGATGACATTATATTTGGTTCTACTAACCCTGATCTTTGTACTCGTTTCGCTGATAGAATGAAAGATGAGTATAAAATGAGCATGATGGGTGAGCTAACATATTTCCTTGGTCTTCAGATAAAGCAAAATGAAAAAGGAACTTTCATTAATCAGGGAAAGTATGTTAAAGATATGCTGAAAAAATTCGATTTAACTCAGAGTTCAGCTATGAAAACCCCTATGGCACCACCGCTGACACTAGATAAGGATACTAATGGAATACCTATTAATGTCATGATGTACCGTGGGATGATTGGCTCTCTCTTGTATCTTACAGCTAGCCGACCCGATATTATGTATGCAACCTGTTTGTGTGCACGATATCAAGCTGAACCTAAGGAATCTCATATGATCGCTGTCAAGCGAATTTTTCGATACCTTCAGGGTACTGCGAACCTAGGTCTTTGGTATCCCAAGGACTCAGGGTTCGATCTAATCGCCTATTCAGATAGTGATTTTGCAGGTTGCAAATTGGATAGGAAAAGCACCACAGGAGGCTGTCAGCTCCTGGGTGGAAAGCTGGTGAGTTGGACAAGTAAAAAAGCAAAACTCAGTGTCCACCTCCACAGCTGAAGCTGAGTATGTAGCCGCTGGAAGCTGCTGTTCTCAGGTCTTGTGGATGAGAAATCAACTACTAGACTATGACCTTCATCTCTCAAATATTCCAATCTATTGCGACAGCACAAGTGCCATCGCTATAGCCAACAATCCAGTGCTACACTCAAAGACAAAACACATCAAAATCAGGTATCATTTTATCAGAGATCATGTGATGAATGGTGATATAGAAATTCACTTTATCCCAACTGATTATCATTCTCTCTCTGAACATAATTGATTCGCTGATATTAAGGTATGTTTTCTCTCGCTGACAATCGCATGTAAATGCAAGATTTCAAGACAAATTTCATCGCTGAATATCTCTTCCTTAATCAGCGATACTTTGAAATTTTTAAAACCAACACTGATATATCTATTCAGTGCTTCATGTTTTCAAAAGTGTCCCTGAGCTTTCAAAACCTCAGACACAACCTAAAATATGAAAGGACAACCGTGACGTCATCGCAACGGATAAGCCCCGACACGTTCTTTTTCTGACACACGTTTGCACGTTTCGTTCATCTTCCAATCAAATGCAAACACGTGTCCGTGTCATGATGAAAAACTTTCCCGCTCGAGTTTTTCTCTCTCTCAAATCTCACTATATAAACACTTTTTGGGTTTATATTTTTCCTTTACGCGAAAAACTTCTCCTCTAAGCAAGAAAAAGATTTACTGTTGCATTTTGAGCTCTAAAAATTTCCAGAAACTGTTCATCTTCTTCTTCCTTGACGAACCAGGTTAATACTCTTGTTATTTACCTACATTACATGTTTATGATCTTCTCATTGTTTTTACAAGATCAAACAAATGAACTTTTTCAAAAATAAAATCATTTCTTTCATGGTTTTATGAACACAACCTTTCATGGTTGTTCTTCAAGTTTAATCGCAAATATCTTAAACTTGTTCTTCATACGTTTTTCCAGAATCCAAATCCTCAAAGGAAACTGGAAAACAAGATTTTTTATCGGGTTTGCATTTTCTTTTTCAAAAATAAGAAAACCCTAATCTTCATTAAGACATTTTTGTCTGCATGAAATGGACAAAATTCGAACCATCTTATTGGAAAATATTTCCACATTAAGATTATTCTTATTTGTTATATCTTTGGTTGAACTGATAATACAGCAATGGCATCTACTGTTATTCCTACTGCTGAGAACACTGCTGCTGCTGAGGAACTGGAAATCATCAAGGCTCCTAAGGTCAAGTTCACGCTTGAAGAACTTGATTGGACAAAAACAAACAACCTCTATGCGCTTTTTGAGTTTCCTCCTCGAAAGCAAGTCACACATCTGAATGATGCTGTGCAATTCCTCAAAACTTGTTGCCTCTCTACAGCCCTGACCATAACACCTCCTACTCATCCGCTACTACTATCTCAGTTCTGGTATTCTGCCAGACACACTCAGCTACCATCGACCAAAGACACCTCAAAGAAAATAGATTGCATCCTCTGTGACACTGATTTTGGCACCATAAAAATCACCACTGCCATTATTCGAAAAGCACCGAGCCTTTCCATCGCCACTAAAGAAAAACCCTTTGTTTCTCTCCCTGACCACAAGAAACATGCTGATAGGGAAGCCATCACTGCATTCTTTGATGCAATGGGCTATGTATGGGAAACTGGGAGGGATAAGAGACCTGAGAAGAAGCTGACCCTCATCAAGAAGTCAAAAATGTCAAGTGATATGAACTTCATCTTCACACACTTGATAAGCTGCATGACTGCAAAAACCGGCTCCTCTGATCAAGCCGCTCAACCTCAGCAAGCAATGGGCTATGCATTGCTGAAGGGTCTTCATATTGACTGGGCATCGATAATCTACGATGATCTAGTGCTCAAAGTAGACTCTGTCGCTGACCGACCATCATGGGTTCCATACCCAAGATTCATCAGCGCCGTCTTCCAACCCGGCCTGAAGGACAACTACCCAAAAGTAGGAGACCTGAAACTCTCTCGGGTTGGCCCTAAGGTACTCGACTTCAAGCCAGTGGAAAACGAGGTACGTCTCTCTACTCTCTTAACTCTTCTCAATCCTTCTTCTTCTACTTCTGCAGCTCCTTCAGTGGAAAAACCCACCGCTGATACCCCAGCTGCAACCTCCACTCCTTCTAGAAAAAGGAAACACTCTACTACCCAACTTGGTTCCAAAAGAACTAAGAAAACCAAGGAGCAACCCCAGCAATCTCTTGTTGAAGACTCCTCAGCTCATCTTGAAGAGCTGATGGTAAGTTCAGTGGTACGCTCTGCCACAGTTGAACAAGCCACCCATTCCATCCCAGCTTCAGTGTCCCTAAACGCTGAAGTTATAAACTTGGAATTGACCCAACCTCCTTCAGTCTCTCTACAGACTGAAGAAGTGATTCTCAGCGGATCCAACGCTGAACCCCGCACCCAACCAACTTTCTCAACCTTCGCTTCTCTATCTACTCCATTGGACTCTAATCCAGTTTTCACCACGATCACTGGAGCAACCGTCATTCTTCCAGAAGCTAAAGCTGATACTTTTCAAGGAATGATGGATGCAGGACCTGCAGGAATGTCCATGCGTACACGCACTCTAGCTGACGACATGGAACTCTTTTCAGGAGACAGAAGTTTTGACGACTTCACCAACCCTCCTGTAGGTATACACCAACCCATATACACTGTAACTAAACCCCAAACTTCTGAGCTTTCCTTTGTTCACAAGTACTTATCTGTTACAGGTCCTAATTTAGGAGACATCAACGCCTCTCTAAAGAACCTGGATACAAAGCTGACAGGTCTCACCACTACTCTCTCAAACAACTCTTCAGCTGTAACAAACGCTGGAGAGAATCTCAACAAGCTGACAAAAGTGGTGGAACAGAAAGCCTCCAAAGATGATTTGGAGAAGGTTGATGGTACTCTCAGTGACTTTGCCAAAGTTCTTGCTGACATCTACACAGACTACACCTCTCTCAAAACAACAGTTCAAACCATGTACAGCGAGTTCATAACGCTGAAGACATCGGTTGGAAATCTTCAGGGAGATATGTCTGCTGTAAAGACTGACGTGAGTTCAGTAAAGACTGACGTGAGTTCAGTAAAGACTGACGTAAGTTCAGTGAAGACGATGGTACAGCAGATCCTCGAACGCATGAACGCCCCTGCCCCTGCACCTTCGCATTTTACTCCGGCTGATCATGCTGAACTTTTCAAAATCACTGCTGCTATTACTGGCCTAGATAACAGATTAGCAGCGATTAAAAATTATATTAGGATCCCTGGCCAAGAAGACAGGGAACCAACTGCTGAGTCATCGCATTCCTCCCCCACTCATCATGAGGAATGGGGGGAGAAGAACTCTGAAGACCTTCCCCAAGATGAATCTATCGAGGGGGAGAAGACAGAAAACATTACCCTTACTGAAGAGGGTGAGAAGACAACTGAAGAAGTTACTACTGGACCTCAGGGAGATGAAAACCCTGAGGGAACCGAGAAGCTTACCTCTGTATCTGAGGGGGAGCAACTCAAAGAAGCTGCTGAAGAATTTTAATCTGAAGTTGAAGATGAAGAAGCCGTCGACATCTCTGACGATGAACCATAATCCAGTGATAAGGGTGATGATGACGATGATGATGATGATGACTCCTTTATCGTCAAGCCTGTTCAGAGGACTACAACCCTTAAAGGGATCTTGATAAACGAACCTTCAGGGGAGCGGACCAAGACAAAGCCTTCAGCGTCTGAAGCTGACAAAGGCAAAACCAAAGGCCTCGCTGAAGAAGACATTCTGACGATCTTGCTTCCAAAGCCAGTTTGTCAAGTACACTAAATCTTACTTCCGTACACTGCATCCATCCTCTATTTATACACCTTATCAGCTCTACTCTCCACAAAAAGCCTATACACTTAAACCCATTTCTTTTCTCTGTTCTACCCAAGTTCTTATTCGTACGATCGATGTGTTTCAGCTAGTCCTCTCCCCTGTTTGAGGATATCGCTGAAGTTTCTACAGCTGCGACTTCACCAACAATAATCCCAGCTCCCAACGCTGAAGAAATAATCCCGGTCTTGGATTTGATCTCTGAGACTGATGAACCTGAAGAACATATGCTCTCTCACAAAAACAGACCTTCCTTGGCTCCTCAAAAACTGAGTGAAGAGGATCAGAAAAAGAGAGATGCAATGATCAAGAGATTCGAAGATCCGCGAATCATCCTGAAGCGTGATCAACTTCCTTCTATTCCTCCAAAGTTCAGACTTTCACAAAAGGAATACAAGGATCACCTCAGAGCTGAAAGGTTAATCGTTGAAAGAAAGGAAGCTGAAGAAAAAGACAGAGAACTCGCCATCCAACTTACTCAAGAATCAGTCGAAGACCCCAAGCTGAAACGAATCCCCATTCAAGTCCAACGTCAGCTATGGGAAGACGCCAAGAAGATCGTTGAAGAAAAGATAACTGTGTCTCAATCTACTTTAATCTGGTGCAAACAAAAGGTACACTTCAGAATCAACAAGGTTCATATCACTGGTAAATCAACCCTCAAAGTTTCAATCGCTGAAATCGAGATATTCAGAGAAAACGGACAGTACGAAAAATTCTATGCTGAAGCCATCACGAAGTACGGTCTCTCTGAATGGTTGGAGATCAGATTAGCCATCCAGAAGTCTCAATCTAAGTACAAGGATCATTTCGAAAAGCTGATAAATCAACAGATCGACTTAGTCTCTTCTTGTGTGGATATTCCTCCTCCCCCTCCTCTCGTAAATCAGAAAAGAAGGGCCTCTGCAAAGAAAAAGTCTAAACCTTCAGACTCAGGTCCTCTTATACGGAACGAAACAGGTATCGGTTTTTCTCGTGCTGAAGTTCTTGGTCCAGAACCTGACCTTTCCGCACTTGACACATCTCTTCCTCCTTGTGAGACTTTCATCCCTGGGAAAGTCATAAGCAAACCCTATGGGATATTCTTTATTAACTATGGTAGACGACAACGTTTTCAACGTATCTCTGAACTTCCCATCACTCCCATCGAACAGCTGAAAGATATCATCTACTGGTGTGATTTCAAATGCGACATTCAGGCACGGCATCTTAAACTCTTGATTTTTGAAGAAGCTCTGAACAAAAGGAATCAAGGAGTAAATGTCCCTGACTGGATGATTCCCACATCAAAGACCCTTGATGAACTTCTCATTAAGGAAGAACCTCTATAAGCTGATAGGATCGCCTTATTCTTCTATTTTATCAGTTATTCTTTTGTACTTGTAATTTATTTCGCTTGTACTTGTAATCTTTCCATTTCCCTTTGTAATCTGATACGAAGTTTAAAGAAAGATTTTAGCGAAAGTACTTTACTCCATCAGTACAGAAAAGAGCCCAGAAAACAGTAAAAGGGACAAATATTTTATGAGTTCTTTTTATCCTTATGTTTTCATTAAATAGCAATTTTCTCTATTGCTATGTCATAATCAAATAGGGGGAGATTGTTGATCCAAACCCTTAGTGATTTGATAATGACCCTCTCTTAAATACTTAGTGAAAATTGTAAGTAAACAATATGTATCAGAGTTTCACTATCGCTGATAAGTACTAAGATCTTACAGTACCGCTGATAGGAACTCTCGCTCTTTAGATTAAACATTCAGCGAACACTGTTCACCATAATGCTCTGAGCTTGTTCAGTCCTTATGGTGATCGCTGATAAGTCAGTTCTTTACTTATGATCCCTAAAGACAAGTTTCACGTCAACATAGGTTCTACGCTGAAGTCGAAGATCAAGCTCAAGAACCAGCGACAAGTCTCCTAATGAACTGATGCGAATCAGCGAAGACTCAGATTTTTCCACTCAACGTGAAGTATCAAGTACAAGACTTCAGCTATCGCTGAACTTTGTCATTCACTGATATAGAATGATAAACCGTTGAATCAACGAAAGCTGATCATGAAGTCCTCCGTACAAAGTACTTTTGTCTTAACCACCCTTGCACGACTCCGTACGTTATGTCAGAAAAGAACCTCCTTATTGTCTGAAATCGTACAACCACTCTGATACTACACTGTTCAAACATGCGGCTACTAAGGTTGTCTACAAAGGTCAATGACATACAACCAATCAGCTGCTGCCACGTGTAAAGTATAAATTGCCATGCATTAAATGCATGCAGTATATAAGAAGGACTCCAGCTTCATTTTTGAAGCACTCGAAAACTCTGGACGAGTCACTTGCTAACTCTGGTCAAGTCATCTTTCTTATCTTGAGATAGGTTATTATTAGTAATTTCCTTCTCTTTCTTAGTGCAAGAAACTTAGTGTTCCAACTTGTTTAGATTTAGGTTTATCCTTAATCTTGTTCCGCAACAAGCTGTAAATTGTTAATGATTTATCAATAAACAATTTAGAAAAGTAAAATCTGTGTGTTTGTATTCAACCCCACCCCCCCCCCCCCCTTCTACAAACTTGTATAGCCCTTCGGGACCAACAAATAATTTGATGAAGTTCCAAACACTGAGAGAGGACAACAATCTGCTCAAGAGACATTTAGAACGGATTACTTTCTTGTTTTACTTGATATGGCTCTTTCTCAGTTACGAACTAGATTTGAACAAATGAAATAATTTGACTCTATTTTTGGCTTCTTGTTTGATGGACGGAAGCTAGTTTGTTTACATGATGATGAGTTGAAAAAATGTTGTTTTAATCTTGAGCTTGTTTTAACTAATGGTGATGATTCTGATATCGATGGGCAGTGTTTGTTTATGGAGTTACAAGTTTTGCAGGAAATGTTACCGAAAGATGCACCCACGAGAGAAAGTCCTTGGACATCCATACAAATTATGGAGTTTGCAAAGAAGATGGACATGTTTCTGCATGTCTTGCTTGCTTACAGGATTTTGCTAACCGTATCAGTCAATGTAGCATCGGCAGAAATAAGCTTTTCAAAATTAAAGTTGTTGAAGTCATATATGCGGTCTACCATGAGTCAAGAAAGATTGATTGGGTTAGCAATTTTGAGTATCGAGAGTAAGTTTTTAGCGAATACTGACTATGATAAGGTGATTGATATTTTTGCTTCAAAAAACGCACGAAGCAATCGTTTTAGGTGATTTATTTTATGTTTTGTTATACGGGGTTTTGGTTTATGTCCCCCCCCCCCCCCCCCCCCCCCCCGGTTGTGTCACTTTTGTTTTATTTAATAGAGATTTAGTATGGGATTGAGTCGTCTATTTTGCTTTGTTTTTTCATATGCGATAAAAGGGCATTTTTTTGGTTTTCACCATGGGCATTCAAAACCTCAGGAACGGCCCTATTTGTTTCCATGAAGTTATATTAGGAATGATGGAATTCGTAAGAGAAATCGTGGTGCCGACAACTTCTGATACAACTTCAGAATATGTCGAGTAATTAGAGACGTTTGAGAGAAATATTTCCGGTATAAGTTATTCTTGACATTTAAAAATGTTATATATATATAGGGGAAATTTCAAATGAAAACTCAATTTTCATTGTGGCCGTGAGGACGAATTTCGGCCACTCCATCTCTTTTGATCCAACAACTCATATTAAATAGAGTTTTTAATTATTATTATTAATTAAGGTGATTAGGCGTTAAAATAAAAGATAATATAAACTCGCGTCTACCATATTTTGACTTTTTTATTTTCTTTTTTAATTAAAAATTTTTACCCCCTTAAAATTTATAATAAATTATCTTAAAAATTACTAATATTTAAATCAAATAAATTACATCAAAAAAACGAGATTTCTGTGCTCTTCGATATGACATCCATCTCGATATAGTTTTTTGGTTGTTTTAACTATTTTCTATGTGAAATGCTATATATGTGTTATAGTCATTATGAATATTTATGTACGTTCAAGTGTGTACAACACAATGACACCGTAAGTCCGTAACTCGATATCACTTTCTTCAACACTTTTCTTCAACGTCGTAAGGCATCGCATTTTTCATCACCGTAACCCAACACTAATCGAGACGAATCGAGAACCTATCGAGTTTCGGGTGTGAACCGGGGAACAAAAAAGAGCGCATCACGTCTCCACACCTTCACGAGTCATTCATGTATTATTCATTATGAATAATGTTCATTCAGGATGAATAATACACGATTCATGAATTCGTCTATTATTCATCTTGAATGTTGTGTAATTCATCATGAATACTATACTATTCATTATGAATAGTGAATGAACGTTTACCTTTGTTATTCATACCGAATGTGGACACATGGGGACGTGCATACATATTCATAATGAAAAAAACCAAGTTTCGGTTGTGAATCAGGGAACAAAACAGAGTGTGTGTCCACACCTTCACGAGTCATTAATATATTATTCACCATGAATAATGTATCATTCAAGATGAATAATACAAGATTCAGGGTGAACAATACACGATTCTTGATGAATAATACATGGATCGTGAATTCATGTATTATTCATCCTGAATGTTGTATTATTCACCTTAAATATTGTATTATTCAACATGAATAGTGAATGAACGTTCACCTTTGTTATTCATACTGAATGTGAACACCCGGCGACGTACATACATGTTCACAATGAATATAACACATATATAGCATTTCACGTAAAAACGATTAAAACAACAACAAAAAACTATATCAAGATGGATGTCATATCGAAGAGCACGGAATTCTCATTTTTTGATGTAATTTGTTTGATTTAAATATTAATAATTTTTAAGATAATTTATTTTAAACTTTAAGGAGGTAAAAGTTTTAATTAAAAAAGAAAATAAAAAAGTCAAATAAGGTAGGCGTTATTCAAATTTCTAGATGTGCCCCTAATCACTTCTCAATTAATCTTATTATGTTTTAACCATTGATTAGTTTTATAAATTTTGATCAATAGCTAAAATTGGTCCTCACGTGCACAATGAAAAATGAGTTTTCATTTGAACCCACCCCTATATATATATATATATATATGTGTGTGTGTGTGTGTGTTTATATTTAATATTTTTCGGTCAATGAAAGTTGCAATAGGTGCACTAGATGGTAAGCGGATTTTTGACGTCGACGTGCTTTGACTAAAGAAGAAAACTTTAATCATGCACATGTCCAACTCATGAATGTTATTGAACATGCTTACGGTGTCCTGAAAGAGAGATTCCGGATCCTAAAGCAAATGACTCATTTTCCATTCACAACACAAATAAATGTGGTAATTGCTTGCTTTGCGATACATAATTTTATCAGAATATATAATATTCAAGACCAATTGTTTATGGAGTGCAATGAGGACACCGTATTTAACAACGAAGAAGAATTCGAAGGAAGTGGAGAAGCATAATTGGATATACCCCAATGGGATGCTAATATCACTCAATATAGGGCTTCTTTGCATGATGGAATTGCAAATAGTTTGATCAATAATGTTTAAGTTTTAAGCATTTGTGTTCTCACTTTAATACTTTGTGTTTGAACTTGGATTTTTAAGTACTTTATGAATTTATGCTTTGATTTTTGGATTATATCAATGAATTTATGAATAAATGTCTTAAAAAATAAACAAAAAATTTATAAAACAATTTATAATTCATATTCAGGGTAAAACGGTCATTTATGTTATTCATACTATTATTTCAGATAAAAAAAGTAATCAACAACACCAATTTATCCATAAAGACAAATTTATCCATACTGAACTTAATGGAAAATTTGGTAACAACACCTTAGTAGTTGTCAATGAACTCTATTTGGCTTCAACAACTATTAATAATTTGTATTGGGCTTTGATAGGGTGTCGTGGGTGCAGGGTAACAAATTGTATAGGATCTTGGTCGTAATTGACTCATTGCTATTAATTAACTATACAACATATGGATGGGTTGTGCCCGGTGAAAATGAATGTTATGTTGAGAAATGTATAAAAGAATCTCCACATTTGGATGCATAATAGGATGAGATGCACCAAGATGCATCAGATCAATTCTTTTACGAAACACGATTCATGGGGTAGGGTGAGACTAAAATGATTAGAGACCCAAGTTCATTATTGCCTTCTCACCTTAAACGCTTTTTTCTCACTTGATCCTCTGTCCATCTGTATATTTATATGCGTATGTATCCAAGTAGATATATGATTATATTTAATTAGGTTCAAATTTTGTATTAAATTTATTTATAATAGTAACTTTTAGATGATAGATATATTATTTTAAACTAGTTGAATGCCCGCGCAATGCGACGGGATGTCAAACTTTATCGAGATACATAAAACATGATTAAACATTTTGGTGCATCTCACTTAAAGTCAAGGTCTTGATAAAATATACACTAATATGACACTTAACTTCATCGTTGTCATACTTGAAGTCAAGGTCTTACCATACCAAACTCAATCATTACATCTCCAAGAGTTGGGTTAGTCTATCAAGATCCTGCTGGGAAGTCAAGACTATTTGTAGAAATGGACTGTCGGAAGTATGTAACAAGTACTTTGACAGAGTTCAGAGCAAGCCTCGTGGAATGGTTAAGGGACTTGTTAATCAACATACCCTTGTGGCCAAAGCCAATGCCGCCAATCTCTATACACTGTGATAGTGCGGCTACACTGTAAAGGGCATACAATCAAGTGTATAATGGTAAGTCCAGGCATATTGGACTTAGACATAGGCAAGTCAATCAATTAATAAATGATGGGGTGATCACCATTAGTTTCTTACGATCAAGTAAGAACTTAGCAGATCCTTTCACAAAAGGATTACCAAGGAAATTGATTGAAAGCACTTCAAAAGGGATGGGTCTCAAGCCCACCTATAAATAGTCACCCATGATGGAACCTTATCTTGATACTTGGTATTTCACCAAGATTCAAGATCAAGTTAAAGTACATCATTTGAACGTGATTGAGAGTTCTACAATATTTTATTGCCATCCCGGGGTTAGTAGAACTTGGAACCGTAATGTGAAGGAAGGTTGATTCTAATTCTTAATGGACTTGTAACACAATTTGTGTTGGAGTGTTTAAATTACGGGAACACTCTTGACAAGATCCACCTATCTGAATGTGGGAGTGAGGCCGCTTCCTATGAGCTAAAGGGCTTGGCTCTAGAACATTCTGAGAAATCGAGATACAGACCCATGGCCAGTTAACGGGTCGGCTTATAATGGTTGAATGAATGAAAGGAAGGATATGCGTGAGGTACCTACGTTTAACATATAAAGGAAGATGGTTCAATGACTTTGGTTCAACCATTCTTACCCTAGTTAGACTTGAGCACTTTCACTATGTAAAGGTTCAAGGTGCAAGACTCCACCTTTACTTATGCATAACTCCCCCAAGGATTTCGGAATCTGGTTAGGTCTTGTCGTGTCAGTCTTTTTCATATTTGAGTCTATTTTGAAAATGGTGGGGGTTTGTTGGGAATATTTTCAAAATATTAAAATTGAAGTATTTTGGGTTGAGTCTTAGGAAGAAAAAGAAAATTTGGTTTTTTGGTGGGTTTCACCTTGTCCCACATAGGAGATAAAGTGAAACAAAAGTGGGTAGATAAGTGGATCTAGTTTCGATATAATAATTTATTATTATTGGAAATGGTGGGGTTCCAAAAGGGTGCAATGCAACCTTACGCGTGCGCGACCGCGGGCGTGGGCGCAATGTGGCGCTTTGATGGTGCACTTTGCACTTCGCACACACGCATCACCGCGAGCCGCTTGTAGCCGCCTTTATTGTTTTACCAGTTACGACGAAAGAAGGTGTTCCAGGAACGGGAACTCACTCTGGGGACGAATGTGTTCCCTCAGAGGTTACACCAAGTCCACATGTATCAAGGGATGAGTTCCAAACCCTTGTAACCTCTGTGGATAATACATTAAAAGAGTTGAAAAGCTCTTTTAATTCTTTTGCAGATACTACATCCAGGGCACTCAGAAACCTGAACACCAAAATGGACAACCTGTCCACAGAGGTGCAAAATGCCTTAGCCTAGATGAGAACAACTGCTGATACCTCTGCCACTTCTGTTGCTGCTGACTTCGAAAAAGCTACTACCTCTGTCTTTCAAAGCTCTGACAACGATCTGCTTGAAAAGCTGAAGAGAGAGAAATCCTCAACTTCTAAGGGCCTTACTCCATAAGATCTAAAGAAGGCCTTAGAACAAGTCCAACAGCATGCAACCCGCGACACTCAAGCCATAAAGCCTTCCGACTATATGACAAGAGCGCAGCTTACAGACCTCGGGCAGGGGATCCTCGACCAGATGACCGACTTCATCAAGGCATTTACAATCGCCAATCACAACTATGTTAAGGACTTTCAGACGAGCATCGGCAGAATGCGCTTCAACACAAAGGCACAGCTCGGAACTCTTCTTGGTCTCTGTGATGATGCTTGTGCAAAACTGATAGCCGCAGGTGCTACTCCACCGAAGAAGCCTGAAGCTTCATGCAGAGCAGAGGGTACGAAAGATAAGGGTCAGGATGACTCTGATGATGACTCTGGCGATTCATCAGATCATCCTGAGGGGGATATATAAAGGGAAGAAGCTGCAAACAGAGGTCTACCAGAACCACCATTATCAGCAGAACCCCTAAACCAAATTCCCCCAACTCAAACCCAAGGAGGAAACCAACAACAGACCACAGGGGCAACAACCACCTCTGTGGAAATACCCTTTGAAGAAACCCCAATCGCAACCCAAATACCTGAAACCAACCAAGATCAACAACAGAAGACCACAGAGGCAACACCCACCTCTGTGGAAACAACCTCTGTATTCGGAGCAGATGTCCCAACCCGTGAAGAATTCCAAATTCTATCATCCTCCGAAGAAGATCAACCATCCCAATCACCAAAACCAAAATCACCAAAAGAACTCCCCTCTCCAACACCAAAATCACCAGAAGCTGCAACAATAAAACCTCTATCTCCCACACCTAAAACTAGAACCAAGACCATTGCTCACAAAAGAAAACATCTGAGCAAAACCACAGAAGCCTCACCAACACAACCCACATCCCCAACAAAGTCCTCAGAAACACAAGTGCCAAAACCTGCAGAGGCAACCCCCAAAACTACAGAGGCACCCTCAGAAATCCAAAAGACAAATCCCACAGAGGCAACCCCATCTCTACAAGAAGATCTTCAGCCGAAGGCAAAAGACAAAGGCAAAGGGATAATGACAGAGGAACCCAAGAAGAAGAAACATAAGCATCAACCAACAGAGAAACTCATGAAAAGATCCTTCGATGCTTATGTTACACCAAAACCAGAAGAAGAAGACTGGGCTTTAGGTGCCACCCCTCTGTCAAACATACCGGTTCTGGATCCAAATAAAAAACTCACAGAGGATCGAGTGGCAGAAATTAAGAAGAAAATGGATGCTATGCGAACACCCATGCCTCCAGTTGGTGCACCTCCACCTCAAATGGAAGAAGTGGTGTACATGTATCTCTACAACAGAACTGCCAGAGATCCAATGCCACCAATGGTCCAAGATCCCGAACTTCGTGCTGACCTCGAAAACATCTTCACAAGAACAAAACCCAAGCCAAAACACGAAGTCTTCTCAATCGAAAAAATCGACAAGGTCATATACTGTACGTTTTCTCAAACCAGAACTACACCTAAGGTTTCCTATAATATATACAAGGTCAAAAGGGAGAATAAAACCATGAATCAATTCTCAGATGCTGATCTGAGAAATCTAAATCCCTACGACCTACCCGACCTTCTGCTCTGGACAAAAGAGAACTTCACAACAGATGCACATCGAAGGGCATACAGGGTAATAAGGAAAGCCATGCGTGAGAAACTTCTGCTATACAGCCTTGTCGACTTCCAATTAGCACGAGATCTCGGAGTAAGAAACCTTGTTCTCCGACCACCAGAAGACGACTGCCCATCCTCTACCATACCAAACTCAATCATTACATCTCCAAGAGTTGGGTTAGTCTATCAAGATCCTGCTGGGAAGTCAAGACTATTTGTAGAAATGGACTGTCGGAAGTATGTAACAAGTACTTTGACAGAGTTCAGAGCAAGCCTCGTGGAATGGTTAAGGGACTTGTTAATCAACATACCCTTGTGGCCAAAGCCAATGCCGCCAATCTCTATACACTGTGATAGTGCGGCTACACTGTAAAGGGCATACAATCAAGTGTATAATGGTAAGTCCAGGCATATTGGACTTAGACATAGGCAAGTCAATCAATTAATAAATGATGGGGTGATCACCATTAGTTTCTTACGATCAAGTAAGAACTTAGCAGATCCTTTCACAAAAGGATTACCAAGGAAATTGATTGAAAGCACTTCAAAAGGGATGGGTCTCAAGCCCACCTATAAATAGTCACCCATGATGGAACCTTATCTTGATACTTGGTATTTCACCAAGATTCAAGATCAAGTTAAAGTACATCATTTGAACGTGATTGAGAGTTCTACAATATTTTATTGCCATCCCGGGGTTAGTAGAACTTGGAACCGTAATGTGAAGGAAGGTTGATTCTAATTCTTAATGGACTTGTAACACAATTTGTGTTGGAGTGTTTAAATTACGGGAACACTCTTGACAAGATCCACCTATCTGAATGTGGGAGTGAGGCCGCTTCCTATGAGCTAAAGGGCTTGGCTCTAGAACATTCTGAGAAATCGAGATACAGACCCATGGCCAGTTAACGGGTCGGCTTATAATGGTTGAATGAATGAAAGGAAGGATATGCGTGAGGTACCTCCGTTTAACATATAAAGGAAGATGGTTCAATGACTTTGGTTCAACCATTCTTACCCTAGTTAGACTTGAGCACTTTCACTATGTAAAGGTTCAAGGTGCAAGACTCCACCTTTACTTATGCATAACACCCCCAAGGATTTCGGAATCTGGTTAGGTCTTGTCGTGTCAGTGTTTTTCAAATTTGAGTCTATTTTGAAAATGGTGGGGGTTTGTTGGGAATATTTTCAAAATATTAAAATTTAAGTATTTTGGGTTGAGTCTTAGGAAGAAAAAGAAATTTTGGTTTTTTGGTGGGTTTCACCTTGTCCCACATAGGAGATAAAGTGAAACAAAAGTGGGTAGATAAGTGGATCTAGTTTCGATATAATAATTTATTATTATTGGAAATGGTGGGGTTCCAAAAGGGTGCAATGCACCCTTACGCGCGCGCGACCGCGGGCGTGGGCGCAATGTGGTGCTTTGATGGTGCACTTTGCACTTCGCACACACGCATCACCGCGAGCCGCTTGTAGCCGCCTTTATTGTTTTACCAGTTACGACGATAAACCGTCGTTGTTGTTCCATCAGTTGCGACACTTCGCCAAAGGATGCCACCAAACATATGTGACGGTCCAGGAAAGGCCTGGCCATCGCCGTTAGTTACTTGGTGCATGTTCAAACCGTCGTGACAGTTCCAGGCATCGCCAATACCCACCGTTCCAACATATACGACTGTTGGAATCGTCACTGTTGTTGCCATATGTCACGAAATAGTGAATTCGTGACAGTTCGAATAGTCACCACTTATGTCTATATATATTCATGTTTAGACTCCAAAAATTTGATCTTTTCTTTTTCTCACATACCAGATTGCTAGAATTTTGTGTTGCTATAGAAACACAAATTCTAGTTCTTGAAATCCTTGTCTACTCACTAGTTCTACCAGGATTATCAACACAAGGTGCGGTATTGATAATCGTGCCTACAAACGTTGCTTCATTGTATCTTGGGAAGCAATTCGCCATAAACCCAAAGCACTTATAGTGGGGGCAAAATTGCTTTAAGGATAGAGAGAACTCGCCTTGAAGCAATAAGTAGTAGATTTTCTTTATCCATTTTATACTGTTAGATTAGAACCCTAAAAACAACAATCTTAAAGCAATTTCCGAATCAAGATGGCGACGAAGAATCTCCAACAAATGTCTTGCGACATCGTGAAGTTAGAGGGATTTGACGGTGGAGGATTCAAGAGATTGCAAAAGAAGATGCAATTCTTATTAGCCACTCTCAATGTCACCTATGTCCTCACCAAACCTTATCCGGAACCACACGAAAACGAGACCCTTGCCGCGGCCCCAGACCGTCTCAAGTTTGATAACGATGATTTCATATGTCATAACCACATCCTCAATGCTATGTCCGATCCTCTCTTCGATGTTTATCAAAACATCGAAACGGCGAAAGAACTTTGGAACGCACTCGAACAAAAGTACTTCACCGAAGACGCAACAAGTAAGAAATTTATCGTTTCCAAATTTAATTCATACAAAATGATAGATTCACGTCCTATTATGTATCAAATGTATGAAATTGAACACATTCTTAGCATGTTCACACAACACAATATGAATATGGATGAATCAATCCAAGTGGCATCAATCATCGATAAACTCCCTCCCTCTTGGAAAGATGTTAAGAAAAATCTTAAACATCGTAAGGACGATATGTCCTTAAAAGAACTTGGAAAGCATCTTCTCATTGAAGAACAATATTGATTAGAAAATAAAACCAACGATGATGCTTCCAAAGTTCATGTGGTCGAGGAAAAGGGAGAAACTTCTAAAGCCGGTGGAAAGAAAAGGAAACGACACGAGGTAACTTGTAATAGAAAAAAAGAATATAGAAGACGTGGTTTGTTTCAATTACAACAAACCGGGACATTACAAACGTAATTGTCGGCTTCTCAAAAGAAGGAGAGGAAATGGTGGTAACAACACCAACGATGGAAACTTCAAGAATAACAACTTTGTTGCTATGATTTCCGAGATATTCTCACTTGAGGAAGACAAATGTTGGTGGGTGGATTCGGGGGCAACCCGACATGTGTGCAACAACATAGACATGTTCAAAACGTACGAAGCTTCAACCTCCGTACTTTACATGGGAAATCACTCTACCGCTCAAGTCAAAGGAAAGGGGAAAGTTACTTTGAAATTCACATCGGGGAATACTCTGACTCTAAATGATGTTCTCCATGTTCCCGATGTCCGAAAGAACTTGGTTTCCGGATCAATCCTCAAAAAACATGGCTTCAAACTCGTCTTTGAATCCGACAAGTTCATACTCTCCAAAGGCGGAAAATTCGTCGTCAAAGGCTATCTCATCGGAGGGATGTTTAAACTAAACATAAAGGAAGTTGTAAATACTAGTGTGAATGATGTAAATATGGTTGACATAAGCAACACAAATACTGCGGTGGCTCCCGATGTACATATGATTGATGCTAATAACACTACTACTAGTTCTGGTTACTTTGATTCTTCCTTACTTTTATGGCATGGTCGATTAGGTCACGTACATTTTAAACGATTGAAAAATATGGCAACAAGTGATTTAATTCCAAAATTAGATGATAAAAATCAAAAGTGTCTTACATGTATGCATACGAAAATTACTAGACAACCTTTCCCTCAAATCCAACGAACTTCTAAAATCTTAGACTTAGTGCATGGTGACATATGTGATTTACATTCTACTCCTTCTCTTGGTGGTAAAAAGTATTTTGCCACTTTTATCGATGATTATTCTCGATATTGCTATGTATATCTTTTACACTCAAAGGATGAAGTCCTTGAAAAATTTAAGATCTACAAAAATGAAGTAGAACTTAAATGTGAGACAAAGATAAAGTGTTTAAGAACGGATAGGGGTGGTGAATATTATAACCCTAGATATTTTGAATCTACGGGAATTGTTCACCAAGTGACGGCTCCGTATACACCACAACAAAATGGTATTGCGGAACGAAAGAACCGTACCTTGATGGAAATGGTGAATTCCATGATGTCATATTCTGGATTTTGGGGAGAAGCATTACTAACATCTTGCTACATACTTAATAGAGTACCAAGCAAGAGAAGTCAAAAGACCCCTTATGAGTTATGGAATCAATGAACACCTAAGCTAAATTACCTTCGGATTTGGGAATGTCGAGCAATTGTAAGACTTCCTGAATCCAAGAAAAGGAAGTTAGGAGACAAAGGTATTGAATGTATATTTTTGGGATATGCCCAAAATAGCAAGGCTTACAGGTTCATGGTGGTTGAACAAAATGATCAAATTTCCATTAACACCATCATAGAATCTCGAGATGCTCATTTTGACGAATGAAGGTTCAAAAGCATTCCAAAGGCATATGAGATTTCTAAGGAAATCGTGTCCACGAAGATTCCCGTTAATAACGAAAGGGAAGATGATGATTCCCCGAATCATCAAGCAATTGAACTTGGAAGAAGTAAACGTCAACGAAGAGCAAGAACCTTTGGACCCGACTTTGAAATGTACTTAGTTGAAGGTGATCGACATGGTTCAATGAAAGACTATCCAATCATTTACAACTTGGATGAAGAGCCACGTACATTTGCGGAAGCAATGAAATCTCATGATGCATCTTTTTGGAAAGAGGCAATCAACGATGAGATGGAATCCATCATAGGTAATAACACATGGGTCTTAGTGGACCTACCCCCCGGTTCAAAAGCCATCAAGAATAAATGGATTTTTAAAAGAAAATTAAGAGTTGATGGCAGCATTGAAAAGTTTAAAGCCCGATTAGTAGCTAAGGGCTTTACAGAAAAGGAAGGACTAGATTATTTTGACACATATGCCCCTGTAGCACGGACGTCGACCATTAGAATTTTGATTGCCTTAGCTTCCATTAATAAACTCATAATTCACCAAATGGATGTCAAAACCGCATTCTTGAACGGTGAATTAGAGGAGGAAATATATATGGAACAACCGGAAGTTTTCATAGTTCAAGGACAGGAAAAGAAAGTTTGCAAACTTATTAAGTCCTTGTATGGCCTGAAACAGGTTCCCAAACAATGGCATCAAAAATTCGATCAAATCATTCTATCTAATGGTTTCAAAATTAACGAATCAGACAAGTGTGTATACAGTAGATTTGTTAATGGTCGAGGGATTATCATCTGCTTATACGTGGATGATATGTTGATTTTTGGAACCGACTTGGAACAAGTGCAAATGACAAAGAAACTCTTATCTGAAAATTTTGATATGAAAGATCTGGGAGAAGCTGATGTTATTTTAGGAATAAATATTCTTAGAAATAACAATAAGCTTATGTTATCCCAGTCTCACTATATTGAAAAGATATTAAAGTGTTTTAATAAATTTGATTGTTTACCTGTCAGCACTCCGTTCGAAGTAGGTTCTAGATTAACAACTAATACCGGAAGGATATTAGCTCAAAATGAATATGCTAAAGTTATTGGTAGTCTAATGTATGCTATGACTTGTACCAGACCTGATATCGCCTATGCCATAGAAAGATTAAGTAGACATACTAGTAAACCTGGAAAAGCACATTGGGATGCTGTAAATCGAGTACTCAAGTACTTGAAGAAAACCATGGACTATGGTTTAGAATATAGTGGATATCCTTCAGTATTGGAAGGATATACTGATGCAAGTTGGATAAATGATCAAGAAGACTATGCATCCACAAGTGGATGGATTTTTACACTTGGTGGGGGTGCGGTGTCTTGGGGATCAAAGAAACAAAGTTGTATAACAGATTCTACCATGGCGGCAGAATTTGTTACTTTAGCTTCTTGTTGTAAAGAAGCAGAATGGTTAAGGGACTTGTTAATCAACATACCCTTATGGCCAAAGCCAATGCTGCCAATCTCTATACACTATGATAGTGCGGCTACACTGTCAAGGGCATACAATCAAGTGTATAATGGTAAGTCCAGGCATATTGGACTTAGACATAGGCAAGTCAATCAATTAATAAATGATGGGGGTGATCACCATTAGTTTCTTACGATCAAGTAAGAACTTAGCAGATCCTTTCACAAACGGATTGCCAAGGAAATTGATTGAAAGCACTTCAAAAGGGATGGGTCTCAAGCCCACCTATAAATAGTCACCCATGATGGAACCTTGTCTTGATACTTGGTATTTCACCAATATTCAAGATCAAGTTAAAGTACATCATTTGAACGTGATTGAGAGTTCTACAATATTGTATTACCATCCCGGGGTTAGTAGAACTTGGAACCGTAATGTGAAGGAAGGTTGATTCTAATTCTTAATGGACTTGTAACACAATTTGTGTTGGAGTGTTTAAATTACGGGAACACTCTTGACAAGATCCACCTATCTGAATGTGGGAGTGAGGCCGCTTCCTATGAGCTAAAGGGATTGGCTCTAGAACATTCTGAGAAATCGAGATACAGACCCATGGCCAGTTAACGGGTCGGCTTATAATGGTTGAATGAATGAAAGGAAGGATATGCGTGAGGTACCTCCGTTTAACATATAATGGAAGATGGTTCAATGACTTTGGTTCAACCATTCTTACCCTAGTTAGACTTGAGCACTTTCACTATGTAAAGCTTCAAGGTGCAAGACTCCACCTTTACTTATGCATAACACCCCCAAGGATTTCGGAATCTGGTTAAGTCTTGTCGTGTCAGTCTTTTTCAAATTTGAGTCTATTTTGAAAATGGTGGGGGTTTTTGGGGAATATTTTCAAAATATTAAAATTTAAGTATTTTGGGTTGAGTCTTAGGAAGAAAAAGAAAATTGGTTTTTTGGTGGGTTTCACCTTGTCCCACATAGGAGATAAAGTGAAACAAAAGTGGGTTGATAAGTGGATCTATTTTCCATATAATAATTTATTATTGTTGGAAATGGTGGGGGTTCCAAAAGGGTGCAACGCACCCTTACGCGGCGTGGGCGCAATGTGGCGCTTTGATGGCGCACTTTGCACTTCGCACACACGCATCACCGCAAGCCGCTTGTAGCCGCCTTTATTGTTTTACCAGTTACGACGATAAACCGTCGTTGTTGTTCCATCAGTTGCGACGCTTCGCCAAAGGATGCCACCAAACAGATGTGACGGTCCAGGAAAGTCCTGACCATCGCTGTTAGTTACTTGGTGAATGTTCAAACCGTCGTGACAGTTCCAGGCATCGCCAATACCCACCGTTCCAACAGATACGACCGTTGGAATCGTCACTGTTGTTGCCATCTGTCACGAAACAGTGAATTCGTGACAGTTCGAATAGTCACCACTTATGTCTATATATATTCATGTTTAGACTCCAAAAATTCGATCTTTTCTTTTTCTCACATACCAGATTGCTAGAATTTTGTGTTGCTATAGAAACACAAAATCTAGTTCTTGGAATCCTTGTCTACTCACTAGTTCTACCGGGATTATCAACACAAGGTGCGGTGTTGATAATCGTGCCTACAAACGTTGCTTCATTGTATCTTGGGAAGTAATTCGCCATAAACCCAAAGCACTTATGGTGGGGGCAAAATTGCTTTAAGGATAGAGAGAACTCGCCTTGAAGCGATAAGTAGTAGATTTTCTTTATCCATTTTATACCGTTAGATTAGAACCCTAAAAACAACAGCCTCTGTGGTAAAAAGAAGATCTACGCAAAAGATCTATACAAGGACAATCGTACTTCACACGATTTCTGTCATTCGAAGGTTCTGAAGATAACTCATACAAAGGCGTGACCTGACAACTCCACGTGTCAAACTCTGATAGGTTTCAGCCTAAAGCAGAATACGGAGCATTTAATGAACGTTGTATCTGCAACAGTTCCAGAATAGTGTTTTGTACCTTCCAGCAACTGTTCCAAGTAGTGTATTAGTACCTACCATCCTTAGTATCTAGATCTTGTCCCCTTTAGAAGTAGTATAAATAGAAGGTTCAAGTGAACTCTTCTATTAGGCTTTGCACCACACACACACCTTTAGAGCAGCTTCTTGTCAAACCTTTCGGTGTTCTTGGTGTTCTTATTATATCAAATACAGTGAATCATTGAGCTATTTATCTGTCTTATTTACACTTCTTGTATTTGATATTGTGTGTTATTCTACCTCATAATATCTGTTAGTTCGTTAAAACGCTTCCGCATTATATATTGTTTGAACTAATTAGATAGAATCATCATTGTTAAGCAAAACAGGAACCAACAATATTCAAATACACAACTGATTGCAAGTCACATTATCTGTGGGTGAATCATGATTCACCAGATTTTCTAAACATAGATGCTAGTTTTAAAAGCAAGAAAACTGGCGAAAAGATGACTTGGCTGGGTTAGGCCCATGTAAATACAAGTATAACTATAAGCATAAATCGGTGCTACCTTTACATTTCACATAAATGTAAAGCAAGATATACCCTATTTGATAAAACATACACCAACAATTGAACAAAGATCAGTTAAAAAAAGAAAACACCTAAAGACATCAATGTACAACAAGAATCCCCTTGCCCCATATAACATCTCATCTTCATACAAAAACGGCAAATGAACAAAGTCTAAAGCATCCTCACACATTAATCTTGTTTTACAGGAAATCACAACCTTATTATGGAAACTGAAACTTATTGTAGAAAAGTAGATGGATTGGCAAATTCTTACCGTGTCAATCAATGAATTTGATAAGTAGGAACTTTATCATCTGCAGTTTTAATTCTGCCATAGACATCAATGAAGAGTGATCATCAAAAGAAACCGAGGAAAAAGTGAAATCGATTATCAAAAAAAAATCTGAAGCAAACCGTACGTGATTAGAAAATGATAAGAAACCCGTATAACCAATATCGATTGAACCAATATTGAATGAACCAATATCGAATAAAATCGAAGCTTCTCTGTTCGATTTGGGTGCATGTTAAATCGATGCAATTTAAGAATGAGATTTGGGTATCTTAACACATAACCAAAATCGATTAGACAAAAATAACCAAAATCGATTAGATAAAAATCAACCAAAATCGTCGATAGAACCAAAATCGATTAGACAAAAATCAACCAATGAAACTGTTATTGCTATGATATCTTATGCTCCATATGAAACTGATACTTCTTGGGTATGTCACATAGATTCTGAATCTGCAAAAAACCAAAAACCAACAAAGTTATTTAAAAGAAAACCCACGGTGGCAATTTTAGGCTACTGGTTGGGATAAATCTTAAAGAATGAAATTTCCAAATAAACCCTAGAGAGCATCAATGAAAAAACAAAGCAAATAAACAGAAGATATAAAGTGTTTTCAAATGGGATTGAAGAACACCGAGAAGAGATGGACAAAATGTGATTACTTTACCTGGTGATGTAAGGAAGATGACATCGCATGTAGTTTGTGCCTAGACGTGTTCTTATGAAGCAAAAGATCATCGACATTCTTGAAAAATTTGCGTTTGTGAAAATTTTGAAATAGGGTTTGTCATAATGGGGAAACGATTAAAGAATGGGATTTTGAATACATGTCAAACGATTTCATACCTGGTTTGGATGTTGAATATCTTCAAGAGGAAAAAGTTGGAGGGACAATCTATAGTCGCTTGGGGAACAGGGAAGAGTATTGACGAGTGCTTGGCAAAAGTTTGAATGAAAGCAATATTGGGAACCGGAAACATAATTCGAGAAAGAGAAAGCAAACTCAGGTTGTACATCTTGCTTTGTAACTTGTTTTTAAGACTTTAAGACTTTTGTGCTTTAAAGGGTAGTACTTTAGGCTTTATAATTTGTCTTTAAGACTTTTAAGACTTTTATCCAATCTCCTTTATAAGATAGCATAGATAATAAAACTTTATTTTATTATATTTTTACTTGACATATATTGATGTTTTATAGAACTGGTAGAAAAAACTCTAAAAATATCGTTTGAAATCATACATTGGCCACGTTTAAAATCGTCTCAAACATTAATTTTTATTTCTTTAGTTCTTGAGATTTCAAAAATAAAAATAAAAATAAAAAGTAAATAATCGGTCGGTAATCCATCAGTAGAATGGATCATTTAATTTGTATTCAAAAAAAAATTCATGGCTTAAAAAATAAATGAATGAAATTTAAATTAAATAATTAATTATCAACGGGTTACCAACGTAGTATTTAAATTTAATTTATTTAATTGACGAGTTTTGGAAAAAACTAAATAAAAATTAACCGTAGGTAAAAAAATTACTGATGGATTAATGACGAATTACTTATTATTTATTTTTTAGATTAATAAATTCGTCAGTAATTAGAAATCGATAGCTAATTACCGACGGATTATTAGTTTATACTTTTTTATTGATAAATTTTGAGTTCACTGGAAATCCGTTGGAAATTATCGAGGGATTATGGATCCATCAGTAACGACCCGATTTCAAATAATCACCTCAAAAAACATAAATCGAAACAAAAATAGGAAACCATCCAATAAACAATTCAAAAAGGATCGACTAAAACAGACTTCCCAGAATCACCTGAAATACAACGATGGAAAGGTTATTTTTTACCAGAATAAAAAGTTCTAACCAGAGATTTAGCTCTTTACCGATCTATGATCTCCAAGCTGATAACTGAACATAAGCAACCCTATTAATTTAGCGATTCAGTAATTGAATCCTACAACTACCTTTTTCCAAGCTAGCCTTCTCGGTATAAAATTCAACTGAAAAGAATTAACTATAAAATTCAGGGTTAGACCAAAAGGTCTAGTGAGAAATCTCTGTTAGAGAAATAATTCAGTAAAATCATTTTACATAATGATAAATCCTTTAATAAGTAGCCTCTCAGGCACTACAAACCAGTTAATGATAAAAGTTGACACTCCGACATAACATCTCTCCCAGAAAACTAGCCATAATAGTTGCCACATTTCAATCGCACACACCCCAATAAGACCACAATCAATATCGGTTGTGGCCCACCACACGAAACACATTCGTGGGCACTACAGATAACCCACTGCCGGATCATCACAGTCCTAACACACCCTCCTTTTGTTGTGTAAGTCCCTTTGTCCTACAAATTAATAATTTACCTTACATGTAATTATAACGAATCACATGTAACAATTATCGCAAACACGATTATTAATCGTAAACTTTTCATACCAATAAGAATATAACTATTAAATGATAAATGATAAACGTTTGTCAATATATGCATTTCAGTTCGAAAATGATTAAAAGAAAACTCATATCGGACCCAAATATTCCACACCAAGTCTTAACGACTAAATATTTCTAAACCGAATACCGGAAATCTTAAGAGAATAAGGGTGCGTTTGGTTCGCAGAATGATTTATGAAGGAATGGAATATGTCAAATGAATTGGAATCTGGAAGGAATTGGAATGGAATGTTGTTAGGTTTGACTACCTGTTTGGTGACAGAATTGGAATGGAATCTGTCAAATGAATTGAAATATGTCTGTTTGGTTCACATAATCTAGATTTGGATTTGGAATGAATTTTCGACAAATGACCAAAATACCCTTTTTTATAAAATAATTATTAAATACTTTAATGTGTAAAAAATATAATATACACAACCCAAACATAAAAATAAAATAAAAAAAACTAAATGTATTAAATTATATTAATAAAAAATTAAAATTTAAAAGAAAAAATTAAAAATTAAAAATAAATTTAAATTTAAATTTAAAAATTAAAATAAATTTAAAAATTAAAAATTAAAAATTAAAAATTAAAAATTAAAATTAAAATTAAAAATAAAATAAAAAACTAAAGTATTAAATTAAATGAAGGTATTTTGGTCATTTAGACAAATTTAGATGGAATGAAATTCAATTCCATCCATTTTGTAAAGGAATGATGAATTCCTTATTTGGGTGAAATTCATGAAATTCAATTCCATTCCATTGCAAATTAAACAGCACAATGGAACTTGGTCAATGGAATTGACCATTTCAATTCCGCCCAATTCCGTCGGAATCCGCCAAACCAAACGCACCCTAAAAGTCTTCAACTTTTCATCCATTTTTTCATCCACTAAAAATATTCCGCTGAATTCTCTCAAAGAAACATATACATAAGGTGTAAATGGTTGAAGAAATCGACAGAAGTAAAAAGATTATAAGAAATACTCCCATTTTTACAAAATAACAACTCAAGTTGAAGGACTTTACAAAAATTTCCCTTGAACTTTTGCTTTTTGCCAAACGTCTAAAATGAGTTAAGCCACTAATAAAATAAACTTGTGGATCCCAGTTTGATCAAGTAACAATGTATCGAAACGATTAGTTGTTATTGAATGATTATAGAGAGAGTGTTTTACATAAGAATGATAACCTAATTCTCTCTAATCTCTATGAACCGATTCAACTAATCTGACCTACTGAGAAGAAAACCAACATTAAATACCGAGGGCTTGGAGCCTAAAGCCCAAGCCCATTAAACCACAATAAGCTCATTTATCACAATAAAGGCTTTTACAAATAATAATTAAACTCTATAATTTTTTATATAACTTTAAATTAATAGGACATTTATGGTCCTAACAAAACCACTTGAACTTTCTTCTCACCAACTAATAAACCACTAATAAAATAAAGTTAAGCCATAACACAACTTAATTTTCTCAAATTTCGATGAAACACAAATCTCAAATATTTCAATTACTTAAACCACTTTTCTATACAAAGAAAAGCTCATAACCACCAAACTCTTATAATATTTACTGATAAAACCAATAAATTACTGTAGTTCAGTTAAACTAAGACTGTCATACCATCTTTAACGAGCCACTAATCACCTCAAAAACCATAAACCAACGTCAAAAATACGAAATCATCTAATAAACAATTCAGAAAGGATCGACTAAAACAAACTTCCCAGAATCACCTAAAATACAACGATGGAAATAATATCTTTTAGCAAAATATAAATGTTAACTAGAGATTTAGATCGTTACCGATCTATGATCACCCAAGCTGATAACTGAACATAAACAACCCTATTAATACTAGCGATTTGGTAATTGAATCCACTTACAACTACCTTTTTCCCAACCTTGCATTCCCGATATAAAATTCACCTAAAATGCATTAATTTTAAAATCGAGGGTTAGAGCAAAAGGTCTAGTGAGAAATAAATCACTTTAACAAAATGTCATAAATCCTTTAGTCATAAAGTAGGCCCTCAGGCACTACAAACCAGCTAATGATAAAGTTGACACTCAGACACAATATCCCTCCTAGGAAACTAGCCACAACAGTTGCCACAATTCAATCGCATACACCCCGATAAAACCACAATCAATATCCGTTGTAGCCCACCACACGAAACACATTCGTGGGCACTACAGATAACCCCGTGTTCGGACCATCACAGTCGTAACACACTCAGCTTCTGTTGTGTAAGTCCCTTTATCCCAAAAATTAATAATTCACCTTACATGTAATTATAACGAATCACATGTAACAATTATCGCAAAAACGATACCATTAAACGATAAACGTTTATATGCATTTCAGTTCGAAAATGGTTAAAGAAAACTTACTTTCGGGTCCAAATAATCTAGACCGAGTCTTAAAGGCTAAATATTTCCAAACCGAATACTAGAAATCTTAAGAGACTAAAAGTCTTCAACGTTTCATCCAGTTTTTTTATTCACCAAAAATCTTCCAATGAATTCTCTCAAAGAAACACATACATAAGGTGTAAATGGTTGATGAAGTCGACAGAAGTAAAAAGAAGATAAGGCGGAGAATCCTTTTTATACTTCCATTTTTACAAAATAACCCATAAGTTCAAAGACTTCATAAAAATTTCCCTTGAACTCTTGCTTTTTGCCAAACGTCTAAAATGAGTTATTACACCATATAAACACAAAAAAGACATTGAAAACTATTAAGAGATTACAACCTCGAGCTCAACGGTGTAGTTATCTGATACAAAAACCTACCTACCATATAACTATTGTAATGAAAAAGCTCTCCTTAGATGAATATATAAATCAACCAAGTCCTCTCAGGAATTTTCTTAAGAATAAGAAACAAAAACCTCATGTAAATATCCTGAGATACAGTTTGATCCTATTCATGGAAGTTTGTAATTAACCTATCCATACACTGCTACACCCAAAGGAGAGGATATATGGTCTCGTTTTCCCTTTCAACACTTCACATACACTATTAAACCTCCAATAAGCACAATCACTACCTAACTAATATAAGTTACACTATTAAATCTCTAATACGGTTGAACGAGATTCAAGCTAAGGAAATGGTTGAATTTGCAAGCGGTGTGAAAGGAATATCCTTGAATCTTGAGAATGAGAATGTGGGGATTGTTGTCTTTGGTAGTATACTGCTATTAAAGGAGACTCAAAGTTGGTGACATATTAAAGAGGTTGATTTGACCATGATAGCTCTTTCAAGTGTAGAGCGCACCGTCACAAAAAGGGGTTTTAGTAACCACGTTTGTCGTCGCTAAAAGTCAATTGGTCGTCATAGACGGTTTATCGAGACGACATGTCGTCGCAATAGCTTGCGAAAGAAATATGTTGTCGCTAAAAACACTCAAACTTGCTTTTCTTGTTTCAAAAGTTATGATGCAACGAAATGTATTGTATTTTAGACACTATTAATCAGTCTTTGATGCCAAACTCACCCACATGAGGGTACTTACACTACAAAACAAACGATTTTTACCCACAAAATTTACCCAGAGAAATTTTCATCGGCGATTACCCAGGACATATCAATGGTTCGGTAGAATCCGATAATTTTCGAGAAAATACACATGGATCACCCAGAGAATCTCTGGGTAATCTGTCACTGATTTGCATCACCCACCAAAAATTTACGTACCAGCTTTTATAACAGTTTTGTGATGAATCACTCTTTAGCGACAGGTTTCCAGAAAAAAGTTCGTACGTAAAATTCTTTCCTTTAGTAGTGTTAACACTCTCTTTAGACCCTTACTGGACGACCCATCTCTCATCTATTTATGACCCCTTTTTACCTTTCTTCCACTACCTATATGGGGCAACATTTCAGATTAACCTCACCTAGTAAATCTTTTTTATCTGAATTGTTATTTGACACCAATCTTCTAGCAAATGGATGTTCTCCCAAAGACATTAAATAATCAAAATACACACACGTGATATAGAGATAATTCAAGAGTTGTCATGGTTTTAATTCGATCTTTAAAAAAAGAAGAAAACAAACTCGAAAGAGGCTCGAAATTTGGCATCGGAAAAGGCACAAACATAAAGCAACGAACAGAGAAAGTTGCGAAAAAGATTGAGAAACAAATTGAGAATCGCAAACAGAGGCTGAAGTGAGATACATACGAATGCATGCGACCTAACCCACATGAAACTCACCTCACACACTGTTTATTACTCCTAACGGAAGCCGAAGCGAGTTTGGTGCTAGTTTTATGTGGCTTAACCACATGAAACTCACCTCGCATACTTTTGTTGCTCCTAGCTACCATGCGCTTACATCACAACATCACGTAGCCTCACTATTTCAAATTCAATTCCCTTTGATTATTATCCATTTAGTTTATTATTATTATTTTAATATTTATCTTTTCCTTTTCCTAATAAGATTATGATTAGTTTTATTTTCGTAATTATCGTTTCCTAGTTTCGATTATAAATAGGGTATTGTTGAAAACCATACTTTGAGTTATTTTATAACAAGAATGAAAGAATTACAACCTCTCTATAAGAACTCTACAAGATAATACAAGAAGAAAAATATAAACCCTAGTTTTATCAAACGTGAAAAACTAGAAAGAGAAATATAAAAGAATAGAAGTAGAGAGATGTAGAGAGAGATTTAGAAAATTGAAATGTAAAAAATGATCTGATCTCTTTTGTTCAATACACGGCTTCATTATATATCTTTACAACTTTACAGCTTCAGCCCTCCAACTTCAGTGAAACAACTCCGCTAACCCTCCACTTCCAACAGATGTGAGGTGCAGCCCATAAGATTGACAGAATATCCAAACAGCCTCTTCAGCTTTAGAAAAGTTGCTTACTGAACCCTGAAGAGCCTACAAACAACAAACAACCCAAATTAACAAGAGTATTGCAACAATTTCAAGATTAAATTAACACGACAAACTTTTAACACCCGCCCTCAATCTTGACATCTAAACAAACCAATCATTTTAATTTTGGAGCACCACTAATCATGCTGATATGCATCAAGATACCTTGTAAACCTATTTGCAGCTTGTTCCAAAGAAACAACTTAACAATTCTAATAATTCTAGAAGAAATTTCATCTAAAATTTGGTGCACATTGATTTCAATGAGTTTAGTATATTGGTGGAAAATTAGATTATTTGCTATTTGAAAATCAGATTTATTATTGCAATACCAATTTACAAGAAGTAAATTATCAAGCTTCAAATCAATTAAAATTTTAAGAAACCAAATTAACTCACAAAACGTTGCTGCCATGATTCGATATTCAGACTCAGCTAAAGATCTAGAGACAGTATTCTGAATTTGACTTTCCCAAGAAATCATTGAGATATCAAAAACCAACCAGTTCCCTAAAACAGAACATCGAGAAGAAAGACACTTACCCCATATTGCATCTATATGAACAGCTAAATCAAAAGAATCCAACCTGGTAAAACTTACAGAAGAAGGTTTGAAGTACCTAAGCACATTCAAAAATAATTTAAGCTGCATACACTGACTCAACCAGTGAACAACAAAAGCTATGTCAAACATCTTAGCAACCAGATAAATGCATCTACTAACTACCCCTTGAAAAACAGAATTTTTTTATAAAGGTGGTTCATCAGATACAGACTCTATTGAGTCTGTTACCATTAAGATCACATCCTTTCGAGTATTTATTGACTTATAGTCCAAATATTCAATAACCATAAAGTCAGAATTAAAAAGCTTAGTAAACATAGAATAATTTCTCCTCACGCTTTGAGAATAGTTAGGAGAAGGTGAAAGAGAGTCCTCAAGATTGAGACTAGTAAACTGAACATCACCTTGTCCCCCATTGTGAGTTAAACTGTAACGCCCTAAAAATCAGGGCAAATTTAAACCTGAATTAAAAGGGTTTACATAACTAATATCCATAACATAAACATTCTTAACGAGTGAAAATAATGACAAGAGTTAATTTACATCAAGTTGTCGTCACCATAAACTCTTCACTCATCCCATTACTTCCCTGAGCTCATACCTGGTAAGAAAATATAATTTGAAACGATTAGGCTAACGCCTAGTGAGAACATTCATTTTCAAAATCATACTTTTAAATCAACGTAAACAAGGTTTATCAAACTTGACTTACACTCGTTCTTACCATACTCATACTCATCTTATAATAATCGAATCACACTCAATCCCATGAGTATGACTATCATTCAAAAAGTCATAACACCATCTTCAATAGCCTACTACGAATCATCACGGATTCTAGTTTATCGATCAAGCCTAAAGACTTACATTCAATCGCCATACCTTCTCCTTAGAATGGAAGCAGAAATAGCACTTATATATTGCCTATTTCTAATCTGCCGAAAACACAGGAAAACAACCCTTACACTTCGTCTAATTCATTTTATACATCTCAATACGAATAGCAACTATCCTTTGCCTATTCAATCATTCCACATGAATAGCAATTATACTTTTCCTATTCAATCATTTAACATGAATAGCAACTCTACTTTGCCTATTCAATCATTTAACGTGAATAGCAATTCTACTTTGCCTATTCAATCAATTCTAAGGATACACGGGAATAACAATTATATCTTGCCTATTCCTCCTTCTCAATTATGAATAATATCATGTTCAAGAGCCCACTACGAATCTCCACGGATTCTAGATTAATGCTCATAAACAAGAAATCACAATTACACATGTCCATTTCTTGGAAAGGAAGTAGAGATTACAATTAAGCCATGCCTATCTCTTTCCTTCCTTAGAAATCGGGAATTACGATTAGTCCACGCCTATCCCACGATTTCTCGTCAATGAGAAATAGGAATTACGATTAATCCACGCCTATTCCTCATTTCACCTAAACGAGAATTACGATTAGTCCACGCCTATTCCACGTTTATCACACACACTAGAATTACGATTAGCGCCACGCCTATTCCATGTGAATACAAAACACTAGTGCCTATGGATCCATTACACTTATTTGTACTCGTGCAGGTTATTGCTTAATATGGATTCCTCATAGCATTACAGTATGAGCAAATCATATTTAATATCACATAGATTCCTCATAGCATTACAGTATGAGCAAATCATATTTAATATCACATAGATTCCTCATAGCATTCAGTATGAGCAAATCATATTTAATATCACATAGATTCCTCATAGCATTCAGTATGAGCAAATCATATTTAATATCACATTTCTCATAACATAAGTCTAACAATTAATATCACCACTCACGGGTCCTTGATATAAATATATATACATAATTGTCCGTTAGAACAATTAGTTAAAACTCATATAATCGTCCATCCAAATTCCTTCTGGAAATATCTCTTTATAAAATGTACCTTACCGTAATTTAAATACGTTATAAAAAGGTAAGGTAAGAATGAACTCACCTGACAGCAGTAGTGTCACTCTTACTTTACTTCTTAAAGCTGTAAGGATTTCCGTCACCAACTTCACAAGTATCTGAAATACCCAAATACATATTGTACTGGCATTAATCTACTGTACAGGACCCTTAAAGACTACGAATCCTAAAATATCCAAAATTCACGACACTTATCGCAACCCACTAGCTGCAATAACCGTTGTCGCAACCTATTACTTGCGACACGGTACTTATCGCAACCCACTGTTGCGACATCCCCTTCTTATCGCAACCAATTGTTGCGATACACCTCTTATCGCAACCAACTGTTGCGATACAACCAACCTTGTCGCAACCCAAGGTTGCGACATTCATACTTATCACAACTTATCATAAATATCGCAACTCACTGCTGCGATATTCATAACTGTCTCAACTAACTGAAATCATATTTAACCCATAAATCTATAGTTTTAAGCCATAATAAATTCTACAAACTTGCAGATATGCTTAAGAATATTAACAGAAACTTCTCATATACTCAGATTTCGCATACCCTTCCAAAATCATCAAGACCCATTTCTAAACCATTTAGAAAACTTTATAAACATAAAAGGAGGTAATTTAAGAGAAGATATACCTTTGTCTTTCTCCTGATTACTTCTTAATTTCCAGCTAACAATCTTGTTTCTTCTTCTTCTTTCTCTTTCTTTTCTCTTTCTCTCTTTTTGGTTCACCGTAACACACACACAAAAGCAAGACTAAAAGTTAGAAAATATCTCATCTTTTCTTGCTATAAACAAATAAGGCGGTGGGTTAGGTGGGTTTTACCACTTAACCAATTCAACCCCTATACTTCCATCAATTGGTAAATTTCACCCCTCAACTTATAAATTAGAATTAAAGTTTACCCCTTAACTTATAACTTCGTAAAACAAACAACGTAACTTAATCGGGGATAAACTCTAAAATTAATCCATCAAATAATTGATCATAACTTATCAATTAATTATACTCAATTATTTAATAAACCCAAACATCATCCTTTATAAAAATCGAGATGTTACATAAACCTTGAGTACTGATAAAAGAACAATTACCGAGAGAAATGTCAGTACAACCAAGTAACTGTTTACTAGCACCCCTTTGAAATGAATCTGAGCCACCTAGTGGCTCGTTACTGGCAGCTTTGGCCAGACTACCCAGACTTTGTTGGTCATTCACATCATTATTAATAACATTGTTTTGAGAGTGGTCACTTAATAATTCATTATTGAGCAAATAATCAACAGAATCAGTAGAATAACTTGGAATAACATCAAAAAAATTAGAACAGTATCATCCATCAAACAAGAGTCACTTGAGCTGTTAGAACCCAACTTAAAAGGGAAAACACTTTCATAAAACTGAACTTCACGAAAAACAATCACCCTTTTTGAATCCAGACTAAATAGCCGGTAACCTATCTGAGAATTAGCATAACCTAGAAAGATACACTTCTCAGACTTGGTTCCCAACTTATTAGAAACATTTTGTTTTACAGAAAAACACAAACACCTAAACGATTTAAGTTGAGAAAGAACCGGACGAAAACCATATATCAACTCATACGGACATTTTCCATTTAGAATAGAGGAAGGTGTTCTATTAATCAAATATGTGGCAGTTAAAATGCATTCATTCCACATATGTAGAGGAACTCCACTTTGAAACATTAGAGATTTGGCAACATTCAATAAATGACGTTTACACGCAACAACTTCATTTTGCTTAGGAGTGTATTGACAAGTTGTTTGGTGAATAATACCTTTGGCTTTAAAAAATTTATCCAGATTAGAGTTACCAAACTCGTTACCATTATCACTCCTAAAAATCTTAACAAATTTCCCAAATTGAGTTCCTAACATATTACAGAAAGCAATAATATTATCAAATACCTCATATTTTTCTTTTAAAGATAAACCCACACAACACTAGAAAAATCATCCACAATAGTCAAGAAGTATTTAAAACCATCTTTACTAGGGACCTTATAAGGACCGAATATATCTAAATACATCAACTCACCAACACTATTCTTCTTGTGAATACTAAGGTCAGAACGTTTATGAGACTGTTGTACCTTATGACAAACTTCGCAATGACCACTTATTTCATAATTTAAATTCAAGGTCTTCTTTAAAACACTCAGAACCTGGTCAGCTGGGTGACCAAGCCTATTGTGCCAAAAAAGATTAGAAGCAGAAGAGGATATAGAGTTATTAGCAGCAACTATAGATTCACTACTAACACTCTTGTCAAATCCAACAAAAACTTTGTTATCTCTAGCAAGTTTATGTACAGATAGAAAGTTCACATTAACCTCTACCATGTTAGCGGTTGGTAACTCAAGACGTCCGGGTAAGTTGGTAACTTGATATTCAGCACGAGAGAAAGACATTGATCTGGTGACTTGAGATACTTGAGAAGACTTAGGATCAAAAGCATTGTTGGACATCGATTTTAAATTTTGATTTAAGGTTCCTCCTTGTCTATTTAGAAAATCATTTGGAAAGCCAACCAGATTGTAGCACCATTCAATAGCGTGTCCAGTATTACCACAAAACTGACAAATCAGATTTGAGGATCTAGGAACACTTCTCTTATTTTCAATACCCTTACTAGATAAAATAGCTTGTTGGGATTTGGAAACAGACGAGGCAATGCAACACTTGATATGTGATTTCTCCCTAGAAACTAAGGAAAAGGCAGTTTTGACCGAGGGTAAGGGATCTCTTGTAAGAATGCTACTCCTAATGGGTTGATAAACATCATCAAGACCCATCAAGAAATGCAAAAGTTTTATTAACTTATTATGTTGAAAAAAAAAATCATTCGAAGCATCGCAGTTGCAAGAAGGAAACTTAACAAGAGCATCAAATTGTTTCCACAAGGCGTTGAGCTTATGATAATAGTCAGATACAAGAGTTCCATTTTGACTTAATGAGTTTACTTTTTGATGAAGATTAAAAATAGCAAAAGCATCTGTCTTATCATAAGTTTCTTTCAATTCCGCCCATACTTCAGAGGATAGTTTTGAAAAAACATGCCCTAAATATAATTCCTCAGTAAGAGAGCTTAATATCCAGGACAAAACCACAGAATTACATCTATCCCATTGCTTAGCAAGGATAGGATCATTGTTAGGTCTAGTGCAAGAACCGTCAATAAAGCCAACTTTGTTTTTAGTTTCAATGGCAATAATCATGGCACATGACCAAACCTTGTAATTTTCAATTCCACTCAGCTTACAATTCAGGATAGACACCCCACTAGTGTCACTAGGATGCAGATACAACGGATCGCCAAAGTCAAGTTTAGCGATCTGAGACTGCACAGTGGAACTAGAGGGAAGGATTACCTCAGCTTCAGGCATACTAAAAAACAATGAAATACACACAAAGAAGAAGCTGAGATAAACAATCGGCAGGATTCCTAAAACACTTAAAGGTGCTAGGTCAAGCCTTACCTCAGTAACTTCTTATAATAAAAGAAAAGAAACACAACCAATATTACAGCGGAAGCAATATGTAAGAAAAACACCATAAATCACACCTGAACAGATTCACAAGAGGAAGCAATATGATAAGGACTAGATCTTAGAGTAAATAAATACAAGAAGAAATAAAACAAGACAAACAACACACATAACAGAATTAACATATATTAAGTGATGTAAAGTAACAACAACAAAGTCAGCACAGAACTAATGGGTTATTTTGTAAAAATGGGAGTATAAAAAGGATTCTCCTCCTTATCTTCTTTTTACTTCTGTCGACTTCATCAACCATTTACACCTTATGTATGTGTTTCTTTGAGAGAATTCATTGGAAGATTTTTGGTGAATAAAAAAACTGGATGAAACGTTGAAGACTTTTAGTCTCTTAAGATTTCCAGTATTCGGTTTAGAAATATTTAACCGTTAAGACTCGGTGTGGAATATTTGGACCCGAAAGTGAGTTTTCTTTTAACCATTTTCGAACTGAAATGCATATATTGACAAACGTTTATCGTTTAATAGTTATATTATTATTGGTATGAAAAGTTCACGATTAATAATTGTTAGGACAATTATGTCTTCAAGATTTAATCTTGATTAAGAAAATTTTAAAAGATTTTATCACATTGGAAGATGTCCAACTTCCAATTGATTCAGCACTTAAGGTTTTAAACACAGTTTTCACTCCCCCTTAAATGATGCATAGATTTGAAGAATTGTTTTCATCATTTAAGAGTTAGTGTTTAAAAACAAATAAGAATACTTACCTTGGCTTCTCGGAAGCAACAGTCACAATGGATCTATACTCTTATGATCTGGCAGTTATGCACACTCCCCCTAAATTTATGTATATGATCTGTTCTATAACTCCCCTTGAAACCATGAACATACCTTTGTGCAGATACAGGTATCATATCAAATCATAGATAAGACATGTAAAAGAAGAGAAAGAAAGAACAATTTGAAGAAGTATATGTACTACAACTAAGATATGAAAATTTAAATAACAGATATTGAGAATAGAATATGATAAAAATTTGGGTGTATCAATCTAGATACGAAGTCTAGATTGAGATACAAATATTTCCATCTATTATATGATCAATATATGGAAGTTAAACTTTCATATTCAGCATGCCGAGCTTGGATACTAGAAAATTGAAACGTTTTTCATCCAAGGCTTTGGTAAAGAGACCGGCAAGCTGATACTCAGTTGTAACAAAATACAATTCAACAGTTCCTTTCTCAACATGATCTTTTATGAAATGATACCTTATGTCAATGTGTTTGGTTTTGGTGTGCTGGACAGGGTTAGCAGATATAGCAATAGCACTCTTACTGTCGCAGTAAATGGGGATCTTCTCATATGTATACCCATAGTCCATGAGTTGGGTCTTCATCCAAAGGACTTGTGAACAACAGCTCGCCGCGGCAACATATTCTGCTTCTGCGGTTGATGTTGAAATACAATTCTGCTTCTTTGACGACCAACTCACAAGCTTGTCTCCCAAAAACTGGACGTGCCCTGAGGTGCTCTTTCTATCCAGCATGCTTCCTCCGTGATCAGCATCTGAATATGCAGTGAGTTCGAAACCGGTTCCCTTGGGATACCACAGTCCGAGGTACGGAGTGCCTTTCAAGTACCGAAAGATTCTTTTGATGGCGCCGAGGTGTGACTCTTTGGGTTTGGTCTGAAATCTAGCACAGAGACAAGTCAAAAACATTATATCTGGACGACTAGCGGTTAGGTACATTAGAGACCCGATCATTCCTATATAATTCTTGACATCGACATCAATACCGTGTGGATCTGGACCTATCTTAGATCCAGGAGCCATAGGCGTACCGATCGACGTACAGTTTTCCATCTTGAATTTCTTCAAGATGTCAAACACATACTTTGACTGGTTGATGAAGATACCCATAGAGAATTGTTTTACTTGTAATCCGAGAAAGAAATTAATCTCTCCCATCATATTCATTTGAAACCGAGTCATCATAATGCCCGAAAACCAAGTACAAAGACCAGGGTTAGTCGAACCAAAAATAATATCGTCAACATAAATCTGAGCTAAAAGAATATCACCTTCCTCGCGTAGAGTAAACAAAGTTGTGTCGATTTTACCTTTCACAAATCCAGCGTTTAGTAGAAAGGTTGATAAGACTTCATACCAGGCACGGGGGGCTTGCTTGTGACCGTAGAGGGCTTTGTCAAGAATGTATACATGATTTGGATAGTCTTTGTCCACAAAGCCTTCCGGTTGAGACACATACACTTCCTCCTTAAGGACACCGTTCAAGAAAGCGGTATTCACGTCCATTTGATAGACGGTGAAGTTCTTGAAGGCGGCATAAGAAAGAAACATCCGAATTGCCTCAAGGCGAGCAACCGGCGCGTACGTCTCATCATAATCTATCCCCTCTTGTTGCCTATACCCTTTCGCTACCAATCTAGCCTTGTTTCGCACAATTATTCCGTTTTCGTCTTTCTTGTTCTTTAGGACCCACTTGGTACCGATAAATGTCTTACCTTTGGGTCGCGGAACTAGTCTCCACACCTTCAAAGCTTCAAACTGATTCAGCTCTTCTTTCATCGCAACTAACTAGTCAGGGTCTTCTAAGGCTTGTTGAACTGTTGAAGGCTCAACTTGACTTAAGAAGAGTGCATATAAAACTTCGTTTGCGGATGCAGATCTTGTTTTCACTGGTTCAGAAACATCACCAATCACCTGATCAATTGGGTGACTGTGTGTCCACTTTGTGGAGTGTGGATGGAGAGATATAGCATCTTCATTGGGGTCTACAAGGGTAGGATCCTTATCAAAGTTCAACTCGATCGTCAGCGTCGGTTCCGGTTGTGAGGCGGGTTGCTTGTCAGAATTGACAATTGGCACAGCCTCGGGAACTGATTCGGTAGATTTGTCAGGATGGTTGTTGTTACGCTGATCACTGACATTCGAAGTTGTTCCAGATGAGGAAGCACCACTCGTAGATGCATGTTGTCGTGCTGGTGTAGATACCATAGGTGTGTTCCTTGGAGAAGTTGCAAGAGTAGTTGCACCAGTAATTGATGAGGTCAGCACCGACGAAGGGCCTAACATAGTATCATGCACTAGTGGTGTCTCAACTTGAATCCTGTCATTTACAGATGCAAAAGGTTTATCATTACCAAAATAGTCATCATAAAAATGTTCAAACAATAAATCAAGTTCGTTAGGATTAGAATTAGAAGTGGGAGCTTGATCCTTGTTTGAAGATCTAGTCATCATTGGACGAATTTGTCCAAATGCTAGTATTCCGGAGATCGCGGGTTCTGTACTGTTTTGCACATAAGCCATCTCTTCAATTTCGTCGAATCTGACATTGATGCTTTCCATCACAGTTCTGGATGACTTGAGGTAGACTCTGTATGCTTTTGATGTGAGCGAGTATCCGATAAAGACGCCCTCAATACCCTTAGGACTGAATTTATTCAAGTTGTCCTTATCGTTCAGCACAATATACCTGCATCCAAAGACACGAAAATAGTGTATTACAGGTTTTCTATTATTAACCAATTCATATGGAGTCTTGCCAAACCGTCGATGGATAATTGAACGGTTTTGTGTATAGCATGTCGTCGCCACAGCTTCAGCCCACAGAAACAGAGGTAGATCAGCATAAGACAACATCGTTATGGCCGCTTCAACGAGTGTACGGTTTCGTCTTTCAATGACACCGTTCTGCTGAGGTGTTCTGGCCGCAAAATATTGATGAGTAATTCCTAATGACTTAAAGAAGTCATCAAGAGTTCAGTTTTTAAACTTTGTCCCGTTATCTGATCTAATAGTCTGAACTGTTTGTTGACGATTCACTTGAAGTTGTTTGATTAAGGAGATGATCAAGTCAGGTGTTTCATCTTTTGAGCGTAGAAACTTGACCCATGTGTATCTCGAGTAATCATCAACGACAACTAACACGTAACATTTGGCACTAATACTCTGAGTCTTCATCAGACCACAGAGATCCATATGAAGGATTTCCAAAGCTTTGCTTGTGCTGGGTTCGGGTTTCTGTCGATGAGGAGCACGCTTCATCTTCCCCTTCTCACAAGCGGTACAGAAATTGTCTTTCTCAAACTTCAGAACTGGTAGACCTATGACTAAATCACCCAACGTCAACTTTTGAATGTAACGGAAGTTGAGATGAGATAGTCGTCTATGCCATAACCAACTTTTTTCTAAAGACGCTTTTGACATAAGACATACGTCGTTCTTAGGCTTGAGCGTTGATAGGTCAATAGTGTACAAATTGGAATTCCTAGAACCAACAAGAAGCTCATCTCCTCCGTCGGTAAGAACTGCACAACGGGTCTTCTTGAAATGGATTTCTAGGTCTTTATCACAAAATTGACCTATACTAAACAGATTGTGTCCTAAGCCCTCGACGTAATTTACTTTTGTTATTCTCACATTGTCTTTGACAATATCTCCGTAACCCAAAATTGGAGAATATTGATCGTTTCCAAACTTAACTCTGCCACAGTCCTTTTCCACAAAATTAACGAGCAGCTCCTTTCTTCCAATCATGTGCTTTGAGCAGCCTAAATCTAAGTACCATACATGACTGGGCTGCAAAATGGAAATTAGACGGTTTTAGGTACCCATTGCCAAATGGGTCCTTTCTGATTAGTTGGTTTGGACTTGTCATTATGTTTTCTATAACCGGTTTTAAAATAATCATTTGAATAAAACCAACGGTTATAGTCAGATTTGCAGAAAAAATCATCCACACCACAAGAAGCACAACAAGTTTGATCACGTGCCAAATTAATCAGTTGTCGCATTGAATAAACCTTGTAAGGAACTACAAGTTTTCGTCTATTGGCAACATCATAATTAATAACATTTGAAACAAAATTGTCTTTCTTGGAATTTAAAACATTTAAAACAGCGTGGGATGATTTGATCTGGGCTACATCCTGTGTGGACTCCTTTATTCTCCACTCAAGGCGCGTGTTGTTTCTCAAATTACGATCTGAAACACCAGACAAATAGGAGTCGTAAGCTTTTGAATTCTGAGCTTGAAAAGAATTAACATGCTTCTTTCTTTTTGTTTTTCTTTTCTTTTTCTGTAATGATTGTTTTGATTTAGATTTAGAATAATAATCATTAGCAGAAATTTTCTCAGCTGATGTTGAAGATTCCCCTTTCAAGAAAATCTTTTCAGGTTCCTCTTCTTTTATTAGAAAGTCATTATGATATGGAAGTTTGGCACTAAAGTCAAATTGAACGGCTGTTTCTTTCACTACTTTACCTTTCCCATCACAATGAATATCGACATCACAATCAAACTGACTCTTCAATGGAGAAGGAAAGATACCATAAGACGTCGGATAAGGAAAATTATTTTGTTCTTCTCGAAATGCTTTATCTTCTTCTGTAGGGATATATATCTTAGGATCAAGTTGACTTTCCAAATCCCAATATTCAAGATCATCTTGGTCATCAACTATCATATTCCTATAGATAGTATTTCCCATAAAAGCTTTGCATGAGGAAACATCTGAATCTGAAGAATGTTTTTCTTTTGAAACTTTTTCTTCAGATATTTCCACAAGTTTTGTTTTCATTTCTTTTAAACTTTCCAAAAACACTGTGATCATAACTTCCTTTTCGATCTCAAAAGCAAGCTTCTCGTCATTTCTGACTTCTTCAATCGTACTTTTGATCTTGCTTTCGAGGTCCATGAGTTTTTGTTCAAGAACCATTGGTGGAAAATACCTTTTACCTTCAAAAATTGGTTTTTTAGTATTATCCTTTTGAGTATTTTCCGTTCCTCTGGTTCTTTAACAACATAGCTCTCAAAGTAATCATTTGGTAAGGTTGTTTCGTTATCTAATGCCTTTGCATTATCTGGACCATACCAAAAAGGAAGTTGCATTTTAACAGTGGTTTTTCTTTTTATTTCTTCCTCAGCCTCATAGTCTTCACCATCTATTTTAAGCCATTTAATTTGATAGTTAGAATGTGATGCAAGCCTAATCCATTCAAAATTATAAAGAGTGGGAGATTTTATTAAGGCATTGCTCAGGTACTGTGGATTGTCATACCCGATACTCCACTTTGAATTGAAATACCTGAACTTACTTGGCTTATGCATGTGAATTGTTTGTTTAGTTTGGCCTGCTTTGTACAGTTTATCTTCCAGACCTTTGACATTTTCACACAGCTCATCATTCCTATCTTTATAAGCATGTAAAAGACTTTCAAACTCACTATTCTTGGTTTCCAAACTCATTAATTTATCTGATAGTTTAGTTATTCTATCTTGAAAATACGCATGACCAATATCGAACTCAGTCTTTTTCTTTTCTAATTCTTTAATTTGACTATCTTGTTCTATTAGTCTTTCCTTTTGAGTGGAAATTATTTCATCTGCTATGTTCTGGTCAGTTGTTAGTTCTTCTAACTTCTTTGTTAAATATGCTTGTTGACTAAAGAATTGATTATAGAGATCAGAATGTACCTCATTTGAAGTAGACTCTGACCCTTCATCATCGGTGTTCTTGGTCATGAAGCACATCTTGGTCTGAGCCGCTGTCTCATCATCTGCTTCATCATCAGTCTGATCAAGCCAGTATTCTTCTTCGACCAACAACGATATCCCTGATTCCTTTTGTTCAACAAGCATCAACTTGTTCTTGTAATAATTGGGAATCCCTCACTTTCGGCTTCCAACATTCTTTGGAGAAGTGACCAGTCTTCCCACAATTGTAGCACTTCGGTGCTTCATCCTTCTTCTCAAATACCTTCTTCTCATCTGGCCTCTTATACTCTTCTCTTTTATACTCAGCCCTCTTGTCATCAAACTTCTTGCTCGATTCAACATGTGCTTTGTGCTCGAAGTTCTTACAGCCAGACGCATACCTTTGACTGTTAGAACTGGGGCTTTTTCCAAACTGTCTTTGAAAATATCTGGTAAGGAGTATCATAGCTTGCTTCATACTCTCAACATCATCTATCACTTCTCCTTCATTCTGTTCCTCGTCAGACTGATTACCCACATTCTTTGAGTACTTCTTGATAGTTTTGTTAGACATTAAAGCAAGTGGATCTAACTCTTCTTCCTTAACCTCTCTTTTCACTTCCTTCTTATCTTTCTTCTTTTTCTTAGCTCTTTTTTCATCAGCATCATCCTCATCTTCAAGGTTTCATACATCTCTTGTAGTGGCAAAACAGCTAACCTAGCATTCTGTTTCATTCGATGAGCATACTTCTTCCATTCCGGTTGAAGAACACTCAGGAATTTCACATTGTGCTCGATTATTGATTTGTTTATATCGTACCTATTCAGCTCATTCAAAATAGTAGTGAATCGGTCGTAAGCAGAATCAAGTGCCTCCCCTTCCTTTTGTTTAAAATTTTCATATGAGTTGATGGCGTCAGTTCATCAAACATGGCCTTCCCAGAATAATTTTTGCTATCTACCTTTAAATAAATATCGTTGGTCAAGGATTGAATAACAAGGGACTTTGCCATTTTATCTCCATAATGCTTTTTCTTTTATTCAGGATCATAATGTAATGGTATAATCTCAACCCATACTGGAATTGGCTCACCATCAGTAATAATTCCTCTTCTCATTTGTTTCTCCATAAGACCATTCTTAAGTGAATTAACAATATATTCCCCATTCTCTTGTCGCTCAACATAATCCATGAATCTGTCTTTCCATATCTTAAACTCCTTGGGAAAAGAACAGGTGGTTTGTCCTTCGACCCAATAGTTAAGATGTCCCTTGCTGTCATATTTAGATTACTTGTTGATGATCGTTAAGTATTCCTTAGATTTGATTAGTAACAATTAACTTCACACTGTCTCGTCTCAACCCACTGTCTGTCTCAACCCACTTCTTGTCGCAACCAAGGACTTGTCGCAACACAAAAAACTTATCTCAACCAACAAGTTGCGAAAGTAGCCAAAAACTTGTCGCAGCTAACAGGTTGCGATACAACTTTAAAAGAATTCTTATCACAACAGAAGATTGCGATAAGTACTGTGCAAAATAAGGATGGTTGTGATAGTTGAGACTTGTTGCAACAGATAGTTGCGATAGTCTACTGTTCACCTCGAAATATTGTGATTATAACGGCTTGTCGCAACAGAGGGTTGCGATAGTATACTGTTCACTTCTTGTGGATTGCGATAGTTATGAATCCTCAAGAACACTGAAAGTTGTGAAAGTTATGAATATTCAAGAGTTGCGATAGTTTTGAATATCCATGAGTTGCGATAGTTTTGAATATCCAGATGATCTTAAGACGATTCTTCAAAAGTGCTTGGATTGAGCTGAAAATTGAGACGCAGGTTCGCAACAATATTTTGGACAACTTTAATTCTTTAAGTTTTGTCCAAAAACCACTAGAACAGTGATTTTCAAACCAAAACAGTAGGTTTTCTTCAAAAAGTCCGAAAATCAAGTTTTGCACAAATTGAGACTATTCCTGGTGCAATTGCGGAATCAAAACACACAGGGATGATAATCAAACACTCCTAGATCAATTCTAATCCATTTGAAGCACTCAAATGGCTAAAATCGAACAGAAATGAATGAAAAAATGAAGAACACTCAAAATTGCAAAAACTTCCAAAATCCTAATCTGATCTAAGTGAAATACTATGCTCTGATACCAATTGTGATCCCAGAACAAGTAATCAATCCATGTTTAATCAATCAGATGGCCACCAATATATATTTCAATGAAGATCAATCAAGTACACAATATGAAGAATGTTGAGAGAGATAGTGAGTATGTGTGTACTTGAGAGTGTAGCTATTGATGACCTAAATGAAATCTAGGCTAAGCATACATTATATACTATGTAACTTTCTAATTACATATTTAGTCCCTCTACATAGTACAACTTAGAATATTAGGCACTAACAATATATTAGCGAAAGAATAAAATATGCCACACCACGTATCTTTTGTGGAGATATTGGTCCATACCCATTTAAATATACCATTTCCTGAAACATACTCTTTTTTCTTGACAAACAACGTGCATATTTGCACGTACCTTATCCCCAAAAACGGCAAAAAGTAGTGTTTAGTTGATGAATATGTGAATTAAGGAAGGTATTTTATGCCTTGATTAATGGGTATGGATTTTATAATAGGAATGAGACTTGAGAATTCAGAAATCGTACAAACCAACCAACGATGGTTGGGGTTAGAAAATAGATTTCGAATTTATCCATCCACCTCTTGCTAATTTTCACCATTTAATTCTCTCCCACGACTTCAAATTATGTTTCTTCTCAATGTGTAGCTTAATTTCACCATTAAATTCCAGCTGATTTTCAAACCTATACATATAGTGATTCTTGAGTGCAACCAAATGACACCTAAGTGTCATGTGCCAGATTATTCTAGACCCTTTAAGATAATGGGCGAACATTGAAGAGAAATCAAGAAGCAACAAGCATATAATTCTAGAAGAAACCCCACCTTTCTAAGGTTTATGTCTTAAGATTATTCCTAGTAAATATCAAGGTAGAATGAAGAGTCCTATATATATATATATATATATATATATATATATTTGGTTGCCCTCATTTGTAAGACGTCAAAGCAAGGACACACCAATAGAGGTATATATTGAGTCCTCCACCTGTTCTCTTGAGTTCTTGTTATCTTTTCATTCTATTAGTCAAAGATTCATCTTGATAACGCCATTTTTTGGTGTTATCTTGATACCACGATTAGGGTAAACTCGGTCTGTTTCCAAGCAAATGAAGTGTAGTTTTTAACAATTTCTTTCAAGTCTCTATAGGATTCCAAATATTGACTGAATGAAGATTGTGTGGTGTTTTAATGGAAAAAATAAGGACATAAATCTTAAGAAGAAACATCCGAAAATAATGGACTATAGGTACAAGTTATTGTTGCAAGGAAGGACCCAAATAGTAGTTTGATATGGTCACTCTGTGGCTTGAAGTCGCACCCTCATTCAACAAGCACGACCTTCCCCGCGACCTCAACCTATGGGCTAAGCCGCACAATATTATGAGTTGTCTTCTAAATCTTGCCGACTTTTTCAGATGTCGGGGGGGATTTTTTAACAAGGTTTGGACCTAAAGTCGATGGGGAGAATAAAAACACACGTTTGGGCAATTGAACACGGAGAATTATAATTGTACCGGAATTTGAAGATTGTTTTTATTATTTGTGTGTGGAGAATCATCAATAGATGTATAACACCCCGAATTTTGTCGGTAAGTAACTTAAACTTTATGCTTTCACTCACTCTCTAAGCTTTTAGGACATAGACATTTTCTCATGAAAATACTTTTGTATGCTAAGACTAGTTTGGGCATTTTATAGTTCATTATTTAATCTAGTTGAAATCTATTTGTTTCCCATGCTCACTCCACATAACTGATTTTGAAATATTTGGGATTTTGTGCTTGCGGACGTCCGCTTGAGGCCAAGGCCGGACGTCCGTATCCACCCGGACATCTGCGTATTTACGCAGAACCCAGAAGTTTTGAGGGGTTCTGGTCGAGACCAGGCCGGACGTCCGAAGGGTCCACCATTCGGACGTCCGTATTGGACCTGATAACTTTTGTACTATTTTCTTTTAAGACTTCCCTCTTCTCTCCTCCACTCTACAAAACCCAAAACACAGATCGATTTCTCCTCTCTTCCCTGCGATTTCTTCCCCATGATTGCTTAAAACTCTCCTGTCTCATTTATTGCATCAATCTACCCTTCCTTTGACCATTTGTTGCTCATATTGGGTTATATAAACCTAAGTGTAAAAAGTTTCAAGCATCTTCCAAGCTCAAGGTTCTCGTCTTCTTCATCAAGGTTTTCTAGGTTTTCATAAAACCTAACTTGTGAGTTCATACTCATTTTTAAACTTTACACCTGTTAAAATATATACATTTTTTACTCCTAAACATCTTCATATTTACATTTCTTTGGTTTGATGATTATTGAATTAAACTTGGTTTGGGAGATTTTTTGGGTTTTAACTACCTTGAACAAAATTGTTGGAAATGGGCATAAAAATGTGTTATATGTCATGCTTATGGTATTCAAGGAGAATATTACTACTTATTACATCTATGACTTTACTTGAGAAATATTGGTTAAAGTTAGGGTTTTGACATAACTAGAGATTTTGACAAAAGATTTGTGAATAATGGTTCCTCGTGTTGAAATGGTGTTTATTTTAGTATTTGGTGAATTTTGGAACTATATGACTAATTATCAATTTTAGGGTCATGATAATATGATGGAAATTTTATGTATTGGTATATATGTCTTTGTGTCAAACTTGCCTATCCTATTTGGAGTGGGCGTTATATACATTGAGATTGTATTTCCTACTTTGGTTTAGTGTAATGGATCCATAGGCACTTGAGTCTTTGTGTTTAATTGATGGGATATTAATCTCCCTCGTTATAGCACATAATTGGCATCGGGTCTTCATGGTAAGTAAGATGTGGAACCGTATGGTCGGGCATCGAACCATGAGCGGTAAGATGTAATTCCATTGTGCTTATATGTTTTCTTGGATTTGGATATCTCAAAGTATAGACCTAGAGGGGTTGACATTGAGACTCCACGAGCAATAGACTTAGAGCAGTTGAGTTCGATATCCATTACGATTATAATCTATGTGTTTGGTTTCACTAATATGTCAAGTGACCTACTTTTGTGTTCCATCACTGACTATGGTAAACGCGTCTCCCCTGTTAATGCAAGAGGTATTGTGTCGTTATTGATTCTTACCAAAGGTTAATATTATGGCTTTCAATAATATAATTTCAAAGTTCTATTACTACTTCCAAATATAACTGTTTTACTCACTAGGCTTTGGCCTAACACTTTTTCTTAAAATGACATGTATATCAGGTCATCCTAGCGGTGGGGCTCCTCGGGATTTAGTGGAGAGACAGGTGGCCGCATGTAGCATTTTTAGTTATATCTAGAATTGGTGTTCCTTTTGTTTAACCGATATTCTTTTGGAAATGAGATAGCAACACCCGTCCATAATCTAAGCCATTGTAGTTTAGATTAGTAGGTTGTTGAGCATGTATCTCTTTTTGTTGAACTGGTTTTGTAAACGCCTTACCATTTCTCCACTTTTGGTTGATTTATTTATAGAAGTTATGTCTTATTCCGCATTTAAATCAGGTTTAAGTTTACCCCTAATTTTTAGGGTGTTACAAGCTGGTATTAAAGCAATAGTTTAAGTGAACTAAGTATGAATGAAAGATGCCTAGACTTAAGCTGAAATGATGAAGTTGTGGATTGTGAGATTGGGTAGAACTCCTAAGATAGGATGGTCTTAGAGTCGACGGAGTTACACAAGTTGAGAATTCTGATGGTGGTAACGAGAATTCTTATGTGTAGTATGTTCATAATTTCAATTAATTACTACTATTATGAATACATTTGTAACACCCCAAAAAATTGGGATAAACAAAACTTGTAGAAATCGGAAGAAGTGGTATATAGATGTCAAAGTATGAGCCTTTAAAAAATGGGGAATTAACAAACGCCTGTTTAATTACAAATAGTAATTTAACATAAATAAATGACAACCAACTAATGTAGTTTCTAATAGAATTAAGATTACAAAAAGGGTGTCATCTCTAATCCAAGTAATTCCTTCCAACACTGGCGCTCAAAAAGCGAATACCCAAGCTCACACTGTCCCGCCTAAGCTTTCTTAATGACGGCTTCGCTAGAACCTGAGATACACGTCGACACCAAACAAGTGTTAAGCCAAAAAGCCTAATGAGTTTGAACAAATAATAACATGCAAGAATTATACATAAAGAGCAATTATTCCAAATTCCACAATCATATTTGAAGTCAATAGGGAGAGACCCATAACACCAAGTAAGTTTCACCCAAAGAATCGAAATACCTTAGTGTCAAGTACTATGAGCGACACCAAAAGGCCTGGCACATTCGGGATTACAACGAAGGCTAGGCATTGCCCCAAATGGCAGATGTCTAGGCACATACCCGCACGGTGGCACTCAAGACTATGTCCTCCTAGTGAACACTTAACTCGATTCATTCAAAGTCCAAATAGGCCACAAGGCACACAAGGATGTAGTACCCAATTTCAACGCCATCAAGGCAACACCTGGATTAATTTCCATTCGCATCATAAGGAACTTTCTCATAGTAATTCAAAATGCACATCTAGTCATTTAGGGACATTTCACCACATAAAAGTGTCCAAAAAATCGAAACCATAATTTATATGTCCAACAATCCAATGAAATAAGCCAAGATTCACCAAGAACATATTTAATCATCATATAAATAAATATTTGACTCTTGGGCCAAAACCCTAAATTAGCCATTTATGAGGTTAAGCCATAAAACGTCATTTTCCATAAACATAACATATATAATCTCTAGACTCGGTAAAGTATAGCATTTCCAACACCAAGAACCATAAAAACACTTCAAAGTATCAAGTACTCTTTTGTAAAAACTAGGGTTTGCATAAAAACATGTAGGAAGAACATAAATACCAAATATTGACATGTATCTAGTTTTACAAGGGTTAGAAAACTCACAATCTAGGTTTTGGATAAAAACCTAGAAAAGTTAGCAAAACCCTAGAAAGGTTATAGATGAGGTTGAGGCTTGATCTTGACTGGGGCACTTCAATAAATGCTTCAATGTTCCCCTTTATTGCAAAATAGAGCTCCCAACTACTTCTAGGTCGAAATTAATGAGGGGATAGACTTGAGATGAAGAAAATTGCACCTTTACTCTAAAAAATCGCCTAAACAAACGAGTTGGGGAAGAAAGTGGAGTCAAAATCGGTAAAAAGTCACTTTTATACTCCAGACAGCATCGGGCGATTGTGCCGAAATAGCACTCTCTCTGGCCTTGCCCTTCTCACGGTACATATCCCGCGATTGTGACACGCAGTAGTGCCCCATGGCTGTCACTCTCGCTTAAAACGTATCGAGCCCCATTCAGGCCTAGCTATTGTGACGGGCGATTACGCCCCGTGTCACTTTCTCCGAGAGTTTACCGAGGTTGGTTCTCACGATCCAAACGATCCTTCGGTCTAAGGTACTACCGTATTGCATTTTCTTACAGTAATTTGAAAGTACGAAACTTGAGATGGTATTAACAACTTAAAGGAGGGTATTCATATAGGAGTGTGATTTCTTACATTCGAACTTTCTCGGATGTTACAATATTGTTACGTGAGCATGCTTGATTTACTGTTGTTATGAGGATTGATGAATGTAATAGTACATTTACATATGTTTAAATTCTTATAGACTATTTCTTACCTCCATTCTCGAATGTGTGACAGACTGTGATGGTTAACACTCGAAATAGGTCGGATGGTCATGACGCGACAACATCTACGACGGACCAACCAAGGGTGACTACGACGGTTGTGCCCCCACCTCTAAGAAAATGTATTGGGCAAAGGGGTTAACAACATACCAAGGACCAACATTGCCACATCCTAGCCGCTCATGGAAGAAGTGACACCGAAAAAAAGGATGATGGACAAAATGATGCGGTTCATGAATACGGGCATGGCCCAACAACAAGAGCTCCTTATAAAACTGTTGGAGGACAGGGACACCAAAAACCATAGACACGAAACGGTCGCTGAAAACATAATCGTAGCAGGATCTGGAGGTATCGGAAATGAAATCCCAATTGATGGCTTGCTAACAATGGACACGAGGCAAGCGGGGAGAACTTGCTTCTACAAGACTTTTCTCAGGTGCTGACATCCGGAGTTTGCAAGTTTTGATGATCCAGTAGCTTGTATAAACTGGATCCGGGAGATGGAACAAGCCTTCCGGGCTTGTGAATGTGATGAAGGCCATAAGGTGAGCTTCGACTCATAAATACTCCGAGGTGCAGCCCTCGCTTGGTGGATGTTTACTCTACTACTCTAGAGGCCTCGGTGTTGGCCAAGTTGAGTTGGACCACTTTTTAGAAGAAAGTGTTAGAAGAGTATTGGAACGAGTGGGCAATGGATCAGATGGAGGAAGAGTTTCGAAAACTATAGAAAGGTAACTCATCGGTGAAAGAGTACAACCGACAATTCATGGAGAAGTTGGGGTTGGTGGGGCATGTGGTCCCAACTGAAAAGGAAAAGATCAAGGTCTATCTCAAGGGCTTTCCGTCCGATATGATGTCCATGGTTCGTGTGTCAAAAGACTCCACCCTTCATGAGGCGGTTGAAGAATCCCAATTAATGGAGGTTGCCTACAACCGAGGTATGGAGGAAAGAGGTGGAGCGATAGAGAAAATAAAGTTGGAGGGGGGCTCCATGCTCTTCAAGAAACAAAGACCTTTCAACAACAATCACCGTGGAACCGATCCTAAGCGCGAGGCTAGGTGGTGTTCCAAATGTCGAAGCAATCATTTTGGCCGATGCAACTTTGTTCCGGGAAATTGCTATAAGTGTGGCAAGTCCGGTCACTCCTTCAAGGATTGCCCAATCAAGGGGCAAATATGTTTTGAATGCAAGGAGTCGGACCATATATGAAATGAGTTGTAACAACCCAATTTCCATAAAATAACATTAAACAATATTACAACCAAAAACGGTCCCAACACAAATAATTTACATAAGTTCTACACTAAACTCGCGGCGGAAACACCTTCACAACCAAGATACTACAGGAAGCCTGACGGTAATCTACAAGTCTTTACTAGCATCTAGCTCTTCTACCACGACACGACCTTCCATCATCATTGGATGAAACTCCATACACGACTAGCACCTGAAAATGGTTTTAGTTTTTGAAAAGCGAGGGTTAGACCATGAGGTCTAGTGAATTCCCTCTTTAAAACAGTTCTACACAAACAGTAGTATAAAACATTCAACCGTTATAACAATAAACGGAAATTCCAATTCAAAAGCTCGACTCCACATAAGGGTATTACACAGTGGTCTCAATTTTCATCACCTTATTAAGCCAGGTACGACATTCACCTTACGAAGCCAGGCACGACATTCATCACCTTACAAAGCCAAGCACGGCATTCGGGCATCAATAATAGTTCTCCACTGTGCAACCCGACTCCACACATAGCAACAACATCTCAACAGCATGCAATCAACAATTACGTAGAAATGAACGTATAAACCACTCGCATGCTATAATAAACGGTTTCACATCACGTAATATAAAACCTTTCAAATAGTTTAATCAGGTCAACATGCTCGTAACCATAATCAGTTATGAAAACTTTTCGTAAAACATTTCATTCACACAAAGAAGGTAAGGGAACTCACCTTAGCATTCGCACAACGACACATGCTCCGAAACCCACTTTAGTTCAAACCGAACACCTGAATTGGACGTCATAAAAATGGTGTTAAACCATCTAATTACATCCCAAAACATCCCTACTAAGCCCCTAAAACAAACCCCCAAACGATGCCTCGATTCTAGACCCAAAACACGAAGCGAACCGAAGATGGTGCACAAAACAGGGACTTACGCCACTTGTCCCGTGGTTTGCAAACCGCGGGACAAACCGCGGGACAAACCTGTTCGTCATTCTCAACTCTGCACAACCATTTCAGTCTGAAATCTCACCCTTTCTCAACCCCAACTCATCCCAACTCGATTATAAGCCTCCAAAATGAAACAAGGGATGTCTTAAACCTTTCCCCACAGTTACCAAACATCAAAACATCATTTATGTAACAACCCAAATCCCATATACACAACAATTCACATAATGTAACATAACATTCATATAACAAAAGAAACATCATATTACAAGTTCGGTCCCGCAGTCTTTTACAAATAAAAGAAACCATTCTACTACAACTTTGTACTAAATACATACATAACATTTAATATTGTGATACAACTGCTAAACAAGCCAAAATCTTCATCTTATAATCCTTCACAAAAGTCATCCATCGGTTACTCTAATTACTTGCTCTTACTTGATCCACCACCTGGAACACATATTTTAAAACAAAATGAGGGTTAGACCTAATGGTCTAAGTGAGAAAATCCCTGTTAATTTGAAACCATTTATATAACTTCATTCATATAAATCACACAACACAATCAAATATATCAATTTGAACTCACACATCCTGTACCTTCCCTTCTCATTTCCCCTGGCCATATTAGTTGGTTGCAAGCCAACTAATAATTTACAACGTTGTACAACATCTACAGCCAAGCAACGCTATACAGGTTCTATAGCCAAACACACCGGTTCAACGTCCGGCCAACGTATTATAACATAGTATAATACTCATGTAAATATAATACCTCAATATATTATAATTCACATATATCACACATATAAACCAATAACCACCAATTATCACATTTCCAAACCATACGTATATGTATTCCAGTTGAAAATACTTTTAAAGTAAAACTCACCTGTTTTGTTTATCCAAACACGCTTTGAAATCTTCTTTCAATTGATTCTATCTTTCACCTTAACTTCACAGTATCTGAAACAATTTAAGACACATACACCGCTTTACTAGCCAAACATATAAAGCTTACCAGTTCCTGTTCTCAACTGTCCAATACACACTGCACTTAACCCACTACCGGGACTACAGGGTACCGGGACTTCTCAGTACCGGGACACCATAATACCGGTACTTGACTCTACCGGGAGTCGACAATACCGATACTTGACTCTACCGGGACTCGACAATACCGGTACTCTATATTACCGGGAGTCGATGATACCGGGAGTTCACTACACCGGGACTTACACTACCGGGAGTTCATTACACCGGGACTTACACTACCGGAGTTCACTACACCGGGACTCCCCCGGGAGTCGACTATACCGGGAGTCTAAGAACATAGTCGGTTTCACCTAACCTAAATTCGAAGAAATCAATACCAATCACTGAAATCGTAACTTCTAAACCGATAGATATCTTCTATTACTGATTACATACACAAAATACAAAAGTGCTTACCTCAAAATCGAATCCAACCCAATTGATTGATGCTCTAACCGTAGGTTTCGTCCACTGCTTCTTTTCGCCTCCAGACTCCCGCACACACACTCTTTCTATTTTTAGGACAATATGATACATCTGAATATCTTAAGGTGTATATAAATTCCATATTTACCATTTCAACCTTGAACTTCTCATTAATGACCCAAACACCCCTAAACTTATGATTTACTCCAAACTTACCCTAAACATCATATTTTATAGTTAAATTATCTAACGGACTTACCCGGGGTATTACATCATCTCCCCCTTAAAAGAATTTCATCCCGGAATTCAGTTAAATGAAAAGTTGAGGGTATTTGGCTCTCATTTCCGTCTCCGATTCCCACGTGGCATCCTGACCTCTATGATGCCTCCACTGAACTTTCACTTGCCTGATCTCCTTATTCCGCAGCACTTTAACTTTACGATCAAATATAGCCTCCGTCTCTTCCACATAATTCAGTTTTTCGTCGACTCGGATATCTGGTAGAGAGACTGCCTGGTCTGGAGTGACCAAACACTTTCGGAAGTTCGATACATGAAACGCATTATGGATTCTGCTCAATTCTGGTGGAAGATCTAATCGGTAAGCGACTTCACCGATCCTATCTGTTATTGCAAACGGTCCAATATACCTAGGGCTAAGTTTACTTTGTCGTCCAAATCTGATGACTTCTTTCCACGGCGAAACCTTTAACATCACGTAATCCCCAACTTGAAATTCCAATGGCTTTCGGCGTCGGTCAGCGTAGCTTTTCTGTCTGTCTTGAGCCACTTTCAATCGTTCACGGATCTGAGTAACCTTATCGGCGTTTAACTGAACTATTTCCGGCCCCGCTAACTGTTTCTCTCCCACTTCGTTCCAACATAGAGGCGTTCGGCATTTCCTACCATACAGTACTTCGAACGGTGCCACTTGTATGCTGGAATGATAACTGTTGTTGTAAGCGAATTCGATCAACGGTAAATGTTTATCCCACGATCCCCCAAAATCAACAATGCAAGCCCGGAGCATATCTTCTAAGGTCTGAATCGTTCGTTCACTCTGACCATCTGTTTGAGGATGATACGCCGTACTTAACTTTATCTGTGTCCCCATTTCCCTTTGAAAACTTCTCCAGAATCTTGAAGTAAAACGACTATCACGATCAGAAATGATCGAGATTGGAACTCCATGTCGAGTTACTATTTCGTCAATGTATAACTTAGCTAATCGTTCCATCGAATCGGTTTCCTTTATCGGTAGAAAGTGTGCAGACTTTGTCAATCTATCGACGATCACCCAAATAGAATCAAATCCTTTCGAAGTTCGTGGTAGCTTCGTGATGAAGTCTGTGGTAATCTGCTACCACTTCCACATAGGTATTTCTAGCCATTGTAGTTGACCAAATGGCTTTTGGTGTTCGATCTCTACTTTCTTACAAGTATCACATCTTTCCACATACTGAGCAATCCCTCTTTTTATCCCCGGCCACCAATAGAATTTCTTTAGGTCTTTATACATCTTGTTTGTACCTGGGTGAGTAGAGAAACGAGATTGATGAGCTTCTTGTAAAACACGATCACGTAACCCACCCAAACGAGGTACCCACACTCTGTTTCCCAGACACAATAACCCACGATCATCTGTTACTAGCAATGCTGACATCCCCGCTAACCGTTCTGATTTCAAATGTTCATCTTGATAAGCCTCCACTTGACACTTCTGCAATTCGTCGAATATGTTAGGGAGGAGTTCAGTTCGTAGCGAAATAACTTTTATCGTTCCACTCCTTTCTTGACAACTCAGCGCATCCGCCACCACATTCGCCTTTCCCGGGTGATAAAGGATTTCACAGTCGTAATCGTTCAGCAATTCTAGCCATCTCCTTTGTCTCATATTCAGTTCCTTCTGATCAAAGAGGTGTTGGAGACTCTTGTGATCAGTATAAATCTGACACTTGGAACCATACAGATAATGTCTCCAAATCTTTAACGCGAAGACAACTGCTGCAAGCTCCATGTCGTGCGTAGGATACTGCCTTTCATGATCCTTTAATTGACGAGAAGCATAAGCAATAACTTTCCCACGCTGCATAAGCACACATCCCAACCCCAATTTGGATGCATCACTATAAACCACAAAGTCTTCTGAACCTTCAGGTAGTGATAGAATCGGCGCGCTGCACAGTTTCTCTTTCAATATCCGGAATGCCTCATCTTGTTCTGCTTTCCATTCAAATTTCAGGTTCTTCCGGGTCAGCTTAGTCAAAGGCGTTGCGATACGAGAGAAGTCTTTTATGAATTTCCGATAGTAGCCGGCTAAACCCGGAAAACTACGTACTTCAGTTGCTGTCTTCGGCGGTTCCCACTTTTCAACTGCTTCCACTTTCATCGGATCAACTTGTATACCTTTCTCAGAAACGACATGCCCCAGAAACTGAACTTCTCGCAACCAGAATTCACATTTAGAGAACTTAGCGTACAACTTTTCTTTCTTCAGCAACTCCTGAACCAAACGAAGATGTTGTGCGTGATCCTCTTTGGATCGGGAATAGATAAGGATATCATCAATAAATACAATAACGAATTTATCAAGATACGGCTTACATACCCGATTCATTAAATCCATAAAGGCAGCTGGGGCGTTCGTCAGTCCAAACGGCATTACTAAGAATTCGTAGTGGCCGTACCTTGTACGAAAAGCAGTCTTTAGAACGTCTTCTTCTTTAACTTTCAACTGGTGATAACCGGACCTTAGATCAATCTTGGAGAAATAGCAAGCTCCAACTAACTGATCGAAGAGGTCATCAATTCGAGGTAACGGATACTTGTTCTTTATCGTGCGCTTATTCAATTCTCGGTAGTCGATACACATTCTCATCGAACCATCCTTCTTTTTCACAAATAACACTGGTGCTCCCCACGGTGAAGAACTAGGTCTGATGAAGCCTTTATCGGATAGGTCTTGTAATTGTGCCATCATCTCTTTCATCTCTGGAGGTGCCAGACGATAAGGTGCACGAGCAATAGGAGTGGCTCCAGGAACTAAGTCGATACCAAATTCCACTTGTCTAACCGGAGGAAGACTATTCAAGTCTTCAGGGAAAACTTCAGGAAATTTACTAACAATAGGAATATCTTCCATCCTATTCTTCTCTGGCTTAATATCTTTCACATAAGCCAAGTAGCTCTGACAACCCTTACTCACACACTTACGGGCTTTTATCATAGATATAAGGCTAGACTGATGATTCTTACGATCACCATAAATTACTACTGTCCCTTCTCAGGTAATACCACACTTATTAGCTTCTTATCGCACACTATGTTAGCCTGATTCTCGGCTAACCAGTCCATTCCCACTACGACGTCAAACTCTATCAAAGTTATAGGAAACAATTGTATCGGCACTCTACACTCCTCTATATTTATCACACAGTCATCAAATACTTCTTTAACTGACACTTGATTATCATTTTCCGTATCTACTGATAGAGCATGTTCTAGCATTTTAGGTTTCAAACACAGGCAAGCAGCAAATGCAGGAGACACAAACGATCAGTTTGCACCTGAATCAAATAACACCTTAGCACGTGTAGAGTTTATTAAAAATGTACCTGTGACCACATCCGGAGTTTCCTCCGCTTCTTTCTCAGTCATTTGAAATGCGCGACCCCTGGTTACTGGCGGTTCCAGTCTTGGTATTACTGGTTTAACAATTGCTGGCCTGCCTGAAGATCCACCTTGTTGTATCCTTCCCCTCGGACAGTTTGACTGAAGGTGATCTGGTGAATTGCATAAGAAACATAGCCGCGTTACCTTACAATCTTTGATGACGTGTCCGGTCTTCCCACACTTATAACATGCTCATAAATCACCTCGGCAATTTCCTTGGTGGACACGGTTACACTTCTGACATGGTCTTTCCGCTGGTCGAAACGGCGGACGGTTATCATACCTCTGGAATCGGGACTTCTTCGGATCGTATTGTGGTTCTTCCCACTTTCTCTTCCCGATACTTTTATCGCCAGCATCTCTTCTCATATCTCGTTCAACATTCTCCGCGGCATCAACTGCAGCTGAGAAGGTATCGGGTCCTTTTGCAGTCACTAGCCTTCTAACCTCTGAGTTCAGCCCGAAGATAAACCTTTCCGTCTTCATCGCCTCTGTAGCAACGTAGTATTATGCAAACCGAGACTTTTCCAGGAAGCTAGCAGTGTAGTCTCGAACGGATAAGTTTCCTTGTTGTAAGTTCATAAATTCCCCTTCCAGTTGTTTGACGGCTGCTTGGGGACAAAATGCGTTCCTGTAGGCTATCACAAATTCTTCCCAAGAGAGGGTAGAATAAACATCAGATCCCTTAGAATGAATAAAGGATTCCCACCAATACAAAGCATCCCCCTTTAACATTGCTGTTCCATACAATACTCTATCTTCGTCAGCGCACTTACTCGTCTTGAAGATAGCTTCTATTTCCTTCATCCATCTCATTGCTTTCACTGGATCCCTGTCTCCTGAGTAGGTCGGAGGTCTACAGCTTAAAAATATTTTGTAGTCGCACCTCCTTTGTACTGGTACAACAATCGATGTGATTGGGATTTCATCTTCCGGTCCGGGATCCGATATTCCAGTTTCATTATGACGGTTCCGATCAAACATTGTTTGTATGCTAGCCTGCAATCTTCCCATTTCTACCATTAGAGCATCCCTGGTAACAAACTCTGTACCCTGTGGCTGGACTCTGCCTCCGGCTCGACCTCCAGCTCTACCTCCGGTTCTGCCCCCAGTTCTGCCTCCCCTGTCCCCCGTTCCTATAGGCGGATTCGTACTATTCGGATTTCTTCCTCCTCCTCGATTCGAATTCCGTGTATCGCTTGCCATTCTGTAGATTTAAACAAGGTTAATATACACATAAGCACATACCCCATATAACAAGGTATTCCAGTTCAAACAAGTACCTGTAAGATCACAATTACACTGGCCAAGTGTAATATGAAATTACCTTACATGATGTTCCTTCTACCTTTTATACTTCATCATCCCAAGGTTCTATAATGATAAGGACATCCTACTTCACATGCAGTTTAAGTCTAGGTACAGATACAAATACCTAAATCCCTTAAACTAAGGCTCTGATACCATTTGTAACAACCCAAATCCCATATACACAACAATTCACATAATGTAACATAACATTCATATAACAAAAGAAACATCATATTACAAGTTCGGTCCCGCGGTCTTTTACAAATAAAAGAAACCATTATACTACAACTTTGTACTAAATACATACATAACATTTAATATTGTGATACAACTGCTAAACAAGCCAAAATCTTCATCTTATAATCCTTCACAAAAGTCATCCATCGGTTACTCTAATTACTTGCTCTTACTTGATCCACCACCTGGAACACATATTTTAAAACAAAATGAGGGTTAGACCTAATGGTCTAAGTGACAAAATCCCTGTTAATTTGAAACCATTTATATAACTTCATTCATATAAATCACACAACACAATCAAATATATCAATTTGAACTCACACATCCTATACCTTCCCTTCTCATTTCCCCAGGCCATATTAGTTGGTAGCAAGCCAACTAATAATTTACAACGTTGTATAACATCTACATCCAAGCAACGCTATACAGGTTCTATAGCCAAACACACCGGTTCAACGTCCGGCCAACGTATTATAACATTGTATAATACTTATGTAAATATAATACCTAAATATATTATAATTCACATATATCACACATATAAACCAATAACCACCAATTATCACATTTCCAAACCATACGTATATGTATTCCAGTTGAAAATACTTTTAAAGTAAAACTCACCTGTTTTGTTTATCCAAACACGCTTTGAAATCTTCTTTCAATTGATTTTATCTTTCACCTTAACTTCACAGTATCTGAAACAATTTAAGACACATACACCGCTTTACTAGCCAAACATATAAAGCTTACCAGTTCCTGTTCTCAACTGTCCAATACACACTGCACCTAACCCACTACCGGGACTACAGGGTACCGGTACTTCTCAGTACCGGGACACCATAATACCGGTACTTGACTCTACCGAGACTCGACAATACCGGTACTTGACTCTACCGGGACTCGACAATACCGGTACTCTATATTACCGGGAGTCGATGATACCGGGAGTTCACTACACCGGGACTTACACTACCGGGAGTTCATTACACCGGGACTTACACTACCGGAGTTCACTACACCGGGACTCCCCCGGGAGTCGACTATACCGGGAGTCTAAGAACACAGTCGGTTTCACCTAACCTAAATTCGAAGAAATCAATACCAATCACTGAAATCGTAACTTCTAAACCGATAGATATATTCTATTACTGATTACATACACAAAATACAAAAGAGCTTACCTCAAAATCGAATCCAACCCAATTGATTGATGCTCTAACCGTAGGTTTCGTCCACTGCTTCTTTTCGCCTCCAGACTCCCTCACACACACTCTTTCTATTTTAGGACAATATGATACATCTGAATATCTTAAGGTGTATATAAATTCCATATTTACCATTTCAACCTTGAACTTCTCATTAATGACCCAAACACCCCTAAACTTATGATTTACCCCAAAATTACCCTAAACATCATATTTTATAGTTAAATTATCTAACGGACTTACCCGGGGTATTACAATTTAATCTAACCAAAACCATCCAAAACCCAACCATTGATTCATGATTTAAAACCCCAAAACTCAAAAACTCAATCCAAAGAAAAGTGGAGATTACCAAGCAAAAATGATGAAGTTTCTTACTGAATTGATCAAAACTCATAGGGAATCAATCCCAAAATCATTTGTCTCATTTCCCATTGATTAGAAATCACAATCCCCTGGTTTATCAAAACCTTAAAACACTAACCATACTAGCCACATAATGAAAAAGAAGGGAGATTAACCATACCTTGAAGGAGATTAAGTCTTCACTCCCAAAGATGCCATCCTTCTTCCTCACCTCTCACCACGGATGAGCTCTTCCTCCCTTCTCCTAAATTCCCAGCCGACACTAAGAACAAATGAAAGAAAATGAGGGTTTTCATCTTAACACTTCTTCCATTCACCCTCTTGGCACATAAGTTTTCAAGTTTCACACAAAGGCCCCCAAACTCTTATTTATTCACTACAACTACAAGAGAAAGAAAATATGGGGTGTTACATGAGTGCCCGAATTTGAAGACGGGAGGAAGTGGGGGAAAGAGAGTGGATCCTCCGAGAGCACCGGGAAGGGCCTTTCAAATGACAACCGAAGAGGCAAAGACATCCACAGATGTAGTGTCGGGTACATTTCTTCTAAACTATGTACCAACGCATGTATCATTTGATTCGGGTGCATGTTTTTCATTTGTGTCGAATTCTTTTTGCCAAAAGTTGTCTATGTCTACTAGTAGTCTAGAGGATACTATAGTGGTAGAAATAGCGGACGACAGTCAAGTGATTTATTTGCATCACCACGTGCTAGCTTAAGTCATTGTCGGGTCGTGCAATGATCTAAGTGTAGGGGAATTTGATGAGTGCCAATTATATACATGTATTTTGTATTAGGTTCTCCGTGCAATTGATGTTCATTTGTTGAGTAAATGCTTATTATAGTGGGAGTTGTTATTTAATTCGTTGAAGCAAGAAAATAGAGAAGAAAAGAAGCAATCCAAGTGAACATCTCATTTCCAAGAATGGGCTAGTTTCAAGTGAGTTATTGCATTTCCAACCCACGTCGAACTCACGTCGGGCATTGGATTCCTACCACTCAAGGGATAACTTCGGGCTACTTTGAAGTGAGTTTCCCGTCTGCCTAACTCGCGCCTAACCCACTTGCTGTCAGATAGTGGACCCTTTCTTTTAGGAGTGGTTTCAGGTATAAAAGCCTTTTATAACTAACATTTTAAAGGAGACGCTTTTGGGAACCAATTGAAGAAATCGATCAAGAGACTTGGAGAGCAACAAGAAGCTAATTTTGGAGATTCTTGGGAGCAATTTTGGAGACAAAATTCTAGGGTTCTTCATCAATTCTTCATCTCTTCTTATTGTTTTCTTTGTAAGTTTATTTCTCTTCTAGGAAACATGAGTACCTAAATATTCCTTTTCTAGTGATGAGTTTGTAGACTACATCGATTTTAGATGTGTTGAAACTCGTTTTTGGCTTTAATTTCATATGATTTCAAATTATGGAATCCTTGATTTCAATGTTCTTTCATCTTTGGTTGAAAAAAATGAGTTGGTCCATATTTTTATTCAATTTAAGTTTGAATTGTTAGATTCGGCTTTGAATCCGTAACTGTTCTTAGTTTAATCATAGTAGCAATATGACTCCAATATACAATTTTGTTGATTGACGGTAGTATAGGATTACATGGTCTAATTTAAATGATCGACTCCCTATTTGGTTAGATTTGGTGTTTGTTTGCTCGTAATGCGATTAATAATTAGTTTTATGTTCGTAACTAAAACTGAAATTAATTAGAGGCTAGTCGTTGAGCTTCTCATGCTAGTCGCGCTTTTAGAACAAAGGGAACATTGAGGCGTTTCGATGTTCAAGCCATTTTGGATTGCATATGAGAAAATGCTTGTTTAAATGAGTTAGTGATACATTATCCAAAGGAAGGAATGGTTTACACTCATTGCTAGAATTGTTCATATTATTGTTTGACGGTTCAACTAATTTCTACATATTTGTGATATTATGTAATGTTTTCAATTAATTTGCATGTTATTACGTCTTGGACTCACGGTTGACACCGAGTTCCTGAAGAGACGACCCTACTTACCATTATCACAAATTGTTGCGGTTTAGAGGTAGTAGGATTAACCTTATTATAATTATTATTTGTCGGACTCGACACCCGTCACCAGAAGCATTAGAGTAAAGGGATTAAATATTTTTTTCTTGTTTTTTTGGCTAGCTTTCCACCTTTGCCTTTAAGATTTTCTTTTGAGTATACTTTCCAATTTCAGAAGGCTAGAACACTTTGTATTTGGCTAATTTAGGATCCAATGGTCATTTGTAACACATTGTAATCCTTCTAATGAGTAATAAAATCGATCTCTCTTTCTCTACTTGTCGATGTAACACTATCACCCTTATAGTGGAATCAAACGTTAAATCTTGTTGTCTCTATTTACGTGTTATAGTGGAATCAAACGTTAAATCTTTTTGTTTCGATTTACATGTCATTTAGTATTTTGATCATACATTGCATGTTTACACTTGTGGATCGGTATACTTGATCGTACATTGTTCACATCATTGTTTATCCACATTTGTTGTATTGGTTTAGATTTGCACTTTGATTTCATTTGTTATATTGGAATATGAAATCTTGTTATTGTATTTATTTGTGAATCCCAACCCTACACTTACCTAGCTTGAGCTGGAATTTCATATGCATAAACAAACATGCACACACACAAACATATCTCCTTTTCATAACTTAGAGCAGTGTATTGTCTCCTCGATTCATAATACCAAGGCATCATTCTCGATATGCTTAAATACCGTAACCAATAAAATTGGCTTTAGAAGACGCCTAGAATATTTAAACGACATTTTAGAAGACTTTATAGGACCAAACTATAAAATGTCTTATTTGAGTCTGTTACAATATATTTAAAGATGTTTATGGACGTTTTAACAAGCGCTTTCAAAATAAAACGTTGTATTAGCTATTTTATAGAATAATTTTAAGAAGTGTACGTCCAATAAACCCATCTTTTAATGGACACCTGTGTTTAAATGATACTTTATCAAATAATGTCTTATAACATAGTTAATATGACACTTTATTTTATTTTATTTTATTTTATTAGGATGCTAAAACATTTTTAGGCGTTCTATAGAGCTACTTTGTTTTAGTGAACCCTGTAAATAATCTAATCTATGATGGTCTACAATTACTTGTTAATTCAAAAGGCCTTTAAACGGCAGAATTTCCCGATACCAAAACATTATTTCAAAGTGAACGACCTCAAACTCGTTCCAAAATACGCCTAACGCACAGTTTTTGTCCATAACTTCTTTGAATATTTCTATCTTTAAAACACATATTGCTGTTAACGTGCGCTTTGAGCTAGCCAAATGCAAACAATGCATTCGTATAACCGGATAAGCATTTGCTCATACTTTCACGGTGCCAGTATTCAATATAACCGATCAATCTTTTTACGTTAATATACAAAATAAATATTTGTTGTAGTCTGTATATGTTAAATTTAGCAAATTACCTGAAAATTTAACACATTTCAGTCTTAATCTTATTTTGTATATATAAGACTTTTCAGAACCTTTCAATGTAACAATCGGTTGTATTGCAGTTCTGGTTCCAATAATTAATAACACCAATTGATTTGGATGCCATGCGTGTGGTTGGAAGACATAAATATTGGTACCATCAGGGTCATAATGGTAAAACTACAACCCAATTAGCACTTCCGAGTCATGTCGGGATTCAAAACTGGAAGAGTCTTGTTCTGCTTACAAACAGTCATAAAAGCTCCTAAAAACAACTGTACACATCTACATGCAATTATTACAAGTTATAAACCTCTAACCACTTGGGTTGGCTTTTTTTTTTTTGTAGTATTTCTGTTTTCTGATATTCTTTTCTCTCATTAAAACTCGATATTTATAAGAAAATTGTATCTTAAAAAAGTTGATAGCATCCGCACAAGTTGATATGAATTTATTACAAAATAGATCTTTTTTTATCTAATGATCTCCCTGGTTGGGTGTTCTAAATACATATTTGATGAGATTTTTAAGTTTATAACAATTCAACAACATTAAAATAAATTATTAGTGTAAAGTTAGACGACCTAACAAGTTTTATTGACGGAATTGAACAATCTAATAAAGGAAGTAAGTAAATTGTCTTAATTATTAGTCACAAATTTGAAAATATTGTCATATATAACAAGTTTTATTAAAAAAAAAAAGTTTTCGTAGAACATCTTTCAAGATTTTGTATATTAATATATATAATAGTACGGTTTATTTCATGTCTCCTATTAGTTTTATATATAAAGTATAGTTATTGATCCCTACATATTTATGCAATCACCACTCCTAAGCATAAACTTTATGTCTCATCTTTGTCTTGCCAATCAACCCCTACATATTTATGCAATCACCACTGCTAAAAATCAGATTTTTGTCTGAAAATCACACGTATCATCCTATCCGTCCAATGAAACGAAGACAAAACACAGTTTTATATATTTTAAAATTATTCTATTTAAATTCAAGTTCATAGTCTCTGATGAACTCTATTTATGTAATTGGTGAACAAGAATGGAACATGAAAATTCGGGATAGATGATTATATTGTTTTATTTAATACATATTTATTCAAGTCGTATTTTTATTCTTTCAATTTGATATCAAAATTTAATTGATTTAAAGACATAAAATTTAGGTAGAAATGATTTGTATTCCAATCTTGCAACATAATGTGGCAAACCTTACCTAGTTAATGTTGAGGCTTGGTGGGTCTCTCAAAAACCAAGCTAAAAAACCCTTGTAATTACGTTACCACCTTCCTCTCCAACCCCTTAACTTATTCCCTTTTCATTTTTCAAGCATTTACTCTCCTCCTCTCTCACACACCCCACAATTCTCTCCTCTCTCTATATATCACTCTCACATATATATACTATATATACATATATCCAAACTTATGTGTGTGTATTTCCGGAAGTCTCCAGCCGTTACACATGTGTTTCTCGTCGGAAAGTCAAACTTGTTTCTCCGGTATTCAAGTTTTTCTCCGTTGATGGTTCGGATATAATGAGATTAATTAGTATATGATGAAGCCTGTCATGTGTATTTGTTTTGTAATAATTTCAGTATAAGTAGTAACATTATTGAAAGGCCTCTTGTGGGAGACAAGAGGCAATGGATTACGGGAGTGGTGGAGGAACTGGTGGCTCCGGCGGTGGCAGCCACCATGATTCATCTGATAAGAAGAAACGTTACCACCGCCACACTGCTCTTCAGATTCAGATACTTGAATCGTAAGCTACACTTTAAAATTTACTTCTTGTTCTTAGCTTCTTGAGTTCTTGCCACTGTGTTATCAATTCTTACTCTCTTTTTTTTTTTTCTTGGGTGGAAAATTTGTAGAACTTTTAAAGAATGTCCCCATCCAGATGAGAAAACCCGAATGCAGTTAAGCAGAGAGTTGGGTTTGGCTCCACGACAGATTAAGTTTTGGTTTCAAAATAGACGAACCCAGATGAAGGTTTCCATCCCCCCCCCCCCCCCCCCCCCTCTCCCTCTCTCTCTAGATATGTTTATATGTATATATATAGATAGCTAATCTGCTGGTTTTGATTCGTAAACTTTGTTTAGGCCCAACATGAACGAGCAGACAACTGTGCATTGAGAGCAGAGAACGACAAGATACGCTACGAAAACATAGTGATACGAGAGGCCCTGAAGAATTTGGTGTGCCCAACATGCGGTGGTCCTCCGATCGGAGAAGATTGTTATTTCGATGAACAAAAACTACGTTTTGAGAATGCGCAGTTGAAAGAAGAGGTAATCAATCAATCACAATTCATTCTGTTTTTTTTTTTTGTTATAATCAGCTGGACATAAACCATTAGTATCTCCAACAACTTCTCCATTTTAATACAGCGATTTTGAGCTATAATTTTGCTTCAGTAGTTTTCCAAAACTATCTCCAAGATAAAGAAAGTAGGGGAGAGATAACCCCAAAAATAATTACTAAATAAGAGCACCAAAAGAAATATTTGAAAATAAATATTTAGAGAGAGAAATAATATTTTAAGAGATGAATGGAATATTTTAATATTATAATCAATGTTTGTTTCTCTAAAATGAGTAATCTGTTTGAGGTAAATGTAATTTTTTTTTAGAGAAATTTTGGGGAATGTGTCGGAGATGGTCTTAAACTTAGTATATACATAAGACCCTCTCTCCCTCTAAAATGGCTAAACAGAGAGATTCAAAGGGATTCTAGATGTTCACACTTTGATTTTTGTTTTGTATATGATGTGCATGAAGTTGAAATAAGGTCTTGTAATGTACTCTTTTCTGCTTTCAGTAGAAGAATGATTGTTGTGCATGTGATGATTCACAAGTTTACTATTCCATCTGTTTTAGCACATGTTTGTTGGCTTCTTTTTATCTGGTTCATGCATATAATGACATGGAATCCATGTGCTTTTTTATGTTTTGGAAAAGATTGGAGAGATAAACAAACCAGTACTTTCGATTGAATTCTCTTATCGAGTAAATTCATTTTACAGCTGGATCGAGTTTCAAGCATTGCGGCCAAGTACATAGGGAGACCGATGTCGCAACTCCCACCAGTACAGCCCATTCACATGTCTTCACTCGACTTATCCATGGCTACATATGGTGGAACTACAGCAAATCGGATGGTGATGATGAACACTGCTGGTCCATCTTTAGACCTCGATCTTCTCACAGGGTCCGCCATTGGTGCATCATCGAGCTCGATCAATCCGGACCCTCCGTTCCACAGCAGTGTGCATCTTTCTGACATGGATAAGTCTATTATAGCCAATATTTCTAGTAATGCCATGGATGAACTGATCCGGCTTTTGCAAACCAACGAGCCATTGTGGACGAAATCTCGAAAGGATGGGAATGATGTTCTTAATCATGATAACTACAAACAGGTTTTTCCGCGGCCTAATGATAATATTAAGAACCCTAATGTTCGAATTGAAGCATCTAGGGTTTCTGGTGTTGTGATGATGAACAGTTTGCAATTGGTGGACATGTTTTTCGACTCGGTAATTAAGTAACTTTTTCTTTTAAATACTAATTTTTTCCAACTTTTATCATTATTACACGACACTGATCGATCCAGTTTTACATCACCAGGCTAAATGGAGCGAGATTTTCCCAACAATCGTGTCAAAAGCTCGAACGATTGAAGTAATTTCATCTGGATTGGGTTCTCAAAATGGCTCATTGCAACTGGTAATTTCGAATTCCTCAAGATTTGAATATATTTCATGTTATATACTTGTAGTTTTCTTTTGGTTTCTTATATTTTCTTGATCTTTCTCAGATGTATGAAGAATTACAGGTGCTTTCGCCGCTACTCTCCACCCGACAATTCTATTTTCTTCGGTTTTGTCAGCAAATCGAGCAAGGATCATGGGCGATTGTTAATGTTTCATACGATCTTCCTCAGTATAATCCATACTACGCTCACTCTAGATTTAAAGCACACCGCCTTCCTTCTGGCTGTTTGATTCAAGAAATGCCTAACGGTTACTCGAAGGTTTGTGACACTACTAAACGAAAAACTTTTACCTACAAAATTTTCCCTAGGAAATCTGTCGCTAAAGGGTGATTTGTCACAAAACCGTTACAAAAGTTGGTGGGTAATGCAAATCAGTGACAGATTACCCTCGGATTCTCTGGGTGATCCATGGGTATTTTATCGTAAAACATCGTATTCTACCAAACCATTGATATTTTCTGATCCCTGGGTAATCACCGGCGGAAATTTTCCTGGGTGAATTTTGTGGGTAAAAGTCATTTGTATTGTAGTGTGAATCTTGATTAATTATCGCGTTATTAATTAGAACAAGTTCTGGAAAAAAAATCATGCTTTTCTATGGATACGAATAGGTTACGTGGGTCGAACATAACGAAGTAGAAGAAATAGCTCCAATCGATAGGCTTTATCGAGATTTTATCCACAGCGGTTTGGCCTTTGGAGCCAAAAGATGGCTAGCTTGCCTTCAAAGAGCATGCGAAAGAATTGCGTCTTTGATGATGACCAATTCTGCGTCCCATGATCTTGGAGGAGGTAAATACTGCGTACAGTTGTTTGGTCCTATAAACTTAAAGTCTCGGTCAATTTTATAAAACTAACATTTTGTTTGATCAGTGGTTCCATCGGCCGAAGGCAAGAGGAGCATGATGAAGCTATCACAGAGGATGGTGAACAACTTTTGTTCGAGCATCAATCCTTCTAACGGTCATCAATGGACATCACTTTCGGGTTTGAACGAGTTTGAGGTTCGAGCCGTTCTACACAAGAGCAACGATCCGGGCCAACCCAACGGCATGGTCCTTAGCGCATCCACCACCATTTGGCTTCCGGTTCCACCCCAAAATGTCTTCGATTTCTTCCGAGATGGAAGGACTAGACCTCAGGTATTAATTAATCACTTAATTACAGATATTTCCAATGTATAATAATTAAGTTACAACTTGATCATGACTACATATATTTTCGGTTTTGTGTACAGTGGGATGTTCTATCGAATCAAAATCCTGTTCAAGAAGTCGCACATATTGCAACCGGGACTCATCCAGGGAACTGTATATCCGTCCACAGGGTGAGAACATTTTTTATATATCACTACAAAAAAACTCTGTTTATATGACACCAAAATTGTCTAAAGTGTCTTAATATGTTGCTTTATAGCACTTACAGGACAAAAATTGTTACAATAAGTTTATAAAACGTTTTTGGACGTCTTAACAAGTGTCTTTAGTACAATTTTGATATAAAACATCATGTAATTCTTTATAAGACATTATCCGAAAAAAGGTTTTATAGAAACAAGTGTCCTATGGAAAATTGCGTTCTTATGACACTTCTCAAAAGTGTGTATCTAAAAAGCAAATAGGGCGTTTTATTTTCAAAGTGTCTTAAAAAACTTGTTAACACGTTCCAAAGCATTATATAGACTTATTTTTACATGAGGTGTACAATTTTTTGGTCCAATAAAGCATTGTATAAAGACATTTATGCATTTTTGCGTTTTATAAACTCAATTTTGTTGTAGTGTTTGTTTGAGTCCGAAAGCGGTTAAACACGCACTACAAAACAAATGACTTTTACCCACAAAATTCAACGAGGGAAAATTCCGTCCGTAATTACCCAGAGATCATCCAGAAAATATCAATGGTTCGGTTGAATCCGATGTTTTTCGAGAAAATTGAGAATCCCTGGGTAATCTGTCACTGAAACTTTTGTGACGGTTTTGTGACGAATCATCTTTTAGCGACAAATTTTATAGGGAAAAGTTCATAGGCAAAAGTCTTTCGTTTAATAGTGACGGACCTCGAACTTGTATACAAAAGGGTTTTACATATTCTAACATTATATAAACACATAATTTTTAGGCATACACTCCAAGCCAAAACAGCATGTTAGTACTACAGGAAAGCTGCACAGACGCATCAGGTTCATTAGTCGTCTACTGCCCAGTTGACTTACCGGCGATCAACATAGCCATGAACGGTGAAGACCCATCCTACATTCCATTACTACCATCAGGTTTCATCATCACCACCGACGGTCACCACGAGTCCAGGTCACAGGGCCGCACAACCGGTGGTGCTTCCACCAGCAACATGACAGATCACGGCGGTGATCATGGCGGCAGTACATCAACAGGCTCGCTGATAACTGTAGTGTTTCAAATACAAGTAAGCAGCTTGCCGGCGGCCAAAATGAGCCCAGAATCATTAACCACCATTAACAACCTGGTCACAAACACAGTCCACCAAATTAAAGCCTCATTCAACTGCCCTTCTACCACCACCTCATAAAAAAGAAGATAAAAAACCACTGACGTAATGGTTAAGGCCCAGGGATACACAACAATTGTCGACACTGAGGTTTAATCGATGTCTTACGGTAATAATTGACAACCTTTCAAAAAGAAAAAAAATCTCTCTTTGATTAATGTGCGTGGAGTTCGATGAAAATTAATTAAGGAAGTTTTAGGGGTTAGTTGGGGAAGCTGTTAATGCAGGTTTCATCATCAATGGCGGCAGAAACCGAGTTAATATTATTATTGCTGCATCATCCTGCTACTGTGCTGGTGGCCATCTGTCATAGTTCATTTACCATCTTCAACTACTACATTCATTTACCTTTCTTTGATTTTGGTTTTGTTTTTTCACTTAATGGTTTTTTTTTTTTTTTTTTTGGTTTATGTTCTTTTCAAATTTATTGCATTCTAGATCAGAAGAAGAGGGAGTCAAGAACGCACCATACTTGTATTTCCATGTATGGTTTGGGTATTGACTTTGTTTTCAAATCAATCTATTTATATTTATGCATCCATAAATATCTTTCTTGCTTTCTTTTATTTAGCTTGAACTCAGATGATCGTTTTACGTTTTTTGTTTCTCGTATGGTTATTTCTGCAAAAACATTGTTACACATTCACGACGCATTTCTAACGATAAGTATTAATCATGTTTAATTTAGGTTATGTTTGGCAAACTATTTGAAGCTTGTTGTTCGTCAATAAGCTAGACGTTAGCCATAGACTAGTCATGTATGCTACAACTATTTGATAAACTAGCTAGAATGTAAAATTATCAGGAAAAAGTATAATAAAAAAAACTCTTAAAAATACATTTTTATGCATCACATGCTTTAGCTGATAAAATTTAGGATTACAAGTAATTCATGATCATTACAACTTTTAAAAGTTGAATGTTTGAATTTATAACTAACTGATAAACATAATCAAATATAGGATAAACATCTTTTTTTTTAAATCTAAACTATAATTACGATAATTGTTGAATTTTAACATAATACTTAATTGTTTTTTATAATAAAAAACGTTATATTATTAAAACTAAAGTAAATTACATCATTATTAGAACTAAATAAAATAAGAATAAAAAAATAAATTAAACAAACTTATAAAAAGCCATTATCATCGTCCACAATGCATAAGTTATTAAAAGACTTTTTACTTTTGTCACATCAGCTTTCCACTAACATTTTTTAACAAAAACCTATTGTTATAAATCTTCTCCAATGCAAAAAGCTTTTTCAAAGGTTTTTCATCAATTTCATTATATTCTACCTCATCTATATGTAACATGTTTTATAAAAGCCCCTAATTTAATTTGTCATTTTAAAGTTCACGCCACATCTTTCGAAAACAAAATTTACTTAACATGAAAATTCAAATATTTAAAAACATTAACTGATATCCAAAAATTACTTGACATTGATACAAAAATATAATGACAAGGACACACAAAAATCAATTCATTAAAAAAAATGAAAGACGATGAATATATTATAATGTATTTTGTTGTAAAATATATTTGATTTTATTATAGATATTTCATGAAATAATTAATTAATCAAAATGTATTAAGGTTTAAAATGAAAAATATATTAAAAGTATGGATAAAATGAAAAATTAAAGGGTGTAAAATGAAAATAATTACTATTCCATAATAGGTTGGTGTTGAATAAAGTTATTGGACAAAAGCTTTTTAATAAGTCATTCTCTCCAATGGCAATAAACTTCATCGAAGACTTTTTAAATAGTAAAAAGCTATATATAACTTATGCATTGGAGATGCTTTATAACCACACAAGACCATAGATAAAGACCAAAAAAAGACATTAAAATTGAGATGTATCGCGTTGTATTGCGTGAGTAGACACATAAACTTAAAATTATTACCGACAAAAAAAAGTTATTTCCCAACAAAGGGGACAACGCCAACTAAATACAATAGACAGAATCAAAGGGTCGTAGAGATAAGAACCTCCTAAACCAAAACATTCTAGGATTAGATTATAATCAGATGTTACTACAACCATCAAAAGGCTCTATGTATATGTATACCAACTTCGTAGGCGCTCTAAAAATATTACCCGACTAGTACCACACTACACCAAATGTCACCTTAGACAACATAGGCTAATTGCATATGTTGCTTAAGATAAGCTTAGGCAACAAAGGCTAATATATGTTGCCTAAGTTTCCTCTTAGGCAACATATCGTTATATGTTGCCTAAGTGAGACCTTATGCAACATATGAATAATTATATGTTGCCTCAAGTATCTTAAGCAACATCTTCCATTATGTTGCCTTAGTTGTGTAATCTTAGGCAACATATTTTCTTGTTTCTATGTTGCCTAAGGTAAAAAATTATAAATAAATATAGGTAGTTGAAAATTTAATAAGTTGTGTACGGATGATTGATATCTACTTTTACTTAGGCAACATATAATCTATTGTATGTGTTGCGTAAGAGTTGGCTTAGGCAACATATTTACTTGTTTCTATGTTGCCTAAGGTAAAAAATTAAATAAATATATAGGTAGTTGAAAACTTAATAACTCATGTACGGATGATTTAAGGTTGGCACATATGTTTACTTAGGCAACATATAATCTGTTGTATTTGTTGCGTAAGATCTCGCTTAGGCAACATATTTTCTTGTTTCTATGTTGCCTAAGGTAAAAAATTAAATAAATATATAGGTAGTTGAAAACTTAATAACTCATGTACGGATGATTTAAGGTTGACACATATGTTTACTTAGGCAACATATAATCTATTTTATTTGTTGCGTAAGATCTCACTTAGGCAACATATTTTCTGTTTCTATGTTGCCTAAGATCACAGTTATTAATATATATTGATAGTTCCCCCATTTCCAACATTTCATCTTCCATCCCAACATTTTTCTCCATTTCAAAAAAATCGTTTTTCCAAAGAATTTGGACGCGATTTTGACGACTTTTGGCTTCCAACAAACGTTGTTTTCATCATCAAATGTCATTTAAAGATTATTAGGTAAGTATTATTTTATTTTGTCTAATTTATAGTTATTTCACGTTTATATCATTTAAATTTGGAACGTGATTTGGAGCGATTCTTGCTTCCAACAAACGCTTTCATCGTCAAAAGACATTTAGACTTTCTTAGGTAATTATAATCCTATTTGTATATAATCTTTTGCATTTGTTGCGTAAGTTATGTTTTTTTTAATTCAATGAAAGTTATCTTAGGCAACATATTTTCTTGTTTCTATGTTGCCTAAGGTAATAAATTATAAATAAATATAGGTAGTTGAAAATCTAATAAGTTGTGCTTTAATTTTGACACCTACTTTTACTTAGGCAACATATAATCTTTTGCATTTGTTGCGTAAGTTGTGTAATGTTTTTTTTTAATTCAATGAAAGTTATCTTAGGCAACATATTTTCTTGTTTCTATGTTGCCTAAGGTAATAAATTATAAATAAATATAGGTAGTTGAAAATCTAATAAGTTGTGTACGGTCACTTTAATTTTGACACCTACTTTTACTTAGGCAACATATAATCTTTTGCATTTGTTGCGTAAGATCTGGCTTAGGCAACATATTATCTTGTTTCTATGTTGCCTAAGATCACAGTTATTAATATATATTGATAGTTTCCCCATTTCAACACTTCATCTTCATTCCAACACCTTTCTTCTCCATTTCAAAAAATCGTTTGTATATATTGATAATCAAACGTTTTCATCATCAAAAGACATTTAGTATATATAACTTTGTTGTTATTCATGTTTATCTCGTATAAATTTTGATTACCACGTGTTTAAAAATACGTTTAGCTCTTACTTTGTTTTATTTTATATAATTTTGTATCATGTAAAATTAGAACGTGATTTGGAGCGATCTTGGCGACTTTTGGCTTCCAACAAACGTTCTCATCGTAAAAGACATTTAGAGATTCTTAGGTAATTATTATCCTATTTAGTCTAATTTTGTTGTTATTCCATGTTTATCTCATGTAAATTTGGATTGCTATATGTCTAAAAATACGTTTAGCTCTTAATTTATTTATGTATTTATTTTTCACATATAGACATGGCAGAAAATGTGGATAAAAGTTGGATGAATTTAAGAAGATTCGAGGAAAAATACATTTTGGGAATATATTCATTTTTGGAATTTGCTAAAAATAATTCAGTGAGTTGGAATGGTTATTACAAATGCCCCTGCATAGATTGTGGCAACATGTTATTTCAAAATGAGGCAGATATAATTTACCATTTGAAAAATGTTGGTATAATGAAAAATTATACTGTGTGGGATCAACATGGTGAGGTTACAAATATACCTACCGCATCGCAACGAAGGCTAAATATGATACGCGATCGAGCATCTTCGAGTCATAATGTCAGTCCTGTTGTACAATTCGTGGAAGATGCATTTCCATTCCGTGAGCGATACAATGATAATGAATCAATCGTCGAGGAGGGTACTCATGTTTGTGATGTGGACACTGTTGCTTTTAAAGTGACTGATGCATATTCACGACTGATAGCGGAAACGAATACTCCATTGTACGAGGGTTGTACAGAAACTTCCTTGGGCGCCCTTTTAAGAGCAATTTCTCTTAAAGAAGAAACTGGAATTTCTATCAATGCATTTGATAAGCATTTAGGGTTTCAAAAATCTTTATTGCCTACTCCAAACAAGTTTTCTAAATCATACGCAGAAGCGAAAAAAATCCTCAAAGGCGTTGGGATGGGGTATGAGCTTATACATGCATGTTTAAATGGTTGTTTCTTATACTACAAAGAAGGTGACATGCATGACCAGTGCCCCATATGTGGATTGCCAAGATATGAAGATGTCGGTAACAAAGTACCAATGAAGATTGTTCGTTATTTCCCTCTGACACCGAGGTTGCAGCGTTTGTACATGTCAAAATATACGGCAGGTCATATGCGATGGCATGGTCAATTTAAGAAAACGCGAGGAGCACCGTCCATGTACAAAATCACATGTGATTCACAACACAAACCGCGCGCATATAATCTATTGTATTAGTTGAAAAATCTAATAAGTTGTGTACGGATGTTGATACCTACTTTTACTTAGGCAACATATAATCTGTTGTATTTGTTGCGTAAGAGTTGGCTTAGGCAACATATATTCTTGTTTCTATGTTGCCTAAGGTCAAAATATAGATAAATATAGGTAGTTGAAAATGTAATAACTCGTGTACGGACGATTTAAGGTTGACGCGATTTGTGAATTATCTAGATTCTTTCAGATGTTGTGTGCTCGAGAGTTGAAGAAGTCGGATGTGAATGTGTATTTTTTAAAAGTTGTATGTGTAATTTTATATGTGTATTTTTAAAAACTTATGTGTAATTTTTAAAAATTGTATAAGTCATAAAAGATCTTTTCGGGTTATAATGGACCTTAATAAACTTCAGTAGTTCTTAATAAGTTGTTGTGGGTATTAATGGTCTTATAGAGTTCAATACACACCACGTGCATAAATGCAATACATACATGCATACAAACAGACAAACAAACACACACACACACACACATAATAAGCCACCCTTGTTATTTTTGGGGCCTTAATATGACATGGAGTGTCTTATTGAGCTATAATGTTTCTTAATAAGATTTTGGTGATTCTTAATAGGCTATAGTGGGTCTTAGTGGTCTTATCGAATGCAATATACACCACAAACATATATGAGTACCGACCTGTATACAAACACGTAATAAGTAACCATTAGTGCTATTGGGCCTTGATAAGTCATAAAAGGTATTGTTGGGTTCTTAATAGGATTTAGTGGTTCTTAATAGACTATGGCGGGCCTTAGTGATCTTATAGAGCCCAATATATACCAGATGCATACAAACACATGTAATCAGCTACCATTGGTATTTTTAGGCCTTAATAAGACAAGGAGTGTCTTATTGGCCTACAATGGTTCTTAATAAGCTTTTGGTGATTCTTAATAGGCTATAGTGGGTCTTAGTGGTCTTATCGAATGCAGTATACACCACATGCATATATGAGTACCGACCTGGATACAAACACGTACTAAGTCAACATTAGGGCTATTGGGCCTTGATTAGACTAGGAGTGTCTTATTGGCCTATAATGGTTCTTAATAAGCTTTTGGTGATTCTTAATAGGCTATAGTGGGTCTTAGTGGTCTTATCAAATACAATATACACCACATGCATATATGAGTACCGACCTGGATACAAACACGTAATAAGTCAACATTAGTGCTATTGGGCCTTGATAAGTCATAAAAGGTATTGTTGGCCTATAATGGTTCTTAATAGGATTTAGTGGTTCTTAATAGACTATGGCGGGCCTTAGTGATCTTATAGAGCCCAATACATACCACATGCATACAAACACACGTAATCAGCTACCATTGGTATTTTTGGGCCTTAATAAGACAAGGAGTGTCTTATTAGCCTACAATGGTTCTTAATAAGCTTTTGGTGATTCTTAATAGGCTATAGTAGGTCTTGGTGGTCTTATCGAATGCAATATACACCACATGCATATATGAATACCGACCTGGATACAAACACGTAATAAGTCAACATTAGTGTTATTGGTCCTATACCGCGTATTGATATACCAAATGATGATGATGATGATGAGAACGATGAAGTTTACAACGAGGAAGAGGGCGAGAACGACGAGTACGACAGTGATGACGAGGAAGAGGAAGAGGACGAGGACGATGTGCTTGGAATCAACGATGATACAGATTCAGATAATGATGTCAATGAGTTTCATAAGACTAACGATGAATATCGTCATGACCCGGATTATTGATTAAACATTTGTATGTGTGATGCAATGAACTAATTATGTTAAAAAAAAATTAAACTTTACGTTGACCGTTTTCATTTTTTTTTCTATTTAGTTAACAATTTAATTTAATTAAAAAAGTTGTACTAACTTGTAATATTTACTAACTTGCATTAATTTAATTATAACACTTAATAGTTTAATAAATTAAAAAATTATACTAATTTCAAATTCTTAACCAAAATTTGGTCAGCCGCCATTACCTTCCCACCCAAAATTTGGTTCCTACCCATCCAAAATTTTATTTTTCCCACCCCTTTTGCCTAGGTTAAACTAAGCCGATTGGATCAAGTATCTACGATTCCCGTCATCAATTCGAGTGCAAGACTCCTCTCTCGTCACGCATCAATGGCGGCGATGAACTTCTCATCACCACCTCACACACACCACCTCACACTCACACCTCTGCCTACTCTCTGCACCTCGCACTTGCACCCCCTCCAAAATTCTATGTTTTCACTCTACTCATCTCAAACACCTTTCCTTCTTCTCATTCCCATCGTTAGTTTATCTCAAACCCAAGCTCACAACCAAAAACCCTTCTCGCCATCTGACTCTCGTCGTTTCTGCTCTTGGGAAGCTGTCGGAGACGGAATTGGTCCCCGTTCCTCCTGAATCCGATGCTCTTTCAGCTGTATTTCCTTCAGCTTCCGGTGTTTACGCCGTCTATGACAACAACGGTGATATGCAGTTTGTAGGGTTATCCAGAAACATTCAGGCGAGCGTTCTTTATCACCAGAAATCAGTACCGGAGCTTTGTGCTTCCATCAAGGTACATCACTTTAGCCAAATAATATGTTCTAAATTAGGTGTATAAATTCAATAGATATCTTCCAAGTAGGTCAACAAATCAAATCAAACTGCAGGTCGGTTTATGGGTCTGTGCCGGTGGACAGGGTTGCACATGGCCCATAAGGTGTTCGACGAAATGTCTATGTGAAATTGATGCCGATCACGTTAACCTATTTCCAATAATCGTCGAGAAATAGGCGTTGGAGGTGACACAGAGCTACTGTCTTAACTGTACACTCTGTACTGATCTCAGTTTGAATCTCTAATTCGAACCAAGTGTCACGGATTGTGTTCATACATACATGTCATAGCGTGCAAGTACATACTTATATAAAAGGTATATTTGAGATCTATGGGTATGTTTCAGTTTTGTTTCTTTTTATCTGTTTATATGAATCGATTAAGTTCTTAAAAACTGATTTTTGTGCTGTATATATTAGTCATTTAACCCAAATTTTGACGATAGTTGGTCTGATAATTGGTGTAAGCTTGATTGATCAGGTATGGCTGAAATAGAGATGTTGAATGAAATATTTGTGTTTTGACTAAGCTACAAGTCATGAGCTCAGATTTATATAAGATCATAATTGTTATTTATTTTGTGTGTGTGTTATCAACAGTGTGATTGCACTACAACTCATGCTGATACCTCAGTTTCCTACATTTGAGGACGTAGTTTCTTCTAGGTTGTTGTTGATTACTCTAGTTTGAGGGGAAATCCGTATTGAAACAATTATATATATTTTTGCAAGATTATTGACTTTTATGCCAGAATGAAGTGATGTATGGCCGAACATATTGCAAGATTGGATGTTTTCACTTGGAATCTATACACGGATGATTGTATGAGACAACTTGCTTCTATCCACATTTATAATGATCAGCTGTGGCAGATATGGATGTATTTAGCCATACGCGAGATTGTATTTGTGTATAGATGATTCCATTAAGCAATTGAATCTTTTCTTGCTTCTATTCAGATGGATTATGTCATATTTTCTATTTAAATTAATTTGTTACGTCTTTAATCTCACCATGATTGTTGCTATTGATAAAGGTGGTATATGGATTAAACTACTTGGAAGCTTTCAGCACAGAAGTCCTGAAGCCGGTATAACACTCTGAGGCATCCCTCTCAATGATTGAACACAAATGAAGTTTTCTAACAATTGTATCTTCATTTAATTATTTGTGCTTACTGGGTGCAGCTTATGGTTGCCACTGCCTTGGTCTTGTTATGTACAAAACCTCCAGAAGCTGCTATGCTTGGACAATTGCCTTGGTTATTGACTGTACCATCAATTGCAGTAATTGGCAGAGAGGTAATGCCCGAGCTTAACACATTTTTCATGCAGATGCCGATAGTCAATTATGTAAAATTTCAATTAGAGGGCATATTTGGGTGTATCATTTGGTCATCTTTTTTCATAGTATTGTCCCTTCTCTTCTATAGGCCATTAATCGATGAAACTGCAGTACGACAATTTAACACGTGCTGTGTATCAGCTTGCAGTTAGGTTACTGTCTAGTTAATGCTGATTAAAAAGTAAAGCTACTGATGGCTAACTTGGAAGCGATACACTATCATTTGTAACAATTATAAAAATGAGGATGTTGGCTAGAAAGCGCTGCACACAATGCAGAATGAAATATTTGGCAATAGCTCAACACTTACAAACATAACATGGCAAAGCTGCCAAACACAGTCTGATTCCCTTTTTTAAGAATGAGGATGTTCTCTAGCCTATGTTTACACCAACAATTGTTATTTGGTAATTGCTTGTTCACTGATCTTCCCAGGGATTGAATATCAAACAAGTATACATAAGGTCTCTACTGCTGCAATTTGCTTCCATGCTTATCATCAGGTAATCATCTAATCTTTTGGGTCCTTGTATGATTGTTAAATTGTTAGTAACAAGGACCACATGGGGTTTATAACTTTATGTTCATTCTTTTTTCATCATTACTCAGGTACACACGAGTGACTGAGGGTGATCTTTGTGGAATTCTCGACTACAAAGCTTTGAGGATATGATGGATAGATTATCCCCTCCCCCTTCTAGCTAGTTATTTTTTTTGGAAAGGAGGCGTTACTCCCTCCTAATAGAACTCCACCCACTTCTAGCTAGTTATTATTATGTACAAACATTGATTTGTTGATTGAATACCAATTTTAGAAAATCGAACTTGTTATTTAATATGTATTTTATATATGGGATACAATGTATAAGAAAAATAAATATAAAATAAATATTTAAAAAATCAAATATTTAATGACGAATCAGCGATGAATCTGTCGCTAATAGTGGTTAGTTTTGTAGTGATATCTAAATAGATTAACTTGTTTTAAGTGTGTATAAGACAACATATGCAAATAGAGTATATTGTCTAAGACAATACTTAGGCAACACATGCATAAATTGAATGTTGCCTTAGGGTTTGTTTGAAGCAACATATGTTTTTATCATATGCAACATAGCCTACTGTGTGTTGCTTAAGGAGCTTGTTTAGGCAACATATGATGTTTGCCTATGTTGCCTAGGTTCTTATGCAACATTGAGAAGGCAACATTGCTTAGGCAACATAGACATGTTGCCTAAGCCTTAGGCAACATATAAACCCTTCTTAGGCAACATTTTTCCATTGTTGCCTAAGTGACATTTGGTGTAGTGCCACTATCGGCACTTTGATCCCTACTCAAGCATCCTTAGTCCTGCTGCTCAAAGACTTGATATACATGTCATTTTAATTGGCAGTTTTAATTTTAATAAAGTTTTATGTGATTTAGGGGCCAGTATTAATCTGATGCCTCTATCTATTTTCAGGAAACTTGGCCTGGGTGAGGTAAGCCCAACATATATGACATTGAAGCTGGCTGATCGATCGATAAGGTACCCATACGGGGTAATTGAGGACGTGCTCATCAAAGTTGGTAAGTTTTACTTTCCTGTCGACTTCATGGTGATAGACATAGATGAGGACGAAGAGGTCCCGATGATCCTGGGACGATCCTTCCTGGCCAAGAGTCGGGCACTAATTGATATGGAAGAGGGTGAGATCACGTTCAGAGTTGGCGGTGAGAACGTGAGGTTCAAGTTGCTGGAAAGAAGAAGTGGTGAAAGAGAGGAAGGAGTAGAGAAGTCCGCGGGGAATCGCAAGTGTGGGCGATTCGAGTCTGCGGATACTGAGCCGAGCTGAACCCGCATAGTCGTGCCACGACTTTAAATAAGGCGCTGGGTGGGAGGCAACCCACCAAGGTTAGTTTCTGTTTATTTTTCTTCTTGTGTGTGTTTTAATTCCGAAAAACCATAAAAATCGAAAAATCGAAAAAATCAAAAATAGCTGAAACAGGGACATACGCGACTTGTCACGCGGTTTGTATACCGCGCAGAAAGTCGCGGGGCCCTCTGTTGGTTTTCTGAAACAGAGGGTTACGCGATTTTCCACGCGACTTGCAAGTCGCGGGCTAAACCGCGTGAGTCCCATTTGCCCCGTTTTTCGTTTTTCGTGCAGTTTTTGTTCCCTTTCTTGCTTTGTGTGTTTCCTGTTTTTGTTTTGTGTCTTTCCCTTGTCTTGCATGTTCTCCCTATCTTCTCTGATCGATGCTCAACTGTCAAGAATCCTCCGGCCGGGCAAAACAGGTATGTTCTAAATCCTTCTCTGCTAAAAGAGTGGTGCTTGATGTGCTATTCTATTTCAATTGCACGAGATGCAACAAACCTAAATTTCACTTAGGTTTGGGGTGCCTCATTTTTGAACCATCTACACACTCACATTAGACCCTATGCAAACCTCGGTTTTACCGAGGTTTGGGGTTGGCTTTTATTTGGCAAAGCTAGGCCACGGCCTAGGTTTGGGGTGCCCAGTTTAGAAATTTTGGGTTTATTTTGCTTGCTATGTAATGCATTGCCCGTCCTTTTAATAACTGCACAATGATTGAGTCGCACCACCTACGACTTTGTTTGCACATTGGGGACAATGTGTGGGTAAGGTTTGGGGTTGCTCAATCGGGCCCAAGTTATGCACGTAGAATTCCTGCACTTCTGAGTGTCTAGATCAAAGTAGCTAAATTTTTTGCTTTTAATGATTGAGACCGACCATTGTGGGAAGAATCTTGTGATAGCGACGTGACCGTTAGGGAAGGACCAGGAAAGGATATGACTAGGGACATTAGTGGAGACCACCCGATAGTGAGTTTTGAGCCTTAAAAGACGTTTTTCATTGCGAGGGATTCATACACGAAATTCTTATACACTTTTTCAAATTCCTTGTCGTGAATGTAGAATGATCTCGCTACATTGTTGTATTGAGTTGCAAAGACGAACATCGGGATATTAGGTAAGGGTATAGTAGACCAAATCGTGTGGACCTTTAGACATGATTCCAGGCATTATGTGTTTGTTTTAACCTGTTTTAGCTATCGTTTCCCTTTGTACCCTTTCATGTGTATCCCGAGCCCCTTTGCAGCCAAACACTCATCTTTTCGTTCTAAACCCATCATTACACCCTCAGCCATGAGCCTTAGCCAACCCTTATCCGAAAGTGTGTCAATCGGAAGCAGTAATGAACTAATAGAGATAGAGCAGAAAAGAAAGAATTCCGGTCGGTCAGGAGAATAAAACGGGTCAATGTAACCCGAGAAGTAGAAAAGAGGACCAATTCCCACAAAAAAAATATTACAGTTATTTAGATAGTAAGTTAGAGCTGAAAAATAAGAGAGTCAAAGCGACTCCAATAGTGACGAAAAGGGGCCAAGTAAGCGAATGTGAAACAACGAGAGTTCAGGAATTGCCTATGATTGACACACCGAGGAGCTTTGATCCGTTTTTACCCTTCATTTCATAGCCTTAACCTTAGCCCCATTACAACCCGTGTAAAGACCTGGATGATCTTTTGGAAAATATGATTACGGTCTATGCCTACCTTTACCGATATTCCCTGTCTTGCTACTTGATTCCTTTCTGAGATCCATTTTTGGACATTTGTGCGTCTTTCAATAGAGTTGTCATGCAATTTTTGCGTATTCTTGTACATAAACTCCAAAACATGACAACACGAGCGATAACCTAGGTTCGAGTGCAAAGAGAGTATCCCGTAAGGTAGGGTCGAGGCGAAATGTTTTCCCTAGCATGTCTGGACTTAGTCTAATCCTAATGTAATCGGAACTGTCACGAGTTCAACTCCCAATGGAAGGTCATAGGTCAAACGAAATGAGAATTAGGCGAGAGTGAGATAGATATTCACGGGTATGGGAAATCACCGATGCATCACTTGGTACCGATTGGAAATTGTGCAGTTATTATATTTTCACTTATATGTGCTTTAATTCTGTTTTATCGCTAATTTGCTTGGGGACAAGCAACGCTCGGTTTGGGGTTGTTGATAACGCCACTTTTTGGCGTTATTTTCGGTTCTCAAACCAATGAGATTGGCTTGTGTTCAAGTAAAAAAGGCGAGTATTTTATGGTTTATCGAGTGGAATGTGCAGGTAATCTAAAAGGCGGCATTCCTCGAGAAAAGAAGCTTAAAAGAGCCCAAAACGAGTCAAAACGAAGCCTAACGGGAGCCCAAAAGCCAAGCCCAAGACCCGCGACCGAACCAGGACCCGACCCGCGAACCAGATCCGACCCAGAAGTGCCTCTGGAAAGCGCGCGACTTTCCACGCGACTTGCAAGTCGCGTGGAAGGCCGCGTAAGCCTCTGTTTCACGTTTTTCAGCTATAACTTTCGGGTTTAGGTCATTCGTTCGAGATCCAGTTTTCACGTTACGGCCAGAGCAGTTCCGGGGGCGATTTTCGAAGCCAAGTAACACCCGTTGGAGCGGAGATAGAGGGAGGATCAGATACACGTTCATCACGCGATGTAGAGATGACCACGATAGAAGGGAGTAACCATTACATTCACCGTTATCACGATTATCATGTTCACATCCCTATTTTCATCTTTTTCTATTGTGTTTGAATCCACCACCGATATGAACTAACCGGTTCATGTTGGGGGTTGGAACGAATGTGGTTTGAACTTATAAACAGATGACTTGAACCTTTTATTAGTTTTCTTATTGAATGAATGAATGCAATTTGGTGTTTAATGCTTTTGTGAGATTAGCTACCTTGCAACTGTTTTATTGTTTTCAATTAATGTTCGAGAGAAGTAATTGAGAAACAGAATTAGGAATTGCATAGCTAAGGTAAGAAAGGATCGAGAGATACTGAGTAAATCTTAGTCTCGTTTGAATCTTAATCTTAATGCATTTTGAAACCTGTATGTTGAGATCGAAAGATAAAACTATTGTTTTCGAAATAGAAATTACGGTTGCTTGAAAAAGGAATCGTGCTTTATAAATAAAATCGGTGTTACTTGAGAGAGAACAACGATTAGATAAAGATTGGGCACTCATTGATAGGAATAACTGGTAATTGAATCGAGTCAGACGTTTGTATGTAAGAACCATAGGAGTTCCAACCCTCAGCTTTTCTCTCTATCAAAGTTTTCAAAGCTGTTCTGTTTTGTCTTGTGTTGATTTGATCTCATTTATTGCAATTTAATTAGTCTATAAACCAATCTCTAATTTCGACAGTCCAGTTAATAGAATCTATAGTAATTGTGATATTTAGTTCCTAGTTCCCGTGATTCGATACTCGTACTTTTCCAGTACTATTACTTGACTTCGACCCGTACACTTGCGGTTAAGATTCGCGGGGTGTCAGAACCCCGTGTCAGTACTTGAAATTTTATTAACCAACTATATTTGGTACCAACTTTTTGTGGTTGTACATGTTGGTACAGTATTGTACCAAAATCGCAAAAGTTGATGTTACAACTTTATTTATATTGATAAGTTTACCAACTAGATATAAATGTACAAAAACCATCGAGTGTTCAAATAAATGTTGATATTTGTTGTGCCACTTATTCTAAGCATTCAACTAACCTCCATATAATACAAATATTCATTATTGGTCTGATACAAGCGGTCATTGAGGAGCGATGATGGACACTGAAGGTGTGGACGAGTTATCAAGGTTGTTAGGGTTAGGATAATTACTTCAATCAAGTTATGTATATCCATCCATATTATAATTTAGCAAAATTGAAAATAAGATAATTGAAAAAAAATATATATTGTATTATTGATTTTACTTTTATTAATAATATTATTCAAATAAGTTGGTATGATATGGTATTATCGTGATAAATGACTTCTAATACCTTGTACCAATCAAGTTTAGATATTTGGTACATGTACTACCAACCAATTAGATTGATACCAACTAAATTGGTAAAGTTCATAGGGGAATTTGTTGGTTTGTCTTTATAAAAAATTGACACCCTTATGCAAAACCACATATCTATATTATTTAGCCCCACTACGGAGCATTGGTCATCAACTTCAACCATCCATGGGCAATAACTTATGTACCAAGTGATCCTAGCTGGATATGCTCGTACGACGGAAATTACAGGTATTACGGATCATAAAGTCATCATGTTCAACTATCTTTGGTCTATATCTTAAGTCCCCCACTGAATTGATATTTATTTCTAACTATAATATGGGGATAATTATCCGAACTTAAACCAATAAACTGATTCGTATGCCTATGAATCTTGTTTATGCCAAAAACTACACTTTGATAATTTGAGGTTGGTTTGTACAACTTTAAACGTACATCTATAGATCAATCCTTAAAGATACACAAATAACGATAAAAAAATAAATAAGACAAGAGATTTTGATAACGCGGAAAACCCCTGTCGAGGGTAAGAAACCATGGACGATTGGAGTATCGTCAATGCACTACGGACGTCAATCACGAACGTCGGAGATACTATCCTCAATGGTCGGACTTATAAATATTTACCCAAACAGAGATCATTACATACAATCTAATACATAACATGAATTTAAAACTACTAACTATATCCAAGGTTTAATCAACAAGTCAATTACCTCAAAACTTACCAAAATAAGCCAAACCCTCACAAAATCGTTTGAACCAATTTTCTCTTCTAAAACTAAATGGCACATATATCCTTTCACTAAAACTCGTATACATATATTGATGACATCTCCCTCTAGTGAGGGTTACTTCTCATTCACGAAATGACTGTGTCCATGAACTCATATTATAAAACAAATCCAAAATGAGCCAAAGTTTTGATATTTACACATTAAAACACCTCATAAATTTGGACAAAACTATCCACATGACATTTCAAGGAAATCCAAGTATTCAGTTACCAAAGTGAACAAAATTCCTAAATTTTTCAAAATTATCTATATGGTCCAAAATCACCAAAATACGAGAATACACCACACGGAAAAATTGAGAGACTAATTAAAGTTAAACAACTTAACATGTATAAAGTTTTATAAGATGAACTCATAATACTAGATTTGAAGAAGAAAGAGAAGTTCTGAAGCCTTAACCCTTAATTAGACCTAAAACCCTTGGTTTAAATGATCTTAAATGCACTTTGGAACCTGAAAATGGAGTAGGAATTTCCCCAAATCCCTTAAATGAAGAGGGAGAGAGTTGTGAGTTGAAAATGAGTAAAAATCCTAATAAAACCCTACCTAAAACGGGCTACACCATCCCCACCACCATGCTTGCTACCTAGGGTCACGTGTGTCCAGATCCAGATCCACAGCCAAGCTCAGATTCTTCGCACACCTTACCTTGCAACCTAAGTCGCGTGCTAGATTGCGGTACCCAGTGTTTGACCGTGCATCACCAACGACCCATGTAACGTTGGTCACAACTTGTGGTCGTTGGCCAAGTCGCATCAGGTACTATTTCACCCTTTTTTCCTTGAATAGCTACTTACCAAATCATTTCACCACAAAATTAACTTAATAATTGATATTTTGAATTCAAAACATAATTTATAACCCAAAAGTAAACGCATCCCAAAATTCAAAATGATTCTTAGAATGGAAAAAATGAAAATTTTAAAGAATTTATTTTACTTTATTGTTCCAATTGAATTATCCAAATTTGGTAACTTTGTGAAATCAAATGTTTAGCACTGAGGAATATTTTCTTTATTATTCTCAGCGATAAGTCTCCTTGAAATTGAATATGTTTAATGTTTAGTAGACTTGGAATAATTTTTACAATATGTATTGAATATTTAATAATATAAACAATGTGGAATTTTTTAAAATAGAAAAATTGTTAGAGTTAAATGTATTCAGAATCTTTAACCAGATTTTATTATAAATAACATTTAATAACAATCAAATATTAAAAATATTGAGCAAAATAAGGAGAACTTATGGAGCATGCATGAATCATATAATCGATCTCATGACTATATCTCGTAATGATTATGACAAATAATTTGAAAAGAATTTTTCAAATAGCATCAAATAAATATTTTCTTTTAAAACTTACAAGAATAATAATTTGAATTTCACATGTTCAAATCCTGTTGACATTATATTCTTGAGAACAAAGAGGGTAGGGGTCAATTTAATTATATGCCTTCGCAGGACCACATAGGTTCATGATGCATCAGATATGTTAATAACCCTCAAGTACTTTGTCTTCATTAATGATTAATCGGTAAGGCTGATCTTTATGTAAGCAATTATTTTACCTTTTAAGATAGTAGACACTCAACTTTCATACCCTATGTAAAATGGTTGTGTAAATAATTCCATCGTTTGAACTTTGCTTCTGATATGATTGTTTTCTTAAACGAACCATGGTCGTCTTTATGAAAGAAAAACTGGCTCAATTTGTGTCGAGATGATGCTTTACATGAACATTGTAAACTATAAAAGATCTAAAAGATATTGATGTCAGCAGTTATAAAAAAAAGACGAGTATATACACTACTACACAAAATACTTTTACCTATGAACTTTCCCCTGGAAAATCCGTTGCTAAATTCGTCACAAAAGTTGGTGGGTAAACTTTTTGTAGGCAATTCAAATCAATGATAGATTACCCAGGGATTCTCTCTGGATGATCCATGGATATTTTCTCGTAAAACATCGGATTCTACCGAACCATTGGTATTCTCTTGGTGATCCGTAGGTAATCATCGACAAAAAAAATTCTAGGTAAACTTTGTGGATAAAAGTCATTTGTTTTGTGGTGATATAAAGTATTTTGATTTGTTAGTTTCAAATAATGTAAACTGTGAAATAGAAGAAACTTGAATGCAGATTATATATAAATTGAGCCAACGTCGGGGTGTGAGATGATAGGGGATAATTCATCAAGAAGGTAAGCAACCCATGATCACTTGCTATGGCTCTAAAAAAACATAAACCATAAAAAATGAATTCAAAACCCAAGGCACTAAATTGCATGAGCCGGTGGCGAGACCAAAACTTAAGTCTTAGAAACCATGACAAGGTCACCATTTTTTTTAAGGTTGACTTATGACCGCAAAACTTTATATTATTATAATTGTATATACATAGGGAAGGTTAAATGAGAAACCATAAAATTTGAGAATGCGAGGAAAGATCTTAACACCATTCGATTAGATTAGATTAGATTTTTCAACGGCCAAGATCATAACGAGAAAAATATGTAAATATAGAAAAAAAATAGTAACTAATTTAAAGAACCGAAGAAAGTTGATGGGGAAATTTTAAAACTTTTGTGTAATTAAATCACAAATCCAAGTCAATAATTAATTATAATTCACTCATTTTTACAAAAATCACCCAATTTCTTTTTTAAATAAAAATAAAACTACACATTTTCTTTTAAATTGAATTATCTAAAATATAATTTTTTTATTTAAATAAATTATATAAAAACAATAATTTCATTATTCTTAATTTAAACTAATTTCGAATCTTCATTGTTAATTGTAATTTTCTTTTTGAATGGCAAGGCATTCTTATTAACACCACAAAAAACTTACAACAATACAACAAGTCACCAAGCGCAGTGGCAGCTGAAACAAAACACCAAAACAGAAGGTTTGCAAGAGGCAAACCTAAGAAACGAAACAGCCAAAAACGACCCAAAACCTTACAACAAAAGGAAAAACACGACCACTACCAACTATCAACAACGAGGGCGAAGCACTCCTTCTGCGACTAGGGCTTCACGGCAGACCTGTAGGGCCAAACCTTTCAAGCGGTTTTTCTACTCCGAAGCCTCCTAGAGATCCATTTGAAGCTCCAGAGTTGAAATTCAAAGAACAACTCCTCCACTTTCTGTTTGTCGTCCTTGAACACGATTCGGTTGCGGTGAGACCAAATTAAATAAATAAAGGACCACACCACTTCTATCTACAAGTTCGACCGATTGTGGTTACCTTCGGAAAGGTTATCGTGCACAAGGATGTTGTTTAGCGAATAGATGCTTTCTTTGTTGATGTTCCACCACCGGAAAACTTCTTGCCATACTTTGTTAACTTCTTGACATTTTACCAAGGCATGTTCCACCGATTTTAACTCTTTCTCTCATCTCGGGCATAACGAGGAATGAATATCCAAACCCATCTTATCAAGCACTCGACACGGAAGCCTCCCTTGCTTAGCCCTCCAAACGAAAATACTTATTTTCTTTGTCACCAACTTTGACCACTTAGTTTCCTCAAATTGATCCCCCATAGCCGACAATCGCTCATCAATTATATTCTTAAGGCATTGCGCTGAAAACCTCCCATCTACCCCAAGCAACCATTTTATTTGGTCACTTCTACCTACTCTTGGTCTCCATTCTTGTAACATGTTTTGTAAATCTTCCAATTCGCCCAACTCCCTACCTCTCGGCTCCCTCCTTCAACTCCACTTCCATATCTAATTATCTCCCACCCATTCCCCTCTCTCGGATATCTTAGCCCCCTTGTTTGTTTCTAGTTTGAACAATCGCTTAAACCTCTTACCCAACTCCTCATTTTCGATCCTCTTATCCGACCACAATCTTGTGGTATTCCGGTTCCCCACCTCTTTCTCAAAGGACGAAACAAAATTAAGACCCACCTTCTCCAATTCTTTACCAATTCTAACTATATTGATCCATACCAAATTACCCCCCCCCCCCCAATTACGATTAAGCTCCCCCTTAAGACCCCCCTCTTCCCCATATAAGCTTTTTACCACCTTAACCCACAAAGCTCCTTTCTCGAAGGCAAATCTTCACCACCACTTTCCCAATAGCCCCCAATTTAAGACTTGTAAACTCCCCACATTAAGACCACCGTTATTGAAATCCCTCATTACCCTCTCCCACTTTACCCAAACCACCCCTCTATTTGCATTAGAACCTTTAGCCCCTCCCCAAAAGAACCGATTTCTTACCCTCTCTAGATCACTAATCACTCCTCTTGGGACGCGAAAAAGCGAGAAATAATACAATGATAAACTACCTAGAACCGACTTTACCAAAGTTATCTTCCACCATACGAAATTAATTTCGCCATCCATGAAGCCAACTTGTTCTTCACCTTTTCTACCTCATCCTTCCAACTATCGATTTTGTCATAAGTGCTCCCACTGGGAGGCCAAGATAAACAAAAGGTAGAAAACTGCAGCCGCATCCAAGTCGTTTGGCCACGAATGAACCTCATCTACTTCGACTCCCACCCCCATACAGTTTACTTTTGCTAATGTTAATCTTTTGGTCGGACACCGAATGGAAGCATTGTAGGATTTACATTAGGTTTTTGATATTATTAATGCTCAATTTACCAAAGAATATTGCATCATCTACATATTGTAGATGCATCACTACCACATTCTCTTTACCAACCTTTATACCTTCAAAAATGCCTTTCTCTCTCGCTTCCACCATTAAGATATTTAAATATTCCTCCACTAATAAGAATAGGAAAGGAGCTATAGGATCACCTTGTCTAAGGCCTTTCTCCATTTTGAACTCTTTTGTTGGTGAACCGTTAACAATTACCGAAACCAAAGACGACGTTAAACACGACTTTATCCACTTTCACCATTTTTGCCCAAATTCCATGGATTCCATTATGTCAAGCAAGGAAGGCCACTCCACGCTATCATATGTCATTCTCAAAATCCACCTTAAAAACTAGGCCTTTCTTTTTCGATCTTTGGAGGAACTCCACCACTTCGTTTGCAATTAACACCCCATCTAGGATGTACCTACCTTTTATGAATGTCGAATGAGTATCGCTATTAATCTTCCCCATGACTTTTTTCAATCTCTCCGCCAACACCTTTGAAAGGATTTTATAAAATACATCGATTAAACTGATCGGTCGAAACTCGCCAAGACCGATCGGACTTGGATTCTTTGGTATGAGTGTAAGGAATGAGGCATTACATCCCCCACTAATCTCTGCCAATTCCCAAAATCGTGCTAATGCCTTCATTAGATCGCTTTTGATGATCGCCCAAAAAAAATTAACGAAAGTGAATGTAAATCCATTTGGCCCTGGGGAGTTGTTGCTTCCACAATTTCTTATCGCTTCCCAAACTTCTTCTTCCAAAAACATCATTTCCAAGTTCTCTGCTTCTTTTTATGGATAGTTTTTTAAAACTTGTCGCTTCTCACTCTTGGCCCAATCTGCTGTTGCGACGCAAATTTTCTCTTAAAGAATTAAAAAACGAACTATTTTATCTTCTTCGGGTCTTCCGTCCGTACCGAATTAATGTTCAATCTGCGAATACCATTCTATTCCTTATCGCCACATGAAAGAACTTGGAGTTCTCATCTCCTTCCTCCAATCATTTGATCTTTGCCTTTTGTCTTGCCATCTCCAAATTCTTTTTTTCTGAATCCAACCACTTTTTACGTGCTTCCAACCATCGGCTTCTTTCACTTTCGTCTAGGCTTCTAAGCTCCACTGCAATTTCCATTTTTCTAGCCTCTTACTTACTTCGCTCCATCTCTACATCCAGGATGTCAAGATTATCGGTGCTTCTTTTCTTCAACACGATTTTCACGTTCTTTAATTTGTCTCTAAACACGCAATCAGGTAGCTTTGACGTCACTTCCTTGTTCTAAGCCTCTTTTATCGAGCTTTCAATACCATCTCCCTCCAACCACGTATCAAACAAGTTAAACGATTTTGTTCCGAATTCGTACTTGTTATCACATAAAAGGATCAGATAGTGATATGACCACTTCCTTTCAAGAGCTTTTAACCCCAAATTTCTCCATACCAAGCAAAAATCACTTGACACTAGGAATCGATCCAATTTGCTATACTTCCTCCCATCATCACCTTACTCTTGTAAATTTTTGACCTCCCAACGAAATTCCAACAACTTACTCCTTCTTATAAAATCATTGAATTCATCCACCCCTCTAACATTCGTAACTGAGTTAAGCCTTTCATGGTTGCCTCTAGCATCGTTGAAATCGCCAAACACGCACTATTTCACCTCCTCTTTCTTACATAACAACTCTAGATTTTTCCAAACCTCCACTCTTTCTTTAGTTTCACTCGGTCCGTATACATTCACGAATCTGACATGACCCTCCACCCCCTTCCGATTGCCCACCACCGCTAGAAAACATTTTTCTACTAAGAAGAATTCACATTTGAATTCTTTCATGTCCCAAATTAACATTAATCCCCCAGAATTCCCCGAAGCCTCTGATTGCACAAAGTGCCCATCATTGAACATCCACATTTTTGCTACCTGGGTCTCGTTCCAGTTTTTTGTTTCGTTTCTTGGATACCTATCATACTCAAATTTTCTTTTACACAGAATTTGTAACACCCGGTAATCCAGAGTGTAAAATAAATCGGGTTGTGTGCGTGGCTAGAAGTAGAAAATGAGAAAATTTGGGGCTAAGTTAAAAGATAAGAGATGGAAGGGGCATATTTGCAATTTTAGGGGAGTATATAAGGGATAAATCCCTAATCCCAAGAATATTGATTTCATCTTGGGGAGAAATTCGGTTTTGAGATCGATTACGTTTTCAACTCAACGTAAATGTCAATCTTCTTCTTCTTCTTCTTTAATTGATGTTATCCATTTCCATCCTACTTTGGATTTAGCAATGCAGATTAAACATTCCATTCTTTCACTGTATTATCTCAAAAGGGGTATCATGAGGTTTTGTTTGTTGTGAATCGATTTAGAGGTAAATAGTTGAATAAATGGGTGTTTCTAGTTAGAGGATGAACCCAAGTGATTGTCTAATCAAGTTTGTGGCAGAAATCATGATTTCTAATCACTTTAAGGAATTTGGGGTTTTCTCAGTTCGAGGAGTCCGGATATCGCCCTGTCCGGATAGGGTGGAGTCCGGACAGTGGGAGGTTTTCGGATAGGAGCCCGGATAGGGTGGATTCCGGACAGTGGGAGGTTTCCGGATAGGAGTCCGATAGCGTGGAATCCGGATAGTGGGGTTTCCGGACGAAATGTCTTTCCGGGTAAATTGGTTTCCGGATGAGGTGACTAGAAAGTGTTGTTCGAGTGGGTTCCGTTTAGTGCGTCCGGAAAGTGGTAACCGGATTGCCATCCAGAAAGTGGTAACCGGATTGCCATCCAGAAAGTGATAACCGGATTGCCATCCGGAAAGTGTAGTGTCCGGACAGTGGTACCCGGACAGTTTAATCTAATGTGAGATGTCTGATCTTTTTAGGTGTCCGGTTCGGTTAGCTCGAAGGTAGGACGGTGTGAAATCCCAGATCTAGCAATGTAACACAATCACATGTAGAGAGAATCTAGAGAGCAAAGTAGTCATTGATATATTGAATATCAAAGTACAAATGACATAGGCTTGAAAGTGTTATGGAAATAACAAAGGGATCTTCTTTATATAGTAGGGCCATGACATGTCCATTCCTCTACTCAGAAGATACAGTACAAAATCTAATGCTATCTTGATAGCTACAATAGTGCTCTAACAATCTCCCCCTTAGCTATGAAGGCAGAAATGGTCTTCTTCTTCTCCGAAACCCAAGATACGTTTCGATTCTTCTCATAGACATTCTAAATTTCAATCTTTCATCAATCTCTTCAATAGCTCTGCGCAAGATAATTCTAGGTCTAGTAGACATCCAGGTAATCTTTCGTTCAGCATCATGTCTTTTGAGCCTTTCTTCCAACTGAAGTCTTACAATCTTGAGTGTACCATCAGAATACTTTGCCAGTTCATCAATCCGTATGAAGATCTTGTTTACACCACTTCTAAAAACAATACCAAACTCTGGCTGTTCAATCACAGAAAATAAGGGCATCCTCATCAATCCAGGCATATCTTGATTGGGCCTTATCAAATTCACTCTAGGTTGATTGCTTTCCACAACCATCTGAAAATCATGACACTGTGTGTACAAGACGTGTCTTCTCAGAAATCTTTTAATGGCATTCAATGCAAGAGTCACGTTTTCTCTTCTGATCTGAAGATCTCTGAAATGATGGTACATGAACTCAAAATCTTCAATCATTTGGTGACAAAAATCAGCTTCAGTAAAACTGTAGTTTCTACAATCCTGCCTTTGAACAATAAACTCCGGATACCACATTTTGTAGTATAATCTGGCAGTCACTTCCTTTATAGTTACAATCAACTTTTTGCTCCTCACATCTTTTTTCTTCTGACACTTGTCTCTCAGAAAGTACATGTATTTGAACTTGTATTCGGCTGACTGATCTGTAATTCCCAACACAGCGTAGGGATTCAATCTCCTGATTCTATGCACAAACAGTCTTCTTTCAGAATCTTCCAAGAAAGGTGTTCTCAAATACAAAGTTCTTTGCCGTTGTTCAAGTTCAGATAAGTTTCTGCTTCGTGAAGTTGATGGACCATGTTGATCAGATACTGGTGGATTAGAAGGACCGGCTTCATCGTGTGAATGAATGATAGGTGGTACAAAGGGTGTGCTGAATGGAGATTCGGTTTCTTCCGGCTTTAGTTCTTTAAAAAATGGATCATAAAAAGGTTGTGATTCATGTTGAACGGGAATGGATTGTGAGATTGGTTGAGTTACATGTTGAACAGGAATGGTTTCAGAAATCGGTTCAGATAATGGTATGGTGGTATGTGTTGAGCTGGGTTGGTTAAGGTTAAAGGATAATGGTGTAACATCAGATTGAGCTGGCATCAAGGTAGTTGAACAAGGTTCGGGTGAGTGTATGGGGCTTACGGCTATTTCTTCAGGTGTGTTTGGCCCATATATTTCAGTCAGAAAGTCTACTTCATCTTGTGTGAACCCAACACCTTGATCATCTGGTTCATAAGTAATCATTAAGAGCGGTTCAGCTTCCTCCTTTATGTTCCAATACTTCTCATACTCACTAGCTTTTTCATCAGCTTCATCATCAGAACTGACATCAACCACTTCAACAGTTTCAACAAATCTGTCTACAACTTCCCTTATCTCCTCCTCATTTACCTCAGGCTTTTCAACCGTCGGTTCTACATTCGGATCCACATATAACACAATCTGTTTTCCGCTTTCTTCTCCCATTTCACCAGATTCAAACATATCAGCTATTTCAGAAACTGATGGATTTTTCTTTTCGTCTTTAGAACTTTCAGACTCAACCCTTCGCTTCTTACTCTTCTCCCCCTCATGATCATTATCATTAGGATCTTGATCATGTCCACGTTTAGTACCTTGGGCTTGAGTCTTACATGACTGTTTCATCAGTTCTTTCAACTCATCTATGGACTGCTTCATATCGCTCATGCCGGTGGTGGATTCAAACACAATAGAAAAGGATGAAAACGAGTATGTAAACATGATAAACGAAAAAGATGAAATCGTGATGAATGTGATGACTCCCTTCTATCGTGCTCGTATCTACTTCGCGTGATGAATCGCTCCTCGTTTGAACCTCTATCGTGACTCCAAAGACCCCGAAAAATCTCCAGAAATCGCCCCCTAAACTGCTCTGGCCGTCCTCGAAAAGTTGCGCGAATAATGACCTAAAATCTACAAAAAACGACTTTTATTTCTGCGTGCCGCGGTTTGTGCCGCGGTTTGCAAACCGCGCGCCAAACCGCGCGGCGGCGTGGAACAGTGTGTGCCGCGGTTTGGGAAAACTGCACGCCGCGGTTTGGGAACAATGCGCCGCGGTTTTGGGCTAGGATGTCGGGTTTCCGGTGGGCTTCGTTTTGGCTTTCTTTTGGACTCTTTTTAGCTTCTTTTCTCGAGGATTACCGCCTTTTAGAATACCTGCACATTCCACTCGATAAACCGTAAAATACACGCCTTTTTACTTGAACACAAGCCAATCTCATTGGTTTGAGAACCGAAAATAACGCCAAAAAGTGGCGTTATCAACAACCCCAAACCGAGCGTTGCTTGTCCCCAAGCAAATTAGCGATAAAAACATAATAAAAGCATATATCTGTGAAATAAGAATAACTGCACAATTCCCAATCGGTACCAAGTGATGCATCGGTGATTTCCCATACCCGTGAATATCTATCTCACTCTCGCCTCATCCTTATTTTGTTTGACCTATGACCTTCCATTGGGAGTTGAACTCGTGACTGTTCCGATTACGTTCGGGTTAGACTAGGTCCAAACATACTAGGGAAAACATTTCGCCTCGACCCTACCTCACGGGATACTCTCTTTGCACTCGAACCTAGGTTATCGCTCGTGTTGTCATGTTTAAGGAGGTTATATACAAGAATACTCAAATTATTACATGACAACTCTAAGGAAAGACGCACAATTGTCCAAAAATTTGATCTCAGAAGGAGTCAAGTAGCAAGACAGGGAATATCGATGAGGGTGGTCGTATACCGTAATCACATCTTTCAAAAGATCATCCAGGTCTTTACACGGGTTGTAACGGGGCTAAGGTTAAGGTTAAGAGACGAAGGGTATAAAGGATCAAAAAATCCTCGGCGTGTCAATCATTGGCAATTCCGAACTTCTCGTTGCTTCACATTTGCTCACTTGGTCCTTTTTCGTCACTATTGGAGTCGCTTTGACTCACTTATTATGCAGCTCTACTAGAGACTATCTAACTAACGGTATTTATTTACTTTTCGTTTCTTTTTGGGACTTCATTGGTCCTCTTTATTGATTGGGGCAACATTGGCCCTCTTTTCTCTTTCTTGACTGGCCTGATTTCTTTCTTTTCCGCTCTATCTCTCTAAGTTCATTACTGCTTCCGATTGACACACTTTCGGATAGGATTGGCTAAGGCTCATGGCTGAGGGTGTAATGATGGGTTTAGAAACGAAAAGGTGAGTGTTTGGCTGCAAAGGGGCTAGAGATACACATAAAAGGGTAAAAAGGGAAATGATAGCTAAAACAGGTTAAAACAAACACATAATGCCTGGAATCATGTCTTAAGGTCCACACGATTTGGTCTACTATACCCTTACCTAATATCCCGATGTTCGTCTTTGCTACTCAATACAACAATGTAGCGAGATCATTCTACATTCACGACAAGGAATTCGAAAAAGTGTATAAGAATTTCGTGTATGAATCCCTCGTAATGAAAAACGTCTTTTAAGGCTCAAAGCTCACTATCGGGTGGTCTCCACTAATGTCCCTAGTCATATCCTTTCCTGGTCCTTCCCTAACGGTCACGTCACTATCACAAGATTCTTCCCACAATGGTCGGTATCAATCATTCAAAACAAAAAATTTAGCTACTTTGATCTCGACACTCAGAAGTGTAGGAATTCTACGTGCATAACTTGGGCCCGATTGGACAACCCCAAACCTTACCCACACATTGTCCCCAATGTGCAAGTAAAGTCGTAGGTGATGCGACTCGAATCATTGTGCAATTATTACAGTTATCAAAAGGACGGGTAAGGCATTACATAGCAAGCAAAAGAAAACCCAAAATTTCTAAAATGGGCACCCCAAACCTAGGCCGTGGCCTAGGTTTGCCAATAAAAGCCAACCCAAACCTCGGTAAAACCGAGGTTTGCACAGGGTAAAAAAAAGTTGAGTGTGTAGATGATAAAAATTGAGGCACCCCAAACCTAAGTGAAACTTAGGTTTGTGGCATCTCTCTTAACTAATAAAGACCATACATCGTACACCACTCGTTAAACAAACAAAGTTGAGAGTGTACCTGTTTGCCCGGACGAAGGAGGATTTTTTTCGACAGATTCGAGCACTTAGAGAAGATGGAGAGAGCATGCAAAACAAAAGATATCAAAGCAAAAGACAGAATGCAGGAATATGAAACACACAAAGCAAGAAAGGAATAAAAATTTGCACGAAAAACGAACGAGAGCCAACAGGGGACTCCCGCGGTTTAGCCCGCGACTTGCAAGTCGCGTGGCAAACCGCGTAACTCTCTGTCTTAGAAAACCAACAGAGTGCCCCGCGGCTTGCTGCGCGGTTTGCAAACCGCGTGTCAAGTCGCGTATGTCCCTGTTTGTTTTTTTCTTTTTTCGATTTTTCGATTTTTATGGTTTTTTGGGAATAAGAAACACACTCAAAATAAGCAAATAATAAAGGAAAACAAACCTTGGTGGGTTGCCTCCCACCCAGCGCCGCATTTAAAGTCGTGGCACGACTATGTGGTTTCAGCTTGGCTCAGTATCCGCGGAGTTGGATCGCCCATACCTGCGATTCTTCGCGGATTCTCTTACTTTTGGCCCTCCATGACCAGCTTCAGATCCTTCATCTCTTCCAACTCTTACCTTCTCGAACATCTTGAAGATTTCGCTTTGGCCGCCGACTCGGAAGGTTATCTCGCCTTCTTCCATGTCAATCAAAGCTCGGCTCGTAGCCAGGAAGGATCTCCCCAGAATTAACGGAACCTCTTCGTCTTCGTCTATATCTATGACTACGAAGTCGACGGGAAAATAGAACTTACCTACTTTGATGAGCACGTCCTCGACCACTCCATACGGGTACCTTATCGATCGATCAGCCAGCTTAAGTGTCATGAATGTGGGACTCACCTCGCCCAATCCAAGTTTCCTGAAAATAGACAGAGGCATTAAATTGATACTCGCCCCTAAATCACATAAAACTTTATTAAAAGAAAGATCCCCAATTTGAATAGGGATAGAGAAACTCCCTGGATCTTTAAGCTTCTGGGGCAGCTTATTCTGGAAAATCGCGCTGCACTCTTCAGTGAGTGCAACGGTGGCCTGATGATCGATTGCCCTCTTTTTGGATAAAATTTCCTTCATGAACCTCATGTATGAAGGCATTTGTGCCAATGCATCTGCAAAAGGGATGTTATTAGTTAACTTTTTAAAAACATCAAGAAATTTAGAAAAATGAACATCATCCTTGTTTGCTTTCAATCTGCTCGGATAAGGAACTCTCGGAATTTCCGACTTGACCGGTGGTGGCTCTTGCTCCTTTACTTTGCTCTCGATCTCTTTCTCTTCCCTCTTACGCTCCTCGTCAGCCTCTAATGCATCCATATCAATGATCTCCACATCATTCTCGGCTTCCTTTGCTGGCTCCTCATTCAGCTCCTTGCCATCTCTCAGATAGATGGCATTGCAATGTTCTTGATTCCTCTTTTCATCCATACTCGGGAAACTACCAGATGGTCGGGTTTGTAGGGCCTCGGAAATCTGCCCCACTTGCCTCTCGAGAATCTTGATTGCAGCCGTATTCTGATCAGTTGCGGCTTTTACCGTGTTCACCGTGTTTGCTAGCTCTCCGACCGTGCTGTCCATTTTTGTCATGAACTTCATGAGCATATCTTCCAATCCCGGTTTCTTCTCCCCGGATGGTCCCTCGCTCCTTTGGTTAAAACCTGGAGGACGGTAAGCAATATTAGTGTTGGAAGAGTTTAAAGAGTTAGAGAAATTACCTGGTTGTTGACCCGACTGATTCCATGAAAGATTGGGATGCTTTTTCCACCCCTCGTTATAAGTGTTGGAGAAAGGGTCGTTTCGTGGATGATGGTTGCGGTTTTGCATAAATTGAACCTGTTCAGGTTCCCCTAGATTGCTTCCCTTCATACGGTCCGTGATAAAAGCTAGTTGAGCTTTTATCTCTTTAAGTTCATCTGACTCTTGAAAATTCGCTACTCGTGCGATGGACGATCGTGGAGTGGAGTAGCTATGTTCGGCAAGGTTCTCGATCAGCTCGACCGCTTCTTCATAGGTCTTGTTCATGAGTGCTCCCCCCGCTGCAGCCGTAATATCATTCTTGAATTGCGGGTGAAGGCCTCCAAAGAACGTTTGGATTATGACCCACCCATGAAGACCGTGATGTGGACACTTCTTCAACATGTCCTTATAGCGCTCCCAAGCTTCATATAACGTCTCTTGGTCCCATTGCGCGAAGTGCGTGATGTCGGCCATCAATTGCGCGGTTCTTCCCGGTGGGAAGAATTTCTGGAGGAACGCTGCCTTCAGTTGTGCCCAAGTGGTGATGAGATCTGATGGAAGGCCCTCTATCCAGATTTCAGCTCTACCCTTTAGGGAAAAACTGAAGAGTCTTAGCTTAATCGCGTTCTCTTCCATCCCGTTGATCTTGAACGTGTTGCATATCCGTTCGAAGGCTCGGTGTTAGCATAGTGTTAGTACTGGTAGGATTTCCACTCTGTCCTTGTAGTCCTGTGAAAGGGTCTACTCTGAGTGTTCCGGATGGGTCACTAAGACGCGCATCAGATGTTCCCGTAAGTGTCCTATTCAAATAATCAAAAATATTAGCAATTGGTACTAGACGCTCAACTTGTGCAGGAATAAAGGTCGAGGACCGGGGAGGAGGTTGCTCTGTTTCAATACCCAAAATCTCTAAGTGAGACCCGGATAGAGTATGTGCTAAAGCCCCGTGAGAAGATGAGACAACTTCTTGTTGAGAAGAAGCTGAATGGCTGGCTGAGGTGTGCAATTGCGTTAGTGGGCGACTAACGTCTTTTTTAACACCTGATCCCAACACATGAGATCTGGTGGTGGATGTGGCTGCCCTTCTGGTATAGTAAGTTTGGGTAGCTCTCACACTCTCTATATTTTTTTCTTCATTTTCTCTCGCAGACTCACATATATTTTCGACTATATCTCCCTCGATTCTCCTTTTACCTCCCATTCCTTCAACAACTTGAGAAGTCATTAAAGGCATATCTTCAAGATTAAGTTCTTCCACATTAATGTTAGCTGACATATGCATTTGTGGAAACTCAAGAATATCAGCAACATCACCAAATATATTTTCTGCATCAGCACCATCTTTGCCATCATTGCAATCATCATTACCATCAGAATCATCGTCATGTTGTTCCTCCGCGTGATCAGACGCATTGTCAGACTCTGTACTATCATTAGAATACTCAACCAAAGGAATGTTTCCAATATGTTCGGGAACACGCCCTTCGGTGTCTTGTTCTACATGATCATCTAGTGGTATGTCCGTAGACGATGGTCGTGTATCTTCAAGTACAGATGACTGACCCCCACCGGTTCCCCTTTCGGTATTTTCCCTCGACTCTCCCCGTTCAGTAGCCCGTGCATCCTGAACCCTCACCGACTCCTCTCGCCTAGGGGATGAGTCTTGGGTAGGTCCCTCCGGTGCTGGCCGAACCATAGACTCTCTATAATCTAAAATACACTCGGCGTCCTGATCCGCGTATCCAAGGAACCCTTCCGGTAATGGCATTTCATAATCATATTGCCTTCGTGGTAGTTGAAGATATTGCATAGCTTTTTCGGGCACAGATGGATGGTTCACTCTTCGTGGGATTTCTCTGTTTGACCGCAGCATACTTTGAATAATAATCTGAAGAAACCGCATGTAAGGAATATACGGCTTTCCTTTGTTTTGTCGTCGAAGCTCTATCTTTTCGTTCAGCTCATGCCAGAAGATGGCTGCATAATCTACATGTAGATCATACACCACCGCATGAAATAGTTTCAGAAATCCGATACTTGCAGTGTCAGTTCCCGAATGTTTAGCAGTTAAGCACCGAATTAAGATTGAAAAGATCGCGTAATACAAAGGTGGTAGATTGGCTTTATGAAATTCTTTCACTTGTGTCAGTTGCCCGGTATATCCCATTGCCCTTATTCCTTGAAAGACCTCTTCTTCAGACGGATATGGATCAAATTCTGTCTTTCCTTCACGTGAATCAGGCTCAGGTAGCCTCAATACAAGTCTCATTTTGTGAAAGTCAAGCTTCGTTACGAACTCATCAATCTGGAATATAAAGATCGGTCTTCCATTCTCCATAGATGTAGTGATTGTCTTCCATGCTTGTTGAAGATATAGCATAGGCACATTGACTGTGTGAGTCAATGCGTATGCTAACGGATGATTTCGAAGCACTTCCTTTATCACCGGATGAATGTTTATTTTATCAAAATCAACATGATGATTACGTAGTTGACCGGGTGAATGATAGCATAATCAGGATGACCTCCGGTAAGTGATTGGTGTACGGATCATGTTGATGGTAAAGGAATATCAGGTGTTGGATCGGGAACAATTGGAACACGATCACCAAATCCCACTACATGGCTTTGCTCTTCTTGATTTGCCATGTGAACTGTTGTTTTTGAGCAAAACAGTTCTGAAAATGGTTAACAGTTTTTAAAAAAATTTGAAAAACGTTTCTGAAATCTCCTAAGTGTAGGATTCGGATCACACACACACACAGGAATTCGGATCCAATGCTGAAAAATCAGACAATGGATTCGGATGAACAAGGATCCGAAACCAAAGGATTCCGTATCAAGAAGGATCCGAAACCAAGACTTGTACAATCTGAAGGATCCGAAACCAAGAGAATTCGAATAAAGAGAATCCGAAACCATGACTTAGCATATTTCAGGATTTTCAAAAAAAAATCTTTTATAAAATAATTTCGTATCCAAGAGGAACCGAAACCAAGGATTTCGTATCCAACAGGATGCGAAACCAATGATTTCGTATCCAATAGGATGCGAAACCAAGACATTAAGCATAAACCTTTTTCACAAGAAAAAATGTCCATGATTTCGTATCAACAAGGATCCGAAATCAGGACTTGACCCATTTAAGTATCAAGAAACATTTGACCTAAACAGACCCAAGTTTGACCTTTCAATATATGAAGAGCATATGAAGATCATACAAGCACGAAGAACACTGACAAATGTACATTGAAGAACACGAAGAACTTATAACCCCATAAACAAAAGAAATAGAGTTATGAATACAGAATGAGGATTCTAAGTTTAAAATCCTAACACAGATGATGACTTCAACAATACACAAAGATTATGAAAAGCATACACAGTAAAAAAAATCGATGATGAAGATGAACATGAATAGTGATGAACAGTAACCGCATTGATTTTATACAAATTAGCATAGCAGATGATTACATTCGATGAAATTGATTGAATAGAAATGTTCAGATCAAAACATCGATTCTAAAGAGACTAAAATAAAAAAGAATGGTTATCTGATGAAGATAAATCGAAAAGATGAAGATGATGAGTTCGAAGTGATGATGAACAGTGCTACAGAGAGAATCCGAGAAGTTTGCAAAGATTGAAAAAGTGGGAAAGAAGGATTTGAAATCTTTTTTATACTTAAAAAAAATTTGGACACTTGGCACGATTTTAGAGTACCCCACTTGTGCAAACAATAGAAAAGGCATGTCTGAAAAATAGACACGGCACTGTTCATCTGAACAATTTACATGAACAAAGATGCAAAAAGTTCCAAATGAATTCGAATCAAATTGAGATTTTTTAACACTTGGTTTCGTATCCTCTTAGATCCGAAACTATTGGTTTCGTATCCTTAAGGATCCGAAACGGATGGTTTCGCATCCTTAAGGGTCCGAAACCATTGGTTTTGCATCCTTAAGGGTCCGAAACCATTGGTTTCGTATCCTTAAGGGTCCGAAACCATTGGTTTCGTATCCTTAAGGGTCCGAAATCTCAAAGATTTTCAAGAAAAATTACAACTTTTTCAGAAGAAATTTCAAACTGTTCAAAAAAATCTCACATCAGATAAAATCTTTGTAAGCTCTTACTTAAATTAAATTTTTTTTAAGAAAATATTTGAATGTAAAAACTATATACTATACCGTACTTACAGACTTATGTCAATCTTCTCCCCCTAAACAGATGCATGTTCAGTTGTCTCGACTTCAGAAAAAATCTGCAAATACAGATGAAAACTTGGTACTCATTGAACATGAGTCCAGATTGTTAGATGTATCACTTGATGAAAAATTCTAACTCCCCCTCAAACGATGAAAATAATTAAATAAACAAGTACACATACTCCCCCTCAATGTTTTAAAGAAAACTAAGAAATGCCTAAGTGTTCAACATTCCTAGTTTGCTGATTAAGAAATTGAACCTTTTTTCATCTAAAGGTTTTGTAAAAAGATCAGCAAGCTCTAGTTCTGTCGGCAAGAAATGCATTTCAATAGTTCCCTTCTCAACATGGTCTTTAATAAAATGGTACCTAACATCGATGTGCTTCGTTTTGGAGTGCTGAACAGGATTTTCAGTTATTGCAATTGCGCTTTTGGAGTCACAATAAATTGGGATCTTGTTGATGATATATCCGTAATCCTTAAGCTGTGTCTTCATCCAAATTACTTGTGAGCAACAACTAGCGGCGGCCACATATTATGCTTCCGCCATAGAAGTTGACACGCAGTTTTGCTTCTTTGATGACCAGCTTACAAGTTTATCTCCCAAAAATTGACAAGCACCAGATGTGCTTTTCCTGTCCATCCTATTACCCGCATGATCTGCATCTGTGTAAGCAGTTAGCTCAAACCCTGAATCCTTAGGATACCAAAGGCCCAAATTTCTTGTGCCTTTGAGATATCTAAGGATTCGCTTAACGGCCACAAGGTGAGATTCCTTCGGGTTAGCTTTAAAACGTGCACAAAAAGATGTTGCAAACATAATGTCCGGTCTACTCGCCGTTAGATATAGTAAAGATCCAATCATTCCACGGTATAACTTTTGATCGACTGATTTACCAGATAAATCTGCGTCCAAAAGTCTACCGGTAGCCATTGGTGTTTTCATGATGGAAGATGAATTTAAGTCAAATTTCTTAAGCATATCATTTATATATTTTGATTGATTAATGAAAATGCCTTCATTTGACTGTGTCACTTGGAGTTCAAGGAAAATTTTTAGCTCTCCCATCATACTCATTTGAAAACGGCTTTTCATGACCTCTTCATAATCTTTACACATATCAGGATTAGTAGATCCAAAAATTATGTCATCAACATATATTTGTACAAGTAATAAATCTTTACCTTGTTTTTTGAGAAAAAGAGTTGTATCTATTGTACCTTTGGTGTATCCAGAGTTAAGCAGATGGATAGTTAGAGTCTCATACCATGCCCCCGGAGCTTGTTTCAGACCATTGATAACGCCACTTTTTGGCGTTATTTCCGGTTCTCAAACCAATGAGATTGGCTTGTATTCAAGTAAAAAGACGTGTATTTTACGGTTTATCTAGTGATTTACACAGGTTATTTAAAAGGCGGCATTCCTCGAGAAAAGAAGCTAAAAAGAGCCCAAAACGATTCCAAACGAAGCCTAACGGAAGCCCAAAAGCCAAGCCCAAGACCCGCGACCGAACCAGGACCCGACCCGCGAACCAGAAATCGACCCACGCTGCAAAAACAACACGCGCGACTTACCACGCGACTTGCAAGTCGCGTGGCAAGTGGCGTAACCCTCTGTTTCGCGAATTCCAGCTTTATTAATCGGGTTTTAGGTCACTTTTCTGGAGCACTCGGACGGCAGACGATCCAGAGCGGTTCCGGGGCGATTTTGGGCGATTTTTCGAAGTCCTCGAGGTCACGATACAGAGCCGATCACGATTACATTCAAGACGGAGCGAAGAGACGAACACGAGAGGGAGTTTTCATCACTTGTTACCACGATTTCACTTTTACATTTGATCATGTTTACATTCACTTTTGAATACTTTTCTCTTAAGTTTGAATCCACCACCGACATGAACTAACCGGTTCGTGTTGGGGGTTGGAATGAATTCGGTTTTTAAGCATGTAACGAATTGATTTGAACTTTTATCAGTTTCTCCTTATTAATTGAAGCATGTGATTTTGTTCTTAACGCTTTTGTGAATTTGGCCAGTTTACAATTGATTTGTTGATTAGCAATTAAGTTCGTGAGAATTAACTGCTATTTAGACTTAGGAATTGCATGCCTAAAGCCCAAAAAGGTGATAGAGATATACCAAGTAAGCTTTAGTCCCATTTAAACCGTTAGGTTATTATCGAGAGATAAAATCTAGCCAATTTAACATAAATCGAGTACTTAATGTGTTTTGAAATCCATGGGTGAGATCGAGAGATTGAACCTATCCTTTTCAGAATAAAATCCGTTGTTATTCAACAGAAAGCAACGGTGATCTTTAAAAGATTTGGGAGTCATTAAGAGGATTAACTGGTAACTGTTTTGAGTCAATTATTTGCATGTGTAGAACTTGAGGATTTCCAACCCTCAACTTTCTCTCTATCGAAGTCTTTAAAGCTGTTCTGTTTGTCTTGTGTTTGTGTTGATTTTGTTTATTGCAAGTAACTAGTATAAAACCAATCCTCAAATTTCGACAGTTCAATTAATAGTTCTTCTAGTAATTGTGATATTTAGTTCCTAGTTCCCGTGGATTCGATACTCGTACTTCCGTACGTTATTACTTGATTCGACACCGTACACTTGCGGTTAGATCCACGGGGTGTCAAAACCCCGTGTCAACCATAGAGTGCTTTTTCCAAAACGTAGACATGGTTTGGATATTTCGGATCTACAAAACCTTCAGGTTGACTTACATATACCTCTTCATGAAGTATTCCATTCAGGAAAGTAGACTTAACGTCCATCTGAAATACCTTCATACTTTTATGCGCGACATATGCAAGAAAAATTCTGATGGCTTCAATCCTTGCTACTGGTGCGTAGGTTTCATCATAATCTATTCCTTCTTGTTGATTATAACCCTTTGCAACCAGTCTTGCTTTGTTTCTAACTATAATCCCTGCTTCGTCTTTCTTGTTCCTAAAGACCCATTTAGTTCCAACAATGATCTTGTCCTTAGGACGCTTCACCAAATGCCAAACCTCGTTGCGCTTAAACTCATTTAACTCTTCTTGCATGGCGTTTATCCAATCAGGATCTTGTAGTGCTTCACATGCTTTCTTTGGTTCTAACGAGCTTAGAAAGTTGACATACAAACATTCATTTGTAGTCGCAGATCGTGTCTTCACACCATCCTTGATGTCACCAATAATATCCGCAGGAGGATGTGCCCTTGTCCATTTGTGAGTACTAGGGAGTGTTGGAATTTCTGCACGAGTGTTGTTTGAGTCATTTTCATCTAAAACAACAAGAATTTCTTCAATTGATTCAACTGAAGATACATGTGTCGGTTCAGGTATTTGAACTTCAGGTGAAGATACATCCGATGATGTGTTTACGGAAACCTGAACTTGAGGTTGAATTTCAGGTTCAGAAACTGGAATAGTTGTAGGTTCACTCGGAGTCTTGTTAGTTGCACCAGAAGTACTTGCACCGACATCTTCAGATGGACCGGAAACATTAACAATCGTCTGTTGTGAAGATGCATTTACGGATATGATAGGTGGTTCCATATCTGCACAATATTCCATAAACGCATCATGAAATAACAAATCTAACTCTTTAGAATTATTATTATTTAATACAGAATTAGAAAACTGTTTTGGCACAGGTTCTACTCCTTTTTTAGTAGAAGCTTCAGGTTGTTTTCCGAGTCCTGAACCGTTTTGTCTAGAAGTCAAAGTCACATTCTCGTCAAACGTCACATTGATGCTTTCGATGACGGATTTTGTGCGATAGTTGTAGATTCAGTATGCTTTAGAATTCAAGGAATAGCCAATGAAAATCCCCTCATCAGCTTTGACTTGGAACTTTGTAAGGTGTTCTCGATCTTTTAGGACATAACATCTGCATCCAAAAACACACAAAAATTTGATGTTAGGTTTGCGATTATTGATTATTTCATATGCAGTTTTATTAAGACGTTTATTAATAATTGTCCTGTTTTGAGTAAAACATGCTGTGGAAACTGCTTCAGGCCACAAACTTGGTGGAAGACCCGAATAGGCAAGCATCGTCCGAGCAGCTTCTACAAGAGTTCGATTCTTTCTTTCAATCAATCCATTCTGTTGTGGAGTAATTGGTACAGAAAAATTGTGAGAAATGCCAACAGATTCAAGAAACGATTGTAGAGTTGCATTCTTGAATTCAGTCCCGTTGTCACTCCTTATCTTTTGAACTGGACGTTGTAGAAGTATTTGAATCTTTTTAATGAACTTGATAATCTGCTCAGGTGCTTCAGATTTGAGTCGTAGGAAATCCAGCCAAGTATAGCGTGAGTACTCATCAATCATCACTAAGATATATTTCTTTCCTCCCATCGATTGAGTCCTCATCGGGCCACAAAGATCCATGTGAATTAACTCCAAGGCATTGTTGCAGTTAGACAAAGTTTTGGACTTGTGAGAGACGTGTTTCATCTTTCCCATCTCACATGCCGGACAAATATAGACTTTGTCAATCTTCAATTCAGGAAGCCCGGAAACTAATCCATCAATCCTCAGCTTGTTGATGCTTCGAAAATTTTGATGCGAGAGTCTTCGGTGCCACAACCAACATTCATCTTGAGAGGCTTTTGATACAAGACAAACTTGATTGGAAGCAACAAGAGTCGCAAAATCTGTGATATATAAATCTCCGCATCTTTTCGCTCTGAAGATTTCTGACCATTTTGCATCCACAACATAGCAGAACTCTTTATCAAATATCACCTTACAATCTTTGTCACAAAACTGACTTATACTAAAAAGGTTATGCCCTAAACCTTCTACATACAAAATCTTTTCAATTGCCATTGAGTCATTTTTCAGCGTTCCGTAGCCTCGAACGTGACCTTTTGAATTGTTGCCAAAACCCACCGATCCGCCAGGATGTACAGTAAAATCATGCAGCAGGTGCTTGTACCCCGTCATGTGTCTTGAAGCTCCCGAATCAATGACCCACACATGACGGTCCTGTAAAAGAAAATTACCTTTTCTTAGGTACCCATATCTGTATGGGTCCTTTCTTGTTAGTACAGATCAGTTTGTTTATCTCAGTTGATGAACCCTGAATTTTTCCTTTAAAAGTGAGTCCATTTTGTGAATTTGGTTTGTTTTCTTGACCTTTAGGAAGCCATTTCCAAACCATATTCACTTCAAATGATTTTGTTTCCTTCTTTTTATTCTTTTTGTTTGTTCTGAAACCTAACATTCTTGCAAATTTATTAGCTGAATCTTTTAAAGAATGTGAAGTATTAGACTTTTTGTTCTTAGGAGCATTGTTATTCAGCTTGAAATAGTTGTCCCAACAGTAAGCACAATGTATTCTTCTTTTAGCTTGTGTCAACAATTTAGAATCTGAAATTGCGGAATTTTTATTGTCACAAGCATTGTAAACATTACAAGAATGTATACAATTTTTATTCAAAGAACAACATTTCTTATCATCGGTACTCCTATCCTTGCTATTTATAACACGCTCCTTCAAATCCACGCACTTTTCTTCATCCATTTCTGAAGAAGAAGAAGAAGAATTGTTAGAACTCTTAGAGTTAGAAGAATCATTCGAACACGAATCAGATTTGGTTTCGGATGATTCTCCGTTTTATTTTCTTTTCAACTCTAGTTCTGTTTCCAAATCAGATACTTTTGATGAAAGCACATTATTTTTACCTTCAAAAGATTTTCTTTCACTTTCAAAAACAGCTCTTTCTTTTTCTAGTTTCTCTTTTTCAAGAAATAAAACTTTCTCAAAGTCAGAAACTTGTTTTGAAAGTTTTATGCATCTCAATTGAAGTACTTTATTTTCTTCAAGAAGTTTAGCTTTATCAAAAGAATCCTTTGCATCAAAATCAATCGGACTCGAAGATTTATCCTGATCTTTGAATTCAGTTTGTTTTGAACATTTTTTCACAAGGTTTTGAAGCTTTAGAATTTGATAATTCGAATAATTGGGATTCAAGTCGTCGAATCTCACTCTTAAGATCAAGATTGACTTTTTGACTGTGATCAAGATCTATCCCAATATTCTCATAATCATCCTCTAATTTTTCAAAGTTTAATTGTAATTTAGAAATTTGATTTTCTAAATCAACAATTTTAAGTAAAGCAGAATCCAAATCAGGAAATTCAGAAGAGGTTTCTTGAACAAACTCCTTTTTGTTAGAATCTGATTTAATATTTGACTCCATTTCATCAGTAGATTCAGATTTAACAGATTCAGGTTCGTTAATTTTAGCCATAGATTCATTTGAAAACAATAAACTAAATTCAGTTAATTCAACCTTTTTGGTTTTATAACTAGAATTTATTTCATCGTATTTAAAATTTGTTGTATTGAATCTAGGCTTTTCATCCGAACCTTTATCCGTCTTGACTTCCTCCCTTTTTGAAATAGGAGTTGAAGGATTTGAAGTATTAGTTTTAACAAACGTTTGCTTCAAACTTCCATTATTTGATTTAACAAACGTTTGTGATATTGGAAGTATTTCTTTTTTAAGAGTTTGCTTCGATTTTTCATTATTAGGTTTAACAAAAAATTGTGATATTGGAGGTATTTCCTTTTTAAGAGTTTGCTTCAAACCTTCACTTTTAGATTTAGGTTCTTCTGATTTAAGAGTTTCCTTTAAACCTTCACCCAAATTTTCAATTGTGTAAAGATTTTCAGGTGCAATCTTTAGAACCTCAACATCAGATGATCCTAGACCCATTTTTGGATTATAAAATCGAGTATCTTTTGGGTTACTAGTTAACAATTTCATAGTTTGCTCAGTCTGACCTCTTTTATAATTTAAATCTTCAAGCTACTTGATTTTTGCAAAAGGTTCTTTTTTTCTTCAGAAAGAATCTTGATTTTAAACTGATAATCTATGTTTTCACCACTTATATCTTTCATTTTCTTCTTCATTTCAGAAATTTCAGATTCAAGCTTTTTAACTTTTGTTCTAATAACTTCTTTTTCTTTTTCTCTATCTTCAGCTAAGCATTTATAAAGAAGTGCCTCATCTTGATATCTTAAATTTGAACTTTTCTCAGTTTCAAGATTCTTTTGAACTGATTCAAGTCTCTTATTAAATTCAGATATCATGAGTTCCATTTCTTTATATTTAGAATCTTCAGTTTCAGAATCATTATCAGAATTATCAGAATTGTCAGAAGAATAAAGAGATGATACCTCGGATTCCTGGTCATCTTCATTCATCTTTGCCATTAAGCTGTACTTTACTTCGGTAAAGTGAGCTTCTTCATCATCAGAGGAATCAAGGAGCCAGATTTATTCTTCGGCGTTGACTGGCTTTCCACTTTCTTTTGCTTTTGCCAAGTGAGCTTTCCTCTGATAGTATTCAGAATCCTTAACTTTCCTCTGTTTACATTCTCTAGCAAAATGACCGGGCTTTCCACAATTAAAGCAGTTTCTATCATCTCTATCCTTCTTCTCTTCCTTTTCCTTTTTCTCCTCTTTCTCTTCCTCTTTGTTCTCATACCTTTTCTCAGATCGCTTGTATTTGTTAGCTTTGTTATATTCAGGTTTAGTCTTTGAATAGAACTTCTTTCTACCAAACCTATTTTGAAACTTATTGGTTAACAAAGCTAACTTTTCAGCAATTTCAGTCATTTCATCTCCAGAACTGTCACTTCCATCATCATCAGAACATTTCTTTTTCTTAGTGATATCAGAAATCAAAGCTTTTGTCTTCAAACCTCCACTTTTCTTATGTTCACTTAGAAGAGCTAATGATTCTTCCACCTTTTTGTTCTTTTCTTTGACCTCTTTCACCTTATCTTCGTGTTGCCCAAGAATACTGAAAATATCAGTCAGCTTTTCATCATCCATGTCCCTTGACATTTGAAGCTGAATAGAGTAAGAATCCCACTCAGGTAGAAGATTCCTAACAAACTTGTAATTGATCTCTGATTCTGATTTGTCGACACCATTCCTTCGTAGATCATTGAGAATGATGTTGTATCTATTGTAAGTCTCCTTTAACGATTCTCCATCTTTTGCTTTGAAGCCTTCATAAGCATTGACACTTTGATTTCTTTTAGTCTTCATGGATTTTGATGATCCTTCAAACTGTCTTTCAAGCTCATCCCATATTTCCTTAGCTAAATTACGACTATCTACACGGTTGTAGATATCATTTGGAAAGGCCATGGTCAAGTATGTCAAAGCTAATTCATCAATAGCCACTTTTTCTTTATCACTTTCATTATAATATCTGTATTCTTTTTCAATTCTCCTTAGAGGAACGTATTGACTTGTAGCTGTTTCAGCAATACCATCAACATCCAAATATGCTTTGTAAGGACCATTATAGATTGAAAGCATAAGATCCCTGTTCTGATGATTTAGGAATTGAATCATTCTTTTCTTCCATTGAGAGTATTCTTCCACTAGAAGAACTGGAGGCTTATTCTTTGAACCCATACTGAGTAATTCTCTCGACATCTTTAAAAATTGCTAGAAGTTGATCTTTCAGAAAATCAAGCAGTAAGTGTAAAAACAATTTACACTTAGAATTAACTGTTAAAAACAATCAACACTGTAGTCACAACTCGGATGCAACTAACATACACCAATTCGGATGAAGAAGGATCCGAAACCAACAGATCTCGGAATGAACTGATACGAAACCAACAAGAATTCGGATGCAGCTTGATGCGAAACCAACAGATTTCGGCTGAAACCTGATGCGAAACCACAGATTTCGGATGTAACTTGATGCGAAACCACTAGAATTCAGACTGGTCTTGATGCGAAACCAATAGATTTCGGATGTAACTTGATGCGAAACCACAGATTTCGTATCCTCTTAGATCCGAAACCCAAACTTGTGAAAAAACATTACAAGATACAAATATCACTATTCGCTTTGTGATTCAAAACCAAACTTGAACGATCCGAAACCCTGATGAATGATCCGAAACCCTGATGAATGATCCGAAACCTTCACTTAAACACCAAAAATCACTGAATCTGCCATATCTTTTTCAATTCTTGACCAATTGTAATGAAATTTGCACAGATTTGTTCGAAAACAGATTCCACACACTTTCTTAGTTGATTTCAAATCCCAATTCGATCAAACTAATCGACTTTTGATCCAAAACAGTAAGAACAAGTTTTTCGAACAAACAGATGTAAAAATGATCAAATCTGCAAATTCTGTGCAGATTTTGGTAGAGATCTTTGAATTAAAGATGATCAGTGATGAAAGACGAGTGTAGTAACGTCAAGAATCAATCCAAAAGATCAAAAATGGCAGAAAAGATGAATTCTAGATGAACAGTAAATGAAGATGAGTCCGAAATCATGATGAACAGTGTAAAAAATCTCTGAAATGGTCTGAATCTGCATGAATTTCCTGTTTGAGCTCTGATACTAAATGTGAAATCCCAGATCTAGCAATGTAACACAATCACATGTAGAGAGAATCTAGAGAGCAAAGTAGTCATTGATATATTGAATATCAAAGTACAAATGACATAGGCTTGAAAGTGTTATGGAAATAACAAAGGGATTTTCTTTATATAGTAGGGCCATGACATGTCCATGCCTCTAATCAGAAGATGCAGTACAAAAGCTAATGCTGTCTTGATAGCTACAATAGTGCTCTAACAACGAGTGTGCTTTTAACCTCGATAATCAGGTGAGTTCCCTTACGCCTTTTTAACTGGAGCATGTGTAAAATGTTTTGATTATTACTGAATATGGTACGACTACATGCATGCTTACTTTTAAATCTTTATAAATTGTATGAACAACCTGCTTTGGAAATCTTTATAATTGCATGCTATGAACTGTTGTCTAAGATGCTGGCATTGCTGAGTTATTGATATCTTAGTCTTGTATGCCTGTGTGGGAGTCAGGTGCACAGTGGTGATTGAGGTGTACCTTAAGTCTTTCAAACTCTTGGGAGTGGTGATGAGTCGTGTGCCTTGAATCCGTTTCTCGTGCACACGGGTATGGCATCTACTAGGGGGCCATAGGGATCTACTAGGGGGCCCGAGCATGATTGTCACCTGAAGGTGAAGGATGTGGAAGACCACTATGCAAATGCCCTTGTGTGAAACTGATTATATATGTATTTGTCTGTTTTAAAGCTTTTACGGTTATCTCAATGATATTGTTTTAAAAACATTTCTGAAAGGGAGTTCACTAGACCTCGTGGTCTAACCCTCGCTTTCAAAACTAAAACCATTTTCAGGGAACCGTGTTAGTGGAGCTTCTTCCAAAGGGAAGGAGAAGGCTTGAAAGTAGACACGGAGACACCAGGATTAGAGCATCGTAGACTTCTATTTATTTAGCTTTATGTAGACAGACACTCGATTGTGGTTGTTGATTCTGCTGCCAAAATTTTGTAACTCTGTAAACCGTATTGTTTTGGGGACCCGTTTGGGCTTATTTTCTTTATGTTGCGCATGTTTGGATTTTTTGGGTTGTTACAAATGGTATCAGAGCCTTAGCTTAAGGGATTTAGGTGACCAATCAGGCCTAAACTTAAACTGTAGAATGGGGGACACAACCGAGTCATAGGATGCCTTTAGGAAAATCACTCTAGGTGCACTTAAGGACAAGGTAGCAAGAACTGTCATGTAAGGCAAATTTGGAGTTACACCTGGCTAGTGTAATTGCGAATTTACAGGTACATGTAAGTGCTTAAATTACCTTATTTAGTGAACTTGTTGTTGAGCGTTTGTTATATGTGAAATTCTTTCAGTTTTCGTCATGGCTGGGAGAACGCTAAGAAGTAGGTATGTACCCGCTGAAGGGGCAAACTTGAATGAAGAAATCGTCGTTAATGGACAGCTGGAGCCCCCGAGGCAGGCTGCCACTCGGGGAAGAGGCAGGGGTCAGGGCAGAGGGCGGGGGAGAATGACCCGTCGGGCTACCACTCAAGTGGAGGGAGTCATTGGGGAAGACCCCATCCGAAGGACAACTCAGGTAAGCCGTAGGGCGAGGAGTGTGGAAATTCCAGTTGATCAGGAGGTGTCTCAGCAGGAGAGTTCGGCAACCGCGAGGCGTACAAATCAGCCAAGGGGACGCATTCGGGGCTGCGCATCGGCATTTGTGACGAGAGAGAAGCTAGCCACTGAATTGGCAAGATCCAGGAGACACTACAGGCCCTTCTAACTAAGCAAGATCAGTCGGCCTCGTGAAGCAAAGAGGTGAGCGAGAGTAAGAAAGGCTCTGGGATGTCAAGCCCACCCGTAACTGGAGTGGGGAGCCACTCCTAATCAACTTCGTTGATGGTGAATGAGTCGGCAACTAAGGGGTGCAGCTACAAGGCGTTTGCTTCATGTATGCCTCCTACATTCAAGGGGGAGTGTGATCCAGTAATAGCAATGAAATGGGTAAGAGAGATGGAACTGGCGTTTGATACTTGTAAGTGTGCTGAGGGGGACCGAGTAGTGTTTGCGCTGTCTATGTTGAAGTCCGATGCAGTATTTTGGTGGGATGCGGAGACCGGGGGAAAAGGGTCGTCAGCGGCGAAAGCAATGACTTAGGAAACATTTGTGGAGAAATTCAGAGCACAGTTTTGCCCATTGGCGGCAATAAAGAAACTTGAAGAGGAATTCTTGGGTTTGCAGCCAGGATTTTGTGAAGTGCTTGAGGGTGAGACCAAAGCGTTTAGAGTGGGCGTTAGAAGTAGAGACTGCCGACGAGAATCGGGTATTCATTAGAAGTGTGGTGGAATATTGTGTCATAGACATAGAAGGGATTTTGATACCCATGCGGTTATATCCAATGGCATTGGGAGAGTTCGATGTAGTGCTGGGTATGGATTGGTTAGCCTCGATTAGTGTAGATATCGTGTGTAATAAGAAGTTGATTCGGGTACAGTTACCGGATAAGGGGACAGTAGAGATTTATGGTAACCGACGCAGTAGAAGTGCGAGTCTCATATCTATGATGAAGGCTACTAAATGCTTGAAGAAAGGGTGTTCGGGATACTTAGCCTACGTTGTAGATGGTAAGAAGGAGAAGCGTGGGGTAGAGGATGTGTCAGTAGTAAGTGAGTACCCGGAGGTGTTTCCGGATGATTTGACAAACCTACCCCTGAATCGTCAGATTGAGTTTCGAATCGATTTGGTGCCTGGAGCCGCACCAATAGCTCGAGCGCCATATAGGTTGGCACCTTCTGAAATGAAGGAGTTGATGTCGCAACTACAAGAGTTGCTAGACAAAGGGTTCATTCGGCTGAGTACCTCTCCGTGGGGCGCACCGGTACTCTTTGTAAAGAAGAAAGACGAGACTATGCGAATGTCCATAGATTACCGTGAGCTCAATAAGGTCACCATCAAGAATAAGTATCCAATTCCGAGGATAGACGATCTGTTTGACCAACTGCAGGGAGCTAGCTACTTCTCTAAAATCGACTTGAGGTCGGCTTATCATCAACTCAAGGTAAGAGAGGAGGACATACCGAAAACGGTTTTTTGGACTAGGTATGGTCACTATGAGTTTCTCGTGATGCCCTTTGGTTTAACCAATGCACCAGCAGCTTTTATGGACCTGATGAATAGGGTGTGTCAGCCCTATTTAGATAAGTTCGTGATCGTGTTCATAGACGACATATTAGTGTATTCTAAGTCCGAGCAGGAGCATGAAAATCACCTTCGAATGGTGTTGGAGCTGTTAAAAAGGGAAAAGCTTTACGAGAAATTCTCGAAGTGCGAGTTCTGGCTTTGAGATGTTCATGTTCTTGGACACGTAGTGTCGCAAGATGGGATTAAGGTGGACCCGTCGAAGATTGAGGTGATCCAGGACTGGGAGCATCCTAGGAATCCATCGGAAGTTCGAAGCTTTCTTGGATTGGCGGGTTATTATCATAAGTTCATCAAAGATTTCTCGCACATCGCGACACCATTGACTTCGCTGACCAAGAAGAGCGCGGAGTTTATTTGGACCGAGGCGCAAGGTGAGGCTTTTCAGAAGTTGAAGGATATGTTAAGCAGCGCTCTAGTTTTGTCGTTACCGGACGTCATGGACGACTTCGTTGTGTATAGCAACACGTCTGGGCTCGGGTTGGGATGTGTGCTCATGCAACGAGGAAAAGTTATTGCGTACGCATCTCGCCAGCTGAAGGAGCACGAGATGCGGTACCCCACTCACTATTTGGAGCTAGCGGCAATTGTGTTTGCTCTAAAGACTTGGCGACATTATCTCTACGGGACGAAGTGCCAGATCTTCACTGATCATAAGAATCTTTGCCACCTTTTCGATCAGAAGGACTTGAATATGTGATAGAAAAGATGGATGGAGCTACTGACGGATTACGATTGCCAAATTGAATATCATCCGGGAAAGGCCAATGTAGTGGCCGATACGCTGAGCCGGAAGGAAAGGGGAGAAGCCTCGAAGATAGTGGCCTTGAGGGCCAAGGTGACGTTAAACTTGTTAGATGACATAACAAAGTGGCAAGTAGAGGCCTTGACACTGAAAAATGTTAAAGGGGAACGAATGGTTGCTTACGCGACTTCCTTAACAGATGACAGTCGTGGGATAAAGTATTTCAACGGGAGGATTTGGGTACCGAAGTTGGGCGAGGTTAGGAAGACTATTCTGGAAGAGGCACATAGATCGAAGTATTTGATCCATCCAGGGACGAATAAAATGTTTGGAGATTTGCGACAAAATTTCTAGTGGTCGGGCATGAAGAAGGATATAGCATACTTTGTGGAAAGGTGTGGGACGTGCCTGCGAGTGAAGGTGGAGCATCAACGCCCGTATGGAAAGCTTCAACTGTTAGATATTCTGGTCTGAAAATGGGATCAGATCACGATGGACTTCGTGACCGGACTGCCCAAATCTCCGAAGGGAAATGATTCTATCTAGGTTATAGTGGACAGGCTATCAAAGTCGGCGCATTTCCGGCCGTTAAAGAAAGATTGCTCGTTGGAAAAACTAGCTAAGCTATATATTGATGAAATAGTATCGCGACATGGTGTACCGTCGTCAATCGTGTCAGATCAAGATAGCCTTTTTACGTCGACGTTTTGGAGGAGTTTCCAAAGAGAATTAGGATCACGACTTAAGATGAGTACCGCTTATCATCCACAGACAGACGGTCAGAGTGAACGGACGATTCAGACCTTGGAAGATATGCTGAGGGCTTATGCCATATATTTTCAGGGGTCGTGGGAGAGCCATTTACCTCTGATCGAATTTGCCTACAATAATAGTTACCACGCGAGCATCAAGGCGGCTCCTTACGAAGTACTCTATGGGAGAAAGTGTCGGACGCCCTTCTGCTGGAATGAGGTCAGAGAAAAGCAACTGGCGGGACCCGAAATTGTTCCAATGACCGCAGACAAAATAGTCCAAGTTCGGGAAAGGTTGAAAGTGGCACGTGATCGTCAAAAAAGTTACGCTGATAAGAGACGAAAGGACATAGAGTTCGGGATCACGTGATGTTAAAGATATCGCCATGGAAAGGGGTGATACATTTTGGGAAAAGAGGTAAGTTAAGCCCACGTTATATTGGGCCGTTTGAGATTTCGCAAGGGTTGGGGAAGTGGCGTATAAGTTAGACTTACCCGCCGAGTTGAAACGGATCCACAATACGTTCCACGTCTCCAACCTAAGGAAATGTTTGGCGGAGATGGATAAGCTTGTGCCATTACATCAGGTGCAAGTGCACGAGAAATTCAATTTCACTGAAGAACCCGAAGCGATCACTGATCGTAAAGTAAGAAGGTTGAGGAACAAGGAGATTAGTCTTGTGAAGGTACAGTGGCGTTTACATAAGGGTCAGGAAGCAACTTGGGAAATGGAAGCAGAAATGAGGGCCAAGTACCCGCATCTATTCAAGAAAGGAATTTCGGGGATGGAAATCTTTTAAGGAGGGAGGTGTTGTAACACCCGGTAATCCATAATGTAAAATAAATCGGGTTGTGTGCGTGGCTAGAAGTAGAAAGTGAGAAAATTTGGGGCTAAGTTAAAAGATAAGAGATGGAAGGGCATATTTGCAATTTTGGGGGAGTATATAAGGGATAAATCCCTAATCCCAAGAATATTGATTTCATCTTGTGGCTGCACGCGTGAGAGAGAGAGATAGAGAGAGAGAGAGAGAGAAGGAGCAGAAATTTGGTTTGGAGATCGATTACGTTTTCAACTCAAGGTAAATGTCAATCTTCTTCTTTCTCTTTAATTGATGTTATCCATTTCCTTCCTACTTTGGGTTTAGCAATGCTAATTAAACATTCCATTCTTTCACTGTATTATCTCAAAAGGGGTATCATGAGGTTTTGTTTGTTGCGAATCGATTTAGAGGTAAATAGTTGAATAAATAGGTGTTTATGGTTAGAGGATGAACCCAAGTGATTGTCTAATCAAGTTTGTGGCAGAAATCACGATTTCTAATCACTTTAAGGGATTTGGGGTTTTCTTAGTCCGGAAAGTGATAACCGGATTGCCATCCGAAAAGTGTAGTGCCCGGATAGTGGTACCCGAAAAGTTTAATCTGATGTGAGATGTCTGATCTTTTTAGGTGTCCGGTTCGGTTAGCTCGAAGGTAGGGCGGGTGTGCTTTTAACTTCGATAATCAGGTGAGTTCCCTTACGCCTTTTTAACTGGAGCATGTGTAAAATGTTTTGATTATTACTGAATATGGTACGACTACATGCATGCTTACTTTTAAATCTTTATAAATTTTATGAACAACCTGCTTTGGAAATCTTTATAATTGCATGCTATGAACTGTTGTCTAAGATGCTGGCATTGATGAGTTATTGATAGCTTAGTCCTGTATGCCTATGTGGGAGTCGGGTGCACAGTGGTGATTGAGGTGTACCTTGAGTCTTTCAAACTCTTGGGAGTGGTGATGAGTCGTGTGCCTTGAATTCGTTTCTCGTGCACACGGGTATGGCATCTACTAGTGGGCCATGGGGATCTACTGGGGGGCGAGCGTGATTGTCACCTGAAGGTGACGGATGTGGAAGACAATTGTGCAAATGCCCTTGTGTGAAACTGATTATATATGTATTTGTCTTTTTTAAAGCTTTTACAGTTATCTCAATGATATTGTTTTAAAAACGTTTTTGAGAGGGAGTTCACTAGACCTCGTGGTCTAACCCTTGCTTTCAAAACTAAAACCATTTTCAGGGAACCGTGTTAGTGGAGCTTCTTCCAAAGGGAAGGAGAAGGCTTGAAAGTAGAGACGGAGACACCAGGATTAGAGCATCGTAGACTTCTAATTATTTAGCTTTATGTAGACAGACACTAGGTTGTGGTAGTTGATTCCGCTGCCAAAATTTTGTAACTCTGTAAACCGTATTGTTTTGGGGACCCGTTTGGGCTTATCTTATTTATGTTGCGTATGTTTGGAGTTTTTTGGTTGTTACAAAATTCACGATTCCACCCTCTTTTTTTATTACTCAAACACCTAACATTTATCGATATAATCTTCATACAAGTAGAAATTTCGATCCAACATACTTACCTCAATCAACATTTGATCCCCTTTTGATCGGACCTCCTCCTGGGTTTACCCCTTCCCAGGACAGCCCAATTTTAGTATCGAATTCTTCCAGATTTTCTGAATAATCTGAACTTTTCAGTTCGTTTGAGATCGCCACTTGTCTGTCTGAATTGTTACCTGACCAAAACTTTTTCTTATTCTTTCCCAATTTGTTATTCTCCGACGCCTTGGATGTCCTCTTCTGACCACTTTTCTGTGTATTAGATATTGGCATTTGTTTGAGTAGATGGAAGCTCACTTTTCCTCTGCCAAACCCCATGCCTTCTCCTTTATTGCTTCTCGACTTTCACCAACGTTAGTGAGTTTCTCCTTTCCTTCCTCGTCAATCGATTCTGCCAATTTTAACTTACCTTCGTGTCCACCATCACTGACCTTCTCCTGTCCCTTACCGCTTTGCGAGTTCTCAACGTCCAAAGTCGTCTTGCATCTTGAACGCTTTTCCTTCAAGGCTTCTCGAGATGGGCCTGGGTTGTCTTCTACTGGATAGTTTTTCTGTCCAGGCCCAATTTCAACACACGACTATTGCCCCATTCTTTTCTGGGCCTGCACTTTCATCGGGCCCATAACTGATACCGCTCCTTTCTTCTGATTTATTTTTCCCCTACCTCCTTCCACCGCATTAATTGTTTTGTCCCCATCCCAATTATTACCATTGACATTCTCTTTGATGGTAATAATTCCTTCTTCAACCACTCTCACTCTATAAAGAGATTATCCACCTTTATGCTCCGGATCTCATCGATGCATGATCTTACCAATGACGCAACAAGGATTTTCCCGAACTCCAGATTACTACTATTCTCCCATTCACAGTTTAACGATTTTAGAACATGACCCCATTTACTTGCTATGTTAACGAACACCTCTTGATTCCAAACATGTAACAGAATACCATAGATTTTTAACCACACCACCCCTTCGGAAGAGCAAAAACTTTTTGTCCACCTTCTTAGCCCTTTTACCCAGTGATGAAGCCCGTGGACTTTATTGTTAAATATATTAAGCATTGTTTTCTCTTGTTCAAACGTTAACATTACATTTCTTCCCCCAAGTACTTCATCGAATAATATGCTAAGTTCTCCGACCTTCAAAGGGCTTGGATTGTTTCCAAGTTGTCCAACGATGTAACTTTCCAATGACCTCCTGACGTTGTGAGATTTCTCCTTCCTCCGTATCTTCCATTGTATTCCTCTCCTTCACCACATCGTAAAACAATTTGTATTGTGTCCTATTCACCATAGCCTTGTGACTTCAGTTATTTCCTGTCCATTCTGCATTCAACCTTCTCGTTCCTCCGTCGTACTTGCTTCTGTTGTTCTTGTTCGCCAGAAACGCTCTCATCTTATAGGAGCCAATCCACATTCCGTTCAGCCTTTTTTCCAACTCGTTTTCATTACTCACATTTGGAAACCTCACGAAGCCGAATCTCTCGTTCGACATCCTTCTCTGAGCCATATCGATATCACCAACGTCTCCAAATCTTTTGAAAGATCTCCATAGATGCGGCACTTCCTAGTCCTCCGGAAAGTTGAAGAATAAAAACCACGACATATTGCGGTTGTTGTAGTTCCGATGGTATCCTCGATTCCAGGCCAAACCACTGTACCCATTATTGCTGATTCTCGCCCTTTCTCCCGCTCTCACTCTCACTCCCTCCCTCTCTCTCTCTCTCTCTCTCTCTCTCTCTCTCTCTATCTCTCTCTTAAACTGATTCAAAATCTCAGTTATAAATTTTAAATTGATTCACATGATTCATACGTGAACATGTGAATCTATGTTATGATTCACATGTTCACATACGAATCTTAAACTGATTCAAAATATCGGTTATAAATTTTAAATTGATTCATATGTTCACGTATGAATCATAAACCGATTAAGAATCTCGATTACAAATATTTAGTTTGATTCACGTATAGGTTATGATAAAGATTCACATATGAATTTATGTTAGAGTTCACATGTGAATTTTTGTTAGAACTCAAATGTTCACATATGAATCAATGAAAAGCATCGATGTTCATGTTCACATAGAAGATTTAGGCAATAAAGATTTAATTATATTTTTAGTTTATAAAATCGTCAATTACTTTAAGGTGAAAAAATTGGATAAAAACGATGATTATCGATATCAAAAAAATTTAGAGAAAAAATAGATGATAAATTACGATATTTGATTTTTTTTGTTATCATAATTAGTGAAAAAAGACTTCGGAAATAGAAATTTTAACTAACGTTTGAGATTGTTTCTCTCATTTCTAAAATTTTGAAGCTTCTCCTTTGAACCTAACACTTTCCAGACAAGAACGTTATATATATATATATATATATATATATATATATATATATATATATATATATATATATGGAGGTTCAAGGGAAAACCTCAAATAAATGAAAAACTAAAAAACACCTTATCGACCATTAGATTAGATGATCTGATGGATGTGATTAAACAGGCGGTTACAACAATATTAATTAAATTAAAAAAACCTCACCCCTCTATTTTTTATTCGAAAAAAGACGAAAAATAAACAAATTTTGAACGAAACAAATTACACCAAATAAACGACTATATTTTTCTCGTTAATTTGACATCCATATTGATATACTTTTTCATCCGTTTTTTCGTGGTTTTCTGGTTTTCCATTTATTTAGGGTTTTCCCCTGAACCTGACCATATATATATAGGTGAAGTCTCAATTGCAAACCAGTCAGTTTGTGCAAACCCCGTACAAACCAATCTACAATGATGAATCTGCAATTTTTTTTTGTTGATGCTTCATTAATCTATATTTTGGCTTCATTAATATAAAATGTGGCTTCATGAATATATAATTTGGCTTCATGAATCTATATTTTCCGATAGAGCCCTAAAATACCCTTATGGATATAAAAAAGAAGTTATGGATATAAAAAAATAAGTTACGTGATTGGTGGAGATGAAACAATATGCTAAAAGCCCTAAAATACCTTTATGGATAAAAAAACAAAGTTACGTGATTGGTAGATTGGTTTGTACGAGGTTTGCACAAACTGACTGGTTTGCAACGGAGACCTCCCCTATATATATATATATATATATATATATATATATATATATATATATATATATATATATATATATTCTACTATTACCTTAAGAGTCGTCGATATTAAATAATTTAAATTAAATTGTCTATTAAAAACAAATAAGACATAAAAATAGTAAGAAAAACCAAATATTTCATTATAAAAATTAATTGGATACTAATGACGTCATTATATGTGAATATTTAAATAAGCAATTGATAAATGATTTTGTTAACAACTTGCTATATAAACGGAGCTATCTATATACTATATTATAAATTATTAGAAGATAATTCTTAAAAAAAAGTTTTTATGTATTAAATACTGTTTGTTGATTTACATTACTTAAAACTCAAGATTACAAGTAATGATGCACGGATACAACTATTTAAGGTTGTATATTTGAATTCATAACTAACTGATAAACATAAGCAAATACATGATAAATATATCATTTTTAATATAAAAAATCTAAAATATAATCAGGATAATTTTTGAATTCTAACATAAGACATAATTGTTTTTTATAAAAAAAATATTTATTAAACCTAAAATAATTTACTTATTATTAAACTTAAATTAAATTAAAAAACTAAACTAAACAAATGTATAAAAAACATTATCGCTTTTTTAAAACCACACAAAACCAAATTATAAAAGCGACAAAGATAAAAAATAAAACATTAAAATCAAGTTTTATAGCGTTGCATTATGCGGGCACACTTCTAATAAACTAACATGAGTGAGGGCCGCTTACCAAATGTTTAATGTGCAAGTGTTTACCGGAAAAACACATCACCCATCACTTACCTTATCGTGTAACATTTTTTGTCATTAAAATAGATTGTTAGTAAGCATTTTAAACCCTATAAAGATTTACTGGGTAAGACTTTTGATTCTTGTTATGTCTCTTACCATGTGCTTACCCAATAAGTGTCTAATAAACGCTCGTAAATTAAAGTAACATCATACCATGTTAGCACTAGAGCTAAATTGTGGGTTTTTAATTTTTTTAGCCTTTTTACCAAAACAAATTACAAAAATAGTCTTGTTTTAAAAAAATTCAAAATTAGCCACCCACTTCTCCTCAAGCATTGCTTGGGGAGAAGTGGCTCACGACAAGACAGTTTTTTAATTAATTAAATAAGAAATAAATTAAAATTAGATTGATTTGACACAAGATTCTTTGATTTGATACAAGATTCCTTGATTTGACACAAGATTCCATGATGATTTGACAACCATTTATCATATGTGTTGTCAAATCAGTCACTCAAATTAAGGAATCTTGTATCAAATCAAAGAATCTTGTGTCAAATCAGTCTAATTTTAATTTATTTCTTATTTAATTAATTAAAAAAACTGTCTTTTCGTGGGGCACTTCTCCTCAAGCAATGCTTGAGGAGAAGTGGGTGGCTAATTTTGAATTTTTTTTAAAATAAGGCTATTTTTGTAATTTGTTTTGGTAAAAAAGCTAAAAAAATTAAGAACCCGCTAAATTGTAGGACGCCAAAAATGGTAAAGGTCCAAATAAACTGTTTATAATAGAACTTTTTAAGATGAAATAATTGTGTATCATATGTAAATTGTTATAATATGTTTCTAGAACATTTTGAATCAGGGGTCTTAACAAATTCTTTAGAGCATTTTCAAATAAATAAATCAATCTATTAATTTTTTTTATGTAATTTATTTTGAAAAAGTTTCTTATAATAGCAAGTGTCATATAACAAGATGTTTATATATGACACTTTTATAAAATAATTTGTAAAAAAGTTAATAATACATTTTATTCTAAAAGTGCCTTAAAAGATCGTTAAGACAATAAAAAAGAAATTTTCTATGAACTTATTGTAACATCTTTATATAGGATATAGGATGTACAATTATTTGGTTCAATAAAGTATTTCATTAAGACACTTTTTTCGTCTGATATAATCCCCATTTTGTTGTAATGTAGAGAATACAATTCACGGTGTCCAACTCCATGTTGGCTCTAATCTCACTAATCAACCCTTAACACATCATTACTTTATTTTCTTTTATAGTTTTTTTAATTTACTTGTTTATTATATTTTCTCAATAAAGTAATCATATGTCATGTGATTTTTATTCCATGTTAGATGCAAATCTTTTTCCAATAAAGTAAATGATATGTAATTTTCTTCTAGTGTTGGATGGAATTTGTTTTCTTTCGGCTTAAAGGAGCGGTCCATACAAGTAAAAAGGACCAAACATCACACACTAGTCGTCAATTCAAGTCACCTTTTTACGTGATGACCCGTCAATGATAAGAGATGTCACCCGACAAGTTCATGATAAGTTGAAGTATGATCTCTGGATAATTTGTTTCGTTATCCCCGACATAATGATTGTTCCTTAATTACCTTTTATCAACAATCTATAGAAAACAAAAACATGAAAATTCATGTATCGCCTTCTTCCTGATCTCGATTAAACTTGTCTTCTAAACTTTCCCTACCATACCATTCTTTTAGTTGAATGTCTAGACTTTTTTGTTTTTTTAATCGTAGGTGTTCAAGTTAGTTTTTGCAGAGGTTTTAGCAACGACTTTTGTCGTCGCTAAAAGTACGTTTATCCCTGCAGGCGATAGCATGTAAATGACACTTTTCGTCGCTAAAAGCGCGTCGCTGAAACTCACTTTTCTTGTATATCACATGGGGACCTCGAGAACAACTAGGGAAATTCCAATGATCTTGAAGAGACTTGAACCAGTTTAGAAAGGGGCCTAGAGGCCAAAGCCTTAGACCGTCCCTTACAAGGATTTCAAGTAGATTTCTCATGGATTTCTAATCTGTCACGTAGGATTTCCAATTAAGAAATTGTGGTGGTTGTGAGTAGACCGGCAAACGTGTCGTGTCGAGTTCAAAGTTAATGGTTGAAATTGTCTAACCGTAACCCAACATGTTTAATAAACATGTAAGAAAAACCCAACCCGAACACGACCCGCCTAACCCGACACGACCCGCCTTACCCATTTATCCTCTTAACTATTAAACTTGCTAACCAGTTTTACCCGCTAACCCGTTTAGGCCGTTTAACATTTATAAAATTAAAAGTCAAAACTCACAAAATATAACAAATCCAAAATTCAAATGAAAGCATTGGAAATCCAAAATTTATAATTAAACTTATAAATTCTAAACGGATCCAAAACATTAAAAATTCAAAGAATTAAAAAGAAAATTTATATATATATATATAGAAATATATATATATATATATATATATATATATATATATATATACTAGCTATCTACCCGTGCAATGCACGGGATGCAAAATTTTCTTGTAATCGAGGACAGAAATTCAATTCAATTTTTTGTTGGAAAAACACAAACTTATTGAATATTTTACATCGTTAAGTATAATTATCGTGTATCTTTAAATTGAACGTCTTTCAATTAGTTTTCATCAAGTTTAAAGTCTTAAAAAATTGTATGTATGTAGCAAGTTATATCCTTAATTTTTAAGAAATTGTATTGTAAACCAAGAATGGAAAATTAAGGCAATGTCTTATTTTATGTTTGAATAAAATTGACATCACAAGTAATGGTTGAACATGTATTGCAAACTCTCATTTTTAGGTATAACTTATTTAATCGAACTTTTATTTATAATTTAAATAATTTAGATTTACAAAAGGAAAATGTTTATAAAAACCCAACGAACAATCAACGGAGTTAACAACTTGATAAGTGATATGGAGAACGAACAACGATGGGGCAATGGGGAGTGGTGAGGGGGAGCGATACCGTTGTTTGCGAGCGGTTTGAATGGCGTAGGGTTTGAGAACGGTAAAACTGATTTAGTTGTTTTTTACTTTAAAATCTTCCTAGTCAATTACATGTAGTTTCATTTTTGTTAAAATGATGCACGTAACCAATTTTGAAAGTTCGATGATTTATTTATTAAAAAAATATATTCAAGGTCTTAATCATTCAAAATGTGAAAGTTTAAATGGTTTTTCATTCAAAGTAAGACTTTTAATGGGTTTTTTCATTAAAAAAATAGTTTAGGACTTGAACCATTTAAAATGAAAAATTTAATAGTTTTGAAACCGTAAAAAAATTTGAATAATATTAGTTTTGAAAAAAAAAAAAGCAATTAATAATGTTGGTCGGTTCTATGCTTCCTTTATGTTTTTCTTTTTTCTTCTTTACAAATATCATTTTACTCTATTTCAACCATTCTAATTGTTTTTTTCATAACATGTCAAGGATTAATTAGTTTAATCTACAACTCTCTTCACATATTTAGCAACTTTCAACTTTTTGCACCTATTGCAGTTGTGTATAAAGCAAGGTTCTAAATAGCGTGAGGCGTGGCGTGACGGCGAGTCCAAGCCTTAAATCTTAGGAGCACCCACCATTGATGATGTCACACTGTGTGCGGAAATTCGTGCACTTGGATATCGCCACGACCTCGACCGCCCGTCCGCATTCACCCGAAAACACATCGCCCCGGTCTGGTACACTCTATTCTCTATCCTAAACCGGTGTCTATCCTCCCGATGGAAGGGGATAGACCAGTGCACCATAGACTTCCTGCGCTTATTTCATGCGGTGTGCTACAATCAGCACATAGACTACGCAGCAGTCATTTGGCGTGAAATGGTGCAAGCCATCAGACAGACCGGCGGTACCAAAAAGAAGTTCCTACCGTTCCCACGATTCTTTGCTATGGCCGTTCGTCAACACATGGATGCGAACCCACTAATCCCACGACGAATCAACCATCCGGTATGTCCTCATCATAACCTGCAGTACTTGGTGATTCGTAACCCACCAGATACCCCAGCCATGCCTATGCCTGAACCTTTACTGGCACACACGGACCCCACTGCACCGAGTGTAGTAGCATATAGGCAAGAGTTAGGGAATCCCATGGTCCAGCCAGAGCCGGAGGGACCTCCCCAGGGAGATAGATCCGAGCGACGTGAGGGTCCTAGGACAAGAGAAGGAAGGGCCCGGTCAGCAGGGGCTCCCGGGCGGGGTGTGTTGAGATTACACGGGAGGGGAACAGGTGTGGGAGGTGCAGTGGATACGCGAACCAGTACTTCCCAAGCCGGACCAAGCCATTAACCCATTCCCATCACCCGCACGACGACTTAAGCTGGAACGTCGTCTAGACCGATGCTTCACCGTGACCCCGAGCCTTACATATCTGACCCTCCTTCACCTTCCAGACAAGTTGAAGACGTGGAATTTGACTCCACCGAGTCTGATACGACCCGTGCCATACGGATATCTTTAATACCTACTCGTATCGGACCAAACCCAGAATTGACCGAAGGCATCCCATCTGACTCACCCACAATCCCTCTAATCCCTACTATCCATCCTGATACGGGAGACATAAGGAGAACGGAGGGAGTTTTAGTTGAAAATCAAGAAGATGTGAGACTAAGTGAAGTCAGGTCCAAAAAGAATCAAGAGAGAATAAGCCGAAAAAATAAAGAGGCTTCTGAGCGAATCCAGCCAAGTGTCGCCCGGGTAGCCACATCTGCTATCCTGTGTCATCCGTTGGGACAGGGTATTGAAGAAGCCGCCGTAGACCCAGCGGCGCAATTGCCCAACCTCCCAAGCCACTCATCCGTCTCTCAAAAGACGAATGTTTCACTTTTGCACGGGGATATAGCACAAAATCTACCGGTCTCTCAATCGGAGAGTATTGGTATTGAAACAAGAGACCAGCAGCCCCCGGTCTCGACTTCCTTGGACGCACTATTGAGTCTAGAGCCATTTGCAAATGTTACTTCTTCGCCTAGGACACAAGATGAGATCCAACAAATCAATGTTCTTCGTGACTCGATCGGAACTTTCGTAGTGTCTTCGCCTTTAAGCAGAACGCGAGGATCGGAAGGAAATCCTACCACGGCTACCCCTGTGTCAACCGTTAACATAGGTGGCTCTGCCTCTAAGGTATATGCCTCAACGGGTAATCTAAGTGATCCCGGAGTTATTTTACCCGACTTTGTGTCACAGGGATATCTGGACAGCGCCCTAAAGGCTGTCCGCGAGGCCATGGAACAACGCTTTACCAACGAGCTCAATAACTTGAAAAGCATGATCAAAGGTAAAGAGAAGATGGTCGAACCTGAAACCACACCAACACCTCCACCGGCTCCCGTTCAGCCTATCTATTCGGTGGACACCTTGAAGACCATGCTTCTGGCTCAGCTGCTCCAGCAATCCGAAACCGACGCCTCTACCGAAGCAGACCTAATCTCCGTTCTACAATCACAGGTCAATGCTCCTTCGTCATCCGTAAAAACAAAATTGGACCAGCTTGACACGACTCTTAAGGACGTTCAACAAGCGCTCAAAACGCTGTCTGAGAGGGTCGCTTCACTCGAAACTACTTGCAAGAGTCAAGCTGGCGGACTCAAGCGATGGCACGATGACCAGGACGATCCTGATCACCGTGAGGGGGAGAACAAGAGACTACGCTTGTCCGAGTCCGCTCCAATCATCCCTGAAACTACTGTGGTTCAACCGAAACCCTCACTGCGGCAACCGCAACCGAAACCGAACCTGAAGCCGAGTTAAGTTTAGCCGAGATGGTCATCGATATGGACATCTCTGATGACGAAGATCCAACGGTTGAAAAGCCTGAGGGAACAACACACGAATTGGTCACATATGACGCATCAGAAAGGCCTGCTCTCAATCTTATTGATCCAGACACCGAGATCGACCCGGAGACCGAAAATGCATGGTACGAAAAAGCCGACAGTGCTGTAAATCTCCAGGTAAACCTAATCTTCCCTACTGATGAAGATGACAATGTAGACTACGACCAGTTTCTGCTACAAAATCTTTATGGTACATGTAACAACCCGATATTTCCAAATATACACATATAACATAAATTGCATATTATACATAACGTCGTTACATTCATAACCAAAGATACATAGAAATTCACATACGGTCCCAAAGTCTCAAAACTATATAATACAAAAACGTAAACATATCCTAATCTTCGTCAGCTATCAACCGCCTCCTATGCTTTATTCTTCCCTTTGCTAACAAAAGATCCTTGACCTGGAATACATATTTTTGAAAACAAAATGAGGATTAGACCAAACGGTCTAGTGAGATAATCCCTGTCAGTTTAATAATCCTTTTTGTAAAAACACACATATATCACAAATACTTATACACCAAATAAGACTCGTGCATCGTGTACCACTCATCCTTCACATCCTTCACATGGCCAAATTAGTTGGTTGCAAGCCAACTAATCAATTAACTTCACTGTACGACAATTACAGCCAATAACGCTGTACGAATATTACAGCCAACACACCGGTCCTAAGCCCGGCCAATCGTATTCTTGTATAGTATAATGCTTAGGTAAATACAATATCTCAATATATTATATTTCAAACATAAACACATAATCACACCATCTATCACATATCCATCTCATATATATATCATATATAAATGCATTCCAGTTTGAAAACGTTTTAAAGTAAAACTCACATGATTGCTTTATTACAACTCTTCCAAGCCTTTTCCAAAGATTCAGTCTTTCAATCCAAATCCACTGAGTCTGAAACAGATTAAATACAAATATCCCCTTACTAAATAAACACATAAGACATACTAGGCTAAGAACTCGAGATAACTTAAATCCTCCAAAAGTGACCAAACAGCTCAAGTTTCCGGACAACACACAAAAACAATCCGGACAGCAGATCTTTCCGGACAACAAGACCAATCCGGACAACCCAACTTTCCAGACAACATAAGGAATCCGGACACCAAAGTAATCCGGATGCCACCCGGTATCTAATTCATCCAGAAACCATCAAACGAATTGTCCGGACACTATCAAAAGGAACTACCGGACACCACTAAAGAATCTACCGGACACATTCATCTGGTGTCCGGAAACTTCTGTCAGTTTTCTTACTTTTAACCCAGAATTGACTGAAATTAACCTAAATCATGAAATCAACTATTCTACTCCGATAGGAACCATCTATTATCAATTATGTTGGGTCATCAAGATTTGAAGATGACCTCATGATCTCCTTTTATACTTTGAAAAACATTTTATACTTAGAGAAATTTTGGATGCATGGTTCTTTGTAATGGCTTGTACAAGATATTAAATGTTTGGTGAAGTCAAAGATCAACCAAAGTCAAGATTAAAGATTCTCTCATTGTGGAAGTGAAAGATCTTTTCTCAAACATACAAGTCATTGTTCACCGAAATTGTTCTCACAATTTCGGTGGTATCTCCACCGAAACTTCTCTCTATTTCGGCCAAGTCTCAAAGAAGCTTTTCCCAAAGATGATGTCATATATCTCAAAGATGATGTCACATATCTCAAAGATGTGTCACATATCCCAAATGACATTTCGGTGGGACCTCAAAGAAGCTTCAAAGATGTTTTCTCCAAAGATGTGTCACATATCCCAAGTTTCCATCGGTGGTGCTTTTCTTGAAAGAAAATCTGAGAAGCAAAAGAAGACAAAAATGAGAGACATAAGAAGACAAATTGAGAAGATATTTTCTACATGGATAAAGTGACATTCTGTCTTATTATCCATTTCCATGCAAAGCTCTTTTCTCATGCATGGGCTCTTCTGACTGTACCTTGTAAAAGGTGACAAGGACTTCACAACTTTCCAGAAGTCAACATCCTCAGCAAGTGTGAAGATGACAAGTGTCCCAAGCATTCAATGCTTGCACACTCCTTGTCACTATAAAAGGAAGAGCTCTCCATACAGAAAATACACACATCTTGAGAGACTTTGAAGATTATTGTGAGCTCTTGATATTCTACGCAAACTGGAAGAATTCTCTAAGTGCAAGAATTTCCAGTTTGCTTGAAAAACTTTATAGCTTTGTTCTAAGTGTTCTTAGTTATTTTGTTGTATACTTTGTGTAAGATTGTTAGAATAGTTTATCTGTTCTTTTCCGCAACAGTCTTAAGTTTTCTATGTGTAATTCTTGTTGAAAGATTTTCAATAAAAAGAATTAAAATTGTGAAAATTTTGAGTATTGTATTCAACCCCCCCCCCCTTCTACAATACTTGTTATAGCCATCTGGGACTAACAAGTGGTATCAGAGCAGAAAGTTTAATCCCATAAACTTGATCTGCGATGGCTGCCTCCTCTTCTTCAACTATTGAAAACTCTTTTCAAAATAACTTTTCTGAAAATGGCTCCATTTCAAAACCTCCTAAGTTCAATGCTAACAACTTCTATTTGTGGAAAAGCCGCATGATGCTGTTCATGGAAGGAGTGGATACTAGATATCCAACCATTCTCCAAGAGGGACCCTTTATCCCCAGAGTTTGGGCTCGCTATGAAACGCAGAGGCCTGGTAAAGAAACCATGGAAAAAGATAATTCTGATGATTCGTCTGATGAAGAAAAATCTGCTGCTACTGGTCGTTACATTCTTAAAAATCCTAAGAAATACACTGATGAGGAAAAACGGCTTGTGTCTCTTGATTCTAAAGTTAGAACTATCATTGCTCTCTCTCTTCCTGATGAAGTGTACCACTCTCTGGTAAATCTCTCTACTGCCAAAGAGATGTGGTCCACTCTATGTGTTCTGTACGAAGGTACAGAGGAAGTTAAGAAGTGTAAAAAGTGCAAGTTCATGGATTGTCTTCCAGATTTTTGGGAAAATATATGTACTTGCATCAAAACTACCAAGGACCTTGAGTTCATGCCCTTGACTGTTCTTTATGGAACTCTTTTCAACTATGAGCAGACGAAACTGCATAAGTTTATAAAGAACTCTTCTCCAGCTCTCCTAAGTGACTCTTCCAAAAAGACTAAGTGTTTTCCAAAAATCACCTATCCATCTGATTCTGACCATGATAGTTAAGAAGATCCCAATGATCATTCAGAAGCATATCTTAGTGATGCTAAGGATGAATGTGAGGAAACTTCAGTTGATAAATTATCTGATGAAATGGCCATGTTGGATGGGTACTCTAAATCCAAATCTCATCTCTCTTCTGGAAAATCTAAGTCTGATAGAAATTCATCCTCTTCTCTCTCCAAACACTCTCCTTTGGATAAATCTAATGAGGAATGTTTTAACTGCGGTAAAAAGGGTCATTTTGCTTCTGAGTGTAAGAGTAAACAGTTTGAAAGACCCAGAACTGCTTCCTCAGGCCGATTTTCCTCAAAATCGGAAAGATCCAAATATGATTCCCAAAAGTTTAGCCAACACCTCTCTTCTGCAAATTTTGACCGGGCTGAAAGATACAAGGAAAAATACAAGAGAGAAAAGGAAAGAAATGAAAGACTTATCAGAAGAGGAAAGGGTCTGCCTGCTAAATCTTATGATTTGGCAGATGAACCCACATCTGAAAGCGAATGACTCCTCAACTGCTCTTGTATCAGCTAAGTGCTTCTTCTACTCTTCACAGGTACATACTATGTGTTTTATCTATCTTTTATGAATTCCCTTATTTCAAACTCTTTTGCTATGTGTCCATAATTTCTGCCATCACATCTGAAAACATAAATTTTGGAAATTTTATTTGGCTAGTCTCTGGGTGTTGTTTCTTTCTTAAAAAGAAATCCTCCAAAATTTTTCCAAAAATAACTTTATGACTTCTCATACCGATTTCCTTCTTCAATCTGTGAGTTTCAAAATGTCCAATTCAAAAGAAAGGATTTATGTACTCCCAATTTTTGAAATATGAATTCTATGTGATGCACCCCCATTCTTTGTTATCTCTTCAAAATCTTTGAGCAAAAGTTAGGAAAAATGTCAAGTTTCTAAAAGGAACTCTCTTTATAGAAAATGCTATATCTGTGGTGATATTTCTCATTTTGCCAAAGACTGTGTGAAATAAAGAACTATTCTGAGTGATATAAATTCTTTTCATTCTTTTTCTTCTAACCCAAAAGGACCCACCTTCAAAATGGGTACCTGGAAATTAAATTCTTTGTGATTGCAGATTTTGAGCTGGGCAGATGGATCTATGTGAACAAGTGAGAAAGTTGACAAAACCTTAGAATTCTTTACTCTCATGACATCATAAGCATGTTGATGTCATTCTCATGACATCACCATCTCCAATCTCTTAAAATTCCATTTCTTTTCTAAACCTCACCACCGAAATTTTCCTTAATCACCAAACCAAAACCATATCCCACCATACTTTACTTCCCATCATATGTTTTGCCTCCTCGATCGGTGGTACCCCTCAAATTCGGTGGAACCCTTCAAATTCGGTGGTGAAACCCTTCTAAATTCGGTACAATCCTTCAAACTCCTCGGTGGAATCCTCACACCGATCCACCACCGAGTCTACACCGACCCACACCGATTCCACACCGAATCTCCACCGATCCACCACCTCAAATCCCTCCACCGATCCACCACCTCAAATCCCTCCACCAATCCACCCACTTCAAACTCTTCTACAGATGTCACCCCAAATCCTCAAACTCAATCTTTTTGGGTCATCAAATTGGAAGATGAAATTCCAATCTTTTCTTCACTTTGAAGATTTTCTCCATAATGTCTTAGAAGTTTTACTACTGATTTTCCACCGAAAATCCTACCGAAAATAGCCAATTTTCGGTGGATTCTCCTTCATTTTCGGTGGAAAAGCAAAAAAAAAAAAAAAAAAAAAAAAAACCTACCGATTTTCCACCGAAAATCCTACCGAAAATAGCCTATTTTCGGTGGATTTTGCTCAATTTTCGGTGGAAAGGTAAAAAAAAAAAAAAAAAAAAAAAAAAAACCTACCGATTTTCCACCGAAAATCCTACCGAAAATAGCCTATTTTCGGTGGATTTTGCTCAATTTTCGGTGGAAAGGTAAAAAAAAAAAAAAAAAAAAAAAAAAAAAATCCTACCGATTTTCCACCGAAAATCCTACCGAAAATAGCCTATTTTCGGTGGATTTTGCTCAATTTTCGGTGGAAAGGTAAAAAAAAAAAAAAAATCCTACCGATTTTCCACCGAAAATCCTACCGAAAATAGCCTATTTTCGGTGGATTTTCCTCAATCTTCGGTGGAAAGGTAAAAAAAAAAAAAAAAAAAAAAATAGTCTTGGTTCTGGCCGATCTTTTCATTTTCTCTTGGTGTTTTTCCTACGTCGGCCGCTGAGGGGGAGAATTCATCTGAGGGGCAGCAACATAAACCCTCGGTACTCATATACAGCGACCAACTTGAAAAAATGAGGAAATCGACGGACCGGTCAAGGGGGAGCACTTCAGTCCGGGCGGATCTAACTGAGGGGGAGAAACACAAAGACCGACTGATCTAACTGAGGGGGAGCAAAACAAAGACAAAGGATGCTGATGCTAAACATGAAAAGATGCCAAGATGCAACAGTTGGGCAGAAGTATCCTAAGGCTGCTGATCAAAATGAAGAATCCTCAAGCCAGACACAAGTTTCAACTCGCCCCTCCAAAGATGCAAGTAATATTCATTCTGTTTATACTGTTTATACTTCTTTCCTTTTCCTTTCGATTATTTGTACAGCTATACCTTTTTATTTTTTCTTATATGTAAATATCATATATACATACACACAAAAAAAAAAAAAATGGACTGTGTGAAAAAGAACCCAAAAGAGTAAAGAAGGGTCAACTTACATTATTCACTGTCTTACTCATGTTTTTCAAAGTATGGATGTCATCATCAAATAGGGGGAGATTGTTGGGTCATCAAGATTTGAAGATGACCTCATGATCTTCTTTTATATTTTGAAAAACATTTTATACTTAGAGAAATTTTGGATGCATGGTTCTTTGTAATGGCTTGTACAAGATATCAAATGTTTGGTGAAGTCAAAGATCAACCAAAGTCAAGATTAAAGATTCTCTCATTGTGGAAGTGAAAGATCTTTTCTCAAACATACAAGTCATTGTTCACCGAAATTGTTCTCACAATTTCGGTGGTATCTCCACCGAAACTTCTCTCTATTTCGGCCAAGTCTCAAAGAAGCTTTTCCCAAAGATGATGTCATATATCTCAAAGATGATGTCACATATCTCAAAGATGTGTCACATATCCCAAATGACATTTCGGTGGGACCTCAAAGAAGCTTCAAAGATGTTTTCTCCAAAGATGTGTCACATATCCCAAGTTTCCATCGGTGGTGCTTTTCTTGAAAGAAAATCTGAGAAGCAAAAGAAGACAAAAATGAGAGACATAAGAAGACAAATTGAGAAGATATTTTCTACATGGATAAAGTGACATTCTGTCTTATTATCCATTTCCATGCAAAACTCTTTTCTCATGCATGGGCTCTTCTGACTGTACCTTGTAAAAGGTGACAAGGACTTCACAACTTTCCAGAAGTCAACATCCTCAGCAAGTGTGAAGATGACAAGTGTCCCAAGCATTCAATGCTTGCACACTCCTTGTCACTATAAAAGGAAGTGCTCTCCATACAGAAAATACACACATCTTGAGAGACTTTGAAGATTATTGTGAGCTCTTGATATTCTACGCAAACTGGAAGAATTATCTAAGTGCAAGAATTTCCAGTTTGCTTGAAAAACTTTATAGCTTTGTTCTAAGTGTTCTTAGTTATTTTGTTGTATACTTTGTGTAAGATTGTTAGAATAGTTTATCTGTTCTTTTCCGCAACAGTCTTAAGTTTTCTATGTGTAATTCTTGTTGAAAGATTTTCAATAAAAAGAATTAAAATTGTGAAAATTTTGAGTATTGTATTCAACCCCCCCCCCCCCTTCTACAATACTTGTTATAGCCATCTGGGACTAACAAATTACACACATAAATTGTAAAGGAACATACCTTAATATCTCTTCAAAGCACACCAAATGATGTATTAACCACAAGAGTCTTTCTTTTGTTCTTCTTAGCTCCAAGAACACACACACATACACTTAAACTGATATTTTCTGATTGTGATAATATCTGGACTTCTAAAGGGCTAATATCAAACCCAAATTACATTTTAGACCTTAGCCTATTCAACAATGACCCAAACACCCTTAACTTATAATTTAACCCAATCTTACCCTAAAATCCAACTTTAAAGTTAACTTTATATAACGGAAAGGGATTTTAACTAACGAACTTACCTGGGGTATTACATTATCTCCCCTTAAAAGAATTCCGTCCCGGAATTCGGTTAAGCGAAAAGGTATGAACACTTATCACTACTACTTCGAACTCAATCAAAACCATAGAATCAAATCGAATAGACAACCCACACCCACCTATATCTCTAACACAGATAAGCAACAAAAGCATGGAAATACCAATAATCATTTTGCACCGAAGTCAGATAACACCTTATCACGTATAAAGTTTATTAGAAATGTACCTGTAACCTCATCCGGAATTTCCTCCTCTTCTTGTGTTGTCATTTGGAAGACACGACCTTTTGCTTTCGGTACCTCAGACCCTTGTACCTCTCCCGAACTCACACCCGTTGGTCTCACCGTCATACTACCCTGTTGTACTTTCCATCGTGGACAGTCTGACTGAATATGATCAGGGGAATTGCAAATGAAACAGAATCGAGTTACGTGACAGTCTTTAGCAATGTGACCAGTCTTCCCGCACTTGTAACATCTTCGGGACTCCACATAACAGTTTCCTTGGTGAACACGATTGCATTTTGGACATGGTCTTTCAACTGGTCTGAAAGGTAGATAACTATCAAGTCTCGGAGATTCGTATTCCTCCAAATCGTACGTCATTTCCTCCAATTTCCTTTTTCCAAAACTTCTATCACTAGCGTCTCTCCTATTATCCCGTTCCACATTTTCCGCTGCATCTACTGCGGCTGAGAAGGTATCGAGTCCTTTTGCAATCACTAGCTTTCTAATTTCTGAATTTAATCCGAAAATAAACCTTTCCATCTTCAGAGCCTCTGTGGCAACATAGTACTCCGCGAAGCGAGACTTCTCCAGAAAACGAGCAGTGTAATCCCTAACCGATAAACTTCTCTGATGTAGGTTCATGAATTCCTCTTCCAGTTGTCTAACTGCTGCTTGAGGACAAAATTGTCCTTTGAAAGCTGTTGTGAATTCTTTCCAAGTAAAAGTAGAATACACGTCCGACCCTCTTGATGTAATAAGAGCTTCCCACCAAAATAAAGCATCTGCCTTCAACATCGGTGTCCCGTATAGTACTTTATCTTCTTCTGCACACTTGCTGGTCCTGAAGACAGCTTCTATCTCTTTCAGCCACCTCATAGCCTTCACTGGATCTCTTTCTCCAGAGTATGTCGGAGGTTTGCAACTTAAAAACATTTTATAGTCACACTTCCTTGGCACCGGTATGACAGTATGTGTAAGGGGCATCTCATCTTCCAGACTAGGATCTGGTATTCCAGTTTCTGTGTGACGAGTTCTATCGAACATAGCTTGTATATTGGCTTGAAGTCTTCCCATTTCCGCCGTTAAATCATTTCTTGTAACAAACTCCGTACCTCGCCCCTGAACTCTGCCTCCAGTTCTGCCCCTACCTCTTTCTCCCACTCGTCCCCTTGTCCCAACTGTTGGATTTGTTCTATTAGGATTTCCTCCTCCCCGATTCGTTTGTCTAGTACTGCTTGCCATTCTGTAGATTCAATCAAAGTTAACATACACATAAGCACATACCCCATATAACAAGGTATTCCAGTTCAAACATGCACCTGTAAGATCACAATTACACTGGCCAAGTGTAATCTGAAATTACCTTACATGATGTTCCTTCTACCTTTTATACTTAATCACCCCAAGGTTCTACAATAATAGGGACATCCTACTTCACATGCAGTTTAAGTCTAGGTACAAATACAAATACCTAAATCCCTTAAACTAGGGCTCTGATACTATCTGTAACAACCCGATATTTCCAAATATACACATATAACATAAATTGCATATTATACATAACGTCGTTACATTCATAACCAAAGATACATAGAAATTCACATACGGTCCCAAAGTCTCAAAACTATATAATACAAAAACGTAAACATATCCTAATCTTCGTCAGCTATCAACCGCCTCCTATGCTTAATTCTTCCCTTTGCTAACAAAAGATCCTTGACCTGGAATACATATTTTTGAAAACAAAATGAGGGTTAGACCAAACGGTCTAGTGAGATAATCCCTGTCAGTTTAATAATCCTTTTTGTCAAAACACACATATATCACAAATACTTATACACCAAATAAGACTCGTGCATCGTGTACCACTCATCCTTCACATGGCCAAATTAGTGGTAGTAAGCCAACTAATCAATTAACTTCACTGTACGACAATTACAGCCAATAACGCTGTACGAATATTACAGCCAACACACCGGTCCTAGGCCCGACCAATCGTATTCTTGTATAGTATAATGCTTAGGTAAATACAATATCTCAATATATTATATTTCAAACATAAACACATAATCACACCATCTATCACATATCCATCTCATATATATATCATATATAAATGCATTCCAGTTTGAAAACGTTTTAAAGTAAAACTCACCTGATTGCTTTATTACAACTCTTCCAAGCCTTTTCCAAAGATTCAGTCTTTCAATCCAAATCCACTGAGTCTGAAACAGATTAAATACAAATATCCCCTTACTAAATAAACACATAAGACATACTAGGCTAAGAACTCGAGATAACTTAAATCCTCCAAAAGTGACCAAACAGCTCAAGTTTCCGGACAACATACAAAAACAATCCGGACAGCAGATCTTTCCGGACAACTAAGACCAATCCGGACAACCCAACTTTCCGGACAACATAAGGAATCCGGACACCAAAGTAATCTGGATGCCACCCGGTATCTAATTCATCCGGAAACCATCAAACGAATCGTCCGGACACTATCAAAAGGAACTACCGGACACCACTAAAGAATCTACCGGACACATTCATCTGGTGTCCGGAAACTTCTGTCGGTTTGCTTACTTTTAACCCAGAATTGACTGAAATTAACCTAAATCATGAAATCGACTATTCTACTCCGATAGGAACCATCTATTATCAATTACACACATAAATTGTAAAGGAACATACCTTAATATCTCTTCAAAGCACACCAAATGATGTCTTAACCACAAGACTCTTTCTTTTCTTCTTCTTAGCTCCAAGAACACACACACACATACACTTAAACTGATATTTTCTGATTGTGATAATATCTGGACTTCTAAAGGGCTAATATCAAACCCAAATTATATTTTAGACCTTAGCCTATTCAACAATGACCCAAACACCCTTAACTTATAATTTAACCCAATCTTACCCTAAAATCCAACTTTAAAGTTAACTTTATTTAACGGAAAGGGATTTTAACTAACGAACTTACCCGGGGTATTACAGTACACCCGTTCACTCTGCTCAAGCCACCGAGACTTCTACAAGACCCGAAACTTCAGCCGCTACAAATCCGACATCTCTTCAACTACCGACAGCTTCTGATCTTCCTCCTCCTCAACATCAACAAATCCAATGGGAGAAGATCACGATACTTATTCCTCACCTGGAGGAATCACTGAAAAAGTTGTTCGTTCACAGGTTACGCCCTATCGAGCCTTCCTTTTGCCTTGGTATTTACAGTTCCGACCCGGAATACCAAAACAAGTACTTAAACGCAATGAAGCGGTGTCTGCCAGTTAGCCAAGTCCGAACAAAGCATAAGATCACTGAAGTGCTCAACGTCCAATCAGGTAGAATTCTTAAAGTTATGTTTCCCGTTTTCACCGTCCGACAAGAAGACGGAAATGAATGGCGATTTTCCGAAGCTGACTTCAAGAACCTCCGACCGTTCGACTTTTATGCTATACTGAAAGACCTCCGAACCAGAACCATCCGACCACTTCAAGTAACCAAAGCGCTCGAAGCTGCTCGTCGATTCCTAGTCCGTACAATCATGATGTCCTATCTTACAGACTTCTAAATGGCAATCGAGAACAGAGCAAAGAAGGTAAACCTGACAAAGCCGAATCTGAAAGCGCCAGAACTGAAGATGTATCCCGAGAACGCACTGCTTCTGGAACCAGAATTTGGGATAGTCTACATCAACGATCAAAATGAAAAGAGATTTCTTCGCTTCAGTCAGGTCGACAGATTCTGCGACGGCACGCTCCTCAAAGTTAAAGATGCACTTCGCAACATCATCACTTATGAATCCGAAAATCAGAAGGTTTCGTATGTTCCTAACTCGAATAAGATAACTGCACGAAATGCTTTAGAAGTGATTGAAGAACGCATCGACTACCGCCGTGCCATCCGAATGTTCGAGGTACACTTTGTGCTCCGAAAAAGATATGTCGAGAACTGGCGCGAACTCGAACTTCAATTCAAAGGGGGAGATTGTTAGGGTCAAATAATAGTTGAATAGAAGTTCAAGGGCAGATTTGTTATTGTTTAACTTGAGCCTTTATTGTGAACGGGCCGTGGGCTTGTTACCACGAGCCCAACATATAAAATGTTTTGTTTAGCCTTAGTTTTAGGCTAGTTGTCATTTTACTTTCCTGAACTCTATTGTAAACACTCTGCAATTTGAAAGTGAATTGGATGACCAGTTGAAATCATAACGACCTGTTCTTATCTATTGATTTCTATATCGTTTGTTGCACGAATCTGGAACTCACAAAGTTGATTTGTGAAAACTTTGTACATGCCAAAAATGTTATTTTCCAAATGTTTGTGTGTTTTACTTGAAAATATCAATTGTTGAGTTATTTGATGAGCCTAACTCTTTTGAAGTGTTTATCTTCATAATTGTTGTAAAACACCCATATTTGGGATTTTTGGATATTTGATGTGAAAATCATAAATATATTCTTAAAAGATTTATTGCACAAAATGAAGTCTATTTGATGGTTTAATCACATTCGTGTAAATGATTTTATAAACCATTTGGGAGAATGCACGTTTTAGTGTCAATAACCATTTTGACAATTATAAGGGTATGAGTCCTTTTGGAGAAAACCCTTTTGTTTAACCCGTGTCGAGTTTTGGGTTAATAATGATTTTGTGGTACTTGTTTACCCGATCGATATTTAAATGCATTTTATGCTATGGTGACCGTTATTTATGGGTCTAATGAATTTTGAGCATTTTGCTCGGTTTTGTCTTTGAGGAAATCTTGGGGACATTTGTCCGATTTTAATGGCTCGATGTGGAGTCTTATTTTATGGTTTGCTTTTATTGAACCATATTGCATATTATTGCACGTCATTAATATTTAAATGCCCGGGTGCGTTAGTCATTCCAGGATGGGCTTATTATTGTAGACTGTGTTGCTTTGGATCCATAGGCACGTAAGTCAGTCTTTATTTGATGGTCTACTGGGTGTTGCGGGATTTGATCGAACCCCGTGTTTGATGACCCTTACCTTCAAGGGTACACTAGGAGGGCTGAGTCCGGTTGAGCTATCAGGTTGATTGACGGGCGTTTTATTGACCTTCGCCATGTCGGGGCAATGCCATGATTGTATCCCCGCGTGTGCCGAGCCTTTGGTGGTATTCGTATTGATACTTCACTAAGGTTAGCTGTCTCTTTGGGTGTGACTTGTAAGGCGTCATATGGGACACTTGGGCTTTTATGCAGTGAAGTGTCGTACGATTAACATTGTATGAGTGGCGTACTTTTGTGTTCATCCACTCTCAATGGATACGGGTCTCCCTCGTCGTTGGCCAACCTACTTGGGATTTTATATTGTCCCTGTTTTATTATTATTATTGGTCTTATGCATTTGACTGCGATTGGATGACTTTAATATTGGATTCCCCTCCATGTATATTAAGGTCTAAATGAGGCAGGTCATTTCCATATTTATGGTATTTGGACTTCATTACATTTTACGTTCGCGTGAGTATTGCTTCGTATTATGTTTTCAATGAAGTGTTATAATTAAATGGATGGTTTTCCATGATATATGGGTTGAGTATTTTGTTGTCAACCGTATTTGAAGGTTTTGCGTAATATAGAATTATTCACGTATTTGTCGGCATGTGCAACAGGTCTCAAGGTGGGAGTAGTTCTAGTAACACGTATGAAAGGTCATGTGCTAGTAAAGTGCTCGAGAGGTGAATTGATTAAGTGATGACTTCCGCATTTACCCTTGGGGATAGCTCTTCGTATTCGGCTTAAGTAATACCCGAAGTGAGTTTAGTCTTTGTAATAAGATTTGGATTATATCATGTTGAGATTAATTATAGATTCTAATTTGAGGTGTCTCACCTATTGAATCACAGGAAGAAATTCTATTATTTCGGATGTATTATCAAAAATTTTAATTAGTTGCTCTTTCCCAATTCGAGTGTGTTACAAGTTGGTATCAGAGCATAAGTTTGAGAGAATTAGGTGTTGACTTTGGATACCTAGACTCAAACTAGCGTTCTTTTAAGTAAATGAGAGTGAAATTCACCATTAGGCACTTTAAGATAGGTTGTTTCAAGATCGATAGAGTTGCTAGAAACGAGAATCACGTCTAGAGTAGCAAGGATAATCATGTACGGTACGTTCATAATGACACTTGGCCAGTGGCATGGTTAATCTACTAGTACATGTGCATACTTGAACTACTTCAACGTGATGACTGTTGGGGTAGTGAAGAGTTTCTAAGCAAGTATTCGTTGAAAGAGATTGACGATTTAAGCATTAGTCACTTAGAGTGACAATAAGCATGATAATTGCTTTAAGTGGACCGTTTCGGGTAAAAATTTGATGGTTGGATTAGAACCATAGATTTATTGAATCGACCTTAATTCGAGAAGGAAACCGTAAGGTTGATTGATGTAATTCCCAACTTTGCCTTAAGAGGTTTGAACATCCGGATGAAAATAGTGGACCGGAGGGATTTGGAGGAGCATGGTGTCACACCCCGCTAAAGCGAAAACACGGGATGTCACAGTTTAATGTTTCAAAAGCACAAGGTAGAAGACAACTCACAATCATCATATCATCAAGGTTACAAAATACAACATGTTTGTGAAATACAAATTGTCCAAAGCAAAAAGAGACTTGACATGATGAAATAAAGTTGGATGCTGCTAAGTGTAGTGCCTTCTAGAACTCATCCCTACTTGATGTTTCCTGAAAAGCATGTAAAGGAGAGTGTCAACTATAAAATAGTTGGTGAGTTCACAGGTTTGCGTATGCACTAAAAGTTTTAATGCAAGTTGATAGCATTCGCGCTTTCAAAAGATTGTAGTACAACTCTCGGTTGTAAAAGTTCCGTTTTTGCGTTCTGTTTTGCTCAAGGTATATAAGTGTGTTGCCTCAGAGGTAGCATACTGAGCCATTACCCAAACCTCCTGACCATAGTATTAGTTTGCCCCGTTCATCATGTTCTATCGTCAACATGGCACTGTAGTAATTATGCACTCACATCACAGTAAGTGGGCGGTCAACCGAATAACGTTATCCATAATTACCATGGCTCACACTCGTGAGTTAAATAGGTAATGTAAAAACAAGTTGGGGACTTTTGTGCGATAGCGTAACTCAGAATCTTTAACATGTGCACACGTACCCTAGAGCATCAAACATTTGTAGTATTTCAGTAACAAAATAATGATGTGAAATAAAATTTGTAACATGCTTTCCACCCCAAAATGTATAAAATAGTAAAAAGGGGCTGCGAAAACTCACGGTGATAAACGTAGTTGTTCCCAAGTGGTGCGTAATGCGATCCGTAACGCGATCCTACCTCGATCCTACGAATGTAAGGACACTAGTAAGATTCTATGTTCTAAACCTTAGTCCTTGGTATCGTGTAATTATCCAAATCAACATAAAATGCCTTTGTTGAGATTAAGTTTGTATGTTATAATAAGTTCGTCGATATTAGTAGTTAATATCTATAACATTACATATGATAGTTTGAGATTACCGCAATTTCGTCATAACGAGTGACGAAAAGGGTCTATAACTAGGAGTCATATATATAATATATATGATGTTAGGAGTTAGAGTATATAAAATGTGTATTCACAATATATAAAGGTATATTCCACAATTTCATCATATAGATGATGAAACGGGTTCAAGAGTTAGCTTTTAGCTAGAGTAAAATGCATAATCATATAGTATACATACATATTCCACAATTTCATCACAAGAATGATGAAACGGGTTCAAAAGTTAGCTTATAGCTATAATAGAATATAGTCAGTTGCTGTCCAGAATATGTAGTCACTTTAGGTTCGTTTTTGGATAACTTCCAGGGACATTTAGGTCATGATATTTTATGACCAGTTTGTTAAATGTGTTACGAAACTTTTGAAATAAGATTCATGATTTTTAGAGTGGTTTAAGTACATAAAATAATTCTTGACGTAAACTGCGACAGAGAACATTTCTGTTTGCGCACTGAATTTGTGAAAATTGATTGAAGGTCGAAATCTTAATATTTTTCAATGATTCCAGTTGGGTTTGATTCATAACTCATAAAAGTGAACTCCAGAAAACGAATCACTTAATTTGGAGTATTATTGAGTGAGATATGGCTTTTCAAAGAGAAAAGAAAAATCTGACAGCATGCTGATAAAATCAAACTTTAAGCATGTGCACTCTTTTTTGTCTTTTTACCAATATTCCTTTCTTTTTGCATGCAATCCGATTTGACACATCCCCATACATATATTTTCAGTTTAAGAACATATTTTTAAGCCATTTAAAATACATGCAATCTATTTATAAAACTCCTTTTTGGAAACACTTGCAAATGGGTATTTTTGAAGGTTCTTGGGTGTTTATGTCAAGAACACCTTCATGCAACTTAAAATAGTGACTTTTTAGTTTATGCATGTTAGTTCAAACATGTTTTTGGTGGATTTAAAGAGTTGTTCATAAAAGTTTTGAACTCAAAGTTTAGATCTTTTAAGAAAGTTGCATGCATGCTATATGAAACTCTTCTTTGTTCTTAATATGGGTTTGATTATGGATTCATCACCTTTTTAATAACATATAAGATGTTATGGTGATGAATCTACAAACATTAAGATGTAAAACTAAAACTAGTAGAAGAAAAACTTCAAGGAAAAGAAGATGATTAAGAAGAAAAGTAGGTGTATGTTTTGCACTACATATAAAATTTACCTTGATGTTCTTGAGGATTTGAACTAGTGTTTTTAGGGCTGGACTTTGGAGAGCTTTGTGGAGTTCTTGAGAAGAAAAGAGAGGAATAAAGAGAGAGATTTAAGTGAGAAGTTAGAGAGAGAGATGGAAATGAGAGAAATGGCTAAAATGAAGTGTGAAGGGGGTTTATATGGGGGGGGGGGGGGGGGTTGGGAGAGGGTGAGAGAGAGTGAGATGGAGTGTGGTTTTGCACTTGCATTATTATGTCTTTTATTTTCTTTTTAAATTATTTTTATTTTTACTAATTGTTTGAATTATTTAACACAATAATTTTATTTAGTTATAAGGTTACTAGTTAAATTTACTAGTATTATTTTTGTAAGGTTTATATATATATATATATATATATATATATATATATATATATATATATATGTGTGTATTTAAGATATTTTTGGTTGGCATTTTATGAGATATATGGATAATTCCCTAATTTGAGGGGTTTTAGGCAAAAATTCTTAATTTTTCCTACTGTACCGGGTTGACTGCTAAAATTGGACAGTGTGACATATAGTATCAGTATCTGATATGTTTAGTGCAGTTCTAACCTGAACGCGAATTTGACGGTTGTCACACATGGGTTGAGACGTTGAGTGCCGACTAAGTTATGCACAAAATTTATTTTGAAAATAAATTGCATCAATTATTTCTTGTGTTTCAAATCATTATATGGATCGTGTTACAATTTTTGGAAAATGTTTAGCACACACACAAGATTTTAAATCATGGGGTTTGAACCTGCATGAAATTATTTTATTGCGGGAGTTGCAAACTCCGTCGGGACTTGCTTTATTTTATTATTGTCCAACGTTACTTTCGGATACCGTGATATCCATATTTTTATGATGTCTAAGATGTTGGGCAAGTAACTACGGCTTATGACTTTAACATTGGATCTCCTCCACATATGTTAAAGTTTGGACGAAAAGTTATCTTCCATGATGTCGATGTAAAGCTATTTTGGAGAATTTTTTTAATGTGAGTTTGTTAAACAATGTTGTTTATATAGTATTACAACAAGAAGGGGATTTTTGGAGTTTTGGCGTTTTAGTCATGATTTTGCTTATTGCAATTTGACTTTTGAAAGCATAATGTTTGGTGCCATTTTATTGACTTGAGGTCATTGAGCCCATTGAATTTCATGGAGTTTTGTTTTACGACGTTTTGTGTCGTGTGAGTGCAATTTCACAATGTGCATACTCCATTTACTTATGTGAAAAATTTATGAGTCATGTTGGGTATTTTGTCCCACTTGGACTTTGTTGAGAAATACTATTTTATGCCATAAGGCGACCAAAGGGCATAAATTTTGAAACTTTGGTGTCGCGTGAATTCTCTTTCAAAGATTTGTGTTAGCATATTTCGTTGCAACTTGTTCGGTGTATGGATTAAATTATACGTGACGTAAGTAATGCCTGAAATAACACTTCGATAGTATTTCATAACGATTTACTTTTTGCGCTTTCAGTTAATTGGGTATTTTATTATCATTTTATGTAAATGCATTATATCGACTAGGGGTATGCATAGCTTGGTAACCATTACTTCTCGACACTTTGATAAACGAATCGTGAGTGAAAATATTTTATTAACTCATTGTATAAATGATGGCCATTCGGTCAAAGTGTGTTTTAGTGTTGTAGGGATCATACATGGTTTACGATACGTTACATTTTGAAAACACGAATGTGTGAGTCATCGACACTTGGTCATTTTTGGTTCGATGAACATTTCGGAAAATTGTAAACCTCTTTGGTTTTGGAGAAAATGTGTATTTTGAGCATTTTAACGAATAAACTTTTAAGCATTAACGTTTTAACGTTTTAAGTTACGAGTACGAAACTTTTGATGAAAATGCTCTGTGATAAGGATTTTGGAAAATTATTTGCTTAAACCTAGGGAGCATGGAATTATTTATGTTTCAATCATTGATGCGCACCGTTGGTGCAATTCGGGATTTGAAATGGGTTTGAACCCTTTTGGTGTCAACAAATTACTAACACTTATTTTTCTCCTAAGTTTTGGGAAAACACATTGGGGTGTGCGAACCTTGTCAGAAACGTTTTACTCATGTGTCATTATATGACCAGATGAGAAAATTTTAGGAATTTATTTAAAGAATTTCATCTTTTGAAATTTTGTCGTGAACTATTTAATGCATGTCATTTCATTTCAAGAAAGCTGCTAGGAAAGTGTTACAAGCTTGCATGCATACTCCGATTTGAGATTTCCTCATGATGTTTTAGTCGATATTTTCAAATGATGAAAACGTATTGATTCTTATCTTTAAATTTTGGAACTAACACAAGTCATTTTATGTTTCGACCAAAGTGTATTTATGAATCGTTTCATCGTTTTTGTAAAATAAACTGACGTACACAGATTTTGTTGGTGAACCTTGTTCCATATCATTTTATGGTTAGAAAGGAATTTTAGAGTCAAATGCCGTTTGAACTTCTTTTGAAGTTGTGAGTCCATGATCTTCAACAATTCAAGTATTAGGTAACAAGATGAGGTAGAAGAGGACTATTTATTTATTAGAAAAGTAAATCTAATCTAGAGATAACACAATGAGATTTGAGAGCTACATTTTGTATTATGAACTAATGATTACAATATTACATGAAATGACCTATTTATAGTCCTACTCTCTTGTTACAACACTTAAGCCCAAACCCATTTACATATCTAAGCCCATTAGGCCCAAATCCATTACTTTACAAAACTTTCTAATATTTAGGACAACTTAAATGTCCTAACATTCTCCCCCTAATGTTTTGGAAAGTAAAATAATCTTGAAGTCTTTAACTCCTCTCCCCCTTGATTTTCTTGAAAAACTTTAGCGGTGCATTTCTTCAAATGTAGGCTCGGCTCCCCCTTGAAAGTTGCTCTTATTCATCATATTTTCAACCTTGAAAAATCAGATCCAATGTACTCCATAACCCCGACTAAGTGCATGAAAAACATCTCCAAAATGTAGAAACCCGAGCTCGTTCCGATAAGCCCACAAGAATGATAACGAGTGAGTTTTGAGTGATAAGCCAAATGCATTGTTAGTGTAAAACAGATAATCCGTCGTTGGACCACGAGTTGAGTAGGAATTCGGCTTAAGAGCTTGGTTCGAATTTGTTTGAAGGAGGAATGGTAAAAGCACGCGCTACTCGGTAGGGATTTCGAGGAATCGAACACAAATCGATGTCGTGGAGATAGATGTGTGACAAACTAAATGTAGGAGTGATGCCACACGGGTTTCGTTAGCAAAAACCACAAACTTTGACGAAGTTAACGGAATTTGGACCAAAAAAGTTAAAAAAAACTAACTGGCCACTAACGGAATCCGGTTAGCACTATTCATCATCTTCCAAAATTCAAACTCACGTACTGTTTGAATTCTCATCCACTTTTTCTTTTTGAAAATCCTTTACCAAATATCAACCACTTGATTCATTTACTTCGTTGTCCATAAAAAAATATTCAAGAAGCACTATGGTCTCGTGCAATCTTGAACAACATCATCATCACCAAACAATCTGTCGAACTCTTCTTCATATTCCAAAAAACAATTACGACCAAGCAGCCTCCATATTTGTTCCTTTAATGATTATAGGTCATTAATTAAATATTTTTCACGTAAAGCAACTTCATGCATCGTGAAAAACACAGCAACAACGACTCGGCGACGTAACTAACTTTTCCGACGACACAACCACTTTTTTCGGCGAGATCTTCTTCCAACAACCCAAAATTATGAATTCTTGTTGGATTTTGTTTCTAAATGATGTAATATGATCGAGAAAACCGATAGAACAGATCTGTAATGGATTTACAGCAAAACTCCGACGAAAAAACTCAAATTCCGGCAGACCCGATTTTTCGGCGAGCAACTTCCAACAATTCTTAAAAATCACGATTTCATGCTGGAAATTTCACCAAATCGTTGCTGGATGATTAAAAAATAATAGCAAGCAGATCTGAGAAGATTTAATCGAAAAAATATGGTTTTCAGCCACTCCCGTTTTTTCGGCGAGATTCCGGCGACACTAGCAGATTCCAGCGAGCATGCATGCTGTCAACTTTCAGCACCTCTATCTAACACATTTCTTGATGAATTTCGATTCTAAAAGTTGTAGATTGCTCGAAATCATGAGTTAAACAGACCTGTGACTAATAATCAACCAATAATCCTTTGAAAATTCAAGATCACACAATCACTTTGAGCATTCACGATGTCAACTTTTTCAAAAAACAAATTGACATATTTTGAAGAGATAATCCAGATCTGAATGATGTACACTCTTCAAAATCAATAGAGAAACAGATCTGAGTAGATAGAATCGAATCATGCACCAAAAACTTCCGGATCTTAAGAATTTTCGCGAAGAACACCGAAAAACTCTCGAAATTTTTGAAAATCATAAAAACTTGTCGAAATTCGATTCTAAAAATTGGAGATGATCTGGAATCGAATAACAAGCAAATCTTCAAGAGCATAAGAGATTTGAACACACTTACATGTAGATCGGGCAAATTTACTTGAACTGTCGAGATCTGATGATCGTATCGAGAAAAAATTCATCGATTTGGCTCTGATACCAATTGTGAGTCCATGATCTTCAACAATTCAAGTATTAGGTAACAAGATGAGGTAGAAGAGGACTATTTATTTATTAGAAAAGTAAATCTAATCTAGAGAGAACACAATGAGATTTGAGAGCTACATTTTGTATTATGAACTAATGATTACAATATTACATGAAATGACCTATTTATAGTCCTACTCCCTTGTTACACACTTAAGCCCAAGCCCATTTACATATCTAAGCCCATTAGGCCCAAATCCATTACTTTACAAAACTTTCTAATATTTAGGACAACTTAAATGTCCTAACAGAAGTACGTGCGCAACTTTTTGTTACACACCATTTAAAGTGGGCAGTTACTTTACGTGCATGTCATGAGTCAATCCATACTAGGACTGTAGCGGTTCTTTTTAAGGAAGTTGTTTATTACGCTTTTGCGTTTTGTTGATAATCTGAACTGCAATGAAATAATTTTCAATATGATTTTCATATGTGGGACGAGCGTGTCCATTTTTGCGAAACTACCAAACTGATAGTAGTAGTTTTATGCGTACGTTTAATTGGATATGAAAATCTTTGTGTTGAAAATTTCTATGAAAAGTTTTGTTGATTGACATATTTGTTAAATAATTCACTTGAAAACCTTGAACTCGTTAGGGCCTTGGAAAGGTTAAGTAACCCCGGTTAAGAGTAAGTTTGTATAGAATCTCGACTAATGAAAAGTTGGGCGTTTAGACACGTGATGTGACTAAAAGCCGGATGATATCGGTGGCAAAATCGATGTACTTGTGGTAATTGAAGGGTTAGATTTGCGGTAACGTATTTCGAGGTTGGTAGGACCGTTTTGTCGGCAACCCTGTTTGGGTCTTGGACAATTTTCGCATTAAGAACCTTTTAGGCACCGTGTTGATAACCTTAGTTTTGTGGAAATGCTCGGCGAATGGAACTCGTGTGTGGAGTTCTGTTAGAGTTCAAAGTTTGGTGGTATGACTAGGTGTCAACCTTTTTGGGTTTGAGGTCGAGAACCGTTAGCGTATTCGGAGGGTGTAGTCCGATTTTAAAGAAATAATGGTAACGGTTGTAGTAATCTTAGGATGCTCAATCATGATAAGTAGTTTTGTGGAATAACTTTCGTGTGCGGTTAAAGAATCTGTCGGTTTGATGATTTATGTTGGGATGGATTCTTGGAGTCTATTAGGGCTCGTCGGAATTAAACGACCGTTAATGGTAGGAGCAATTGGGATTGGAGATTCGGTTGGTCTCAATATTAATTAAACCTTGGATTGATTTAGAGTATGTACCGCAATCGGAGAAATATGGAACATTCTAAGGTTGGGAGACAACCGAAGTCGTCTGATTAGGAGTTACTCCAGTGGTTGGAGCGTTAATATTTTAAATCATGGGTTTTGAACCTGCATGAAACTATTTTATTGCGGGAGTTGCAAACTCCGTCGGGACTTGCTTTATTTTATTATTGTCCAACGTTACTTTCGGATACCGTGATATCCATATTTTTATGATGTCTAAGATGTTGGGCAAGTAACTACGGCTTATGACTTTAACATTGGATCTCCTCCACATATGTTAAAGTTTGGACGGAAAGTTATCTTCCATGATGTCGATGTAAAGCTATTTTGGAGAATTTTTTTAATGTGAGTTTGTTAAACAATGTTGTTTATATAGTATTACAACAAGAAGGGGATTTTTGGAGTTTTGGCGTTTTAGTCATGATTTTACTTATTGCAATTTGACTTTTGGAAGCATAATGTTTGGTGCCATTTTATTGACTTGAGGTCATTGAGCCCATTGAATTTCATGGAGTTTTGTTTTACGACGTTTTGTGTCGTGTGAGTGCAATTTCACAATGTACATACTCCATTTACTTATGTGAAAAATTTATGAGTCATGTTGGGTATTTTGTCCCACTTGGGCTTTGTTGAGAAATACTATTTTATGCCATAAGGCGACCAAAGGGGATAAATTTTGAAACTTTGGTGTCGCGTGAATTCTCTTTCAAAGATTTGTGTTAGCATATTTCGTTGCAACTTGTTCGGTGTATGGATTGAATTATATGTGACGTAAGTAATGCCTGAAATAACACTTCGATAGTATTTCATAACGATTTACTGTTTGCGCTTTCAGTTAATTGGGTATTTTATTATCATTTTATGTAAATGCATTATATCGACTAGGGGTATGCATAGCTTGGTAACCATTACTTCTCGACACTTTGATAAACGAATCGTGAGTGAAAATATTTTATTAACTCATTGTATAAATGATGGTCATTCGGTCAAAGTGTGTTTTAGTGTTGTAGGGATCATGCATGGTTTACGATACGTTACATTTTGAAAACACGAATGTGTGAGTCATCGACACTTGGTCATTTTTGGTTCGATGAACATTTCGGAAAATTGTAAACCTCTTTGGTTTTGGAGAAAATGTGTATTTTGAGCATTTTAACGAATAAACTTTTAAGCATTAACGTTTTAACGTTTTAAGTTACGAGTACGAAACATTTGATGAAAATGCTCTATGATAAGGATTTTGGAAAATTATTTGCTTAAACCTAGGGAGCGTGGAATTATTTATGTTTCGAACATTGATGCGCACCGTTGGTACAATTCGGGATTTACAATGGGTTTGAACCCTTTTGGTGTCAACAAATTACTAACACTTATTTTTCTCCTAAGTTTTGGGAAAACACATTGGGGTGTGCGAACCTTGTCAGAAACGTTTTACTCATGTGTCATTATACGACCAGATGAGAAAATTTTAGGAATTTATTTAAAGAATTTCATCTTTTGAAATTTTGTCGTGAGCTATTTAATGCATGTCATTTCATTTCAAGAAAGCTGCTAGGAAGGTGTTACAAGCTTGCATGCATACTCCGATTTGAGATTTCCTCATGATGTTTTAGTCGATATTTTCAAATGATGAAAACGTATTGATTCTTATCTTTAAAATTTGGAACTGACACAAGTCATTTTATGTTTCGACCAAAGTGTATTTATGAATCGTTTCATCGTTTTTGTAAAATAAACTGACGCGCGCAGATTTTGTTGGTGAACCTTGTTACAAAAATTTGGTTGTTGATAACGTTTCTAAGAAGATCAAAACAACTTGCTTAGTTTTATAAAGATGAAAACATTATACTTGCACCTCTAAAAGCATAAAATTGAGGTTGATAATTTTGGGTTGCTCACAAGGATTAGAAGGGGTATTGGGCATTTGGTGAGGTAATTGTTTGCTCTTTGTCATTTCAGTTTCGTTATTAAACCTTTGTCAAGTGTTTTTCATTTTTAATATGCCCTATGTTTTCCCTATTTTGTCTTTTTAGAGCGAGATTGTAGGTATAGAGAATTCGGGAACCATGTTAATAAACCACGTTACCAAACAAGATTTATAAATTAATTAAGAAGGTAAATTTTTCCATACTACTACATTACTATATAATGTTATGCAAGCATTTGCAACCAACCATTATTGTAAATATTCAACTTCAACATCAGAATATTGTTATTTTTAAAATTAAAATTAAGATTAAATTTTTTATGAAATTAACTTTGTTATTAGAGGAAACAGTATCAATTAAAATTGTGAATGAAAAAATATTTGTATTCACTTATAAATTTCAACCAACATATTTCATATTTTGTTAAATCAAGCACACATTGGTTTAGCTTCTCTTACTGATTCAAACCACATCGAGGTAAAGAATATTTGTCTTTATACTTTGTCAATAAGAGCATCCACACACGTCTTGCAAGAGCCCTTGCAAGATGACATGGCATGCCATGTGTCTTGCAAGGCCTTACAAAACCACCCCCATCTTGCTAAACTTTCAAGGTCTTTCAACAAATTAAATATATTAAACAAATACATTTTTTTAATTTAATTAGTTTGTTTCTTTGTTTAAACATTAATTATTATTAATATGTTTATTAAATTTAATACATTTATTAGTTTATTTGAACATTGTTTTTTTTTAATATTTTTATTAAAATTTCTTACCCACGCTTTATTTTAAAAAAATTATATTTTTATGCAATGTTTTTTATTTAAACTGTTAAATTATATTTACACAAAATATAATAAAAGAAAACAAAAGTAAAATTTTAGTTATCTATATTTTATAATTAATTTATTAGTTATATTATAATTATCTATATTATTTATATTATAACTATTTATATTATAATTTATTAGTTTAGAAATAAGTTTGGTCTTGCATGTGTGTGGAAGGTGTTATTGCAAAGCTGATGTGGCACTTGTGAAAGGAGTAAGGTCTTGCAGGTGTGTGGATGGTCTAACTTTCTGCAATCTACCCCAATATAGTTATAACATCAAACAAATTACATATTTAAGAAACTAATCAATGAAAGTAGGTTACATATAATACAACTCAATACTTTCATTGATTTACGTTGTATTTTATTAGTTGTCAATTAACAAGTGATGTTTCATCTTAAATTGGTTACATATTTTCTAATAAGACAATTTCAGTCACCATGCAACGTGCGGTGCCACATTGGTTGAGTTTGAGTATTCCTCAAACAAATAAGGTTAAGTTTCATCATCCCATATTAGTGGAAAGATAATAGTTTGGAAGAAGATGATGGGTATATAAAAGGGTGAAGAAAGGTTTAGAAATCTATCATCATGGTTGGAATCATAACCAACCAAATGGTAAAAGTTATAATGCAAAATTAAAAGAGAAACAAAGGATGACGACTTGGAACCATGAAGTTTGATTATTCCTCAAATTTTGAAGTAACGTTGAGTTTTATCATCCCACATTGGTGAGAATATGATAGTTTGAAAGAAGATGATAGGTACTAAAAGAGGAATGGAAGGTTTTGAAGTTTATTGTAACATCCCAAAAATACAACAGGACATGCATAGTATTAATTCATAAATATTACAAATTTAGGTCCCAAAATTCCGTTACATCAGTCTCAAAACTAAGGTTGGCGGAAACAACTTATACACAACTGAGAACAACTACTACTAAAAGTGGCATCGACACTGTCTCTAACTGCATCTGTACTCTATCTTGCTCTTACTCACTTACCTGAGCCTCCTACTAGTTGTTTACCTGAAAAGGTTTTAGTTTTGAAAAGCGAGGGTTAGACCATGAGGTCTAGTGAGTTCCCTCCGTAAACAGCATACATCAACATTATAAAAATCATTTTATAAAAACTCATAACATTTTCCACATAAGCATCAATCATGGTGCTGCACAGTGTTTAAGGATCACGTAAGCTAACCGCGATCGGGGCCCAAGCAGACTCCCCTCTCGCCTCATACCGGGGCCCAAGCAGACTCCCCTCTATCCGAGTAGGAAGGAAACGAATTCCCTCCTACAAGCTAGTCACATATCCGAGTAGGAAGGAAATGAATTCCCTTCTACAAGCTCATCACAAATGGCCAAGGGATCATCGGATCCCGAGGTACTCAGATCCCACTGTGCAGACCGGCTTCACATAACATACACATAGTTCATCATAACTCATGAAACGTGAAAGCTTTATAAATCATTTTTTTTGTGCTAATTCATCTCTCAAACAAAACATACTTTTCAGGGAGCAGTTCGTAAAAGCTTGTAAGCAAATCATGAATGTAAACATACCATAATCAGTGAAACATTTAACTTTCATTCAAGTAAAAATCATGTAAAATAACATGGCATTTCTACACAAACACTTTCTTTGGAAAACACGTAAAATCACGTATTTTAGTTAGAAAAACTCACCTGGCGCTTTTTGCAAACTTCTAGCTTCAAGACTTCTTACTTACGGTCCTGACCTCTAGGTGGAACACCTAAAATTATAGAAAACGCATCTCGTAAATCTAACAATTAATACTCGAGCTTACTACCGATCTTAATCCAACTTATCTAAATTGATAGGTTAAACTTCCAGCCGTAAATCGACTTCTGAACTTTGCTACCCGGTCCAAGTGAAAAAGTATCCTGGATCTTTAATTAATTATCGGACTCAAATTCGATACCGGATCCAAACAATTAAATACCCAAAAGAATTGGATTCCGGTTGATTTAATAAGGCCCAACACAATTGTTTATTAAATCGATTGCAAAATAAAGGGATCACCCCTCACGTGACCAAACAATAATTCTCTTCACTTTTGTGGGTGCCACCACACGTGACCAACAATAATTCTTTGCAAGTTGTGGTTGCTGTCACGCACGTGGCCCAAAAGCAATAACACATCTGGATCCAAACAATCACGTGGCCCATCTCCATCTCCATTCCATTGAAATTGATTATCTCGGTCCATTTGGTAATTTAAGCCCACGTCACCCAATTTGATTCCTTCCGGACTTTGGCTACACAAACAAAAGGAATACCGGATCTATTTGCATGAATTCCGGAACATGATCAATAAGGTAGCGTTTGGTACGCATACTAGATGGGACGGGACAAAACAGGACAGGACGGGACAGGACGGGACGGGACAAAACTAATTATCTGTCCTACATTTGGTACGACTAAAACAGGACGGGACAAAACTGTTTAAATGACTAAATTACCCCTAATTATTTATATGTTAAATAATATTATTTAACCAAAAAATTAGGTAATTTATATTACAAAAGTTACAGCGTTTTTATTTGGTCAAAAAAAAAGTTACAACATTTTATTTATAAAAATTAATAACTGTGTATTATAAATAATATTACTGATAAAAAGTTCATTTTATATTCTATATTCCATATTTTAATTTATATTCCTATATATATAGAGGAGGATGAGTGTTTATTTAGGGTAAAATTGTAATTTGAGTTTTTGTCCCACCTTGTCCCACCTTTTTTGGTGGAACAAAAAAACTCTAATTTTGTCCCATCAAAATGAGTTTTTGTCCCATCTAGTCCAACCTTGTTCTTGTCCCATGTCATGCCAACCATAGGACTATTTTTTTTTGTCCCGTCCCGTCCCATGTAGTCTGCATACCAAACGCACCCTAAAAGAATTCCAGGACTTGAGCCCCAATATTAAAACTCCGGATCTTGCTTTTAATCCAACTCCGGCTCCTTTGAAAGTATCCGGCCCAACACCCTTTGTAAAAAGATTCCGGAACATCACATTGGGTATAGAATTCCGGTTCTTAATTTTATTTAGACTCCGGATCCACTTTGATAACACAGTACCAGATCCTAGCTAAGTGTACACTCCGGATCATTTTAATTGGCAACATTCGGATTTTTCAAAAATTAAATCGATGATGAACTGATTCACATAATTATTGAAGATTAAAAACGTTTTAAATCGGTTAACAGACTCCTTTCTCAACAAAATGAATACTCCACTCCATGAACCCGTTTATGATTACTACTTAGCCCCATTAAAGCTCTCCTTTCAGTTTTTCAGTAAAACTCACCAACAATCCATCCCAGCAATAATTTCTAACATAGGGTTTTGAGAAAAAGGTTTACCTGGTATGATTCCTTGCAGAATAATTTCAATTCCACCTCCTCTTCAGTTTGTAATTCGATGATGTTTTCCCCAGATGAAATAGTTGCACATCCCCTTTCTCTGATCTTTCTCTTAGCCGCAACATAAATGATTTCCTAGGGTTTTGAGCCCAAATGCGGGCTTTTATACCTCCCCATCCTTTACAAATTTGTCCCTAATCTTTAAACTTTAAAGTTTCTCCCACAACACTTCAATCTTTTCAATAAAAATTCCCGATTATTACATTTATAACCATGGTTGGAATCAAAACCAATCAAATGGTAAAAGTTATAGTGCAAATTTGAAAGAGAAATCAAATATATGACTTGGGACCATGAGGTTTGAGTATTTCTCAAATCTTGAAATAAAGTTAAGTTATATCATCCCACATTGATAGACAAATAATAATTTGGAAGAAGATGATGTGTATATAAAAGGGTGATGAAATGTTTTAAAATTTATACCATGGTTGGATCAAAACACACCAAATGGTAAAAATTATAGTGTGCAATTAGAAGAAAAACCAAGGATGATGGTGTGGGACAATTACGTTTGAGTATTCCTTAAATCTTGAAATAAGTTTGAGTTTAATCATCCCATATTGATGGAAATATGATAGTTTGGAAGAAGATGATGAGTATTAAATGAGGGATGAATGCCTTGAAATCTATAACCATCGTTGGAATCAAAACCAACCAAATGGTAAAGTTATAGTGTAAAATTAAAAGAGAAACCAATGATGATAACTTGATACCATGAGGTTTAAATATTCCTTAAATCTTTAAATAAAGTTGAGTTTCATCCTCCCAAATTTGTGGTATTATGATAATTTGGAAGAAAAATGATGGTATAAAAAGGAGGGATGAAAGGTTTTGAAATCTATAACCTTGGTTAGAATCAAAACCAACTAAACGGTAAAAATTATAGTGCAAGATTAAAAGAAAACTAAGATGATGATGTGACAACATGAAGTTTGAGTATCCCTCAAATCCGATTATCTCACATTAGTGGAAATATGATACTATGGAAGAAGATTATGGGTATAAAAAAAGGGATGAATTGTTATCTATAGTCATGGTTAGAATCAAAACTAACCAAATGGTAAATAAAATAGAACAAAAATAAAAGAGTAATCAATGATGGAGACTTGTTTTTTTTAATCAATATATATTAATTGACGAATTATATTTCATTTTAACTCGGTTAAATATCTTAAAAATAAATTATTATCACCGTGCAACGCACGAGCCAAACACTAGTTAATATTAATGAGGTTTCAATTGAAAAACGTGTCAAAAACTACTCGTTACTTACTTTAATAAGCTAACTTTTATGCTCCTTTATAAACTAATTTAATTATGTGCATCCAAACAATTACTTAAAATATAAGGGCATCTACAATGGTAGATTAAAATCAAAGACTTGAAACAATAAAAAAAAATATAAATAATATGTTGGTCCCACCATAATGCACTCTCTCTCTCTCTCTCTCTTGCCTCTCACAATCCATTTTTCAAAGACTTGAGAAACTCCAACCCTTTGATGAGTAAAGTCATCTTCAACCCATTGCTCCAATGATCAAGTCATGTTCAACCTAATTTCAAGTCATCTTTAAACTCTTCAACCAACCATTGGAGATGCTCTAAGCTAGCTTATTTTTGTCAAATAATGCCTAAAGCTCGGTAGAAAACATAGTTTTTTAAATCTAAAGCTTGACATTAATTGAATCAAAGTAAAAAGTTTTAGTCTTTTATCCCTTTTAATAATAAAAAGAGTTAAATTCAAATTTGGTCCTTGTGGTTTACATAATTAACGAGTAAGGTCCATGGACTTTTATTTTAACGAAGAATGTCCCTATAGTTTTATGTTTTATGACAGATAAGGTCTTTCCCTCTAACGCCGTCACTTAATTTTTGATAGTGACCCTCCCTCTCTCAACTTTCATTTTTATTAACAGGTTTATTCCCTCCAACTACTTTAACAGATTTGGTCCCTCGTATTACTTTTCATTTTTATAAAAGATTTAATCCTCCCTCAACTTTCATTTTTAGGGTATGGTCCCTCAATTTCGGCACAAACATATATCTTCTTAGTATAATGGGAAAATTAATTAAATAAAACTTGAATCTTAAATTTTACTATTAAAGTATTTTATCTTTTCTGGAATTTAATTTTCATAAAATCGTTTAGCTCAAATAAAATATAATCTTGATAACTATTTTGTTTTGATTAGTTGAAAAAAACGATAAAATTAAATATCTGACAATATGTTAGATACTAAGAGATAAACCTAGATGTCAAATTAAGTAATTTACTATAACTAATTTAAATATAAAAAATTATCATCGTTAAATATGATATAAAAATATAAATTGAACTAATTTTATTTAAACTATTAATATATACTAAAAATGGGACTGTCAAATGATAAAATATTAAATATTGATTAAAAAATATTGATTATATATTAAATATAATAAAGTGTTATCATTTAGCATTAACCAATTAGATTTTTTAATGTTTTGACTTATTAAAATATAAAATATATCAAAATTATAATTATTTGAGCTAAAAAATCAAAACAAAATTATGAAAGGATAAAGTATTTTAATGATAAAATTTAAGATTCAAGTTTTATTTAATTAATTTGCTCAATATATTAAGAACATATATGTTTGTTCCAAAAAGCTTATTGAAAAATTTGAGTGATCATATCCTAAAAATGAAAGTTGAGGTATGACCAAATCTTTTATAAAAATAAAAAGTACTATGAGGAACCAAATCTGTTAAAATAGTTAGAGGGACTAAACCTGTTAATAAAAATGAAAGTTGAGGGAGGGGAGGGTAACGAACGAAAATTAATTGACGGCGTTAAAGGAAGGGACCTTATCCGTTATAAAACATGAAACTATAGGGACATTTTTCGTTAAAAGAAAAGTTCAAGGACCTTACTCGTTAATTTATGTAAACCACAAGGACCAAAAGCTCGGTAGAAAACAAAGAAAAGTCCAGCTAGCTTATTTTTGTCAAACAATGCCTAAGGGCATCTCTAATGTATTTCTCTATTTTACTCTCTATTATAGAGAGTAAAATAGAGAATGTGTTAAATCTTCTCCAATTTATTACTCTATTTTACACTCTAAAATAGAATATTCCAAGTATATTCTCTTTTATTTTGATTACATATATTTTCAACAACACCCTTATATTTATAAACTTTATAAAATGCTTTCTTATATTTTTTATTTTCACAATACCCTTATATTTATTAACTTTATCATATTATTTTAACGACGTTATAATTCATATTTAATTTTGCATTAAACTATCAAAAACCAAATTTCATTAAATAAAAATGTTACATTTTCAACACATATCTAAAATTAAAATACATAAGCATTTAATCGGAATTAGAAAATATTTCCCATAAATGATCAACTAACGTATCCGATGTGCAAAGTAAGTTTCTTTATCCTTAAATTGTTTACATCGAGCAAGATATTGTTGGAATGCATCATTATCGTTTGTCATCATTTCGACCTCTATTGGTGGTACTTCTCTCATAACTTCAACCGGCGTATTGAGATCACGTTCGTCGTCGATCATCATATTATGAGAAATAATACATTTAGCCATTATCATATTTTATTTGTTGTCTAATACCAATTGTTAAAGTTTATTAGTTTTTAAAATTAGTTGGATAAATTTAAATTGAATTTAAAACTTAAAGATAAATATAATTCTAGTTTATTAAAACTTGTATTGCACAACAAATAAAATAAAAATACAAGAATCTAAAAAATAGAAGAGTTATTTTGTAATTATCAAAAAGTTAGAAAAAATAGAGAGTATGAATAATAAATCTATATTTTTAGTTATTAACTGTTTCACATATCCATTAAGATTTAAGAAAGTCAGAGCCCATCCAATCTTTACCAGAAGTTAATTAAATAACCCTTTAATATTGATGATATGATTGATCCTTAATTAGTTGGCATTAAACATAGGTGGTTGAAGATGCTTTTACCAGTTTTGAATTAATGGTGCAATAATTCAACTTAATTCAACTCATCAGGGGGAAAAAATGAATGTTAACGTCTAAGATCACTTGTTGGTCCAAAGAATTTTATCGACCAAATACTTGCGTAGATCTAGCTTGTGATCAACAATATATATTATTATAAACATCGTTGGTATGATGCTTTTGTTCTCGATAGATGTGGAGTTTCGGGGGATCACCCAGATGTCCTTCTATTGTTAATCATATCACCAATAACTTATGATCTACTTTCAGAAAACGAGATCCTCTATCTAGTTAAGGTGATCTTGATTTTCTTGAATACAGTTTAATCCTGATACTAGTTAAGGTGATCTTGATTTTCTTGAATACTAGTTCCTTTTGTGTAAAAGACACCATACCCAACTATAGTCTAAAACGCACATTGGCAACATATGAACATGTGATCCTCATGTTTAATACATAAAAATGAACACCAAATAGCAAAATAGCATTCGTATTGGCATGCCTTTGAAGAATCTTTTTTCATTACATTATATTCACAACTTAATGAAGACCAAAGAAAGCTTTGAAATATTATAAGGGGAATATTTACTTCATGTGTATTTTGATCAATTAACTTCCCTGCAAGAACATCCATTTACTAGAAGATTAGAGTCAAATAACAATTCGGATTAAAATAATTTTGTAGGTGAGGTATGAAACGTTGCCCCATATATCAAATGCAGGTGCTGCCAAAACCCCTGTGACCATGGAGGTTCACCTACGATAACTTCAAGCCATTCATGGTTGTTCGGGGATTAATCGGTGCGTGTAGCTGACTCGAAAATCCACTCCACTCTATACATTGCTAATGACACCCTTATATAGTGAATTCCTTCTCACACATATCAACATCAAAGTCTTATTTTTACATTCACAATACATGAAATGACCTGATTCTGACATCAAAGGCTAATGACACCCCTAACCCTTACTAATGGCACCTCCTCATTAAAATTTTGATTTTTTTTCTTTAATTTAGTTATATTATATATATATATATTATTTGATTTTATATTATTAATAACATATATTTTTCCTTTTAAAATTTAACCTACTGCCTTTTCTTTTCGTGTAGGCTTTGTTTTGTTTTGTTTTGTTTTTATTTAATAATAAATAAACCTTATTATTATAAACATTAATTTTTTAATAATTATATTAATTATAAAAATAAATGTTTGGGTTTTTTTTTACTTTTTGCTTTTATTAATTACTAAAAATGTGTTTGTGTAATGGAACGCGATACATCTTAATTTTAATATTTCATTTTTTTGTCTTTTGTCAAATTTTTAATATGATTTTGTATAGTTTTGAAAAAATAATAATGTTTACTTTTATAAATTTGTTTAGTTTAGTTTTTTTTAATGTAATTTAGGTTTAATGATGTGAATTATTTTACGTTTAATTGTAACAACCCACAACTAAAACAGGACATGCATAGCATTGAATCTAAAACATTACAAAACTGGGTCCCAAAATTTCATTACATCAGTCTCAAAACTTAGGTTGACGGAAACAACCTATACACAACTGAGAAGATACTAGCTTCTATAAGTGGCACATGCCCTGTCTCTATCTGCAACTGTACTCTATCCTGCTTTTGCTCACTTACCTGAGCCTCCTACTATTTGCTTACCTAAAAATGGTTTAGTTTTAAAAAGCGAGGGTTAGACCAAAATGTCTAGTGAATTCCCTCCGTAAACAACATATATCAACAGTATAAAAATCATTTTATAAAACTCTTTAACATTCTCCACATAAGCATTCAATCATGGTACTGCACAGTGTTCAAGGATCACATTAGCTAACCACGATCGGGGCCCAAGCGGACTCCCTCTCGGCTCACATCGGGGCCCAAGCAGACTCCCCTCTATCCGAGTAGGAAGGAAACGAATTCCCTCCTACAAGCTCATCACAAATGCCCAAGGGATCACCGGATCCCGAGGTACCCTGATCCCACTGTGCAGATCGACTCCACATAACATGCACATAGCTTATCGTAAATCACAAAGCGTGAAATCCTTATACATCATTTCATCTTGCTAAATAGCCTTGTTAATAAAACCTACTTTTCATGGAAAGCATACGTAACAGTTGGTAAACGATTCATACTCATAAAGGAACCATAATCAGTAAAATATTTTGCATATCATTTCGTGTAAAAAGGGTTTAGGGAACTCACCTGATAGTGATGACTTCCTAACCGTACGTCTCGTCTCGAACTATTTTTACACCTAAAGCATAGCATATACATTCATTAGTGGTAACCCACTATTGACCCAAGCTCTTCACTTAATCCTAATCCTTAATCAAAAAGTGTACTCCCGAAACCTTCTCACTGGTCCTGGTAATACAATTCCGGAACCCCCTTTACCTGGTAATAAAGTTCCGGAATTTCCATCTTGGTTCCGGAGTCACCCAGTTCCGGAAATGCCCTCCGAGATCCGGTGTGTGGTTCCGGAAGTCCCTCACGATCTGGAGTTCACCATTCCAGAAGTCCCCTTAGGGATCCGGAGTCACCATTCCGGAAGTTCCCTTAGGGATCCGGTATCACCATTCCGGAAGTCCCCCTTAGGGATCCGGTATCAACTCAAGTTTCGGACGTTTATAGTTCCGGAATCCCTTATGGGATCCAGAATCGGCGACTGTCGAATTTCCGAACCAAAAACCCCACATCCTTCCTAATTAACCTTACATCGAAAAGATTACCATATTTCCTTGATCATAAAACGATACATGCCATTTACCAAACTCAATTACTCTCATAAACACTTGATTACATCATTGTAACAGTCCGATTTAGAGTTAAACCCAATAATGTTCTCATTAAAATTGCACAGCTCAAACGTGAAGATAAACCAAAGATTTATTTACTCAGCTACCTACTATGCACGAAATAACATGGAGGGATTGATTACTTACCAAATTATAGCTTTTCCAAATGAAACCGTTGCAAATCGCTCCTCATATTTCTTCCTGGTTTCTCTCCTCAGCCGTCACAACAAGAGAATACTGAATCAATAAATGATAACCTAGGGATTTGTACCATCTTATATCTTTCATAAATTGTAAAAAGGTCCCTCATCATAACTTTTATTACTTAGACATTAGCCACCAATTTCTTAAAGCTTTGCAAGAAACCCGGTTGTTACAACACTCCCCCCTTAAAAGAATTCCGTCCTCAGAATTCCATTGTCGCAAAAGTGAGGGTACTGTAGAAACCAGGATTCGATCTTACAATGTAATTGTCTAATAAGAACACAATCAAACAGTAGAATAATAGAGAATTGGATCAAAAAGATTTGTATTCATTCAAGAACAGATTACAGATCTAGACAGAGAATATCTCAAATATTACAAAGTGAATACGGAAGCTATTCAAAAGTTTACGAAAAGTTAGTTAGCTTACAGTTGCTAACTCCTATATATACTGTAAAGAAAAGCTAAAGCTATAGTACATAAACATGACAAACCAATAGAACAATTACACGTGTTCTAATGAATAACAAACTAAGACTGAAAATGTCTAAGACATAAGTTCTGAACCACGTGTTCAGAACTTCTGAACATTCTTCTAATTAAGCATATCAGAACATATACTTGAGCACATGACATTTTCATCTTCACATTCAGAACTTATGAGTCTCCTACTCAGAACTCTGAGCCTTCTAATTAGATTCCAACACTTAGGCTTTTTGAAAAACTTCAGATCTAACAATCTCCCCCTTTTGTCAAACAAGCCTGTATTGATCAACATTGAATTCTTTTAAAGAAGACACAATCTTCAGAAGAATTACATTTCTCAAAGCTAATTCTATCAATCTTTTCAATGATCTCTTGTGTCTCTTTAACTTGAGTTCCTCTTGATAGCTTTTTCTGCAAACCGTGTTTGATGAATCTGAGAGTTCCAGAGCTGTACTTGGCAACTTCACTAACTCTGAAAAAGATATTTTCACTTCAATTGTTTTTCAGTATGATACCCAATTCTGGTCTTGTACAAATGTATCCACTCTTCAAAACACTTAGTTGATCATGATCATTGTTTGGTCTAGAAAGATATACACATGGTCTATGCACATACAGGGCAACTTGGAAATCTATGTAAGCATACCATCTCAGAGCATAGAACATTGCTTCCCTTACAGTTGCCAATGCTCCTCTTTCCTTCTTGTACTTGCTAGACTCTTTGTTTTCCAAAAGACAATACAAACGATAGAAATCAAATACTGAGATCTTGTCAAAATCAGCTTCAGTGAAGTAATACACCTTTCCATCTTCTCTCAGAACCTCAAATCCATAGTATTCATTCTTCATGAATCGCTTAACACATATTTCTCTGATTCCAGTGATCATAAAATTAGAATATACAGACTGTTTATGTTTTCCCACACATCTTATCAATTCAGCACGAAACCTCTGAGAAAACTCTGTCATATCATGATAAACACTCAAAAATTGAACCTCCCTTGGTTGAAAGAAATTTGGAAGATCATATTCCAGAAACAAAGCATTTAAATCCACTGGCATTTGTTCTGCATTAGCTTCAGAATTTTCTGCTTGTTCAACATCTTGCATCTGAACATATTCTTGAGTAGACAATATTTATGGAATAGGTTCTTTAACTTCATCAGAATAAATACCATTTACTTGGTATTCTGAAGGGAATACAAAGTCAATGTGAAGTAACTTCTTAGGATTTTCTTCTGATAGCATCCAGTCATGACAATTTCTAACTTTGTTTCTGAGCTCCATTCTTTCATTCACATTTCTGATACACTTCTCTTTTACAGAAATTCTAACATTTTCAACATATGCTTTCATCTTTGATAATGTCAACTCCAAAGTAGCATCACTGTATTTCACTAAATCATTCAATCTGAACAGAATGATTTTGTTGGACTCTGCATGAATAAATCTTTCATTACCAATTCCTTCACTGATAAACTCATCAATGCTATTTACTACATTTAGAGTTTTGATTGGACACATCAAGTGGCACTTCTCTTTTCTTGATTCAATTGCCAACTGAAAGTCATACAGATGTAGACTTCTGACATATATTCCCAAGATTCTTCTACATTCAAGTTCAACCCATGATTCTTCTGTACTTGCAAATAATTTTACCAAGAAAATCTGATCCTCCAAGAATAATCTGTAAAAATCAAAGCTTGTAATCTTGACTTTGATGTTATCTTCCTTCAGAACCTCAATGCTAACTGTTGGCCCCAAGTATATGTTATGTAAAAGTGTTGAAAATAGTTCAAGTCAGAAGACCAACAGAGATCAGACAGAAGATTCGGAAGAAGTTCAAGTCAGAAGACCAACAGAGCTCAACAGAGCTCTGTCGAAGACTTCCAACAGAAGAACAAGTGTTTAACAGAAGACCAACAGAGCTCTTGCGAAAGAGCTCTGGTGAAGTGAAGACCTCTGTCAGCCTAAGTCTCGTAGGAAATCCCAAGTGTTAGACAAGTGTCCATACTTTCCACGTATGCCCTAAAAATAGGAGACACACTTTCCACGTGTCATTCTAGGGTACGATAGTACACTGCCTTCACTTTTCCAGGGCTATAAATAGAGAGGTAGTGGAACAAACAATTGTAAGCTTTGGGAAGAGTAGTTTTCCACAATTGTTTAAGCACACACTGCAGCAATCCCGAGCACTACCTCCGTACGATATTGTTGTCCTATGAGATTTCCGAACACACTCGAACATGTTCTTGGTGTGATTCATTATCAATATATGAGCAGCTTTTATATCTGATCCTGTTATCATTTTACTGTTCAATATTTGATTCTCATAGTTCATTTATCATTTACACAATCACTCATTTTAATGGCTTTATTTAATATGCTTCCGCTGTGTATTTCACTACCATTAATATGATACAACGTGAATCTGGGAACCTACAATTGGTATCAGAGCTCCTTTGGTTTTCTTAAACCAAACGATCCAATCTACCAAGGTTGATTCACTGTTGTTGATTGTGTTTGTGTTTTTTTTTAAAGCTTCATTACATACTCTGTTTTTTTTCTGCTTCCTAGTCTAAACAAGCTTTCAGAGCTCATATAACTGTGTTTAAAGCTTTCTAGCTTAGTTTAAACGTTTCTCTCAGAAGTTACTGTTCCATTGATTACTGTTTAAAACTCATCTCTGAGTTGAAAATCTTTTTGTAACAACTATACTCTGTTTTTTTTTAAAATAGCGAACAACGGTATAAATGCTATCTATACTGCTGGTTCTTTAACAAAAACTCCTACTCTTCTGAGAGATGAATATGCTCAGTGGAAGATCATGATGGTTAACTTTTTCGATGGTATGGATAAAGACTTAATGTGATCTGTCACGGACGGACCATACCAACCCATGGTTTTTGTTCCTCGTGTACCCGCAACATGAACTACTGCTGAGATTCCAGCTCATTATGAGATTAAAACCACAGGTTTTACTGATGAGGAAAATCTAAAAATGGAAAATGATCTTAAAGCAGTTAGACTACTGATAATGGCCATTCCAAACGAAATATTTCAAGAACTAGATTCATGTGTTACTGCTAAGGAAATCTGGGATCAACTTCTTAACCAACTTGAGGGTGGTATCAAGACCCAAAAGAACAAAAGGACCCAATGTATAAATGAATACAACGATTTCAAGGCACTTCCTGAGGAAACCTTACAACAAACCTACAACAGATTTAATGTGTTGATCAACAAATGCAAAAAATGTAGGGTTGTTAGGTCGAAGGAAGATAACAATGTTCTGTTTTTGAAAAGTTTGAATGATGAATGGTTAAATCTGTCCATGTCTTTACAAGCCAACCAGGACTTAGATGCATGGTCTCTAACAGATGTGTATGGCACTTTGGCCGCATAAGAGAAGGATGTTGTCAAGCAAAAAGGCAAATCCACCATTGCAGGCCCAATCGCTTTGGTTTCTGATTCTAAGAAAACCACATCAGAAAAGTCCAACGGAGAGAGTTCAAACAGAGAGAAAAAGAAAGATAAGTCAGTTAAAAAGAAAGGAAAGAAAAGTTTAGTTGCAGAGACTGATACAGAGGAAAGCTCATCAGAGGATGATGACATTCAAGCTTTTGCTCAATCTCTTGCTCTAATAACTCAGCAATTTAACAAGAGATTTGGCAATAAGTTTGACAGAAGAGGTAGATATGAGAGAAAAGAAGACAGAAGAGAATACGCTGCACCAGAACAAAGTAACAATAGAGTTACCACAGAACAAAGACAACCTCCACAAAACAGAAGAGAAAATCCACCAGCACAACAGAAGGCCGATGCTGCTCAACCCATCAATCAGAATGATGGACGTTGCTTCAGATGTGGCAAACCTGGGCACTTCTCTGTTAATTGTAGATGCAAACTGGTAAAAGACCAGGACTACTACAAGAACAAATACAAGTACAACTACAGAGAAAGAAGCTACGTGGCTGAAATGGAGAACTGGGTTTCTGATTCATCCTCTGATGATGAACCAGAACAATCCAACTTTTGTGGAGTTGCTGTGGATGATGAAAGTTTAGAAGAAGCTGTTGACTGGATGACTGGAGAACCAGAAATAACGAAGGGAACAACAGAAGAAGAAGATCTAGCTCATGCATTTGCTCTTACTACGACAGAGTCTGACGACAGAGCGCTGGAGACCACCAGATCCAGTGCCAAGGTATGCTCATCTGAATCCAAGTCTGACTCAGAATTAGAAATGCATGTTTCTATGCTGAATGAGGAATTTCAACTTCTTAAACAAAAACTTTCTGAAGAAAAAGAGCTAAGAAAACTAGCTCAGAAGGATCTATCCTTTTACAAGAGAGAGAAAACTCTCTTGGAACAAGAAAAGGAAAAAATCTTCAAAGAAAAATCTGAGCTAGAAATCTTGCAAAAGAAGAAAGAGAGCCTGTTTTCTGACAGAATTAACGAATATGAAAACGTTTTGAAACAGAAGTCTGAAAAATTGAAAAAGTCTGAAACAGAGAGACTTAATTCTGTTGCTCTAACTGATTATTTTCAAAGAGAAAGGGAAATTCTGCATCAATCTCTATAGAGAAAAGAAATTCAGATTAAAAAGTACCAGGATGCACAAGATGTGCACATCAAGATAAATTCACAGATGGATACGCAAGGTCTTGGTTTCTCTGACCTTGCTCCCTATGACGAAAGGAAGAAGACATCTCTGTCCTCTGTCTTTTGTGTTGGGAAAATCCAAGAGGACGTGATATCTGGTAATGCTGTTTTCAAAAGAACCAAAACTTCAGATGCTTTCTCAAAACAAAGAAGTCTTGACTTTAGGAACGTTAGCTATGATTCCTCTGATCATCAAAAGGTTTTAAAACCCTCCTTAGAATTTATTCTTGATCAAGGAAGAGCTAGAATCATACTTCCTAACTCTGTCAAGGATTTGGATACAAAAGAGATTTTTAACTTCAACTCATTCAAAGGACAGAAGTCTGTTACTTCTGTGACTGAGTCCTCTGTTGAAATCCCACAGAGCAAACTCAATCCAGAAGCTCCCGTCTTCTCTTCTACCCCTGAATCCATAAGAACATCTTTTGAGGAAGATTTGTTGAAAGTTATCGAGGAAAATGCTGTTTCAGATTCTTTAAAGCCAAAGTTGAGAAGGTTCAGAACTGTCAAAACAAATATCTCTGTCATACCCATTGAAACGAAAACCTCCGACAGAGCCACTAGAGACTTTCTAGGCTCTGACAGTGACTCTGACTCTGAAGTAGATGAACAGATTTTTTGTGGACAAAAGAAAATTCTACACAAGTTAAAGCAGATACCGATAGAATCTACGGATCTAAAAGATGATGTTTCTTTCTTCAAGAAACAATCAAGGTTTATACCGGTAACTGAGTTTAACAACAAAGGTTTTAAGATTCTTGCTTCTAATGCAATAGAAGTGGAGAAGAGAGAGAAAAACAAAAGTGTTTTTGTAAACCAAAATGTTCCTCTTGCTTTCAAACCTGTAAAATTCACACCAGAACAGAAGGGAAAATGGATAGCAAACAACAGATCTATTCCAAATTCTGGTGTAAATCAAAAGGGAAATCCTTTCTGGTCAAATGAATCTATTCCAAAGAGCTTCGTGTCAACAGAGTCTGTTTATAGGAATAACAGTTTTAAGAAACAGAACCAGGACAGATTGTATGCAAAGACATCTGGTCCTAAAATCTTTCAGAATCAAGCTCCATTCAAACAGTTTTGAATAAAAACAATGTGCATCAGTCATGTTCCATCAACTGCAATTGTATTCAACTGTTACTAAAATTGAAAAATCATCTGAATGGTCCCCACTGTGTTCTGAATCAGTACGTTCAAAAGAAAAATCCCACGACTGTTCAGAATACACAGAGGAAAACCTCTGGCACACCATCACAGTATGGAAAGCCCAAAAGAAAGTCTGTCAACCCACCTAAGCCTAACAGGAAAGGACCCATCATGCAATGGGTACCTAAAAGGAACTAATCTGTCTTGCAGAAACCTCATGTGCAGATCTGGTACTTGGATTCTGGATGCTCCAGGCACATGACGGGGAATAAGGAGCTGTTAACTTCTTTTAAAAACAAGATGGGGAGTGCAGTAACCTTCGGAGGAGACAATGGCGGACAGATTAAAGGTTATGGTACATTAGAAAATGGTGGTGTTTCAGTCTCTGAAGTTGCTTATGTTGAAGGATTAAATCATAATCTTCTCAGTATAAGTCAACTCTGTGATCACGGATTTGATGTCAATTTCAGGAAGAAATATTGTTCCTTGTTACTTTCCGAATCTGGTCAAGAACTTTTAAGAGCTGACAGAAAAGGCAATCGTTAGAAAATGAATTTTAAACCAAACCAAAACTCTACAACAGAGAAACTCTGTTTAGTGTCTTTGAAAAATGAAGATGCCTGGCTCTGGCATAAAAGATTTGCCCATTCGAACTTTCAAAACCTTGACAAGCTCGTGAAACTGAAATTAGTAAAAGGACTACCTTCTCTGAAGTTTGACAAAGACCATCTCTGTTCTGCTTGTGAACTGGGTAAGATGAAAAGATCTTCACATAGAACAAAGAGTGATCATAGTTGTCCCAGACCTTTGCATATGCTTCACATGGATCTCTGTGGTCTAATCTCCGTGCAAAGTCTGTCGGGCAAGAAGTATATCCTTGTTTTAATTGATGAATATTCTAGATATACTTGGATTGAGTTCATCAGAGTAAAATCTGATGTCCCAGAAATTTTGATAAGTTTGTTGAGAAGGATACAGGTTCTGTTAGGATTAAAAGTTGAGAAGTGATAATGGGACAAAATTCAAGAATGACAAAATTGATACCTACCTATCAGAGGAAGGTATTTCCCAGAACTTTTCAGCTGCAAGAACTCTACAACAGAATGGAGTTGTGGAAAGAAAGAACAGAACGCTGGTAGAAGCCGCCAGAACCATGTTGGCTGGCTCTGTCCTTCCAATAAACTTCTGGGCAGAAGCAGTCTCAACAGCCTGTTTTACCCAAAACAGAGCTGTGATAGTAAAGAGATTTAAGAAGACTCCTTATGAACTCATCAACAATAGAAGACCAAACGTGAAATTCTTTCATGTTTTCGGTTGAAAGTGCTACATATTGAATGACAGAGATCAGCTGGGAAAGTTTGATAAGAAAGCAGACGAAGGAATCTTTATTGGTTATTCCTTAACCTCTAAAGCCTACAGAGTCTACAACTCCAGATGTCAGGTCATTCAAGAAAGTGTAAACGTGTCCTTTGATGAAAGCACATCGAGCTCCTCTGATCGTAAATCAACAGTGGGGACAAAGACAGAACAGAAAAAGACAAGTTCTTCAAAGACAAGGGAAGAAGATATCAATCTCATGTTCAACGATTTCTTCAATGATGATGATTCCTCTGATAACATCAACAGAGGAGATCAAGCTCAGAACTCAACAGAACAGAATCTAACAGGTACATCTCTCACTGGTCCCTCCAATATTTCACCATCTACTTCTCTGTCTACAGGAGTGATACAGAGAAATGAGGAACCACATCAGAACGAGAGAGGACCTGAACAAGAGCCATCATCACCTTTGCTAACTAATATTGGCAAAGACTCTGTGGATCCCAGATTAACAAGTAACAATGAATATGAAGCGATTAATCCTTTATTGATTGAATGCAGAGAGTTACAAGATTATAATGATGAACAAACTCTCTCTCTAAACTCTGTTAAGCGCACGGCTAATCTCACCACTTCTAACCTAATTACCACTCAAATCACACATTAAATACCAAGGGCTTGACAGGCCCAAGCCCATTAGCCATAAAGCCCATTATCTTGAGAGGCTTTACAAACCAATAAATAACACTAATTATTTCTTTATATCACTTTCTATTTTATAGGACTTTTACCCTAAAGTTATATAAAGAAAAAATACGAACTTGAACTCTTCTGATCTTGATCTTCTCTTCGTCTTGAATCTTTGAAGCACTTTAGTGTTGCTTGTCTTCATATCTTTCACGCTCCCCCTTGAAATATGCTCTTGGTCTTCTTAGTATCACGAGTTGAACCACGAGTTGAATTAGCTTTGAAAACTTCAGCACTTTGTTAAACGGATAGAAGAACCATGCACGTTGTAATATTTTCAGCACAGGTTATAACAGTTACTCCCCCTCAACTTTTGCTTACTCCCCCTCAACTTGATAGTCTGGGTCTTTGAACTTTTATAACGTTTTTCCCCCTCATGATGATGATCTTTGTCTTTGAATTTGTATCAGTTCTCCCCCTCATGATGATTAGGAGCATCCTGAGCATCATGTAACTTCAAAGACAACACTGATGAGTAGCAAAAGTACCAGATAAAACGTTAAGTAACTGTTATCACAACAATTAAAATAATTGTGTGGCCTATGTTCAGAGTTGGCATCGGGGTATCTCTGATAGGACTTCCAGTTATCACTGAAGTAAAATATTAAAAATTACCTCTCAAACTGTTCCGGCAATATCACGAAGATATGCAATGGGAATCACAAAGACTCGTGCATGTGTGAAAGAAATAAATTATATCGATTTGGCTCAAAAATTGATTTAACCTGGGACTCAAGTTAAAAATCAATTGACACAGTGAATAGAATATGAAGTTCGGAGACCGGAGCTGATGTCTTCCTTTTTCAATATCTAAGTCCTCCGAGTGAGGAATAGATAGATTATGTGCTAAATCTCCGTGCATTTATGAAACAAACATCTTTTTTGAGATGCTTGAGTGGCTAGGTGGGGTGACACGAGTTGTCGACACTGGGTCCATGTCTGTTTCAATATTCATCTCCAAAGAACGAGAATGAATAGATTGTGTGGTTACCCGGCTAACTGACTCGGTTTAGTAAGGACCAATATGTCTTTTAAGTCCTGTCACATCCTCACCATTTTTTTCACTCCAAACTCGTCTATACATCTAGACCCCTCACTGTTATCTAAAAAGGATGTGTTTCTTGGGTAGGTCCTTCCGGTTCTGGATAGACCATAGAAACGATGTAATTCCTAACACTCTTTGAATGAACCAATAAAACATTAAGCACACATTGAAGTACGAGTTCAAAATTGGCATGTTTAGAAGTCAATCTTTTAAGAACGAGTCCTGATATGAGTTGATCAGAAGTCATTATAAAATGTGAATGAAGATCAAAGAACAAGTTCAAGCGCGAATATGATGACTCAATAAGCACAGTGTTTGCAACAAATGAAACAATTGATCAGAAAGTTTAATTGTGAAGAACAAGTCACAATTAATTTACCAGAGAAGAAATGAATCATTAGTAAGTAAGGACGTACTATGAGAACAAAATTGGAATTCAAGCGGGTGTATTTCCATCGAAAAATCAACAAAATATGTGAGACATGGAAATAACTAAATCAAAGAAAATATAACACGTGGCAATTCTGGAATTTAAAAACGGAGAAAAACAAACTCAAGTAAATTTTTCAGGATGAATTGCCACGGTTCTTTGAATTCACAAAAAATTCATGTATATGTCAAATACCTGATGCTCCCCCTCAAATGTGGCACAACCTTCGAACGCAGTCATGTGAAAATAAAATTTTGTATATTATCACACATGAAATCCCTGCAAAAACAGATCAAAAAGATTTTGGTATCCATGCTTTGATGGATCCTTGGTGGTTAGATGTCTTGACTTTAAAATGGGGATTTGGGATACTATAAGTACCATACCAGTTATTGACGTACCTTGGATGTACAAAGTCACTCTTTCCACAATACGTGCAACAGACCTTTGCTCGGTTTAAACTGATCAGCTTAGCTATAGGGTAAACATGAGCACGTGAACCAGTCTTGGAAATAAAAGACTTTGTATCAACTACAGGGGAATCATGAAACGTGTTTCCATTACATTCTTCTGTAGTTGATTTCTTTCTCCAAACCATTTTTACTTTTCTAAAAACATGATTATCTGAAGAATCATGAGGCTCACTGTCAGTAGAACTAGAGTAATAAGATTGTCTTTTGTGAGACTTACCGGTTTTCGGGCGTTTCTTTGACCGTCTTTTAGATTTTGAATTTGAAGAATTGGTCTTAGAAACATATTTGGAGTTGGAACATTCTCCCTTTTTAAAATTAACCGGTGAAGGCATTTTCTCAAGAAGTTGAATGTGACTTGCAAGCTTAGGAGCAACATCAATCTTAGAAAAATCATCTTCATGACAAGGAGTGGAATTCATAAACTCAGAAAATCTTCTTGCAGAATCAGGTGGAGTGTCGCCATCAGAGTCAGGCGAGGAGTCATTCGCAAAGGGATTATCAAAAACCGGAAAAAGATTCTTTTGAACAGAATCGGGTTCGATGGCCTTACCTTTATCCTTAAAGCTCAAATCTTTAGTAGTGGTGTCATCAGACACTCCCATAAAGGCTTTGCACGACGAACTATCTGAAAAGATCTGAGCATCATCAAACGAGATTGTTTCAGAAGTGACCGGCGTCATTGGGGTATCCACAGAATTCCCCTTAGCCATTCTCAACGTTAAGGCTTCAGATGCCAAAACAGCCAGTTGAGACGTCAACTTATCAATCTCGGTTCGATAGGACTCTCTTTCAGATTCGGGTAGTGTGTCGGGTTTAGTCTGTTTGAGCGTTTCAATAGAATCTAAAAGTACAATCCTTTCGGTTTCATAAATGACCTTATCTCTCGCAATTGACTCTTCCAGTTTAAAAATAATGTTTTCCAAAATCAGAGGTGGAACATAACGTTTCAACTCTGTTTGATCATTAGAGTCTTCATCTGCGGTTTCCGGAACAAGAGGCGGAGTCTCAACCGTTTTGGCAAGAGAACAGATGTCAAAATAGTTATTGGGGAGATAAGGAATTTTGCTATTTAAATACGATGCATTAAGCGTTTCGTACACGAAGGGAATTTGTACATTTATGTTCTTCCTAGGCGGCGCATCATCCGATTTCGTGTCATTTTCAGAAGTAGGATTTTTAGATTTAGGTTTTGCCTCTATTGGTGGTAGAGGTATGGCTGTTTGTCTTTTAAAATCCTCAAACTCCTCATCTTCCGGAGATGCCTTAGTCCACTTAATTTTGTACTCGGGATAAATCTTGTCTAAGCCCATGAAATCAAATTCATAAAGAGTGGGGACCTTCGACAAGACTTTCTTTAGGTAGCACGAATTATCATATCCGAGTCCCCAAAGCGAGTTGTAATATTTGAACTCCGTAGGCTTGTTCAAGTGGATGGTTTGTTCAGATTGACCAATTTTGTAAAGTTTGGATTCAAACTCCTTAAGCTTAGTGGCCAACTTTTCATTTTCTTTTAAAACATTTTCTTGAACTAAGATGCTTTTAGAATACTCCTCCTGAGACTTCTCTAACTTTTGAGAATATTCAGATATTTGGGTCTCGAGGAGTTTAGCTCTTTCTGAATAGACCGAGCACTCAGTTTGATAGTTTTCTATCACACATTTGTCCTCAGACTTTTCAATCGCTAGCCTGCCTATGGCATCATATTTGATCTTAGCCTCGGCTTCTAGCTTAGAGATATGCGCTTCTAAAAGAGAAACTTTCTCTTTGAGCTCAGAGTAAGTCGGATAAGACATTGTTACTTGACAGAAGTGATCGTGAGACAATTCAAGATATCGATCAAAAGCAGACAGGGTTTACTGATCCGGAATTGAAAGCCTGTGCAGTTTACAGTGGTGTGATCGAACTCATAGTTGTAGGTGTTTTTAGCAGAATACTGTAAAATTTCATTGCAAAATACTGATTTTTGAGCACATTTTGAGTAACCCTGTAAAATTTCATTGCAAAATACTGATTTTTGAGCGAGTTATGATGATTTGAAGTTATGAAAGTTCAAAAATCACAAAACCTAAAAATCCGAAATTTACAGCTTCCGGTATTAGAAGCAAGTCCCGCAAATGGAAAGTCCCGCAATTGAGAAGTCCCGCAACTGGGAAGTCCCGCAACTGAGAAGTCACAGAGAAATACCGGGAGTTGTGATACCGGGACTGGCAAACCGAGTCCCACAACTGAGTAATACCGGGACTAAGTTAGGTACCGGGAGATGTAATACAGGGAGATGTAATACCGGGAGATGGAGTACCGGGAGATGGAATACCGGGAGTTGAAGTACCGGTAGATATCAGCACCGGGAGTTATTACTACCGGGAGATATCAGGAGTAGACACTACCGGGAGATATCAGCACCGGGAGTTATTACTACCGGGAGATATCAGTACCGGGACTTCGAAACCAATTCAGAAACAAGAAAAAACTTACCCGGTTCGATGACTTTCTGCACTCTTGCTGAGAATTAATCTGCAAGAACTTAGTACTAACACGAAAACTAGCCCAAAAACACACGAAAACACTACTAAAACGAATCAAATAGCATTGACAAGAAAAATTGATAATTTTCACGAACAGGGAGCAAAAACCAAACAAATCAAGAACTTAAAAATTAGTGATTTTTACTCAACCAAACGATTTGAAAACACAGAGAGATCTTAGAAAACCTATGAGAAGAATGTATCAAGCCTCAATTTTGGGTTTTAACACCAAAATTAAAGCAATAAAAAATTCTTGAGATGAACACAGTACGTACTTTGAATGAACACAAATCGATAGCTTTGTCCCTCTGCTCTGATACCAATTGTGGATCCCAGATTAACAAGTAACAATGAATATGAAGCGATTAATCCTTTATTGATTGAATGCAGAGAGTTACAAGATTATAATGATGAACAAACTCTCTCTCTAAACTCTGTTAAGCGCACGACAAATCTCACCACTTCTAACCTAATTACCACTCAAATCACACATTAAATACCAAGGGCTTGACAGGCCCAAGCCCATTAGCCATAAAGCCCATTATCTTGAGAGGCTTTACAAACCAATAAATAACACTAATTATTTCTTTATATCACTTTCTATTTTATAGGACTTTTAGTCCTACCAGACTCCTTGTTTGAAAGCTCACCCTCACAGAGCCCTGTTAATGACTCTCAGAGCAATGAGGCCACTCTCCAAAGTCGTGTGCCACAGAGCCCTGGTCCCAATCAACAGAGATCTGATGCTGAAGTTCGTCTTTTCACATCAGAAGCACAAACCCCGCCTGTTGTCCATGCTCCCATGACACGATGGACAAAGGATCATCCTCATCATCTTATCATTGGTGCTGCTGAAGACGGTGTGAAGACAAGATCGGCCACAATCAATGAAGCCTTCTTTGTAAATTTTTTAAGCATGATTGAGCCGAAGAAGATTTCTGAAGCCCTAGAGGACCCAAATTGGATCGAAGATATGCAAGAAGAGCGTCTGGAATTCGAAAGAAATAAAGTTTGGTCCTTGGTTCCACTCCCAAAAGGCAAAACGGCCATTGGAACCAAGTGGGTGTTTAGAAACAAAAAGGATGAAGATGGGATTATCATCAGAAACAAAGCCCGTCTGGTTGCAAAGGGATACATACAGGAAGAAGGAATTGACTATGACGAAACCTTTGCACCTGTGGCTAGGCTAGAAGCCATCAGGATCTTCCTAGCCTATGCTGCTCATAAGGGTTTTAAGGTCTACCAAATGGATGTCAAGTCTGCCTTTCTGAATGGCAAACTACAAGAAGAAGTTTATGTCCAGCAACCACCTAGTTTTGAATGTTCAGAGTTTCCAGACCACGTCTACAAGTTACATAAAGCTCTGTACGGCCTTAAGCAAGCTCCCAGAGCCTGGTATGAAACTCTGTCCAAATTTCTGTTGGTCAATCACTTCGAGAAAGGTACAGTCGATAAAACTCTATTCTTTAGAAGATATAATAATGATATACTTCTGGTACAAATATATGTTGATGATATTATCTTTGGGTCTACAAGGCAGGAGTACTGTGATAAGTTTGAAAGTTTAATGAAAAGCGAATTCAAAATGAGCATGATGGGAGAACTTTCTTTCTTCCTTGGTTTACAAGTTAAACAATCAGACAGAGGGACTTTCATAAGTCAGTCTAAGTACATCTCTGATATGTTGAAAAAGTATAAGCTCAATGATTCAAAACCAATGAAAACTCCTATTGCCACTGGAGTTAAGCTTGACTCTGATCTTAATGGTGAACCAACAGATGTCAAGTACTACAGAGGCATGATAGGGTCACTTTTGTACTTAACTGCCAGCAGACCTGATATAATGTTTGCAACCTGTCTCTGTGCCAGATTTCAAGCAAATCCTATAGAAACTCATTTAACAGCTGTCAAGCGTATCTTTAAATATCTGAAAGGGACTCAATTTTTGGGTCTCTGGTATCCTCTTAACTCTGGTTTCGAGCTTGTAGCATATACAGATTCAGACTATGGAGGATGCAAGAATGGCAGAAAGAGTACTTCTGGTAGCTGCCAACTGCTTGGAGAAAAGTTGGTGAGTTGGACATCCAAGAAACAGAACTGTGTGTTCAACCTCTACAGCAGAAGCAGAATATGTTGTTGCTGCTAGTTGTTGCTCTCAAGTGATATGGATGAAAACACAACTCAAAGATTATGGCTTGGAGTATGGTAAAATTCCTATTCTATGCGATTCCAAGAGTGCCATTGCCATAACAACCAATCCAGTTCAACACTCGAAAACTAAGCACATCGACATAAAGTACCACTTCATAAAGGATCATGTTGAAAAAGGGACTATTGAAATGTATTTTGTTTCAACTCATCTATAATTCTCAAAGGATCAGATTCATCCTTCAAATCTCTTCTATAATTCTCAATTTGATAAATTAGATAATGATTTGCATGTTTCTAAAGTGAATACTTCTTCTAAGCCTAAAGATAATCTTGTTTTCAAAAGAGTTAAGATGGAATGGAGAGTTAAAGGAACAACTTCCAAGAAAGAAGTGCCAAAGTCAAAAGTTTCTAATTCAAATGTCAAGAAGAACAATAAATTTCAAGGCAAATCTTTTGTTAAACCTGATGTGATTTATTCTGTAAATCAATTAGTCAGAATTGCACAAAAGAAACTTTGTTGTTCATATTGTGGGACTGATGACTTTGTGAACAAAAGGTACATTCAGCACTGGTTTGGTTCTTACAGAGTATCTGCATATGCCACTGCACCTAAAAAACTGGACCCAAGTTCAAATGGGTACCAAAGTCAACTTAATCTGCTTTGCAGGTTATTCATGTGTAGAGCTGAATGAATGATCCATACTGACACATGACTGAAAACAGATGTTGTGCTTAAAGTGAGAATATTGACTTTTGGATAATTCAATCCAAAACTCGGTCTGAATGTGATTATGGATTTCTGATTCATACAGATCAATTTGTTGATTTTGAAGAATTTTTTTTCGAAAAAATTCTGTTTACTATGGGGTTATCGAACTCACAGTTGTGGGTGTTTTTGGTAGAAAACATTTCCAGAGAATGTGTTCAGAATCACATTCTGAGCAATCCTGCAAATTTTGGTTGAAAAATTCTGATTTTTGAGCAAGTTATGGTGATTTGAAGTTCAGAATGTTCAAAAATCACAAAATCCAAACATTTTTCTAAGGTATTTTCTCTGTATAGTTTAATCAGAATTCTGACTCTGTTACTCAGAAGTTCTGACTCTACTACTCAGAATTCTGACTCTACTACTCAGAATTCTGACTCAACTAATCAGAATTCTGACTCTGATACTTAGAATTTTGAACAAGTTACTTAGAATTCTGACTCAACTCATCAGAATTCTGACTCTGATACATAGAATTTTGAACAAGTTACTCAGAATTCTGACTCTGATACTTAGAATTTTGAACAAGTTACTCAGAATTCTGACTCAACTAATCAGAATTCTGACTCTGATACTTAGAATTTTGAACAAGTTACTCAGAATTCTGACTCTTCTAATCAGAGAGTTCTGACTTTACTACTCAGAATTTGGATTTTTGATATCTAATGAGGAATCATCTTAGATGATTACCAAAATCTCTTGATTTTGCAGGATTATCTTGATTTCAGAAGGAGTATTGTCTCAAAATTTGATCTGATTATCTCAAGATAAAGTTCAAAACCCGTACTTAAATGACAATGGCTTCTGAATAATTCAGTTCAGGACCTGTACTTCAAAGACTAAGACTTCTAAACAAATCAGTTTAGAACTCATTCTTATCAGGTGATATCCTTAACTGTCATATCTTTTTGTTTCAAGGAACAAGTGGTGAAAGGTAACATTGCATTATGTTTATTTCTATTACTTTGAATGTTTGAATCTTTAACAAATTTAATTTAATGATGTGATTTTTTTTTTAATTTTCATTCAATGAATAAAATGCGTGTCAAGGATGATTTTACAAGTATTTTTGTATTATCTGAGATATATTTGTTTCAACTTTCATTTCTGAAATAAATTGAAAGGTCAGCAAAACATGAATGAAATTATGCTGAATGCTGAATGTTATGTAAATCTAGGCTTATATAGAATATAATGCTCAAATAATCTAAATGTCAGAATGATGGATGGAAACAAAAATATGGGGGAAGTACTACGTTTTAGAACCAAGTGATTGAGATGCAATAAATATATATAAAATCATTTAGTTTGAAAGTTTGTACCTGTGGCCCTTCTAGTTTGGGAGAGTAAGTCCTAAGGGGTGCTAGTCACCTAGTCCCTAAGACCAACTGGTCTGGGATCGGCTGACCCAAATTCTGCAATAGAACTAGATAGAAAGCCATGTTCTACTGGTACAAATGGATTTAAGATATATCGATGTGGCCTTTCTGGTTTGGGAAAGTAAGTTCCAAGGGGTGCTTGACACCTAGCACCTAAGACCAACTGGTCTGGGATTGGCTGACTCAAATCATGCTATAGAACCAGATAGAAAGTCATGTTTAACGGTGTATCTTATTCTTACTAAACTTTTTGATTAAAAGATGCCAATGAGCACAAAATTAAAAGATGCCAATGAGCACAAAATTAAAACATGCCAATGAACACACATCTCTTGAAACTTTGGGAAAATACAAAGTCGCAATAAACCTGTAAATTTGTGAAAATCCTGATTTTGGACAAATAGTGTGAGTAGAGCAAAGTATTCGTATATGTTTTTAGAATTGCATATGCTTGAAGCTAATCATATTTCGCATGCTAATCACACCAAATAGATTTAATAAAGGGATTGAAACTGAACATTTTTTAACTTGATATACAATGATGACTTGTATTTGAATCCAAACACATGCATTTGATTTTATTTGATTGAAAAATATGTTAAATTTCATTAAGTTTGTTTTCTTTTGTAAAGTTTTAAAATGATCAAATGTTAGTAGTTATCAAGTGTAGTTCAGTGAATCTTATTTTCCTTGTATAAATGTTTTCATTAAAGCAGTTTATTTGAAATGAATAATTTTAATGCATACTTTCAGGGGGAGAAAACAAATTGCTCCAGAATTCTTATTTTGAGGGGGAGCAAGGTTATTCATGAAGGAGGAGAAAAAGCATAGACTTCATTCGAAGAAAAAGCATCGCTAAAGTTTTGAAAATCAAGGGGGAGAAAAGCTAAAGATTTTGATTCCAAAACTTTTGAAGATGATTTTGCTTTCCAAAACTTTAGGGGGAGAAAAGCTAAAGATTTTGAAGTTGCTTTACAAAATCATATAAAGAAGGAAAAGAGAAAAGTTGATTGATTGATTCAAAAGGGAGAAGAAAGTCATAAAAAGACAGAAATTTGATTTGATCACATGAAGATGAGAATTGTCATTTCAAGGGGGAGCAAAGAAAAAGCAAATATGTAACAGAAATCAGTTTGGAAATCGTTGCTGCTGCTGATTAAAGACTGACCAGAAGTTGTTAACTCAGATTATTCAGAATTCTGAGCAGAAGTTGTCAAAGCATTCAGAAGAGATCCTTCTGAAGTTTGTTCCTGTGCTAAAAGAATTTGATGATGAAAAGTATAAGTGTGTTTGACAAAAAGGGGGAGATTGTTAGGTCTAGAGTTTTGTCAAAAACACAAGTGTTGAGATCTGATCTGAAGAATCGTAATTCTGAGTAAGAAGACTCAGAAGTTCTGATCAGAGAATACTGAAAATGTTGCAAGTATGGAATTTGGTCAAAAGACTCAGAAGCTCTGAGTAGGAGACTCAGAAGTTCTGAGTGAGAAGTCTAAAAAAGATAAGTGGTGGATTCTGACTAGAAGGTTCAGAGTTCTGAGTGGGAGACTCAGAACTTCTGACTATGAAGATAAATGTTCTGAAGTACTTAATCAGAAGAATGTTCAGAAGTTCTGAATATGTTATTCAGAACTTATGTCTTGGATACTTTCTGTTATATTCAGTTACTAATTAGGACACGTGTAATTGTTCTATTAGTCTGTTTCTTATATGTACTGTAGCTTTAGCTTTACCTTTCAGTATATATAGGAGTTAGCAACAGTTAGCTAAAAAATCTAGGATATAACTCTTCACGCATAACTTTGAGAGATTCATTTGAGAGAGAAACTCATTGTAATATCTTGTAATTCACAGATTGTTAATAAATCATATGACCTGTTGCTGTGAATACGATCTTGAATGTTCATTCTATATTGAATCTTGATTATCAGTGATGATTATGAGACCTACAAAGAAGATGTTCGCGTAAAGGAAAAATATAAACTCGAAATGGTTTATATAGTGAGAGTAGAGAGAGAAAAACTATGAGCGGGAAAGTTTTTCATCATGACACGGACACGTGTTTGCATTTGATTGGATGGCAAACGAAACGTGCAAACGTGTGTCAGAAAAAGAACGTGCCAGGGTTTATCCGTTGTGATGATGTCACAAACGTCCTTTCATATTTTAAGATGTCTCTGAGGTTTTGAAAGCTCAGGGACATTTTGAAAACATGAAGCACTGAATAGAAATATCAGTGTTAGTTTTAGAAATTTCAAAGTATCGCTGTTAAGGAAGAAATATTCAGCGATGCAATTTGTTTTTGAAATCTTGCGTTTATTTGCGAACGTCAGCGAGTAAAGAGAGAACATACCTTGATATCAGCGAATCAACTTTGTTCAGAGAGAAGAGGATAGAATGGGTTATATAAGTTGGTTTTATCTGGTCGCTGATCAAATGCGAACCACTGAAGATTTTACTCTTCAAAGTTCAGCATTCCAAGCTCGCTGATGAGAAAGTTGAATCTTGTCTCATCAAGAGGTTTGGTGAAAAGATCAGCTAACTGAAAATCAGTTGGGATAAAATGAAGTTCTATATCACCATTCATCACATGATCTCTGATAAAATGATACATGATTTCGATATGCTTGGTCTTTGAGTGTAGTACTGTTTTGTTGGCTATAGCGATGGCACTAGTGCTGTCGCAATAGATTGGAATTTTCTAGAGCTGAAGGTCATAGTCCAGTAGTTGATTTCTCATCCACAAGACCTGAGAACAACAGCTTCCAGCGGCTACATACTCAGCTTCAGCGGTGGAGGTGGACACTGAGTTTTGCTTTTTTACTTGTCCAACTCACCAGCTTTCCGCCCAGGAGCTGACAGCCTCCTGTGGTGCTTTTCCTATCCAATTTGCAACCTGCAAAATCACTATCTGAATAGGCGATTAGATCAAACCCTGAATCTTTGGGATACCAAAGACCTAGGTTCGGAGTACCCTTAAGGTAACCAAAGATTCGCTTTACAGCGATCATATGAGATTCCTTAGGTTCAGCTTGATATCGTGCACACAAACAGGTTGCGTACATAATATCAGGTCGGCTAGCTGTAAGATACAAAAGAGAGCCGATCATCCCACGGTATGTCGTGACATTAACAGGTATTCTAGAAGAATCCTTGTTTAGTGTCAGCGACGGTTCCATAGGGGTTTTAATAGCTGAACTCTGAGTTAAATCAAATTTCGTCAGCATATCTTTAACATACTTTCCCTGATTAATGAAAGTTCCCTTTTCATTTTGTTTTATCTGAAGACCAAGGAAATATGTTAGCTCACCCATCATACTCATTTTATACTCTGCTTTCATTCTATCAGCGAAACGAGTACAAAGGTCAGGGTTAGTAGAACCAAATATAATGTCATCAACATATATCTGAACAAGAATAACATGACCTTTTACTTTCCTGAAGAATAGAGTCTTATCGATTTACCACGCTCAAATTGTTCAATATGGAGATAAGTAGAGAGAGTGTCATACCATGCACGAGGAGCTTGCTTTAAGCCGTAAAGTGCCTTATCCAGTTTATAAACATAACCTGGATGCTTAGGATCTGAGAATCCTGGAGGTTGTTCCACATAGACTTCTTCATTCAGCTTTCCAATGAGAAACGCTGACTTAACTTCCATTTGATAAACTTTGAAGTCTTTGTGTACAACGTAGGCTAAGAATAGACGAATAGATTATAGTCTTGCTACTGGAGCAAATGTTTCGTAGTAGTCTATACCTTCCTCTTGTCTGTATCCCTGAGCAACAAGGCGAGCCTTGTTGCGGGTTACAGTTCCATGTTCGTCCAACTTGTTTCGATAGACCCATTTAGTGCCTATCACTGTCTTGCCAGTTGCTCTTCGAACAAGTTTCCAAACTTTGTTTCTTTCAAATTCTGTCAGCTCTTCTTGCATAGCGCTGACCCAGTTTGGATCTTGGAGGGCATCATCTGTTTTCTTTGGTTAAATCAGAAAAATAAAGTTAACAAATAAACAAATGTTACCTGCACTTCGTCGAGTCTGAACACCAGCATTTGGATCACCAAGTATTTGATCAATTGGGTGATTAATAGTCCATCGCTGAGCCGGAGCATAAGTCGTTGACTCAACCTGAACTGGAGGTGCTGAAGATGAGGCTTCAGCAACTTCTGGTATATCAGTCAAGAAAGGAGTAGGTGCAGATGTCATTACATTTACTGATTGCTGAGAAGTAGATGGAATGTCTGAGACATTTTGTTCAGAAGCAGGCATAGTATTTAGAGGAACAACTGAGACCCATGAAGTTTCAGCTTCACTTGTCTGCATGTTTGGGATGATAGTGGGACCATCATCTTCAACGGTATGAGTATGAGGAGCGGGAATATCTTCTGAATCACCAAGATGTGAAAACGTCCATTGATTCAGTTCTTCAGTATCAGCAGAAGGTGGAGAATTTACTGAACGGGATTCGTCAAAAGTGACGTGAATAGTTTCTTCAATAGTCTGTCTTCTTCGATTGAAGACTCTGAAGGCTTTGGAGACTGAGGAGTATCCAAGAAAGATTCCATCATCAGCCTTAGGATCAAACTTTCCAAGGGCATCTCTGTTGTTCAGTATGAAACACTGACATCCAAAGATGTGAAGAAAGCTAATTGGAGGCTTTCTCCCATGGAAAAGTTCATAGGGTGTCTTGTTGAATCTTTTGACTATCAGCGACCTGTTTTGCGTAAAACAAGCAGTGTTGACAACTTCTGCTCAAAACTGAGTAGGCAGGTGAGAATCGCTGAGCATTGAACGTGCAGCTTCAATAATAGTTCGATTTCTTCTTTCAGCGACTCCATTTTGTTGCGGTGTTCTCACTGAAGAAAAGTTGTGAGAAATACCCTTACTCTCAAAGAAGGAATCAAGAGAACTGTTTTTAAATTCAGTCCCATGATCACTCCTTATTGAGCGAACGGTCAAGTTGTTCAGGACTTCCATTTTCCTGACAAAGGTGATGAGTTCTTCAGGGGTGTCACTCTTAGAACGGAGAAACATTACCCAGGTATAGCGAGAGAATTCATCAACTATGACCAGTGTATATTTCTTTCCAGCGATGGATTGTTTGTTAACAGGGCCAAACAAATCCATATGGAGAAGTTGTAGAGGAGATGACACTGAGGAGACTTGCTTTGATTTAAAGCTTGCTTTGGTTTGCTTAGCTTTCTCACACGCTGAACATAAGGACTCCTTGGCGTATGAATGTTGAGGTAGACCAGTGACTAACTCTTTAGAAGAAAGAGTGTTCAGTGTCTTGAAGTTGAGATGGGAGAGCCTCTTATGCCATAACCAGTTGGCATCAGATGAGGCTTTTGAGAAGAAACAGGAGTTCTCAGTGGTTGTTGAGTCCATGTTTATAACGTAAACATTTTCCAAACGATAACCGCTGAGAGCTATCTTCTCCTTTTTGTCAGCGATAAAGCAGGAATCCTTAGTAAAGATTACTTTGTTATCCATGTCGCAAAGCTGACTGATGCTTAGAAGATTATGCTTCAACCCTTCAACATATGCGAATCTTCTGAAGGTTGTTGTACCATTAGAGAGTACACCAAACCCTCGGGTATGTCCTTTTCCGTTTCCACCGAAAGTTACAGAGGGACCCTTCTCTTCCTTATACTCAGTGAGCAGGTTCTTCTTACCAGTCATGTGTCTAGAGCATCCGCTATCGAGATACCAGATACCCTTCTTAACCTGCAAACAAAGGAAGATTAGTTTGACTTGGGTACCCATTTCATCATGTGTACACACTTGTCAGTGGAGGTAGATGGAATGGAAGGTTTAGCATTCTTCGCAGCATTTGAAGATTCAGCTTTATGAGTCTTCACTTTGGTTAATTTCTTAACCTCAGTGGTCTTCTTTGCCTTGGGAGCAATAATCTTCACCTTAGCTATTTTTCAGCTTTGGTGGCTGTAGGGCACTTACTAGCAATATGATTTGTAAGTCCACAGTGATAACATTTCTTATAACTAAAAGTAGTTCTAGGACCATTTGCATGCTTAGCTGTTAGTTTTAAATGAGCAGGGCTAGCATAAAGTATACCTTTGGCATTGGAAATGAGAGGAACTTTCAGTTCTTCAGATTTCCTACCAGTTATATCCACTTTAAGTCTAGGAGTAGATCGCTGAATAAATCCAGGGATCTTGTTCTTAGAAGTAGAGGGATAAGTCACTGACGCTTTAGAAGCATTCAGCTTAGGTACACAAGTACCCTTCTGAGGTTTTTGGTTAAAAGCAATTCCTTTACCTTTGTCTTTAGAGACTGAGGTAGGTTTTGGATAAATAATGTTCTCTTTACCTTTCGAAGTTAAGGTAGAGATTTCCTCAAGGATGGGAGGTTTTGAAGAGGAACACTGAGATGAGAAACTGTCAGGGATTGAGGATACGAACATTCCAAACTTAAGCATGGAACGGTCAGTGGTTTGTTCTAGAGTATCAGCTTTGTAACCAAGACCACGTTTATCACTCAGGGGAATCTGAGACTTAATTATCTCATTGATCTTTGTTGAGGAGTTATACCATCCATCAACAGTAGCTTTTTCAGCTTTTAATGTAGCGATAGCTTCTTCGCGTTCGATTTTGACTAGCTGATTTAAATGAACTTGATCTTTAAAATCTTCTTCAATTTTAGAAAGCTTTTCTATTTGAAGGTGACAGTTTTTAAGCTGTTCAGCGAGGTCAAGGTTTTGATTTTCAATAACAGTTTTGCCATTCATGGCTTCATATAAACATCTAGTCAAGAGATCGATCTTTCGAAGACTATCAGCTTCATCAATATTTAAAATATTGGTAAAGAAGGAAGGTGATACCTTAGTAGCAGAGGTTGAAGTAGAGGGAATGTAAGAATTTTCTTCCTCATCTTCAAGTTTGGCCATGAGACATAGATTGGCTTCATCATCATCTTCAGAGTCAGATGATTCTTCTTCGTCAGAGGTAGCCCAATCATAGTCAGCCATAATGCCTCTGCCTTTCTTCTTAAAGGTTTTCAGCTATGAATACCTTTCTTTCAGCTTTTTGTATTTTTCATCTCTAGTCCTGGGAGTAAAGTTTTTCTTGGGAAAAACTGAGGATCTAGAGACTTTCTTTGACCTGCACTCGCTAGCAAAATGTCCTATCTTTTCACAGTTATAGCAAGTAGCAGTAGCCTTATCAACATGGGTTGATGATCTTGGCTTGTCAGTAATAGCAAGAGGTTTGTTCTTTCTGAAATTACTCTTTCTATCAAATCTCCTGAACTTATTAGCCAAGAATGCCAGAGTTTCATCATCATCTGAAGCGTCAGAATCTGATGAACGTTCAGAGTTAGTTTCCAACTCAGTGACATTGATAGTAGATCGCTGAGTGGAAGGTAACTCTGAGAGTAAAGCAACAGGGGTGCTTTTGGAATCTTTTACAAGATTCTTCTTAAGATGACTCGATTGCTCATGATTAAGCATCGTGCCATATAAGGTAGAAAGAGTCATGGATTTTAGATCCTTTGATAGCTTGAGACACATTGAATAACTGTCCCAGCTTTCAGGTAAACATTTTAAGAACGTTGTCAGTAATACAAAGTTAGAATATTCCTTACCAACGGTTTTTAGATCTATTATTAAGCAGTTAAAATGTTGGTGTACTTCAGAGAGAGATTCATTCTTACCACAAATGAAGCTTTCGTACTGTCTTACCAGGTTGATCTTACGTGAGTCCTGGACTTCAGAAGTACCTTCATACTGAACACAGATTGTGTCCCACATGGCTTTGGAGGTCTTCAGGTTCATGACGGAATGGTAGACTTCGTCAGGAAGAGCCATGGAAAGAATGGATCTGGCGTTAGTGTCGAGAGCCACTTTCTTCTTATCTTCATCAGTCCACATATGAATTTCCTTGGGAACCAACATTTCTGGAATAGCAGCTCTATTCTCAGCGGCTGGAACTTCAGGATCAATTCTTATAGGAATATATGGACCATTTTCGATGTAATAAGGTATAGTTGGATCTACACCTTCTAAGAAGAGAATCATTCTATTTTTCCACAGATTAAAGTTATCTCTGGAGAATCTAGGGGGTTTTACAAGAGAATCGTTGTCAATATAGTTTGTGTTTGTGTTGGTAGCCATTTTAAGAAATAGCAAGGAAGAAGAGATTAGTATAGATAAGATCTTGTTTATGAGATTAAACAAATCTGCTATGATACCACTTGTTGGTCCCGAAGGGTTATACAAGTTTGTAGAAGGGGGGGGGGGGGGTTGAATACAAACACACGATTTTTACTTTCTAAATTATTTATTGATAAATCAAAACAATTTACAACTTGTTGCGGAACAAGATTAAGGATTAACCTAATCTAAACAAGTTAAGAACACTACGTTTCTTGCACTAGAATAAAGACAAAAAGGAGATAAGGAAATTACGAATAATAACCTAACACACAGTAGTAAGGAAGAAGAAGATGGCCCGAGCACTTCATTTCTGAAGTAGGGTTCTTCTTATATACTGCATGCATTTAATGCATAGCAGTGTTACTTTACACGTGGCAGCAGCTGAGTGGTTGCATGTTTTGACCTTTGTAGACAACCTTAGTAGCCGCATGGTGCACAGTGTAGAATCAGAGTTTGTTGTACGATTCTAGACAGAAGGGAGGTCCGTTCTGACATTTCGTACGGAGACGTGCAAGGGAGGTAAGACAATAGTACTTTGTAAGGAGACTTCATGATCAGCTTTCGTTGAATCAGTACTTTATCAGCGAATGATAAAGCTCAGCGATTGCTGAAGTCTTCTACTTGATACTTCACGTTGAATGGACAATTCTGTGACTTCGCTGATATCTGCATCAGTTCATTAGTAGACTTGTCGCTGGTTCTTGGGCTTAATCTTTGACTTCAGCGTAGAACCTTTGTTGACGTGAAACTTGTCTTCAGGAATCATAAGTAAAAAACTAAACTATCAGCGATCATCACAGAGACTGAACAGGCTCAGAGCTACTGGATGAACAGTGTTCACTGAATGTCTAATCTAAAGAGCGAGAGTTCCTATCAGCGGTACTGTAAAGTCTTAGTACTTACCAGCGATAGTGAAACTCTAATACATATTGTTTACTTACAATTTTCACTAAGTGTTAAAGAGAGGGTCATTATCAAATCACTGAGGGTTTGGATCAACAAGTACCTTGTTCAAAATTCTGAGTACCTTGTTCAGAATTCTAAGTACCTTGTTCAGAATTCTGAGTACCTTGTCCAGAATTCTGAGTACCAGACTCAGATAAATCACTTGTATTTATCAAAATTGGACATTCCTCAGATGGACCAGAATCAGATATTACAGTTGTTGTTTGGTCCTTTGAGCTTTTACTTTTCATTTCTTGAACCATCTTTGGATTTTCATAATCTGCATAAGATTCAGAGGTTAGTTCCAGAAATGCATCCTTAAACAATAAACTGAGTTCTGAACAATTAGGATTAGAATTTGATTCAGAAGTCATTGTTTTTGTCTTATTCTGATTGAGTTCTGAACTACTTTGTTCAGAAGTCTTTGATCTTGACTCATCAAATGTGACATTGATGCTTTCCATAACCCTCTTGGTTCTTCTGTTGTTGATTCTGAATGCTTTGGAAGTTAGTGAATAACCAACAAAGTATCCTTCATCTGCTTTCTTGTCAAAATTTCCAAGATTTTCTCTATCCTTGAGAACATAGCATCTGCAGCAAAAAATATGGAAAAATTTAATCAGTGGGTTTCTGTTATTAATTAGTTCATAAGCAGTTTTATTTAGTCTTTTATTGATCAAGGTCCCGTTATGAGTAAAACAAACAGTGGCAATTGCGTCAGCCCATAAGAAGGTTGGAAGATTTGAATAAGCCAACATGGTTCTTGCAGCTTCAACTAAAGTTCTGTTCTTTCTTTCAACAACACCATTTTGTTGAGGAGTTTTGACAGCAGAAAAATTATGAGAAATTCCAGAGCTTTGTAAAAAGTTCTGAAGAGTCTCATTTATGAATTCAGTTCCATTGTCACTCCTGATCTTCTGAACTGGAAGTTGTAAGAACACTTGAATTCTTTTGATGAAGTTAATCAACGTTTCAGTAGCCTCAGATTTTGCTCTTAAGAATTCAACCCATGTATATCTGGAATCCTCATCAACAATGACAAGTATATACTTCTTCCCTCCCATTGATTGAACCGCTATAGGACCACATAAGTTTGTGTGTATCATCTCTAATGGTGATATGCAAGATGTGTCCAATTTTAACTTATGAGAACTCTTCTTCATTTTTCCCATCTCACATGCTGAGCACAATGAATCCTTTTCAAACTTAATCTTTGGCAGTCCTTTAACCAAATGTTTTCTAACTAGATTGTTCAACTCCTTAAAGTTCAAGTGAGAACATCTTCTGTGCCATAACCAACATTCATTTGCAGTTGCATATGACAGTAGACATACTGGAGTTAAAGCTTAAATTTTTGAAAAATTAACCACAAATAAGTCCATGTGTCTTTTAGCCCAGAACACTTTCATCCCATTCTCACTCAGAATTAAACACCCTGTTATACTGAACTTGATCTCACAAAGACTATCCAATAACTTACTTATACTGAACGGATTATGTTGTAAACCTTCCACATAGAACACTTTCTGAATGGTTAAATCTCCATTTGTTAAATCACCATAGCCTCTAACTTGCCCTTTACTGTTATTGCCAAAGTTAACTGCTCCTCCAGTCTTTTCTGTGAAATTTGTCAGAGAAGACTTGTGCCATGTCATGTCATGTGTCTTGATGCTCCAGAGTCTAAAAACCACACATGACAGCCCTGCAAAAACAGTTAGTTAGATTTAGTTACCCATATCAGAATGGGTCCATTTTTGTTAGCTTCAATCACAGATTTAACAAAAGTACCTTTAACTTTCCATTCATAATTTTCTTTTAAGCACCATTTTCCTTGTACTTTTATGAAATCAGAACATCTTCTGTTTACAAAATTATTTCTTTTCATTTTGAAAACTTTTGGTTGAGACTTAGAAACTTTTTCAGTTTTCTTTTCTTTTGTCTGGGATTGAGAAATGTTTCAGTCATTTTTCCTTTTGACTGTGATTGAGAAATGTTTCAGTCATTTTTCCTTTTGACTGGGATTGAGAAACCTTTCCAGACTTCTTTTCTGAACTCTGTTTTGTTTTAGATTTAAAAGATGTTTTAGATTTAAAAGATGTTCTTTAGATTGGGTTAGGGGTGGCGATAAATTATGGCAAAATTCTAATAGTTCATTATCTTTTGCAGAAAATGGTACATACTAATCCCGACGCTGCAGGGCGGTTCTTTCATTATTACACCTTCCCCAACAAGAGATAATAGAGTGGAGTCAAAGACGGAGTCCGTCATATGAGACTCGGCGGCGAGCATTCGCGCGTCGACCAATCTTGGTGGAAAGAGGCCTAGATTTATCCAGAGTTGATAATGCTCGGGCCATACAAATTGATGAAGAAGGGGGCTGGCAAAATTACATTCAGAACCCAGATTCTTATGATCCAGCGCTAGTGCTGGAATTCTATGCAGCAATGGTTCCTCCTTCTTTCGAGGAATTTTCCACCGTGATCGTTCAAGGCCAACCGATTCGGATGACGAATGACGACATCTGCATCTTTTATGGGGTACCGAGGCACCAAGATCTGGATGATACGTTTGGGATTCCACCCATTCCAGGGGTGGCACAGAACGAGACACATAGTCCGATAATCGCCTCATCCCTCCGGCGAAATAATCGAGAAGAATGGGCGGTACGCAGTGCAGAAATCAAAAAGAGCGAAATGGAGCCGGAGTTGGGTTTATGGCTGTTATTTGTGAAAGGAAGTTTGGCGCCCTCGTCCCACTAAACGACGCTTAATCCATATGTAGCACGGATCATGTACTGTATCCAGCACAACCTACCGTTAGACATCAGACACATTATCCGATTGCACATGATCGACGCAGCTGCTGAGAACTGTACGGGGGTACTTCCGTTCCCAAGTTTAATAACCCAGTTTTGCAGGAATGCAGGGATTGCGACGATAAGGACCATTCCACCATTCGCACCTTATAATCGAACCGCCTATCGCATGCAAGTGACAATTGCTGACAAGTTGACCGCCCAAGAAGTAGTTGGCAACGAGAGGATGAACACTCCTCAAGGGGTTGATGATCAAGATGCCGATGATGTGGATTATGATCCCGCACAGGATGAAGGCCACCAACCCACGGGTTCCAACCCATGTGTACTCACACGTTTGGATAGAATGGAAAGGGAGATGCGAGCAGCATTCGAAAGAATGGACAGGGGGTTCAGGTACTTGGGTGTACCAGATGAAGAGGGAGAGGACCAGGATGGAGCAGGACCGTCAAACCCACCACCGGCACGACGAGCGAGGAGACAACAGACTTATGCGAGCTCATCATCGAGACGACGAAACCGCAATTAGGGAAGGCGGTTTGTTTCTTTTTGCTTTTGTGATCTTTTGATTTGAATTCATTTGGGATGAGTGTACTCTAATTCGCACAAAAATCTTGGGATGACTGTAATAGATAGTATCACACATTGGGGACAATGTGTATTTTGGTTTGGGGTTGTAGTGAAATCGATAGTGTCATTTGTGATCTTTGCTAAATCTTAGGCAAGTAACGGGATTGGGAGTCATTATGATGGAATTTGTTTCTGATTCACCATTAGTGGTAAGTCGAATACTTCTTTTTGAGGAATGAACTGTGGCGGATAATGTAGCATCAAGTGAGACCTGACAGATTGCATGCATTAGGGACATTAGTGGAGACCAACCGATAGTGAGATTCGAGCCTTAAATGACGTACTTTCATTGTGAGGGAATTAAGCGTAAAATCTGATACACTTTTTCAATTTCCTTGTCGTGAGTATAGATTGATCTCGTTGTACTTTTGCATTGAGTAGCAAAGATGACCATCAGGATGTTAGGTAAAGGTGTAGTAAACCATATCGTGTGGACCTTGAGAAATGATTTCAGGCATTGTGTGCATGTAACCCAGTTTTAGCTATCGTTCCCTTTCAACCCAATTTGTGTGTACCTCAAAGCCCTTTTGCAGCCAAACACTTACCGAAGTTTTCAATTCAAACCCCACCATCAACTCTAGCCAAAAAGCCTTAGCCAACCCTGATCCGAAAGTGTGTCTATCATAAGCAGTAATGAACAGCCAAGGAGAAAGAAGAAAAGAGAAATGCAGGCCAGTCATAAAGATAGAGAAAAGGGGCCAATGTAGTCCCAAATAAATAAAGAGGGCCAATGATGTTCCAAGTAAAAAAAAAGAGAAAAGAAGAAAACAAAATAAATTATTGTCTAGATAAAGTAGATACAAATAAATAAGATGGTCGAGCAACCATAGTAATGACAAAAAAAGGCCGAGTGATAGAAGAAAGGGCAGAAAGTTTAGAACTGCTCTGGGATTGACACATTCAGAATTCTTGATCCTTTATACCCTTCGTTTCACAACCATAACCCGAGCCCCGTTACAACCCCTGTTACAGACCTGAATGATCTTTAGGAAAATGTAATTAGAGTTTACGACCACCTTTACCGATAGTCCTTATCTTACTACTTGATTCCTCCTGAGATCACCTTCTTGTACATGTGTGTGTCTTTCATGTTTAGTTGTTCATGCATATATCTTGTGATTTCTTGTACATAAACTCCAAAGCATGAACAACATGTGCGACAGCCTAGGTTCGAGTGAATTGAGAGAATCCCGTAAGGTAGGGTCGAGGCGAAATCCTCTCTGATCATGCATGAGTTAGGTGGAACCTGATGCAGTGTGGTCCCAGCCAGTTCTATTCTCAACGAGTTAGTGTTTGGCCTTTACAACTGGGGGTGTTTTGGAAAAGGGTTCTGATTAATTCGTTGATTCCTTTAGTTGAATAAGATGTGTAAAGATCTATAATGACACCACCGACTCCACATTTGTGCGAATTCTGTTTTAACTCTGGGTTTGGTTATTTTTATCGCTATTTTGCTTGAGGACATGCAATGCTCGGTTTGAGGTTGTTGATAATGTCGATTTTCGACATTATTTCGACTACTGAATAGAGTGGTTGTTGGGTGTTTTCAGGTGAAATAGTGGATTTTACTGATGAGTTTCATGAGATATGCAGTTAATCAGATCGGAAGAGAAATGAAGAGGATCGCGTACATTTTCCGAAGAAGAGCTTAAAATCCGGAAAAAGACGAAAGTGGAGCAAGCAGAAGCTGGCGTGCCTTCTGGCGCGACCTAGCTAGCGCCAGACTAGCGCGGGTTATTGAAGAATGAAATTCCAGAGGACGGCGCGCCTTTTGGCGCTACCTAACTGGCTCCAAGTTGCGCGCGGATTTTTAAGGGCCGAACTCTCCAGAGCGTGGCGCGCCTTTTGGCGCTACCCAAGTGGCGCCGAAACTGGCGCCAACTATCAGATATGTTTAAAAAGCCCTATTTTCTCATTTTAGGGTTATCAGTCAGACTGGGGGAGCGGCTGGAGTTCAGAGGCGATTCTTGGGAGCAGATTGAGAGCACGAATACAGAGGTGACAAGAGATCGATTGGAAGACAACAACGATTGAGTACGTGATCGTGGAAGGGATTCTTCTCAGGGAGTTACTTATATTTTTCTGCAGAACTTTTCGAACATGATTTCTTCTACTTCGTTTGTAATCTTTCAGTTTTCTTTACATACCCCCAACATGAGCTAAACTTCATGTTGAGGGGTTGGATGATGGATGTTTCATATATGTAGGCTTTGAACGATTTTTATTTCGGTTTTAATAGATGGATGACGACTTTGAATTCATGCATAATGCTTTTAATAAACTGATCACTTGTTAAATGATTTAATAACTCTTGAGTGTTCGATGGAAATCTCAAGATTTAGTTCGAATTCAATAGCCACCGAAGGGAATTATTTAGAGATAATCCATTTCCTTCGGTGTTGTGATAAAAACCAATCACTTTAACTTAATTCAACTGTTAGATCGAAAGATAAGCAATTTCAATTAAGTTAAGTCTCGGTGCAGCTTGAAGAAGTGTAACGAGTTTAGGTTTTACAAGTCATAAATCGTTTTAACCATTTATAAGTAATTTCGAAGTCTCATCAATTGAATTCATTCGTAGTCCAACCCTCCATTCTCTCTTTTGATATTAATCCCAATTAATTTTCCTGTTTTCATACGTTTTACTAGTCAAGATATTTTAACAATCAAACCAAATCAACTTTAATCGCTCAGTTAATAGTAACTATAGTCATTGCGGTACTTAACACCTGGTTCCTGTGGATTCGATACTCGTACTTCCGTACGTATTACTTGAGACGACACCGTACACTTGCGGTTAGTCAAGGGGGGTGTAAACCTACCTATCATGCCACTTTCAATCGTTCACGAATTTGAGTAATCTTATCCGCAGTTAACTGAACTATGTCTGGCCCTGCTAATTGCTTTTCTCCCACTTCATTCCAACCCAGAGGCGTTCGGCATTTTCGACCATACAGAACTTCAAACGGTGCCGCTTGTATGCTGGATTGATAACTGTTATTGTAGGCAAATTCAATCAACGCAGATGCTTATCCCACGATCCCCAAAAATCAACAATACAGGCTCGTAACATATCTTCTAAAGTCTGAATTGTTCGTTCACTCTGCCCGTCAGTTTGAGGATGATATGTTGTACTTAGCTTTATTTGCGTCCCCATTTCTTTTTGAAAACTTCTCCAGAACCTTGAAGTAAAATGACTATCACGATCAGAAATAATCGATATTGGAACTCCATGTCGAGTTACTATTTCGTCGATGTACAATTTGGCTAGTCTCTCTAATGAATAGGTTTCTTTTATGGGTAGAAAGTGAGCAGACTTTGATAATCTGTCAACGATTACCCAAATGGCATCAAACCCTTTCGGAGTCTTTGGTAGTTTCATGATGAAGTCTTTAGTAATCTGATCCCATTTCGACATAGGTATTTCTAAACGTTGTAACTGACCAAAAAGCTTTTGATGTTCAATCTTTACTTTCTTACAAGTGGAACAACCTTCCACATGCTGAGCAATACTTTTCTTCATTTCCGACCACCAGTAAAATTGTCGCAGATCCTTATACATCTTATTCGTGCCCGGATGAATAGAGAAACGAGATTGATGAGCTTCTTGTAGTACCCGATCACGTAAACCACCCAAACGAGGCACCCATATTCTGTTTTCCAGACACCGTAACCCACGATCATCTTTTACGAGTGATGCTGATATACCCACTAACCGTTCTGGTTTTAAGTGTTCCTCTTGAAAGGCTTCTACTTGACACTTCTTCAATTCATCAATAATGTTAGGTAGAAGTTCAGCTCGTAGTGCAATGGCTTTTATTGTTCCACTCCTTTCTTGACGACTCAGCGCATCAGCTACCACATTCGCCTTTCCCGGATGATAGAGAATTTCACAGTCGTAGTCATTCACCAATTCTAACCATCTTCTTTGTCTCATATTCAGTTCCCGCTGATCGAAAAGATGTTGGAGACTCTTGTGACCGGTATAAATTTGACAATTAGAACCGTATAGATAATGTCTCCAAATCTTTAGCGCGAAAACAACTGCAGCAAGTTCCATGTCGTGCGTAGGATACTGTCTTTCATGATCCTTCAGTTGTCTAGAAGCATAAGCAATAACTTTTCCACGCTGCATTAGTATACATCCCAATCCCAGTTTGGAAGCAACACTGTAAACAACAAAATCATTGGAACCTTCAGGTAGTGACAGAATCGGTGCGCTACAAAGTCTTTCTTTCAAAATTCTGAATGCTTTATCTTGCTCTTCTTTCCATTCAATTTTCACATTCTTTCGGGTCAGTTTGGTTAGGGGCGTAGCGATGCGAGAGAAGTCTTGTATAAACTTTCGATAGTAGCCGGCTAAACCTAGAAATCTTCATACTTCTGTTGGCGTTCTCGGTGGTTCCCACTTTTCAATTGCCTCTACTTTCATCGGATCAACTTGAATGCCTTTCTCTGAAACTACATGCTCAAGAAATTGAACTTCTCGTAGCCAGAATTCACATTTAGAAAATTTAGCATACAACTGTTCCTTTTTCAACAATTCCAGAATCAAACGAAGATGTTATGCGTGCTCTTCTTTGGATCGGGAATAAATAAGGATATCATCGATAAACACAATAACAAATTTATCGAGATACGGCTTACATACCCGATTCATTAAATCCATAAAGGCAGCTGGGGCATTTGTCAGTCCGAAAGGCATCACTAAGAATTCGTAATGACCATACCTTGTGCGGAAAGCAGTTTTCAGAACGTCTTCTTCTTTAACCTTCAGTTGATGATAACCAGATCTTAGATCAATCTTGGAGAAATAACAAGCTCCAACTAATTGATCAAAGAGGTCATCAATTCTGGGAAGCGGATACTTGTTCTTGATCGTACGCTTATTCAGTTCTCGGTAATCAATACACATCCTCATCGACCCGTCTTTCTTTTTTACAAACAGGACTGGAGCACCCCATGGTGAAGTACTGGGTCTGATGAAGCCCTTATCAGAAAGATCTTGCAGTTGTGTCATCATTTCTTTCATCTCTGGAGGTGCCAAACGATACGGTGCACGGGTAATAGGAGCGGCTCCAGGAATCAGATCTATACCAAACTATACTTGTCTATCGGGCGAGAGATTAGTCAAATCTTCTGGGAAAACTTCTGGAAATTCACGAACAACCGAAATATCTTCCAGCTTATTCTGTTCTAGCTTAGTATCTATCACATAAGCTAAATAACTCGAGCAACCTTTATTAACACACTTACGAGCTTTCATCATAGAGATAAGGCAAGACTGATGATTTCTACGATCACCATAAATCACTACCGGTCCCTTCTCAGGTAAGACAACATTAATCAACTTCTTATCACAAACTATACTAGCTTGATTCTCGGTTAAACAATCCATTCCCACTACCACATCAAATTCGATCAAAGCTATAGGAAATAACTGAATAGGTACTCCACACCCATCTATATCTATAACACAGCTATCAAATACCTCTTTAACCGGTACTTGATTATCATTTGCAGTATCTACCATTAACGCATGCTCTAACGGTTTAGGCTTTAAATGCATAAAAGCAGCAATAGAAGGAGACACAAATGATCGGTTTGCACCGGAGTCAAATAACACTTTAGCACGTGTAGAGTTTATTAGAAATGTACATGTAACCACATTAGGAGTTTCCTCTGCTTCTTGTGCTGTCATTTGGAAGGCTCGACCCTTTGCTTTCGGTACTTCAGGCCTTTGTATCCCTCCCGGCCTAACACCCGTTGGTCTCACTGTCATACTACCCTGCTGTGCTTTCCACTGTGGACATTCAGACTGAATATGATCAGGGGAGTTGCAAGAGAACAGAATCAGGTTACCCGACAATATTTAGCGATGTGACCAGTCTTTCCACACTTATAACAAATTCGGGAATCAACATAACAATTTCCCTGATGAATACGGTTGCATTTTGGACATGGTCTTTCAGCTAGTCTGAAAGGTAGACGACTATCAAATCTCGGAGATTTGGACTTCTTTGGATCATAATGCGGTCCTTCCCATTTTCTCTTTCCCATACTTTTATCACCAGTATCCCTCCCTTTATCTCTTTCTACATTTTCTGCGGCATCCACTGCGGCTGAGAAGGTATCTGGTCCCTTTGCAATTACTAGACCTCTGATTTTCGAATTTAGTCCAAAAATGAACCTTTCCATCTTAAGTGCCTCCGTAGCAACATAATATTCGGCAAAGCGGGACTTCTACAGAAAACGCGCAGTATAATCCCGAACTTATAGCTTTCCCTGTTGCAGATTCATGTACTCTTCTTCCAATTGTCTTACAGCAGCTTGAGGACAGAACTGCCTTTTAAAAGCTATGGCAAATTCTTCCCGGGAGAAAGTAGAATACACATCCGATCCTTTAGAGGTAATAAGAGCTTCCCACCAATATAACGCATCAGCCTTCAACATCGCAGTTCCATATAACACTCTATCTTCATCGGCACATTTTCTGGTTTTGAAGATAGCTTCTATTTCTTTTAGCCACCTCATAGCCTTCACTGGATCTCTTTCTCCGGAGTAGGTTGGAGGTTTGCAACTTAAAAACATCTTTTAATCACACTTCTTGGGCACCGGTACAACAATAGGTGTAATAGGCGTCTCTTCTTCCAAATTAGGATCTGGTATTACAGTTTCAGTATGACGAGTACGGTCGAACATAACTTGTATACTAGATTGTAATCTTCCCATTTCTGTAGCCAAATCATCTCTGGTAACAAATTCAGTGCCGTGGGGATGACCCCTACCTCCAGTTTCACCCCGACCTCGTCCTGCACCTCTTCCTCCGGTTCCGGTCATCATTTCCTGGATATTTCTCATTCTCGGATTAGGCCTGGTTGGGTTTCCTTCTTCATCTGTATCCATATTTCCAGATCCACTCGCCAATCTGTTGGTTTCAACAAGGTTAATATACACATAAGCACATACCCCATATAATAAGGTGGTCCAGTTCAAACATGTACCTGTAAATTCACAATTACACTGGCCAAATGTAATTTGAAATTACCTTACATGATGTTCCCTCTACCTTTTTTATATTTAACATCCCAAGGGTTTTAAAATTATTAGGAACATCCTACTTCACATGCAGTTTAAGTCTAGGTATGGATCCGAATACCTAAATCCCTTAAACTAGGGCTCTGATACCATCTGTAACGACCCAGTTCCCAAGCATACATCAAATAACATATTATACATAACATTGTTTCATAACAAAAGATACATCATATAACACTTACGGTCCCTTTGTCTCTTAAACCATAATAAATATTCAGTACAAACTTTTTGCTAATAACTTACATAACAATTACTAACATGATAGATATAAAACACTTCATGGATCTTCATAAACACACATCTTCAAAAGTAAGTCACAGATTATCCTATCACTTGCCTTTACTCGATCCATGACCTGGAATACATGTTTTTAAAATAAAATGAGGGTTAGACCTATTGGTCTAAGTGAGAAAATCCCTGTTAGTCTATAATCCTTTGCAAAACACACAATATATATAACACATATTTGAATACCAATCATGACTTATATGCATTGTGTATAATTCTTCCTCATGGCCATATTAGTTGGTTGCAAGCCAACTAATCATTTTACTCCGCTGCACTAATATACAGCCAACTCCGCTGTCTCTCCGTACAGTCAAACTCCACCGGTCCTAAGTCCGGCCAACGTGCACTCGTGTAGTGTAATGCTCATATAAATACAATATACATCTCAATATATTATATTTCAAATATAAGCACATAATCACACTATATATCACATTCCCAATCAGTATATGTATTCCAGTTTGAAAATGGTTTAAAGTAAAACTCACCTGATTGCTTATCAAAAACCCTTCCAAGCTTTTCTCAAGCAATCCAATCTTTCACCCAAAATTCACAGAATCTGAAACAATTTAAATACAAATATCTCTTTACTAATCAAACACATAATACTTATCAGCAAGCTAAGAACTCTAGATAAACCTATCTAGTTCTTACCCTCAAATGATTCCCTTAAAGACTAAGAATCTTAAATAATCCAAAATTCTCAACTCTTATCGCAACCAACTAGTTGCGATAACCCCTTGTCGCAATACACAGTACTTGTCGCAATCAACTACTGCGACACAGTATTTTATCGCAACCCACTGTTGCGATATCCCTTCTTATCGCAACCAACTGTTGCGATACACTTCTTGTCGCAACCCAAGGCTGCGATACTCATAACTGTCGCAAATACTATAACTATCGCAACCCATTGCTGCGATATTCATAATTGTCTCAACCAACTAAGTTAATAAATTACCCAGAAATTTATAGTTTTAGGCCATGAATGATTCTGTAATTATGCAGATATACTTAAGACAATTTTTAGAACACTCTTCTAAACCCATATTTCTCATAATCATAAAAACCCATTTCTAAACCCATAACAAGCTTTTAGCTACATAAGATGAAGAATTATGTAAGATGATTACCTTTATTTTTCTCAGATTGTTCCTCAAATTCCAGCTAAAAACTTCTGCCTTTTTCCCTCTTCTTCTTTCTTCCTTTCTCTTTTCGGTTCTATCTCTCTCTTTTCTCTTTGCCGTGAACACCACACACACACACATAAACTACACAAATGAGGAGGTGAAGATACCTCGCCCTCCTAAATGGAAATGCGGCGGTGGAAGTGGTTAGTTTAATCACTTTCACCAAACAAACCCCAAACTTCTCCTATATGGCAAAACATACCCTTAAACTTCTAAATTAAAATTAAAGCTTACCCCTTAACTTATATCTCTATAAAATACTTATAGAAACTTAAACTTATAAAACTACTCAAACCTACCTTAAACCAAAATAATAAAAATTAAATAGACCAATAACGTACCTGGTTATTACATCCTTAATCCAATCTCTCTCTAAGTCTTGAATTGTTGATTGATTATGGGACTCACAATTGGTATCAGAGCAGAATTGAAGATCTTCTTCGATACGGTCAATCGAATCTCAACAATTCAAGTGAAAAAGTGCTGTTTCGATGCGTTTTTCACGATCTATCTTTTTGTAAGTGTGTTCTAATCACTTAATATTTTAGAAATATGTTTATTGTGCGATTCCAGATCAATTCTTATATTCATAGTCGAAATTCAACAACAATTTGGTGATTTTCGAAGATTTTTTAGATTTTCGGTGTTCTTCGTGAAGATTCTTTAGATTCGGTGTGCATAGATCGATTCTAGCTTCTCAGATTGATTTCTTTATTTTTTTGAAAAGTTTGCAACAATCAGATCTGAAAAACTTCTCAAATTCAATGAGTTTGAAATTTGAAAATTTCGACAGATTGTTTTTCTCGATGTTGTTCACGTGTTGATGATAGATCTTGAGGTTTAAGTGTGTTCCAATCCATATTTTCTTCACAAATCTATTTGTTTCTTGATTTCGAACATGTAGCAACTTTCAGATCTGAAATCTATCAAAAATTCTGTGTTTTATAAATCCCAAAAGTCAACAGCATGTTACTTCGCCGAAAAAAGGGGAGTGACCGGACGAACGCAAGTTTCGCCCGATTTTGTTGTAAATCCATCTCAGATCTGATCGATTTATTATATTTATCAGTTTGCAATAATTTGGAGTGAATTTCAGCATGAATTCAATGCTTTTGAGATGTTGGAAGTCGCTCGCCGGAAAAACGCTATTGGCCCGATTCTGGAAATTCTCGTCGGAAACTTCATAGTTGTCGCATGTTCTTCGTGATCGCAAGCGTTTTATGCGATTAAAACTCATGTTTGTCGCATGCCACTGTATTCAATCTTATTGCATGGAGTATACGATCAAAAGTTGTCGCATGAAACTATCTCGCCAGAGTTGCTCGTCGGAAAAACGAATTCGCCGGCGTCGATGTTACTCCTCTCAACTGATCTGTTTTTCACGCTGCATGATAATATTTTTCATTGAAAAACATTCCTTGATGATTTGTCAGCCTAAAGGAACTAATAAGAAGTGCTTTTAGACGTGAGAGTTGGAAGATGAGTGAAACGAAAATCAACAGATCGTTTTGATTTGTGTTGATGATGAATAGTAAAGAAAATGGAGGCTATCTTCTTGGTTAAGTTTCCGGAATGAAATATATGCCCTGATGATCGGAAAGCATAAAGTATTTAAAAGGAATCTAGTTTGATCATGAATGTTGGTGAAATGAAAAGCCAAAATATCAACAGGTCGATGTGGTGTAGATGATGAATAGTGCTAACTGTTCAGTTAGTGGACTGTTAGAAACTCTAACAATTTTGGTCCAAATGCCGTTAGTTTGGTTAAAATTGATGATTTTGTCTTCCAAGCCCGTGTGACATCATTCCAATATTAAGAGTGTCGCGCATCTCTCACTACGAAATCGATTTTTTATCGATTCCTCAAACCCTACTGTGTAGTGTGTGCTTCATTCCGTTTCCTCCTTCGAGCAAATCCGAACCAAGCTCTTAAGCCAAATTCCTATTTAACTCGCGGTTTATCGACGGATTTGGTGTTATAAACTGAGATTTCACTTTGGTTTGTCACGCAACAACTCGCTTGTTATCTTTCTTGTGGGATTATCGGTACGAGCTCGAGTTTCGACATTTTAAAGATATTTTTCGTGCACTCAGTCGAGGTTATGGCGCACATCGAATCCGGTTTTTCAAGGTTGAAAATAAGAAGAGTACGAGCTTCTTTAAAGGGGGAGCCTAGACTACTTTTGAAGAGACTTGCGCCGCTAAAGTTTTTTCCAAGAAAATCAAGGGGAGAGGAGCTAAAGATTTTGAAGATGATTTTGCTTTACAAAACTTTATGGGGAGAATGTTAGTGTTGAGAGTTTTGTAAAGCTATGCTATGTAATGTTATGCCTTGTATGTCACTATAAATATAGATAGTTAGTTCATTTGTAAGGTGTGCACTAGATTGAGAGCTACAATGGAGAGAGAGGGGGCGCTTAGGCTCTAGAGAGAGAAGCATCCTCCATGTACTCAAAGTGTTAAGATCTAATATGAGAATGACATCCTTGATCCAATCTCTCTCTAAATCTTGAATTGTTGATTGATTATGGGACTCACATAAACTTTGGTATTTGCACAGTGTTCATAGTCATCCATCACCTCACGTGATATCCCCAATCGGGGCCCTCAGTAGATCCCCATGGCCCCCTAGTAGATGTCGTTCTCGTGTGCACAAGAAACATATTCAAGTCACATGCTAAAAATACTCTCCAAAGGAATATTCACAATTCCAAATTACCCTAATCCCACTGTGCAACCCGACTCCAATTTGATATACCAATTCCTGAACGATATGTAAACAACAAGCATGCATTCATAAACATCCCACATCATGTATTTTTAAAACGTATAATCATATTATCATGCTTAATACCAAATTTAGTAAATGAAATATAAGGAAAACATTTCATTTGCACCAAAAGAGTTAACGGAACTCACTTGAAGATTTGGCCATTCAACACACACTGAAAGTCACTTTTGAACCAACCGAGCACCTGAATTGGACGTCATAAAAGTGGTATTAAACCATATAATTAAATCCCAGAACATCTCTACTTAACCCCTAAGGCAAACCCCCAAACGACGCCTCGATCCTAGATCCGAACAAAAAACAAAGCAAACCAAAGAAGGTGCCCAAACAGTGACTTGGGAAACTTTTACCATGACCTCAGGTCACGTGGGAAACCGCACAAGTTTATGCTTTCCCTTCCCAAACCTGCACGAATGTTTTAGCTCGAAATTCCAAGTCTAATGCACCCAAAATGCTCCAAACTGATTTTAAACCTCTAAAATCGATAGTTTATGATACTCAAACTTTTAGGAACCAAAAACCAACATCCAAAACACATTTGCTGCATCAAAATAAGCTATTGATTCATGATTTTAAACCCAAAAATTCAAAAACTCAATCCTTGACAGAATAAGGATTACCAAGCAAAAATATGAAGTTTCTCAATGACTTAAATAAAACTCATGAGGAAATCAATACTAAACTCTTTCATTTTCGTTTCTCATTGATTTGGACTCAACAAATCCATGATTACAAAACCCCAAACCACAAATCAATCTCACCCAAGCTTGAGGAAGAAGGAATAGAACTCATACCTTGAAGAAGATGAAGTTACAGCTCCTCTTGATGTTATGGATTCACCAATCTTCCAACTACGGTTTTTTGCTCTCTAATTCCTTCTCTCAATGCTCTGAAACATATGAAGGCTCAAATGACAAGGGTTTAGGGGTTTTACCCCTCTTTATTTTTCAGATTTGTTATCTAGTCCTGAAAATTACACATTTCACACTTTAGCCCCAAATTTTCCAAATAACTCAGATTTTGTGGACATGAGTTATTACAGATATACCTAATACAAGAACCTTGATATTCTTCATCAAATAAAATTTCTCATGTCCAACAAGTTGAATTCACTATAGTATTTCAAAGAGAGTGTGCAAGGCAAGCAAACAAAGGTTTCATTCTGCAAGGGCAAACATACATATATTGGTGTGCTAGAATATGTGCATTCTGATATTTGGGGTCGCCGAGCATTGCGTCTCTTAACGCTTTCTATTACTTTGTATCTTTCATTGGTGACTTCTTAAGTAAATGTTGGGTGTACTTGATGAGAAATAAATCAGATACGTTTGAGAATTTTTAATGTTTGGTTGGCTCTTATTGAGAACCAAACAGGCCGAAAATTGAAGTTTTTGCTTTTTGATGATGGTCAATAATACAAGGATGCAAAGTTCCTTAAAATTTTCTCATCGAGGGGTATTCAACACCATTTTACTACACCGGGGGAATCTATAATCAAATGGAGTTACGGAGAGGACATATCGAACGTTATAGTATAAGACAAGGTGAATTCTCATCAATATAGGTTTTTCCAACGGGTTTTAGGACGAGGAGATATCCACCGCCGTTCATATAGTAAATCATATACGATGATTAGAATTTGGTGGGAAGATTGTAGAAGAGGTATGAAAAAGAAAAAATTATGCTTAAGATACTTGCACAACTTTGGTCTTCTTATTTATGCTTACCCGAAACGGGAACGACAGGTTGTAGTTTCGTACTATCCAGGGTGTCTGTCTTGGTTATCCGAAAAAGTTTATGGGGCATATATTTTTGTTGCCCTAGACAAGGAAGATCACCCAATCTCGACATGTGACACTAAACGAGTCACATTTTGTAAGGCAACTACCCATATCGTTGAGGCTACTAACATTGAGGGTATTGTGGATATAAAATTTTGGCACCTAACCATGTTGAGGAGTCGGTTATGATTGGGTACCTCTCAACTCCAACCGCTTCACCTACTAACATAGAGAACCAATAGTTTAAGAAGCAGATATTAAAAATAAAAGTTATGGCCGAAAATACTATGTACTAACGGCTGGTAGTAATCTAATAGTTAAATCACCGGCAGATAGATACTCTTTTAGCACTCACCTACTGTCCCTAACAAAGATAAGAATAATCTATATAGAAGAATTATGGTCTTAGTTAGGATATAAATAACAACTATTGACTTAAGAATTAGATATACTTGGAAAAGTATGATTCTTGATATCTCGGGAAATCTCACTTTAGCTCTTCATGTTGATCCCCATCTATACACAGAGGACTGGGAGGAAAAGGCAAAAAAACTTTGAAAAGCTCAATCACTAAATTTGTCTAACCTACATTTTGGTATTGAGATCTCCGGCGGAACCATGTCTCCTACTTGCATTAAATTCTACCACCTTGCATTAAATGTAGCCTCCATTGTAATAAGCGTTCACCGAGCCTTATTAAATACACCAAAAATGTAACAAATAAATTAGAAATTTCAGGATTGCATGTCAACCTTAAAAAGGTGGGTGAATAAAAAAAAGGCTACAAATTCCTTTTGCATTTTCTCTTTTATAAAAAAAGGACAGAGAAAATTTAGTTAAAGATATATGAAAAGGAAACATCATACCGCTGCTAGTTTGTCAGTGGCAGTGGGAACTTTCAGACTAACTGATGCTTGGAGTAGATAAGTGGTTAGGATTCCACTAATATCATTGGTTTAACACTTATCCGCTGATTTTTCATCTGAGATCTTATCAACAGGTCTTGGGTCTTCAAGTGTGGATGACTTAAAACTTCTTTTATATAGGTTTCTGTTCAGAGTCAGAGGCTATGTTTCAATAGTGTGGTCATGAGTGGAGACACCAACTGATGACCTAAAAATCTACCACTACTTACCCGGTATCAATAGTGTGGTCATGAGTGGAAACGTCAACGAGAGTCCCAACATAACGGTCCCAAGAAGAAATCGTGGTCCACTTCATCATCACGTCGCAGAATGGTGTCTTCCCGACGGCCTCTTCACACCAACTCCAGCCATGCGCAAACCGACACATGTTGCGTAACAATATGATCAATACTGCGTTCCGATCAGTAATAGATGGATGCAGAAAATAAAAGCCTCTTGCGTAAATCACCCAGCTTCCATCTTCTATGTTGAATATCATTTATGATGTGCTCCCAACGATCAGTAATCAAAGGGGACTGCATCTTAGATTTGATACTTGACAAAATTTGAGCCAAAAACAGACATGCAAAAAATAAATGGTCATGAGAATCCATACAAGACATATATAAAGAACCTACATCAATCCTCTAAGCTTGCATTCTATCTTGAGTAGGCAACCGACGCCTGAAAGTTAGCCATAAGAAAAAAGCATGCTTTGGAATATGTTTCGGGTACCAACAAAAGTCATACCATGGACTTCCTGATAAGGACCATCCATCAAATTCCAAACCTCCGAAACTATAGTGTTGATTATTCAACCACATCACTTGGTCCTGCTGCCCGGATAAAGACACGGAACCGGCTTAGCGAAAAGAGTTTGGCATCTTTGAACCCCATCATTCGGCCAAACATGCTAAATAGAAGCAATAATCTCTGACACCGTGGAGGCTGTAGAAAAACCTCGTGCATAAATCAAGTGGTAAGAAAGAAATTGAGACAACTGCCAAAATCAAGCCATTTATCTTCCCAAGCGTTCGTAATATGACCATTGCCAATAATATGTACAAAAAATGGACAAAATTGCTCAGGAAGAGCAAGAAGCCGACGCCAGATCCATGTGGACGAGGAAGATGGCGCAACCGTCAAAAAAGACCATCCTTCAGTCGATGTAAATGGACCCAAGAGACCCAAATGGAATTGCATTTACGTAAGATATCCCAAATGTGAGCCGATAACAAACATCGATTCCATAGGGCGGGTCTTTTTATACCCAAACTGCCCATCCTTTTTGGTTTGAAAACTTCATCCCAAGAAATTCCAATCTTACCTTTTGAAGAATCGCCTTGTGCCTACAGAAAGTCCCTAAAAAGACGCTTCAAATCATGAATCACCGATGCAGGCACGGTATAAACCATCATCCTATATAATTGGAGAGACTCCAAAACCGATTTAATAAGCTGCAAATGGCCTCCAAAAGATAAGAATTTAGCTTTCCAATTCAGAATTCTAGAACGTACCTTCGTGAGTAAAGGATGGAAATCCGCCACACAAAGATGTTTTGACGAGAGTGGGAGTCCAAGGTAGCGAAAGGTAATGACCCCGTCTGGAAGGGAAAAATCGAAGATATTGTCGTTTTTACTGTATCATAACATTCGAAAAATAGATTGAACTTTTTGCCATGCTTGGTCTCTTTTAGTAAAGACCATTAAATCATCTGCAAAACATAAGTGTGTTAGCAAAGTACGAGAACACCCATGATAGCTAAATCCGCCATCCAATTCAATACGTCTTCGAAGAAAGCATGTAAAGGCCTCCATCACCAGGATGAAAAGATACGGGGAGAGAGGACATCCTTGGAAAATACCTCTAGCACCTTTGAAAAAACCATGCGATTCACCGTTGACTATGACCGAATACGAGGTGGTAGAGACAATCTCCATAATCCAATGTCTCATAATAGGATGGAAACCCATTCCATCAAGCACTACAGATAGGAAACGCCAATCAACTGTATCATACGCCTTTTGGATATCAATCTTGAAAGCCCAATTAGAAGAACCATGCTATCGGTCATAACCAACAACCAACTCGTGTGCCATCATGGTATTATCAGCAATCCCTCTGCCTGGGATGAAAGCGGGTTGATTTGGGCTAACCAGAGAATCAATAAAGTCTTTAATCCTCCAAGAGAGGATCCTAATACATTTACAAACGACCTTACAAAGCGAAATAGGTCGATACTCCGTAACCCGCGAAGCATTAGAAGTCTTCGGAATAACGCAAATAAAGGTATTATTAAGCTCACGCTCGAATCTTCCTCTATAGAAGAAATCTTGTACAGCCAACTCAACATCCAAACCCACAACTCCCCATGAAGACTTGAGAAATTTTGACAAAAATCCATCAAATCCCGGTGCCCGATCATCTCCAGTATCGAACATTTCCCTCTTTACCTCATCCTTTGTAGTAGGGCAAATCATGAAATTCAAATCTTCAATGGAACGAAGCCTTCGTAATGGAGTTTTTTACCGCTTTCAAACGCGATAAATGCTTGAACATATAAGAACCTTCAACAGGAAGATCCCAAGCAGATTGAACTGTGTGCAAAAAATCAGCATGGTGAGTAAGAAAGTTATCAAATTTAAAAGGACGGTTACCTCTAACCATGGCACACGCAATCGATTAAACCATCAGACTATGATCCGAGACTCCCCGTTGTAAGAATTGAGCCGAGACATCAGAAAAAATATCTTTAAAAGCACTATTCATAATAACTCGATCAAGCTTTTGGATAATTCCATTACCTCCATGTGGTTTTTGAACCCACGTATACAGTGTTGGTCCCGAAAGGCTATACAAGTTTGTAGAAGGGGGGGGGGTTGAATACAAACACAAATTTTAGTTTTCTAAATTGTTTATTGATAAATCATTAACAATTTACAGCTTGTTGCGGAACAAGATTAAGGATAAACCTAAATCTAAACAAGTTGGAACACTAAGTTTCTTGCACTAAGAAAGAGAAGGAAATTACTAATAATAACCTATCTCAAGATAAGAAGGATGAACTTGTCCAGAGTTAGCAAGTTACTTCAAAATGAAGTGAGTTCTTCTTCTTATATACTGCATGCATTTAATGCATGGCAGTTTACACTTTACACGTGGCAGCAGCTCATTGGTTGTATGTCATTGACCTTTGTTGACAACCTTAGTAGCCGCATGTTTGAACAGTGTAGTATCAGAGTGGTTGTACTATTTCAGACAATAAGGAGGTTCTTTTCTGACATATCGTACGGAGTCGTGCAAGGGTGGTTTAGACAAGAGTACTTTGTACGGAGGACTTCATGATCAACTTTTCGTTGATTCAGCGCTTTACCATTGTTTATCAGCGAATGATAAAGTTCAGCGATAGCTGAAGTCTTGTACTAGATACTTCACGTGAGTGGACAAATCTGAGTCTTCGCTGATCCGCATCAGTTCATTAGGAGACTTGTCGCTGGTTCTTGAGCTTGATCTTCGACTTCAGCGTAGAACCTATGTTGACGTGAAACTTGTCTTCAGAGATCATAAGTAAACAACTAACTTATCAGCGATCACCATAAGAACTGAACAGACTCAGAGTATTATGGTGAATAGTGTTCGCTGAATGTTTAATCTAAAGAGCGAGAGTTCCTATCAGCGGTACTGTAAGATCTTAGTACTTATCAGCGATAGTGAAACTCTGATACATATTGTTTACTTACAATTTTCACTAAGTATATAAGAGAGGGTCATTATCAAATCACTGTGGGTTTGGATCAACAATCTCCCCCTATTTGATTATGACATAGCAACAGAGAAAATTGCTATATAATGAAAACATAAGGATAAAAAGAACTCATAAAATATTTGTCCCTTTTACTGTTTTCTGGGATCTTTTTTGTACTGATGGGATAAAGTACTTTCGCTGAAATCTTTCTTTAAACTTCGAATCAGATTACAAGAGGAAGTGGAAAGATTACAAGTACAAGCGAAATAAATTACAAGTACAAAAGAATAACTGATACAATAGAAGAATGAGGCGATCCTATCAGTTTATAAAGGTTCTTCCTTAATGAGAAGTTCATCAAGGGTCTTTGATGTGGGAATCATCCAGCCAGGGACCTTTACTCCTTGATTCTTTTTGTTCAGTGCTTCTTCAAAAATCAAAGGTTTAAGATGTCGTGCCTGAATGTCGTTTTTGAAATCACACCAGTAGATGGGATCTTTCAGCTGTTCGATGGGAGTGATGGGAAGTTCAGAGATACGTTGAAAACGCTTTCGTCTAACCCAGTCAATAAAAAATATCCCAAAGGGTTTGCTTATGACTTTCCCAGGGATGAAAGTCTCATCAGGAGGAAGAGATGTGTCAAGTGCAGAAAGGTCAGGTTCTAGACCAAGGACTTCAGCTAGAGAAAAACCAATACCTGTTTCGTTCCGTATCTGAGGACCTGAGTCTGAAGATTTAGACTTTTTCTTTGCAGAGGCCCTTCTTTTCTGATTTGCGAGAGGAGGGGGAGGAGGAATATCCACACAAGAAGATACTAAGTCGATCTGTTTATTTATCAGGTTTTCGAAATGATCCTTGTACTTAGATTGAGAGTTCTGGATGGCTAATCTGATCTCTAACCATTCAGAGAGACCGTACTTTGTTATGGCTTCAGCATAGAATTTTTCGTACTGTCCATTCTCTCTGAATATCTCGATTTCAGCGATAGAAACTTTGAGGGTTGATCTTCCAGTGATAAGTACCTTGTTGAATCTGGCAGTTCGATATCTGAAGTGTACCTTTTCTTTGCACCAGGTTAAAGTAGATTGAGACACAGTCCTCTTTTCTTCAACGATCTTCTTGGCGTCTTCCCATAGCTGACGTTGAACTTCGATTGGAATTCTTTTCAGCTTGGGGTCTTTCATCGATTGTTGAGAAATCTAGATGGCGAGTTCTCTGTCTTTCTCTTCAGCTTCCCTTCTTTCAGCGATTAGACGTTCAGCTCTGAGGTGATCCTTGTATTCCTTTTGTGAAATTCTGAACTTTGGAGGAATAGTAGGAAGTTGATCACGCTTCAGAATGATTCGCTGAGCCTCAAACTTCTTTATTATCTCTTCTCTTCTTTTCTGATCCTCTTCACTCAGCTTTTGAGGAGCCAAGGAAGGTCTGTTTTTGTGAGAGAGCGTCTGTTCTTCAGGTTCATCAGTCTCAGAGATCAAATCTAAGACCGGGATTATTTCTTCAGCGTTGGGAGCTGGGATTATTGTTAGTGAAGTTGCAGCTGTAGGAACTTCAGCGATATCCTCAAACAGGGGAGAGGACTAGCTGAAACACAGCGATCGTATGAGTAAGAACTTGGGTAGAACAAAGATAGAGAAAGAATGTGGTTGTGTATAGAGGTTTTATGGAGAGGAGAGCTGATAATGTGTATAGATAGATAGAGGAGGGATGAGTGTAAGGAAGATTTAGTGTACCTGACAAACTGGCTTTGGAAGCGAGATCGTCAGATTGTCATTGTCTTCAGTGACACCTTTTCCTTTGCCCTTGTCAGCTTCAGACGCTGAAGGCTTTGATTTGGTCCGCTCTCCTGAAGGTTCGTTTATCACGATCCCTTTAAGAACTGTAGTCCTCTGAGCAGGATTGACGATAAAGGAGTCATTATCATCATCATCGTCATCATCATCATTCTTTAGAGAAGAGGATGGTTCATCGTCAGATAAGTCGATGGCTTCTTCATCTTCAGCTTCAGATTCAGATTCTTCAGCTTCTTCTTCGAGTTGCTCCCCCTCATATACAAAGGTAAGCTTCTCAGTTCCCTCAGGGTTTTCATCTCCCTGAGGTCCAGCGGTTGTGTCTTCATTTGTCTTCTCACCCTCTTCAGTAAGGGTAAGGTCTTCAGTCTTCTCCCCCTTGATAGATTCATCATGGGGAAGGTCTTCAGATTTCTTCTCCCCCCCTTCCTCATGATGAGTGGGGGAGGAATGGGATGACTCAGCAGTAGGTTTTGGTTCCCTGTCTTCTTGGCCAGGGATCTCCATATAAGTTTCAATCTCTGCTACTCTGTCTTCTAGGCCAGTAATAGCAGGATTGATCTTCAACAGTTCATCACGATCCGCCGTAGTAAAATGCGTCGGTGCAGGGGCAGGGGCGGTCATGTTGTTTAGGATCTGCTGCATCATTGTCTTCATTGAAGTCACATCATTCTTCATTGAATTGACGTCAGTCTTCACAGAACTCATGTCAGTCTTTACTGAACTGACTTTAGTCTTTACAGCAGACATATCTCCTTCGTGTTTTCCAACCGATGTCTTCAGCATTGTGACCTCGCTGGACATGGTTTGAACTGATGTTTTGATGGAGAGGTGGTCTGTGTAGATGTCAGCGAGAACTTTGGCAAAGTCACCAAGAGTTTTATCAACCTTCTCCAAGTCAACTTTGGAGGCTTTCTGTTCCACCACTGTTGTCAGCTTTGTGAGATTCTCTCCAGCGTTTGTTACAGCTGAAGAGTTGTCGGAGAGAGTAGTGGTGAGACCTGTCAGCTTCGTCTCTAGAGTCTTCAGAGAGGCGTTGATGTCTCCCAAATTAGGACCTGTAACATATAAGTACTTGTGAACAGAGGAAAGCTCAGAAGTTTGGGGTTCAGTTACAGTGTATATGGGTTGGTGTATACCTGCAGGAGGGTCGACGAAGTCATCAAAACTTCTGTGACCTGAAAAATGTTCCATGTCGTCAGCGAGAGTGCGTATACGCATGGACGTTCCTACAGGTCCTGTATCAGCTTTAGCTTTTGGAGGAATGACAGGTGCTCCAGTGTTGGTGGTGACAACTGGATTAGAGTCCAATGGAGTAGAGAAAGGAGTGAAGGTTGAGAATGTTGGTTGGGTGCAGGGTTCAGCGTTGGATCCGCTGAGAATCACTTCTTTAGTCTGTGGAGAGACTGAAGGAGGTTGGGTAGGTTCCAAGTTTGTAACCTCATCGTTTAGGGACGCTGAAGCTGGGATTGAATGGGTGGCTTGTTCAGCTGTGGTAGAGCGTACCACTGAACGTTCCTTCAGCTCTTCGAGATGAGCTGAGGAGTCTTCAGCAAGAGATTGTTGGGGTTGATCCTTGGTTTTCTTAGTTCTTTTGGAACTAAGTTGGGTAGAGGAGTGTTTCCTTTTTCTTGAAGGAGAGGAGGTTGCAGCTGGGGTATCAGCGGTGGGTTTGTCCGCTGAAGGAGATGCAGAAGTCGAAGAAGTAGGGTTGAGAAGAGTTAAAAGTGTAGAGAGACGTACCTCGTTTTCCACAGGTTTGAAGTCGAGTACCTTAGGGCCAACCTGAGAGAGTTTCAGGTCACCCTCTTTTGGGTAGTTGTCCTTCAGGCCTGTTTGGAAGACGGCACTGATGAATCTTGGATATGGAACCCATGGAGATCGGTCAGCGGCGGAGTCTACTCTGAGTACCAGATCATCGTAGATTATCGATGCCCAGTCTATATGTAGACCTTTCAGCAATGCATATCCCATTGCTTGCTGAGGTTGAGCGGCTTGATCAGAGGAGCCGGTCTTTTCAGTCATGCAGCTGATTAAGTGAGCGAAGATGAAGTTCATCTCGCTGGGCATTTTTGATTTCTTGATGAGGGTCAGCTTCTCTCAGGCTTCTTGTCCCTCCCAGTTTCCCATACATAGCCCATTGCATCGAAGAATGCAGTGATGGATTCCCTGTCTGAGTGTTTCTTATGGTCAGGGAGAGGAACAAAAGGTTTTTCTTTTGAGGCGAAGGGAAGGCTCAGGGCTTTGCGGATAATGGTAGGGGTGATCTTCATAGTGCCAAAATCAGTATCACAGAGGATGCAGTCAATTGTCTTTGAGGAGTCTTTGGTTGATGGTAGCTGAGAGTGTCTGGCAGAGTACCAGAACTGGGATAGTAGTAGCTGATGTGCAGGAGGTGTTATTGTCAGGGCTGTAGAGAGGCAGCAACTTTTCAGGAAATTCACAGCATCATTCAGATGTGTGACTTGCTTTCGAGGAGGAAACTCGAGAAGCGCATAGAGGTTATTTGACTTTGTCCAATCAAGTTCTTCAAGAGTGAACTTGACCTGAGGAGCCTTGATGATTTCCAATTCCTCAGTAGCATCAGCAGCAGTGTTCTCAGCGGTAGTGTTCTTGGTAGTGGAAATGTCAGTAGATGCCATTTATGTATTATCAGTTCAACCAAAGATTAACAAATAAGAATAATCTTAATGTGGAAAGATTTTCCAATAAGATGGTTCGAATTTTGTCTATTTCATTCAGACAAAAAATGTCTTAATGAAGATTAGGGTTTTTCTTGTTTTTGAAAAACGAAATGCAAACCCAATAAAAATCTTGTTTTCCAGTTTCCTTTGAGAATTAGGATTCTGGAAAAACGTATGAAGAACAAGTTTAAGATATTGCGTTTAAACTTGAAGAACAACCATGAAAGGTTGTGTTCATAAAACCATGAAAGAAATGATTTTATTTGAAAAAGTTCTTTTGTTTGATCTTGTAAAAACAATGAGAAGATCATTAACAAGTTTAAGAAACAGGTAAATAACAGACTTATTAACCTGGTTCGTTTGAAGAAGAAGAGGTTCTTGAAAACTTGAGAGCACAAATGCAACAGTAATTCTTTCTTGCATGAAGGAGAAGTTTTTCGCGTAAAGGAAAAATATAAACCCACAAAGTGTTTATATAGTGAAATTAGAGAGAGAGAAAAACTCGAGCGGGAAAGTTTTTCATCATGACACGGACACGTGTTTGCATTTGATTGGAAGGTAAACGAAACGTGCAAATGTGTGTCAGAAAAAGAACGTGCTGGGGCTTATCCGTTGTAATGACGTCACAACTGTCCTTTCATATTCTAGGATGTCTCTGAGGTTTTGAAAACTCAGGGACACTTTTGAAAACATGAAGCACTGAATAGAAATATCAGTGTTGGTTTTAGAAATTTCAAAGTATCGCAGATTAAGGAAGAGATATTCAGCGATGCAATTTGTCTTGAAATCTTGCATTCACATGCGATTGTCAGTGAGAGAAAAACATACCTTGATATCAGCGAATCAAGTTTATTCAGAGAGAAGATGATAGAATAGGTTATACAAGTTGATTTTATCCTATCGCTGATCAAATGTGAACCGCTGAAGATTTTACCCTTCAAAGTTCAGCATTCCAAGCTCGCTGATGAGAAAGTTGAATCTTGTCTCATCAAGAGGTTTGGTGAATAGATCAGCTAACTGATAGTCAGTTGGGATAAAGTGAAGTTCTATATCACCATTCATCACATGATCTCTGATAAAATGATACCTGATTTCGATGTGTTTTGTCTTTTAGTGTAGCACTGGATTGTTGGCTATAGCGATGGCACTTGTGCTGTCGCAATAGATTGGAATATTTGAGAGCTGTAGGTCATAGTCCAGTAGTTGATTTCTCATCCACAGGACCTGAGAACAACAGCTTCCAGCGGCTACATACTCAGCTTCAGATGTGGAGGTGGACACTGAGTTTTGCTTTTTACATGTCCAACTCACCAGCTTTCCACCCAGAAGCTGACAACCTCCTGTGGTGCTTTTCCTATCCAATTTGCAACCTGCAAAATCACTATCTGAATAGGAGATTAGATCGAACCCTGAGTCTTTGGGATACCAAAGACCTAGATTCGCAGTACCCTTAAGGTATCGAAAAATTCACTTTACAGCGGTCATATGAGATATCTTAGGTTCAGCTTGATATCGTGCACACAAACAGGTTGCGTACATAATATCGGGTCGGCTAGCTGTAAGATACAAGAGAGAGCCGATCATCCCACGGTACAGCGTGACATCAACAGGAATACCATTAGTATCCTTATCTAGTGTCAGCGGTGGTGCCTTAGGGGTTTTCATAGCTGAACTTTGAGTTAAGTCGAATTTCTTCAGCATATCTTTAACATACTTTCCCTGATTAATGAAAGTTCCTTTTTCATTTTGCTTTATCTGAAGACCAAGGAAATATGTTAGTTCACCCATCATGCTCATTTTATACTCATCTTTCATTCTATCAGCGAAACGAGTACACAGATCAGGGTTAGTAGAACCAAATATAATGTCATCAACATATATTTGAACAAGAATAATATGACCTTTTACTTTCCTGAAAAATAGAGTTTTATCGATTTTACCACGCTCAAATTTTTCAATATGGAGATAAGTAGATAGAGTGTCATACCATGCGCGTGGAGCTTGCTTTAAGCCATAAAGTGCCTTATCCAGTTTATAAACATAACCTGGACGCTTAGGATCTGAGAATCCTGGAGGTTGTTCCACATAGACTTCTTCATTCATCTTTCCATTCAGAAACGCTGACTTAACATCCATCTGATATACTTTGAAGTCTTTGTGTACAGTGTATGCTAAGAATAGACGAATAGATTCTAGTCTTGCTACTAGAGCAAATGTTTCGTCGTAATCTATGCCTTCCTCTTGTCTGTATCCCTGAGCAACAAGACGAGCCTTGTTGCGGGTTACAGTTCCATGTTCGTCCAACTTGTTTCGATAGACCCATTTAGTGCCTATCACTGTCTTGTTAGTTGGTCTTCGAACAAGTTTCCAAACTTTGTTTCTTTCGAATTCAGTCAGCTCTTCTTGCATGGCGCTGGCCCAGTTTGGATCTTTGAGGGCATCATCTACTTTCTTTGGTTCAGACAGAGAAATAAAGTTAACAAATAAACAAATATTACCTGCACTTCATCGAGTCTGAACACCAGCGTTTGGATCACCAAGAATTTGATTAATTGGGTGATTTACAGTCCATCGCTGAGCCGGAGCGTGAGACGCTGACTCAAACTGAACTGGAGGAGCTGAAGATGAGGCTTCAGCAACTTCTGGAGTATCAGCTAAGAGAGGAATGGGTGCAGTTGTCATTATATTCACTGATTGCTGAGAAGTAGATGGAATGTCTGAGACATTTGGTTCAGAAGCAGGTATAGTGTTTAAAGGAACAGCTGAGACCCATGATGTTTCAGCTTCACTATTCTGCATATTTGGAATGATAGTAGGACTATCATCTTCAACTGTATGAGTATGAGGAGTGGGAATATTTTCTGAATCACCAAGATGAGAAAACATCCATTGATTCAGTTCTTCAGTATCAGTGGACGATTTAGAGTTCGCTGAACGGGATTCGTCAAACGTGACGTGAATAGTTTCTTCTACATTTTGTCTTCTTCGATTGAAGACTCTGAAGGCTTTGGAGATTGAAGAATATCCAAGAAAGATTCCATCATCAGCCTTGGGATCAAACTTTCCAAGGGCATCTCTGTTGTTTAGTATGAAACACTGACATCCAAAGATGTGAAGAAAGCTAATTGAAGGCTTTCTCCTATGAAAAAGTTCATAGGCTGTTTTATTGAATCTTTTGACTATCAGCGACCTGTTTTGCGTAAAACAAGCAGTGTTGACAGCTTATGCCCAAAACTGAGTAGGCAGGTGAGAATCGCTGAGCATTGAACGTGCAGCTTCAATAATTGTTCTGTTTCTTCTTTCAGCGACTCCATTTTGTTGTGGTGTTCTCACTGATGAAAAGTTGTGAGAAATACCCTTACTCTCAAAGAAGGAATCAAGAGAACTGTTTTTGAATTCAGTCCCATGATCACTCCTTATTGAGCGAACGGTCAAGTTGTTCAGGGTTTCCATCTTCCGAACAAAGGTGATGAGTTCTTCAGGGGTGTCACTCTTGAAACGGAGAAACATAACCCATGTATAATGAGAGAATTCATCAACTACGACCAGTGTATATTTCTTTCCAGCGATGGATTGTTTGTTAATAGGGCCAAACAAATCCATATGGAGAAGTTGTAGAGGAGATGACACTGAGGAGATTTGCTTTGACTTAAAGCTTGCTTTGGTCTGCTTCCCTTTCTCACACGCTGAACATAAAGACTCTTTGGCGTATGAGTGCTGAGGTAGACCAGTGACTAACTCTTTTGAAGAAAGAGTGTTCAGTGTCTTGAAATTCAGATGAGAGAGCCTCTTATGCCATAGCCAGTTGACATCAGATGAGGCTTTTGAGAAGAAATAGGAGTTCTCAGTGGTTGTTGAGTCCATGTTTATTACATAAACATTTTCCAAACGATAACCGCTGAGAGCTATCTTCTCCTTTTTGTCAGTGACAAAGCAGGATTCCTTAGTAAAGATTACTATGTTATCCTTGTCGCAAAGCTGACTGATGCTTAAAAGATTATGCTTCAGCCCTTCAACATATGCGACTTTTCTGAAGGTTGTTGTACCATTAGAGAGTACACCAAACCCTCGGGTATGTCCTTTTCCATTTCCACCGAAAGTCACAGAGGGACCCTTCTCTTCCTTGTATTCAGCGAGCAGGCTTTTCTTTCCAGTCATGTGTCTAGAGCATCCGCTATCGAGATACCAGATACCCTTCTTAACCTGCATTACAAAGGAAGATTAGTTTTTCTTGGGTACCCACTTAACCATGTGTACACGTTTGTCAGTGGAAGTAGTTGGAATGGAAGGTTCAGCAATCTTCGCAGCATTTGAAGATTCAGCTTTGTCATTCTTCACTTTGGTTAATTTCTTAACCTCAGTGGTCTTCTTTGCCTTGGGGGCAATGATCTTCACCTTAGCTATCTTTTCAGCTTTGGTGGCTGTGGGGCACTTACTAGCAATATGATCAGTAAGTCCACAGTGATAACATTTCCTATAACTAAAAGTAGTTCTAGGACCATTTGAATGTTGAGCTTTAGATTTTGAGTTAGAAGTACCAGCACCAAGTAAGCTTATGGCTTTTGAAATGGGAGGAACATTCAGTTCTTCGGATTTCTTACCAGAGACATCCACTCTGATTCTAGGAGTAGATCGCTGAATAGATCCACACTGAGTAGATCCAGAGATCTGATTCCTTGATCTAGAGGGATGAAGCACTAAAGCTTTAGAAGCATTCAGCTTAGGTACTAAGGTACCCTTCTGAGGATTTTGGTTAAAAGCAATTCCTTTACCTTTATCTTTAACGACACAGGTAGGTTTTGGATAAACCATTTTCTCTTTACCTTTTGAAGAGGTAGAAATTTCCTCAGGGATAGGTGGTCTAGAAGAGGAACACTGAGAGGATGAAGTATTAGCGACTGAGGATACGAAAGTTCCAAATAAGAGCATGGAACGATCAGTGGTTGGTTCTAGAGTATCATCTTTTTAACCAAGACCACGTTTATCACTCAGGGGAATCTGAGACTTAATTATCTCAGTGATCTTTGTTGACGAATTATACCATCCATCAACAGTAGCTTTTTCAGCTCTTAATGCAGCGATACTTCTTCGCGCTCGATTTTGACTAGCTGATTTAAGTGCACTTGATCTTTAAAATCTTCTTCAATTTTAGAAAGATTTCTATTTGAAGGTGACAGTTTTTAAGCTGTTCAGCGAGATTAAGGTTTTGATTTTCAACTACAGTTTTGCCATTCATGGCTTCATATAAACTTCTAGTCAAGAGATCGATTTTACGAAGACTATCAGCTTCATCAATATTTGCAATATTTGTAAAGAAGGAAGGTGATACCTGAATAGCAGAGGTTGAAGTGCAGGGAATGTCTGAACTTTCTTCCTCATCTTCAATCTTTGCCATAAGACAGAGATTTGCTTCATCGTCTTCAGAGTCAGATGATGATTCTTCTTCATCAGAAGCAGCCCAATCATAGTTAGCCATCAGGCCTTTGCCTTTCTTCTTAAAGCTTTTCAGTTTCGCATACTTTTCTTTCAGCTTGGCGTATTTGTCATCTTTATTCCTGGGAATAAAGGATTTCTTGGGAAACGTTGAGTTTCTCGAAACTTTCTTAGACCTGCACTCGTTAGCGAAATGTCCTATCTTTTCGCAGTTAAAACAAGTAGCAGTAGCCTTATCAATAGGAGCTAAAGATCTTGGCTTGTCAGTAATGGAAAGAGGTTTATTCACTCTGAACATTTTCTTTTTGGCGAATCTCCTGAACGTTTTAGTGAGGAGAGCCAAAGATTCATCATCATCTGAAGAGTCAGAATCTGATGACCTTTCAGAGTTACTTTCCAACTCAGTGATAGTGACCGAGGGTCGCTGAGTGGAAGGTTCCTCTGAGATTAAAGCAACAGGGGTGCTTTTGGAATCTTTTACAAGATTCTTCTTAAGATGACTCGATTGCTCATGATTCAGCATCGTGCCATATAAGGTTGAAAGGGTCATTGATCTTAGATCCTTTTACAGCTTGAGACACATAGAATAATTGTCCCAGATTTCAGGTAAACATTCTAAAAACTTTGTCAGCACTTCAAAGTTAGAATATTCCTTACCAACAGTTTTCAGATCTATTATTAAACAGTTAAAACGTTGGTGAACTTCAGAGAGAGTTTCATTCTTACCACAAATGAAACTTTCGTACTGTCTTACCAGGTTGATCTTTCGAGAGTCCTGGACTTCAGAAGTACCTTCATACTGAACACGTATTGTGTCCCACATAGCTTTTGAGGTTTTCAGGTTCATGACGGAATGGTAGACTTCGTCAGGAAGAGCCATGGATAGTATGGATCTGGCTTTGGTGTCGATAGCCACTTTCTTCTTATCTTCGTCAGTCCACATATGAACTTCCTTGGGTATCAGCCTTTTTGGAATAGCAGGTCTATTCTCAGCGGCTGGAACTGCAGCATCAATTCTTACAGGAATATATGAGTCGTTTTCAAGATAATAAGGCATAGTAGGGTCTACACCTTCTAAGAAGAGAATCATCCTATTTTTCCATAGATTAAAATTATCTCTGGAGAATCTAGGGGGTTTTGTAAGAGAACCATTGTCAATATAGTTTGTGTTTGTGTTTGTGTTGGTAGCCATTTTCAGAAATAGCAAGGAAGAGAAATCTTAGTATAGATCAGATCTTGTTTATGAGATTAAAAAAATCTGCTCTGATACCACTTGTTGGTCCCGAAAGGCTATACAAGTTTGTAGGAGGGGGGGGGGGGTTGAATACAAACACAAATTTTACTTTTCTAAATTGTTTATTGATAAATCATTAACAATTTACAGCTTGTTGCGGAACAAGATTAAGGATAAACCTAAATCTAAACAAGTTGGAACACTAAGTTTCTTGCACTAAGAAAGAGAAGGAAATTACTAATAATAACCTATCTCAAGATAAGAAGGATGAACTTGTCCAGAGTTAGCAAGTTACTTCAAAATGAAGTGAGTTATTCTTCTTATATACTGCATGCATTTAATGCATGGCAGTTTACACTTTACACGTGGCAGCAGCTCATTGGTTGTATGTCATTGACCTTTGTTGACAACCTTAGTAGTTGCATGTTTGAACAGTGTAGTATCAGAGTGGTTGTACGATTTCAGACAATAATGTGGTTCTTTTCTGACATATCGTACGGAGTCGTGCAAGGGTGGTTAAGACAAAAGTACTTTGTACGGAGGACTTCATGATCAGCTTTTCGTTGATTCAGCGTTTTACCATTGTTTATCAGCGAATGATAAAGTTCAGCGATAGCTAAAGTCTTGTACTAGATACTTCACGTTGAGTGGACAAATCTGAGTCTTCGCTGATCCGCATCAGATCATTAGGAGACTTGTCGCTGGTTCTTGAGCTTGATCTTCGACTTCAGCGTAGAACCTATGTTGACGTGAAACTTGTCTTCGGAGATCATAAGTAAACAACTAACTTATCAGCGATCACCATAAGGACTGAACAGACTCAGAGTATTATGGTGAACAGTGTTCGCTGAATGTTTAATCTAAAGAGCGAGAGTTCCTATCAGCGGTACTGTAAGATCTTAGTACTTATCAGCGATAGTGAAACTCTGATACATATTGTTTACTTACAATTTTCACTAAGTATATAAGAGAGGGTCATTATCAAATCACTGAGGGTTTGGATCAACATACAGAATGCCCGTAAACCTGATATCAAACACATTGAGTTCTCCAATACAATCGAAAAACTCAGTCGTACCCCTATCCGCACAAGAACAACCCCCATCACTTTCATTCGGGTATAGAAAAGCATTAAATCGCCCAAAAGCATCCATGGATCGTTACCAACAAGATTTTTAAAACAAATTAGCCCTTCCTAAAGGTGGCGACGACATATGACATTATTATCTCCATGAATAACGAACGTGAAAAACAACAAATTGGAACCACGAATATACACTTTGCAATGCAAAAATTGATCAGACATCGAGAGAACCATGACATCAAGTGTAAAGCCCGTGTCCCGTTATGCGTTTTAATTAATTAATTAATTATTTATTTATTTATTTTATTAAGCGAAACTATTTAACGGGATTAGGAGATAAGAACCAAATGGTAAATCTTAGCTGTTGGGGTTTATTAGTTAAGTATTGAAACTGCAGGGACCATTTTGTAATTTTTCTTAATTGGTGCATGGGGTGGTCGGCCCATGACCACAACCGGCCTCAACCCCTATAATATTGAGATTTTACTGGGTTTAAAGGGGTCGAAATAGGTCCCGAACAGACCTGTTTGGTGAGACCGTAAAATAGTTTTAGTGACGGTTTAGGCGTGTGTCGTGTCATAGGGTCCGGGTCTCGTATTGACACGTTTTAACATGCGTTTAGGTGCTGGGAAGTGACCGTAATTGTGAAGCTTGAATGGTGTTATTAAGCTGGGCGCGCTTTCGAGGTGAGTTCTCTCACTGTGTAGTTAGGGGTTGTATGCATGTCATAATAGTTTGTATGTACTACTATTCTTGTGGTGTGAACTAGATGTTTGTGGTGTGTAATATTTGATTGGTTTGAATGCTTGGTATAAATGTGTTACATTACAATTCGGTGGGACCGAGGCCTCGATGGTACTGAGGTGTTGGTTACATTACAATTCGGTGGGACCGAGGACTCGATGGTACTGAGGTGTTGGTTACATTACAATTCGGTGGGACCGAGGCCTCGATGGTACTGAGGTGTTGGATACATTACAATTCGGTGGGACCGAGGCCTCGATGGTACTGAGGTGTTGGATACATTACAATTCGGTGGGACCGAGGCCTCGATGGTACTGAGGTGTTGGATACATAATTACTTGTAGATGTTTACTCGTTTTATGTAACTGTGATGTTGTTGCTTATGTGCGGATAGGGGTGATGTGTATATAATTCCTATCTGCGCATGTGTTGGAATTCACTAAGCTTCGTGCTTACCCTTTCCCAATAAACTGTGGTTTCAGGTACGGGCGGCTCCAAGGCGTGACGAGTACACACTGGCGCGCGAGAAGAGCTGGTTGCTTTATGATTTTAATAATTATTCCGCTGGTTTTATTTTAAAAAGACATTAATTATGTGTTTGCAAACGAAACGTTGGGATCATTTATTGAGTTGTTATCAATGAATTGTTTATTTAAAAATTTAAATTTGCTTGTAATTTTTGGGACGTTACAACTTGGTATCAGAGCACAGCTTGAGTGAATCAAACGCACCTCGGTGTGTTTGGTCTCAAGTTGCGGCTGGGAAATTTTCAAATTCTTTATTAAATCTTCTTGGAAAATAAAAGTAAGGAAAACCCGTTTGAGAAACGGTGATCGATGGCGCAGTGTGTACAGTCAGCCGGAGCCAGGGGAAAAGGTACCGTACTTAGTGTTTTATTGCTTTCTAGATCATAGAGTATGCATGCTAGATTGCCTGTTGTGGACACTATGCTGTATGTTGAACTACTAGCTATTAGGAATTTATGCTAATTATGATAGGTTACTAAGTGGATGCCCTCTAGGTTGTATGCAGTAAGAGATTTATAGCCTTAGAATATTCGATTTAGTTCTATTGCGCAGCTCTTGTTTGAGTCCAACCGTTCTAGGATAGAGTCTTGTATTCGACTGTCTATTTGTTTCGCACTGCATATAATCGGGTATTCGCGAGGTCACCCGTTATAATTAGTAGGGATTCGGTAGTAGCAAGGGTAGTGGGATAAGAGGAAATTCCTAGGGAGCTAGGAAGGGTGGATGTATATATATATGCTGGTGCAGGCATATGGTTAATTATATATGTAATTGTTGCTGTCTGATCGGGGAGACCGATGGTTTTATATATACAGTAGTTGTATGAGTTGCCTGTTTAGGATATGTTCTTGAACTGGCATGTGTGGATAAATTATTTTATGTGTATAGTTTCGGCGAGAAACTACTTGGACCCTCGGGATGAGACTCGGAACGAGCGATGATAGGTGTGGAAGGTAGTAGTAGAGCTCCTACTACCGGAAGCACAAGATCAATGCTCGAGTCGGGGAAGTCACGAGGAATCCAAGGAGTTGGGCGTGAGTGTTGTTAGTGTGCGTTGTTATGTGCTAATAACGCGTTGTATTGTCTACCCAGAATAGCCATCACAAGGAGGAACAACTATAGTAAACCTACTAGTACAAGTGTGTACTCGAAGTGTTTTGAGGTGATGATCGTTGGGGGTAGTGATGAAGGTCCTAAACTAGTAGTCGTTGGAATAGAAGGGAGATTCTAATATTAGTCACTTGGAGTGACGATAAGGATGATATTTGTTGTAAGCAGATCATTTCGGGCCAAGATGGAAGATTGTGCTAGAGTCATAGGCTCATAGAGCCGACTTTGATTTGAGGGAAAACCCGTAAGATGATTTGATGTGAATTCCCAACTTGCCTTAAGAGGTTTAAATGTCTGGATGACAATAGTAGACCGGAGAGTTTCGAAGAAGTATGGGTCGAGACGTTGAATGCCGAATGAGTCATGCACGAAGTTATTTTGAAAATAAGATTGCATTAACAAATTCTTGTGTTTTAAATCTTTGTATGGGCGGTGTTTTGGAATTTTGGGGAACTGCTCAGCACACACACAAGATTTTGAAATATGGTTTTGAAAGTGTATGAAATCGTTTTATCTCGGGAGTGCAAACTTTGTTAGAATTTGTCTCATTTTCGTTATTTTTTTTTCAACGGTTCTTTCGGGTACGATGTTATCCGTGTTTTGTGGTGGTTAAGATGTTGGGTAAGTGACTACGGTTTGAGACTCTAACATTGGAACTCCTCCACATGTGTTAGAGTTGAGACGAAAAGTTACATTCCACGATGTCTGTATAAAGGCTATTTTGGTGATTTGTTTAAAATGAGTTTGGAATACCGGTGTCGCTTAACTTTTCGTTCGAGAGTTTGTATTACTAAGTGTTTTATTGCAAATAGTTCAGTGTGTGGATTGATTCATGCGTGACATAAGTGATGCATGGAGGAATTTTGGTAACATTTCATAAGGAGTTGTTTAGTGCGCTTTTTAGTCAGCTAAAGGTTTTATTGACATTTCCTTGAAAATGCGATTTATCGACTTAGGGGTATGCATACTGGGGTAACCTTTGTTCTCGACATTTTGATGAACGAGTCGTGCATGAAAATGTTTTAGTTCCTTTTTGTCGAAATGAAAGACCATTTGATCCAAGGAGTGTTTTAATGTTGTGAACATCATGCATACGATTACAATGTGTTATATTTTGGAAATATAAATGCGTAGATTTTTGACATGCGATTAATTTAGAATTACCGATCTTTTTTTTGGGGAAATTAAAAACTTTTGCTTTGGAGGAAACGAGTATTTTGAGCATTTTCGATAAATACATTTTTTTAAACTATGATGTTTTGATGTTATATGTCCCAAGTACGAAACTTGAGGAAGTGTTACAAGCTTGCATGCCTGCCCCCAGTTTGAGATTTTATGAGGTTTCAGTCGTTATTCCCAATTATTAAAAGCGAATTGGTTTCTATCTTTAAGTTTGAAAATTTCACAAGGCAACTGTGTTTTAACAAAAATATATTTGTAACCGTTTCATCGTTTTGGATGACTAGCTGACGCACGTAAAAATTTGTTGGTGGACCCTGTGCCACGACATTTTATGATTTAACAAGAGAAATTTTGGGGTCAAACGTCGTGGAACCGATTTTGAAATTTTGTGCACACCTTTGTCGCATCCTGCTTAAGGTTTAGCGGTTACTTTAAGTGCATGTCATGAGTCAATTCATACTAGAACCGTGAAGGTTCATTTTCACAGAAATTAATTATTTCGCTTTACTAAGCTGCAATGAAAGGATTTTTGACATGATTTTCATATGTGGGACGAGCGTGTCCATTTTTGCGTAACTACCGACCTGGTAATAGTAGTTTTATTGCTTACGGTCTTTTTGAAATGAAAAATCTTGACGTTGAGAATATTTCGTAAACCATTTGGGAAGTGCGTTTATGAGTGTTAGGGGTCATTTTGAGAATTTTAAGAGTGTGAGCCCTTTTGTTTAACTCGTGTCGAGTTTGGGACTAATGCTATTTAAGAGTATTGCTTGCTTAAACTTTATTTAAATGTGTTTTTGACCGACTTATGGGTCTAGCAAGCGTGGAGCATTTGCTCGGTTTTGATTTGGAGTTTGTCATGGGCCAATTGCCCGGTTTTAATGGCTCGATGTGGAGTCTAGTTGATGAGTTGTTTTTGTCGCACCGTTTGGCATTCTTTGCACGTTGAGTGTTTACATGTTTGGGTGAGTGAGTCGATCCGAAATAGGCATGTGGTGGGTAGGTTGTTTGCCTTGGATCCTTAGAAACGTTAGTCAGTCGTTGGTAATGGTCGATTGGGTATCTCGGGGTGGGACCCCGGTATTCATGTGTTTTAACCTAGACTTTCCAGTAGGTACTAGGAGGATATAGTTGTGGGCACTTACCTGGGAGGTAGTTTCGGTGTGCTGGGTCTTGAGGCGTTACCTAGGAGGTAGACGTCAAGGTGTATCCCCGATACGGTGTGACTTGGCTTCGTAGAGCAAATGTGGATGATACGTCGACGGTGGAAGGTAGATATTCCACGCGCGTTAGTACTGTAGGCCGAATAGTATCGGTTAAGGGATTGATGCCCTTGTTATTAAGAGAATAAATGCGCATCAACCATTTTGAGGTAGGTGGTATATTTAGGTGTCGACTTTTGGGCTTGAGGCCAAACACCTTTAGTATAATCGGAGAGTTGTAGCCGATTTTAAGATAATCATGGTGACGGTAGTAGTAACCCTGAAATGATCTCTTGTGATGGATGGTTATGGTGGAATGACCTACGTGTGTGTTAGTTGATTTGGGTGTGGGGGATATCTATTGGTGTTAGTGTCTAGGATAATACCACGCTTATGCTTATTATTGTGATCGGTTGGATCGATGTTCGGCGGGTGGCCGATGCTTGTTATTGTGATCGGTTGGACCGATGTTCGGCGGGTGGCCGATGTTTGTTATTGTGATCGGTTGGACCGATGTCCGGCGGGTGGCCGATGTTTGTTACTGTGATCGGTTGGACCGATGTCCGGCGGGTGGCCGATGTTTGTTATTGTAATCGGTTGGACCGATGTTCGGCAGGGGGTCGATGTTTTGTTGATATAGTTTATTGAAAATCTTTGGAGTCTATTAGAATTCATAGAAGTTAATCGTCAATTAATGATAGGAGGGATCGTAATCGAGTATCCTGTAGGGTATACTAGTGAGCAGCTTTAGAATGGTTAGAGCTTGAGAGTGGATTGAGATTGGGATATCATCAAATGCGAGAGAGTTATTAGGAGCTGTTTGCGGACATAGACTTCGGGGACGAAGTCTAATTCAAGTGGGGGAGAGTTGTAAAGCCCGTGTCCCGTTATGCGTTTTAATTAATTAATTATTTATTTATTTATTTATTTATTTTATTAAGCGAAACTATTTAACGGGATTAGGAGATAAGAACCAAATGGTAAATCTTAGCTGTTGGGGTTTATTAGTTAAGTATTGAAACTGCAGGGACCATTTTGTAATTTTTCTTAATTGGTGCATGGGGTGGTCGGCCCATGACCACAACCGGCCTCAACCCCTATAATATTGAGATTTTACTGGGTTTAAAGGGGTCGAAATAGGTCCCGAACAGACCTGTTTGGTGAGACCGTAAAATAGTTTTAGTGACGGTTTAAGCGTGTGTCGTGTCATAGGGTCCGGGTCTCGTATTGACACGTTTTAACATGCGTTTAGGTGCTGGGAAGTGACCGTAATTGTGAAGCTTGAATGGTGTTATTAAGCTGGGCGCGCTTTCGAGGTGAGTTCTCTCACTGTGTAGTTAGGGGTTGTATGCATGTCATAATAGTTTGTATGTACTACTATTCTTGTGGTGTGAACTAGATGTTTGTGGTGTGTAATATTTGATTGGTTTGAATGCTTGGTATAAATGTGTTACATTACAATTCGGTGGGACCGAGGCCTCGATGGTACTGAGGTGTTGGTTACATTACAATTCGGTGGGACCGAGGCCTCGATGGTACTGAGGTGTTGGTTACATTACAATTCGGTGGGACCGAGGCCTCGATGGTACTGAGGTGTTGGTTACATTACAATTCGGTGGGACCGAGGCCTCGATGGTACTGAGGTGTTGGATACATTACAATTCGGTGGGACCGAGGCCTCGATGGTACTGAGGTGTTGGATACATAATTACTTGTAGATGTTTACTCGTTTTATGTAACTGTGATGTTGTTGCTTATGTGCGGATAGGGGTGATGTGTATATAATTCCTATCTGCGCATGTGTTGGAATTCACTAAGTTTCGTGCTTACCCTTTCCCAATAAACTGTGGTTTCAGGTACGGGCGGCTCCAAGGCGTGACGAGTACACACTGGCGCGCGAGAAGAGCTGGTTGCTTTATGATTTTAATAATTATTCCGCTGGTTTTATTTTAAAAAGACATTAATTATGTGTTTGCAAACGAAACGTTGGGATCATTTATTGAGTTGTTATCAATGAATTGTTTATTTAAAAATTTAAATTTGCTTGTAATTTTTGGGACGTTACATCAAGTAGCGACGGCTTCCAACCTACAATAATCCGAGTGCCATGCATGCAATACAATTGGTTTGACACCCAAGACCACCCTCCAAAAACAAAATCCGAAATCATACCCAAATTTGAAGCAGCCACATAAGATTCAATAATACCGCAAAAAGAAAAAGAACGAGGATGCATAAAAGACTTTACCTCGTGCTATTTGATTGAGGAATTAAGCCCTCGAACATTCCATGCACCAAGTCTTAACATGATGGTTGAGACGTAGAAGTGCCTTCTTCACCCGGCATTAAGGGATCTTTAGGTTCAGCAATGGGAGCCCGCCTAGTACCCTCTAAACTTTCGTCCACATTCATGGTCACGGCCATCACATCCTCGTCCATTAAAGACGAAAACCAATTAGTACCAACCAGAGGTGGACCCCTCTTTGCCTTGGAAAAGGCTTTAAAAATCGAAGAAAGCACAAGGCCTTTCGAAGCTGCAGGAGTTCGCTCTGACAATTTAGGAGGATCGTGAGTCCCTCCAGTATCTTTCGACACCTCGACCGCCTAGCCTCGGGAAGTTTATCTTTCTAGATAGCCCCGGAATCTTTCTCTTGAAATTTTTGCTGCTCGGTATGTGAAATAGTATCCCTGTGACCATCCTTGGAAACCGTAGCTACACCACTTGGTTCGGAGATCTTAATACCTGACCCCGACGGTTTATTGATCGGATTGTACACCATAGTTGGTTTGGACACTCGACAAGATGAATCCAATCCAAACCGAGTAGAAGAACTTTCCTTGCGCGAGACAACCGTAAAACCATCATCATCTACCACTTTTGACTTACCGCTGTCACTTTTCTTGACCAATGTTGCTTTCACACATGTCGATCCCTTGTGACCAAACACCATACAATGAGAACACTGAGAAGGTTCCCACATATATTCAACCTTGACTGGCACAATCACTTCTTTCCCTCCATGAATATTCGGAACGACCACTTATAATTCTTGTTTTAACTCTCTGGTCGCTCGAACATCAACAAGGACCTTTGCAAATCCCGGTCTACCCCAAGCTCTGTAACACATAGTATCCGTGATATCATCCATCATTTTTGGAACACCAAGCGCACTGGAAATGCGGGCAACCCCTTCTTTATTAAAGGCAACAAGTGGCACATTGCGAAGTTTTACCCATAATAGGCAAGACTTGTGTTCTGGTTTTATCAATCACTGATGAGGATCCCATGGGAAAACAAATAGGGGAACTCCACGCACCATCCATGGACCACCCTCTAAAACATGCCACAAACCCATTTCATCACCAAAACGAAAAAAGAGAAAACCCGATTCGTTCATCATCCAGTCCTGGAGACCGAACTTACCCATAGATTTTTTACTATCTATTGAACCGTTGGGAAGTGCAGACGAGGCCCCAGGAAGTAGCTATAAAGAGTGTTCATGTAGAGCATAGCAGCTTGAGCTGTCAGTTCAACCGGAAGCTCGATCCTAGATGAATCTTTTTCCACGGGGGGAAAAGTTTTCGATGAGTTACCTGCACTACTTGAATAAGTTTTCAAAATCGAGGCGTAAGATAAGGACGTACTTTAACCAGTGCATCCTGCTAGTGTTTGATAATGGTGACACCATCGTACTTCAATGGACCCGTCGAGCCCTCCTCACAATTCGAAAAACGATCAAACACTGAAGTCCTCGAAGTCGCTGTTGAGTTCGAAGCCAATTCAACGCTTCCAAGCGCTCAATGCACATTAGGGTTTTAAGCGACAACCCATGCAGAGTAGGGTTTCGGCCCTCAACCACACTGCCATTGGTATTCGAAGGAACTGTAGGGTGGTCGGAATCCACCCCATTCGACGCCATAGTTGTTGTAGAACCCTCTACGGGATCGCCGCCTACCCCATTTAGATTATGGTTTTGGCCGCCGTTCCTCCCACGGTCGAAAGTTCCATGCACCGTAGGGTCATGTACTTTGCCTTCCATCTCCCCCACTTCAACGACATCTTCCACAGACACAACACCATCGCCGATAGTCATGATCCATTGGCAAACAATATGAGAATCGATGAGTTGTTATTGGATATGGAAACCCTAAAGAGTGATGAAGGCTTCGGCAAGCCGAGGGCGCTGAAACACGTTAGGGTTGTCCACACACAATAACAAAGTAGTCAATTATCACACGTTGAGCAACGATATGGAAAACAACCACGCAAAATTTTGGGATCGAAACCAAAAGAAACGAAGAAATCGGACAGCGGCAACCGTAGCCGTCGAGTGCACCTCCGGGAATAAACCACGATCGAAAACAAATCATGAAATAGAAAAACAAACGGATTACTAAAATTAGGAAACAAAACCGTTAGCCACACACCGAGAAACCAAATCGAGAAGCTAGAGATTCTCTGGTGGAAACCCTAGTCGCCCACGATGAGAGAGAGAGAATTCCATTCTCGTTTCTATATATGAAAAGTTTCAAATACAAGCCATGTAACTGATCCCGATTTCCTCTTATCTTCATCTTAATGACTCTTGTTAAAACCCTAAAACCAAATCCTTCACCGTGAAATCAAGCCTTAAATCTTGATAAAATGAATGAAACTAGAATTAGAGCTAAAATGTAAAAGAATTCTCTAAACATTGTAAGGGTGAATTTTAGAAAACGTGAGGGAGTAAAAGTGAAACGTTAAAAATAATATCTAAGCAACTTTAAAGTTAATAATCTCATTTATCATATTTCATGTTATCTTCTTCTTCTTTGTGTCACTTGTTAAAACCCTAAAACAAATTCCTCCACCATGAAATTAAGCCTTTACCCTTGATATCATAGTCTTTTACTCTTCGAATATCTTGAAAACGTCATTTTTGCGTCTCAAGAAGAAAGCACACACTTGATGAAAGAAATCTTCAATAACAGTGAGCATATACGAAGCTCTACCATAAGTTTAGTCGTGTGACTACAACTTGAGAACTTTGCCCTCATTGTCTTGACACACACACAATGCACGGAAAATTGCAAATCGGTAAGTTTGTGGTCCTTTAACAAATCACGTGGACTTACCTTGATCATGCCACCAAGGCTCATGCAACCAAGACAGATGCCATAACTTGGATAGATCACTATCGGACATCGACTTGGAAGCTACAGTAACGTCATGTGTAGCGGTTTGACCCCGCAAAATTACGGGACTTTCTTTGAGCTTTTATTGCATTAACGTTCCACGCTTAACCTTAATAGCTCCACCTTCACCCAATAACTCATAGCCCTTTTTGTCCAGGGAACTAAGAGAAATGAGATTTCTTTGAAGCTCGCGAACATGTTTCATATTCCCAAGTGTTTAAGTGATGCCTTCATGCATACAAATTGTAATTGTTCCTTGACCGTAAATAAAGCATGTAGCATTGTTCCCCATCATCACAACACCTTTGGATACTTGCTTATATGTATGAAACCAATTACTATTGGGACACATATGAAAAGTGCAACCCGAGAATAGAATTAACTCTTTAGTGACTTACGCATTACCATCGAATACCGTCATGACTTCACCTGCACTAGATTTCCCTTCATCATGCTCAACAATGTCATCTTCCCCGGAGGAACCCATTGTCTTGTTTTTACCTTTGTTTTTGTCTTGAAGCCTAAAGCATCATCAAACATGTTGTGACCTCTCATTTTAAAAAAGTTACAAAACGTCTTTTTATCACGAGATTTTGAAAATAGTCCTCTCTTTGCATTTAATCCCTCGCTCTTTGGTCCATTACTGGGAATTATCTCTTTCATCTTCTTCTTTGAGTTTAAAACGGTATACACCTCCTCAAGAGTAAAAGAATCCCTACTATAAATGGTAGTATCCATAAGAGTAATGAATGGTGGCGGCAAAGAGCGTAACAAAATTAGACACAAACCCTCATAGTTATGTGTCACCTTAACATTCATCAAGTCACTAACTATCTCTTTAAATTATTAAAGATATGCAGTAATTGAACCACCTTTGAGTAAAGAATGGCATACAATTTAAGGTTCGTATGAAGCTTATTAGGAATGTTCTTTGTCATTAGAAATTTATCAACCTTACACCATATTCGATAAGTTTTTCATCTTCCGCAACATCCTGTATAATATCATTAGACGAATGCAATTTAATCAAGGATAAGGCTCTCGGTCGTTTACTTCTTTTTCCTCTCCTGTCCAAGCACTAGACATATAAGTCCGGCCCAAAATGCAGTCATGCAAATTTTGTTGGACAAGAACATCTCTCATCTTTATCTACCATAATGGATACCAGGTATTTCTTTCCAACAAAGTCAAATAGAATTTCATTGTCGACATAAAGAAAACCTGGTAATTCAATAATCCACAATCTTCAATCAATCAAAATATCTCGATATTAATCATTGAGCTTTGATACCAATTGTTGTAAATTAGCATAGTATTACCTTTCCAGCAGTAGGGTACGTTTGATAATTAGAGGAATGAGGGCTAAACAAATGGTTTTCAGACCTACAGATGGAATTGGTTAGGAAGTAATATGTATTATGTTTTTTGTTTCTTCGAAGAGGAGAGTAGAGCAGGTAGGTGGATAAGGAGAACAAGTGGTGGACAATGGACGATGGATGGAATTTTTCGACCGATCGAAAGGGACGAGAGAGATACAGAAAGAGTGGTGTTATGGTATTACTGACGATTTTTCGATGGTTATTTCAAAATATAAAATCCCCCTCCTCCTTTTTGTGGTATAATAAATTAAGAATACATATGTAATACATATTATGCATATCTATATTGAACACACTACATCCGTACAAATCTAGGTTATGACCAATTATAACCGACTACTAGAGATGGTCAAACTCGGTCCATCTGGGGACGGACTGGAACCGTTACGGCCCGACAGTTTTGACCCGATTGCAGTATTTGCCAAAAAACAAGGTTTAGTCCGACTCAAGACTGGTTATGACCGCGGACCAGTGACAAGGGGGCTAAGATTAAAAAGAAAAAAAAATGCCCCTTTATTATAGTTGGGAACGATAATATAGTTGTTTTGACCGTTTTTGTCCCTTTTAACCCATTTATACTATATATAAGGCATATGGTTTATAGAGAACTTGCGATATTTGGATGAATCATCGTCATAAGTGTGGGAAACCATTTTCCATGTAACTAATAACACAAAAACGAGAGAAAGATAACTCAAGTAGAAGAAATACGAGAACCAAAATTAATTATAAGCTGAAATCACAAATTATAACGAATATGATGAACATTTTTTTGCGTTTGCGAGTTTGATATTTGTCGTATACACCATATGACTTATATATAGTGTAGAGGGATTAAAAGGGACAAAAGGTGGTCAAAACACGATCATTTTTTTCACTTTTGATTCCGGCCCATGCCTTGATTTTTGCTGAATATTGAAACCAACTGATATTATCGGACAATAAACGGTCCCAGTCTCGGTTCTACGCCGGTCCGGTTTCGACCGGCCATCTCTACTGATCGGTATGTGTATCCCCTCTCTCTCAAAATATTTGATAGCGAAAAGAAAGGAAATCTCTAATCAAATGAAACGTGTGCCCAAGTAGGCTCGACCTATCAACTTCCATCGACCCAAAAATAAGTCCAAACTCTCACCCCCAAAATTATCATAATGATATACCTTCACCTATTATTATTTTTATTATAACTGTAAATTCAAAATTAAAATTGTTTTAATTTTTTTATTAACTTTTTTTATATTTTAATAAATAAAATAATCAATTGTGTGATAAAGTTCTCAGATATTTTAAATATTTTATTACTTATTTGGTTGATTGACCTTTTATGTGGATAAACAAGTAGATTCGTTTTTCAATTTTTTATCATATAAAAGAGACATTAAATGAAAATATTTAAAAGTTTAAAGATTTAGTGTATATTAATAATTTATACTTAATATTTTATAAATTGAACCTGTAAAAAGTTAATAGTTTTTAAGTACAAAACATTAAGAGAGTGTTTGGTTTGCATAATGGAATTTGATGGATTTGAAATTCAATTAACAAAATTTGAATTTGAAGAAAATGGAATGAAAATACCATTTGTTTTGTAGGTAGAAATTGGAATGGAGTCTCTCAAAAGAATTGGAATCTCCAACTTTGTTTAAGGGAGGGTGGTAGTTGTAACGACAACAACTATACTCCACCCACACTGCACCCCTAATCCATCAACAACGGTGTACCCCACCTCCGTCCCCGTTGCCCCCACACCTTACCCTTACCCCACCGACCACTACTTTCATTGTCACAATACTCATCTTATCCCCCACCCACCCCCGCTCTGGTGGTCTAGATGGTAGGAGGTGACGATGGGATGACACGCATCCTCACACACCGCCCCGTCCCTGCCACACCCACACTAACTAGCACACCATTATTGTCGGCATCATAGCTACCACCGGCGTCGACCACCATGTTACTATTGTCGTTGTCACATCACCCAATGATGGGGTGGGGTGGGGGTGGTAACTGTGACGACGACAATAGTAGCATGGTGGTCGGTGGGGGTTGGGGTGGGTGGCGGGGGTGGGGTAGGGTGGGTAGCTGTGATGACGAAAGTAGTTACATGGTGTTAGTGGGGTTGGCACGGGTGGTAATTGTAATAATGATAGTGGTGGCATGGTGGTCGGATGGTAAGCGTGAGTGGGTGGATGATGGTGGTGGCAGTTATGACGATGACGGTAATGGCATGGTGAGGGTTAGGGTAGGGTGGGTGACATTTGTGATGGTGACATTGGTGGTATGGTAGGGGTTATGTGTAGGAACGTAACAGTGATAATATTAGCATGGTCGTGATGTGGATAGGAGTGGATGGTGTCGGTTAAATTTTATGCAAACAGGTGAAATTCAATTCCTTCACTTATGTCAAGGAATAAAGAATTCATTCATTTGTGAAATTCAAAGGATTCCATCCATTTTGATATGTGAATGGAACAAAGGAATTGGAATTTTGTCAAAATAATTGATCATTCCAATTCCCTGAAAATCCTTTGAAATTTGCAAATCAAACAACACCTAAGGGGATACTTGGTTCATGTATTTTGAAGGAATTGGAATGGATAATTCCTTTGACCAAATTCCAAATCCTATTTTTGTTTCACATAATGATAATGATGGAATCCTATGATTTCTTCCATAATTTAAGGAATTCATCATTCTTTAGCTTAACTGTAAGAATTAAATTTCATCATTTTGCATCCAATTTAAGAACTAAATTTCATCATTTTGCATCCAATTTAACCAACACCGCACACCCCTCGCCCAACCCTGCCCCACCATGACCATGTTACTATTGTCACGCCTCCACCCCTAACCACCCCGACCACCACACCACTATTATTTCTGTTACAATTAGGGTGAGCATCGGAACTAGGTACCCGCCTTTGGAACCGGAACCGCTCCGGAACTGGCGGTTCCGGAACCGGAACCGATGTGATTGGTTCCGGTTTCCGGTTCCTAAAATACGGAACCGATTAGCACTCGTTCCGGTTCTGGTTCTAATTTTTGACCGGGTACCCAGAACCGGAACCGACGGGTACTCGCTCTTTTTTAATAAAAATTATTTATATATTTATTATATTTAAATATTTAATGATGTGTTATTGGTTTTATTAGGTGTTTTATACGTTTTGATCAAAACGTTTTATTTGTTAGGTCTTGACGTAAGGACGCTATGTGTTATGTAAGTCGTTTTGTTGATGTCAAGACTCAATACGGCGGAGTTTCTAATTTATTTATGTAATAATTAGTTTTTATCTGATTATTTTTCATCATTTGTTGTGTTTCTTTCTTTAAGTTGGTAATTTGTAATTTGCAATGGACTTATATATTTATTAAAAAAAATTGAAAGCGGGTACCTGGAACCGGAACCTCCGGTTCCGGGACCGGTTCCAAAATATAAAGAACCGATGTAAGCGGTTCCGGTTCCGGTTCCTTCATTCTAGGAACCGCCGGTTCCGGTTCCATGAAATTTAGCCGAGTACCCAGTTATGCTCACCCCTAGTTACAATTGCCACCCACCCCACCCCCACCCCTCGGCCATCTGGCCACTATGCTACCATTGTCGTCACCATTGCTACCACAACCACCCAACCCACCGACCTCCATACCACTAATGTCAACATTGCAGCCACGACCCCCACCACCTGCCACCCACCACCTCACAAACCATCATGCCATTATTGTTCTTGTGATAAATACTGCCCCTAACCTCCGTTTAGCCATCGACCCAAGCCACCCTGCCCCGAAACCCCTAACACACCAACCACCATGCTACTATTGTCGTCGTCAGAGCTACCACCCCACCCCCTCACATCAACCCACCATGCTCGTTTAGCCACCCACACCCCCACCATGTTACTACGGTCATCGTCACATATACCATCTCAAAACTACCCGCTTGGTGGTATTGGTGATGGGTGACGTGAGTCACCCGGTCCCAGCCTAACCCCCACCAAACCGAACACCATTCCACTATCGTCGTCGTCACATCACCCACTACACATCCCTACCCTGGTGGTATTGGTGGGGTGGGGTGGGGGTGGGTGGGGTGACAAGCGTAGTAGTTGGTGGGTTGGGGTGGGTGTGGGTAGGTGGGGGTTGTGATAGTCATTGTGACTATGGTAATGCAATGGTGGTCGTTGGGGGAATGGTGTGGGGCAGGACGGGGTCTAGGGTTTAGGGTGGGTGGACGTAGTGAGGGGTGGGGGTCGTAGCTGTGACGACGACAATAGTGACATGGTGATCGATGGGGTAGGGTAGGTGCCACCCCTGACCACCCCCGCAACTAATTCCACTAGGGGATGGTAGGGGTGGATAGGTGATGGCAGGGTTGGTAGTTGGATTGGGTAGTTGTTGTGACGACGACAGTAATGGCATGGTGGTCTGTAGGTAGGGCATTGTGAGTCAGGCAACCCACCACCAATACCACTAGGGTGTGTGGTTGAGGTGTGGGGTTAGTGTGGGTACTAGTATATGTGACGACGACAATAATGACACGGTGGTTGTTGTGGTGTGGGAGTAGGGCGGGTGGGGGTAGTGTTTGCCATCACAACTATCACCCTTCCCTCAATAAAAGACGGAGATTCTAATTCTTTTGAGAGATTTCATTCTAATTCCTACCAACCAAATGCGTGGTCAAATTCCATCAAATTTCATTTCAATTACTTCAAAGTAAAATTGCTTGGATAGATTCCATTTCCATCAAATTCCATTTTCCAAACTAAACACCGGTTTTGATGGATTTGGATTTTGTGGAAGCATTTGGAATTTGAAAGCTTTGGATTTAAAATCTTTGGTGTGTTTGGTTCGTAGAATTTGGAATGGAATTGAATTACATTCTTTAAAAGTTATTTATAAAATAATTAAATTACCTTTTTAATTGATTTTAATTAAACAATCGTTATTAACCATTTTTTAAAAGATTATTACATACAAATTCTATAAAGTCCTAATACCAAACACCCGACGTGATTTCAAAATACGGTTGTGGGATTTCATTCAAAAAAAACCCTCACGCCAAAAAATCAAAGGGACATAAATGATTTATAATACAGTATATATTATCTGATATGTTAGCAAGGTCTGTTATAGAAGTCGCGGATTCGAGCCCATAGCCAATTTTTCTATATATACAATCGGGCTCGTCCACGCGGTCTTTCAAATGTTGTAACCAGTCCTGATCCTAACCAGTCCTTGAATTGCAAATTCAAACGGTTCTATTTTCACTCGATAATGTATACCGATATATTAAAACAAGCTCTTTAATATTTGATTTTGGATACAATTCGAATTCGAAACCTAGTTCATGACCTAGATTAGTCAAGAACGAGATCAAGATGGACAAGTAACGAATGCTTGAATTCCTTGTAGATATACAGTATAATCAATTTGGTCTACTTTATATTGCAAACACGATAGCATTCGATGCACCTACAAACTCATTGATCATCGTCCACCAATTGATTTACCTCTTTCGAGGATCGGCAACATACGTCCTCAAAGATGGGGATTGAGTGAGACCATACGGAGCCACAGTCGTGTTCTGACCCGATCCATTCTTCTGCTTCATCCGTTTTCTCGCCAAATAGCCTCGGATCCAAGGCGTCAAATCCTCGTTGATCTTGATCATCAAGAAAAAGATGATCCGATAGATTATGATCATGCTGAAAATAACGCTAAGATCAATCCATTTTGATCTCGTTACAGTGATTTGGAACACGTACTCGAGAATATATTCCCCAGGGATCTTGGGTAGATCGGGCGTCTGGTTGTCAAACATCAACCCGTTCAAATCGTTTTGGTATTGCCCCTAAACAAGCATATAAACACACAACTATAATTTAGATTTTCGGTTCAAGGGCATTTTTGGTATTTCACACCTATCAAGCTCCGAAACCGAAACACAACAGGCCAACTCATACCTGAAGAGCCCAGAAGTGGAAACTAATGTACGACATCGGGTAACGCCAGACGGGTTTTGGGATATCATTAGGTAGTCGAAAGTATCCCGAAACCAACATGAATATACCCTGAAATAATCGGTCTTTTTAGATGTAAGTTTTCCAGACAGAAACCTATCATTGGAAAATGATACAAGGACATATTTATGAACCTGAATTCCGGCCCCGATGATGATGCCCATGAGAAAGTTGGGAACGACGCTAGCGATGGCCATCATGAGACTTTCAACCACGGTTACGCTTGCATACAGGCACAATACAAAGAACAAATAGTGCATGAATCCCGGGTGCAATCGTACCATGAAATAGCAAATCGTTCCGGAGATGAACGTGATCAGAATCAAAAAAGGCATCGCAGATATCGTGTTGCTGATCACGAACGCGGTCACGCCATAGTGACCGTTCAGTCGTTCTCTTTGAAACACCTGCACATAAACCCGACAACCAAAACCATTTCATTCCAACTTGTCGGCTTCTTTTGATAGTAACGTATAGACACCGCCACAAAATCATGTTTAATAGGACGCCAAATATTTCTAAGTATCAATAGGACAAAACACCAGTATGTCCTATATAAAAATGTTACAATAAGTTTATAGAACGTCTTTTGACGTCTTAACAAGATTTTTAGGACTATTTTGAAAAAAAAAAGTAGTTTAAAGGACGATGTCTGAATAAATGTCTTATACAGTAAAAAGCAACTGTCGTAGTAATTGTGCTATAAAAAATGTGTTCATATTTCATAGGACATTTCTCAAAAATGTCCTATAAAAAACTAATATTACACTTTATTTCAAAAGTGTCCAAAACGTCTAAAAACTTCATTAAAAATATTGTAACACTATTAGATAAGGGCAACATAATTTGGTTATATAAACCTAAGTATTATAAAAACAATCTATTACGACATTTAGATATATTTGGCATTCAATAAACCCATTTTTGTCATAGTGTGAAGAAAACAATCAAGAAAGTCACCTTCATGTCTTCCACGAACGAAGGAAACCCACCAATCGACATGAATGTCACGAAACCAAACACGAACGAGGCGCACGCTCCTCTTGCCAGAATCGAATTGTAGCCCGTCCCAACGTTCAAATAAATGGTTCCAATGCAAACGGTGACCAAAACGTAGATTACGAGCCTCAACCAGTAGTAACCGAAGTCCCTCGACATGTTGACAAATGATCGTTTTGTCAACATAAACGATTGCATAAAGAAACTCGCCTGACTGCCGCCTGAATCCAACACTGTTCCTTTCTGCATTCCGTCATCAAAATTAGTTTATAGACATTTATATTTCAGTATGTTGACCGTTTAAAAAAAACAACGGTACATACAATTTTCGACATCCCCTCTACTTTCTCGTTCGCTGCATAACAATACTGAGAGGTTCGATAGTAGTCGGTAAGAGCTCGGATAGCTTCAGCGGTTGTGACCTTCTCGAGTGGATCATCGCTCGCTTCAAACTGATCAAAAACGGAAAAAAAATCAATTTTCATACATAAATGATGTTCAATAAGAATAACAATTGATCAAGAGAAAAAAATTGCACTATAGCAAAATCTGTTTTATGTACAAAATAATTGTGTTTTCTATGTAAAAGTGTTATAATAAGTTAATAGGACCGCAGTATTAACAACTTTAGCAGAATTTAAAAATAAAACGTTTTATTGTTTATAGGAAATTGTTTGCATAATTACCCTGATAAAACCCTTTTTAAAAGTGTCCTATAAAAACCTAATATGACTACTTTTTCAAATAGGTCCTAATATCCTATTGTAACACAATTATTTGATTATACAAATTTAAGTTCTATAAAACAATTTATATATCATGACTTTTAGATATATTTGGCAATCTATAAAACCAATTTTATTGCAGTGATGAACGGGTACCGTACCCGAAGTTTCATGGAACCTTTTAGAGTGGCCTTCACTTTGTCGAAATCCGAATTGATGCAACGCAGAAAATGATCCGATGGGTTTCTAAGAGTCGGGCAGGGAAAACCAGCATGCGCAAAGAACTGCAAATTAAAATTTAAAGATTGTAGAGCTCGATTACATACGTACCATTTGGCCAAAACCCTCATGTCAAGATCGATGTTATTTCATTTACCATATATAAATATTATATACTTCAGAAAAGAAATTAAAAAAAGATCGATGGTATTTCATGCAAAAAGACAAAAAACATGTTTAGTTGTTTCTTGCCTCATAAGCTTCAGAAGCAAGACCAAAATAAACAGTTTTTCCTCCTGAAAGCAAGTACAAACGATCGAACAGCTCGAAAACTTCACTGCTCGGTTGATGAATTGAAGCGATTACGGTCCTGCCATCTCTAGAAAGACCTCTTAACGTCTGCGTAACGAAGAAAGCCGAAGCACTGCAAATAACAAAATCAGGTTTATAACATACCAATAATGTATCAAGTTTTCTAGTAAATTGTCTTATAAGGCGTAAGTTTATAGCAAAAAATAATTGTATATTCCATGTAAAAGTCGTACAATAAAACTTCATATATAAGTTTTGGACGTCTTAACAAGGCTTTAACGACCCTTTTGAAATTAAAAAACCTTTTAGCTTTTTTTTTATTAAACCCTCTAGAGAAGTGTCCCACAAACACAATTTTAATAGACGTTTTCATTTTTCCTAATAATGTTATAAAAAATATGAACCATTATTTCAAAATTGTTCTAAAAAATTTGTCAAGGCACCGAAAAGTGTCCTATAAACTCTCGTTATAGGATGAATAAGGGTTTGTTCCTATAGACTTCAATATTATATAGCAGTCTATTATAACGTTTATACAATTTTTTTTGGAAGGGTGTCGTTATGTTTAGACTAATCCCTTGGCAAATTATGACCGCAAGATATCAACCATGATTAAACTCAGTGGCCACAACCCACAATTGTTGTGTACGCCTTTACCCTGGACAGATGAGATATTCCACCACATCCCCCAGAACCTTAACCACTACGCCACAACCCTTGTGGTTTTTATACAAATTTGACGTTTAATAAACCCAATTTTAATTAGAATGTAACCTATCAAGGCCGCTGGTTGGTTCGTCAAGGAAAAGCAATCTTGGTCTCATCAAGATTTCGAGGGCAATGCTGACTCTTCGCTTTTCACCGCCGCTTATACCTCGCAAGTGCCAATTGCCGATGACTGTATCTGCGCAATCTTGAAGCCCCATTTCGACGATTGTGCTTTCAACCAATGCGCGTTTGTCGGACCACGGCATCTTATCGGGGAGGCGTAGTCTTGCCGAATACGAGATCGTTTCACGAACAGTAAGTGTCCCAATCAAGTTATCGTCTTGTGTTACATAAGCCTGCAAATTAATTCACCGAATATTGTACCAAATTAACACTTTTCCCACATCGTTTTCAACTTCTCATAATTGATCAATCTGTTTGTGGTAATTAGAAAAAAATTATAGTTATATCTTTTATCATTGGATTATAACACTCGATGAAGTAAGAATTGTTTTCATGAAAAGGGTTGAAATTAATAGTTTTAAAAATAATGAAAAGTTGAATATTTTAATAATATAATTAATTCTAAAATTCTAAAATTAGAGAAAATGAAGGTTTTGTTCCCCGTTTGCCTCCAACGACTTCTCTATCTTTCCTCTAAAATAAAAAAAAACAAGAAAAAACCTCAAATTTAGAGAATTCTCTTAAATTTGATACGAGGTGAACGAAATTCATTTTTTTATTCATTTCCACCAAAATAAGATTAAACTATATTTTTTTATAAATTTTTTTCTAAAAAAGTGCATTAGGATAATACAGTTTTATAATATTTTAATAATATAATTAACCATGAATTCTCTAAAATAGAGATTTGTTAGTAAAATGTAAATTTATTTAAAAAAATTGACTTTTGATTCTCTACTCTCTTAAAGAAATTATATTATATTTTGTAGTAAAAAATTAATTTTTACTTTTTTTATTTCACGAAATATATAAAAAAATGTTGAACATGCTCTTAGTTAATGGTTATCAGCTTCAATTTTTAATGTTATTTTTTATAACAATGAAAATCAAGATTTAAGAATTAAGATCGACGTATTATGAATCTTTATCATAATTCGTTGGGAATTTATGTTCATAATATTTTATTAATTATGTGATATATATATATATATATATATAGATAGATTGTTTGACTGAAGATACGATTGACTTACAGCTGTGCCAAAGGAGAGTTTTGTTTTACGGCCATTAAGGAACACACTTCCAGAAAGGAAAGCATTGGTTGCAAGCCGGCTCGAAAGAGCATCAAGCAAAGTCGACTTGCCGGAGCCGGAAGGACCCATGAGAGCCGTAAACGTTCCCGGCTCGGCGTATCCAGTTAGCCCTTCCAACACATTTTGAGTTTCGCCGTTACTTAACGTCACCATCACCGTTAGATCCTTCCACGCCAGTTTCGCCGACACATCTCCCACCATATCCGACGTCGTTTTCTCCTTCCAAATCGTCTCGCTTAACGGACTCAACCCTCCGACCACCATTCCGTTCTCCGCCGCCGCCGGCTTGTTGGCTTCAATTTCCATCATCACTACTTCACTATTTGAAGATCCTCTGTTTTCCATCATGAATATTTCTGCAAAAAAAACTAATAAATTATTAATGGGTTTTGGAGTTATTGATGTATGATTGGATGAAGAAGAAAGGCATTTGGAATTGAGATTGATAGATTTGAAGATAGGGAGGGAGTATATGGAAAGAAGGAAGGGGAGGATATTGTGAGGAACTGAAAATGGAAGAAATGTGTTGTGTGTGAGAGGTGAGAAGGTGAAGGAAGGATTGTTGTGAAGATGGTTTTGTTTGACTGCTTCACTAAACATGCTTGGAAAATCTTAAATTCCAATTTTTCAATAATATTATTTACTATTATTCAAAAAATTGTAGGGAATTGAGAGCATTTCCAACACTATTGCTAAAATAAATAAATAAAATAAGTTTTTGTTTGCAAAACCTCTCTAACAACTTTGCTATAATAGAAAAAAGTTTAGAGAATTATTTAAAACATGATGGTAGGAGAGAGTAATAATTTTTTTTGTTCAATGACATTAATTTTTATCATTTTTATATTAAGCTTTTTTTTAAACTGTATTGGAAAGATAAATTAGAAAACATTATATTAATATAACTTATGTTAAAATCTCTAAAATAGAAAATATGTTGTAGATAAATGTAACTCTTTTTAGAGATTTTAACTTTTGATTCTCTATTTTAGAAAAATTATAGCAAACCTGTTGGAGATGTCTGAGAAATGTTTATTTTATTCTAAGACTAAAATCATTGAACTTTTTTAATTTGTTGAATATTTTGATAGCATTTTGGATCGTTAATTTATAGTTTTGTTATAATAGAATATAAAAAATCAAAATCTCTGGTAAAAAGAATATATTTAGGGAATTTAATTAAAATACCTATACTTTGACTTTGACTTGCAAAAATACCCACATTTTAGAAATTTTTGCAAAAATACCCATTTTTTCCGCGGTGGGCTTGCGATCGCGGACTCTGGCCACGTGGCCCGCGGTTGGGCCCGCGATGGTCCCGCGGTTGGCTGAATTTTCAAGTTTGGCCCCTCTAGTTTTGGGCGAAAAAATTTACACTATTGGTCCCTCTAGTTTTTAGGTTATCATTTTATGTAGTTGGGGTTTGTAAACAGTGATACTGTTGTATTGATTTTAACTTGATGATTTACAATGAAAGAATACAAGGTATTTATAGACAAGAAACTATACAGAATACGAAGAGTCTAGGAGAGTAAACCCTAAGGGCCCATGGGCTAAGTTGGGCCACATAACCTAATTTACATTCTAACACTCCCCCTCAAGCTGGAGCATAGATGTTAATCATGCCCAGCTTGTTACAAATAGAAGAGACTCGCGAACCAGGTAAGGCTTTGGTAAATACATCAGCAAGTTGATTTCCTGTTCGAACAAAGGGAGTAGAGATGGTTCCTTCTTCTAGCTTCTCACGAGTGAAATGACAGTCCACTTCGATATGCTTCGTTCTCTCATGAAACACGGGATTGTTTGCAATGTGGATAGCCGCCTGATTGTCACAATACAGTTTCATGGGTTTAGATTGAGTAAACCCAAGTTGACCTAGCAGGTTACGCAACCAAATCAGCTCACATGTGGTTTGGGCCATAGCCCTGTATTTAGATTCCGCGCTAGACCGAGAAACGACATGCTGTTTCTTGCTTCTCCATGAGACTAGGTTCCCTCCAACTAACACACAATAGCCTGTCGTAGATCGCCTGGTCGTGGGATCTCCATTATAGTCGGCATCTGTAAACCCTTCTATGACATGATGACCGTGATTTTGATAAAGAATGCCAAGGCCAGGAGCACCTTTTAGGTACTTCAATATATGCTTAACAGCCTCCCAATGTGGAGTTCTTGGAGATGACATAAACTGACTTACGACGCTTACCGGAAAAGAAATGTCAGGACGAGTAATTGTCAGATAGTTCAGCTTTCCCATAATCCTTCTGTATTTTTCTGGATCCTTAAGTAGATCTCCCTTGTCTGCTTTCAATTTCATGTTTGGAATCATTGGAGCCTCACACGGTTTTGCTTCAATCATCCCAGAGTCATTTAGTACATCCAAACAATATTTTCGTTGAGACAAACAGATCCCTTTCCGAGTACGAGATACTTCAATTCCCAAGAAGTATTTTAAAGGACCTAGGTCCTTTGTTTGAAACCGAGACGCAAGGAAATCTTTCAGCTTCTTGATCCTTGCCTTATTACTGCCTGTAATCACAATGTCATCAACGTATACCACTAGTAGAATACATCCAGAAGAGGACGAATGAAAGAACACTGAGTGATCATGAGAGCTTCTCCGTAAGCCAAACTCAGTTACCACAGCATTGAATCGTCCAAACCAAGCACGGGGCGATTGCTTTAAACCATAAAGTGATTTACGTAGTCTACAGACTTTGCCAGACTCCCCCTGAGCAACAAACCCAGGTGGTTGCTCCATATAAACTTCCTCATGTAAATCACCATGCAAGAAGGCATTTTTCACATCCAGTTTGTGTAATGCCCAGTCGTAGGTAGCAGCTAAAGAAATAAACAAGCGGATGGAGGTAACCTTCGCCACAGGAGAGAATGTTTCATAGTAGTCAACCCCATAAGTCTGAGCATATCCTTTGGCGACCAACCGGGCTTTCAGACGAGCCACGGACCCATCTGGATTGACTTTCACAGTGAATACCCATTTGCAGCCGATTGCCTTTTTACCTGCAGGTAACCCTACCAAATCCCATGTACCATTATGCTCAAGAGCATTAATCTCATCTATCATAGCATCCCGCCATCCAGAAAGGGCCAAAGCTTCACCAACCGTTTTAGGAACGGAAACCGAATCAAGTGTAGAAACCAAAGAACGAGAATGCGAAGAGAGTCTATCATAGAAAACAACGGAAGCAATCGGGTAAGTACATGAGCGCTTACCTTTCCGAAGGGCAATGGGAACATCGAGATCAAGATCCTGTGTAGCGGAAGGTGGTGGATCACTTGAAGCAAGAGGATCATCAGTAGATGGATCTGCAGACGATGACGAAGATGGTATAGGATCGGGATCTGACGTCGGGCGTTGGCGCCTACTATACACATGAACAATCGGTGGTTTAGCAGGCTCCTGAGGCAGTGTTGGTTCGGATAGGATAGGAGACTCTGGAACATGTATGGTATATACCAACAAGTCATCACTCTCTCTAGAATTGCAAGGTGTGGACATAGGAAAGAAGGGTGTGTTCTCATGGAATGTAACGTCTCGAGAGACAATGTATCGATTAAGCATGGGAGAAAAACACTTATACCCCTTTTGAAGGCGAGAGTAACCAAGAAAGACACACTTCAAAGACTTGGGATCCAACTTAGTGATATGTGGTCGGGTATCACGGACAAAACAGGTACTACCAAAGATCTTTGGGTCGATAGGAAACAAGGACTTAGTTGGAAACATGACTGAGAAGGGACTTCGTCCATCCAAAACAACAGATGGCATTCGGTTGATAAGAAAACAAGCAGTAGCGACAGCGTCAGCCCAAAAGAGTTTAGGGACATTCATGTGGAATAATAGAGCCCTAGCCACCTCTAAGAGATGACGATTCTTTCGTTCGGCAACTCCATTTTGGGCTGGTGTATCAACACAAGAAGACTCATGAAGAATACCATTTTGAAGCATATATGACTGAAATGTGTGAGACAGATATTCTTTTGCATTATCACTACGAAGAGTTTGAATTGACACTTTAAATTGTGTCTTAACCTCAGCATAGAGTGAACAAAAATGTGTAAAGACTTCAGATCGATTTTTCATAAAATAAAGCCAAGTAGTACGAGAGTAGTCATCAACAAATGTAACAAAATACTTAAATCCAAGTTTTGAAGTAACAGGACATGGTCCCCAAACATCAGAATGGACCAACTCAAATGGGGATGAGGCCCGCTTATTACAGACTCTAGGACTTAAGTGAACACGTTGATGTTTGGCAAACTGACAAGACTCGCACTGTAGAGAAGATAAAGATGAAAACTCAGGACACAACTTCTTCAGATTCTGCAAAGAGGGATGACCCAATCGACAATGAACGTCAAGCGGAGACGATGGGCTGGAACAAGTCAATGAATAGGATGGTGGACGTTCAAATATGTATAGGCCGTCAGATTCCCGTCCTCTACCAATAATCTTCTTCGTCGACAGATCCTGAAAGATACAGAAATCAGGAAAGAATGAGACACAACAATTTCGAGCACGGGTGATTTTGCTGACCGATAACAGATTGAATGTGAAATTAGGTAAGCTTAGTACGGAAGATAATGAAACTGATGGGGAAAGATCGATGGTGCCAGAACCAAGGACAGGTGTGGCTGACCCATCGGCAATTGTGACGTGTGATGGGGATGCGTGTTTATTGAATTTAGAAAATAGAGAGGGATTACCTGTCATGTGATCTGAGGCACCGGAATCAATGACCCATTTGGAGGCAGAAGATACTAGGCAAGTACTAGAGTTACCTGTTTCAGCAAATGCAGCAGTCGGAGCAGTGGAATTCTCAGTCCCCAGGAGTCTAGCATATTCTTCTGCAGGTATAGTAACAGTTGTATCTGCGGCAGAAGCATAGTGTGCTGATGAGCTCCTCGGGTGTCTGGCCAAAAGCTTCTTACATGTGCGCTTGGTGTGACCGAGCTCATGACAGTAGTAACATTCAACACCATCAAAATCTGGAACATTAACCCGTGAATCAGTTCGGTCACTGTGACCGCCCCTAGAGCCCCCGCGAAACCCTCCTCGAGAGCCACCACGAAATCCTCCTCGACTAACCAGAGCACTGTTGTGATCCACAGATTGAGAAGACTGAAGATTCTCATTACGAAGAACACGAGCAAATGTTTCTTGAAGAGAGGGAATAACAGATTCATTCAAGAACTGAGATCTGATAGAGTCGAATTCTGGTCGCAAGCCGGTCAAGAAGCTAATAACAGCCACTTGTTCCCTTTGAGCCTGCATAGCTTTGACATCAGCACTTAACGGAAGAAGAGAGTTAAGCTCTTCATATACCTTTTTGAACTCCATGACATAAGTAGTAAGCGATCGGTCCTGTTGTTCTCCACGATGAAAGGACTTACACACACTATAAATCCGAGAGATGTTACTTTGCCCAGAATATAAGAAATCAAGATATTCCATAAGTTCTTTCACGTACTCACAGTGACTAACCAGAGACGAAACAGAGGGCTCAATAGTATTGACAATCTGTAAGTACAAACGGGCATCACTTTGTAACCATGATTCAGAATCAGAATCGGTACCTTTAGGAGGATCAGACGTGAGATGAGAACCCATTCCCATGCTCCGGAGATAGAGATGAATAGTCTTGCTCCATTCAAAGAAGTTGGAGTCGTTAAGCTTGTTATCAGTAAGTTTAACATGCATCGGAAGCATCTCGGGTACACGTGGACCGCTGCCAGTTGGTTTGTCTTCTCCAGCCATCTTCCACTAACTCACAAAGCAACGTCGCACTCACAGGGTGCAAGAAACAGCCGACAAACAGAACAGAATCGGCGAACAGAAACCCTAAAAATTTCGGCGCACTCACAGGGTGCAAGAAACAGCCGACGAACCAGAACAGAATCGGCGAACAGAAACCCAAAAAAAAATCGGCGCCAAAAGTCGACGAACATAAACCCTACCCATTTTTTCCTCGTTGGGCTTGCGATCGCGGACTCTGGCCACGTGGCCCGCGGTTGGGCCCGCGATGGTCCCGCGGTTGGCTGAATTTTCAAGTTTGGCCCCTCTAGTTTTGGGCGAAAAAATTTACACTATTGGTCCCTCTAGTTTTTAGGTTATCATTTTATGTAGTTGGGGTTTGTAAACAATGATACTGTTGTATTGATTTTAACTTGATGATTTACAATGAAAGAATACAAGGTATTTATAGACAAGAAACTATACAGAATACGAAGAGTCTAGGAGAGTAAACCCTAAGGGTCCATGGGCTAAGTTGGGCCACATAACCTAATTTACATTCTAACAGGGTTTTTTAAAGTGTTGTTGCATTTTTTTTACTGTTTTCACACTTTTTGTCTGAGTTGTCTCAGGTATTTTTTAATGTAATGTTCCTTTCCATTTTAATGTATTTAATATATAAATTAGTTAAAGAAAATATTTTCCCCATTTTAAGTTATTTAATAAGGAAATTAATTAAAAGATGTATTATTGCAAATCATATTCCCAACCGAAACGAATACAGTGCAGGTAAACAAAGAAATCTATTACTGGAAGGCGTCCTGGATTCCAGTGATGAAGTTAACCTTTTCCTTGACAATGTCCTCCATTCCCGTGTAGTCCTCTTCGATTTCGTTTAGTTCCTCTTCTAATTCCTTAATCTGTCGTTGCACCTCCCGAACGTGAGCCCTAGTCATGGCCAGTTCTCGTTTCTTCTCCGCTAGATACTCCATTTTCCCCTGCTGAGTCCCCCTGTTATGGTTCCACAAAACTTTTCCCTTTTCGATATCGGCGTTCGCCTCATCAATGGATTTTTGCACTAAGGGAGTAATTCGTTGACTTTGTGGAAGACCCGTCGGCTAGGTACAATGATACATTGGTGGGCTTTTCCTGTCATTATCGAAGTGGTAATTCTCCCATGCCATCTCCCAGTCTTCTGCCTCCTCAGCCGTGAATGGATAATCGGCCGCAGTTCGCGCATGGTTTCTCCACTCCTCGTCTGTTTCCGGTACCTTCCAGGTACTCCGGCGAGCTCCATCGTTCAGTGATTGGTAGGTTGCTGAACGTGAAGTTCCAGCCCCATTCGCCGACCTGTTCCCCCTTGATCTTGAACTTCCAGCCATAGTGTTAAGAAAAGCGAGAGAATGTTTGTAAACGGTGTAGAGGATATAAAAGATAGATAGCAAGTTGTGAATTACTACTTCATCATGCCATCTACTTATAGCCGTGAAAATGTATGTTCTTCATCAGGGATGTGGATATGGTCAAAGATTTCGTCTGAAAAGTTGCCTGCATGATTCGTCTGAATAGTTCACTGCAAGATTCGTCTGAAAAGAGCCTGTAAGATTCGACTGAAAAAGTAACTACAAGATTCGCCTGAAATAAATGCTTGTTCATCCAATAATCTCTGTATTAGGATTACCTCAAGTTTCATAAACCTACTTACTAGGTACTAGAAAGATCAAATTATGGTAGCATGGTATTTAGGAATAGTGAGCATGGCGAAACATGGGGGGAGCATGATTATCATGATGCATGTACATGTTATCATGCACCATCACATGATAAATTACAACGTACATAAGTTATGTTTGATAAATTACACGGGCCGATAAAGTAGATAAAATCATGTTATATATCAAAACAAGAGCACTAAACATGCAATATTTATCGTCCCAATCAAGGGAAATCAATGTTCAGATCAACACTATCATATGATATAGTTCCATGTGGTTCAAGCTCCGACAGGCCCTGCGTGTTACTTAGTTGATTGACTGAACGTATACTCCTTGGCACGGTTGAAGGGGCGGGACTTGGACACTCTCCACGAGTATGTCCTACGCATAGGCACCAAGTACATTTTCGCTGTATCGGACCTTCACCACGTGATGGACGTCGATTGTTCTTTCTTGGTCTCCCGGCTCTGTTCTTATTGTTTAACGGTGGATAGCATGGCGGAAGGGGGTCGGGTGGAGACACCCATTCTTCAGGGGGTCCAGCTGGATTTATTACCTCTACGTATGTTGCCCGGTAAGTTTCGGACGTGAAGAAACTTACAGCCAAGTCGATGTAATCACTACGACCCGTATGTCTTGCCGCAGCGATGGCATGGTCGCACGGTAACCCAGATTTTTGCCATTGGAAACATGAACAAACATGGTCGGTCATATTGACAATCGCGTCAAGTTGGTTATCCCGAACCTGGTACCTCCCATACCCGATTTCGCTTACCCTCCATGCCGACGCGTGACCCGCCCTGAGGAGAACTATCTCCTCCGCCGCTGGTGTGAGTCTATTACGCAGCTCAGCTCCTTTTCGGCGTCGAAGTTGGTACCATTCTTGTTGAAAGGCCCGAAAGTACTCCATAAGAGTAACAATCGGACATCTACGCGCAAAACGGGAGAGTGCATTCACCGACTCTGCACTATTGGAGGTCAGAATGTCATACCGCTGTGCAGAAAAATGGGCCGCGGACCACCTCTCCGGTCCAACATCGTCCATAACTTTGGCTGCTTTGTTGGAACTAACTCGTAGAACATTCATGTACCGGTCAAAGTCCTGAGCCGTATATGCTTTGCATGCCTTCCAGTAGACATCGTGGTAGGTGGTAATACGTTTGTCCTGGCCTTTGGCGTTCATCTCCAAATGTCGACAACATAAGGCGTGAGGGCGTTTGGGTACATGGCAGAGATTGCGACGCTTATGGAAGGAGCCCTGTCGGACATAAACACCAACCCTTGCGGGTCTCCGATAGCTTGTCTCAACATGGACAGAAACCAAGTCCACTCCTCCCCGGTTTCGGACTTGCCTACTCCGAAAGCTACGGGAACGATGGAGTTATTCCCGTCCATGGCAACCGCCAGGAACATCATACCCAAGTAAGGGCCCTTTAAATGGGCAGCGTCTATTACCAGGACACGACGCAGATTTGCCACAAATGTGCGAATCTGCAAAAACGTAGGTGATTTCCCTTTGTAAATGTTATAGTTTATAATGTGTAAACATATGACGTGTTAAAATACGTACCGCGGGTCCAAGGGCAACGAAGTACATCTCAAACCGTCCATTTGAATCGGTCCTTATCTGGGTGACCGTACCTGGATTCTGCAGCTGCAAATTATATAAATACCCAGGGAGTCGTTCATACGAATCCTCGAACGTGCCTCTAACCATTAGTAGTGCCCTGCATCGCGCACGCCAGCCTTGGTGGTAACCAATTGTGATCCCGTACTGCTGGTATACACCACTCACGATGTCCTTTAGACGCATTGACCTGCTAGCATCAAGAAATTTTCTTTTCAGTATCGCACCCAAAGTCCTTTTGGTGGCTTGTTTGTGGTTGGGATTCAGTTGCGTCCTCGAACAAGTGTGTTCGTCGTGCAACTTTCTAATGACAAATATCCCTCCTTTCTCGCCCACGGACCTCGCGTACAGCCTCCAATTACAATTTTCTCTCGCACATACAACTTCGTATCTGGTTTTGTCGGATCTCGGCGTGTAACTTTCGAAACCCTCTTCTATGAACTTAATTCCGACCTGTGTGGCCAAGTCATCCTTCGAATCAAATATCTGACCTACTTGTATCCTTGAACTACGATTATAAGGTGTAGGTTCGTAGGTTTGTGTATGGGTATTCGGGTCTGAAAGAATAGGGGGCATATCAAAAAAAGTCATTTAACTGACAAATGATTTATTACTAGGGGTATATTCTTCGTCCTCGTCACTATTAGTTTCTGATCTGTCTATATCAGAATTACCCATTGTGAAAACATGGGTTTCGTCGTCAGCAACTCCAGCAAAACGTTCTTCTTAGTCTTCTTTTTCTTCTTCTTCTATTGGTTGTTGTTGTTGCGTCTACGGGACAAAATCAGGATAACAGTCGTTAAGACCATATGCATGATCCAAATAAACTGTTGGGCCGTAGGACGCCGGGAATTGAGAATCAGGCTCCTCCATTTGGAGGTCTTCGTCATCACCGTCGTCATCACCTTTGTCATCACCGTCGTCATCACCTTCATCATCGTCTTCGTCGCACACCGATGAATCGACATACACAAAAAGTAATAGAGGTCTTTCTGATTCGGCTGCAAAGTGCAGAAAACCAGAGATATCTCCATCGTTGGATAACTCCACAAATGACCCATCACCATTCTTGAACACTAACTTGCAAACAGCAGAAGGGTCGATTTCACATTTTTGCATGGCGTATGCAACAAACTTCTGATAAGAAAAGTTTACTGGCAATTTTACACCATGCTTAGATTTATAAACAAAATTTCACTCATTGTTGTCTTCCACCCATTCACCATCGTAATAGAAAAATAGCTTAGCTTTTGCAACAGATGAACTCATTTTTTCAGTAGTATCTCAAAACCAAAATACTGAAGAAAGAAAGCAAGAAAGAAGGATGGAATGGGTGTGAATTATGGATTGCATTTTACTGATATTTATGGATGAAATCTCATTGAGGAAGATGAATTGCAGCCATAAATTGGTCTTCCAAGTACAATGATTCAACATTGATGAAACAAGCCAGTGAATTTTAACCACAATTTGGTCTTCCAAGTACAATAATTGTGAAAAAAAACAGTAAAACATGCAAAAATTCGTGCAAAAAGGACCAAAAAAGTAAATTGTTGCCCCACCGCGGGACCACCGCGGGACAGGGGCCAAAGTGGTCACCGTGGGCATAGTTGGGGGCCTCCGCGGGACATATTGGCCAAACATGGGGACACGTGGGACTGACCCGCAATCGCGGGGCCCATCGCGGAAAAATGGGTATTTCTGCAAAATCAGAGAGATCATGGGTATTTTGGCAAGTCAAAGTCAAACTATGAGTATTTTAATTAATTTCCCTCATATTAATCTTCAACAACTTCAATAACATTAAATATATCAATATAACATTTCATATATAATAAATATTGTTTATCTTTAGTACAAATTTAATTTTAAAAAAAATATTTGTAAAAAATAATTATAATATAATTTCTCTTCCTTCTATAACGGTTTATAGATTCTTTTAAATTTAGAGATTTTTTCCAACTTCTCTACTTTTTTATATATTTTAGCATAAAAGATAACATAACTATTGAAGAATTTTTTTTGATAAAATCCCTATTTTCTTTAGTTTAACTTAGTTGTTGGAGATGCTCAAACCATATAAAATTGTAACAAACAATTTTTTTTTGAAGAATTTTTTTTTAGTGTTTGGCTCATAAAAATCGATTTGTATAAATTGGTGTACACCATAGAAAACCCATTAAAGTATATTAGAAATGTTAGAATTGTAGAGTCGATTGATAGATTGAGAGACACATTTGAGATGGCTGAATCGGCCGGTTTTCATATATTGAGAGAGTGTTACAAATGAAGTGTCTAACCTAATAATGAAACCCTAAGAGACTATTTATACAAGGTAAGTTGCACATAATTACAGAAAGAACCCTGAACTATACATATTGACATTAATACTCTAACACCCCCCCTCAAACTCAAGTAGGGGAAGAATGAGCCAATTTGAGTTTGGAAACAAGAGCCCGAAAACGCCCTGAAAGATGTGCTTTGGTGAAGATATGTGCAGTATGATCAATGGTTGAGATTGAAAAAGTTTAACCGTCTTGCGAAGAACATGTTGACGAGTGAAATGACAGTCAATCTCAATGTGCTTTGTACGCTCATGAAAGACATCATTGTGAGCAATCTGAATAGCACTAGTGTTGTCACACCATAATGGTGTTGGGGAAAATTGATGAGCACCTATATCAGATAGTAGCCAACGTAGCCATACGAGTTCTTGTGTAGTATCAACTAAGGCTCTATATTCCGCTTCAGTACTGGATCTAGCTGTCAGAGGTTGTTTCTTGCTGCGCCAGGAAATAAGAGAGTCTCCAAGGAAGAAACAGTAGTCGGCGGTAGAGCGCCGGTCAGTTATGTCTCCATCCCAGTCAGCATCGGAGAATGCACGAAGAGTTAAGAACGATGTGGATGAGAAATGAAGTCCATGAAACATTGTCCCTTTAAGGTACCAAAGTATACGAAGAACCGCGGCATAGTGATCTGAGCATGGTGCAACCATGAACTGGCTGACTATATGAACTGCATAGGCAAGATCTGGTCGAGTAACAGTCAGGTAGACCAGAGAACCAACTAGTTGACGGTACCGTGTAGGGTCCTGCAACGGGGTTCCGACATTGGGAGCAAGGTGCAGATTTTGCTCAATGGGTGTAGATGCAACTTTATTTTCCGTGATCCCATCTTTGGACAACAGATCTGAAATGTACTCGGCTTGACAGAGATAGATGCCGGAAGAGTCTGACAGAACTTCAAGGCCAAGAAAGTAGTGGAGCTTACCAAGATCTTTCATCTTAAAGCATGAGCTGAGAGACTATTTCTGATACCTGTAGAGTCACTGCCGGTAATGATCATATCATCAACATACAATAGAAGTAAGATGGTACCTGCAGCAGTAGTCCGAGTAAACAAGCCAAAATCATAATTACTCGGAGAGAACCCCAATGAGATGACAGTATTGCTGAATTTTTCAAACCAAGCACGAGGAGCTTGTTTGAGGCCATAGAGGGCTTTTCGAAGTCGACAGACATTACCCTGACGGGAGGTCACACCTGGAGGTAGTCTCATGTAGACTTCTTCTTCGAGATCGCCATTTAGAAAGGCATTCTTGACATCCATCTGATAGAGTGGCCATTTCTTGGTGGCAGCGATGGCTAGAAGACTACGAACCAAGGTGACCCGAGCCATGGGAGAAAACATTTCCTCGTAGTCAATGCCATATTCTTGATTGAAGCCTTTTGCCACAAGACTTGCTTTGTAACGGTCAATAGATCCATCAGACTTCGTTTTGATTTTGAAGACCCATTTGCAACCAATGGGTGACTTTCCCGGTGGGAGAGGAACAAACTCCCATGTATTGGCTTTGTCAAGTGCCTGATGTTCCTCTGTCATAGCTTGCTTCCAAACAGGGTTAGAAGCGGCTTACTTGAAGGAAGTTGGTTCATGGGTGGACAGTAAAGTGGCATAACAATGATAATCATGAAGGTGAGAAGGAACTTGCCTTACCCGATCGGAGCGTCGTGCTTCATCTTGTGGTTGAGAGGAGCTAGGATCCATAGACTCAGCAGATGGCTCGGAAGTAGTACGTGGAGTTGGTGTAGATGATTGATCATGATCAGATGGCACAGAAGGGGCCGGTGAAGGTTCAGATGAGGCAGGTGAAGGTTCAGATGGGACAGATGAAGATTCAGGTTGAGAAGAGGCGGAATGAGGTGAAACAGATGGTGAGGAGAGTATGGGATCTAATTGGAGTGAGTCCAATGAGATAGATGTGTTTGTGAAGAAAGAAGTAGATGGAGTGGGTGTGTCCTGAAATTTTGACACTGTAGAGAAGGGAAGATGTTCCCAAAAGGTGACATGATGGGATATACGAAGTCTCTTAGAGACTGGATCCCAACAACGATAACCTTTATGTTCAATGCCATAGCCAAGGAAGCAGCATAATCGAGAACGAGGTTCGAGTTTGGTGTGCTCATGAGATTGCAGCTGAACAAAGCAAGCACAACCCCACACTTTGAGGAGTTCATATGCAGGAGAGATGCTATAGAGTACTTCATACAGAGACTTTTGATTGAGAATGGGAGTTGGGTGTCGGTTGATGGTGTAGACAACTGTGAAGGCTGTTTCACCCCAAAAGCGTTCTGGACACTTGGCTGATATTAATAGAGTGCGGACAGTGTCAAGAATGTGACGGTGTTTGCGTTCTGCACGACCATTTTGTGGAGAGGTGCCAGGACAGGAGTACTGAGAAAGAGTACCCTGAGATTGAAGAAAAGAGAGGAGAGACGATTCTTTATATTCCATAGCATTATCTGCTCGAAGAACCTTTATAGGCTTGGAGAACTGGGTTAGAATCATACGAGCGAAGGTGATATAAATTTTAGGTAGCTCTGAGCGGTTTTTCATGAGATAAATCCATGTAAAACGTGTGTGATCATCGATAAAGATGACAAATAACGAGCACCTCCCATAGATGGGTGTGGCGCTGGTCCCCATACATCAGAATGAATAAGATCAAACGGAGAAGCAGATTTAAAGTCATTAATTTGAAAAGGTAAAGCATGATGTTTGCCAAGTTGACAAGATAGACAAGAAACATTTTCAGATGAAGTGTTTCCTAACAGTCCTGAACTAGCTAATACTTTTATTCTTGCTAAGGATAAATGGCCTAAGCGCGCATGCCATAATTCAAACGAAGGAGTACTGGAAACTGAAGCAGCAATATTTGATGAAGGTAAGGGAAGACGGAGATAGACCACTTCAACCATCCGACCAACTTTATGGCCTACTCCAAGGATCTGCTTGGTCTTTGGATCCTGCACAACACAGCCAGAAGGGTGAAATAAAACGATTAGACCGGCTTCCATAAGCTGAGTGATTGTAATCAGACTCAGAGATAAGTTGGGTATATGCAGCACATCAGGTAAATGAATATCGGGGGTAGATACAGTCCCACTGAAGGATACCGATAAGCGAGTATCATCAGCAGTACGTACTGATGAAAACATGCTGGAAGTTTGTTTAGAGACAAACCCATCAGCCTTAGGTGTCATGTGATTACAACATCCAGAGTCAAATAGCCAAGGGTTACCTGATGTAGTAACATTGCATTGAGAATTCATACCCATAGAACCTGTCATGAGTTGCTCCATGAGCTCTTGATTTCGGCGCATGAGTTCCATAAGGTCCGGCGTTGAGTGGTTGTTATGTTGAGCTGAAGCTGCTGGCGATGGAGAATCTTGAGTGGTGGAACCAGCAATTGGTTGAGGCCTGGACTGTTGCCTTTGGTTACCAGAGTTCTTTGGGTGTTTTAGACAGTCAGACCCATAGTGGCGTGGCTGTGTGATCCCACACCAGCGACATTTTCGAGTTGGGCAGTTGAGGAGAAGATGGGAAGTAGAGTGACAAAAGGTACATTCACTATTATTCCCCTTGCCCGCAGATTTTGACTGGTCATGATTGCCCCATTTGCCTTTTGGTTTCCCTGAGCTGGGAGTGTAGAGCACAGTGTCTGATGGTAGTGGAAACCGCTGTTGAAGTCGGGTTTCTTCACTTAGCAGTTCCGTGATGGCTTGTTCAAGGGTAGGTAATGGATGTCTATGGAGAAGCGAGGCTTGAACGTTTTCAAAATGATCAGTGAGACCCATGAGAATAGTAATTAACTGCAATTGGCTGAAATAAGCAGTGAACTTTCGAGCAGTTTCATCAAAAACTTGAGGTGCACCCAGACTCAGATGATCTCTAAGAGCTTGCATCTCAGAGATGTAGGAGTTGATAGACTGATCAGGCAGTTGCCTTTTGTTTTGGAAGGTAGTCCACAACTGATATTGATGAGATAAACTTGTAGAACTGTACCTGTTTGCAAGGAAATCCCATAGTCCTTTTGTTGTGGTATAGCCGGGGAATTGTTGATTGATCTCAGTAGTGGTAGAAGCGTTTATGAAGCCGAGGATGCGAGCATTGGCGATATCCCAATCATTCATACGTTTTGCAAAGTCAACTGCACTTTCCTCTTCCTTTTGAACAGGAATGGTAGATGTACCAGTGACATAGGTATAGAGTCCATGAGACTTAAGGAGAATGGACATATGGTGATGCCATAGGACGTAGTTGTTCCCATTGAGAACGACTGAGATGGGATTGGAGTGACCGAAATTGAGAGCCATTCGAATTGATTTAGGAATTTAGATTAAGGTAGTTCTTGTCACAACCAACTGATGTCGCAGCCAACTGATGTCGCAACCAAGGGTGTTTGTCGCAAATAACTGATATCGCAATAGAAGGTTGCGATATAGAGGCTTGTCGCATTGGTCAGTTGCGATAATAGGACAATGTCGCAATGGTCAGTTGCGATATAGAGGCTTGTCGCAATGGTCAGTTGTGATATAGAGGCTTGTCGCAATGGTCAGTTGCGATATGAGGCTTGTTGCAATGGTCAGTTGCGATAATAGGACAATGTCGCAATGGTCAGTTGCGATAGTTATGAGTCTATGGGTTGCGATAGTTATGAGTGTGTGGGTTGCGAGAGTTATAAGTCTCAAGATGTTCTTGAGTCGAAACTTCAAAGATGATCGGTTTTGGCTGAAATTTGGTACGCAGGTTCGTGACAATATTCTGGGCAACTTTAAAACTTGGTGTTTTGTCAAAAACCCAACAGAGAATGGTTTTTCGAAGCAAAATATAGTGCAGCAAAATAAAGAGGAAAATAATGAGATGCAGATCTGGAAGATATGGTAGGATACTTACCTACAGCTCTGATACCATGTTAGAATTGTAGAGTCGATTGATAGATTGAGAGACACACCGGTTTTCATATATTGAGAGAGTGTTACAAATGAAGTGTCTAACCTAATAATGAAACCCTAAGAGACTATTTATACAAGGTAAGTTACACATAATTACAGAAAGGACCCTGAACTATACATATTGCCATTAATACTCTAACAAAAAATAAGATTCAAACTCGGACTAAATATTAAGGTGCCAATCTTAGTTTAAATAAGATTCAGACACGACTTGAATAACCAAACAAGCTAAACAAAAATGTTGGATACACGATATCTCTCTATTGATTGATCATTTTATTATAATCAGTTGTTTTAATAAAACACTAATTGTGTACGGTATTAATGGAGTGAAATGTAATGTCTTATTATAAACTCAGAAGGGAAATTTAGTATGATTCTTTATTTTTATTTTTAAATTCAAAATTTATGGAGTATAATCTATTGTAAATTTGTATAACTTAACGTTTATTCTGTACATTAAAACGTGTTTATTTATTAGTTAACGATTACTTTTAGAAGGATTAAGCATGAAGATTTAAGAAATTATATATATACATACTAATAAAATTAATGCAATGAAGATGATGTTAAGGTTACAATTATGGTTTTAGAAAGGTTAAAGGTCTTGAGCATAATGGACCTCTTTCGCAAGAAAAATGATTATTGGGGCAATAGTTGAATAAAACTTTACTTTTGAGGCTTTTATTTACACTCGTCTAGTTGTGGAAGCAATTGATGGAGAGGGACCGGTGAGCATAACCGGGTACCTGGCTAAATTTCATGGAACCGGAATCGAAACCGGCGGTTCCTAGAACGAAGGAACCGGAACCGCTTGCATCGGTTCTTTATATTTTGGAACCGTCGGTTCCGGTTCCGAGTACCCAATGTCAAATTTTTTTAAAGTTTTTTTTAACAATTCATACAATAAAAATTGTAATTTTAAGTCTATGGAAACTATAAAGTACCAACATAAAGTAATAAATACAACAAATGATGAAAACTAATCCGATAAAAACTAATTATTACATAAATAAATTAGAAACTCTCGAATATTGAGTCTTGACATCAACAAAACGACTTCCATAACAACTCACGTCTTTAAGTCAACACCTCGAATAAAACAATTAGATGGAAACGAATAAAACATCTAACAAATGTACAAAACTAATACCACGTCACAAAATATTTAAATATAATAAATATATAAATAATTTTTATTAAAAAATAGCGGGACCGGGTACCCAGCGGGTAACGGTTCCAAAAAAATGAGAACCAGAACCAGAACCAGAACCAGTCTTAATCGGTTCCGTATTTTAGGAACCGGAACCGGAACCAATCACATCGGTACCGGTTCTGGAACCAGCAGTTCCAGAGCGGTTTCGGTTCCAAAGGTGGGTACCCAGTTCCGATGACCACTCCAATCCCCTCGGAACATTTTTTTTTTGAACGACAATGAAGATATTATTATCAACCAATTAAAGAAAGTACAATAAGGTAGTGCAAGAGCCACACGAATCGATTACGTAATACAACGAAATAACATAGCAAACCGCGACCAAAACTTCTGAAGCAAATCTGTGACCAAGCAGGGCGATAGGAGAAGCGATAGGAGAGGTTGCAAGGTGCAAACTCGTCCAGCACAGCTTACTCCGGACAGCTGCCCAATTCCACCCACACAGCCTCCACAAACAGCCCCACAGCTGCATCCACACAGCTACCCATTTCCACCCACAGACTGAATTCCAGCAGCCCTCGCCATAGTCGCAATAGCATCTATCCCTGCAGGTTTGTTAGCCATTCGACCCAACCCACCACCGGTTTCTTGATTCTATTAGACACCCACTCAAAACTTTTCCTTTGAAATTCGAAGAAAAGGTCGATAATGTGACCCTTGTCCTTTTTTAACACACTTTTGTTTCGATGGGACCAAATGAGGTAAATTATAATCCACTTAACTGCAAGCCATTTAGACTTACCAAATGTAGAAGTTGCCAATGCCGCGTCCTCTTGAAGTAGCTCCTGGATTGATGTGTTATTGTCAATATTCTTCTTCCACCATTTTCCAACAAGGGTCCAAAGTTTATTGACTTCTTTGCATTTTAGTAGAGCATGATCTAAGTCTTCAACCTCTTCGCCGCATCTTGGGCAAAGCACTGAGTCTAAGTCAATTCCCATGTCGGCTAAAATCGACCTACACGGTATCCTTCCTTTTGCTACTCGCCATAAGAATATCCACACATTCCTTGGGACTACCGAGGACCAAACCGTTTCCCTCGAGCTCCCGGTCCTTGATGTCTGTTTTTCGTCAATTAATGCTCTAAGGTCTTTCACGTTGAACTCCTTTGTTTGGTTTAGTTCCCATTCGATAAGATCCCTTTTGTTAACAATCGGCTGCCAATCTTGAAGACGAGTTACTAATTCCTCCAACTCCCCTATCTCTCTACCTCTCGGTTCTCTCCTCCACGACCAATTCCACGTCCATACTCCCTCGACCCATTCTCCTCTTGTTGCCACACTTGCATTCTTGTCAGATTCTAATCAAAATAGCCGTTTGAAATCATCTTGAAGTCTTCTATCACCCGTCCATTTGTCCATCCAAAACTTAGTATCGATACCGTCCCCTACCCTTTTGCGGAATGACCCCGAAAAACACAGCCCTTCTTTGTCCAAAACTTTACCAATCCTTATGATGTTCTTCCAAATTGATCCCGTGCTTCCGCTGTCCGGGGTGTTGTTTTCCAAAAAGCCAATCTTTTCTTTACCTTTTCCAGTACCGGTTTCCATGTGGCCAACCTACATAGTGGTGCTCCGACCGGAAAGCCAAGATACGTGAAGGGGAGAGATCCTCCCCCGCACCCTAGCCCTCGAGCCCATCCCCGGACTTCCTCGTCTTGAATTCCCAACCCGAAGATTTTACTCTTCGCCACGTTCACTTTCAACCCGGAAATTTCTTGGAAGCATCCAAGTATTTTCATTAGATTTTTAAGGTTTGTGAGGTTCCATTTTTCGAAAAAAGCACGTCGTCCGCGAATTGTAAGTGGGAGATTTTCACTTCGTCTTTACCCACCATGATGCCTTCGTAAAGCCCTTTCTCTTTCGCTTCTTCCATCAAAATATTTAGGTTTTTCGCTGCCACTAAGAAAAGAAATGGAACAAGCGGATCCCCTTGCCTCAAGCCTTTCCCCATTTTGAACTCTTTTGTGGGAGAGCCGTTTATGAGAATCGACATTGTAGTGGAATGGAGGCAAGTTTTGATCCACCTTATCCATTTTTTCCCGAATCCCATGTTTTCCAAGGTTTTCAAAAGGAAGTCCCATTCGACGTTGTCGAAAGCCTTCTCGAAGTCCACTTTGAAAATTAGCCCACTTTTTTTCTTTTTCTTAATGAAGTCGACAACCTCATTGGCAATTAGCACCCCATCCAAGATGTGTCGTTCTTTAATAAATGCACTTTGAACGTTACTTATCACTTTGCCCACCACAACCTTCATTCTTTCCGCCAAAATCTTCGCAATTATTTTATAATAGACTCCGATTAGACTTATCGGCCGGAATTCACCAAGACTCTCCGGATTGGTGACTTTCGGGATTAAGGTAAGAAAAGATGCATTGCAACCTCCGCTAATCTTTTCTCTTTCCCCAGACCACCTAACAGCATCGATCAAGTCGTCTTTAATGATCCCCCAATTTTTTTTGATGAATCCAAAAGAGAACCCGTCTGGACCCGGTGACTTGTTGTTTGCACAACCTTGTACGGCCCTCCAAACTTCCTCCTCCCCAAACGGTCTTTCCAACCATTCCGCATCAATGTTTGATAATTTCTTAAACTTTTGGCTGTTTAATGATGGTCCTTCTCTTCTAGACGACGAGAACTTCTCTTTGAAGTAATTAAAAACATGATCTTTGATTCTTGCGGGTTCCTCCACCCATTCCTCCAATATCTTCAATCCCCTTACCAAGTTCTTTCTTTCTCTATATTTTACCGCCGCGTGGAAAGTTTTGGAGTTCTCGTCTTCGTCCGATATCCATTTGAGTTTCGATTTTTGTCTAACCATGCCCATTTTTTTCTCTTCTAAAGCAAGCCAAATTTCTCGTGCTTTAAGCCACTTGACTTTTGTTCCTGTCTCCCATGCTCTCTCTTCCACTTCTTTTTCCGCCTTGACAAGATTTTCCTTGGCGCGCAACAGATCCATATCCAACTTTCCAAATCTCTCTTTCTTATAAAACCTTTTATAATCGTTTTACAATGTGGATAATTTTACAAAATCACCCCTATTAAACCTTTTTCTTATAAAACCGTCCACTGTTATTTTGTCTTACAATAGTAATCCAATGCCGAAAATTTATAATCGTTTGTTTAAAAATTATGGTATCGACGTTTTGGATCCTCCTCGCCTACAATATTTATGTAGAATGTCGACGTAACAAATATTATCTATTCTGCAAGGCATGTATAACTCCTGTTGTTTCCTAGAATCAAACTAGAACCTTTCGTACGGTCTAGAATAATAACCAATCCTGGCATGTTTGATTTTCACTTATTCGTTCCGTCATTAAGTAGTGCTTTTCCATTACTTTTAAGTTATTTTATTCTAGTCATATTTTAAGAGGAAAAAAACAAGCCCTTAATCTTCCAAACAATTTCTTAAAATTCCCATGGGACTTGTCGAGAGGCATGCCACGGTTCGTTCAACCTCCTACCATAATAGTTTAAGGTTTGGTTCAGATAGAATGCATGCATATATATCATCAAAAGAACCTATATAGATGATATTCCAATTTCAGTCGACTGCTTAATTGGTAAACGTCCTTAATTAACATGCCCGTAGTTCAGCCAACTACATTTGAACCATTGCATTTTGTCCTGTGATTTTTGGCCAACCAATCAAGGATGGGTATCGTCAAAAGTGGTTTTCATTTTAAGTGAAAGCAAATAAATAACTACTAGACGTTAACTACGATCAAATTCACTTTCTAAAATTTCATAACTTTATTAGTTAACAGAAAATTGTAGTAAATTTGCTTCAAAAAAAAAAAGAAAAAAAGAAAATTGTAGTAAATGAAAGTATACAAACACGACTCGACGTAATTCAACGAACCCGAGAATAGTTCAAAAACCATACTTTAACGATATCGCAATATATTTAGAAATATTCTGTGGAATTTTGGAATAATATAAAATTGATTATTGAAAAAGTGGAAATCGAAACTATGGCTTTAATTGAAGAAATTAATACTCACCCGCCTACCACCACCACCGTCTAACTCTTTCAATGGTGACCTGGTTTTCTGGTATGGACATTTATGAGGGACCGGTGGATGTTGGTGCCTTGCATTTAATGCTATAATATCTCAATCGGATAGATATCATATGCAATTTTTAATATTTTAACGATTTATTTGACTCCTTTTTTAATTAATTATATTTTTTTGGAATAGATTATATTAAAATACAACGTATTTTGTAGTTTATTTAGGCTCGTTTTTGAAGATTTATGTTAAAACGTTATTTTGAGAACGTATTATGTATTTTTATATAATTAAGGATATACATATGATCACAAAATATAAAAATAATCAAACTTATTATAAATCTCTTAAGAAAGAATATAACTTTTATTATTTAAGATCTTGATGATAGCAATATAAACATTTTAAAAGTAGGTTCTTGTAAAGTTGTTTTAGGATTTTTTTTAAAGTGGTGGCATTATTTAATTATAGGAAATGAAGTTATGGATATATTTTACAAAATCATTATTAGCATGTTGGTTATTTTCTTGGTTTTTATATAGGGAAATTAATTAAAATGCCTTTAGTTGACTCAAAATTAATGAAAATGCCCCTTCTCTCTCAAAAATGGCTAAAATGCCCTGGAAATCCGTGGCCCATCCCGTGGCCCACGGACATAAGCCGAAAAGCGGATTCTGACCGACAATCCGTGGCCCATGGACCCTTGACCCGTGGCCCACGGACATTTGACCCGTGGCCCACGGAAATCAGCTGGATTTGGATTTGTGCAGATTTTGGCATGCATTCCACAAGATAAAGGGTACGATTTTTTGGCATGCATTCCACAATTGTATGGTTAGAATCACATCCTTTTATATCTATAAAATCAGTAAGCCATTTCAATTACTTCTCATTTCATCTCTTCACCATTTAAATCACATCTCTGAATGTTTTCATCATTTGAATCATTTTCTTTCTACTGAAAATGAGTTCACATGTTGAAAAAGCAAAGCTATATTTTTGTTTCGATGGTGAATGGGTGCAACATAACGATGTGTGGGATTTTGCTTATAAATCTAAGCATGGTGTGAAACTGAAAGTAAACATTACACATCAAAAGTTGCTTGCTTATGCCATTGAAAAATGTGGTATTGACTCGGCTGTTGGTGAAACCAAGTTAGTGTACATGAATGATGGCTCAATCTTCGAGTTAACCAACGATGAACATGTTTCTGATTTTATGCAATTTGCAGTCGAGTCAGACAGACCTCCAGCTCTTTTTGTGTATGTCGTTCCATCGATGTGCAACGAAGGTGATGACGAAGGTGAGGATGAAGGTGATGACGAAGGTGAGGATGAAGGTGATGACGAAACCCATGTCGGCGAGTGTTCTCAATTTGAGGCGTCATATGACGAAACAAATAATCCAGATCATACATATGGTCTTAATGACTGTGTTGGACAACATAAGGGGGGGGGGGGGGGGGGGTAAGGTTGTATTTAAAATCTTTTTCTTTCAAAAATTCTTTGAACAAATAAATACAGTACAAACAATACAGTAAAAATAAAGCAGAGTATAAACAAGTAAATATACAACAATTATATAAACAGATATAATTTAAATGCACAGCGGAAATGTAAAGAGATAAGGGAAAGAGAATACTTGACAACGATATTTTTAAAGTGGTTCACCAAACACAAAGTTGGCTAGTCCACCTCGAGAAAAAATAACACTTCTCGGAGATCCAATACGAAACGTGTTCTTTACGGTAGAAACACAAACCTTAATACAACAAACGCGAAACACTCTTCTTTGAGAGATTAATGTGGATCACTCACTCTAATTCAAACACTTACAAGAGGGTAGAGATTTTAATATGAATAATCACTCTTGAATAAGGTTTATCACTTGGATATTTTTAGAGAGTTTGATCACTTGAGTTGTGTTGCTGATTCAACTAATCGAGAGATTTTAATCTGCTATCAACTCAAGATTTCTTGCTCAAAAATTAATTTTATCAGTTTAAGTGATTTAGTGTGAGTAAGAAAGCAGCAGAATAATAATCAAATGCTGAGGGAGAATTTATTGCTGAAGTTGGTGTGTTCTTGAATGCTGCTGGAAGCTTGTATTTATACTGGAAGATCAACAGGCTTGAGGCATTCGCGGTATACCGCCAAACCATCGCGGTATACCTGCGTCAGAAAAAGGTACTGTAAGGAGAAGGTCAACCTGCAAAAGATCAACGGCTACAAGGTACCCGCGGTATACCGCGTTGCACATGGCGGTATACCGCCTGACATATTTCCTGACAGACGAAGCTTCATATGCAGAACAGTTGATGGTGAACAGTGACGCGGTATACCGCGTGAACCTTGGCGGTATACCGCCTAAAGATTTGTCCAATGAGAGCATGGCAACGCAGGGTTACTTCGGCTGAAACTCTTTTTGCAGTTTGATGAACAGTAGCAGACAGTATATTAATATATATATATCATGTGATTTAATAAAAAAGAAATATATATATATTTGATTCAAATATATAGATACGAAATATCCAAGTGATAAAATATTTTAGGGTGTTTATCATTTTAAAATAAAATGACGAAACTCTTCAGACTTGGATTCTTCAGATAAAAAATTATCGAGATCATTTAAATATCTGCACACTCAGATAAAATATTAGATAACAAATAATGCGGTGTGTTTTGTAATCATCAAAATAAATATGGAGATGTGATTTTATGTGTACCAAAAATATATCACAATATTTAAAGCTGGGTACACTTGCACCAACAATCTCCCCCTTTTTGATGATGACAAACACAACGCTAAACACGAGAGCATACTCGGTTTCTCTCCCCCTTTTGTCGAAGCAAAAAGGGTTTAAGAAAGTCGCTTATGCTCCCCCTCGAAAGATGCTCCCCCTCAAAATATGAAATATTTGAGAGTTAGTATTTATCAAGGGTTATACTCAAGCATGCCTAAACCAAGTCTTAATTTAAAGAAGGCTTTTTTGTTAAGAGCTTTTGTAAAAATATCGGCCAAATTATCTTCCGAATCAACCTTTTCAAGCACGATTTTGCCTTTTTGAACATTATCTCGTAAAAAGTGATGTCTCAATTCAATATGTTTGGTACGAGAATGTAAAACGGGATTTTTACTTAAGTTTATGGCACTTGAGTTATCACACATAATTGGAATTTTGGTTAGGTGTACCTCAAAATCGGTAAGTGTGTGTTTCATCCATAGGACTTGAGCACATGCTCTTGCGGCGGCTACATATTCCGCTTCGGTTGTAGACAAAGCTACGGATTGTTGTTTCTTAGAGAACCAAGATACAAGTGAGAGACCTATAAAGGCGCATACCCCACTAGTACTTTTTCGGTCAACAATAGATCCACCAAGATCGGAATCGGCAAAACACGTTACTTCTAACTCGGGTTGCTTTGCGTACCATAAGCCAAGATTAGTAGTACCTCGTAAATATCGAAAAATACGCTTGACAGCTTCATAGTGAGATTGTTTAGGTGAAGATTGAAAACGAGCACATAAACATACACTAAACATAATATCAGGTCTACTAGCAGTTAAATATAATAAACTACCAATCATACCACGATAAATCTTTTCATTAAAATCGTTTCCCTCCTCGTCACGAGATAATTGCAAATTTGTGGTCATTGGAGTTTCAACGGGTTTGACATTTTCAAAGTTAAACTTTTTCAACATATCTTTACAATATTTAGATTGACTAATAAAAATACCAGTTTCACATTGTTTTATTTGCAATCCTAAGAAGTATTTTAACTCTCCCATCATGCTCATTTCAAATTCGCTAGTCATTTTTGCAGAAAATTCATTACACAATTTTTCATTAGTGGAACCAAAAATAATATCATCAACATATACTTGCACAACCACAATATCATTTTGAACATATTTCACAAATAAAGTATTATCAATTTTACCCATAATATAACCACTAACAATTAAAAAGGTTTTTAATCTATCATACCACGCACGCGGAGCCTGCTTTAAACCATAAAGCGCCTTTTTTAATTTATAAACATGTGTCGGGTTTTCAAAACTTTCAAAACCGGGAGGTTGAGAAACGTATACCTCCTCATTTATAATACCATTTAAGAAAGCACTTTTAACATCCATTTGAAATAACTTAAAATCTTTAGCATTTGCAAAAGCGAGAAGCATTCGAATAGACTCCAACCTTGCAACCGGTGCAAAGGTTTCGTCATAATCTATACCTTCTTGTTGACTGTACCCCTTGGCAACTAAACGTGCCTTGTTTCGTGTGACTCCACCGTTCTCGTCTACCTTGTTACGGAAGACCCATCTTGTGCCAATAATGGTTTGACTACTAGGGCTAGGCACTAAGTCCCACACATCATTCCTAGTAAATTGGTTTAACTCATCTTGCATGGCCAAAATCCAATCCTCATCGCCTAAAGCTTCATCTATGGTTTTAGGTTCTATGGTTGAGATAAAGGCATGGAAAGCACAATGGGTAAGGATTTGTGATCTAGTTGTCCTTTGGTTTAGGTCACCTATAATTTGATCTACGGGATGGCCTCGAGCGGTTCTAAGGTTAGGATCATCTATACCTTGTGGAATAAAGCATGGAGGGGCATCACTAGATTCAATATTATTTGTGGAAGGTTGGGTACCTAAATCCAAGGTACTAAGTTGTTGGGCTAAGACGTCTCCTTCACGGATATTATCATTTGCTAAGGGTGCACTCGGTTTGGGAGGACTTTCGTCAAAGCTAACATTAAGGGATTCTTCTACTACCATGGTCTCCTTATTTAGGATTCTATAGGCTTTGCTATTCCAAGAATAACCTAGGAAAACTCCTTCATAGGCTTTGGGGTCAAATTTGGTTAGGTAGGATTTGGTGTTTAAAATGAAACATTTACAACCAAAAACTTTTAGGTGAGCTAGGGAAGGTTTTCTACCTCGGTAAAGTTCATAGGGTGTCTTATTTAGGATACCTCTAATTAGGACACGGTTAAGCACATAGGTCGCGGTAGCAACGGCATCACACCAAAACTTTTGGGGAACTTGATGTTCGTTTAGCATAGTTCTACTCATTTCTTGCAACGTTCGATTTTTCCTTTCAACAACCCCGTTTGACTGAGGAGTTCGAGGAGCCGAAAAGTTATGAGTTATACCATGTTTATCACAAAAGGCACCAAATTGTACATCATTATCGAATTCTCGTCCATGGTCCGTACGTATGGAAACAATCGTACAACCTTGTTGGTTTTGAATTCGTTTTCCCAAAATTTTAAACTTTTCAAAAGCCTCATTTTTATGTCTCAAAAATAAAGTCCAAGTATAACGGGAATAATCATCCACAATAACCAAAGTATAAAAATTTCCTCCAAAACTTTGAATAGCCATCGGGCCAAAAAGATCCATATGTAAAAGTTCTAAAACTCTTTGAGTAGAAATAACATTTTTTGATTTATGAGAAACGTGATGTTGTTTGCCGACACGACAAGCATCACAAAAATGATTATCAAACTTTAATTTTGGCAGGTCACTCACAAGCTCCTTATTTTTTAAGTTTTGCATTAATCTTAGATTAGCGTGACCTAAACGCCTATGCCATAAAGTAGAAACATCATTAATAGAAGATAAGCATACATTATCAGATACAACAGTTTTACAAATATATAAATTTCCTTTTACAAAGCCATTTAAAAGAACTTTGCCATTTTTTATGATTTTACAAGAATCTTCTTCGAAGACAACAGTTGTATTATTTTTACACAATTGGCGAACACTTAACAAATTAAAATGTAAATTATCAACATGATTCACATTTAGAAATTGAACATTATTGCAAGAGACTGTACCTCTACCAATTATATTTCCTTTGGAGTTTCCTCCAAAAATTACCTGTCCACCATCACATGACTTATATGATGAAAAGAGATTATTGTTTCCGGTCATGTGACGTGTGCAACCACTATCGAGTATCCAGTCCATATCAAGGTCAATCTACAATAATGAAGATGTAACTTTTATGGTCCCCATTTCTCGTGGGTCCTTGACAATTAGTTTCAAAAGTCAACCAACATACATATATATAAAGTAAAACAGAATATATATATATATAATATATTACACAATATTAATATATATATATAATACATCAAATCATATTAATATATATATATAACAAACACCATATTATATATATATATATGTAATACGTATATATATGTAAACAAACAGTACATAGAATATATATTACTTATATATATAATGTATACAACAAAATATATTTAAACTATATATATATACATAACACATTTAAAACCATAAACGCATACCACCGGGATTATCATTACTAAACATTCCTTTTGGAATCCATTTATTTACCATTTTAATTTTGCGATTATATTTATCATACACATAAAAACAAGTATTTACATTCGCATTATTATTAGGTTTAGAATATTTATCATGGTACATGCGAGCATACGGTTTTCTCGTATTATAATTTACATTATTTATTTTACGCACATACGGAGGTTTTTGCACATATTGATTTCTTGTATTTACTTTAGGTGATTCATAGAATCTTTTGATGGGTATACATGAACATTTATCAACACAAGTATTGGAACCAATGCCTTTTCTACATTTTATACGGTTAGGCATATTAAGCATGTTAAGAACTTTCTCATTGCTACTTTCAAAGGCTTTAGCTAGCATGTTATCTTTTTCATATGAAGCACATTTAGCCTTTAAACATGTAATCTCATTATCAAGAATATCACATTTTGTACAAATAATATTTTCATGTGATTTTTTATTCAAGCATGCAATTTCTTTATTTAAAACATCACAAGATTTACAAAAATCTTTTTCTCCTAATTTAGTTTCTAATTTAGCAATTATATCTATATCATTTTCAGATTTTTGTTTAACATTTTTTATTTCCTTTTTACATGCATTTACAGTTTCTTTTAACATAGCATTCTCATCTTGGTAACGATTTGCAAGAGCGGCCATTTTATGAAAAGATTCATATAATTCTTCAAGATTATTTTCACTATCACTTTCATAATCACTATCGTAATCCGAGTAAGAAGATTTTACCTCGTCGTCGCTATCGGCCATAAGACAAATGGCTTGATAGTCATCTTCTTCTTCACTCTCGCTCCACGCGCCTCCAATGAAGGCTTTCTCCTTCTTCTTTTGGAACTTGTTCTTTTTCGGACATTCATTGGCGTAGTGGTCTTTGTCACCACATGAGTAGCAAAAGCCTCTCTTTGGCTTAGATTTATCGTCTTCACTCGAGTCGCCATTTTTCTTAACTTTTTCGTCTCGTTTATGGAACTTACGACTTCGATTATCACCACCACGACGGTAGTTACCGTTTCTTTGAAATCTGCCATTGTTAGAAAATTTATTATTATTATTAAGAAATTTGGAAAAGTTTCTTACCAACATGGCGACTTCATCGAGAGTTTCGGATGGATCTTTCGAGGAGCTAGCTTTCTCCTTTTTCTTCTCATCTTTTGGTGTTGAGACATTGAGAGCGATTGATTTCTTTTTAACTTGCTCCCGATCTTTGTTTCTTTTAAGTGCAATTTCATGCACTTTAAGATTACCGATCAAGTCATCTATCTTCATTATGGAAAGGTCACGGGAGTCTTCTAAGGATGTTATCTTTTGCATCCACTCCGAAGGGAGAGCTCGTAGGATTTTCCTTATATAGTCCTCATTAGGATAAGTGCGATCCAAACCTTTCAAAGTAGTCACAATAAGGTTAAATCTTTTAAACATTGAGTCAATTGACTCATCTTGTTTCATTTCGAATAGTTCATAATCGTGAACTAAAATATTTACTTTACTAGATTTAACCTCCGTGTTTCCACGATGAGTATTATTTAAACTTTCCCATATTTGATTTGCAGTTTTATAAGTATATACTCTTTCAATTTCGTCAGATGTTAAAGCAGCATATAATATATTCTTAGCTTCAAAGTTTAAACAAAAATGAGCTTCATCAGAAGTAGTCCAGTCATCTATAGGTTTATCAATATAAACATCATCTTTCACAATGGTGGGTTTAAAATTCCCTTTTTCTATGATGTTCCAAATCTTTTGATTTTTGCCACGCACGTGACATTCAAATAGCTCGGCCCAAATGCCAAACTTTTCAGTATCTATCAAAGGAGGTTTTGAAAACACGATATTAGTTTGTTGAGCCATTTAGAAGAATAAGAGAAAAATATGCAGAATATTTTGAAAGACCTGCTCTGATACCAAATGTTGGACAACCTAAGGGGGGGGGGGTAAGGTTGTATTTAAAATCTTTTTCTTTCAAAAATTCTTTGAACAAATAAATACAGTACAAACAATACAGTAAAAATAAAGCAGAGTATAAACAAGTAAATATACAACAATTATATAAACAGATATAATTTAAATGCACAGCGGAAATGTAAAGAGATAAGGGAAAGAGAATACTTGACAACGATATTTTTAAAGTGGTTCACCAAACACAAAGTTGGCTAGTCCACCTCGAGAAAAAATAACACTTCTCGGAGATCCAATACGAAACGTGTTCTTTACGGTAGAAACACAAACCTTAATACAACAAACGCGAAACACTCTTCTTTGAGAGATTAATGTGGATCACTCACTCTAATTCAAACACTTACAAGAGGGTAGAGATTTTAATATGAATAATCACTCTTGAATAAGGTTTATCACTTGGATATTTTTAGAGAGTTTGATCACTTGAGTTGTGTTGCTGATTCAACTAATCGAGAGATTTTAATCTGCTATCAACTCAAGATTTCTTGCTCAAAAATTAATTTTATCAGTTTAAGTGATTTAGTGTGAGTAAGAAAGCAGCAGAATAATAATCAAATGCTGAGGGAGAATTTATTGCTGAAGTTGGTGTGTTCTTGAATGCTGCTGGAAGCTTGTATTTATACTGGAAGATCAACAGGCTTGAGGCATTCGCGGTATACCGCCAAACCATCGCGGTATACCTGCGTCAGAAAAAGGTACTGTAAGGAGAAGGTCAACCTGCAAAAGATCAACGGCTACAAGGTACCCGCGGTATACCGCGTTGCACATGGCGGTATACCGCCTGACATATTTCCTGACAGACGAAGCTTCATATGCAGAACAGTTGATGGTGAACAGTGACGCGGTATACCGCGTGAACCTTGGCGGTATACCGCCTAAAGATTTGTCCAATGAGAGCATGGCAACGCAGGGTTACTTCGGCTGAAACTCTTTTTGCAGTTTGATGAACAGTAGCAGACAGTATATTAATATATATATATCATGTGATTTAATAAAAAAGAAATATATATATATTTGATTCAAATATATAGATACGAAATATCCAAGTGATAAAATATTTTAGGGTGTTTATCATTTTAAAATAAAATGACGAAACTCTTCAGACTTGGATTCTTCAGATAAAAAATTATCGAGATCATTTAAATATCTGCACACTCAGATAAAATATTAGATAACAAATAATGCGGTGTGTTTTGTAATCATCAAAATAAATATGGAGATGTGATTTTATGTGTACCAAAAATATATCACAATATTTAAAGCTGGGTACACTTGCACCAACAGACTGTTATACCGAATTTGTTCCGGAGACGCAAGGATTAGAAGAAGAAGAAGAAGTAGAAGACGAAGGAAGACGGTTTTATGGAGTTGCTGATGACGAAGCCCATGTTTTCACAGTGGGTATATCTGATTTTGACCACTCAGATACCGATAATGATGAGGAATATGTCCCTAGTAATAAATCATTTGGTGAATTAAATGATTATTTTGATATGCCTTCTACCCTTCGAACCTCAGAGACCTCTACACCAACCTACGAACCTGCACCTTATAATCGTAGTTCAAGGATACGCGAAGGTCAGATGTTTGAAACAAAGGATGAAATGGTTATACAGCTCGGCATTAAGTGCATTGAAGAGGGTTTTGAGAGAAAAGTTAAGAAATCTGACAAAGAAAGATATGTGGTTGTATGTGCAATAAAGAATTGTAATTGGCGTTTTACAGCGAGATCCGTGGGCGCTAAAGGAGGGATGTTTCACGTTACAAAGTTGCACGACGTACACACTTGTTCCATGACGCAACTGAATCCCAACCACCGACAAGCCGACAAAAAGACTTTGGGCCATATGCTCAAAGGAAAATTTCTTGATGCTAGTAGGGCATTTCGGCCAAAGGACATCATGAACGATATAAACGACCAGTACGGGATCACTATCGGTTACCACCAAAGTTGGCGTGCGCGATGTAGGGCTCTACTACTGGTGAGGGGCACTCCTGAGGAGTCGTATGAACGACTCCCTACATATTTATATAATCTGGAGTTGAATAATCCAGGTACACGCACCAGAATACGGACAGATTCAAATGGACGTTTTGAGTTGTGTTTTGCTGCCCTTGGAGTTGCGGTACATATATAAATACGTCATATGTACTAATATTATAAACTATAGCATTTACTGATGGAAACCACCAACATTTTTGCAGATCATAACCTTTTTGACAAATCTTCGTCGTGTCGTTGTGATAGACGCTGCCCATTTAAAGGGACGTTACTTGGGTATGATGTTTTTGGCTGTTGCCATGGACGGAAATCAAAACATTGTGCCCATTGGTTTCGGAGTAGGAAAGTCCGAGACCGGGGAGGAGTGGGGTTGGTTTTTGTCCATGTTGAGAGAATTTATCGGAGAGCCGACAGGGTTAGTGTTTATGTCCGACAGGGCTCCGGCCATAAGCGCTGCAATTTCCGCCGTGTACCCAAATACCCCTCATGCCCTATGTTGTCGGCATTTGGAGATGAACGTGAAGAGCAAGGACAAACGTATTACGACGTACAACACGGCCTACTGGAAGACATGCAAGGCGTACACGGTTCGGGAGTTTGACCGTTACATGAATGCATTACGAATTAGTGTACCAAATGGAGTTATAGTTATGGACGATGCGGGTAAGGAGAGGTGGTCAAGGGCCCATTTTCCTGGTGCACGATATAACATTATGACCTCCAACAGTGTAGAGTCGGTGAATGCACTCTCTCGTTTTGCTCGTAGATTACCGATTGTGCAGCTTATGGAGTACTTTCGCACCTTTCAACAAGAGTGGTACTATCTTCGACGACTAAAGGGAGGTTGATAAAGTCTAAAAATTGGAACCTATATGTATATGTATATATATATATATATAAGTTTTGTGATGTTTATAAATCTTAACATAATTAACACATATAATTGTAGATCAAATGCGTAGCAGAGTCACACCAGAGGCGGAGAAGGTGCTTCTCAGAAGGGCCGGAAAGTCTGCCACTTGGAGGGTTTTCGGCATTGGACATGACAAGTACCAGGTTCGGGATCACCGTTTGGACGCGACTGTCGATATGATCAACCATGAATGTACATGCCTGCAATGGCAAGGTTCTGGGTTGCCGCGCGGTCATGCCATCGCTGCTGCAAGACAAATGGGTCGCAGAGATTGCAGTGATTTAGCTATAAGTTACTTCACGTCCGAAAATTACCGAGCTACATATCGGGAGTTAATTCATCCAGCTGGACCCCCTGAATCATGGGTAGTGCCACACCACCCCCTTCCGCCATGCTATCCACCGTTAATAACAAAGAAACGTGCTGGGAGACCATCAAAGAATGATCGACGTCCATCTCGGGGGGAAGGTCCGATACAGAGAAATTATGCTAGGTGTGGATTAGTAGGACATACTCGTGCAGATTGTCCAAATCCTGCACCTTCAACTGTGCCCCATAATAGAAGTTCAAGTAGCCAAAGCTATTGGTCGCGGGGCCCATCGGAGCTAGAACCACATGGAACGCTTAGATCTGATACTCTTGACTTGAACATTGATTTCCATTGATTGTAACGACTTTTGTAATTATGTTCACGCGCTGAAGAATGATTTCCATTGATTGTAACGACTTTTGTTATTATTTCACGCGCTGAAGATTGATTTTCATTGATTGAACATTGATTTCCATTGATTTCCATTTAAAGTAAAGAAACAACAGTTGGGATAAATCTGATGATCTAATGCATGAAAACAAAAGAAGCAACAAAAAAGAAATCTGATGATCTAATGCATGGAAACAAAAGAAGCAACAAAAGAGAAATCTGATGATCTAATGCATGACAACAAAAGAAGCAACACTTGGGAGAAATCTGATGACCTAGTGCGGGTAGATTTCCTGCCATCGGATGATCCGCTCAGACTTTTCGTTGATCATCTGCTCCAGGCCGGTGTAGTTCTCTTTGATCTCTCTCACCGTAATCGCCTCTTCAGAGATCTCTTGTTGGAGGAATGCAATCTGGGCCTCCAACTCTTTTAGCTCCCGCTTCCTTTGAGCTATCAACTTCTCTTTCTCTAGTTGGATTTCCCTGTTTTTCCGCCATATCTCTTTGACCCTGTCGATGTCGGCGTTCGCTTCCTGACAGGACTTGCACCTTATGAAGTCGTCGTTCGCGTCCAGCTTGGGAGACCACATTGGTGGTTCAGCGAAGTGATGTGTGTAAATGTATGACTCCAATGCATACTCCCATTGTTCTACCTCCTCATCTGTTATTGGCCAATCAGCCTGGGTTCTCCCAAACTGTGACCATTCTTCCGTTGTTTCTGGGACCTTCCAGTTTCTTCTTTGACTTCCATCATTCAACTCTTGCTGCTCGGCGGAACGTGAAGTTCCGGCCCCATTCACTGACTTCTTCTTGTTAGACCTGGAACCTCCAACCATTGTGTTGAACGAAAGCTATCAAATGTTTGTAAACGGTGTAAGTTGTAGGAAGTTGTGAATTACTTCTTCAACATACCACTTATTTATAGTCGCAAGAGTTGTTGTCCTATAATAAAGCTGCTGACAGTCTGAAAAGTTGATGACAAGATTCGTCTGAAAAGCAAAAAGCTGTTGACAGTCTGAAAAGTTGATGACAATATTCGTCTGAAAAGCTGCTGACAAGATTCGTCTGAAAAGCATCCCTGCATTGACAAGCCTGAAAGCTGCTGACAGTCTGAAAAGTTGATGAAAGGATTCGTATAAAAAGCAAACACGTTTACAGGGGGTTGTTCGAAAAGTTGATGACAGGATTCACAACACCACACAACATTAAAAATAGTCTGAAAAGTGGTTCATATTAAAAATACAACCCATACATGTTATACAAGAAATAAAAAAAATAAACTACTCATCGTTTACAGGGGGTTGTCCAAAAAAATAAAAGGTTTCCGCCATATGGTGTCGCCACTTCATGGCCTCATCTGCGACGACATCTGGAGCACATGCTGGGAGTCGCTCGTCAATCAACGCTGATAGGTTACTACATACCCACACACCGCAATCCCCAAGGAGTCCAGACTGTTGTGGTGCATTATCTGCATGCACCCATTTGAAGTTGTGGCTCATGTCCTTTCGCCGTGTGTCGTGGATGAGCTGAAATAACTTTCTCAACCGCTTTGTAAAGATTGACAAGGTTTGTTTCAATATTAACTCGAATAGGGAAATCTTAAGGCTGTCGTATATAACCATGACCATTTCATTAAGCTCAAAAACCCCGAGCACCCAATGATGGGGTGGAATGCAGATAGGGATGTACACCTGAAATATTACAATAACAAGCAAATAGTTAGCAATAAACAAGTTAAATAAAATAGATGTAAATTCATTTCCATACCCGGTCAAGGTTCCTCCAATGCGGGTCAATGGGATTTAACTTAGAATTGCACATCTTGTACACGGCCCTCGCATCTTGTTTCTCCTGCACCATCAGTTCGAAGAAATTTGATGTCATCACCCCCCACCTCGCTGATGTAGAGCGACTTTCTTGGATCATTCTGACCCAAGCATCGATGTGCTATACACAAAAATTAGATGGTTAGACCTATAACTAAAAAATATTTTATTATATTACTTTATGGATAGGTTAAACAAGTTAAATACTAACCGTGTCCTCAAAATTCCCATCGCTCTCTAACCCCAACAGAGTTGCAAAAAAGTCATTTCCGACGGGGAGTACCTGATAGAATGGTAATACCATTACGGGGATTTGCTTATTTATACATTGGATGACGATTTCGCTAGCCGGAATGCGCCTTTCGATATTGGAAGAAGGCACGTAAGACCCAGGCACGGTGGACTTCATCTTACCTTTACCAATTGCCTGAGTCCGTGCCTTCGTCTTTTTGACAGGGATTGGTGTGGTCGGCCCCTGTTCTGTATATGGATGACGCTTAAATATTCCAAATAACTTGGTCCTTTTCCGTTGTGGTGAAGCCGCGACCATCGTGGGTCGCGGTATGTTTGTTTGTGCATCCACCTCCATCGCGTCATCACTCGAACTCGATGGATCACTGAAGTGATCTCCAATCATATCAGCCCCGCGAATTCCTGACCCCATTGCCTGGAAGGGCTCAACCCGCGAATACTCCACATTTTGACCAAAAATTTGGTCCATCAAACCGCTGCCCAACTGGGTTGGATGGATGGGCTAAAAAATTACTATTGTTAATTTTAAGTATACTTTTGTCAAGTACGTAATTAAACCAAAACTATTAAAAAAAACTTACATTTTGAATGTACCCCGACGACCCTAGCATCATGTAGCCTGGCGGTGTATCGTAGCTCGTTTCTATTTGAGGTACGTAACAGTCCGCCCCTGACGTCCGAAACTGGGTGACATTGTTCATTATAAGATTATTTCAAACATAATAAGGAAAAAAAATATAATGAGAAGTGGTGGTTATTTACATTCTGCGGGGTAAACGTCGACGTAGTGGCAAACGTCTCCGGTGCAGCCTGCGTGTGTCCAGTTGGGACGTAGGCCGGTTGAGGGATCGACATCTAATACAAGTATAGAACATAATATCAATACACAAAGTAAAACATCTATGGGGAAAAATTATGTTAAACACTAACGTGAACAGCGTTAAACTGTGAACAAATATCCTCGACAGCTTTTAGTCGTTTCTCGTGTTTCTCGTGCTCCTCGCGTACGTAGCGGCCATGCGCTGACAGCTCCTCGCGTACATAGCGGCCCAGCGCTGTCAGCTCGTCCCACTTCGCTTGATATGGGTCAGGATGTGACATACCATCATGGGAGTAGCAAGGGGGCGGGGGCGCCTCATATGGGTCGTTAACCCCAACATGATGTTGAGGTTGCGCGTCATATTGGTCGTTAACCCCAACATGATGTTGAGGTTGCGCGTCATCTTCGTCATCTTCGTCATCTTCGTCATCCTCGACGGGAGAGGACCGTCGTGACCTCTTCGTCGACCTTTCCACAGATCTCCGAATGAAGGCGAGACTCTCGCTAAACCAGGGTTGAGCCAGCTCGGCATCCGTAGGCTCAAGCTCACCAAGCGGCGGACGCGATGACTAAATAAATTGAAAACCATGATAGAATTAATATGCAGGACTAAAACTATAAAATAGTAAAATAACTTACATTTACTGAGTTGAACACGGCAAGGCAAGTAGTCTTGTTCATTGATGCAACCCGGTCCCAACGGGTTCCTCTAATAAACCTATCGCTACGCAGAATAAAATTTCCTTGGGCAACAGGAAACATCTCTACGATCCATATCTGGAATTACACAACAAGTACGTATAAAAAGGCAACCTCAAACGAATTATAATTTATGTTATACTACTTATCTAACCTTAAAAGCGTATACAAAGCCGGACAAAGTCATCTTGGAATGCTTGTCTTTGCGTCGCACGATGGCAAGGTGCAATTGTTTAAATGTATCGGTCCAGATGTAGCTACCCCACGGAAAACTGCTACATGTATCCAAGTCCTCGACGGCTCTAAGGACTGTCTCAGAAACGATCGAATATAGCTCACGACCCATAAACATGACCTCTACCATCAGCACTATACACACACGGATAATATCGTCGTCTGAATAATCTCTAAGACCTCGCTTAACCCGCTGAACCACCATGTCAATCTTCAAGTCCTCCGGATTGGTTCCGGGCCAAACCCTACTAACGAACCCGTCAGTTGGTAGGGGAGGAAGAGAGGGTTCTGGTCCGAAACGGAGTCCTGTCAGAAGACAGAACTCAACACTCCCAAAGTGCATGTGACGTCCATACACATCAAAATACATCACGTAATGATCTGCGTTTCGCACAATGACCTCCCTTTGCAAAAACATGTGAACCAGCGTCGGGTGGCCATCAGTCATGGTAACGTGAAGCCATGGACCGAAAGGTGTGAGCTGAAATCTTGAGATCAATTCCCGTCCAATTAGATTGCCCATATGGGTTTTAATTTCTTTTGCAAATGACAGGCGACACTTGAGCGTCAAGTCCGTATAGTAAAAATCCTCCTACATGGTAATGAAAAAGTAAGGGACCAAATCGTATTTATGCAAACTTAAGGGACCTCATTTGTCATTATGAAAAGTTGAAGGACCTAAGTTGTGTTTTGGGCAAACTTAAAAGGCCTAATTCGTAATTATGCAAACTTCACGGACCTAAGTTGTAATTTGGGCAAACTTAAGGGACCTAAATTATAAATAACATCATATATCTAACAAACATTTTTTTTAAAATCATCATATATCTAACAAACATTTTTATAAAAAAAACAGGCTCTAATCTAACATTTTTATAAAAAATACATTTTTGCAGAAAAAACAATTTTATAAAAAAACAGGCTCTAATCTAACAAACATTTTTTGAAAATCATCATATGTCTAACAAACAGGCTCTAATCTAACAAACATTTTTTAAAAAATCATCATATATCTAACAAACATTTTTATAAAAAAAACAGGCTCTAATCTAACATTTTTATAAAAAATACATTTTTGCAGAAAAAACAATTTTATAAAAAAACAGGCTCTAATCTAACAAACATTTTTTGAAAATCATCATATGTCTAACAAACAGGCTCTAATCTAACAAACATTTTTTAAAAAATCATCATATATCTAACAAACATTTTTATAAAAAAAACAGGCTCTAATCTAACATTTTTATAAAAAAAATACATTTTTGCAGAAAAAACAATTTTATAAAAAAAACAGGCTCTAATCTAACAAGCATTTTTTGAAAATCATCATATGTCTAACAAACAGGCTCTAATCTAACAAACATTTTTTAAAAAATCATCATATATCTAACAAACATTTTTATAAAAAAAACAGGCTCTAATCTAACATTTTTATAAAAAAATACATTTTTGCAGAAAAAACAATTTTATAAAAAAAACAGGCTCTAATCTAACAAGCATTTTTTGAAAATCATCATATGTCTAACAAACAGGCTCTAATCTAACAAGCATTTTTTTCAAAATAATCATATGTCTAACAAACAGGCTCTAATCTAACAAACATTTTTTAAAAAATTATCATATATCTAACAAACAGGCTCTAATCTAACAAACATTTTTTAAAAAATCATCATATACCTAACAACCATTTTTATAAAAAAAACAGGCTCTAATCTAATATTTTTATAAAAAAATACATTTTTGCAGAAAAAACAATTTTATAAAAAAACAGGCTCTGATCTAACAAACATTTTTTTAAAAATCATCATATATCTAACAAACATTTCTATAAAAAAAAACAGTCTCTAATCTAACAAATATATAACACAGTTTAAACATATTTTAATAAAAACACCCTATATATAACACAATGACGTTATGAAACTTAACTTATATATTCGAATAAATATATCAAACACATTTTATTATTATAACACATAAATACAACAACGAGGTTTCAAAACTTACCTTACGAGCCATCACGTTACGAGCCATCACGTTCACGTTGTTTAAATGCGTGCACCACACGACTATGATGAGAGAGTGAGAGTGAGAGTGAGTGAGAATGAGAGTTGTGTGTTTTTTTCTAGTGGTCCCATCTTCATTTTATAATGGCCACGGATGATTTAATGGTGTGGGTGGGGTAGGTGGGCCGAACACGGATTAGGGTTTCCAGCCCCAATCCCGTGGGCCACGGACTGCATCTTTGGCCACGGATTAGGTTTGCCAGCTGATTTCCGTGGGCCACGGGTCAAGGGTCCGTGGGCCACGGATTGTCGGTTAGAATCCGCTTTTCAGCTTATGTCCGTGGGCCACGGGATGGGCCACGGATTTCCAGGGCATTTTAGCCATTTTGGAGAGAGAAGGGGCATTTTCATTAATTTTGAGTCAACTAAGGGCATTTTAATTAATTTCCCTTTTATATATAAGGTTTTTTGTTCGAGTTTTTTATTCACTTTTTTTTCAAAAATATAATAATATAAAATTAAAAGTTCAAAACTAAAAAAAGTTAAAAACTGATATAAATATTGGAATTTGAACCCGAACATAGTAAAGGAGAGAAAAAACTTTGCCAATGACATGTTATTATTGTAGTTTCAAGAAATATACGATTACACCTAATATAAGAATATGATGACACCTTTTATGATCGTCATTCTTTTTATACTATGACGAAGAAACAAAGTGATGACATATACCACCAGTATAATAGACCCATCCATGTTTCCATACTAAAAATGTAAAATTTTTATGCAATTTATTGTAATAACCACTTTCAGTGTGTCAATAGTATGTAATTTTGTGGAAAAATTGCGAAAATTTAAACTAAGGGCGTTGGTTTATAAATAGTCAAGAGATGGGTTAAAGCCCTAAAACTCTTTCCGTAATTCATTTTCTTCTTGTGGAGGCTACATGAAAGCAGAGAAAAGAGTTTGTGAGGTGAGTGTGTGATTTGAAAGAAATCAAGAAGGGTGCTGGATTGGAGGTGATCTCTACATCAATATTCGTCAAGGTAACCTCAAATTCTCTAACTCTTATTACTGATTATGGTGGGATTTCATGCTTAAACGTTTTAGAACAAATGGGGTTAACTGATGGTGGGATTTTGATAGAAATGGGCTTATGGATGCTTAGTTAATGATATGAAAGTAGTTTAGATGAAAACCTACTGATTTTAATGGCTTGAAATCGTTTGGGTTTGGGGATTAAACTTGAAAAGGGGTTTTCTAATCGCACAGTGCGATTATCTGGAAAATCGCCAATGTCTGGGTAATGATACCCGGATATGGCCGAAACCCGGGAAAGGGTCGAAATCCGGATGTTCAATTATCCGAATGTGGTTCGTATTCGGGAGTGTTGTTATCCGGGTATGTTTGAAATCCGGAAATGAGTTATCCGGAGGTGGTATCCGGAAATGGGGAATCCGGACGTGGTATCCGGAAATGGAATCCGGATGAGGTATCCGGATTTTTTTTTGGGGCTTTGTTGGTTTTAAATTTCGTGAGTAGTCAAGCTATTTGTGAGGTGAGTTGAAGGGGTCTTAAGAGAGAGTTAAGAGTAAATTTCAAGGGATGATCGGGTGACTTATCACTCTCTTTATATATTTATCATATGTGTTCGGTTTGAGGAACAGAGGCGTAAGTGAGAAGGAATTAAATGAGGACTGCAGGTGAGTCTTTCTAACTGAAAATGGGTTGACATACATATTTCTTCAACGCATGAGATATTATGAAACTGCATGTTTTGCTTTATGAACGAAACTGCATGTTTTGCTATGTTGAGAAAGCTGAGTTGTTTTGTATGCATACATTTGGAAGTAGGCATGTTATGGCCAAGTCAGGGGGTGTGTCCCGTCAGTGCTCATACCGGGGGGGGGGGGGGGGGTCCCATTTATGCCATGTGGGTGTGTCCCAGTTAAGGCAGTGTGAGCCAGACACGTTGTCACAGGTATGCATGACTTCAGTGTGCCATTTACATGTGTAGTTCTTGCGATTGAAAGTTTATTGTTTTCAAGTTGGCATTTGTTTATAAATGTTTATAAGCTATTATAAAGATTGTTGTGGCGCAAACACTTGTTCTAAAGGGAACTCACTAGACCTCATGGTCTAACCCTCGTTTTTCAAAAACTAAACCATTTTTAGGAAAGCATTTAGTTGGAGGCTCGAGTATGGGCAAAACGAAGATGTATGCTTGGAGCGTTGGCTAGAAGATAGTCTTGTTTATGTACTTATATACCAGACTTTAACTAGCAAATTTCCCAGTTGTATAATAGGTTGTTTTCGCAAACCTTGTTATGTACTCGTTGTTACAGTTGGTGTTTGGATTCGTTTTGGCGAAATATTTATGTTATTATTGTTTATGCCTTATTTGTTGAGTTGGGTTGTTACATTTATCAATAAAAAAATATATTCACACACCAAAACGCCTTTGCCTAGTGGTATTTGGGTTTAATTCCAAAGGGTTAATTAAGAAATCAAATCTCACTAAAAAAAAGATATATAAATATGTTTATGGTATATAAATGTCATGACCGAGGTTTAGAGTAAAACCTTTAAAAATTAAAAAAATGATAAACATCTTAATAATCGTTCATCTTTATGACATGTACAAGTACATACAAATAATTGAAGAAGTTTCTAATTATTTACAAATTACTTGTATATGAACATGTGAATACCGTCACATAAAGAATTGGTATAGTGTTTTTCAGTTTTTCATTTTATTTTTGCAATTTTCTTCTAAAAATACCCTAAATATTATATACTTTTAAAAAGAGATATTTATGTAATTCACATATATCTATACTATATTATAAAACATTTATGAAAAACTTTTAAAAACAACCCTTAAAACTTTATGTACCGCTATTTAATGTTAATTACTTTAAATGTCTTAAAAACAACTAATGAAGTTTTATGTACCGTTTTTAATGCTAATTACTTGATTAATATTTTGTCTCTAACAACCTTCAAATCCTTAAATCGTAGACTCTTATTAATTAATCCCCATCTCTAACCACTTTCAAATCATCAAATCATGAACTTCTTAAAAACGTCATTCTTTAAACAAATTTATAAAAAAACATGACCGTTTTCTCAAAACCACACATTAAAATAAATTAGAACATTAAAATTGAGATATATCGCGTTGTATTGCACGAGTAGACTTCTAGTATATATATATATATATATATATATATATATATATATATATATATATATTTTGAAAAGAAATGATTGCGTCACTATCGTGCTTCGGCCAAGCCATCACCCGATCGGGAGAACAATCCTATCAAACATTTGACTGTTACAGAAAACATTAATACAAAGCGAAATGAAAGACGAAAAAAACACCGTAACATTAGGACAAGATAAAAAACGAAAGTGTCTCGAAGTCAAGTGAGCCGCTTCGTTAGCTTGTCTATCCACCACATGGATCGAGATAATCTCCCGACGAACCTGAACTTACCGAGGAAAGGCAAGGCCCCTGCAGTTCCAACTGGAGGCGATTTGAACAAATCTTCAGAACAGAAAAAGAAATAATTAAAGAACAATTTGAAGAATCTGAGGTTGAGAAACAAAAGTCAGAAAAGAGAATTTTGATCTTTTGAAAAAGATTTCTGAATTAAAAAATGAACTCTCAGAAGTAAAAGATGGAAAGGTTGATTTGCAAATTAAATTTGATATGTTGCTTGATGAAAGAAAGAATTTATATTCAAAAATCAAAGAGTTGGAAGACCTTAATCTGAAAAGAGGTCAAACTCAACAAACCTTGAGTCTTCTCACAAGTAATGTTAAAGACACAAGATTTTATAATCCAAAAATGGGATTAGGGTTGGAAGAAAATGTTGTTTTGAAAAGGGCTCCAATAAATCTTTATGACTTTGATAAACTACAAGTTCCTAAACCAGAAATCCCAGTGATTGCCGAAATCTTTGTAAGACCTGCAAGTTCTATAACAAGTTCAGATAGTTTACAAAAACCAAGTCCTGTAAAAGCAAAGGAAACAATTTCTGAACCAAAAACTGAGAAGTCAGAAGTTTCAGAAGACAAGGTTAAGAAAGAAATTTCAAAACCAACATAAGAGAAACCAATATATAATGATGCTAAATTCAAATATGATTCTCTGAATGTTAGTTACAAAAATAAACAACCAAGTTTTTCTTATCCTGACATTGAAAGTATATTTGATGCAAATGAGGTTTCTGAAACAGTCAGTCAGAAGTCTGAGTCTTCTAGTCAGATTTTTGACTCCATTAGTCAGAACTCTGAGTCTGAAGGTCAAAATTCTGAAACTGTTAATCAAAATTCTGAGTCAACTGAAAATTCTCAATCTACTTCAGAAAGTTTTTCAGAACTTGAAAAGAGGTTCAAACTTGTTAACCAAGAACTTGAAGATTTAAGGAAAAGTTTTGATGAACTTGAAAATGATTTTTGTGATGTTGATTTTAAACTGGAACAAGTTTTAAAGGAAAACAACACTTATGTCTAGAAAATAACAGAGCTTGAGAAATTAAACGCTGAGTATGATCTTTTTAAGATTAATACTTTAAAAGAAGATAAGAAATTCTTTGATGAATCAAGTACATTTGAGAATGGTGAATCATCCAAATCATCTACTAATTCTGAAAAGTTGAATGTTTCAGAAAAGGAGGAAAGCAAAAGGGAAGATGATCTGAAAAGGATTTCTGAGGAGATTGGATTAAACACTACTTCTGAACGTAAAGCTAGAAATTCTTGTAATAGTTGCAACTGTAATCTGAATACTATCAATAAAAGTGAAAAGATTTCTGATTCAGATCTGTTGTCACTTGCAAGAAAGAATCTTAAATGTGTTCAATGTGGTAGTCATTCATTTCAATTCTCTTAGAAAAGTCAAAGATCAAAAACATCTTTTACAATCAAAGCAAATCATAATTCAGAAAAGAAAACTGTATTGGGTTCTCAAACTCAAACAAAAGGAAAGAAGAATGAAAACTTGTTTAGATCAAATGAAAAGAAGACTGAAAGTGCTTCTCAGTCTCAACCTATGGTTTTCAAGAAGAAAAGAAATAATTTTGTGAACAGAAAATGTTCTGATTTCATAAAAGTATAAGGAAAATGGTGCTTAAAATAAGATTTTGAATGGAAAGTTAAAGGAACTTTTGTTAAATCTGAGATTAAAGCTAACAAAGAAGGACCCATCCCAGTATGGGTACCTGAATCTAACTAAATGTTTTTGCAGGGCTGTCATGTGTGGTTCTTAGATTCTTGAGCTTCAAGACACATGACAGGTCATAAGTCTTCTCTGACAAATTTCACAGAAAAGGATGGAGGAGCAGTTAACTTTGGTAATAATAGTAAATGACAAGTTAGAGGATATGGAGATTTAACAAAAGGGGATCTGACCATTCAGAAAGTTTTCTATGTGGAAGGCTTACAACATAATTTGTTTAGCATAAGTCAGTTCTAGGACAATCTTTGTGATATCAAGTTCAGCATAACAGGATGTTTAATTCTGAATGAGAATGAAATAAAGGTGTTTTGGGCTAAGAGACACATGGATTTATTTGTGGTTAATTTTTCAAAGATTCAAGCATTAACCCCAGTATGTCTATTATCAAATGCAACTGAAAATGAATGTTGGCTTTGGCACAGAAGATGTTCTCATTTGAATTTTAAGGAGTTAAACAATCTGGTTGGCAACCATCTGGTTAAAGGGTTACCAAAGATCAAGTTTGAGAAATAATCATTATGTTCAGCATGTGAAATGGGCAAGATGAAGAAGAGTTCTCACAAGTTGAAAATGGATTCTTCATGCATGTCACCATTAGAGATGCTACATACAGATCTGTGTGGTCCTATTTCAGTTCAATCAATGGGAGGAAAGAAGTATATACTTGTTATTGTTGATGAGTATTCAAGATACACATGGGTTGAATTCTTAAGAGTAAAATCCGAGGCTGCTGAAACATTGATAAACTTCATCAAAAGAATTCAAGTATTCTTACAACTTCCAGTTCAGAAAATAAGGAGTGACAATGGAACAGAGTTCAGAAATGAGACTCTTCAAATCTTTTTGCAAAGCTCTGGAATTTCTCATAACTTTTCTGCTGTCAGAACTCCTCAACAAAATGGTGTTGTTGAAAGAAAGAACAGGACTCTAGTTGAAGCTGCAAGAACCATGTTGGCCTATTCAAACCTTCCAACCTTCCTATGGGCTGAAGCAATTGCCACTGCGTGTTTTACACAGAACAGAACTTTGATTAATAAGAGATTGAATAAAACTGCTTATGAACTGATAAACAAAAGAAAACCACTGATTAAATTCTTTCATGTTTTTGGTTGCAGATGCTATGTTCTCAATGATAGAGAAAATCTTGGTAAATTTGATAAAAAGGCAGATGAAGGATACTTTGTTGGTTATTCACTAACTTCCAAAGCATTCAGAATCTACAATAGAAGAACCAAGAGGATTATGGAAAGCATCAATGTCACATTTGATGAGTCAAGAATGAAGACTTCTGAACAAAACAGTTCGAGACTCAAACAGGATAAGACAAAAATGACTTCTGAATCAGATTCTAATCCTAACTGTCGAGAACTCAATTTATTATTTAAGGATGCATTTCTGGAACTAACTTTTGAATCTTATGCAGATTTTGGAAATCCTAAAATGATTCAAGAAATGAAAAAGGGAAGTTCAGAGGTTCAAACAACAGTAATTTCTGATACAGGTCCATCTGAGGAATGTTCAAATTTGATCAATACAAGTGATGAATTTTCTGAGCCTAGTACTCAGAATTCTGAACAAGGTACTCAGAATTCTGGACAAGTCAAATCAGAATTCTGAACAAGGTACTCAGACTACTGAACAAGTTACTCAGAATTCTGACCCTACTACTCAGAATTCAGACTTGAATGTCACACCTCAAAGAAATGGTTCAGAATTACTTGTTGTTACAGATGAGAATGATACAAACAACAATCTATCAGATATTGAGTTGCTTCCAAGTTCAAACAAATGGACAAAAGACCATCCTATTCATCAAGTGATAGGAGATCCATCAGTGGGAGTTCAGACAAGGTCAGCAACAGCAAATGAAACAATGTTTGCAGAATTTCTAAGTATGATGGAACCTAAGAAAGCCACTGAAGCCCTAGAGGATCCAGACTGGATTTTAGCTATGCAAGATGAATTGCTACAGTTTGAAAGAAACAAAGTCTGGAGACTCATTCCAAGACCTGAAGGAAAATCTATTATTGGAACAAGATGGGTGTTCAGAAACAAGAAAGATGAGTCAGGTGTTGTAGTCAGAAATAAAGCTAGATTGGTTGCTAAGGGATACTCACAACAAGAAGGGATTGATTATGATGAGGCATTTGCACCAGTTGCCAGAATTGAAGCAATCGGAATATTTTTTTCATATGTTGCACATAAGAACTTCAAAGTATATCAAATGGATGTCAAATCAGCATTTTTAAACGGTATACTTAATGAAGAGGTTTATGTCTATCAACCTGAAGGGTTTGTTGATCCTGAGTTTCCAGATCATGTTTATGTTTTAGATAAAGCATTGTATGGTCTGAAACAACCACCAAGAGCCTGGTATGACACTCTAACTCAACACTTATTAAAATCTGGCTTCAAGAAAGGTAAAATTGATACTACTTTGTTTTTAAAAAAGGTGATGATTTGATCTTGATTCAGATATATGTAGATGATATCATATTTGGTTCTACAAATGCAGATTTATGTAATGAATTCTCAAAAGTCTTGGAATCAGAATTTGAAATGAGCATGATGGGAGAATTGAACTTTTTCCTTTGTCTTCAAGTAAAACAATTGTCAAATGGAATTTTCATAAATCAAGGAAAATATGTAAAATATATTTTGAAAAAGTTTAAGATGTCTGATTGTGCTTCTATGAGAACACATATGGCAACAAATGTCAAGTTAGATGTTGATCTCTCTGGAGTTTCAGTAGATAACAAGGTTTATAGGGGCATGATTAGATCTTTGCTTTATCTGACTGCAAGTAGACCATATATCATGTTTGCTACATACTTCTGTGCTAGATTTCAATCTAATCCAAAAGAATCTCATTTGCTGGTTGTTAAAAGAATCTTAAGATATCTCAAAGGTTCACCTGATTTGGGCCTTTGGTATCCAAAAGAACCTGATTTTAAGCTAACTGCTTTTACTGATGCTGATCATGCAGGAAGCAGGTTGGACAGAAAAAGTACTTCTGGTGCTTGTCACTTTTTGGGAGACAAGATAGTGAGTTGGGCTTCAAAGAAGCAAAATTGTGTTTCCACATCAACTGCTGAGGCAAAGTATGTAGCTGCTGCTGCTTGCTATTCTCAAACCCTGTGGATGAGAACACAACTCAACTCATGGATTATGGATATCAACTCAACAAGATTCCCATATATTGTGATTCAGAAAGTGCCATTGCTATTACTCAGAATCCTGTTCAACACTAAAAAACCAAGCATATTGATGTAATATATCATTTTATTAAGGATTATGTGGAAAAGGGAACAATAGAAATGCACTTTGTGCATACAAAGTATCAATTGGCTGACTTGTTCACAAAGCCTCTTGATCACAAAAGGTTCACTTTTCTCATATGTAAACTAGGAATGCTTAATCTGACTAATTGAGTATATTTGTTATTTTTCAGAAATGAATATTTTATTAAGTAAGATTTTCTGAGTAGTGTACTCAGAACTCTGACTCTCTTGATCAGAATTCTGACTCTCTTGATCAGAATTCTGACTCTTGAGTTCAGAACTTCTGAGTCTTAAGTTCAGATCTTCTGAGTCAATACTTCAGAAATTTGACTTCAAATTTTTTTCTGAATAGGTTAATCAGAACTCATTCCTGAAAAATACAAGTGTTTCAATTTTTTTTGATTATATGTTTTCTATGATATAGTTTCATATTCCTTATATCAAATATGTGTTTCAGTATACGCTAAAGTCAAGGGGGGGGGGGGGGGGGGGGCATTGATATCTTTCAGAAATCATTCTATGATGCTTATAAGGTTTGTATTTTTCTTCTTAGCACAAATCATTCAAAAGAAGGACAAAATTTTGATGATTAAATTACTTTCTATCTGTTCAAAGTACTTCTTTTTTTGGAAGGCATAGCGGCATCGACCCTTTCGATCAACTACCACGAACATAACGCACACACGCACGCACGCCTCCCCGGCGGTATCGGACATCCGAGGGCAGTCCACTAATCCGCCGCTGTCCTGGCCCAGCTTACGCTGGACCTAAGGCCCAACCACAGGCTGGGCGGGGTAAGCCCAGTCAAAGACTGGACCACCCAAGGACTGGGTACTCCTCATGCCCTCAATTGCCTCCCCTTGGAATCGAACCCGGGTAGACTGGGATACCATCCACAGCCCCCCCAGGATGTTACCGTCCTTAGGTAGACCAACTGAGCTAGACATGATTTGTTGTTCAAACTACTTCTGAATCCTTAAAAAGGCTTTCAAGGTCAGATGTTAGATTTTAAATGATTTAAAAAAATTCATATCTTCAAAAGAAGGACAAAATTTTGATGATAAAATAATTTTTTATCTGTTCAAACTACTTCTGGATGATTAAATGCTTTATATAATCAGAAGTTGAGTTTAAATGAATTTTGGTTACAAGGGAATTTTCTTCTGAACTGTGTACTCAGAACTTCTGAGTATGCATTCTCAAAACTCTGAGCGTGTTATTCAGAACTTTTAACTTGTGTTAATTTCTATCAAATAACACGTGCCAGCATCTTATTCTTTGAATATGCCACGTTTCATTAAATATCTTTTGTGGCATTTCACAGTGTTTAAATTCGTTATAACTCTGACAAAAAGCAACTTTTCACCGTTTAATCTTTTCAGCTTCGCGGATTTTAAATAGACCTTAAAATCCCTCTTTCAAATTTATTTGAATTCCAAGAGCGAAAAGTGAGATACGCATAAATCCAGAGTTCTTCGATTCTGTTTTCTTTCAATCTTCCATATTGAAATCATGTCTGGTTCAAGACGAAGTAAACCTATTTCATCACACTCCTCGAAAACCTTGATGGAATCCTCGGACTCAGAGAATGAGGAAGTTAGAATGCCTGAGAACAGAGCCATAGAAGAAGGGGCTATAGGAGAGAATATTGTTCTAGGAGGAAATGTTGAAGGAGGTGCAGGGGATGAGAATATGGCTGAATCAGAGGGAAATGCAGATGGGGGAAATGAAAATATACAACATGAATAGAGTGCGGTTAGGTCTGTAATGTCTGGAAGATCAAATTCTTTGGAGAGAGTTGTACCTGAAAATGAATACTTAGACCTAGTTGAGAATAATTGTGTTTTAGTGTTGGATGAAACTAAGTTCAAAGAAGAACATAGGATAATCATCGAATTCCTGAAATTCCATCCATTTAAGAAGTGGTTTACAATGAAGAAATCCGTTCTAGTACAGTATATACAACAGTGGTGGAAGCATTTGGAGTTACAAGGTAACAAATTTGTATCTGAAATAGGGGGAGTTACTGTAACTTTGACTGTACAATTTATGAGAACAATGCTGAGGTTACCAGAAAAGGATGATTTACAGGGGAGATTAGATTTTGAAGATTCTCCATTGACAGAGGAATTGATAGCTGAATTCAGAAGATTAGGGTATAATGAAGAGTTGAGGAATCTAAGCTCATTCAGAAGGAACAAATTACCACCAATCTGGGCTTGTTTCTTCAACATTATTAACAAGTGTTTATCTGGGAAGAACAATTCTTTAGATCAAGGATCAAGGCAAATCTTGCAGATCTTTCATGGATTAGTGAAGAATAGGCACTATGACTATGCTTCTATCTTATGGGAAGATATGAAGAATACTTTTGAGAGGAATCAGAAAGCATTAGAGGGAAAAACAAGGGATAAGCCACTTACATATATACCTTATCAGAGGTATTGGCAGTTGGAAATCTGGTATGCAATGGATTAAGATAGAAACATCCCAAGAAGATCAAATGAGGAGCATGGGCCAATCTTCTACATGGGTAAAATGATTTCTGCTCTTAAACTTGAGAATTTTCCAAATCACAGACCACTTCCAAGGTCACTTAGACAATATATTCCAAGGGAGAGTGAGATATTAAAAACATATTGCACCTCTATGGGATTTGAACAACCTCAGATCCCTACTCATGAGGACAACCCTGAGAGGAGAGGTGAGGGGTCTAGTGTAGTTAAAGAGGGGGAGAATGTTCAGGAGGGAGAACATTCTGAGAGAATTGAGAGGGAAAATTCAGAGAGATTGGTTAGAATGGAAAGTGTAAAACAGAAAGAGAGAGGTGAGGATGAGAGAATGTTAACAGAATTAGAAACAGAAAGAGATAATTCTGATCCAGCTGAATTAATCCGGGCAACCACATCTACTATTGGTTCACAACCCTTGGTGACCAATATTGAAGAAAACACCATGGAGCCCGTGGTGGAACTTGAACAACCCATCCCTAGCCACTCAGAAGCATTCAAATATGCTACTGTTTTAATTCAAACAGGGGAACCATCCCATACTCATTTGGAGGGTGGTGATAAATCCTAAGATATTCTTCAACACTTAGAGTCTGGATTACACAGTAACATCCAATTTGAGCCTGAAATTCCTTTGAGCACATGCACATAACAAGAATTTCGTATTCCTGTATCAACATCCATAGACATTCCTATTATTGGTTGTCAAGGATTGGATGGAAGTCCTGGGGAGGTGAACATTTTAAAAGTCTCCTTACACAGTGCATCTGTTGTACATGGTGTCTCTGTGGCACCTACAGGCCATGAGTTCTCTGAACACATGAAAACTGGGTCATTTGTTGATCCATGATTAACGTTAGAACCTTCTGAATTTGAAAAGATTCAGAAACAAAATCAGGAGTTGGGTAAAAAGGTGGAGAAATTGGAGAAAAAGTTGATTCCTTGAAGGATGAAATCAAGGATCTCAGAGGAAACCTGGATGGAAATTGAGTGCAGAAGAAGTTTGGGAATTTATGTCAGAAACATGCATCTATATGATTTTCAATTGGCCATTGAAGCAGGAAAAGATAAGTGTAACTTTAGTTGTCCAATCAGAAAGCCTAGCAATGAAAATTGTGCTCGTGGATTTGTGATTGAAGGAGTTGAGAATGAAGGCTTCTTCTACATTGCTGCTGGTTCTCCAAAGTTTTTCAGATTAAATGATCTGGTAAAGTACAGTGATGCTACTTTACAATGGTTGTTGGTGGAAATGCAAGTAAATGCTGAAGGTGAGAAAGCAATTCTGAAGAAAAAATGTTTAAGGAACATCCAAGAAAGGTTGGATCTCAGAACTAGAATCAAAGAATGCAGTGATTGTATGCTTTCAGAAGAAAACCCAAAGAAATTACTGCATATTGACTTTGTATTTCCAACTGAATACCAAGTGAATGGTGTTTACTCAGATGTTGATGAAGTTATTCCAGATGTTGTGTCTTCACAAGATGTTCAGATGCAAGAGACTAATCAACCAGAACAATCTGAAGTCAATGAAGAAGAAATGTCTGTTGATCTAAATGCTACATTCTTGGAGTATACATTGCCAAACTTCTTTCAGCCAAGGGAAGTAAATTTCCTAAGTGTGTATCATGACAAGTCAGAGTTCTCTAGATGGCTTCGTGCTGAATTGACAAGAGTTGTGGAAAAGAAAAAGCAATCTGTATATTCTGATTTCTTAATCACTGGAATCAGAGAGTTAGTTGTCAAGAAGTTAAATAAGCATGAATACTATGGGTTTGAAGTTCTCAGAGAAGATGGAAAAGTCTACTATTTCACTGAAGTAGTTTTGATAAGATTTCAGTTGTGGACTTCTACAAGTTGTACAGTTTGTTGCAAAATAAAGACAGCAGTAAGAGCATCCACAACAAGGATTTCATAACAATTTCATATGGATTGCAAATGTGACACGTAGGATTGCAAAATTAGAAATTATAGTGGTTGTGAGTATGATTGCAAAATTAGAAATTGGTTTTGGTAATTTGCAAATGTCAAATCTGTACTTTTTGATGATGTGGCAGTGAATAGTATATGAAATTGTAGGGAATAATTTCTAAATTAGAAATTGCTTTATGTCAAATCATGTTTTGTGATGTTTTGTAGAGAGTATTTAATTGTAGTTTTGTAGAGAGTATTTAATTATAGTTATTTAATTAATAAAATATTTCATATTAAATTATAGTAAAGAGTATTTAATTGTAGTGTTGTTGTTATTTGATTAAAATATAGTTTTTTATGATGAGGTGTCACATTTGCAATTGGGTGAAATTTCATTGTTGTGGGGTATAATTTCAAGATAATTGCAAAGCCGATGTGGCGCTGATGTGGCCCATTTGCAATTGGGATGAAATTTCATTGTTGTGGATGCTCTAAGTATAAAATGGAAAGAGGAGCACTGGCTGTGGTGAGAGAAGCCATGTTTTACATTCTGAGATGGTATGCTTATACAAATTTTCAAATTGCTCTGTATGTGCATAGACCATGTGTCTATTTGTCAATGCTTAACAATGAGCATGTGCAACTGAATGAGATGAAGACTAGTTATGTCAATGAATGGTCAGAATTGGGTGTTACAATGAAAAACAATCAAAAGCAAAAGATCCTTTTCAAAGCTAGTGAAGCTGCCAAATATAGCTCTGGAACTCTGAGGTTTATCAAGAAAAGTTTGGAAAAGAAGGTACAAAAAGGTGTCCAGGTTCAAAAGACAGAAGAGCTCATTGAACTGATTGATAGAAGACTTGCTCTAAGGAATGTGATACTACTGAAGATTGTACCTGCTCTAAAAGAATTTAACGAAGATCAATATAGGAGTGTTTGACAAAAAGGGGGAGATTGTTAGATCTGAAGTTTTGTCAAAAACACAAGTGTTGACATCTGAACAGAAGACTCAGAGTTCTGAGTAGGAGACTCAGAACTTCTGATTAAAGAAGTCTCGAAAAGATTACTAAGTGTGAAAGTCTGAATAGAAGGTTCAGAGTTCTGAGTAGGAGACTCAGAACTTCTGATGATGAAGATGAAAGTGTCGGTGCTTGAAGTAAGTTCTGAAGTGCTTGATCAGAAGAATGTTCAGAAGTTCTGAACATGTTGTTCAAAACTTAAGTCAGGATATTTTCCTTTGTATTCTGTTAACTAATTAGGACATGTGTATTAGTTCTATTGGTTTGTCTTGTATATGTACTGTAGCTTTAGACTTTCCTTACAGTATATATAGAAGTTAGCAACTGTAAGCTAACTAACTTTTGCGCATAACTTTGTATTCACTTTGTAATCTTTGAGAGATTCTCTCTCTAGATTTGTAATCTATTCTTGATCGAATACAATACTTTTGATCCAATTCTCTATCATTTACTGTTTGATTGTTCCTCATTGTTCATAATTGATTGTAAGATTGAATCCTGGTTTCTACACTTCTTTTTTGCAAAATCACAGCCTGAAGGTAAGGAGAAACAGTGGGAAGGTGCCACCTTTCTTTGACGATTTCCTCCTTTTTGAAAGTGGGTATGGTCCACTTTACTTTCTTGATTTTTCCTATCTGCTGATCATGCCAAGTAACCGAAATGAAATTATTTTTCTTGCTTTGGTTGTAGGGGTATCGGGTGTTGTCTTCGGCGTCTTCTCCGGCGACTTGTCTACGGCCTCTCATCGATCAACCAGTTAGCATCTTGGACCTATTCTTTTGGTTAGACCTGTTTCATCAGAAAGGGTTCGCCGCTGCCGCTGCCTGCTGCTACGCTGCCGCCGACTGCCGCTGCTGCTGCTACGCTGCCGTCGCTGACTGTCGCTGCTGCTGCTACGCTGCCGCCGACTGCTACGCTGCCGCCACCGACTGCCGATGCGCTCCGCTGCAGCAGACTAACGCCGCTGCAACCTGCTGCCGTTGTGACTCTCTCTCCTTGTCTCTCTCAGATCTCAATATTAAACCCACCTCCGGTGAGTTCTCCGTCATCAACGTGCTTCGGTTTATAGAAGTTTCAACTTCTAAATCCCCCTGTGGCTTTAAATCCCTCTGTGGCTCTCATATCTGAGAAGAAGTCGTTCGACTACACTCCGACGACCATAACTACGTTTATCGGTGATACAATGGAAGATCTCCCGACCATCGCCACCAAACTCCACGACTTTTACGACGAAGCCTATGGTGAAATTGTCAAAGCTTCTGGAGAGTACTTGGTAACGTTAAGGGTAGCAAAAATGTGGAAATACCGGAAACGTTGGAAATTCTAGTATATATATATATATATATATATATATGACGATAGATGCAACAAATACAATTATTAGAAAAACAAAACAAATTAATTACAAATGGTCCACCTCTAACTCCCCTTGTGGCATATTTTGTCAAATATGCCGTTTATTTCTCATAATAATTTCAACACAAACTATTTCCCATCTTAACTCTTAAGTGTCACTTGTTCCCATTGTAAATATGATTGACTACACATCCGAGGCATAGAATGTGGTTTTATAAAATGACACAATTTCTTCCATCTAAATCAATCAGGTTATATATTAACAAATAAAAATATGGAATTCTACATGTTCCATTTAGTACAGATAGGAGAGAAACTTAATCAGACATTTAAAAATAACAAAGAAAACGATATCAATTCAGTATGACATCGGCCAACTTATTTCTATTTATGTTAAAAGTAATATTCCAATTACAGAGTATTGAATTAAGATTTTGTTTGATAAAACAAAAATGAGCGAATATCGAATATTTAGAAGTTTTTATGATTAAAACATGTCAATACTTATCATATCACGGCCCGATTTCTATCAAGTGTAAGACCATCCACATCCCTGCAATTCATTTACATTTTCAATTGTGCCACATCAGCTTTTGCAATTACCTTCTACACACATGCAATCCACCTATACTTTCAAAAGTGGTCCCCACTATAACATTTATTAATTACTTTATAAATTATTATATACATTCTATAATATAAATTAATATAACATAATATATAAAATTCTTTATTTTAATTTAATCTTAATTAAAATATAAACATTAATTTCAAATAGAATTATTTATTTTAATTTAATGTTAATTAAAATATAAACTTTAGATTATATGTAATTTTATCAGTTAATTAGAATATTTTTTAAATAAAAATAATTAATTTCATAATTTAGTTTATTTAATAATTTAATAATTTAGTTTATTTAAAAAATAAAAAAATAAAAAAAGAGAGAATGGATGATGACATGTCATTGCAAATGGGATTGCAATTATTGCAAGCCAATTCATACGTGGAGTGCTCTTTTGATTTGCAATTGGGTTTGCAAACCCTATGTGGATACTCTAATAGTATCATACTTGCTAAACCTTTGTTCCAAATAATGAGTAATTGGTTGCAAACTTATAATTTTTAGACAGAATATATAGTTTGTTAAAATATTAGTGGAAGGGTGATGTTGAGTAATATTTCATTAAGGGGTCGTTTACCTAATCACTTACTCGGGTAAGTGCTAACCGGTAAAATTCAACACTATCACTTACTTTCCGGGTAAGATTTTAGTCCACCAAAATGGCATCGTATGAACAATTTAGCCGGTAAGCGCTAACCGTGGTAAGAGCCGTCGCACTCACTTACTGGGTAAGACTCTCGGTCCTTGCTTTCGACTCTCGGTCCTTGCTTCCGCTCTTACCAGGTAAGATTCTTAGTCCTTGCCATATCCATCCGGTAAACTAATGTGACTTGGTAAGCACTTACCCGGGTAAGCGTTTTGTAAACGGCCCCTTAGTATGGTTTAAAACAAAGTCATTTCTTTCTTTTGAGTTGTTTAAATCGCGATCCGCACTTGAGATATACACATGTATGATATAAACTATAAGGGGGCGTTTGGTTCACGGATTCTGATGGAATCTGATGGAATTGGAATGTCGAATTCCATTCCTTCGTTTGGTTCATTCTTTTCGACGGAAAGGAATGTCCAATTTCAGCAGATTTCATAAATAAGTGAATTTGAAATTCCTTAGCAATCTTGAAGGATTTTGATGGAATTGGAATTGATGAAATCTTGTATTTTCATAATTCCAAATATACCTTTTAACTTAAATATAACATAATTTAATTTAATACTTTAGATTTTTTATATTTTATATTTTGATTTTATTTTGATTTTTATATTTTATTTTTATATATTTTATTTTAATTTTAATTTTATTTTATATAATATAATTTAATACATTTTTTTATTTTCTCGAAATATATTTTATTTTTTCAAAATATAATTTTGTTTGTTTGACAATATATTTTATCTGGGTTGTGTATATTATATTTTTTTGCGCATTAAAGTATTTAAAAATTATTTTATTAAAGTATTTTTAGTGAAAAAAATATATTTAATGATTATTTTATTAAAGAATTTTTTGTTTTAAAAAATTAAAACTTATCAAAAAGGGTATTTTGGTCATTAATAATAAATCCATTCCAATTCCAAAGCTACATTCTGTGAACCAAACAGACAAATTCCAATTCCTTTAACAGATTTATTTCAATTCTGTCAGCCAAACAGGTGGTCAAACCCGACAACATTCCATTCCAATTCCTTCAAAGTCAAATTTCTTTGACAGATTTCATTCCATCTAAAAACATTCTGTGAACCAAACGCCACCTAAGCTTAATGGATACAATATATTTTCATGAACATGACGTGTTCTAATGTATTGGTTGCAATATGCCAATACCTTGAAATAGCAAGTGCTCCTTTTCTTTCCACTCCACCCTCCACCCTGGTTGGTAGATTAAGTTGCATACAGGACCGTTCTTGTGAGAGGGTGGGTCGACCGTACGCCCCGGGCACAGGGGTCGAAAGTTTATTATTATTATATAGTAGTAGTTTTATAAAATTAGTAAATAAAAAAACATGATTTTTTAGTATCTAATAGAGAAGAGAATATGTAAAAAGTAATTGGTCGTTCATTTTATATATAATATTGTTTATTGTTTTTCTAAGTTTTTGAACTAATACCAAATTCTAAAACTATTTTGCTTAGAAAACCTTGATATATTCTCCATCATTAATCTCCCATTGACTCTTTTGATTATTCTATTCGAATGAATTCTATGTTTTTTTTGAAACGCAAGCAGATTTTATAACCACAACTTAACCAAACCAAAGTACAACACAGGGTTACATAACACTCCTAAATACATAAATGACCAAAGCAACCAAAACATGAAAATGTAACATATCCTACTAGTTTGAGAGAGATAAACCTGCAGGAGGCGATGGAATACGACCCCGCACTACTGCAGCGACCAAAGCAGGCCTGGACAGCAAGTTCTGGACAATTGTGACTTAATGGGGACAGCCACAACCCCTAAACCGTTGCTGGACCAAACTGCAGCAGTGTATCAATCCACTGTTCCTTCTCCAGCCTACGATGCCCTCTGTTGCTTACTCGATACAGCTGCTATAAGGCGTTGTTAGCCAAACCGCCCAATTTTCCTGCACATTTCGATCTCTCACTGCTATCCATTCGAAGGCCTTTCGCTGAAATTCTATGAATTGTTCGCTTATGTTCCTTTTTTCCTCTTTAAAGACGAGATTGTTTCGGCTCGACCAAATGAGATAAAGGAATGAGCATACTACATCCGACCATAGTTTACTTTCTTTGGGCCTTCACCTAATTGGTTTCCTGCATTGAAGAAATCATTAATCGATCTTTCCGTTTCGATATTTATGTTCCACCATCTCCCAACGCTTTTCCAAACTTTGAGCACGTCCTTACAAAGTATCAAAGCATGCTCCACCGACTCTAGTTCGCCTTCACATCTCGGACATAATGTTGAATGCAAATCTATCCCCATGTTGTCTAGGATCGATCGACACGGAATTCTTCCCAATCTTGTCCTCCATATGAAAATCCCCACCTTTTTTTGGAATTGCCTTGCTCCAATATGTACTCAAAAATGTACCTGCAGCTGTGGATTCTGTATCACATATTAGATGTCTCAAACTTTTAACCGAAAACATCCCTTGTGGTTCAAAGTTCCAAACCACCCCGTCCTTCTTACCCTTAACCGGTTCCCACCCACTTAATAGTGAAGTGAAAGCCTCCCACTCCAGGCCCACTTCCACACCCACCTCTCCCCTAACCACTCTCCTCTCTCCGAAATCATACACTCTTTTTTTTCTTCAAGTTGAAACAATCTTGGGAATGACTCTTTAAGTGACACATTCCCCACCCACATATCACTCCACATTTTCGTGTCTCTCCCCTCCCCCACCACTTTTCTAAAGGACTTCGAGAAGTCCACACCCAACTCGTCCACTTTTCTCCCCGCTCTTACCACCTCGCTCCACACCGATCTTTTAGACCCTCCTACCAATACCCCATTCAACCACCCTTCCTTCCCATGGATACTCTCTATCACCTTCACCCATAATGCTTCTTTCCCCCTCATGAAGCGCCACCACCACTTACCTAGGAGTCCTAAATTTGAACTTGCCAAGCTCCCAACATTTAAGCCCCCTTTACCGAAACCCTCCATCGTTTTGGCCCACTTTACCCATACCATCCCCTTTTTACCAACGGTTCCATTACCCCCCCCCCCCAAAAAAAAAACCCGACACCTCTCACTTTCAAGTATTTTTAGCACCCCTATTGGAGCCCGAAACAACGATAGGTATAGTGACAAGCTTCCGAGAACCGACTTCAGCAAAGTCCATCTACCGCCGAAAGATATTAATTTGGCCTTCCACGATGCAAGTCTCTTTTTACCTTTTCTATGACCGACTTCCAATGCTCTAATCTTTTCATTGACGCACCCACGGGTAAGCCCAAGTACACAAAAGGTAAAGATTCACAACTACAACCCAAGCCGTTCGCCTGTAACACCTCGAATTTCCATTATTTTTGTATTTAATATAAATAGGATCGATTTGTAATTTAGTCTAAGTTGTGGACTATTTGAATTTATAAACTCCAGGGTTGAATTAGTAATTTGACCAAAGTATTAAGTTAATATTGAAACTTGAACTTGGAGGTCTATTTGGTAAATTGTGGAAAGTGAGGTTACCTTAAGTGAGGGTAATCACTAATCAGTATCTTTGGAGAAAAATATCTCAAAAGCATTTTGTGAGTCGGTTGAGAGAACTCAGAGAGAAAGAGAAGAAAGAAAGAAGAAGAAAAGAGGAAGAATTGATTTGTGATTTTGTGATTATTGAACCTGTGAAGGAAGATTTTTGGTTGTTGGGTTAAGAACTCCAAATCAGGTGAGTTCATCCTTTTCGTTTTAATTTTAAAGTTGAGAAATTGATTCAGCTATTGTATATAAGATGTCTGAATATATTGGTATATATGTTTTGAGATAAAATCGATCAGCAGACTGAGTTATAGTTGAGCTTATTGAGCAAATTGATGAAAAATAGGATAACCAGTATCGAGGTCCCGGAAAATTGCTTGAATTCCGGAACTGGGTATCGGATCCGGTATTTAATGGATTCCGGAAGTTGGGTTAATACCGGAATTGGGTTAATACCGGAAGTGGTGTTTAGTACAGGAACATGGGCCAAAGCCCAGAGTTGTTTAGTACCGGAACTGGGCCGAAGCCTGGAGTTGTTTAAATACCGGAACATGGGCCGAAGCCCGGAGTAGTTTAAATACCGGAACAAGGGCCAAAGCCCGGAGTTGTCTAATTACCGGATCATGGTCCAAAGTTTAGGATCCGAAATCAAAATCCGGAAATGGGTTTAGAGTTGGATCCGGAATTAGATTTCGGCAGTTGGGCTTGGGCCTGGTACAAATTTATTCTGGAGTTGGGCTAAGGATCCAATTTGGTTTTAAATTTTTAGGATACAAATTCTATTAAATGGTTATCTCATTTTGGGATAGAGGTTTCGGAATACTTTTCTAAATTTAATTTTAGAAGAAGGACGTTTGAGGGTACAATAGGTGATCCGGTGTTCTAAAAATTGAAGTATTATGGGTTATGGTGTGATATGTCATTTTACATACACACAGGTAAGTGTAATGGATCCATAGGCAATGTTATTATTTGTAACGTGGAATAGGCATAAAGTAATTTGTAATTCCCGTTGACCTATAATGTGGAATATAATTCCCATTTCGAGAGTTGATGAGGCCTATAATGCGGAATGTAATTCCCATTTCGAGAGGTGATGAGACCTATAATGCAGAATGTAATTCCTATTTCAAGAGGTGATGAGACCTATAATGTGGAATATAATTCCCATTTCGAGAGGTGAACAGAATCCAAGAAATAGGCATAAAGTAACTTGTAATTTCTTGGATAAGAGCAATGATCTAGAATCTGCAATGATTCGTAGTAGGCTCTTGATTGTGATAATATGACTTACTGAATGTAAGTCATATCCATGGGATCGGGTATGTTCCCGTCATTGAGATAAGCTCGTGTACGGTAAGAATGGTGGTGACCAGGTTTGTTTATATGTTTTGGATATCTGAGTTTTCAAAGCTGTTAATGATTTAATTTGAATTTGGATGTTCTCACTAGGCGTTAGCCTAATCGTTTAAATTAAATTTTCTTACCAGGTACAGGCTCAGGGAAGTAATGGGAGTGGGCCGAGAGCTTTTGAAGTATTCAACTTTTGAGATAAGCGGAGAATTTAGCTAACACGATGAGGCTTTTGATGGATTGCTTAGATAACCCAATTAATCTGATTATAGTTGACATGATTAGATTAATAGGTTACTTGGAGAATTCAATATTTGTAAATATGAACCCTCATAGTTAATTCTCTTCTTATATATATAAAAGTTTGGATGATATTATGTTATATCTTGTTAAAATTTGAGGTTCAAATTGGCCCTGATTTTAGGGTGTTACAATATGGTATCAGAGCTGAAGTTTAAGCGAACTAGGTATGATAATGAGATACCTAGACTTAAGCTGAGATGAATTAAGTTATGATTTGTGAGATATGGGTAGAAGTAATAAGACGGGATTGTCTTAGAGTCGACGGAAATACGTGAAATTAGTACTGTAACGATGGTAACGAGGATTCTCATGTATAGTATGTTCACAATTTCAATTAGCTACTGTTATTATGAATATATTGTTACACAAGCATACTTGTTTCTAAATTGTTACAGTGACTAATGAACGGTAAAGTACGTTTCGTGTGTTTGGATATGTGTAACCATTTCTTATGGTTATTTCTTTGTGCTATATCAGAACGATGGTGAATACACCAACGAGATCCCCTGATTCTTCGGAAGATAGGACAGTAAATGATTGGTCGGTGGAGAAGCAACCGGATATGGGTGGAACTCATGAAAGTCTACCGAGGCCGCCTCTAATAGGAGGAATCGATAGTCAGGCACAAAGAACGAGTACCGGTACCTCCAATCCGGTAACGACCGAGTCTACGATGGAATCTCCCATGATGGAGAACATGATGCGAATGATGAACACATCGTTGGCACAAGAATCAGAGATGTTCATGAAAGCGCTGAATGATCGAAGTTCTGAATTACGACGAACGAAGACAGATACTGGTGTAGTAAACCCAATTCGTAATCCTGTGGTGAATGTAAACAGGAGGGTGGAAAGAGTTTGTTCTTATAAGACATTTCTGAGTTGTAAACCGCCAGAGTTCACCGGAGCAGACAATCCAGTGGCATGTATGAACTGGCTTAGAGAAATGGAACAAGCTTTCTGAGCTTGTGAATGTGATGAAGAATCGAAAGTCAGGTTCGGTTTTCAAATACTGCGAGGCAACGCTTTAACATGGTGGAATATCGTAACATCTACTGTAACGGCTCCAGTCTTGGCTGCTATGACGTGGGAGTCATTTAAGAAAAAGATTCTAGAGGAATATAATAATGAGAACGAAATGGATAGGATTGAAGAAGAGTTTCGGACTCTTAAGAAGGGTACTTCGACTGTTCGGAAGTACACTAAATCCTTTATGGAAAAGCTGAATTTAGTTGGGCATGTAGCTCCAACCGAAAAGGAGAAGATTAAAGCATATCTGAAGGGATTACCGGCCGACATGATGTCGTGGGTGCGAAATTCCAAAGCTTCAACGTTGAGAGAGACGATCGAAGAAGCTAAAGTAATAGAAGAAGTATATGCTAAAGACAAGGAGGAGAAGATGCAAGGGGGAGAGAAACAAAAGTGGGAAGGCCGGTCGGAGTCTTCTCAGAAATCAAAATCGTTTGGCAAGAACGTCCGTTATGAGTCTCGTCAGGAACCAAATTGGTGTCAGAAATGCCGAAGTAAGCATTTTGGCCAGTGTCGGGTAGGCGGAATTGAGTGTTTCAAATGTGGGAAATCTGGACATCTAGCAGTAAGTTGTCCTATTCAAGGGTTGGTCTATTTTGAATGTAAACAACCCGGACACTTCCGAAGAGATTGTCCGAAGTTAATAGAAGGGTGGAGACCAAGGAAAGAAACCAAATGCTCCTAAACCAATGGGCCGTGCATTTCATATGACGGCGGAAGAGGCGAATGAGTCTAAAGATGTTGTTTCTGGTACTTTCCTTGTAAATTCTATTCCCGCGCGTATTTTATTTGACTGTGGTGCCAATTTGTTGTTTGTGTCTAAATCGTTCCATCGCAAGTTAGCTATGCCTGTCACTACCTTGGAAGATACCTTAGTAGTCGAGATAGCTAACGGGGATCAAGTCTTAGTTCGTGAAAGACTTGAGGGTTGTCTAATTTCGATAGGGGAAACGACATTTCCAATTGACTTGTTGTTAATGGAAATTGGAGGGTTTGACGTAATTGTGGGTATAGATTGGCTAACAATCAACCAGGCAGAAATTCTTTGTGCAAAGAAATTAATTCGAATTCCGATGGCTGATATTGATGATGTATTCATCTTTGGGGAAAAGAGAAAAGGGGAAGTTCCGTTAATTTCCGTTGCAAAAGCGCGTAAGTGTTTGGTAAAAGGATGTTCATCCTATCTAGCGTATGTTCTAGATGTAAAGGCAGAAAAGAAACAAGTGGAAGATATTAAGGTAGTACGTGAATTCCCGGACGTATTTCCCGATGATCTTCCAGGTCTACCGTCTGAGCGACAAGTATAGTTTCGTATTGATCTTATCCCTGGATCGGCACCAATAGCACGTTCACCGTATCGCTTAGCGCCAGCCAAAATGAAAGAGATGATGTCTCAGCTGCAAGAGCTGCTGGACAAGGGATTTGTTAGACCAAGTTCTTCACCTTGGGGAGCTCCAGTATTGTTTGTTAAGAAAAAGGATGGCACTATGAGAATGTGCATCGACTACCGGGAGCTGAATAAGGTGACGATTAAGAATAAATATCCACTTCCAAGGATTGGTGATTTGTTCGATCAACTCCAAGGGGCGGGATGCTTTTCAAAGATTGATCTGAGGTCGGGATATCATCAAGTTCGGGTAAGATATGAAGATATTCCCAAGACGGCGTTTAGAACGAGATATAGGCATTATGAATTCCATGTAATGCCATTCGGGTTGACAAATGCTCCAGCCGTGTTCATGGATCTGATGAACAGAGTATGTCGACCATTCTTAGACAAGTATGTCATTGTGTTCATTGATGACATACTTGTTTATTCGAAGAATGAAGACGATCATGAATGCCATCTTCGTGAAGTCTTAGAAGTTTTGAGGAAGGAGAAATTGTACGCCAAATTTTCAAAGTGTGAATTTTGGCTAAAAGAGGTACAATTTCTGGGGCATGTGATTACCTCGGAAGGAGTCAAAGTAGATCCGACAAAGATAGAAGCAATGACGAATTGGGAAACACCGAAGAGCGCATCGGAAATAAGGAGTTTCTTGGGTCTAGCAGGCTACTACCGGAGGTTTATCAAAGACTTCTCAAAGATTGCTTCTGCTTTGACCGTGTTGACTCGGAAGAATGTAAAGTTTGTTTGGACTGAAAAGCAAGAGTCAGCTTTCAGAACTTTACGTCAGAAGCTGTGTGAAGCTCCTATTCTTGCACTACCGGAAGGAACGAAAGATTTGGTCGTGTATAGTGACGCGTCAAAGATGGGTTTGGGATGTGTGTTGATGCAACGAGGCAAGGTAATTTCTTACGCATCAAGACAACTCAAAGAACATGAGAAGAATTACCCTACCCATGATTTAGAATTGGCAGCGGTCGTGTTTGCATTAAAGCTGTGGAGTCATTATCTGTATGGAACGAAGTGCACACTTTACACTGATCACAAGAGCTTGAAGCATGTCTTTGATCAGAAGGTGTTGAATATGAGGCAGCGGCGTTGGTTAGAACTACTTAAAGATTATGATTGTGAATTGCATTACCATGCCGGTAAAGCAAATGTTGTTGCTGATACTTTAAGTAGAAAGGAAGATAGTGGGTGTTTGAAAACGACTAACGCCAGAATTGATGTAACGTCAAGTTTGGTAGAAAGAATAAAAGAGGCACAAGTGGAAGCTTTATTGGAAGAAAATCTAAAATATGAAGTTATGAGCAAGCAACATCTTCAACTGACTGAAGATAGTCGTGGGGTCAAGCTATTCAAAGGCCGCGTTTGGGTGCCAAAAGCGGGAGGAAATCGGGAGTTAATTCTCTAAGACGCCCACAAGTCTAAGTATTCTATACATCCTGGAAGTACTAAGATGTATAGGGATTTGAAGCTACACTATTGGTGGCCAGCTATGAAAATAGATGTGGCACGAATAATAGAAAAGTGTGTGACATGTTCGTTAGTAAAAGCCGAACATCAAAAGCCTTATGGAAGTTTTCAATCTTTGGAAATTCCGGAATGGAAGTGGGAGAAGATTACCATGGATTTTGTGATGAAGTTACCGAGAACGTCAAAGGGTATAGATACTATATGGGTAATCGTGGACCGATTGACCAAGTGTGCTCACTTTTTGGCAATGAAAGAAGCATCACCAATAGATAAATTGGCGAAGCTTTATATTGATGAAGTGGTGTCAAGGCATGGTATACCGGTGTCTATTGTGTCAGATCGTGATAGTCGGTTTACCTCGAGGTTTTGGCAGTCACTACAAGAAGAATTGGGTACGAGGGTCAATTTGAGCACTGATTACCATCCACAAACAGACGGGCAAAGTGAAAGAACCATTCAAACTTTGGAAGATATGCTCAGGTCGTGTGTGTTAGACTTTGGAGGTAACTGAGATACGCATCTACTGTTCAGTATGTTGGTTAGAAGCTGGAGAAAAGCAATTTGCTGGTCCAGAACTTGTGCAACAAATGGTCGATAAAGTGAAAGAGATTCAGAAGCAATTGAAAGCAGCTCAAGATCGACAAAAGAGTTATGCTGATCCAAAAAGAAGACCGAAAGAATTCCAAGTTGGGGAGCGCGTAATGCTTAAGGTATCCCCGTGGAAAGGCATGAAAAGGTTTGACAAACGTGGAAAGTTAAGTCCTCGTTTTCTAGGACCTTTCACTATATCAAAGAGAGTTGGACTTCAAGTTTATCAGTTGGACCTTCCACCTGAATTGGAGGGCATCCACAATTCCTTCCATGTCTGCTATCTTCATAAATGTTTAGCCGAAGAGAATGATGTGATTCCCCTTACTGATGTAAGAGTGGATGAAAAGAGCCGTTGTGTAGAAGAACCGGAAGCAATCTTAGAGAGATCAGTTAAGAAGTTACGCCATAAGGATGTAGTTATGTTGAAAGTACAATAGAAACATCACCGAGGTGCTAACGTGACGTTAGAAGCCGGAGAGGATATGAAGATTCAATATCCTCATCTCTTTACCTAGCTTTGATTTCGGGGACGAAATCATTTTCAAGTTGGGGAGATTTGTAACACCTCGAATTTCCATTATTTTTGTATTTAATATAAATAGGATCGATTTGTAATTTAGTCTAAGTTGTGGACTATTTGTATTTATAAACTCCAGGGTTGAATTAGTAATTTGACCAAAGTATTAAGTTAATATTGAAACTTGAACTTGGAGGTCTATTTGGTAAATTGTGGAAAGTGAGGTTACCTTAAGTGAGGGTAATCACTAATCAGTATCTTTGGAGAAAAATATCTCAAAAGCATTTTGTGAGTCGGTTGAGAGAACTCAGAGAGAAAGAGAAGAAAGAAAGAAGAAGAAAAGAGGAAGAATTGATCTGTGATTTTGTGATTATTGAACCCGTGAAGGAAGATTTTTGGTTGCTGGGTTAAGAACTCCAAATCAGGTGAGTTCATCCTTTTCGTTTTAAATTTAACAGTTGAGAAATTGATTCAACTATTGTATATAAGATGTCTGAATATAATGGTATACTTGTTTTGAAATAAAATCGATTAGCAGACTGAGTTATAGTTGAGCTTATTGAGCAAATTGATGAAAAATAGAATAACCAGTATCGAGGTCCCGGAAAATTGCTTGAATTCCGGAACTGGGTATCGGATCCGGTATTTAATGGATTCCGGAAGTTGGGTTTATACCGGAATTGGGTTTATACCGGAAGTGGTGTTTAGTACCGGAACATGGGCCAAAGCCCAGAGTTGTTTAGTACCGGAATTGGGCCGAAGCCCGGAGTTGTTTAAATACCGGAACATGGGCCGAAGCCCGGAGTTGTTTAAATACCGGAACAAGGGCCAAAGCCCGGAGTTGTCTAATTACCGGATCATGGTCCAAAGTTTAGGATCCGGAATCAAAATCCGGAAATGGGTTTAGAGTTGGATCCAGAATTAAATTTCGGAAGTTGGGCTTGGGCCTGGTACAAATTTATTCTGGAGTTGGGCTAAGGATCCAATTTGGTTTTAAATTTTTAGGATACAAATTCTATTAAATGGTTATCTCATTTTGGGATCGAGGTTTCAGAATACTTTTCTAAATTTAATTTTAGAAGAAGGACGTTTGAGGGTACAAAAGGTTATCTGGTGTTCTTAAAATTGAAGTATTATGGGTTATGGTGTGATATGTCATTTTACATACACACAGGTAAGTGTAATGGATCCATAGACACTGTTATTATTTATAACGTCGAATAGGCATAAATAATTTGTAATTCCCGTTGACCTATAATGTGGAATATAATTCCCATTTCGAGAGGTGATGAGACCTATAATGCGGAATGTAATTCCCATTTCGAGAGGTGATGAGACCTATAATGCAGAATGTAATTCCCATTTCGAGAGGTGATGAGACCTATAATGTGGAATATAATTCCCATTTCGAGAGGTGATGAGACCTATAATGTGGAATACAATTCCCATTTCGAGAGGTGAAAAGAATCCAAGAAATAGGCATAAAGTAACTTGTAATTTCTTAGATAAGAGCAATGATCTAGATTCTGCAATGATTCGTTGTAGGCTCTTGATTGTGATAATATGACTTACTGAATGTTAGTCATATCCATGGGATCGGGTATCTTCCCGTCATTGAGATAAGCTCGTGTACGGTAAGAATGGTGGTGACTAGGTTTGTTTATATGTTTTGGATATCTGAGTTTTCAAAGTTGTTAATGATTTAATTTGAATTTGGATGTTCTCACTAGGCGTTAGCCTAATCGTTCAAATTAAATTTTCTTACCATGTACAGGCTCAGGGAAGTAATGGGAGTGGGCCGAGAGCTTTGGAAGTATTCAACTTTTGAGATAAGAGGAGAATTTAGCTAACACGATGAGGCTTTTGATGGATTGCTTAGATAACCCAATTAATCTGATCATAGTTGACATGATTAGATTAATAGGTTATTTGGAGAATTCAATATTTGTAAATATGAACCCTCATAGTTAATTCTCTTCTTATGCATATAAAAGTTTTGGATGATATTATGTTATATCTTGTTAAAATTTGAGGTTCAAATTGGCCCTGATTTTAGGGTGTTACATCGCCCATGCTTGGACTTCCGCCTTCGGTACCCCCACCCCGTACATCTTACTCTTCTTTACATTGATTTTCAGTCCGGACAGCTCTTGGAAACATTTAAGTATCTTCATCAAGTTTCTTAAGTTATTCACGTTCCACTAACCAAGGAATATGACGTCATCCGCATATTGTAAATGCGATACCGAGATGTCCTCACCCACTTTGATGCCTTTGTATAAACCTTTCTCTTTCGCTTCTTGTACAAGCACGTGCAAAGCCTCAGCAACAATAAAAAACAAAAACGGTGCCAAGGGGTCTCCTTGTCGTAGACCTTTTCCCATTATAAATTCCTTACCGGGTGACCCATTTACCAACACCGACACCGATGCTGAGTTAAGGCATGTTTTGATCCATCCACACCACTTCCTTCCAAATCCCATGACCTGTAGCATATCCAAGAGAAAGCCCCAATTCACGCTGTCATAGGCTTTCTCAAAATCGACTTTGAAGACCAACCCCCGTGATTTCGCCTTTCAGACATAATCGATCACTTCGTTTGCGATTAAAACCCCGTCCAATATATAACTGCCTTTAATGAAGGCACTTTGGACGTTGCTTATGATACCCCCCATTACTCTTTTTAATCTTAGTACAAGTACCTTTGCAATAATCTTATAGTATACTCTAATTAGGATAATCGGCCTGTAATCCCCAAGTTCCGAAGGATTTTTAATTTTTGGGATTAGAGTGAAAAAGGAGGAGTTACAACCCCCACTTATCAACTCTTTCTCCCAAAACCACCTCAAAGCATCCATGATGTAACAACCCACACCAAACTATCATGCCAAAAGCTACTTCTTTAAAAATAAAACGCCAATATGGCTCAACATAGTCACACTGCCAAAGATTTACAACACTGGGTTTGCGGAAACAACCCTAAATACAGCTGAGAAACCTAACTAGACAATAAAAGGGAGTTCTTCTAATCCTTCTAACGCAAGCTCCGACTCTCGTCTTGCCAAACCTCGAAACGAGCCCTTGGCTACCTGCTTACCGGAAAAGGTTTTAGTTGTGAAAAGCGAGGGTTAGACCACGAGGCCTAGTGAGTTCCCTCCACACCAGGCCACACCATAAATATCACAATTTATAAATCAGTTATGAAAGAGTTTATACAAAATCTGTTGGTCCCGAAGGGCTATACGAGTTTCTAGAAGCGGGGGGGGGGGGGGGGGGGGGGGGGGGTTGAATACAAACAGACAGATTTTGCTTTTCTAAATTGTTTATTGATAAATCATTAACAATTTACAGCTTGTTGCGGAACAAGATTAAGGATAAACCTAAATCTAAACAAGTTGGAACACTAAGTTTCTTGCACTAAGAAAGAGAAGGAAATTACTAATAATAACCTATCTCAAGATAAGAAAGATGACTTGACCAGAGTTAGCAAGTGACTCGTCCAGAGTTTTTGAGTGCTTCAAAAATGAAGCTGGAGTCCTTCTTATATACTACATGCATTTATTGCATGGCAGTTTATACTTTACACTTGTCGCTAGTTCTTGAGCTTGATCTTCGACTTCAGTGTAGAACCTATGTTGACGTGAAACTTGTCTTCAGGGATCATAAGTAAACAACTAACTTATCAGCGATCACCATAAGGACTGAACAGGCTCAGAGCATTATGGTGAACCGTGTTCGCTGAATGTTTAATCTAAAGAGCGAGAGTTCCTATCAGCGGTACTGTAAGGTCTTAGTACTTATCAGCGATAGTGAAACTCTGATACGTATTGTTTACTTACAATTTTCACTAAGTATTTAAGAGAGGGTCATTATCAAATCACTGAGGGGTTGGATCAACAATCTCCCCCTATTTGATTATGACATAGCAATAGAGAAAATTGCTATATAATGAAAACATAAGGATAAAAAGAACTCATAAAATATTTGTCCCTTTTACTGTTTTCTGGGATCTTTTCTGTACTGATGGAGTAACATGCTTTCGCTGAAATCTTTCTTTAAACTTCGTATCAGATTACAAAGGGAAGTGGAAAGATTATAAGTACAAGCGAAATAAATTACAAGTACAAAAGAATAACTGATAAAATAGAAGAATAAGGCGATCCTATCAGCTTATAGAGGTTCTTCCTTAATGAGAAGTTCATTAAGGGTCTTTGATGTGGGAATCATCCAGTCAGGAACCGTTACTCCTTGATTCTTTTTGTTCAGAGCTTCTTCAAAAATTAAGGGTTTAAGATGTCGTGCCTGAATGTCGCGTTTGAAATCACACCAGTAGATGAGATCTTTCAGCTGTTCGATGGGAGTGATGGGAAGCTCAGAGATACGTTGAAAACGTTTTTATCCACCATAGTCAATAAAGAATATCCCATAGGGTTTGCTTATGACTTTCCCAGGGATGAAAGTCTCACCAGGAGGAAGAGATGTGTCAAGTGCGGAAAGGTCAGGTTCTGGACCAAGAACTTCAGCACGAGAAAAACCAATACCTGTTTCGTTCCGTATAAGAGGACCTGAGTCTGAAGGTTTAGACTTTTTCTTTGCAGAGGCCCTTCTTTTCTGATTTGTAAGAGGAGGGGAGGAGGAATATCCACACAAGAAGATACTAAGTCGATCTGTTTATCTATCAGCTTTTCGACATGATCCTTGTACTTAGATTGAGACTTCTGGATGGCTAATATGATCTCCAACCATTCAGAGAGATCGTACTTCGTGATGGCTTCAGCATAGAATTTTTCGTACTTTCCGTTTTCTCTGAATATCTCGATTTCAGCGATTGAAACTTTGAGGGTTGATTTTCCAGTTATATGTACCTTGTTGATTCTGGCAGGTCGATATCTGAAGTGTACCTTTTCTTTGCACTAGATTAAGGTAGATTGAGACACAGTTCTCTTTTCTTCAACGATCTTCTTGGCGTCTTCCCATAGCTGACGTTGAACTTCGATTGGAGTTCTTTTCAGCGAGGGTCTTTCACCGATTGTTGAGTAAGCTGGATGGCGAGTTCTCTATCTTTTTCTTCAGCTTCCCTTCTTTCAGCGATTAACCATTCAGCTCTGAGGTGATCCTTGTATTCCTTTTGTGAAAGTCTGAACTTTGGAGGAATAGAAGGAAGTTGATCACGCTTCAGGATGATTCGCTGAGCCTCAAGCTTCTTTATCATTTCTTCTCTTCTTCTCTGATCCTCTTCACTCAGCTTTTGAGGAGCCAAGGAAGGTCTGTTTTGGTGAGAGAGCATATGTTCTTCAGGTTCATCAGTCTCAGAGATCAAATCCAAGACTGGGATTATTTCTTCAACGTTGGGAGCTAGGATTATTGTTGGTGAAGTCGCAACTGTAGAAACTTCAGCGATATCCTTAAACAGGGGAGAGGACTAGCTGAAACACAGCGATCTTTCGCATAAGAACTTGGGAAGAAAAGAGATAGAGAAAGAATGTGGTTAAGTGTATAGAGGTTTTATGGAGAGTAGAGCTGATAATGTGTATAGATAGAGGAGGGATGCGGTGTAAGGAAGTAAGATGTAGTGTACCTGACAAACTGGCTTTTTAAGCAAGATCGTCAGATTGTCATCTGCAGCGAGGCCTTTGTTTTTGCCTTTGTGAGCTTCAGACGCTGCAGGCTTTGTCTTGGTCTGCTCCCCTGAAGGTTCATTTATCGAAATCCCTTTAAGAGCTGTAGTCTTCTGAGCAGGCTTGACGATAAAGGAGTCATCATCATCATCGTCATCATCATCATTCTTTGGAGAAGAAGATGGTTCATCATCAGAGATGTCGACGGTTTTTTCATCTTCAGCTTAAGATTCAGATTCTTCAGCAGCTTCTTCGAGTTGCTCCCCCTCAGATACAGAGGTAAGCTTCTCGGTTCCCTCAGGGTTTTCATATCCCTGAGGTCCAGCAATTGTTTCTTCATTTGTCTTCTCTCCCTCTTTAGAAAGGGGAAGGTCTTCAGTCTTCTCCCCTTCGATAGATTCATCTTGGGGAAGGTCTTCAGAGTTCTTCTCCCCCCCTTCCTCATGATGAGTGGGGGAGGAATGCGATGACTCAGCAGTTGGTTCCCTGTCTTCTTGGCCAGGGATCCCAATATAGTTTTCAATCGCCGCTACTCTGTCTTCTAGGCCAGTAATAGCAGGAGTGATCTTGAAAAGTTCAGCATGATCCGCCGGAGTAAAATGCAAAGGTGCAGGGGCAGGGGCGTTCATGCGATTCAGGATCTGCTGTACCATCGTCTTTACTGAACTTATGTCAGTCTTTGCTGAACTCACGTTAGTTTTTACTGAACTTACGTCAGTCTTTACAGCAGACATATCTTCCTGAAGATTTCCAACCGATGTCTTCAGTGTTATGACCTCGCTGGACATGGTTTGAACTGTTGTTTTGAGAGAGGTGTAGTCTGTGTAGATGTCAGCAAGAACTTTGGCAAAGTGACCAAGAGTACCATCAACTTTCTCCAAATCAGCTTTGGAGGCTCTGATACCACTTGTGGGTCCCGAAGGCCTATACAAGTTTGTAGAAGGGGGGGGGGGGGGGTTGAATACAAACACACAGATTTTACTTTTCTAAATTGTTTATTGATAAATCATTAACAATTTACAGCTTGTTGAGATTCTCTCCAGCGTTTGTTACAACTGAAGAGTTGTCTGAGAGAGTAGTGGTGAGACCTGTCAGATTTGTATCCAGGTTCTTCAGAGAGGCGTTGATGTCTCCCAAATTAGGACCTGTAACTGATAAGTACTTGTGAACACAGGAAAGCTCAGAAGTTTGGGGTTTAGTTACAGTGTATATGGGTTGGTGTATACCTGCAGGAGGGTTGGTGAAGTCGTCAAAACTTCTGTGTCCTGAAAAGAGTTCCATGTCGTCAGCTAGAGTGCGTGTACGCATGGACATTCCTGCAGGTCCTGCATCCATCATTCCTTGAAAAGTATCAGCTTTAGCTTCTGGAAGAATGACGGGTGCTCCAGTGGTCGTGGTGAAAACTAGATTAGAGTCCAATGGAGTAGAGAGAGAAGCAAAGGTTGAGAAGGTTTGATGTGGAGCTGATTCAGTGTTGGATCTACTGAGAATCACTTCTTCAGTCTGTAGAGAGACTGAAGGAGGTTGGGTCGATTCCAAGTTTATAACTTCAGCGTTTAGAGACGCTGAAGCTGGGATGGAAGGGGTGGCTTGTTCAACTGTGGCAGAGCGTACCACTGAACTTTCCATCAGCTCTTCAAGATGAGCTGAGGAGTCTTCAACACGAGATTGCTGGGGTTGCTCCTTGGTTTTCTTAGTCCTTTTGGAACCAAGTTGGGTAGTAGAGTGTTTCCTTTTTCTAGAAGGAGTGGAGGTTGCAGCTGGGGTATCAGCGGTGGGTTTGTCCACTGAATGAGCTGCAGAAGTAGAAGAAGAAGGATTGAGAAGAGTTAAGAGAGTAGAGAGACGTACCTCGTTTGCCACTGGCTTGAAGTCGAGTACCTTGGGGCCAACCTGAGAGAGTTTCAGGTCTCCTACCTTTGGGTAGTTGTCTTTCAGGCCGGTTTGGAAGACGGCGCTGAGGAATCTTGGGTATGGAACCCATGATGGTCAGTCAGCAGCAGAGTCTACTCTGAGCACTAGATCATCGTAGATTATCGAGGCCCAGTCAACATGAAGACCTTTCAGCAACGCATATCCCATTGCTTGCTGAGGTTGAGCGGCTTGATCAGAGGAGCCGGTCTTTGCACTCATGCAACTTATCAAGTGTGCGAAGATGAAGTTCATCTCGCTGGGCATTTTTGACTTCTTGATGAGGGTCAGTTTCTTCTCAGGATTCTTGTCCCTCCCAGTTTCCCATACATAACCCATTGCATCAAAGAATGCAGTGATGGCTTCCCTATCAGCATATTTCTTGTGGTCAGGGAAAGAAACAAAGGATTTTTCTTTTGTGGCGATGGGAAGGCTCAGTGCTTTTCGGATAATGGCAGGGGTGATTTTTATGGTGCCAAAATCAGTGTCAGAGAGGATGCAATCGATTTGCTTCGTGGGGTATTTGGTCGATGTGAGCTGAGTGTGTCTGGCAAAATACCAGAACTGAGATAGTAGTAACTGATGTGCAGGGGGTGTTATGGTCAGGGCTGTAGAGAGGCAACAGGTTTTGAGGAATTGCACAACATCATTCAGATGTGTGACTTGCTTTCGAGGAGGAAACTCGAAAAGCGCATAGAGATTGTTTGTTTTTGTCCAATCGAGTTCCTCAAGTGTGAACTTGACCTGAGGAGCCTTGATGATTTCCAGTTCCTCAGCAGCAGCAATATTCTCAGCAGTAGGAATATCAGTAGATGCCATTGCTGTATTATCAGTTCAACCAAAGATATAACAAATAAGAATAATCTTAATGTGGAAAGATTTTCCAATAAGATGGTTCGAATTTTGTCCATTTCATTCAGAGAAAAATGTCTTAATGAAGATTAGGGTTTTCTTGTTTTTGAAAAAGAAATGCAAACCCAAAAAAAATCTTGTTATCCAGTTTCCTTTGAGGATTAGGATTCTGGAAAAACGTATGAAGAACAAGTTTAAGATATTTGCGATTAAACTTGAAGAACAACCATGAAAGGTTGTGTTCATAAAACCATGAAAGAAATGATTTCATTTTTGAAAAAGTTCTTTTGTTTGATCTTGTAAAAACAATGAGAAGATCATTAACAAGTTTTAAGAAACAGGTAAACAAAAGAAATATTAACCTGGTTCATTGAAGAAGAAGCAGATGAACAGTTCTTGAAAACTTGAGAGCAAAAATGCAATAGTAGTTTTCTTGAGGAAGAAGTTGTTCGCGTAAAGGAAAAATATAAACCCAAAATGTGTTTATATAGTGAGATTAGAGAGAGAAAATCTTGAGCGGGAAAAGATTTTCATCATGACACGGACACGTGTTGGCATTTGATTGGAAGATAAACGAAACGTGCAAACGTGTGTCAGAAAAAGAACGTGCCAGGGCTTATCCGTTGCGATGACGTCACAACTGTCCTTTCATATTTTAGGATGTCTCTGAGGTTTTGAAAGCTCAGGGACACTTTTGAAAACATGAAGCACTGAATAGAAATATCAGTGTTGGTTTTAGAAATTTCAAAATATTGCTGATTAAGGAACAGATATTCAGCGATGCAATTTGTTTTGAAATCTTGCATTTGCATGCGATTGTCAGCGAGAGAAAAACATACCTTGATATCAGCGAATCAAGTTTATTTAAAGAGAGAATGATAAAATGGGTTATACAAGTTGATTTTATCCTATCGCTGATCAAATGTGAACCGCTGAAGATTTTACTCTTCAAAGTTCAGCATTCCAAGCTCGCTGATGAGAAAGTTGAATCTTGTCTCATCAAGAGGCTTAGTGAACAAATCAGCTAACTGATAATCAGTTGGGATAAAGTGAAGTTCTATATTACCATTCATCACATGATATCTGATAAAATGATACCTGATTTCGATGTGTTTTGTCTTTGAGTGTAGCACTGGATTGTTGGCTATAGCGATGGAGCTTGTGCTGTCGCAATAGATTGGAATATTTGAGAGCTGAAGGTCATAGTCTAGTAATTGATTTCTCATCCACAAGACCTGAGAACAACAGCTTCCAGCGGCTACATATTCAGCTTCAGCTGTGGAGGTGGATACTGGGTTTTGCTTTTTACTTGTCCAACTCACCAGCTTTCCACCCAGGAGCTGACAGCCTCTTGTGGTGCTTTTCCTATCCAATTTGCAACCTGAAAAATCACTATCTGAATAGGCGATTAGATCAAACCCTGAGTCTTTGGGATACCAAAGACCTAGGTTCGCAGTACCCTTAAGGTATCGAAAAATTTGCTTTACATCGATCATATGAGATTCCTTAGGTTCAGCTTGATATCGTGCACACAAACAGGTTGCGTACATAATGTCGGGTCGACTAGCTGTAAGATACAAGAGAGAGCCGATCATCCCACGGTACAGCGTGACATTAACAGGTATTCCATTTGAATCCTTGTCTAGTGTCAGCGGTGGTGCCATAGGGGTTTTCATAGATGAACTCTGAGTTAAATCGAATTTCTTCAGCATATCTTTAACTTACTTTCCCTGATTAATGAAAGTTCCTTTTTCATTTTGCTTTATCTGAAGACCAAGGAAATATGTTAGCTCACCCATCATGCTCATTTTATACTCTTCTTTCATTCTATCAGCGAAACGAGTACAAATGTCAGGGTTAGTAGAACCAAATATAATGTCATTAACATATATTTGAACAAGAATAATATGACCTTTTACTTTCCTGAAGAATAGAGTCTTATCGATTTTACCACGCTCAAAATGTTCAATATGGAGATAAGTAGACAGAGTGTCATACCATGCACGAGGAGCTTGCTTTAAGCCATAAAGTGCCTTATCCAGTCTATAAACATAACCTGGATGCTTAGGATCTGAGAATCCTGGAGGTTGTTCCACATAGACTTCTTCATTCAGCTTTCCATTTAGAAATGCTGACTTAACATCCATATGATATACTATGAAGTCTTTGTGTACAGCGTATGCTAAGAATAGACGAATAGATTCTAGTCTTGCTACTGGAGCAAATGTTTCGTCGTAATCTATGTCTTACTCTTGTCTGTATCCCTGAGCAACAAGTCGAGCTTTATTGCGCGTTACAGTTCCATGTTCGTCCAACTTGTTTCGATAGACCCATTTAGTGCCTATCACTGTCTTGTCAGTTGGTCTTCGAACAAGTTTCCAAACTTTGTTTATTTCGAATTCAGTCAGCTCTTGTTGCATGGCGCTGACCCAGTTTGGATCTTTGAGGGCATCATTTATTTTCTTTGGTTCAATCAGAGAAATAAAGTTAACAAATAAACAAATATTACCTGCACTTCGTCGAGTCTGAACACCAGCGTTTGGATCACCAAGAATTTGATCAATTGGGTGATTTACAGTCTATCGCTGAGCAGGAGCATAAGTCGCTGACTCAAATTGAACTGGAGGAGCTGAAGATGAAGCTTCAGCAACTTCTGGAATATCAGCCAAGAGAGGAGTAGGTGCAGATGTCATTTCATTCACTGATTGCTGAGAAGTAGATGGAATGTCTGAGACATTTTGTTAGATCTGAGTTTTGTCAATAAACTAAGTGTTAAAGGTCTGATGAGAAGACTCAGATGTTCTGATATGAAGGGTCAGAGTTCTGACTAAGAAGGCTCAGAAGGATCGCTTTGAAAGTTTGAGAAGAAGAGTCAGAAGTAGAGCCAGAAGTTCTGAGAAGCCTTGTCAGAAGAACGTTCAGAAGTTCTGAACTACCTGTTCAGAACTTATAACTAGATACTTTCCTTAGTGTTTAGTTAACTAATTAGGACACGTGTATTGTTCCTATTAGTCATTCATATTTGTACTGTAGCTTTAATATTTCCGTTGCAGTATATATAGTAGTTAGCACTACATTGCTAACTGATTTTCCCCGAATATATTTGTATTCTCTCTTTGTAATCTTTGAGATTCTCTCTCTCTAAGATCTGTAATTATGTTCTTCATTGAATACAATTGGGCTTGATCATATTACTTCTCAATTACTGTTTCATACATTGTTGTATTGATTGTAAGAGTAAATCCTGGACTTACAATTGGTATCAGAGCCACTCAACAAACAAATTTGTTCAAGATCGTGATCGCGAAGGTTTATTGATCAATTTCTTGAAGAATTCTTGATTCGTTCAAAAATCGATTCCGCTGCTAGTTCTAATTCTTGAATTCTTGGCAATTCTTGAATTAATTGATTGTCTTTCGATCAAGAAATTCAAATTTGTCTCTCTGTTGAAAATTCTTACAATCATGTCTTCTAAAGAATATCTCGCTATGGGATCTGAAACAAAGCCACCTGTTCTAATTCCTGAAGAGTACCAGCAATGGAAAATACGAATGATCCAATTCTTGGATAACATAGATGAGAATCTGATGGTCTCTATTCGAGAAGGTCCTATCGAAGTCTACATTGATGTGGAAGCAACTCCTGAAACAGAAACAACTCCAGAAATTCCGGCAACAAGGGTGAAGAAGAACTATTCTCAATACACAGCAGAACAGAAAAGTAGGAATGCAATAGACAAAAGAGCGATCACATTGATGACACTTGCAGTTCTGAATGAAGTTCTTAACAGAATTGATAGTGGTTCATCAGCCAAGGAAATGTGGGATGAACTGGAAAGACAAATGTTAGGAACTGTCAGATCGATACAAGACAAGTTAAATCAAAGCATAAATGCTTATGAAAGGTTCAAGGCTAAAGAATCTGAAAGCTTAACTCAGACATATAGTAAATTCTGTACTATACTAAATGATTTGAGAAGGAATGGAGTGAAAAAGACAAAGTCAGAAATTAATTACAAATTTCTGAACAGTCTAAACTCTGAATGGTCATCATTTGCTATAAGTCTACAAATGAATAAGGATATGTGTGAAGAAGATCTAAATGATCTATTTTGTGTTCTTAATCAACATGAGGACTCTGTTAAGATTGTGGTTGAAGAAAAGAAAAATGTTGCAGAACAATTAGCTTTTCTGTCAAAGTCCAAAAGTGTGAAAACACCTAAGAAGGCAGCATATCTATCTGAGATACCAAATCTGGAGGAGTCTGATAAGGAAGAGGGATCAGAAGAAGATGAGGATATCAAAATGATTACTGAAAAGTTGGCCTTGTTGACTAATACTTTCAACAAGAGGTATGGAAAAGGAAAATATCAGGGCAAGTTCAGGAAAGAGCAGGGAAGTTCAGATTTCAAGAAAAGAGAAGAGAGAGGAGAAAGTAAGTATGAATAGAAGGAAGAAAGAAGGGAAGAAAATAGAGAAGAGAAGGAAGAAAGAAAAGAAAAGAATCTGTGCCTCAAGTGTGGAAAGTCTGGCCACTTTGCAAAGGATTGCAAAGTGAAAATTGTGAAAGATTATGAGTACTATACCAAAAAGGCTCAGATGGCGAAGAAAAGAGATGATAAAATGGCATTGTTAGCTGAACAAGAAAACTGGTTGTACTACACGTCAGATGAAGATGACTGCATAAACTTTTCACAGATGCAGAGTTATATGGAAAAGATGAAGAATGAGGATGACTCTGACTTTGAAGATGCTGATTCTGAGTCATCTACTGAGGTACATTCTGCACTTGAAATAGACTTAATGACACAGATTGGTGAAATGAAAACTGAATTTGTTAAACTAAGAAAACAAATTAAAGGAGAAAGAAATTTAGTTAACAAATTCAGAATTGAAAAAGAAGTAATAAAAGAACAATTTGAGGAATCTGAGATTGAGAAACAGAAAATTAAAACTAAAAATTCTGAGTTGATGAAAAATCTTTCTGAATTAAAAATTGAGTTTTCAAAAGTTAAGGATGAAAAGGGTGATTTACAAATAAAGTTTAATATGCTATTTGAGGAAAGAAAGAATTTATACACCAAAATCAAAGAATTAGAAGATCTTAACTTGAAAAGAGGTCAGACTCAGCAAACATTAAATCTTCTTACAAGCAATGTAAAAGATACAAGATTTTATAATCCAAAGAAGGGATTGGGATTGGAAGAAAATGTTGTTTTAAAAAGAGCTCCTGTAAACTTGTATGATTTTGATAAGCTTCATGTTCCCAAACCAAAAACTCCAGAAGTTGTTGAAGTCTTTATAAGACCTGCAAGTTCCATCACAAGTTCTGACAACTTACAGAAATCAAGTTCTAAAAAGCCCAAAGAGATAATTTCTGAGTTAAAAACAGAAAAATCAGATGTTTCAGAAGAAAAAGTTAAGAAAGAAATTTCTAAACCAAAAGAAGAGAAACCAAAATACAATGATACCAAATTCAAATATGACTCTTTAAATGTCAGCTACAAAAATAAACAACAAAGTTTTTCTTATTCTGACATAGAAAGTATATTTGATACTAATAAGGTTTCTGAAATAGTAAGTCAGAAATCTGAGTCTTCTAATCAGAGTTCTGATTGTTCTAATCAGTTTTCTGATTCTGAAGGTCAGAAATCTGAATCTATTAATCAGAATTCTGATTCAAAAAGTCAGAATTCTGAGTCAACTGAAAATTCTGAAACAAAGTCAGAAGACTTTCTAGAACTTGAAAAGAGATTTAATCTTGTAAGTCAAGAACTTGAGGACTTAAGGAAAGCTTATGATGAACTTGAAAATGACTTATGTGATTTGGATTTTGATCTTAAAAATGCTTTAAAAGAAAAGAATATTTTTATTCAGAAAATAACAGAGCTTGAGAAACTGAAAGCTGAATATGATCTGTTCAAGATTAATGCTCTAAAAGAAAATGATAAATTCTTTAATGAATCAAGTACATATGAAAAAGGTGAATCATCTAATTCATTTTCTAACAAACATAAGTTGAATTTTCCAGAAAAAGAGGAAAGCAAAAGGAAAGATGATCTGAAAAGAGTTCCTGAGAAGACTGAATTGAATTCTGATTCTGTACCAAAAGCTCATAGTTTCTGTAAAAAATGTACATGTACTTTGAAAAATAGAAATAAAAATGAAAAGACTTATGGTACAGACTTGTTGTTACTTGCACAGAAAAATCTGACTTGTGTTCAATGTAAAAGTGATTCTTTTCAATATTCTCAGAAATGTCCAATAACAATAACATCTGTTTCATTCATAAGAAAAGATATTCAGAATACAGAAAAGAAGAATGATTCTGTTCCTCAAACTCAGAGAAAAGAAAAGATAAAAGAAGTGAATCATCAAGTTAAAGTCAAAACAAAGTATGAGAAAGTGAGAAATGTGAAAGAAAAGAAAGTTGAAAACATTGCAAAATCAAAAGTTACACCTTTCAAGAAGAAATTGAATAAATTTGTGAACAGAAAATGTTCTGACTTCATAAAAGTGCAAGGCAAATGGTGTTTAAAGAAAGATTTTGAATGGAAAGTAAAAGGCACTTTTGTTAAATCAAATGACAAAGCTAACAAAGAAGGACCCATTCCAAAATGGGTACCTAAAACTAACTGACTGTTGTTGCAGGGCTGTCATGTGTGGTTTTTAGATTCAGGAGCTTCAAGACACATGACAGGTCAGAAGTCTTTTCTATCAAACTTCACAGAAAAGGCTGGAGGAGAAGTAAACTTTGGAAATAACAGCAAAGGTCAAGTTAAAGGTTATGGGGATTTAACAAAAAGAGATCTGACAATTCAAAAAGTTTTTTATGTTGAAGGATTACAACATAATCTTTTCAGCATAAGTCAGTTTTTAGACAGTCTTTGTCAAATCAAGTTCCAAATAACAGGTTGCATGATTTTAACTGAAAAGGATGTTAAAGTCTTCTGGGCCAAAAGACATATGGATTTATTTGTGGTTAACTTTTCAAAATTACAAATATTAAATCCTATTTGTCTTTTATCAAATTCAACTGAAAATGAATGCTGGCTATGGCACAGAAGATGTTCTCATCTAAATTTCAAAGATCTTAATAATCTTGTGGCAAAACATCTGGTTAAAGGTCTACCAAAGATTAAATTTGAAAAAAAATCATTATGCTCAGCTTGTGAAATGGGCAAGATGAAAAAGAGTTATCACAAATTAAAAATGGACTCATCTTGCAAAGCACCATTAGAAATGATTCATACTGATCTTTGTGGTCCAATTTCAGTTCAATCTATGGGAGGAAAGAAATACATGCTTGTAATTGTTGATGAATATTCCAGATACACATGGGTTGAGTTCTTGAGAGCTAAGTCAGAAGCTGCTACTACATTGATAAACTTTATCAAAAGAATTCAAGTTCTCTTACAACTTCCAGTTCAGAAAATCAGAAGTGATAATGGAATAGAGTTCAGAAATGAGACACTTCAGAATTTTTTAGAAAGTTCTGGGATTTCTCATAATTTCTCTGCTGTCAGAACTCCTCAACAAAATGGTGTTGTTGAAAGGAAAAACAGAACTCTAGTTGAAGCTGCAAGAACCATGCTGGCTTATTCAAATCTTCCAATCTTCCTATGGGCTGAAGCAATTGCAACTGCTTGCTTTACACAGAACAGAACTTTAATCAATAAAAGATTAAATAAGACTTCTTATGAACTGATAAATAAAAGAAAACCATTAATCAAATTCTTTCATGTTTTTGGTTGCAGATGCTATGTTCTTAAAGACAGAGAAAATCTTGCCAAATTTGATAAAAAGACAGATGAAGGACACTTTGTTGGTTATTCACTAACTTCCAAAGCATTCAGAATCTACAATAGAAGAACCAAGAGAATGATGGAAAGCATCAATGTAACATTTGATGAAGCCAGAATGAAGACTTCTGAACAAGACAGTTCAGAACTCATGCAGAACAAGACAAAAATGACTTCTGATACAAACTCTAATCCTATTTGTTCAGAACTCAATTTATTGTTTAAGGATGCTTTTCTAGAACTAATTTCTGATTCTTATGCAGAATATGAAAACCCAAAGATGGTAAAAGAGATGAAAAATAGAACTTCAGAAATAGTTCAATCAACTGTAATTTCTGATAAAGGTCCATCTAAAGAATGTCCAAATCTGATAAATACAAGTGGTGAAATATCTGAACCTTGTACTCAGAATTCTGATCCTTGTGTTCAGAACTCTGAACAAGCCACTCAGAATTCTGACTTCACTGCTCAGAATCCAAACTTGGATACATCTCCTATAAATGTATCAGAACAAGGGGACAGCTCAGAATTACAAGCAATCATTGATGAGAATGATACAAACAATAACTCTTCAGAGATTGATGTGCTTCCCAGTGCAAATAAATGGACTAAAAATCATCCTATTCATCAAGTAATAGGTGATCCATCAGCAGGAGTAAAGACCAGATCAGCTACAGCAAATGAAGCAATGTTTGCTGGTTTCTTAAGTGTGATTGAACCAAAGAAAGCTAATGAAGCCCTAGAGGATCCAGATTGGATTTCAGCAATGCAAGAGGAATTGCTCCAATTTGAAAGAAATAAAGTTTGGAGACTCATTCCAAAGCCTGAAGGTAAATCTATTATTGGAACTAAATGGGTATTTAGAAACAAAAAGGATGAGTCAGGTGTTGTTATCAGAAACAAGGCAAGATTGGTTGCTAAGGGATACTGCCAATAAGAGGGAATTGATTATGATGAGACATTTGCACCAGTGGCAAGAATAGAGGCAATCAGAATATTTTTGGCCTATGATGCACACAAAAATTTCAAGGTGTATCAAATGGATGTCAAATCAGCCTTTTTAAATGGCAAACTTAATGAAGAGGTGTATGTTCATCAACCTGAAGGTTTTGTTGATCCAGAATTTCCTGATCATGTTTATATTTTAGACAAAGCTTTATATGGTCTAAAACAAGCACCAAGAGCCTGGTATGACACTCTTACTCAACACTTGTTAGCTTCAGGTTTCAAGAAAGGTAAGATTGACACAACTTTGTTTTTAAAGAAACAAGGTGATGATTTAATTCTTATTCAGATTTATGTTGATGACATAATATTTGGTTCTACCAGTCCAGAATTATGTCATAATTTTTCTAAAATCATGTCATCTGAATTTGAAATGAGCATGATGGATGAGCTGAATTTTTTCCTTGGTCTTCAAGTCAAACAATTACCAAAGGGTATTTTTATAAATCAAGGAAAATATGTCAGAGATATTCTGAAAAAGTTCAAAATGTCTGATTGTGCTTCTATGAGAACTCCAATGGCAACAAACATAAAGTTAGATGCTGATCTCAAAGGAGTTTCAGTAGATACCAAACTCTATAGAGGCATGATTGGATCATTACTTTATCTGACTGCAAGTAGACCAGATATTATGTTTTCTACTTGTTTCTGTGCTAGATTTCAATCTAACCCAAAAGAATCACTTATGTTGGCTGTCAAAAGGATTTTAAGATATCTCAAAGGATCACCTGATCTAGGTTTATGGTATCCAAAAGAAACCGATTTCAAATTAACTGCTTTCACTGATGCTGATCATGCAGGAAGTAGGTTGGACAGAAAAAGTACTTCTGGTGCTTGTCATTTTTTGGGGGATAAGATAGTGAGTTGGGCATCAAAGAAACAGAATTGTGTGTCTACTTCAACTGCTGAGGCAGAGTATGTTGCTGCTGCTGCTTCATGCTCTCAAACTTTGTGGATGAGAACACAACTCATGGATTATGGATATCAGCTCAACAAAATTCCCATCTATTGTGACTCAGAAAGTGCAATTGCTATTACTCAGAATCCTGTTCAACATTCAAAGACTAAACACATAGATGTGAGGTATCATTTTATAAAAGACTATGTGGAAAAAGGAACTACAGAGATGCACTTTGTGCATACAAAGTATCAATTGGCTGACTTATTCACAAAGCCACTTGATCACAAAAGGTTTTCTTTTCTCATATGTAAAATAGGAATGCTTAATCTGACCAAATGAAAATATTTGTGTTTCTTAAAAATGATAAATGTTTCTAAGTTAAATTGTCTGAGTAGTGTATTCAGAACTCTGAGTCTTAAGTTCAGAAACTCTGACTCTTAAGTTCAGAACTTCTGAGTCTTGAGATCAGAACTTCTGAATCTTGAGATCAGAACTTCTGAGTCTTAAGTTCAGAACTTCTGAATCTTGAGTTTAGAAATTCTGAGTCTAGAGTTCAGACCTTCTGAGTCTTAAGGTCAGAGATTCTGAGTCAATACTTCAGAAATCTAACTTTCAAGAATTTATTTTTGAGAAAAACAAATACTTCAAATGTGCGGATTATGTCTTTTCTATTATCTTTTTATCTCATCTTTATGTATCATATTTGGTCAAATACATGCTAAAGTCAAGGGGGAGCATCAATATCTTCTGGAAATTATTTCATGATGCTTAAAAGGTTTGTTGTCATTTCTTATCTCTAATCATTCTAAGAAGAACAAGCTTTTTAATGATAAAATTTTTATCTTGTTCAAACTATATCTGAATTTCAAACATTTTCATATTCAGATATAAGAGTTTAAATGATTTTTTTTAAATCATCATTCTATGAACAGAATTCTGATGATAAAATGTGTTTCTATCTGTTTAAACCTCTTCTGAATATCCAAAAGTTTTACATCTGTCAGAAGTTGATTTTATATAAATTTTTGTTACAAGGTAAAATTCTTCTGAATAATGGGATCAGAACTCTGAGTAGAACAATCAGATATCTGATAAAGGAAAGTCAAATCTTCTGAGCGTGTTATTCAGATCTTTGACTTGAGTCAATATTCTATCCAATAACACGTGTCAGCTTCATATTTGGTTGATTATGCCACGCATTTCATTTAAATCCTCTGTGGCATTTCAAATGTGTTGACTCCGTTATAACATTGATTTCGCTTTTCCGTCAAACCTTTCAGCTTCGCGAATTTTAAATAGGTCTTAAAATTCCTATTTCCAATTCTTTCAAATTCCAGAGCGAAAAGTGAGATACGAATCAATCCAGAGTTCTTTGAGTTTGTTTTCTTCTTAAATCATGTCTGGATTTCGAAGAAGTGGTCAAATTTCTCTACATTCTAGTAAGTCTTTGATGGATTCATCTGATTCGGATAATGATGAAGTACAAAATAGAGCTGTTGAGGAAGAAGCAATAAGGGATGATGAAATAAATGAAGAAGATGAACAAATGGCTGAATCAGAAGGAAATGCAGATGAGGTAAATATAAATGTTGAACATGAACAGAGTGCTGCTGGGTCGATTATGTCGAATAGACCAATCTTAGTGGAAAGGGTTGTTCCTGAAGGAGAATGGTTGAAATTATCAGAAAACAATTGTGTTTTGTTATTCGAGGAAAGTAGATTTAAGCCTGAACACAGAATCATCATGGAGTTATTCAAATATCATCCTTACAGAAAGTGGTTTACAAGAAACAAAACAGTTCCTGTTCAGTATATTCAACAATGGTGGAAACATCTTAGGTTAGAATACAACAAGTTTGTATCCGAAATTGGAGGAGTCACAATTACCTTATCAATCGCTGCACTAAGAGAAATGCTGAATCTTCCAGAGAAAGATGATGTACAAAGAAGGACAGATTTTGAAGACTCACCATTAACAGAGGAGTTAATTGCAAAGTTTATGAGATTAGGATATAATGAAGGATTGAGAACCCTTAGTTTGTTCAGAAGGAACAAATTGCCACCTATTTGGGCTTGTTTCTTTCATGTGGTGAATAAGTGTTTGTCAGGGAAAAATAGCTCAGCAGATCAAGGTTCAAAACAGATTCTTCAGATCTTTCAGGGTTTAGTGAGGAATAGGCATTATGATTATACTGCTATACTTTGGGAAGACATGAAGAATACTTTTGAGAAAAATCAGAAAGCTATTCAAAAGAAGACAAAGGATACTCCTCTGGCATACATACCTTACATAAGGTATTGGCAGATTGTAATTTGGTATGCAATGCAAGAAAACAGAACCATTTCAAGAAGATCAAATGAACAACATGGTCCTACTTTTTATTTGGGTAAGATGTCTTCTGTTACCAAACTTGAGAATTATCCTAATCATAAACTGTTACCAAAATCACTTAGGAATTACATACCAAGGGAGAGTGAGATTTTAAAAGCATATTACACCTCTATGGGAATTGAAATACCTCAAATCCCTACCCATGAGGACCAACCAGAGAAGAGAGGTGAGGGGTCTAGTCCAGTAAGAGAGGGGGAGGATGTTCAAATGGGTGAACATTCTGAGAGAAACGAGGGGCAAAATTCTGAGTGCTTGGTTAGAACAAGTGAGGAAAAACAGAATGAGGGTGGTGAGGATGAGATATTGTCAACCGAGGTTCAAACAGAAAGAGATGCCTCTGAACCAACTAATCTTAACCAGGTAACCACAATTGCTGTTGGTTCACATTTCTTGGTGTCAAATATTGAAACAAACACCATGGACCTAGTGGTGGATCTTGAACAACCCATCCATACCCACTCAGAAGCATTTCAACATGCTACTGTTTCACATAACTCAGGGAACCATCCCAAACTCATTTGGAGGGAGGTGATAAATCCCAACCTATTTTTCAACACATTGAGTCTGAATATCACAGTCCTATTCAATTTGAGCCTGAAATTCCTTCTAACACTCGCACAAATCAGGAATTTCGTATTCCTGACACAACATTCATAGACATACCTAATATTGGGTGTCGAGGATTGGATGGAAGTCCTGGTGAGGTGAACCTTACAAAAGCCTCATTCAAACGTGCATCTGTTGTACAAGATGACTTTGTGTTATCTATAGGCCATGAGCTCTCTGGGCACATGAAAACTGGACCATCTGTTGGTTCAGGTTCACAGTTAGACCATTCTGAATTTGAAAAGATTCAGAATCAAAACAAGGTGATGGGGGAAAAGGTTGAAAAATTGGAGAAAAAGGTGGATGATTTGAATGCTGAGGTGACAGGATTAAAAGATATGTTGGAGGATAAATTGAAATCTGTTGAAACTAAAATAGATACTGTGAAGGCATCCTTGGAATCTCATGAAAAGGAGATCAAGGATATAATATCTGAATTTCAAAAAGATCTGTTGAAACAAATGCAGAGTATGCAGGAATCTGTATTGAAAGCAATGAGTGTATCTATGGCTTCTACTTCAAAACCTCTTGATCTTGTTCCACTTGCAGAAGCTGAATCTGAAGGTGTTTCTGGTCAGAACTCTAAAAGAAAGTTTGATGATAACGAACCTCATGATCATCAAAAGGGGGAGAAAAGGCAAAGGTTGAGTTCTGATGATGACATTTGCATAGAGGATTTTGAAATAGCAGATATGCACTTAGTCAGTACAAAGAATACAGAAACTCAGATAGTTCAGATTGATAGTTCAGATACAGAGGAAATGGAGGTGGAAAGCATAGATGGTGGTGATTCAGATAAAACTGAAGAATTGAATTTAGACACAGAGATGGAAATCAATTCTGATGAAACTGAAGCAATTGAGGAACCTGTGTTGAGGTCAGAGGAAACAGTGGAAAGTTTAATTGTTGACAACACTTGTATAGATATTGTTCTTTATGATAAAGATAGTGTGATGGATTCTGAATCAGAAGAAAGAAGATTAAATGAGAATTTGATCAGAAGGATGCAAAATGAGTTAGTCAGAGCACTTAATGTCCAAAATATTCAACAAAGTGTAAAACTGATAAGGCCTATTGATTTATTGGGAGAAGAAGATAGAACTGTTGATTATTCTCAGAAATTTAAACATGAGTTTCGATTTAACTATGCTGATGAGATGAATACAGAAGAAGAATATGAGAGAGTGGAAGATTACTTTATGCCTTCTGAGTATATATTCAGAAAACCAATTGAGATTCCTAAGATTAACTTGCAAATTTTGGAGGAGCCTGTATGTGATTTTATCCTGGAGTTGAGTGATGTACCACTTGCTAGACAATTTCATGATGACATTTTTCCTGAGGAAATATATGAGAATCTCTATCACACAGAAGGAGATTATGAGCTATTGGCGAGCAACATTGATGGCTTCATGGATAACAGATCTCAGATGATTTATACAGAAGCCTCAAACAGATTCAGAATTCCTGATTCAAGACTACACATTCAGAAGAAGATTGAGAAAGTATTAATGTTTAAACCAGAAGAATTCAATGGTCTGATGTTTGTTAGATTGGAAGTGCTGAAAGAAAGAAGTACAAAGGTTTCCATGTCAAGTTTTGATTTTCACAGATTAACTCTTGATGATCAGATCTTTCTAGTTAAGTTCTTTGCCAGTACTAAAGAAACCTTGATAGAGAATGAGTGCAGAAGAATTCTGGGGATTTATGTCAGAAATATGTACATGTATGATTTTCAATTGGCAATTGAAGGAAGAAAAGAGAAATGTAACTTGAAATGTCCAGCAATGATTTCAGGGTTTGGTGTATATGTGAAGGGATTTATAAATGAAGGAATGGAAACTGAAGGGTTTGCATATCCAGTTCAAGGAAGACTTGAAATGTTCAAACTGAAGGAATTGGTGAAGTATAGTGATGCAACTTTGAGTTGGTTACTAACTGAAATGAAAGTTAATGTTGCTACTGAAAGAGAAAATCTAAAGAAAAAATGTGTAAACTCTGTGGAAAGAAGATTAAATCTCAGAAGAAAAATCAGAAGCTGTGGTGAATGGTTATTATCAGAGGTTAATCCTAAAAGGATGCTGCACAATGACTTTGTGTTTCTTGCTGAGTATGAAGTGAATGAAATCCTTTCAGATTAAGTTGAAGAAGTTCAGGACACAACTCCTCAGAATGTGCAAATAACAAGTCTTGATCAAGCTGAACAATCTGAATCAAAAGAAGATGAGATGTCAATTGATTTGAATGGATACTTTCTTGAGTTTGATCTACCTGAGTTTTTCAAGCCTAAAGAGATACAATTTCTGAATGTATATTATGATAGACCAAAGGAGACTCAGATCTGGTTGGCAGAGAAATCAAGGTGTCTTGGGAAATCAAAACAGGCTGTATATTCAGACTTCTTAATCACAGGGATCAGAGAATTAAAAGTTAAACAATTCAGAAAGATGGAATACTTGTCTTTTGAAGTTTTGAGAGAAGATGGCAAAGTATACTATTTCACTGATGCAGATTTTGAAAAGCTATCAGTAGTGGATTTCTATAGATTACATTGTATGCTGTGCTTTAAGGAATCAAGCAAAGATAAGACTGAAAGGAAGGCAAGAAGTGTGGTAATTGAAGCTATGTTTTACATCCTAAGATGGCATGGTTATACAAATTTTCAAATAGCTCTGTATTTGCAAAGGCCATGTGTTTATCTGGCAAAACCCAACACAGATCATGATCAGAAAAAGGTGTTAAAAACTGGAAGTGTTCTTAAATATCCAGATTTGGGAGTCTTTTTGAAAAACAAGAATGAAAAGATCTTCTTCAGAGCAAAGGAGACTGCAAAATACTGCTCTGGAACTTTGAGATTCATCAAGCATAATTTGGAGAAAAAGATGTTGAAAATAAAGCAATGCAACATAACTCAGGAAATGATGACTCAACAGATTGAAACTATTCAAGAAATTATTGTCAAGATCGACAAAAGGCTTAATCAAAGAAATGTGCTCTTACAGAAGATTGCTACTGCCTTGAAAGATTTGAATGATGCAAAGTATCGGTTTATTTGACAAAAAGGGGGAGATTGTTAGATCTGAGTTTTGTCAATAAACTAAGTGTTAAAGGTCTGATGAGAAGACTCAGATGTTCTGATATGAAGGGTCAGAGTTCTGACTAAGAAGGCTCAGAAGGATCGCTTTGAAAGTTTGAGAAGAAGAGGCAGAAGTCTGAGAAGAAGAGGCAGAAGTCTGAGAAGAAGAGTCAGAAGTAGAGCCAGAAGTTCTGAGAAGCCTTGTCAGAAGAACGTTCAGAAGTTCTGAACTACCTGTTCAGAACTTATAACTAGATACTTTCCTTAGTGTTTAGTTAACTAATTAGGACACGTGTATTGTTCCTATTAGTCATTCATATTTGTACTGTAGCTTTAATATTTCCGTTGCAGTATATATAGTAGTTAGCACTACATTGCTAACTGATTTTCCCCGAATATATTTGTATTCTCTCTTTGTAATCTTTGAGATTCTCTCTCTCTAAGATATGTAATTCTGTTCTTCATTGAATACAATTGGGCTTGATCATATTACTTCTCAATTACTGTTTCATACATTGTTGTATTGATTGTAAGAGTAAATCCTGGACTTACACATTTGGTTCAGAAGCAGGTATAGTGTTTAAAGGAACTGCTGAGACCCATGATGTTTCAGCTTCACTATTCTGTATATTTGGGATGATAGTAGGACTATCATCTTCAACTGTATGAGTATGAGGAGTGGGAATATCTTCTGAATCACCAAGATGAGAAAACATCCATTTATTCAGTTCTTCAGTATCAGCAGACGGTTTAGAGTTTGCTGAACGGGATTCGTCAAAAGTTACGTGAATAGGTTCTTCAACAGTTTGTCTTCTTCGATTGAAGACTCTGAAGGCTTTGGAAACTGAAGAGTATCCAAGAAAGATTCCATCATCAACCTTAGGATCAAACTTTCCAAGGGCATCTCTGTTATTCAGTATGAAACACTGACATCCAAAGATGCGAAGAAAGCTAATTGAAGGCTTTCTCCCATGAAAAAGTTCATAGGCTGTCTTATTGAATCTTTTGACTATCAGCGACCTGTTTTGCATAAAACAAGCAGTGTTGACAGCTTCTGCCCATAACTGAGTAGGCAGGTTAGAATCGCTGAGCATTGAACGTGCAGCTTCAATAATTGTTCTATTTCTTCTTTCAACGACTTCGTTTTGTTGCGGTGTTCTCACTGAAGAAAAGTTGTGAGAAATACCCTTACTCTCAAAGAAGGAATCAAGAGAACTATTTTTGAATTCAGTCCCATGATCACTCCTTATTGAGCGAACGATCAAGTTGTTCAGGGTTTCCATCTTCCGAACAAAGGTGATGAGTTCTTCAGGGGTGTCACTCTTAGAACGGAGAAACATAACCCATGTGTAGCGAGAGAATTCATCAACTATGACCAGCGTATAATTCTTTCCAGCGATGGATTGTTTGTTAACAGGGCCAAACAAATCCATATGGAGAAGTTGTAGAGGAGATGACACTGAGGAGACTTGCTTTGATTTAAAGCTTGCTTTGGTCTGCTTGCCTTTCTCACACGCTGAACATAAGGACTCTTTGGCGTATGAGTGCTGAGGTAGACAGTGACTAACTCTTTTTAAGAAAGAGTATTCAGTGTCTTGAAGTTTAGATGAGAGAGCCTCTTATGCCATAGCCAGTTGACATCAGATGAGGCTTTTGAGAAGAAACAGGAGTTCTCAGTGGTTGTTGAGTCCATGTTTATTACATAAACATTTTCCAAACGATAACCGCTGAGAGCTATCTTCTCCTTTTTGTCAGCGACAAAGCAGGATTCCTTAGTAAAGATTACTTTGTTATCCATGTCGCAAAGCTGATTGATGTTTAGAAGATTATGCTTCAGCCCTTCAACATATGCGACTCTTCTGAAGGTTTTTGTACCATTTGAGAGTACACCAAACCCTCGGGTATGTCGTTTTCCATTTCCACCGAAAGTTACAGAAGGACCCTTCTCTTCCTTGTATTCAGCGAGCAGGCTTTTCTTTCCAGTCATGTGTCTAGAGCATCCGCTATCGAGATACCAGATACCCTTCTTAACCTGCATTAAAAAGGAAGATTAGTTTTTATTGGGTACCCACTTAACCATGTGTACACATTTGTCAGTGGAAGTAGTTGGAATGGAAGGTTCAGCAGTCTTCGCAGCATTTGAAGATTCAGCTTTGTCAGTCTTCACTTTGGTTAATTTCTTAACCTCAGTGGGCTTGTTTGCCTTGGGGGCAACGATCTTCACCTTAGCTATCTTTTTAGCTTGGGTGGCTGTAGGGTACTTACTAGAAATATGATTTGTAAGTCCACAATGATAACATTTCCTATAACTAAAAATAGTTCTAGGACTATTTGAATGCTGAGCTTTAGATTTAAAATTTGAAGGACCAGCATCAAGTACACCTTTGGTATTGGAAATAAGAGGAACTACCAGTTCTTCAGATTTCTTACCATTAACATCCACTTTGATTCTGGGAGTAGATCGCTGAATATATCCACGCTGAACATATCCAGTGTTTTTGTTCCCTGAACCAGATGGATGAGTCGCTAAAGCGTTAGAAGCATTCAGCTTAGGTATAGAGATACCCTTCTGAGGATTTTGATCATAAGCAATTCCTTTACCCTTGTCTTTAAAGACAGAGGTAGGTTTTGGATAAACCATTTTCTCTTTACCTTTTGAAGAGGTAGAATATTCCTCAGGGATAGGCGGGTTAGAAGAGGAACACTGAGAGGATAAAGTATCAGCGACTGAGGATACGAAAGTTCCAAATAAGAGCATGGAACGATCATTGGTTGGTTCTCGAGTATCAGCTTTGTAACCAAGACCACGTTTATCACTCAGGGGTATCTGAGACTTAATTATCTCAGTGATCTTTGTTGAGGAATTATACCATCCATCAACAGTAGCTTTTCAGCTTTTAATGCAGCGATAGCTTCTTCACGTTCGATTTTGACTAGCTGATTTAGGTGAACTTGATCTTTAAAATCTTCTTCAATTTTAGAAAGATTTTCTATTTGAAGGTGACAGTTTTTAAGCTGTTCAGCGAGATCAAGGTTTTGATTTTCAACTACAGTTTTGCCATTCATGGCTTCATATAAACTTCTAGTCAAGAGATTGATCTTTCGAAGACTATCAGCTTCATCAATATTTGCAATATTGGTAAAGAAGGAAGGTGATACCTGATTTGCAGAGGTTGAAGTAGAGGGAATGTCAGAATTGTCTTCCTCATCTTCAAGTTTGGCCATAAGACAGAGATTGGCTTCATCATCTTCAGAGTCAGATGTTTCTTTCTCATCAGAGTCAGCCCAATCATAGTCAGCCATCAGGCCTTTGCCTTTCTTCTTAAAGCTTTTCAGCTTCACATACCTTTCTTTCAGCTTGGCGTATTTGTCATCTCTAGACCTGAGGTTAGAGGATTTCTTGGGAAACGCTGAGTTTCTCGAAACTTTCTTTGACCTGCACTCGTTAGCGAAATGTCCTATCTTTTCACAGTTAAAACAAGTAGCAGTAGCCTTATCAACATGAGCTGATGATCTTAGCTTGTCAGTAATGGAAAGAGGTTTATTCTTTCTGAACATTTTCTTTTTGGCGAATCTCCTGAACTTTTTAGTGAGGAGAGCCAAAGATTCATCAAGATCTGAAGAGTCAGAATCTGATGACCTTTCAGAGTTACTCTCCAACTCAGTGATAGTGACCGAGGGTCGCTGAGTGGAAGGTTCCTCTGAGATTAAAGCAATAGGGGTGCTTTTGGAATCTTTTACAAGATTCTTCTTAAGATGACTCGATTGCTCATGATTCAACATCGTGCCATATATGGTAGAAAGGGTCATTGATTTTAGATCCTTTAACAGCTTGAGACACATAGAATAACTGTCCTAGCTTTCAGGTAAACATTCTAAAAACTTTGTCAGCACTTCAAAGTTAGAATATTCCTTACCAACAGTTTTCAGATCTATTATTAAACAGTTAAAACGTTGGTGTACTTCAGAGAGAGTTTCATTCTTACCACAAATGAAGCTTTCACACTGTCTTACCAGGTTGATTTTTCGAGAGTCCTGGACTTCAGAAGTACCTTCATACTGAACACAGATTGTGCCCACATAGCTTTTGAGGTTTCCAGGTTCATGACGGAATGGTAGACTTCGCCAGGAAGAGCCATGGAGAGTATGGATCTGGCTTTGGTGTCGATAGCCACTTTCTTCTTATCTTCATCAGTCCACATAGGAATTTCTTTAGGAATCAGCCTTTCTGGAATAGCAGGTCTATTCTCAGCGGCTGGAACTGCAACATCAATTCTTACAGGAATATATGGGCCGTTTTCAAGATAATAAGGCATAGTAGTGTCTACACCTTCTAAGAAGAGAATCATCCTATTTTTCCATAGATTAAAATTATCTCTGGAGAATCTAGGAGGTTTTGCAAGAGAACCGTTGTCAATATAGTTTGTGTTTGTGTTGGTAGCCATTTTCGGAAATAGCAAGGAAGAGAAATCTTAGTATAGATAAGATCTTGTTAATGAGTTTAAACAAATCTGCTCTGATACCACTTGTTGGTCCCGAAGGGCTATACAAGTTTGTAGAAAGGGGGGGGGGGGGGGGTTAATACAAACACACAAATTTTACTTTTCTAAATTGTTTATTGATAAATCATTAACAATTTACAGCTTGTTGCGGAACAAGATTAAGGATAAACCTAAATCTAAACAAGTTGGAACACTAAGTTTCTTGCACTAAGAAAGAGAAAGAAATTACTAATAATAACCTATCTCAAGATAAGAAAGATGACTTGACCAGAGTTAGCAAGTGACTCGTCCAGAGTTTTCGAGTGCTTCAAAAATGAAGCTGGAGTCCTTCTTATATACTGCATGCATTTAATGCATGGCAGTTTATACTTTACACGTGGCAGCAGCTGATTGGTTGCATGTCATTGACCTTTGTAGACAACCTTAGTAGCCGCATGTTTGAACAGTGTAGCATCATAGTGGTTGTACGGTTTCAGACAATAAAGAGGTTCTTTTCTGACATATCGTACGGAGTCGTGCAAGGGTGGTTAAGACAAAAGTACTTTGTACGGAGGACTTCATGATCAGCTTACGTTGATTCAGCGCTTTATCATTCTATATCAGTGAATGACAAAGTTCAGCGATAACTGAAGTCTTGTACTTGATACTTCACGTTGGGTGGACAAATCTGAGTCTTCGCTGATCTGCATCAGTTCATTAGGAGACTTGTCGCTGGTTCTTGAGCTTGATCTTCGACTTCAGCGTAGAACCTATGTTGACGTGAAACTTGTCTTCAGGGATCATAAGTAAACAACTAACTTATCAGCGATCACCATAAGGACTGAACAGGCTCAGAGCATTATGGTGAACAGTGTTCGCTGAATGTTTAATCTAAAGAGCGAGAGTTCCTATCAGCGGTACTGTAAGTTCTTAGTACTTATCAGCGATAGTGAAACTCTGATACATATTGTTTACATACAATTTTCACTAAGTATTTAAGAGAGGGTCATTATCAAATCACAGAGGGTTTGGATCAACAAAATCATAACGAGCACACTTATCATGATATGCACACATTGACACATGCTAATGGCTCACACACGCTATGGTCACACACACCGTGACAGCGTAAAAGGGCACACACCGCCCATATACGAAACGAATTCATATATATATATATATATATATATATATGTATATATATATATATGTATATATATATATATATATATATATATATATAATGGGACACCCCCATTTCACACCATAGCCATAACATGTTCACACACATTTAAATCTTTCATTTCGCCACACGCACACACTCTTCGCATCGTGATTAAAAGCAGTTGAAATGCACGCAGTTAGATAAATATACCATCAACCACACTTGTAAAAGATTTAGGTTTAGAAAGACTCACCTGGAGTCCTGATTAGAAATTTTTACCCGCACCGATCGTCTCTACTCGCACCTACAATTTAATCCCAACACACATACCAGGTAAGACACACTGGATTCTACTGAATTTTACTAACTTGAAAAGTCTCATCCGGACAAATACCGGATCCTAAGTCTCGGGCTCAAAATCAACTTCTGGATCTATATTAATAAGGCCCAGATTCCGGATCCCTTCGATCGACTTTCAAATTCCGGATCCCATTTGGGAAATTCCGGATCCTACGGTTCCACATTCTAATTCCGGATTTAACGGCCCAAACAATGACTTCCGGATCCATTAACATGAATACCGGATCCTAAGCCCATACAAATTCCGGATCCTTTGATTTAGACACCGGATCCCACGGCCCAATTCCGGTTCTTCGTAAATAAGGCCCAAAACTAATACTTCCGGATCCGTAAACAAATTCCGGATCTATTGGACCAAGCAAGGAGTTCCGAATCCATAACAATCCCAGATCTATTGGACTACGGATCCTAGCCCAATACTAAGTTTCAGATCCAAAGCACATTTCGGATTCGATTAAAAGTTTCGGACTCCCTCAACTCCGGGATTCTGGGTTTTCTTATCGAGATACGTAAAACCCTTACACTCTAATCGGCCATTCCACACAGTCTCCATTTGATGTCCAACTATTAGGATTAAGGGAATACCGATTTATTAAGCTATATCATTCAATTTCTTACACTAATCAAATTGGAAAAAAAACACAGAGACTCCATGTCTATTCATTACCAGGAGATAGCAAAACACTAAACTCCACATTCTAAACTCTTGATTTCAACAAGATAACAAGAAACAAGGAATGATGATTACCTTGCAAGATGATTCCACACACACCCAATTGAAGAACTCTAAACTGCTTGATTTCTTGCTTCTGCACACATATTCGCACCTTAGCCGCACACACAGTTTCTTTGAGAGAAGAATGGGATTTCTAGGGTTTATCACCTATTTTATACTTTCCCACAAACACACCAAACTTTCACCTTTTAAAACTTTTCACCCTAAAACTAACGTTTTTTCTTAAAAAGAACACGGTTATTACATCATCCTCCCCTCAAAAGAATTCCTTCCCCAGAATTCCATCTTCGAACAATCGAGGAAAACGGTTCCTCAGCTTTCCATCCTTGCGATCTATAATCGCCAACGGTTCCCCCACATAATCCAACTTTCGTCCACACGAGTGTCTTCTAACAATACGACCATGCCTTCCTCGGCCAAGCACTTCCTAAGATTCGACACGGGGAAATGTCGAATGAACTTCCCGAAGTTCCTCGGGCAACTTCAGCTTAGTCGCCACCTCACCTACATGCTCGGTGATGGCGAACGATTCGTCATACCTGGGTCTTAGTTCCCCTTTCTTTCCAACGCACAACGTCTTTCTACGACGGATCTATAAGCATCACACTGTCTCCTATATAGAATTCGATCAATCTCCTCCTTCTACTCACATAACCCTGTGGCGGTCTTGATCCACGCTTAACTTCTCGCGAAAAATGTTCGACCTATCGGTGGTCAAACGCGTGACCTCCGGTCTCACCCAAAGCCCCTTTCCCACGATACCTCTTTATTCATGGAAGATTCACAGATAGCTGCACATGCCAATTTCTTTGCTTCTCTAAGAATTTATCACTCACACTATGCATAACTCTTCAACGATAGGGCGTATACCAACAAATTATCACACTTTCGGTTAACTACAACTTTTACCCCAAAAAATTCGCGTAGCATAAAGAAAACGCCTCAGGCCAACCTTACCAATATCATCCACACATCCAGACTCGCGGTTTTACAAGTGTCAAATTACGGGTTTCACACATAATTTCACTTTCTTAAAAGAACGGATTCTACCGAAGGTAACGTCACAACAACATGAATCCGTTATTAAAAATAACGACGCTCAAATCGTCAACTGATCACAAGCTCAACCTTGAATATCACCTTAACCCGCAGTTAAGATTCTCTTCAACAGATTACACACAATTCTACAATCACTTTCCCAACACAAAATACGTCTAAGGCATATAACACTTCCTCACATTAATTATGCTGACCACAATCCATTGATAACAATCAATTCACACGCTTTTACCACAACGTCACTCCCACACTACTACCAAGTCCAATCCAATGGTCTTTCACCCCGAGCACTACATTCGACTACTTTCTTCCACTCCCTTCTCAAACATATAGCACGTTTCCAAAGAACGGCTTACTAGAAGGTGCACACTCTTGACCAATCACACAAGCTAGCTTTCCTCAACTCTTAAGCCAATCACATACACACAAATCCTCTTTCTCATACTCCCACTAGAAGTTCATGCACCCGACGGTGACGTTCTGAAAACCTTGCTTCCCACTTTCCGTGCCATTTGCCACACTTTCTACTTCCCGTTTACTCACTTATTCCAACCTACCGTCCCAATTACCTCAGGCTAGTATGGAACATTTCTCGTCCAACATTGACCACTTCATACACACAATTTCAACGGTTACAATGCCTAACCAACAGTTTCACCACATCTCTTACGAGAAATTCAACCAAGTCAATCCGAAATAACACCCAATGCTCGAAGCGACACACACTTCTCATTTCCCAAACGATAATAACCCACTCCTTTGCATTTCCTTTACATACAAGGATTAGCTCAACATTCCCAAGGATTTCGTATCTACTACGAAATATCATAAGCTAACCAATCCAAGAGCACACAATTTCCTTCTTAGCTAGTCACCAACTGCCACCCCATTCTTTTATTCTCGGATAACAATACCACACGCCACTTAGTCATCCATGCATCTCCACACATAATTTTGCCACATTTGAACAACTTATGAGCAACTCCCGAGCAAAGATCTCCACCTACGCTCATCCCATATCAACACTAGTCCACCAATTAACCTCACAGCAATTCATTACCAGCATGTCTCGCATGCTCACTAAGTATAAGTTACCACCATCTTATCCACACAACCCCCATACACTAGAGGTTCAATCCTCACGATCGTTTGTGCGCACACTAGGCCATGTTTTCTCCACGCCAAACACAACATATATTTGAAAGAGTTTGCGAAAACATTATGCAATAATTAGTTTTGCAAATCAACATCCACACACATATAACTAGAATCCCTGCCTGGTTACTACACACCTGTGACCTGATCTAGGGCATACACCCGCCCTTGGGAACAGACCAAGTCCATCCGAATAATCCATATGGGACACCCCCCATGAATATCACACCATCAACTTGAGATTTATACATAAATAAACCATATGCAATCACAAAAAAAACACGTATGTACAAGTAAACAAACAAGCACCATCAAGCTTTGATTTTTGAAAACTCACAACTTTGCCTTTCTCCAATCTAGATGAACCACAATTATGACCGTCTACTTCACTCGATCGAGTCTTTATCCCCAACCGACTCTTCGGCATCCACATGAGACATGCTCAAATGAATCAAACGATAAGGCTCTCCCTTGCAAACCAACATAGTCCACGAGTCCCACATGAGTTGTGTTAACTACTTCATTCGTAAACGACATATCAATCACAAAGGAAGAATCACCTATCCAACTACCAATTCTCCCGACAACGCTCTCAACGACCGTCGTTGACTTCAACATCCACGCCCAACATGAAGATGAGGCTCCAATGATGCCTCCTACAACGGGGACTTCCACTGAATTCTAATTCTTCCCATGCATCGTACCTAACTTTGTGCCCCACAGTCCTCATATGTTTGAGCCACCAGACTTACCCGACAAATAGCTTAAATACAAGTCCACCTCAACTCCGGCTCCACGCCGATACCGTTTCATCCACATACCACAACGTTACCCTTCGAAGTATTTTGCCTTCTTCGAAATCACCCGGGACACTCCCCCCGCCGTCAACCACACGTCAACTTACCAAACAAGAGCAAAGACTACCATCAGACAAGCATCTCTAAAGTCAAAGACGGAGACTACAGTTAGACGCCGCCCTTCCTAAACTGTAACACCAAGGTCATGAATCGACCATCGACGTCTCAACCGCATTTCCACTCTCGAAACTTTGCACATTATTAAGCGCGATGTCTCTTACCACCTAGCGAGTTCATAGCCTTCATGCATGACAGCACAATGATTTAAATCGTTTTACACACTCGAAATAATCCACAAAACAAGGTTTGATATGCATGACCCGACACCTCCATAAAGAACAACCACACACACACCGATCTCAAGGATCGCTCACACGCCACCCATGATATCTCGCAACCTTGTCCATCAATTGAAAGTGCATTCACTGAAACTGTCTTCATGCAAAATTTTAAAATACAGCAAAATCACCCACACTAGGATAGTCGACCGACTCTCACACTCGCTGATATGTCAACAACGTGTTCATATCGTTTTCACCCATAAAACCATGCGATCAAATATTGTTATGATTTTTACAACAAAGTTTAACTCATTCGTAAAAGAACTGAAATAATTCACTATTTCTCCAAGTTCGAAATTTATCACCCACGTAAATAAATTTATCTTTTCCTTCAAGCACACACTTGCACACGCCAACTCATTTTCAAAACCAGAAACTTACAAGGCACACACACACACACACTCACACATTTAGACATGAAGGACTTATGTAACTTGTTTGAAAACGCAATGCATGACTCACTTTACATTGAAGGCTATTTGCTCAAGCAAAGTCAACCGTTTGCAGTTACAACAAATCAACGCCGACACCCTACTTCCATCTAAACCATCAGGTTCCTTACATTTGAAACAACCTTCGGTACCGGTACTTCCCCACTCACTTGGATGCTCCAACCCCACAGTTACCACCTGACTACTAATTGAAAAATATACGGCTTCACCTCGACCCCAAATAGGTTAACCAACACTAGCGTTGCCAATCCATACATCTATCATTTCTCAACCACCCTTGTCTCTCTTCCACTAACTAGAGAGTAAGAAAGCACATCTCTACTATCCGATCCTTGAGTTGAAACTCTCAAGATCTTAATTCACCGACATCGGGAATTCCCAGAATAAAGACTCATCAGGGATTAGGAGCTCACTTCCAACCAATTATTTTCCTTAAAACTCTAAAGATTCTACTTCACACGGACACTCACACCAAACATTCCAATAATACTCCTTCTAGATAGTGTCATGAATCACACCATCAATAATCTGCACAACACACTAAACCGTTGCCATCATGACAAGGTTAAAACTCTACACACTATCGTCAATCTCTACACTACCACCGCTTTTCACACACCACCATTATCCACCACACACTATCCGCCATACTCCACATACCATCGTTACTCTCCACACTATCCACTATCAGAACAACGGTAATCCAGCACACCCATGCACCTGTAAATTCATAATGACATTGGCCAGATGCGATTTGAAGTTACCTTACATGAGAGTCCTCACTACCTTCGTCCTAAATTCTCAGTGGTTAAGGTATTCCCTAAAGGCTTCCAATATCTCAGCTATGACCTCCTACTCCACAGTTTAAGTTTAGGTCCATCTGGTCACCTAAATCCCTTAAACTAGGGCTCTGATACCAACTGTAACAACCCACACCAAACTATCATGCCAAAAGATACTTCTTTAAAATTAAAACGCCAATATGGCTCAACATAGTCATACTGCCAAAGATTTACAACATTGGGTTTGCGGAAACAACCCTAAATACAGCTGAGAAACCTAACTAGACAATAAAAGGGAGTTCTTCTAATCCTTCTAACGCAAGCTCCGACTCTCGTCTTGCCAAATCCCTAAACGAGCCCTTGGCTACCTGCTTACCGGAAAAGGTTTTAGTTTTGAAAAGCGAGGGTTAGACCATGAGGTCTAGTGAGTTCCCTCCACACCAGGCCACACCATAAATATCACAATTTATAAATCAGTTATGAAAGAGTCTATACAAAATCATAACGAGCACACTTATCATGATATGCACACATTGACACATGCTAATGGCTGACACACGCTATGGTCACACACACCGTGACAACGTAAAAGGGCACACACCGCCCATATATGAAACGAATTCATATAGATATAATGGGACACCCCCCATTTCACACCATAGCCATAGCATGTTCACACACATTTAAATCGTTCATTTCGCCACACGCACACACTCTTCGCATCGTGATTAAAAGCAGTTGAAATGCACACAGTTAGATAAATATACCATCAACCACACTTGTAAATGATTTAGGTTTAGAAAGACTCACCTGAAGTCTTGATTAGAAATTTTTACCCGCAACGATCGTCTCCACTCGCACCTACAATTTAATCCCAACACACATACCATGTAAGACACATTGGATTCTACTGAATTTTACTAACTTGAAAAGTCTCAGCCGGACAAATACTGGATCCTAAGTCTCGGGCTCAAAATCAACTTCTGGATCTATATTAATAAGGCCCAGATTCCGGATCAATATCATTCCGGATCCCTTCTATCGACTTTCAAATTCCGGATCCCATTTGGGAATTTTCGGATCCTACGGTTCCACATTCTAATTCCGAATCTAACGGCCCAACCAATGACTTCTGGATCCATTAACATGAATACCGGATCCTAAGCCCATACAAATTCCGGATCCTTTGATTTAGACACCGGATCCCACGGCCCAATTCCTGTTCCTCGTAAATAAGGCCCAAAACTAATAATTCCGGATCCGTAAACAAATTCCGGATCTATTGGACCAAGCAAGGAATTCCGGATCCATAACAATCCCGGATCTATTGGACTCCGGATCCTGGCCCAATACTAAGTTCCGAATCCAAAGCACATTCCGGATTCGATTAAAAGTTCCAGACTCCCTCAACTCCGGGATTCTGAGTTTTCTTATCGAGATACGTAAAACCCTTACACTCTAATCGGCCATTCCACACAGTCTCAATTTGATGTCCAACTATTATGATTAAGGGAATAGCGATTTATTAAGCTACATCATTCAATTTCTTACACTAATCAAATTGGAAAAAAAACACACAGAGACTCTATGTCTATTAATTACCAGGAGATAGCAAAACACTAAACTCCACATTCTAAACTCTTGATTTCAACAAGATAACAATAAACAAGGAATGATGATTACCTTGCAAGATGATTCCACACACACCCAATTGAAGAACTCTGAACTGATTGATTTCTTGCTTCTGCACACATATTCGCACCTTAGCCGCACACACAGTTTCTTTGAGAGAAGAATGGGATTTCTAGGGTTTATCACCTATTTTATACTTTCCCACAAACACACCAAACTTTCTCCTTTTCACACTTTTCACCCAAAAACTAACGTTTATTCTTAAAAAGAACACAGTTATTACACATGAGCTCCTTCTTGACCGTTCCCCAAAATCTCTTCACAAACCCAAACGAAGATCCATCCGGTCCAGACGCTTTATCCCTCCCACACTCCTTAATTGATTCCCACATTTCCTCCTCTGTAAATGGTTTTCCTAGCTCGTCCGCCTCTTCTTTTTTTAATTTCCTGAATTAATTGCTCGAGATTGAGGGACCGAATCCCTTTCTGGATGCGAATTTCTCTTTAAAAGTAACCATGCACATGAGCCATTATTATTTCAGGATATTCGGACCAACTCGACTCCACTACCATCCCTTTAATCTGATTCTTCCTTTCACGATATTTTACCTCCGCATGAAACATTTTCGTGTTCTCATCCCCTCCCACTGTCCAGCGCAATTAGGCTTTTTGTTTTGTCATTTCAAAATTTTCTTCTCTAGCTCTAGCCATTTTTTTCTTACTTCTATCCAATTGTTGCGTACTGTATCCCCCCCCGGTTTGATCTTCCGCCTCTATTTCTTTTTTCCTTAACTCTTCCTTGAGTTTCTTTACGTTTCTCTCCAAGTCGCCAAACTTTTCCTTACTTCATTCTTTCAAAGTAAGTTTCACATTCTTCATCTTATCACGGAACTTACAATCAGGATTTACGGAGTTGACTTCTTTATTCCAAGCATTGTTAATCACATTTGCACAGTAGACCTCGTGTTATTCATGAAGAAAACTCCTAACGTTTGAAATTTTTTGCCAACCATATGACACGATTCAACTTATATCTATATTTAGGATTTCAGTATACCCTTATTTTTTCATACATTATTGAATCCGTATAATGCAATATTGAGCATATGAATTTAGGTACTCTTTTATCTCTAAAAAATTAATAAAATCTCAATTTATCATGAACTTTTTATTCTAAAATTGATGGTTCCTAAAAAGTTTGTATTTACCCTAAAAATTTAAAATGGTGATGAAAACAATATAACAGAAAAATTGTACTTATTGAAGTCCATTTTTAATCTTGTCATGGATAATAAATTGGATATAAATATTATTCACCTTGATAAGTTAGACGTTTATCACGCCTCGTTTTTCTAGAGCATGAGACGACTACTGAACAACTACTGAATATTAATGTAATTCAATTAATCCCTGTAGGGAGAAAGCTATAGGAGGGGTATTCTTTATTTAAATTGGATTAGATTTGAAGTGATGTGGATATTTTAACAAGTGAGGTGGGATACAATTAATTTACTAAAATAAGCTAGATGACGTGGATTTTTAAAACTCTATATAAAGCTTTTTTATGATACATCATTAGTTATCTGTTAGAATAGTTAATGTTAGAATAGTTAATCAGGACCTTTAAATATACCAAATGTTTGTTATAGATCTTAAAATAATAATTTTGAAAATAGAAATCATCTTTTTTTTCTTTTTTTTGAAAATAGAAAAACCCTAGACTATAACACAGCGAGAAAATAAAATGAATGAATGATCTCGAAACCCTAACACATTTTCAGATATTGTCATAACCAGTCCTCGTAGAAACACAGACATTAAAACAAATTAAGTTAAACAATAAGACAAAAAGATTGGTCAGTTTATAACTCTTATCTTTTAACACCCGCCCTCAATCTTGACATCGAAAAAGATCCAACATATTTAATTTTGAGATAAGGTAAATATGTTGATTTACACCAAGAGATTTTGTAAAGACATCTGCTGGATTTTCAGTAGATGCTATCTTTACAGTTTTAAGCATTCCAGTTAAAACTTTATTTCTTACTTGGTATATATCAATTTCAATATGTTTGGTTCTTTCGTGAAACACTGGATTATTAGCGATTTGTATAGCAGATTTGTTGTCACAATTTAAACCTACGGTTAACAAATTGTCAACTCTTAAATCTGTTAAAATACTAATTACCCAGATTATTTCACATAGAGCCGCAACCATTGCTCTATACTCGGATTAAGCGGAAGAACGAGAAACAGTAGACTGTTTCTTGCTCCTCCATGAAACCATACAGTTCCCCAAAAATAAACAATACTCAATGACTGACCGTCTAGTTGATAAGCATTTCCCCCAATCTGCATCAACATAGGCGGTAAGCTTAAAATCAATAGGTAAACATTCAGAAAAATAAATACCCTTACCAGGAGAATCTTTTAAATATATCAAAACCCGAAGTGCTAGTTTCAGGGGAGATTGACGAGGGGAGTGCATGAACTGACTCAAATAGTGTACAACAAAGGAAATATCTGGACGTGTGGCTAATAGATAAATAAGTCTACCAATCAATTTTTGATATCCAGTAAAATCCTTCAAAGGAGGGTCTTTTGATTCTGATCCAACAGAATCAGTAACTACAAGATTCATGTCCATTGGAGTATTTATGGGTTTACAACCTATGTATCCAAAGTTATTTAAAAGTTCTAAACAATATTTCCTTTGTGACATACATAAACCTCTGTCAGTTTCCAGAATTTCAATTCCTAAAAAGAATTTTAGAAAACCCAAACATTTTATTTTGAAATTTGACTGTAAATGATATTTAGCACGATTAATCTCAGATTCAGAATTACCAGTCAAAACTATATCATCAACATACACAAGAAGAACTACAAAAACATTACCGGAAGATTTAGTAAATAAAGAGTAGTCACTAGTACTTTGAACAAATCCAAATTCAATTAAACAAGATGAAAGTTTTGCGTACCATTGACATGGAGCCTGTTTGAGTCCATATAATGACTTTACAAGCTTGCAAACTCTTTTGTCATTAGGTGAAAAATATCCAGGTGGCAAACTCATGTAAACTTCCTCTTCTAAATCTCCATAGAGGAAAGCGTTGTTTACATCGAGTTGACACAAAGACCAACGATTTTGAACAGCAAGAGCAATTACACACCTGACAGTTACCATCTTTACTACATGAGAGAATGTTTCCTCGTAGTCAAGATGTTCACGCTGACTGTAGCCTTTGGCTACAAGTCGAGCTTTGTATCTTTCAATTTCTCCGATGGATTTATATTTTATTTTATATATCCACCTACATCCTATAGCCTTACGACCAGGTGGCAATTCAGTTAGGACCAAGTCCCATTCCTATACAATGCTTCCATCTCATTATTCATAGCATCTACCCAGTTCTGGTCTTTACTAGCTTCAAAGAAGCTATCAGGCTCGAAAGATTTGTTTAAGGTAGATACAAAACAAAAATTATTTGTACTAAGACTAGAGTAATTAACAACCTTTTCAATACCATATTTAACATTACCCTCAACAATATAGTCATCAAATCTTTTAGGTAAGTTAGATGGTCTTTGGATTTTCGAATTAGGTCATAGTTTGGTCAGAACTACTACTGTCGAAACCCAGCAACCTATGAACTACTGGTACCATCAGTACTACCTGGGTCATTGGATCCGGCAGCCCTGTTAGAAACATCATTTCTTTTAGTACTACCAGGGTCACTAGACCCGAAAACCCTATTTTGGCTTCCAAGTTGATCACGGTTGCTTCTATTATCAGAATTATTTAAAACAGTTTCATTTAGAGGACTCACCCTAATCTCATCATCGGGCAATTCAGAAGCAGAATCAATAGTTTGAAAAAGCACAGAATCAAAAAAGTTTACAGAACTAATATCATTGGAAGTATGATAATGAAGATTAGAACTCATTTTGAAAGAAAAGATAGTCTCGTAAAACTTAACATCTCTTGATACAACAATTTGTTTGGATTCTAGACTATAGAGTCTATAACCCTTTTTGGAATTAGAATAACCCAAATGAACACATTTTTTAGATTTAGCAGAAAATTTATCAGAGACATTAGGTTTAATAGCGAAACACAAGCATCCAAAGTTTCGAAGATGAGTACGAACTCTGTCGAAACATCTCAGAATGTCTTCTTGACTTTAGTTCATCATTTCTCCCCCTTAATCTTTCAATGACAAATCTCCATTTTCTTCTTGGTATTATTTCTCCCCCTGTTCTTCAGTATACTATTTCTCCCCCTGTTCTTCAGTATACTATTTCTCTTTTTGATGATTGTGAGCATCATGATCATCAAAACCTTTATCAATTCCAGCACGCACTTTTTTCACCACAAGTAACATTCTCCTCCTTTGTGATCTGATAAACCGTCAATTCCAAAAGAATTTATCCGAATCTTTTCAAATCCAGACAAAGGAATGTGGTAACCTTGAAACAACAGATGAATCAGTTAAAATGCCTGTAAGTAGCACGGAGCCACTTAGTACAACGGATGTACTTTGGAAAGGAGCTTTTTGATGTTCACCCCCCAGGGCTTCCATTCAATCATCGAAAAATACAAATGAATTTCTATGAACGTTATGACAAGAAAACATATTCCTTGTGTGTACGTGCATGTGTAGAAAGAATAAAGCAACATATGCTTGAATAATATAGGCTCAAAGAGTGTAAACTGTTGAGACAACAACAAATTTACCATGGACTCAATGTGCATGAATGAAGAGCGAAGGTGGGGCAAACTTCCTTCTTTTTCAATATCCAAATCTTCCGAGTGAAGATCAGATAGATTATATGTTGCGTCCACAAGAAAAATAAAACATTTCTTTGTTGAGAAAGAAATGAGTGGCTGGTGGGGTTAAATGCAAGAGTTGGCATGGGCTAACTGCCTGTTTCAATGATGATCACTAAAGAATGTGAACCAATCAGTAATGTGGCTTCCCGGCTCAGAAAATGGTTGATGCAGAGTTCTCTTATTCTTTTAACTCTGTTCTCACACCCTCTTTCTGTTTTTAATCCGCTCACTTCTACCCAAACTCTCATTTACATTTTACCTCAGCACAATGAGATACTCAACCGGATGAGTTATCTCCCCCACTCTTTGATTTCGACCCCTCACCCCTCAATAACTCAAGGATAACTTCTTGGGTAGAAAACACTGGTTAACGTGGATCTATAGAAGTTTAATAATATCTCACACTGATTCCCATGAAATTTTGTCCTAAAACAATGTGTTGTTCAACAGTTTAACTTGAACAAATATGAATATCGGCATTTGATTAACATTGCCATCAGAATGTATGCTCCTCAATAATATCATGAAATATTTGAGCATTTGAACTTTGAAGATTTCTCAAAACAAGGATATTTGAACGAATGAAATGAATTCGAAAGACTTGGTTGAGAATCTGACAATGTATCAATCAGATCAAATATGAATGATAATCATGTAAGGTTTAGGGTATCAAATAATTGAAATTTGTTTATATGAACAAATATAAACAATCTTTGAATGAAACGCTTAAGTTCTCACGCTGAAAGAATGTATGATGCTCAACAAAACTTGAAATACAAACGGGAGTATTACCATCGAAAAATTGTTTCGTTTTGAGGCATGGTAATAACAAAGTCAATATGAAGCTATACCGGTGTGTAAGAATACTTGAAAGTATAGAAAAGATAATACACAAGTATTAATCTTTGGAAACACACGGTCAGATATGATGTTACGATAATCCAAGATATATATATGTATATATATGAAAAACATTTAAAATCACACTTCTAAAATTATAAAATCTGTTTGAATTAGAGAAGTGGTTTGAACATTTAAGAAAACCTTTTTCATGCTTGAAAGTCGTTCTTCTTTCAAACAATCAGAGATTAAGATCAGAAGATACTTACATTTAGAAATGTTTGAGCTCCCCCTCAAATCATGATCAGAAGATTTAAAATCTTATAAGCTCCCCCTTAACATGTGCAAAAATCTTTATCTTGACAAAATCTGCACAAATAACAAGACTTGGATCAAAATATCCTTAATCATTAAAACGAGTTCTAAACTACCAGGATTGAAGTAAATTCAGAAGTCATAGTCGTTGAAGAACGAGTCATGATCTGATATGATCAGAAGTCAAAATCATTGAAGTGCGGGTTCTGAACTGAATTATTCAGAAGTCTAAATCGTTGTAGAACGGGTTCTAAACTGAGATGTTTAGAAGCCAAAATCTCTTGTGCTCCCCCTTGATAGCACATGTATTCTTCTTCAAAATTTTGCACAATTTCTGTTCTGTTTTCCAGTCATGTGTGTGGTATACATCTCACAGTTAGCACTACACATGATGAACCTGCAAAACAGATTAAGTAGATTTTGGTACCCAACGGAACATGGGTCCTGGTTTGTTAAGTGCAGTTTTATTTGAAGAAACTCTATAAGTATCATACCAATATTGAGCAAAATCTTTGTGAACAAAATCATTAGTTCCACGGTAAGAACAACAAATTTTATTTTGAGCTAACCTAATTAATTGATTTACAGAGTAAATTAAATCAGGGTTGACAAAAGGTTTACCTTGATATGCTTTGTTCTTGTTGGCATTTGGAGTAGGAACCTTTGATTTTGGTACTTCTTTGGTAGGAGTTGTTCCTTTCACTCTCCATTCCATCTTTACTTTCTTAAAGACAAGATTTTATGTAGGCCTAGAAGAAGTATTAACTTTGGGCACATTCAAATTATTATCTGAATTATCAAACAGAGGATTATAAAAGAGATTGGAAGGATGAATCTGATCCTTTGAGAAATCATTTGATCTGTCAAATTCTTTTGAAAAAAATATCTTTTTGAATTGAACTTGAAGCCGTCTTAAACGAATATTCAGAATTAGTTGAGTTAACAAGTGGAGTCTGAACAATCGTATCAGGACTAACTTGTTTTGAAACCTCAACCTTAAACACAATCTCTTCAAGTTTCTTTAACTTTGTTGAGTAAAACATTATTTTCTTTAAAAATCAGATCATATTTCTTTTGAAGATCAAATTTTACCTTTTGCTCCTTCATAATATTTGTTGATAAATCAGATAAATTCTTTATTTCATTTTGAAAAATCTTTCGTTCATCTGAAAAATCATCTTTCACACCTTTTGCTCTAAAACTTTCAATTTTCATAATTTCAAGCTCTTTTCTATCCATTTCAAGTTCTGTTTCCAAATCAGATATTTTGTGTGAAACCTTAGTTGACTTTTCTTCAAAAGATTTTCGTTCATCTTCAAACTCATATCTTTCTTTCTCAAGCTTTTCTTTTTTCTAAAAATAAAACTTTTTCAAAATCTGAAATTTGTTTTGAAAGTTTTATATTTATAGTCTCACAAGAGAAGAATTTTCTTTTAGACTCATTTCTTTCAGATTTTATAGATTTTCTTCCCAAACAAATAGTTTATTTCAACTTGGCATTTTCTCTTTCAAAGGATGTTTCCGTCTCTTGAAGCTTCTTGATTTCATCATGAAGAATTGAGTTGTCTCTCGTTGCTTCAAGATCTGAAATATGAGATTCAAGATCAGTAATCCTTTTTGAAAGTTTAATATTGTGTTCTTCTAAAAGAAACTTTTCATTTGAGAAAGATATTTCTGAAATATGTTTCTTCATATCAACATTTTCATTTTCCAGAACTGTTGTTTTCTCTTTAAGCATTTTTTTCTGGTCTTGAAGATTTGAAATATCAAGAATCTCATTCTTTTCAAGTTGAGCTTGAAGTTCTGTATTCTTTCTTTTTAACTCTTCTATCCTCAAATATTGACGATAAATGTAATCGTTATCAGTTGTAGCCATTCTTGCCGAAGACTATCTTGAAATAATCCTGAAAAATAGAACACATAAAAAATTAGATGAAAAATACCAAAAATATTTCATAATAGAGTGATTGTCAAGAGAAACTTCGCTTAGAAGTTAGAATTATGTGCACACTCTAAAACAGAGAAACACATTTAAAGTCAGAAAAGTTTTCAAAAATAAAATCTGAAAAACAAATTCTAAATTTGTCTTCCAAAAGTTAATTTTGAAAAATCAGCGCGGAAATGTTGAACTTTAATCGGTGAACGTGCAAAAATAAGAGAAAAATACATCAGTTACGAGCAATTACAAGTAAAAATTGATAAACTGAACAAGAAATGAAAATTACTAAAAATAGGGACTAAAAATGACAACTTATGAAACTAAAACGAAAAACAAAGACTAAAAGTGTAAAATACTAACACTTGAAAAAGACAAGGACTAAAAATGACAAAAATTGAAAAATAAAACTCTAAGGACTAAAAGTGACAGATCCTGAAACTAAGAGTATTGGGACTAAAAATGTAAAAATCTAAAAGATTAACTTCAGGGACTAAAAATGACTCAAATCCTAAACTATCTAAAAGACTTAACGGACAAACTAACCGAGGACCAAAAATGTAATGAAAACTTGAAATCATTTAGTGTTTCATGTCTAAAATATGTTTTAGGAAGAATTTTTGCACAAAAATGGATTAAATAAACACAGATTTGCAAAATCACTCTACAAAATTTTCAACAGAGCACTTTTTCTCAAGAACACAAAATTTTACAAAACCTTTAAATTCCTCAAATCATGATTCGTTTTTGTAAAATTGATGATGCAAAAGTGATATAAGATGATGGAGAAATACTTTGCAATCAAAATCAAATCAAAAAACGAATTAGAATCATCAAACCCATTTGTGTTCTTCAATTTTCTTCAAATCTTCAATTTTCTTCAAATCTTCATGAAATTTGAGCGAATTTGTGCACACTTTAATCTCCCAAAGCTCTAATACCAATTGTTAACACCAGATCTATTAGATAATCATGAAGTCATCCATTGATCTTGAGAATTCTAGAGTATTACATAAGAATGAAAGGCTTTCTCTCTCTAGAATGCTCTCACTAGATATTACAAATAAGATCCTTTCTAATGACTTGCTTTCTTATCTTTCTTTGCTTAACCACTAAGCTAAATCTATTTATACTAATACATTACAACACATTAAAACTCATTACATTGACTTTTTAACTAAAACTACTTTGACTTTGACAACTTTGACTTTTACTTTGACTTTACAATGTTTGACTATTACAAGACTTTACAATAAATCTTGAATACAATATAATGATCTAACAAGATTGAATACCTACACTTAATGAAACACAAAGACCAATAGATGAAGTTTGTAAGAACAAAAAAAGAGACTGTAAAGATTAAAAAGATTGAATTAGAAAAGATACTGAACGTGTGGTATCCAAGATTCACAGTCTACCGAACAGATGGTAAAGAATGGTCATTCAGTGAAGCAGATTTTAAGTCTTTGACATGTGAAGACTTTTTTCGGTTATATGACATTCTTGCCAGACTTCCAAACAAAGATAAGACATGGTATGAGGCGTATCAATCTGTGAAAAGGTTTATGAAGAACCTAGTAAAGTTGGCTTACCTGACTGACTTTCAAATGGCATTGGAGGCAGGTCAGATCAGAGTAAATATGTTAAAGCCTAATAGAAGATTGCCTGATGCTCAAGGCATACCTTTGTATAAGATTCTAAAAAAGCCAGAGTTTGGAATTGTTTACCTTAATGGCCAGAAGAGGAAGAAGTTCATGAGGTTCACCGAAGTCAACAAGTACTGTGATGGAACCTTCAAAGTGATAAAGATTCGGTTGGATGAAAAGCTCAGATTGGATGAACAAAAGCTTGTGCCTCTGAATGAAAAAGAGAAGAATCTGATCAAGAAAGCTCTGGAGGTCATCGAGAAAAGAATGGAATACATAAATGCTCTTCGAAGATTTGAAATTATCTTTGGGATAAGGAAGAGGTACATACCACCAGAGCAGCTGAGATAAAATTTTGTGTTCTTCCAACTTGGATACAAAGGGGGAGATTGTTGGTGCTGAAAATGTAAATTGTATCCAAGTTAAAGGACTCGTTTTGTAAGTTTCTAGTCTAGGTATAAATAGCCTAGTTAGAGCTTATCTTTCATAACCTTGTTAACTACCATTCAAGTCACTTGTATTTTCTCTCTACATTGTGTAACTATACCTTTGATGTTAATGAGAGATGACCAGTGATTCTTGATCATATCTTTACATACTTGTTTCTGGGATCACAATAACTCACTCATTCTTCTTCGAAAGTAAGCTTGACCATCATCAAACTCTTGTTTGCTCTTTTTCAAATTTTCAATTAAATCATTCTTTTCAGCTCGTTCTGTTTTGAGATTCAAAATTGTTTGATTTTTCAAAGTTACTTTTCCTTTTTCTTCATTTAGTTTCTCTCGTAAACCATCAAGCTTAAGTCTCATCGAAACTTAACCATATGATCGGATTCGGAATTTTGTGATTCAACTTTCGCTTCAGATGCTGACACCTTGTCCTTGAGAGTAGCATTTTCCTCCTTTAGAGACATTGTTACCTGAAATGTTAAAATGAAAGATCGTTAACAGATACTTCGTGAGTGTAGAATTTGTGCGAACTTGTACGATCAGAGAAACACGATTAAAGTTAGAAAATTTTCAAAAATTAAAATTGAAAAACAAATTATAAATTCGTCTCTCAAAAATTAATTCTAAAAAATTAACGCGAAAAATTGGAACTTTAACTGAAAAACCCTTTGTTGTGAGACAAGTACTATTCACTTCCCTTTGTTGTGTGATAACAACTGTTCACGTTCTTTTGTTGTGCGATAAACACTGTTCATGCAATTTTATCTCACGACACTTGTGCGATAAACACTATTCATGCAGTTTTGTCTCACGACACTTGTGCGATAAACAATGTTCACATTCCTTTGTTGTGCGATAAACGCTGTTCATGCAATCTTATCTCACGATACTTATGAGATAAACACTGCTCATGCAATCTTGTTTCACGATACTTGTGCGATAAACATTGGTCATGCAATCTTGTCTCACGATACTTGTGCGATAAACATTGTTCACGGGATAAAGATGAACACAGTGTCGTGCGATAAAGATGAACACAATGTCGTGCGATAAAGATGAAGATTTGAAGATATGCTTTGTGCGATAAAGTTGAGCTCCGACCAAAATAATCGATCTAAGTTCAAAATCTTGTCCGATTGATCTGAAACTTTCCAGGATTGTTCGCGAGGCTAATATGAACACTTTTAACTCTTGATATAATATCAAAAAACACTCAAGAAGTAGGACTTTAATCCCAAAACAATGAGTTTGGGTTTTCAAACTAAAACTCCTCAAAATCCAAAAATTTCAATCCAAATTTGTAATCTTGCAAAATCTAACTACAAAGATCAGTTCTCTATCTCTAATCGATCAATCCTAGCCCAATAACATCATCAAATTCGACCAAGAACTCCATTTTTAATAATCACAGTCGACTTTCTTGAAAATTTCAAAAAACATTAAAAAAGTCTTCAATTGATGCACAAATTCGAACTGTTAGGCTCTGATACCAATTGTGAATTCAAGTAACAATGATTTAGCAATTGATCTTGTATAGATTGAGAAAGAAATACAAAGTATATGAATGAGATTCACTTTCTCTCTCTGGACTCTCTCTCTAGAGTAATTTCTCTACCAGCTCTCTCTATTACAATGATATGTCAGCTCCTACCACACTCCCTTACAACAACCTATTTATATTGTTGACTTTCGAACTCAAGTACCTTGACTTTGACCACACACTAGCTATTACAAGACTTTGACTATTCTTTGACTCTCATTAAATTTTGATTACATTTTGGTACTAACACAGAGGCATGAGTTGAGTCTTCGTGATCTGCTGCACTTTATCGATGGCTTTTCGTGGATCCTCTGGGGTAATTGAGGGTTAAGGTTGATCAAGGTTCTTTTTTTTAACACTTATGTGAAAAATTTTGCGGACTGAAGCTCTGTAGTTAACGAAGTGATGGCACTTTGGACTTCTGTGGGTAAAACCGTTGTAGATCTCTGCAGAGTATGGGACTTGAGCTCTTGCTGGTGGGTGTTTTGACATCTGTAGATAGTGGATCGATTTTTTTCTGCTAAGAGGTCAAAAGAGTATTTGTGGATTCAGTTGAAAATTTCACCAAGCTTTGCAACTCGGTGAAGGATGTGGTCACAAAGGTAACAAAGGCATGGAACTCATCCTTTGTCACATATGGCGCAGTGGTAACCTCTGGGCGATCACATTCTTCCCTAGATTCAATTCCGGTTCTTGGAGTGCGTACCTTAGACCCTGTGTTGATGTTGAGGTCTGCAGGACTTCCCTTCGGTCCTTGTGAAGAGTTGTCCTTGGATGGCTCTGTCACTCTGAAGTTTCTGTAGATATCCTTCTCTTGAGACAATCCAGAGTTGGACTCAAGAGGTATATCGAATTGACTTATAGGTTTATCTAGAACCTATTCGTCGTTGTGCACTCTAAATCCCCCTGAAAGATCTTTGGGACCTAGGTCGTGTAGTGGAGTGGCCACGAATGCCTCTGTGCTCGGATGTGTTGTGTCCTTGGGCGAATGGACACTAATCTTTTCAATGACTACACCTTTTTGAGCGGATGCAGCCAGAGGTGTGGCTTCCCGGTTTAAATTTGGATCATAGGATGAAAAAGGTTCCTCTGTCCGGCTGGTGGGATTGGGATCCAGGCGTGCACCTCTTCTTCAAGACCCTCTGCTGCTAGTCCATCTAGGGTAGGGATGTGGTTTGCACTGGGAGTTGGGCTTGGATGTGTGCCAGAGGCATCTTTTTCTATAGCTATCTCCTCCTCCGTTTGTTGTCCTAACACAACTTCTTCTTCGGTGTATCTATTGCCCTTTTCTGCATCAATGTCAAACTCTCTGTTAGAATCATACTCTGAGATATGTGGAGACCTGCCATCTCCTGAATAACGAACATTCCATTTTGATGAATCGAGAGAGGCATCCATGGTTGCGGTTTCAAGAAGTTCTCAAAGGAACTAGCAGGTTGTTGGTTGTGTGGGCTTGGTTCTTGGGTTTGGGAGCATCCTAAAATGGGTTTGGTTCTTAGGTTTTCCTCTTATTTTTATTGTCCTTTTTAGGCTTTGAGGACTCTGTGTATTTGAGGACTCTGATGGGTTTGAAAAGAACCCGCACCCAGAAGAATTTCCAAAACACACAAGTGTCGGAAAATACAGAGGCTCTGTCAAGGAGAGATCCTCTGAGAGCTAGGGTCGGTTTTCCTCGCACAAAGATTACACCTTTTCATACCTAAACGTTTAAAAATCATTGAGTTGGTCGAGATGGAATCACTTTTTAAGAGATTTCTTTCTAAGAGGCTCTGAGGTACAGAGGCTCTGTGAAAGGTCACAGAGGCTCTTAGACCCAAAATTTCCTATAAAAGGATAGTCTCAAGATATTTTGACCAACCAAAGTTTTGATTTGTTTAACGAGGTACATTAGGATAGATTTAGAAAGTTTTTCTCGGTGAAAGTGTTTTGAAATTTGATTTGCTCGCTAATTGTGCATAAAATATGTTGCCCCCCTTTGAAAGATCACCTTCTTATACTGTCTTCCGAATACTGGTCATCTTCTGCTCCCCCTTGAACTATGCTTGGATCAAATGTGATAAGTAGTACACAAGACATAGAACAAATGGCTTAAAGAGGTTATGTGACTATGGGCCAGAGACTATGGGCCAGAGGCTCTGTGCAAGGTCACAGAAGCTCTGAAACATAAAAACAAGTTAAAAGAAACAATTATACATGTTAAAAAGAAACAATTATACATGTTAAAAAGAAACAAAATACATATTTACAAGATCAGAGGCTCTATTCCAAGGTGCAGAGGCTCTGTTCATCAACTCATGTTCAACATCCCCAACTTGCTAACCAAAAACAAGAATCTTTTCTCATCTAAAGCTTTAGTCAAAAGGTCAGCAAGTTGATACTATGTGGGCACAAAGTACATTTCAATCGTGCCATTTTCAACATGATATTTGAGGAAGTGATACCTGATATCTATATGCTTTGTTTTTTAGTGTTGGACTGGAGTGGCAGAGATGGCTATTGCACTCTTTGAGTCACAGAGGATGGGTATCTTGTCGATGTCTAGACCATGGTCTCTGAGCTGAGTCTTTATCCATATAACTTGTGAACAACAGCTAGTAGTAACAACATACTCTGCCTCTGCCGTAGAAGTTGAGACACAATTTTGCTTCTTGGATGTCCAGCTCACCAATTTTCCTCCAGGAACTTCCAGAAGTACTCTTCATGTCTACTTTGCATCCTCCATAATCTGAGTCTGTGTAATCCATTAGATCAAACCCAAAATCTTTTGGATACCAGAGGCCAAGATTTTTGGTTCCTTTTAGGTATCTACAGATTCTTTTCATGACATAAATATGAGATTCTTTAAGATTTGATTGGTATCTTGCACAGAGACATGTGACATACATAATATCTGGTCTACTAGCTGTTAAGTATAGAAGAGACCCAATCATGCCTCTGTTGAGTTTACAGTCCACATATTTTCCTTCTGGGTCTGAATAATTCAGATCCAGTGGCCATTGGTGTTTTCATAGCCGAAGAGTCGGAGAGTTTATATATTGTCAAAATATCAGAAACATATTTTGATTGATTTATGAAAGTACCCTCTATTGATTGTTTGATCTGAAGTCCGAGGAAGAAGTTAAGTTCTCCCATCATGCCCATTTCAAATTCACTCTTCATAAGCTTTCAAACTTCTTACAGTACTTTTCATTGGTAGAAACAAATATAATGTCATCCACATATATTTGTACAAGTAAAATCTCACCATTTTTCTTTTTTTAAAATAAAGTAGTATCGGTTGTACCTCTTTCGAACTTATTTATAAGCAAGAAGGAAGAGAGACGCTCATACCATGCTTTGGGGGGCTGCTTTAAGCCATAGAGGGCCTTATCTAGATAATACACGTGATTTGGGTACTTCAAGTTCTCAAATCCTGGTGGTTGTTGGACATAGACTTCTTCTTGTAATTTGCCATTGAGAAAGGCAGACATAACATCCATTTTATAGACCTTAAAACCTTTGTGGGCAGCAAATGCAAGAAAGATTCTTATGGCCTCTAAGCGTGCGACAGGGGAAAAGCTTTCATCGTAGCCTATTCCCTCTTCTTGGCAATATCCTTTGGCCACCAATTTTGCTTTGTTCCTTACAACAAATCCATCTTCATCCTTCTTATTCCCGAAGACCTATTTGGTCCCTATTTTAGATTTTCTTTTTGGTAGAGGTACAAGGGATCAGACTTTATTGTGCTCACACTGCAGATGCTCTTCTTGCATAGCTTCTGCCCAATTTGGATCTTCAAGAGCCTTAGAAATCTTCTTTGGTTCGATCACACTGATAAAATTTGTGTAGAAACAAAAATTAGGAGTGGCAGATCTTGTTTTCACTTTGTCAGAAGGAACACCAATAATCTGGCTCTATGGATGACTCTTTGTCCACTTGGTCACCCGTAGAAGATGGCCATTTGCAGCATCAAGTTCTACCTCTGTAGAAATCTTTGTTGGGTCGTGTACCACTTATGTAGTAGAAGGAATATCGTTTGTGCTTGAAAAACCAGTTTCTATTAGGTAATCATCAAATCATCCATTGATCTTGAACATAATAGAGATTTACATAGGAATTATGCATTTTCTCTCTCTAGAATGCTCTCACTTCTCTCTCTAGAATATTACAATTAAGATCACTAATGAATTGCTTTCTTTTCACTTTCTTGAGACTTACTTAACATCTAAGCTAACTAATCCTATTTATACCTAGGGTTACAAAGCATTAAATCTAATCTACTTTGACTTTTCAATTAAAGCTACTTTGACTTTGACTATCTTTGACTTTTACATTGTTTGACCATTACAAGACTTTAACAATAAATCTTGAATACAATAATGCTCTAACAATCTCCCCCTTTGGATTCTAGATTTAAAAAATATGACAGTAGTCTTCAGCTCTTGATCTTCAAAACTTTAACTTTGATCACTTTAAACTTTGAAGCTAAGATAATCTTCAAACATCTTTATCTTCATTAGTTCACGGCGAACTATATGCTTTGACATTCATTAAGAACTCAGCTTTGAAGAATCTTCAGTCAAACATGAAAAGTCTTTGTCTTTCTCTTTGAAAAGGCAACCTTCTTCAATACAATCTTCAACAGATTGTCTTCAAGTCTTGAACATGAATTTCAGATCTTTGTATAAAACCATCAATTCGGAACAAGATGAATCAGAAACAATTAGAGTTTGGATCAGAAAGATGTGAAACCATCCACATTGTTGAACTTTTAGGTGTAAGCGCATTTCGAGAACCACTCAGAACTAAGATAACCAAATTCGGTGTAAGCGCATTCCGAGAACCACTCAGAACTAAGATAACCAAATTCAGAAACATTTGGACTTCACATGATCCTTCTCCCCCTAATCTTCAGTCTTTGTTCACGAATCTTTGACTTGAAATATCTTTGATTTGAAAGCTCTAATGTTCAATGTTTTTAATGAAAAGTAAATGTCCTATAATATAGAAAGTGATATAAAGAAAGGATTAGAAAAGATTATAATTTGTAAAAGCCTTTATTTGTTTAAATGGGCTTTGTTTAGAGCTTATGGGCCATGGGCTTTAGGAATCAAGCCCTTGGTATAAATAGTTGTTTTGGTTAAGAAATTAGGTTGGAGAATTCATAACGAGCGATCAGCTTAGAGAGAGAGAGAGAGCTTAGAAGAGATAATCGTTCAAAATCGTCAATTTAACCATTGTAAACATATTATTGAAATTCTTTGAATGGTTATGAAATAGATGGATGACAAGTTGAAATCATACTGCGTTTATTGATTATTGTTCGTGATTTCTACTGTAGTGCACTAATCTGGGATCCACAAAAAGTTTAAGCAAGTTTCTTCACATGTTGATTATTGTCATTGCTTTGAACTTATGTATCAATTGAATCAACATTTCTCTGGTCCTCACTGTTTCCTCTCTAAACCCAAAGCAAAGAATGCAAAATTCAAGGGTAAGAAGAATTAAAATGGTTCTTCTAAAGAAGTTAAAACCAAAGCTAAGGATGCTAAGGCAACCTTAAAGTCCCCTAACAAGATTGGACCCATTTGGAAATGGGTACCTAAATCTCTCTAATTCTATTGCAGAAGAAGTATGTGCCTATCTGGTACCTAGACTCCGAGTGCTCGAGGCATATGACTGGAGACAGAGGTTTACTATCCTCATATAAAGACAAACTTGGAGGAGGATCTGTAACCTTTGGAGACAATAAAAAGTGGTACATTAGAAGCTACGAAGTCATCAAAAAGGAAGATGTAACCGTTTGCAAAGTTGTGTATGTGGATGGCCTCAAGCACAACCTACTTAGTGTAAGCCAACTCTGCGACACAGGTTTCGACGTGAAGTTCAAAAGAACTTATTGTTATCTACTTGGAGAGGATACAAACATAGAAATTCTGCGAGCTGAAAGAAGAGGTGATTTGTACCTTATGAATTTCAAAGCCAAGAACCAAAGTGACAAGCTCTATCTTGTCTCAAGAAAAAATGAAGAAGCATGATTATGGCATAACAGGTTCTGTCATCTAAACTTCCACACTCTTGATAAACTTGTGAAGCTTAATCTGGTAACCGGTATGCCTAATGTTAAATTTGACAAAGATCATCTATGCTCAGCCTGTGAAATGGGAAAACTCAAAAGATCATCTATGCCCATAAAGGCAAATCTGATGTGTCATGCACTAGGCCTCTGTATATGCTACATGTCGACCTCTGCGGTCCCATTGCTACACAGACCCTAGGTGGAATAAAGTATATGCTTGTATTGATTGATGAATTCTCAAGATATACCTTGGTAGAATTTGTCCGAAAGAAGTCAGATGTTTCAAACATCTTGATTAATCTAATGAAAAGAATCCATGTTCTCTATGAGTGCAGGGTGCAGAAACTGAGGAGCGACAATGGGACAGAGTTCAAAAACTCCACCATTGAAGCTTATCTCACAGAGGAAGGAATCTCACAAAATTTCTCTGTTGCACGCACTCCACAACAGAATGGCGTGGTTGAGCGTAAAAATCGCACGCTTGTGGAGGCTGCACGAACTATGCTAACGACATCTGGATTACCCATCTCTTTATGGGCAGAAGCTGTCTCTACTGCATGCTTCACTCAAAATCGATCAACAGTAGTGAAGAGGCACATCCAGACGCCATATCAGTTGATATACCAGAGAAAGCCAAACATCAAATTCTTTCATGTGTTTAGGTGTAGGTGCTTTGTCCTTAATGACATGGAACACCTTGGGAAGTTCGATCATAAGGCAGATGAAGGGAAATTCATTGGATACTCTGCAACTTCCAATGCCTACAGAATCTATGTTCTGAGGACTCGAACAATTGTAGAAAGCATTAATGTTTCATTTGATGATTCATTCAAAACACTTCTGAACAAATCAGTTCAGAACTCGGGCTAAACAATGAAACCTCTGGCGTTTCAACATCAAGAGAAGCAGAGTTAAATATGTTATTCGAAGATATGTTTAACGATGAAGTTGATCCCTCTACTGAAGTTCACAGAGCCTCTGTAGAGTCATCCTCTGCGGACCAGACAAGTCAAGGTATATCTCTAACTGGTACCTCAAATACTTCACCCTCTTCCACTAATTGTGTAGTAACAAACGTTGAGGGGGAGCAAGCAGAGGATATTGTGAACAAGGACTCTCCGACAGAGCAATTGGAAATTCTTATCCATGTGACTACAGACGAATCAACACCATAGGAGAATGAGGATTCAGTTTCAACATCTTCAGAGGATTCAATTCCTACTCTTATTGAAATACCTCTTCAAGCTGAAACTCCAAATACCAGCACAGAAGTACCATCAACTACAGAAGCTGCACCTGAACCATCATGTGCAACGACAGAAGTTCAACTCGATGCTACAAATGACCATCTCCCAAGAATGACCAAGTGGACAAAAGATCATCCTCAGAGCCAAATTATTGGAAGTCCTTCTGACAATGTCAAGACTCGATCAACAACTGCTAACTTTTGTTTTTTCATAAATTTTATCAGTATGATCGAACCAAAGAAAGTTTATGATGCTCTAGAAGATCCAAATTGGGTGGAAGAAATGCAAGAGGAGCTTATCCAATTTGAGAGAAATAAAGTATGGTCCCTAGTTCCTCTTCCAAGAGGGAAAACAGCCATATGGACCAAATGTGTCTTCAAAAACAAGAAAGATGATGATCAGGTGGTCATAAGGAACAAGGCAAGATTGGTGGCCAAGGGATATTGTCAAGCAGAATGAATTGACTACGAGGAGACCTTTGCCCCTGTTGCACGGCTCGAAGCTATAAGGATCTTCTTGGCCTTCGCAGCCCACAGAGGATTTAAGATGTACCAAATGGACGTGAAACTTGCCTTCCTCAACGGACAGATTCAAGAAGAGGTTTATGTTCAACAACCACCAGGGTTTGAAAGTGCTAAATACCCTAATCACGTCTACTATCAGGATAAGGCCTTGTATGGACTCAAACATGCCCTAAGAGCATGGTATGAACGCCTTTCAACCTTCCTCCTTGTCAATAAGTTCGAAAGAGGTATGTTAGTTCCATATCCGTGCAACGAATAATGAAATCAATATAAGTAAAGCAGTAGAGTTTACGATTTCAACTGGTCATCCCTATTAGCTTTCAATCAGAGAGAATTACAATAATGAGTAGGAAAGAAAAAGAGACAACTAGCCTATTTTCTAAGGCTAATGCACTTTATATATGATGGGCCCGTGGTTAACAAGCCCACAGCCCGTTCACTAACTAAGCTCAAATTCAACTATTACAATGCAAACCCTTGAACTTTAAATCAACATAAATTGACCCTAACAATCTCCCCCTTTGATTTGAAGTTCGAGTTCGCGCTCTAGCTCTCGCCAGTTATAAACATATCTTTTGTGAAGCGCAAAATGAATCTCGAACATTCGGATAGCGCGGCGATAGTCGATGCGTTCTTCAACCACTTCTAAAGCGTTTCGTGCAGTTATCTCATTCGAGTTTGGAACATACGAAACCTTCTTATTTTCTGATTCATAAGAAATGATTTTGCGAAGAGCATTTTGGACTTTGAAGAGCGTGCCGTCGCAGAATCTGTCGACCTGACTGAAGCGCATAAATTTCTTTTCATTCTAATCGTTGATGAAGACAATCCCAAATTCTGGTTGTAGAAGCAGAGCGTTCGCATAATACATCTTCAACTCAGGAGCTTTCAGATTCGGCTTTATCAGATTTACCTTCTTTGCCCTGTTCTCGATTGCCACTTGGAAGTCCGTGAGATATGACATCATAATAGTACGGACCAGGAATCGACGAACAGCTTCGAGCGCCTTTATGACAGGTAGCGGTCAGATGGTTCTTGTACGAAGGTCTTTCAGAATTGCCAGGAAGTCGAACGGTCGGAGGTGCTGGAAGTCAGCTTCGGAAAATTTCCATTCATTCCCATCTTCACGTCGGATAGTGAATACAATATAAACGATTTTGATAATACGGCTTGACTGGATGTTGAGTACCTCTGTGATCTGATGCTTGGTTCTGACTTGACTGACTGGAAGACACCGCTTCATTGCGCTGATATACCGGCGTTGGTATTCGGGGTTGATGTTGTAAATACCAAGGCAAAAGGTCGGCTCGATTGGGCGTAGCTTGTGGACGAACAACTTCTTCATGGATTCCTCCAGGTGAGGAATAAAGATCGGGATCTTCTCCCAACGGATTTGTTGCTGTTGCTGTTGAGGAGGGAGATCAGAAGCTGTCGGTTGCTGAGGAGATGTCGGAATATCGGTAGTTGTGGTCTCGGGTCTTGTTGAAGTTTCAGCGGGTTGAGCAGAGTGAACGGGGGTTCCATATAAATTCTGGAGCAGGAACTGATCGTAGTCTACATTGTCATCTTCATCAGTAGGGAAGACCAAATTAACCTGGAGATTTGCGGCACTGGCGGCTTTTTCATACCATGCATCTTCGGTCTCCGGGTTGGTCTCGCAGTCTAGGTCAATCATATCCAGTATCGGCATATCTGATGAGTCGAAATTAACCAGTTCCTGTGTTGAACCCTCAGGCTTTTCAACCGTCGGGTCTTCATCATCTGAAATTTCCATATCTATTACCATCTCGGCTAATGGCAACTCGGCTTTAGGTGCTTCTTCGGTAGAAGGTGCCGCAGTTGAGGGTTCCGGTTCAACCACGGTTGTAGTTTCGGTGAGGATCTAGGCGATCTCGGTGAGTCTTTGTCTTTTCTCCCCTTCACGGTGATCAGGATCATCCTGGTCATCGTGCTTGCGCTTTAGACCGCCTGCTTGACTCTTGCAGGTATCTTCGAGTGAACGGACTCTCTCGGACAGTGTTGTCATCGCTTGGTTGAAGTCTTTAAGAGTCGAGTCAAAGCTATCCAAACGAGTGGTAATGGATGATGAAGGAGCAGTGACCTGGGATTTTAGAACGGTTATCAGGTCTGTTTCGGTTGAGGCGTCAGTGTCAGATTGTTGGAGTAGCTGAGCTAAAAGCATCGTCTTGAGGGTTTCCACCAAAAACGTAGGTTGAGCATGAACCGGTGGAGGTGTGGGTGCGGTTTCAGCTTCGACGACCTTTTCTCTGCCTTTGATTAAGCTCTTCATTTTGGCGAGCTCGGCGGCGACGTGCTGCTCCATTACCACGCGGACAGCCTTAAGGGTGCTGTCTAGGGACCTTGGTGACACAAAGTCTGGGTGAATAACTCCGGGATCACTTAGATTACCCGTTGAGGCATCTGCCGCAGAGGCAGAGCCACCTACGTTCACAGTTGGCAAAATGGTAGCTGTGGTAGGATTTCTGTCCGATCCTCGTGTTCCGCCAAACGGATACATTACAGACGTTCCGATCGGGTCACGAAGAGCCTCGATTTGTTGTTCCTCATCTTGTGTCCTAGCCGAAGAATGAATAATATCAAGTGGCTCTAGACTCAACTGTGCACTTAAAGATGTCGCGACCGGGGGCTGCTAGTCGCTTATTTCAACACCAGCACTCTCCGAGTGAGAGACCGGTGGAAGTTGTGCTATATCCCCGTGAGAAACTGAAACGTCCGTCTTTTGAGAGACAGATGAGTGGATAAGGGGGTTGTGCAATTGCTCCGCTGGGTCCACGGAGGCTTCTTCAATACCCTGTCGCAAAACAGGAGACAGGATAGCAGATGTGGCTACCCGGTTATCGCTCGGTTGGGTTCGCTCAGGAGCCTCGTTATCTTTATGGCTCAATCTTTCCTGGTTCACCTTCGAACGCAGTTCTCTCCAGCTCACAGTTTCTAACTCTTCAACTAATTCTCCCTCGATTGTCCTAATAGTTCCCGTTCCAGGTTGGGTTAGAGGGGTTAAAGGTGAGGCAGTAGAGGTGCCTTCGGTAACGTCTAGGTTCGGTCCGATACGGGGAGGGATTTTTGAGAGACGAATGGCACGAGTCGTATCAGATTCCGTATCGGAGTCAGAATCCACGTTAAGAACATGGAAGGTAGGCGAAGGCTGGTCGGAAAGATATGGTTCGGTTGAATGATGAAGCTTAGGTCTAGATGATAGACCGGCTTGGGCTTGGCTAGAACCGGGACGCGATTCCACTGCACCACGTTCTCTAGATCCCCTTCCCCGAACAATCATCAGACCCCGCCCGACAGCACCTGCTGTCCGGGCCCTTCCACCTGTCACTCTTGGACCCTCACGACGCTCGGGTCTAGGTCCATGGGCAGGTACCTTCGGTTCTGGCTGGACCATGCGATTCCCTAACTCTTCCCTATAAGATATAACTCCTGGTACAGTGGGATCGGCATGACCTAACAGGGCTTCAGGAATGGGCATGGCTACCGTGTTGGATGGGTTGCGAATAACCATGTATTGTAAGTGATGAGGAGGACATACCGGATGAGTTAGGCGGCACGGGATGGCAAGATTGACATCCATATGTTGACGAACAGCAAGCGAAAGGAAACGCAGGTATGGAAGGAATTTCTTCTATTTGGTACATCCGATGTGACGAATGACAATAACTATTTCCCTCCAGATGATCATGGCGAATTCGACATGACGGTTGTAGCACACGGCATGGAATAGTCTGAGGAAATCGCCTGTGCATTGGTCGATGCCCTTCCATCTGGACGAAAGGCACCTGTTCAGAACCGTAAACAGGGTGTACCAGATAGGGGCCAGATACTTTCGGTTGAACGCGGACGGTCAGTCGAGGTCGAAGTTGTAGCCAAGAGCGCGGACTTGAGTGCACAGTGTCGTGTCATTGACCGTGGGGTCGTAGCTATGATGGCCGCCGGCGTTGACTTTAGGAAGTGAAAGTAGACGGCGGAAGGAGTCCGGTGTAAGCGTGAACTGATTATCGATCTGAGAGGTGATCGTTTGTGAGTTACCGGCCGTGCGAACTTGAGCGGAGAACCAAACTTGGAGTACGTACAGCAACGGGACGTCGACGGTTGCGGTGAGGGCCTCACGGAGAGGGTGACACATAAGGATGTCCACAATCACTCGATGTTGTGGTTGTGGTCTGAATAGTGCCGGGTCCAAGTGATGGTTGTTCACCTCCAGTTCAGTACCATGGTCAGGGTCGACCAAGGCGTTGTCAGCTTCTTCATTTATAAGTTCCTCTTGAGGAATTTGTTGCTCTTCCGGGTTCTGTGGAGGATTTTGTTCCTTATCCGCCATCGAATATCTGTAAAAGATGCACAGTTAGTATTTGAGGCGGATGAACAAGTATCGACGCGTACCTTTGCTTTAATTGGCTCAATCTTAGACAGACTGAGGACTGGCAGTGTCAAAATGAACACAAAGGTGACAAACACAAGGGTATCCGGACAAAAGGATTGAAAAGATCAAACTTTCCGGACTATACATAGTATCCGGACAACAAGGAGTCCGGACACAAAGCTTTCCAAATGACCACAAGTTTCCGGACAACTGGTAACCGGGCAACAAGGTTTCCGGATCTCCAAGAAGGTGTCCGGACAAACTGGGCAAACCGGATAAATTAGATTCTGAGTAACAAGGGATTCCGGACACTTGGGAGTCCGGATACGTAAACATACCGGTAGTTGAACTTACCGGAAACCCGAAGGTTTCCGGACAACTAGGGTTTTCGGGTGTTGTACGAATCCGGTCAAAATATCTATGTTAAGAGTGAGACCGGACAAAACATCTTACTGATGTGCGTTTCCGGATAGCATGAATGTTCCCGAACGAATTCAACACCACCAATCAAGTAAAATAGAGACCCAAACGTGTGTGAAAGAACTTACGGAGGGTCGATGTACTCAGGGAAACACAAAATGTCATCTATCACGACCTAGATAACACCGAATGAACTCGGAATCGAAGATACCTATAAAGGGTTTTTGAATTGTGTGAATCGACCAAACTGGTGGTCGAGTTGTGGTGTGAAGTGTAATAGGATGGACTACAAATGATCGAAACAAGGATGCAAAGGACATACCTGAGTTTGGATCGAAGAGTGTGTGAAACACGAGAGATCTGTGAAAGGCCGAACGAGAGAGAGAGTCGCGAGGGGTTTAGGGGTTTTGGTTGGATTTTCCGTATAATCAAACGAATATTTTCGGACCCCTTTATATGTCCATGTAATCCGGATGGGTGTCCGGGTTCCTATCCAGTCCGGATAAGTACCCGGTCCGGAAACCTACCAAAAAGGTATGGTTTCCGGAAACATGTCCGGATACTTCATGGATTTGCACCAAATATTAACTGTCCTTGAGGATTTTTCAAATAAAGGACTATGGTGATGTAAAATGAACCTTCTCTCGCTCCCCCTCAAACTGATAATGGGGAAAATGTTGCTCCCCCTCGGACTGAGCATGGGGAATGACGTTGCTCCCCCTCGAATAGTATAGTGGAGAGTCCGACACAAAAAAAACTTTTGAGCATTTTGAAAGGAAAAACAGTGTTGCTCCCCCTTAAATGATGACCATTAGATGAAAACACACGGGAGTGCCCACACACACAAAACTTTTAACATTTGTAAGAAAAATTGTGTGTGACGCTCCCCCTCAACAGATGAGTAGACTTACCTGATACTGCTTTGTGCTCCCCCTGAACACATGAACACACCGTGAAAGCACAAATATAGATAGATAAAAAACATACGACAGTATGAAAGAAAAGAAACACACGAAGGAAGAAGGGAAACAAACGAAATCTACGAAATAAATACAGAGACTTAATCTAACTAAGTAACGGGAACAAGTAGAATACAGGTTCGAGAAAGTGTATGCTCAAACATCAGGAGTGTAAACACCGGATGATGAGTAGACAGTTACTCGAAGATGTATGGAACTTGTAACGGGCACACAATCGGATTAAGTCATCAATTTTAGCATACCTAACTTGGACACAAGAGTATTAAAACGTTTTTCGTCCAAGGCTTTTGTAAAAAGGTCAGCTAACTGATGCTCAGTATTTACGAAGTAGAGTTCGACCGTACCTCTTTCGACGTGATCCTTAATGAAATGATACCGAACGTCGATGTGCTTCGTCTTGGTGTGTTGGACCGGGTTGCTTGATATGGCAATGGCGCTCTTTGAGTCGCAGTAAATGGGGACTTTGACATACGTGAAACCGTAGTCTTTGAGTTGCGACCGCATCCAGATGACTTGAGAACAACAGCTCGCGGCGGCCACGTACTCCGCCTCGGCTATCTCCCAAAAACTGGATGCCCAACTTACTAGGCTATCTCCCAAAAACTGGATATGTCCCGTGGTGCTCTTCCGGTCCATAATACAGCTCGCGTGATCCGCATCGGAATATGCGGATAGTGCAAAACCTGTCTCTCTCGGGTACCACAAGACAAGATCAACAGTACCACGTAAATAACGAAAAATTCGTTTGACAGCAGTTAAATGAGACTCCTTAGGTTTTGATTGAAACCGGGCACACAAAAATGTTGAGAACATGATATCCGGTCTACTCACAGTTAAATACATTAAAGAACCGATCATCCCCCGATATAGTTTAGGGTTCACATCCGTTCCGTTAGGATCGGCGTGAAGCTTCGTACCGGGTGCCATGGGAGTTTTCATTGGCGTGGACTGTTCCATCTGGAATTTCCTAAGAATATCCCGGATGTACTTGGCCTGGTTTATAATCATCCCGGTCGACAGTTGTTTAACTTGAAGACCAAGGAAGAAATTCATCTCGCAAAGCATACTCATTTTAAAAAATTCTCCCATTAGATTGGCAAAGTTCTTAGATATGTGGGATTAGTAGAGCCGAAGATTATGTCATCTACATACACTTGAACTACAACTATGTGACCCTTTTCTTTTTTGATAAACAAAGTAGAATCGATTTTACCTCGTGTGAATTTGGACTTTATTAAAAACTCAGACAGTGTGTTGTACCATGCTCGCGGAGCTTGCTTTAGACCTGTAAAGCACCTTGTCTAGAACGTAGACATTATCAGGCTTCGAATCGTCCATGAATCCGTCCGGTTGTGAGATGTTCACTTCTTCCTTGATATCGCCGTAGAGGAATGCGGTCTTCACATCCATTTGGAAGACCGTGAAGTTCTTGTGCGCGGCGTATGCCAGAAACATACGTATGGCCTCGATTCTTGCCACCGGAGCATAGGTCTCATCAATATCGACCCCGTCTTGTTGACGGTACCCCTTGGCCACAAGACGAGCCTTGTTACGTACGACGATGTCGTCTTCGTCCTTCTTATTCCTGAAGATCCACTTGGTGCCGATCACCGTCTTGTGTTTTGGACGTGGAACCAGTTGCCATACCTTTAGAGCTTCGAATTGATTAAGCTCTTCTTGCATGGCTATGATCCAGTCCGGATATTCAAGCGCTTCGCGTACGTTCGTCGGTTCGATGTTGCTTAAGAAGCCGGAGAATAGGCAGAAGTTGGCGGATGTACCTCGTGTTTGAACTGGAGTAGAGGGATCACCGATGATTTGATGAAGTGGATGAGATTTCGTCCATCTGGTGGTGTGCGTAAGCGGCTGTTGAGTTGAATGGGAGGCGTCTGGATCCGCATAATCACTAGAAAGTAGATCTTGAACGGCGTCAAGTGTAGCAGGCTGGTTTCTCGGAGGAGGTGGGGGAGGATCCGTCGATGGTTGAACAACTTCTTGGTCCGAGGAGTTCAGAAGTTGGTCGACGATTGTAGCAGATGACGAATCACTAGGTGTTATCTCCGGATTTGTAACAGGTTCCTCCAAGGAAGCAGTAGTATCGGTAGAGGTTGATGATGACGGTTCAGCTGTCTCCACAGTGATGGATGGCGTGCTTGTAGAAGGCGGCGGACCGGATAGGTTCGACGAGTCCTCAATATGAGCAGCTTCATGTCGAGGTTGTGCTGAGACAGTAGGGGAAACATTAAAGATGTCATCATAAAAGAACTTGAACAGTAAATCTAAATCAGAAGAGTCAGCATTCGATGAAGATGCATGATTTGGATTTACTGTCGTTTCTGCAGATCCCGAACTTGGAGGTCCAGAAGCTAGCACGCCAGTTAATCCGGGTTCTGAACTGTTTTGTTCAGAAGCCAATTCTGCGGCTTCGTCGAATGTCACGTTTACACTCTCGACAACGGTTTTATTCCGTTTGATGTAAATGCGATACGCTTGAGCCTGCATAGAGTATCCGATGAAAACTCCTTCGTCCGCCTTGGGGCTGAATTTGCCGAGATCGTCCTTGTCGTTTAAGACGTAGCACGTGCATCCGAATGCATGGGAAGTACTTGATATTCGGAATGCGTTTGTTGATGATCTCGTACGGTGTCTTGTTGAACCGCTTGTGGATGATGGAGCAGTTTTGCGTATAGCAAACAGTAGACACCGCTTCGGCCCAGAGAAATAGCGACAGTTTGGATTGGGAAAGCATTGTGCGAGCCGCTTCGATGAGGGTACGGTTGCTTCTTTCCACCACTCCGTTTTGCTGAGGAGTGCGAGCGGCTGAGAAGGTTTGTAAAATTCCAACATAAGTTAGATAATCGTTCACCGTTTGGTTCTTGAATTCCGTCCCGTTGTTGGTCCTGATGGTCTGGACTTGACATTGAAGATTTAACTGAATCGTCTTCAAGTGGTTGATGATCAGCTCCGGAGTTTCGTCTTTCGAGCGAAGGAACTTGACCCAGGTGTAGCGCAAGAAGTCGTCCACCATTACCAGAACATATTTCCGTTTGTTGATGCTTTGAACACGCATCGGTCCACACAAATCCATATGGATAAGCTCGAGAGACCGGGACGTGCTCGGAGCTCCCTTCGGCTGATGCGGTGCTCGTTTCATCTTTCCCATCCGCCATGCCCTGCAGAGACGATCCTTCACGAATTGAAGATCGGGCATGCCTTTTACGTGTCCGCCCAGCACCAACTTGTTGATACTGTTGAAGTTGAGGTGCGATCGTCTCCGATGCCAAATCCAAGCTTGGTCGAAATTAGTATTTGACATGAGACAGACAAGTTTATCGGTCTTGAGGGCTGCAAGGTCGATGGTGTAGAGGTTGGTCTTGCGTTTTCCAACCAGTAGCTCATCTCCGTCGTCATTGAGTATTCTACACCTTTTAGCTTTAAAACGAACCTCGATTTCTTTGTCGCAGAATTGGCCGATGCTGAACAGATTGTGTCCCAATCCCGCGACATGTGATACCTTCTTAATAGTGATCTTGTGTTGAACAATGTCGCTGTAGCCCACGATCGGCGCCTTGTTGTCATTCCCAAATCTCAAGTCTCCACCGTATTCTTCCTTGTAGTTCGTGAGAAGCTCTCTCCTTCCGGTCATGTGCTTGGAGCATCCAGAGTCTAAGTACCACACATGACCGCGCTGCAAAAATAGGTTTAACGGTTTTTAGGTACCCAAATTTGCTTGGGTCCTGGAGGGTTAGGTTTGGCACCTCTTGGAGGAACTTTCTTTGACACAGACTTCCCCTTAGGTGTAGATTGTACACCATTTGGAGTAACTGGTTTTGGCACATGTTGCCTCTTAGATGTAGAATTCACACCTTTTGGAGGAACATGTTTTGTAGCAGGTTGCCTCTTGGGTGTCGGTCTAACCTGAGTAGGAGACGGCCGTTTTGGAATGGGTTTGGTCTCCCGCTGTGGTTTAACCTCTGATTGGAAACCCCGTTGTTTATAGTATTTTCTATTGTTATTACGGGGTTTGCGTTTGGGTGGCGAATTATTCATGTGATATGACCCAAACCAGTCATTTATGTTAATTTCATCAAAATCATTTCAACCACATCTAGAACAACATAAACAATCACGCGATAACTGAATCAATTGATGAACTGAATTAAGTTTAATTGGATAAGAAACTTCAAAAGGATTCCAATGATTCCAAACACAATTGTCTTTGTTTATTCTAGAATTAAAAGCAGTAGGGAGGGACTTTGATGCTGCATCCTTGACATGTTCCTTGTTTAGCCACTTGGTTTTTTCTTGTTTTGCGCGACCATTTTTATCTGAAACAACAGGGACAGAATGGTCAGTGACTTTTGAAGGAACATGATTTTTGACAGGCAATCGCTCGGTCTTTTGCCGCGGCTGTGATTGGTTTTGAGAAACAGGTTTAGATTTTGAGATCTCAATCACAGCTAGGGCCTTAGTGTTAGAACATGTACCCTTTAGAAAATTAACCGGACGATTTACCACTAGAGACAGAAAATCAGTGTGACTCGGAAGAGGTTTGTCGAAAGAGAACGACTCAAGCTCTCCATCAGTGTTACCTTCGGAGTTCATGTATTCAGAAAAGGCTATCTCCGAAATTTCAGGACTTGGGTCCGGTGAGGAAGGCGAGGAACACTTTATGTTAGTGTGCTTTGGGGAATTTGGTGCGGAAGTGTTTGAAAAATCAGAGTTTAAATTCCTTTCAACATACTCATCTTGAGAATCTTTACTTTCTTGAGAAGAGATATTTTCTATGAAAGCTTTACACGAGGATATGTCCGATGAGGTAGAGGAGTGTTCGGGTGAAATCTGCTTCGCAGTTTGGAGCAGGTCAATCTGCACTTGGAGTTGACCATTTATCATATGCTCTTTTATCGTTTCTCTTGTCATGTCAGACAGTTTCGATGAGAGCTTATCGATTTCACACCGAAGTGTTTCCTTTTCCTCATCCGACACAGCTTCGGTTTTCTCAGATTTGAGATTCTCAAGTTCAGTGATTAGCGCTTGCTTATCCTTTTGAAAATTCGACCTTTCTTGCTCGAGTGACTCCTCCAACGCGACAATCTTTGCTTCCAAGACGAGAGGGGGAACATGGAGTTTAAACTCATCCGTCTCAGTCTTGGTTTCAGTTGCTTGGACCTCATCCTTTTTAGAGGAATCCTTGGGTGTAGCAACCTTATAGCCGTCGAAGTAGTTATTCGAGAGGTACTTCTTTTCTTTCTTAGAGGAATAATTTAAAGATCCATAACAAAATGGGAATTGCATTTTGGATGTGCGTGTGCGCTTGTATTCCTCAGTTTCCTCTTCACTTTCAGGTTCAAGAGGACCAGTACATTTAATTGCATATTCCGGATAATCTTTGGCTATTCCAAGACAACTGAAATCATACAATATAGGTCTTTTGGCTATACCCTTTTTCAAATAATGTGGGTTATCATATCCGATTCCCCAGGCTTTGTTAAAATACGTGAACTCTTTGGGTTTATTCTTGTGGATAGTTTGATCCGTTTGGCCTCTTTTATGTAGTTTGGTTTCAAGATCAAGTATTTTTGCGACAAACTCCTTGTGTTGAATTTGAAGAGCAGAACATTGATAAACAATTTCCGCGTTCTCATTCATACACTGATCAAACTGAGACTGAAGTTCAAATAATTTGGCCCCTAACTCTTTAGGTGCTATTGAAAGATTTGTGCATTTGTCTTTTAAATTAGCAATTTCAGACTTATATTTTTCAGTTATTCTCTTTTGAACATCTAGCTTTTCAGTTAGAGACCTAATCTCAAGCTGTTGTTCTTTAGAGGTGGCCTTAAAGGAATAAGCCTGTTCAATAAGTGAATGCATTTTATCCAAGAAATGTTGTTGGTTAGAATCACATACCTGACTTGATGTTGCCTTTTCCTCATCGGCTGGGGACTGATATCCCTTGAAAGCATTAGCACCATCAGATTCGCTTTCATCGTTAGATTTTCCCAACCAGCATTCGTTTTCAACGAACATAGCTTCTCCAGCCTCCTTTTGCTCAACCAATGCAAGCTTCGCTTTGTAGTAGTGAACATTCTTTACCGTAGGCTGGCGGCAATCTTTTGCAAAGTGGCCAAGTTTCCCACAGTTGTAGCAAATTACGGGTTCATCTTTCTTCTTTCGGTCATCTTTCTCCGTCTTCTCCTTCTTCTCAGACTTTTCTTGCTCATCGGCTTTCTTCTTTCCTTCATACCTGTCCTTATAATCGTGGCGCTTGTTGGAGGATGTGGAGTAGCGCTGATTATTGGACGATGGCTTCTTATAGAACTTTTGTTGTTGAAAAGATTTGGTAAGAAGGGCTATCGATTTCTTGAAATCCGATACTTCATCATCAGACTCACCATCATCCTTTTCTTCAGGTTCTGACTCAGAAAGGTTTTGCTTTTGAGCACGTTTGGAGTGACGGTTAGAGGATTTCCCTTGCTTGGAGGACATGAGTGCAATGGGATCAGCAGTTGGTTTGGAAGCAGTCTTCTTTTCGCTTAGAAGTTCATTCACTTCATCTTCATCTTGAAGAAGTGTCTCATACAGCTCGTGGATGCCAACTTTCTCAATCAGGTTGTTATGCTTTACGTGTGAGGCAAATACTTTCCACTCAGGTAGAAGGTTGTTGAGGAATTTGAGAGCATTCTCCGTTTTCGAACGAGTAATCTTGTTGTTCGTTTAGAAGAAGACAAAAACGTTCATAGGTCTCGGAAAGAGATTCGCCGGAACTTTGTTTGAATCCATCGAACTTAGTTATGGAGCTATTAATCTTCAGCTGATTCCCGACTTCGCTTCCACGAATCATCTTTTCCACCTGATCCCACATGCCCTTAGCTGTATCTTTGTAGCTATCGATGGCAGTATAGATCGTGTTGGGGATAGCTTGAACGAGATACCCCTTAGCAAGCTTTTCTCCCTTAAGCATGCTCTTTTCCTCGTCGGTCATATCGGCAAGAGTCTTTGGCACATGGAGTGTTTTCCCACCTTCTTGAGGTGGTGGAACTTCCTTCATTGGTTGAGGAATTGGCCCATCTTCTAATGCTCGCCAAATATACTCGATGTTATTCTTCGACTCAATGAAGATTTTGAACCTGTCGCGCCACTGGCTGTACTCACCTTGATAGAGACAAGGTGGTTTGGAGTCGGTGCCGATTGCGAGAGTGTCACGCGAAGTAGACATCTTTGGTTGGAACGGAGTGATCGTCAGACGAATGATTGATTCAAAGTGTAAACCTAACGCAAGGCACTAAGAGTGGAATCCTAACGTAGGTTCTACGACTGATATGAACTAATAACATGTAAGAAATCAATAAACTGAACTTACCGGATAGGAATCCGGATGAGATATTTGATCTGGAAGTGTCCGGATCATATTTAAGTGAAAGCAGTTCAAAGTCAAACAGAAGTATCCGGATAAGTAGAAGAATCCGGACAGCTTAATGTTTTCGGCTAACAAAGGTTACCGGATGACAGAAGTGTCTGAATAGAAAAAGTAAAAGCAATACTTACCGGATGAAATGCTTATCGGGTAAATGGAGTGTCCGAATAAAGTACTTGCCGGATAGGATAGGTTTCCGGATGAAATCGATTACCGGATACCTTGAGTTGTCCGGATAATATGCTTTATCGGAAACTTTGGGTTTCTGGAACAAATTACCCGGAAAGATTAGAGTTTAAAGACTTACCCGGAAAGAAAACGTACCCGGAAAGGAATAACACAATTATCCGGAAACTTAGAAGTTATCCGAAAACCGCGGCTGTTGTGTCCGAGAACTGCGGCTGTGGGTTTCCAATCGATTGGGAATCGACTAGGGTTGCTCAAAAATGTTCCTGAAAGATTAGAAACACTACCAAACACAAAAATAACACTAACCCAATCGATTTTGAAGCAAAAACAACAAGTTTTGATGGTAAAAATTTTATTTTTAGTGAAGAACACAACCAAAAACTTTGAACTTAATTTGCTTAATAAACCACTCAAACGATCAAATTAGATTATGAAAAATTGCAGAATCACTTAAAACAATGATACTAACAATACCCAATAAACGAAATCGATCAATTTTGCTCGAATCAAAATATGAGTGTGCAATCAAGAACACAGACGAGAAAAACTAGAAAACTTACCAGAATTCAATAAAAAGGCTTTGAATCAATTCTGTCCGTCTGCTCTGATACCAATTGTTAGTTCCAGATCCGTGCAACGAACAATGAAATCAATATAAGTAAAGCAGTAGAGTTTACGATTTCAACTGGTCATCCCTATTAGCTTTCAATCAGAGAGAATTACAATAATGAGTAGGAAAGCAAAAGAGACAACTAGCCTATTTTCTAAGGCTAATGCACTTTATATATGACGGGCCCGTGGTTAACAAGCCCACGACCCGTTCACTAACTAAGCTCAAATTCAACTATTACAATACAGACCCTTGAACTTTAAATCAACATAAATTGACCCTAACAAGGTACCACCGATACCATTCAGTTTTTTAAGAGAAAAGGTGATGAGATTCTACTTGTACAAATTTATGTGGATGACATTATATTCGGCTCTACAAATGAAAAATACTGCAAAAAGTTTGAAACACTCATGCAGAGTGAGTTTGAAATGAGCATGATGGGAGAATTAAACTTCTTCCTCGGGTTTCAAGTCAAACAATCGTCAGAGGAAATTTTCATTAATCAATCTAAATATGTCTCTGAAATTCTTTCGAAATTCGAACTCTCTAACTCCTCTGTCATCAAGACCCCCATGGCCACTAGATCTGAGTTACACTTAGATCCAGAGGGTAAATCTGTTGAGTGCAAACTCTATAGAGGCATTATTGGGTCTCTTTTGTACTTAACTGCTAGTAGGCCAGATATCATGTATGCCATGTGTCTTTGTGCAAGATATCAAGCTAACCCCAAAGAATCCCACCTCTATGTTGTCAAGAGAATCTTTAGATACCTTAAAGGAACCAAAAATCTTGGTCTCTGGTATCCAAAGAACTCTGGCTTTGATTTTATGGCTTATACAGATTCTGATTATGGAGGATGCAAGCTAGACAGAAAAAGTACCTCTGGGAGTTGTCAATTCCTAGGTGGTAAACTAGTAAGCTGGACTTCAAAGAAGCAGAACTGTGTGTCCACATCCACGACAGAAGCGGAATACGTTGCTGCTGCTAGTTGTTGTTCGCAAGTTCTGTGGATGAGAACTCGACTCAAAGACTATGGTCTAAGTATCCAAAAGATACCCATCCTCTGTGATTCCAAAAGCGCCATTGCTATCTCTGCCAACCCCGTACATCACTCGAAGATAAAGCACATAGATATCAGGTATAACTTTCTAAAGCATTACATTGAACAAGGCAACAATAGAGATGTACTTCGTGCCCACAGAGTATTAGCTTACAGATTTATTCACCAAAGCACTTGATGAGAAAAGATTTATATTCTTGGTGGGTAAGTTAGGTATGCTGAACATGAGTTAATCCCTCTATAAGTGAGAATAAATCCTCTTGTACATATGTAAATATTTCATTCTTTCAGTATGTACAATCTTTTACCTATAAAGTTTTGTAACCTACAAAGCTTCTGTGAAATGGCACAGAGCCTCTAGCCATTCTCACAGAGACTCTAGTAAGTTTGATTTATGTTTTGTGCTCTACTTATCATTAGCTGACCCAAACATAGATCAAGGGGGAGCAAAAGGAGACATTGTAATAATTTACAGAGGTTGATCATTCAAGGGGGAGCCAAAGAAGTTATTTGATCGAAACAATCAACAGAAGAAGGTAATTATGCCAAGACAAATGAGAGACTTTTGGTAAGCACATCGCACAAACCTGTTTTCCAAAGCACTTTTCTCGGACACAACTTTCAAAATATGTCTTGAATTACCTATTTAAACCAGTCAAAGCTTTGGATGATCAAAATCTTTTGAGAACTTTCCACAATTAGAAATTCATGGTCAAAGATCATCTGCCACGTTTGACAGAGCCTCTGTGCCACAAGGTCTTTGAGATCATGAATTTTCTCGTGGAAGCTCTCTCGATCATTTCATTGCTTTTTCAAACATTTTTGGTAAAGAAAAGGTGCAATTCTGGTGCTTGTTGAGGAAGACCATAGACCACAGAAGCTCACTCCACCACAGAGCTTCTATGATTCTTAAACACTAATGTGTTTTGAATATGTCCAAGGTGCGGGTTATTTCATAAGTGACAGACATTTGGGTATAGCAACTGCCACGCGCTCAGTGTTAATGGGAGCCGCACGACGTTCCAACATGCACCGCCACCTATGACGTGGTACACTCTAATTGGGCGTAGAATCCACCTTCAGTACTGAAGCGTCTCTTCACAGCTATAAAGTCGAGTGTGGACACTAAATTTTATGTAATAAAATTTTTACGGCCTAAATCTTATCCCCTTTACCCATTATAAAACCCTTATTTACCCTTCTTCTTCATCCTTCCAAACTCTTTTCTCTCTGATTATTCCGGCGAACCTGCAACTACGAGTGTAAACCTGCAACTTCTCGATATTTCTTCAAGTTTTCCACAAGAACAACCTTCAATGGCGTCCAATATCTCATCTTCTAACTCCCCTGCTCCATCTGAGCACTCTCAAAACCCATCGGCGGTAAAAAACCAACCTGAGAAATAAAACAGTGGTGACTCATCTCATTACCTCCCCTCCACAAATATGCAAAACTTCATCAACAATCAGTGGTTAGAGAACCCCCTACCCTTAAAACCAAACAACCACTATGTGGTTCTAAATCAAAATAACTTCGGTAAAGAACAAGCCATTTTGATTAATCTCCTGAAAAACCATCCCCCGAGTCACATCTTGACAAGGAATGTCAAGAACATCCCTGATGATACCTTAACCAGTTCTAGCAAAGTTGTCGTGTTGATGAGGACATAAACTCTGTCATTGGATACATGTCCAATCCTAATAACTCTAAAAGCCTAAATATTGGGATCAACAGAACTATGATCTCATTTGAGTTTTAACTACCTACCAGAGGTCTGCTAGGAATCAATCAATACGTAGAATAACCAACAGACACAGAGCTCTGTGAATTTGCCATTATGCTTGGGTACAACGAAAACCTAACCAAGAGGAACGACTTCAGAAGACATCGCCTTCCTCCTCTGTGGAACACCCTTTTCTCCATCCTCAACAGAAGTCTAACTGGCAAGACTGGAAGTCCTAACCAGAGCTCTCACCAGATTCTTACAATTATGTATGGTACGTATTACGATCTTCCTTTAGACTATGCAGGATTAATCCATCAGGAGTTAGTTGCCACAACATAGCACACGATGTCTACTCAGAAAGCAAAGGGGAAGCTCACATCTCTACAATTTCAGAGGATATTGGGGATCATCCTGGAATCTCTGCTAGAAAAGGAAGGATGGTCGTTAGAAGGACCAACAGTGAAGACTTACCCTATACAGAGGCTGACCCCCACCATACACGCAGATGGCTACCCTCACTGCCGACGACAGAGAGTTTTCAGTGAGAGTAGCCATCTTCTGTTGGTTTGGCTTTAGGGGCCTTCTTCTTCTTTGCTACCCTCACTGCAGACCACTCAACGAGAAGATGTTGAGTGGGACGACGACAGCGAGAAGATGGTGGAAGCTCAGATTTTTCTTTGAAAATCTCTTCCTTCTCCATCTCCAAGAGATATTTCTCTCTCTCTCTCTCTCTCTCTCTCTCGTAGAAGGATAGGTCTTTCTGAGCTAGTTTCCTCAGTTCTTTTTCTTCTGAAAGTTTGTGTTTAAGAGCTTGAAATTCCTTAGAAAGTTTGGATACATTTATTTCAAGTTCAGATTCTGCTTTAGAGTCAGAGGAGGAACATACCTTAGCACTGGGTCTGGAAATCTCCAGTGTTCTATCATCAGAGGTAGTCTCTATTGGCCTCTCTGCTATCTCCTCAGCAACAGCCATTCCACATAAGTTGGCGTGATCTATCATCAAAGGATGAATCAGAGATCCAGTTCTCCATCTTTACAGCATAACTTCTCTCCTTGAAGTTATACTTGTATTTGGTCTTTTACCAGTCTACCCTTGAGTTGGCAGAGAAATGGTCTGGTTTGCCACATCTAAAGCATCTTCCATCATTTTGGTTGTTGGGTTGGGTAGCATCTGTTGGCTTCTGTGGTGATGGTTGGTTGTATCTCTGTTGGTACTGGGGTGGTCTCTACTCTGGCGCAGCTCTGTGATTGTTCTGGTGGTGAGGTGCAGTCCTCTGTTCATAACCTCTTCTCTCATCTTTCTCTTCTCTCTCAAATCTTCTTCTCCTATCAAACACCTTTATGCTAAATCTCTTGTTGAACTGTTGTGTTATCAACGCAAGAGATTGAGCAAAGGCATTTATGTCAGTATCGTCATCATCTTCTGACAGACTCTCCACTTCATCACTTTCAGCTATCAGGCTCTTCCTGTCTTTCTTTTTCTGGATCTTTTCTTTCTTTTTGTCCCTGGAGGCATTATCTCTGCTAGATTTCCCTTCTGAGGGTATTTTTGCTTCAGAGATTAATGCCAATGGACCTCCTACAGAGGATTTGCCCTTTTCTTTGACAACATCATTCTCTTGTGCAGCAAGAGTTCCATACACATCTGTGAGGGACCATGTATCCAGGTCCTGGTTAGCATGTAGATACATATACAGATTTAACCATTCATCATTCAAACTCTTTAAGAACAAGACATTGTTATCTTTCTTCGACCTTCCAACCACATTTCTTACATTTGTTTATCAGGATGTTGAACCTGTTGTAGGTCTGTTGTAAAGTTTCCTCAGGAAGAGTTTTGAAATCATTGTATTCATTAATAGATTGGGTCCTTCTATTCTTTTGGGTTTTAATTCCCCCTTCGAGTTGGTTCAGAAGTTGATCCCAGATTTCCTTAGCAGTAACACAAGAGTCTAGTTCTTGAAAAATGTTGTTTGGAATGGCCATTATCAAGAGTCTAACTGCTTTAAGGTCATTTTCCATTTTAAGCTTTTCTTCTTCAGTAAAACCAGTGGTTTTAGGTTCGAAGTGAGCAGGAATCTCAACAGTTGTTTCTGTAGCAGGGACACGAGGAACCAATACCATAGGTTACAATGGTCCATTAGTGACAGATCGCATAGATCTCTATCCATGCCATCAAAGATGTTAACCATCCTGATCATCCATTGAGGGTATTCAGCCCTCAGAAGAGTAGGAGGTTTGGTTAAAGAACCAGTCGTATAAATAGCGTTGATGTTGTTATTCGCCATTTTTCAGAAAAACAGAGTACGAAGATTTTTGAAACTGAGAAAGAGTTTTAAACAATAAATAAATGTTAGTGTCAATTTTATATGTTTTTTTCAAGTTGAGGGGTTATTTTGTAAATTGTGAGCCTAGGTATAAATAGCCTAGTTTAGCTCATTTTCACCAACACTTTTGATATTCATATCCTTAGAACTCTCAATGAGTTTCTCTGTACATTGTATTACTTGATCTTGATGTTAATGAGAGATGGACAGAGTTTTGGATAGATCTTGATTTCATTACATGTTAATTGGGATAACAAGTGGTATCAGAGCCTAGCAGATCGAATTTGTGAAGATTTTTGAAGTTTTTGGGCACTTTTTGATATTTTCGGGTTTTACATGGATTCTATGATTTGAGGCTGTTTTGGATCGAGCTATAGGCACAGACTTGTTAGAATTGATTATCTGGATCAATTCGTGCAAGGATTCCGACTCAAAACAACAAAATCAAAAGATTTGGCAGATTTGGAGTTTTCGAATATGTTTACTGTTCAGATCGATTTGGCAGATTTCTGTTAGTTTCTTGGTGTTTCTCGCTGAACAAAAGGTGTTCAGAAAGCCCTCGCGACCTACCCTACGAAGTTTCAAATCAATTGGAGTTGATTTGAGAATTTTGAGCACTTAGAAAAATTTCACATTAAAACTCATAACTGTCGTACACGTAACTGTTCTTGGTGTTCATAACTGTCGCATGATACTTAGCATCATAACTGTCGCACGATCCTTACCGGACTACATTTTTAGTCGTACAAGTGTTGTACGAGAGTTACTGTACACAAAGTTTAGTCACACAAGTTCCATACGACAGTTACTGTTTACCTGACCAAGTCGTACAAGGTTCGTACGAGAGTTGGTCCAAGTCGCACACTTGTTGTACGAGAGTTACTGTTGCTGAGTCCAAGTCGTACACGTTCTGTACGACAGTTACTGTTCACTTGTACTATCGCACACGTTCTATACGACAGTCGTACGTTTTTGCCCGACAGTTTGTCAAATTTTCACAAATTCATTTTTCTGTGTAAAGATCAATACAAGTAATTTTCAAGAAGAATAGAAACGACATAATGAACTCTTTGGGAAGTGATACTAGACCTCCGATTTTGATCGAAAAAGAGTATGAACAATGGAAAGAGGGGTTTGAGGATTTCCTTGAAAGACAATCGAATGGTGATCACTTGATAGATTCTCTTCATAATGGTCTAATGAAACCTGTTCTTAAGGATTATCGTGTTGAGGGTGCACCAGAACCAGATAATAGATTGGTTCCTCTTTCCGAGTACACTGTTGATCAAAAAGCAAGATTCGATGCTGACAAGAAGGTAAGATCATATGTGATTATGGGGATTCCTAATGAGGTGTTCAACAAGATTGATAGTTACAAAGATACGGCAAACAGTATGTGGAGACATTGAGAAAAGATGTTACAAGGGTCTCAGATTGGAAATCATATGAAAATCACAATGTGCATCAATAGGTATGAAGAGTTTAAGGCAAAGGAAGATGAGTCACTTCATGACACATATGACAGATTCATGATTTTACTTAATGAACTAAGTAAAAACAAGATCAAAAATGATCTGATCGAATTAAATGTCAAATTTCTTACCTCACTACAACCCGAATGGAAGAGTGTGGCTAGAAAAATGAAACAAAATCCGAGACTCTCCACTATGCCACTACATGAATTGTATGAGACGATGTTGCAAGATGAGGAAGAAATAGATTAGATAAGAGAGGAGAAGAACAAGAAAAAGAAGAAAGATTTCTCTCAAGAACCGATTGCACTACAAGCCGAGGTACAACCGAATAACTTTACATCTGGTGAATCTGGAATGTTTGATACAGGGTTCAGGGGAAATATTTCTGATGATGGTGTTGAACTACATCAAGCTTTGGTTCTTCTCACAAGGCACTTTCAAAAGAAGTTTTACAAACCTTCGTCATCAAACAACAATCTGAGGTATACATCTGGTTCGAGAAAGTTTGAAAACAACAATTATGAAAGGAAACCTTTTGGAGAGCAAAGAGTTGAAAATACTGATAAAAGATTTGAGCAAAGATCGGAGAAAGCTGAAGGAAAGAAGGTGTATGAGAACATTGAGAAAAGGTTCGAAGATAAGAAAGATGTGGAGATTCAAAAGTGCTACAACTGTGGTACTCCGAGTCACTATACAAGAGATTGTCGAAAGAAGGTTGTCAAGAACACTGATTACTACAAACAAAAGTTGTTTCTTTCACAACAAAAGGAAGATTGAAAAGCTCTTATGGTGGAGGAAGAGTATTTTCTTGATTATTCTGATGACGAGGGAGAAAATGAAGAGCATGCAAATATGTGCCAAGCAGAATTCGATTTTGACGAAGAGGATAAGTCTGACACTTCCTCACAGGTAAATTATTTTCCTTTACCTGAATCATTAAATCAAGAAGTCATAAATCTGCGTAATGAACTGAATGACACACTAAATAAATTAGCATGTTCTGAAAACGAGTATGCTAGTTTATTTCGTGAAATTGAAATAATGGAACCATGTGTTGGGGAATTAACAAAAACTCCACAAAACGAAAGAAAGAAGAATAGTGAGTTGAAACAACAGGTTGATAATGCTGAATTTGAGATAAAAGACAAATATTCTGAAATCAAAAATCTCAAAGCTCAACGTGATCAATTTGAATCAGAAAAATTAGTACTTGATTCTCAATTATCTGAATTGAACAAGCAAATCAAAGATTTAGAATCAAAGAATAAAGAAAGTGATTTTTCTTTGACAAAGCTTTCAGAAAAGAATTCAGAATTTTTAAACAAAATTGTAAGTTTGGAAAAGAAGCTGTGTTAGCTCCAATCTTTCAGTATATGAAAGAAGTGAAAAATAGGCAAAGTATAGAAGTGTTCGACAGAGGCTCTGCCGAGTAGCCGAGTAACCGAGAAGACAGAAGTCTTCAACAGAGGCTCTGCCGGGTTAACCAAGAAGACCAAAGTAAAGAAGCAACAGTAGACACTTCTAAGCGGACAAGACCACAGAGCCTCTGTCATACTTGACAGAGCTTCTGTGGCAAAAAGAAGATCTACGCAAAAGATTTTAACAAGGACGGACATGCTTCTTACAATACCTACAATTTGAAGGTTCTAAAGATCAATCGTATAAAGGCGTGACCTGACAACTCCACGTGTCAAACTCTGATAGGTTTCCGCCTAAAGCTAAATACGAAGCATTTAATGAACGTTGTATCTACAACAGTTCCAGAATAGTGTTTTGTACCTTCCAGCTACTGTTCAAGAACAGTGTCTTTGTACCTTCAGTCCTTATTGTCCCCTTTAAAAGTAGTATAAATAGAAGGTTCATGTGAACTCTTCTATTAAGCTTAATACCACAAAAATTACACATATATCATTAAGTTTTGCACTTCTCACACACATCATTAACTGCAGATTTCTTGTTAATCCTTTGAAGTTCTTGGTGTTCTTAATATATATCAAATACAATAATCTTGGAGATATTCATCTGTTCTTACATACTGTTTATTTGGTATTGTGTGTTCTTCTACCTTACATTATCTTTCAGTTCTTAAATACGCTTCCGCACCATATCTAAATCTGAACTAACTGAAAGTTAAGATCATTGTTTAAGCAAATAGGAACCAACAATTGGTATCAGAGCAAACCTTATTTTTAATATCAAGGGATCCACTCTAAAACTATGATCTTTGGTAGAAACTTGGATTTTTAACCTATTCTTCATATTATTCAAACAGTTTCTGTTTTTCTGCCATTTTCGATTCATTCGAACTTTGGTAAACTTATAGAATCTGTTATTCTGGTTAAAAACACCATTTTAGTGCTCAACTTAAAGCCTTTAATCTTAAAAACTTCATACGAAGCATCCACTTCATACTCTGAAAAATCTGCTGTTAAAACCCTTTTTCTGGATAATTTATCTCTCTAAAAATGACAAATTCAAACAACTTCCTCTCTGTTGGTTCCTTAACCAAACCTCCCACTCTTCTTAGAGAAGAATACCCTCAATGGAAGATTCGAATGATTCACTTCTTTGAGGGTACTGACAAAGAATTGGTTTATTATATACGTAACCCTCCTTTCATTCCCATGATAACTGTACCTCGTGTTCCTAGCACAGACGACACACCTGAAATCCCAGAACACACGAAACCAAAGACCCAGGAAAATTGGTCTGATTCTGATTGGGCTAAATACGAAGTTGCTCAGAAAACTAAGAGAATTCTGATCATGGCCATCCCAAATGACCTTTTCCAGTCCATGGATGCATGTGAATCTGCATATGATCTATGGAAAGAACTGGAAAAACAACTAGAAGGAGGAGTCAAAACCCAGAAGAACCGCAGAGCTCAATACATAAATGAATACTATGCCTTTAAAGCTCTGCCAACCGAATCTCTGCAAACTACGTATGATAGGTTCAACTTTCTAATAAACAAGTGCAAGAAGTTCGGCATCCACAGAACCTCTGAAGAAAACAACGTTATGTTCCTGAAATCTCTGAATGAAGAATGGCTTCAGTTATCTATGTCTCTGCAAACAAATCAAGACTTAGATTCCTGGACCCTATCAGACCTCTATGGAACATTAGCAGCACAAGAGCCTCATGTAGCACAAGCAAAAGCCCAGATCATTGCACCTCTTGCATTGGTTGGTAAGACTACAGAAGCTAGAGAGAAACCAAAGAAAGAGAAAGCAATAGAGGAAAGAAAGGAGAAGAAGAAGAAAAACACGATGGTGGAAAGTGAAGAAGAAGAGGAAGTAGCAGTAGAAAAAGAAACGACCCTGGCCTCGATAGCTAAATCTTTAGCTCTCTTGACTAGGGAATTCAACAGAGGATACCAGAAGAAATCTGGTAATGAATGATATGAAAGAGATAATCGAGAAAGAGAAGGGTCAAACGACAGAAGTGGTGACCGACAGAGGTCAAGTGATAGAAATGACAGAGGAAATGACCGACAGAGGTCGGAAGACAAAGCTGGCAACACTCCACAGATTCAAGAGTGTTACAAATGTGGTAAGCCAGACCACTATGCAAATGAGTGCCGAACCGAAAGAAGTGGTGACCGACAGAGGTCAGACGACAGAGCTGGAAACTCCACACAGAACCAAGGATGCTACAACTGTGGAAAGCCAGGTCACTTTGCCAACGAATGTAGGAGCAGGTCAAATCGCCATCAGAAGGATGCAGCTTTCTACAAAAAGAAAGCTGAATACTATGCTCAGAAGTCACTATTGGTAAACAAAGAAATCTGGGAGTCAGACACATCCTCTGACGAAGGCGAAACAAAGAATGCTCTATTCTGTGGCATGGCAGAAGTCAGCTCCGACTCCGACAGTGAGGTATCCACTTCTACCTTTAACTCTAATACTGCAGAAGATGACTTGATTAAACTTAACATTGAATACACTGGAATGAAAAAGACATGTGAAGATATTCAGAAAAAGCTCTCATTCTATGAGAGAGAAGCTAGACTTCTCACTCAAGAAAAAGCTAAAATCTTTAAAGAAAAAGAAGAAATTGAAATGGACTGGAACAAAAAGTTAAATCCTTTAAAAGAAAAGATTTCTGAACTTAATTCTTCCTTGAAAACAAAGTCTAAAGAACTAATGGACGTTGAGTGCGACAGAATGAACATCCTAGCTCTTAAAAATTATTTTCAAAAGGAAAGAGAAGTCCTCTGTCAAGATTTACTCAAAAGAGATCTTCAAATTAAAAAATTTCAAGATGCTCAGAAGGTGTACGAAAAAATAAACACACAAATAGGGAGACGGTGAATTGGCTTCTGTGATATAGATCCCTATACCGGAACCAAAAGAAACAAGTCTCTGTCCTCTCTATTTCACATAGGAGATACAAGAAAACCTAGATTTCCAAATCTTCTCTCTGTAAGTAAAAGGCAAAAAGTCTTTGGGGAACCTCACAAGAGGAAACCTCTGAAGATGACAAATGTGTGGTTTGAAAACACGGATTTGTCACCTCTGTCAAAAGAGAATCTAAACCTAAGAGGTATCTGAAAACTCAATATCAGATAGGAATCTTCAAGTTTGGTAAACCCGAGACTCAAACTCAAGTTGCATTTGTCTGCATGATGAATTCTGAATAGAAATTATCAGCAGAGGCACCTGAGTTCAAGCCAAAAATTACAGAAGAAAAACTTGATATCTCTGAAGAAAACCTCTGTACATCTTCCAGCGATCAAGATCTCTCTGAAGAAAACTTAACATATACTTCTGTTAACTTAGAAGATAGTTCCTTAGAAAAGGAAGAAAGTGAGTATGACACATATTTTGAAAGTCCAGCCTCTGTCAAAAGAGACCTAAGTGACTCAACCTCTGTATATGAGGACGATTCATCTTCTGACGAATCAGAGACTGACTCTAATTCAGAGATCGGACCTAGTGACACAGAGGTTTTTAAACAAACCTCTGAAGTTCTTAACAGAACTATTCATCCCAAAGAGAAAATCACTGGAATTCCTATATGTCCAGACTTTTTGAATATGTGCATACAAGCCAAAACCTCTCTTGAGCTTGAAAATTTCAAACAACAGAAGTTAATGCTCACTCAAATTCCAACGAGTTCAAAGATTTTTAAACCCTTAAAACTTGTTAAAGAAAAACTAACATGGCAACATAAGGGTAAATGGACTAAAATTAACAAATCTTTTTCTTCTGTGACAGTGAAATCTACAGAAGTTCACCACAGAAGGGGAACACAGAAGGCCGGACTCAACAAAGGATTTTGTAAACAACGATCTAGCCTACATGAACCTTCTTGTAATAGCCTACATGAACCTTCTTGTAATAGAAAGTCTAATGTTAGGATAAATTGTAATGCCTTTGTGCCCCCATTTAATGTATTTAATGAAAAGTTCAAGAAAATCTCTTCGCACATTCAATACTGTCATTGCTTTGATCTTGTGTTTAAAATAAACCAACATTTCAAAAGTCCACACTGTCTTCTCTCTGTACCTAAAGCTAAAGATAAAGTCAAGGGTAAGAAGAAACAAAATGCTTCTTCAACAGAAGCTAAAACAAAGAGCCCATGTGGATATGTGTACCTCAAACTCTCTAATTGTCTTGCAGAAGAAGTATGTGCCAATCTGGTATCTAGACTCCGGATGCTCGAGGCACATGACTGGCGATAGAGGTCTTCTATCAACATACAAAGAAAAGAACGATGGTGGATCTGTGACCTTTGGAGACAATAAAAAGGGGTCCATCAAAGGCTACAGAGTCATAAGGAAGGAAAATATAACAGTATGCAAAGTTGCATATGTTGATGGCCTTAAACACAATCTTCTCAGTGTTAGTCAACTCTGCGATACGGGATTCGACATAATGTTCAAAAGAACCTTTTGCTCTCTACAGATCTAGGACACATGACTTGAACTTCTGCGAGCCGAAAGAAGAGGAGATCTATATCTCATGAACTTTAATGCAAAGAACAAGAAAGAGAAAATCTGCCTTGTTGCATGCAAAAGCGAAGAAGCCTCGTTATGGCACAATAGGTTCTGCCATTTAAACTTTCATACTCTTGATAAACTTGTAAAACTTGTAAAACTTGATCTAGTCAAAGGTCTGCCAAATGTTAAGTTTAATAAAGATCACTTGTGCTCTGCCTGCGAAATGGGATAACTCAAAAGAGCTTCCCATAAAGGCAAAACTGATATATCTTGCACTAGGCCTCTGTACATGCTTCATGTCGACCTCTGTGGTCCAATCGCTACACAAAGCCTAGGTGGCAAGAAATATATACTTGTTTTGATCGACGAATACTCAAGATTTACATGGGTTGAATTTGTCAGAAAGAAATCAGATGTTCCAAACATTCTGATAAATTTAATGAAAAGAATTCAAGTTCTGTATGAGTGCAGGATTCAGAAACTGAGAAGCGACATTGGCACATAATTGAAAAACTCTGTCATTGAAGCCTATCTTACAGAAGAAGGAATTTCACAGAACTTCTCTGCTGCACGCACCCCACAACACAGAATGGCGTGGTCGAACGAAAGAATCGCACGCTTGTGGAAGCCACCAGAACTATGCTAACCGCATGTGGATTACCAATGACATTTTGGGCAGAAGCAGTATCAACCGCTTGCTATACCTAAAATCGATCAACCATCGTAAAGAGACACATCAAAACACCATATCATTTGATCAACAAAAGACGACCAAGCATCAAATTCTTCCATGTATTTGGATGCAAGTGCTTCGTCTTAAATGATAGAGAAGCAAGAGGAAAGTTTGAAGTAAAGGTAGATGAAGGCAAGTTCATAGGATACTCTGCAACTTCCAAAGCCTACAGAGTTTATCTTCTGCGGTCTCGAACGATCGTAGAAAGCATAAATGTTTCTTTTGACGACGCCTTCCAAAAGACTTATGAACAAATCAGTTCAGAACTCGGTCTAAACGGGGAATCCTCTGGCATCTCAAAAACAAGAGAAGAAGACTTAAATCTTCTATTTCCAGAGACGTTCCATGACGATATTGATCCCTCTGCTGGAGCCGTCAGAACCTCTGGAGAATCACCTTCTGCAAGCCAAAACGAAATAGGTATCTCTCTAACTGGTCCCTTAAACAATTCATCTTCCTCTGTTAATCATACAGATGCAAATACCGTGGGGGAGCCAATAGAAGATGATACAACAAGGAAAACAACCACATAAGCTACTGAAGAACCAACTCCAGAAACCACAAAGGAACCAATAACAGAGGAACAAGAAGACTCAGTCTATACTTCAGAAGAGGAACAAACACCGCCACTCATTCCAATCATTCCACAATCTGTAGGATCAAGCACGAAAGCAAAATCTACGACAGAGGCTACACCAGAACAACTATTAGCTCCAATATTCATAATATTAGAAGTATTGAAAAATAAGCTAAGTATAGAAGACTTCGACAGAAGCTCTGCCGAATGATCACAGAAGTTCTATAGAGTGTCACCAAAGCTCTGCCGAAGTAAACAAGAAGATCAATCAAGAAACGCCAAGACCAAAGAACGAACTACAGAAGTACTGCTCACAGAGGACCGAGCCGCATAACCTCTATCACCCTTGACAGAGCCTCTGCGGTTTATACTAAAGACTTGGAAGATTTACAAATATTTTTCTACTGTTCCAGGATCCGTTCATCCACTTGTTCCAGGCGTGCCCTAACATCAACTACACGTGTCAAACTTTGATAGGGCTCTGTCAGAAATAGAACGTGCGCATTAAATGAACATCGTACCTGCAACTATTCAAACGATCCTGTCAACTGTAGATAAGTCCTTATTGTCTAAAGTATGTCCCCTTTAGAAGTAGTATAAATAGAAGACTCATGTTGAGTTCTTCTATTAAGTTGAACAATCACGAAAATACTCATATATCTTTTAAGCTTAATCATAACACACACACACCATTAACTGCATATTTCTTGTCAATCCTTTGAAGTTCTTGGTGTTCTTATTATATATCAAATACAGTAATCTTTGAGATATTCATATGTTCTTCATTCCCTGATTATTTGATATTGTGCGTTGTTTCTATATAAACATATCTGTTAGTTCTTCAAATACGCTTCCGCAACACATCTTATTTGAACTAATAGATTAGATAATCCTTGTTAATCAAATACAGGAACCAACAATTGGTATCAGAGCAAAGCTTGATTTTTTTTAATCAAGCGATCCTCGTTTAACAAGATTATTGGTAGAAACGTGGTCTGGTTTTAACCTGTTATTCATTCCTTCAAACAGATTCTGTTTTTTTGGCAATTTTCGATTTATTCGATTTTTGGTAAAACAAGAAACTGTTTCTTTCGTTAAAACTCCATTAAAGTGCAAAATTGTCGGTGATTGAATCATTATTCATTTGTCTCTAGATTTCTCACGTAACAATGTCTAGAATAAAATTATGTGGTGATGCTGATTCTCATTATTATTCGAAACTAAGTACTAATTTTCGCAAGATAATTCCTACTCTTGAGAAAGAACTAGATGAAAGGAACAAGAGCATTCTTAGTGATTCAGATAAAATTTCTAAGCTTGAAGAATCAGGTAAACTTCTAAACTATGAAAATCTTGAACTGAAAAGGAAATTATCTGAGTCAGAAAAGCTTTGTGAAAAGGAGAAAGAGAAGGTTGAGGAAGTTAAGACAATTTTTGAAGAAGAGAAGAAAAGACTTGAACTCAAATGTTTAAAATTTTCTAGTCTGATTTCTATTTTTGAGAAACTTATGATCTGTGAGAGAGAGAAATTTGAAAAAGAGAGAACCATTATTGAAACAAAATCTATGGAGTTTTCTTACAAAATCTCAGAATTACAGAAGACTCTTGAAAAGGAGATGAGAGAGCATGATTTTAATAAAAAAGAGTCTGAAAAGGTGAAGGTTGAAGGATTTCAAACAAAGTGTTTAAAAGATGATTTTGAACGAGAAAGAAAGGTTTTTAAAGCTGAAATGTCCAAATTAACAAAAAGAATATCTGATTTATCATCCAAGATTATGTTGAAAAAAAAATATAAATCAGATCTTCTAAAGAAGTTTGATTTAAATCTTATAGAAAAAGATGTTTTAGCTAAAAGGATTAAGGACTTTGATTTTGCAAACTCTTGTGCTGATAATACAAATAATCTTGTTTTCAAAAGAGTGAAAATGGTTTGGAAAGTCAAAAACTCTACCCCTATAAAAAATGCTCCAAAGCCTTTTGTTTCTTCCAAGCATTCATCTCTTCATTCTCATAATTATAAATGCTTTGATCCTCTGTCTCAATTAAAAAACCTTTTCTCTAAATCTTTCTGTGTTCTAAATGGGTCATTTCAAAAAAAAATTCCAAAGACCCAAAGTGAGAAGAGTCACAGATAGGAACCTGGCTAACCAGCAAAGACTGGCAAACCAGATGTAATACCCCGGGTAAGTTCGTTAGTTAAAAGTTAGTTTTGTTAAATTTATGTAACGTTATAATTAATAATTAGGGTGAATTTGGGATAAATTATGAGTTAAGGGTATTTTGAGTCATTAGTGGATAGTTTAAGGTTTAAAGGGTAAATTTGAGTTAGATATTATCCCTTGCAATATTCAGATATTTCATAAAAACAGAAATATCCAGATCTGTAGGTGTGTGTGTGTGTAACGTCCCAAAAATTACAAGGAATTTAAAATTTTAAAAATAATGCATTTCATTATAATCAAACCATAAGTTAACAAATCCCATTACAATAAAAATAAACGTCGTTAATTTAAACCGTCAAATTAAATTTAAGCAGCGGAACCAAGTTATATAATTAAATCCCCATTTAAAAAGTTTGACTTAAACAGCCTACGCCTTGCGCCCGTGTGTACCGTCATGCCCGACTGCTACTCGCGCCTGAAATCATAAGATATTGGGAAGGGGTAAGCACGAATCTTAGTGAATTCCATCACATGCACAGATAGGAATTATATACACATCACCCCTATCCGCACATAATCAACAACACCACAGTTACATAAAACGAGTAAACATCTACAAGTAATTATGTATCCAACACCTCGGTCCCACCGAGCCCTCGGTCCCACCGAGCCCTCGGTCCCACCGAGTTGTAATGTAACACACTCGTCACACCGAGTTCCCACAAGGTTTCTTTCCACTTCCTCGGTCCCATCGAGCCCTCGGTCCCACCGAGCCCTCGGTCCCACCGAGTTGTAATGTAACACACTCGTCACATCGAGTTCCCACAACGTTTCTTTCCACTTCCTCGGTCCCACCGAGCCCTCGGTCCCACCGAGTTGTAATGTAACACATTTATACTAAGCATTTAAACCAATCAAATATTACACACCACAAACAACTAGTTCACACCACAAAGACAGTAGTACATACAAACTACTATGACATGCATACAACCCCTAACTACACAGTGAGAGAACTCACCTTAAAGCAACTCAAAGTCCCATGTCTTAGGGTTCCAGGGACATATCGCACGCGCTCTAACGATTTTTCTACAATTTAATATGGATTTTACAAAATCGACATGCAGAACAGCGAAAAACAAGACATTTCAGTACAAAACGACAATTTGACACTAGCTATGATCCGAACTGGTTTTTCTGTAAAACATATGAAACTTACTAGACTCAGAATGGGAGATTTTGGCACTGATGTCACCCCAATACGATGTTCCTAGAAAAAGTTATGGCTTTCACAAAACAGAGGCAGAAACTATGAATTTCACATAAAATGACAACATTGCTTATAAACCCATTAAGACATGACTTAAAGCATTCAGACCTGGAAAGCCTAAAAGCTTACTGGAAAAGGTCATACTAGGCTGGTCAACAACCGAGCACCACCCACCTTCGCCTCCGGCGGCGGTGGTGGTTGGCGGCGGCGACGATGGTTACGGTAACCCTTCCGGCGAGACCTCCCAACGTCACCCACTCCCGACTCATTCGCGAAACGCACCCGTACACACCCGCACACACCCGCAACCCCCATGCCGCCATCATAGCGGCGTGCAGTGGCGGCCCCATCGCCGGCAGCCGTGGCTGCGGCGGTGGTGGTGGCGGTTTACGGCAGTTTTAGGCAAACAACGACAACGGAAAGGGAAACGAACCGACCTCGACGAACCCTTCTTCCTCCTCTTTTCCGGCAGCAAAACGACGGCGTCTCACTCTCTTCTCCGGCGAACTCTCTCTCTCCGACGATAGCTCTCCTTCTCCCCGGCGAAAACTCTCTCTCTCTCTCGCTCTCTTTCACTCACGGCCGATCACGATGAGGAGAGGGGAGGGGAGCCGTAGGGTTTTCCTCTATTTTCTTGTTTGCTAAACATGATCCAAGCACACACACACCACATGAAATATGGGTCACGGTTTGGGATGCATGGGCCGAACACATCACCCTCTTTGGCCCTTTAACAATTTTGGTCCCTCTATTAATTCCTTCTCGCAAACTAACCACGTTTTGACATATTTAACTATTAGGTCCAATTCGTCTAACCCCGTTAACGGAAACCATGTTAAATAAAACTTAAAAGAAAAGAATTAATAAAAAGAAATTACATACCGGGATACGGGCTTTACAACTCTCCCCCACTTGGATTAGACTTCGTCCTCGAAGTCTAGACCGACGAATAATTCGGAAAAGTTCTCGCGCATCTCCGCTTCGGGTTCCCACGTCCACTCGAACCCCTTCGGTGCGGTCACTGGACCTTCCTCAACTAGAATCTAAATTTCTCACCCCGTCTAGAAATTCTCGAATACTTTTCTTACTAACAAAACTCCTTCAAGGACACTGAAATTATGATCGGAAGAACACTCCAACAACTGGATTCATTCCTAACCAAGCGACTTCGGTTGTCTCCCCACCTTAGATATTCCATACATCTCGAGTCAAATCTCAATCTCTAACCATTCTAAAGGTGCTCACCAATATACCCTACAAGGTACTCGAATCCGATCATCCCTACCATTACTGCCGATTACTTCCACGAGTTCTATAGACTCCCAAAATTTATTTCACACGAATCGTCAAACCAGTAAACTTATAATCACCCACGAAGGTCATTCCACCATAACCATTCATCACAATTAAGCATCTCAGGGTTACTACTACCATCACCATAATTATTTAAAATCGGCTACAAATCTCCGATTACACTAAAGGTGTTTGGCCTCAAGCCCAAAAGTCGACACCTAAATATACTATTTACCTCAAAAAGGTTACTGCGCATTTATTCTCTTAATTACAAAGGGCATCATCCCTTAACCGATACTATACGGTCTACACTAACAACACGTGTGGAATACCCAATCTTCCCCTGTCTACTTAACATCCACGCTCGCTCTAGGAAACCTAATTACACCGTATCAAGATACACCTTAACGCCTACCTCCCAGGTACGTCTCAAGGCCCGGCACATCGGAACTACCTCCCAGGTAAGTGCCCAAGACTATATCCTCTTAGTGCCTACTGGAAAGTCAAGGTCATAACACATGAATACCAGGGTCCCACCCCGAGATACCCAACCGACCATTACTAACGACTGACTGACACGACCAAGGATCCAATGCAAACAATCTACCAACAACATGCCTATCCCGGAATGACTCACTCACCCAAACATGGAAATACTCAAACTGACACATAACACTTAAAAGCGCCCTTCCCAAAATTCTACAACACAATCCATATAAGGATTGGAAACACAAGGATTAGATAATGCAATTTATTTTCAAACTCAAACTTTGTGCATGACTTAGTCGGCATTCTACGTCTCGACTCGTATCCCTCCAAAACTCCCCGATCCACAATCGTCATCCGGACATTTAAACCTCTTAGGCAAGTTGGGAAATTACGTCAGATAATCCTTACGGTCTTTCCTCAATTCAAAGTCGGATTAATAAGTCTATACTCCTAGCACAACCACCAATCTTGACCCGAAATGGCCTATTTAAAGCAAACCCCATCCTTATCGTCACTCCAAGTGATTGATACTAGAATCGTCCTTCTATTCCAACGACTACTAGTTTAGAACCTTGATCACTACCCCAATGATCATCACTTCAAGCAAAACAAGTACACATCTGTACTAGCAGGTTCACTATTGTTGTTCCTCCTTGTGATGGCTATTCTGGGTAGATATTACAACTAGTTATTAGCGCATCATAACTCACACTAACAACGCTCACGCTCAACTCCTTGGATTCCTCGTGACTTTCCCCGACTCGAGCACTGATCCTGTGTTTCCGATAGTAGGAGCTCTACTACTACCTTCCACACCTATCATCACTCGTTCCGAGTTCCATCCGATGTGTCCAAGTAGTTCCTTGCCAAAAAACTATACACATATGCCCGCACCGGCATATGTACACACTATTCCTAACTCCCAAGGAATTCCACCCGATTCCACTACCCTTGCTATGACGAAATCCCCACTAGTCATGACGAGTCGCCTCGCGAATGCACAGTCGCACACAGTGTATAACCAGATAGACATTCGAATATAAGATTCTATCCTACAACGGTTGGACTCAAACAAGAGTTGCGCAATAGAACTAAACCCGACATTCTAAGGCTATTCGGTTCCTACCGCATACAACCTATAGTGCATTCACGTAACACCCTATCAAGGCTAGCATAAACTCCTATTAGCAAGCAACAAACATGCAGTACAGTGTAATAAGCACCAAACAATCCAGCACACATACTCCTATGTTCTAGAAAGCAATCTAGCATACATACGCATATGTAAACACTCTTCCCAGCTCACTAGGAATTTCATCTCATCCCACTACCCTTGCTACAACGGAATCCCTATTAGCCATAACGAGTTGCCTCGCGAATACCCAGTCGCATGCATCGTGAATCAAATAGACATTCAAATACAAGATTCTATCCTTGAACGGTTGGACTCAAACAAGAGCTGCGCAATAGAACTAAATCAAATATTCTAAGGCTATATGATTCTTACTGCATACAACCTATAGGGCCTTCACTTAACAACCTATTATAACTAGCATTAATTCTCACTAGCAAGCAATCAACATACAGTACATTGTAACCACATAAGCAGTCTAGCATGCATACCCTATGATCTAGAAAGCGATAAATACACTAAGTACTGTACCTTCCCACTTAGCGTCGGCTGACTGTACACACTGCGCCCTCGATCACCGTTTCCCAAACGGGTTTTCCTTTTTCCTTTATTCTAAAAGATTTAGTAAAAGAATTTAAAATTTCGTAGCCGCAACTTGAGACCAAACACACCGAGATGTGTTTGATTCACTCAAGCTGTGCTCTGATACCAAGTTGTAACGTCCCAAAAATTACAAGGAATTTAAAATTTTAAAAATAATGCATTTCATTATAATCAAACCATAAGTTAACAAATCCCATTACAATAAAAATAAACGTCGTTAATTTAAACCGTCAAATTAAATTTAAGCAGCGGAACCAAATTATATAATTAAATCCCCATTTAAAAAGTTTGACTTAAACAGCCTTCGCCTTGCGCCCGTGTGTACCGTCATGTCCGACTGCTACTCGCGCCTGAAATCATAAGATATTGGGAAGGGGTAAGCACGAAGCTTAGTGAATTCCATCACATGCACAGATAGGAATTATATACACATCACCCCTATCCGCACATAAGCAACAACACCACAGTTACATAAAACGAGTAAACATCTACAAGTAATTATGTATCCAACACCTCGGTCCCACCGAGGTGTTGGTCCCACCGAGCCCTCGGTCCCACCGAGTTGTAATGTAACACACTCGTCACACCGAGTTCCCACAACGTTTCTTTCCACTTCCTCGGTCCCACCGAGCCCTCGGTCCCACCGAGCCCTCGGTCCCACCGAGTTGTAATGTAACACACTCGTCACACCGAGTTCCCACAACGTTTCTTTCCACTTCCTCGGTCCCACCGAGCCCTCGGTCCCACCGAGTTGTAATGTAACATACTCGTCACACCGAGTTCCCACAACGTTTCTTTCCACTTCCTCGGTCCCACCGAGCCCTCGGTCCCACCGAGTTGTAATGTAACACATTTATACTAAGCATTTAAACCAATCAAATATTACACACCACAAACAACTAGTTCACACCACAAAGACAGTAGTACATACAAACTACTATGACATGCATACAACCCCTAACTACACAGTGAGAGAACTCACCTTAAAGCAACACAAGTATCCGCAACCGCAACACAAGCCGGCCAACTTCACTCACCTTCTCCCACCTAATTACGTGTTAACAAATGTCAAAGTGACGCCCCAACCCAAAACCACGACTACTAAATTATAAAATACATTTTCCAGTTTTTACTCTAAAAACACAGGTCTGTTCGGGACCTGTTTAACCCCTTATAAACTGATAAATCCAGAAATATTTTTCCATAATCACAAAGTCCCATGTCTTAGGGTTCCAGGGACATATCGCACGCACTCTAACGATTTTTCTACAATTTAATATGGATTTTACAAAATCGACTTGCAGAACAGCGAAAAACAGGACCTTTCAGTACAAAACGACAAATTGACACTAGCTATGATCCGAACTGGTTTTTCCGTAAAAATTTGAAACTTACTAGACTCAGAATGGAAGATTTTGGCACTGATTTCACCCCAATACGATGTTCCTAGAAAAAGTTATGGCTTTCACAAAATAGAGGCAGAAACTATGAATTTCACATAAAATGACAACATTGCTTACAAACCCATTAAGACATGACTTAAAGCATTCAGACCTGGAAAGCCTAAAAGCTTACTGGAAAAGGTCATACTAGGCTGGTCAACAACCGAGCACCACCCACCTCCGCCTCCGGCGGCGGTGGTGGTTGGCGGCGGCGACGATGGTTACGGTAACCCTTCCGGCGAGACCTCCCAACGTCACCCACTCCCGACTCATTCGCGAAACGCACCCGTACACACCCGCACACACCCGCACCCCCCATGCCGCCATCACAGCGGCGTGCAGTGGCGGCCCCATCGCCGGCAGTCGTGGCTGCGGCGGTGGTGGTGGCGGTTTACGACAGTTTTAGGCAAACAACGACAACGGAAAGGTAAACGAACCGACCTCGACGAACCCTTCTTCCTCCTCTTTTCCGGCAGCAAAACGACGGCGTCTCACTCTCTTCTCCGGAGAACTCTCTCTCTCTCCGGCGAACGCTCTCCTTCTCCCCGGCGGAAACTCTCTCTCTCGCTCTCTTTCACTCACAGCCGATCACGATGAGGAGAGGGGAGGGGAGCCGTAGGGTTTTCCTCTATTTTCTTGTTTGCTAAACATGATCCAAGCACACACACCACATGAAATATGGGTCACGGTTTGGGATGCATGGGCCGAACACATCACCCTCTTTGGCCCTTTAACAATTTTGGTCCCTCTATTAATTCCTTCTCGGAAACTAACCACGTTTTGAAATATTTTACTATTAGGTCCAATTCGTCTAACCCCGTTAACGGAAACCATGTTAAATAAAACTTAAAAGAAAAGAATTAATAAAAAGAAATTACATACCGGGATACGGGCTTTACAGTGTGTTGAGAGCAAAAGAAGAAGAAAAAGAAAGGGGAAAGGTTAGGGCTTCAAATTTGATCCATTGGAAGTGTTTGAGGTATGTTTTCTTCACATATTATGTGTATAATTGATAGCTGAATGTTTCTATCGGAGTAGAATAGTTAGAATTACATCTGGTAATGAATCAACCAATTTCTGGGTGAAAAATGGGTAAACCGACAGTGGTGTCCGGATAAAGTAGAAGGTGTCCGGGTAGTTTTGTTGATGGTGTCCGGATGACTTTCTAAAGGTGTCCGGACAGGGTTTTATCCGGGTAAGTTCCTCTTTTCTTATGTTTTCCGGATGAAATGAGATACCGGATAGTGTCCGGGTTACTTTGGTATCCGGATGTCGTCCGGATGGTTGTGGTGTCCGGAAAAGTCAAGTTGTCCGGATTCTTTGTGTTGTCCGGAAAGTTGTCCGGATACTTTGAGGTTTCCGGATAACTTGGCTGTTTGGGTAATTTTGAGGATAAGAGTTATGTAGATATATCTAGAGTCCATAACATGCTAGTAAGTCTTATACATAAGTTGGTAAGGAGATATTTGTATGTAAATGGTTTCAGATTCTGAGAATTTTGGATAAAGGATCGGATAGCTCGGAGAAAGGTTTGGAAGCATATTGTAAGCATTCAGGAGAGTTTTGCTTTAAAAAGTTTTTGAACTGGGATACATATATATATATGTGTGTATATATATATGAGATGATTATGTGGTAGGAATATGATTATGTGTATATAAATGACAATATGATGTAATGAGATATATATTGTATTTATATAAGCTTTGCACTACACGAGTGCACTTGTTGCCGGGTTCCGGTGTGCGGACCGGTGTGTAGTCGGGTTCCGGTGTGCGGACCGGTGAGTAGTCGGGTTCTGGTGTGCGGACCGACAGGTAGCCGGGTTCCGGTGAGCGGACCGGTTGTTGATTTATTAGTTGGCTTGCTACCAACTAATATGGCCATTTGTGGAGGAATAAGGTGAATGAGATGTACACGATGCACGAGTCTGGATTGGTATTTAAATACGTGTGGTATGTTTATATTTTACGAAAGGATTACCAAAGGTTTATCTAAACTATTTTGATACAAAGGATTTACATAAAAGGTTTTATAATGATTTTGGAAAGGACCGGGATTAACTCACTAGACCCGTTTGGTCTAAGCCTCATTTTGTTTTCAAAAATATGTTTTCCAGGTTAAGGATCGGCAGGAGAGGATGAAGTGTAGGAAGCTTTTGATGGATGTTGATTAGGAAGCTTTTATATATTTTGTAATGTCAAGACTAATGAGACCGTACTTGGTTTGTTATGTAACTTTTGTTGTAAATCAATGATATGTATGCATGTTATGTATTTTGATGTATGTTATGGGATTTGGGTTGTTACACCAGAGGACCTGAAGACAGCTCCAAATCCTAACATTCTAGGACCCATTTGGATATGGGTACCAAAATGTCTTTAATCTGTCTAGCAGGTAAATGGACTCCTTAATACTTCTGTTAAGGACTCGCACTTCAGTGAACAATGGATTCCTTAATACTTCTGTTAAGGACTCGGGCTTCAAAGTTCACAATGACCCTTAAACACTCAGTTTAAGACTCATCCTTCAAAGGATCTATACTTCACAGAGCCTCTGTGGAATTGCTTAGAACCTCTCACAATCTCCACAGAACCTCTGATGAGGTTGACCTATGTTCTATGCCTTACTTCACATTTTAAAACCAATCATAGGTCAAGGGGGAGCAGAAGGAGAACATACTTGATCTATAGAGGTTGATTAGATCAAGGGGGGGGGGGGGGCAGAAGGAGAACATACTTGATCTATAGAGGTTGATTAGATCAAGGGGTAGCAGAAGGAGAACATACTTGATCTACAGAGGTTGATTAGATCAAGGGGGAGCAATAGGAGACCTTGCTTAATCTACAGAGATTTATAAGTCAAGGGGGAGCCAAGGAAGAGATGACATCTACAGAAGAAAAGAACTTTACCGGACAAAGAAGAACAAAAAGGTTGGTATCTCATACAAATTCTTTTTGAAAATAATTTTCTAGGACACAAATTTCTAAATATGTTCTAGAAACATTATTAAAAACATTCCAAATAAAATTTGATCAAAAAGAATATTGAGCTTTCCATTATCAGAAATTTAAGGTCATAGAACCTCTGCTGAGTCCAATAGAGGTTCTGCAGGAAAAAGCTCTATGATCATAAATCAATAATCTTGGAAACTCTGTCGATCACCTTGGGTGTCAATTTCAAAAAGAATCATCGCGTACAAATGCACTGCAACAAAAGTCATTGGTTACAGAGTTCTTCCCACAATTAAGAACTTCTGTAGACCATCACTTGTCTAAAAAGACTTTGCTGCATAAAATTGTTTTTCAAAAAACAAATTTCTAGGACACCAGCCTTCAAATAGGTCCTAAAAACATTGTTAAAAACAATCAAAAACCTGGATGATCAAAAATGTTTATAAATTGTTAGATATGAGAAATTTCTTGTTTCAGAGCCTCTGCTGGCTCTGACAGAGGTCCAAAAACCTCTGTAAAGGAGTTTCTATACTAATAATTTATCGATCCTCTCCATGGAATTTTCAACCATTTTTAGTCAAGGTACAACCTACAGAGGAAAGAAAAACAAGGTTTTCAAATCACAGAACTTCTGTAAATCACAGAGCCTCTGTCAGTTTTTACTTTAGGCATTTCTGCAACAGTAACGGCTATTTTACTGCGAGTAAATAATATGTGGATGAAAAGAAACACACGCGCCAAGCATTAATGGGCCTCGCACGACGTCAAGTCATGCTCTGACACTGCTGACGTGTTTCATTTTCATTGGACGTACACTGCACACGTTCTCCTGGAAAGTTTAACCCGCCGTTCACACTCAAGTACGGACCCCAAAAATTATTCACTTCCATATATTACCTCTTCAGATTCTACCGTTTACTATAAAACCCAAGTTACCCATCCTCACAAAAACTTTACGAACTTACTTTCTTCTCCGGCGAAACCTGCAAATTATCATAACTCTTACTGTGCAAAAATGGCTTCCAGTTCCCACGATGCTCAGAACTCTCCTCAACAATCCCCAGTACATTCAGAGCACTCACACAACCCTAACGTCGCCGGAAATGCAGAAAAAGAAAACTCCGACGACTCTGCTAATTTTAGACCAACCATTCACCTTCAACATTTTCTGACCAAAGAACATTTTGAGGATGTTCTTCCATTACTGCTACCTGGTACCCTCACCAACAGCCTTCGGCGAAGCCCATGCCCTTCTCCTCAACATCATGGAAAACCATATCCTATACCCCATCCTTTCCAAAACACAAACCAAAATCCCCGTTCGATATCTGAATCAATTTTGGCAAAGTTGCCGATTTGATTCAGATGATTCTCTGATTAAGGGCTATATTTCGAAGCCAGACAAATCTGCACACCTCGAACTCAAGTTCAAAAGAACTATGTTCTCGCTTGAGTTCAACCTACCAACCAGGGGTCTACATGGAATAAAGAAATATGCTGAGGAACCGAAGGAAGAAGAACTCTGTCGTTTTGTAGAGATGGTAGGGTATAACACAACCCTAAGGAAACGCAATGATTTCCGCAGAGGTAGACTACCACCTCTGTGGAATACCCTCTTCTCCATCCTGAACCGTTGTCTCACAGGGAAAATTGGCAGCCCTGACCAGAGCTCACACCAGATCCTGACCATCATGTATGGGATCTATTACGATCTTCCACTTGATTATGCCACCATCATAATGCAGGAGATGGTAAATACGATCGTCAGAAAGCTTGCAACCCAAAAAGCCAAAACGAATACACCAGGATATCTGCCACCTCTGCAATATCAAAGAATTCTAGGAGTCTTATTCGAGCCTCTACTTCTTATGGAGAAATGGCCAATGGAAGGGTCAATTGTAAAACTCTTTCCCATGAACAAAAACATTCCTACAGAGCATGAAGACGACTATCCTCATTGCAGACCTCTGTCGAAAAATCTTCTGACATATGCCAGAGATAAAGACCTAAAAGAAGAGTATATACGCGTTCACAGGACTCCAGAACCAAGTCCTGTGACACCCCCGCGTTTAGGTATCCCCATAGGTACTACAATAGTGGAGAGGATGACAGAAGAAGAATGGGCCAGAGCTTTAGAAAAACATTACTCAGTACAGGATCGGTTCCATGACCAAAGAGAAGACATATACCCCTCTTCATCCAAGAGAAAAACCTCTGCAACCACACCCCAAAAGAAGAGCAAGAAAAGGAAACCCACAAAGGAAACTTCAACCTCTGCAGCTCAACCATCTCGACCCCCTGTAACAGAAACAGGATCCTCTGCACCTCCCTCCCCTCCAAAACAAAAGAAACTAAAAACCAAATCCACAGAGGAGGGAGCCCCTAAGCCAAAGAAGAGGAAGTCGAAAAAGAAGAAACCCACATCACCTCTGCAGTCCATTGCAGAGGGAGTCGAACAGGAAGAGGAAGACCAAACTATACCTCTGCAACCTCCCTCCCCAATAAACTATGCAGATCAACAGGGAGATTTTAATGTCTTCCTCAACCAACCCGAAATAGCTCACACCTTAGATCCATCTGGATGGACCGCAGAACCATTGTCTCATGAATCGACAGGGACACCCAACTACACGATAGCCTCAAACTTGGATGAACATGATCAAACTCCTCAGAACATTCAACATCAGACTCCAGAGGTTCTGCGCAATCCTTTTCTCCATCCAGAGCTTAACACTCAGGAACCAACCCCTACACGCACAGAAGAAGCGACTAGAGTTAAGACCGCAGAAGAAGAGGTCCAAATAGGTGAAACAATAGAGGACGCTAGGATAGAAACCACAGAGGGTACTACAGAAAAAGATGCCGCAGAAGTAGAAGGCACACATCCCCAACCCCCTCCTAGTGCAACCCACATATCTAATACCGTCGGTCTAGCGGCAGAGGGTATCATTGAACAAGAACAGTACAACTCGATCCAAACCCCATCCAGCCAGCCAGAGGTTACTCTTTCAACCTCTGTGCCACTTATACCTAGGGAAACCATTCCAGGGGAGTCCTTTCTAAAGGACTTACCCGTAATTCGAGGTCATTCGCCCGAGACCACAATCGCACTCCTAACAGAGGTATATGTTGCCTCTGCCACGCACACAACAATAGGGCCCAACCTCCTTTCAGAGAGGAGTATAGAGCACAGAGACGAAGAGACTCTAGACAAGTCTCCAAGTCAACAGAAGGACATTCCAATACCCACCTCTGGAGTGGATTTGGACACTGACCTTCACATAACTTCTGTAGAGGTTGAAACACAAGTTTCTCCTCAAGGATCAGAAGGAAATCCTTCCACCCTCAACGTAAAAACAGGGGTGAACGAAGGTGTCTGATGACCGATTTGGTGTACCCCTTTTTAAAATTATATTATATCCAAAACGTGGAGTTTATCGGGCCAAATCTCTCAATAAATAAACCAAGACGCAAGTATACATCTCAATCCATTATCGTCTCAGTCAAGTAATAATGGTACAAAAGTACCGGATATCGAACCCACAGGGAAGCGTGAAAAAGTTTATCTTTTAAAGTCCAGTTCGTAAAAACGAGTTTCAGATGGCGAATTCGAAAACAGATTTGATGGTTTGATTAACAACTAATGACAGAAATCAGTTATAAAAAGAAGCACAGGGTACAAAGATCCATTGGGATGATAGTAATAATTAAATATAGCGATGAGACCGCATTCCTCAGTTATCTCAGATGACGACTATTTTATGATACAACGAACCGGGTGTCAATTGGTCAATTGTTTTTACACCACAAAATATAACATTGATTTAAATAACTTCGGACAATCATGCAGTACGCGACACCTTTCTATTTAGTTATTAGTCTCGGTCCCAACTTCACTTTATACCCCGAACTAAGACGGTTAGCCCATCATCGTTCGGTTTCTAATTATAAGAGATGTGTAAAAATGGAAGCAAATGATGGAGATGGACGATGCATGAAAACGACGTAACTTGTTATGCAAGTAACGACGTATTTATCTAAAGAGAAGTTGACGACAACTTAAAAATTAGGTGGAAAATCTTGTTTTAAATGTGAACTTTAAAATAAAAAGAACTATTAAGTGAACCACCACCGGTTACGTTTGGAATAAATTCCAAACGTTAAGCTATGGATTTGGTTACTTAAAAAGCCCGAGAATTAATTAAATAGAACTGCGAGTTTAAGGGAAAAGAGATTTTTGCTTATATTAAAACTAAAACCGTGAGTATTGAAAACAAAGTGAGATTAACGACAAGTTAACAAACTATAATTGAAAGCAAGTAAACGAGATTAAGCGAAAACCGTAAGCAAGGAAATGATTAGTACCGAGATTAAGAGTAAATTAAGGAAACCGTAAACAATTAAAATGGTTAGTATCGAGAATCACAAGCTGCAGAAAACAATCGTTAGCGAACAAGTAAATACCGAATATGATGAAATCGAGAGTAATGCAAGCAAGCAAAGTAATGTAACAATATTGTAACAAAACCGTAAACAAAGAGATTAGGAACACAATTAAAGTAACAAAGAGAGATTAGTAGATGATGAAAACGAGTTACAAACGAGAGCCAACGAGCGGGTCTTCAATATATTAACCAAACCGAACCAATGGTTGATTCGAGAGGTTCGAACCGTGAGCAAGAGACACGGTTGTGAGAACCGACTCTATGTTCACTATATCTAATTACCACACTACACCACTACTACTACTACTACTACTACTACTACTACTAAACTAAATTATCCAATGATCTTCATCATCCTTACTATAATAAAGGATGGATGATTTTTATTAAGCCTAACATACATATATATATAGCTAACCAACACTTGGTCACCAAGAAAAACCATGGGTTAGATCCATGGGTAGGATCCATGGGTAAAAGTCCATGGGCCAAAATCCATGGGCCATAATGTAAGCCCATAAAAATGTAAGTAATCTTGAGCCCAAGTGTTTGAAGCTTTCGGTCCAAATGCTACAAAAATCGGCCCATTGTCTTTCGGTCGGCCCAAGTAAACGCAATCCACAAAAATTCCAAGCTCGGTCTTCAAAAATTGGAGTCTTCATTTCCATCATCAAAATTGCTAACCGCATTCTTCTTTTATAATATACTCCAAACGACCGTCTTCCGCAACCTAAAATTCGCAAAGTATATAGTTAGATTTTTTGTGCGACTTTTATGTTATTTTTATGTGTTTTTATATGTTTTTAGCCAAACTAATACCCGAAAGTATTAATCGTTTATTTTACATAAATATTACTAAAATTAATTAAAAGTGACTCAATGGGATAATAAGATGGCTCAAAAATTGGAATTATACGTCTAAAATAGGGTTAAATAATAACCCTATCACAACCGCAAATTCGAACTGTTGCTTGCCCTCAAGCAACTTTATTAAAAACACAATTTTTGAGCTACACAAAGTTGTTTAAAAAAGGAAAGCAAAAAATTCTTTGAAATTCTCAATAACCCAACATGCATTCATTTGTACCACGCTAAAGAAATTGCAACTAACTTAGCCTAGTTAAAAAAAAATAGCCCTTCATAATCTAATGTTCCTCAACTCATACTTCAAAACACATCAAACCATAAGCTAGCCAAGCAACTAATTGCCTAATTGGAAAAAAAATTGCACATGAAATGAACGTTTATGCATTCGGCCTTTTCATTTTGATGATGCATTGCCTTTTACCACTTTCTAAATATGGCAATATTTGCCATCTTATCATTTTGAGGAATTGCATGTGGACACATTGGTCTCTTGGTGTCTTTGACACTTGAATTGTATGCACGAAAAACATTTGTAGAGCTTTGCTTTTTTTTTTAGTGTGTTTTCGCGTTTTGTGCATTTTTTTTTGAATTTTGTGTATATGTGGGTATGCATGGAGATAGGAGCAAATGATATGGTATGAATAATAACCATATCTCCTCCCCAAAACTTTGAAGGGTTCAATGTCCTCATTGAACATTGAAAGAATCAAACCAAATTTGGTAAGATTTGTGGTATAGGTGTATGGTGTGTACAAAAATTTAATTCCAACAAAAATTGGTGAAAGCAAAAAGTTCCAAGGTTAGTTCTAGTGATGTGTAAAAAAAATAAAAGTGAGAAACCAAATAAATTATTGAGGCTATGAAACAACTAAACCAAAGTAGAAACAATTTTGCATGTGACACATTTGCATGGAATGTACGAGTTGCATGAAAATACAAAAATGAAACTTTCCAAATTTAGCAACACAATTCCCCGACTCAATAATTAAATAAATTGACTACTAGACATGCACTTTAAAGCATAAAAAATAAAAGGGGTGATAAGAAGGAACCTGCCCTACTCAGAATGAGTAGGTAGCGTACAGTCGATTGCCATAACAATTGAATCAGGAATGGTGGTAGATTCTGCATTAATTCCGGGTGTTCTTTAATCCAAATGACTCTCATCAAATCATCCATTTATTTCTCATATCTCAGACATATGAGTTTCTCTTCCTTCATTTCGTTGATGATATTTTTCAACCTACGCAGTTGGTCCGCAACTTCATCACCTTGTCTCTTGATTTTTTTTAATTGTTTTTGTTTTTGTTTTTATTATTATTATTATTATTATTTTTTTGTTTTTTTTTTGAACTTTTTTTTAAGTACCCTAACTTTTGAACGATGTCGTGAGCATTTAATGAACCGTACTACGTAGCTTAGTTTAACTGAGATTAATACCAAAAATCAGATAAGATCAAAATCAGATAAAAACAATTAATTGTTAAATCCAATTAGATTACCCCAATTTTAGTTGCAAATGGACCAAATTGATTGGATTGCAACCGGCCCAAACTCAATTAAACTAACAAAAATGGACTTGGGCCGAAAAAAAAATGTTTTCTTATAAAAACGACCCAAGTTTTCTTTTCTAAAAAAACGTTTAGAGGCTTAACTCGAGAAATCATTCAAAAGGTTTTGGGCTTGGGCCGAGAATTGTTACTTCCGTTTTTATAATGGCCCAAGTTTAATTTTTCTAAAAATGTTAAAACGTCAAATTCTTCAAAACAGAAAAATTCGACTCTCTTTATTTTTTATTTCGTTTTTTTTTATTTTTTTTAACTTTTTTTTAACTTTTTTTCTTTGTATCAAAAATAGTTTCATCATCCTTTGATTTAATTAAAAACCCAAGAATTCACCAAACTCTTTTATATTGAGAGATAAACAAGAGGTGTTGTACCATTTTTTTTCTTTTTTTTCAAAAAGGTGGTAGAAAAACTTGCTTTTAAAAACTTTACTTATAAAAAGAAAAACTTCTAGCGTACTTCCCCGGCAGCGGCGCCAAAAACTTGATGACCGATTTGGTGTACCCCTTTTTAAAATTATATTATATCCAAAACGTGGAGTTTATCGGGCCAAATCTCTCAATAAATAAACCAAGACGCAAGTATACATCTCAATCCATTATCGTCTCAGTCAAGTAATAATGGTACAAAAGTACCGGATATCGAACCCACAGGGAAGCGTGGAAAAGTTTATCTTTTAAAGTCCAGTTCGTAAAAACGAGTTTCAGATGGCGAATTCGAAAACAGATTTGATGGTTTGATTAACAACTAATGACAGAAATCAGTTATAAAAAGAAGCACAGAGTACAAAGATCCATTGGGATGATAGTAATAATTAAATATAGCGATGAGACCGCATTCCTCAGTTATCTCAGACGTCGACTATTTTATGATACAACGAACCGGGTGTCAATTGGTCAATTGTTTTTACACCACAAAATATAACATTGATTTAAATAACTTCGGACAATCATGCAGTACGCGATACCTTTCTATTTAGTTATTAGTCTCGGTCCCAACTTCACTTTATACCCCGAACTAAGACGGTTAGCCCATCATCGTTCGGTTTCTAATTATAAGAGATGTGTAAAAATGGAAGCAAATGATGGAGATGGACGATGCATGAAAACGACGTAACTTGTTATGCAAGTAACGACGTATTTATCTAAAGAGAAGTTGACGACAACTTAAAAATTAGGTGGAAAATCTTGTTTTAAATGTGAACTTTAAAATAAAAAGAACTATTAAGTGAACCACCACCGGTTACGTTTGGAATAAATTCCAAACGTTAAGCTATGGATTTGGTTACTTAAAAAGCCCGAGAATTAATTAAATAGAACTGCGAGTTTAAGGGAAAAGAGATTTTTGCTTATATTAAAACTAAAACCGTGAGTATTGAAAACAAAGTGAGATTAACGACAAGTTAACAAACTATAATTGAAAGCAAGTAAACGAGATTAAGCGAAAACCGTAAGCAAGGAAATGATTAGTACCGAGATTAAGAGTAAATTAAGGAAACCGTAAACAATTAAAATGGTTAGTATCGAGAATCACAAGCTGCAGAAAACAATCGTTAGCGAACAAGTAAATACCGAATATGATGAAATCGAGAGTAATGCAAGCAAGCAAAGTAATGTAACAATATTGTAACAAAACCGTAAACAAAGAGATTAGGAACACAATTAAAGTAACAAAGAGAGATTAGTAGATGATGAAAACGAGTTACAAACGAGAGCCAACGAGCGGGTCTTCAATATATTAACCAAACCGAACCAATGGTTGATTCGAGAGGTTCGAACCGTGAGCAAGAGACACGGTTGTGAGAACCGACTCTATGTTCACTATATCTAATTACCACACTACACCACTACTACTACTACTACTACTACTACTACTACTACTAAACTAAATTATCCAATGATCTTCATCATCCTTACTATAATAAAGGATGGATGATTTTTATTAAGCCTAACATACATATATATATAGCTAACCAACACTTGGTCACCAAGAAAAACCATGGGTTAGATCCATGGGTAGGATCCATGGGTAAAAGTCCATGGGCCAAAATCCATGGGCCATAATGTAAGCCCATAAAAATGTAAGTAATCTTGAGCCCAAGTGTTTGAAGCTTTCGGTCCAAATGCTACAAAAATCGGCCCATTGTCTTTCGGTCGGCCCAAGTAAACGCAATCCACAAAAATTCCAAGCTCGGTCTTCAAAAATTGGAGTCTTCATTTCCATCATCAAAATTGCTAACCGCATTCTTCTTTTATAATATACTCCAAACGACCGTCTTCCGCAACCTAAAATTCGCAAAGTATATAGTTAGATTTTTTGTGCGACTTTTATGTTATTTTTATGTGTTTTTATATGTTTTTAGCCAAACTAATACCCGAAAGTATTAATCGTTTATTTTACATAAATATTACTAAAATTAATTAAAAGTGACTCAATGGGATAATAAGATGGCTCAAAAATTGGAATTATACGTCTAAAATAGGGTTAAATAATAACCCTATCACAACCGCAAATTCGAACTGTTGCTTGCCCTCAAGCAACTTTATTAAAAACACAATTTTTGAGCTACACAAAGTTGTTTAAAAAAGGAAAGCAAAAAATTCTTTGAAATTCTCAATAACCCAACATGCATTCATTTGTACCACGCTAAAGAAATTGCAACTAACTTAGCCTAGTTAAAAAAAAATAGCCCTTCATAATCTAATGTTCCTCAACTCATACTTCAAAACACATCAAACCATAAGCTAGCCAAGCAACTAATTGCCTAATTGGAAAAAAAATTGCACATGAAATGAACGTTTATGCATTCGGCCTTTTCATTTTGATGATGCATTGCCTTTTACCACTTTCTAAATATGGCAATATTTGCCATCTTATCATTTTGAGGAATTGCATGTGGACACATTGGTCTCTTGGTGTCTTTGACACTTGAATTGTATGCACGAAAAACATTTGTAGAGCTTTGCTTTTTTTTTTAGTGTGTTTTCGCGTTTTGTGCATTTTTTTTTGAATTTTGTGTATATGTGGGTATGCATGGAGATAGGAGCAAATGATATGGTATGAATAATAACCATATCTCCTCCCCAAAACTTTGAAGGGTTCAATGTCCTCATTGAACATTGAAAGAATCAAACCAAATTTGGTAAGATTTGTGGTATAGGTGTATGGTGTGTTCAAAAATTTAATTCCAACAAAAATTGGTGAAAGCAAAAAGTTCCAAGGTTAGTTCTAGTGATGTGTAAAAAAAATAAAAGTGAGAAACCAAATAAATTATTGAGGCTATGAAACAACTAAACCAAAGTAGAAACAATTTTGCATGTGACACATTTGCATGGAATGTACGAGTTGCATGAAAATACAAAAATGAAACTTTCCAAATTTAGCAACACAATTCCCCGACTCAATAATTAAATAAATTGACTACTAGACATGCACTTTAAAGCATAAAAAATAAAAGGGGTGATAAGAAGGAACCTGCCCTACTCAGAATGAGTAGGTAGCGTACAGTCGATTGCCATAACAATTGAATCAGGAATGGTGGTAGATTCTGCATTAATTCCGGGTGTTCTTTAATCCAAATGACTCTCATCAAATCATCCATTTATTTCTCATATCTCAGACATATGAGTTTCTCTTCCTTCATTTCGTTGATGATATTTTTCAACCTACGCAGTTGGTCCGCAACTTCATCACCTTGTCTCTTGATTTTTTTTTAATTGTTTTTGTTTTTGTTTTTATTATTATTATTATTATTTTTTTGTTTTTTTTTGAACTTTTTTTTAAGTACCCTAACTTTTGAACGATGTCGTGAGCATTTAATGAACCGTACTACGTAGCTTAGTTTAACTGAGATTAATACCAAAAATCAGATAAGATCAAAATCAGATAAAAACAATTAATTGTTAAATCCAATTAGATTACCCCAATTTTAGTTGCAAATGGACCAAATTGATTGGATTGCAACCGGCCCAAACTCAATTAAACTTGGGCCGAAAAAAAATGTTTTCTTATAAAAACGACCCAAGTTTTCTTTTCTAAAAAAACGTTTAGAGGCTTAACTCGAGAAATCATTCAAAAGGTTTTGGGCTTGGGCCGAGAATTGTTACTTCCGTTTTTATAATGGCCCAAGTTTAATTTTTCTAAAAATGTTAAAACGTCAAATTCTTCAAAACAGAAAAATTCGACTCTCTTTATTTTTTATTTCGTTTTTTTTTTATTTTTTTTTAACTTTTTTTTAACTTTTTTTTCTTTGTATCAAAAATAGTTTCATCATCCTTGGATTTAATTAAAAACCCAAGAATTCACCAAACTCTTTTATATTGAGAGATAAACAAGAGGTGTTGTACCATTTTTTTTCTTTTTTTTCAAAAAGGTGGTAGAAAAACTTGCTTTTAAAAACTTGCTTTTAAAAACTTTACTTATAAAAAGAAAAACTTCTAGCGTACTTCCCCGGCAGCGGCGCCAAAAACTTGATGACCGATTTGGTGTACCCCTTTTTAAAATTATATTATATCCAAAACGTGGAGTTTATCGGGCCAAATCTCTCAATAAATAAACCAAGACGCAAGTATACATCTCAATCCATTATCGTCTCAGTCAAGTAATAATGGTACAAAAGTACCGGATATCGAACCCACAGGGAAGCGTGGAAAAGTTTATCTTTTAAAGTCCAGTTCGTAAAAACGAGTTTCAGATGGCGAATTCGAAAACAGATTTGATGGTTTGATTAACAACTAATGACAGAAATCAGTTATAAAAAGAAGCACAGAGTACAAAGATCCATTGGGTTGATAGTAATAATTAAATATAGCGATGAGACCGCATTCCTCAGTTATCTCAGACGTCGACTATTTTATGATACAACGAACCGGGTGTCAATTGGTCAATTGTTTTTACACCACAAAATATAACATTGATTTAAATAACTTCGGACAATCATGCAGTACGCGATACCTTTCTATTTAGTTATTAGTCTCGGTCCCAACTTCACTTTATACTCCGAACTAAGACGGTTAGCCCATCATCGTTCGGTTTCTAATTATAAGAGATGTGTAAAAATGGAAGCAAATGATGGAGATGGACGATGCATGAAAACGACGTAACTTGTTATGCAAGTAACGACGTATTTATCTAAAGAGAAGTTGACGACAGCTTAAAAATTAGGTGGAAAATCTTGTTTTAAATGTGAACTTTAAAATAAAAAGAACTATTAAGTGAACCACCACCGGTTACGTTTGGAATAAATTCCAAACGTTAAGCTATGGATTTGGTTACTTAAAAAGCCCGAGAATTAATTAAATAGAACTGCGAGTTTAAGGGAAAAGAGATTTTTGCTTATATTAAAACTAAAACCGTGAGTATTGAAAACAAAGTGAGATTAACGACAAGTTAACAAACTATAATTGAAAGCAAGTAAACGAGATTAAGCGAAAACCGTAAGCAAGGAAATGATTAGTACCGAGATTAAGAGTAAATTAAGGAAACCGTAAACAATTAAAATGGTTAGTATCGAGAATCTCAAGCTGCAGAAAACAATCGTTAGCGAACAAGTAAATACCGAATATGATGAAATCGAGAGTAATGCAAGCAAGCAAAGTAATGTAACAATATTGTAACAAAACCGTAAACAAAGAGATTAGGAACACAATTAAAGTAACAAAGAGAGATTAGTAGATGATGAAAACGAGTTACAAACGAGAGCCAACAAGCGGGTCTTCAATATATTAACCAAACCGAACCAATGGTTGATTCGAGAGGTTCGAACCGTGAGCAAGAGACACGGTTGTGAGAATCGACTCTATGTTCACTATATCTAATTACCACACTACACTACACTACTACTACTACTACTACTACTACTAAACTAAATTATCTAATGATCTTCATCATCCTTACTATAATAAAGGATGGATGATTTTTATTAAGCCTAACATACATATATATAGCTAACCAACACTTGGTCACCAAGAAAAACCATGGGTTAGATCCATGGGTAGGATCCATGGGTAAAAGTCCATGGGCCAAAATCCATGGGCCATAATGTAAGCCCATAAAAATGTAAGTAATCTTGAGCCCAAGTGTTTGAAGCTTTCGGCCCAAATGCTACAAAAATCGGCCCATTGTCTTTCGGCCGGCCCAAGTAAACGCAATCCACAAAAATTCCAAGCTCGGTCTTCAAAAATTGGAGTCTTCATTTCCATCATCAAAATTGCTAACCGCATTCTTCTTTTATAATATACTCCAAACGACCGTCTTCCGCAACCTAAAATACGCAAAGTATATAATTAGATTTTTTGTGCGACTTTTATGTGTTTTTATATGTTTTTAGCCAAACTAATACCCGAAAGTATTAATCGTTTATTTTACATAAATATTACTAAAATTAATTAAAAGTGACTCAATGGGATAATAAGATGGCTCAAAAATTGGAATTATACGTCTAAAATAGGGTTAAATAATAACCATATCAGTGTCCCAGGAACAGGGACTCACTCTGGGGATAGATGTGTTCCTCCAGAGGTTACCACTGACTCTCATGTGACAAAGGATGAGTTCCAAACCTTTGTAACGTCTGTTAATCAAAAACTACAGGAGTTGCAAAGCTCCTTTTCTAATTTTACAGAGACTACTTCAGGAGCCATTACAAGACTAAATACCAAAATGGACGCCTTGTCCACCGAGGTACAACAAGCTCTGTCCCAGATGAAGTCTGCTGCCGAATCTTCTGTCACAACCTCTGCCAGAATACATGCTGCCGAATTCGAAAGAAGTGCAACCTCTGCATTCAAAAAATCCATCAGGATTTATCTTGAAAAGATGAGGCAACAAGCTGCAAAGAATCCTGACAATACTTGCAGGGCAGAAGGTTTTAAAGAAAGGAGGCAGGATGACCCTAATGATGAAGATGCATCAGGTCATTCTGAGGGGGAGAACCAAACTGAGAAAACAACAGAGGCTACACCTGCAGAAACTACGACAACCGCAGAGCCTGAGTCACAAGATCCCCCAACCCAAAGTCAAGGAAACCAACCGAGGCCCACAGAGGAAACACCAGCCTCTGTGGAAACCACCTCTGTCTTTGGAGAAGATGTCGCTATTCAAGAACAAGTTCAAATCCTATCATCTTCCTCCTCAGAAGACCTTTCCATTCCTCCACCAAAACCAATATCCCAACCCAAAACATACCCAAGAAGAAAATCCATTGCCCACAAACCAAAAGGACCAAAACGCTCTGCTACTTATGTCCTAAAAAGAAGGGAATTTATATCTGCTTTCAGAACAGCAAGACGTTTTGATATTCCTCCACAAACCACAACCGAGCTCACAGAAGAACCGTCTACAGAACCCAAATCCCCAATCAAACCAACAGAACCATCACCACCAAAGTCCTCAGAAACTGAAGTGTCAAAAACTACAGAGGCAATCCACATCATATCCACAGAAACCTCTACACCCAAACCAACAGAGGACCAAACACCCAAACCAACAGAGGACCAAACCCCCAAACCAATAGAAGCAATCCCAGAAAATCCAAAACAGGCAACAGGTTCTGAGCCTCCCCAAGCCAAAGATAAAGGAAAGAGTATCATGACAGAAGAACCGAAGAAGAAAAAGCAAATGCCTCAGACAACAGAGAAGTTGATGAAGAGCTCATTCGATGCCTTTGTCACTCCTAAACCTGAAGAAGACTAGGCATTCAATTTAGATCCTTTGACAAAAATTCCGATCTTTGATCCAAAAGCAAAGGTAACAGAGGGTAGAGTTGCAGAGATAAAACGAGAAATGGATGCTCTGCGAAGACCAATACCACCACCGAGTACACGACATGCAAAAATGGAAGAGGTGGTGTATAGGTATCTTTACAAACAGCAAAATCATAAAAATCCTCGGCCTCACATCAAAGATCCTCAACTCAGAGCTGACCTTGATAACACCTTCACCAGAACAAAGCCAAAAGCAAGGGCAGAAGTCTTCTCAGAATCCAAAATTGAAAAGGTAATTTACTGCAAATTCTCTCAAACAAGAACCTTTCCAAAGATCAGGTACAACATCTACAAAGTCAAAATGGAGAACAAGTCCGAAAATCAATTTTCAGATGCCGATATAAGGAACTTGAACCCCTACGATCTGCCAGAGCTTCTACTTTGGACGAAATAAAACTTCGACACCGATGCTAATAGAAGGGCCTATCAAGTATTCAGGAAAGCGATGAGGGAAAAGCTTATGCTATATAGCATGATAGACTTTCAACTAGGAATCTTGGAGTCAGAAACCTAAGCCTAAGACCACTAGAGGATCACTGCCCACCTTCTGCCGTGCCCAACTCAATCATAAAAACACCAAGGTACGGGTTAGTGTATAAGGATCCTGCTGGTCAAGTAAGAATCTTTGTGGAAATGGACTGTCAGAAGTATGCAACCAGTACTCTGAGCAAGTTCAGATCAATCCTAGAAGAGAACAGAGGTACTGAGCTTTTGGATCGAGAATCAGCAGACAGAATGATCGGAGAAATAAATGCTACAATTGGCTTAAGAGAACTATGCATCAAATTCTATCACGAGCTCAGAGAAGTGGGATTCGACAACAGAAGTTTCAACGACTTCACAAATGAAAATGTCTGAGTCTCATCTACATACCTCTGTAAACTTTAAAATGTCTATGGCATAATTCAAAATGAAAAGAAATGAAATGAATCTTTTGAGGTATTGTTTAACCTCTGTCTATTTACTTAGCCTAATTAAGCATAATTCAAAATTTTCATTTTTCAATACTTAGGGGGAGATTGTTAGCTCCAATATTCATAATATTAGAAGTATTGAAAAATAGGCTAAGTATAGAAGACTTCGACAGAAGCTCTGCCGAATGATCACAGAAGTTCTACGGAGTGTCACCAAAGCTCTACCGAAGTAAACAAGAAGATCAATCAAGAAACGCCAAGACCAAAGAACGAACTACAGAAGTACTGCTCACAGAGGACCGAGCCACAGAACCTCTGTCACCCTTGACAGAGCCTCTGCGGTTTTTAGTAAAGACTTAGAAGATATACAAATATCTTTCAACTGTTCCAGGATCCGTTAATCCACTTGTTCCAGGCGTGCCCTGGCATCAACTACACGTGTCAAACTCTGATAGGGCTCTGTCAGAAATGGAACGTGCGCATTAAATGAACATCGTACCTGCTACTATTCAAATGATCCTGTCAACTGTAGATAAGTCCTTATTGTCTAAAGTATTTCCCCTTTAGAAGTAGTATAAATAGAAGACTCATGTTGAGTTCTTCTATTAAGCTGAACAATCACGAAAATACTCATATATCTTTTAAGCTTAAGCATAACACACACACCATTAACTTCATATTTCTTGTCAATCCTTTGAAGTTCTTGGTGTTCTTATTATATATACAATACATTAATCTTTGAGATATTCATTTGTTCTTCATTCACTGATTATTTGATATTGTGTGTTGTTTCTATATAAACATATCTGTTAGTTCTTCAAATACGCTTCCGCAACACATCTTATTTGAACTAATAGATTAGATAATCCTCGTTAATCAAATACGGGAACCAACAACAACAAATAGAAACCTCTGAAGATCAACTTGATGAAATCGATGACCATCTCCCAAGAACAACAAAGTGGACAAAGAGCCATCCTCTAAGTCTTATAATCGGCGACTCTTCCGAAAAGGTAAAAACAAGATCTGCCACTGCTAACTTTTGTTTCTTTACAAACTTTATTAGTATGATCGAGCCAAAAAGGTTCTCTGAAGCCCTTGACGACCCAAACTGGGTAGATGCTATGCAAGAAGAGCTTCTACAGTTTGAATGAAACAAAGTCTAGACTTTAGTTCCTCTGCCACGAGGAAAACAAGCCACAAGAACTAAATGGGTCTTTAGAAATAAGAAGGATGAAGAAGGAGTGGTCATAAGAAACAAAACAAGATTGGTGGCCAAGGGATATCGCCAAGAAGAAGGCATAGATTACGATTAAACTTTTGCCCCTGTCGCACGGCTCGAAGCCATAAGAATATTCTTAGCCTTCGCAGCCCACAGAGGTTTTAAAGTATTTCAAATGGACGTAAAATCTGCTTTTCTAAATGGCGAAATCCAAGAAGAAGTATACGTCCAACAGCCACCAGGGTTTGAAAGCTCTAAGTACCCAAAATACGTGTACTACCTCGACAAAGCTCTGTATGGACTGAAACAGGCTCCAAGAGCATGGTACGAAAGACTTTCTACCTTTCTTCTCGATAATGGTTACGACAGAAGTACGGCGGATACCACTTTGTTTTATAAACGAAAAAGCGATGAAATTATGCTTGTACAAATATATGTGGACGAAATAATTTTTGGGTCTACAAATTCAGAAGAGTGAAAAAAGTTTGAAAAACTCATGCAGAGTGAGTTTGAAATGAGTATGATGGGAGAATTAACTTTCTTCCTCGGACTCCAAGTAAAACAATCATCACGGGGAATTTTCATAAATCTAGCTAAATATGTCTCTGACATACTTTCAAAATACAGTCTCTCTGATGCCTCTGTAATGAGAACTCCAATGGCCACAGCAAATAAGTTAGACTCAGATCCAAATGGCATACCTATAGAGTGCACGCTCTACAGAGGAATGATTGGGTCTATGTTATACTTAACTGCAAGTAGACCTGACATAATGCATGCTACATGTCTCTATGCAAGATATCAAGCTAACCCGAAGGAATCCCATTATAATGCTGTAAAAAGGATCTTCAGATACCTCAAAGGGACCAAAAATATTGGCCTCTAGTATCCGAAGAACTCTGGTTTTGGTCTTAAAGCTTATACAGATTCAGATTATGGAGGATGCAAGCTCGACAGAAAGAGTACCTCTGGGAGTTGTCAATTCCTAGGTGGTAAACTAGTCAGCTGGACCTCTAAGAAGCAGAACTACGTATCCACATCTACAGCAGAAGCCGAATACGTTGCTGCTGCTAGTTGTTGCTCCCAGGTTCTGTGGATGAAAACTCAGCTTAAGGACTATGGCCACATCATATTCAAGATTCCCATCTTCTGTGACTCAAAGAGCGCCATAGCCATCTCTGCCAATCTAGTACAGCCCTAAAAAACAAAGCATATCGATATCCGTTACCACTTTCTGAAACACCATGTTGAATATGGGACAATCGAAATGCACTTCGTGTCTACAGAGTACCAGCTTGCAGACTTATTCACCAAGGCACTAGATGAGAAAAGATTTATTTTCTTGGTGGGTAACATGGGAATGATAAACATGAGTTAAAACCTCTGTAAGTATAACTTAAATCTTCTGTAAATATATATATACATGTTTCTGTTGTTTTATTTTATTTTATTTATGTATGTAAATTCTCAATCACCAAGTGTTCAATACTCAACAGAGCTTCTATAAGATTGCTCAGAACCTCTGACAGTCCTTACAGAACCTCTGAAAATCTTGATTTATGTTATATGCATAACTTATCTTATTTGATCCAAGCATATGTCAAGGGGGAGCAGAAGGAGACCTTGAAATGATCTACAAAAGTTGATCATTCAAGGGGGAGCCAAAGAAGTGAAGTGATCACTCATGATTCACAAAAATTAGGTATTATACCAAGCAAGAGAGAGCCAAAAGATAAGTATCTCGAAACAAATCCTTTTTGAAAACAGTTTTCTAGGACAAACATTTCTAAATATATCCTAGAAACATTGTTTAAAATATACCAAACAAGTTTTGATCAAAAAGATTTACGAGACTTCTGTTATGAGATTTTTAGTGTAATAGAGCTTCTGCTGAGCTCAACATAGCTTCTGTATGCAAAATTCTCTATAAACTATAAATCTCATACAAGAACTCTACCGATCAAACTCAAATGTTCTCTTTAAGGATTTACTCGAACAAAAGGTTACATAAGAAGGTCTTTTGGGACAAAGAGCTCATTCCATCAAAACGTCTCTGTCAAACAATCTAGACACTAAAAAAGGAGCGTCACGCACAAAAACTTTTCAAGAACAGTTTTCTAGGACAAAAAATTTCAAATATGTCCTAAAACAGTTTATAAAGTAGTGAAAACTTTGGATGATGAAAATATATTATAAATTTTTAGTTATGAGAAATTCCATCTCATAGAGCTTCTGCTAGCTCTGACAGAGCTCCAAAACCTCTGTGAATGCAATTTCTTCTCTAAAAATCTATCGATCCTCTCCAATGATTTTCAAACGTTTTTGGTAAAGGTGCAAGCAACAGTGGATACAAAGAGTTTCAAACAACAGAGCTCTATCTAAACAGAGCTTCTGTCATTTTCAAAATTGGGAAACTCTGTAAAAGTAACGGCTAATTTTACTGCAAGTGAAAATTATGTGGAGGAAAGGAAACCCACGCCCCAAGCATTAATGGGCCACGCACGACGTCAAGTCGTGCTCTGACACTGCTGATGTGTCACATTTTCATTGGACGAACACGGCACACGTTCTCCTGTAAAGTTGAACCGCCGTTCACACTCAAGTACGGATTCCAAATTTTATTCACTTCCATATATTTACCACTTCAGAATTCTAACCGTTACCATTCATTATAAAACCCAAGTTACCACTCCTCATAAAACCTTTACGAACTCTCATCATCTTCTCCGGCGAACCTTGCAAAACCTGCAACCTACCTATTTTTCATTCTCTTTCTTCAAGATAAACAACAATGGCATCATCCTCCAACATTCCTGAAGACTCCCCTATTCAAGAAAACTCACCTGCTCAATCTGAGCTTTCCCAAAATCCAAATATAGCCGCAGACCTTGATAAAGATAACTCCGGCGACACCACATAATTTGCACCGACCACCCATCTCCAAAACTTCATAGCAAATGAACACTTTGAAAGTGTTCTTCCTTCAAAACCTAACAATTACCATCTGATTCCCTCAAGAACAACATTTAGGGAATCAAACACCATTCTCCTTGATATTCTTGAAAACCATTACCTATACCCCCTCTTATCCACAACAGTACAGAAAATCCCTGCCAGATATCTCTACCAGTTCTGGCAAAGCTGCAGATTTGACCCAGAGGATCGACAGATCAAAGGATACATCTCCAAACCTGACAAAACAGAGCACATTGAACTCAAGTTCAACAGAACAATGTTCTCACTTGAGTTCAATCTACCAACCAGAGGCCTATTAGGTATAACAAGGTATGCAGAGGATCCCACAGATGAAGAGCTCTGTAGGTTCGTAGAGATGTTGGGGTATAACACAACCCTAAGAAAAAGGAACGATTTCAGAAGAAATCGACTTCCTCCTCTGTGGAATACCCTCTTCTCAATTCTAAACAGATGTCTAACTGGGAAAGTGGGCAGTCCAGACTAAACTTCGCACCAAATCCTGGTCATAATGTACAGAGTATATTATGATCTGCCTCTGGACTACGCCAAGCTCATGATGCAAGAAATGGTCAACACCATTGAGCGAAAGAACCTATCCCAGAAGGCCAAACCAACTCTTCCTCCTCTACAGTATCAACGATTTTTGGGTGTCCTGCTCGAACCTCTACTTTTATGTGAACAATGGCCAATGGAAGGTCCCACGCCTAAGCTATATCCTATGGCAAAGAACACACCGATAGAGCACAAGGATGGATACAAATACTGCAGGCCTCTATCATAAAAAATGCTGGGATATGCTACAGATAGATCCCTTAGATCTAGATACATACGCGATCATAGGACTCCAAAACCGAGTCCTGTGACACCCCCGCGTCTAGGAGCCCCCATAGGAACCCAAGTAGTAGAGAGAATGACAGAGGAAGAATGGGCAGTAGCATTTGCCAAGCATAACGTAATTCAAACAATTTTTCATGCAAAACGGCAGTCTATTCTCTCCTCTGTCTCCAAATCCAAAACCTCTGCCATCACACCCAAGAAGAAAAAGCACAGAAGGAAAGTTGAAGGCACCTCCGCAGAACCCCAAGAGTCTCCTCCTCATGCAACAGAGGTTGGATCATCTGCACCTCCCTCTCCTCTAAAGCACAAAAAGAAGAGAAAATTCAAATCCTTAGAGGAAGGGGCACCTAAACCAAAGAGGAGAAAGAGCAAGAAGAAAACTGGGAAACCTCTGTCTCCTATGCAAACAATTGCAGAGGAAGGAGTAGCAGAAAACGCAGAGGAACAGGTGAAAGAAGAACAAACCCAACAATCACCTCTGCAATCCCCCAATCCCCTCAACTATGCACATCACGGGGATTTCTCTGACTTCCTCCAACGTCCTGAATTTGCCAACACTCTTGACACTGCTGGATGGACTGCAGAAGCTCTGTCACATGAAACCACAGAAGCCACAGAAGATCCAGATTTCACAATCTCTGGAGTTGATTCGGATCTTGATGATGATGATCAAACTCTAAGGGATTATCCGGCTGAGACCCCATAGATACTGCAGAACCCCTTCCTTCAAACTGGCTTTGATATTCACAGAAGAAGCCCAGAGCAAGTAATCTCTGCCTCTGACGGTACACAGGTTATGAACCCCCAAGTACAACAACTCTTTGGTACTCATCTTGTGTACGACTCCCTACGTCCAAGGGAAGAAAAGGTGACAGAAGAAGGGGAGACTAGGGTAGAAATCTCAACCCATATGGTAGCAACAGAGGTTGAGACCGTAGATGGAGAACAAGTGGTTGGATGCTTCACAGAAGAAGAAGCAAGAAAAGATGCCTGGATTGATAGAGGCACACAACCAAAATGAACTCCCAGTGCAACCCACACTTCTATTGTCGCCAGTCTAGTGGCAGAAGGCAATATTGAAAAAGAGCAGCACAGCTCGACCCCAACCCAAACCATCCGGACAGAGGAAATTCTTTCATCCTCTGTACCACTAATAACCGGGGAAACCTTTCCAGGGGAATCCTCTCTAAAGGATTCATCTATAGTAAGTGATCTATTGCCCCGGATCACAACAGAAATCCTTGCAGAGGAATTTGTTTCCTCTGCCACACGCACACAACTAGGTACAAACATCTCTTCAGAGGAGATTAGAGTGCACATAGACGAAGGGACTCTAGACAAGTCCCCTAGTCAACAGAATGATACTCTTGTACCCACCTCTGGAGTGGATCAAGACAATGTTCTTCTCAGAACTTCTGTAGAGTCTGAGGCCATAGAAACCTCTGCTCGAGGATCAGAAGGAAATCCTTCCGCCTCCAACATACAAACAAGGGCGACAGAAGGTGTCCAAGGAATAAGGACTCACTCTGGGGACGAATGTGTTCACCCAGAGGTTACCCAAAGTCCACATGTCTCAAGGGATGAATTCCAAACCCTTGTCACCTCTGTGGACAATATATTAAAAGAGTTGAAAAGCTCTTTTGATACTTTTGCAGAAACTACATCGAAGGCGCTCACACAACTAAACACCAAAATGGACAACCTGTCCACAGAGGTACAAAATGCCGTAACCCAGATGAAGTCCTCTGCAACAACCACTACAACCTCTGCAGCAACTGAATTTGAAAAAGCCGCAACCTCTGCATTCAAAGAATCTGTCAAGCACTTCCTTCAACAACTAAAAGAGCAATCCTCAAAATCTAAGGGTCTTACACCTGAAGACCTGAAGAAGGCCTTAGACGAAGTTCAAGAGCAAACAACCAAAAATACTCAAGCCATGAAGCCTTTTGACTACATGACAAGAGCTCAAGTGACAGAACTCGGCCAATGAATACTTGATCAGATGACAGAATTCATCAAAGCTTTCACCGCTGCCAACGCAAACTATGTCAGAGAATTTCAAGCAAGCGTCGGCAAAATGCGCTTCAACACAGAAGCAGAGGTTGAAACACTGCTCAGCCTCTGTGATGACTTATGCGCAAAGATGATTGCTGTAGGGGCTGTTCCACCAAAGAAACAAGATACATCTTGCAGGGCAGAGGGTACAACAGATATGGGTCAGGATGACACTGATGATGATTCTGACGATTCATCAGATCATCCTGAGGGGGAGAATCAAGGGGAGAAACAAAGGGAAGCAGCTGCAAGCAGAGGTCTACCAGAACCACCAATATCCGCAGAACCCCTGAACCAAATTCCCCCAACTCAAAACTAAGGAGAAAACCAACAACAGTCCACAGAGGCAACAACCACCTCTGTGGAAATGATCTCTAAAACCCCTGCTAAAACCCAAACACCTGAAACCCAAAGCAGAAACCAAACCACAGAGACAACAACCATCTCTGTGGAATCAATTCATGAAGAAACCCAAATACCAGAAACAACCCAAGTTCAACAACAGAAGACCACAGAGGCAACACCCACCTCTGTGGAATTGTCTTCTGTATTTGGAGAATATGTCCAAATCCAAGAAGAGGTCCATCTTCTGACATCCTTCGAAGACGAACTACCTTCCCCAACACCCAAAACCAACCCAAAAAGCAAAACCATTGCTCACAAAAGAAAATATCTGAGCAAAACACCTGAAATAACACCAACAGAACCCAAATCACCAATCAAGCCCTCTAAAACTCAAGTGTCAGAACCAACAGAGGCAATCCCCAAACCAACAGAAACATCAACAACAAAGCCCTCTGAAATTCAAGTATCAAATCCAACAGAGGCAACACCCAGAGAACCTTCTACTATCATGCCCTCTGAGACTCAAGTGTCAAATCCTACAGAGGCAACCCCATCTCAACAAGCAGAACAGCCGAAGGCAAAAGACAAGGGAAAAGGGATTATAACAGAAGAACCGCAGAAGAAAAAGCCCAAGCATCAACCTTCGACATAAAAACTGATAAAGAGCTCGTTCGATGCGTATAAGACACCTAAGCCTGAAGAAGAAGACTGGGCTTTCGGCACTACACCTCTCTCAAATATTCTTGTTCTGGATCCAAAGACAAAACCTTCAGAGGATCGAGTGGCAGAAGTCAAGAACCAATTAGATGCCCTGTGCAGAACCTTACCTCAACCACCACCACCACAAATGGAAGAAGTGGTATACAGGTACTTATACAGCAGAATAGGAATAATGGATCAATCAGAACCAACCATTCAAGACCCTGACTTCCGTGCTGACCTTGAAAACCTCTTCACCAGAACAAAACCTGTAATACCCCGGGTAAGTCCGTTAGATAATTTAACATTATTATATGATGTTCAGGGTAAGTTTGGGGTAAAATAAAAGTTAAGGGTGTTTGGGACATTAGTGAGAGGTTGAGGGTCTAAAAGGTAATTAATTAGAAGTGATATACACCTTCAGACATCAGTAGTTTCATTATCCAGATTTAGAAAGATTGTATATGTGTGCGGGAGTCTGAAGGCGAAAGAAAGCGAAAGAGGAAACCGTACGAGTAGGGCTTCAATCGATTGTGTTAAGAAGAAATCTTGAGGTAAGTCTTTTACATATTATGTTTGTAATCATCAATAGACCGTTTCTATCGGATTAGAATGTTTAAATTTGAGGTTGTATAGGTTTAATTTAAAACTGGGTAAATTGGAACCGTCTGTGTTCTTGAGAACTCCCGGTGAAAGCCCGGTATATTCGACTTCCGGTGAAGTGCCGGTAGTGTGGACTTCCGGTGAAGTGCCGGTAGTGTGGACTTCCGGTGTAGTCCCGGTAGTATGAACTCCCGGTAGAAGTCGACTTCCGGTATAGCAACTTCCGGTAGTGTGGACTCCCGGTATAGGAACTCCCTGTACTAAGAGTCCCGGTACTGTATAAGTCCCGGTACACTGCATAGTCCCGGTAGTGAGTTAAATGCAGTGTGTAATGGGACAGTTGAGGATGGGAAATTAATAGGCTTTACGTGTTTGGTTAGTAAAGCGAGTTGTGTATCTTAACTTGTTTCAGATTCTTGGAGTCGTGGTAAGAGATAGGATCATTTTGAAAGAAGCTTGCAAACGTGTGTAATAACCAAAACAGGTGAGTTTTGCTTTGAAAACACTTTTCAACTGGAATACATACATGTATGGACTTGGGAGTGAAACTGTTGATAATTATGTGCTCGTATGTGAATTATAATATAGTGAGGTATTATATTTACATGTGTATTATAAATGTGTTATAATACATTGGCCGGGTTTAAGACCGGTGTGATTGGCTATAGAACCTGTATAGCGTTGTTTGGCTGTAGATGTTGTGCAGCGTTGTATATTATTAGTTGGCTTGCTACCACTAATATGGCCAGAAGGAATGAAAAGGGGAAGCATAATATATGTGAGTTTATTTGGATGTATACGATTGTGTTGCGTGATTAATATGAGTAAAGTTTATATAAATGGTTTTTAAACTAACAAGGGTTTCTCACTTAGACCATCAGGTCTAACCCTCATTTTGTTTTAAAAATATGTATTCCAGGTGGTGGATCAAGTAAGGGCAAGTAAGTAGAGAAACCGGTGGATGGTTATAGAGAAGGACTTTAAGATGAAGCTTTTGACTTGTTTGGCAGTTGTATCACCTTATTAAATATGATGTATGTAAATAGTACAAAGTTTGTAGTAGAATGGTTTCTTTTATTTGTAAAAGACTACGGGACCGAACGTGTAATTTGATGTTTCTTTGTCATATGAATGTTGTGTTACTATATGTGAATTGTTGTGTATATGGGATGCGGGATGTTACAAATGGTATCAGAGCCTTAGTTTAAGGGATTTAGGTATTAGTATCTGTACCTAGACTTAAACTGCATGTGAAGTAGGATGTCCCTATTATTGTAGAACCTCGGGATACTAAGTATAAAAGGTAGAAGGAACATCATGTAAGGTAATTTCATACTACACCTGGCCAGTGTAATTGTGATCTTACAGGTACCTGTCTGAACTGGAATACCTTGTTATACGGGGTATATGCTTATGTGTATATTAACCCTGTTTAAATCCACAGAATGGCCAGCGGTACAAGAAATTCGAATCGAGGAGGAGGAAGAAATCCAAACAGAACTAATCCGTCAATAGGAATCGGGGATAGGGGAGGCAGAACTGGGGGCAAAGTCGGGGGTAGAACTGGAGGTAGAGCTGGAGGTCAAGCCGGAGGCAGAACCCAACAAAATAGTACGGATTTCTTTACCAGGGCTGATCTAATGGCAGAAATGGGAAGATTACAAGACAATATTCAAGCTATGTTCAACCAAATTCATAATACTGAAACAGAAGGACCAGACCCTACTCATGAAGAGGAGATGCCAATTACCCCTACGGTCTTACCGGTAATGAGAAAATGTGATTACAAAATGTTTCATAGTTGCAAACCTTCTACGTACTCAGGGGATCGGGATCCAGTAAAAGCCATGAGATGGATGAAGGAAATTGAAGCCATTTTCAAAACAAGCAAGTGTGCGGATGAAGATAGAGTATTGTACTGGGCAGCTATGTTAAAAGGAGATGCATTGTATTGGTGGGAATCTTTTATACATTCTAAAGGATCTGACGTTTATTCTACTCTCTCTTGGGAAGAATTTGTGGTAGCCTACAGGGAAAAATTTTGTCCCCAGGCAGCCGTTAAACAACTGGAAGGAGAATTCATGAATTTGCAACAAGGGAACTTATCCGTCCGAGACTATACCGCTAGCTTTTTGGAAAAGTCTCGATTTACAGAATACTATGTTGCTACGGAGGCGATGGAGACAGAAAGGTTTATTTTTGGATTGAACTCAGAAGTCAGAAGGTTAGTGACTGCAAAAGGACCCGATACCTTCTCGGCTGCAGTTAATACCGCAGAGAATGTTGAACGAGATATTAGAAGAGATATGGGCGATAAAAGTATCAGGAAGAGAAAGTGGGAAGGACCACAATATGATCCGAAGAGGTCCCGATTTCAGAGGTATGATAACCGTCCGCCGTTTCGACCAGCGGAAAGACCATGTCAGAAGTGCAACCGTGTCCACCAAGGAAACTGCCAAGGTGATTTACGAGCATGTTATAAATGTGGGAAGACTGGACACGTTATTAAGGATTGTAAGGTGACGCGGTTATGTTTCTTATGCAATTCTCCGGATAATCTTCAGTCAAACTGTCCGCGGGGGAGGATACAGCAAGGTAGGTCATCGGGCAGGCCAGTGATTGTTAAATCAACAGTACCAAGACTGGAACCACCAGTAACCAGGGGTCGCGCCTTTCAAATGACTGAGAAAGAAGCAGAGGAAACTCCAGATGTGGTCACAGGTACATTTTTGATAAACTCTACACGTGCTAAGGTGTTGTTTGATTCCGGTGCAAACCGATAATTTGTGTCTCCTGCATTTGCTGCTTGTCTGTGTTTGAAACCTAAAATGTTGGAACATACTCTTTTAGTAGATACTGCAAATGATAACCAATTGTCAGTTAGAGAAGTATTTGATGGTTGTGTGATTAATATAGAGGGGTGTGGAGTGCCTATACAATTGTTTCCTATAACTTTGATAGAGTTTGACGTAGTAGTGGGAATGGACTGGTTACCCGAGAATCAAGCTAATATAGTGTGTGATAAGAAGTTAATAAATGTTGTATTACCTGAGAGGGGACCGGTAGTGATTTATGGTGATCGTAGGAATCGTCAGTCTTGTCTTATATCCATGATAAAAGCTCGTAAACGTGTCAGCAAGGGTTGCCCGAGTTATTTAGCCTATGTGATAGATAGTAGGCCTGAAAAGAATAGGATGGAAGATATTCCTATCGTTAGTGAATTTCCTGAAGTGTTCCCTGAAGACTTGAATAGTCTTCCGCCTGCTAGACAAGTAGAGTTCGGTATAGACCTGATTCCTGGAGCCACTCCTGTAGCCCGTGCACCGTATCGTTTGGAACCTCCAGAGATGAAAGAAATGATGGCACAACTACAAGACCTATCCGATAAAGGCTTCATCAGACCTAGTTCTTCGCCGTGGGGAGCACCAGTGTTATTTGTGAAAAAGAAAGATGGGTCGATGAGAATGTGTATTGACTACCGAGAATTGAATAAGTGCACGATAAAGAACAAGTATCCGCTACCCCGAATTGATGACCTCTTTGATCAGTTAGTTGGAGCTTGCTATTTCTCCAAGATTGATCTAAGGTCCGGTTATCACCAGTTGAAAGTTAAAGAAGAAGACGTTTTAAAGACTGCTTTTCGAACGAGGTATGGTCATCATGAATTTTTAGTGATGCCGTTTGAATTAACGAACGCTCCAGCTGCCTTTATGGATTTAATGAATCGGGTATGTAAGCCGTATCTCGATAAATTTGTAATTGTATTTATCGATGATATCCTTATCTAGTCTCGATCCAAGGAAGAGCACGCGCAACATCTTCGTTTGATTCTAGAGCTACTAAAGAAGGAAAAGTTGTATGCAAAATTTTCTAAATGTGAATTCTGGCTACGGAAAGTGCAGTTTCTGGGGCACGTGATTTCTGAGAAAGGTATACAAGTCGATCCGATGAAAGTGGAAGCAGTTGAAAGGTGGGAACAGCCTAAGACAGCAACAGAAGTACGCAGTTTTCTGGGTTTAGCCGGTTACTATCGGAAATTCATAAAAGACTTCTCCCGGATTGCAACACCTTTAACTAAGCTGACCCGGAAGAATCTAAAGTTTGAATGGAAAGCAGAACAAGACGAGGCATTCCGAATATTGAAAGAGAAACTGTGCAGCGCGCCGATTTTATCTCTAACTGAAGGTTCTGAAGACTTTGTCGTTTACAGTGATGCGGCTAAACTGGGATTGGGTTGTGTGCTTATGCAGCGCGGAAAGGTTATAGCTTATGCTTCTCGCCAACTGAAGGATCATGAACGGCAGTATCCTAAGCACGATATGGAGCTTGCTGCAGTCGTCTTCGCGTTAAAGATTTGGAGACATTATCTATATGATTCCAAATGTCAAATTTTTACCGATCATAAGAGTCTCCAACACCTCTTTGATCAGAAGGAACTAAATATGAGACAAAGGAGATGGCTAGAACTGCTGAACGATTATGACTGTGAAATACTTTATCACCCAGGAAAGGCAAATGTGGTAGCTGATGCATTGAGTCATCAAGAAAGGAGTGGAACCATAAAAGTTATTTCACTACGAACCGAACTCCTACCCAATATATTTGACGAATTGCAGAAGTGTCAAGTGGAGGCTTATCAGGATGAACATCTGAAATCAGAACGGTTAGCGGGGATGTCAGCACTGCTAGTAAAAGACGATCGAGGGTTATTGTGTCTGGGAAACAGAGTGTGGGTACCTCAATTGGGTGGGTTACGTGACCGTGTTTTACAAGAAGCTCATCAATCCCGTTTCTCTATTCACCCAGGTACAAACAAGATGTATAAAGACCTAAAACAATTCTATTGGTGGCCGGGGTTAAAAAGAGGGATTGCTCAGTATGTGGAAAGATGTGATACTTGTAAGAAAGTGAAGATTGAACACCAAAAGCCGTTTGGGCAACAACAACGACTAGAAATACCTATGTGGAAGTGGGAACAGATTACTACGGATTTCATCACAAAGCTACCAAGAACACCGAAGGGATTTGATTCTATTTGGGTGATCATCGACAGATTAACAAAGTCTGCACACTTCCTACCGATAAAGGAAACCGATTCGATGGAACGATTAGCTAAGTTGTACATTGATGAAATAGTAACTCGACACGGAGTTCCAATCTCGATCATTTCTGATCGTGATAGTCGTTTTACTTCAAGATTTTGGAGAAGTTTTCAAAGTGAAATGGGGACACAGATAAAGTTAAGTACGGCGTATCATCCTCAAACAGATGGGCAGAGTGAACGAACCATTCAGACCTTAGAAGATATGCTCCGAGCTTGCATCGTTGATTTTAGGGGATCGTGGGATAAGCATTTACCGTTAATCGAATTCGCTTACAACAACAGTTATCATTCTAGTATACAAGCGGCACCGTTTGAAGTACTGTATGGTAGGAAATGCCGAACGCCTCTGTGCTGGAACGAAGTGGGAGAAAAACAGCTAGCGGGGCCGGAAATAGTTCAGTTAACCGCCGATAAGGTTACCCAGATTCGAGAAAGATTGAAAGTGGCCCAAGATAGACATAAGAGTTACGCTGATCGCCGTCGAAAGCCGTTGGAATTTCAAGTTGGGAATTACGTAATGTTAAAGGTTTCGCCGTGGAAAGGAGTCATCAGATTTGGTCGACAAGGTAAACTTAGCCCAAGGTATATTGGACCATTTGCAATCACAGAAAGGATCGGTGAAGTAGCTTACAAATTAGATCTTCCACCAGAATTGAGCAGAATCCATAATGCATTCCACGTATCGAACCTCCGAAAGTGTTTGGTTACTCCAGATCAGTCAGTCTTCCTACCAGAGATACAAGTCGATGAAAGACTGAATTATGTAGAAGAGCCAGAAGCTATAATTGATCATAAAGTTAAAGTGCTGCGGAATAAGGAGGTCAGACAAGTGAAAGTTCAGTGGAAGCATCATAGAGGTCAAGATGCTACATGGGAATCAGAGACGGAAATGAGAGCCAAATACCCTCATCTTTTTACTTATCTGAATTCCGGGACGGAATCCTTTTAAGGGGGAGATGATGTAATACCCCGGGTAAGTCCGTTAGATAATTTAACATTATTATATGATGTTCAGGGTAAGTTTGGGGTAAAATATAAGTTAAGGGTGTTTGGGACATTAGTGAGAGGTTGAGGGTCTAAAAGGTAATTAATTAGAAGTGATATACACCTTCAGACATCAGTAGTTTCATTATCCAGATTTAGAAAGATTGTATATGTGTGCGGGAGTCTGAAGGCGAAAGAAAGCGAAAGAGGAAACCGTACGAGTAGGGCTTCAATCGATTGTGTTAAGAAGAAATCATGAGGTAAGTCTTTTACATATTATGTTTGTAATCATCAATAGACTGTTTCTATCGGATTAGAATGTTTAAATTTGAGGTTGTATAGGTTTAATTTAAAACTGGGTAAATTGGAACCGTCTGTGTTCTTGAGAACCCCCGGTGAAAGCCCGGTATATTCGACTTCCGGTGAAGTCCCGGTAGTGTGGACTTCCGGTGAAGTCCCGGTAGTGTGGACTTCCGGTGTAGTCCCGGTAGTATGAACTCCCGGTAAAAGTCGACTTCCGGTATAGCAACTTCCGGTAGTGTGGACTCCCGGTATAGGAACTCCCGGTACTAAGAGTCCCGGTACTGTATAAGTCCCGGTACACTGCATAGTCCCGGTAGTGAGTTAAATGCAGTGTGTAATGGGACAGTTGAGGATGGGAAATTATTAGGCTTTACGTGTTTGGTTAGTAAAGCGAGTTGTGTATCTTAACTTGTTTCAGATTCTTGGAGTCGTGGTAAGAGATAGGATCGTTTTGAAAGAAGCTTGCAAACGTGTGTAATAACCAAAACAGGTGAGTTTTGCTTTGAAAACACTTTTCAACTGGAATACATACATGTGTGGACTTGGGAGTGAAACTGTTGATAATTATGTGCTCGTATGTGAATTATAATATAGTGAGGTATTATATTTACATGTGTATTATAAATGTGTTATAATACGTTGGTCGGGTTTAAGACCGGTGTAGATGTTGTGCAGCGTTGTATATTATTAGTTGGCTTGCTACCACTAATATGGCCAGAAGGAATGAAAAGGGGAAGCATAATATATGTGAGTTTATTTGGATGTATACGATTGTGTTGCGTGATTTATATGAGTAAAGTTTATATAAATGGTTTTTAAACTAACAAGGGTTTCTCACTTAGACCATCAGGTCTAACCCTCATTTTGTTTTAAAAATATGTATTCCAGGTGGTGGATCAAGTAAGGGCAAGTAAGTAGAGAAACCGGTGGATGGCTATAGAGAAGGACTTTAAGATGAAGCTTTTGACTTGTTTGGCAGTTGTATCACCTTATTAAATATGATGTATGTAAATAGTACAAAGTTAGTAGTAGAATGGTTTCTTTTATTTGTAAAAGACTACGGGACCGAACGTGTAATTTAATGTTTCTTTTGTCATATGAATGTTGTGTTACTATATGTGAATTGTTGTGTATATGGGATGCGGGATGTTACAAAACCCAAGCCTAAACACGAAGTCTTCTCAACATCTAAGATCGTCAAAGTACTATATTGTAAGTTCTCAAGAACCAGAACCTGGCCTTAACTCTCTTACAACATCTACAAGGTCAAAAGAGAGGACAGATCAGAGAACCAATTTGCAGATGCAGATCTTAGGAATCTCAATCCTTATGATCTACCTGATCTTCTGCATTGGATGAAAGAGAACTTCACAACCGACGAAGTTCGCAGAGCCTACAGAGTGATTAGAAAGGCCATACGCGAAAAGCTTCTGCTATACAGCATGGTAGATTTCCAATTGGCTCGAGATCTTGGAGTGAAAAGCCTAAACGTTCAACCACCATAAGACTACTGCCCTCCCTCTGCTACAACAAACTCAATCATCACAAATCCAAGGGTCGGGTTAGTATTTCTAGAACCTTCTGGTAAATCAAAGTTGTTCGTAGAGATGGACTGTCAGAAGTACGCAACAAGTACTTTGACAGAGTTTAGAGCGATACTAGTGGAGCACAGAGGATCAAAGCTCATGCATCAAAGTCTTGCCGACAGACTGATACAGGTTATCAATGCAACAATCAACTTCCAAACTCTATGCATCAGCTTCTATCATGAACTAATACAAGAAGGACTCAACCGCAGAAGTTTCAATGACTTCAAGGATGCTAACGTATGAGTCAGTCAAACAGATCCTCTGTAATATTTTCTTTTCAATACAATCATATGTAAATGCCCCTGGCATAATCAAATGTGAAAAGAAAAGTGTTCTTAGTATGTACTTAGCCTAAAAATCCATGTACTTTTCATTTTTCACTACTTAGGGGGAGATTGTTAGCTCCAATATTTCAGTATATGAAAGTAGTGAAAAATAGGCCAAGTATAGAAGTGTTCGACAGAGGCTCTGCCGAGTAGCCGAGAAACCGAGAAGACAGAAGTCTTCGACAGAGGCTCTGCCGGGTTAACCAAGAAGACTAAAGTAAAGAAGCAACAGAAGACACTTCTAAGCGGACAAGACCACAGAGCCTCTGTCATACATGACAGAGCTTCTGTGGCAAAAAGAAGATCTACGCAAAAGATCTTAACAAGGACGGACATGCTTCTTACAATACCTACCATTCGAAGGTTCTAAAGATCAATCGTACAAAGGCGTGACCTGACAACTCCACGTGTCAAACTCTGATAGGTTTCCGCCTAAAGCTAAATACGGAGCATTTAATGAACGTTGTATCTACAACAGTTCCAGAATAGTGTTTTGTACCTTCAAGCTACTGTTCCAGAACAGTGCCTTTGTACCTTCAGTCCTTATTGTCCCCTTTAGAAGTCGTATAAATAGAAGGTTCATGTGAACTCTTCTATTAAGCTTAATACCACAAAAATTACACATATATCATTAAGCTTTGCACTTCTCACACGCATCATTAACTGCAGATTTCTTGTTAATCCTTTGAAGTTCTTGGTGTTCTTAATATATATAAAATACAGTAATCTTGGAGATATTCGTCTGTTCTTACATACTGTTTATTTGATATTGTGTGTTCTTTTACCTTACATTATCTTTCAGTTCTTAAATACGCTTCCGCATCATATCTAAATCTGAACTAACTGAAAGTTAAGATCATTGTTTAAGCAAAGAGGAAGCAACAAGCTGTATTTGAGAGATCAATCTGCTGAAACAATTTTCATGAACAAGCCAAGACATGTAAACAATGACAATAAATATTGGGGACTTGGTTATGAATGTCCAAAATATGGTGCCAAAGCTATCAAAGTTGTACCGACAGTGTATAATTTCGAATGTTTAAGGTACGTGCGATATTGGCCTGATTTTGAAGTTTATTGGATTGATGAAAAGGAAACACAAAAAGAAGAACAAAGAAAAAGAGCTTTAACAACTCATATTCAACTTCCATTTTGTTATACTAATGAGACGTTGAAGATTCTCAACAATCTAGATAAACCACTTCCAGATAACTACTTTGACATAAATTCTACAAAGCCAGTTACTAACAATCAAGTTGTTGTAACTAAGAAATATGTTCCTACGTTGGTTCTAGAAGGGAAAATAGCTGAACTTGAGATCTTTCTTGCTGAACAAAAGATCAAATATGATTATGAAAATGATCTCCTTTCAACTATTTTCTCAACTACTTTTAAGGAAATATCTTCTTGTTACGATGACGAAGTGAAAAAGGAAACTGGTAGAAATGAACATGCTTTGATCAAAAAGTTTTCTGAATCATCAAAGAACATTTTTGATGGTAAACAAAAGATTGATAAAAAATGTCTCAAACTCTCAAAGAAAGTGGTAGATCTTGAGAATATTCTTCTTTCTGAGCATACCAATTTGGAAAATGAGAAAGTCAACTTTGTAAACCAAATCAATCCATTTGAAAAGAAGTTGACTGATTTGTTAAAGACAAAAGTTGAATTAGAGATTGTGTTAGAAAACGAAAGAAAAGAATTTGCTTTGAAAAACTGGTTCAATCTTGAAGAAAGCAACTTTCTTAAAGAACAGAACTGTGAACTTTCTCAAAAAGTGATGACATTAGAAAAATATTTGAAAGAAGAAAAACCTAATATAATGTCTGATTTTGAAGATTCTTTCAATCTTGAAAGTGCACAGTTTGAAATTGAGAAAGTAATTTTTGAAAATGAGAATAATTGAGTTTTCTCAAGAGGTGGATGAGTTAGAAAAGGAATTAGCAAAAGAAAGAAAAGAAAATGCTTTCAAAAATTGTAGTTCACCTGAGTCCACCAAAGATTTTGAAGTTCACAACGCCGATTCTGATTCGGATTGTGATTATGAACCAAGCGAGAAAGTTTTTGAAGCCAAGTCAAAACAAATAGAAAATGAAAAAGGAAAAGCTTGTGCATTTGATTTCTCAAAGAAACTTTCGGACCATACTGATTTTATTATTTCTGAAGAAAAAGAAGAAAGCAAAAGGAAAGATGATCTGAAAAGGATTTCTAAGAAGATTGAGTTGAATACTACTTCTGAACCTACAATCAATAATTCTTGTATGAAATGCAATAATAGTGAAAAGACTTATGTTTCAGATCTATCATCACTTGCAAGAAAGAATCTCAATTGTGTTCAATGTGGTAGTCATTCATTTCAATCATCTCAAGAAAGTCCAATTATAATAACATTTGTTTCTTATATAAACAAAGAAAAATCTTCGGGTACTTTCTATAAAGGTGAGTGTTCAAACACAAAGAACCCACCTTTAGAGAAAAGAAAGAAGGATAAAATGTCAAAGAATTCTCAAGTTCAGAGTTCTAAGGATTCTAACTCTAAATCTTCTGTTCTTTCAGATAATTCTGTGAATCCGAAGAAGAAAGAACAAGAATGGCGGGTAAAGCAAACGACGTCTGATTCATCCAAACAAAATGACAAAAATAGTAGTTTTTCAAAGAATAAACAAGTTGGTGTGAGTAATAAAAATTCTTTTGTAAATTCATACAAAGATTACTCGAAAGACAAGTTGTTGGATTTCAAAAATGGTGAATGTTTTTGTTATGTTTGTGGATATGAAAGTTCGTTTGCTATGCCTGGTTATTGTTGTTGGGATAATTCTTACTTTATTCCAAGTGTTAAAAGAAAATCAAATTTGAGGAAAAAAAAGAAGACACAAATGTCTAAACTCAAGGTTTCTCAAGCTAATCAAAAAGGACCCAATACTCAATGGGTACCTAAAACTGGTTCAATCTGATTGATGCAGAAACATAAGTGTAAGGTTTGGAAACAATCTAAACAATCTAAAACGGGATGTTCGAAGCATATGGCAGGCCAAAGACACATGCTAACCAATTTTGTGGAAAAAGATCTTGGTCGTGTAAGGTTTGGAAACAATCAGGTTGCTCCTATCAAAGGTTTTGGAGATATCATTCAAGACAATCTTACGATAAAGAAGGTTAACTATGTTAAAGGATTGGAGCACAACCTTTTTAGTATAGGACATTTTTGCGATAAGGATTTGGAAGTGCACTTCAAGAAGACAAAGTGTTGTGTCAAAACCGAGAAAGGAACAGATCTTCTTGTTGGAACTCGCAAGTCAAACCTGTACACAATCAACTTGGCAGATATCAAACCAACCAATGAAGTGTGTCTTTTATCCAAAGCTTCAGAAGAACAAAGTTGGCTATGGCATCGACGGTTATCTCATCTAAATTTTCGATACATTCAAAAGCTGGTTTTAGGAGATTCAGTTTGGGGGCTTCCAACTTTGAAATTCAATGCCGAAAATCTATGTGATGCGTGTGATAAAGGAAAGATGAAGTGGGTTCCTCACAAGCCTAAACCGGAACCGACAACGAAGAGTATACTTGAGATGTTGCACGTGGATTTGTGCGGTCCAATGAAAATGGAAAGCATAAATGGGAGGAAATATGTCTTGGTAATAGTCGATTATTTCTCACGATACACATGGGTTAAGTTTCTAAGGTCAAAAGATGAAACTTCAGAACTTCTCATTGGTGTTATCAAGGCAGCTCAGAACAATATGCAGATCTCAGTAAAAATCGTGCGTTCGGATAATGGTACAGAATTTAAGAACAGAATCCTAGGTGATTTTATGAATCAAATGGGATTATGCAACAATTTTCTGCCGCCAGAACTCCTGAACAAAACGGAGTTGTAGAACGACGTAACAAAACATTAGTCGAGTCTGCGAGAACAATGTAGGCATACTCAAAGCAACCTCTATTCTTATGGGCCGAAGCCGTGGCAACCGCATGTTACACACAGAATCGTTCTGTCATACACCGCCGGTTTAATAAAACTCCTTATGAAGTCATGAATAACCGGAAACCTAACATAAAACATTTTTTTGTTTTTGGTTGTAGGTGTTATGTTCTAAACGACAAAGAACAACGGAACAAGTTCAGTCCAAAGGCGATTGATGGTATCTTCGTTGGATACTCTTTCTCATCGGCGTCATATAGGATATATCTGAAGCAATCAAGGAATATAATGGAGAGTGTCAATGTCAAATTCGACGAACATCACGAATTGGCTTCTGACCAAAACAGTTCAGGACCCGTTATAACAGGAATTTTAGCTTCTGGACATCTCAGTTCAGAACCTGCTTCAACTTCTAATCAGGATCAACCTTCAACCTCAAAATCTCAATTAACTGATCTTGATTTATTATTTGATGAATTCTATGATGAATTTTATGGTACTTACAATAATTCTACTAATTCTAACAGGATGGTACAAGCACCTACAACTATTTCTGCTGCAACAACTACTCAAAATGGTGCATCTACTTCAACACCGGTTGATGTTTCCTCTCCTGTTCAGAATGTTAAAGTACCAGAAGTTGTTATTCCACAACAAAAGACTACAACTACTGTGGAAGGATCAACACAAAATCCAAGTTCTTCGGTTACTGAACCAACCATTCCTCAGTCACAACCGGAATCTTCTAGTATTCCTACAGAATTTCCAAGTGTTGAACCACTGGTTTCTCCAACCGAAGAAGAGACGAATGCTACTCTTGAAAATGTTCAAGAATGCTATGCTCCTCACCCTCATACAACCTAGTGGACGAAGGCTCATCCGATTCACCAAATAATCGGTGACCCAAGTTCACCAGTTCAAACTCGTTCATCTGCTTTATGTGCTACCGTAAATGAGTGCATGTCCTCAATGTTTTTAAGTAACATTGAACCACTCACAGTAAAAGAAGCCTTAAATGATCTGGATTGGATTTTAGCTATGCAAGAAGAGCTAAATCAATTCGAAGAGTTAAAGGTATGGAGGTTAGTTCCATGACCAGCCGATAAAAGCATCATTGGAACAAAGTGGGTGTTCAAAAACAAGAAAGATGAAGATGGCATCATAGTTCGTAACAAAGCGAGACTTGTAGCTAAAGGCTATCGACAGCAAGAAGGGATAGATTACGATGAGACTTACGCTCCAGTCGCACGCATTGAAGCAATCAGAATATTTTTGGTGTACGCGGCATACAAAAACTTTACGGTCTATCAGATGGACGTAAAGATAGCATTTCTTAATGGAATACTAAAAGAGGAGGTATATGTCTCATAACCCGAAGGCTTTATAGACAAGGAGAATCCAAATCACGTTTACATTTTGGATAAAGCCTTATATGGGTTAAAACAAGCCTCGCGCGCTTGGTACGATGTTCTATCTCAATTTCTACTCGTCTCGGGCTTTGAAAAAGGTAAGGTTGATACGACTTTGTTTGTCAAACATGAAGACGGTGAGATGGTAATAGTACAAATATATGTAGATGATATTATATTCGGTGCATCTAACCCTGGTTTATGTACATGGTTTTCTGATCTGATGACTACTAGATTTTAGATGAGTATGATGGGGGAGATTAACTTCTTCCAAGGATTGCAAGTGAAACAATTTTCCACGGGGATATTCATCAACCAGTCAAAGTATATATTTGACATTTTGAAGAAATTCAAAATGGAAAATTGTACTTCCATTGGAACACCGATGGCAACACAATCAAAGATCGGTCCAGATCCTCATGGTAAGGAAACTGATACACGACACTATCAAGGTATGGTCGGATCTTTAATGTACTTAACTGCTAGTCACCCGGATATTATGTTCGCTACTTGTCTTTGTGCGAGATTTCAGGCGAATCCTAAGGAATCTCATGTAGGAGCCGTCAAATGCATCTTCCGTTATCTCAAAGGAACTCCCTACCTTGGTCTATGGTATCCCAAAGGCATGGGATTCGAGCTAACAACCTACTCCGACGCGGATCATGGTGGTAGTTTATTGGACCGGAAAAGCACATCCGGACAAATCCAATTCTTGGGTGATAAGTTGGTAAGTTGGGCGTCTAAGAAACAGAACTGCGTGTCACTTTTTACGGCGGAGGCAGAATATGTCGCGGCCGCTAGTTGTTGCTCACAAGTCATCTGGATGAAAACACAACTGATGGATTTTGCGTGTAAGTATGAAAAGATTCCAATCTATTGTGAAAGCAAGTCCGCAGTAGCAATATCTGTGAATCCGATTCAACACACGAAAACCAAGCACATCGAAGTACGGTATCATTTTATTAAAGATCACGTCGAAAAAGGTACAATTGAACTCTATTTTGTTTCTACTGAATTTCAACTAGCCGACTTGTTTACCAAGGCTTTGGATGAGAAACGTTTCAACTTTCTTGTCTCAAAGCTAGGCATGTTGAATTTGAAAGTTTGATAAGTCATAATTTTTATTCAACATTTTGAAAATAATTCTTAGTCATTCAAAATTTGATAAATTTGAGTGAAGAATACTTATTTTCATAATATTGAATATTCATTATGATTTGTTCAAATTTAGATTTCTTTCAGTAGTTTACAAACTACAATTGCTATTATTTGTGCAGTTTTATGTGTGGTTCATATGTTTAGGGGGAGCTATAAATAGTTGTGATCATGTTTCAAGGGGGAGCATTTAACAAAGAAGAGGTGTTTGATCCAAACAACAAAGGTAAGTGTTCTATCTCAAATGATTTTCGCAAACCCTACTTGATGAAAATGATTTTGTCAATACTTATGCATCTTTGTAGGGGGGAGCAAAATATTTTCAAAGAACACTGGACTACTTTTAATATGAAAAGTTCAAATTTTTTAAAAGTTCAAAGTTCAAAATTTGAAAAATGTTCCAAGTCTGGAAAGTAGTCGCACAGGTCTTATACGACTAGCAATCCTATTCGTACACGCCTTGTACGAAAGTTACTGTTCCAGCACGACAGTCGTACACCTCTTGAACGATAGTTATTGTTCCCGCATGACAGTCGCACAAGCCTTGTCCGACTAGCAATCCTAGTCGTACATGCTTTGTACGACAGTCTCTGTTCATATTGTCAAGTAGTAGATGCTTTGTCCGACTAGCAATCCTAGTCATACAAACATCGTACGACAGTTACTGTTCATGAATTCCACCTTAGTCGGTCACTGTTTCATACGATTAAGATGAGGTAATCGTATATTGCTTCGTACGACTACCTGACACGTGTCGGTAAACCCTTGGACCAATCACTTCATGACACGTGTCACTCAGCCTGAGATCTATATATAGTGCAATTTTGAAAGATTTTCATTTTCCGACTTTAGTAACACACGATTCTCTCACACCATAGAAATCGATTTTGAATTTTTGTTGCTGTTTCATTGCTTCCGTGGATTCAAATCGATAACATGTATCATCTTATACTTGTTTACATCGCATTTCATCATCATTATCATTGTCTATGTGGGTTTGTTAGAAAAGTCGAAAAGGGGTTTTAGTAAACCCTTCAGATTCTGATTTGTATGTTAGAGTTAAAAAGAAAAGATGATAGGATAGGATCTCTGTTAGCAAAACGCACTTGGGGTACTTTTTTTTGCATGATATCATTTCGAAACTCTTAGATCTGGGTTTGAGTGTTCAAGTTTGTTCGAATGCTCATAACTGTCGCACAACACTATGTTCTTTACATTCAAAACTGTTGCACAAAACAGATATTCATAACTGTCGTACGAGATGTGTCCGACAACTTTTAGTCGTACAGTTTTATCCGACAGTTAGTGTCATGCGACTTGGTGTGTTGTACGACAGTAGCCCATACTTAGGAAATTTTTTAAAAAGTTTTGACGAAAAAGCACTGATATCCAAATGGTCTTACACTGTCAATCATAGACCATGGCACTTTTGCAAGAGCACGGTGATGGTAATTTTTCTGACGAGAACACGGTACTCCCGTCTCATCGTTCATCACATCCATCGGTGAACGCTCGAGATTTAGATGCTGAACTTATTCTTCCAATAGATAAGAAGGATCTAAAGCCGAACAACTACACTCTAGATTTCAATGTCACTATGGATTATCATCTTGTTTTGGAAATACTCAAAGGTCACCCGCTTCGTATTGCTCTTGAAAGAACTCAACAAGTTCCAGAAATCTATCTGCAACAAGTATGGAATAACATCCAATACGTACCACAGAACAACTACTTTACTCTGAAAGTAGATCATTTTGATGCCAAGCTGACTCTGAAAAGGTTGCGGACAGTTCTTGATCTTCCTTATTCTTCTAATTTTGAAGATATGTTGTCTGAAGAAGATTTGTGCCGGGATATTATGCTGATGGGTTACAATGATCCACGTCTGGATTATAGAGTGCTAACCAGTACATCAAAGTTGAAAAGGAATTATCTACCGCCGATCTATTACACACTATTCAGTGTTGTGAATAGATGTATTACTTCTAAGCACACGGGAGTGGACACGGCCAGTATTTCAGTTATCAAAATGTTCCATGCGATCGTTTTCGACCGGAAGATTGACTTTGCAATTTCTATATGGAATGACCTGATCGAAGTGGTCACGGACAAAGCAAAGCCATCAAAAGACAGAACGTTCGTACCATTTCAAAGATATCTTCAGATTATTATCCGTTCTATCATGGATTCTAATGATCAGATTCCGAGACGCGAGAATGCAGTTCATGGTCCAACCAATTACATGAAGTGTCTCCGACTTCCGAAAGGTCTATCTTTTCCAACTATTATGGTTTTACCTGAAGCACTACTCGCCTATACTGACCAAGAGTCACCATATTTGAGTGAGTATAGAGAAGAGAACGCACTGATGGCCTGGCCAGGACCGGTAGGGCCTACCCATGGTGCCAACAAATTAGGTGAGCGTGGTGAGGGTTCTAGAGTTAGAAAGAGAGTTCAAGATACTGGGGTACCTGAACAGGGCGTGTTGAGAGGTAAAAGTGATGTAAGGGGAAAAGGAGTTGGGGGTGCTCTTGGTCAGTCGTCCAAAACATCAAAGCTTCAAATCTTTGAGGACGATGATGAGGAAGATCTTGGTTCCAACGATACTGAGGAAGAATCCGAGGATATTGATGCGGATATTGATGATCCTGCTAATCTTGTATACAGTTCATATGATCATAATGTGAATGCTGATGATGAGAAAGACGATGATAGTTCTGATGATAACAATGATGATAACAACAACGATCAAGTCATGGAGAATCTTGATACTGTAATTGAAAAGGTCGTCACTACTACATCTGGTGGTGATGGAGGAGTGATAAGGGGAAATGAGGGAGTATTAGTTGAAATAGAAAATCAAGTGAGGTTGAGTGAGAAGGAAAGAAAAAAAGATGGTGAGTGTGAGACAGGATCAACAAAAGTTTTAACTAATGATCCTAACCAAACCGTGTCTAGCCGGGTAGCCACATCTACTGTCGGTGCGCGTTCGTCGCCACATGACATTGAAGAAGACATAGTCCGCCCAACTATGCAATGCACAACCCCACTCATCCACTCATCAACTTCTTCACAAGTTGATGTTTCATCTTCTCACAGGGGATTAGCACAAACATTATCGGCGACACACTCAGTGTCTGCTGATATTGAAACAGGATGGCACTTGCCCCGACCACCACCTTCATTTGGTCACAGATTGAGTCTAGAACCATTTGATTTTACTTCCTTTCCTAGGACACGGAGATCGTTTGTCACTTCATCTATGGTGACACAAAACGTTGGTGTTATGCGTGACCCAACAGAAACGCCTCGAGTGCAGCTGCCATTTGTTGGTACTGTACGAGGATCGAACTGAAGTCCTACCAACGTTAACACTATGCCAGTGTTGAACGTAGGCCATACAGTCTCTATGACTGCTATGCAAACGAGTAACCTAAGTGGTCTGGGTGTTACCTTGGAACAAGCGCGGGATATTCAGTCTTTGGTGGGTCCTCCTCCTCACAACTATGTATCTAAGAAGTTGCTTGAAATGGCCATCCAGTCTCTCTCCAACACTCATAAAGCTCATGTGTCCGAATTGACTGATATTGTTAAGAAATTATCTGCCGAAGTACAAAAGTTTGTTAAAGGAAAGTCTGTTGCTGATTCTTCATCCGCACCATCCGACATTCAACCAGAAACTCAACCAGAATCTCAGCTGAACCCAAAGGTACATCATACTTTACCTTTACATGAATTAAAATCCCAGTTACTTTCCCGTCTACTAGAACAAGGCGATGCGAATACACAAGAAGAAGTAGATATTCTTGGTCTACTTAGACGCCAAACCGAAATACAAGCCACTTTACCAGATTCACTTAACACCCTACAACAATCCATATCCAACATAACCGATGCTATCTCTTCTGGCTTTACAACTCTATCTAACCGAATCAAAGTGGGGGAAGAAAAGTGTGGAATTCAAGCCCAAACCACCAAACGGAGGCATGACGATCAAGATCCTGATCATGATCACCATGAGGGGGAGAGAAGTGTAAGACAAAGGGTGGAACAAGGCAGTGGTTCGGGTGTTCATGTTACTGAAAATCAGGAAACGAACATGGAAACGTGCACCGGTAATGTTGGTGGTACACAAGGGGTTCAAAGTGCTGATGTTGGTGTTCTGGATGATGTCAATCCTAGGGTTGAAAAACCTCAAGGATGTGATAACATAACTGATGAGGAAATTATGGCTGATGATTTCTTACATGATTTGATCTACATTAATTCTGATGATGATCCAGAAATTACTGTGGTAAAGATTAAAGAGGAGATGGATGATGTATTTGATGGTGGAAACATTCAACCTGATTCTGATTCCGAGAAAGAAAGTAATCTACCTGATCCAGTGATACAAATTCCGGTAATACCTGATCTATCTGAAGGCAAAATCAAAGATGCAGTCTCCAAGGCAGAATTACGTAATCTACAGATGTTAATTGATAGAAAAGCTTTGATTGTCAGACGTGCTCACCGAACAAGAATCATTACTCCATTCCAAGAAGATATAAGGAGTGACTTGTTTGTGAAAAATATTCAGCCAATCGACAAGGTAAAGTTGTATTCTATTGAAAAGCTTCCACGTCCAAAACAGATTGAATATTTGTATATGATGGGCGACAAAGATCAAAAGCTCAGTGCAGTCAGAACAGATAAAGAGATTGTTAAGCTTGTGAAGATAGAATCGGAGAAGATTCTAAAAGTCTTTTATCCGAGATTCTACGTCCTCAGATCAGATGGAAAAGAGTGGAATTTCTGTGAAGCCAACTTCAAATCCCTAACCTGTGCAGACTTCTTCAGGATGTATGACATTCTTGCCCGGATGCCGAACAAAAATAATACCTACTCTGAAGCCTATCAAGCCTTAAAACGTTTCATGAAGAACCTGATCAAGCTTTCATAGCTAACTGATTTTCAGATGGCTTTGGAAAGTAATCAAATCAGAGTCAGCAAACGAATGCCAAACAAAGGCTTACCCGACATGCAAGGTATTCCTCTGTATACCGTGTTAGAAAAACCAGAGTTTGGTGTTGTTTATCATAATGGGCAAAAGAAGAAGAAGTTCTTGAGGTTTATTGAAGTCAACCTGTATTCTGATGGAACACTCTATATGATCAAGATTCTGCTGAATGAAAGGCTAAGATTGGATGAACAAAGAAAGGTGCCTCTGAAAGAGAAGGAGATTGTCTTGATCAACAATGCCTTGAAAGCGATACAAGACCGAATAGATTACCGGAATTCACTAAGAAGGTTTGAGATTATCTTTGGGATCAGAAAGAGATACATTCCACCGGAAGAACTTCATGGTTAAAGCTTACCTGGATCACTTGAATACAAAGGGGAGAATGTTAGTGTCAATTTTATATGTTGTATTCAAGTTGAGGGGTTATTTTGTAATTTGTGAGCCTAGGTATAAATAGCCTAGTTTAGCTCATTTTCACCAACACTTTTGATATTCATATCCTTAGAACTCTCTGTGAGTTTCTCTCTACATTGTATTACTTGATCTTGATGTTAATGAGAGATGGACAGAGTTTTGGATTGATCTTGATTTCATTACTTGTTAATTGGGATAACAATAAGTGAACAATAGAGCAATGGAACAGTAAACGATGTAAAGGTAATTTCCAAACTTACTTGAAGACTTAAACAAGTATTTAAAGCTTAACAAAAAGGAGTTTCAGGTTTTGTTTAAAAATAGGGTATTCTTTAAAGCTTGAAGAACAAATCACAATCAACAAGAGTGAATCAACCTGGTAAGATTGGATCGATTTAATTTAAGAAAATTAATCTGCTCTGATACCAATTGTAGGTTTCCAAATTCACCTTGTCTTATATAAACAGAAACATCAAAGATAGTGGAAGCATAAATAATCTGTTTGAATATGAGTGATTGTGTGTAGCATAAAACAAAGAGAGAATAGCAATATATTGAACAGTAAAAACAATAAGATTGAATGACAAACTTATCGTATATTGAATATGAATAACACCAAGAACACTTTCTTGTGTGTGTATTCTGAAATCTCTCAGGCTACAAGATCGTACACTAGAAGTGAGATGGAATGTACAGTTTTTGTGCACTCACAATTCTAGTAATGATCCTTACAATTCATACAAATGTGTGCTCCACTAACCTTCTATTTATAGCCTGATAAAGTAATAACCAGTGTATTATCTAACCCTGTGATGACACGTGGAAAGTATGTCTTCGTCCTTTTAGCGCCGACGTGGAAAGTGTAGACACTTGTCTATCACTTAGAGATTTCTTCAGCTTCACCGAGGTCTTTGTTCACCAGAGATCATATACCAGAGCTCTGAAGCTCTGACGATCTCTCATATCTTCACTTGTTCTTCTGATGTTCTTCTGCTAAGTCTTCTGCTTGATCTCTGGAGTCTTGTCCACTGACGTACATCAGACTTGTGATGTTTTCAATACTTTTACATTGGCATACTTGGAGCTAACAATCTCGCCCTAATTATTGAAATTTGAACTATGCTATATTTACAGAGATAATCAAAATAAAGACAATGAGGAGAAAATCATCCTCTGCAAAGCTTTTTACTTCTTTCATAAGATAAGTACATTACAAAACATAAAAGATAGTAAAATCTAGTCATAGAAGTTTCCTCTCAGAATCCTATCGAATCTCATAATTAAGTCTCTGAATTCTAAGGTGAGAGTTATGTGTCTAACAAAACTTCTAGTGACTTCTGCTGGGCATTTGGCACTTGGGGGTCTTTCATGTACAATCTTTCTGAGATACTTCAGAGATTGTATTGAATATTTGTACGCTTCTTCTGATCAGATGGCCTTCTTGATCCCTTTATATCTGCAAATAAAGGCTTCTGGTTGAGCAACAAGGGATCCGGTAGGGTAATGCTCAAGACTCGCAAGGCTTTCATTTGGAGGCCCAATACTCAATTTATCCAACTTAAAGTCGATTCCATGTTGAAAATCGATTTGAGTTCTCGGATTCACATGCTCTTCCATTGCTAGCAGAATCTCATACCATGCAGTACTGGAAGCTTTATGTCTATCAGAGAAGTTTAGACAATAGGCATGAAGGGTGAGGAGATCATAAGGATTGAGTAAGACCAGATCGTTGTTGTTGAACGTATGTGATTCCTCATCTTCGTCTTCGACAATATACACATGGTAAGGAACTTTGTTGTATGAGAAGGACTTCAGATGTATTGTCTTGATCTTCACAAAATTGAACGAGGTGTTTATCTCACCAGAAATGTTGGTCTTTGTTGCTATGAATCTTCTTCTCTCTTCTGTTAGTCTGCTTGCTCTCTTTGGATTCAGGTATGGATTGATTGGCACACACTTCTGTAGAATCAGATCTCTGTCAGCATATAGGTAAGCATGTACCTCTTCAAGGGATGGTAGAGGTTGATCTCTGTTGATGGATGGTGGTGGTTGTGGTTGTGCATCAGGTATTGGTTCTTCTATTATCTTCTCTTTCCCTTTGTCAGCTTGTTGCTCCGTTGCAGCACTTCCCTCTGTTAGGATTTCTATGGTCTCCAATATTTCATTTTGGTGAGCATCATGGACAATCACTGTTGTTGTTGTTTTGGGTTGGTTTATTGGTTCTTCAGCAGAGGATTGGTTTGTCCTCTCTGGTTCATTTCTGCTTCGTGATTGGGAAGGGGTGTCAAGAAGGAGTACATCTGTTAGTTCTGTTGGAGTAGAGGCATCTGGAGCTTTGATTGTCTTATCATTGAACGTGTAATCCACGAAGCTCTCTCCTTTTTATTGATCAGACCAATCAACTTCTTCCATGTCTTCATCATAGTCTTCAGAGGTACAGACCCTCTGGTAGTCTGGATCAACAAACCTTCAAGGTTGGAGGTCGTGGCAGCAGGTGGTGCATATGCCTTCCGTTTTCTTGAAGTTTCTTCGGATTGCAGATCACATAATTAAGCAACGAATTTCTTCAGAGTAGATTCCAATTCCCCGACAGCAGTTCGAACTTCATCTACTTGGTCAGAGAAGTTAAACTTATGAGTGTCCAGAGAAGTTTGGACATGCTTATCTATGGCTTGAGCTTTAGCCACAAATTTTGATGCGATCGTCATCATTCGGCTGAGAACCCCCTTTCTGAATTCCCCCATGTATCCTATGGTGATTGGCCGATCGTTAGGGCATGGGATAATAGAGATAGGGGTTGGTGTTGCAGTAGTTGGTGTAGCAGAGGATGTTGGTAGATTGTTGCAGAGTTATTTATCACCTCTGTCAGAGCTCTGATGTTAGCTTCTGATAGAGTGACAGTTGGAGGGGCTCTGCTGGAAGGCTCCTTATGAGAATCCACAAGCTGTTGCTACAGAGCTGAGATATCTGATTGAAGCTTCTTAGACTCCTCTGAGCTTTTCTTTTCTAAGTCTGTCAGCTTCTGAGTGGTTTCTGCCAATTTGTTGTTCACATTGGTAAGTGCAGTCTACAGAGAAGTATCAACATTTTTCCTCTATTCGTCAACACCTGTATTGATACGTTTATACTCATTCAAAGAGTTTCTAATCTCATCACAAAAGTCTTTGAACTCTTATTTAGTGACAAGATCAGAGGTGGTAACCTTGGGATCAACACATGATTCCAATTGAATCTCGAGTTCAGAGGTGCTCCTGTCAGAGCTGCTGTTGGGATGACTCTGGGAGGACTTCCACCCTGTCCTTGATGCTCTGTCTGAAGAAAAACATCTCTGGGCGTTCTGTTTACTTCAGGTCCCTCATCCTTAGAATCTGAGAGATTGAAGTAAACGTGGGAATTGATATTGTGATCTAGGAAATCCAATCCCTGTGAGACTAGGCTATCATATTGTCTCTGAGAAAGACAATCCCTACGGGTAAATCGAAAATTACCAAGAGACCTAAGTTGTTCCTCTTTTGTGAGATGAGCCACAGAGGCATCATCGTGTGTAAGGGTCCTATCAATGTCCCGGGGCGAATGGACATTACTATCAAAATTAGCTTCCTCGGTTCTGTGCATCTCAGAGGCATGAAGAATTGCCTCTGATTGGTTAAGATGGTTAAGGTTCGAGGTGTGCATCTCTGTTTCAATGTCCATATGGTCTAGATCACCATGGACAGATTGTGTGCTTGCACTGAGGGTTTGCGAGGGTGTCTTAAAATACACCTGTGTGTTCTGTTGAAATCTTTTTCTAATCTCTCTGTTCTCTCGGTTTCTAAGGGGTTAGAAGACTCAAGACTTCCACTCTTAGACTCACTGCTCTTAGAGGAGGACAAACTCTCTGCTCCTCCCTCTTGAGCTTCTTCTGCTCCCTCTGTGACAACCCCCTCTGTGGGTGCCCTGTCAACTACTTCCTTATTCTCCAAGTCTCTCTTTGAGAGTACTCTTACCCCTGGTCTTTCTTCTTCTTCTTCCTCATCACTAGGTAAATTGACTCTGGGCTCAGAACCTAAGTGCGCCGGGGATCTTACCTCGGGCTCTTGAGGTTGAGCAGTGTGTCTATAGTTGCGAATGGCTAAGTGATCTGGATGGATCAAGCAGAGCATTGTCCTAGGGACTCTGCGAGTAGAGGGATACGTACCAGAGACTGTAGGTCTGAATGATGCCATGGTCCAGACTGGAGATGGGGCTCCTTGTTGAGTGAGTTGCAGTGTGTCACATGCATCTCTTATGGCCAGGCCTATAACTCTAGGAAAACGTATGGTTTTCAGATTCTTGTCAACTCCCACAAGCTTCCCTTTTGAAAGAGCGTTGTTCTTGCTGGTGACAGCGGTCGGAAGTTCCTCATAAATGATAGAGGCGTAGTCGAAATTCTTCTACAAGAAGAGACCGTATGTAATAGTCATTATAGCAGGGCTTGTCTGGTCCAAGCTGCCATATTTGCATGTGAGGGTTCTATTCAGGGCTGAGAACATGAAGTTCCATAGGGGTGGTAATCTGCTTCTTTTGAAAGCACTGAGTTTGGCAAGGGATTCATTGTATCCTAGAAATCGAATGAATTCTAGAAGAATTGGTTGTTTAGGGGGTATTTCATAAGCAGGGATTCCTAATTCTGCAGGGGTTTTGAGTTCGAAGATCCTCTCGATGGTTCTGAGGCGAATACGAACCGTTCATGCTCCTCCATTGCTTCCAGCATCGACCTTTCCTATGATACCATTCCTTTCTTCTATGTACTGACAGGTTGTCCGCCATTGTTGTACGTAGACCATTGGCATATTGTTGTCAGCTTTTGTGAGGGCATGAACCAAGTCAGATCGATGGAAAAATTCCAAAATGACATGGTACAGAGGCTCGTAGAGTCCATGGTTAATATCGAGTTTGTAGTTGTTGTTATTGAAGGCGTAGGGTTGGATTTCGATCTGATCGACATACACAATTCGGCTGGATTTAGCAGAGTGTTGTTGAGCCATTGTTGCAGGTTTTTTGAAGTCGAGAACTCAAGGGTTTTTGATTTCTTGAAGAGAGAGATTTTTGTAGATTTTCAAAGGTTAAGAGAGCGTAAAGAGTGAAAAGGGTTTTCGAATGGGTATTTATACTCAAGATATTTCAGAGATAACGTTAGAGGGTACTCGAGTGCCAGGTAGTGGAACGACGTCTGGTTTGAGTCGTGGTTACAGCTAGTGGTCAAGTATCCAATAAAAAAATGCCACGTGTTATTGCAACTGACAACCTTTTTGAGAAGGTGACATGTGGTTGAGGCTCAGAAATAACCCGCACTTGGTTCTGATGAGTGACCTCCTATGATACTCATAAATGATCCCATTTCATGTTGCACCTTTACCAAATTTATTTGCAAATCCTATCTCCGATGAGGAAAATAACAGAGAACTAATACAACAGAAGTTTCTCAGAGAAGTCACAGAGCTCTAATGATTATGTCTGATTCTGAATATAAGTTCAGAGATATAATCAAAGTTGTTTTCATCAGAATAGGTTTTCCCATAGCCAAAAAGCTTTTCTTTTGATTATTAAGCCAAGTCGTGAAGATTTTACAATTTTGACATGTTCCCCCTTAAACATTGCTTATTTTCTTTTAAGCTCCCCCTAAACTGATGAGTTTATTCACAGATTTAACTTTTGAACTCCCCCTTAAATTGTGCAACTTTTGAAAAGATTTATGAAGATAACTATGAACGTGAGAGTTTTAGATGAACATAATTGAAACTCTGAAATAAACAAGAAAATATTGAAAAACTATGTTGACAGAGCTCTGAGGTAGATATCAGAAGCTCTGTTGACATGAACCACCTAACTACTCTGTCAGAGCTTTGAGATGGATGTCAGAGGCTCTGATGATTTTACCAGAATTTAGGAAGACATGTTCAGAATACCCATCTTGCTGATTAAAAAGTTGAACCTCCTTTCATCAAGGGCTTTTGTAAACACATCAGCAAGTTGGAAGTCAGTTGAAACAAAGTACATTTTAATTGTCCCTTTTCAATATGATCTTTGATAAAGTGGTACCTTATGTCAATGTGCTTTATATTGGAGTGCTGAACTGGATTTGCTGTGATGGATATGGCACTCTTGGAGTCACAGAGAATTGGAACTATGTTGCATTCAAAACCGTAGTCTCTGAGTTGTGTTTTCATCCATATGACTTGCGAACTTCAACTAGCAGCAGCAACATATTTTGCTTCTACTGTAGAAGTTGACACACAGATCTGCTTCTTGGATGTCCAACTCACAAGTTTATCTCCAAGTAATTGACAGCTACTAGAAGTACTCTTTCTATCATTCCTGCATCCTTCATAGTCTGAATCTGTATATGCTACAAGCTCAAAGGCAGAGTTAAGAGGATACAAGTGACCCAAAAATTGAGTCCCTTTGAGATATTTGAATATTCTTTTGACAGCAGACAAATGAGATTCCTTAGGATTAGCTTGGAATTTAGCATAGAGACAGGTTGCAAACATAATATTAGGTCTGCTTGCTGTTAAGTACAAAAGTGATCATATCATGCATCTGTAGATCTTGACATTCATAGATTGACCCTCTGTATCATGGTCAAGTTTTACTCCAGTGGCAATAGGTGTTTTCATTAGATTTGTGTTGTTGAGCTTATATTTTCTTAAAATATCAGAGACATATTTTGATTGACTTATAAAGGTGCCTCTGATAGATTGTTTTACTTGTAAACCAAGGAAGAAAGAAAGTTCTCCTATCATGCTCATTTTAAATTCACTTTTCATCAAATTAGAAAACCTATCACAGTACTTTTGGTTAGTATACCCAAAGATAATGTCATCAACATATATCTGTACCAAAAGTATATCATTTTTATATCTCCTAATGAATAAGGTAGTATCGACAGTACCTTTTTCAAAGTGGTTGATCAACAGAAAAGTGGATAGAGTTTCATACCAGGCTCTGGGAGCTTGTTTAAGGCCATACAGAGCTTAGTCTTGCTTGTACACATGATCTGGAAACTCTGAGCTTTCAAAGCCTGGAGGTTGCTATACATATACTTCTTCATGTAGTTTTCCATTCAGAAAGGCAGATTCAACATCCATTTGATAAACCTTGAATCCTTTGTGAGCAGCATAGGCCAGAAAGATTCTGATTGCGTCTATCATAGCCACTGGTGCAAATGTTTCATCTTAGTCAATGCCCTCTTCTTGGCAATATCCTTTTGCAACTAACCTTGCTTTGGTTCTAATGATTATCCCATCCTCATCTTTCTTATTCCTGAATACCCACTTGGTTCCAATGGCTGCTTTGTTTTTTGGAAGTGGAAACAAGGACCAAACATTATTTCTCTCGAATTCCACAAGCTCCTCTTGCATAGCTTCAATCCAGTTTGGGTCTTCCAGTGCTTCAGTGATCTTCTTTGGCTCAATCATGCTCAAAAGGTTCACAAAGATGGATTCATTTGATGTAGCTAACCTTGTCTTTACACCATCTTCAGCAACAACAATGATCTGATGATGGGGTGATCCTTTGTCCATCTGGTCATGGGAGCATGGTTAAGAGGTGGTGTATGTGATTCTGAAGGAAAATGGTGATTGACAGCTCCAGAGCTCTGAGGGTTGGCATCAGGGCTCTGAGGCACACTGCTCTGAAGAGTGGCTTTATTGCTTTGTAAGGTACCAGCATGGCTCTGAGAAGGTGAACTCTCATATATGGAATTTCTTGCAACATTTTTCATCAGAGGTGATGATGGTTCTGGTTCTGGTTCTTCTTCCTCAGACTGTTGTCTTGAACATTCTCCTTGAGTTGTACCAGTTGTCAAGGAAGTAGATGGTGAAATATTTGAAGGACCTGATAGAGATGTACCGGAATGTTGTTGTCCTTCAGAACCATGAACTTGATTGCCTCTGTTAATGACTTCAGAGGATTTTTCATCATCAAAGAAATCATTGAATATCAAGCTGATATTCTCTTCTCTTAATCTTGAGGAACTAGGCTCCTCAGAGATCTGTATCCTCTCTTATATTTTGCTTTCAGAGACACTTGATGACTTATCATCAAAGGATACATTTATGCTTTCTAGAATGACTTTGGTTATGAGGTTGTAGACTCTGTAGGCTTTTGAGGTGAATGAGTATCCAATGAATTTCCCTTCATCAACCTTTTTGTCAAACTTTCCCAGATTGTCTATGTCATTCAGGATATAGCACTTACAACCAAAATATGAAAGAATTTCACATTTGCTCTTCTTTGGTTGATCAGTTCATAAGCATTTCTTTTGAATCTTTTAACTATTACAGCCCTGTTTTGGATAAAACATGTTGTTGACACTGCTTCTGCCCAAAAGTTGATTGGAAGGTCAGATCCTGCTAACATGGTTCTGGCTGCTTCTACCAGAGTTATGTTCTTTCAACAACTCCATTTTGTTGAGGAGTTCTGGCAGCAGAGAAGTTCTGAGAAATGCCCTCTTCTGTGAGGTATGAATCAAGTCTTGCATTCTTCAATTTTGTCCCGTTATCACTTCTCAGCTTTTGTACCTTAAGATCTAGCAGGACCTGAATTCTTTTCAACTGACTTATTAGTACTTCTGGGACATCAGATTTTGCTCTGATGAACTCAACCCAAGTATATCTGGAATATTCATCAATAAGTACCAGAATATACTTTTTGTCTGATAGACTTTGCACAGAGATTGGACCACAAAGATCCACGTGTAGCATGTGCAGATGTCTAGGGCAACTATGATCACTCTTTGTTCTGTATGAAGCCCTCTTAAGCTTACCCAATCCACATTCAGAACATAGATGGTCTTTGTCAAGTTTAAGAGCATGCAAACCTTTCACTAAGTTAAGTTTCACCAGTTTGTCAAGATTTGAGAAATTTAAATGAGCAAATATTTTATGCCAGATCCAGGCATCTTCCTTATTAAAAGAAACTAAACAGAGTTTTTCTGAATTAGAGTTTTGGTTTGGATTAAAATTCATTTTGTACAAATTTACTTTTCTGTCAGCTCTGAGCAACTCTTGACCTGATTCTGAAACTAACAGAGAACAATATTTTTTCTTAAAATTGACATCGAACCCGTGATCACAAAGTTGACTTATGCTAAGCAAATTGTGATTTAACCCTTCTACATAAGGAACCTTGGAAACTGATACTCCACCACTTGTTAAAATACCATACCCTCTAATCTGTCCTTGCCCATCTCCACCAAATGTTACTGCTCCTCCCATTTTTTCTTTAAATGAGGTCAGTAATTCCTTATTGCCAGTCATGTGCCTTGAACAACCAGAGTCCAAGTACCATATTTGCACATCCTGCTTCTTCTGCAAGACATATTAGTTTCTTTTAGCTACCAATTGCATAATGGGTCCTTTCTTGTTAGGTTTGGTGGTGTTTGTTGATTTACCTTCTGGCTTTCCATTATTTGATGGTGTGCCAAAGGTTTTTCTCTGCTTGTTCAGAGAGTTGGTCTTAGGATTTGTCCTTTCTGGTGACCAATTCAGAATGCAGTGAGGACCATTAAGATGATTTTGTAATTTTAACATAAGCTTAAAACAGTTGCAATTGACAGAACATGAGAATGATTGATGCAAATTTATGTTTTCATTCATCATCTTTGGGATACATGCCTTTTGAGAATTAAAATTTCTAGAATCAGAGGTTTTTACAAACTTCCTATCTAGATTAGTTTTCCTGAAACTGGCATTCCTCTGTTGGTGTGATTCCTTGGACCAAAAAGATTGTTTCCTCTTTGATTCACTGCAGAATGAGAAATAGGTGAGTCATTAACTTTCCATTTTCCTTTCTGTTCTGGAGTGAACGTTATAGGTTTGTAGACATAAGGCACAAAGGTTTGGTTTACAAAAGCATTCTTGGCTTTCTCTTTTCTTTTCTCTTCCAAATCCTCAGAAGATAAGATTCTGACACCCATATTTTTAAAATCAGGGCATAGTGGGATTCTGGATTGGTTCTTTGAAACAGGTATGACATTGTTCAAAATTCCAGAACCAACAAATGCCTGTTTTAGTTTGTGCAAGATGGTGTTTGGTGCACAATAAATTTGCTCATCCACCTCTGAGTCAGAGTCAGAATCAGAGTCCAAAAAGTCTTTGGTGGCTCTGTCAGAGATGTGAGCCTCTGTGGGTTTCTGACAGAAGTTGTCTATGCTGGAGTCAGAGAAGTTCAAGCCTTTGATGTTACAGGTTTTGAATTTTCTGAGCTTAGGCTTTAACGCATCAGAAATGGAGTTTTCTTCCAGAACTCTTTATAAATCTTCTTCAAATGAAGTACTCACATCTTCAGAGGTAGGAGAGAAGACTGGAGCTTCAGGATTGAGTTCACTCTGAGTTTTGATATCAGAGGGACCAACCACAGAAGTAGCAGGCTTCTACTCCTTGAAATAGTTAAAGTTGAATATCTCCTTGGGATCAAGACTTTTGGCAGTGTTATAAATGATGATTTCAGCGTTTCCTTGATCATGAATTAACTTTAAAGATGATTTTGTATCCTTTTCATGATCAGAGGAGTCATAGCTGACATTTCTGAAACTTAGCTTTCTGGTCCTTGACCCTTCTGAAGTTTTTGATGTCTTCTTTCTTCCAGTGAAGGGATCAAAGTCACTGAAACCCAGACCATGAGTGTCCTTTTGAGAATTAATTTTATTACGCACATCTTGTGCATCCTGATACTTCTTTATTAGAAGCTCTTTCCTCTGTAAAACGGATGTAAAACTTCCCTTTCTTTTTGAAAATAATTTTTAACTGCAACAAAGTTAAGTCTTTCATACTCTGATATCTTTACCTCTTCAGCCTTTAATCTCAAAACCCCTTCATATTCTTTGCATTTTTCAGAAAATGAGGATTACTTTTGTTTTTGTAAATCCTCTAGCTCAGATTTTTCTTTGAAAATCTCTTCCTTCTCCATCTCCAAGAGATCTTTCTCTCTCTTGTAGAAGGATAGGTCTTTCTAAGCTAGTTTCCTCAGTTCTTTTTCTTCTGAAAGTTTTTGTTTAAGAGCTTGATTTAGAGTCAGAGGAGGAACATACCTTAGCACTGGGTCTAGAAATCTCCAGTGTTCTGTCATCAGAGGTAGTATCTGTTGGCCACTCTGCTATCTCCTCTGCTATCTCCTTAGCAACAGCCATTCTACAGAAGTTGGCCTGATCTAGTTCATCATCAGATGATAAATCCGAGATCCAGTTCTACATCTCTGCAACATAACTTCTCTCTTTGAAGTTATACTTGTATTTGTTCTTGTAGTAGTCCTGGTCTTTTACCAGTCTACCCTTGCAGTTGGCAGAGAAATGGCCTGGTTTGCCACATCTAAAGCATCTTCCATCATTTTAGTTGATGGGTTGGGCAACATCTGTTGGCTTTTGTGGTGCTGGTTGGTTGTATTTCTGTTGGTACTCTGCTCTGGTGCAACTCTGTGATTGTTCTGGTGGTGAGGTGTAGTCCTCTGTTCATAACCTCTTCTCTCATATTTCTCTTCGCTCCCAAATCTTCCTCTCCTATCAAACACCTTTTTGCCAAATATCTTGTTGAACTGTTGTGTTATCAACGCAAGAGATTGAGCAAAGGCATTTATGTCAGCATCATCATCATCTTCTGACAGACTCTCCTCTTCATCACTTTCATCTATCAGGCTCTTCTTGCCTTTCTTCTTCTGGATCTTTTCTTTATTTTTGTCCCTGGAGGCATTATCTCTGCTAGATTTCTCTTCTGAGGGTATTTTTGCTTCAGAGATGAATGCCAATGGACCTCCCACAGAGGATTCGCCCTTTTGTTTGACAACATCCTTCTCTTGTGCAACAAGAGTTCCATACACATTTGTGAGGGACCATGTATCCAGGTCCTGGTTAACATGTACAGACATAGATAGATTTAACCATTCATCATTCTAACTCTTTAAGAACAAGACATTACAACCCCACATTTCATACACTTGTTTATCAGGATGTTGAACCTGTTGTAGGTCTGTTGTAAAGTTTCCTCAGGAAGAGCTTTGAAATCAATGTATTCATTAATTCATTGGGTCCTTCTGTTCTTTTGGGTTTTAATTCCCCCTTCGAGTTTGTTTAGAAGTTGATCCCAGATTTCCTTAGCAGTAACACAAGAGTCTAGTTCTTGAAAAATATCGCTTGGAATGGCCATTATCAAGAGTCTAACTGCTTTAAGGTTATTTTCCATTTTAAGCTTTTCTTCTTCGGTAAAACCAGTGGGTTTAGGTTCGAAGTGAGCAGGAATCTCAGCAGTTGTTTCTGTAGCAGGGACACGAGAAACCAATACCATAGGTTGAAATGGTCCATTAGTGAGATCGCATAAGATCTCTATCCATGCCATCAAAGAAGTTAACCATCATGATCTTCCATTGAGGCTATTCATCCCTCAGAAGAGTAGGAGGTGTTGTTAAAGAACCAGCCGTATAAATAGCGTTGATGTTGTTATTCGCCATTTTTCACGAAAACAGAGTACGAAGATTTTTGAAACCAAGAATGAGTTTTGAATTGTAAATAAGTGAACAGTAGAGCAATGGAACAGTAAACGATGTAAAGGTAATTTCCAAACTTACTTGAAGACTTAAACAAGTATTTAAAGCTTAACAAAAAGGAGTTTCAGGTTTTGTTTAAAAACAGGGTATTCTTTAAAGCTTGAAGAACAAATCACAATCAACAAGAGTGAATCAACCTGGTAAGATTGGATCGATTTGATTTAAGCAAATCAAAATGCTCTGATACCAATTGTAGGTTCCCAGATTCATCTTGTCTCATATAAACAGAAACATCAAAGATAGCGGAAACATAAATAATCTATTTGAGTATGAGTGATTTTGTGTAGCATAAAACAAAGAGAGAATAGCAATATATTGAACAGTAAAAACAATAAGATCGAATGACAAACTGCTCTTATATTGAATATGAATAACACCAAGAACACTTTCTTGTGTGTGTATTCTGAAATCTCTCAGGCTACAAGATCGTACACTAGAAGTGGGATGGAATGTGCAGTGTTTGTGCTCCCACAATTCTAGTAATGATCCATATAATTCCTATAAATGTGTGCTCCACTAACATTCTATTTATAGCCTAATAAAGTAATAAACAGTGTACTATCTAACCCTATGATGACACGTGGAAAGTATGTCTTCGTCCTTTTAGGGCTGCCGTGGAAAGTGCGGACACTTGTTTATCACTTAGAGATTTCTTCAGCTTCACAGAGGTCTTTGTTCACCATAGATCATATACCAGAGCTCTGAAGGTCTTCTGTTGAGATTTATCTTTGATGTGCTATCAGAGGTCTTCTGCCAGAGCTCTGACGATCTCTGATGGTCTTCACTTGTTCTTCTGATGTTCTTCTGCTATGTCTTCTGCTTGATCTCTGGAGTCTTGTCCTCCGACGTACTTCGGACTTGTGATATTTTCAATACTTTTACATTGGCATACTTAGAGCTAACACATACCCTAACCTCCCCCCCTATGCTACCCACATGTCTAATATCGCCAGTCTAGTGGCAGAAGAGATTATTGAACAAGAGATGCACAACTAGAACCCAACCCAAACCAACCAGCCAGAGGAACCTCTTTTATTCTGTGTGCCCACAGAAACCGGGGAAGCCCAACAGATGGTGTGCTCTCCAAAGGACACTACTCTATTACATTACACTTCATCCCAAGTCACACCAGCAATCCTAACAGAGGAATTTGTTTCCTCTGCCACACGCACAAATATAGAAACAAACCTCTCTTCAGAGGAGCGTAAAGCGCACGAAGACGAAGGGATTCTAGACAAATCCATGAGTCAAAACAAGGGTCCTTCTGTGCCCACCTCTGGTGTGGATCAGAGTATGATCCCTGACAGAAAATCCATAGAGCTTGAGGCTTCTAAAGCCTCCTCTCGAGGATTGGATGGAAGTCCTGCCGACCTCAACCTCAATACAGGGTCGAAAGCAGGCACCTCAAGAACAGAGGTTCACTCTATGGAAGGAGGTGTTCCCACATAGGTTACCCATGGATCACATGTAGCGAAGGATGAGTTCCAAACCTTCGTCACCTCTGTGACCAATCATCTTACTGATTTGAAAAGCTTGGTAAGCTCTCTTGCAGAAAATTCCAAAAAGGCACTTGACGAGCTGTCATCAAAAGTTGAATCTCTATCAACAGAAGTCAAGGGACAAACTGCTCTGCTAAACTCCATCAAAAACTCTGCTGCATAGAGCGGCCAGTCTTCTGCAACTCAAACCTCCATCAATCAATTAACCAAGGAGTTGAAAGAAGCCAGAGCAATTGCAGAAGCTCTGTCGAAAGCACAAACGTCTACCCATCCAACCTTAAGTCCTGAAGATTTACGAAAGGCTCTGGAATAGGTACAGGAGACCACAACAGAGCAGAGGAAAGCTCTGAAGCCACATGATTACATTACCAGAGCACAGTTGATAGAACTCGGGCAGAGTGTTTTGAATGACATAACAGGTTTTATCAAAGCTTTCACGACTGACAACACCTCCTATGTCAAGGAATTCCAAGCCAGCGTAGGTCGGCTAAGGTTCAATTATGATGCAGAGGTAGCCTACCTGCTAGGTATTTGTGATGATCTGTGCGCTAAGATGTTAGCTGCAGGGGCAAGTTAGCCTAAGAAGCCTCCAACTTCTTGTCAGGCTGAGGGCAAAAAGGATCAGGGGAAGCTTGATGATTCTGAGGGTGATTCTGATGGAACCTCAGATCATCATGAGGGGGAGAAACAGGGCAAGGCAACCACAAGGCAACCTCTGGCGATCCAACCTCTTCAGCAAGTACCATCCAAATCCCAACCAACCAACTCACCAACTAACTCACCCAAGAAGACCAAGGAGGTAACACCCACCTCTGTGGAAACCAACAAATCTGAAGACCTTCCATCTCCAACTCCCCGATCTCCTCTACCAGAAACCAACCTACCCTCACCCACACCCTCTGAACAACGACCCAAAACACCTAGGGTCAAAACCATAGCCCATAAACAAAAAACTTACATGAAGACACCCTCCACAGCAGAAGCAACCACAAAACCTCAACCAACTTCAACAGCTAAAACCTCAGAGAGCACTCAATAGCAGAATCCAGCAGAGGTACCCTTAACCAAAGTCCAAATCAAGGCAACTACCAAACACCCAACTATCAAACCCACAAAAGAAGTACCCTCCACAATAGAGGCAATCACCAAACCAACCGCAACAGAAGCACCCAAATACAAACCTCCAACCAAGGACAAGGGCAAATCAATTATCACACATGACCCAAAACCCAAGATGCCAAAGCCTCAACAAACTAAAACACTGATGAAGAGTGTTTTCGACTCTTTCGTCACTCCTAAAGCAGAGGAAGAGGATTGGGCGTTTGGACCTCCTCTGTCAACCATTCCTTCCCTTGACCCTAAAGCCAAGCCCTCTGAAGACAGAGTCGCTCAGGTCCTCAGAGAAATGGATGCTCTGACAAAACCCATGCCTCCTCCCCCTGCACCCAAGAGAGACATGGAAGAGGTAGTGTATAATTACCTATACAGCAGAGGACTCAATGATCCTCTGCCAAAGCCTACCCTAAGCCTGGACATAGTCGAAGAGATCAAGGATAAGTTTTTCAGAGAAAAAGCATAGAAGCCAGAGCATGTGTTCTCAAACTCCAAGATCAAGCATGTCCTTTCAATCAAACTCTCTCACACAACATGTCGAAACTTGTGGTACAACATCTATTATGTGTTGAGAGAGGATAGCTCTAAAATGAAATTCACAGATGCAGATCGCATAAATCTTCACCCTTTTGATCTGGCAGAATTATACACATGGGCAAAGAGTAACTACGTATCTGGGAGAAATGAACATCAAAGAGCCTAGGATGCTGTCAGAACTTTTATGAGGGAAAATCTACTTTACTTCATCTTACTTGACTTTCAAGTAGCTCTGGACCTCGGGGTAAAGAAGATCTCCATAACTCGCCCAGATGATCATTGCCCCTCATCCTCTAATATCACACCCCACTCCATCATTCATCATCCCAGAGTTGGACACGTGTATCTCTATCCACTATGTCAGAATAAGTTGTTCGTTGAGTACGATTGTCAGAAGTATGCCACAGAGACTCTCCTACAATTCAACCAAGATCTACTCAACAACAGAGCCTTCGAATTTGTAAACCTTGAGACCACGGATCGACTCATAGAGGCTATTGATGCACCTCTCAGATTCAGAGAATTGTGCAGATTCTTCTATACCGAACTAAAGAAGGAAGGAATCTGGGGAAAGAAGATCAACGACTACCCAGATGCTAAAATATGATTATTGTCATCTACTTCTGTACTTACCTTGTTTTATCTTTCAAATCCTGTAATTTTTTTCTGCATTCAACTTCTGTAAATGCCTCTGGCATAGAATTTAACGATATTATTCTTTTTTTATAGAGGTTGAACCTTTAACCTCTTGTTCCTTTAGCCTATTATCCGTGCACATTTCAAATTTTTAATTTTTCAATACCTAGGGGGAGGTTGTTAGCTCCAATAGTACGACAAATAGAAGTATTGAAAAATAGGCTAACGACAACTCTGGTAGAAGCCTCTGCCAGACACACCAAGAGCATAGAGCCTCTATCGATCTATCATCCGAGAAGAACGAAGACCAAGACCACAGAGCCTCTGTCGTAGCTAACAGAGCCTCTGTGGAACTGAAGACTGAAGATGAAGATCAAGGCCTTTCAAGTCCAAGATAAGTGTGCAGCTCACGTGCCTTTGTTGTACGAAGACTCTGAAGATCAAATAGTACAATACACGTTCCTCTACTTTCCACGTGTAATCTTCTGAGAGACTGCAGCTTTCACAGAGTGATCATGGGCGCACAAGGTTAACCTGTACTAGAATGCGTCCACGATCATGTCTTTTGTACATCTTGTCCCCTTGTCTTGTATAAATAGAGAGTGAAACTAGACCTTTTCTGGTAACGAAGCACAACACACACACACACCTACTTAGATAGAAATTTATCTGTGAGAAACACACACTTTGTGGTGTTCTTGGTGTAATACATGGTGAATCAATAGAGATGAATCTTTGAGCATTTTTCTTATTATATCTACTGCATTCATATTTCTATTATGTGTTCTCTACCATTACAGTCTAACCCAAACTGTTCTTTAAAACGCTTTCGTACTTAAGTATTATTATACTCTGTTTTGAACGTTTGTGGGTTAAACATCACTGTTGAGTCAGAAGTGGGATCAACAATCCTAGTAACATTGTTTGTGTCAGGCAACTCCTTATCCATGCTCCGCTTGAGAGGGAGACGTTTATTTTCATTGTTTGCGATGTCTTTCTTGATCGCCTTTCCCATGATAATCCCCCGTCTTCCCTTTTTTGTCACCGGCTCTTCCGTCGGTTCAACATGTGTTGATCCCGATTTTACTCAACAATGATATTTATATCTATTAGTTCAAACAAGTAATGGTGCGGAAGCGTTTTAACGAACTAAAAGATATTCTATGGTAGAAAAACACACTAAACCAAGTAAACAAAGTATAAATAAACACGAGATTATCTTAAAGATTCACTTTGTATTGATTTAAATAAGAACACTAAGAACACCGAAAGTATAATGAGAATTCTGCTCTAAGGTGTGTGTGTTGTGCAAAGCTTAATAGAAGAGCTCAACATGAGCCTTCTATTTATACTAAACTATAGGGGACAAGCTTGAGACAAAAGGTACTAATGGTACAAGACAACATCGTGAATCTGCAATAGGTACAACGTTAATGTAGTGCGCCGATATCTGCAAAGGCTGTAACCCATCAGAGGTTGACACGTGGAGATGGCAGGACACGCCTTGTACGAATGATCTTCAGGATATTCGTACAGCAGAGGCACGTGAGAGGCATGAGTGTTTTGTCTTGAACATCAGATTACCAAGGTCTTCTAAGTCTTCAATACCACATAGGCTCTGTCAAGTGTGACAGAGGCTCTGTGGCCTTTTCCTCTGTGAACGTCTTCTGTAGATACTTCTCTTGGACCTTCTCTTGGTGTCTTGGTAGAGGCTCTGTCGATGTCTATACTTAGCCTATTTTTCAATACTTCTTTAAACACAAAGATTGGAGCTAACAATCTCCCCCTAAGTATTGAAAAATAAAAAATTGAAAAGGTGCATGGTTTTCCAGGCTAAGTACACGACAAGAGGTATTTGACCTCTGTTGAAACTTTTCTTTTTCATAGAGTTATGCCAGACGCACTTACATTTGATTATAATACACGATATGAAAAGTAAGCAGAGGAAGGTTGAGGAAGTCAGATTCTGGCATTTGGGAAGTCGTCGACTTTGTGTCCTCCGATTCCTCCACCTTTGAGCTCACGGTATATTTGGATGCATAGGTTTCTGAAGTTGATGACAGAGTCAATGACCTCTATCAACCTATCTGCGAGAGCTTGATCCATGAACTCAGATCCTCTGTGCTCCAAGAGGTTGTCTCTGAACTCCACCAGAGTACTTGTTGCATATTTTTGGCAATCAACCTCTAGGAACAACTTTGACTTTCCAGCAGGATCTTTATAGACATACCCAATCCTTGGAAAAGTGATGATAGAGTTTGGTCTTGCAGAGGGGGGAAGTCATCTTCTGGTGGTGGGAGTCTTAATCCTCTTACCCCAAGGTCGAGTCCCAGTTGGAAGTCAGTCAAGCTATACACCAGAAGTCTTTCGCGCATGGCCACCCTGATTTCTCTGTAAGCTCCTTGGATTTCTAGTCTGAGGTTGTAGTTCTACCTTGTCCAACTCAGAAGATCAGGTAGATCATAGACGTTTAGATTTCTTAGATCTGCATCTGAGAATGTGGTTTCTGATCTGTCTACCCTCTTGACTTTGTAGAGGTTGTTGTAAACCTCTCTTCCATGGGTATGGGATAATTTGTAGTAGATGACCTTGTCTATCTTGGAGTTTGAGAAGACTTCTTTGACTGGTTTGGCCTTCTTTTTATAGAATTGATCTCGTAGATCATTAAGAAAGTCAGGGTGCTGTTTGGATGGTGGCAGAGGATCATTGACTGCTCTGCTGTATAAGTATTTATTCCATCTTTCTTTGTTGCACAGGAGGTGGTGGCATGGGTTTTCGTAGAGCATCCAAGTCACTTTTTAGTTTGGCCACTCGACCAGCAGAGGAGTGAGTTCGTAACTCCAGTCTTCTTCTTCGGGCTTAGGTGTGACATAGGCATCGAAGGCACTTTTCATTAGTTTTTCTGTAGGTTGATGCTTATGCTTTTTCTTCTTTGGTTCCTCTGTCACAATTCCCTTTCCATTGTCTTTTGCCATAGGCTGTTCTACTTGTTGAGATTGGTTTGCCTCTGTTGGTCTCAGCTTTAGAGTTTGTGAGGGCTTGGATGTAGGTGCTTCTGTGGGTTTTATAGTGGTTGCCTCTTTTGGTTTTGGCACTTGTGCTTCTGAGGTCTTTGCTGATGGAGGTGCTTCTGCAGTTTTTGTAGGGGTTGCCTCTGTTGGTTTTACAGAGGACTTGGGTGGTGATGTAGGTTTGGTTTGGGGTTTGGTTGGTGAGGCCTCTGCAGATTTGCTCAGATATTTCCTTTTATGAGCTAAGGTTTTGGTTCTGGGTTCTTCAAGTGCTTTGGGTTTAGGAGATACAGGTTTTGTCTTTTCAGCTTCTAGTGTTTTTGGTTTAGGAGAAGAGGGTTTGTCTTCTGTTGGTTTTGGGGGTTGGTCTTCTTTAGATGAGGTGAGTATTTGAATTTGTTCAGTTGTTTTGGGGGTTGGAGATGGTAGATCTTCTATGGTTACAGAGGTTGTTTCCACAGAGGTGGGTGTTGCCTCTGTGGTCTTCTGTTGTGTTTCTCCTTGGGTTTCCGTTGGGGGAGCTTGGGATATTGGTTCTGCTGATATTGGTGGAGGTGCAGGTAAACCTCTGGATGCAACTCTTTCTTGTCTCCTTTTCTCCCCCTTAGGATGACCTGGTGATCCATCAGAATCATTATCAGAGTCATCATGACCCTTATCTTTAGTACCCTCTGTTCTGCATGTAGACGTTGGCTTCTTTGGCTGAGAGGCACCCGCGGCATGTACGTCCAATGAAAGAGTTCCACGTCAGAGGTGTCAGAGCCCGATTAGACGTCGTGCGCGGCCCATTAATGCTGAGCACGTGGGCGTCTCTATACTCGAATGACAGTCACCTTCAGAAATAACCCGCATCTTACAGAATTTCATTTCTGTACATAAGTGTCAAATCGACAGAGGCTATGTGGTGGAATAAGCTCTGTGATTTGAAGCCTTCTTTCATGAGTTATGTGCTTTCACCTTTACCAAAAACATTTAAAAAGCAATTGAAGTGATCGATAGAGTTTCCGTATAAAATTTTTAGTCATAGAGGCTCTGGCTTACAGCGGAAGGTCCATAATACTTTTTGATCATCCAATGTTTTCATTGTTTTAAACACTGTTTTAGGACCTATTTGGAAATTGGTGTCCTAGAAAACTATTTTGGAAAAAGGTTTTGTGCGAGACATTCTCCTTTTGATTCACCTTTGCTCGGATAACTACCTGACTTCTGTGGATTTGACTGACCACTTCTCTGCTTTGACTCCCCCTTGAATTAGCAACTTCTGTAGAATAATTCAAGGTCTCCTTCTGCTCCCCCTTGACCTATGCTTGGATCAAATGAGATAAGTAATTCATAGAACATAGGTCAAACTCACCAGAGGTTCTGTGGAGATCGTTAGTGGCTCTGAGCAATCCCACAGAAGCTCTGTTGGGTGCAGAACTTTTGGTGATAAGGAATTTACATATAAAAGAGAATAAAATATATACATATTCACAAGAGAATCAAGTCTTACTTACAGAGGATTCAAATCATGTTTATCATACCTAACTTACTTACCAAGAAAATGAATCTTTTCTCATTAAGTGCCTTGGTAAATAAGTCTGCAAGCTGGTATTCAGTGGACACAAAGTACATCTCGATTGTACCTTGTTCAACATGATGCTTTAGAAAGTGGTAACGGATATCGATATGCTTTGTTCTTTAGTGCTGTACAGGATTGGCAGAGATAGCTATGGCACTTTTTGAATCACAGAGGATGGGTATCCTGTATATGGCGTGACCGTAGTCCTTTAGCTGAGTTTTCATCCACAGAACTTGGGAACAACAGCTAGCAGCAGCAACATATTTAGCTTCTGCAGTAGATGTCGACACACAATTCTGCTTCTTTGACGTCCAGCTGACTAGTTTACCACCAAGGAATTGACAACTCCCAGAGGTGCTTTTTCGGTCTAGTTTGCATCCTCCATAATCTGAATCTGTGTATGCCTTAAGATCAAAGCCAGAGTTCTTCGGATACCAGAGCCCAAGATTTTTGGTTCCCTTAAGGTATCTGAAGATCCTCTTTACAGCAAGAAGGTGGGATTCTTTTGGGTTAGCTTTACATTATATCAGGTTTACTTGTTGTTAAGTATAAAAGAGACCCAATCATGCCTCTATAGAGCTTGCACTCTACAGATTTGCCATTTGGATCTGAGTATAACTTATTTCCAGTGGCCATGGGGGTCTTCATTACAGAGGCATCAGAGAGCCTGAATTTTGAAAGAATGTCAGAGACATATTTAGCTTGATTTATAAAAATTCCCTCTGATGATTGTTGTTAGCTCCAATCCTTTGTGTTTAAAGAAGTATTGAAAAATAGGCTAAAGTATAGACATCGACAGAGCCTCTGCAAAGACACCGATAGAAGATCCAAGTGGACTGGACTGAAGACATTCATAGAAGACAAGGCCATAGAGCCTCTGTCATACTTGACAGAGCCTCTGTTGTATGAAGACTGAAGACTTAGAAGAATTCTTGAACATCAAGACAAAGACGATCGTACTTCTCACGTTCTCTGCTGTACGAAGATCCTGAAGATCATTCGTACAAGGCGTGCCCTGCACATTCCACGTGTCAACCTCTGATGGGTTACAGCCTTTGCAGATTTGCGGCGCACTACATTAACGTTGTACCTGTTGCAGTCCATGATCGTGTCTTTGTGCCCTCGTCCTTATTGTCTAGAACTTGTCCCCTGGTGAATAGTATAAATAGAAGGCTCATGTTGAGCTCTTCTATTAAGCTTTGCACGACACACACACCTCTTAGAGCAGAATTCCTGTAATACTTTCGGTGTTCTTGGTGTTCTTTATAATCAATACACAGTGAATCATTGAGTTAAATATCTGTGTTATTTATACTTTATGTATTTGGTATTGTGTGTCTTTCTACCAAACAATATCTTTTTAGTTCGCTAAAACACTTCCGCACCCTTATTTGTTTGAACTAATAGATACTTAAATCATTGTTGAGTAAAATAGGAACCAACAATTGTTTTACTTGGAGTCCTAGGAAGAAATTTAATTCTCCCATCATACTTATTTCAAACTCACTCTGCATGAGTTTTTCAAAATCATTGCACTGTTGTGCATTTGTAGAGCCAAAAATAATGCCATCCACATAGATCTGTACAAGTAGAATCTCATCACCTTTTCTTTTATAAAACAAAGTAGTATCGGCTGTACCTATGTCAAAATTATTTTCGAGAAGATAGGTTGAAAGACGTTCGTACCATGCTCTTGGAGCCTGTTTCAGTCCATACAGAGCTTTGTCAAGATAATACACGTAGTTTGGGTACTTGGAACTTTCAAACCCTGGTGGCTGTTGGACGTATACTTCTTCTTGGATTTTACCATTCAGAAAGGCAGATTTTACATCCATTTGGAAAACTTTGAAACCTCTGTGGGCTGCGAAGTCTAAGAAGATTCTTATTGCTTCGAGTCGTGCGACAGGGGAAAAAGTTTCAGCGTAATCAATGCCTTTTACTTGGCAATATCCCTTGGCCACCAATCTCGCTTTATTTCTAATGACCACCCCATCCTCATCCTTTTTGTTTCTGAAAACCCATTTTGTCCCTATTGCTTGTTTTCCTCTTGCCAGAGGAACTAGGGTCCATACCTTGTTTCTCTCAAACTGTACACGCTCTTCTTGCATTGCATCTACCCAGTTTGGATCATCTAGGGCTTTAGAGACACGCTTTGGCTCGATCACACTTATAAAGTTTGTAAAGAAACAGAAGTTAGCCGTAGCTGATCTTGTCTTAATCTTCTCAGAGGGATCGCCAATTATTAAGATTGGAGGATGGCTCATTGTCTACTTTGTCGTTCTGGGGAGATGGTCATTAGAATCATCTAGTTGAACCTCTGTAGTTGCACTTTGTGGTTCTGGTGCAACCTCTGTAGTGGAAGGTACTTCTGTGCTTGAATTTGGTGTAGCAGCTTGTAGGGGTATTGGGATAAGAGTTGGAATTGGTTCCTCTGAGCATGTAGAGACCGAATCCTTATTTTCCTCTGGTATTGGTTCCTCTGTTGTAGCTGGAATTGGTATGTCCAGTGCCTCTGTGGTAGAATCTTTGCTCGTATCATCTTCTGTTGGCTCCCCCTCAGCACGTGCATCTGTATGATTTACAGAAGAGGATGAAGTATTTAATGGACCAGTTAGAGATATACCTGACTCAGTCTGGTTGGCAGAAGATGTTTCTCTAGAGGCTCTGACGGCTTCAGCAGAGGGATCAATATCATCCTGGAACATCTCTTCAAATAGCAGATTGAGTTTTGCTTCTCTTGTAGGGAAGATGCCAGAGGATTCCTTTTTGGGACCGAGTTCTGAACTGATTTGTTCAGAAATCTTCTGAAAAGAATCGTCAAAAGAGACATTTATACTTTCCACAATAGATCGAGACCGCAGAAGATAAACTCTGTAAGCCTTTGAAGTGGCAGAGTATCCTATGAACTTTCCTTCGTCTGCCTTCACCTCGAACTTTCCTGTAGATTCTCTATCATTCAGAACAAAACACTTGCATCCAAATACATGAAAGAACTTGATGTTGGGTCGCCTCTGATTGATCAATTGATAAGGAGTCTTGATGTACCTTTTGACTATGGATGATCGATTTTGGGTATAGCATGCTGTTGATATAGCTTCTACCCAGAAAGAAATCGACAATCCAGACGCTGTTAGCATACTTCTGGCAACCTCCACAAGCGTTCGGTTCTTTCGTTCAACAACGCCATTTTGTTGTGGAGTGTGTGCTGCAGAGAAGTTCTGCGAGATGCCTTCTTCTGTGAGGTAGGCTTCAATGACAGAGTTTTTGAATTTTGTGCCATTGTCGCTTCTCAACTTCTAAATTTTGCACTCGTACAGAACCTGGATCCTCTTCATTAGGTTTATCAGAATGTTAGGAACATCTGATTTCTTTCTGATAAACTCTACCCATGTATATCTTGAGTATTCATCGATCACCACAAGTATGTATTTCTTGCCTCCTAGGATCTACGTAGCGATTGGACCGTAGAGGTCGACATGAAGCATGTACAGAGGCCTAGGACAAGACACATCACTCTTTCCTTTGTGGGAAGCCCTCTTAAGCTTGCCCATCTCACATGCTGAGAACAAATGATCTTTACTGAATTTTACGTTTGGCAGACCTTTAACAAGATCAAGTTTCACAAGTTTGTCTAGAGTATGGAAGTTCAGATGGCAGAACCTGTTGTGCCATAACCAGGCTTCTTCGTTTTTACAAGCAACAAATCAGAGCTTGTCTTCTTTGTTTTTGACACTAAAGTTCTTAAGATATAGATCTCCCCTTCGTTCAGCCCGCAGAAGTTCGACTCCTGTGTCTTTTCCTTGCAGAGAGCAGAAAGTTCTTGTTAAATCCAGATCCGTGAGATCCGTGCAACAATATAGAAATCGTAATGATAAATCAATAAGAACAATTATTTCCAACTGTCATCCCTTTCATTAACTTTCAGAGAGAATGTTTACAATACGAATAGAAAGCTAAATAGATGATTGGCTTATTTTTTCAAGCTAATCTTACATTAAATACAATGGGCCCGTGGTTAACAAGCCCACGGCCCGTTCTCTAATAAACTTTAATTTAAACAAATACAATTCAACCCTTGAACTGTAAATCAACTATAAAAGCTGCCCTAACAATCTCCCCCTTTGATTTGAAGTTCGAGTTCGCGCTCTAGCTCTCGCCAGTTGAACATGTATCGTTTGCGCAACGCGAAGTGAACCTCAAAGAATCTGATGGCGCGGAGATAGTCGATGCGATCTTCAATCATTTCCAAGGCATTCCGAACGATAGTTTCATTCTGATTCGGAACATAAGAATACCTTGGATTCTCAGTCTCGTGCTGAATAATCTTTCGAAGAGCGTCTCTGACCTTTAGAAGCGTGCCGTCACAAAATCTGTCTACCTGACTGAAACGCATGAATTTCTTCTCCTTTTGCTCATTGAGGTAAACAATCCCGAATTCTGGTTGAGAAGCATAGCGTTCTCGGGATACATGTTTAACTCAGGTGCTTTCAGATTTGGCTTGATCAAATTTACCTTCTTGGCCCTGTTCTCGATAGCCATTTGGAAGTCCGTTAGATATGACATCATAATGGTACGGACCAGGTATCGACGAACAGCTTCGAGCGCCTTTGTAACTTCTAGAGGTCGGATGGTTCTTGTACGTAAGTCTTTCATAATAGCCAGGAAGTCGAACGGTCGGAGGTGTTGGAAGTCAGCTTCAGAGAATTTCCATTCATTCCCATCTTCACGTCGGACAATGAATACTGGGTAGACGATTCTCATAATGCGACTTGAATAGAAATTGATTACCTCTGTGATCCGAAGTTTGGTTCTGAATTGGTTGACTGGAAGACACCGCTGCATTGCTAGTATATACCGGCGTTGAAATTCTGGGCTAAAGTTGTAAATACCCAGACAGAAGGTTGGCTCGATCGGGCGAAACTTGTGTACGAACAGCCTTTTCAGGGATTCTTCCATATGAGGGATAAGTACAGTGATCTTCTGCCAACGGTTTTGTTGTTGTTGAGGATGAGGAGGAAGATCAGAAGCTGTCGTGGGAGGAGTAGTTGTCGGAAGATCGGAAGTAGTAGACTCGGGTCTTGTTGATGATGTTCCGGCGGTTTGAGCATAGTGAACGGGGGATGTTCCATACAAATTTTGCAGCAGGAACTGATCATAATCAATGTTGTCGTCCTCATCAGTGGGGAAGACCAAATTTACGTGGAGATTTACGGCACTGGCGGCTTTTTCGTACCATGCATCTTCGGTCTCCGGGTTGGCTTCACAATCTGGATCTATCATGTCCAGAATCGGTATGTCTAATGAGTCAAAATCAATCAGTTCCTGTATTGAACCCTCGGGTTTTTCAACCGTCGGGTCTTCTTCATCTGATATCTCCATGTCTATAACCATGTCTGCTAAAGGCAACTCGGCTTCTGGTGCTTCTGTTGTAGCTGCCGCAGTTGGGGGTTCCTGATGAACCACAGTTGTAGCTTCAGTCTGGATCAGGGAGGCGGTCTCGGTCAGACGTTGTCTTTTCTCCCCCCCACGGTGATCAGGATCACCCTGGTCATCGTGTTTCCGCTTCAGGCTGCCTGCTTGACTCTTGCAGGTATCTTCGAGTGAGCGGACTCTCTCGGACAGCGTTATGAGCGCTAGGTTGTAGTCCTTGAGAGTCGAGTCAATAGCGTCTATGCGAGTGGTAATAGATGAAGATGGAGCAGTGACCTGTGATCGGAGAACTGAGATCAGGCCTGCTTCAGTAGAGGCGGTTGTATCTGATTCCTAGAGCAGTTGGGCCAATATCATCGTCTTCAGGGTGTCCACCGAATAGATAGGTTGCGGTTGAATCGGTGGAGGTACAAGGGCGATTTCAGTTTCGACGAGGTGGCCTTTACCTTTGATAGCACGCATCTCTTTGGCAAGTTCAGCGGCTACATCTTGCTGCATCTGTTGCTCCATATCCTGGCGGACAGCCTTAAGGGTGCTGTCCAGGGACCCTGGTGACACAAAGTCTGGGTGAGTAACTCCGGGTTCACTTAGATTACCCGTTGAGGCATCTACCGCGGGGGTAGAGCCACCTACGTTCACAGTTGGCGTGATAATAGCTGTGGTAGGATTTCCGTCCGATACTCGTGTTCCGGCAGACGGAGACACTACAGACGTTCCGGTCAGGTCACTAAGAGCCGCGACTTGGTGTTGTTCCGCATCAAGTGTCCTAGTCAAAGAATCTTCAATAACAAGTGGATCTAGACTCGATGGTGCACTGAAAGAAGTCGATACCGGGGGTTGCTGGTCTCTTGTTTCAACACCAGTACTCTCCGAGTGTGAGACCGGTGGAAGTTGTGCTATATCCCCGTGTGAGACTGGAACATCCGTCTTTTGAGAGACGGATGAGTGGCTGGGGGGTCGTGCATTTGCTCCGCTGGGTCCACGAAGGCTACTTCAATACCCTGTCCCAACGCATGAGACAGGATAACAGATGTGGCTACCCGGATGTCACTCGTTTGGGGTAGCTCATGAGCCTCGTTATATTTACGGCTCAATCTTTCCTGGTTCGCTTTCGACCTTAACTCCCTCTTCTCACATGTTCTATGTCCCGGGGAAGGTCCCTCCGGCGCTGGCTGGACCATGGGATTCCCTAACTCTTATCTATATGCTATCTCAGGTAGGGCTTCAGGCATATGTATAGTACGGATATTATCCTGCTCCCCCTCAAAACATACATGGGGATTGACTTGCTTCCCCTCAGAGTGAGAGTTTTACTTACATGGGAGTGATCAACACAAAAAATATTTAGACTTTGTAAGAAAAACAGTGTGACTCTTCCCCTAGGATTGAGGTTGTTGATCTGCCATGGAATATCTGTAAAAAGATCCAAAGTTAGTAAACAAGGCGGATAAACAAGTTCCGGCGCGTACCTTTGCATTAAATGGCTCAATCTGAGACAGATTGAGGATTGGCAGTGTGATGGCAGGTGCTGAATTGACAAATGCAGAGGAGTCCGGATATAATGAAGATATGTAGAACATCCCGGACAGACCATACTTCCCAGACAAATAGAGTTTCCGGACAAACATGGTATCCGGATGAAATAGGATGGAATGGCAAACCTTTCCGGTCAAAACAAAGTATCCGGACAAGGGTGTTTCCGGACAGAGTAGGGATTCCGGATACCCATCCGGTCCGGAAAGTCATCCGGACTGATGGGTGTCCGGATACTTTTACACTTTAAAGAATAATTCCATTTTTCAAAGAGATGAAACCTGTAGAATTTTGAAAAGATGGATCTCGCGCTCCCCCTCAAACTGAGAATGGGGAAAACCCTCAAATGATGAGCATTAGATGGCATGCTCCCCCTCAGAATGTGCGCGTAGAATGAAGTACACACGGGAGTATCCACACATACAAAAAAAAATCAGTATTTAAAAAGATTGTGTGTGACGCTCTCCCTCAATAGAAGAGTATACTTACCTGATGGCTGATCATGCTCGCCCTAAACACATGAGCAGCTCGTGAAAGTACAGGTATTTACAAACCTCACATCTTCGTAATATTTTTCCTTGTTGATCGTCAGCAGCTCCCTCCTTCCGGTCATGTGTGTGGAGCTCCAGTATCTAAGAGTCACACATGACCATCCTGCAAAACAAGTTTAGCGGACCTTTGGTACCCAGATTTGCCTGGGTCCGGGAGGGTTAGGTTTGGCACCTCTTTGAGGAACTTACTTTGACACAACTTGCCCCTTAGGGGTAGGTTTTACACTGTTTGTGGGAACTGGTTTAGGCACAGGTTGCCTCCTAGTTGTAGATTTTACACCCTTTGGAGAAACAGGTTTGGCAGCAGGTTTCCTCTTAGGTGCCGGTTTAACCTCAGTAGGAGCAACCCATCTAGGAGCCGGTTTGGTCTCCCGCTGTGGTTTAACCGCTGATTGGTAACCCCGTTTTTGATAGTGTATTTGCTGGTTATTACAGGGTTTATTTTTGGGTTTAAGATTGTACATGTTATATGACCCAAACCAATCATTATTAGTAATGTCATGAAAATCATTCCATCCACAAGTAGAACAACACAAACGATCGTGTGATAATTGAATCAATTGCTGAATGGAATAAATTTTCATCGGAAAATTAACATCTCTTTTAACAAAATTACTCCTATGATTCCAGGCACAATCGTTTTTGTTCATCCTACGGTAAAAGACAGTATTGAACGACTTTGATGCAGCATCCTTGACATATTCCTTGGCTGGCCATTTTGGTTTTGTTTGTTTAGCTAAACCGGTTTTATCCGAAACAACAGGGACAGTGCGGTCAGTGACTTTAGAAGGAACAATATTTTTGGTAGGCAATGGTCCGGTCTCTTGCCTAGGCTGTGATTGCTTTTTGGAAACAGGTTTCGAAGTTGGTTTTGATTGAGAAATCTTGATCACAGCTGGGGCCTTTGTTTGAGAAATGCTACCCTATAGAAAAGTAACCGGACGATTGACTACTAGTGACAGAAAATCAGTATTACTCGGAAGAGGTTTGTCGAAGGGGAACGACTCAAAACCTTCTTCAGAATTGCCTTCGGAGTTCGTATATTCAGAAAAATTGACATCCGGAATTGCATGACTTGGATTGGTCGAGGAAGGCTAGGAACTTATTGTTTTCGTGTGTTTCGGGGAACTTGGTGCGGAAGCTAGGAAAGAAGCAGAGTTCAAGTTCCGTGTAACACTCTTATCTTGAGATTCTAAATCGTCTGGTGTTGAAAAGGTTTTGCTAATAAAAGCTTTACACGAAGACGTGTCATATGAGTTTGATGAAAGTTCGTGTGAAATCTGCTTTTTCAGTTTGGAGATGGTCAATCTGCTCTTGGAGTTGACCATTTTTCATGTGCTCCTTCATCGCATCTGTTGCCAAGGCAGCCAGTTTAGATGTGACCATTTTGATTTCACTCCGAAGGATTTCCTGTCCTTCATTAGACACATTGTCGGTTTTGACCTATTTTAGATTCTCAATTTCCTGAATAAGTGCTTTCTTCTGGTTTTGAAAAACAGACCTTTCTTTCTCAAGTGACTCCTCCAATTCGACTATATTTGCCTCCAAGATGAGAGAGGGAACATAGAGTTTAAACTCGTCCATCTCAGACTTGGTTGCGGTTGCTTGGTCCTCATCCTTTTTGGAGAAATCCTTGGGCGTAGCAACCTTGTAGCTGTCGAAGTAGTCATTTGAGAGATACTTTTTGTTCTTTTGATATGAATAATTTAAAGGTTCGTAACAAAATGGAAGTTGTATTCCTCGTTTGTGTTTTCGCTTATATTCCTCGGTTTCCTCTTCCTTTTCAGGTTCAAGAGGACCAGTCCACTGAATTGCATACTCCGGATACTTTTTATCTAACCCATAACACGCAAAATCATACAGAGTGGGAACTTGATATCTTCCCTTTTTCATTTAGTGTGGGTTATCATATCCGATTCCCTATTCTTTGTTAAAGTACGTGAACTCTTTGGGTTTATTCAAAAAAATGGTTTGATCAGTTTGACCCCTTTTGTGGAGTTTGTTTTCAAGATCAAGGATTTTAGTCACAAACTCCTTGTGTTGAATTTGAAGAGAAGAACATTGATAAACAATTTCTTCTTTCTCATTCAAGCACTTATCAAACTGATACTGAAGATCAGATAACTTGGCCCTTAAGTCCGTAGGTGCTAATGAAAGATTTTTGCATTTGTCTTTTAGATTAGCATTTTCAGACTTGTATTTTTCAGTTATTCTCCTTTGAACATCTAGCTTTTCAGATAGTGATCTAATCTCAAGCAGTTGTTCATTAGAGGTGGCCTTAATGGAATCTACCCGTTCAGCAAGAGGTTCACATACCTGACACGACTTTGTCATGTCTTCTTCAGCAGGAGACATCTTCAGTTGCACTGGAGTGATCGTCAGACGATTGTTCGATTCAAAGTGGAATAGTATCAAGGATACATAAATGTCCTCCTCCTGCGGGTGGGGTTAAGGGGCAACGCCCTTGCGGGGTCTGGGGGAAGCGCCCCTATAAAATTTTGAAAAATGAGGGTTCGGAAAGCTCCCGGATTATGGAATCCGGTGGTTTCCGGATAAAGAATCTTGAAAATTGAAGTTACCGAACGATAAGAACTTACCGGGTGCAAAAGGTTCCGGATAAGAGGAAGAGTCCGGATAACTTGAGTTGTCTGGATAACCAAGGTTACCGGATGGCTTAAGTTACCGAATAGAAAAACTGAAACAAGATGTTTCCGGATACACTGAAGTTTCCGGGTACAATGGATTGTCCGGATAAGATATGTCCGGAAACACTGGGTTTCCAGATACAAATGTTACCCGGATAGTACAAGGAATAGTGACTTACCCAGATTGCAGAACTTACCCGGAAATCACACAAACGTCCGGACACCTTGAAGTTATCCGGAAACGTCGGCTGGTTTATCCGGAAAAGTCGGTTGTTTCTCAAATCGATCGAATTTTCGATTAGGGTTGCCCAAAATCGATTCTGGAAGATTAGTAACAATGCCAAACACAAAAGTAACACTAATCCAATCGATTTCAATGCAAAAACAACAAGTTTTGATGGTTAAAAATCGGATTTTTTTTCAAGAACACTACCAAAACTTTTATTCTTTAATTGCTAAATTAATCACTCAAATTATCGAATTGGAATGCGAAAAGTTACAGAATTACTAACAAGTATAATGCTAACACAACCCAATAAACAGAATTGAACAATTTAGCCAGAATCAAAGATTTGAAAATTCAATAATGGTCAGATGTGAAAAAGTCAAACTAACCAGAAATCAGTGAATGAATCTGTGAATCGAATCCGTCCGTCTGCTCTGATACCAATTGTAAAATCCAGATCCGTGCAACAATATAGAAATCATAATGATAAATCAATAAGAACAATGATTTCCAACTGTCATCCCTTTCATTAACTTTCAGAGAGAATGTTTACAATACGAATAGAAAGCTAAAAAGAAGATTGGCTTATTTTTCCAAGCTAATCTTACATTAAATACAATGGGCCCGTGGTTAACAAGCCCACGGCCCGTTCACTAATAAGCTTTAATGTAAACAAATACAATTCAACCCTTGAACTTTAAATCAACTATAAAACCTGCCCTAACAGTTCTTTTGAACATCACGTCGAAACTAATATCACAAAGTTGGCTAACACTTTGAAGATTGTGCTTAAGGCCATCCACATATGCAACTTTGCATACTAATATGTTTTCCTTTTTGATGACTCCGTAGCCTTTAATATATCCCTTCTTGTTGTCTCCAAAGGTTACTGATCCTCCATCGAGTTTATCTTTGTAAGAGGATAGTAGTCCTCTATCGCCAGTCATGTGCCGCGAGCACCCGGAGTCAAGATACCAGATCGGCACACACTGCTTCTGTAAAACAATCAGAGATTTTTAGGTACCCATATCCAAATGGGTCCCTTTTTGTCAGAGGTCTTCAATGTTACCTTAGCATCCTTGGGTTTGGTTTTAACTTCTGTTGAAGAACCATTTTGTTTTTCTTTCCCTTGAATTTAGCATTCTTTTTGGGCAAAGAGAGGAAGCAGTGTGGTCTTGAGAAGTGTTGATTCAATTGATACATGAGATCAAAGCAATGACAATAATGAATGTGCGATGAGATTTGCTTGAACTTTTCATTGAAAACAGAGGCTTTATTATTACAATCTATCCTAGCATATGACTTCCTATTACAAGAATACCTATGTAGACTAGATTTTTGTTTTGAAAATCTTCTGTGGAGAGTAGCCTTCTGTGGACCCCTTCCTCTGTGGTGAACTTCTTCAGGTTTCACTGTCACAGAAGAAAAAGATTTGTTATTTTTAACCCACTTACCCTTCTGTTGCCAAGTTAATTTTTCTTTAAAAGGCCTTAAGGGTTTTGAAGTCTTTGAACTTGTTGGATTTTGAAAGGACATTTCCTTTTGTTGTTTGATTTTCTCAAGCTCAAGAGAGGTTTTGGCTTGTATACACATGTCCAAAAACTCTGGACAGATAGGAATACTTGTGATTTTCTCCTTAGGAGGAATAGTTCTGTTAAGAATTCCAGAGGGTAGATTAAAACCCTTTGGATCACAAGGTACTATCTCTGACTTATTTGAGTCAGTCTCAGATTCGTCAGAGGATGAATCGTCCTCATATATAGAAGTTGAGTCACTTAGATCTCTGTCGACAGAGGCTGGACTTTCAGAACAGGTGCCATACTCACTTTCTTCCTTTTCTTTGGGGCTATCTTCCAAGTCAACAGAAGTATCTATCAAGATTTCCTCAGAGAGTTTTTGTTTGACAGGGGATGTACAAAGGTTTACATAAAAGTTGTTTTTCCCAATTTCCATTAACTCTTTTTCAGAAATATGTTTAAGTTTTTTTCTGAAGAAGCAGGCATGAACTCAGGTGCCTCTGCCGATAGTTTCTTTTCAGAGTCTATCATGCAAGCAAAAGCAACCGGTGTTTGGGTCTCGGGGTCACCAAACTTGAAGATTCCTATCTGATCTTGAGTTTTCAGATATTTCTTAGGTTTGGATTCTCTTTTGACATAGATTGAAGGTGATAAATCTGTGTTTTGATACCACACATTTATCATCTTCAGAGGTTTCCTCTCGTGAGGTTCCCCAGAGACTTTTCGCCTTTTACTAACAGAGAGTGGGTTTGGAAATCCAGGTTTTCTTGTACTTCCAACATGTAATATAGAGGACATAGACTTGTCTCTTTTGATTCCAGTGTAAGGATCTATATCGCAGAAGCCAATTCCCCATCTCCCTATTTGTATATTAATTTTCTCGTACACCTTCTATGCATCTTGATATTTCTTAATTAAAAGATCTCTTCTGAGTAGACCTTGACAGAGGACTTCTCTTTCCTTTTGAAAATAGTGTTTAAGAGCTAGGATATTTATTCTGTCGCTCTCAACGTCCATAAGTTCTTTAGATTTAGCTTTTAAGGCAGAGTTGAGTTTAGAAATCTTTTCTTTCAAAGGATTTAGGTGTTTTTTTCCAATTTGTTTCAATTTCTTCCTTTTCGTGAAATTTTTTAGCCTTTTCTTGAGTGAGAAGTCTAGCTTCTCTCTCAAAGAAGATGAGCTTCTTCTAAACATTCTCGCAGGTCTTTTTAAGTTCCGTGTATTCAATGGTCAGTTTAAGCAAATCAGCTTCTGCTTGATTAGAGTAAGAGTCAGATTATCAAAGTCTTCTAAGTCTTCAATACCACAGAGGCTCTGTCAAGTGTGACAGAGGCTCTGTGGCCTTGTCCTCTGTGAATGTCTTCTGCAGAATCTTCTATTGGACCTTCTCTTGGTGTCTTGGCAGAGGCTCTGTCGATGTCTATACTTAGCCTATTTTTCAATACTTCTTTAAACACAAAGATTGGAGCTAACAACATGGATTCGGGTGCGGCAAAACAATTAATACGTATATCTAAAGCGAGTGACCCACTAGTAGACGTGCTCGCCTCGGTGTCGGGAAGTGTCACATCTGTAGTTGGCGACACCGGTGTAGTTGGTGACCCCGAAGTCGGAGGGTACAATCGGCGTTGGACGGAAACGAAAGGTGTCACCTCTAACGAGACATCCATCGAATCACCCTCTGAATGTGTGGTAGTCCTCTCCAAGACCGATGCCTTTGCTAAATTGAAAGCTTTACTTCTTTTTGGAGGCATATCGATCTTCAAAATTCATGCATATATAAACACATATATAGACTTATAAAATACACATTTGGCAGACCAAAACAGTTTGTAACAGCAATGAAATCAAAAATCAACAAAATTGTTTTAAAAATTTGGCAAACCAAAATAGTTTGTAACAACAACGAATAGTGATGTTTTTATTGTCTGTATTCGTCGGCAATGTTATTTTACTAATATTTAGGACACTACTTTTTGTCCATTAGCTACGGAACAAATTAAATGAAACCCACCACTTTTCGTTCCATGGAATCCACTTCTGGTGGGTTCAAGGGTTGGTAAAATGACAAATAGAAGGCCATGATAAAAGAAGATTATTCATAACAATAAGGTGATTGTGTGCATCCAGTAGGAATCCATAAAAAGCCAAATTAACCCTATCCTTCCTATAATATGTTTCTCATATTAAAGGATTTTTATTACTCCATCTGGCCAAGTAGGAATCCATAAAAAGCCAAATTAGCCCAAACTTTTTTATTAGTTGTGTTTTCCTCTGCAACAATTCCCTTCAACTTCAAAAAACCCCTCTTTTTCATTCTTTCAATCTCTTCCAATTTAAGGGATCTGTTGAGTTTCTTCAAACATATACATATACATATACATACCCTTTTGGTTTTTGAGCAATGGAATTAACTGAATTGGAAGAAAAAATTAAGAAATTACTGGAGCACAGGCATTTTTTTCTTTAAGTGAGTGGGAGTTCATTTTTAGGGTTTTTGGTTTTACTTCTTTCGGTCGTGGGACGGAGACGGTAGTGGTGGCTGGTGGTGGCTCTTTGTGGTGGCAACGACGAATGCGACGTCGACTGGTGGTGGTGGCTCGTGGTGGCGACTGGTGGCGACAATGACAGCTTCTTCTCGATGGAGGCGACAGGTGGCGACAATGACAGTTTATTCTCTATGGAGGTGATGTCGGCTAGTTGTGGTGGCTCGTGGTGGCGACATTGATGGTTTCTTCTCGATGGAGGCGGCGTCGGGTGGTGGTGGTGGGTGGTGGTGGCGACTGGTAAATGAATCTGGGTTTCATCTTGTTTTTAACCTAATAAAAGAGAATTTGGGGAGAAAGGAGGGAAACAACTCGGAAGTGAAATTTGTGTGGGAAATAAAATTTGTGGAAGTGGAAAACTGAAAAAATTTGGCCGGGTGTGTAGGTGAAAAGTGGGAAACAAAGTGGGAAACACATAATATATTTTTTTATTATATCAATCTATTTTTTTATTAAATTACTATTACGAATTCTTAATTATGTGCAAATTATAAAAAACACATAATATATTTTGAACTACAGTGAATTTGAAAAATTGTTATTTAAACAAATAAATCTTTTCAACTTCGATCATTAAAAATAATTACAAATTTTATTGTTTTTTTAAGGGTATATGAGGACATTGCCCCGACTAATCCCGGCAAGGTGAGGCAATAGCCTCAGCTGCTAAAGCGTGCAGCCCTGAGTTTATCCCCAGTGGCCACAAGTTGGAAGCGCCTGGATTCGAACTTGGGGTAGATGGGTTACTAGCCACATCCCCCACAAGCCTTGTGGTAAAATTTTATTGTTTTATAACCATGAATATATAAATCAATTTCAAAACGTATTTTGATTAATCTAAAAAATTGTTAACTAAGTTGAATGATTTCATAATAAGTTTTGAATATTTTAATTATTAAATTTTATGATAGTATTTGAAACTGGCATGCTTTTTACAACAGTTCTCGAGGGTATTACAACAAAAAGGGAATTTTTGGAATTTTGACATTTTAGTCATGATTTCGTGTTATGCAATTTGATTTTTGGATGCGAAAGGTTTGGCATCATTTGGTTGATTTAAGGCCATTGAGTCATAGAGTTTTACGGAGTTTCGTTTTACGACGTTTTATGTCGCGTGAGTGCAATTTTGTAATGCGCATACTTTAGGTATTATGTGTGTTAATTTTGGATTATATTGGGCACTTTGTCTCATGCGAGTTTTGTTGAGAAATATTTTTTTGTGTCGTAAGGCAACCAAAAGGAATGTTCTTGGAACTTTGGTGTCGCATATTTTCTCTTTTGAAGATTTGTGTTAGCACATTTCGTTGCAACTTTTCAATGTACGGATTGATTTATACGTGGCGTGAGTAATGCATGAAAGAAAATTCTGATAGTATTTCTTAACGATTTGCTTTATGAGCTTTCGGTTAATTGATTATTTTATTATCATTTCACGCAAATGCATGATATTGATCTAGGGGTATGCATAACTTGGTAGCCACTAATCCTCGACACCTTGATAAATGAATCGTGAATGAAAATGCTTTATTAATTTATTGCATAAATGGAGGTCATTTGGTCAAAGTATGTTTTAGTGTTGTGGGGATCATGCATGGTTTACGATACGGTACATTTTGAAAATACGAGTGTGCGAGTCTTGTCAAAAAGGTTTTACTCATATGTCTTTATATGACTAAATGGGAAAATTTTGAAATTTGATTTAAAGAATTTCATCTTTTGAAATTTCGTATGAACTATCTGATGCATGTTATTTCATTTCAAGAAAACTACTAGGAGAGTGTTACCAATTTGCATGCATATTATGATTTGAGATTCCGACACAATATTTAGCCGATATCTTCGAAGAATGGAAGCATGTTGTTATTTTGGCTTTAAACTTGGAACCGCAGCAAAACATTTTGTGTTTTGCCCAAAGTGTATTTATGAATCGTTTCATCGCTTTGTGAAATAAACTGACCCGTGCAAACTTTGTTGGTGAACTTTGTTCCATGTCATTTTATGGTCAAAAAGGATTTTTTTAAGTCGGATGTCGTTTAAACTTATTTTGAAGTAAGAACAAACCTTTTTGTTGCATACTATTTAAAGTAGGAAGTTACTTTACGTGCATAACATAAATAAATCCATGCTAGGACCATAGCGGTTCATTTCAAATAAGTTGTTCAGTATGCTTTTGCGTTTTGTTAATAACCTAAATTACGATGAAATAGTTTTCAATATGATTTTCATATGTGGGACGAGCGTGTCCATTTTTGCACAACTACCGAATAGATAGTAGTAGATTTTGTGTGTACAATTAAATTCATATGAAAACCTTTGTGTTGAAAATTTCTATAAAAGTTTTCGATTGGCATATTTGTTAAGTATTTCACTTGAAAAAAAAAACCTTGAACTCATTAGAACCATGGAAAGGTTAAGTAACCCCGGTTAAGAGTAAGTGTGTGTGGAGCTTCGACAGTGGAAAGTTGGGTTTTTCGACGCATGATGGTACTGTAGGCCGAATGGTATCGGTTGCAGGGTCGATGTACTTTTGTAACTAAAAGGTTAGATTCATGGTATCTTATATTGAGATTGGTGGTTACATATCTTGTCGGCAACCTTGTTTTGGGTCTTGGTCAATTTTCGCATAAAGGACGTGTAGGACCCTATGGACACCATATTGATAACCTTGGTTTTGTGGGAATGCTCAACGACTGGAACTCGTATGTGGAGTTCTGTTGGGGTTCAAAGCTTGGTGGTATGACTAGGTGTCAACTTTTTGGTTTCGAGGTCAAGAACCTTTAGTGTATTTGGAGGGTTGTAGTCCAATTTTAAAAGAGATAGTGATATCGGTTGCAGTGGTCTTAAGAAGTTCAATTGTGATAAGTAGATTTAGTTGGATGACCTTCCTTGGTGGTAAAGGAATCGGTCGATTTGATGATTGGTAAATGGGCGTATCCATGGAGTGGTATAATCGATGGGTCGTGGGCGACCTTCCGTTTTGGAGTCTAATGGAACTTGGTAGATTTAAGTGACCGTTCAATAACAAGAACAACTGGACTTGGGGACTTGGTTGATTTTGGTAGTGATCAAACCTTGGACTGGTTTGGAGAGAAAATTTAAGAGCATGTGGACGTGGATTGATTGGGAGTTCGAATCTGCCGTTGGGGAAGTATGGAACACCTAAGGTTGGGAGACAACCGAAGTTGTCTGGTTGGAAGTTACTCCAGTAGATGGAGCGATTCACTCGGGCATAAGTATAATGTACCTAAGAGGACATTGTTGGTAAGGGTTCGCATGAAGTTTGCCATAGCAGTCTGCGTGGAGGAATTTGGATTTCGTTTGGAAGCTAATGGAACATGAAGGGTGTTGAGTTGGATATCCTTTGATTGTAAGGGATCTATATTTCGAGGACGAAATCATTCTAAGGTTGGGAGGATTGTAACACCCCAAAGTTTTGGAATTTTGACTTTTGGACTTGCGGTGGTCCGCACAGGGACAAGACCGGACGTCCGTGTCCAGCCGGAAGTTCGTGGGTCGTCCGCGGAAGCAGCAAAGAAATTGTTGGGGTTTGTTTAGGAAAAGCCGGACATCCGCAGAGGTCCCTATCCGGACGTCCGCATTAGGCCTGACGACCATTTGCCCCTTTTTATTCCATTTTTCCCTCTCTCTTCCCTCCTTTTATTTCAAAGATCCAAATCAGATTTCTCTCTCTCCAAAACCGATTTCCTCCCCAAGAAACCACAAAACCCTTCCTCCTCTTCTTCATCTTCTCCACTCAAACCAAACCCATTTCCATCATTTTTGAAGATATGGAAGCTTGAAGCTTTTGTGGGAGATTAGGAGCTCTTGCTTTGAGGATTCAAGTGAGGAAGGTAATCTCACTCTCTCTCTACCAAGAGCTAGGGTTTTGTTGTTCTCATCTTTTTTTCCATTTTGGGGTGTTATTGGGTGATTTTGGCTATGATTGGTTAAGATAATCTTCTCCTTCTTCACCTTTGAGAATTAGGGTCTTGGCATAAGTTGAGATCTTGATGTAGAATGTTTGGGGAATGATTCTACATGTTTGGATATGAATATTTATGGTTGGAAACTTATGGATCTAGGTTTTTGGAAGATCCGGCTTGAGGATTCGTGTTTCTTCAAAGGAGCTTACGTTAGGGGAAAATCGAGATTTAGCATAAATCTAGCAAGGTGAGTTCAACTTGATTTGTGAAAATGTTGTACATGCCAAAAATGTTATTTTCCAAGTATTTGTGTGTTTTACTTAAAATTATCAACTGCTGAGTTATTGGGTGAGTTTGACACTTTTCAGTGTTTAACTTTACAAAGATTGTGAAACACCCATATTTAGGATTTTTGGATATTTTGATGTGTGGAAACCATAAATATGTCCTTAAATGATTTATTGTTCAAATAGAGTTTATTCAACGGTTTAATCATCTGAGTATATTGATTTTATAAACCATTTGGGAAAATGCTCATTTTCGTGTCATGAGTCGTTTTGAGAATTATAAGAGTGTGAGTCCATTTGGGAAAACTATTTGTATTAATCTGTGTCGAGTTTTGGGTTAATGATAATTTTGTGGTATACATTTATCTAAGCGATGTTTTAATGCATTTTATATTTTGAGGACCGTTAATTATTGGTCTAATGTGTTTTGAGCATTTTGCTCGGTTTTGACTTTAAAGGAGTATTTGGGGACATCTTGTCCGATTTTGATGGCTCAATGTGGAGTCCTACTGATGGTTTGTGTTGGTGCAAGTGTACCCAACTTTTAATATTGTGATATATTTTTGGTACACATAAAATCACATCTCCATATTTATTTTGATGATTACAAAACACACCGCATTATTTGTTATCTAATATTTTATTCAAGTGTGTAGCTCCTAAAGAATAAAGAGCAACATCTCAGTCAATTGGGTAACACGAAGATTTTATCTGAAGAGTCCAAGACTGGTGTTTTACGTCATCATTTTTTTAATGATAAACACCCTAAAATAATATAGCACTTGGATATTTCGAAAACCCAACCCAATACTGTTTTTGATATAATTAATCTTTTAATATTAAATTCAAAGGTTTTTTTTAATATATATATATATATATATATATATATATATATATAAACGTATGATACATATATATATATTATATATTTCTTTATCATCCAAATATATATATATATTATATTCTAGGAACTCATCATTACCTTTATTATATATTATATATATACTATTTTCAATTCCAAGAAAGAAAGCTATGGTGATGGTGATGGATTGCTTGTGGTTGTTTACAAAGTCTGCATGCTACAATACCTATGTGAAAAGAAGCCAAGAAAAGCTGCAGCATGGATGGCAAGGAAGTTTTTTTGCACGCCGAATTTAGTTCATATGAAACGGATCTCTTCCTTGGTTTACTATATATACAAGTGTTTGCTGGAGAAGAAACTCACCAATTTCACCAATTTATCCCAACATTTGATCAATACTCTGCTGCCTCTTTTCTCACTTAAATCACTTATTAAATTTATAAAAAATATTTTTGAGCAAGAAATCTTGAGTTGATAGCAGATTAAAATCTCTCGATTAGTTGAATCAGCAACACAACTCAAGTGATCAATCTCTCTAAAAATATCCAAGTGATTAACATTATACAAGAGTGATTATCATATTAAAATTATACACCTCTTGTAAGTGTTTGAATAGAGTGAGTGATCCATAGAAATCTCATCAACTGAAGTAGAGATATCCGTGATTATTTTTGTATTAAGGTTTGTGTTCTACCGTAAAGAACACGTTCTTATTGGATCTCCGAGAAGTGTTTTTCTCGAGGTGGACTAGCCAACCACGTGATTGGTGAACCACTTTAAAATTTCGGTGTCAAGTATTCTCTTTCCTTTATCTCTTTATTTTTCCGCTGTGCATTTAATTATATCTGTTTATATAATTGTTGTATATTTATTCTTTTATACTCTGTTGTATTTGTACTGTATTTTATACCGTATTTATTTTTAAAAAGAATTTTTTGAAAGTAAAAGATTTAAATACAACCTTACCCCCCCCCCCTAGGTTGTCTAACAATTGGTATCAGAGCAGGGCTTTCAAAAAAATTCTGCTTAAATATTTTTTAAATGGCTCAACAAACTAATATTATGTTTTCAAAACCTCCTATGATAGATACTGAAAAGTTTGGCATTTGGGCCGAACTATTTGAATGTCACGTTCGTGGCAAAAATCAAAAAATTTGGGACATTATAGAAAATGGGAATTTTAATCCTACTATTGTAAAAGATGATCTTATTGTTGATAAACCTTTAAAAGAATGGACTCCCGCTGAAGAATCTCATGTCTGTTTAAATTTTGAAGCTAAGAATATATTATATGCTGCTTTAACTACTGATGAAATTGAAAGAGTATATACATATAAAACTGCAAATCAAATCTGGGAAAGTTTAAACAACACTCATCGTGGAAACATACAAGTTAAAAGTTCTAAAATAAACATTTTAGTTCATGATTATGAATTGTTTGAAATGTCAAAAGATGAGTCAATCGACTCAATGTTTAAACGTTTTAACCTCATTATGACTACTTTGAAAGGATTAGGTCGCACTTATCCTAATGAAGATTACGTAAGGAAAATCCTCCGAGCACTTCCTTCGGAGTGGATGGCAAAGATTACATCGTTGGAAGACTCCCGTGATCTCTCCCTAATGAAGCTCGACGATCTCGTCGGCAATCTTAAAGTGCACGAAATTGCACTTAAAAGAAACAAAGATCGGGAGCAAGTAAAAAAGAAGTCGATAGCTCTTAAAGTCTCAACTCCAAATGACAAGAAGAAAAAGGAGGAAGCTAGCACTTCAAAAGATCAATCCGATAAACTCGACGAAGTCGCTATGTTGGTAAGAAACTTCTCTAAATTTTTTACTAACAATAAATTTTCTAAAAATAGCAGATTTCAAAGAAACGGTAACTACCGTCGTGGCGGTGAAAACCGGAGTCGCAACTTCCATAAAAGAGAAGATAAAGTGAAGAAAAATGACGACTCGAGTGACGACGAAAAAGCCAAACCAAAGAGAGGTTATTGTTACTCATGTGGTGATAAAGACCACTATGCCAACGAATGTCCTAAAAAGAACAAATTTCAAAATAAAAAGGATAAAGCCTTCGTTGGAGGCTCGTGGAGTGGAAGCGAAGAAGAAGACGAATATCAAGCTATTTGTCTTATGGCCGAAAGCGACGACGAGGTAAAATCTTGTTACTCAGATTACGCTAGTGATTATGAAAATGAAGATGAAAATAATCTTGACGAATTATATGAATCATTCCATGACATGGCCGCTCTTGCAAATAGGTATCAAGATGAAATCTCAAAATTAAAAGAAACCGTATCTGCATGTGAAAAGAAAATTAATGACGGTAAACAAAAATCTGCAAATGATATGGATATAATTGCTAAATTAGAAACAAAATTAGGTGAAAAGGATTTTTGTAAATCTTGTGATATTCTAAATAAAAAAATTGCATGTTTAAATAAAAAGACACATGAAGATATTATATGTACAAAATGTGATATTCTTAAAAATGAAAATGCATGTTTAAAAGCTAAATGCGATTCATATGAAAAGGACAATCTATTAGCTAAAGCATTTCAAAGTAGTAATGAAAAAGTTCTTAACATGCTAAATATGTCTAACCGTATAAAATGTAGAAAATGTATTGGTTCCGATGCTTGCAAAGAAAAATGTTCTTGTATGCCAATTAAAAGATATTTTGAATCACCTAAAGTAAATACAAGAAATCGATATGTGCAAAAACCTCCGTATGTACCTAAAATAAATAATGTAAAATATATACCGAGAAAACCGTATGCTCGCATGTACCATGATAAATATTCTAGACCGAAAAATAATGCGAATATAAATGCTTCTTTTTATGTGTATAATAAATACAATCGCAAAATTAAAATGGTAAATAAATGGATTCCAAAAGGAATGTTTAATAATGATAATCCCGGTGGTATGCGTTTATGGTTTTAAATATGTTACATATATATGCAGTTCTTTTTAATTCTATATATAATATATTTTCTTATATGTATTATATATAAATAATATACTTTTGTATGTACTTTTTGTTTATATATACATACATACGTACTACATATATATATATATATTTGTTTTGTTTAAATTTTTTATTGTTTATATATTAGGTTTGACTTTCTATTTACTTATATATATACCTCATATATACGTATATCATACATATATTTATATATATTCTATTCAATTCTTTTGTTTTACTTATATATATAAAAGACTATAAGTCCTTTATATATTTTTGTTGTTGTCACCTTGAAACTAATTAAGAAGGACCCACGAGAAATGGGGACCATAAAAGTTACATCCTTATTATTGTAGATAAACCTTGATATGGACTGGATTCTCGATAGTGGTTGCACACGTCACATGACCGGAAATAGCAATCTCTTTTCATCATATGAGTCATGTGATGGTGGACAGGTAATTTTTGGAGGAAATTCCAAAGGAAAGATAATTGGGAGAGGTACAGTTTCTTGCAATAATGTTAAATTTCTTGATGTTAATCATGTTGATAATTTAAAATTTAACTTGCTAAGTGTTCGTCAACTTTGTAAAAATGGTATAATCGTTATCTTCGAAGAAGATTCTTGTAAAATCTTGAGAAATGGCAAAGTTCTTTTAACGGGTCTTGTAAAAGGAAATTTATACATTTGTAAAACTCTTGTAAATAAAAATGTTTGTTTATCGTCCATTTATGATAATTCTACTTTATGGCATAGACGTTTGGGTCACGCTAATCTTAGATTAATTCAAAGTTTAAAAAATAAGGAGCTTGTGAGTGACCTTCCAAAATTAAAGTTTGATAATCATTTTTGTGATGCTTGTCGTGTCGGCAAACAACATCACGTTTCTCATAAATCAAAAAATGTGATTTCAACTCAAAAAGTTTTAGAACTTTTACATATGGATCTTTTTGGCCCTATGGCGATTCAAAGTTTTGGAGGAAATTTTTACACTTTGGTTATTGTGGATGATTATTCCCGTTATACTTGGACTTTATTTTTGAGACATAAAAATGAGGCTTTTGAAAAGTTTAAAATTTTGGGAAAACGAATTCAAAACCAACAAGGTTGTACGATTGTTTCCATACGTACGGACCATGGACGTGAATTCGATAATGATGTCCAATTTGGTGCCTTTTGTGATAAACATGGTATAACTCATAATTTTTCGGCTCCTCGAACACCTCAATCTAACGGGGTTGTTGAAAGGAAAAATAGAACGTTACAAGAAATGAGTAGAACCATGCTAAACGAACATCAAGTTCCCCAAAAGTTTTGGTGTGATGCCGTTGCTACCGCGACCTATGTGCTTAACCGTGTCCTAATTAGAAGTATCCTAAATAAGACACCCTATGAGCTTTACCGTGGTAGAAAACCTTCCTTAGCCCACCTAAAAGTTTTTGGATGTAAATGTTTCATTTTAAACACCAAATCCTATCTAACCAAATTCGATGCCAAAGCCTATGAGGGAGTGTTCCTAGGTTATTCTTGGAATAGCAAAGCCTATAGAATCCTAAATAAGGAGACCATGGTTGTAGAAGAATCCCTGAATGTTAGCTTTGACGAGAGTCCTCCCAAACCGAGTGCACCCTTAGAAAATGACAATATCCGTGAGGGAGAAGTCTTAGCCCAACAACTTAGTACCTTGGATTTAGGTACCCAACCTTCCACAAATAATATTGAATCTAGTGATGCCCCTCCGTGTTTTATTCCGCAAGGTGTAGATGATCCTAACCTTAGAACCGCTCGAGGCCATCCCGTAGATCAAATTATAGGTGACCTAAACCAAAGGACAACTAGATCACAAATCCATACCCATTGTGCTTTCCATGCCTTTATCTCAACCATAGAACCTAAAACCATAGATGAAGCTTTAGGAGATGAGGATTGGATAATGGCCATGCAAGAAGAGTTAAACCAATTTTCTAGAAATGATGTGTGGGACTTAGTTCCTTGCCCTAGTAGTCAAACCATTATTGGCACAAGATGGGTCTTCCGTAACAAGGTAGACGAGAACGGTGGAGTCACACGAAACAAGGCACGTTTAGTTGCCAAGGGGTACAATCAACAAGAAGGTATAGATTATGATGAAACCTTTGCACCGGTTGCAAGGTTGGAGTCTATTCGAATGCTTCTCGCTTTTGCAAATGCTAAAGATTTTAAATTATTTCAAATGGATGTTAAAAGTGCTTTCTTAAATGGTATTATAAATGAGGAGGTATACGTTTCTCAACCTCCCGGTTTTGAAAATTTTGAAAATCCGACACATGTTTATAAATTGAAAAAGGCGCTTTATGGTTTAAAGCAAGCTCCGCGTGCGTGGTATGATAGATTAAAAACCTTTTTAATTGCAAGTGGTTATATTATGGGTAAAATAGATAATACTTTATTTGTGAAATATGATCAAAATGATATTGTAGTTGTGCAAGTATATGTTGATGATATTATTTTTGGTTCCACTAATGAAAAACCGTGTAATGAATTTTCTGCGAAAATGACAAGCGAGTTTGAAATGAGCATGATGGGAGAGTTAAAATACTTCTTAGGATTGCAAATCAAACAATGTCAAACTGGTATTTTTATTAGTCAATCTAAATATTGTAAAGATATGTTGAAAAAGTTTAACTTTGAAAATGTCAAACCCGTTGAAACTCCAATGACCACAAACTTACAATTATCTCGTGACGAGGAGGGAAACGATTTTAATGAAAAGATTTATCGTGGTATGATTGGTAGTTTATTATATTTAACTTCTAGTAGACCTGATATTATGTTTAGTGTATGTTTATGTGCTCGTTTTCAATCTTCACCTAAACAAACTCACTATGAAGCTGTCAAGCGTATTTTTCGATATTTACGAGGTACTACTAATCTTGGCTTATGGTATGCAAAGAAACCCGAGTTAGAAGTAACGTGTTTCACCGATTCCGATCTTGGTGGATCTATTGTTGACCGAAAAAGTACTAGTGGGGTATGTGCCTTTATAGGTCTCTCACTTGTATCTTGGTTCTCTAAGAAACAACAATCCGTAGCTTTGTCTACCACCGAAGCGGAATATGTAGCCGCCGCAAGAGCATGTGCTCAAGTCCTTTGGATGAAACACACACTTACCGATTTTGAGGTACACCTAACCAAAATTCCAATTATGTGTGATAACTCAAGTGCCATTAACTTAAGCAAAAATCCCGTGTTACATTCTCGTACCAAACATATTGAATTGAGACATCACTTTTTACGAGATAATGTTCAAAAAGGCCAAATCGTGCTTGAAAAGGTTGATTCTGAAGATAATTTGGCCGATATTTTTACTAAAGCTCTTAACAAAAAGGCTTTCTTTAAATTAAGACATGGTTTAGGCATGCTTGAGTATAACCTTTGAGAAAATGCTAACTCTCAAATATTTCATATTTTGAGGGGGAGCATCTTTCAAGGGGGAGCATAGCGTCTTTCCTAACCCTTTTTGCTTTGACAAAAGGGGGAGAGAAACCGAGTATGCTCTCCTGTTTAGCGTTGTGTTTGTCATCATCAAAAAGGGGGAGATTGTTGGTGCAAGTGTACCCAGCTTTTAATATTGTGATATATTTTTGGTACACATAAAATCACATCTCCATATTTATTTTGATGATTACAAAACACACCACATTATTTGTTATCTAATATTTTATTCAAGTGTGTAGCTCCTAAAGAATAAAGAGCAACATCTCAGTCAATTGGGTAACACGAAGATTTTATCTGAAGAGTCCAAGACTGGTGTTTTACGTCATCATTTTTTTAATGATAAACACCCTAAAATAATATACCACTTGGATATTTCGAAAACCCAACCCAATACTGTTTTTGATATAATTAATCTTTTAATATTAAATTCAAAAGTTTTTTTTTAATATATATATATATATATATATATATATATATAAACGTATGATACATATATATATTATATATTTCTTTATCATCCAAATATATATATATATTATATTCTAGGAACTCATCATTACCTTTATTATATATTATATATATACTATTTTCAATTCCAAGAAAGAAAGCTATGGTGATGGTGATGGATTGCTTGTGGTTGTTTACAAAGTCTGCATGCTACAATACCTATGTGAAAAGAAGCCAAGAAAAGCTGCAACATGGATGGCAAGGAAGTTTTTTTGCACGCTGAATTTAGTTCATATGCAACGGATCTCTTCCTTGGTTTACTATATATACAAGTGTTTGCTGGAGAAGAAACTCACCAATTTCACCAATTTATCCCAGCATTTGATCAATACTCTGCTGCCTCTTTTCTCACTTAAATCACTTATTAAATTTATAAAAAATATTTTTGAGCAAGAAATCTTGAGTTGATAGCAGATTAAAATCTCTCGATTAGTTGAATCAGCAATACAACTCAAGTGATCAATCTCTCTAAAAATATCCAAGTGATTAACATTATACAAGAGTGATTATCATATTAAAATTATACACCTCTTGTAAGTGTTTGAATAGAGTGAGTGATCCATAGAAATCTCATCAACTGAAGTAGAGATATCCGTGATTATTTTTTGTATTAAGGTTTGTGTTCTACCATAAAGAACACGTTCTTATTGGATCTCCGAGAAGTGTTTTTCTCGAGGTGGACTAGCCAACCACGTGATTGGTGAACCACTTTAAAATTTCGGTGTCAAGTATTCTCTTTCCTTTATCTCTTTATTTTTCCGCTGTGCATTTAATTATATCTGTTTATATAATTGTTGTATATTTATTCTTTTATACTCTGTTGTATTTATACTGTATTTTATACCGTATTTATTTTTAAAAAGAATATTTTGAAAGTAAAAGATTTAAATACAACCTTACCCCCCCCCCCCCCCTAGGTTGTCTAACAGTTTGCATTTATTGCAACTTATAGCATTTTATTGCTTATTATTGATATTTACATGCTCGGGTGATTTAGTCATTCCGGGATGGGCATGTGATTGTAGACTGTGTTGCATTGGATCCATAGGCACGTAAGTCAGTCTTTATTTGATGGTCTACTGGGTGTTGCGGGATTTGACCGGGCCCCATGTTTTATGACCTTTACTTTTCAAGGGTTCACTAGGAGGACTGAGTCCGGTTGAGTTATCATGATTGATGGGCGTTTATGACCTTTGCCATGTCGGGGCAATGCCATGGTTGTAACCCCGCTTGTGCCGATCCTTTGGTGGTATTCATGTTAATATTCCGCTAAGGTCAGCTGTCTCTTTGGGTGTGTCTTGAAAGGAGTCTTAGGGACACTTGGGCTTTTATGTCGTGAAAGGGTCATACGATTAACATTGTATGAGTGGAATACTTTTGTGTTCCTCCACTCTCAATGGATACGGGTCTCCCCCGTCGTCGGCCAACATTACTTTGGATATTATAATGTCCTTGTTTTATCATCGTTGGTCTTGTGCGATTGACTGCAATTGATGACTTTAATATTGGATTTTCCTCCATGTATATTAAAGTTTGAATGAAGCAGGTCATTTCCATATTTATGGTATTTGGACTTCATTACATTTTACGTTCGCATGAGTATTGGTTCGTATCATGTTTTTGGTGAAGCATTATTTTTATATGGATTGTTCTTCCATGATTTATGGGTTGAGTATTATGTCACCATCCATTTTTGGAGGTTTTGCATAATATAGATTATTTCACGTTTTGAGTGAGTTTGGATTGGAAATCATTTTGGAAAACGCTATATACATTTTGGGAACTTTTCTCATAGATTTTGTGTGCGTTGGAAAATGAGTTGTTTACAACCTTTTCATAAACTCTTTTGAAAATCATAATCTATGTCGAAAACTTTCATTCAACGAATTATTTAAATCATGTATAAACTCTAGAACTCACTAGGCGTTAACCTAACCCTTTTTATTTGTCGGCATGTGCAACAGGTTCAGGTTAGGAGTAGTTCTAGTGATACTGCGAAAGGTCGAGTGCTAGTAGTGTGCTCGAGAGGTGAATTGGTTAAGTGAAGTCTTCCGCGTTAATTTTTGGGAATAGCAATTTGTACTTGGATTAAGAAACACCTGATGTGAATTTAGTCCTTGTAATGAGAGTTAGGTTATAAATTGTTTGAGGTTAATCGTAGATTTTAATTTGAGGTATTTCCGTATTGGCTTATAGGAAGAAATTCAATTATTTCGGATGTATTATCGAAAATTTTATTTAGTTGCTCTTTCCCAATTCGAGGGTGTTACATATTATGCAGATGTCAGACGAACAACGTAATGTACAGCAAGAACTAGAAATACTATCACGTGGCCCTCAACAAATCGCTGTATACCTACAGTGTAACATGAACGGTGTCAGATTTGTATGTGAACAACGAGATGAGAGTCGTAATACACAAAATAGCGGGGTGATGGTAGTGGCAGACGATGTGTCGTACTATGGGGTTCTACTACAAGTTGTAGATCTAAAGTATCCCGAAGCAATGCCGGTCGTGTTATTTAAGTGTAGGTAGTACGCCGAAGAAAATACAAAGTTATATCGTGGTTTGATTTCGATTTATACAAAGACTGATTGCTACAAAGATAGTCAATTTTGTCTCGCCTTACATGCAAACCAAGTATTCTACGTCGATGATCCAATGTTTGGTAACGGTTGGAAAACTGTTCATCACATGTTTCATAGAGGTACATACAAGGCGAGTACACTTGCACGAAATATAAATGTCGGTCTACGGTATGAGGTAGAGGAACCATACCAAGAGCCCGTGACTACCACCATTCCCATCTGTCAGATTTTTATTGACATTGGTCCTACACCGCGTATTGATATACCAAATGATGATGATGATGAGAACGATGAAAATTACAATGAGGAAGAGGGCGAGAATGACGAGTACGACAGTGATGACAAGGAAGAGGACGAGGACGATGTGCATGGAATCAACGATGGTACAGATTCAGATAATGATGTCAATGAGTTTCATAAGACTAACGAAGAATATCGTCATGACCCGGATTATTGAGTAAATTGTTTCATGAAATTGTTTATTTTAATGAAAGTGTTTCATATCATTCATTTCTTGATGAAATTGTTTCATATAAAAATCTTTAATAAAATCAGAAAACCCTCGAGAACTGTTGTAAAAAGCATGCCAGTTTCAAATACTGTCATAAAATTTAATAATTAAAATATTCAAAACATATTATGAAATCATTCAACTTAGTTAACAATTTTTTAGATTAGTCAAAATACGTTTGGAAATTGATTTATATATTCATGGTTATAAAACAATAAAATTTAACCACAAGGCTTGTGGCGTACTGGTGAAGGCTTGTGGGGGATGTGGCTAGTAACTCAACTACCACAAGTTCGAATCCAGGCGCTTCCAACTTGTGGCCACTGGGGATAAACTCAGGGCTGAACGCTTTAGCAGCTGAGGAAATTGCCTCACCTTGCCGGGATTAGTCGGGGCAATGTCCTCGGATACCCTTCAAAAAAAATTGTAATTATTTTTAATGATCGAAGTTGAAAAGATTTATTTGTTTAAATAACAATTTTTCAAATTCACTGTAGTTAAAAATATATTAGGTGTTTTTTATAATTTGCACATAATTAAGAATTCGTAATAGTAATTTAATAAAAAAATAGATTGATATAATAAAAAAATATATTATGTGTTTCCCACTTTGTTTCCCACTTTTCACCTACACACCCGGCAAAATTTTTTCAGTTTCCCACTTCCCCAAATTTTATTTCCCACACAAATTTCACTTCCGAGTTGTTTCCCTCCTTTCTCCCAAAATTCTCTTTTGTTAGGTTAAAAACAAGATGAAACCCCAGATTCATTTCCCAGTCGCCACCACCACCCGACGCCGCCTCCATCGAGAAGAAACCATCATTGTCGCCACCACGAGCCACCACAACTAGCCGACATCGCCTCCATAGAGAAGAAACTGTCATTGTCGCCACCAGTCGCCTCCATCGAGAAGAAGCTGTCATTGTCGCTACCAGTCGCCACCACGAGCCACCACCACCAGTCGACGTCGCATTCGTCGCTGTCACCACAAAGAGCCACCACCAGCCACCACTACCGTCTCCGTCCCACAACCGAAAGAAGTAAAACCAACAAAGCAACTCGATCGCCGATAAAAGCGACTCGCATGTTGAAATCTCATGATCGCTAGTCATGACATATGTCGTCAATAAAGACGACTTGCACATTGAATCTCGCAATCGCCAGCCATTGTTCCAAGGGACTAGAATACTCAAACCGACACTTTAGCAAACCTTGCGTATGCTTTGATCGAACCAATACTCGACAACGTTCCATTGATCCATCCGGCGACGTCGTCCATCGAAAATGACGATGACATGAAAGACCAATAAGATAATTGGTCGAGCGACATCCGAAATCGTCTGCAACAATGGATCCCAGTTCGTAAGCGACAGGACTCGACAGTTCTGTGAAGACAGCGACATCAAGCTGACGACCTCAACACCCAGGGGCAAGCGGTCGAGCGACATTCCAACAAGAACGTCGAAACTAAAGTCTTTCAAGAAGGTGACTACGTCCCCTGTTAAATGTTCCAAAAACACTCAAGAGCTCGATGCAGGTAAAAGATCCTTACTGTATCTCAAGAAGTCGTAGGTAAAAGTGTCTATCGACTACAAACCCTCGACATTCGAGATATCCCAGGTAGCTGGGATGCAACACCTCTAAAAAGGATCGCACGACATAAGTTACTAGGTCTATCATACGACTTCAGTAAGATCGCACGATATAAACAATCAGTTTTAGACGACTCGATTGTATAACCACAGGGACACATGATTCAAGTTCATCGTATGATCAAATCACACGATCATAAGGTCTAGCGACCCCACAATCTAAGTTCTTTAACTTAGAAAAATTTCATGTTCTGAACGAATGCTTTGATCGCATGCGATTACGTTTGCTTGTACGTTTCAAAAAATCTTATGACTTATGTTATAATCGTTATATTACAATGGGTGCCCAAGTCGCACGACTTCTTGTTCATTTTTGTGCTTAATGAATTTCTACAATTTATGTTACATCTGTCCATGACATGTAATACGCAGGTTTGATAGAAAGGTAAAATTTCTTACCGATTATCGCTAAAGCAAAACTTACAGCGTAATATAGGTCTGTAACGACCGTATCGGCTGTGAACGCCAGACCACGATGGTTGTGAACGCCAGACCACGAAGGCTGCAAGCGCCAGATCACAGGTCTCTAATGACCGTATCGGCTCAAGCGCTAGATCATAGGTCTCTAATGACCGTATCGGATCAAGCGCCAGATTAAAGTTCTCTAACGACCATATCGGCTCGAGCGCCAGAACAAAGGTCTCTAACGACCATATCAACTCGAGCGCCATAACAAAGGTCTCTAACGACCATATCGGCTCGAGCGCCAGATCATAGGTTTCTAATGACCGTATTGGCTCAAACGCCAGATCACAAGTCTATAACGACAGTATCGGCTCTAAACGCCAGATCAAAAGTCTATAACGACCGTTTTGGCTCGGAACGCCAAAACATAAGTCTTTAACGACTATATCACAAGATCCTTAAATTTTATCTTGGTTCGATCATCTTATTATCGCCACTAAGCTTTATTTCGGACCAATCGTCTCATGATTGACTCTCGACCCATACGTCTCATTTTGATAAAGACCGTCTTACGATCACCGTCGGCTCCTTACGTTTTAAGGTCGTCTTATAACCAACAGATGAACATGACACGCATTAAAGATCATCTTTTGATCGTCGCAAATTACTTAACACTATCGACTGGTCTCGCGATTTTAGCTGACCAAGTTGGTTGTCTTCTAAAGATCCAATTAGCAGAAGTGATACGACTCATCATTTCGCTTTGATGCGAGATCTAAAATTCAAATGGCTTTGAAATTCAGATCTCGGGGGGCTAACTGTTTGGGTAAAAAATCACACCCTCGACCGACCTGGGAAATTCCCTCGACATGACCCATAGACATTGATTACCCCCGACCGGCAATGATAATACCCATTATTATCATATCCCCGACATACGTTAATAACCACGATAGTTGGTTATTAAAAGACATCCTGCGTCAATAGTCACTCAGGATAGTGTCTTTACATCTTGTGATCGCACGTCACGTGTTGCATGTTACACGTCGCACGTCATACATCGCTAGTCACACGTCACTAGTCTTATGTCGCTAGTTATGCGTCGCCATTTACGACTCGTCGGTCTTAAGTCGATGGTCTCCTGTCATCAATGTTAAATCGCTCTGGTCCTACGACAACATCGTCTTGACATCCTGGTCCTACGACCAAATGGTCTTATATTTTGGCGATAGTCATATGTTCCATAAGACCGACATCCGAGACTTAAGATGGTCTTACGATTATACTAATCGTTAACAGTCAAACATCTGTTTCTTTTGTTTATTAATGCAGGTCTTGACCACGACCAGAACAGGTAAAGACGCAGATAAGGTCTCGACAAAGACCCAGAGAACATCCGTCGTCTCTCCCGAAAGGTAAGTCGAGAGTTCATCGCGACACTCGACCTCGACGTCGCCCGCTCCGCACGACCGTCGCATAAAGACCATGCGACCTCAACCAAGCTAACACATAATATAACTGTTATGTTTGTTAAGTGTTTAGTACAGGAGTCAACGTCATTAATGGACAACGACCAGTAACGAACGAGTCATCAGTAACATTAATGACCCGACAGCGGTTACGAAAACCACTCATCAATGACATTAAATCTCCTCGGCGGTTACAAGACCAAACCATCAAAGCCTTTAATGAGCTAATTAAAGCTCCTGAAGACTATAAGTATCAAGTTCAATCATCATTTCAAAGGGGGGGATCATCTAGCAACAAGCATCCGAAGCAGAACTCGAGAAGCATATTCTGAAAGCTATCATCTATCACTGAATTCTAGAATACTACAGCAAACTCAAGAACACTCGAAGAATAGCTCAAGTCATCGCTCCTGACGCACCACATCAGCCTTCGACAGATAGTTTACACTTTGTATTCACACACGACAAACATTGTTTTTACTTTCCAAACACTTGTACTTTACATTTTGAAGCATTTCCTTCATCTGTATTGTAATCTCCGTACGACCGACGCCAGTACCGAAGGATATCGCCCCTGATTGGCGACCATAGTGCAGCGACGACACCCACTGTCGTCCGCAGGTTTTTTCCTCGATTGAGGTTTTTCCTGCATCATCAAATCCTTTGTCTTATTTATTTTTCCCTTGTCGTACGTGTTGGTTCCCGTTTTGCTTAGACAAGATTAACAGATCTATGAGTTTGGGTTTATGTTTGATGCGGAAGCGTATTTAAAGAACTAACAGATATGTTTGATAGATTTAGAACACACAATATAAAGAAACAGTATTTTAAGAACAAAATGATATCTTGAAGATTACTGTCGTTCGATATATAATAAGAACACCAAGAACAGATTAATAATTGTTTGGTGTGTGTGAGAGAGTGTAATGCTTAACAGGTTTGACGATATAAAGCATAAGCATGAAACTCAGATTCTTCGTTAAGTCCTTAAGATTGTTAAGGAAGATCTCAACAAGAGACTTCCTTTTATACTACTCTAGGGGACCATAAAGCATGAGCTACTGTTGATCGGACGGCATGAATAGTTGTACGTGCTGTATTGCATTTAATGCCGCAGGCGTCTATATTGTACTAAGCCCTATTGAGTCAATTCAGAGCTTGACGCGTGTTGAGGTTTGACAGGGCACGCTACCATGCAAGTTGATTAACGGATCCAATAACAGTAGCAAATATCTTCTAAGTCTTTATCGTAAACCGCAGAGGCTCTGTAAAGGGTTACAGAGGTTCTGAGGTCTGGTCTTCTGTAGAGCAGTCTTCACCGGGTTCCGAGTCTTTGGTCTTCTTAGTGAGTAAGGCAGAGGTTCTGTAGGACACCTCTGTAGCTTCTGTAGCTTCTTGACCTTGATCTTTCGGAAGTGGCAGAGCCTCTGTAAGAGGCTTTCTTCAATTAGCCTATTTTTCACTACTTCTAAATACTTATACGATTAGGAAGATTGAAGCTAACAATCTCCCCCTAAGTAGTGAAAAATAAAAATTTGACATTGAAGTACTTTAGGCTAAGTTAGATAAGACAGAGGTTAAACAATACCTCGAAAGTTCTTTCATTCAGAAATATGCCAGAGGCATTTTACATTTGAGTATTATGAAAGATAAACTGAAAATGGTTTGCAGAGATTTTGTTTGAGAATCAGATGTTGGCATCTTTGAAATCGTTGTAGCTTTTGTTGTCTCTTCCGACTTCTCTGATCTCGTTGTAGAAACTGACGTAGAGTTCTCTTAAGCGGATTGTAGCATCACTCTCTCTGATGAAAGCATCTGCAGCGCCTCTATCCATTTGCTCGGTATCTCTGTATTTTACAAGGTTTGTTCTGAACATGTTCAATTTACTGGTTGAGTACTTCTGACAGTCCATGGTCACAAAAAGTTTGACTTCGCCTTGTGGGTTTTGAAATACTAACCCGAACCTTGGTTCTGTAATGATTGAGTTAGGCACAGCGTCAGGTGGGCAGCGATCCTCTGGTGGTCGAAGGTTCAGATGTTTGAGACCAAGATCCTTTCCTAGCTGAAAGTCTGTCAAACTGTAGATCATAAGCCTTTCCCTCATTGCTTTTCTCAACACTTGATAGGCTCTGGTGTTTGGCTCTGTGTTGTAGTTGTCCTTCGTCCATTGCAGAAGGTCAGGTAAATCATAGGGATTCAGATTCATTAGGTCAGCATCAGCGAAGGTGGTTTCTGAATTTTTTACCCTTCTGACTCTGTAAAGATTGTACCTGACCCTTGGATAGGTTCTTGTAAAGGAGTACCTACAGAAGATTACCTTTTTGATTTTGTGGATTGAGAAGACGTCTGCTCTTGTTCTAGGCTTTGTTCTGGTGAAGATGTTCTCAAATTCTTCTCTGATCTCTGGTTCTGTGACGTGATCTGTTGGATGATTGGTCTGAAAGGGTTTTTTGTAGAGGTATTTGTATACCACTTCTTCCATTTCTTCGTATGTTGGACCAGGTGGTGGTACTTGTCTTCTGAGACTCTCCATCTGTCGAACAACTTCTGCAACTCTACCTATTAGTGGAATGTCAGACAGAGGCTTTAATCCATATGCCCAGTCCTCTTCTTCAGGCTTTAGAGTTTGGAAGGCATCAAAGGCGCTCTTCATCAATTTCTCTGTAGGCTTGGGCAATGATTTCTTTTTCTTGGGCTCTTCTGTCAGTTTCTCCTTTCCCTTGTCTTTGGCCTTTGGAGGTTCAGAACCTGTTGCCTCTGTAGGTTTGGGTGTTGGCGCTTCTGTTGGAATGATGGGTGTTGCCTCTGTAGGTTTTGACATTTGTGTTTGAGAGGACTTTTGTGGCGTTGGTTATGTTGGCTTGATTGGCTCTGTAACCTCTATTGGAGGTTCTTTGGTGACTTCTTCTGTGAGCTCGGTTTCTGTGGGTTGAGGAATGTCGAATCTTCTTGCCATTCGGAAAGATGATGTAAACCTCTGTCTTTCTTCTGCTCTTTGCGCCATTCGTTCAGTCATTGTGTTGTGCATATTTCTTAGAACAAAAGAAGCAGAGGTCTTTGATCTTTTTGGTTTGTGGGCAATAGACTTTCTTCTTGGGATGGATTGGGGTTTTTCTGTTGGTTTTGTAGTTGGAGAGGGAAGATCTTCTTCTGAAGAGGATGACAGATGTTGAGCATCGACTCCAAACATTGTAGGGAATTCCACAGAGGTGGGTGTTTCCTCTGTGGTCTTTTGAGCTTCTGTTCCTCCGGGTTGTTGGTTTGTTGAAGGACTTTCTTCCAAGATGATTACCACAGGGGTGGTTGTTGCCTCTGTGGTCTGTTGAGCAGTTTCTGGTACATGGGTTTCTTTAGCAGTTGATTCCACAGAGATGGATGTTGTCTTTGTGGTCTGTTGAGTTTGTTGTTGTTTGGTTTGTTTTGGAGGGGCTTGGTTGATGGGTTCTGCGGCTATTGGTGGAGCTGGAATTCCTCTGCTCGTAGCTTTCTCCCTTGTATTCTCCATCAGGATGATCTGATGGACCAGGGTGGTCATCATCAGAGTCATCCTGACCATTATCAGAAGTACCCTCTACTCTGCAAGAAGCTTTGGGTTTCTTTGGTAGTTCTGCTCCTGCGGCCATCAACTTTGTGCATACATCATCACAGAGTCTGAATAGAGTTGCAAGCTCTGCTTCTGTGTTGAAGCGCATTCTGCCGACACTAGCTATGAACTCTTTAACGTAGTTGGCATTTGCAGTAGTGAAGGAGGCGATGACTTCTGTGACCTGGTTTATCACATTCTACCCGAGCTCTGTTAGCTGTGCTCTGGTCATGTAGTCTTTAGGCTGCATCAACACAGGGTTGCGCATTGCTTCTTCTTGTACGTGTTTCAGGGCGTTCTGTAGATCTGTAGGTGTAATGCCCTTTGCTTTGTTGGATTGCTTGTTCAGTTGTTCAAGGAAATGTTTGACTGATTCCTTGAACGCAGAAGTTGCGGCTATCCCGAATTCTTTGGCGGCAGAAGTGGTAGTTGTTTCAGCAGAAGACTTCATCTGGGTAATGGCGGATTTCACCTCTGTGGACAGATTGTCCATTTTGGTGTTCAAATTTAGTAAGGCCGTCGATGTTGTCTCTGCAAAAGATTTGAAAGAGCTTTACAACTCTTTCATGGTCTGGTTCACATAGGTGACAAGGGTTTGGAACTCATCCCTTGATACTTGTGTTCCTGTGGTAACCTCTGGAGGAACACATTCGTCTCCAGAGTGAGTCCCTGCTCCTAGGACACCTTCGTTCACCCTTGTTTGTACGTTGGGGGTGGAAGGATTTCCAACTGATCTTCGAGAAGAAATTTGAGTTTCAATCTCTACAGAAGTTCTGCGAAGAACAGTGTCCAAATCCACTCCAGAGGTGGGTATCGGAATGTTCTTCTTTTGACTTGGAGACTTGTCTAGAGTCTCTTCGTCTTTGTGCTCACTACTTCTCTCTGAAAAAAGTTTTGGTCCTAAATTGTGCGTGGCAGAGGAAACGAATTCCTCTGTAGGGTGTTCTTGTGTGATCTGGGGCGATGGATCATGAACTATAGGTGAGTCTCTTTGAGGAGACTCCCTAAGAATGGATTCCCCGGTTTCTGTGGGCGCAGAGGTTGAAAGATTAACCTCTGGCTGGATGGGTTGGGTTTAGATCGAGCTGTGCTGCTCTTGTTCAATAACACCTTCTGCAGCTAGACCTGCGGTGTTAGAAGTGTGGGTTGCACTGGGAGGGGTTTGAGGATGTGTGCTTTCTACTTCTACGACATCTTTTTCTTTCTTTTTTTCTTTTCCTCCCATTCTATCTAAAGCCTCTGTAACCTCATCTCTATTCCACTCAGCTTCTGCTTGTAGCCTAATCCTTTCCCTAATGGCATCATCTGACATATCGATTTCTTCTATACCTTCTTCTGAAGCTTGGCTTGGACTCCTTCTGTGGACGTTCAATCCCTGTTGGATGAAGGGGTTCTGTAGAATGTTTGGAGTTTCAGCCGGTTGAACTCTGGGGGTTTGGTCATCATCTTGCAGATTTGTGTCAATGCCAGAGATAGAGAAGTCTTGTTCTCCTGTGGTGTGGTGGTCAAGTGGTGGTGCATTCCACCCAGCTGTATTTAGGGTGTTAGCAATGTCAGGGTGTTGAAGGAAATCGTTTAAGCTACCTTGATGAGCGAATCGATCTGGGGATTGATAAGGTGATTGATATCCCTCTTCTGCAACTTCTTTTTCTGCAGTCTCTTCCTCTGCAGTTTCTTCGACCCGGGTCTCTGCGACCTCTTCTTCAACAACTTCTGTAGCTGCCTCTTCTGCGATGGTAACCATTTGATCAAGTGGTTTTCCATGCTTCTTTTTGGTCTTCCTCCTCTTGGGTTTTGGTGCCCCTCCTTCTGTGGGTTTTGATTTCCTTTTCTTCTTTTGTTTTGATGAAGAGGGAGGAGCAGAGGAGCCAACTTCTGTGGCATGAGGAGGTGAAGGTTGAGTTTCTGTAATGCTTGTAGAGGTGCCTTCTGCAGTTTTCCTCTTCTTTGTTTTTGGGGTAGAGGCAGAGGCTTTAAAAGAAGACTTCTTTCACATGAGCTCGGCTCGTTTGGCTATAAAACTAAGTTGGATTGCCATGTGTTTTGCCAGTTTCTGCTCCTTCGCTTCTGTAGAGAGGGGTTCTGCAACTACTGTTCCTAGGGGGACACCTAAACGCGGGGGTGTCACAGGGCTCGGTTTTGGAGTCCTATGATCGGGTATATACTCTAACTTAAGGGTTTTGTTCTTGGCATAGCTCAGGAGCTTCTTTGACAGAGGTCTGCAGTGGGTGTAGCCATCTATATGATCGGTGGGGATGTTTTTGTTCCTTGGGAACTGTTTGGGAGTTGGCCCTTCCATTGGCCAGTTCTGCATCATCAGCAGAGGTTCGAACAGGACTCCCAATATCCTTTGGAATTGCAGAGGCGGTAGATACTGAGGATCGTTCTCTCTTGCCTTTTGGTGTTGTTCTTTCTGTCGATCGTATTGATGATCTCCTGCAACATGATGGTCGCATAATCGAGTGGGAGATCGTAGTAGACCCCGTACATGATGGTTAAGATCTGGTGCGAGCTCTGGTCAATGCTGCCTATCTTCCCTGTAAGGCATCTGTTGAGGATTGAAAACAAGGTGTTCCACAGAGGTGGTAGTCTGCCTCTGCGGAAGTCATTTCTCTTCCTTAGGTGGGTGTTGTACCCAAGCATTTCTACAAAACGACATAGCTCGTCGTCTGTTGGTTGTTATGCATATGTTTTCAGTCCAAGAAGACCCCTTGTTGGTAGATTGAACTCAAGAGAAAACATTGTTCTATTGAACTTGAGTTCCAAATGTTCAGATTTGTCTGTCGTTGAGATGTACCCTTTGATAAGAGAATCATCTTTATCATATCGGCAACTTTGCCAAAATTGGTTCAAATACCTAACAGGTATTTTCTTTGGGGTTCTTGAGAGTAAAGGAAAGAGAATATGGTTTTCCATGATGTTTAGAAGAAGGGCATGGGCTTCGCCGTAAGCAGTGAGTGAGGGGACCAAATAGCAGTTATTGGATTTGATGGGTAGTACCTTTTCAAAGTGCTCCTTTGCGATAAAGTTTTGGAGATGGGTGGTCGGAGCAAAGTCTGCTAAGTCGCCGAAATCTTCTTGTTCGGCATTTTTGGCGAGGTGGGGGTTTTGTGAATGTTCAGAATGAGCAGGGGAGTGTTCCGGTGAGTTCGCCGGAGAGTGTGCAGGGGAGATAGCTTGAGAGGATGAAGCCATTGGTAATGAGAATAAGATACTTGCAGGTTTTTGCAGGGTTTCGCCGGAGAAGAATGAGGGTTCGTAAAGATTTTATGAGAGGGTAAGCTTGGGTTTTATAGGTGGGTAAAACGGTAGAATTCGAAAGGGTAAAAATATTTGGCAATGGATAAATATTTGGAATTCGTACTTGAGTTAGAACGGCGGGTTCAACTTTCCAAAAAAACGTGCCATGTACGCCCAATGAAAATGAGACACGTAGGCCATGTCAGAGGATGACAGGACGTCGTGCGCGGCCCATTAATGCTAGGCGCGTGGGGTTGTTCTTAGCCACATGATTTTCACTCCCAGTAAAAGTTACCGTTACTATTTACAGAAATGCCCAAATACCAAATTTACAGAAGATCTGTGATTTTGAAAATCTTGGATTTTCACCCTTTTCTCATATATCTCATTGTTATCATGACTCTGTAGGTTCTATTTTGACCAAAACATTTGTAAAAGCATTGGAGAGGATTAATAGGATTTTAGTGAAGAAATTTCGTTCACAGAGGTTTTGAGGATCTATAGGAACTTGCAGAAGCTCTGTCAGGGCCAGCAGAAGCTCTATGAGTGAAGATTTCTCATAACTAAAAATCTATTAACAATTTTGATCATCCAAGTTTTGATTTGCATTAAGAAATGTTTTTCGGACATATTTGAAAGTTGGTGTCCGAGAAAAACTGTTTTGGAAAATGTTTTGTGCGAGAAGGTCATGGTGTGTGTTTTTGTGCGTATTCGGTTTCCGAGTTAAATTTGCGATTACATAGCAGTGTTCTGGCAGAACTTCTGTTGAGCTCAGTAGAAGCTCTATGACCTCAAATTTCTCATAACTCAAAAATTATTAAAAGTTTTAATAATTTTATTTTTGAAATGTTATTCCCAGTATTTTTAGGATGTATTTGACAATTTTTGTCCCAGAAAACTGTTTTCAAAAACCTTTTGTACGAGACATACCTTTTGGCTCTTCTTTTCTCGGCAGTGATGTCTGACTTCTGACGATATAGATTCATCGACACTCTTCTTTGGCTTCCACTTGAAAGATTAACCTCTGTAGATCATTTCAAGGTTTCTTTTGCTTCCCCTTGATCTAACCATTTCTGTCGATCAAGTTACTTTATTTTACTCCCCCTTGATCTAACCATCTCTGTACATCAAGTATTTTTCTTCTACTCCCCCTTGACCTATGCTTGGATAAAAATAGGATAAGTTTTGCATAGTACATAGGTCATGTTTACCAGAGGTTCTGTAGGGGTCGTCAGAGGTTCTGAGCAGATGATAACGCCACTTTTTGGCGTTATTTTCAGTTCTCAAACCAACGAGATTGGCTTGTAATCAAGTAAAAAGGCGGGTATTTTACGGTTTATCTAGTGATTTACACAGGTTATCTAAAAGGTGGCATTCCTCGGAAAAAGAAGCTAAAAAGAGCCCAAAACGAGTCAAAACGAAGCCTAACGGGAGCCCAAAAGCCAAGCCCAAGACCCGCGACCGAACCAGGACCCGACCCACGAACCAGAAAACGACCCACGTTGCAAAATTGACACGCGCGACTTACCACGCGACTTGCAAGTCGCGTGCAAGTGGCGTAACCCACTGTTTCGCGAAAATCAGTATTTTAAGTTGGGATTTAGGTCATTCGTTCGATATCATTCACACGGCAGACGATCCAGAGCAGTTCCGGGGCGATTTTGGGTGACTTTTTGGAGTCCTCGAGGTCACGATACAGAGCCGATCACGAGTGCATTCAAGACAGAACGTAGAGACGGACACGAGAAGAGGGAGTTTTCATCATTTGTTACCACGATTTCATCTTTTCATTCTTAATCATGTTTGCATACACTTTTGCACCTTTCTCTCTTATGTTTGAATCCACCACCGACATGAACTAACCGGTTCGTGTTGGGGGTTGGAATGAATTCTGTTTGTAAGCATGTAACGAATTGACTTGAACGTTTATCAGTTTTCCCTTATTAAATGAAGCATGTGATTTTGTTCTTAGTGCTTTTGTGATCTTGGCCAGTTTACAATTGATTTGTTGATTAGTAATTAAGTTCGTGAGAATTAACTACTATATAGAATTAGGAATTGCATGTCTAAAGCCCAAAACGGTGATAGAGATATACCAAGTAAGCTTTAGTCCCATTTAAACCATTAGGTTGATATCGAGAGATAAAATCTAGCCAATTTAACATAAATCGAGTGCTTAATGTGTTTTGGAATCCAGAAGTGAGATCGAGAGATTGAACTAATCCTTTTCAAAATAAAATCCGTCGCTATTCGAAAGAAAACGACGGTGATCTTAAAAGATTTGGGAATCATGTGTAAGACCTGAGGATTTCCAACCCTCAACTTCTCTCTTTATCGAAGTTTCAAAGCTGTTATGTTTGTCTTTGTTTGTTTTGATTTTGTTTAGTGCAATTAATTAGTTATAAAACCGCATCTCCAATTTCGACAGTCCAATTAATAGTTCTTATAGTAATTGTGATATTTAGTTCCTAGTTCCTTTGGTTCGATACTCGTACTTCCGTACGATATTACTTGATTCGACCCGTACACTTGCTGTAAGATCCACGGGGTGTCAAAAACCTCGTGTCAGCAGACCCACAGAAGCTCTGTGATTTCAAGAACTATTTAAGATTGAGAATTTACATACAGAAAGAAATCAATCAAAGCAATAAATAGATCAATATATTTATACACATATTTAGGATTTTCACATCATATTGATCATTCCTAACTTACCCACCAAGAAATTGAATATTTTCTCGTCTAAAGCTTTGGTGAATAAGTCCGTGAGTTGGTATTATGTGGGCACGAAATGCATCTCGATTGTACCGTATTCAACATGATGTTTCAAGAAGTGGTACCTTATATCGATATGCTTGGTTTTTGAATGTTGCACAGGATTGGCAGAGATGGCAATGGCACTTTTGGAATCACAGAAGATGGGTATCTTGAGTAGGATGTGACCGTAGTGTTTTAGTTGAGTCTTCATCCATAGAACCTGAGAACAACAGCTAGCAGCAGCAACGTATTCAGCTTCTGCCGTAGATGTTGACACACAATTCTGCTTCTTGGAGGTCCAACTGACTAGCTTACCACCTAGGAATTGACAACTCCCAGAGGTACTCTTTCTGTCGAGCATGCATCCTCCATAGTCTGAATCTGTATAAGCTTTAAGACAAAAGCCAGAGTTCTGTGGATACCAGAGACCAAGATTTTTGGTTCCCTTTAGGTATCTAAAGATTCTCTTAACAGCATCATAATGTGATTTCTTAGGATTAGCTTGATAACGTGCACAAAGACATGTGGCATGCATAATGTCAGGTCTGCTAGCAGTTAAGTATAAAAGAGATCCAATCATGCTTTTGTAGAGAGTGCATTCTACAGAGATGCCATCTGGATCTAAGAATAACTTATTTCCAGTGGCCATTGGAGTTTTCATGGCAGAGGTATCAGAGAGGCTATACTTGAAAAGAATGTCAGAGACATATTTGTCCTGATTTATAAAAATTCCCCCTGATGATTGTTTGACTTGGAGTCTGAGGAAGAATGTTAATTCTCCCATCATACTCATTTCAAACTCACTTTGCATGAGTTTTTCAAAACTTTTGCACTCTTCTGTATTAGTAGACCCAAAAATTATGTCGTCCACATAGATTTGTACAAGCATTAATTCACTGTTTTTACGTTTATAGAATAAGGTAGTATCTGTTGTACCTCTGTCGTAGCCATTGACTAGAAGAAAGGTAGAAAGTCATTCGTACCCTGGTGGCTGATTTACGTAAACCTCTTCTTGGATTTCACTGTTGAGAAAAGCTGATTTCACGTCCATCTAATAGACTTTGAAACCTCTGTGGGCTGCGAAGGCTAAGAATATTCTTATTGCTTCGAGCCGTGCGACAGGGGCAAAAGTCTCATCGTAGTCTATGCCTTCTTCTTGTCTATATCCCTTGGCCACTAATCGTGCTTTGTTTTTTATGACCACTCCATCTTCATCCTTCTTATTTCTGTAGACCCACTTAGTCCCAATGGCCTGTTTCCCCCGTGGCAGAGGTACTAGAGTCCATACTTTGTTGCGCTCAAACTGCAGAAGCTCATCTTGCATGGCGTCTACCCAGTTTGGGTCGTCAAGGGCTTCCGAAATCTTCTTTGGCTCTATCACACTAATAAAGTTCGTAAAGAAACAAAAATTAGCAGTGGCAGACCTTGTTTTTACCATGTCAGAGGGTTCACCAATTATTTGGCTTGGAGGATGGCTTTTTGTCCACTGAGTTGTGCGTGGATGATGGTCACCAATGTCATCAATTGTTCTTCAGAGGCTTCTTGTTGTTGTTCTTCTTCTTCTTCTGGTGTAGCCTCTATCGTAGTGCGTGCCTTTGTAGTTGATCCTACAGTTTGTGGAATGATTGGTATGAGTGGTGGTGGAGTTTGTTCCTCTAAAGGCGTATAGACTTGGTCCTCTATATCCTCTGTTATTGTTTCCTCTGTGGATTATGGAGTTTGTTCTTCAGCATCTTCTGTGGTCGTTTTCCTTTGTGTTTCATCTTCTGTAGACTCTTCCTCAGCATTTGCATCTGTAGCATTTACAGAAGAAGATGAAGCATTATTTGGACCAGTTAGAGTCACACCTGTAGGATTTTGACCGACAAAAGATTGTTCTGCAGAAGCTCTGATTGTTCCAACAGAGGGATCAATGTCGTCGTGGAACATCTCTAGAAATAGAAGATTTAAGTCTTCTTTTGTTGGTGAGATGCCAGAGGATTCCCCTTTAAGTCCGAGTTCTGAACTGATTTGCTCAGAAGTCTTCTGGAATGAATCATCAAAAGAAACATTGATGCTTTCTACGATCTTGCGAGACTTTGTAAGGTATACACTGTAGGCTTTGGAAGTGGCAGAGTATCCAATGATTTTTCCTTCGTCAGCTTTTATCTCAAACTTTCCTCTGGAATCTCTGTCGTTTAAAACAAAGCATTTACATCCAAACACATGGAAAAACTTGATGTTTGGCCTCCTTTTGTTGATCAGTTCGTAAGGAGTCTTGATGTGTCTTTTCACAATGGTTGAACGATTCTGTGTATAACAAGCGGTAGAAATCGCTTCTGCCCAAAAGTTCATCGGTAATCCGCATGCTGATAGCATAGTTCTTGCGGCCTCCACGAGTGTTCGATTCTTTCTTTCGACTACGCCGTTCTGTTATGGAGTGCGTGCGGCAGAGAAGTTCTGTGATATTCCTTCTGTAGAAAGATAGGCTTCAATGACAGAGTTTTTAAATTTTGTGCCATTGTCACTTCTTAACTTTTGTATTCTGCATTCATAAAGAACTTGGATTCTTTTCATTAGATTAATTAAGATGATTGGAACATCTGACTTCTTTCGGACAAATTCAACCCATGTGAATCGCGAATATTCATCAATTAAGACAAGTGTGTATTTCTTGCCACCTAGGCTCTGTATGGCAATGGGACCGCAGAGGTCGACATGAAGCATGTACAGAGGCCTAGTGCAAGACACATCTGTTTTGCCTCTGTGGGAAGCTCTTCTGAGTTTTCCCATTTCACAGGCAGAACACAAATGATCCTTATTAAATTTAACATTAGGCAAACCTTTAACTAGATCAAGTTTGACCAGTTTATCCAAGGTGTGAAAGTTCAAGTGACAGAACCTGTTATGCCATAACCAGGCTTCCTCACTTTTGCAGGCTACAAGGCAAACTTTGTCTTTGTTCTTGGAACTGAAATTCATCAGATATAAATCACCTCTTCTTTCGGCTCGCAAAAGTTCCATTCACTGAGTAGGTTTTGTTTAAGGCCATCCACATCTGCAACTTTGTATACATAAACGTTTTCCTTCTTTATGACTCCATAGCCTTTGATGTGTCCCTTTTTGTCGTCTCCAAAAGTTACACATCCACCATCGAGTGTTTCTTTGTACGTGGATAGTAAACTTCTGTCTCCAGTCATGTGCCTTGAGCATCCGGAGTCTAGATACCAGATTGGCACATACCGCTTCTGCAAGACAATCACAGAGACTTAGGTACCCATATCCACATGGGTCTAATATTTTTAGAATTTTTCAAGTTTGCCTTAGCATTCTTGAAATACATTTTATCTTTTGTAGAAGAATCAGATTGTTTCTTTGTAGGTTTTGACTTTTGAATTTGAGTAGAGAGTAAACAATCTTGACTGGAGAAGTGATTATTTAGTTTGAACATAAGATCAAAGCAATGACAATATTGAATATGAGACGTGATTTGCTTGAACTTTTCATTGAATTCATTGAACTGGGTCACAGAGGCATTACATTCTTTCTTAACACTAGATTTCCTATTACAGGAAGATCTATGAATACTATAATGTTGTTTGCAAAATCTTTGTTTAGTTCCTGCCTTCTGTGGTGAAAAAGATTTGTTAACTTTAGGCCATTTCCCCTTTTGTTGCCAAGTGGGATTTTCGTTAATTTGCCTTAAAGGTTTTGAAAATTTTGAACTTTTAGGATCTACAGAGGTATTCTTTTTAAGATTTAACATATCAAGCTCAGCAGAGGTTTTGACATGTAAATACAAGTTTAGAAAATCTGGGCAGATAGGTATCTATGTGATTTTCTCTTTTGGAGAAATAGTTCTGTTAAGAACTTCAGAGGAGAATTTAACATCCTTTGTGTCATAGTGAACTATCCTTGATGTAACATCTGTCTCTGAGTCGTTAGAAGATGAATCGTCCTCATATATAGAGTTTAAGTCATCTCTTTCGACAGAGGCTGGATTTTCCGAACATGTATCGTACGAGCTTTCTTCCTATGTAGAATAACTTTCACAGACGGCAGAGGTTTCTGATAAGATCTCTTCAGCGAGAATTTTATCTACAGAAGATGTACAGAAGTTTTCTAAAACGTTTGTTTTCCATACTTCAAAAATTTCCTTTTCAATTGTTTCTTTAAGTTTTTCTTCTGAAAAGGTGGGTTTAAACTCAGGAGCTTCTACCGATAATTTCTTTTCGACATTTATCATACAGACAAAAGCAACCTGCGTTTGAGTCTCTAGTTTACCAAACTTAAAGATACCAATCTGATCTTGTGTTTTCAGATATTTCTTTGGTTTGATTCCTCTATTCATAATGTGATTTCTTAGGATTAGCTTGATAACGTGCACAAAGACATGTGGCATGCATAATGTCAGGTCTGCTAGCAGTTAAGTATAAAAGAGATCCAATCATGCTTTTGTAGAGAGTGCATTCTACAGAGATGCCATCTGGATCTAAGAATAACTTATTTCCAGTGGCCATTGGAGTTTTCATGGCAGAGGTATCAGAGAGGCTATACTTGAAAAGAATGTCAGAGACATATTTGTCCTGATTTATAAAAATTCCCCCTGATGATTGTTTGACTTGGAGTCTGAGGAAGAATGTTAATTCTCCCATCATACTCATTTCAAACTCACTTTGCATGAGTTTTTTCAAAACTTTTGCACTCTTCTGTATTAGTAGACCCAAAAATTATGTCGTCCACATAGATTTGTACAAGCATTAATTCACTGTTTTTACGTTTATAGAATAAGGTAGTATCTGTTGTACCTCTGTCGTAGCCATTGACTAGAAGAAAGGTAGAAAGTCATTCGTACCCTGGTGGCTGATTTACGTAAACCTCTTCTTGGATTTCACTGTTGAGAAAAGCTGATTTCACGTCCATCTAATAGACTTTGAAACCTCTGTGGGCTGCGAAGGCTAAGAATATTCTTATTGCTTCGAGCCGTGCGACAGGGGCAAAAGTCTCATCGTAGTCTATGCCTTCTTCTTGTCTATATCCCTTGGCCACTAATCGTGCTTTGTTTTTTATGACCACTCCATCTTCATCCTTCTTATTTCTGTAGACCCACTTAGTCCCAATGGCCTGTTTCCCCCGTGGCAGAGGTACTAGAGTCCATACTTTGTTGCGCTCAAACTGCAGAAGCTCATCTTGCATGGCGTCTACCCAGTTTGGGTCGTCAAGGGCTTCCAAAATCTTCTTTGGCTCTATCACACTAATAAAGTTCGTAAAGAAACAAAAATTAGCAGTGGCAGACCTTGTTTTTACCATGTCAGAGGGTTCACCAATTATTTGGCTTGGAGGATGGCTTTTTTTCCACTGAGTTGTGCGTGGATGATGGTCACCAATGTCATCAATTGTTCTTCAGAGGCTTCTTGTTGTTGTTCTTCTTCTTCTTCTGGTGTAGCCTCTATCGTAGTGCGTGCCTTTGTAGTTGATCCTACAGTTTGTGGAATGATTGGTATGAGTGGTGGTGGAGTTTGTTCCTCTAAAGGCGTATAGACTTGGTCCTCTATATCCTCTGTTAGTGTTTCCTCTGTGGATTATGGAGTTTGTTCTTCAGCATCTTCTGTGGTCGTTTTCCTTTGTGTTTCATCTTCTGTAGACTCTTCCTCAGCATTTGCATCTGTAGCATTTACAGAAGAAGATGAAGCATTATTTGGACCAGTTAGAGTCATACCTGTAGGATTTTGACCGACAAAAGATTGTTCTGCAGAAGCTCTGATTGTTCCAACAGAGGGATCAATGTCGTCGTGGAACATCTCTAGAAATAGAAGATTTAAGTCTTCTTTTGTTGGTGAGATGCCAGAGGATTCCCCTTTAAGTCCGAGTTCTGAACTGATTTGCTCAGAAGTCTTCTGGAATGAATCATCAAAAGAAACATTGATGCTTTCTACGATCTTGCGAGACTTTGTAAGGTATACACTGTAGGCTTTGGAAGTGGCAGAGTATCCAATGATTTTTCCTTCGTCAGCTTTTACCTCAAACTTTCCTCTGGAATCTCTGTCGTTTAAAACAAAGCATTTACATCCAAACACATGGAAAAACTTGATGTTTGGCCTCCTTTTGTTGATCAGTTCGTAAGGAGTCTTGATGTGTCTTTTCACAATGGTTGAACGATTCTGTGTATAACAAGCGGTAGAAATCGCTTCTGCCCAAAAGTTCATCGGTAATCCGCATGCTGATAGCATAGTTCTTGCGGCCTCCACGAGTGTTCGATTCTTTCTTTCGACTACGCCGTTCTGTTATGGAGTGCTTGCGGCAGAGAAGTTCTGTGATATTCCTTCTGTAGAAAGATAGGCTTCAATGACAGAGTTTTTAAATTTTGTGCCATTGTCACTTCTTAACTTTTGTATTCTGCATTCATAAAGAACTTGGATTCTTTTCATTAGATTAATTAAGATGATTGGAACATCTGACTTCTTTCGGACAAATTCAACCCATGTGAATCGCGAATATTCATCAATTAAGACAAGTGTGTATTTCTTGCCACCTAGGCTCTGTATGGCAATGGGACCGCAGAGGTCGACATGAAGCATGTACAGAGGCCTAGTGCAAGACACATCTGTTTTGCCTCTGTGGGAAGCTCTTCTGAGTTTTCCCATTTCACAGGCAGAACACAAATGATCCTTATTAAATTTAACATTAGGCAAACCTTTAACTAGATCAAGTTTGACCAGTTTATCCAAGGTGTGAAAGTTCAAGTGACAGAACCTGTTATGCCATAACCAGGCTTCCTCACTTTTGCAGGCTACAAGGCAAACTTTGTCTTTGTTCTTGGAACTGAAATTCATCAGATATAAATCACCTCTTCTTTCGGCTCGCAAAAGTTCCATTCACTGAGTAGGTTTTGTTTAAGGCCATCCACATCTGCAACTTTGTATACATAAACGTTTTCCTTCTTTATGACTCCATAGCCTTTGATGTGTCCCTTTTTGTCGTCTCCAAAAGTTACACATCCACCATCGAGTGTTTCTTTGTACGTGGATAGTAAACTTCTGTCTCCAGTCATGTGCCTTGAGCATCCGGAGTCTAGATACCAGATTGGCACATACCGCTTCTGCAAGACAATCACAGAGACTTAGGTACCCATATCCACATGGGTCTAATATTTTTAGAATTTTTCAAGTTTGCCTTAGCATTCTTGAAATACATTTTATCTTTTGTAGAAGAATCAGATTGTTTCTTTGTAGGTTTTGACTTTTGAATTTGAGTAGAGAGTAAACAATCTTGACTGGAGAAGTGATTATTTAGTTTGAACATAAGATCAAAGCAATGACAATATTGAATATGAGACGTGATTTGCTTGAACTTTTCATTGAATTCATTGAACTGGGTCACAGAGGCATTACATTCTTTCTTAACACTAGATTTCCTATTACAGGAAGATCTATGAATACTATAATGTTGTTTGCAAAATCTTTGTTTAGTTCCTGCCTTCTGTGGTGAAAAAGATTTGTTAACTTTAGGCCATTTTCCCTTTTGTTGCCAAGTGGGATTTTCGTTAATTTGCCTTAAAGGTTTTGAAAATTTTGAACTTTTAGGATCTACAGAGGTATTCTTTTTAAGATTTAACATATCAAGCTCAGCAGAGGTTTTGACATGTAAATACAAGTTTAGAAAATCTGGGCAGATAGGTATCTCTGTGATTTTCTCTTTTGGAGAAATAGTTCTGTTAAGAACTTCAGAGGAGAATTTAACATCCTCTGTGTCATAGTGAACTATCCCTGATGTAACATCTGTCTCTGAGTCGTTAGAAGATGAATCGTCCTCAAATATAGAGTTTAAGTCATCTCTTTCGACAGAGGCTGGATTTTCCGAACATGTATCGTACGAGCTTTCTTCCTATGTAGAATAACTTTCACAGACGGCAGAGGTTTCTGATAAGATCTCTTCAGCGAGAATTTTATCTACAGAAGATGTACAGAAGTTTTCTAAAACGTTTGTTTTCCATACTTCAAAAATTTCCTTTTCAATTGTTTCTTTAAGTTTTTCTTCTGAAAAGGTGGGTTTAAACTCAGGAGCTTCTACCGATAATTTCTTTTCGACATTTATCATACAGACAAAAGCAACCTGCGTTTGAGTCTCTAGTTTACCAAACTTAAAGATACCAATCTGATCTTGTGTTTTCAGATATTTCTTTGGTTTGATTCCTCTATTGATAGAGGTTGAAGATGATGAATCTGTGTTTTCAAACCACACATTGATCATCTTCGTATGTTTCCTCAAGTGAGGTTCCACAGAGATTTTAGCCCTTTTACTTACAGAGAGTAAGTTTGGAAAATCTGGTTTGTTCGTTTTTCCTAACACAAATAGAGAAGTCAGAGGTTTAAATCTTTTGCCTTCAACACCTAGGGTAATATCATCGTACCCTATACCCCGTCTTCCTATTTGTGAGTTTACTTTCTCATACACCTTCTGTGCATCTTTATAGTTTTTAAGTAAAACATCTCTTCTGAGTAGATCTTGCCAATGTATCTCCCTCTCTCTTTGAAAGTATTCTTTGAGAGCTCTTATGTCTGTTGTTTCACTTCTAGAAACTGAAAGTTCTTTTGTTTTGACTTTTAGAGCAGAGGTTAATTCAGAAATTTGCCTTTTTAAAGGATCTAGATTTTTGTTCCAATTCTTTTCTTCAAAATTTTTGGCTTTTTCTTGAGTGAGAAGCCATACTTCTCTCTCATTAAAGGTGAGTCTTTTCTGAATGCTTTCATTTATCTCTTTTAGTTCAATCAGTTCAATGTTAAGTTTAAGTAAATTATCATCTACATAATTAGTACAAGAGGTAGAGTTTGAAGTGGATACCTCAGTGTCAGTGCTGGAGTCGACTTCTGCCATGCCACAGAATAGGGCATTGGTGGTGTATTCATCGTCAGAGGTAGAGTCTGACTCGAAGTCCTCCTTGTTCGCCTCAGAATGCCCTTTGTTCGCCATTAGGGATTTTTGCGCATAATACTCAACCTTCTTTTTGTAAAAAGCTGAGTCCTACTGTGGGCGATTTGGTCTACTTCTGCATTCATTTGCGAAATGGCCTGGCTTCCCGCATTTGAAACAACCTTGGGAAGTGTTTCCAGCACGATCGTCGGACTTCTATCGGTCTCCACCTTTCTCCGTTCGGCCTTCGTTTGCGTAATGACCAGGCTTGCCACACTTGTAGCATTCTTGTTGTGTGTGGCGCACCTTGTCATCTGACCTCTGTCGGTCATTACCTCTGTAGTTTCTATCGCTTGACCTCTGTCGGTCATTTCTATCATCTGACCTCTATCGGTCACTCGATTCTTCTCTTCTTCCATCATCTCTTCTATCACCTCGGTTGTCTCTGCCATATCGATCAATTCCTGAACCCCTCTGGTTTCCTATGAACTCTCATGTCAACAGAGATAAGGATTTAGCTAATGACGCAAGAGTTATCTCTTCTTCTACCAGCTCGTCTTCTTCTCTATCAACTATCACTATTTTCTTCTTCTCCTTCTTCTTCTCCTCTGTTGCTCTCTCATTTCTCGGTCTCTCTGCAGCCTCTGTAGATTTACTAACCAATGCGTATGGTGCAATGGTTAGTGTTTTAGCCTGTGCTATTTGAGGCTCCTGTGCAGCTAGTGTTCCATAGAAATCAGAGAGTGTCCTGGAGTCTAGATCTTGGTTTGTTTGTAAAGACATAGACAACTGGAGCCACTCATCATTCAGGCTCTTTAGAAACATGACGTTATTTTCTTCCGAGGTTCTGTGAATGCCAGACTTTCTACATTTGTTTATGAGAGAGTTGAACCTGTCGTACGTTGTTTGCAGAGATTCTGTTGCAGAGGCTCTGAAGGCATGATATTCATTTATGTATTGTGCCCTTCGGTTCTTCTGCGTTTTAGCACCCCCTTCCAACTGTCTTTCTAATTCTTTCCAAAGATCGTGCGCTGTTTCGCATGCATCTATGGATTGAAAAAGTTCGTTGGGGATAGCCATGATCAATATTCTTTTTGTTTTCTGTGCAACTTCATCTTCTGCCCTATCTTCATCTGACCATTCTCCTTTTGGCTTAGGTCTTTGACATTCAGGGATTTCAAGAGATTCAGCAGTAGCTGGTACGCGTCGTACTATTATCATGGGAACTTGAGGAGGGTTGTAAAGATATTGTACGAGAGTTTTTTCAGTACCCTCAAAGAAATGGATCATTCTTATCTTCCATTGAGGATACTCATCTCGAAGGAGAGTATGAGGCTTGGTTAGTGAACCAGCAGTGAAAAAGTTATTTGTATTTGTCATTGTAAGAGTTTCGAAGGTTCTGAAAAGATAATATGACGAAAGAGTATGAGTCTGATGATCTGGAAGGTTTTCTGGGTTTTAAAAGTTCCCAGAGTGCACTTTAATGGAGTTTTAACCTGGAAAAAATAGTTTCTTTTAAGAATACCACTTTCGAATAAATCGAAAAATGATAGGAAAACAGAAACTTTTTAACGAAATGAAGAACAGGTTAAAACAGAATGATGTCTATCACAAATCTTGTAACAAAGAGGATCACTTGATATTAAAAATCAAGGAAGGCTCTGATACCAATTGTTGGTTCCCGTTTTGCTTAGACAAGATTAACAGATCTATTAGTTTGAGTTTATGTTTGATGCGGAAGCGTATTTAAAGAACTAATAGACATGTTTGATAGATTTAGAACACACAATATAAAGAAACAGTATTTTAAGAACAAAATGACATCTTGAAGATTACTGTCGTTCGATATATAATAAGAACACCAAGAACAGATTAAGAACTGTTTGGTGTGTGTGAGAGAGTGTAATGCTTAACAGGTTTGACGATATAAATCATAAGCATGAAACTCAGATTCTCCGTTAAGTCCTTAAGATTGTTAAGGAAGATCTCAACAAGAGACTTCCTTTTATACTACTCTAGGGGACCATAAAGCATGAGCTACTGTTGATCGGACGGCATGAATAGTTGTACGTGTTGTATTGCATTTAATGTCGCAGACGTCTATATTGTACTAAGCCCTATTGAGTCCATTCAGAGCTTGACGCGTGTTGAGGTTTGACAGGGCACGCTACCATGCAAGTTGATTAACGGATCCAGTAACAGTAGCAAGATATAAAATATCTTCTAAATCTTTATCGTAAACCGCAGAGGCTCTGTAAAGGGTTACAGAGGTTCTGACGTCTGGTCTTCTGTAGAGCAGTCTTCACCGGGTTCCGATTCTTTGGTCTTCTTTGTGAGTAAGACAGAGCTTCTGTAGGACACCTCTGTAGCTTCTGTAGCTTCTTGACCTTGATCTTTCGGATGTGGCAGAGCCTCTGTAAGAGGCTTTCTTCACTTAGCCTATTTTTCACTACTTCTAAATACTTCTACGATTAGGAAGATTGAAGCTAACAGTACGTCTCTTCGAAAGATCCTTTCTTTAGTTGATTAAGTCCACATCGACCTTAAGTTGTCCCTTTGGTGCGATTTTTGGCATTAACAGTACTTATTGCAGATTCACGATGTTGTCTTGTACCATTAGTACCTTTTGTCTCAAGCTTGTCCCCTGTAGTTTAGTATAAACAGAGAGCTGATGTTGACCTCTTCTATTAAGCTTTGCACAACACACACTCCTTAGAGCAGAATTCTCATTATACTTTCGGTGTTCTTGGTGTTCTTATTTAAATCAATACAAAGTGAATCTTTGAGATAATCTCATGTTTATTTATACTTAGTTTACTTGGTTTAGTGTCTTTTTCTACCATAGAATATCTTTTAGTTCGTTAAAAACGCTTCCGCGCCATTACTTGTTTGAACTAATAGATATAAATATCATTGTTGAGTAAAATCGGGATCAACAATTGGTATCAGAGCCATCCTTTATTTTATATATCAAGAGATCCTCTCCAACAATGATTTTTGGTAGAAACTTGGAGTGATTTTAACCTGTTCTTCATTTATTTCAAAACAGCCTCTGTTTTCTGCCATTCTCGACTAGTTCGACTTTGGTAAACTTACAGAACCTGTTTCTTCGGTTAAAACTCCATTTTTGTGCATTGTTCAAGGTGTTTAAGCTTATAAACACTTTTCGAAGCATCCACTTCATCATCTGAAAGTTTGATATTCATACTCTGTTTTCTGGTATTTTTCAAACCTCTTTCAAAATGGCGAACACGAACAACTTCTTCACCGCTGGTTCATTAAGCAAGCCACCCACTCTACTCAGAGATGAGTACCCTCAGTGGAAGATACGAATGATTCACTTCTTCGAGGGTACTAATAAAGAACTCGTCTACTATATCAACAATCCTCCTTTCGTACCAATGATCACAGTACCTCGTGTACCTACCACAAATGACACACCAGAGATTCCTGAGCACGAGAAACCAAAGACCAAGGATAAGTGGTCAGAACCAGATTGGGCAAAATATGAAGTTGCTCAGAAAACCAAGAGACTTCTGATAATGGCCATCCCCAATGACCTCTTCCAATCCTTAGATGTGTGTGAATCTGCATACGATATATGGAAGGAACTGGAGAAACAATTAGAAGGAAGGGCCAAGACTCAGAAGAACCGCAGAGCCTAATGCATCAATGAATACTACGCATTCAAAGCTCTGCCAACAGAGTCTCTACAGTCAACATGCGATCGGTTCAACTCTCTGATCATCAAGTGCAAGAAGTTCGGTATTCACAGAACCTCTGAGGAGAACAATGTCATGTTCTTAAAAAGCCTAAATGAAGAATGGATCCAGCTGTCTATGTCTCTGCAAACAAATCAGGACTTAGACTGATGGACTCTGTCAGATCATTATGGAACTTTGGCAGCCCAAGAACCTCAAATCACCCAGGCAAAAACTCAAACTGCTGGGCCTCTGCACTTGTTGGGAAGGCTTCAGAGGCAAAAGAGAAGCCTAAGAAGGAGAAAGCTGTGGAGGAGAAGAAGGAGAAGAAAAAGAAAGTGACAAGTGTTGATAGTTCTGAGGAGGAGTTGGCCTCAATAGCTAAATCTTTAGCACTTTTGACAAGGGAATTTAGCAGAGGATACCAGAAGAAGTCGAGTTATGAACGCAACTGTAAAGCCCGTGTCCCGTTATACATTTTATTTAATTATTTATAAAGTTGATTTAGCAAATTTATTTAACGGGGTTAGGTGTCAAGGACCTAAAACGTTTATTTTGTGGGGATGATTGGTCAATTGTTAAATCCTAAATTAAAGTGGTAAAATTGACTTAACTATAAAAGTCTAGGGGCTAAAAAGGGTATTTTTGAATTACAAAGTTTATAGGGTCGGCCCAAATAGCAAACGACCCTCCCTCTAGTTTTTCTTTCTTGTGTAACAAACAACCCTAGACACCCTTTACTTTGGTTTTCTTTTTGTTGTGTGACGTGCGGCCATGAGAGCAACGAGAAGCGAGAGCGAGAGAAAGAAGAATAGAAACCGAGAGGTAGAGAGAGAGAAATAGAAACCGAGAGAGAGGCGGAGGTTGCTGCCGGCGACGAGGAGGGAGGAGGAAGAAGGTGATCGCCGGCGAGTTGGTCGGAAAAGAGGAAGAAGACAGGTACGTCGCAAGGTAAGTCGTTTTTCGTTCGTTTCATTTCCTTTTCGTTTTTCCGGTGGAAAAACCACCGCCGCGCGCCGCCGCTGTGGCGGCCGTGCGTAGACGGCTGGAGTGGTGGGTGCGTAGGTGTGCGTTAGGATGGCCGAGAGAGAGGGAGTGTTGGTGGTACAAGAGAGTGGTAAAGGGTGGTGTGTGGGTGCGCGTTCGTGGCCCTCGCCGGAGAGCCGCCGCCGCCGACCACCACTGCCGGAGGAGGCAGTGGGTGGTGCATGGTCTTGTCCAGCCTCGATACCTAAAACCCTGATCGGGTGAACCCGAGTTGCAAACCCGAATCGTTTATACCGTTTTTATAAATCGTGATTTTATGTAAATTCTTAGTGTGCCGTCCAGTTTTCGTGTGACCATAACTCTTCCGTAGTAACTCCGTTTGAGCCGAAACTGGCGCCCATGGTTCAAGTTCAGGGTCGGGCACGTTTTCCGTGTTTTAGCGGAAAACTGGTTCGGTCTCTAGCTGGACGAAAAAGTGGTCGCAAGTTCGGTGTTTCGTCATTTCATGTGAAAATTTCTGGAATCTGCCTTGATTTTGCGAAAATCATAACTTTCTGCTCGTAACTCGGTTTGGGGTGAAACCGGTGTCAAAAGTTCCCTTTTTGAGTCTAGAAACTTTTCTGTGTTTTGTACAAAACCCAGTTCGGGACGTAGCATGGGTCGATTTGTTGTTTTATACTGAAAGGTGCTGAATTTCGCTGTTTCGGAAACTATTTTTGTAAAATCCGTAGTAAATTGTAGAAAAATCGTTAGGAGGCGTATAATATGTCCTTGGAACCCTAACTCAGAGTACTTTCTGGTCTTGAAATAATATTGGGAATTTTCTGGGTTTAAAGGGGTCGAAACAGGTCCCGAACAGACCTGTTTTGGGTGAGCGGAATTTAGTTTTAGTGACGGTTTAAGCGTGTGTCGTGTCATAGAGTCCGGGTCTCGTATTGACACGTTTTAACATGCATTTAGGTGCTGGGAAGTGACCGTAATTGTGAAGCTTGAATTGTGTTATTAAGCTGGGCGCGCATTCGAGGTGAGTTCTCTCACTGTGTAGTTAGGGGTTGTATGCATGTCATAATAGTTTGTATGTACTACTGTCTTTGTGGTGTGAACTAGTTGTTTGTGGTGTGTAATATTTTATTGGTTTGAATGCTTGGTATAAATGTGTTACATTACAATTCGGTGGGACCGAGGCCTCGATGGTACTGAGGTGTTGGTTACATTACAATTCGGTGGGACCGAGTCCTCGATGGTACTGAGGTGTTGGTTACATTACAATTCGGTGGGACCGAGGCCTCGATGGTACTGAGGTGTTGGTTACATTACAATTCGGTGGGACCGAGGCCTCGATGGTACTGAGGTGTTGGTTACATTACAATTCGGTGGGACCGAGGCCTCGATGGTACTGAGGTGTTGGTTACATTACAATTCGGTGGGACCGAGGCCTCGATGGTACTGAGGTGTTGGATATATTACAATTCGGTGGGACCGAGGCCTCGATGGTACTGAGGTGTTGGATACATAATTACTTGTAGGCGTTTACTCGTTTTATGTAACTGTGATGTTGTTGCTTATGTGCGGATAGGGGTGATGTGTATATAATTCCTATCTGCGCATGTGTTGGAATTCACTAAGCTTCGTGCTTACCCTTTCCCAATAAACTGTGGTTTCAGGTCCGAGCGGCTTCAAGGCGTGACAAGTACACACTGGCGCGCGAGGAGAGCTGGTTGTTTTATGATTATAATAATTAAACGTTTATTCCGCTGGTTTTAATTTATAAGGATATTAATTATGTGTTTGCAAACAAAACGTTGGTATCAATTAATGAGTTGTTATAAATAAATTGTTTATTTAAAAATTTAAATTTGCTTGTAATTTTTGGGACGTTACAACTTGGTATCAGAGCACAGCTTGAGTGAATCACACACACCTCGGTGTGTTTGATCTCAAGTTTGCGGCTATAAGATTCCTTTAAAAGCGTTTTTAGAAAATAAAAGGAAGGAAAATTCCGTTGAGAACGGTGATTGGAGGCGCAGTGTGTAAAGTCAGCCGGTGCCAAAGGGGAAAGGTACAGTACTTAGTGTTTCATTGCTTTCTAGATCATAGAGTATGCATCCTAGATTGCCTGTTGTTGACACTATGCGGTATGTTGAACTGCTTGCTATTAGGAATTTATGCGAATTATGATAGGTTACTAAGTGGATGCCCTCTAGGTTGTATGCAGTAAGAGATTTATAGCCTTAGAATATTCGATTTAGTTCTATTGCGCAGCTCTTGTTTGAGTCCAACCGTTCTAGGATAGAGTCTTGTATTCGACTGTCTATTTATTTCGCACTGCATATAATCGGGTATTCGCAAGGTCACTCGTCATAATTAGTAGGGATTCGGTAGTAGCAAGGGTAGTGGGATAAGAGGAAATTCCTAGGGAGCTGGGAAGGGTGGATGTATATATATGCTGGTGCAGGCATATGGTTAATTATATATTTAATTGTTGTTGCATGATCGGGGTGACCGATGGTTTATTATATATACAGTAGTTGTATGAGTTTGCCTGTTTAGGATATGTTCTCGAACTGGCATGTGTGGATTAATTGTATTATGTGTATAGTTTCGGCGAGAAACTACTTGGATCCTTGGGATGGGACTCGGAACGAGTGATGATAGGTGTGGAAGGTAGTAGTAGAGCTCCTACTACCGGAAGCACAGGATCAATGCTCGAGTCGGGGAAGTCACGAGGAATCCAAGGAGTTGGGCGCAAGTGTTGTTAGTGTGCGTTGTTATGTGCTAATAACGCGTTGTATTATCTACCCTGAATAGCCGTCACGAGGAGAGACAAATATAGTAGATCCACTGGTACATGTGTGTACTTGACTTGCTTTGATGGGATGATCGTTGGGGTAGTGTCGAAGGCTCTAAACTGCCAGTCGTTGGAATAGAAAGACGATTATAGTATTAGTCACTTGGAGTGACGATAAGGATGATATTTGTTGTAAGCAGATCATTTCGAACCAAGATGGAAGATTGTGCTAGAGTCATAGGCTTATAGAGCCGATTTTGATTTGAGGAAAAAATCGTAAGGATTATTTGACGTAATTTTCCATCTTGCCCTAAGAGGCTTAAATGTCCGGAGGACGATAGTGGATTGGAAAGGTAGAGAGGAGCATGAGTCGAGACGTTGAACGTCGACTGAGTCGTGCACAGAGTTTATTTTGAAAATAGGATTGCATTAACTAATCCTTGTGTTTCCAATCCTTATATGGATTGTGTTTTGAAACTTTGGGAAATGTTTAGCACACACACAAGATTTCGAATTATAGTTTTGAAAACTTTGTAAAAGATTGTTTCATTTGATTATTTTCCAACGGTTCTTTCGGGTACGATAATATCCGTGTTTTGTGGTGGTTAAGATGTTGGGTAAGTGACTACGGCTTGAGACTCTAACATTGGAACTCCTCCACATGTGTTAGAGTCGAGACGGAAAGTTACATTCCACGATGTCTGTTTAAAGGCTATTTTAGTGATTTGTCTAAAATGAGTTTGGAATTCTAGTGTCGCTTAACTTTTCGTTCGAGAGTTTGTATTACTAAGTGTTTTATTGCAAATAGTTCAGTGTGTGGATTGATTCATGCGTGACATAAGTGGTGCATGGAGGAATTTTGGTAACATTTCATAAGGAGTTGTGTAGTGCGCTTTTTAGTCAGCTAAAGGTTTTATTGACATTTCCATGAAAATGCGATTTATCGACTTAGGGGTATGCATACTGGGGTAACCTTTGTTCTCGGCATTTTGATGAACGAGTCGTGCATGAAAATGCTTTAGTTCCTTTTTGTCAAAATGAAAGACCATTTGATCCAAGGAGTGTTTTAATGTTGTAAACATCATGCATACGATTACAATGTGTTATATTTTGGAAATATAAATGCGTAGATTTTTGACATTCGGTTAATTTAGAATTACCGATCATTTTTTTTTGGGAAATTAAACACTTTTGCTTTGGAGGAAACGAGTATTTTGAGCATTTTCGATAAATACATTTTTAAACTATAATGTTTTGACGTTATATGTCCCAAGTACGAAACTTGAGGAAGTGTTACTAGCTTGCATGCCTGCCCCCAGTTTGAGATTTTATGAGGTTTTTAGTCGATATTTTCAATTGATAGAAGCGGGCTGGTTTCTGTCTTCAAGCTTGAAACTTACTCGAGACAGTTGTGTTTTAACAAAAATATATTTGTAAACCGTGTCATCGTTTTGTGTGACTAGCTGACGCGCGAAAAATTTGTGGCGAACACTGTGCCACGTCAGTTTATGATTAAAAGAGGAATTTTCGAATCAAATGACGGGAAACTTATTTTGAATTATGTGCACACCTTTGACGCACCCTGTTTAAGGTCAAACGGTTACTTTAAGTGCACGTCATGAGTCAATCCATACTGGGATCGAGGCGGTTCATTTTTATTTCTTACGTTTTGCTTTTGTGTGAGTAAACTGAACTGCAATGGGACGATTTTCAACATGATTTTCCTATATGGGACGAGCGTTTCCAGTTTTGCGTAACTATCGATCTGGTAATAGTAGTTTTATTATATACGATCTTTTTGAGATGAAAATCCTGATGTTGAAAATATTTTGTAAATGATTTTGTAAACCATTTAGGGAAATGTGCTTTTAAGCGTCATGTGTCATTTCGAGAAATTTTTAAGGGTGTGAGTCCTTTTGGAAAATTCTTTTGTTTAACCCGTGTTGAGACTGGGACTAAGGTTGATTTCAGAGTATTGCTTGCTTAAACTTTGTTTAAACGCATTTTCCGACCTATGGGTCTAGCAAGCGTGGAGCATTTTGCTCGGTTTTGACTTGGAGTTAGTCATGGGCCTATTGCCCAGTGTTAATGGCTCGATGTGGAGTCTAGTTGATGAGTTGTTTTTGTCGCACCGTTTGACATTCTTTGCACGTTGAGTGTTTGCATGTTTGGGTGAGTGAGTCAATCCGGAATAGGCATGTTGTTGGTAGGCTGTTTGCTTTGGATCCTTAGACACGTTAGTCAGTCGTTGGAAATGGTCGGTTGGGCATCTCGGGGTGGGACCCCGGTATTCATGTGTTTTAATCTAGACTTTCCAGTAGGTACTAGGAGGATATAGATGTGGACACTTACCTGGGAGGTAGTTCCGGTGTACTGGGTCTTGAGGCGTTACCTGGGAGGTAGACGACAAGGTGTATCCTCGATACGGTGTGACTTGACTTCGTAGAGCAGGTGTGGATGGTACGTCGACGGTGGAAGGTAGATATTCCACGCGTGTTGGTAATGTAGGCCGGGTAGTATCGGTTAAGGGAATGACCTACGTGTGTGTTAACTGACTTGATTGTAGGGGATATCTACTTGTGTTAGTGTCTAGGATAATACCACGCTTATGTGATTCATTGTTATCGGTTGGACCGATGTTCGGCGGGTGGCCGATGTTTGTTATCGGTTGGACCGATGTTCGGCGGGTGGCCGATGTTTGTTATCGGTTGGACCGATGTTCGGCGGGTGGCCGATGTTTGTTATCGGTTGGACCGATGTTCGGCGGGTGGCCGATGTTTGTATTGTAATCGGTTGGACCGATGCTCGGCGGGGGTTCGATGTTTTATTAATGTAATTTAATGTAAATCTTGGACGTCTGTTAGAATTCGTGGAAGTTAATCGACAATTAATGGTAGGGATGATCGGATTCGAGGATCCTGTAGGGTATATTGGTGAGCATCTTTAGAATGGTTAGAGCTTGAAAATTTAATCGGGAGATATGAATCATCTAAGGTTGGGAGACAACCGAAGTCGTTTAACTAGGGATGATTCCAATTGTTGGAGTGTTTTTCCAATTGCGTTTTCAGTGTTCTTGAAGGAGTGTTGTTAGCAAGGAAGTATTCGGGAGATTCTTAGACGGTGTGAGAAATTAGATTCCAGTTAGTGAAGGTTCAGTGGAAGCACCGAAAGGGTTCCGAGTGGACATGGGAACCTGAGGTTGAGATGAGGGATAACTATCTAGAGCTATTCACGGGCATAGACTTCGAGGACGAAGTCTAATCCAAGTGGGGGAGAGTTGTAAAGCCCGTGTCCCGTTATACATTTTATTTAATTATTTATAAAGTTGATTTAGCAAATTTATTTAACGGGGTTAGGTGTCAAGGACCTAAAACGTTTATTTTGTGGGGATGATTGGTCAATTGTTAAATCCTAAATTAAAGTGGTAAAATTGACTTAACTATAAAAGTCTAGGGGCTAAAAAGGGTATTTTTGAATTACAAAGTTTATAGGGTCGGCCCAAATAGGAACCGACCCTCCCTCTAGTTTTTCTTTCTTGTGTAACAAACAACCCTAGACACCCTTTACTTTGGTTTTCTTTTTGTTGTGTGACGTGCGGCCATGAGAGCAACGAGAAGCGAGAGCGAGAGAAAGAAGAATAGAAACCGAGAGGTAGAGAGAGAAATAGAAACCGAGAGAGAGGCGGAGGGTGCTGCCGGGGACGAGGAGGGAGGAGGAAGAAGGTGATCGCCGGCGAGTTGGTCGGAAAAGAGGAAGAAGACAGGTACGTCGCAAGGTAAGTCGTTTTTCTTTCGTTTCATTTCCTTTTCGTTTTTCCGGTGGAACAACCACCGCCGCGCCGCCGCTGTGGCGGCCGTGCGTAGACGGCTGGAGTGGTGGGTGCGTAGGTGTGCGTTAGGATGGCCGAGAGAGAGGGAGTGTTGGTGGTACACGAGAGTGGTAAAGGGTGGTGTGTGGGTGCGCGTTCGTGGCCCTCGCCGGAGAGCCGCCGCCGCCGACCACCACTGCCGGAGGAGGCAGTGGGTGGTGCATGGTCTTGTCCAGCCTCGATACCTAAAACCCTGATCGGGTGAACCCGAGTTGCAAACCCGAATCGTTATACCGTTTTTATAAATCGTGATTTTATGTAAATTCTTAGTGTGCCGTCCAGTTTTCGTGTGACCATAACTTTTCCGTAGTAACTCCGTTTGAGCCGAAACTGGCGCCCATGGTTCAAGTTCAGGGTCGGGCACGTTTTCCGTGTTTTAGCGGAAAACTGGTTCGGTCTCTAGCTGGACGAAAAAGTGGTCGCAAGTTCGGTGTTTCGTCATTTCATGTGAAAATTTCTGGAATCTGCCTTGATCTTGCGAAAATCATAACTTTCTGCTCGTAACTCGGTTTGGGGTGAAACCGGTGTCAAAAGTTCCCTTTTTGAGTCTAGAAACTTTTCTGGGTTTTGTGCAAAACCCTGTTCGGGACGTAGCATGGGTCGATTTGTCGTTTTATACTGGAAGGTGCTGAATTTCGCTGTTTCGGAAACTGTTTTTGTAAAATCCGTAGTAAATTGTAGAAAAATCGTTAGGAGGCGTATAATATGTCCTTGGAACCCTAACGCAGAGTACTTTCTGGTCTTGAAATAATATTGGGAATTTTATGGGTTTAAAGGGGTCGAAACAGGTCCCGAACAGACCTGTTTTGGGTGAGCGGAATTTAGTTTTAGTGACGGTTTAAGCGTGTGTCGTGTCATAGAGTCCGGGTCTCGTATTGACACGTTTTAACATGCATTTAGGTGCTGGGAAGTGACCGTAATTGTGAAGCTTGAATTGTGTTATTAAGTTGGGCGCGCATTCGAGGTGAGTTCTCTCACTGTGTAGTTAGGGGTTGTATGCATGTCATAATAGTTTGTATGTACTACTGTCTTTGTGGTGTGAACTAGTTGTTTGTGGTGTGTAATATTTGATTGGTTTGAATTCTTGGTATAAATGTGTTACATTACAATTCGGTGGGACCGAGGCCTCGATGGTACTGAGGTGTTGGTTACATTACAATTCGGTGGGACCGAGTCCTCGATGGTACTGAGGTGTTGGTTACATTACAATTCGGTGGGACCGAGGCCTCGATGGTACTGAGGTGTTGGTTACATTACAATTCGGTGGGACCGAGGCCTCGATGGTACTGAGGTGTTGGTTACATTACAATTCGGTGGGACCGAGGCCTCGATGGTACTGAGGTGTTGGATACATTACAATTCGGTGGGACCGAGGCCTCGATGGTACTGAGGTGTTGGATACATACTTACTTGTAGGCGTTTACTCGTTTTATGTAACTGTGATGTTGTTGCTTATATGCGGATAGGGGTGATGTGTATATAATTCCTATCTGCGCATGTGTTGGAATTCACTAAGCTTCGTGCTTACCCTTTCCCAATAAACTGTGGTTTCAGGTCCGAGCGGCTTCAAGGCGTGACAAGTACACACTGGCGCGCGAGGAGAGCTGGTTGTTTTATGATTATAATAATTAAACGTTTATTCCGCTGGTTTTAATTTATAAGGATATTAATTATGTGTTTGCAAACAAAACGTTGGTATCAATTAATGAGTTGTTATAAATAAATTGTTTATTTAAAAATTTAAATTTGCTTGTAATTTTTGGGACGTTACAGCAACGGAAGAGATGATCGTGGTGATTCAAGGAATCAGGGAAGAGAGAGATCGAATGACCAACAGAGGTCAAATGACAAGAGTGACAGAGGTGGTGACCGACAGAGGTCAGACAACAGAGCTGGCAACGCTTCCCAGAACTAGGGATGTTTCAATTGCGGCAAGCCAGGCCACTATGCTGCTGACTGCAGGAGCAAACATAACCGCCCTAAGAGGGATTCTGCTTTCTACATAAAGAAGGCAGAATATTACGCTCAGAAGTCGCTCATCGTGGAGCAAGAGAACTGGTTGTCAGATGAATCCTTTGATGAAGGCGACAAGAAGAACGCCTTGTTCTGCGGAATGGCAGAGGTCAGCTCCTCAGAATCTGATAGTGAGGTATCCACTTCTGACTCTATCTCAAATGAAAGAGAAGAAAATTTACTCAAACTAACTGTTGAATACACTGAACTTAAAAGGACTTGTGAGAATGTTCAAAAGAAACTTGCATTCTTTGAGAGTGAAACCAGACTTCTCACTCAATAAAAGAAAAAAATATTTCAAGAAAAGGAAGAGATTGAAAAAAAATGGAACAAACACCTAAATCCTTTGAAAGAAAAGATTTTTGAACTCAACTCTGCCTTAAAACCTAAATCTAAAGAACTTATGGATGTTGAGAGCGACAGAATGAATATCCTAGCTCTTAAACACTATTTTCAAAAGGAAAGAGAAGTCCTCTGTCAAGATCTACTCAGAAGAGATCTTTTAATTAAGAAAAATCAAGATGCACAGAAGGTGTACGAGAAAATTAATACACAAATAGGGAGACAGGGAATTGGCTTCTGTGATATAGATCCATACACTGGAACCAAAAGAGATAAGCCTCTGTTCTCTCTATTTCATATTGGAAGTACAAGAAAACCTGGATTTCCAAACCTACTCTCTGTAAGTAAAAGGCGAAAAGTCTCTAGGTAACCTCACGAGAGGAAACCTCTGAAGATGATAAATGTGTGGTATCAAAACACAAATTTGTCACCTTCAATCTCTGTCAAAAGAGAATCCAAACCTAAAAAATGTCTGAAAACTCAAGATCAGATAGGAATCTTCAAGTTTGGTGACCCCGAGACTCAAACACAGGTTGCTTTTGTCGGCATGATAGACTCTGAAAAGAAACTATCGGCAGAGGCACCTGAGTTCAAGCCTACCTCTTCAGAAGAAAAACTTAAAAATATCTCTGCAAAAGAGTTGATGGAAATCGGGAAAAATAACTTTTACGAAAACTTTTGTACATCCTCTGTCGATCAAAATCTCTCTGATGAGATCTTAATAGATTCTTCTGTTGACTTGAAAGTCCAGCCTCTGTCGAAAGAGAACTAAGTCACTCAACCTCTGTATATGAGGACGATTCATCCTCTGATGAATCTGAGACTGACTCTAAGTCAGAGATAGTACCTTGTGACTCAGAGGATTTTAAGCTACCCTCTGGAGTTCTTAACAGAACTATTCCTCCCAAGGAGAAAATCACAAGTATTCCTATCTGTCCAGACTTTTTGGACATGTGTATACAAGCCAAAACCTCCCTTGAGCTTGAGAAATTCAAACAACAAAAAGAAAAATCTTCTCAAAATACAACAAGTTCAAAGACTACAAAACCCTTAAGGCCTTTTAAAGAAAAACTAACTTGGCAACAAAAGGGTAAGTGGGTTGAAAATAACAAGTCTTTTACTTCTGTGACAGTGAAACCTGCAGAAGTTCACCACAGAAGAAGGGGACCACAGAAGGCTACTCTCCACAGAGATTTTCCAAACAAACAATCTAGTCTACATAGGTCTTCCTGTAACAGGAAGTCAGATGCTAGAATAGACTGTAATAAAGCCTCGGTACCCTGTTTCAATTTTTTAATGAAAAGTTCAAGAAAATTTCTTCGCATATTAATTACTGTCATTGCTTTGATCTCATGTATAAATTGAATCAACACTTCTCAAGCCCACACTGTTTCCTATCTTTGCCCAAAAAGAATGCTAAATTCAAGGGAAAGAAGAAACAAAATGGTTCATCAACAGAAGTTAAAACCAAACCCAAGGATGCTAAGGCAACCTTGAAGACCTCTGACAAAAAGGGACCCATTTGGATATGGGTACCTAAAAATCTCTGATTGTCTTGCAGAAGCAGTATGTGCCGATCTGGTATCTTGACTCTGGGTGCTCGCGACACATGACTGGGGACAGAGGTCTACTATCCTCCTACAAAGACAAACTCGATCAGTAACCTTTGGCGACAACAAGAAGAGATATATTAAAGGCTACGGAGTCATCAAAAAGAAAAACATATCTGTATGCAAAGTTGCATATGTGGATGGCCTAAAGCACAATCTTTTAAGTGTTATCCAACTCTGCGATACTGGTTTCGACGTTATGTTCAAAAGAACTTTCTGCTCTCTGCAAGAAGAAGATACTGTAGTCGAACTTCTACGGTCTGAACGAAGAGGAGATCTATATCTTATGAACTATAGTGTCAAGAACAAAGAAGACAAGCTCTGCTTTGTTGCTTGTAAAAACGAAGAAGCCTGGTTATGGCACAACAGGTCTTGCCATCTGAACTTTCATACTCTAGACAAGCTTGTGAAACTTGATCTTGTTAAAGGTCTGCCGAATGTTAAATTCAGTAAAGATCATCTGTGCTCAGCATGTGAAATGGGTAAGCTCAAGAGAGCTTCCCACAAAGGCAAGACTGATGTGTCTTGTCCTAGGCCTCTGTACATGCTTCACGTTGACCTCTGCGGTCCAATCGCTATGCAGAGCCTAGGAGGCAAGAAATACATACTAGTAGTGATCGATGAATACTCAAGATACACATGGGTAGAATTCGTCAGATGTAACATCCCGGTTTCCAGTTCAAACATATACCTGTAAGATCACAATTAAACTGGCCAGGTGTAATAATGAAATTACCTTACATGATGTTCCTTCTACCTTTTTATATCTTAACATCCCAAGGTTCAACAATAATAGGGACATCCTACTTCACATGCAGTTTAAGTCTAGGTACAGATACTAATACCTAAATCCCTTAAACTAGGGCTCTGATAACATCTGTAACATCCCGGTTTCCATATATACAAATAACATACATTTCACAACATAATTTCATCTTAAAAAGATACATCATATTTCATATTCGGTCCCATAGTCTTACTAAACATAATAAGAATTTCAGTACAAACTTTTTGACTAAATAATTTACATTATGACTAACAACAAAGCCATAAGTACAAAAACACTTCATGATCTTCATAACACAAGTCTTCCCAAAATCTAAGCAACGACTATCCTTCTTATTTGCCCTTACTTGATCCACGACCTGGAATACATATTTTTAAAACAAAATGAGGGTTAAACCTAGCGGTCTAAGTGAGAAAATCCATGTCATTTCACAATCATTATCAAACCCATTTATATAAAATCCATTATATAAACACACATATATCACACGTAATTAAATACCAATCAAGACTCGTGCACTGTGTTCAACTCATCCTCTTTCTCATTCTCATTTCTCCTGGACATGTTAGTTGGTTGCGAGCCAACTAATCCACTGTACAACAACTACAGCTAACACCGATGTACAACAACTACAGCAACACCGCTGTACAACAACTACAGCAAACACCGCCGACTATAGTTTAGGCTAACGTATACTCGTGTAGTGTAATGCACATATAAATACAATATATATCTCAATATATCATAGTGTCATTTATGAACATCTAATCACTTTATCTATCACCTTTTCAATCTACACATATATGTATTCCAGTTTAAAAACATTTTGAAGTAAAACTCACCTGATTGCTTATCAATACGTTTCCAAGCCTTCTTAACAGGTTCAGTCCTTTACCCAGAATTCACAGGAACTGTAACAAATAGATACAGATATCTCTTTACCACATAAAACACATAAGTCTTACCAAGGCTAAGAACTCTAAAGAACTCAATTCCTCAAATGTTGCCCCCAAACCCGTACTCAAGTCAAGACCACAGAATAGTCAGTTCTCATTAATTCCCTATCTAAGGGTTAACAAAATACAGGTTACTGGATACTCGTCAACATCTAAACTCTCAATATTGGCCAAACAGCAATAGTATCCGGATACCATAAGTTATCCAGACAAAACAATCTTTTCCGGATAACACAACAAATCCGGACAGCACAACCTTTCCGGATAACATACGCAATCCGGACGACATCCGGATACCAAAATAATCCGGATACCATCTGGTATCTGAATCTATCCGGAAAACATTAGAAAAAGGAACTTAGCCGGATAAAAGACTCGTCCGGGCACCTTTAGAACATTACCCGGACATCACCAACAAAACTACCCGGACACCTTCATACTGTGTCCGGACACCTCTGTCGGTTTCTTCAATTTCGACCCAGAATCAACAGAAATAATCGGTTATTCTACTCCGATAGAAACTATCTGTTGGTAATTACAGACATAAAACATACAAGGAACATGCCTTAATTTACTGCCAAGCAAATCAAATGAAGCCTTTTACACTAGCTTTCTTCCTTTGCTCCTTTTTCTCCCCAAAACACACACACACTTTTCAGATTTTCTGTGTTGTGATAATATCTGAAGTCTAAGAGATATTATCAACCAAAATTTACCAATTAGACCCTAACCTATTCATTAATGACCAAAATACATTTTTAACTTATTAATTAATCCAAACACCCCTAAACTTATAAATTCACCTAAACTCACCATAAATATCAGTTATAAAGTTAAGTAATTTTAACGGAACGAGACTTTAACTAACGAACTTACCTGGGTATTACATCATCTCCCCCTCAAAATAATTCCGTCCCAGAATTCGGTTAGGCAAAAAGGTGAGGGTATTTGGTTCTCATTTCGGATTCCGATTCCCAAGTAGCATCCTGCCCTCTATGATGTCTCCACTGAACTTTCACTTGTCTGATCTCTTTATTCCGCAACACTTTAACTTTGTGGTCAACTGTGGCTTCCGCTCCCTCCACATAATTCAGCTTTTCATCCACTTGTATATCTGGTAGAGAGACGGCCTGATCTGGCGTAACCAAACACTTCCGAAAAATTGAAACATGAAACGCGTTATGAATCCTGCTTAACTCTGGCGGAAGATCCAACCTGTATGCTACTTCACCGATCCTCTCCATAATTTCAAACGGCCCGATGTACCTTGGACTAAGTTTACCTTGCTTTCCAAATCGAACGACTCCTTTCCAAGGTGAGACTTTTAACATCACAAAATCTCCAACCTGAAACTCTAGCGGTTTCCGGCGTCGATCTGCGTAGCTTTTCTGTCTGTCTTGAGCCACTTTTAATCTTTCCCGAATCTGAGTAACCTTATCTGCGGTCAAATGGACTATATCTGGCCCTGCTAACTGTTTCTCTCCCACTTCGTTCCAACACAGAGGCATTCGACATTTTCTACCATACAGAACTTTAAACGGTGCCGCTTGTATGCTGGAATGGTAACTATTGTTGTAGACAAATTCGATCAATGGCAAATGCTTATCCCACGATCCCCCAAAGTCAACAATGCAAGCCCGGAGCATATCTTCTAATGTCTGAATCGTTCGTTCACTCTGACCGTCAGTTTGAGGATGATAAGCTATACTTAACTTTATCTGCGTCCCCATCTCCTTTTGAAAACTTCTCCAGAATCTTGAAGTAAAACGGCTATCCCGATCTGAAATGATCGAGATTGGAACTCCATGTCGAGTTACTATTTCGTCAATGTACAATTTGGCTAAACGTTCCATCGAATCAGTTTCCTTTATCGGTAAGAAGTGAGCAGACTTCGTTAATCTATCAACAATCACACAAATATCATCAAATCCTTTTGGAGTCCTTGGTAGCTTCGTGATGAAATCTGTAGTAATCTGATCCCATTTCCACATTGGTATTTCTAATCGTTGTAACTGACCAAACGGCTTTTGATGTTCAATCTTTACCTTCTTGCAAGTAGTACAATCTTCCACATGCTTAGCAATACTTCTTTTTATTCCCGGCCACCAATAAAATTGTTTCAGGTCTTTATACATCTTATTTGTACCTGGATGAATAGAAAATCGAGATTGATGAGCTTCTTGTAGTACACGATCACGTAATCCACCCAAATGAGGCACCCAAACTCTGTTTCCCATACACAATAACCCACGGTCATATTTCACAAGCAATGTTGATATCCCTACTAACCGTTCTGATTTCAAACATTCTTCCTGATAGGCTTCTATTTGAAATTTCAGCAATTCGTCAAAGATATTAGGTAGGAGTTCAGCTCGTAGTGAGATAGCTTTTATTGTTCCACTTCTTTCTTGACGACTCAGTGCATCGGCCACCACATTCGCCTTTCCCGGATGATAAAGAATTTCACAGTCGTAATCATTCACCAATTCTAGCCGTCTTCTTTGCCTCATTTTTAATTCATTCTGGTCAAAAAGATGTTGGAGACTCTAATGATGGGTAAAGATTTGACATTTAGAACCGTAAAGATAATGTCTCCAAATCTTCAGCGCGAAAACAACTGCTGCAAGTTCCATGTCGTGCGTAGGGTACTGTCTTTCATGATCTTTCAACTGACGAGAAGCATAAGCAACAACCTTTCCATGCTGCATAAGTACACATCCCAATCCCAATTTGGAAGCATCACTGTAGACAACAAAGTCATCAGAACCTTCAGGTAATGCTAGTATCGGCACGCTACAGAGTTTTTCTTTCAGGATTCAGAATGCTCCATCCTGTTCTGCTTTCCATTCGAACTTTAGATTCTTTCGAGTCAGCTTAGTCAAAGGCGTCGCGATACGAGAGAAGTCTTTTATAAACTTTCGATAGTAGCCGGCTAGACCCAGAAAACTACGTACTTCGGTTGGCGTTCTCGGCGGTTCCCACTTTTCAATCGCTTCTACCTTCTTTGGATCAACTTGAATGCCCTTTTCAGAAACTACATGCCCCAGAAACTGAACTTCTCGTAACCAGAATTCACATTTAGAGAACTTAGCGTACAACTTTTCTTTCTTCAGCAACTCCAGAATCAAACGAAGATGTTGCGCGTGCTCTTCTTTGGATCGGGAATAGATAAGTATATCATCGATAAATACAATAACAAATTTATCGAGATACGTCTTACATACCCGATTCATTAAATCCATAAAGGCAGCTGGAGCGTTCGTCAGTCCAAACGACATCACTAAGAATTCATAATGACCATACCTTGTACGAAAAGCAGTTTTCAGAACATCTTCTTCTTTAACCTTCAACTGGTGATAACCGGATCTTAGATCAATCTTGGAGAAATAACAAGCTCCAACTAATTGATCGAAAAGGTCATCAATTCTGGGTAGCGGATACTTGTTCTTGATCGTGCGCTTATTCAGTTCCCGGTAATCTATGCACATTCTCATCGACCCGTCTTTCTTTTTCACAAACAGCACTGGTGCTCCCCACGGCGAAGAACTATGTCTGATGAAGCCTTTATCGGATAAGTCTTGTAGTTGTGCCATCATCTCTTTCATCTCTGGAGGTGCCAGACGATACGGTGCACGGGCTACAGGAGCGGCTCCCGGAATCAGATCTATACCAAACTCTACTTGCCTAACGAGCGGAAGACTATTCAAGTCTTCAGGGAACACTTATTCTTTTCTGGTTTAATATCTATCACGTAGACTACGTAACTCTGGCAACCCTTATTAACACACTTACGGGCTTTTATCATAGATATAATGCAAGACTAATGATTGCTACGATCACCATAAATCACTACCGGTCCCTTCTCAGGTAATACAACATTAATTATTTTCTTATCACATACTATGTTAGCCTGCTTCTCGGCTAACCAATCCATCCCCACTACTACATCAAACTCAATCAAGGCTATAGGGAATAATTGTATCGGTACTCCACACCCTTCTATATTTATCACACAGTTATCAAAGATTTTTTTAACCGACACTTGATTATCATTTGCAGTATCTACCATTAAAGCATGATCTAACACTTTGGGCTTTAAATGCATATAAGCAGCAAATGAAGGAGACACAAACGATCGGTTTGCACCAGAGTCAAATAACACTTTAGCACGTGTAGAGTTTATTAAGAATGTACTTGTAACCACGTCCGGGGCTTCCTCCGCTTCCTTTGCTGTCATCTGAAATGAACGACATCTTATTCTTGGTGGTTCTAGTCTTGGCACTACTGGTCTAACAACCGCTGGTCTCCCTGATGTACCACCCTGCTGTATTCTTCCCCGCAGACAATCCGACTGAATGTGATATGGAGAATTACACAAGAAACAAAGCCGCGTTACTGGACAGTTTTTAGCAATATGCCCGGTCTTCCCACACTTATAACAAATCCGAGGGTCAACTTGATAATTTCCTTGGTGAACACGGTTGCACTTCGGACAAGTTTTTTCTGTTGGTCGAAACGGCGGGCGGTTATCGTATCTCTGAAACCTGGACTTCTTCGTGTCATACTGTGGCGCTTCCCACTTTCTCTTCCCCATACCTTTATCACCAGCATCCCTCCTATTATCCCGCTCCACATCTTCCGCGGCATCTACTGCGGTTGAGAAGGTAACGGGTCCTTTTGCAGTTACTAGCTTTCTGACATCTGAATTTAACCCGAAAATAAACCTTTCCGTCTTCATTGCCTCCGTGGCAACGTAGTATTCCGCGAAACAAGATTTTTCTAGAAAACTAGCGGTGTAGTCCCGAACTGATAAGTTCCCTTGCTGTAAGTTCATGAATTCCCCTTCCAATTGTTTAATAGCTGCATGAGGACAAAATTGTTTCCTGGAATCTATAACAAATTCCTCCCAAGAGAAGGTAGAGTATATGCCAGACTCTCCTAATGACATATGAGCTTCCCACCAGTATAAAGCATCGCCCTTCAACATCGCGGTTCCATAAAGTACTCTGTCTTCCTCAGCACACATACTAGTTTTGAAGATAGCTTCTATTTCCTTCAGCCATCTCATCGCTTTCACTGGGTCCTGGTCTCCTGAGTAAGTAGGAGGCTTACAACTGAGACACATCTTATAATCACACTTTTTCGTTACTGGTACAACAGTAGGAGTAATAGGCATCTCTTCTTCATGTGAAGGATCTGGTCTATCTCTTTCAGTATTATGAGTTTGGTTGAACATAGCTTGGATATTGGCTTGTAATCTTCCCATTTCCGCTGCTAAGTCGTCTCTTGTAACAAATTCTGTGCCGTGCCCCTGGACTCTGCCTCCAGTTCTACCTCTACCTCTTTCTCCCCCTCTTCCCCTTCCTCCGGCTGTTGGGTTTGTTCTATTCGGATTTCCTCCTCCTTCCCGATTCGTTTGTCTAGTACCACTTGCCATTCTGTTGATTCAGACAAGGTTAATATACACATAAGCACATACCCCATATAACAAGGTATTCCAGTTCAAACATGTACCTGTAAGATCACAATTAAACTGGCCAGGTGTAATAATGAAATTACCTTACATGATGTTCCTTCTACCTTTTTTATATTTTAACATCCCAAGGTTCTACAATAATAGGGACATCCTACTTCACATGCAGTTTAAGTCTAGGTACAGATACTAATACCTAAATCCCATAAACTAGGGCTCTGATACCATCTGTAACATCCCGGTTTCCATATATACAAATAACATACATTTCACAACATAATTTCATCTTAAAAAGATACATCATATTTCATATTCGGTCCCATAGTTTTACTAAACATAATAAGAATTTCAGTACAAACTTTTTGACTAAATAATTTACATTATGACTAACAACAAAGCCATAAGTAAAAAAACACTTCATGATCTTCATAACACAAGTCTTCCCAAAAGCTAAGAAACGACTATCCTTCTTGTTTGCCCTTACTTGATCCACGACCTGGAATACATATTTTTAAAACAAATGAGGGTTAGACCTAGCGGTCTAAGTGAGAAAATCCCTGTCATTTCACAATCATTATAAAACCCATTTATATAAAATCCATTATATAAACAAACATATATCACACGTAATTAAATACCAATCAAGACTCGTGCACTGTGTTCAACTCATCCTCTTTCTCATTCTCATTTCTCCTGGCCATGTTAGTTGGTTGCGAGCCAACTAATCCACTGTACAACAACTACAGCTAACACCGATGTACAATAACTACAGCAACACCGCCGTACAACAACTACAGCAAACACCGCCGACTATAGTTTCGGCTAACGTATCTAATCACTTTATCTATCACCTTTTCAATCTACACGTTTATGTATTCCAGTTTAAAAACATTTTGAAGTAAAACTCACCTGATTGCTTATCAACACGTTTCCAAGCCTTCTTAACAGGTTCAGTCCTTTACCCAGAATTCACAGGATCTGTAACAAATAGATACATATATCTCTTTACCACATAAAACACATAAGTCTTACCAAGGCTAAGAACTCTAAAGAACTCAATTCCTCAAATGTTGCCCCCAAACCCGTACTCAAGTCAAGACCACAGAATAGTCAGTTCTCATTCATTCCCTATCTAAGGGTTAACAAAATACAGGTTACTGGATACTCGACAGCATCTAAACTCTCAATATTGGCCAAACAGCAAAAGTATCCGGATACCATAAGTTATCCGGACAAAACAATCTTTTCCGGATAACACAACAAATCCAGACAGCACAACCTTTCCGGATAACATACGCAATTCGGACGACATCCGGATACCATCCGGTATCTGAATCTATCCGGAAAACATTAGAAAAAGGAACTTACCCGGATAAAAGACTCGTCCGGACATCTTTAGAACATTACCCGGACATCACCAACAAAACTACCCGGACACCTTCATACTGTGTCCGGACACCTCTGTCGGTTTCTTTAATTTCGACCCAGAATCAACAGAAATTACTACTGGACGTGTAATCGGTTATTCTACTCCGATAGAAACTATCTATTGGTAATTACAGACATAAAACATACAAGGAACATACCTTAATTTACTGCCAAGCAAATCAAATGAAGCCTTTTACCCTAGCTTTCTTCCTTTGCTCCTTTTTCTCCCCAAAACACACACACACACTTTTCAGATTTTCTGTGTTGTGATAATATCTGAAGTCTAAGAGATATTATCAACCAAATTTTACCAATTAGACCCTAACCTATTCAATAATGACCAAAATACCATTTTAACTTATTAATTAATCCAAACACCCCTAAACTTATAAATTCACCTAAACTCACCCTAAATATCAATTATAGAGTTAAGTAATTTTAACGGAACGAGACTTTAACTAACGAACTTACCCGGGGTATTACATCAGAACGAAATCAGATCTTCCTAACATTCTGATAAACCGAATGAAAAGGATCCAGGTTCTGTACGAGTGCAAAATTCAGAAGTTGAGAAGCGACAAAGGCACAGAATTCAAAAACTCTATCATTGAAGCCTACCTCACAGAAGAAGCCATCTCCTAGAATTTCTCTACAGCACGCACTCCACAACAGAATGGCATAGTTGAACGAAAGAACCGAACGCTTGTGGAGGCTGCCAGAACTATGCTAACAGCGTCTGGATTGCCGATTTCTTTCTGGGCAGAAGCTATATCAACAGCATGATATACCCAAAATCGATCATCCATAGTCAAAAGGCACATCAAGACTACTTATCAATTGATCAATCAGAGGCGACCCAACATCAAGTTCTTCCATGTATTTGGATGCAAGTGCTTCGTTCTAAACGACAGAGAAGCCAGAGGGAAGTTCGATGTGAAAGCGGATGAAGGAAAGTTCATAGGATACTCTGTCACTTCAAAGGCTTACAGAGTGTATCTTCTGCGGTCTTGATCTATTGTGGAAAGCATAAATGTCTCTTTTGACGATTCCTTTCAAAAGACTTCTGAACAAATCAGTTCAGAACTCGGTCTGAAGAAGGAATCCTCTGGCATCTCAAAGACAAGAGAAGCAGACCTAAATCTGCTATTTGAAGAGATGTTCCATGACGATATCGATTCCTCTACTGGAGCCGTCAGAGCCTCTGGAGAATCATCTTTTATAAACCAAACTCAGTCAGGTATATCTCTAACTGGTCCATTAAATACTTCATCCTCTTCTGTAAATCATGCAGATGCTAATGCAGAGGGGGAGCGAACAGAAGATGACACAAGCAAAGATACAACAGAGGCACTGGAAATACCAACTCCAGCCACAACAGAGGAACCGATACCACAGGAAAATGAGGATTCAGTCTCCATCGCATCAGAGGAATCAATTCCAACTCTTATCCGAATACTTCCACAAGCTGAAGAACCAAGCTCTAGCACAGAAGTACCATCCACAACAGAGGTAGAACCAGAACCACAGTGTGCGACCACAGAAGTTCAACTTGATAAGCCATCCTCCGAGCCTTATAATCGGCGACCCTTCTGAGAAAATCAAGACAAGATCAGCCACTGCTAATTTTTGTTTCCTTACAAATTTTATCAGTGTGATCGATCCAAAACGTATTTCTGAAGCCCTAAATGATCCAAACTGGGTAGATGCCATGCAATAAGAGCTTCTACAGTTTGAGAGAAACAAGGTATGGACCCTAGTTCCTCTACCAAAGGGGAAACAAGCAATAGGGACTAAATGGGTCTTCAGAAACAAGAAGGATGAGGACGGGGTGGTCATTAGAAATAAAGCGAGATTGGTGGCCAAGGGATATTGCCAAGCAGAAGGCATTGATTACGATGAAACTCTTGCCCCTGTCGCACGGCTCGAAGCAATAAGAATCTTTTTAGCCTTCGCAGCCCACAGAGGTTTCAAAGTTTTTCAAATGGATGTAAAATCTGCCTTTCTGAATGGTGAAATCCAAGAAGAAGTATACGTCCAGCAGCCACCAGGGTTTGAAAGTGCCAAGTACCCAAACTACGTCTATTATCTTGAAAAAGCTCTATATTGACTGAAACAGGCTCCAAGAGCATGGTACGAACGTCTTTCAACCTTTCTTCTCGAAAATGATTTCGACAGAGGTACAACCGATACTACTTTGATTTATAAAAGAAAAGGTGATAAGATTCTGCTTGTACAAATCTATGTGGATGACATTATTTTTGGGTCTACAAATGCACAACAATGCAAAGATTTTGAAAAACTCATGCAGAGTGAGTTTGAAATGAGTATGATGGGAGAATTAAACTTCTTCCTCGGACTCCAAGTAAAACAATCACCAGAGGGAATTTTTATAAATCAAGCAAAATATGTCTCTGACGTACTTTCAAAATTCAGTCTATCTGATGCCTCTGTAATAAAGACCCCAATGGCCACTGGAAATAAGTTATACTCAGATCCAAATGGCAAATCTGTAGAGTGCAAGCTCTACAAAGGTATATTGGGTCCCTCTTATACTTGACAGCAAGTAGACCTGATATAATGTATGCCACAAGCCTCTGTGAAAGGTATCAAGCTAACCCAAAGGAATTCCACCTCATTGTTGTAAAGAGGATCTTTAGATACCTTAAAGCAACCAAAAATCTTGGGCTCTGGTATCCGAAGAACTCTGGCTTTGATCTTAAGGCATACACATATTCAGATTATGGAGGATGCAAGCTTGATCGAAAAAGTATCTCCGGGAGTTGTCAATTCCTGGGTGGTAAACTAGTCAGCTGGACTTCGAAGAAGCAGAACTGTGTGTCTACATCTACAACAGAAGCTGAAGATGTTGTTGCTGCTAGCTGTTGCTCCCAAGTTCTGTGGATGAAGACTCAGCTAAAGGACTACGGTTACAACATATACAAGATACCCATCGCCTGTGATTCAAAAAGTGCCATTGCTATCTCTGCCAACCCTGTACAGCACTCAAAAACAAAGCATATCGATATCCGTTATCACTTTCTGAAGCATCATGTTGAACATGGCACGATTGAGATGTACTTTGTGTCCACTGACTACCAACTTGCAGACTTATTTACCAAGGCACTTGATGAAAAAAGATTCCTTTTCTTGGTAAGTAAGTTGGGTATGATAAACATGAGTTAAATCCTCTGTAAGTAGGGCTTGGTCCTCTTGTATATATGTATATATTTAAATTCTTCTGCATGTAAATTCTTAGTCACCAAAAATTCTGTGCCCAACGGAGCCTCTGTGGGAATTCTCAGAACCTCTGACAATCTCCACATAGCCTCTAGTGAGTTTGACCTATGTTTTATGCATTACTTATCTTATTTGATCCAAGCATAGGTCAAGGGGGAACAGAAGGAGACCTTGAATTAATCCACAAAAGTTGTTAATTCAAGGGGGAGCCAAAGAGGAGTCGTGGTCAACAATATCCACAGAAGTCAGATAGTTTGCTGTGCAAAGGAGAACCAAAGGAAGAATGTCTCACACAAAACCTTTTTCCAAAACAGTTTTCCAGGACACAAACTTTCAAATATGTCCTAAAAACAGTGTTTAAAACAATGAAAACTCTGGATGATCAAAAAGTTTTCTAAATCTTTAGTTATTAGAGGCTTGCACTCATAGAGCCTCTGCTGGCTTCAACAGAGCCTCAAAGACTCTGTAAATACAAATTATGCACTAAAGATTTATCGATCCTCTACAATGGATTTTCAAACATTTCTGGTAAAGGTGCAAGCATAAGAGGAGGTGAAGAGTAGGTTTCAGATCACAGAGCTCATTCCACAACAGAGCCTCTGTTGAATCTGACACTTAACTCTTTATGGAAATTCTGTAACATACGGGTTACTTCTGCGAGTGACAGACATCTGCAAGTAGAAATGCCCACGCGCCAAGCATTAATAGGCTGCGCACGACGTCTAATCGTGTTCTGACACTTCTGACGTGACAAACTTTTATTGGACGTGCGTGCCACATGTTCTTCTGGAACTTGAGCCCAACTCTAAAACTCAAGTGCGGACCCCAAATGTAAATTCAATTCACTTTTAACAGTGGAATTCTATCCGTTTTCTACCCCACTATATAACCCCATTCACCTCGTTTCTCATTCCTGTTACGAATTTACTGATATCTTCTTCTCCGGCAAACATTGCAAAGCTGCAACTTCTACTTTATACTCACATTATCCAAGATTAAAGCAATGGCTTCAACCTCAAATACTCCGGCGAACTCCCCAACCCATTCAGAGCACTCACAGAACCCGAACATGGCCGGAAATATAGAACAAGACAACTCAGGTGAGTCAGCGGCCTTTACTCCGACAACCCACCTTCAAAACTTTCTGGAACATGTGCACTTTCAACGTGTTCTTCCCTTGAAACCCAATAATCATTTCCTCGTTCCCTCAAGAACTACATTTGGGGAAGAACATGTCATTCTCATGAACATTCTGGAAAACCACTATCTGTTCCCTCTGCTAACCAGGAATGTTAAAGGGATTCCTGCCAGATACCTCTACCAATTCTGGCAGAGGTGCTTCTATGACCAAGACACCAGACAAATCAAAGGCTACATATCCCAACCTGGCCATTCAGACTACATGGAAATAAAGTTCAATAGAACCATGTTTTCTCTTGAATTTGGCCTACCTACAAGGGGACTTCTAGGCATAAAGAAGTATGTAGAGGAACCTTCAGATGCAGAACTCTATGAGTTTGCAGAGTGGTTGGGCTACAATACAAAGTTGAAGAAGAGGAATGACTTCAGAAGAAATAGGTTCCCACCTCTGTGGCATACCCTTTTCTCCATCCTAAATAGGTGTCTGACTGGAAAGATTGGCAGCCCAGACCAAACATCTCACCAGATAATGGCAATCATGTACGGGGTGTACTATGATCTGCATCTGGACTATGGGACCCTTATGATGCAGGAGATAGTTAACGCCATAGATCACAGAGTTTCCACACAGAGGACAAAGGGACCGTCGAGCAATTATCTTCCCCCACTACAATTTGAGAGAATTCTAGGTGTACTTCTGGAACCCCTGATTCAATTAGAAAAATGGCAAATGGATGGGCCAGTCATTAAAACCTACCCTATGGCAAAGAATACCCCAACAGAACATAAGGTTGGGTACAACTTCTGCAGACCTCTACCAACCAAATTTCTGGCATATGCAAGCGACGAAGACCTTAAGATAACATATATACGCGATTACAGGACTCTTGAACCGAGTCCAGTGACACCCCCACGTCTAGGAACCTCTATAAGTGACCAGGTAGTAGAGAGAATGAGCGATGAGGAGTGGGCAGCGGCCTATACAAAACACCATGTAGAAACTAGGATTCAATCTTACAATCAATTATGAACAATTAGGAACAATCAAATTGTAAAATGATAGTGAATTGGATCAAACAACTTCATATTCAATCAAGAACAGATTACAGATCTAGAGAGAGAATCGCTCAAAGATTACAAAGTGAATACAAAGTTATGTGGAAAGTTAGTTTGCTTACAGTTGCTAACTTCTATATATACTGTAAGGAAAAGCTAAAGCTACAATACATATATGTGAAAGACTAATACAACAATTACATGTGTCCTAATTTGTAACAGAATATAAAGGAAAATATCTTAAGACATAAGTTCTGAACAACATGTTCAGAACTTCTGAACATCCTTCTGATTGAGCACTTCAGAACATCTTTCAAGCACTTGTCATTTTCATCTTCATCATCAGAAGTTATGAGTCTCCTACTCAGAACTCTGAACCTTCTATTCAGACTTTCACACTTAGAATCTTTTCGAGACTTCTCTAATCAGAAGTTCTGAGTCTCATTCTCAGAACTCCGAGTCTTCTGCTCAGATGTCAATACTTGTGTTTTTGACAAAACTACAGATCTAACAATCTCCCCCTTTTTGTCAAACACTCCTATATTGATCAACATTGAATTCTTTTAGAGCAGGTACAATCTTCAGTAGTATCACATTTCTCAGAGCAAGTCTTCTATCAATCTGTTCAATGAGCTCTTCTGTCTTTTGAACCTGGACACCTCTTCGTATCTTCCTTTCCAAACTTTTCTTGATAAACCTGAGAGTTCCAGAGCTATATTTGGCAGTGTAGAAACCAGAATTCAATCTTACAATCAATTATGAACAATTAGGAACAAACAAATAGAGAATTGGATCAAACAGACTTGTATTCAATCAAGAACAGATTACAGATCTAGAGAGAGAATCTCTCTAAGATTACAAAAGTGAATACAAAGATATCTGTGAAAACGTTAGTTAGCTTAACAGTGCTAACTTCTATATATACTGTAAGGAAAGTCTAAAGCTACAGTACATATGCATGACAAACCAATAGAACTTATACACGTGTTCTATGGTGTAACAGAATTTAACTGAAAAGATCTAAGACCTAAGTTCTGAACAACATGTTCAGAACTTCTGAACAATCTTCTGATTAAGTACATCAGAACTTCCATCAAGCACTTGATACATTTTCATCTTCTTCTTCAGAAGTTCCGAGTCTCCTACTCAGAACTCTGAACCTTCAACTCAGACTTTCATACTTGTAATCTTTTCGAGATTCTACGATCAGAACTTATGAGTCTTCTTACTCAGAACTTAGTACTTGACTTTTTGACAAAACTTCAGATCTAACAATCTCCCCCTTTTGTCAAATAAGCTTGTACTTTTCATCATCAAGTTCTTTTAACACAGGCACAATTTTCAGAACAAGTACATTTCTCTGAGTAAGTCTTCTATTAATCTTTTCTATAATCTCTTGTATCTCATCAATTTGTTTTCCTCTTTGTATCTTTTTCTCCAGACTGTGTTTGATGAACCTCGGAGTTCCAGAACAATATTTTGCCACTTCATCTGGTCTGAAGAAGATCTTTTCTCTTTTGTTGTTTTTCAAGAAAACTACCAACTCTGGCCATCTTTCAATGTTTCCACTCTTCAGAACCTTCAGTTGCTCATGATTATTTTTTGGTTTGGAGAGATATACACATGGTCTTTGAAAATACAGAGCAATTTAGAAATCTGTATATCCATACCATCTCAGAATAAAAAACATAGCATCTCTTACCACAGCCAATGATCCTCTCTCCTTTTTATATTTACTACAGTCTTTATTTGCCAAAAGACTATACAGCCTGTAGAAATATGTTACTGAAATCTTGTCAAAATCAGCCTCAGTGAAATAATAAACTTTTCCATCTTCTCTCAGAACCTCAAATGAATAATACTCATGCTTCTTGTATTTCTTGACAATCAATTCTCTTATTCCAGTAATCAAGAAATCTGAATATACTGCTTGTTTTGGTTTTCCTAAGCATCTTGACATTTCTCCAAGAAGCCATTGAGAGAATTCTGGCTTGTCATGATACACACTTAGAAAGGTAACTTCTCTTGGTTGAAAGAAATTAGGTAGATCATATTCTTGAAACATACCATTAACATCAACAGGTATTTCTTCTTCATTAGCTTCAGATTTTTCTGGTTGATCTGCATCTTGCATTTGAACATCTTGTGAAGACAACACATTTGGAATATCCTTCTCAACCTCATCTGAATAAACCCCATGTACCTCATACTCAGCAGGAAAAACAAAGTCTATATGTAACAACTTCTTTGGATTTTCTTCTGACAACATCCATTCACTACATTCCTTTATTCTGGTTCTGAGATCCAATCTTTCTTTGATGTGTCTTATACATTTTTCCCTCAGTATTGCTCTCTGATCTTTAACAATCTTTTCCATTTCTTCCAATACCCATTACAGTATAGCATCACTGTATTTCACAAGATCATTCAGCTTGAAAAACATAAGTCTTTCAGTATCTTTATAGATGAACCCTTCATTCTCCATTCCTTTATTTACAAACCTACGAGAACTGATGTTATGTGTTAGCTTTTATTTTATATTGTATTCAAGATTACTTGCTTAAATTATAAAAGCCCAAATTGTATTTGCTTAAATTGTAAAAGCCCAAATTGTATTTGTGGGCTTTAGTGGCTTATGGGCTTAGGCCTTAAAACCTAAGTATTTAATGTCTAATTTGTTAGAGTTTTAGGTTAAGCCTAAAAAATCTCCTAGCCTCGATTTGAAAGAGTCAGACGTATAGAGAGAGAGAGCTTCAATTGTAAGAGAGAGTGTTCATCAATCCTATCTTGTAAACTCCTCTTTATCAGTCAATACAAAGATTGTTGCTATTATTATTGTTACTTGTTGTATCTGGGATCCTACAATTGGTATCAGAGCCAAAAATATTCGAATTTGTGCTTCAATCCATTGATTTTTATCAATTTTTGAGAGATTATTGTGTTTTTGTGCAAAGTTGAGAGTTCTTCAAGTTCTTCATCTTTTTGGTTGGTTTTGGCCATTAGAGTTCTTCTACTGGTTTAGAATCGATCAAGGGTTGTTAGTAGATAATACATGAGTATTTTATTCCGCAAAATCACTAGGTTTGTAGCTCAGTTTGTGCATTTACTCAATTTTCGGAGTTTTAAACTTTTATTTTTCTGCGCTCTGTTTTGCTTCAGAAAAACCGCTTTCTGTTTGTTTTTGGACAAAACACCAAGCATTAAAGTTTCTCAGAATAGTGTCACGAACCTGTGTACCAAATTTCAGCTCAATTCGATCATTTTTGAAAAAAATTGACTCAAGAACATTTGAATCTTCATCATTAACTTTTGTTTTGCTGCACACGTTTTTGCTTCGAAAAACCATTTTCTGTTGGTTTTTGGTTAGGCTGTGACAGGTTAGTGCATTGAGACAAAAGACTGTGTAACAATTAATTATTCTTAGCACAAAGTATCTGTTAACGATCTTTCAAGTAACAATATGTCAAGACTAAGATTTAGTGCTGATGTTGATGCTCATTATTATTCTAAACTCAGTACTAATTTTCGCAAAATTATCCCTAATCTTGAGAAAGAGTTGGAGGAAAAGAACAAAAACATTCTGATTGATTCAGATAAGATTGCTAAGCTTGAAGAATCAGGTAAACTCCTAAATTGTGAAAATATTGAACTGAAAAGGAATTTATCTGAGTCTGAACAAGAGAAGAAAAGACATGAACTTAAATGTTTAAATTTTTCTAATCTAATTTCTGATTTAGAAAAGACTCTTGAAAAAGAGAGGAAAGAGTCTAATCTTGAAAGAAAAGAGTTTGAGAAGAAGAAGATTGAAGGATTTCAATCAAAATGTTTGAAAGATGATTTTGAGAGAGAAAGAAATGTTTTTAAAGCTGAAATGTCCAAATTGACAAAAAGACTATCTGATTTATCAACCAAGATTATGTTGGAGAAGATGTATAAATTAGATCTTCTAAAGAAGTTTGATTTAGATCTTAAAAAAAAGATGTTTTAGCTAAAAGGCTTAAGGATTTTGACTTAGAAAACTCTCGTGTTGATAATACAGATAATCTTGTTTTCAAAAGAGTGAAAATGGTTTGGAAAGTCAAAAGCTCTACTCCTGTCATAAATGCTCCAAAGCCATCTGTTCCTGTTAAACATTCATCTCTTCATTCTCATAACTGTAAATGCTTTGATCTTCTGTTTAAATTAAAGAACCATTTCTCTAGTTCTAACTATGTTCCTAATGGGTCATTTCATAAGAAAAATTCAAAGACCCAATATAAGAAAAAGCATAGAAAGGAACCTGGCAAACCAGCAAAAACTGGCAAGCCAGAGGACCTACCCATTTCCAAATGTCTTTAATCTGTTTTGTAGGTACTGGGACTCCTTAATACATCTATTAAGGACTCACACTTCAGAGGATAATGGACTCTTAAACACTCAGTTTAAGACTCATCCTTCAAAGGCAATTAATTTATGTGCACAACAGTACAGAACTTAAGTAATATGACAGCATGCTGACAGATTTGCGATGCTGTAGTAAATTGATCATATCTCACTGATCAAGACACCAATTGATGTGATTCAAAAGGCCCTGGATTTAAAACACATTGATGAACAACTTTCGTGTTTTAAGATTTCAGATATTCGAAATTTATAAGGGTCATATGCATCGTCGAAGTTGACAACAGTGTGCTGATACAAAGCTGTTGGACAGATCTGCGCGACTATGGTAAATCAACCGTATCTTATTCTTCCGAGCTCCAAAAGAGGTGAATCTAGATGATCTGAAAATATAACAAACCAATGCACACTATCTATGTTTTGAGTTTTTGCAAACTCTAGAGCTATCATGGTGTAAAGTAGTGTCGAAGTTGGTGTAAAACTGCTGGCAGAGGACTTAGAAGAAATCAGCAAGAGTTCACCAGAGCTGTGTCAGACCTCATCAGAGATCTGTTAGAAAACTTCAGTTCCAACAGAGGCACTGTTCACAACAGAGGCACTGTTCACAATAGAGGCACTATTCACAATAGAGAAACTGTTCACCAGAGCAGAAGCACCAGAGCAGAGGTACTTGCTGTCAGCTTTGCGCACCTGTCGTAATTTCAACAGAACTGCCTCCTCGAAGCTCCAAATTTGATGAGTCCAGATGCGTTGGATTCCTAAGACAATGATGAACAACTTTCGTGTTTTGATCTCGGTCTGAACCAGTGATATTCTTGGTCAGAATCTCTGTTAAAGTCCGTATACATCTGCTGGACATAGTTGTGTTTCTCTCAACTCATCACCAGAGCTCTGTTGAGCTTACCAGAGCTCTGTTGATTTATCAGAGGTTATTCAAAAAAAAAACAGAGGCAATTGACAGAGCTATCTCTGTTGATTTTTAACAAAGACATCTACTAGAGCTCTGTTGATTTGTCAGAAGTTGTCCAGAGCCCGAAAATTTGGAGTTTGTTTGACATCTTTGCGCTGCTTCAGAAACATGCACATAACTTTTGACTCGGCACTCCAAATTACACAAGTCCAGTTGCATTGGAAAGATAATTCACAGACGCACGACTTTGATGTTCTGAGTTTTCTCAAATTCAGTGATCTGTTATGCCTAATTCACTGTCAAAGTCAGTAGATACTTGCTGGATCGAAAGCATCACTTCACTCTCTCCATTGCCATAATCAGATCAAATTGAGGTTGCTTCTATACACATCAGTATAGAACCAGGACTTCAACTGAATATTGCTTCTACATAACTCAGTGTAGGACCAGTACTTCAGATATGTTCAAATCAGAGTTTTGGCTGGTAATTTCTAAACTCTGATCCCCCGCACCTTGTATTTTTTTTAAGTGGAACTATTTGTGCTGTTGGATATTCCTAACAAATGTGGAATCATCAAAGATGATTGCCAACTTTCTGATTCTTATAGGATATCTGATTTCAAATTGAGCTTAAATGAAATTTACTGCTCAATTTGAGGGGGAGAAAACAAATCAGATCTGACCATGTTCGTGTAAAGGTAGAATTTCTAAACCTTTAAACTCATCATCATTTTTAGAGAAAGGCCATCTTTAAAATGATAAAACCTCTTTCAAATGGTCAAACCACTTCTAGATGCCAAAATGCTTTTTCAAATATAGAAGTTGGATATTAAATGTTTTTCTGAGACTTCAAAGAGTCGGTGTGTGGAACAATCCAACCTCTAGGACAACAATTTCATGGGATCAATGTGTGAGCTTTATAGAACTTCTATGGATCACTTAAACCTGTGTTTCCTACCAAAGAAGTAAACCTTGAGTGTTTGAGAGGTGAAGGGTCTACATCAAAGAGTGGGGGAGATAACTATATGAGTTTTTCTCATTGTGCTTAAGCCGTAAAATTTAAAAAGAGAGTTTGGTTAGATGTGAGCTACATGATAAAAAGAAAGAGGGTGTGAGAACAGAGTCAAAAGAATTATACAACTCTGCACCATCTCTTTTCTGAGCCGGGCAAACCACATTTCTGATCTATCACAACTCTTTGGTGATAATCATTGAAATAGGCAACTAGCCCATGCCAACTCTTGGATTAACCCCACCAGCCACTCACTTCCTTCTCCACAAGGAACTGTTTCACTTTTCACGGGGAAGCAGCACATATGCTATCCGATCTTTCTTTGGAAGGTTGGATATTGAAAAGAAGGAAGTTTGCCCCACCTTCACACTTCACTCATGCACATTGAGTCTGTGGAAACCTGTTATGTCCAAACAGTTACACACTTTTGAGCTTAATAGATAATATTCTATTTTCTTCCACACAATATCACGAATCTTTGTGATTCCACATGCTTATCTATGTGATATTGCCAAGAACAGTTTGAGAAGTTTATTTTTTAATTTACTTCAATGATAACTGGAAGTCCTGTCAGAGCTTCATCATTGCCAACTCTGAGCATAGGCCACACAATTTTTTTTATAAATTTTTGTGATAATAGTTGCTATTGTGCTTCTATGTTAGATGACTACCCATGGTTACTTATTCTTTAATGCAGATTCTCATGAGCAGAATGTATTTGCTACTCTTCATCTCCTAGCTGTTTATCTACTATCGGTTACTACTCAAACTGGTTATACAAGCTTCCGCACATCAAATCGTTCTCTGATCGTTTGAGAGATAACTGAGACCAGAAAAGTAATGCAACAGTCAAGGGGGAGTACACAAAGATCAATGAGGAGTATGCAACGATCAAGGGGGATCAAAGAAGAAATTGAAGCAACTGACCTTGTGGAAGATCGGGCTATTTTTTTATCTTGAATACAAAGGGGGAGATTGTTAGCTTTTATTTTATATTGTATTCAAGATTACTTGCTTAAATTATAAAAGCCCAAATTGTATTTGCTTAAATTGTAAAAGCCCAAATTGTATTTGTGGGCTTTAGTGGCTTATGGGCTTAGGCCTTAAAACCTAAGTATTTAATGTCTAATTTGTTAGAGTTTTAGGTTAAGCCTCAAAAATCTCCTAGCCTCAATTTAAAAGAGTCAGACGTATATAGAGAGAGAGAGCTTCAATTGTAAGAGAGAGTGTTCATCAATCCTATCTTGGAAACTCCTCTTTATCAGTCAATACAAAGATTGTTGCTATTATTATTGTAACTTGTTGTATCTGGGATCCTACAATATGTACTGTATCTCTGACTGGACAGCTTAGATTGCACTTGTCTTTTCTTGATTCTATTGGCAACTGAAAGTCATACACATGCATATTTTCTTACATATATCCCCAGAATTCTTCTGCACTCAAGTTCTATCCAAGTTTCTTCTGTGCAAGCAAAGAATTTCACCAAGAAAATTTGATCATCCAAAAACAATCTATGGAAGTCAAAACTTGTCATAATTACTTTCAGATTCCCTTCCTTCAGAACTTCCATACTGATATATTTCAAGCCATCAAACTCTTCAGTTTTAAACATCAGTACCTTTTCTATTCTTTTTTGAACATGTAACCTTTCATCTGGTTTTCTCAGTCTATTTGAAGCTTCCACATAAATCATCTATAATCTTTCATCCATAAAGCCATCAATAAAATTCTCCAAGTCAACATATTCACCTTCTGTGCGGTAAATATTCTCATATGTTTCTTCTGGAAAAATATCTCTAAAGAAATGTTTAGCCAGAGGAGTGTCACTCTGACTGATAATGAAATCACACAATGGTTCTTCTAACACTGGTAATTTAATTATAGGAATCACAATGGGTCTTTTGTACACATACTCCAAAGGCATGAAGAAGTTTTCAACTCTTTCATATTCTCCATTAAGTACATTCAACTCATCCAGAAAATGAAGTTCAAAATCATGTTGAAACTTGCTTGAGTATCCAACTGAGTGATCCTCTTCTCCCAATAAGTCAATAGGCCTCACCATTCTGATAGTCTTTTGAACTTTCTGAATATTAAGAGCTCTAACCATTTCACTATGCATTCTCCTTAACAGAACATCATTCACTCTTCTTTCTTCCATCTTAGAGTTAAGAAGCTCAACTCTGGTATAAGGAACAATCTCTAAGCATGTGTTCACCTTAGAAATTTCACCTAATCTTTCTTCAGAAACATCTGCCATATTCAACTCATAACCTTCTTCAGAAGAGTCTGTCATTGATTCTTCTGCCATTTCATTCTCATCTGTCATTATCACTTCATCTGATCCAAAAATACTCACCGCTTTAACATTTTGATCAGCCATGATTAGATCATCTTCCACAAGTACTTCAGTCTCATCAGAATTCACCTCCAACTCAGTGTTTAACTCCAATTCCTCTGTTTTATCATAAGTTTCATTTCCCATATTCTCACTTTCTATAGCTTCCTCAGTGTCTGAACTTATTATCTGAACCCCCACTAACTTTTCAACTTCTGCTGATTCTTTAATAACAGCCAATTTTTCAACATCTGCTGAATTCTGAACATTTTTTGAGTTCTGAACATCTGTTAACTTAACATCTGCTGATTCAACTTTTTCTAACTCATCAATTATTTGCTTTTCTAACTCAGTACTTTGCTTTTGCCTTTTCTCCCCCTTTTGATGATCATGAGAATCATTATCATCAAACATTCTTTTTAAAGACTGAGTAGATTCTGATTCAGGTTCTGCAACAGACACAGGCATAATGGCTAGAGGCTTTGACATAGTTGTCAGATGTGAACTAAAAGCTTGCAACAAAGATGATTTCATATCATTCATATTCTTTAATAACTCCTTTTGAAATTCTGACAGATTATCCTTGATCTCCTTTTTGTGAGATTCCAAGGATTCTTTCACTGTATCTACCTTTGATTCAACAGACTTTGCTTTGCCTCACAACATAATTTTGAGTTCCTTTACCTCATTTTTCAAAGAATCAACTGTACTTTCCAATTTCTTAACTTTCTCTCCAAGATCATGATTTTGTTTCTGAATCATTTCAAATTCAGAAGAGTCTAACTGTGAACATGGAACAACAAATGACTCAGTTTTCATGTGTACAAAGAACTCATGGCCTATAGGTGTCAGAAAGTCACCATGTACAACAGATGCACTGTGTAATGAAGTTTTTAAGATGTTCACTTCACCAGGACTTCTATCTAATCCTTGACAACCAGTAATAGGAATGTCTATGGATGTTGATACAGGAATACGAAATTCTTGTGATGTGCAAGTGTTCAAAGGAATTTCAGGCTCTATTTGGATATCACTGTGCAATCCAGACTTAAAGTGTTGAAAAATAGGTTGGGATTTATCACCTCCCTCCAAATGAGTTTGGGATGGTTCCCATGTTTGAATTAAAACAGTAGCATGTTTGAATGCTTCTAAGTGGCTAGGGATGGGTTGTTCAAGTTCCACCACGGGCTCCATGGTGTTTTCTTCAATGTTGGTCACCAAGGGTTGTGAACCAATAGTAGATGTGGTTGCCCGGATTAATTCAGCTGGATCAGAATTATCTCTTTCTGTTTCTAATTCTGTTAACATTCTCTCATCCTCACCTCTCTCTTTCTGTTTTTCACTTTCCATTCTAACCAATCTCTCTGAATTTTCCCTCTCAATTCTCTCAGAATGTTCTCCTACCTGAACATTCTCCCCCTCTTTAACTGCACTAGACCCCTCACCTCTCCTCTCAGGGTTGTTCTCATGGGTAGGGATCTGAGGTTCTTCAAATCCCATAGAGGTGCAATATGCTTTTAGAATCTCACTCTCCCTTGGAATATATTGCCTAAGTGACCTTGGAAGAAGTCTGTGATTTGGAAAATTTTCAAGTTTCAGAGCAGAAATCATTTTACCCATGTAGAAGATTAGCCCATGCTCCTCATTTGACCTTCTTGGAATGTTTCTATCTTGATCCATTGCATACCAGATTACCAATTGCCAATACCTCTGATAAGGTATATATGTAAGTATTTTATCCCTTGTTTTCCCTTCTATTGCCTTCTGATTCCTCTCAAAGGTATTCTTCATATCTTCCCATAAGATAGAAGCATAATCATAATGCCTATTCTTCACTAACCCATGAAAGATTTGCAAAATTTGCCTTGAACCTTGATCTAGTGAACTGTTCTTCCCAGATAAACACTTGTTAATAATTTTGAAGAAACATGCCCAGATTGGTGGCAATTTGTTCCTTCTGAATAAGCTTAGATTTCTCAATTCTTCATTGTATCCTAATCTTCTGAATTCAGCTATTAATTCCTCTGTCAATGGAGAATCTTCAAAATCTAACCTCCCCTGCAAATCATCCTTTTCTGGTAACCTCAGCATTGTTCTCATAAATTGTACAGTCAAAGTTACAGTAACTCCCCCTATTTCGGATACAAATTTGTTACCTTGTAACTCTAAATGCTTCCACCACTGTTGTATATATTGTACAGGAACAGATTTCTTCATTGTAATCCACTTCTTGAATGGATGGTACGTCAGCAACTCTATGATTATCCTATGTTCTTCCTTGAACCTAGTTTCATCAAGCACTAACACACAGTTGTTTTCAATCAAATCCAAATACTCACTTTCAGGTACAACTCTTTCCAACGAATTTGATCTTCCAGACATTACAGACCTAACCGTACTCTGTTCATGTTGTATATTTTCATTTCCCCCATCTGCGTTTCCTTCAGATTCTGCCATTTCCTCATCCCCTGCATTTCCCCCATCATTTCCTTCTAAAACAATGTTCTTACCTGAAGCCCCTTCTTCTACGGCTCTATTTTCTGGCATACGAACTTCATCATCATCATCTGAATCCGATTCCATAAATGTTTTCGAAGAGTGTAATGATATAGGTTTACTTCTTCTGGAACCAGACATGATTGTGATGTGGAATATTGAAAGAAAACAGAATCGAAGAACTCTGAATTTATGCGTATCTCACTGTTCGCTCTTGGAATTCAAATGAATTTGAAAGAGGGATTTTAAGGTCTATTTAAAATCCGCGAAGCTGAAAGGTTTCAAACGGTGAAAAGTTGTTTTTTCAGAGTTTTAACGAATTCGAACACTGTGAATTACCACAAAAGATATTAAATGAAACGTGGCAACATCAATTGAATTTGAAGCTGACACGTGTTATTTGATAGAAATTAACACAAGTTAAAAGTTCTGAATAACACGCTCAGAGTTCTGAGTATGCATACTCAGAAGTTCTGAGTATACAGTTGAGAAGAAATTCCCTTGAAACATAAAATTCATTTAAATCTTAACTTCTGATTATATAAAGCATTTAAGCATCCAGAAGTAGTTTGAACAGATAGAAAATTATTTTATCATCAAGATTCTGTCCATTTTTTGATGATATGAGATTTCTGAAAATCATTTAAAATCTAACTTCTGACTTGAAAAAAAAATCTTTTTAAGATCCAGAAGTAGTTTGAACAGATAGAAAATTATTTCATCATCAAGATTCTGTCCATCTTTTGATGATATGAGATTTATGAAAATCATTTAAAATCTAACTTCTGACTTGGAAAAAAAATCTTTTTAAAATCCAGAAGTAGTTTGAGCAAGTGAAAAAATATTCTATCATTGAAAGCTTGTTCACCTTAGAATGATTAGTGATAAGAAAAGAATACAAACCTTGTAGTTATTTCAGAAAGATTTCTGAAAGATATCAATGCTCCCCCTTGACTTAAGCATGTACTCAAACACATATTAAACATAATGAAAATGAAAATATATCATAGAAAACATATAATTAACAAAATTGAAACATTTGTACTTCTCATAAATGAGTTCTGAAAATTTTAAGTTAGATTTCTGAAGTATTGACTCAGAAGTTCTAAACTCAAGATTCAGAATTCTGAACAAGAGAGTCAGAGTTCTGAGTACACTACTCAGAAAATCTTACTTGGAAAAATATTCATTTATGAAAAATAACAAATATATTCAATTAGTCAGATTAAGCATTCCTATTTTACATGAGAAAAGTAAACCTTTTGTGATCAAGAGGCTTTATGAACAAGTCAGCCAATTGATACTTTGTATGCACAAAGTGCATTTCAAAAGTTCCCTTTTCCACATAGTCCTTAATAAAATGATACCTCACATCAATATGCTTGGTCTTTGAGTGCTGAACCGGATTCTGAGTGATGGCAATTGCACTTTATGAGTCACAGTAAATTGGAATCTTATTAAGCTGATATCCATAGTCCATGAGTTGTGTTCTTATCCACAAAGTTTGAGAACAGCAAGCAGCATCAGCTACATACTCTGCCTCAGCTGTTGATGTGGAAACACAATTTTGCTTCTTTGAAGCCCAACTTACTATCTTGTCTCCCAAAAAATGACAAGCACCAGAAGTACTTTTCCTGTCTGTTAGGACACTGAAGTTGTCCTTTATAATAGAAAGTTTTGTAAAGCAATAGCTGTGTTAAAGGGCTTATGCTTAATTGTTGTAGCAAGTGATGAAGACTATAAATAGGTCTTTACTTGTAGTTTGTAAGATGTGAATTCATTAATACAAGATGTAGATCTCTAATCACTTTGTGTTCTCTCTAGGTTAGATTTCCTTTTCAATAAAGTTCTTCATCATCTTGTTACACAATACTTGGATTGTATGAAGATCATGGACCTAACACTGTCCAACCTGCTTCCTGCATGATCAGCATCAGTAAAAGCAGTTAGCTTAAAATCAGTTTCTTTTGGATACCAAAGGCCCAAATCAGGCGAACCTTTAAGATATCTTAAGATCCTTTTAACAGCTAGCAAAGGAGATTATTTTGGATTAGATTGAAATCTAGCACAGAAACATGTAGCAAACATGATATTTGGCCTACTTGCAGTCAGATAAAGCAAAGATCCAATCATGCCCCTATAAACCTTGTTATCTACTGAAACTCCAGAGAGGTCAGCATCTAACTTGATATTTGTGCCATTGGTATTCTCATAGCAGCACAATCAGACATTTTAAACTTTTTCAAAATATCTTTTACATATTTTCCTTTATTTATGAAAATTCCATTTGACAATTGTTTTACTTGAAGACCAAGGAAAAAATTCAATTCTCCCATCATGCTCATTTCAAATTCTGATTCCATGACTTTTGAGAATTCATTACATAAATCTGCACTTGTAGAACCAAATATGATATCATCTACATATATCTGAATCAAAATTAAATCATCACCTTTTTTCTTTAGAAACAGAATAGTATCAATTTTACTTTTCTTGAAGCCATATTTTAATAAGTGTTGAGTTAGAGTGTCATACCAGGCCCTTGGTGCTTGTTTCAGACCATACAATGCTTTATCTAAAACATAAACATGATCTGGAAACTCAGGATCAACAAAACCTTCTGGTTGGTAGACATAAACCTCTTCATTAAGTATACCATTCAAAATAGCTGATTTGACATCCATTTGATATACTTTGAAGTTCTTATGTGCAGCATATGCCAAGAATATTATGATTGCTTCTATTCTTGCCACAGGTGCAAATGTCTCATCATAGTCTATTCCTTCTTGTTGAGAATATCCCTTAGCAACCAATCTAGCCTTATTTCTGACTACAACACCTGACTCATCTTTCTTGTTTCTGAATACCCATTTTGTTCCAATAATAGATTTTCCCTCAGGTTTTGGAACAAGTCTCCAGACTTTGTTTCTTTCAAACTATATCAATTCATCTTGCATTGCTAAAATCCAATCTGGATCCTCTAGGGCTTCATTGGCTTTCTTGGGTTCAATCACACTTAAAAATCCTGCAAACATTGCTTCATTTGCTGTTGCTCATCTAGTCTGCACTCCCACTGATGGATCTCCTATCACTTGATGAATAGGATGGTCTTTTGTCCATTTGTTTGAACTAGGAAGCACATCAATCTCTGAAAAATTGTTGTTTGTATCATTTTCATCAATAATAGCTTGTAATTCTGAACTATTCCTTTGTTCTGAGACTTGTTGAGGTGTAACATCCAAGTTTGGATTGTGAGTAGTAGAGTAAGAATTCTGAATGCCTTGTTCAGAGTTCTGAGTACCCTGACCAGAAGTCTGAGTACCTTGACCAGAAGTCTGAGTACCTTGTCCAGAATTCTGAGTACCCTGACCAGAGATCTGAGTACCCTGACCAGAAGTCTGAGTACCTTGTCTAGAATTCTGAGTACTAGGCTCAGAAACTTCATCACTAGTATTGATCAAAGTTGGACAATCATCAGATGGACCAGTATCAGAAATTACAGTTGTTTGAACCACTTCTGAAGTTCCCTTTTTCATTTCTTGAACCATTTTAGGATTATCAAAATCTGCATAAGATTCAGAAGTTAGTTCCAGAAATGCATCCTTAAACAATATATTGAGTTCTGAACAATTAGGATTAGAAATTGATTCAGAAGTCATATTTGTCTTATCCTGTTTAAGTTCTGAACTGTTTTGTTCAAAAGTCTTCATTCTTGACTCATCAAATGTGACATTAATGCTTTCCATTATCCTCTTGGTTCTTCTGTTATAGAGTCTGAATGCTTTGGAAGTTAGTGAGTAACCAACAAAGTATCATTCATCTGCCTTTTTATCAAATTTACCAAGATTTTCTCCGTCTTTGAGCACATAGCATCTGCAACCAAAAACATGAAAGAATTTAATCAGTGGTTTTCTTTTGTTAATCAGTTCATAAGCAGTTTTATTCAATCTCTTATTGATTAAAGTTCTGTTCTGTGTAAAACAAGCAGTAGCAATTGCTTCAGCCCATAGGAAGGTTGGAAGATTTGAATAGGCCAACATGGTTCTTGCAGCTTCAACTAGGGTTCTGTTCTTTCTTTCAACAACACCATTTTGTTGAGGAGTTCTGACGGCAGAAAAGTTATGAGAAATTCCAGAGCTTTGCAAAAAGTTCTGAAGAGTTTCATTTCTGAACACTGTTCCATTATCACTCCTTATTTTTTGAACTGGAAGTTGTAAGAACACTTGAATTCTTTTGATGAAATTAATCAGTGTTGTAGCAGCCTCATATTTTGCTCTTAAGAATTCAACCCATGTGTATCTTTAATATTCATCCACAATAACAAGCATCTACTTCTTTCCTCCCATTGATTCAACTGAAATAGGACCACACAGATCTGTATGTAGCATTTCTAATGGTGCCATGCATGAAGAATCCATTTTCAACTTGTGAGAACTCTTCTTCATCTTGCCCATTTCACATGCTGAACATAATGATTCTTTCTCAAACTTGATCTTTGGTAATCCTTTAACCAAATGTTTGCTAACAAGATTGTTCAGTTCCTTAAAATTCAGATGAGAACATCTTTTGTGCCATAGCCAACATTCATTTGCAGTTGCATTTGATAATAGACATACTGGAGTTAAAGCTTGAATCTTTGAAAAATTTACCACAAATAAGTCCATATGTCTTTTGGTCCAAAACACTTTTATATCTTTCTCAGTCAGAATTAAGCAACCTGTTATGCTGAACTTGATCTGGCAGAAACTGTCCAAAAACTGACTTATGCTAAACAGATTATGTTGTAAGCCTTCCACATAGAAAACTTTTTGAATGGTCAGATCTCCTTTTGTTAAATCCCCATATCCTCTAACTTGTCCTTTACTGTTATTGCCAAAGTTAACTGCTCCTCCAGCCTTTTCTGTGAAATTTGTCAGAGAAGACTTATGACCTGTCATGTGTCTTGAAGCTCCAGAATCTAAAAACCACACATGATAGCCCTGCAAAAACAATTAGTTAGATTTAGGTACCCATATTGGAATGGGTCCTTCTTTGTTAGCTTTGATATCTGATTTTACATATGTTCCTTTAACTTTCCATTCAAATTCTTCTTTTAAACACCACTTTCCCTGAACTTTTATGAAGTCAGAGCATTTTCTGTTCATAAAATTGTTTCTTTTCTTCTTGAAAACTGTTGGTTGAGATTGAGAAACACTTTCAGTTCTCTTTTCATTAGATTTATTTAAGTTTTCATTTTTCTTCCTTTTTGATTTACATTGAGAGATGTTTTCAATCTTCTTTCATTTTGTCTGAGTCTGAGAAACCAAAACAGTCATCTTTTCTGAATTCTTATTTGCTTTGTTTGTATAAGAAATCTTAGAAGATGTTTTTTGAATTTTGGCTGATCTGAGAGAATTGAAATGAATGACTACCACATTGAACACATTTAAGATTTTTTTCTTGCAATTAACAACATATCTGAATCAAAAATCTTTTCACATTTATTGATAGTATTCAGATTACAGTTGCATCTATTACAAGAGTTACTAGCTTTAGGTTTAGAAGTAGTATTCAATCCAATCTCCTCAGAAATCCTTTTCAGATCATCTTCCCTTTTGCTTCCCTCTCTTTCTGAAACATTCAACTTTTCAGAATTAGTAGATGATTTAGATGATTCACCTTTTTCAAATTTACTTGATTCATCAAAGAATTTCTTATCTTCTTTTAAATCATTAATCTTGAAAAGATCATACTCAGCCTTTAACTTCTCAAGCTCTGTTATTTTCTGGACATAAGTGTTGTTTTCCTTTAAAACTTGTTCCAGTTTGAAATCAACATCACAAAAATCATTCTCAAGTTCATCAAAAGTTTTTCTTAAATCTTAAAGTTCTTGGTTAACAAGTTTAAATCTCTTCTCAACTTCTGAGAAACTTTCTGAAGTGGATTGAGAATTTTCAGTCGACTCAGAATTTTGACTAACAGTTTCAGAATTCTGACCTTCAGACTCAGAGTTCTGACTAATGGAGTCAGAATTCTGAGTAGAAGATTCAGACTTCTGATTGACTGTTTCAGAAACCTTACTTGTATCAAATATACTTTCAATGTCAGGATGAGAAAAACTTGGTTGTTTATTTTTGTAACTGACATTCAGAGAGTCGTATTTGAATTTAGGATCATTATACATTGGTTTCTCTTCTGTTGGTTTTGAAATTTCTTTCTTAATCTTGTCTTCTGAAACAACTGGCTTCTCAGCTTTTGGTTCAGAAATTGTTTCTTTTGCTTTTTCAGGACTTGATTTTTGTAAACTGTCAGAACTTGTTATTGAACTTGCAGGTGTTATAAAAACTTCATCTAAATCTGGGATTTGTGGTTTAGGAACTTGTAGTTTATCAAAATCATAAAGATTTGTTGGTGCCCTTTTTAAAACAACATTTTCTTCCAAACCTAATCCCATTTTTGGATTATAAAATATTGTGTCTTTAACATTACTTGTGAGAAGACTCAAGGTTTGTTGGGTTTGACCTCTTTTCAGATTAAGGTCTTCCAACTCTTTGATTTTTGAATATAAATTCTTTCTTTCATCAAGTAACATATCAAATTTAATTTGTAAATCAATCTTTCCATCTTTTATTTCTGAGAGTTCATTTTTCAATTCTGAAATCTTTTTCAAAAGATCAGAATTCTCTTTTCGGACTTTTTGTTTCTCAACCTCAGATTCTTCAAATTGTTCTTTAATTATTTCCTTTTCTGTTCTGAATTTGTTAACCAAAATTCTTTCACCTTTTATCTGTTTTCTGAGTTTAACAAATTCAGCATTCATATTACCAATCTGAGTCATTAAATCAATTTCAAGTGCAGAATGTACCTCAGCAGAAGATTCAGAACCTGCATCTTCATAGTCAGAATCAGCTTGATTTCTCATTTTAGCCATATAGTTTTGCATTTGGGAAAAGTGAATGCAGTCATCTTCATCAGAAGTATAATACAACCAGTTCTCTTGTTCTGCCAACATTGCAATCTCATTGTCTCTAGTTTTGGCTAGTTGAGCTTTCTTTGTATAGTACTCATAATCCTTGACTACTTTTACTCTGCAGTCCCTTGCATAATGACCAAATTTTCCACACTTAAAACACAAATCCTTCTCTTTTCTTTCTTTTTTCTCTTCTTTCTTCTCAAACTTACTTTCTTCTCTATCTTCGTTCTTCTTATATTTCTCTTCTGAACTCCCCTGTTCTCTTCTGTATTTACCTTCAAACTTTTTCTTTCCAAATCTCTTGTTAAAAGTGTTAGTCAATAAAGCTAATTTTTCAGCAATTACCTTGATATCAGCATCTTCCTCAGATCCTTCTTCCTCAGATTCCTCCTCTATCTTTGGTATTTCAGACAAAAACACAGATTTCTTGGATGTTTTAGATGTTTTGGTGATTTTGGATTTTGAAAGCAAAGCTAATTGATCAGAAACACTTTTCTTTTCCTCAACCACTTGCTTAACAGAATCCTCATGCTGATTCAAAACACAAAACAGATCATTTAGATCTTCCTCACACATATCCTTGTTCATTTGAAGACTAATTGCAAAAGATGACCATTCTGAATTAAGACAATTCAGAAATTTGTAGTTGATTTCTGACTTCGTCTTCTTCAACCCATTCCTTATGAGATCATTCAATATTGTGCAAAACTTGCTGTACGTTTGAGTTAGACTTTCAGATTCCTTCGCTTTGAATCTTTCATATGCATTAATACTTTGATTCAGTTTTACTTTAATTGATTTGAGTGTACCCAACATTTGCTTCTCCAGTTCATCCCACATCTCCTTTGCGGATGTTCCACTATCAATTATGTTGAAGACTTCATTAGGAACTGCCAAGGTCAACAATGTAACAGCTCTTTTGTCAATTGCATGTCTCTGTTTCTGTGCATCTGTGTATTGTGAAAAAAAATTCTTCACTCTGGTAGCTGGAATCTATGGAGTAGTATCTGTAGCAGGTGTAGCAGCAACATCTACATAAACTTCAATAGGACCTTCACGAATTTAGATCATAAGATTCTCATCGATATTATCCAGAAATTGAATAATACGAATCTTCCATTGATGATATTTTTCAAGAATAAGAACAGGTGGTTTCGTCTCATATCCCATTGAGAGAAATTCTTTCGAAGACATGATTGTAAGATGATTCAACAGAACGAATTCAAGAATTACTGATAATTCAAGAATTACGAGTAGCAGTGGAATCAATTGTCGATCTGATCAAGAAATCTTCAAGAACACGATCTTGAACAAATTTGTTTGTTGATTGGCTTTGATACCAATTGTAGAAACCAGGATTCAATCTTACAATCAATTATGAACAACTAGGAACAAACAAATAGAGAATTGGATCAAACAGACTTGTATTCAATCAAGAACAGATTACAGATCTAGAGAGAGAATCTCTCTAAGATTACAAAAGTGAATACAAAGATATCTGTGAAAACGTTAGTTAGCTTAACAGTTCTAACTTCCATATATACTGTAAGGAAAGTCTAAAGCTACAATACATATGCATGACAAACCAATAGAACTTATACACGTGTTCTATGGTGTAACAGAATTTAACTGAAAATATCTAAGAATTTCTGAACAATCTTCTGATTAAGTACATCAGAACTTCCATCAAGCACTTGAGACATTTTCATCTTCATCTTCAGAATTTCTGAGTCTCCTACTCAGAACTCTGAACCTTCAACTCAGACTTTCATACTTGTAATCTTTTCAAGATTCTCCGATCAGAACTTCTGAGTCTTCTTACTCAGAACTTAGTACTTGACTTTTTTGACAAAACTTCAGATCTAACAGGCAGCTTCACTAGCTCTGAAAAAGATCTTTTGCTTTTGGTTATTCTTCAGTGTAACACCCAATTCTGGCCATTCATTAACATATCCAGTCTTCATAGCATCCAGTTGCACATGCTCATTATTTGGCTTTTACAGGTAGACACATGGTCTATGCACATAAGAGCAATTTGAAAGTCAGTATATGCATACCATCTTAGAATGTAAAACATAGCTTCTCTTACTGTTGCCAATGCACCTCTCTCCTTCTTGTATTTACTACAGTCTTTGTTCTCCAGAAGACAATACAACTTGTAGAAATCCACAACTGAGATCTTATCAAAATCTTCTTTAGTAAAATAATAGAATTTTCCATCTTCTCTCAAAACCTCAAACCCATAGTATTCATGTTTATTGTACTTCTTGACAACTAATTCGCTGATTCCAGTGATTAAGAAATCAGAATATACTGATTGCTTTTTCTTTCCCACAACTCTTGTTAATTCAGAACGAAGCCATCTAGAGAAATCTGACTTATCATGATACACACTAAAAAAGTCTACTTCTCTTGGCTGAAAGAAGTTAGGCAAAGTATATTCCAAGAACGCAACATTTAGATCAACAGACATTTCTTCTTCATTGGCTTCAGATTGTTCTGGTTGATCAGTCTCTTGCATCTGAACATCTTGTGAAGACACAACATCTGAGATAACTTCTTCAACTTCTTTGGATTTTCTTCTGAAAGCATATAATCACTGCACTCTTTGATTCTAGTTCTGAGATCCAACCTTTCTTGGATGTGCCTTAAACATTTTTTCTTCAGAATAGCTTTCTCTCCGTCAGCATCTACATTCATCTCTACCAACAATAATTGTAGAGTAGCATCACTGTACTTTACCAGATCATTTAATCTGAAAAACTTTGGTGAATCAGAAGCTATGTAGAAGAAGCCTTCATTTTATACTCCTTCAATCACAAATCCACGAGCACAGTTTTCATTGCTAGGCTTTCTGATTGGACAACTTAAGTTACATTTATCTTTTCCTTCTTCAATGGCCAATTGAAAGTCATAGAGATGCATGTTTTTGACATATATCCCCAAAATTCTTCTACACTCAATTTCCATCCAGGTTTCCTTTGTGCTTGCAAAGAATTTTACCATAAATATTTGATCATCAAGAAACAGTCTATGAAAATCAAAACTTGTAAGACTCACTTTTAGATTTCCTTCCTTCAGTACTACCATACTTATATACTTTAAGCCATCAAATTCTTCAGTTTGGAACTCCAACACCTTTTCAATGCTTTTCTGAACATGTAGCTTTTCATCAGGTTTTCTCATTCTGTTTGAAGCCTCTACATAAGTCATCTGTACTCTTTCATTCAAGAAGCCATCAATAAAGTTCTCAATAACCACAAACTCATCATCTGTGCAGTAGATATACTCATAGGTTTCTTCTGGAAAGATATCATGAAGATAATGTCTTGCAAGAGGAGTGTCACTCTGATCAATAGTGAAGTCACATAATGGTTCTTTCAGTGTTGGCAATTCAAGTCTTGGAATCACAATAGGTCTTCTGAACACATATTCCAAAGGCATGAAATAATTCTCAACTCTGTCATACTCTTCATCATTAGCACCCAACTCATCCAGAAAATGTAAATTGAAATCATCTTGAAATCTTTTTGAATAACCAACTGTGTGATCTTCTTCTCCCAACAAATTAATAGGCCTCGCAATTCTGATAGACTTTTGCACATTCTTAATATTAAGAGCTCTAACCAAATCACTATGCATTCTTCTTATCAGAACATCATTCAGTCTTCTTTCTTCAATCTCAGAATTAAAAAGCTCATTTCTGATAGAAGGAACAATTTCTAAGCATGTATTCACCTCAGAACTTTCAATTAAGTTTTCCTCAGCAAAATCTATCATATTCATCTCATAACTATCTTCAGAAGAATTTGTCATCATTTCCTCTTGTTCCATAACATTTTCATCTGTCAAAATCACTTCATCTGACCCAAAAATACTCACTTCCTTAACATTCTGATCTGCCATGACTACATCATCTGTCATAATATTCTTATTTGCCACAATCACATCAGTTTCATCAGAGTTCACTTCTACTTCAGTATTTAACTCCAATTCCTCTGTTTTATCAGTACCATCTTCAGAAGACTTTTCATGCATCACCTTTTCTGATTCTACAGTATCCTCAGATTCAGAACTGATTGTAACAACTGCTAACTTTTCAACATATGCTACTTTCTGAACATCTGTTAACTTATCAACATCTTCCAACTCAGTACGTTGCTTATGCTTTTTCTCCCCCTTTTGATGATGATGAGACTCATTATCATCAAATTTCCTCTTTAAGGACTGATTTGATTCAGATTCTGGCTCTGCTACAGACAAATGCATGATGGCTAAAGGCTTTGAAACACTTGCCAAATTTGAACTGAATGCTTTAACAAGAGAATACTGCATATCCTCCATACTTTTCAGAATCTTCTTTTGAATTTCAGATAACTCATCTTTGATCTCCTTTTTGTGAGATTCCAAAGATTCTTTGACTCCTGTTAGGACCATAAATGTCTTACATATTTGAAAGATATATAAATAATTATATAGAGCGTAATTAGTTTAATTATAGTGGTTAATTATTGTAAAAGCCTTAATTATTGTTTATTGGGCTTAGCTTTGTGTTTGATGGGCCATGGGCCGGTGTGTTTAAGGCCTTGGTATTTAAGGTTTGTGTTAACCTTGGAATTAGGTCAGAACGTTTCATTAGAGAAATTAGAGCTTATTTTTTCGAATCGTTTCCTTTACTTTGATTGTAATATTCTCATAAGGATACTTTGAATGAATACGAGAGGGATTACGAGTTGAAATCATCAGTTGTTCGTGTTCATAACGATTGATTTATTGTTACCTGATCAAACTGGGATTCACAATTGGTATCAGAGCAGAATCGGTGATTTGAAGATACGAAAGAAATCGAACGAAAGCGAGAAAAAGAAAAATGTCCGCAGTGAATTTTCGGGAAAAACGCAGCGAGCCGTTTTGCCTATTCCCGGAGATTGAACCCTCGGATCGTCACAATTTTTGGACAGTAGCTCCACGACATTCCGTTTTACATTCTGAACTGTGGAATTAATCGTTTGAGGTCCAGAAGGCATCCAGATTAATTTCGACATACTGCAGATTTTTTTTGAAGAAAATTGTTCATCAATCGGGTTTGCAAGTCTTTCGTTGATTTAATAATTCGTTTGTTAATTCTCGATTGGTTAATCGATTTTATCTGCTGTTTATCTGAGTTTATATCAATTCTCAAGGTTTTAATTTTTCAATTTTAAAAATCAATTCTTGAGTTTTTGGTGTTCTTAAGCTTTTGTGGTGATTATTGAAAAATAGGATATATTTTGCTTAGAAATCGATTTGGGTAGGTTTGTTTTTTGTGTTTTTGGTCAAAATCTAACCGGAGTGAAATCAAGCAACCCCATCGAACCCTGATCCGATTTTTTTCAACCAGCCGCAGTTTCCGGGTATGTTTCATTATTTCTCACCACTTTCCGGATATTTTTCAAGGTTACCGGAAGTTTTTTTCTTGATGCAATAACTTTCCGGGTAACATCAATTTCTCAAGGTTACCGGAAGTTCAAACCTTCCGGATGAAATCTATTATCCGGATACTTTTTCCCCGCATGAAATTCATTCACAGTCGCCTTCCATAATTGACTTTCACTTCACTGCATCATTTCCATATTAAATATCAATTTTTGTTTGGTGGATATCAAGAATACATCGACATCGCATGCAGTACATATATATATAAGCCACCTCATGGTTATTTTTCTAATCATCTTGGTCTTTGTTCCTCACGTTATATAGCATGCACACATATGCATATCATTCCTTTTATCATTGTTGCATGCTTCTCATCCACACATAGATAACAAACATACCTGTTGCATTCATCTTTGTTTCTGGCAACTCACGCAAGCATTTTTCTTCCCATATGTTACGTGCATACGTGATTGAAAGATGCCATCCATAGTTGATTAGTAATTACAATTTTGTGCCTAAAAAGGAAAGTTCATTCGGTAAGCTTTACATTCGCGAATACGTATCCGGGAAGATCAGTTTTACACGGAAACCGCATCCGGATTTCTTCTGTTTCCGGTAAGTTCACTTGATTTTATTCATCCGGAAACCTCATCCGGTAAGTGCTATTTTTGCGAGAACATCAATCACCCGGGAAAGCACATTTCACCCGGTAAGCTATTTTTCACCCGGTAAGTCTCAATTCTCATTTAGTCCGGTAAGGTATCATGTTAGGGCAGGTTTTATAGTTGATTTAAAGTTCAAGGGTTGAATTGTATTTGTTTAAATTAGAGCTTATTAGTGAACGGGCCGTGAGCTTGTTAACCACGGGCCCATTGTATTTAATGTAAGATTAGCATGGAAAAACAAGCTAATCATCCTTTTACTTTCCAAGCAGTATTGTATTATTCTCTCTGAAAGTGAATGACAGGGATGACCAGTTGAAATCATTTGTTCTTATTGTTCATCTATTTCGATTTCATCATTGTTGTACGGATCTGGTAATAACAATTGGTATCAGAGCAGACGGACGGATTCGATTCAAAGCCTCTCTAGTGATTTCTGGTAAGTTTTTGACCTTTCCCGTATGTGTTCATCTTGAATTTTCGAAATCTTGATTCTGGCTAAATTGTTCAATTCTGTTTATTGGGTTGTGTTAGCATTATACTTGTGAGTAATTCTGCAAATTTTCGCATTCCAATTCGATCGTTTGAGTGATTAATTTAGCAAATTAAGGTCAAAAGTTTTTGGTAGTGTTCTTGATAAAAGATTCGATTTTTAACCATCAAAACTTGTTATTTTTGCATTGAAATCGATTGGATTAGTGTTATTTTTGTTTTTTGCATTGTTACTAATCTTCCAGGATCGATTTTGGGCAACCCTAATCGAAAAGCCGATCGATTTAAGCAAACAGCCGCAGAGTCCGGATAAACCAGCCGCGGTTTCCGGACAAGTTGATAGTGTCCGGACGTTTGTGTGAATTCCATCCGGGTACCTCCAATTCCATCCGGACTCCTCATATTTTTCGGGTAAGTCTTCCGGGTAAGTTCCAACTCTCCAGGTAAGTCATACTAAATCCAATCAATCCGGGTAAATTAGTTTCCGAAAACCCAAAGTTCCCACACACCAATTTATCCGGACATCTCTGTATCCGGTAAGTATCTTGTCCGGACATCTCTGTATCCGGTAAGCTTCTTATCCGGACACCCCTTTACCCGGTAACTTTTGCTTAAATTACTTATCCGGTAACCAGTTTCTTCCGGTAACCCCTGTGTTATCCGGAAACTGTGCTATCCGGATTCTTTGCATTACCCGGACACTTTGTGATTTCTTTGATCTGTTTAATCTGAACACTTCCTGATTATAATCTTATCTGGATTCCTATCCAATAAGCTTACTCTAAGATCAAATCACTCGTAGACCCTGCGTTAGGATTTCACTCTTAGTGCCTTGCGTTAGGTTTATCCTTTGAATCAATCTACACATCTGACGATCACTCCGTTGCAACCGAAGATGTCTACTTCTCGTGATGCTCTCACAATTGGCACTGACACCAAGCCACCGTGTCTCTATCCGAACGAATACAGCCAATGGCGAGATAGGTTAATGATCTTCATAGAGTCCAAGGACAACTATGAGTACATCAAGAGAGCTCTGGATAATGGCCCAATTCCCAAGACAATGAAGGACATAGCTGCAACTTCAACTGCAGTAGCTCGACGTGAGGACAAGACTCTGGCTGAGATGACAGAATTTGAAAGAGGCATGATTGAAGGTGAAAAGCATGCAAAGAGATATCTGATTCAAGCTCTTCCTAATTCCATCTACACTGCCATAGATAGTTACAAAGAGACGGCTAAGGGCATGTGGGACCAAGTAGCCAGAATGATGTGTGGGAGCGTTGTAGGAAATCAGCTAAAGATAAATAGCGCGATAACCAAGTTCGATGGGTTCAAGCAGCGCAACGGTGAATCCCTTACCCAAACCTATGAACGGTTTTGCCTACTTCTCAATGAACTGAACAAGAACAAGATTGTTCGTTCTAATACTGAAAACGCGCTCAAGTTTCTCAACAATCTGCTACCTGAATGGAAGGTGTATGCGTGTCATGTCAAGCACAACAATTTGATTGAGAATATCAGCATCAACAAACTGTATGAGACACTTCTTCAAGACGAAGATGAAGTGAATGAGCTCCTAGGAGAGAAAAAGACTGAACCAGTGGCATCTGCCGATCCTATTGCTCTCATTTCCTCCAAGCAAGGAAAATCATCGGAAAGTCACTCAAGACGTGCTCCAAAGCAAAGTTCTTCTGAGTCAGAAGCTGAAGATAAGGAAGACAACGATTCTAATGATGAAAAGGTTTCAGAATTCAAAAAGGCCATAGCTTTGCTTACCAAATCCTTCAAACAACAAAGGTACTACAAGAAGCCCTCATCCAATAGTCAGCGCTACTCCACCTCCTCCAACAAGCACCATGACTACAAAGATCGATACGAAGGAAAGAAGAAGGTCAGTGAGCACGACAAGTCTGAGAAGAAGGGAAAGTCAGAGAAAGAAGAAGGTAAGAAGAGAGATGAACCCGTAAAGTGTTACAACTGCAGGAAACTTGCTCATTTTGCGAAGGATTGTCGCCAGCCAACAGTAAAGAACTCTCACTACTACGAGGCGAAGCTTGCATTGTCTCGTCAGAAGGAGGCTGGAGAAGCTATGTTTGCTGAAAACAACTACTGGTTGGAAAGATCTGATGATGAAGGAAATTTTGATGTTGCTGATGCCTTCATGGGATATCACTCCTTCGCCGAAGAAGAAACGGCTTCTACAAGTCAGGTATGTGATTCTTGCCAACCCGAATTCTTGAATAAAATGCAAGCATTTACTGATCAGGCAAATTCCTTCCAGGCCACCCCTAAACAACAAAAGCTTGAAATTAGGTCACTAAATGAAAAGCTTGATGTTCAAAAGAGAAAAACAGAGAAATATAAGTCTGATTGTGCTAATTTAACATATAAATGTAAAATTATGTCATTAGCACCTAAAGACTTAAGAGCCAAATTATCTGATCTTCAGCGTTAGTTTGATCAGTGCATGAATGAGAAAGAAGAAATTGTTTATCAATGTTCTTCTCTTCAAATTCAGCACAAAGAGTTTGTTGCTAAAATTCTTGATCTCGAAACCAAACTCCACAAAAGGGGTCAAACTGATCAAACCATTTTTTTGAACAAACCCAAAGAGTTCACGTACTTCAACAAAGAATGGGGAATCGGATATGATAACCCACACTACTTAAAAAGGGGAAGATATCAAGTCCCTACTCTATATGATTTTGCGTGCTATGGATTAGATAAAAAGTATACAGAGTACGCACTTCAATGGACTGGTCCTCTTGAACCAGAAAAGGAGGAGGAAACCGAGGAACATAAACGCACACAAAAACGAGGAATTCAACTTCCATTTTGTTATGAACCTTTAAACTACTCGTATCAAAATGACAAAAAGTGCCTTTCCAATGACTACTTCGACCCATACAAGGTAGCTACACCCAAGGATTCCTCCAAAGAGGATGAGGATCTAGCACCTGCAACCAAGACTGAGACGGATGAGTTTAAACTCTATGTTCCCCCTCTCATCTTGGAAGCAAAGATAGTCGAGTTGGAGGAGTCCATTGAGAAAGAAAGGTCAATGTTTCAAATGGAAAAGCAAGTTTTACTTACAAAGCTTGAGAATCTAAAATCGGTCAAAACCGACAATGTGTCTGATGAAGGACAGGAAATCCTTCGGCTTGAAATCAATCGACTCACGTCACAACTGTCCGCTTTGGCAACAGAAGTGATGCAAGAGAAAGTGAGTAAAGGTCAACTCCAAGAGCAGTTTGACCAAATCCAATCTGAAAATACGATTTCACCCGAACTTTCCTCTAGCTCATCGGACACGTCTTCGTGTAAAGCTTTCTTAGGAAAAACTTTTTCAACACAAGACGATCAACATTCTCAAGACGAGAGTGTTTTACGGAATTTAAACTCTGATTTTTTCTTAGCTTCCGCACCAAATTCCCCAAAACACTCAAGCACAAAGAGTTCCTCGCCTTCCTCACCTGATACAAGTCCAGTACTTCCCAAGATAAACTTTTCAGAGTACATGAACTCCGAAGGTAACCGTGAAGAAGAGTTTGATTCGTTTCCCTTCGACAAACCTCTTCCAAGTCACACTGATTTTCTATCCCCCGTGGTTAATCATCCGGTTAATTCTTTAATAGATAGCTGTTCTCAAACAAAGGCCACAGCTGTGATCAAGATTTCTCAGTCAAAACCAACCTCGAAACCTGTTTCCAAAAGGCAATCACAGCCAAGGCAAGCGACCGGACCATTGATTGCCAACACTACTATTTCTCCAAGTCAACCGGATTTTTTGTCTCCAGTGGTTAATCGTCCGGTCAATTTTCTAAAGGGCGACTGTTCTTAATCCAAGACTCCGGCTGTGGTCAAGATTCTTAAAAATACCTCAGCTTCTCAAACACAATCACAGCCGAAGCAAAAGACCGAACGACCGACCACTAAGACCCCTGTTTCCTCAAAAGTCACTGATCATACTATCCCTGTTGTTTCAGATAAAAATGGTCGCGCTAATAAAGAAACACCAAAGTGGCTAAAGAGGGAATCTGTTTCAAGTTGAATGCCCAGTCTTCCTATTCGGGTTTAGGAGTGATGAAGGCATTAAAGGCACCTTTCATCAACTTCTCTGTAGCAACTGGCATCTTATTCTTTGGCTCTTCTTCTGTCATTATTCCCTTGCCTTTATCTTTTGGTTTTGAGGTTTCAGAGGTTGGGTTTTGGATTTGTGTGGGTGGAACCTCTGTAGATTTGACGGTTGAAGGTTCTGTGGGTTTTGGGGTTGGATGCTCTGATGTTTTGGTTGTTGCCTCTGAAGGTTTTGATACTTCGGGTTGTGAGGTCTCTGTTGGTGAGTAGTCTTCGGGTCTTGGAGGTGGGATGTCAAAACGCTTTGTTGATTGAAAAGCAGATACAAAATCCATTCTGCGAAGAATGAACTCTGCAAAGCGTTTTGGTGTTTGGGGTTTTCGAGCTATGGTTTTGACTCTAGTTTTGCGCGGGATTGGTTGTGAGGTTGGTGTTGGTTCTTTGGGTGAGGGTGGAGTTTGTTCTGTGGATGAGGATGCAAGAGTGATTACCTTAGGTTCTGTGGTTGGTGCATCCTCTGCTGAGATAGAGGTGTTTTTCCTTTGTTGTGTTCCTTGTGTTTCCTTCGGGGTTTCTGTTGTAGAGGGTTCTGCAGTTTTCTCTGTAGTTTTTGCAGAAGCAGCCTCTGTTGTTTCCTTTGTTCTCTCCCCCTCAGGATGACCAGATGCACCATCATCAGGATCATCCTGCCTTCTTTTAGCAGCAACTTCTGTTCTGCAGGTGTCTTGAGCTGCTTGCCTTGCTGCTTGTTTCTTCATTGTTTCAAAGTAGATTGCGATCGAAGTCTTGAAGGCTTTGGTCGCACTTTTCTCGAATTCTGCAGCGGTTGTTTTGGCAATGTCAGTGGCAGCAGCAACATAAGTTTCTTTAATTGACTTTATTTCTGCAAGGGCTTCTTTAACTTCTATGGATAAGGTATCCACTTTGGTATTTAATCCTGTAAGCGCGCTTGAAGTTGAATCTGTAAAAGTTGTGAATGAGCTTTGCAACTTATTCAATGTTTGAGTTACAGAGGTTACAAAGACTTGGAACTCATTCTTCGTAACATGTTCCTCTTGGGTAACCTCTGGAGGAACAACCCCTTCTCCAGAGTGAGTCCCTGTTCCTAGGACACCTTCTTTCATTCCTGTTTGATCGTTGAGAATGGAAGGATTTCCTTCTGATCTTCGAGAAGAAACAAGAGTTTCAGTCTCTACATAAGTTCTGTGAAGAACAGTGTCCAAATCCACTCCAGAGGTGGGTATCGGAATGTCCTTCTTTTGACTTGGAGACTTGTCTAGAGTCTCTTCATCTTTGTGCTTACTACTTCTCTCTGAAAGAAGTTTTGGCCCTATATTGTGCTTGGCAGAGGAAACAAATTCCTCTGTTGGGTGTTCTAGTGTGATCTGGGGCGATTGATCACGAACATTAGGTGAGCCTTTGAGGAGACTCCCTAGGAATGGATTCCCCGGTTTCTGTGGGCGCAGAAGTCGAAAGAGTGACTTCTGGCTGTTTGGTTTAGGTAGGGGTCGAGTTGTGCGACTCTTTTTCAATAACTCCTTCTGCAGCTAGACCTGCGGAGTTAGATGTGTGGGTTGCACTAGGAGGGGGTGAGGGATGTGTGCCTTCTTCATCTTCGGCATCTTTTTCTTTTTCATTTTCTTTTCCTCCAGATGTTTCTACCCTATCCTCTAACCTATTTTCAGTAATTTTACCTATTTAGACCTCTTCTTCGGCAGTTTCTTGTCTTGGCAGAAGTGAATCAAGACCCTCTGTGATTGTTTGGGTTTGCAGAGGTGGAGGTTGAGGTTGTTCTTTTTCGATTCCCTCTGTAATTGATTGCAGAGGAGAAGAGAGTTTCTTCTTCTTTGATTTCCTTTTCTTCGGTTTAGGTGCCCCCTCCTCTATAGATTTTGACTTTCTTTTTCTTTTGGAAGAGGGAGGGGCAGAGTGACCTTGGGTTTGTGGTGGAGATGAGGGTTCTGTGGTATGTTCAGTGGGTGGAGAAGATGGTTCTGCAGGGGGTTGTTGGATAGCAGAAGCAGAGGCAAGTGGTTCCTCTGTAGGGGTCTTGTTTTCTTTCCCTTTTTCTTCTTCTTCTCTTTAGATCCCTCAGAAGACTTCCTCTTTGAAGGATAGAGGTCTTTCCTTATATTTCTGAAGTTCTTCTGGTTGGCCTTGTGTTTAGCCAACTTTATCTTCCATTCTTCCTCTGTTAGTCTCTCTACAACACTACCTCCTATGGGTAATCCTATACGCGGGGGTGTTACAGAACTTGGTTTAGGAATTCTGTAAACGCGTGTGTACTCACTAACTAGTTCTTCATTACTAGCATAACCTAACATTACCTTTGACAGTGGTCTGCTGTGCGGGTAGCCGTCCTCATGTTCTGTAGGGGTGTTCTTGGACATAGGAAATTGCTTAGGTTTGGGACCGTCCATTGGCCATTTTTGGATAAGGAGTAGGGGTTCGAAAAGTACACTGAGGATTCGCTGGAACCGCAGAGGGGGCAACCAGTTGTGATCAGACATTTTGGCTTTCTGGGAGGCGATTTTTCGATCAATGGTGTTGATGATCTCTTGCATCCTTATGGTGGCATAATCTAGTGGTAGATCATAGTACACACCATACATGATTGAGAGAATTTGAGGTGAGCTTTGATCGATGCTCCTGATTTTTCCCGTGAGGCAACGATTTAGGATGGAGAATAAGGTATTCCATAGAGGGGGTAGTCTTGCTCTGCGGAAATTGTTCCTCTTTTTCAACTGTTGGTTGTACCCTAACATGTGCAGAAAGTCGACAAGTTCTTCATTTGTTGGTTGGGGGCATACTTTTTGATTCCCATGAGTCCTCTTGTTGGAAGGCCAAATTCTAATGAGAACATGGTGCGGTTGAACATCAGTTCAAGACTGTTACTTTGGTTAGGTTTAGAAATATAGCCTCTGATCAAATCGGTGTCAGCGTCATAACGGCAAGATTGCCAAAACTGATGTAGGTAACGTACAGGTAAATGTTCAACGCTTTTGCTCAGAAGAGGGTAAAGAAAGTGGTTCTCTAGGATGTTTAGCAGGATGGCATGTTCTTTACCAAAAGCCGTAGGAGAAGGAACAAGATAACAATTGTTTGATTTAATGGGAAGTGTTTGCTCGAAATGGTCATTAGAGAAAAATTGTTGCAGGTGGGTAGTGGGTACAAAGGATGCCTCGTCGCCGGAGTCATGTCTGTTGGTATCGGCGGCGGTATGTGAGTTGTGGGAGTGCTCAGAATGTACTGGAGAGAGTGGCGGAGAGTTCATCGGTGAAACGTGAGTAGCTTTGGAACTGGAAGCCATTTGTAAGTTTGAAAGTTCTAGGTTTTCAGAAAGAAATAAGCAAGTTCGCCGGAGAAGATGAGAGAATAGTAAAGTTTTGAAAGTTATTTTAACTTAGGTTTTATACTGTGGTAACGGGTAGAATTTGGAACGGTGAAAATGTGAGAAAGTTAATAAAATTTGAGGTCCGCACTCGAGTTCATTTGGCGTGGAGCAAGTTTCCAGGACGACGTTATATGTACGTCAATGAAAACTCGACATGTCAATAGTGCCAGTGATGACGAGACGTCGTGGGCGGCCATATTAAATGAAAAACGCGTGGGTTTAAATTTTCACCACAGAAAAGTTACCGTTAAAAAGTTACCGTTACAGAAGTTCCTAAGTGAAAATCTTTACAGAAGCTCTGTGGGTACAGAAGCTCTGTGATTTTGAAACACTTTTATCTCTGTAGATCGTATCTTATGAAAATTGTTTGAAAAACGCAAGGAGAGGATCGATAAATCTTTAGTAGAGAAATAGTCCTACAGAGGTTTTTGGACCTCTGCCAGAGCCAGCAGAGGCTCTGTTACAGAAAATTTCTAATAACTAATAATTTATAAACATTTTTTAATCATCCAAGTTTTTGATCAGTTTTAACAATGTATTTAGGACTTATTTGAAAGTTGGTGTCCTAGAAAATTGTAAATCTCAAAGATTTTGTGCAGCAGAAGTCTTTTGAAAGATATGAGTGATCTACAGAGGTTCTTTGGATGAAAGTACTATGTAGCTTAAGACTTCTGTAGCATTGTGCGTCTAATTGGTTTCCGAGATGACATTCCAAAAGATCGATAGAGGTTAAATTTGCGATCATAGAGCATATTCTTGGCAGAGCTTCTGTTGAGCCCAGCAGAAGTTCTATGACCTCAAATTTCTCATAACTCAAATTTTATGAAACTTTTTGATCTTTTGATTTTTGAAATGTTATCCACAGTATATTTAGGACATATTTGACACTTTTTGTCCTAGAAAACTGATTTCAAAAACCTAAAAGTACGAGATACCAACCTTTTGTTCTTTTAGTTCGGCGAGTGTGATTTCTTCTATCGCATTCTTAGCTCCCCCTTGACTTATAAATCTTTGTAGATTCAGCAAGGTCTCCTTTTTCGCTCCCCCTTGATCTAACAACCTCTGTAGATCAAGTGTCTTCTTCTGCTCCCCCTTGACCTATGCTTGGTTCAGAATAAGATAAGTTGTGCACAGGACATAGGTCAAGATCATCAGAGGTTCTGTAGAGGTTGTCAGAGGTTCTGAGCAGACCTTACAGAAGTTCTGTGATATCAAGAACTATTATAGATTTAAGAATTTACATACAGAAAATAATAAATAAACAAAAATATTTACATAATATACAGTATCTATGTTATACTTACAGAGGTTTTGGGTACCCATAACCGTATGGGTCCTATTGTATGAAACGCCTTTATGCATTTGTCATACATACCAGAAATGAAAGTCTTTTTGTCTTTTTGAGCATTTTGAACAGGTATAGAGCCTTTCACTATCCAAACCTTTTTCACCTTTTTAAAAGTTTGATTAACTAATTTGTCCAACCTATGATCATGCAAAAATTTCGATGTTGAGGTCTGAAGTTTTGAAAATATATTAGGCTTAAAAGATCCTTCACGATTGAATTTCCTGATCTGTTTAGCAAAAATTTTCTTTTTCCTTAAATTTTCCTCAAGCATCTTTTGGAGATTAGATTTGCATCTTTTCTCCAACATGATTTCAGTTGATAAATTAGATAGTCCTTTTGTTAGTTTGGATATTTCTGTTTTAAAAATCCTTCTCTCTTTTTCAAAGTCATCTTTTTGACTTAAATCTTGAAATCTTTGAACCTTCAACTGTTCATATTCTTTTCTTTCAGAATCAGATTCTTTCCTTTCAGAATCAGATTCTTTCCTTTCTTTTTCAAGGATATTCTACAATTCTGAGATTTTATAAGCAAGCTTCATCGACTTTGTTTCAAGAACAGTTTTCTTCTCTTCATAATTTCCTCTTTCATTGACCACAATCTTTTCAATATTGAAAATTAGTTTAGAGAAGTTTAAACATTTTAGTTCAAGTCTTTTCTTTTCTTCATCTGACAAAGATAAGTTCCTTTTTAGTTCAAGATTTTCACAGTTTAAGTTTTTAACAGATTTTTCAAGTTTAGCAATTTTATCAGAAATAATAAAAATGCTTTTGTTCTTTTCATCTAGTTCTTTTTCAAGAGAAGGAATTATTTCGCGAAAATTTGTGCTGAGTTTTGAATAAAAAATTGAGTCAGCATCACCATAAAATTTCATTCTAGATATTTTAAATGAAGTTTTTAACGAAAGAAACAGTTTCTATGATGTTACCAGATCAAATGAATCGAAGATGACAGTAAAACATAAACTGTTTGAAGGAATGAAGAACAGGTTAAAAACAGACAATTTCTATCAAAAATCTTTGTAAAAACGAGGATCACTTGATATTGAAAATCAAGCTTTGCTCTGATACCAATTGTTGGTTCCCGTTTTGTTTAAACAAGATTATCAGATCTATTAGTTCAAGTTTAAGTATGATGCGGAAGCGTATTTGAAGAACTAACAGATATGTTTGATAGATTTAGAACACACACTATCAAATAAACAGTGAAGAGAATAGATTTATAGCACAAAGACCACTGTTACTAATATATCAAGAACACTTAGTACAGATTTGACACTAATTGAGTGTAAGTGTTTTGTGTTGTGTGTTAAGTGATTGTGTAAACTTGTAAATGTGTAAAAACGGTGATTCTTGGGAAGAACTCAACATGAGTTTTCCTTTTATACTACTACAATAGATCTATACTAGACAAGAGACTGTTGCTACAGGAAAGAAGAGATTGTATGAACAGTTGGAAAACTACATGCATTAAATGTCGCAGACGTCTATGTTGTACTAAGCCCTATTGAGTCCACTCAGAGTTTGACACGTGTTGAAGTTGGACAGGGCATGCTACCATACAAGTTGATGAACAGATCCTGGAACAGTAGCAAGATATTTCTTTAACAGTGGTAAGATATTATAAGTATCTTGAGTCTTCAGTGAGGACAACAGAGGCACTGTAAAGTGTTGCAGAGGTTCTGCAGTCTGGTCCTTTGTAGAGTAGTCTTCACTGGGTTCCTTGTCTTCTGAAGTTGTCTGCAGAGGCTCTGTTATTGGTGACAGAGGTTCTGAGGTCTTGATCTTCTGTAGCGTTCTTCTGTAGTTTCTTCGGTCTTTGATCACTCTTGATCAAACTTCCTTTGCTTCTTCTTAGATGCCCGGTAGAGCTTCTGTTGCACTCAGCAGAGCTTCTGTGGAAGTTCTTTACTTGGCCATTTTTCAATACTTCTAATGTTTCAGAATATTGGAGCTAACAATATGTATTAGAGTTTCACTATCACTGATAAGTACTAAGACTTTACAGTACCGCTGATAGGAACTCTCACTCTTTAGATTAGATATTCAGCAAACAGTGTTCATCATCATATAGCTCTGAGCCTGTTCAGTTCTATTGATGATCGCTGATAGTTTAGTTTGTTTACTTATGATCTCTGAAGACAAGTTTCACGTCAACCAAAGTTCTACGCTGAAGTCGAAGATCAAGCTCAAGAACCAGCGACAAGTCTACTCATGAACTGATGCGGATATCAGCGAAGCAAGACCTGTCCATTCAACGTGAAGTATCAAGTAGAAGACTTCAGCAATCGCTGAACTTTATCATTCGCTGATAAAGAACTGTTTCAACGAAAGCTGATCATGAAGTCTCCCAGCATGTTACTACTGTCTTACCTCCCTTGCACGTCTCTGTACAAACTGTCAGAACGGACATCCCTTTTGTCTGTAATCGTACAACAACTCTGATTCTACACTGTGCACCATGCGGCTACTAAGGTTATCTACAAAGGTCAATGACATGAAACCACTCAGCTGCTGCCACGTGTAAAGCCATATTGCCATGCATTAAATGCATGTAGTATATAAGAAGAACCCTACTTCAGTTTTGAAGTGTGCTCGGACCATCTTCTTATTTCTCTCTTATTGTTAAGTTATTATTCGCAATATCTTTAACTCTTTCTAGTGCAAGAAACTTAGTGTTCTTAACTTGTTTAGATTAGGTTTATCCTTAATCTTGTTCTGCAACAAGTTGTAAATTGTCTTGATTTATCAATAAACAATTTAGAAAAGTAAAAACGTGTGTTTGCATTCAACCCCCCCCCCCCCTTCTACAAACTTGTATAACCCTTCGGCACCAATAAGTGGTATCAGAGCAGATTTGTTTAATCTCATAAACAAGATCTGATCTATACTAAGATTTCTCTTCCTTGCTATTTCTTAAAATGGCTACTAACACAAACACTAATTTTATTGACAACGGTTCTCTTGCAAAACCTCCTAGATTCTCCAGAGATAATTTTAATCTATGGAAAAATAGGATGATTCTCTTCTTAGAAGGTGTAGACTCTACTATGCCTTACTATCTTGAAAACGACCCATATATTAATATAAGAATTGATCCTGCAGTTCCAGCCGCTGAGAATAGACCTGCTATTCCAGAAAGGCTGATTCCCAAGGAAATTCATATGTGGACTGATGAAGATAAGAAGAAAGTGGCTATCGACACCAAAGCCAGATCCATACTCTCCATGGCTCTTCCTGACGAAGTCTACCATTCCGTCATGAACCAGAAAACCTCAAAAGCTATGTGTGACACAATATGTGTTCAGTATGAAGGTACTTCTGAAGTCCAGGATTCTCGAAAGATCAACCTGGTAAGACAGTATGAAAGTTTCATTTGTGGTATGAATGAAACTCTCTCTGAAGTACACCAACGTTTTAACTGCTTAATAATAGATCTGAAAATTGTTGGTAAGGAATATTTTAACTTTGAAGTACTGACAAAGTTCTTAGAAAGTTTACCTGAAAGCTGGGACAGTTATTCAATGTGTCTCAAGCTATCAAAAGATCTAAGATCTATGACTCTTTCTACCTTATATGGCACGATGCTGAATCTTGTAAAAGATTCCAAAAGCACCCCTGTTGCTTTAATCTCAGAGTCACCTTCCACTCAGCGATCGACTATCACTGTCACTGAGTTGGAAACTAACTCTGAACGTTCATCAGACTCTGACGCTTCAGATGATGATGAAACTCTGGCATTCCTGGCTAATAAGTTCAGGAGATTTGCTAGAAAGAGTAATTTCAAGAAGAACAAACCTCTTGCTATTACTGACAAGCCAAGATTTGCTAAGTATGGTTAGTACTGCCAGAACAACGTTAGTACTGTCAGAACAACGTTAGTACTGCCAGAACCACATTAGTACTGCCAGAACAACGTTAGTACTGCCAGAACAACATTAGTACTGCCAGAACAACGTTAGTACAGCCAGAACAACGTTAGTACTGCCAGAACAACAATACTACTGCCAGAGCAAGGTTAGTATTGCAAGTAAAAGTTAATGCTGCTGGAACAATGTTAGTACTGCTTGTGCATAACGATGTTAGTACTGCTTGTGCATAACAATGTTAGTACTGCTTGTGCATAACGTTGTTAATACTGCTTGTGATCATAATTATGGAATGCGAGAATGTTGGAGATAAAGATGGAATGATTGAAGATAAGCATGAAAGAATATTCTGAAGATCAATTTTGTTTTGATAGTTATCTTGTAATTATTTAGTATAAATAGATCTTGATAGATAGCTATTCGATATAGATTTCAGAATTCGTTTTTGTTTTAGAGAGAATTAACCTGAAGGTTTAGAACCCTATTTCTAGAGAAGTAGAAGTCGTCTTGTTGAGCCTGTTCAACAAGATTGAGGTTTGGTTGTAAACTTGTGAGTTGAAGTATTGAATACAAACAGATTGTGTTTTCTGATTAGTTGTTCATTGAGTGTGTCTGAATTAAAGTTCTATTCCGCAAGATTCTTTAATTCTGATTTCTAAGTATAATTATTCTTGTTTGGAATCGATCCTGACAAGTGGTATCAGAGCAAGGTTTCTTAGAAATCTACAATCATTATGGACAACACAGTTGAATCAAACAGTACTCTTGTTTCAAAGGTTCCCATGCTCAGGCCTAATGAGTTTGACATGTGGAAGATTAGAATCAAGCAGTATATTTTGCTTATTGATTATTCCATCTGGGATATTATAGAGAATGGTCCATGTGCTGAAGGAAAGGTTGGACCAGATGGCAAACGACCCCCTCCAAAGACTGATGCAGAAAGAAAGGTTAGACAAACAGAGATGAAAGCCTTAAGCACTCTGCTTTTGGCTATTCCCAATGAGTATCAGCACCAATTTCATCACTGCACTGATGCTCAGATCTTATGGAATGCATTGGAAAAGAGATTCACTGGTACCAAGAGCACCAAGAGGAACCAGAAGGCAATTCTTAAGCAACAATATGAAAATTTTACTTCTACAAAGAATGAGTCCATGACTCAAACTTTTGATAGATTTAATAAGTTGATTGGAGAATTGGCTACAGTTGGAGTTCATATGGAGGCTGATGATGTAAACAGGAAGTTTCTAAGATCATTAGGTGAGGAATGGACAATGTATACTGTGTCTTTCAGACAGAATGACCAGTTAGAAGATAAAGAGCTTGATGATCTTTACAATGATCTTAGGGTATTTGAAGCAGAGGTTGAAGCCAAGAAGAAGCCCTCAGGATATGTGTATAATGCTGCACTCCTATCAGCATCAACTGATTCTACTGCTAACCCTAAATCAGTTAGTACTGCTGGTGGAGTCAATCAGGAGAAGGCCAATGATTCTGTACTAGAAGCTTTCTTTTCTAGTCATGTTAACTCCTCATTAATTAATGATGACTTAGAACAGATTAATGCTGATGATCTTGAGGAGATGGATATCAAGTGGCAGATGGCTATGCTTTCTATGAGGGTGAAGAAGTTTATAAAGAGGACTGGGAGAAACAACTTTTCCCAAAGAAGAGAAGATGGTGCTGGGTTTGACAAGTCTAAGGTGGAATGCTACAAGTGTCATAAGATGGGACACTTTTCCAGAGAATGCAGAGGTGGAGTATCTCAAAACAACCATCAACAAGCTCAGACTGGAAGCTTCAACCAGAACAGAAACTTTGTTCAAGCCCTTGTTTCTCAACAAGGAATGGGATTTGATTGGAGTGATCAAGCAGAAGAGGCAATTCAGAATCATGCACTCATGGCAGAAGTCTCAGATCTTCCTACTGAGGTAAAATCTAATCTCTGTTCTCAAGCTTGTATAGACACTGTGAAAAGGTATAGAGATCACAACCATGGAATGTGTGATGACCTTAAGAGATTAGAAAAGGATAGAAGAGATTATGTAGTGATTGTTGAGAGGTTTGAAGAACAAATTAAGGCTTTTCAAGCCAATGAACTTCAACACTCATATGATACAAACTACTGGAAGTGGGAAAAGAATGGTCTGTAGTTCCAACTGAAAGAGTCTAGGGAGGAATGTGAGAAATTAAAAGGAGAACTTGAGAAAGTAAAACTTGATGTTGAAAAGTTTTCATGTGCTTATAAAGTCATGGACACCATAAAAATGCTCAAATCCACAGTAAGATGAAACCAGGCCTAGGGTACAATGCCACACCCCCACCCTACAACAACACATACATCCCTCCTAGGTCAGACCTGTTAGAAACCAAGGATAGGAAGGACTTACCTGAAGGAGCTACTAAAGTAGATCCATTAGATGAAGTTGTTGTTAAGGATAAAACTGAAAACGAAGAGTCTAAGAAAAGGAACAAGAATGTCAGTGGTGAGATCCCCTTAGAGAATTACATCAAGACTAATAAGGAAGGTGGAAGTCCCTGTGATAAGAAAATGAGATGAAAAGATCTGAAAAAGGAAAGGGAGTTCATTATACACAGACCACTGTTGTGAATTCCAATACTTGTGAACATTGTTCTTGCAAGAATTCTCAAAAGAATGAACCCCAAAAACATGATAAAAAGAGGGGAAATCAAAGAAACTGGAATAATCAGTGGGCTCAAAAACAAGGAGTTGATCTACAAAGGATTAACAGACCAAAACCTTGTTTTATCTGTGGCAAATTGAATCACCTTGCCAAACACTGTTATTTCAATCCTATTAACCAAAGGATAAATTTTCAAAGAACTTTTCAAAAATCAAATGGTTATAGGAAGCCTGTAAGAAACCATGTGGCTAAGAAACAAGCTAAATCCAAAAGCCACATGAGGAAAAAGACTGAAAAGAATGTATCACAATGTGGGTTCCTAAAAGCACTAGTGTTAGTACTGCTGCCTCAGATAGTACTGCTGCTAGCAGTGTTAGTGCTTCTAACACTGTTAGTACTGCTGCCTCATATAGTACTGCTGCTAGCAGTGTTAGTGCTTCTAACACTGTTAGTACTGCTGCCTCAGATAGTACTGCTGCTAGCAGTGTTAGTGCTTCTAACACTGTTAGTACTTCTTCTAGAAGCAATACTGCTGCTAGCAGTGTTAGTACTGCTAACACTGTTAGTACTTCTTCTAAAGATAATACTGCTTCTAGTGTTTGTGCTGCTAGACCAATCATCTTAACAAAGTACTCCAGTACTGAAGTTCCTCAGGTTGAAAAACTTATCCAAACTGAATGTAAGTACTTTGATGAGCAAGGGAGACCCAAGACCACTTTGGCTTGGGTTCCCAATAAAAACTAATTGATTTATCTTATGTGCAGGGCAACCAACAGCTCAAGGGGAAGAGCATCTGGCATGTTGATAGTGGTTGCTCCAGGCACATGACAGGTAACATGGCCTGCCTCAAGAATTTCAAAATAATTGATGGAGGACATGTTGCTTTTGGGAATAATCCTGCAGGAGGTAAGATAAGTGGTAAAGGTGATGTATCAAAAGGTAAGATGACATTTGAGGATGTTTACTATGTTGAGCAATTGAGATACAACCTGTTAAGTGTATCACAGGTCTGTGACAAGAAACATAGTATATTATTTACTGATTCTGAATGCATTATTCTTGCTCCTGGATTCAAAGTAGTTGATGAAAACATGATACTATTGAGAACTCCTAGAAAGGATAATGTGTATTGTTTAGATTTAGAAAGTGTTTCATCTGATTCATCCCTAAACTGTTTGGTATCAAAAGCTTCAATGGATGAATCATCACTTTGGCACAGAAGGATGTGTCACATGAATTTTAAAACAATGAATAAACTAGTTAAACATAATCTTGTTAGGGGTTTACCATCAAAAGTTTATTCATGTGATGATCATTGTGTTGCATGTCTCAAAGGCAAACAACACAAAACTTCTCATAAGTCCAAAGAGATAAACACTATCTCAAATCCTCTTCAGTTGTTGCATATGGATCTGTTTGGCCCTACAAATGTCATGAGCAATGGCAAGAAGTCATACTGTTTAGTTATTATTGATGATTACTCTAGATTTACTTGGGTATATTTTCTGAGAACTAAAGATGAGACAAGTGGACTGATCAAATCTTTTATTCTTAGAATTGAAAACCAATCAAATCAAAAAGTGAAAGTCATTAGATCAGATAATGGGACTGAATTTAAAAACCTTGATCTAAACACCTTTTGTGAGGAAAACGGAATTGAGAGACAATACAGTGCTCCTAGGACTCCACAACAGAATGGTGTTGCTGAGAGAAGGAATAGGACACTAATTGAGGCTGCTAGATCTCTGTTAGCTGATTCAAAATTACCCACTACTTTTTGGGCAAAAGCAGTCAATACTGCTTGTTATGTCCAAAACAGAGTTTTAGTAATAAAGCCTAAAAACAAGACACCTTATGAGCTTTTTCAGAAAAAGAAACCATTTATTGGATTTTTCAAACCATTTGGATGTCCTTGTACAATTCTCAATACCAAATCTCACTTAGGTAAGTTTGATAGCAAAGCAGATGATGGTTTTCTTGTTGGTTACTCATCTCAGAGTAAGGCTTACAGAGTGTTTAATACCTCTTCTAGAATAATTGAAGAAAGTGACAATGTCAAATGCAATGAGAACACACCAAATCCTATTGGTTCAGGTCCTGATTGGCTATTTGACATTGATTCACTCACTAATTCTTTGGGTATCAGTAGTGATGTAAATGCAGGACAAAGGGATGCACCACCATCAGATCACAGAATTCAGTCTGTGATATTTCCACTCCCTACCATTGATCTTGTTGACTTCTGTGAACAAGAAAAGGAAGCTGAACCCATTCAGAATGAAGAAGAGAGAAGAATAGAGGAAAATCAGCTTTCAAGTCCAAATTCCAGAGAGTCTGAAGTGACTGAAGAAGCTGAAGAAAATCCAGACTTAAATGAGTCAAATCTGGATGTGAACTTACAAGAGGAATCTGGTCATCCATCAAGAACTCAGAAAAATCATCCTCATGAGTTGGTAATTGGAGACATTGCTTCTCCCATGATGACTAGGAATCAAAGCAGACTTCAAGAGCTACAAGATCAGCAAAATACAGTTAATATTGTCCTCACTTGCTTTCTATCCCAAATTGAGCCCAAAAAGGCTTATGATGCTATGAAAGATCCAAGTTGGATAGAAGCAATGCAAGAGGAGCTGCTACAGTTCAAGCTGCAGAATGTTTGGAACTTGGTGGACCTTCCAAAAGGTCATAGGGCAATTGGCACCAAGTGGATTTTCAGAAATAAGAAGGATGAGAGAGGAATTGTGATCAAGAACAAAGCTAGGCTGGTTGCACAAGGGTATACTCAGGAAGAGGGTATAGACTATGAAGAAGTCTTTACTCCAGTTGCAAGGATTGAGGCAATTAGGTTGTTTCTAGCCTATGCCTCATATATGAAGTTCAAGGTCTACCAGATGGATGTAAAAAGTGCTTTTCTATATGGGACTATAGATGAAGAAGTGTATGTCTGTCAACCCCCTGGATTTGAGAATCCATTGTATCCTGACAGAGAGTGTACAAGTTAAAGAAGGCACTTTATGGTCTACATCAAGCCCCAAGAGCATGGTATGACACCCTGTCTACCTATCTCTTGGAAAATGAATTTGAAAGAGGAATCATTGATAAGACCTTATTCATTAAAAGGAAAAAGAAGGACACCCTACTTGTTCAGATCTATGTGGATGACATTATCTTTGGATCCACAAATGATCACATGTGTAAAGACTTTGAGGAGTTAATGCACAAGCGCTTCAAGATGAGTTCCATGGGTGAACTTACTTTCTTCCTTGGGCTTCAGGTGAAACAGAAGAAGGATGGGATTTTCATATGCCAATCCAAATATCTGAAAGATATCCTGGATATGTTTGGATTATCAGACTCAAAGCCAGCAAGCACACCAATGGAGACACACAAACAGATCAATGCTGATCTTGAGGGGGAGGATGTGGATGTCCATCATTACAGATCAATGATTGGATCACTCATGTATCTCACAGCCTCTAGACCAGATATTATGTTTCCAGTATGTGTATGTGCCAGACTTCAAGTCACACCAAAGCAATCACACCATCATGCAGTAAAGAGGATATTTAGATACCTAAGAGGGCAACCTAGATTAGGTCTCTGGTATCCTTATGAATCATCCTTTGATTTACTTGCATACTCAGATAGTGACTTGGGTGGAGCAAACATGGATAGGAAGTCTACTTCAGGTGGATCTCAGTTTTTGGGTGCAAGACTAGTATCTTGGCAGTGTAAGAAACAAACCACAGTGTCCTTATCTACAACAGAAGCTGAGTATATAGCTGCTGCAAGCTGCTGCTCTCAGGTTCTATGGATACAGAATCAGATGTTAGACTATGGGGTAACATTTCTTCACACTCCACTCTTCATTGACAACAACAGTGCTATTAGCATTGTTAACAATCCAGTCAAACACTCAAAAACAAAGCACATAGAGATCAGGTATCACTTTATTCGAGACTGTAATGAAAAGAAACTAATTCAAGTTGCTAAAGTTCATACCAATGACCAGTTTGCTGATCTATTCACAAAAGCTTTTGATGTGGGTAGATTCACTTTCTTGGTAACAAGTGTGGGCATGATCAACCTTGAATAAAGTCATGATTTTCAGTTTTTATACCTGTATTTCCTTCTATATTTGGTACTACTAACTCTTCTTCTCAGGATCTTCTGTATGACTCAGATTGACAAGTGCTGAAAAGTTACTACTGCCAGTGCATAGTTACTACTGCCAGTGCATAGTTACTACTGCAGTGCATAGTTACTACTACCAGTGCATAGTTACTACTGCCAGTGCATAGTTACTACTGCCAGTGCATAGTTACTACTGCCAGTACATAGTTAATACTGCTTCGTACTTAATACTGCATGTGTCGTTAATACTGCTTTAAAAGAAAAACTAGGGCTACTACTGCTATAAATACCTCTTTCAGCCCGCCAAAGTTCATAACGTCTCTTTGAATTCTATTCATCTCTCTCTCTTTCTAACTATTCTCTCCCAAGAATCTCTGTTTTCTGTCAAGAATCCTCAGGTACAATGGAGTTTATCGACGAACACAACGAGATTGCCATGCTCCAGAAGCCAAAACAGTCCGCAGGTTTTCACGACATTGTGGATTTCCTCAAGTCCACACATATATCCTATGCCCTAACGGTGACCCCGACAATCTACACCGAACATCAGAAGCAGTTCTGGGAAAATGCCACCGTGGTGTCTGAAGATGGGCAGAAAATCATCAAAACAAGGGTGTGTGACAAACCCTTGAATGTTACAGAGGAGCTTATTCGCATCACTCTTCGATTGGATGATGCCTCAGGTATGACGTCTATTCCTAATGACGATCTATACTCAACTTTAACGAGAATGGGGTATGAAGGTCCCATTGGAATCTTTAAGTTTTTCAAGTCTAAATTTTCTACACAATGGCGATTCTTTGTTCATACCTTAATGCATTGCATTTCAAAGAAAACTACTGGATGGAGTGAGTTTAGCAGTACCATTGCTTATGCCATGGTCTGCTTGGCCACTGCCAGGAAGTTTAATTTTTCACAAATGATTTTCAATGATCTTGTGTCAAACCTGGAATCCAAAAAGAGTTTTTATATGTACCCAAGGTTTGTCCAAGCAGTGATTACTCAGGAATTGACGGATTTGCCTCAATTTTCTGAGGTATATGTACCTAAACCCCCTAAAGGAAAGGTCTTCTCAAATATGAGAAGAACTTCCAGGGACTCGGAAGGAGTTGACACTCCATTGTTCTCTACAATGATGGGTGTGTCCCACACACAAGAAGGTATGGCATCAGGGTCAAGGCCCTCATTAGACCAACCCACTGATAGCCAAACCCCACATTCAATCACCAAAGAAATTCCTCAGTCCATTCTTCAAAGACCCACTCCTCACATAACCAAAAAGTTTACAAGAAGAATGGTACACAAGGCTCCTTCCCTTGATGTACATCCTACAAGCCCAAAGCCTTTAAGCCCTCTATTGGAGCATTCTCCAAAAGAGAATATCAAAAGGGAAACCACAGGGGTGTCTCCCAACCCCAAGAAGGTGCTCACTAAGGAGAAGGTTGAGCATGTGAGTAGCAAGGGTGCCACTACTTTTGCTAGCACATAGAAGGACAGTGGTAACATAACTAAGACCTTCCTCACGGCAACTCAGAATGAGAAATCATTCAGAGGTCCCAGGTGCCAATAAACCACGGGGGTAGGCAGTGCTTTTGCTAGGCAAAAGACACCTACAAAAATTTCCAGTGATCCTTTAAAGGAAGTAAAAACTCCTAAACAAGGTGAGGATAGATATACATATGAGGAATTGATGGAGACCATTGCCAATATCAACACAGATGTTGTAAGTCAGCAAAAGGAGATAGATGTACTCAAGAAAGTGGTCCTATATCAACAAACACAGCTTGAGAAGCATAAGAAGCTGATTACAAAGTTGATGCACAGGAAGAAGAAAGCTCAGTATGTTCTTAAAAGAAGAAGCCGCAACAATGATGCTCCCAAAAAGGGGGAGTCAGAAGCTGAATTCAACATGGAGAGTGCACAGTAAAAGGAGGAGAATGAGTGTGTTGAAGAAATTGAAAAAGAAGCAGAAACTGATCATGCAGCAGAAAAGGTTAATGCTGCTGAAATTCAGAAAGAAGCAGAAACTGAACCAGCAGCAGAAAAGGTTAATGCTGCTGAAATTCAAAAAGAAGCAGAAACTAATCATGCAGCAGAAAAGGTTAATGCTGCTGAAATTCAGAAAGAAGCAGAAACTGAACCAGCAGCAGAAAAGGTTAATGCTGCTGAAATTCAGAAAGAAGCAGAAACTGAACCAACAGCAGAAACAAAAGAAGCAGCAGAAACCATGCAAGAAGCAGTATCTACAAAGGAAGAAGCAGCAGAAACAAAGGAAGCAACAGAAACTAAAAAGCCTACTTTGGAAGAAGTTGAAGTTGCAGAGGCTTTGATTAAAGCCAAACATGACACTCCTAAAAAGCAAGAAGAAACCCTGGGTGAAAAGCTGGAGTCACTGAAAAGAACAAGAACCAAGTCTATAGCTACCAAGAGGAAAGTTGTCAAGAAACCTAGGGTAGAACCAGTGGTAGAAGAAGAAAAAGAAGAGGATGTTCCAGAAAAGAAAGATGATACAAAGGTTGCTGAAGAAGAAGTAACAACTCCATCAGGTCAACCAAGTAATGCTCAATGTGATATGTATATCACTGTGGTTGATCCAATCAAAGTTGACCCATTATCTTCCATGCCTCCTGAGATCATCTTCAGGGATACCTTGGTAGATCAGAGAAAGGAGTACATTAGAGTCAAAAGAGCAGATGGGAAGTTTGAGGTCTGTTCTACATGGGGAAGACTTATCAGAATGTGCTCTAGATCTGACGTAGAGGAGATGTACAAGGGTGGAATGAAGCTGTATGGAAATATGCTGAATGAGAAAGGGATGTCTATCACCAAATTGGTTTTTGAATACCTGTGCCTAATGTTCAAACCAGAAGCAGTTCAGTATATGATAGAAAGAAATTTTCAAGCCATTACCAACTGGATGCTCATTGAAAAATGTGGAGTGTATGTCATCACACTGGACCATACATATCATGAGTATTATTTGGTGGATGTTGCGTACAAGCACAGCAAGAAAAGGTTGAATGGAATGCTACATGCTAAGTTGGCTTGCAACAAGGATTCTGAAATGGGAAGATACTTGGTGAGAAGGATTATCAATCAAAGTCTGGGTTTGAATCCTGATTTATGTGTTCATGATTAGGTTTTGGAAGCATCATCTGAAGAACTTGACTTCTCAACCTAAAAAGTCAAGTTAGGGGGAGATTGTTGGGAACTGAAGATTTGCTAAGTATGGTTAGTACTGCCAGAACAACATTAGTACTGCCAGAACAACGTTAGTACTGCCAGAACAACATTAGTACTGCCAGAACAACGTTAGTACTGCCAGAACAACATTAGTACTGCCAGAACAACGTTAGTACTGCCAGAACAACGTTAGTACTGCCAGAACAACAATACTACTGCCAGAACAACAATACTACTGCCAGAGCAAGGTTAGTACTGCAAGTAAAAGTTAATGCTGCTGGAACAATGTTAGTACTGCTTGTGCATAACGATGTTAGTACTGCTTGTGCATAACAATGTTAGTACTGCTTGTGCATAACGTTGTTAATACTGCTTGTGATCATAATTATGGAATGCGAGAATGTTGGAGATAATGATGGAATGATTGAAGATAAGCATGAAAGAATATTCTGAAGATCAATTTTGTTTTGATAGCTATCTTGTAATTATTTAGTATAAATAGATCTTGATAGATAGCTATTCGATATAGATTTCAGAATTCGTTTTTGTTTTAGAGAGTATTAACCTCAAGGTTTAGAACCCTATTTCTAGAGAAGTAGAAGTCGTCTTGTTGAGCCTGTTCAACAAGATTGAGGTTTGGTTGTAAACTTGTGAGTTGAAGTATTGAATACAAACAGATTTTGTTTTCTGATTAGTTGTTCATTGAGTGTGTCTGAATTAAAGTTTTATTCCGCAAGATTCTTTAATTATGATTTCTAAGTATAATTATTCTTGTTTGGAATCGATCCTGACAAAAGATCAAGTTCACCTAAATCAGCTAGTCAAAATCGAGCGCGAAGAAGCTACCGCTGCATTAAAAGCTGAAAAAGCTACTGTTGATGGATGGTATAATTCCTCAACAAAGATCAATGAGATAATTAAGTCTCAGATTCCCCTGAGTGATAAACGTGGTCTTGGTTACAAAGCTGATACTTTAGAACCAACCACTGACCGTTCCATGCTTATGTTTGGAATGTTCGTATCCTCTATCCCTGACACTTTCTCATCTCAGTGTTTCTCTTCTAAACCGCCTATCCCTGAGGAAATCTCTACCTTAACTTCTAAAGGTAAAGAAAAAGTTGTTTATCCAAAAACTACCTCAATCTTTAAAAACAAAGGTAAAGGAATTATTTTTAATCAAAATCCTCAGAAGGGTACCTCTGTACCAAAGCTTCAGTGACTTATCCCTCTGGTTCAAATAATAAGATCACTGGATTTATTCAGTGTGGATCTATTCATCGATCTACTCCTAGAATCAAAGTGGAAATTATTGGTAAGATAACCGAAGAACTGAATGTTCCTCCCATTTCAAAAGCCAATAGCTTACTTGGTGCTGGTCCTTCAAATTCAAAATCAAAAGCTCAGCATGCAAATGGTCCTAGAACTACTTTTAGTTATAGGAAATGTTATCATTGTGGACTTACCAATCATATTGTTAGTAAATGCCCCACAGCCACTCAAGCTGAAAAGATAGCTAAGGTGAAGACCATTGCCCCCAAGGCAAAGAAGACCACTGAGGTTAAGAAATTAACCAAAGTGAAGACTGACAAAGCTGAATCTTCAAATGCTGCGAAGACTCCTGAACCTTCCACCTCCTCTTCTACCCCCACTGACAAGTGTGTACACATGGTTAAGTGGGTACCCAAGAAAAACTAATCTTCCTTTGTAATGCAGGTAAGAACGGTATCTGGTATCTCGATAACGGATGCTCTAGACACATGACTGGTAAGAAGAACCTGATTACTGAATACAAAGAAGAGAAGGGTCCCTCTGTAACTTTCGGTGGAAATGGAAAAGGACATACCCGAGGGTTTGGTGTACTCTTTAATGGTACCACAACCTTCAGATGAGTGGCATATGTTGAAGGGCTGAAGCATAATCTTCTAAGCATCAGTCAGCTTTGCGACAAGGATAACAAAGTAATCTTTACCAAAGAATCCTACTTTGTCGCTGACAAAAAGGAGAAGATAGCTCTTAGCGGTTATCGTTTGGAAAATGTTTATGTAATAAACATGGACTCAACAACTACTGAGAACTTCTGTTTCTTCTCAAAAGCCTCATCTGATGTCAACTGATTATGGCATAAGAGGCTCTCTCATCTCAACTTCAAGACACTGAACACTCTTTCTTCTAAAGAGTTAGTCACTGGTCTACTCAGCACTCATACGCCAAAGAATCCTTATGTTCAGCGTGTGAGAAAGGCAAGCAGACCAAAGCAAGTTTTAATTCAAAGCAAGTTTCCTCAGTGTCATCTACTCTACAACTTCTCCATATGGATTTGTTTGGCCCTGTTAACAAACAATCCATCGCTGGAAAGAAATATACACTGGTCATAGTTGATGAATTCTCTCGATATGCATGGGTTATGTTTCTCCGTTCTAAGAGTGACACCCCTGAAGAACTCATCACCTTTGTCAGGAAAATGGAAGTCCTGAACAACTTGACCGTTCGCTCAATAAGGAGTGATCATGGGACTGAATTCAAAAACAGTTCTCTTGATTCCTTCTTTGAGAGTAAGGGTATTTCTCACAACTTTTCTTCAGTGAGAACACCGCAACAAAATGGAGTCGCTGAAAGAAGAAATCGAACTATTATTGAAGCTGCACGTTTAATGCTAAGCGATTCTCACCTGCCTACTCAGTTTTGGGCAGAAGCTGTCAACACTGCTTGTTTTAGGCAAAACAGGTCGCTGATAGTCAAAAGATTTAATAAAACAGCCTATGAACTTTTTCATGGGAGAAAGCCTTCAATTAGATTTCTTCACATCTTTGGATGTCAGTGTTTCATACTGAACAACAGAGATGCCCTTGGAAAGTTTGATCCTAAGGATAATGATGGAATTTTTCTTGGATACTCCTCAGTCTCCAAAGCCTTCAGAGTCTTCAATCGAAGAAGACAAACTGTTGAAGAAACTATTCACGTCACATTTGACGAATCCCGTTCAGCGAATTCTCGACCTTCTGCTGATACTGTAGAACTGAATCAATAGATGTTTTCTCATCTTGGTGATTCAGAAGATATTCCTACTCCTCATACTCATATCGTTGAAGATGATGGTCCTACTATCATCACAAACATGCAGAATAGTGAAGCTGAAACTTCATGGGTCTCAGCTGTTCCTCTAAATACTATGCCTGCTTCTGAACCAAATGTCTCAGACATTCCATCTACTTCTTAGCAATCAGTGAATGAGATGACATCTGCACCCACTCCTCTCTTGGCAGGTATTCCAGAAGTTGCTGAAGCCTCATCTTCAGCTCCTTCAGTTCAATTTGAGTCAGCGATTCATGCTCCGGCTCAGCGATGGACTGTCAATCACCCAATTGATCAAATTCTTGGTGATCCAAACGCTGGTGTATAGACTCGACGAAGTGCAGGTAATATTTGTTTGTTTGTTAACTTTATTTCTCTGATTGAACCAAAGAAAATAGATGATGCCCTCAGAGATCCAAACTGGGTCAGCGCTATGCAAGAAGAGCTGACAGAATTTGAAAGAAACAAAGTTTGGAATCTTGTTCGAAGACCAACTGACAAGACAGTGATAGGCACTAAATGGGTCTATCGAAACAAGTTGGACGAACATGGAACTGTAACCCGAAACAAGGCTCGACTTGTTGCTCAGGGATACAGACAAGAGGAAGGTATAGACTACGACGAAACATTTGCCCCAGTGGCTAGACTAGAATCTATTCGTCTATTCTTAGCATACGCTGTACACAAAGACTTCAAAGTATATCAAATGGATGTTAAGTCAACATTTCTCAATGGAAAGCTGAATGAAGAAGTCTATGTGGAACAACCTCCAGGATTCTCAGATCCTAAGCATCCAGGTTATGTTTATAAACTGGATAAGGGACTTTTTGGCTTAAAGCAAGCTCCACGTGCATGGTATGACACTTAATCCTCTTATCTCCTAATTGAAAAATTTGAGCGAGGTAAAATCGACAAAACTCTATTTTTCAGAATAATAAAAGGTCATATCATTCTTGTTCAGATATATGTTGATGACATTATATTTGGTTCTACTAAACCTGATCTTTGTACTCGTTTCACTGAGAGAATGAAAGAAGAGTATAAAATTAGTATGATGGGTGAGCTAACATATTTCCTTGGTCTTCAGAGAAAACAGAATAAAAAAGGAACTTTCATTAATCAGGGAAAGTATGTTAAAGATATGCTGAAGAAATTCGATTTAAGTCAGAGTTCAGCTATGAAAACCCATATGGCACCACCGTTGACACTAAACAAGGATTCAAATGGAATACCTGTTAATGTCACGCTATACCGTGGGATGATCGGCTCTCTCTTGTATCTTACAGCTAGCTGACCCGATATTATGTACGCAACCTGTTTATGTGCACCATATCAAGCTAAAGCTAAGGAATCTCATATGATCGCTGTAAAGCGTATCTTTCGTTACCTTAAGGGTACTATGAACCTAGGTCTTTGGTATCCTAAAGACTCAGGGTTTGATCTAATCGCCTATTCAGATAGTGATTTTTCAGGTTGCAAATTGGATAGGAAAAGCACCATAGGAGGCTGTCAGCTCCTGGGTGGAAAGCTGGTGAGTTGGACAAGTAAAAAGCAAAACTCAATGTCCACCTTAACTGCTGAAGCTGAGTATGTAGCCGCTGGAAGCTGCTGTTCTCAGGTCTTGTGGATGAGAAATCAACTACTAGAATATGACCTTCAGCTCTCGAAAATTCCTATCTATTGCGATAGCACAAGTACCATCGCTATAGCCAACAATCCAGTACTACACTCAAAGACCAAATATATCGAAATCTGGTATCATTTTATCAGAGATCATGTGATGAATGGTGATATAGAACCTCATTTTATCCCAACTGACTATCAGTTAGCTGATCTGTTCACCAAACCTCTTGATGAGACAAGATTCAACTTTCTCATCAGCGAGCTTGGAATGCTGAACTTTGAAGAGTAAAATTTTCAGTAGTTCACATTTGATCAGCGATCGGATAAAACCAACTTATATAACCCATTCTAGCATCTTCTCTCCGAACAAAGTTGATTCGCTGATATCAAGGTATGTCTGTCTTTACTCGCTGACATTCGCATGTAAATGCAAGATTTCAAAACAAATCACATCGCTGAATATCTCTTCGTTAACAACGATACTTTGAAATTTCTTAAACTAACACTGATATTTCTATTCAGTGCTTCATGTTTTTCAAAATAGTCCCTTAGATTTCAAAACCTCAGAGACATCCTAAAAATATGAAAGAACGTTTGTGACATCATCACAACGGATAAACCCTGGCACGTTCTTTTTCTGTCACACGTTTGCACGTTTCGTTTACCATCCAATCAAATGCAAACACGTGTCCGTGTCATGATGAAAAACATTCCCGCTCTAGTTTTTCTCTCTCTCAAATCTCACTATATAAACTATTTCGAATTTATATTTTTTCTTTACGCGAACTTCTTCTCCAAGAAAGAAAAAATTTACTGTTGCTTATTGAACTCGAGTTTTTCCAGAAAACTGTCCATCTTCTTCTTCGATTACCAGGTTAATATTCTTATTATTCACCTGCATAACTTGTTTCTGATCTTCTTGTTTCTTTTAACAGATCAAACAAAAGAAACCTTTCTAAAATGAAATCATTTCTTTCATGGTTTTATGAACACAACCTTTTCATGGTTGTTCTTCAAGTTTAAAACTCAAAATCTTAAACATGTTCTTCATTCGTTTTTCCAGAATCCTTATCTAAAGGAAAATGGAAAACAAGACTTTTACTAGGTTTTTTTTTTTTCAAAACAAGAAAACCCTAATCTTCATTAAGACATTTTTGTCTGAATGAAATGGACAAAATTCAAAAACATCTTATTGGAAAATCTTTCACATTAAGACTATTCTTTATCTGTGTTCATGGTTGATATGTTAAACAGAAATGGCATCTTCTATTCCTGTTCCTACCGGTGAGAAATCCACTGCTGTAAAGAAACTGACTCTCGTCAAAGCTCCTCAGGTCAAGATCAAGCTTGAGGAAGTCGATTTTTCAAAATTGAACAACCTCCATGCGTTTTTCGAGTTTCCTCCTCGAAAGCAAGTCACACATCTGGACGATGCTGTGAATTACCTCAAAACATGTTGCTTATCTACAACCCTGACTATTACACCCCCTGCTCATCAATTCCTACTATCTCAGTTCTGGTATACTGCCAGAAGAGCTCAGGTACCCCATGCCAAAGACCCAACGAAGATCGTTGACTCCATTCTGTGTGACACCAAATTTGGCACCACCAAAATCAACCCTGCCATTATCAGGAAAGCACTGAGTCTTCCTACCTCTACCAAAGAAAACCGCTTTGTCCCTCTCCCAAACCACAAAAACCATGCTGATAGGGAAGCCATCACTGCATTCTTCGATGCAATGGGTTACGCATGGGACACTGGAAGGGACAAGAAGCCTGAGAAGAAACTGACCTTGATCAAGAAGTCAAAAATGCCCAGCGAGATGAACTTCATCTTCGCACATCTGATAAGCTGCATGTCAGCGAAGAGTGGCTCTTCTGATCAAGCTGCTCAACATCAGCAAGCAATGGGCTATGCATTGCTGAAAGGTCTAAATGTTGACTGGGCCTCAATCATCTACGACGACCTTGCGTTCAGAGTAGATATGGCTGAAAGACCTTCATGGGTTCCTTATCCCAGATTCATCAGCGCCGTCTTTCAACAAGGACTTGGTGAGAAGTACCCAAAAGTGGGTGATCTGAGACTCTCTCAAGTTGGCCCTAAGGTGCTCGACTTCAAGCCGCTGGAAAACGAGGTACGTCTTTCTACTATCTTATCTTTTCTCAATCCTCCTTCTTCTACATCTGTAGCTCATTCAGTCGAAATCCCCACCACTGATACCCACGCTGCACCCTCCACTCCTTCTCGAAAAAGGAAACACTCATCTTCCCAACTTGGTTCCAAAAGAATCAAGAAAACCAAGGAGCAACCCCCCAGCATTCACACGCTGAAGACTCCACAGCTCATCTTGAAGAGTTGATGGAAAGTTCCGTGGTACGCTCTGCCACAGCTGAACAAGCCACCCCTTCCATCCCGGCTTCAGCGTCTCTAAACGCTGAAGTTATAAACTTGGAACTGAACCCACCTTCTTCAGCCTCTCAACAGACTGAAGTGATTTTCAGTGAACCCAACGCTGAACCCTGCACCTAACCCACTTTCTCAACCATCATTCCTCCCACCTCTCCTTTGGTCACTCAATCTCTTCCTTTATTCTCCTCAACAAACATCGTCCTCAGCGACACTACTGCTGAACATTTTCAAAGGATGATAGAACAAAACACAGGACCTGCAGGTACTTCCAGTCGTCAGGGAACTATTGAAGACGACTATGAAACCTACTCAGGGTTACGAGGCTTCGAAAACTTCGCCAACCCGCCTGCAGGTATACACATTATCCCAAACACTTCTTTCTCTCAACCCCAAACTTCTGAGCTTTCCTCTGTTCATAAGTTAATAACTATTTCAGGTCCTAATTTGGGGGATATCAACACCTCCCTGAAGGCCCTGGAAACAAAGGTGGAAAATTACAACACCATTCTCTCCACGAACTCTTCAGCGGTTATAGACGCTGGAGAGAAACTCAAAAAGTTGACCGAGATCGTTGATAAGAAAGCCTCCAAAGCTGATCTGGAGAAGGTGGATGGTAGCATTGCTCAATTTGCTGCCACCCTCGCTGACAATTCAACCGCCACCACCTCTCTTTCAACAAACTTCACCACTCTGTCCAATGAAGTCAAATCATTGAAGACAGAGGTTGGTTCTCTTAAGGGTGAAGTCTCCACGATCAAAACCGAGGTCTCCGCCGTCAAATAAATTATTCAGAAAGTACTCGATCGCCTGAACGCCCCATCTTCTAATTTTACTCAGGTCGATCGAGAGGATCTTCTAAAGATCAATCCTGCTATAACTGGCCTGGAAGTCAGATTAGCAAAGATTGAGAACTGTTTTGGGATCTCTGGCCTGGAAGATAGGGACCTAATACACACTGCTGCTGCTGAACAATCTGTTACCTCCCCCAACCATAATGTGGAAGAGGGGGAGAAGACTAAAGAAGACCTTCCCCATAATGCTGAGGGGGAGGGTATTGAAACTACTGCTTCTTCTACTTCTACTTCACGACCTCAGGGAGTTGAAAACCCTGAGGAAACCGAGAAACCTCCCTCTGTATCTGAGGGGGAGCAACTTAAGGAAGCTGCTGCTGAAGAGGTCGGGTCTGAAGAAAAAGCTGAAGACGATGAACCTCTCGACATCTCTGATGAAGGACCATCATCATCCCCCAAAGATAATGATGATGACGATGATGATGACGACTTCTTCTACGTCCAGCCTGTTGCAAAAGCCCCAGCTCAAAAAGGGATCGAGATAAAAGAACCTTCAGGGGAGCGGACCAAGACAAATCCTGCAGCGTCTGAAGCTGACAAAAGCAAAAACAAAGGCCTCGCTAAAGAAGACAATCTGACGATCTTGCTTCAAAAGCCAGTTTGTCAGGTACACTACCTTCTATTCCCTTACACTGCATCCCTCCTCTATCCCTTCTCAATCTCAATCCTTATATCCTTCAAACCTCTATACACTTAACTACATTCTTTTCTCTATCTCTTCTTCCCATGTTCTTACTTAAACAATCACTGTGTTTCAGCTAGTCCTCTCCCCTGTTTGAGGATCTCGCTGAAGCTCCTACGACTACACCAATAATAATCCCAGCCACAAGAGTTGAAGAAATAATCCCAGTCTTGGATTTAACCACTGAGACTGATGAACCTGAAGAACAGCTGCTCTCTCACAAAAACAGACCTTCCTTGGCTCCTCAAAAGCTAAGTGAAGAGGATCAATGAAAGAGAGATGCAATGATCAAACAGCTTGACAAAATCCCTGCTCCCACAAAGTTCAGGATATAAAGGAAAGAATACGAGGATCATTTAAGAGCTGAAAGATTACTCGCCGAAAAGAAGGAAGCTGATGAAAAAGATAAGGCTCTCGCCATCCAGCTTGTCCAACAATCGGTGAAAGACCCCGTGCTGAAAAGAACTCCCATTGATGTCAAACGTCAGCTATGGGATGATGCCCAAAGGATCGTTGAAGAAAAGACTAAGGTATCTGATTCGACTTTGGAATGGTGTAAAGAAATGCTGAACTATCGATCTCGACCATCCAAAATCATCAAGGTAAATATCAGAGGAAAAACGTTTGTAGACATTCCTGTTGTTGAAGTTGACGTATTCAGAGAAGACAAAACCAAGCAAACCTTCTACGCTACTTCATTAGAGAAGTTTGGTTTCTCTGAATGGTTGGAAGTGAAATTAGCCATTCAGCGATCTCGCTCAATGTTTAAGAGCCATGTCAAGAAAATTTTAAATTCTCAGATCGACTTGGTTTCTTCTGCTGTGGATATTCCTCCTTCCACTATTCTTCCACCTCAACAAGGAAGGGCCTCAGCAAAGAAAAAGAAAACCTCAGACTCAGGTCCTCCTATACGAAATGAAACAGGTATAGGTTTCTCACGCAAAGAAGTACTTGGTCATGACCCTGACCTCTCAGTACTTGACACCTCCCTGCCTCCTGGTGAAACTTTCATCCCTAGAAAAGTCGTAAGTGAACCTTATGGCATCTTCTTTCTAGACTGCTATGGAAATCAACACTTTCAACGCGTATCTGAGCTTCCAATCACTCCCATCGAATAGCTCAGAGACCTAATACACTGGTGTGAAGTCAGACGCGACATTCAGGCACGTCACCTCAAACCCCTGATCTTTGAAGAAGCAAAGAACAAAAAGGATCAAGTTGTAACGGTCCCTGACTGGATGATTCCCACATCAAAGACCCTTGATGAACTTCTCATTAAGGATGAACCTTTTGACGGATAGGATCGCCTTGTAATTCTTTCTATCTTTATCTGTCTACATCTTCTGTACTTGTAATTTTATTTGTTGTACTTGTAATTTTTCCACTCCCCTCTGTAATCTTTACGAAGTTTAAAGAAAAATTTCAGCGAATGTACTTTACTCCATCAGTACTGAAAAAATACCAGAAAACAGTAAAAGGGACAAATATTTTATGAGTTCTTTTTATCCTTATGTTTTCATTAAATAGCATGTTGGTTCTTATTTGCTTAAACAATGATCTTAACTTTCAGTTAGTTCAAATTTAGATATAAGAGTATTTAAGAACTGAAAGATAATGTAAGGTAGAAGAACACACAATATCAAATAAACAGTATGTAAGAACAGATGAATATCTCCAAGATTACTGTATTTGATATATATTAAGAACACCAAGAACTTCAAAGGATTAACAAGAAATCTGCAGTTAATGATGTGTGTGAGAAGTGCATAGCTTAATGATATATGTGTATTTTGGTATTAAGCTTAATAGAAGAGTTCACATGAACCTTCTATTTATACTACTTCTAAAGGGGACAATAAGGACGGAAGGTACAAAGACACTGTTCTGGAACAGTAGCTGGAAGGTACAAAACACTATTCTGGAACTGTTGTAGATACAACGTTCATTAAATGCTCCGTATTCAGCTTTAGGCGGAAACCTATCAGAGTTTGACACGTGGAATTGTCAGGTCACGCCTTTGTACGATTGATCTTTAGAACCTTCGAATGGTAGGTATTGTAAGAAGCATGTCCGTCCTTGTTAAGATCTTTTGCGTAGATCTTGTTTTTGCCACAAAAGCTCTGTGAAGTATGACAGAGGCTCTGTGGTCTTGTCCGCTTAGAAGTGTCTTCTGTTGCTTCATTACTTTGGTCTTCTTGGTTAACCCGGCAGAGCCTCTGTCGAAGACTTCTGTCTTCTCGGTTACTCGGCTACTCGGCAGAGCCTCTGTTGAACACTTCTATACTTGGCCTATTTTTCACTACTTTCATATACTGAAAGATTGGAGCTAACAATCTCCCCCTAAGTAGTGAAAAATGAAAAAATCAAAAGTACATGGATTTTTAGGCTAAGTACATACTAAGAACACTTTTCTTTTCACATTTGATTATGCCAGAGGCATTTACATATGATTGTATTGAAAAGAAAATATTACAGAGGATCTGTTTGACTGACTCAGACGTTAGCATCCTTGAAGTCATTGAAACGTCTGCGGTCGAGTCCTTCTTGTATGTGTTCGTGATAGAAGCTGATGCATAGAGTTCAGAAGTTGATTGTTGCATTGATAACCTCTATCAGTCTGTCGGCAAGACTTTGATGCATGATCTTTGATCCTATGTGCTCTACTAGTATCGCTCTAAACTCTGTCAAAGTACTTGTTGCGTACTTCTGACAGTCCATCTCTACGAACAACTTTGATTTACCAGAAGGTTCTAGAAATACTAACCCGACCCTTGGATTTGTGATGATTGAGTTTGGTGTAGCAGAGGGAGGGCAGTAGTCTTCTGGTGGTTGAACGTTTAGGCTTTTCACTCCAAGATCTCGAGCCAATTGGAAATCTACCATGCTGTATAGCAGAAGCTTTTCGCGTATGGCCTTTCTAATCACTCTGTAGGCTCTGCGAACTTCGTCGGTTGTGAATTTCTCTTTCGTCCATTGCAGAAGATCAGGTAGATCACAAGGATTGAGATTCCTAAGATCTGCATCTGCAAATTGGTTCTCTGATCTGTCCTGTCTTTTGACCTTGTAGATGTTGTAAGAGAGTTTAGGCCTTGTTCGGGTTCTTGAGAACTTAAAATATAGGACTTTGACGATCTTGGATGTTGAGAAGACTTCGTGTTTGGGCTTGGTTTTGTTCTGGTGAAAAGGTTTTCAAGGTCAGTACGGAAGTCAGGGTCTTGAATGGTTGGTTCTGATTGATCCATTATTCCCATTCTGCTGTATAAGTACCTGTATACCACTTCTTCCATTTGGGGTGGTGGTGGTTGAGGTAAGGTTCTGCGCAGAGCATCTAATTGATTCTTGACTTCTGCCACTCGATCCTCTGAAGGTTTTGTCTTTAGATCCAGAACAGGAATATTTAACAGAGGTGTAGTGCCAAAAGCCCAGTCTTCTTCTTCAGGCTTAGGTGTCTTATACGCATCGAAAGAGCTCTTCATCAGTTTTTTATGTCGAAGGTTGATGCTTGGGCTTTTTCCTCTGCGGTTCTTCTGTTATAATCCCTTTTCCCTTGTCTTTTGCCTTCGGCTGTTATGCTTGTTGAGATGGGGTTGCCTCTGTAGGATTTAACGCTTGAGTCTCAGAGGGCTTGATTTGTGATTTCGGTTCTGTTGGTGTTGTTTCAGGTGTTTTGCTCATATATTTTCTTTTGTGAGCAATGGTTTTGGTTTTTGTGTTGGTTTTGGGTGTTGGGGAAGGTAGTTCGTCTTCGGAGGATGTCAGAAGATGGACCTCTTCTTGGATTTGGACATCTTCTCCAAATACAGAAGACAATTCCACAGAGGTGGGTGTTGCCTATGTGGTCTTCTGTTGTTGAACTTGGGTTGTTTCTGGTATTTGGGTTTCTTCATGAATGGATTCGACAGAGATGGTTGTTGTCTCTGTGGTTTGGTTTCTGCTTTGGGTTTCAGGTGTTTGGGTTTTAGCAGGGGTTTCATAGATCATTCCACAGAGGTGGTTGTTGCCTATGTGGACTGTTGTTGGTTTTCTCCTTGGTTTTGAGTTGGGGGAATTTGGTTCAGGGGTTCTGCGGATATTGGTGGTTCTGGTAGACCTCTGCTTCCCTTTGTTTCTCCCCTTGATTCTCTCCCTCAGGATGATCTAATGAATCATCAGAATCATCATCAGAGTCATCCTGACCCTTATCTGTTGTACCCTCTGCCCTGCAAGATGTATCTGGTTTCTTTAGTGGAACAGCCCCTGTAGCAATCATCTTTGCGCATAAGTCATCACAGAGGCCGAGCAGTGTTCCAACCTCTGCTTCTGTGTTGAAGCGCATTTTGCCGACACTTGCTTGAAATTCTCTGACATAGTTTGCGTTGGCAGCGGTGAAAGCTTTGATGTATTCTGTCATCTGATCAAGTATTCCTTGGCCGAGTTCTGTCACTTGAGCTCTTGTCATGTAGTCAGAAGGCTTCATGGCTTGAGTATTTTTGGTTGTTTGCTCTTGAACTTCGTCTAAGGCAGGTCTTCAGGTGTAAGACCCTTAGATTTTGAGGATTTCTCTTTTAGTTGTTGAAGGAAGTGCTTGACAGATTCTTTGAATGCAGAGGTTGCGGCTTTTCCAAATTCAGTTGCTCCAGAGGTAGTAGTGGTTGTTGGAGAGGACTTCATCTGGGTTACGGCATTTTGTACCTCTGTGGACAAGTTGTCCATTTTGGTGTTTAGTTGTGTGAGCGCCTTCGATGTAGTTTCTGCAAAAGTATCAAAAGAGATTTTCAACTCTTTTAATATATTGTCCACAAAGGTGACAAGGGTTTGGAATTCATCCCTTGAGACATGTGGATTTGGGTAACCTCTGGGTGAACACATTCGTCCCCAGAGTGAGTCCTTATTCCTTGGACACCTTGTGTCGCCCTTGTTTGTATGTTGGAGGCGGAAGGATTTCCTTCTGATCCTCGAGCAGAGGTTTTTAAGGCCTCAGACTCTACAGAAGTTATGAGAAGAACATTTTCTTGATCTACTCCAGAGGTGGGTACAAGAGTATCCTTCTATTGACTAGGGGACTTGTCTAGAGTCCCTTCGTCTATGTGCACTCTAATCTCCTCTGAAGAGATGTTTGTACCTAATTGTGTGCGTGTGACAGAGGAAACAAATTCCTCTGCCAAGATTTATGTTGTGATCTGGGGCAATAGATCACTTACTACGGATGAATCCTTTAGAGAGGATTCCCCTGGAAAGGTTTCCCCGGTTATTAATGGTATAGAGGATGAAAGAATTTCCTCTGTCCGGATGGTTTGGGTTGGGGTCGAGCCGTGCTGCTCTTTTTCAATATTGCCTTCTGCCACTAGACTGGCGGCAATAGAAGTGTGGGTTGCACTGGGAGTTGGTTTTGGTTGTGTGCCTCTATCAATCCAGGCATCTTTTCTTGCTTCTTCTTCTGTGAAGCATCCAACCACTTGTTCTCCATCTACGGTCTCAACCTCTGTTGCTACCATATGGGTTGAGATTTCTACCTTAGTCTCCCCTTCTTCTGTCACGTCTTCTTCCCTTGGACCTAGGGAGTCGTACACAGGATGAGTACCAAAGAGTTGTTGTACTTGGGGGTTCATAACCTGTGTACCGTCAGAGGCAGAGATTACTTGCTCTGGGCTTCTTCTGTGAATATCAAGGCCAGGTTGAAGGAAGGGGTTCTGCAGTATCTCTGGGGTCTCAGTCGGATTATCCCTTGGAGTTTGATCATCATCATCAAGATCCGAATCAACTCTAGAGATTGTGAAATTTGGATCTTCTGTAGCTTCTGTGGTTTCATGTGACGGAGCTTCTGCAGTCCATCCAGCAGTGTCAAGAGTGTTGGCAAATTCAGGACGTTGGAGGAAGTCAGAGAAATCCCCGTGATGTGCATAGTTGAGGGGATTGGGGGATTGCAGAGGTGATTGATGGGTTTGTTCTTCTGTGACTTCTTCTGTCACCTGTTCCTCTACGTTTTCTGCTACTCCTTCCTCTGCAATTGTTTGCATAGGAGACAGAGGTTTCCCAGTTTTCTTCTTGCTCTTTCTCCTCTTGGGTTTAGGTGCCCCTTCCTCTGAGGCTTTGGATTTTCTCTTCTTTTTGTGCTTTGGAGGAGAGAGAGGTGCGGATGATCCAACCTCTGTTGCATGAGGAGGAGACTCTTGGGGTTCTGCGGAGGTGCCTTCAGCTTTCCTTTTGTGCTTTTTCTTCTTGGGTGTGATGGCAGAGGTTTTGGATTTGGAGACAGAGGAGAGAATAGACTGCCGTTTTGCATGAAAAATTGTTTGAATTACGTTATGCTTGGAAAATGCTACTGCCCATTCTTCCTCTGTCATTCTCTCTACTACTTGGGTTCCTATGGGGGCTCCTAGACGCGGGGGTGTCACAGGACTTGGTTTTGGAGTCCTATGATCGCGTATGTATCTAGATCTAAGGGATCTATCTGTAGCATATCCAAGCATTTTGTATGGCAGAGGCCTGTAGTATTTGTATCCATACTTGTGCTCTGTCGGTGTGTTCTTTGTCATAGGATATAGCTTGGGCGTGGGACCTTCCATTGTCTATTGTTCACATAAGAGCAGAGGTTCGAGCAGGACACCCAAAAATCGTTGATACTGCAGAGGAGGAAGAGTTGGTTTGGCCTTCTGGGAGAGGTTCTTTCGCTCAATGGTGTTGACCATTTCTTGCATCATGAGGTTGGCGTAGTCCAGAGGCAGATCATATTATACTCCGTACATTATGACCAGAATTTGGTGCGAAGTTTGGTCTGGACTGCCCACTTTCCCAGTTAGGCATCTGTTTAGAATTGAGAAGAGGGTATTCCACAGAGGAGGAAGTCGATTTCTTCTGAAATCGTTCCTTTTTCTTAGGGTTGTGTTATACCCCAACATCTCTACGAACCTACAGAGCTCTTCATCTGTGGGATCCTCTGCATGCCTTGTTATGCCTAATAGGCCTCTGGTTGGTAGATTGAACTCAAGTGAGAACATTGTTCTGTTGAACTTGAGTTCAATGTGCTCTATTTTGTCAGGTTTGGAGATGTATCCTTTGATCTGTCGATCCTCTGGGTCAAATCTGCAGCTTTGCCAGAACAGGTAGAGATATCTGGCTGGGATTTTCTGTACTATTGTGGATAAGAGGGGGTATAGGTAATGGTTTTCAAGAATATCGAGGAGAATGGCGTTTGATTCCCCAAATGTTGTTCTTGAGGGAATCAGATGGTAATTGTTAGGTTTTGAAGGAAGAACACTTTCAAAGTGTTCATTTGCTATGAAGTTTTGGAGATTGGTGGTCGGAGCAAATTCTGTGGAGTCGCCGGAGTTATCTTTATCAAGGTCTGCGGCTATATTTGGATTTTGGGAATGCTCAGATTGAGCAGGTGAGTTTTCTTGAATAGGGGAGTCTTCAGGAATGTTGGAGGATGATGCCATTGTTGTTTATCTTGAAGAAAGAGAATGAAAAATAGGTAGGTTGCAGATTTTGCAAGGTTCGCCGGAGAAGAAGATGAGAGTTCGTAAAGGTTTTATGAGGAGTGGTAACTTGGGTTTTATAGTGAATGGTAACGGTTAGAATATTGAAGAGGTAAATATGTGGAAGTGAATAAAATTTGGAATCCGTACTTGAGTGTGAACAGCGGGTTCAACTTTCCAGGAGAACGTGTGCCGTGTACGTCCAATGAAAATGTGACACGTCAGTAGTGTCAGAGCACGACTTGACGTCGTGCGCGGCCCATTAATGCTGGGCGCGTGGGTTTCCTTTCCTCCACATAATTTTCACTCGCAGTAAAATTGGCCGTTACTTTTACAGAGTTTCCCAATTTTGAAAATGACAGAAGCTCTGTTGAGATAGAGCTCTGTTGTTTGAAACTCTTTGTATCCACTGTTGCTTGCACCTTTACCAAAACATTTGAAAAGCATTGGAGAGGATCGATAGATTTTTAGAGAAGAAATTGTATTCACAGAGGTTTTGGAGCTCTGTCAGAGCTAGCAGAAGCTCTATGAGATGGAATTTCTCATAACAAAAAATTGATAATATATTTTAATCATATAAAGTTTTCACTGCTTTATAAACTGTTTTTAGGACATATTTGAAAATTTTTGTCCTAGAAAACTGTTCTGGAAAAGTTTTTGTGCGTGACGCTCATTTTTGAGTGTCTAGATTGGTTGACAGAGACTTTTTGATGGAATGAGCTCTTTGTCCCAAAATACCTTCTTCTGTAACCTTTTGTTCGAGTAAATCCTTAAAAAGAACATTTGAGTTTGATTGGTAGAGTTCTTTAATGAGATTTGTAGTTTATAGAGAATTCTGCATACAGAAGCTCTGTTGAGCTCAGCAGAAGCTCTATTACACTAAAAATCTCATAACATAAGTTTCGTAAATCTTTTTGATCAAAACTTGTTTGGTATATTTTAAACAATGTTTCTAGGACATATTTAGAAATGTTTGTCCTAGAAAACTGTTTTCAAAAAGGATTTGTTTCGAGATACTTATCTTTTGGCTCTCTCTTGCTTGGTATAATACCTGATTTTCGTGAATCATGAGTGATCACTTCTCTTCTTTGGCTCCCCCTTGAATGATCAACTTCTGTAGATCATTTCAAGGTCTCCTTCTGCTCCCCCTTGACCTATGTTTGGATCAAATAAGATAAGTTGTGCATATAACATAGATCAATATTTTCAGAGGTTCTGTAAGGACTGTCAGAGGTTCTGAGCAATCTTATAGAAGCTCTGTTGAGTATTGAACACTTGGTGATTGAGAATTTACATACAGAAATAAAATAAAATAAATAAAATAAAATAAAACAACAGAAACATGTATATATATATTTACAGAAGATTTAAGTTAAACTTACAGAGGTTTTAACTCATGTTTATCATTCCCAACTTACCCACCAAGAAAAGAAATATTTTCTCACATAGTGCCTTGGTGAATAAGTCTGCAAGCTGGTACTCTGTAGACACGAAGTGCATTTCGATTGTCCCATATTCAACATGGTGTTTCAGAAAGTGGTAACGGATATCGATAGGCTTTGTTTTTTAGTGCTGTACTGGATTGGCAGAGATGGCTATGGCGCTCTTTGAGTCACAAAAGATGGGAATCTTGAATATGATGTGGCCATAGTCCTTAAGTTGAGTTTTCATACACAGAACCTGGGAGCAACAACTAGCAGCAGCAACGTATTCGGCTTCTGCTGTAGATGTGGATACGCAGTTCTGCTTCTTAGAGGTCCATCTGACTAGTTTACCACCTAGGAATTGACAACTCCCATAGGTACTCTTTCTGTCGAGCTTGCATCCTCCATAATCTGAATATGTATAAGCTTTAAGACCAAAACCAGAGTTCTTCGGATACTAGAGGCCAATATTTTTTGTCCCTTTGAGGTATCTGAAGATCCTTTTTATAGCATTATAATGGGATTCCTTCGGGTTAGCTTGATATCTTGCACTGAGACATGTGGCATGCATTATGTCAGGTCTACTTGCAGTTAAGTATAACAGAGACCCAATCATTCCTCTGTAGAGCGTGCACTCTATAGGTATGCCATTTGGATCTGAGTGTAACTTATTTCTTGTGGCCATTGGAGTTCTCATTACAGAGGCATCCGAGAGACTGTATTTTGAAAGTATGTCAGAGACATATTTAGCTTTATTTATGAAAATTCCCTCTGGTGATTATTTTACTTGGAGTCCGAGGAAGAAAGTTAATTCTCCCATCATACTCATTTCAAACTCACTCTGCATGAGTTTTTCAAACTTTTTGCACTCTTCTGAATTTGTAGACCCAAAAATTATGTCGTCCACATATATTTATACAAGCATAATTTCATCGCTTTTTCGTTTATAAAACAAAGTGGTATCCGCCGTACCTCTGTAGTAACCATTATCGAGAAGAAAGGTAGAAAGTCTTTCGTACCATACTCTTGGAGCCTGTTTCAGTCCATACAGAGCTTTGTCGAGGTAGTACACGTATTTTGGGTACTTAGAGCTTTCAAACCCTGGTGGCTGTTGGACGTATACTTCTTCTTGGATTTCGCCATTTAGAAAAGCAGATTTTATGTCCATTTGAAATACTTTAAAACCTCTGTGGGCTGCGAAGGCTAAGAAGATTCTTATGGCTTCGAGTCGTGCGACAGGGGCAAAAGTTTCATCGTAATCTATGCCTTCTTCTTGGCGATCTACCTTGGCCACCAATCTTGCTTTGTTTCTTATGACCACTCCTTCTTCATCCTTCTTATTTCTGAAGACCCATTTAGTTCCCATGGCTTGTTTTCCTCGTGGCATAGGAACTAAAGTCCAGACTTTGTTTCGTTCAAACTGTAGAAGCTCTTCTTGCATAGCATCTACCCAGTTTGGGTCGTCAAGGGCTTCAGAGATCCTTTTTGGCTCGATCATACTAATAAAGTTTGTAAAGAAACAAAAGTTAGTAGTGGCAGATCTTGTTATTACCTTTTCGGAAGGTTCACCGATTATAAGACTTGGAGGATGGCTCTTTGTCCACTTTGTTGTTCTTGGGAGATGGTCATCGATTTCATCAAGTTGATCTTCAGAGGTTTCTATTTGTTGTTCTGGTGTAGCCTCTATCGTAGATTTTGCTTTCGTGCTTGATCCTACAGACTGTGTAATGATTGGAATGAGTGGCGGTGTTTGTTCCTCTTCTGAAGTATAGACTGAGTCTTCTTGTTCCTCTGTTATTGGTTCCTCTGTGGTTTCTGGAGTTGGTTCTTCAGTAGCTTCTGTTGTTGTTTTCCTTGTTGTATCATCTTCTGTTGGCTCCCCCTCGGTATTTGCATCTGTATGATTAACAGCGGAAGATTTATTGTTTAAGGGACCAGTTAGAGAGATACCTATTTTATTCTGGCTTACAGAAGGTGATTCTCCAGAGGTTCTGACGGCTCCAGCAGAGGGATCAATATCGTCATGGAACATCTCTTGAAATAGAAGATTTAAGTCATCTTCTCTTGTTTTTGAGATGCCAGAGGATTCCCCGTTTAGACCGAGTTCTGAACTGATTTGTTCAGAAGTCTTTTGGAAGGTGTCGTCAAAAGAAACATTTATGCTTTCTACGATCGTTCGAGACCGCAGAAGATAAACTCTGTAGGCTTTGGAAGTTGCAGAGTATCATATGAACTTGCCTTCATCTGCCTTTACTTCAAACTTTCCTCTTGCTTCTCTATCATTTAAGACGAAGCACTTGCATCTAAATATATGGAAGAATTTGATGTTTGGTCGTCTTTTGTTGATCAAATGATATGGTGTTTTGATCTGTCTCTTTACGATGGTTGATCGATTTTGGGTATAGCAAGCGGTTGATACTGCTTCTGCCCAAAATGTCATTGGTAATCCACATGCGGTTAGCATAGTTATGGCGGCTTCCACAAGCGTACGATTCTTTCGTTCGACCTCGCTATTCTGTTGTGGGGTGCGTGCAGCAGAGAAGTTCTGTGAAATTCCTTCTTCTGTAAGATATGCTTCAATGACAGAGTTTTTGAATTCTGTTCCATTGTCGCTTCTAAGTTTCTGAATCCTGCACTCATACAGAACTTGAATTCTTTTCATTAAATCTATCAGAATGTTTGGAACATCTGATTTCTTTCTGACAAACTCAACCCCTGTAAATCTTGAGTATTCGTCGATCAAAACAAGTATATATTTCTTGCCACCTAGGCTTTGTGTAGCGATTGGACCGCAGAGGTCGACATGAAGCATGTACAAAGGCCTAGTGCAAGATATATCAGTTTTGCCTTTATGGGAAGCTCTTTTGAGTTTTCCCATTTCGCAGGCATAGCACAAGTGATTTTTATTAAACTTAACATTTGGCAGACCTTTGACTAGATCAAGTTTTACAAGTTTATCAAGAGTATGAAAGTTTAAACGGAGAACCTGTTGTGCCATAACCAGGCTTTTTCGCTTTTGCATGCAACAAGGCAGATTTTGTCTTTCTTGTTCTTTGCATTAAAGTTCATGAGATATAGATCTCCTCTTCTTTCGGCTCGCAGAAGTTCAAGTCCTGTGTCCTCGCTCTGTAGAGAGCAAAAGGTTCTTTTGATCATTACGTCGAATCCCGTATCGCAGAGTTGACTAACACTGAGAAGATTGTGTTTAAGGCCATCAACATATGCAACTTTGCATACGGTTATATTTTCTTTCTTTATGACTCCGTAGCCTTTGATGTACCCCTTTTTATTGTCTCCAAAGGTCACAGATCCACCATCGTTCTTTTCTTTGTATGTTGATAGAAGACCTCTGTTGCCAGTTGTTGGTTCCCGTTTTGCTTTAAACAAGATTATCAGATCTATTAATTCAAGTTAATGTTTGATGCGGAAACGTATTTGAAGAACTAACAGATAAGTTTGATAGATTTAGACCAAAATATAAATAAACAATGAACAAGAAATAATATTTCAAAGTTTACTGAATATATATTAAGAACAGATTTAAGAACAATGAGTAAGAAAAGCTTCAAAATAGATATGACTCTTAAGGTGAATAAGCTTTTTATGTTCTTATGATGGTCGATTTATATGATTGATGATTGATGATCGATAATTAATAAGGAAGAACTCAACATGAGTCTTCCTTATATACTACTCTAAAGGGGACCATGAAGCATATGCTACTATTCAGACGGTACTGATGAATAGTTGAACGGATGTCGTGAACAGTTGCAAGAACGACATGAACAGTAAGACGTGTTGTATTGCATTTAATGCAGCAGACGTCTATTATGTACTAAGCCCTATTGAGTCCAATCAGAGTTTGACACGTCGACGTTGGACAGGGCATGCTACCATGCAAGTTGATGAACGGGTCCTGTAACAGTAGCAAGATATTATAAATATCTTCAAGTCTTTCAGTGAGGACCACAGAGGCTCTGTAATGAGTTACAGAGGTTCTGCGGTCTTGTTCTCTGTGGAGCAGTCTTTCCTATATTCTGAGATATTGGTCTTCTTTGCGCGTATGATAGAGCTTCTGTAGCGCGCCTCTTTAGCTTCTGTAGATTCTTGATCTTGAGCCCTCGGTAAGTCCGGCAGAGCCTCTGTAAGAGGCTTTCTTCACTTAGCCTATTTTTCACTACTTCTAAATACTTCTATGATTAGGAAGATTGAAGCTAACAATCTCCCCCTAAGTAGTGAAAAATAAAAAATTTAACTTCGAGTTTAGTTAGGCTAAGTTAGATAAGACAGAGGTTAAACAATACCTCGAAGGTTCTTTCATTTAGAAATATGCCAGAGGCATTTTACATTTGAGTATAATGAAAGATAAACTTTGACTTGGTTTGCAGGGATTGGAGGTCTGAGAATCAGATTTTGGCATCTTTGAAGTCGTCGTAGCTTCTGTTGTCTCTTCCGACTCTTCTGATCTCTTTGTAGAAACTGATGCAGAGTTCTCTTAGGCGGATTGTGGCATCAATCTCTCTGATGAAAGTATCTGCAGCATCTCTATCCATTTTCTCTGTACCTCTGTATTTTACAAGACTTGTTCTGAACTTGTTCAGAGTACTAGTTGCGTACTTCTGACAGTCCATGCACACAAACAGTTTAACTTCGCCTTGTGGGTTTTGAAATACTAACCCAAACTGTGGTTCTGTGATGATTGAGTTAGGTACGGCGTCCGGTGGGCAGCGATCCTCTGGTGGTCGTAAATCCAGATGTTTGAGACCAAGATCCTTTCCCAGCTGGAAATCTATCATGCTGTAGAGCAGAAGCTTTTCCCTCATCGCTTTTCTCAACACTTGATAGGCTCTGGTGTTTGCCTCTGTGTTGTAGTTGTCCTTTGTCCATTGCAGAAGATCAGGTAGATCATAAGGATTGATATTTCTTAGGTCAGCATCAGCGAAGGTGGTTTCTGAATTGTCTTCTCTTCTGACTTTGTAAAGATTGTACCTGACCCTTGGATAGGTTCTTGTAAAGGAGAATTTGCAGAAGATTACCTTTTTTATCTTGTGGATTGAGAAGGCATCTGCTTTGGTTCTTGGCTTTGTCCTTGTGAAGATGTTCTCAAATTCTTCTCTGATCCTTGGATCTGTCACATGATCTGTAGGATGATTGGCCTGAAAGGATTGTTTATAGAGGTATTTGTATACCACTTATTCCATCTCTTCATGTGTTGGACCAGGTTGTGGTACTTGTCGTCTGAGACTCTCCATCTTTTGAACAACTTCTGCAGCTCTACCAGTTAGAAGAATGTCTGACAGAGGCTTCAATCCATATGCCCAGTCAACTTCTTCAGGCTTTGGAGTTTGAAAGGTATCAAACGCGCTTTTCATTAATTTTTCTGTAGGCTTGGGTAATGACTTCTTTTTCTTGGGCTCTTCTGTCAGTATTGCTTTGCCCTTATCTTTGGCTTTTGGAGGTGCAGAACCTGTTTCTTCTGTAGGTTTGGAGGTTGGTGCTTCTGTTGGCTTGATGGGGGTTGCCTCTGTAGGTTTTGATACTTGTTTTTGAGAGGACTTTTGTGGCGTTGGTTCTGTTGGCTTTCTTTGCTCTGTAACCTCTGTAGGAGGTTCTTTGGTGACTTCTTCTGTAAGCTTGGTTTCTGTGGATTGAGGTATGTCGAATCTTCTTGCCATTTTGAATGCTAATGTGAACCTGTGCCTTTCTTCTTCTCTCTGTGATATTCGATCAGTCATTGTATTTTGCATCTTTTTCAGAATATCAGTAGCAGAGGTCGTTGCTCTTTTTGGTTTGGTGGCAATTGACTTTCTTCTTGGTATGGTTGGGGGTTTTTCTGTTGAAGGACTTTCTTCCAAAATGATTACCACAGGGGTGGTTGTTGCCTCTGTGGGTTGCTGATCAGCTTCTGGAATATTTGTTTCTTCAGGACTTGATTCCACAGAGATGGGTGTTGTCTCTGTGGTCTGTTGAGTTTGTTGTTGATCTTGGGTTTGTTCTGGAGGGGCTTGACTGATTGGTTCTGCTGCGATTGGTGGAGTTTGTATTCCTCTGCTCGTAGCTTTCTCCCTTGTATTCTCCCCCTCAGGATTATCTGATGGACCAGGATGGTCATCATCAGAATCATCCTGACTCTTATCAGAACTACCCTCTGCTCTGCAAGAAGCTTTGGTTTTCTTCGGTAATTCTGCTCCTGCTTCTATCAACTTTGCACAGACGTCATCACAGAGGCCAAGTAGAGTCGCAAGCTCTGCCTCTGTTTTAAAACGCATTCTGCCAACACTTTTTCTAAAATCCTTGACAAAGTTGGCATTTGCTGTTGAGAAGGAGACAATGAATTATGTGACCTGGTTTATGACGTTCTGTCCTAGCTCTGTTAGCTGTGCTCTGGTCATGTAGTCTTTTGGCTGCATCATTGTCGTGTTGCGCATTGCCTCTGCTTGTACTTGTTTTAGGACATTTTGTAGATCTGCAGGAGTAATGCCCTCTGTTCTGTTGGATTGCGTATTCATTTGTTCAAGGAAGTTTTTGACAGAGTCCTTGAACGCAGAAGTTGCATTTGTTCCGATTTCTTGAGCGACAGAGGTGGCTGTAGCTTTGGCAGTAGTTTCGGCAGAAGACTTCATCGCTGAAATTGCAGATTTCACCTCTGTGGACAGATTGTCCATTTTGGTGTTTAGTTTCAGGATAGCCGTCGATGTTGTCTCTGCAAAAGATTTGAAAGAGCTTTGCAACTCTTTCATTGTTTGGTTCACAGAGGTGACAAGGGTTTGGAACTCATCCCTTGATACTTGTGTTCCTTGTGTAACCTCTGGAGGAACACATTCGTCTCCAGAGTGAGTCCCTGTTCCTGGGACACCTTCGTTCACCCTTGTTTGTACGTTGTGGGTGGAAGGATTTCCATCTGATCCTTGAGCAGAAGCATCTAGTGCTTCAGACTCTACAGAAGTTCTGTGAATGACATTGTCTAGATCCACTTCAGAGGTGGGTACTAGATTATCCTTCTGTTGACTCAGAGACTTGTCTAGAGTCTTTTCGTCGTTGTGCTCACTACTTCTCTCTGAAAGAAGTGTTGGCCCTAGTTGTGTGTGTGTGGCAGAGGAAACGAATTCCTCTGTAGGGTGTTCTGTTGTGATCTGGGGCGATGGATCACGAACTGTAGGTGAGTCTCTCTGAGGAGACTCCCTAGGAATGGATTCCCCGGTTTCTGTAGGCGCAGAAGTCGAAAGAGTGACTTCTGGCTGGTTGGGTTGGGTTTGGATCGAGCTGTGCTGCTCTGTTTCAATAACTCCTTCTGCAGCTAGACCTGCGGAGTTAGATGTGTGGGTTGCACTGGGAGGGGCTGAGGGATTTGTGCCTTCTTCAACTTCGGCATCTTTTTCTTTTCCCTTTTCTTTTTCTCCCATTTTCTCTATTATTTCCTTAACCTTTTCTCTATTCCACTCTGGTGCGTTCTTTTGATTTCGTTCTTTAATAGCTTCCTCTGACATGTCTATTTCCTCTATTTCTTCTTCTGCATCTTGGCTTGGACTCTTTCTGTGGACGTCCAATCCTTGTCGAATGAAGGGGTTCTGAAGGATAATAGGTGTCTCACCTGGTTGATTTATGGGTGTTGTGTCATCTTCTTGCAGATGTGTGTCAATGCCAGAAATTGAGAAATATTGGTCTTCTGGGGAGTGGTGGTCGAGAGGTTGTGCCGTCCACCCTGCTGTATTTAAGGTGTTGGCAATGTCAGGGTTCTGTAGGAAGTCGTTCAGGTCTCCGTGATGAGCAAATCTATCTGGAGATTGATAGGGTGATTGATATTTTTCTGTTGCCATTTCTTCTTCTGTATCTTCTTCTGCAAGTCCTTCTTCTGCGATTTCTTCTTCCTCTGCAATGGTGACCAATTTTTGAAGTGATTTACCATGCTTCTTTTTGGTTCTCCTCCTCTTGGGTTTTGGTGCCGCTTCCTCTGTGATTTTCGATTATCTTTTCTTCCTCTGTTTTGGGGAAGAGGGAGGAACAGAGGAGCCAATTTCTGTGGCATGAGGAGGTGATGGTTGATCTTTTGCAGTGCTTGTAGAGGTGCCTTCTGCAGTTTTTCTTTTCTTTGCTGTTGGAGTAGATGCATTGGTTTTTGAAGAGGACTTCTTTCCCACGAGTTCTGCACGTTTGGCTATGAAGCTTAGTTGTATAGCCATGTGTTTTTCCAATTTCTGATCTTTTTCTTCTTGAGTGGAAAGAGGTTCTACAACTATTGTTCCTAGGGGGACACCTAAACGCGGGGGCGTCATAGGACTCGGTTTAGGAGTTCTATGTTCGCGTATATACTCTTTCTTAAGGGTTTTATTCGAGGCATACTTCAGAAGCTTCTTTGACAGAGGTCTGCAGTGTGAGTAACCATCTTTATGATCAGTGGGGACATTTTTTCTCATTGGGAACTGTTTGGGAATTGGCCCTTCCATTGGCCATTTCTGTATTAGCAACAGAGGTTCGAACAATACTCCCAATATTCTTTGGAATTGCAGAGGTGGTAGAAAGTTGTGATCGTTCTCTTTGACCCGTTTGGTGCTGTTCTTTCGGTCGATGGTGTTGATGATCTCTTGCATCATTATCGTCGCGTAATCGAGTGGAAGATCATAGTACACCCCATACATGATGGTTAAGATCTGATGCGAGGTCTGGTCAATGTTGCCTATCTTCCCTATCAGACATCTGTTAAGAATAGAGAACAAGGTGTTCCACAGAGGTGGTAATCTGCCTCTGCGGAAGTCATTTCTCTTCCGTAGATGTGTGTTGTACCCAAGCATTTCTACGAAGCGACAGAGCTCGTCGTCTATTGGTTGCTCTGCATATTTCTTCAAACCAAGAAGACCCCTCGTGGGTAGGTTGAACTCAAGTGAGAACATTGTTCTGTTGAACTTGATTTCAAGATGTTCAGATTTGTCAGGTCTTGAAATGTACCCTTTGATAATAGAGTCGTCTTTATCAAATCGGCAGCTCTGCCAAAACTGGTTCAGATATCTGACTGGTATTTTCTTTGGGGTTCTTGAGAGTAGAGGGAAGAGGATGTGATTTTCCATTATGTTCAGAAGAATGGCGTGGGCTTCGCCGAAAGCAGTGGGTGAGGGGACCAAAGAGCAGTTGTTGGATTTGATTGGTAGTACCTTTTCGAAGTGATCCTTAGCTATGAAGTTTTGCAGATGTGTTGTCGGAGCAAAGTCTGCTGAGTCGCCGGAATCTTCTAGTTCAATGTTCTGGGCAGGGTTGGGGTTTTCTGAATGTTCAGAATGAGCCGGTGAATGTTCTGGTGAGGTCGTCGGAGAGTGTGCAGGGGAGATAGCTTGAGAAGATGAAGCCATTTGATACTGAGAATAAGAAACTTGCAGGTTTTTTGCAGGGTTTCGCCGGAGAAGAATGAGAGTTTGTAAAAGGTTTATGAGAGGGTAAGCTTGGTTTTTATAGGAGGGTAAAACGGTAGAATTCGAAAGAGTAAAATATATGGCAATGGATTAAAATTTGGAATCCGTACTCGAGTTAGAACGACGGGTTCAACTTTCCAAAGAAAACGTTTCATGTAAGCCCAATGAAAATGAGACACGTAGGCCATGTCAGAAGATGACAGGACGTCGTGCGCGGCCCATTAATGCTAGGCGCGTGGGGTTATTCTTAGCCATATGTAATTCATTCCCAGTAAAAGTAACCGTTATTACTCCAGAACTTCTGTACGTTACAGAAGCTCTGTGATCTTGAAAATCTTTGTTGTTTATCCCTTTCATATATCTCATTGTTATCATGACTTCTGTGGGGTTCTTCTTTAACCAAAACATTTGTAAAGATATTGGAGATGATAAAATCGGATTTTTGTCAAGAAATTTGCTTCGCAGAGGTTTTGTGGCTCTGTTGGAACTTGCAGAAGTTCTGTGAGGGCCAGCAGAAGCACTATGAGTGAAAAAATCTCATAACAAAAATTTTATTAAAATTTTTGATCATCCAATTTTTGATTTGGTTTAAGAGATGTTTTTCGGACATATTTGAAAGTTTGTGTCCGAGAAAACTGTTAAAAAAAGGTTTGTTCGAGAAGGTCATGGTTTGTGTTTTCGGTTTCCGAGATAACATTCCAAAAGATCGACAGAGGGTTAATTTGTGATCACAGAGCATATTTCTTGCAGAACCTCTGTTGAGCTCAGCAGAAGCTCTATGACCTTAAATTTCTCTTAATTCGAATTTTATGAAACTTTTTGAGCTTTTGATTTTTGAAATGTTTATTTAAAGTATATTTAGGACATATTTGACAATTCTTGTCCTAGAAAATTGTTTTCCAAAAACCTTTTGTGCGAGAGACATACCTTTTGGTTCTTCTTTTCTCGGCAGTGATATCTGCCTTCTGTCGATATGGAGTCATCGACATTTTTCTTTGGCTTTCCCTTGAAAGTTTTATCTCTTTAGATCATTTCAGGGTTCCCTTCTGCTCCCCCTTGATCTAATCACCTCTGTAGATCAAGTAATTTCCTTTTGCTCCCCCTTGACCTATGCTTGGATCAAAGTTTGCATAGAACATAGGTCATGTTTTCCAGAGGTTCTGTAGGGGTCGTCAGAGGTTCTGAGTTGACTTACAGAAGCTCTGTGATTTTAAGAACTATTTAAGATTGAGAACTTACAAACAAAAATAAATTAACTTAAAGCAAAAATAAAGGAAATTTGTACATATTTACAGAAGATAAAGCTATACTTACAGAGGATTGTCACACCATGTTTATCATTCCTAACTTACCCACCAAGAAATTGAATCTTTTCTCGTCTAGTGCTTTGGTGAATAAGTCAGCGAGTTGATATTCTGTTGGCACGAAATGCATTTCAATTGTACCGTATTCAACATGATGTTTCAAGAAATGGTACCTTATATCGATATGCTTGGTTTTCGAGTGTTGCACAGGATTGGCAGAGATAGCAATGGCACTTTTGGAATCACAGAAGATGGGTATTTTGAATAGGATGTGGCCGTAGTCTATTAGTTGAGTTTTCATCCATAGAACCTGAGAACAACAGCTAGCAGCAGCAACGTATTCAGCTTCTGCAGTGGATGATGAGACACAATTCTGCTTCTTGGAGGTCCAACTAACTAGTTTACCACCTAGGAATTGGCAACTCCCAGAGGTACTCTTTCTGTCGAGCATGCATCCTCCATAGTCTGAATCTGTATAAGCTTTAAGACTAAAACCAGAGTTCTGTGGATACCAGAGACCGAGATTTTTGGTCCCCTTTAGGTATCTAAAGATTCTCTTCACCGCATCATAATGTGATTTCTTAGGATTAGCTTGATAACGTGCACAAAGACATGTGGCATGCATGATGTCAGGTCTGCTTGCTGTTAAGTATAACAGAGATCCAATCATGCCTTTGTAGAGAGTGCATTCTACAGAGATACCATTTGGATCTAAGAATAACTTATTTCCAGTGGCCATTGGAGTTTTCATTGCAGAGGTATCAGAGAGTTTATATTTTGACAGAATGTCAGAGACATATTTTGCTTGATTTATAAAAATTCCCTCTGAAGTTTGTTTGACTTGAAGTCCGAGGAAGAATGTTAATTCTCCCATCATACTCATTTCAAACTCACTCTGCATGAGTTTTTCAAAACTATTACACTCTTCTGAATTAGTAGACCCGAAAATTATGTCATCCACATAGATCTGTACAAGCATTATCTCACCCTTTTTATGTTTATAGAATAAGGTAGTATCTGTTGTACCTCTGTTGTAGCCATTGACTAGAAGGAAGGTAGAAAGTCGTTCGTACCATGCTCTTGGAGCCTGTTTCAGTCTGTATAGAGCCTTTTCAAGGTAGTATACATGCCTTGGAAACTTTGAGCTTTCAAACCCTGGTGGCTGATTTACGTAAACCTCTTCTTGGATTTCACCGTTTAGAAAAGCTGATTTTACGTCCATCTGATAGACTTTAAAACCTCTGTGGGCTGCGAAGGCTAAGAATATTCTTATTGCTTCGAGTCGTGCGACAGGGGCAAAAGTCTCATCGTAGTCTATGCCTTCTTCTTGTCTATATCCCTTTGCTACTAATCTTGCTTTGTTTCTGATGACCACTCCATCTTCATCCTTCTTGTTTCTGTAGACCCATTTAGTCCCAATGGCCTGTTTCCCTCGTGGCAGAGGTACTAAAGTCCATACTTTGTTTCGCTCAAACTGCAGAAGTTCTTCTTGCATGGCGTCTACCCAATTTGGGTCATCTAGGGCTTCAGAAATCTTCTTTGGTTCTATCACACTGATAAAGTTAGTAAAAAAACAAAAATTAGCAGTGGCAGACCTGGTTTTTACTGAGTCAGAAGGTTCTCCGATTATTTGGCTTGGAGGATGGCTTTTTGTCCACTGAGTTGTGCGTGGAAGATGATCATCATTGTCCTCGAACCTTTCGTCAGTGGCTTCTTGTGTTTCTTCTTGTGTAGCCTCTGTCGTTCTTCGTGCCTTGGTAGTTGATTCTACCGTTTGTGGAAATATTTGTATGAGTGGTGGTGGGGTTTGTTCCTCTGAGGACGTATAGTCTTGGTCCTCGATTTCCTCTGTAATTGGTTCTTCTGTGGATTGTGGAGTTTGTTTTTCAGCAACTTCTGTGGTCGTTTTTCTTGATGTTTCATCTTCTGCATGTTCTTCTTCGGCAATTGCATCTGTAGTATTTATAGAAGAAGATGAAGCATTATTTGGACCTGTTAGAGTCATACCTGTAGGATTTTGTCCGACAGAGGATGGTTCTTCAGAAATTCTGATGGTTACAACAGAAGGATCAATGTCATTGTTGAACATCTCTAAAAATAGAAGATCCAAATCCTCTTTTGTTTTTGAGATTTCAGAGGATTTCCCTTTAATTCCGAGTTCTGAACTGATTTGTTCAGAAGTCATTTGGAATGAATCATCAAAAGAAACATTAATGCTTTCTACATTCTTGCGAGACTTTGTAAGGAAGGTTCTGTATGCTTTGGAAGTGGCAGAATATCCAATGAATTTGCCTTCATCAGCTTTTACTTCAAAATTTCCTCTCGAATCTCTGTCGTTTAAAACAAAGCATTTGCATCCGAATACATGGAAAAACTTGATGTTTGGCCGCCTTTTGTGAAGTAATTCGTAAGGCGTCTTGAGTTGTCTTTTCACAATGGTTGAACGATTCTGTGTATAACACGCAGTATAAATTGCTTCTGCCCAAAAGTTCATTGATAATCCGCATGCAGATAGCATAGTTCTTGCGGCCTCCACAAGTGTTCGATTCTTTCTTTCGACTACACCGTTCTGTTGTGGAGCTCGAGCGGCAGAGAAGTTCTGTGATATTCCTTCTGTAGAAAGATAGGCTTCAATGACACAGTTTTTAAATTCTGTGCCATTGTCACTTCTTAACTTCTGAATTCTGCAGTCATAAAGAACTTGAATTCTTTTCATTAGATTTATCAGTATAATTGGAACATCTGATTTCTTTCTAATAAATTCAACCCATGTGATACGTGAATACTCATCAATTAGGACAAGTATGTATTTCTTGCCACCTAGGCTCTGTATAGCAATGGGACCGCAGAGGTCGACATGAAGCATGTACAGAGGCCTAGTGCAAGACACGTCTGTTTTGCCTTTGTGGGAAGCCCTTCTGTGTTTTCCCATTTCACAGGCCGAACACAAGTGATCCTTATTGAATTTAACATTTGGCAAACCTTTAACTAGATCGAGTTTTACTAGTTTATCCAGGGTGTGAAAGTTTAAGTGACAGAACCTGTTGTGCCACAACCACGCTTCTTCACTTTTGCAGGCTACTAGGAAAACTTTGTCCTTGGATTTTGAAGTAAAATTCATTAGATATAGATCACCTCTTCTTTCAGCTCGCAGAAGTTCTATTCCTGTGTTTTCACTTTGTAGAGAGCAGAAAATTCTTTTGAATAACACATCGAATCCTGTATCACAGAGTTAACTTACACTTAGTAGGTTGTGTTTGAGGCCATTCACATATGCAACTTTGTATACAGAGATATTTTCTTTCTGTATGACTCCATAGCCTTTGATGTGTCCCTTCTTGTTGTCTCCAAAAGTTACAGATCCACCATCGTGTGTTTCTTTGTATGTGGATAGTAATCTTCTGTCGCCAGACATGTGCCTTGAGCATCCGGAGTCAAGATACCAAATTGGCACATGTTGCTTCTGCAAGACAATCACAGAGACTTAGGTACCCATAACCATATGGGTCCAATATTGTTAGAATTTTTCAAGTTTGCCTTAGCATTCTTGAAATACATTTTATCCTTTGTAGAAAGATCAGATTGTTTCTCTCGAGGTTTTGACTTTGGAGTTTGAATTTTAGTGGAGAGTAAGCAATCTGAACTTGAGAAGTGTTTATTTAATTTGAACATTAGATCAAAACAATGACTGTATTGAATATGAGACGTGATTCGTTTGAACTTTTCATTGAATTCATTGAACTGTACCACAGAGGCATTACACTCTTTCTTTACATTAGATTTCTTATTACAAGAAGATCTATGAATACTAGAATGTGGTTTGCAAAAGTCTTGTTTTGTTCCTGCCTTCTGTGACTCTCTTCTGTGGTGAACATCTTTCTTCACTGTCACAGAGGAAAAGTATATGTTATCTTCAGGCCATTTTCCCTTTTGTTGCCAAGTGAGATTCTCTTTAATTTTCCTTAAAGGTTTTGAAAATTTTGAACTTTTAGGATCTACAGAGGTCTTCTTTAACATATCAAGCTCAGCAGAGGTTTTGACTTTTAAATATATGTTCAGAAAATCTGGGCAGATAGGTATCTCTGTGATTTTTTCTTTTGGAGAAATAGTTCTGTTAAGAACTTCAGAGGATATTTTAACATCCTCTGTGTCATAGTGAACTGTCCCTGATTTAGAATCAGTCTCTGAGTCGTCAGAGGTTGAATCGTCCTCATATACAGAGGTTGAGTCATCTCTTTCGACAGAGGCTGGATTTTCTGAGCATGTATCGTACGAGCTTTCTTCCTCTGTAGAATGACTTTCATAGAAGGCAGAGGTATCTGATGAGATCTTTTCAGCGAGAATTTGATTTATAGAAGATGTACTGAGATTTTCTAAAACATTTGATTTCAAAACATCCAAAATTTCTTCTTCAATAGATTTTTTAAGTTTTTCTTCTGAAAAGATGGGTTTAAACTCAGGAGCTTCTGCTGATAATTTCTTTTCATCGTTCATTATGCAGACAAAAGCGACTTGTGTTTGAGTCTCTGGTTTACCAAACTTAAAGATACCAATCTGATCTTGTGTTTTCAGATATTTCTTTGGTTTGATTCCTCTATTCACAGAGGTTGAAGATGATGAATCTGTGTTTTCAAACCATACATTGATCATCTTCGTATGTTTCCTCAAGTGAGGTTCTGCAGAGATTTTAACCCTTTTACTTACAGAAAGTAAGTTTGGAAAGTTTGGTTTGTTAGTTTTTCCCAAAACAAATAGAGAAGGCAGAGGTTTTAGTTGTTTATTTTCAACTCCTAAGGTAATATCACTGTACCCTATACCTCGTCTTGCTATTTGAGAGTTTACTTTTTCATACACCTTCTGTGCATCTTTATAGTTTTTAAGTAAAACTTCTCTTCTTAAAAGATCTTGCCAAAGTACCTCTCTTTCCTTTTGAAAGTATTCTTTGAGAGCTCTTATGTCTGTTGTTTCACTTCTTGAAACTGAAAGTTCTTTTGTTTTGATTTTTAAAGCATAGGTTAGATCAGAAATTTGTCTTTTTAAAGGATCTATGTTTTTGCTCCAATATTTTTCGATTTTTTCTTTTTCTTCAAAGATTTTGGCCTTTTCTTGAGTGAGAAGCCTTACTTCTCTCTCATTAAAGGTCAGCCTTTTCTGAATGCTTTTATTTACTTCTTTCAGTTCATTGTTAAGTTCAAATAAATCATCATCTACAGTATTAATATTTGAGGTAGAGTTTGAAATGGATACCTCAGTGTCAGTGTCGGAGTCAACTTCTGCCATGCCACAGAACAGGGCATTTGTGGGGAATTCATCGTCAGAGGTAGAGTCTGACTCGAAGTCCTCCTTGCTTGCCTCAGATTGCCCTTTGTTCGCCATTAGGGATTTTTGCGCATAATACTCAGCCTTCTTTTTGTAAAAAGCTGAGTCCTTCTGTGGGCGATTTTGTCTACTTCTGCATTCTTTAGCGAAATGACCTGGCTTGCCGCAGTTGAAACAACCTTGGGAGGTGTTTCCAGTTCGATCTTCGGACTTCTGTTGGTCTCCACCTTTCTCTGTTCTGCATTCGTTTGCGTAATGACCAGGCTTACCACATTTGTAGCATTCTTGTGTGCGGCCTACCTTGTCATCTGATCTCTGTCGGTCATTTCCTCTGTAGCTTCTTTCGCTCACCCTCTGTTGGTCATCATTTCTGTAGTCTGACCTCTGTCGGTCACTTGATTCTTCTCTTCTTCCTTCATCTCTTGTCAATAGAGCCATTGATTTAGCTAATGACGCAAGAGTTATTTCTTCCTCTTTCAGCTCGTCTTCTTCGCTATCAATCATTACCATCTTCTTTTTCTCCTTCTTTTTCTCCTCTGTAGATCTCTCATTTCTTGGTCTGTTCATAGCCTCTGTAGATTTACTAACCAATGCGTATGGTACAATGGTTAGTGTTTTAGCTTGAGCTATTTGAGGCACTTGTGCGGCTAGTGTTCCATAGAGATCAGAGAGTGTCCAGGAGTCTAGATCTTGATTTGTTTGTAAAGACATAGACAACTGAAGCCACTCATGGTTCAGGCTCTTTAGAAACATGACGTTATTTTCTTTCGTGGTTCTGTGAATACCAGACTTTCTGCATTTGTTTATGAGAGAGTTGAACCGATCGTATGTTGTTTGCAGCGATTCTGTTGCAGAGGCTCTGAAGGCATGATACTCGTTTATGTATTGTGCCCTTCGGTTCTTCTGTGTTTTAGCACCCCCTTCCAGTTGTCTTTCTAATTCTTTCCAAAGATCGTGCGCTGTTTCGCATGCATCTAAAGATTGAAATATTTCGTTGGGGATAGCCATGATTAATATTCTTTTCGTTTTCTGTGCAACTTCATCTTCTGCCTTATCTTCATCTGACCAGTCTACTTTCGGCTTAGGTTTCTAATGTTCAGGGATTTCAAGAGATTCGTCAGTAGCTGGTACACGTGGCATAGTTATCATAGGAACCGGAGGAAGATTATAAAGATATTGTTTGAGATTTTTTTCAGTACCCTCAAAAAAGTGAACCATTCTTATTTTCCATTGAGGATACTCATCTCTAAGAAGAGTAGGAGGTTTAGTTAATGAGCCAGCAGTAAAAAACTTATTGGTATTTGTCATTTTGAGAAAAGGATAATCTGATGGAGGATTTATGAGTATGAAGATCTGAAAGTTTTTCTGGGTACAACTAATATCCAGAAATCTGGTGATGAAGAGAGAAAATAATCTATCAGAAAACAAGGTTATCAGATCTATTAGTTCAAGTTAATGTTTGATGCGGAAGCGTATTTGAAGAACTAACAGATAAGTTTGATAGATTTAGACCAAAATATAAATAAACAATGAACAGGAAATAATATTTCAAAGTTTACTGAATATATATTAAGAACAGATTTAAGAACAATGAGTAAGAAAAGCTTCAAAATAGATATGACTCTTAAGGTGAATAAGCTTTTTGTGTTCTTATGATGGTCGATTTATATGATTGATGATTGATGATCGAAAATTGATAAGGAAGAACTCAACATGAGTCTTCCTTATATACTACTCTAAAGGGGACCATAAAGCATATGCTACTATTCAGACGGTACTGATGAATAGTTGAACGGATGTCGTGAACAGTTGCAAGAACGGCATGAACAGTAAGACGTGTTGTATTGCATTTAATGCAGCAGACGTCTATTATGTACTAAGCCCTATTGAGTCCAATCAGAGTTTGACACGTCGACGTTGGACAGGGCATGCTACCATGCAAGTTGATGAACGGGTCCTGTAACAGTAGCAAGATATTATAAATATCTTCAAGTCTTTCAGTGAGGACCACAGAGGCTCTGTAATGAGTTACAGAGGTTCTGCTGTCTGGTCCTCTGTGGAGCAGTCTTTCCTATATTCTGAGATATTGGTCTTCTTTGCGCGTATGACAGAGCTTCTGTAGCGCGCCTCTTTAGCTTCTGTAGATTCTTGATCTTGAGCCCTCGGTAAGTCCGGCAGAGCCTCTGTAAGAGGCTTTCTTCACTTAGCCTATTTTTCACTACTTCTAAATACTTCTATGATTAGGAAGATTGAAGCTAACACCAGTCATGTGCCTCGAGCAACCAGAGTATAGATACCAGATTGGCACATACTGCTTCTGCAAGACAATTTGAGAGTTTTAGGTACCCATATCCACATGGGTCCAGTTCTGTCAGGGGTCTTTGTTTTAGCTTCTGTTGAAGAAGCATTTTGTTTCTTCTTACCCTTGATTTTATCGTTAGCTTTGGGTACAGAGAGAAGACAATGTGGACTTTTGAAATGTTGGTTTATTTTAAACATAAGATCAAAGCAATGACAGTATTGAATGTGCGAAGAGATTTGTTTGAACTTTTCATTAAATACATTAAATGGGGGCACAGAGGCATTACAATTTATCCTAACATTAGACTTTCTATTACAAGAAGGTTCATGTAGGATAGATCGTTGTTTACAAAATCCTTTATTGAGTCCGGCCTTCTGTGTTCCCCTTCTGTGGTGAACTTCTGTATATTTTACTGTCACAGTAGAAAAAGATTTGTTAATTTTAGTCCATTTACCCTTCTGTTGCCATGTTAGTTTTTCTTTAACAGGTTTTAAGGGTTTAAAAATCTTTGAACTCGTTGGAATTTGAGTGAGCATTAACTTCTGTTGTTTGAAATTTTCAAGCTCAAGAGAGGTTTTGGCTTGTATGCACATATTCAAAAAGTCTGGACAGATAGGAATTCCAGTGATTTTCTCTTTGGGAGGAATAGTTCTGTTAAGAACTTTAGAGGTTTGTTTAAAAACCTCTGTGTCACTAGGTCCGATCTCTGACTTAGAGTCAGTCTCTGATGAGTCTGAAGATGAATCGTCCTCATATACAGAGGTTGAGTCACTTAGTTCTCTTTTGACAGAGGCTAGACTTTCAGAACATGTGTCATACTCACTTTCTTCCTTTTCTAAGGAACTATCTTCTAAGTTAACAGAAGTATATGTTAAGTTTTCTTCAGAGAGATCTTGATCGCTGGAAGATGTGCATAGGTTTTCTTCAGAGATATCAAGTTTTTCTTCTGTAATTTTTTGCTTGAACTCAGGTGCCTCTGCTGATAATTTCTTTTCAGAATTCATCATGCAGACAAATGCAACTTGAGTTTCAGTCTCGGGTTTACCAAACTTGAAGATTCCTATCTGATCTTGAGTTTTCAGATACCTCTTAGGTTTGGATTCTCTTTTGACAGAGATTGAAGGTGACAAATCCGTGTTTTCAAACCACACATTTGTCATCTTCAGAGGTTTCCTCTTGTGAGGTTCCCCAGAGACTTTTTGTCTTTTACTTACAGAGAGAAGATTTGGAAATCCAGGTTTTCTTGTATCTCCTATGTGAAATAGAGAGGACAGAGACTTGTTTCTTTTGGTTCCGGTATAGGGATCTATATCACAGAAGCCAATTCCCAGTCTCCCTATTTGTGTGTTTATTTTTTCGTACAACTTCTGAGCATCTTGAATTTTTTTAATTTGAAGATCTCTTCTGAGTAAATCTTGACAGAGGACTTCTCTTTCCTTTTGAAAATAATTTTTAAGAGCTAGGATGTTCATTCTGTCGCACTCAACGTCCATTAGTTCTTTAAACTTTGTTTTTAAGGAAGAATTAAGTTCAGAAATCTTTTCTTTTAAAGGATTTAACTTTTTGTTCCAGTCCATTTCAATTTCTTCTTTTTCTTTACAGATTTTAGCTTTTTCTTGAGTGAGAAGTCTAGCTTCTCTCTCATAGAAGGTGAGCTTTTTCTGAATATCTTCACATGTCTTTTTCATTCCAGTGTATTCAATGTTAAGTTTAATCAAGTCATCTTGTGCAGTATTAGAGTTAAAGGTAGAAGTGGATACCTCACTGTCGGAGTCGGAGATGACTTTTGCCATGCCACAGAATAGAGCATTCTTTGTTTCGCCTTCGTCAGAGGATGTGTCTGACTCCCATATTTCTTTGTTTACCATTAGTGACTTCTGAGCATAGTATTCATCTTTCTTTTTGTAGAAAGCCGCATCCTTCTGAGGGCGATTTGACCAGCTCCTGCATTCGTTGGCAAAATGACCTGGCTTTCCACAGTTGTAGTATCCTTGGTTCTGTGTGGAGTTTCCAGCTCAGTCGTCTGACCTCTGTCGGTCACCACTTCTTTCGGTTCGGCACTCATTTGCGTAGTGGCCTGGCTTACCACATTTGTAACACTCTTGAATCTGTGGAGTGTTGCCAGCTTTGTCTTCCGACCTCTGTCTGTCATTTCCTCTGTCATTTCTATCACTTGACCTCTGTCGGTCACCACTTCTGTCATTTGACCCTTCTCTTTCTTGATTATCTCTTTCATATCGTTCATTACCAGATTTCTTATGGTATCCTCTGCTGAATTCCCTAGTCAAGAGAGCTAAAGATTTAGCTATCGAGGCCATGGTCGTTTCTTATTCTGCTGCTACTTCCTCTTCTTCTTCACTTTCCACCATCGTGTTTTTCTTCTTCTTCTCCTTTCTTTCCTCTATTGCTTTCTATTTCTTTGGTTTCTCTCTAGCTTCTGTAGTTTATCAACCAATGCAAGAGGTGCAATGATCTGGGCTTTTGCTTGTGCTACTTGAGGCTCTTGTGCTGCTAATGTTCCATAGAGGTCTGATAGGGTCCAGGAATCTAAGTCTTGATTTGTTTGCAGAGACATAGATAACTGAAGCCATTATTCATTCAGAGATTTCAGGAACATAACGTTGTTTTCTTCAGAGGTTCCGTGGATGCCGAACTTCTTGCACTTGTTTATTAGAGAGTTGAACCTATCATACGTAGTTTGCAGAGATTCGGTTGGCAGAGCTTTCTGCGGTTCTTCTGGGTTTTGACTCCTCCTTCTAGTTGTTTTTCCAGTTCTTTCCATAGATCATATGCAGATTCACATGCATCCATGGACTGGAAAAGGTCATTTGGGATGGCCATGATCAGAATTCTGTTAGTTTTCTGAGCAACTTCGTATTTAGCCCAATCAGAATCAGACCAATTTTCCTGGGTCTTTGGTTTCGTGTGTTCTGGGATTTCAGGTGTGTCGTCTGTACTAGGAACACGAGGTACAGTTATCATGGGAATGAAAGGAGGGTTACGTATATAATAAATCAATTCTTTGTCAGTACCCTCAAAGAAGTGAATCATTCGAATCTTCCATTGAGGTATTCTTCTCTAAGAAGAGTGGGAGGTTTGGTTAAGGAAACAGCAGAGAGGAAGTTGTTTGTATTTGTCATTTTTAGAGAGATAAATTATCCAGAAAAAGGGTTTTAACAGCAGATTTTTCAGAGTAACAGATTCTATAAGTTTACCAAAGTTCGAATGAATCGAAAATGGCAGAAAAACAGAAACTGTTTGAATAATATGAAGAATAGGTTAAAAATCCAAGTTTCTACCAAAGATCATAGTTTTAGAGTGGATCCCTTGATATTAAAAATCAAGGTTTGCTCTGCTACCAATTGTTGGTTCCTATTTGCTTAAACAATGATCTTAACTTTCAGTTAGTTCAGATTTAGATATGGTGCGGAAGCGTATTTAAGAACTGAAAGATAATGTAAGGTAGAAGAACACACAATATCAAATAAACAGTATGTAAGAACATATGAATATCTCCAAGATTACTGTATTTGATATATATTAAGAACACCAAGAACTTCAAAGGATTAACAAGAAATCTGCAGTTAATGATGTGTGTGAGAAGTGCAAAGCTTAATGATATATGTGTATTTTTTGTGGTATTAAGCTTAATAGAAGAGTTAACATGAACCTTCTATTTATACTACTTCTAAAGGGGACAATAAGGACTGAAGGTACAAAGACACTGTTCTGGAACAGTAGCTGGAAGGTACAAAACACTATTCTGGAACTGTTGTAGATACAACGTTCATTAAATGCTCTGTATTCAGCATTAGGCGAAAACCTATCAGAGTTTGACACGTGGAGTTGTCAGGTCACGCCTTTGTACGATTGATCTTTAGAACCTTCGAATGGTAGGTATTGTAAGAAGCATGTACGTCCTTGTTAAGATCTTTTGTGTAGATCTTCTTTTTGCCACAGAAGCTCTGTCAAGTATGACAGAGGCTCTGTGGACTTGTCCGCTTAGAAGTGTCTTCTGTTGCTTCTTTCCTATGGTCTTCTTGGTTAACCCGGCAGAGCCTCTGTCGAAGACTTCTGTCTTCTCGGTAACTCGGCTACTCTGCAGAGCCTCTGTCGAACACTTCTATACTTGGACTATTTTTCACTACTTTCATATACTGAAAGATTGGAGCTAACATAGCAATTTTCTCTGTTGCTATGTCATAATCAAATAGGGGGAGATTGTTGATCCAAACCCTCAATGATTTGATAATGACCCTCTCTTGACAGTTAGTGAAAATTGTAAGTAAACAATATGTATTAGAGTTTCACTATCGCTGATAAGTACTAAGACTTTACAGTACCGCTGATAGGAACTCTCACTCTTTAGATTATATATTCAGTGAACATTGTTCATCATCATATAGCTCTGAGTCTGTTCAGTTCTATTGACGATCGCTGATAGTTTAGTTTGTTTACTTATGATCTCTGAAGACAAGTTTCATGTCAACCAAAGTTCTACGCTGAAGTCGAAGATCAAACTCAAGAACCAGCAACAAGTCTACTCATGAACTGATGCGGATATCAGTGAAGCAAGACCTGTCCATTCAACGTGAAGTATCAAGTAGAAGACTTCAGCAATCGCTGAACTTTGTCATTCGCTGATAAAGAACTGTTTCAACGAAAGCTGATCATGAAGTCTCCCTGCATGTTACTATTGTCTTACCTCCCTTGCACATCTCCGTACGAACTGTCGAACGGACATCCCTTTTGTCTGTAATCGTACAATAACTCTGATTCTACACTGTGCACCATGCGGCTACTAAGGTTGTCTACAAAGGTCAATGACATGCAACCACTCAGCTGCTGCCATGTGTAAAGCCATACTGCCATGCATTAAATGCATGCAGTAAATAAGAAGAACCCTACATCGGTTTTGAAGTGTGCTCGGACCATCTTCTTATTTCTCTCTTATTGTTAAGTTATTATTCGTAATTTCTTTAACTCTTTCTAGTGCAAGAAACTTAGTGTTCTTAACTTGTTTAGATTAGGTTTATCCTTAATCTTATTCCGCAACAAGTTGTAAATTGTCTTGATTTATCAATAAACAATTTAGAAAAGTAAAAACGTGTAAAAGATATATAAATAATTATATAGAGCGTAATTAGTTTAATTATAGAGGTTAATTATTGTAAAAGCCTTAATTATTGTTAATTGGGCTTAGCTTTGTGTTTGATGGGCCATGGGCCGGTGTGTTTAAGGCCTTGGTATTTAAGGTCTGTGTTAACCTTGGAATTAGGTCAGAACGATTCATTAGAGAAATTAGAGCTTATTGTTTAGAATCGTTTCCTTTACTTTGATTGTAATATTCTCATAAGGATACTTTGAATGAATACGAGAGGGATGACGAGTTGAAATCATCAGTTGTTCGTGTTCATAACGATTGATTGATTGTTACCTGATCAAACTGGGATTCACAACTCCATCCACCTTTTGTTCAACAGATTTTGCCTTTTCATCCAATTTTGTTTTGAGATCCTTGATTTCATCCTTCAAGGAAACAACTGTTTTCTCCAATTTCTCCACCTTTACACCCAGATCATGGTTTTGTTTCTGAATCTTTTCAAATTCAGAAGGTTTTAACGTTAATCCCGGATCAACAAATGACCCAGTTTTCATGTGTTCAGAGAACTCATGGCCTGTAGGTGTCACAAAGTCACCATGTACAACAGATGCACCGTGTATGGAAGCTTTTAAGATGTTCACTTCCCCAGGACTTCCATACAATCCTTGACAACCAATAATAGGAATGTCTATGGATGTTGATACAGGAATACGAAATTCTTGTGATGTGCTTGTGTTCAAAAGAATTTCAGGCTCAAATTGGATTTTACTGTGTAATCCAGACTCAGTGAAATCAATAATATTTTGGGATTTATCACCACCCTCCAAATGAGTATGGGATGGTTCCCCTGTTTGAAATGAAACAGTAGCATGTTTGAATGCTTCTGAGTGGCTAGGGATTGGTTGTTCAAGTTCCATCATGGGCTCAATGATGTTTTCTTCAATATTGGTCACCAAGGGTTGTGAACCAATTGTAGATGTGGGTGCCCGGTTTAGATCAGCTGGATCATAATTATCTCTGTTTTCTAATTCTGTTAACATTCTCTCAGTCTCACCTCTCTCTGTCTGTTTTTCACTTTCCAGTCTAACCAAGCTCTTTGAATTTTCCCTCTCATTTCTCTCAGAATGTTCTCCCACCTGAACATTCTCCCCCTCTCTATTTGCATTAGACCCCTCACCTCTCATCTCAGGGTTTTCCTCATGGGTAGGGATTTGAGGTTGTTTAAATCCCATAGAGGTGCAATATGCTTTTAACATCTCACTTTCCCGTGGAATATATTGCCTAAGTGACCTTGGAAGTGGTCTGTGATTAGGAAAATTCTCAAGTTTAAGAAATGATATCATTTTACCCATGTAGAAGATTGGCCCATGCTCCTCATTTGCTCTTCTTGGGATGTTTTTATCTTGATCCATTGCATACCATATTACCAACTGCCAGTACCTCTCATAAGGTATATATGTAAGTGGAGTATCTCTTGTTTTTCCCTCTAATGCCTTCTGATTCCTCTTAAAAGTGTTCTTTATACCTTCCCATAAGATAGAAGCATAATCATAGTGTCTATTTTTCACTAACCCATGAAAGATTTGCAAAATTTGTCTTGAACCTTGATCAAGTGAACTGTGTTTCCCAGATAAACACTTGTTAATAATGTGGAAGAAACATGCCCAGATTGGTGGTAATTTGTTCCTTCTGAATGAGCTAAGATTCTTCAACTCGTCATTATATCCCAATCTCCTGAATTCAGCCAACAATTCTTCTGTTAATGGTGAGTCTTCAAAGTCTAATCTCCCCTGCAAATCATCTTTTTCTGGTAACCTTAGCATAGTTATCATAAAATTGACAGTCAAAGTTACAGTCACTCCCCCTATATTTGACACAAACTTGTTGCCTTGTAATTCCAAATGCTTCCACCACTGTTATATATACTGTATTGGTACAGACTTCTTCATTGTAAACCACTTCTTGAATGGATGATACTTCAACAACTCTATGATTATCCTATGTTCGTCTTTGAACTTAGTTGCATCAATCACTAACACCCAGTTATTTTCAACTAAATCCAAATACTCACTCTCAGGTACAATCCTCTCCAAAGAATTAAGTCTAGAAGACATCACAGATCTAACCGCACTTTGTTCATGTTGTATATTCTCATTTCCCCCATCTGCATTTCCTTCACATTCAGTCATATTTTCATCCCCTGCATCGCCTTCAACATTTCCTAGTACAAAATTCTCTCCTAAAGCCCCTTCTTCTACGGCTCTGTTCTCAGGCATACGAACTTCATCATTCTCTGAATCCGAGGATTCCATCAACGTTTTCGAGGAGTGTAACGATATAGGTTTACTTCTTCTTGAACCAGACATGATTTCAATATGGAAGATTGAAAGAAAACAGAATCGAAGAACTCTGGATTTATGCGTATCTCACTTTTCACTCTTGGAATTCAAATGAATTTGAAAGAGGGATTTTAAGGTCTATTTAAAATCCACGAAGCTTAAAGGATTTAACGGTGAAAAGTTGCTTTTTGTCAGAGTTATAACGGATTCGAACACTGTGAAATACCACAAAAGATATTAAATGAAACGTGGCACTTTCAATTGAATAAGAAGCTGGCACGTGTTATTTGATAGAAATTAACGCAAGTTAAAAGTTATAAATAACACGTTCAGAGTTCTGAGAATGCATACTCAGAAGTTCTGAGTACACAGTTAAGAAGAAATTCCATTGTAACCAAAATTCATTTAAATCTCAACTTCTGATTATATAAAGCATTTAATCATCCAGAAGTAGTTTGAACAGATAGAAAATTATTTTATCATCAAAATTCTGTTCTTCTTTTGAAGATATGGAATTACTGAAAATCATTTAAAATCTAACATCTGACCTTGAAAACCTTTTTAAGGATTCAGAAGTAGTTTGAACAAGTGAAAATTTTATCACTGAAAGCTTGTTCTCCTTAAAATGATTAGTGATAAGAAAAGAAAATACAAACCTTATAAGCATCTCAGAATGATATCTGAAATATATCAATGCTCCCCCCTTGACTTTAGCATATACTCAAACACATTTTAGACATAAAGAATATGAAACTATATCATAGAAAATATAAAATCAACAAAATTGAAACACTTGTATTTTTCAGAAATGAGTACTGAGAGGTAGTCAGAAGTTCTGATTAACCTATTCAGAAAAAAAATTGAAGTCAGCTTTCTAAAGTACTAACTCAGAAGTTCTGAACTTAAGAGTCAGAAGTTCTGATCTTAAGATTCAGAATTCTGAACAAGAGAGTCAGAAGTTCTGATCTAAAGTACACTACTCAGAAAATCTTACTTAGAAATGTTAGCTTCAATCTTCCTAATCATAGAAATACTTAGAAGTAGTGAAAAATAGGCTAAGTATAGAAAAGCCTCTCACAGAGGCTCTGCCACTTCTTCCAGAAGATCAAGTCCAGAAAGCCACAGAATCTACAGAGGTAATCACAGAACTTCTGTAGTGCGCAAGAAGAAGCTCAACTCGGAAACAAGTGGACTGCCCCACAGAAGGTCAGACCATAGAACCTCTGTAATGCCTTACAGAGCCTCTGTGGTCTGCTATGAAGACTTGGAAGATATTACTGGATACGTTCATCAACTTGCATGGAAAAGTACTGTTAAAACACGTGTCAAGCTCTGAGTGGACTCAATAGGGCATGGTACAAAATAGACGTCTGCGCCATTTAATGCATTTACCAATAGTACATCTGCTCCATTAAATGCGCATGGCTCAAACAACTGCTCACACCATCCAGTCCACTGTTCACACCATCCAGTTTACTATTCATGCCGTAAAAGGAACAGTGACCAACTTCATAGTCTTCTAAGAGTAGTATAAAAGGAAGTCTCATGTTGAGATCTTCCTAACGACGAATAGACAAGGAATCACTAATACTCTCAAACTTTATTGTCAAATATCTGAGTGTTATATTCTCACACACCAACAGTTCTTAATCTGTTCTTCGTGTTGTTATTATATATTGAATAACAGTAACTGTTCAAGAAATCCTTTTCATTCTTTACTGTTTTCTTTATATATGTGCGTTCTAATATCTATCAAACATATCTGTTAGTTTAATACGCTTCCGCATCAAACTCTAAACTCAACTAATAGACTGTTAATCTTGATTAAGCGTATCTGGGTTCCAACAATTGGTATCAGAGCCTTCCTTGATTTTCAATATCAAGTGATCCACTTATCAAGACTCTTGATAGATATTACTGAGATTTAAAATTGTGTCTGGAAACTGCTTAAACCCAGAAAATCTTCAAGCTCATCGAAGTAACTCTTTAGTCATACTTTCTTTCTAAAATCTTCAAATGACAAATACAAATAATTTCTTTACTACTGGTTCTCTCACTAAACCTCCTACTCTCCTTCGAGATGAGTATCCTCAGTGGAAAATAAGAATGGTCCATTTTTTCGAGGGTACTGAAAAAAATCAAGTACAATATATGTACAATCCTCCTCCTATTCCCATGACAGTAGTACCTCGTATACCTGCTACTGCTGAATCTGCCGAAATCCCCGAACATCAAAAACCAAAGCCAAAAGGGGAGTGGTCAACCGAAGATAAAGCAGAAGATGAAGTTGCTCAGAAAACCAAGAGGACATTAATTATGGCAATACCCAACGAACTCTTTCAATCCTTGGACTCATGTGAAACAGTGCATGATCTGTGGAAAGAACTGGAAAGACAGTTGGAAGGAGGTGCTAAAACACAAAAAAACCGAAGAGCACAGTACATCAATGAATATCATGCATTCAAAGCCTCTGCAACAGAATCTCTGCAAACAACATACGACAGATTCAACTCTCTAATCAACCAGTGCAGAAAATCAGGCATTGACAGAACTTCTGAAGAAAACAATGTCATGTTTTTAAAAAGTCTAAATGAAGAATGGCTCCAGCTGTCTATGTCCCTACAGACAAATCAGGATCTAGACACCTGGACTCTCTCTGATCTTTACGGAACATTAGCCGCACAAGAACCTCAGATAGCACAGGCTAAAACACTAACCATTGCACCATATGCATTGGTTAGTAAAACTAAAGAGGATGCACAGAGACCAAGAAATGATAAAGCCACAGAGGAGAAGAAGAAGGAGAAGAAGAAGATGGTGATAATTGACAGTGAAGAAGAAGAAGAGCAAGCAGAAAAGGAAATAACTCTTGCGTCACTAGCTAAATCTTTAGCTCTATTGACAAAAGAGTTCAGAGGAAACAGAAGAGGTTCCGGAAATGAAAGATATGATAGAGAAAACCAGGATGACAGAAGAGACAACAGAAGAGATGACAGAAGAGGAGAAGAATCAAGTGGCCGACAGAGGTCAAGCGATAGAAATTACAGAGGGAATGACCGACAGAGGTCAAATGACTCGGTAAGCCACACGCAGCAAGAATGCTACAAGTGCGGCAAACCTGGTCACTATGCAAATGAATGTAGATCAGAGAAAGGCGGAGACCTACAGAAGTCCAATGATCGAACAGGAAACACTCCTCAAGGGTGTTTTAACTGCGGAAAACCAGGCCATTTTGCGAATGAATGCAGAAGCAGATCAAATCGCCCACAGAGGGACTCTGCTTTCTACAAAAAGAAAGCCGTATATTATGCTAAAAAATCCTTAATGGCAAAAGGACATTCTGAGGAGAACACCGAAGACTTCCAGTCAGACTCTACTTCTGACGATGAACATACCGCTAATGCCCTCTTCTGTGGCATGGCAGAAGTCGACTCCTGCATTGACTCTGAGGTATCCACTTCAAATTCCAACTCTTGTATTACCTCTGTAGATGATAATGCACTTAGAATTAACATTGAATTAATTGAACTGAAAGAGATAAATCAAAGTATTCAGAAAAGACTCACTTTCAATGAGAGAGAAGTACGGCTTCTCACTCAAGAAAAAGCAAAGATTTTTTAGGACAAAGAGAGTATAGAAAAGAATTGGAACAAAACTCTAGATCCTTTAAAAAAAACAAATTTCTGAATTAACCAATACTTTAAAAGATAAAACAAAAGAACTTTCAGTTTCAAGGAGCGAAACTACTGACATAAGAGCTCTTAAAGAATACTTTCAAAGAGAAAGAGAGGTATTATGGCAAGATTTACTCAGAAGAGAAGTTTTGCTTAAAAACTATAAAGATGCACAGAAAGTTTATGAAAAAATAAACTCACAAATAGGGAGACGAGGTATAGGGTATGATGATATCACCCTAGGTGTTGAAGGCAAAAGAAACAAACCTCTGTCCTCGTTATTTGTGATTGGAAAAACAAACAAACCAGATTTTCCAAATCTAATCTCTGTAAGCAAACGGGCGAAAATCTCTGTGGATCCTTACTTGAAGAAACATAAGAAGATGATTAACGTGTGGTTTGAAAACACAGACTCATCATCTTCAACCTCTGTCAATAGAGGTATCAAACCAAAGAAATATCTGAAAACACAAGATCAGATTGGTATCTTCAAGTTTGGTAAACCAGAGACCCAAACACAGGTTGCTTTTGTCTGTTTGATAAACGTTGAAAAGAAATTATCAGCAGAAGCTCCTGAGTTTAAACCCATTTTTTCAGAAGAAAACTTTAAATATTTAATTGAAAAAGAAATTTTGGAAATATGGAAATCAAGCGTTTTAGAAAATTTATGTACATCTTCTATAGATAAAACTCTCACTGAAGAAATCTTATTAGAAACCTCTGCAATCTATGAAAACTATTCTACAGAGGAAGAAAGCTCGTACGATACATGCTCAGAAAATCCAGCCTCTATTGAAAGAATTGACTCAACCTTTGCATACGAGGACGATTCATCCTCTGACAACTCAGAGACTGATTTCAAATCAGGGATAATTCACTGTGACACAGAGGATGTCAAATTCTCCTCTGAAGTTCCTCACAGAACTATTTCTCTAAAAGAGAAACTCACAGAGATTCCAATCTGCCAAGATTTTCTAAAATTGAATCTACATATCAAAACCTCTGCTGAGCTTAAAATGTTACAGAAGACCTCTATTGATCCTATAAGTTCTAGATTTTCAAAACCCAAGGTTAATAAATCTTTTTCTTCTGTGACAGTGATGAAAGAAGTTCACCACAGAAACAACCCACAGAAGGCAGGTCCTAAACAGATCTTTTGCAAACAACATTCGAGTATTCATAGATCTTCTAGTAATAGGAAATCAAATGTAAAGAAAGAATGTAATGCCTCTGTGGCTGAGTTTAAAAAGTTCAATGAAAAGTTCAAGCAAATTACATCTCATATTCAATACTGTCATTGCTTTGATCTTATGTCTAAACTTAATAATCATTTTTCAAGTCAAGTCTGTTTACTCTCTACGACAATTCAAAAGTCAAATCCCACAAAGAAACAATCTGACTCTTCTGCAGAGAACAAAATGTATTTCAAGAATGCCAAGGCAAACTTGAAAAACTCTAACAATATTGGACCCATATGGATATGGGTACCTAAATCTCTGTGATTGTCCTGCAGAAGAAGTATGTGCCAATCTGGTATCTAGACTCCGGATGCTCAAGGCACATGACTGGTGACAGAAGTGCACTATCCACGTACAAAGAAACACAAGATGGTGGATCTGTGACTTTTGGAGACAACAAGAAAGGACACATAAAAGGCTATGGAGTCATAAGGAAAGAAGACGTTTCTGTATACAAAGTTGCATATGTGGATGGCCTTAAGCACAACCTACTCAGTGTAAGTCAACTTTGTGATACAGGATTCAATGTGTTGTTCAAAAGAACTTTCTGCTCTCTACAAAGTGAAGAAACAAGTATGGAACTTCTGCGAGCTGAAAGAATAGGTGATCTATATCTAATGAACTTCAACTCAAAGAACAAAGACAAAGTTTGCCTTGTTGCCTGCAAAAGTGAAGAAGCCTGGTTATGGCACAACAGGTTCTGTCACTTAAATTTTCGCACATTGGAAAAACTGGTCAAACTTGATCTAGTTAAAGGTTTGCCAAATGTTAAATTCAATAAGGATCATTTATGTTCTGCCTGTGAGATGGGAAAACTCAAAAGAGCTTCCCACAAAGGCAAAACAGATGTATCTTGCACTAAACCTCTGTACATGCTTCATGTCGACCTCTGCGGTCCCATTGCCATACAGAGCCTAGGTGGCAAGAAATACATACTTGTCCTAATTGATGAGTATTCGCGTTTCACATGGGTTGAATTCGTTAGAAAGAAATCAGATGTTCCAAATATATTGATAAATCTAATGAAAAAAATCCAAGTTCTTTATAATTGCAGAATACAGAAGTTAAGAAGTGACAATGGCACAGAATTTAAAAACTCTGTCATTGAAGCCTATCTTTCAACAGAAGGAATATCACAGAACTTCTCTGCAGCTCGCACTCCACAACAGAACGGTGTTGTCGAAAGAAAAAATCGAACACTTGTGGAAGCCGCAAGAACTATGATGTCAGCATGCGGATTATCAATGAACTTTTGGGCAGAAGCAATTTCTACTGCGTGTTATACTCAAAATCGATCAACCATTGTGAAAAGACACCTCAAGACGCCTTACGAATTGATTAACAAACGGCGGCCAAACATCAAATTTTTCCATGTATTCGGATGCAAATGCTTCGTCTTAAACGACAGAGATTCAAGAGGAAAGTTTGATGTAAAAGCAGATGAAGGCAAATTCATTGGATACTCTGCCACTTCCAAAGCCTACAGAACATTCCTTACAAAATCTCACAAGATTGTAGAAAGCATCAATGTTTCTTTTGATGATTCATTCCAAATGACTTCTGAACAAATCAGTTCAGAACTCGGAACTAAAGGGAAATCCTCTGTCATCTCACGAGCAAAAGAAGACTTGGATCTTCTATTTTTAGAGATGCTCAACGAAAACATTGATCCTTCTGTTGGAACAATCAGGGTTTCTGAAGAACCATCCTCTGTCGGACAAAATCCTACATGTTTGTCTCTAACTGGTCCTAATAATGCTTCATCTTCTTCTGTACATACTACAGATGCAATTGCCGAAGCAGAAGAAAGTGCAGAAGATGAAACATCAAGGAAAACGACCACAGAAGCTGCACAAACCACAGAAGAACCAATTACAGAGGAAATCGAGGACCAAGACTATACGTCCTCAGAGGAACAAACTCCACCACCACTCATACCAATCATTCCACAAACGGTAGAATCAACTACCAAGGCACGAAGAACAACAGAGGCTATACAAGAAGAAACACAAGAAATCTCTAAAGAAAGTCTGAATGACATTGATGATCATCTTCCACGCACAACTCAATGGACAAAAAGCCATCCTCCAAGCCAAATAATCGGAGAACCTTCTGACGCAGTAAAAACAAGGTCTGCCACTGCTAACTTTTGTTTCTTTACAAATTTTATTAGTGTGATAGAACCAAAGAAGATATCTGAAGCCCTAGATGACCCAAACTGGGTAGACGCCATGCAAGAAGAACTTTTGCAATTTGAGCGTAACAGAGTATGGACTCTAGTACCTCTGCCAAGAGGAAAACAGGCCATTGGGACTAAATGGGTCTACAGAAATAAGAAGGATGAAGATGGAGTGGTCATCAGAAACAAAGCAAGATTAGTAGCAAAGGGATATAGACAAGAAGAAGGCATAGACTACGATGAAACTTTTGCCCCTGTCGCACGGCTCGAAGCAATAAGAATATTCTTAGCCTTCGCAGCCCACAGAGGTTTTAAAGTCTATCAGATGGACGTAAAATCAGCTTTTCTCAACGGTGAAATCCAAGAAGAGGTCTACGTTAATCAGCCACCAGGATTTGAAAGCTCAAAGTTTCCAAGGCATGTATACTACCTTGAAAAAGCTTTATATGGGCTGAAACAGGCTCCACGAGCATGGTATGAACGACTTTCTACCTTTCTTCTAGTCAATGGTTACAACAGAGGTACAACAGATACTACCTTATTCTATAAACGCAAAAGTAGTGAGATAATGCTTGTACAAATATACGTAGATGACATAATTTTTGGGTCTACTAATTCAGAAGAGTGTAAATGATTTGAAAAACTCATGCAGAGTGAGTTTGAAATGAGTATGATGGGAGAATTAACTTTCTTCCTCGGACTCCAAGTCAAACAATCATCAGAGGGAATTTTTATAAATCAAGCTAAATATGTCTCTGACATTCTTTCCAAGTATAGCTTCTCTGATGCCTCTGCAATGAAAACTCCAATGGCCACTGGAAACAAGTTATTCTTAGATTCAAATGGCATCTCTGTAGAATGCACTCTCTATAGAGGCATGATTGGATCTCTATTATACTTAACAGCAAGCAGACCTGACATTATGCATGCCACATGTCTCTGTGCACGCTATGAAGCTAATCCAAAGAAATCACATTATGATGCCGTAAAGAGAATCTTTAGATACCTAAAAGGGACTAAAAATCTTGGTCTCTGGTATCCACAGAACTCTGGTTTTGGTCTTAAAGCTTATACAGATTCAGACTATGGAGGATGCATGCTCGACAGAAAGAGTACCTCTGGGAGTTGTCAATTCCTAGGTGGTAAACTAGTCAGTTGGACCTCCAAGAAGCAGAATTGTGTTTCCACATCCACTGCAGAAGCTGAATACATTGCTGCCGCTAGCTGTTGTTCTCAGGTTCTATGGATGAAGACTCAACTAAAAGACTACGGCCACATTCTGTTCAAAATACCCATCTTCTGCGATTCCAAAAGTGCTATTGCTATCTCTGCCAACCCTGTGCAACACTCAAAAACCAAGCATATCGATATAAGGTATCACTTCTTGAAACATCATGTTGAATACGGTACAATCGAAATGCATTTTGTGCCCACAGAATATCAACTCGCTGACTTATTCACCAAAGCACTAGACGAGAAAAGATTCAACTTCTTGGTAGGTAAGATAGGAATGATTAACATGGTGTGAAAATCCTCAGTAAGTATAGTTTTATATTCTGTAAATAATAAGTAAATACATTGCTTAATTTATTGCTTTGATTAATTCTACTTCTGTATGTAAATTCTTAAAACCTTAAATAGTTCTTAAAATCACAGAGCTTCTGTAAGTCAACTCAGAACCTCTGACGACCCCTACAGAACCTCTGAAAAACCATGACCTATGTTCTATGCAAAACTTATCATTCTTTGATCCAAGCATAGGTCAAGGGGGAGCAAAAGGAAATTACTTGATCTACAGAGGTGATTAGATCAAGGGGGAGCAAAAGGAAAATTCTTGATCTACATAAGTGATTAGATCAAGGGGGAGCAAAAGGGGCCTGAGATGATCTACAGAGGTAAAATCTCTCAAAGGAAAGCCGAAGAAGAATGTCGATAATTCTCCATCGACAGAAGAAAGACAAAACTGCCGAGAACAGAAGAACCAAAAGGTATGTCTCTCGCATGAAAGGTTTTTAGAAAACAGTTTTCTAGGACAAGAATCGTCAAATATGTCCTAAATATAATGTGAATAACATTTCAAAAATCAAAAGTTCAAAAGATTCAACAAAATTCGAAATAGGAGAAATTTAAGGTCATAGAGCTTCTGCTGAGCTCAACAGAGCTTCTGCAGGAAATATGCTCTGTGATCACAAATTAACCCTCTGTCGATCTTTTGGAATGTTATCTCGAAAACCGACAACACACACCATGACCTTCTCGAACAAAACGTTTATCAATATAGTTTTATCGGACACCAACCTTCAAAAATGTGCGAAAAACATCTCTTAACACAGATCAAAAATTGGATGATCAGAAAATTAATAGAATTCAAGTTATAAGATTTTTTCTCTCATAGAGCTTCTGCTGGCTCTCACAGAGCTTCTGCAAGTTCCATCAGAGCTACAAAACCTCTGTGAGTAAAATTTCTTGACAAAATCCTATTAATCCTCTCCAATATTTTTACAAACGTTTTCGTTCAAAGAGGAATCTTCAAAGTCATGATAACAATGAGATATATGAGAAGGTTAAAACTCTAAGAATTTCAAAATCACAGAGCTTCTGTAAAACACAAAAGTTCTGCCATTTTGTTATCTGTGGTAATAACGGTTACTTTTACTGAGAGTGAAACTCATATGGCTAAGAACAACTCCACGCGCCTAGCATTAATGGGCCGCGCACGACGTCCTGTCATCTTCTGACATGGCCTACGTGTCCCATTTTCATTGAGCAAACATGGAACGTTTTTTTGGGTAAGTTGAACCCGCCGCTCAAACTCGAGTGCGGATTCCAGACTTTAATCCATTGCCATATATTTTACCCTTTCGAAGTCTACCGTTTTACCATCCTATAAAAACAAACCTTACCCTCTCATAAAACCTTTTACAAACTCTCATCTTCTTCTCCGGCGATACCCTGCAAAACACTTGCAAATGGCTTCATCTTCTCGAGCTACATCCTCTGAACTCTCTCCGGCGAACTCAACGGAAAACTCCCCTGCTCATTCAGAACATTCTGAAAACCCCAGCTTTGCAAGAGATATTGAACAACAAGATTTCGGGGATTCCGCAGACTTTGCTCCGACGACACACTTGCAAAACTTCATAGCTAAGGATCATTTCGAAGCCACTCTTCCTATTAAATCCAACAACTGCTATTTGGTCCCCTCACCCACTACTTTCGGCGAAGCCCATGCCATACTTCTGAACATCATGGAAAACCATATCCTTTTCCCTCTACTATCAAGAACCCCTAACAGAATACCAGTTCGTTATTTGAACCAGTTTTGGCAAAGCTGCCGATTTGATAAAGACGATTCTCTTATCAAAGGGTACATTTCAAGACCTGATAAAACTGAGCATCTTGAAATCAAGTTCAACAGAACAATGTTCTCACTTGAATTCAACCTACCAACAAGGGGTCTTCTGGGATTGAAAAGTTATGCAGAGCAACCAACAGACGAAGAGCTCTGTAGATTCGTGGAAATGCTTGGGTACAACACCCAACTACGGAAGAGAAATGACTTCCGCAGAGGCCGATTACCACCTCTGTGGAACACTTTGTTCTCTATTCTTAACAGATGCTTGACAGGAAAGATAGGGAGTATTGACCAGAGCTCACATCAAATCTTGAGCATCATGTATGGGGTTTACTATGATCTTCCACTAGATTATGCGACCATAATGATGCAAGAGATCATAAACACCATCGACAGAAAGAACAACTCGAAAAGGGTCAAAGAGAACGATCCCAACTTTCTACCACCTCTGCAATTCCAAAGAATATTGGGAGTACTGTTCGAACCTCTGCTGCTAATCCAAAATTGGCCAATGGAAGGGCCAACTCCCAAACAGTTCCCGATGAACAAAAATACCCCCACTGATCATGCTGATGGCTACTCACACTGCAGACCTCTGTCAAAGAAACTTCTGCGCTACACATCGAACATATCCCTTAAGAAAGAGTATATACGCGATCATAGAACTCCAAAACCGAGTCCTATGACACCCCCGCGTTTAGGTGTTCCCCTAGGAACAATGATAGCAAAATCTCTTTCCACTCAAGCAGAAAAGGATCAAAAGTTAGCAAAACACATGGCTATTCAGCTCAGCTTCATAGCCAAACGCGCAGAAATAATGGGAAAGAAATCTTCAGCAAAGATCTCTGCTTCTACTCCAAAAGCTAAGAAGAGAAAAACTGCAGAAGGCACATCAACAAGCACTGCAGAAGATAGACCTTCACCTCCCCATGCCACAGAGATTGGCTCCTCTGCACCTCCCCTTTTCACAAAACAGAAAAAGAAGAGATCCAAATCAACAGAGGAAGGGGCACCAAAACCAAAAAGGAGGAAAACCAAAAAGAAGCATGGTAAAACACTTAAAAAGTTGTTTACCATTGCAGAAGAGGAAATCATAGAGGGAGAAACTGCAGAAGAAGAAGATGCAGAAGTAGGAATGACAGAAGAAGGATATCAATCACCATATCAATCTCCAGATAGATTTGCTCACCAAGGAGACCTGAATGATTTCCTACAGAACCCCGAAATTGCAAACACCCTTAATACAGCAGGGTGGACGGCACAACCTCTCGACCACCACACTCCAGAAGAACAAGATTTCTTCATTTCTGGCATTGACACACATCTACACGAAGATGACACAACACCCAGAAATCAACCAGCCGAAACCCCTGTGATTTTACAAAACCCTTTCATTCAAGGATTGGACGTCCACAGAAGAAGTCCAAACCAAGCTTCAGAAGAAACAGAACAAATCGAAGCTGAGTGGAATACAACTAAAGTTACAGAGGCAACGGTTGTAGAAGAAACCACAGAAACAGGGATAGAAATCTCAGAGGTAGATTCAGATGAAGAAGAGGCTATCTGGATACGAAAAGGTCTCTATCATCCTCATGTCATGAGATTATACGGATCTCATCACATGTATGACTCATTGCGCACAGAGCAAAGAACTTCCACAGAACCAGAAGAAGAAACAAGAAAAGATGCCGAAGTTGAAGAAGGCACACATCAATCACCCCCTCCCAGTGCAACCCACATTTCTAACTCCGCAGGTCTAGCTGCAGAAGGAGTTATTGAAAAAGAGCAGCATAGCTCGATCCCAACCCAACCCATCCAGCCAGAGGTTACTCTTTCAACCTCTGTGCCCACAGAAACCGGGGAATCCATTCCTAGGGAGTCTCCTCAAAGAGACTCGCCTAATGTTCGTGATCAATCGCCCCAGATCACACAAGAACACCCTACAGAGGAATTTGTTTCCTCTGACACGCACTTATTAAGATCCACACTTCTTTCAGAGAGAAGTAGAGAGCACAAAGACAAAGAGACTCTAGACAAGTCTCCTAGTCAACAGAAGGATATTCCAATAACCACCTCTGGAGTGGATTTGGACAATGTTCTTCTCAGAACTTCTGTAGGGATTGAAACTCATGTTTCTTCTCAAGGATCAGAAGGAAATCCTTCCATTCTCAACATACAAACAGGAATGAAAGAAGGTATCCCAGGAACAGGGATTCACTCTGGAGACGAATGTGTTCCTCCAGAGGTTACCACCGGAACACAAGTCACAAGGGATGAGTTCCAAACCCTTGAGACCTCTGTGAACCAAACCTTGAAAGAGTTACAAAGCTCTTTCAAATCTTTTGCAGAGACAACATCACTGGCACTGCTAAACCTGAACACCAAAATGGACAACCTGTCCACAGAGGTGAAAACTGCCATCTCACAGATGAAGTCTGCTGCTACCGCATCCACCACTTCTGCCGCAACAACTACTCCTTCTTCGATTGAGAACTCCATCAACAAGTTCCTTGATCAATTGAACAAACAGACTTCAGTGTCAACGGGCATCACTCCTGCAGATCTACAGAAGGCCCTACAAAAAGTTCAAGAAGAAGCCATGCGAAATACCATGCTGATGCAACCCAAAGACTACATGACAAGAGCACAACTGACAGAACTTGGGCAGAACGTGATTAATCAAGTGACAGAAGTCATCCTTTCCTTCACCACTGCCAATGCTAACTTCGTCAAAGATTTCAGAGAAAGTGTAGGAAGGATGAGATTCAAAACAGAGGCAGAGCTAGAAACTCTTCTTGGCCTCTGTGATGATGTCTGCGCGAAACTGATCGCTGCTGGAGCCACAATGCCAAAGAAACCTGATGCTTCCTGTAGAGCAGAGGGTACATCAGACAAGGGTCAGGATGACTCTGATGATGATGACCATCCTGGTCCATCAGATATCCTGAGGGGGAGAAAACTACAGAGAAAACTGCAAGCAGAGAACTTACAGGTCCACCAATAGCCGCAGAACCTCTGAGTCAAACACCTCCAGAACAGACCCGACAACAACAAACTCAACAAACCACAGAGAATACACCCATCTCTGTGGATTCAACCTCTTAAGAACCCAACACTACAAAAGCAGATAAGCAAACCTCAGAGGCAACCACCGCCCCTGAGGTAATCATTTTGGAAGAAACAGATAAACCAACCACAGAGAAAACACCCACCTCTGTGGAAACACCCCAAACCATACCCAGAAGAAAGTCGATTGCCACCAAACCAAAAAGAGCAACGACCTTTGCTTCTGACATTCTGAAAAGGATGCACACAACAATAAGTGATCGTATGGTGAAGAGAGAAGAAGAAAGGCACAGGTTCACCTTAGCCTTCAGAATGGCAAGAAGATTCAATGAAAACACTTCATCAACAGAAACTGAGCTCACAGAAGAAGTCACCAAACAACCTCCAACAGAGGTTACAGAGCAAGTCAAGCCAACAGAACCATCGCCACAAAAGTCCTCTAAATCACAATCGTCAAAATCCACAGAGGCAACCTCCATCAAACCTACAGAAGTACAAACCTCAAATCCCACAGAAGCAACAGGTTATGCCACGACAACAAAAGATAAAGGCAAAGGGATACTGACAGAGGAACCTAAGAAGAAGAAAACATTGTCAAAGCCAACAGAGAAACTGATGAAAAGTGCGTTTGACGCCTTTCAAACCCCAAAACCCGAAGAAGATGACTGGGCACATGGATTGAAGCCTCTGTCAGAAACTCCTTTAACTGGTAGAGCTGCAGAAGTTGTTCAACATATGGAGAGTCTCAGAAGACAAATTCCACGACCTGGTCCAACACATGAAGAAATGGAAGAAGTGGTATACAAATACCTCTACAAACAATCCTTTTAGACAAACTATCCAATAGATCATGTGACAGATCCAAGGATCAGAGAAGAATTTGAGAACATCTTCACAAGAACAAAGCCAAGAGCCAAAGCAGATGTCTTCTCAATTCACAAAATCAAAAAAGTGATCTTCTGCAGATTCTCCTTCATAAGAACCTATCCAAGGGTCAGGTACAATCTTTACAAAGTCAGAAGAGAGAACAATTCAGAGTCTACCTTCGCTGATGCTGACTTAAGAAACATCAATCCATACGATCTACCTGACCTTCTGCAATAGACAAAGGACAACTACAACACAGAGGCAAACACCAGAGCCTATCAAGTATTGAGAAAAGCGATGAGGGAAAAGCTTCTGCTATACAGCATGATAGATTTTCAGCTGGGAAAAGATCTTGGTCTCAAACATCTAGATCTACGACCACCAGAAGATCGCTACCCACCAGACGCTGTGCCCAACTCAATCATCAGAGAACCAAGATTTGGGTTAGTATTTCAAAACCCACAACACCAGGTTAAACATTTTGTACTCATGGATTGTCAGAAGTACGCAACCAGTACTCTGAGCAAATTCAGAGCAAGCCTTGTAAAATACAGAGGTACAGAGAAAATGGATAGAGATGATGCAGATACTTTCATCAGAGAAATAGACTCAACAATCCGCCTAAGAGAACTCTGCATCAGATTCTACAAAGAGATCAGAAAAGTCGGCAGAGACAACAGAAGCTACAACGATTTCAAAGATGCCAAAATCTGATTCTCAGACCTCCAATCTCTGCAAACAAAAGTTTATCTTTCATTGTACTCAAATGTAAAATGCCTCTGGCATATTTCTAAATGAAAGAAATTTCGAGGTATTGTTTAACCTTTGTCTTATCTAACTTAGCCTAACTAAACACAAAGTCAAATTTTTATTTTTCACTACTTAGGGGGAGATTGTTAGCTTCAATCTTCCTAATAATAGAAATACTTAGAAGTAGTGAAAAATAGGCTAAGTATAGAAAAGCCTCTCACAGAGGCTCTGCCACTTCTTCCAGAAGATCAAGTCCAGAAATCCACAGAAGCTACAGAGGTAATCACAGAACCTCTGTAGTGCGCAAGAAGAAGATCAACTCGGAAACAAGTGGACTGCTCCACAGAAGGTCAGACCATAGAACCTCTGTAATGCCTTACAGAGCCTCTGTGGTCTGCTATGAAGACTTGGAAGATATTACTGGATACGTTCATCAACTTGCATGGAAAAGTACTGTCAAAACACGTGTCAAGCTCTGAGTGGACTCAATAGGGCATGGTACAAAATAGACGTCTGCGCCATTTAATGCATTTACCAATAGTACATCTGCTCCATTAAATGCGCATGGCTCAAACAACTGCTCACACCATCCAGTCCACTGTTCACACCATCCAGTTTACTATTCATGCCGTAAAAGGAACAGTGACCAACTTCATAGTCTTCTAAGAGTAGTATAAAAGGAAGTCTCATGTTGAGATCTTCCTAACGACGAATAGACAAGGAATCACTAATACTCTCAAACTTTATTGTCAAATATCTGAGTGTTATATTCTCACACACCAACAGTTCTTAATCTGTTCTTCGTGTTGTTATTATATATTGAATAACAGTAATTGTTCAAGAAATCCTTTTCATTCTTTACTGTTTTCTTTATATATGTGCGTTCTAATATCTATCAAACATATCTGTTAGTTTAATACGCTTCCGCATCAAACTCTAAACTCAACTAATAGACTGTTAATCTTGATTAAGCGTATCTGGGTTCCAACAAGAAAAAAAATCATTTCTGAAAAATAACAAATATACTCAATTAGTCAGATTAAGCATTCCTATTTTACATATGAGAAAAGTAAACCTTTTGTATTCAGTAGGCTTTGTGAACAAGTCAGCCAATTGATACTTTGTGTGCACAAAGTGCATTTCTATAGTTCCTTTTTCCACATAGTCTTTAATAAAATGATACTTTACATCAATATGTTTGGTCTTTGAGTGCTGAACAGGATTCTGAGTAATAGCAATAGCACTATCTGAATCACAATATATGGGAATTTTGTTGAGTTGATAGCCATAATCCATGAGTTGTGTTCTCATCCACAAAGTTTGAGAACAGCAAGCAGCAGCAGCTACATACTCTGCCTCAGAAGTTGATGTGGAGACACAATTTTGCTTCTTTGAAGCCCAACTCACTATTTTGTCTCCCAAAAAGTGACAAGCACCAGAAGTACTTTTCCTGTCCAGCCTACTTCCTGCATGATCAGCATCAGTAAAAGCAGTCAGTTTAAAGTCAGTTTCTTTTGGATACCAAAGGCCCAAATCAGGTGAACCTTTGAGATAATCTTAAGAACCTTTTAACAGCTAGTAAATGAGATTCTTTTGGATTAGATTGAAATATAGCACAGAAACATGTAGCAAACATGATATCTGGTCTACTTGCAGTCAAATAAAGCAAAGATCCAATCATGCCTCTATATACCTTGTTATCTACTGAAACTCCAGAGAGATCAGCATCTAACTTGACATTTGTAGCCATAGGTGTTCTCATAGAAGCACAATCAGACCTCTTAAACTTTTTCAAAATATCTTTTACATATTTTCCTTGATTTATGAAAATTCCATTTGACAATTGTTTTACTTGAAGACCAAGGAAAAAGTTCAATTCTCCCGTCATGCTCATTTCAAATTCTGAATCCATGACTTTTGAGAATTCATTACATAAATCTGCATTTGTAGAACCAAATATAATATCATCTACATATATCTGAATCAAGATTAAATCATCACCTTTTTTCTTTAGAAACAAAGTAGTATCAATTTTACCTTTCTTGAAGCCAGATTTTAATAAGTGTTGAGTTATAGTGTCATACCAGGCTCTTCGTGCATGTTTCAGACCATACAATGCTTTATCTAACACATAAACATGTCTGGAAACTCGGGATCAACAAAACCTTCTGGTTGATACACATAAACTTTTTCATTAAGTATACCATTCAAAAATGTTGATTTGACATCCATTTGATATACTTTGTAGTTCTTATGTGCAGCATAGGCCAAGAATATTCTGATTTCTTCAATTCTGGCAACTGGTGCAAATGTCTCATCATAATCAATTCCTTCTTGTTCTGAGTATCCCTTAGCAACCAATCTAGCTTTATTTCTGACTACAACCCCTGCCTCGTCTTTCTTGTTTCTGAACACCCATTTTGTTCCAATAATAGATTTTCCTTCAGGCCTTGGAATGAGTCTCCAGACTTTGTTTCTTTCAAACTGTAGCAATTCATCTTGCATTGCTAAAATCCAGTCTGGATCCTCTAGGGCTTCAGTGGCTTTCTTAGGTTCCATCATACTTAAAAATACTGCAAACATTGCTTCATTTGCTGTTGCTGACAACTAGAAACCTCTGCTTCGAAGAGAAAGCCCTCTGCCACTCCTCCCAAGAAAACGAAGAAGGCCCACAAATCAAAGAAAACCACAAAGGGTACTTCTACAAGTGTCGCACCTCCAGAACAAACCCAACACTCTCCACCACATGAAACCGTGGTTGGATCTTCTGCACCTCCCCCTCCTCCTAAAGATAAGAAGAAAAACAGAAAACACAAGTCTTCTGAGGAGGGTGCCCCTAAACCAAAAAGATAGAAAATCAAGAAGCCTTATTCTCCTCTGCAAACCATCGCAGAGGAAACTGAAATGGTCGAAGAAACCCGTGAACAACCTCTGCAATCCCCAACTCCTATCAACTATGTAGATCAAGGTGACTTCTCTGCTTTTCTCTATAGACCTGATATTGCAGACTCTCTAGACACCTCTGGCTGGAACGCAGAAGCCCTCTCAAATCAATCATCAGAAGCACCATACGTCAGAATCTCTGAAATTGATTCTGACTTGGAGGAAGATGACCGAACTCTTGCGGATATTCAGGGAAAGACACCAGAATTCTTACTAAACCCCTTCCTCCATCCCGGATACGATGTACTATGAAAGAGTCTAGAGGAAGTGGTAGCCACAGAGGAAATGGTTGATTTTGATGAGATAGAAACTAGGAGAGAAACCGTTAGGTTAGGGTGTATGATAGAGGCTGAGGCCCAAAAAGATGCCGAAGTTGGAAGAGGCACACAATCCCAACCAACTCCCAGTGCAACCCACATTTCTATTACCGCCAGTCTAGTGGCAGAAGGTAATATTGAACAAGAGCAGCACGGCTCGACCCCAACCCAAACTGACCGGGCAGAGGAAACTCTTTCTACCTCTGTGCCATTAGAAACTGGGGAAACCATTCCAAGGGAGTCCTCTCCAAAGGACTCACCTTTAGTTCGTGATCCCTCGCCCCGGATCACATCTGACATCCATGTAGAGGAATTTGTTTCCTCTGCCATACGCACACACGTAAGTCCAACCGGATCTTTAGAGGAGCCTAGAGTGCACAAAGACGAAGGGACTCTAGACAAGTCCCCACGTCAACCTAAGGATATTCCTGTACCCATCTCTGGAGTGGATCAGGACAATGTTCTTACCAGAACTTCTGTAGAGCATGAGGCCTCAAAAACCTCTGCTCAAGGATCAAAAGGAAATCCTTCCACCCTCAACATCAACACAGGGGTGACAGAAGGTGTCCCAGGAACAGGGACTCACTCTGGGGATGCAATATGTTCCCCCAGAGGTTACACCTGGATCACATGTCGCAAGGGATGAGTTCCAAACCCTTGTCACCTCTATGACCACCTCGTTGGGAGAGTTGAAAAGCTCTCTTGACTCTCTTGTAGAATCCACAACAAAGGCCATATCTGAACTGAACACCAAAGTGGATAACCTATCCAAAGAGGTGAAATAGGTCTGCGCTCAAATGAAAACATCTGCAACAACCTATGCCACCTCTGCTGCCGCTAAATTCGAGAAGGCCACAACCTCTGCCTTCCAAAGCTCTGTAAAAGACCTACTTGAAAAGCTGAAGAAAGAGAAATCCCCAACCTCTACGGGCCTTACTCTTGAAGATTTAAAGAAGGCCCTAGAGCCTATCCAGGAACAAACTACAAAGGAAACTCTGGCCATGCAGCCCTCCGACTACATAACCAGAGCACATATCACAGAACTTGGCCAAGGGGTACTCGACCAGGTCACATAGTTCATTAAAGCCTTCACTGCTGCCAACGCCAACTATGTTAAAGACTTCCGAGCAAGCGTGGGTAAAATGCGCTCCAACACAGAGGCAGAGGTCCACAACCTTCTAGGCATCTGCGATGACTTGTGAGCTAAGATGATAGCCGCAGGTGCCTCACCATCCAAAAAGCCAGAAGCGAAGTGCAGAGCAGAGGGTACGAGAGATAAGGGTCAGGATGACTCTGATGATGATTCTGATGGATCATCAGGTCATCCTGAGGGGAAGAAGAGAAGAGAACAAGAACAATGTAGGTTCCCAGATTCACGTTGTATCACAATAATGGTAATAAAATAGACATCGGAAGCATATTAAATAAAGCCATTTATGTGAGTGATTGTGCAAAGATAATGTAACCGTGAGAAATAAATATAGAACAGGAATAATGATAACAAGATCAAGTATAAAACGTTGCTCGTATATTGATAATGAATCACACCAAGAACACGTTCAAGTGTATGTTCGGAAATCTCACAGGGAACAATATCGTACGGAGGTAGTGCTCGAGATTACTGCAGTGTATGCTTAAACAATTGTGGAAAACTATTCTTACAAAAGCTTACAATCGTTTGTTCCACTACCTCACTATTTATAGCCCTGATAAAGTGTAGACAGTGTACTATCGTACCCTGGAATGATACGTGGAAAGTGTGTCTCCAATCTTTAGGGCATACGTGGAAAGTATGGACACATGTCTAACACTTAGGATTTCTTACGAGACTTAGGCATAACAGAGGTCTTCAGTCACCAGAGCTCTTTTGCAAGGGATCTGTTGGTCTTCTGTTGGAAGTCTTCTGCCAGAGCTCTGTTGAGCTCTATTGGAACCGCCTGAGCTCTGTCGAGCTCTGTTGGTCTTCTTGTTGAACTTCTTCCAAGTCTTCTGTCTGATCTCTGATGGTCTTCTGACTTGATACTATTTTCAATACTTTTACATGACAGATACTTGGGGCTAACAATCTCCCCCCTAAGTATTGAAAATAAAAATTTACAACTAATACATAGATTGAACAAAAGAACAGAGAACTTTTACCTCTGTTGAAAAATTGCACTATTCTTTTAATATGTTACAATACGAAATTAAGAATAAGTACTTTTAATCGTAATAGATACCTCTTAGAATTCTATCAAATCTTCTGATCAGGTTCCTGAATTCTAACATACGATCTCTCTGATCGACGATGTTATCCATTGATTCTCTTGGACATTTCTCTGGTGGTAGTTCCAGAATGATTTTGTTGAGGTAGAGCAGTGATTCACTCGAGTACTTGTGAGCCTCTTCAACTCTGAGTGCTTTCTTTATGCGCTTCTGTCGGCAGATGAGTATTGGTGGATTACCAACAACCATCCCGGATCTTTACTGCTTAAGACCTTCAATGCTCTCATTTGGAGGTCCAATTGCTAGCTTCTCCACTTCGAACTCCATGCCCAGTTGAAAGTCGATCTGAGTTCTGAGATTAACGTGTTCTTGCATTGCAAACTCGATCTCCCTCATTGCAGTTCCGGTGCCTCTGTATATCTGTCGACGAAGTTTAGGCAGTAGCCATGGAGTGTTAACAGATCATAAGGATTCAAGAGCACAAGATCATTGTCATTGAATTTTTCGATCTTGTTTTCGTTAGTCCTCACAGTGTATACATGATACGAGATGTTGTCTTTGGAGTATTTCTTGGCCTCAACATTCAGAATGTTCTCGAAAGTGAAGTTTGAGTCGATGGCCTTGTTCATATTTGATCTGGTTTGGATGAACTTTAATCTCGCATCAGTGAGTCTGCTGGCGTTGATCGGGTTTAAGTATGGGTTTATGGGTATTGCATTCACAAGGATTATATCTTTGTCGGCATAAAGGAATGCAAAGATGGTTTCAATTGTTGGATTGTCAGAGCGTTGGGTTTGAGGGTTATGTTCTGTCAGGTTCTGAGGTGGGTTTTGGTCATCATGGGTTTCTGCCATAAGATGATCAACATGGCTTTCTGGTTCTGCAGTTTGGATATGGGGTTGAGCTTGGCTTATTTGTTCATCAGCAGAGATTGGGATTGATCTCTCTGGTTCATTTCTTGGGGATTGGGGAGGCGTATCAAGGATGATTACCTCTGGTGGTTGAGAAGATGATGCTTCAGGCTCTTTGATGATTCTGTCCTTGAAGATGTAATCGAATACAACCATCGTGGTGTATGTCGGATTTTCCTTTGTCTCCTTCTCCCCTTGTTGTTCTTTCTCAGCCTCAGTCTCTACCTCTGTCACAACCTTTGTTGCCTCAGACGTTTCTGCCTCTTTCTATTTCTCCTTCTCTTTCTCTCTGTCGTCCTCTTTCTCTTTGTCTTTATTCTCCCCCTTTTGTTGCACAGAGGACTCACCATCTTTAGTAGCAGAAGGCCCTGGAGCACCACCCATATCATAATCCTCTTTATCATCAGAGTCTTTATCAGCAAAATCATCAACATCATCAGACTCTGCTACATTTGTTATGGGTGAGTTCGGTGTAACAAATTTTCTTTTCTTTCCTGAGGGTTCGCCTTCTGGTGGACCTGCAGCAGCTCTTTTGAGAGAGAGTGCGTGTTATCAATAGTAGCGTTAAATTCAGCTGCGGCCTTTTTCAGGACATCTTCCAACTCTGTCGCTGCGGTTCTGATCTCATCAACTTGACTCTCGAAGTTGACCTTATGGGTGTCAAGTGATGCTTGTACATGTCTTTCTGTTGCTTGAGCTTTCATGACAAATTTTGAAGAAATGGTCATCATACGGCTCAAGACAGATTTGCAATGGTCTTGCATGTAAGCTCTGTCGATGGGTTGGTTGTTAGGAAAAGGCACTGGAGCAGATGGTGCTGTTGCTTCTTTTATGGCATCCTTGACAGAGGAATTGATGAGCTCTGTCAAAGTTCTGACGTTAGAATCTGATAGAAGAACAGAAGGAATTGGCAGAGTTCTGTTCATTTCGGCAATATGGTTTTCTGCCATCTTTGTCTTCATATCAGAGAGCTCTGTCGTAAACTTCTACATCTCCTCTGCTCTGACTCTTTCCAAATCAGCAACCTTCTGTGAAGTTTCTACAAATTTAGCTGTAACCTGTTGCAGCTCTTCTCTGAGAGAAGCATTCTCCTTGCGGATCAGCTCCTCTTTCGCGTCATTGATAAGTTTATACTCATTCAAGGAGTTGCTAATACTGTCACAGAAGCTTGTGAGCTCTGCTCTTGTGACAATGTTAGCAGGGGTAATCTTGTCTCCAACACATGGATTCAAGTCTACCTCGAGCTCAGAGGTGCCTCCCATAAGAGTGGTTTTGATGTTGTCTCTTGGAGGACTTCCACCCGATCCATGAAGTTCCTTTTGAGGGGAAACAACTACAGGTGTTCTGGTCTGTTCAATTCTCTCATCCTCAGAATCTGAGAGGTTGAAGTAGACGTGGGAGTTAACATTGTGATCTAGACAAGTTAATCCTTGTGATACTAGGCTATCATATTGCCTCTGAGTTAGGCAATCTCTACGGGTAAAGCGAAAGTTACCCAGGGACCTAAGTTGTTCCTCCTTAGTAAGATGAGCTACAGAGGCATCATCGTGTGTAGTTGTCCTATCGATGTTCTGGGGCAATGGAACATCATTACCGAAAATAGATTCCCCAGTTTCGTGCATACCAGAGGCAAGAAGAGTTCCCTCTGATGGTATAGGATGATTGGGGTTCGAGGTGTGCACCTCTGTTTCAATGTCCATATGAGCTAGATCCTCATGGACAGATGGTGAGCTTGCACTGAGGGTTGAGCTAGATAATCGCACATGTGTGTTTACTCGAACATCTTTTTCTATGCTCACGTTTCTCTCGGTTCTTAGGGATACAGAACTCTCGGATTTACTCTCTTCTCTCTGTTCTGTCTCACTGCTACCAGAGGAGGACGAACTCTCTGCTACCTCCTCTGTAGCTTCCCTAACTCCCTCTTGAACAGCCTCCATAGAGGATGCTCTGTTCTCTACTTCCTCCTCCATCTCTTGTGCAGAGGAAGACCCCACTTCGGGTACTCTTACCTCTGGTCTCTCTTCTTCTTCCTCTATTCTAACCTCACTTTCTGATTCAAATGAAGGCTCATGACCTAAGTATGTCGGGGATCTCACCTCAGGTTCTTGAGGTTGAGCAGCACTGTTATAGGTTTGGATAGAGATGTGATCTTGAGGGATCAGAGAAAGCATTGTACCTGGAAATCTTCGAATGAAGGGAAACTCGCCAGAAGTAGTTCCCAAGAACCTGAACATTACCCACACAGGTGTTGGATTGCACTGTTGGTTCAGTTGTAGGACTGGGAATGCTTCTCTGATGACCAGACTGATGAACCTCTGGTATTTGATAGCCTTCAGGAACTTGTGGACACCTACAATTCCTCCTCTTGCAATGGTTGTGGTCTTGAGATTGACAGCCAAAAGGACATCCTTGTAGAGTATCTTTGCATAGTCGAAGTTCCTATTGTAGTAAAGACCATACATTATTTGTAGTATTTCTGTGCTTGCTTGGTCTTGGCTACCAGATTTGCAGGTAAGGGTTCTGTTGAGTGTGGAAAACATGAAATTCCACATAGGGGGTAAATGGCCTCTTCTAAAATCACCAATCTTGTTGAGGGTATTGTTGTATCCTAGGAATTTGATAAACTCCAGAAGAATGGGAACTTTTTGGAGTTTCTCGTAGGCTTCTATACCTAACTGTCTTTTGGTTGGCATTTGAAAGATTCTTCGCAGGGTCTTGACACAAATCCTGACAGTACCTGCTCTTTCTTGGATTCCTGAATCCACATTACCAATGATACCTTTCTGTTCTGGGATGAACTGACAGGTAGTCCACCATTGTCTGACGTAGAGTTCTGGAAGGTTATCATCGTAACAGGTAAGGGCTCGAAAGATGGGTGAGTTTTTGAAAAACTCAACAAATATGTGATAAATGGGCAGGTAGTTGGCTGGATTGGCATCAAACCGATAGTTGCTATCAATGAACTCGTAGGGTAGAATGACTATTTGGTCAACAGGACCAATACGGCTAGATTTTGCGGAGTTTTGTTGTTCCGCCATTGTTGCAGGCTAGGGATTCTTGAAGATCTTGAAGGTTTTGAACTTTTGAGAGGGAAAGATGAAGGGTTTTTTTTGAATGATCAGAAAGCGTAAGAAAAGAAATGGATCATGGTAATGGATATTTATACACTAAACATGTGGTTGGGTGAACGTCGTAGGTACTGTAGGCACTCGAGTGTCAGAAGGTGGAGTGGCCTGAACAGTGTATCGTGGGAACAGCTAGTGGTTTGTCTTTCAATCAGAGAATGCCACGTAGATTTAATTCTGACCACTTTCGGGCAAGCAAACCATCACGGTTAGAGATATGCGGGTGACCTGGTTGACGCTTAAAGAATGACCCGCATCTTTGATGACGTGTTTCTGATGACGTGGCAGAAAAAACCGACAGAGCTCTGATGGAGCTCAGCACAGTTTTGTCTCTGTTGAGTAACCTTTTTCATTTTGCTCAAGTATCCCATAAATGTTTCACCTTTACCCAAAACATTTAAAAAATTTGTATCTGATGTGAAAAGCAGTCAAAGAACGAATAACATAATTAACTTAGAAATTTCACAGGGTTCTGATGATGATCAACAGAGGCTCTGGTGAAATATCAGAGTTCTGTTAAGTTCTTGACTTTTATCAAAGATTTTCATCAGAAGAGGTTTTCCCACTTTATTTAAAAAGTTTTTTCTTTCCAGATCAAAGAGCAAAGTCATTTTGAATTTGGAGATGTGACTTTGACTTGCTCCCCCTAAAACCATGCACAATTTCTCTTAAGCTCCCCCTAGACAAATGGGCTAAAAAAACTTTATACAAAAGAAAGAAGGAAAAATATATACAAACAAATTCACTGAAAGCTTGTTAAAAAAAATGCACGACAGAGTTCTGGTGAACATCAGAGACTCTGTTGAACTATCCTACCCAACTGTTTGACAAAGCTCTGGTATGATCATCAGAGGCTCTGTTGAGTTTTGAACAGAGTTAGGAGGACATGTTCAGCATACCCATCTTGCCGATTAAGAAGTTAAATCTCCTTTCATCAAGGGCTTTGGTAAACAAATCAGCAAGTTGGAAGTCAGTTGAAACAAAATACATTTCAATCGTCCCTTTTTCAACATGGTCTTTTATGAAGTGGTACCTTATGTCGATGTGTTTTGTCTTGGAGTGCTGAACTGGATTAGCTGTTATTGCTATGGCACTCTTGGAGTCACACAGAATTCGAATTTTATTGTACTCCATGCCATAATCTTTTAGTTGAGTTTTCATCCAGAGCACTTGAGAGCAACAACTAGTAGCAGCAACATACTCTGCTTCTGCTGTAGAGGTTGATAAGCAATTCTGTTTCTTAGATGTCCAACTCACCAGTTTATCACCAAGCAATTGACAGCTACCAGAAGTACTTTTTCTGTCATTCTTGCATCCTCCATAATCTGAATCTGTGTATGCAATAAGCTCGAAACCAGAATTAAGAGGATACCAGAGACCCAGAAATTGAGTTCCTTTCAAATATTTAAATATGCGCTTGACAGCAGAAAAGTGTGATACTTTAGGATTTGCTTGAAATCTGGCACACAGACAAGTTGCAAACACTATATCAAGTCTGCTAGCAGTTAAATACATAAGTGACCCTATCATGCCTCTGTAGTTCTTGACATCTGTTGGTTCACCTTTAAGGTCAGATTCAAGCTTAACTCCAGTGGCAATAGGAGTTCTCATTGGATTTGAATTGTTGAGCTTATATTTTTTCAAAATATCAGAGATATATTTGGACTAACATATGAAAGTCCCTCTGATGGATTGTTTTACTTGTAAACCAAGAAAGAAAGAAAGTTCTCCCCTCATGCTCATTTTGAATTCACTTTTCAACAAATCCTCAAACTTATCATAGTACCCTTGCCGTGTAGACCCAAAAATAATGTCATCAACATATATTTGCACCAGAAGTATATCATTCTTATACCTTCTAAAGAAAAGAGTTTTATCGATAGTACCTTTTTCGAAGTGATTTGAAAGTCCAGGATACACTCTTACAATCAAATATGAACAATTAAGATTGTATTCACAGCAACTGGTCATATGATTTATTAACAATCTGTGAATTACAAGATATTACAATGAATTTCTCTAAATGGATTCACCAAAGATTATATCAAAGATTCTTTAAAGATTAGCCAAAGATTCTCTCAAAGATTCGCCAGAGATTTTTTTAGCTACAGTTGCTAACTCCTATATATACTGTAGATAATAGCTAAAGCTACAGTACATATGAGAAACAGACTAATAGAACAATTACACGTGTCCTAATTAGTAACTGAATATAACAGATAATATCCCAAGATATGAATTCTGAACATACTTCTGAATAAGCGCTTCAGAACATTTGTCTTCATAGTCAGAAGTTCTGAGTCTCCTACTCAGAACTCTGAACCTTCTAGTCAGAATCCAACACTTAGAATCTTTTTGAGATTTCTCACTCAGAACTTCTGAGTCTTCTACTCAGAACTTCTGAGTCTTCTGAGCAACTTCCATGCTTGTAATCTTTTCATTATTCTCTGATCAGAACTTCTGAGTCTTCTTACTCAGAACTCTGATTCTTCAGATTAGATCTTAACAGTTGTGTTTTTGACAAAACTCTAGATCTAACAATCTCCCCCTTTTTGTCAAACACACTTGTACTTTTCATCATCAGATTCTTAGAGCAGGAACAATCTTCAGAAGGAGCTCTTCTGAATGCTTTGACAACTTTTGCTCAGAATTCTGAATAATCTGAGTTAACAACTTCTGGTCAGTCTTTAATCAGCAACAGCAACGATTTCCAAATTGATTTCTGTTACATATTTGCTTTTTCTTTGCTCCCCCTTGAAATGACAAATCTTATCTTTAGCTTTTCTCCCCCTAAAGTTTTGGAAAGCAAAATCATCTTCAAAATCTTTAGCTTTTCTCCCCCTTGTTTTTCAAAACTTTAGCGATGCTTTTTCTTCGAATGAAGTCTATGCTTTTTCTCCCCCTGAAAGTATGCATATATTTCATTAAAATTATTCATTTCAAATATAGTGCTTTAATGAAAACATTTATACAAGGAGAATAAGATTTACTGAACTACACTTGATAACTACTAACATTTGATCATTTGAAAATTTTACAAAAGAAATCCAACTTAATGAAATTTATCAGATTTTCAATCAAATGAAATCAAATGCATGTGTTTGGATTCAAATACAAGTCATCATTGCATATCGAGTTAAAAATGTTCAGTTTCAATCCCTTTATTAAATCTATTTGGTGTGCTTAGCATGCGAAATATGATTAGCTTCAAGCATATGCATTTCTAAAACATATAAGAGTACTTTGCTCTACTCACACTATTTGTCCAAAATCAGGATTTTCACAAATTTACAGGTTTATTGCGACTTTGAATTTTCCCAAAGTTTCAAGAGATATGTGCTCATTGGCATCTTTTAATTTTGTGCACATTGGCATCTTTTAATCAAAAAGTTTAGTAAAAATAAGATACATCGTTAAACATGACTTTCTATCTGGTTCTATAGCAGGATTTGGGTCAGCATATCCCAGACCAGTTGGTCTTAGGTGCTAGGTGACAAGCACCCCTTGGAACTTAATTTCCCAAACCAGAAAGGCCACATCGATATATCTTAAACCCATTTGTACCAGTAGAACATGGCTTTCTATCTGGTTCTATTGCAGGATTTGGGTCAGCCGATCCCAGACCAGTTGATCTTAGGGACTAGATGACAAGCACCCCTTAGGACTTACTCTCCCAAACCAGAAAGGCCACAGGTACAAACTTTCAAACTAAATGATTTTATATATATTTATATTTCATCTCAATCACTTGGTACTAAAACGTAGTACTTCCCCCATATTTTCGTTTCCATCCATCATTCTGACATTTAGGCTTTTTGAGCATTATATTCTATATAAGTATAGATTTCATAACATTGAGCATTCGGCATAATTTCATTCATGTTTTGCTTACCTTTCGATTTAATTCAAAAGTGAAAGTTGAAACAAATATAGCTCAGACAATACAAAATACTTGTAAAATCACTCTTTGACACACATTTATTCATTGAATGAAAATTAAAAAAAAATTCATATCATTGAATTAAATTTGTTAAGATTCAAACATTCAAAGCAATAGAAATAAATGTAATGCAATGTTACCTTTCACCACTTGTTTCTTGAAACATAAAAATATGACAGTTAAGGATATCACCTGAGAAATATGAGTTCTAAACTGATTTGTTTAGAAGTCTTAGTCTCTGAAGTACGGGTCCTGAACTGAATTATTCAGAAGCCATTGTCATTTTAAGTACGGGTTTTGAACTGATATGTTCAAAAGCCTATAACGTTGAAGCACGGGTTTTGAACTTCATCTTGAAACAATCAGATCAAATTTTGAGACAATATTCCCTCTCAAATCAAGATAATCCTGCAAAATCAAGAGATTTTGGTAATCATCTTCGATGATTCCTCATTAGATATCAAAAATCCAAATTCTGAGTAGTTGAGTCAGAATTCTGAGTAGAAAAGTCAGAATTCTGAGTAACTTGTTCAAAATTCTAAGTATCAGAGTCAGAATTCTGATTAGTTGAGTCAGAATTCTGAGTAGTATAGTCAGAAGTCTGAGTAACTTGTTCAAAATTCTAAGTATCAGAGTCAGAATTCTGATTAGTTGAGTCAGAATTCGGAGTAGTAGAGTCAGAACTTCTGAGTAGTAGAGTCAGAACTTCTGAGTAACAGAGTCAGAATTCTGATAAAACTATCCAGAGAAAATTCCTTAGAAAATTTTTTGGATTTTGTGATTTTTGAACATTCTGAATTTCAAATCACCATAACTTGCTCAAAAATCAGAATTTTTCAACCAAAATTTTGCAGGGTTGCTCAAAATGTGATTCTGAACACATTCTCTCATTCAGGCCGAGTTTTGGACTGAATTATCCAAAAGTCAAGATTCTCAATTTAAGCACAGCATCGGTTTTAAGTCATGTGTCAGTATTATCATTCAGCTCTACACATGAATAACCTGCAAAACAGATTAAGTTGACTTTGGTACCCATATGAACTTGGGTCCAGGTCTGTTAGGTGCAGTGGCATATGCAGATATTCTATAAGAACCATACCAGTGCTGAATAAAATTTTTGTTCACAAAATCATTAGTCCCACAATATGAACAACAAAGTTTCTTTTGTGCAACTCTGACTAATTGATTTACAGAATAAATCACATCAGGTTTAACAAAAGATTTTCTTTGAAATGTATTGTTCTTCTTGACATTTGAATTAGGAACTTTTGATTTTGGCACTTCTTTCTTGGAAGTTGTTCCTTTAACTCTCCATTCCATTTTTATCTTTTTAAAAGAACAATTATAAGATTTATCAATAGCAGAATCATAAAACAGATTAGAAGAACGAATCTGATCTTTTGAACTATGATTTGATTTGTCAACAACTTTCGTTTCAAATTCCCTAAACTTTTTAACATACAAATCAAACCTTGACTGCAAATCAGATTTGGACTTCTTCTCTATCATGATTTTAGTTGATAAATCAGATAATTTCTTAATAAGCCTCCTTATCTCCAAATGAAAAACTTCCTTTTCCTTCTCAAACTCATCTTTTAAGCATTTTTCTTTAAAGCCATTTACCTTCTTCTTTTCAGTCTCTTTCCTTCCATCTTCTAACTCTTTCTCCAACTCATTGATTTTTACAGAAAACTCATTTAACATTCCTGTTTTCTTTTTCTCAAAACCAATCTTTTCTTTTTGAAAAACATTTTTCTTGCATTCAAACTCTTTTCTTTCTTTTGCAAGAATTTTCTCCAAATCAGAAATTTTCAAAGATAATTCAACAGACTTTGTTTCAAAACCTTTCCTCTCAGTTTGAAAGTCTCTTCTCTCTTTCTCAAATTTCTCTCTTTCAAGTATAAGAACTTGTTCAAAATCATAGATTTGTTTCAAGAGTTGACAATTTTTCATTTCACATGATTTGATTCTACTTTTAGAATCTGTCAACATCTTTCTTTCAAAATTGATTTTCTCTTTCAAATCAACATTCTCTTTTTCTAACAACTTTGTGTTCTCTTGAGCCTTTTCGAAATCTTTTAGAAAATCAGATTTCTCTTTTTGCAAAATCTTTATAACTTTTGCATATTCGTCTTGTTTTGCTTGAAGATTAGCAATCTTGCTTTCAAAATGAACAATCTCAGTTTTTAGTTCAGAAATTGTTTCTTTTGCTTTTACAGGACTTAATTTTTGTAAATTGTCTGAACTGGTTATAGAAATTGCAGGTCTCACAAAAACTTCAATAATCTCAGGCATGATGAAATGACAAATTCGAATATCAACTATGAATTATGATAAAAAATGAGAATCAACACAAATCTAGAACATGCAAGAATTAATCAAATCTGTCACATGCATTTCATCAAACAGTTAGAGTACATGAATTAATGAAATCTTCTTTTCAACAAAAAAAAATTTGAATACTAATCAACATGCAGCAGATATAATCACTTTGATCAAGAAACCAATCAAGAATTTCGAAAACATACCTGTGATCTCTGTTTAATTTCGAGAATTAATCAACATAGAGAGAAAATCTTTGGATGACTTGATTGTAAGATATCGATTCAACAGAAAGACAAATTCAAATTTCTTGAATCAATGATAGAAACGAATTCAAGAATTGTTAGGAATTCAAGAATTGTTAGCAGCAGCGGAATCAATTGTCGAATTGATCAAGAAACTTCAAGAACGCGATCAAACACACTCTTGGACGAATTTGTTTGTTGATTGGCTCTGATACCAATTGAAAGTCCAGGATACACTCTTACAATCAAATATGAACAATTAAGATTGTATTCACAGCAACTGGTCATATGATTTATTAACAATCTGTGAATTACAAGATATTACAATGAATTTCTCTAAATGGATTCACCAAAGATTATATCAAAGATTCTTTAAAGATTAGCCAAAGATTCTCTCAAAGATTCGCCAGAGATTTTTTTAGCTACAGTTGCTAACTCCTATATATACTGTAGATAATAGCTAAAGCTACAGTACATATGAGAAACAGACTAATAGAACAATTACACGTGTCCTAATTAGTAACTGAATATAACAGATAATATCCCAAGATATGAATTCTGAACATACTTCTGAATAAGCGCTTCAGAACATTTGTCTTCATAGTCAGAAGTTCTGAGTCTCCTACTCAGAACTCTGAACCTTCTAGTCAGAATCCAACACTTAGAATCTTTTATGATTAGTCAACATAAAGTTTGACAGAGTTTCATATCAGGCTCTGGGAGCTTGCTTAAGGCCGTACAAAGCTTTGTCTAATTTGTAAACGTGATCAGGAAACTCTGGACATTCAAAACCTGGTGGTTGCTGAACATACACTTCTTCTTGTAGTCTTCCATTCAGAAAAGCAGATTTGACGTCCATCTGGTAAACCTTGAAACCCTTGTGAGCAGCATAGGCTAAGAAGATTCTGATTGCTTCTAGCCTAGCCACAGGTGCAAAAGTTTCGTCATAGTCAATGCCTTCTTCTTGGCTATATCCCTTAGCAACCAGACGGGCTTTGTTTCTGATGATAATCCCATCTTCATACTTCTTGTTCCTAAACACCCACTTGGTTCCAATGGCAGCTTTGCCTTTTGGGAGTGGAACCAAGGACCAAAATTTGTTTCTTTCAAACTCCAGAAGCTCCTCTTGCATAGCTTCGATCCAGTTTGGGTCTTCAAGGGCTTCAGAAATCTTCTTCGGCTCAATCATGCTTAAAAAATTTACAAAGAAAGCTTCATTGATTGTGGCCGATCTTGTCTTCACACCATCTTCAGCAGCACCAATAATAAGATGATGGGGGTGATCCTTTGTCCATCTTGTCATGGGAGCATGGACAAGAGGTGGGGTTTGTGCTTCTGAAGGGAAAAGACGAACTTCAGCGTCAGAGCTCCGTGGATTTGGACCAGGGCTCTGTGGCACACAACTTTAGAGAGTGGCCTCATTGCTCTGTGAGTTGCCAACAGGGCTCTGTGAAGGTGAGCTTTCAAATAAGGAGTATCTGCCAATATGAGTTAACAGAGGTGATGATTACTCTTGCTCAGGTTCTCTTTGTGGTTCCTCATTTCTCTGAATAACACCTGTAGATAGAGAAGTAGATGGTGAAGTATTGGAGGGACCAATAAGAGTTGTACCTGTCAGATTATGTTCTGTTGAATTCTGAGCTTGGTCATCTCTGTTGATGTTGACAGAAGAATCTTCATCATCGAAGAAATCATCGAACATGAGATTGATATCTTCTTCCCTTGTTTTTGAAGAACTTGGCTTCTTCTGTTCTGTATGTGTCCCCTCTGTTGATTTGCGATCACATGAACTTGATGTACTTTCATCAAAGGACACATTTACACTTTCTTGAATGACCCGAGATCTGATGTTGTAGACTCTGTAGGCTTTAGAGGTAAAGGAATAACCAATAAAGATTCCTTCGTCAGCCTTCTTGTCGAACTTACCCAGTTGTTCTCTGTCATTCAAGATGTAGCACTTGCAGCCAAAAATGTGAAAATATTTCACATTTGGCCTTCTGTTGTTGATGAGCTCATAGGGAGTCTTCTTAAATCTCTTCACTATTACAGCTCTGTTTTGGGTAAAACAGGTTGTTGAGACTGCCTCTGCCCAGAAGTTGATAGGAAGGACAGAACCGGCCAACATGGTTCTGGCGGCTTCTACTAGAGTTCTATTCTTTCTTTCCACCACACCGTTCTGTTGTGGAGTTCTGGTAGATGAGAAGTTTTGGGAAATTCCTTCCTCTGATAGGTAGGCATCGATTCTTGCGTTCTTGAATTCTGTCCCGTTATCACTTCTCAACTTCTGTATCTTCAGATCTAACAGAACATGTATCCTTTTTAACAAACTTATTAGAATTTCTGGGACATCAGATTTTACTCTGATGAACTCGATCCAAGTATATCTAGAAAATTCATCAATTAGCACAAGAATATACTTCTTACTCGACAGACTTTGCACAGAGATTGGACCACAAAGATCTATATAAAGCATATGCAAAGGTCTAGGGCAATTGTGATCACTCTTAGTTCTCTGTGAAGATCTTTTCATCTTACCCAATTCACAGGCAGAACAGAGATGGTCTTTGTCAAATTTTAACGAATGCAGTCCTTTTACTAAGTTCAATTTCACGAGCTTGTCAAGATTTGAAAATTTTAAGTGGGCAAATCTTTTATGCCAGAGCCAGGTATCTTCATTTTTCAAAGACACTAAACAGAGTTTATCTGTTGTAGAGTTTTGATTAGGTTTGAAATTCATTTTATATAGATTGCCTTTTTTGTCGGCTCTTAACAGTTCTTGACCAGACTCGGAAAGTAACAAGGAACAATACTTCTTCCTAAAATTGACATCGAATCCATGATCACAGAGTTGACTTATACTGAGAAGATTATGATTTAATCCTTCAACATAAGAAACTTCAGAAACTGAAACACCACCATTAACTAAAGTACCATATCCTCTAATATGTCCTCCATTGTCTCCTCCAAAGGTTACTGCACTTCCCTTCTTGTTCTTGAAAGAAGTCAGTAGCTCCTTATTGCCCGTCATGTGCCTGGAGTATCCGGAATCCAAATACCAGATCTGCACATGAGGTTTCTGCAAGACAGATTAGTTTCTTTTAGGTAACCATTGCATGATGGGTCCTTTCTTGTTAGGCTTTTGGGTGTTATCAGTCTTTCCTATTGGCTTTCCATTATGTGATGGCGTGCCAGAGGTCTTTCTCTGTGTATTCTGAACAGTCTTGAAAATTTTCTTTTGAGATGACTGATTCAGAACACAGTGGGGACCATTCATATGATTTTGCAGTTTTAACAACAATTGAATACAGTTGCAATTAATGGAACATGAAGATAACTGATGCAAGTTGTTTTTATTCAAAAGTTGTTGGTTGAATGGTGCTTGATTCTGAAAAACTTTAGGACCAGATGTCTTAGCATACATTATGTCCCGATTTGGTCTCTTAAAGCTGTTGTTTCTTGGAACAAAGTCTCTTGACATGAAGTTGTTTTTCTTTGGAACTGACTCTTGTGACCAAAAAGAATTTCTTTGATTTACACCAGAATTGGGAATAGGTCTGTCGTTGACTATCCATTTGCCCTTCTGTTCTGGTGTAAACCTGACTGGTTTGAAAACATGGGGTACAGAGGTGTTGTTCACTGGAACATTTCTTGCATTCTCCCTTTTCTTATCGTCTATTGCATTAGAAGCAAGAATCTTGAAACCTTTGTTATCAAACTCAGTTACCGGTATGAATCTAGCTTGTTTCTTAAAGAATGCGACATCCTTTTTCAAATCGAAACATCCTGCGGGCATCTACTTTGGTTTATGCACAACTTTCTTTTGAGTACAGAAAATTTGCTCATCTACCTCAGAGTCAGAGCACTGTCAGAGCCTAGAAAGTCTCTGGTGGCTCTGTTGAGGGTGTTAGACTCGGGGGTTATCATTGAGATATTGGTTTTGACAGACTTAAACTTCCTCAACTTGGGTTTTGATGCATCAGAAACAGCATTTTTCTCAAGAATTCTTTTAATATCCTCTTCAAATGATGTTCGAATTGATTCAGAGGAAGGAGAGAAGACTGGTGCTTCTGTGTTAATTTCGCTCTGTGAACTTTCAACAGAGGACTCTTCCACAGAAGTAACAGACTTCTGTCCCTTAAAAGAGTTGAAATTAAAAATCTCTTTTGGATCCAGACTATTAACAGAGTTAGGAAGTATGATTCTAGCTCTTCCTTGATCAAGAATAAACTTTGAAGATGGTTTATTAACCTTTTCATGATTCAAGGAGTCATAGCTAACATTCCTGTAGTCAAGTCTTCTGGTTATTTTGAAAACATCTGAGGTTTTGATTCTTTTGAAAGCAGCAGTACCAGAGATCACATCCTCTTGGATTTTCCCAATACAAAAAGCAGAGGACAGAGATGCCTTCTTCTTTTCATTATAGGGAGCAAGGTCAGAGAAACCGAGACCTTGCGTATCCATCTGTGAGTTTATCTTAATATGCACATCTTGTGCATCCTGGTACTTCTTGATTTGAATTTCCTTTCTCTGTAGGGATTGATGTAAAACCTCCCTTTCTCTTTGAAAATAATATTTGAAAGCAACAGAGTTAAGTCTTTCAGTTTCAGACTTCTTCACCTCTTCAAACTTTTGTTTCAAAACATTTTCAAACTCTTTAATCTTTTCAGAAAAAATGCTTTCCTTCTTTTGTTGTAAGATCTCTAGCTCAGATTTCTCTTTGAATATTTCTTCCTTTTCCCGTTCCAAGAGAGTTTTCTCTCTCTTGTAGAAGGACAGATCCTTCTGAGCTAGGTTTCTTAACTCGTTTTCCTCAGAAAGCTTTTGTTTTAAGAGTTGAAACTCCTCTGTTAGCAAAGAAACATGGATTTCTAACTCTGAGTCAGACTTTGATTCAGATGAACATACCTTGGCACTAGAGCGCTCTGTTGTCTGGCTCTGTTACGGTAAGAGCAAATGCATGAGCTATATCTTCTTCTTCAGACCTTTCTATCCTTTCTCTGGTCATCCAATCAACTTCTCCCAAACTTTCATCATCCACAGCAACATTGGCTTGCTATGGTTCATCGTCAGAAGATGAATCAGAAATCCAATTTTCCATCTAAGCAACGTAGCTTCTTTCTCTGTAATTGTACTTATATTTGTTCTTGTAGTAATCCTGGTCTTTTATCAGTTTACCTCTGCGATTTGCAGAGAAATGGCCAGGTTTGCCACATCTAAAGCAACATCCATCGTTCTGGTTGATGGGTTGGGCAGCATCAGCTTTTTGTGGAACTGGAGCATTATACTTTTGTTGAGGTTGTGGTTGCGGTCTCTATTCTGTTGGAGCTTTGTTTTGGTGGTTCTGTTGTTGAGATGCAGCATAACCTCTTTTCTCATCTTTTTCTTCTCTCTCGTATCTACCTCTTCTGTCAAATGCTCTGCTACCAAATCTCTTGTTAAATTGTTGAGTTATTAAGGCAAGAGATTTAGCAAAAGCATTCATATCGTCATCTTCATCTAATGAGCTCCCTTCAGCATCACTTTCAGCTACCAGACTCTTCTTACCCTTCTTCTTCTCTTTCTTCTTATCTCTGCTGGAACTTTCTCTGTTGGATTTTCCTTCTGTCATATTCTTTGAATCAGAAATCAAGGCGATTGGTCCTGCAATGTTGGATTTGCCTCTCTGTTTGACAACATCCTTCTCTTGTGCAGCAAGAGTCCCATACACATCCGTAAGAGACCACGCATCTGGATCCTAGTTAGCTTGTAAAGACATGGAAAGATTTAACCATTCATCATTCAAACTTTTCAAAAACAGAACATTGTTGTATTCCTTCGACCTAACAACCCCACACTTTTTACATTTGTAGATTAGAACATTGAATCTGTTGTAGGTTTGTTGTAAGGTTTCCTCAGGAAGTGCCTTGAAATCGTTGTATTCATTTATACAATGAGTCCTTCTGTTCTTTTGGGTCTTAATTTCACCCTCAAGTTGATTTAGAAGTTGATCCCAGATTTCTTTGGTTGTAACACATGAATCTAGTTCTTGAAATATCTCGTTTGGAATGGCCATTATCAGAAGTCTAACTGCCTTAAGGTCATTTCCCAATTGAAGTTTCTCTTCATCAGTAAACCCAGTGGTTTTAGGTTTAAGATAAGCAGGAATCTCAGCAGTAGTTTCTGTTGCAGGTACACGTGGAACCAAAACCATGGGTTGGCAAGGTCCATTCGTGACAGAACGCATTAAATCTTTGTCCATCCCATCAAGGAAGTTAACCATCCTAGTCTTCCATTGAGGATTTTATCTCTCAAAAGAGTAGGAGGCTTGGTCAGAGAACCAGCAATATAAATGTCGTTGATGTTATTTGCCATTTTTAAAAAAAAAAGAGTATATCGGTTTTCAAAGATTTTCAAACTGAAAGTGAACAGTAACCAATGGAACAGTAATGAACAGTAGAGAAGATCTTTAAACTAGACTGGTAAGCGTAAAACAGTGATAAAGTAACTTTTAAACTTTAAACTGTAAAACAGAGTATACTAGGAAGCTTTGAAACACACACACAATCAACAACAGTGAATCAACCTTGGTAGATTGGATGCATTGATTTGAGCAAATCAAGCAAGCTCTGATACCAACTGTAGGTTCCCAGATTCACGTTGTATCACAATAATGGTAAGAAAATACACAGCGGAAGCATATTAAATAAAGCCATTTATGTGAGTTATTGTGCAAAGATAATGTAATCGTGAGAAATAAATATAGAACAGGAATAATGATAACAAGTTCAAGTATAAAACGCTGCTCGTATATTGATAATGAATCACACCAAGAACACGTTCAAGTGTGTGTTCGGAAATCTCACAGGGAACAATATCGTACGGAGGTAGTTCTCGGGATTACTGCAGTGTGTGCTTAAACAATTGTGGAAAACTATTCTTACAAAAGCTTACAATCATTTGTTCCACTACCTCACTATTTATAGCCCTGATAAAGTGTAGACAGTGTACTATCGTACCTTGGAATGACACGTGGAAAGTGTGTCTCCAATCTTTAGGGCATACGCGGAAAGTATGGACACGTGTCTAACACTTAGGATTTCTTACGAGACATAGGCATAACAAAGGTCTTCAGTCACCAGAGCTCTTTCGCAAGGGCTCTGTTGGTCTTCTGTTGATAAACGGTTCTTCTATTGGAAGTCTTCTGCCAGATCTCTGTTGAGCTCTGTTGGATCCGCCAGAGCTCTGTCGAGCTCTGTTGGTCTTCTTGTTGAACTTCTTCCAAGTCTTTTGTCTGATCTCTGATGGTCTTCTGACTTGATACTATTTTCAATACTTTTACATGACAGATACTTGGGGCTAACAAACAAGCTACAAACAGAGGTTTACCTGCACCGCAAATATCAGCAGAACCAATAAACCAAGGAGGAACCCAACAGAAGGAACCCAACAGAAGACCACAAAGACAACACCCACCTCTGTGGAAACAACCTCTATCAATATAGAAGATCTACCATCTCCAACCCCTAAACAAACTGAACAGTTTCAAATCCTGACATCTTCTGACGAAGACCAACCAACCCCTACACCTAAACCAACAGAAGACAAACCACTTTCCCCAACACCAGAAGAACCCAAGATACCATCTCCTACACCAGAAGCTGAAACAACAAAACCTCCATTTCCCACACCCAAAACCAGAACCAAGTCTATTGCTCACAAACAAAGGAAATATCTGAGCAAAACAACAGAAGCCTCACCAACAAAACCCACATCACCAACTAAGTCCCCTGCAAAACCAACAGAGGCAACCCCTACAACTACAAAAGCACCTCCATCTATCCCCTCAGAAACTTCAAAGTCAAAGCCAACAGAGGTAACCAAATAACAACAAGCTGAACAGCCTAAGGCCAAAGACAAAGAGAAGGGAATAATGACAGAGGAACATAAAAAGAAAAAGCCGAAGCATCAACCCACAGAGAAATTGATAAAGAGCGCCTTCGATTCCTTTGTCACCCCGAAACCTGAAGAAGAAGACTGGGCTTTTGGTTTCGACACTCTGTCAAACAAGCCAGTACTTGACCCTAAGGCGAAACCCACAGAAGATCGAGTGGCCAAACTGAAAAGTGACTTGGATGCTCTGCGAAAACCCATGCCACCACCTCATGTTCAACAAAGAAAAATGGAAGAGGTGGTGCACAAATACTTATACAGCAGAGTAGTCAACGATCCTCTGCCACCATCTAAACTGCACCCTGACCTTCTTAAAGAACTAAGAGATCAATTCTACAGAAAGAAGGCCAAATCCGTCAAAGAAGTCTTCTCAAATTCCAAGACAGACAAGGTCATCTACTGCAAATTGTGCCATACCCACGGAGGAGAGGTTCACTACAACCTCTACAGAGTCAAGAGGGTAGACAGATCAGAAACCACTTTCTCAGATGCAGATCTGAGAAATCTAAACGTCTATGATCTACCTGATCTTCTGCAATGGGCAAGGCAGAACTACGGACATAGACTGGAAGTCCAAAAAGCTTATCGAGTAATCATGATGTCCATGCGCGAAAGACTCTTGATGTATAGTATGACTGACTTCCAACTGGGACTCGACCTTGGGGTAAGAAGTTTGAGTGGCCCACCTCCAGAAGATGATTGTCCCTCCTTTGCCAGACCAAACTCTATCATTACCTTTCCAAGGATTGGGTACGTCTTTCAAGATCCTGCTGGAAAATCGAAGCTATTCCTAGAGGTTGATTGCCAAAAATACGCGACAAGTACTTTGGTAGAGTTTAGAGCCAGAGCCAGGTATCTTCATTTTTCAAAGACACTAAACAGAGTTTATCTGTTGTAGAGTTTTGATTAGGTTTGAAATTCATTTTATATAGATTGCCTTTTTTGTCGGCTCTTAACAGTTCTTGACCAGACTCGGAAAGTAACAAGGAACAATACTTCTTCCTAAAATTGACATCGAATCCATGATCACAGAGTTGACTTATACTGAGAAGATTATGATTTAATCCTTCAACATAAGAAACTTCAGAAACTGAAACACCACCATTAACTAAAGTACCATATCCTCTAATATGTCCTCCATTGTCTCCTCCAAAGGTTACTGCACTTCCCTTCTTGTTCTTGAAAGAAGTCAGTAGCTCCTTATTGCCCGTCATGTGCCTGGAGTATCCGGAATCCAAATACCAGATCTGCACATGAGGTTTCTGCAAGACAGATTAGTTTCTTTTAGGTAACCATTGCATGATGGGTCCTTTCTTGTTAGGCTTTTGGGTGTTATCAGTCTTTCCTATTGGCTTTCCATTATGTGATGGCGTGCCAGAGGTCTTTCTCTGTGTATTCTGAACAGTCTTGAAAATTTTCTTTTGAGATGACTGATTCAGAACACAGTGGGGACCATTCATATGATTTTGCAGTTTTAACAACAATTGAATACAGTTGCAATTAATGGAACATGAAGATAACTGATGCAAGTTGTTTTTATTCAAAAGTTGTTGGTTGAATGGTGCTTGATTCTGAAAAACTTTAGGACCAGATGTCTTAGCATACATTATGTCCCGATTTGGTCTCTTAAAGCTGTTGTTTCTTGGAACAAAGTCTCTTGACATGAAGTTGTTTTTCTTTGGAACTGACTCTTGTGACCAAAAAGAATTTCTTTGATTTACACCAGAATTGGGAATAGGTCTGTCGTTGACTATCCATTTGCCCTTCTGTTCTGGTGTAAACCTGACTGGTTTGAAAACATGGGGTATAGAGGTGTTGTTCACTGGAACATTTCTTGCATTCTCCCTTTTCTTATCGTCTATTGCATTAGAAGCAAGAATCTTGAAACCTTTGTTATCAAACTCAGTTACCGGTATGAATCTAGCTTGTTTCTTAAAGAATGCGACATCCTTTTTCAAATCGAAACATCCTGCGGGCATCTACTTTGGTTTATGCACAACTTTCTTTTGAGTACAGAAAATTTGCTCATCTACCTCAGAGTCAGAGCACTGTCAGAGCCTAGAAAGTCTCTGGTGGCTCTGTTGAGGGTGTTAGACTCGGGGGTTATCATTGAGATATTGGTTTTGACAGACTTAAACTTCCTCAACTTGGGTTTTGATGCATCAGAAACAGCATTTTCCTCAAGAATTCTTTTAATATCCTCTTCAAATGATGTTCGAATTGATTCAGAGGAAGGAGAGAAGACTGGTGCTTCTGTGTTAATTTCGCTCTGTGAACTTTCAACAGAGGACTCTTCCACAGAAGTAACAGACTTCTGTCCCTTAAAAGAGTTGAAATTAAAAATCTCTTTTGGATCCAGACTATTAACAGAGTTAGGAAGTATGATTCTAGCTCTTCCTTGATCAAGAATAAACTTTGAAGATGGTTTATTAACCTTTTCATGATTCAAGGAGTCATAGCTAACATTCCTGTAGTCAAGTCTTCTGGTTATTTTGAAAACATCTGAGGTTTTGATTCTTTTGAAAGCAGCAGTACCAGAGATCACATCCTCTTGGATTTTCCCAATACAAAAAGCAGAGGACAGAGATGCCTTCTTCTTTTCATTATAGGGAGCAAGGTCAGAGAAACCGAGACCTTGCGTATCCATCTGTGAGTTTATCTTAATATGCACATCTTGTGCATCCTGGTACTTCTTGATTTGAATTTCCTTTCTCTGTAGGGATTGATGTAAAACCTCCCTTTCTCTTTGAAAATAATATTTGAAAGCAACAGAGTTAAGTCTTTCAGTTTCAGACTTCTTCACCTCTTCAAACTTTTGTTTCAAAACATTTTCAAACTCTTTAATCTTTTCAGAAAAAATGCTTTCCTTCTTTTGTTGTAAGATCTCTAGCTCAGATTTCTCTTTGAATATTTCTTCCTTTTCCCGTTCCAAGAGAGTTTTCTCTCTCTTGTAGAAGGACAGATCCTTCTGAGCTAGGTTTCTTAACTCGTTTTCCTCAGAAAGCTTTTGTTTTAAGAGTTGAAACTCCTCTGTTAGCAAAGAAACATGGATTTCTAACTCTGAGTCAGACTTTGATTCAGATGAACATACCTTGGCACTAGAGCGCTCTGTTGTCTGGCTCTGTTACGGTAAGAGCAAATGCATGAGCTATATCTTCTTCTTCAGACCTTTCTATCCTTTCTCTGGTCATCCAATCAACTTCTCCCAAACTTTCATCATCCACAGCAACATTGGCTTGCTATGGTTCATCGTCAGAAGATGAATCAGAAATCCAATTTTCCATCTAAGCAACGTAGCTTCTTTCTCTGTAATTGTACTTATATTTGTTCTTGTAGTAATCCTGGTCTTTTATCAGTTTACCTCTGCGATTTGCAGAGAAATGGCCAGGTTTGCCACATCTAAAGCAACATCCATCGTTCTGGTTGATGGGTTGGGCAGCATCAGCTTTTTGTGGAACTGGAGCATTATACTTTTGTTGAGGTTGTGGTTGCGGTCTCTATTCTGTTGGAGCTTTGTTTTGGTGGTTCTGTTGTTGAGATGCAGCATAACCTCTTTTCTCATCTTTTTCTTCTCTCTCGTATCTACCTCTTCTGTCAAATGCTCTGCTACCAAATCTCTTGTTAAATTGTTGAGTTATTAAGGCAAGAGATTTAGCAAAAGCATTCATATCGTCATCTTCATCTAATGAGCTCCCTTCAGCATCACTTTCAGCTACCAGACTCTTCTTACCCTTCTTCTTCTCTTTCTTCTTATCTCTGCTGGAACTTTCTCTGTTGGATTTTCCTTCTGTCATATTCTTTGAATCAGAAATCAAGGCGATTGGTCCTGCAATGTTGGATTTGCCTCTCTGTTTGACAACATCCTTCTCTTGTGCAGCAAGAGTCCCATACACATCCGTAAGAGACCACGCATCTGGATCCTAGTTAGCTTGTAAAGACATGGAAAGATTTAACCATTCATCATTCAAACTTTTCAAAAACAGAACATTGTTGTATTCCTTCGACCTAACAACCCCACACTTTTTACATTTGTAGATTAGAACATTGAATCTGTTGTAGGTTTGTTGTAAGGTTTCCTCAGGAAGTGCCTTGAAATCGTTGTATTCATTTATACAATGAGTCCTTCTGTTCTTTTGGGTCTTAATTTCACCCTCAAGTTGATTTAGAAGTTGATCCCAGATTTCTTTGGTTGTAACACATGAATCTAGTTCTTGAAATATCTCGTTTGGAATGGCCATTATCAGAAGTCTAACTGCCTTAAGGTCATTTCCCAATTGAAGTTTCTCTTCATCAGTAAACCCAGTGGTTTTAGGTTTAAGATAAGCAGGAATCTCAGCAGTAGTTTCTGTTGCAGGTACACGTGGAACCAAAACCATGGGTTGGCAAGGTCCATTCGTGACAGAACGCATTAAATCTTTGTCCATCCCATCAAGGAAGTTAACCATCCTAGTCTTCCATTGAGGATTTTATCTCTCAAAAGAGTAGGAGGCTTGGTCAGAGAACCAGCAATATAAATGTCGTTGATGTTATTTGCCATTTTAAAAAAAAAAAGAGTATATCGGTTTTCAAAGATTTTCAAACTGAAAGTGAACAGTAACCAATGGAACAGTAATGAACAGTAGAGAAGATCTTTAAACTAGACTGGTAAGCGTAAAACAGTGATAAAGTAACTTTTAAACTTTAAACTGTAAAACAGAGTATACTAGGAAGCTTTGAAACACACACACAATCAACAACAGTGAATCAACCTTGGTAGATTGGATGCATTGATTTGAGCAAATCAAGCAAGCTCTGATACCAACTGTAGGTTCCCAGATTCACGTTGTATCACAATAATGGTAAGAAAATACACAGCGGAAGCATATTAAATAAAGCCATTTATGTGAGTTATTGTGCAAAGATAATGTAATCGTGAGAAATAAATATAGAACAGGAATAATGATAACAAGTTCAAGTATAAAACGCTGCTCGTATATTGATAATGAATCACACCAAGAACACGTTCAAGTGTGTGTTCGGAAATCTCACAGGGAACAATATCGTACGGAGGTAGTTCTCGGGATTACTGCAGTGTGTGCTTAAACAATTGTGGAAAACTATTCTTACAAAAGCTTACAATCATTTGTTCCACTACCTCACTATTTATAGCCCTGATAAAGTGTAGACAGTGTACTATCGTACCTTGGAATGACACGTGGAAAGTGTGTCTCCAATCTTTAGGGCATACGCGGAAAGTATGGACACGTGTCTAACACTTAGGATTTCTTACGAGACATAGGCATAACAAAGGTCTTCAGTCACCAGAGCTCTTTCGCAAGGGCTCTGTTGGTCTTCTGTTGATAAACGGTTCTTCTATTGGAAGTCTTCTGCCAGATCTCTGTTGAGCTCTGTTGGATCCGCCAGAGCTCTGTCGAGCTCTGTTGGTCTTCTTGTTGAACTTCTTCCAAGTCTTTTGTCTGATCTCTGATGGTCTTCTGACTTGATACTATTTTCAATACTTTTACATGACAGATACTTGGGGCTAACAAACAAGCTACAAACAGAGGTTTACCTGCACCGCAAATATCAGCAGAACCAATAAACCAAGGAGGAACCCAACAGAAGGAACCCAACAGAAGACCACAAAGACAACACCCACCTCTGTGGAAACAACCTCTATCAATATAGAAGATCTACCATCTCCAACCCCTAAACAAACTGAACAGTTTCAAATCCTGACATCTTCTGACGAAGACCAACCAACCCCTACACCTAAACCAACAGAAGACAAACCACTTTCCCCAACACCAGAAGAACCCAAGATACCATCTCCTACACCAGAAGCTGAAACAACAAAACCTCCATTTCCCACACCCAAAACCAGAACCAAGTCTATTGCTCACAAACAAAGGAAATATCTGAGCAAAACAACAGAAGCCTCACCAACAAAACCCACATCACCAACTAAGTCCCCTGCAAAACCAACAGAGGCAACCCCTACAACTACAAAAGCACCTCCATCTATCCCCTCAGAAACTTCAAAGTCAAAGCCAACAGAGGTAACCAAATAACAACAAGCTGAACAGCCTAAGGCCAAAGACAAAGAGAAGGGAATAATGACAGAGGAACATAAAAAGAAAAAGCCGAAGCATCAACCCACAGAGAAATTGATAAAGAGCGCCTTCGATTCCTTTGTCACCCCGAAACCTGAAGAAGAAGACTGGGCTTTTGGTTTCGACACTCTGTCAAACAAGCCAGTACTTGACCCTAAGGCGAAACCCACAGAAGATCGAGTGGCCAAACTGAAAAGTGACTTGGATGCTCTGCGAAAACCCATGCCACCACCTCATGTTCAACAAAGAAAAATGGAAGAGGTGGTGCACAAATACTTATACAGCAGAGTAGTCAACGATCCTCTGCCACCATCTAAACTGCACCCTGACCTTCTTAAAGAACTAAGAGATCAATTCTACAGAAAGAAGGCCAAATCCGTCAAAGAAGTCTTCTCAAATTCCAAGACAGACAAGGTCATCTACTGCAAATTGTGCCATACCCACGGAGGAGAGGTTCACTACAACCTCTACAGAGTCAAGAGGGTAGACAGATCAGAAACCACTTTCTCAGATGCAGATCTGAGAAATCTAAACGTCTATGATCTACCTGATCTTCTGCAATGGGCAAGGCAGAACTACGGACATAGACTGGAAGTCCAAAAAGCTTATCGAGTAATCATGATGTCCATGCGCGAAAGACTCTTGATGTATAGTATGACTGACTTCCAACTGGGACTCGACCTTGGGGTAAGAAGTTTGAGTGGCCCACCTCCAGAAGATGATTGTCCCTCCTTTGCCAGACCAAACTCTATCATTACCTTTCCAAGGATTGGGTACGTCTTTCAAGATCCTGCTGGAAAATCGAAGCTATTCCTAGAGGTTGATTGCCAAAAATACGCGACAAGTACTTTGGTAGAGTTTAGAGCCAACCTCTTGGAGCATAGAGGAACAAAGTTCATGGATCAAGCATTAGCAGACAGATTGATAGAGGTCATTGATTCTGTCATCAACTTCAGAAACCTCGGCATCAGAATCTACCATGAGCTAAAAGATGGAGGACTCGGAGGACACAAAATCGACGACTTCCCAAATGCCAGAATCTGACTTCCATAACTCACCTCTGCTTACCTTTCATATCATGCACTGCAATCATATGTAAATGCCTCTGGCATAATCTTAAACGAAGAGTAACTTTCAACAGAGGTCAATTACCTCTTGTCGTGTACTTAGCCTAGAAAATCATGCACTTTTTCAAAAAAAAAATCAATACTTAGAGGGAGATTGTTAGCTCCAACCCTTTGTGTTTAAAGAAGTGTTGAAAAATAGGCTAAGTATAGACATCGACAGAGCCTCTGCCAAGACACCGATAGAATATCCAAGTGGACTCGACTGAAGACATTCACAGAAGACAAGGCCACAGAGCCTCTGTCATACTTGACATAGCCTCTGTGGTATGAAGACTGAAGACTTAGAAGAATTCTTGAAGATCAAGACAAAGACGATCGTACTTCTCACGTTCTCTGCTGTACGAAGATCCTGAAGATCATTCGTACAAGGCGTGCCCTGCACATTCCACGTGTCAACCTATGATAGGTTACAGCCTTTGCAGATTTGCGGCGCACTACATTAGCGTTGTACCTGCTGCAGTCCACGGTCGTGTCTTTGTACCCTCGTCCTTATTGTCTAGAACTTGTCCCCTGGTGAATAGTATAAATAGAAGGCTCATGTTGAGCTCTTCTATTAAGCTTTGCACGACGCACACACCTCTTAGAGCAGAATTCCTGTAATACTTTCGGTGTTCTTGGTGTTCTTTATAATCAATACACAGTGAATCATTGAGTTAAATATATGTGGTATTTATACTTTGTGTATTTGATATTGTGTGTCTTTCTACCAAACAATATCTTTTTAGTTCGCTAAAACGCTTCCGCATCCTTATTTGTTTGAACTAATAGATACTTAAATCATTGTTGAGTAAAATAGGAACCAACAATTGTTTTACTTGGAGTCCTAGGAAGAAGTTTAATTCTCCCATCATACTCATTTCAAACTCATTCTGCATGAGTTTTTCAAAATCTTTGCACTGTTGTGCATTTGTAGAGCCAAAAATAATGCCATCCGCATAGATCTGTACAAGTAGAATCTCATCACCTTTTCTTTTATAAAACAAAGTAGTATCGGTTGTACCTCTATCGAAATTATTTTCGAGAAGAAAGGTTGAAATACGTTCGTACCATGCTCTTGGAGCCTGTTTCAGTCCATACAGAGCTTTGTCAAGATAATACACGTAGTTTGGGTACTTGGCACTTTCAAACCCTGGTGGTTGTTGAACGTATACTTCTTCTTGGATTTTACCATTCAGAAAGGCAGATTTTACATCCATTTGGAAAACTTTCAAACCTCTGTGGGCTGCGAAGGCTAAGAAGATTTTTATTGCTTCGAGTCGTGCGACAGGGGCAAAAGTTTCATCGTAATCAATGCCTTCTGCTTGGCAATATCCCTTGGCCACCAATCTCGCTTTATTTCTAATGACCACCCCATCCTCATCCTTTTTGTTTCTGAAAACCCATTTAGTCTCTATTGCTTGTTTTCCTCTTGGCAGAGGAACTAGGGTCCATACCTTGTTTCTCTCAAACTGTAGAAGCTCTTCTTGCATTGCATCTACCCAGTTTGGATCATCTAGGGCTTTAGAGACACGTTTTGGCTCGATCACACTTATAAAGTTTGTAAAGAAACAGAAGTTAGTCATAAATGATCTTGTCTTAATCTTCTCAGAGGGATCGCCAATTATTAAGCTTGGAGGATGGCTCATCGTCCACTTTGTCGTTCTAGGGAGATGGTCATTAGCATCATCTAGTTGAACCTCTGTGGTTGCACTATGTGGTTCTGGTGCAACCTCTATAGTCGAAGGTACTTCTGTGCTTGAACTTGGTGTAGCAGCTTATGGGGGTATTGGGATAAGAGTTGGAATTGGTTCCTCTGAGTATGTAGAGACTGAATCCTCGTTTTCCTCTGGTATTGGTTCCTCTGTTGTAGCTGGAATTGGAATGTCCAGTGCCCCTGTGGTAGAATCTTTGCTCGTATCATTTTCTTGTTGGCTCCCCCTCAGCACGTGCATCTGTATGATTCTGATAACTCTATTTTTTGAGTTATTATTTCCATTTATTTTTCACTTTAATTTGTCAATTTTAGCCATTTCACTTCTAAAAACCCCCATTCTTGGTATGATTTACGAAAACAAGCAAAAGGAGTGAACCATGGTCTTTAATAAATTATTTGGTGGATTTTGGGTAGTTTTCACGTTTTATCTGCAGTAACGTGAACAGTGCTCACTCCGGTTCCCCACTGCTGCCGCTGGAAAAGACAAAAAGAAGAAATCTGAGTTAGACAGCATGGTGGGAGCAGTTAGAAGGTTCAGCAACAAGTACAAGCATAGGGATTATTTTATTCTAGGCTTGCTCCTAAAAAAGATGGCAAAGTGAATTTAATATTCATACCTAAGAGCCTAAAAGTCAACTTTTTGAAGAACCCCATGGATAGAAGCATCAAGCCCTTGGTTAAAGAAGAAACATGGGGCACAAATGGTCCTTGTGCTCCCATAACTCAGCTGATGCAAAGTCAAAAGATCTCATTGGGTATTACCCAAGCTCTTTCCTTGGTGTATAAAAGGAAGGGCTTGGGTCATTTAATGAGATCATCTATCTTTAATTTTAGCAAGCACCTTAATCCTTAGCATTTAATTTCCTCTAAAGCTTTCATAGTTAGATTTAATTTTCTGTAGCTTTGTAGTTTAAATTTCTAGCACTTTAAATTCTTAGTTTAATTTTCAGTTGTAATTCTCGAACAGTGGGCAGCTTACGTTCCCCACTGTGAGCGGTAATTCAAAGTCACTTTTATTTTCAATCATGTTTAAATCTTCATCTTTCGTTTTAATTTCTCCAGTTATGTTAGGTTAAACATCCCTTGGGATGTAGGTAAGAGAAGTACCTAGATTTTAGAGAAAATTCTTGAGTAATCTTTATACTTGGAATATTTGTTGTTTTGGTTATTCATTCTCGATAATACCCCAAGGATGCGAACAAGCCGATCACTTGTAAGGATCTAAAAGTCTAGTTCTCAACTCAGAAATGGGTAGAACGCAGTGACACGAGCTTGGATAATGCTAGGGAGTTCGAAAGAATTCTTATGACACTTACGAGAGCGAGGTCAGCACAGTGAGCTAATCTCTCCCCACTGGAGTAGTAGACAAGCTAATTTGTGTATTTAAAACACTTAGAGTATTTGTCTCTACACATTCCATCGAGGCCCGAGAGGGTCCATTCTAAGATTACCATTGACAAAACAACAAGTACGACTAGTATGGGATTTTTGCTTAACGGTGTGAGTATTTTGTAACCGGGCTTTTCTAGCGAAAAGACCGACTTCAATTACAAGGATCATCTTTTGAGATCAAGTATTTATTATAAAATCTAGGGAAAATCTAACCTACATTCCATCTTTTAAATCTTTAGTAAAATCGTTAAAAGTAGTTATTTCACCAATCCAACTCAAAATATTGTTTCCTCTCTAATTGAAACTCGTGAAAGGAACTCACAAAAGCCGTATTGTCTTGATAGCCCAGTCTCTGTGGATACGATTCCGGTATTTTACCGATTATTACTTGCCGTGACGATCATAGTGGACAGTGTACACTTGCGCTGCCCACTGTGGACAGATTACAACCCGCTGAGGTTTATTTCGCATGTACCATTCACACCATGTCAAGTTTTTGGCGCCGTTGCCGGGGACTGGCGTGATTTTTAAATCTCAAGACATTAGTTTTTGTTAGAGCCCGAGTAACTCGTTTTTCTAGCACCGATCGTGTTGTATGCCAAGGCAACAACACGGACCTTTGGAACCAATCGATCTTGAAATAGAAAGGACTTTTCGAAAAAGACGTAAAAACAAGAAGAAAAATCAACAACTCCCTGTGAACCCCACCGCAAATATGGCAGGAGTGGGCGGTCAACCACCACCACCTCCATTAGTGGAAACCACAGTGACGATTGCTGATAGCAAAGATCGAGGGATAAGGGATTATGCAACTACTGGAGTTAGTGATTTAAGCTCCGGGATTCTAAGACCCAACCTTCAAACACCACACTTTGAACTCAAACCGGTGATGTTTCAAATGATCCAAGCCATGGGTCAGTTTGGAGGATCACCATCTGAGGATCTGCATTCGCACTTAAAATCATTTTTGGAAATGACCGACTCTTTTCAGCTACAAGGTGTGAGTGAGGAAGCTTTAAGGCTAAGACTTTTTCCTTTTACTTTAAGGGACAAGGCTAAGTCATGGCTAAATGCGCATGCACCTCATTCAATAACCATGTGGCAAGAGCTTGCGGATAAATTTTTACAAAAGTATTTTCCTCCAACCAAAAACATGAGGCTGAGAAATGATATTGTTTTGTTTAGACAAGACGAAGATGAGGCTGTTTCGGATGCATGGGAGCGGTTTAAAGATTTACTCCGAAAATGCCCACACCATGGCATCCCACATTGCATTCAGTTGGAGACCTTTTACAATGGTCTGTCCAACGCAGCCAAAATCATCTTAGATGCAACAGCAGGAGGAACTTTCACAAGCAAAACCTATAATGAAGGATATCAGATTTTAGAGAAAGTGTCCAATAACAACACCGACTGGTCCAACCCGAGAACGCCTGCACCAAAGTCCACCAACATTGATAATGAGGCGCTTAAAACAATGAATGCACAGTTAGTGGCCTTAACAAAAATAGTGTTGAACCAAAATCGAGGACAACTTAATCCCACAGTGGGTACTGCACATCTCACTGAGAACTGCTCTTACTGTGGGGACGAGCATGTTTTTGATTTTTGTCCAGCAAATCCAGAGGCTATTAATGTCATAGGAACCAACCCGCGCAACAACCCATACTCACAGACCTATAATCCAGGTTGGAGGAATCATCCAAATTTCTCGTGGTCTGGAAACCAAGGACTCCAACCCCACGGGGCGAGTCATGCTCAAAGACCACACAACCCCCCTGGATTTCAATCACATCACAGTGGGCAATCCTCACACCACAGTGGGCAGCACCCACAAAACTTTCACCAAGGTCAATCCTCCCAACAATTCCAACCACGACCATCTCATAATGCTGAGGCTCAACCATCACTCGAATCAATGCTCAAAGGATTCATGAACCAAACTCAAGCGGCCATTAGGAACATAGAAACTCAAGTAGGACAACTAGCCGTCGAAGTCAAGAATAGACCACCGGGGACATTACCTAGTGATACCGAAAATGCTAGGGTAATAGGAAAGGGACCAGAACAAATCAAAGCCATAACACTTAGGAGTGGAAAGGATCTGAAAGATATCGTTTTCGATTATGAAGAATCGCCTCAAATCACCGCTGTACCTCATCCCACAATGGGCACTCCTCAAGTCACTGTGATCCCCACAGTGGGGACGGAAGTCCCTGAACTCCCCACTTTTGGGCCATTGCCTAAACCTACCATTCCAAGGTTAACTCCGCTTCAGACTCACATCGACCCAAAAAGTGTACCTTTTCCTGAAAGAATGAAGCCTAAAAATGTTGATGTTCAATTTAAAAAGTTTTTAGACATTTTCAAACAGCTTCACATTAACATACCCTTGGTAGAAGCTCTTGAGCAAATGCCAAGCTATGTTAAGTTTTTAAAAGATATTTTGAACAAAAAACGAAAGTTGGGTGAGTTTGAAACTGTGGCGTTGACCGAAGAATGTAGTGCCCTTCTCACAAGCAAGATTCCACCTAAGTTGAAAGACCCGGGTAGTTTCACAATTCCATGCACGATAGGAGGACAAGAAGTAGGTCAAGCACTTTGTGATTTAGGCGCTAGTATAAATTTGATGCCTTTGTCCATTTTTAAGAGATTAGGTATTGGAGAGGCTAGACCCACCACCGTGACCTTACAATTAGCCGATCGATCCATTGCCTATCCAAGAGGGAAGATTGAAGATGTTTTGGTCCAAGTGGATAAATTCATCTTCCCTGCCGACTTTCTGATTTTAGACTATGAGGCCGACAAAGACATCCCAATCATTCTAGGACGTCCTTTCCTTGCGACAGGACGAACTTTGATTGATGTGCACAAAGGAGAACTCACCATGAGAGTCAACGACCAGGAAGTAAAGTTTAATGTTTTCAAATCTCTTAAATACATAGACACCGAGGACTGCCTTGCTGTGAGTGCGATTCATGGATCCTACTGTTTCGACTCACTGTCCACAGTGGGCAGTGAGAGTGAACACTCTGACTCAGAAGATACTTTTGAGGATGAGTGTAACGAAATGGTGGCATCTATTGAACCTTTGGACTTTAAGGATAGGACGATCCAACCACCATCCATCGAACAACCTCCCGAGTTAGAGCTTAAACCATTGCCTCCTCATTTGAAATATGCTTATCTCGCCGAGAATAACAAACTTCCTGTTATCATCTCGTCCAAACTTAGCGAAAATCAAGAACAACTTTTAATCGAATTGTTGATGAAGCATAAGAAGGCAATTGGTTGGACCATAGCAGACATTAGAGGAATTAGCCCCTCTTTATGTCAACATAAGATCAACTTAGAGAGTGACCGCCCAGGAAAAGTCCAACCTCAAAGAAGGTTGAACCCCATCATGAAGGAAGTAGTTAAGAAAGAGATTTTGAAGTGGTTAGATGCTGGTATTATCTATCCCATTGCCAGTAGTAGTTGGGTGAGCCCCGTTCAATGTGTCCCTAAAAAGGGAGGAACAACAGTGGTCACAAATGAAAAGAACGAACTCATTCCAACTAGGACTGTTACGGGATGGAGAATATGCATGGACTATAGGCAACTGAATCTAGCAACAAAGAAAGACCATTTCCCGTTACCTTTTATTGATCAAATGCTTGATAGATTAGCGGGAAAGGAATTTTATTGTTTTCTAGATGGATACTCCAGATATAACCAAATCCACATCGCACCCGAGGACCAAGAAAAGACCACCTTTACTTGTCCATATGGTACTTTTGCATTCCGGAGAATGCCTTTTGGTTTATGTAATGCTCCCGCTACTTTTCAACGCTGTATGATGGCCATTTTTACTGATATGATAGAAGATACCATAGAAGTTTTTATGGACGATTTTTCTGTGATCGGCACATCATTTGATAACTGTTTGAGGAATCTAGAAAAAAGTTTGGTGAGATGTGAAACCCACGACCTTATTCTAAATTGGGAAAAATGTCATTTCATGGTCGAAGAGGGCATTGTTTTGGGTCATCTTGTGTCGAAAAAGGGTTTGGAAGTTGATAAAGCAAAACTAGAAGTAATCTCCCAACTTCCCGAGCCCACAACGGTAAAAGGCATTCGCAGTTTTTTAGGTCACGCAGGTTTCTATAGGAGGTTCATAAAAGATTTTTCCAAAATAACTAAACCCCTATGTAACCTGCTGCAACATGAAAGAGAGTTTGTTTTTACCAAAGAATGTAGAGACGCATTTGAAATAATCAAAAATGCCTTAGTTACTGCACCCATAGTGACCACTCCTGACTGGTCACTCCCATTTGAAGTCATGTGTGACGCCAGCGATTGGGCTATAGGTGCAGTACTAGGCCAACGAAAAGATAAGATTTTTCATCCAATATACTATGCAAGCAAGACTTTGATCGAGGCTCAAATCAACTACACCGTAACCGAAAAAGAATTACTTGCAGTAGTTTTTGCTTTTGATCGTTTCAGGTCTTACTTAATTGGAGCAAAGGTCATAGTACACACCGATCACGCATCCATCAAATATTTGATCAACAAAGCTGACTCTAAACCGAGGTTGATCAGATGGGTGCTGTTGCTGCAGGAATTCGACCTTTAGATCATCGATAGAAAAGGAACAAGTAACCAGATCGCTGATCATCTTTCCAGACTTGAGCCCACAGTGGGCACTGTAGATCCCACTCCGGTAAAAGAAAATTTTCCTGATGAACAATTGTTAGTCGCCCAACATCATGATATTCCTTGGTATGCTGACATTGCTAACTTTTTAGCAAGTGGATTACGACCCCATGGAATGAGTGGACAGCCTTTTAAAAAATTCTTGTATGATACTCGTCAATACATTTGGGACGATCCTTTCTTATATAAGATAGGAACGGACCAAGTGTTGAGGCGATGTGTTCATGGGAGTGATCAACAACATTTACTCCAAGGCTGTCACAATCCCACTATGGAGGTCATTTCGGAGGAACACGCACTGCTGCGAAAATTTTGCAGAGTGGGTTCTTTTGGCCCACTGTGTTCAAAGACTCTCATGAGTTTGTTCGTCACTGTGAGCAGTGTCAGCGCACTGGGAATATATCAAAACGAAATGAAATGCCCCTCAACAATATCCTTGAGGTGGAAATTTTTGATGTGTGGGGAATAGATTTCATGGGACCCTTTCCAAATTCCAACAACAATTTCTACATCTTAGTAGCGGTAGATTATGTTTCAAAATGGGTAGAAGCTGCTGCTTGTCACACTAATGACGCTAACACTGTGGTGAAGTTTTTGCAAAAAAATATTTTCACTCGCTTTGGAACACCACGAGCAATAATTAGTGATGAAGGATCCCATTTTGTTAACAAAGTCATGACCGCGGTCCTTGCTAAATATGATATTCATCATAGGGTAGCAACCGCCTACCACCCCCAAACTAATGGTTTGGCGGAGCTTTCAAACCGAGAAATCAAGGGAATTTTGGAAAAGGTGGTGAAACCCCATCGAAAGGATTGGTCCAGCAAGCTTGATGACGCTCTTTGGGCGTATCGCACGGCATATAAGACCCCTTTGGGAATGTCTCCATTTAAGTTGGTATTTGGCAAAGCTTGCCATTTACCAATCGAATTGGAACATAAAGCCTTTTGGGCTTTAAAAGAGCTCAACATGAGTGAAGATGCCGCGGAAATTAAAAGAACCTTGCAATTGCATGAACTTGAGGAAATGCGCTATCACGCATATGAAAATGCAAAGTTATACAAGGAAAAGACCAAGATGTGGCATGACCGAAGGATCGATCATCGGGAATTTTTTGAAGGACAGCAGGTATTATTGTTCAACTCTCGTCTAAAACTTTTTCCGGGTAAGCTCAATTCAAGATGGACTGGACCATACACCATTGTCAAGGTAAGTCCCTTTGGAACAGTGGAATTAAAGTCTCCACAGTCTGATCAGACCTTTAAAGTCAACGGGCAAAGGGTAAAGCATTTTCTGCATGAGAGTGCCCACATCCCTGCCCACTCTCCACCTCACTATGGTTAAGAAACATCAGGTCCAATTGTAAATATTTTATTTCTGTTGTTTGCTGTGTTTTTATTCTTTTTGTTCTTTTTAATATTGCAAGGGTAGTTTACTTGTATGTGTGTAGGCGAAAATCCCGAGCTTTAAAGCAAAAGTCAATAAAGTGGTTCGCAGTGGGCAGAAGCTGATCACTGCGTTCCCCACTCTGGAATCTGACGGTTGATGGGACAATTTGTGGGGCCCAAGGATAACAAGCTTTCACCTTTTCTGCCAACTAATCAACTTTTGCTGCCACATGTCATTAGTTCTCCATTTTCCAAGAAAACCATCATTGTACTCTCCCTCTCTCTCCTAAAACCCGACGGTCCAACCCTAAACCCATTGCAAAAATCCTAAAAACCACCATTAACTTCCCAAAAACCACCTTTAACTTCAAATATTCAAAAACCATTTTTTTCTTCCCCATTTCTCTTACACGAACCAGAAGCAAATTCCCTCCAATGGCTAGAAGCAAGAGGCCGATTTCAAACCCTCAGGCACCCAACCGGGCGGCGGTCCGCCGTCGTAACACCGAAAACCCACCAGAAACCATCACTGGTGACCTCAACGAACCGCCGCCGGTCTCCGGCGAAAATCCGGCGACTTCCAGTGCACCGATGACATCTGGTGCACCAGACGAAGGCTCCTCCAAACAACGAAGCCCGAAGGCTATTTCTTCTCCACGCGTCTCAACCACGAGCACCAGTCTTTTTGACACCGAGGCTCTGCAAACCGAAGAGGAAGAGCGACGATTGGAGGAGGAGTACATTCAACGAAAGGAAGCCATAAGAAAGAGGAAGGAGGATGCCGAGAGAAGGCGTAGAGAAGAAGAAGAAAGGGTCCGAAAAGAAGAGGAAGAAAAGAAACTAGAGGGGGCAAGAGTTAGGGCAGAAAAGGAGAGGATCTTCGAGGAAGAGAGGAAGAAGGCTGAGGCAGACTTGTTTGCTGAGAATGAGAAGTTGCAGAGAGAGTTGGAGGAAAATTATCAAAGTCAGTATGAGAAGTTCAAGTTTGATAGGGAGAAGAGTGCTGTTTCAGGAGATATCCACAGTGGGGAGAACCTTATTCCCCAAGCCGAAAAAAAGAGAAGAGTTGTTACCAGATCCACGGTAGCCAGGGCACGAAAAACACCGACAAAGAGGCCTGCTAAGCAAGATTCACGAAAAGACGCAGGTGTACCGTCGGCTGTGGAGGACCAGTGGTTAGATTCCACGAGTAATATCAATGTGGGTACCATCCGAAAGATGGGACGGCACATCACCACTCCTCCACCCGAGCAGGCAGAAGATATCCCCACAGTGGGGACTGTTAACCCCACTGTGATCATCGCTGAGGAGCATGATGTGCGGACTGCGGATACATCGAGGCGTCAGACTGAGGCAGGTTCGTCCAGCAACCAAATGGGAGAGATTTTGGCAGCTTTGAAGAAGCTCACATACAGGATCGAGTTGCTAGAAAGTGAGCAGCGATATCAGAACCGGGCCACGCAGAAATTTTGGATGTATACAAGAGAACGGGATGAGGTGACGGGCCTGATGATGCAAGAGGCCAACCCAATGCTAGCTGCTCAGCTACCAGAATTTCCGAAGGATATCTGCCCAGTTTATGACAGTGAGGACGAATTTGATGAAGACGCTCCTGCTAGTTCACCAGAGGCCACCCCGACCCGTTGAATGGTTTGTTAAAACTTTGGTTCCACTCTTTTGCTCTCAAAAACAATTTTAATTTCTGTTTGGTTTGATTTTATGCCTTTGGCTAGGCTTTTGACACTTTGCTGAATTCTTATTTTGGTTTGTAATGCATGAAATCCTACCACTGGGTAGGTACTTTTGGGTACTAACGTATTTGTTGTTTGAATGCTTGTTTGATCTCGCTTCCATTTCAAGGTACAACTTTCGGCTTCCGACTTAAAAAGGTCCCTTTTGTAAGTACGAATCTCAACTTGATACCATGAAATGATATAGGCCGTTTTTCGCATCCAAACACGATCCTTTTTGTACCCCAAACCACCACCTTTGTTCGTTAATTCAATGTCACAGTGGGGACACTGTGAGATTTTAAGTTTGAGGTGGGAACTTCCAGTTTGCCCACAGTGGGGACACTGTGAAGTCCAAGTTTGAGGTGGGTAAGCCATACCCCCTCCCAAAAAAAAAATACAAAAATACAAAAACAGAAGAAAAACGGAGTGTCACTAACAAAATTGATGGTGTGCCTTTTCTGGACCATCAAAGTGCTCACTCCCAGAAAAAGGATGGTGTGCCTATTCTGGACCATCAGAATACCCACTCTCACAAAAATAGCCATACCCAAAATAAAGCCTGAAAGTGTGCGTACATACTAATGAAAAATCCAAAACAGCCACTTCTAGAAATAAAAATCTCCAAGCGAGATTTTCGGTTCATGTTTGAAAATACTTGCAAAAAACCCTTGGGAAAATATTCAAAGCCATAAACCCATAAAACCCAAGAAAGCCCTATTGATTAATGGAATACAAGAAAAAGATTTCGTCAAACACAAAAGTGAAATTTTCAAGTTTGAACCGAAGGAAGTATTGAAGGAAGGAGATCAACGCCCATTCAAGTCAAGAAGTATGTAAGTCCCTAAAAAGTTCTAGTGCGTTTTGTCTACTTTATTTCTTTCTTTTTATTACTTGGGGACAAGTAATAGTTTAAGTTTGAGGTTGTGATAACTCTATTTTTAGAGTTATTATTTCCATTTATTTTTCACTTTAATTTGTCAATTTTAGCCATTTCACTTCTAAAAACCCCCATTCTTGGTATGATTTACGAAAACAAGCAAAAGGAGTGAACCATGGTCTTTAATAAATTATTTGGTGGATTTTGGGTAGTTTTCACGTTTTATCTGCAGTAACGTGAACAGTGCTCACTCCGGTTCCCCACTGCTGCCGCTGGAAAAGACAAAAAGAAGAAATCTGAGTTAGACAGCATGGTGGGAGCAGTTAGAAGGTTCAGCAACAAGTACAAGCATGGGGATTATTTTATTCTAGGCTTGCTCCTAAAGAAGATGGCAAAGTGAATTTAATATTCATACCTAAGAGCCTAAAAGTCAACTTTTTGAAGAACCCCATGGATAGAAGCATCAAGCCCTTGGTTAAAGAAGAAACATGGGGCACAAATGGTCCTTGTGCTCCCATAACTCAGCTGATGCAAAGTCAAAAGATCTCATTGGGTATTACCCAAGCTCTTTCCTTGGTGTATAAAAGGAAGGGCTTGGGTCATTTAATGAGATCATCTATCTTTAATTTTAGCAAGCACCTTAATCCTTAGCATTTAATTTCCTCTAAAGCTTTCATAGTTAGATTTAATTTTCTGTAGCTTTGTAGTTTAAATTTCTAGCACTTTAAATTCTTAGTTTAATTTTCAGTTGTAATTCTCGAACAGTGGGCAGCTTACGTTCCCCACTGTGAGCGGTAATTCAAAGTCACTTTTATTTTCAATCATGTTTAAATCTTCATCTTTCGTTTTAATTTCTCCAGTTATGTTAGGTTAAACATCCCTTGGGATGTAGGTAAGAGAAGTACCTAGATTTTAGAGAAAATTCTTGAGTAATCTTTATACTTGGAATATTTGTTGTTTTGGTTATTCATTCTCGATAATACCCCAAGGATGCGAACAAGCCGATCACTTGTAAGGATCTAAAAGTCTAGTTCTCAACTCAGAAATGGGTAGAACGCAGTGACACGAGCTTGGATAATGCTAGGGAGTTCGAAAGAATTCTTATGACACTTACGAGAGCGAGGTCAGCACAGTGAGCTAATCTCTCCCCACTGGAGTAGTAGACAAGCTAATTTGTGTATTTAAAACACTTAGAGTATTTGTCTCTACACATTCCATCGAGGCCCGAGAGGGTCCATTCTGAGATTACCATTGACAAAACAACAAGTACGACTAGTATGGGATTTTTGCTTAACGGTGTGAGTATTTTGTAACCGGGCTTTTCTAGCGAAAAGACCGACTTCAATTACAAGGATCATCTTTTGAGATCAAGTATTTATTATAAAATCTAGGGAAAATCTAACCTACATTCCATCTTTTAAATCTTTAGTAAAATCGTTAAAAGTAGTTATTTCACCAATCCAACTCAAAATATTGTTTCCTCTCTAATTGAAACTCGTGAAAGGAACTCACAAAAGCCGTATTGTCTTGATAGCCCAGTCTCTGTGGATACGATTCCGGTATTTTACCGATTATTACTTGCCGTGACGATCATAGTGGACAGTGTACACTTGCGCTGCCCACTGTGGACAGATTACAACCCGCTGAGGTTTATTTCGCATGTACCATTCACACCATGTCAGATTCACAGAAGAGGATGAAGTATTTAATGGACCAGTTAGAGATATACTTGACTCAGTCTGGTTGGCAGAAGATGTTTCTCTAGAGGCTCTGTCGGCTTCAACAGAGAGATCAATATCATCATGGAACATCTCTTCAAATAGCAGATTGAGTTCTGCTTCTCTTGTAGGGGAGATGCCAGAGGATTCCTTTTTGAGACCGAGTTCTGAACTGATTTGTTCAGAAGTCTTCTGAAAAGAATCGTCTAAAGAGACATTTATACTTTCCACAATAGATCGAGACCGCAGAAGATAAACTCTGTAAGCCTTTGAAGTGGCAGAGTATCCTATGAACTTTCCTTCATCTGTCTTCACCTCAAACTTTCCTCTAGCTTCTCTATCATTCAGAACAAAACACTTGCATCCAAATACATGAAAGAACTTGATGTTGGGTCGCCTCTGATTGATCAATCGATAAGGAGTCTTGATGTGGCTTTTGACTATGGATGATCGATTTTGGGTATAGCATGCTGTTGTTATAGCTTATGCCAAGAAAGAAATCAGCAATCTAGACGTTGTTAGCATAGTTCTGGCAGCCTCCACAAGCGTTCGGTTCTTTCGTTCAACAACGCCATTTTGTTGTGGAGTGCGTGCTGTAGAGAAGTTCTGCGAGATGCCTTCTTCTGTGAGGTAGGCTTCAATGACAGATTTTTTGAATTATGTGCCATTGTCGCTTCTCAGCTTCTGAATTTTGCACTCGTACAGAACCTGGATCCTCTTCATTAGGTTTATCAGAATGTTAGGAACATCTGATTTCTTTATGACAAACTCCACCCATGTATATCTTGAGTATTCATCGATCACCACAAGTATGTATTTCTTGCCTCCTAGGCTCTGCGTAGCGATTGGACCACAGAGGTCGACATGAAGCATGTATAGAGGCCCAGGACAAGACACATCAGTCTTTCCTTTGTGGGAAGCCCTCTTAAGCTTGCCCATCTCACATGCTGAGAACAAATGATCTTTACTGAATTTTACGTTTGGCAGACCTTTAACAAGATCAAGTTTCACAAGTTTGTCTAGAGTATGGAAGTTCATATGGCAGAACCTGTTGTGCCATAACCAGGCTTCTTCATTTTTACAAGCAACAAAGCAGAGCTTGTCTTCTTTGTTCTTGACACTAAAGTTCATAAGATATAGATCTCCCCTTCGTTCAGCTCGCAGAAGTTCGACTCTTGTGTCTTCTCCTTGCAGAGAGCAGAAAGTTCTTTTGAACATCACGTCGAAACCAGTATCACAAAGTTGGCTAACACTTTGAAGATTGTGCTTAAGGCCATCCACATATGCGACTTTGCATACTGATATGTTTTCCTTTTTGATGACTCTGTAGCCTTTTATATATCCTTTCTTGTTGTCGGCAAAGGTTACTGATCCTCCATCGAGTTTATCTTTGTAAGAGGATAGTAGTCCTCTGTCGCCAGTTGTTAAATCCAGATCCGTGCAACAATATTGAAATCGTAATGATAATCAATAAGAACAATGATTTCCAACTGTCATCCCTTTCATTAACTTTCAGAGAGAATGTCTACAATACGAATAGAAAGCTAAAGAGATGATTAGCTTGTTTTTCCAAGCTAATCTTACATTAAATACTATGGGCCCGTGGCTAGCAAGCCCACGGCCCGTTCACTAAAAAGGCTCAAAATGAATTAATACAAATCAACCCTTGAACTTTAAATCAACAGTAAAACCTGCCCTAACAATCTCCCTCGTTGATTTGAAGTTCGAGTTCGTGCTGTAGCTCTCGCCAGTTGAACACGTATCGTTTGCGCAACGCGAAGTGAACCTCAAACAATCTGATGGCGCGGCGATAGTCAATGCGATCTTCAATCATTTCCAAGGCATTCCGAGCAATAGCTTCATTCTGATTCGGAACATAAGAATACCTTGGATTCTCAGACTCTATGACCTTTAGAAGCGTGCCGTCACAAAATCTGTCTACCTGACTAAAACGCATGAATTTCTTCTCCTTTTGCTCATTGAGGTAAACAATCCCGAATTCTGGTTCCAGAAGCATAGCGTTCTCGGGATACATGTTTAACTCAGGTTCTTTCAGATTTGGCTTGATCAGATTTACCTTTTTCGCCTTGTTCTCGATAGCCATTTGGAAGTTCGTTAGATAAGACATCATGATGGTGCAGACCAGGTATCAACGAACAACTTCGAGTGCCTTTGTAATCTCTAGCGGTCGGATGGTTCTTGTACGTAAGTCTTTCAGAATAACCAGAAAGTCGAGTGGTCAGAGGTTCTTGAAGTCAGCTTCTAAAAATTTCCATTCGTTCCCATCTTCACGTCGAACAATGAAAACTGGGTAGACGATCCTCATAATACGTCTTGAATAGATACTGATTACCTCTGTGATTCGAAGTTTGGTTCTGACCTGGTTGACTGGAAGACACCGCTGCATTGTGCTGATATATCGGCGTTGAAATTCTGGGTCAAGGTTGTAAATACCTAGACAGAAGGTCGGCTCGATCGGGCGAAGCTTGTGGACGAACAACTTCTTCAAAGATTCCTCCAAGTGAGGGATAAGTACCATGATCTTCTCCCAACGGATTTGTTGCTGTTGAGGAGGAGGAGGAAGATCAGAAGCTGTCGTGGGAGAAGTAATTGTCGGAAGATCGGAAGTAGTAGACTCGGGTCTTGTTGATGATGTTCCGGCGGGTTGAGCATATTGAACGGGGGATGGTCCATACAAATTTTGGAGCAGGAACTGATCATAATCAATGTTGTCGTCCTCATCAGTGTGGAAGACCAAATTTACCTGGAGATTTACGGCACTGGCGGGTTTTTCGTACCATGCATCTTCGGTCTCCGGGTTGGCTTCACTATCTGGATCTATCATGTCCATAATCGGTATGTTTGATGAGTCAAAATCAATCAGTTACTGTGTTGAACCCTCGGGCTTTTCAACCGTCGGGTCTTCTTCATCTGATATCTCCATGTCTATAACCATGTCTGGTAAAGGCAACTCGGCTTCTGGTGCTTCAGTTGTAGCTGCCACAGTTGGGGGTTCCTGATGAACCACAGTTGTAGCTTCAGTCTGGATCAGGGAGGCGGTCTCGGTCAGAGGTTGTTTTTTCTCCCCCTCACGGTGATCAGGATCATCCTGGTCATCGTGTTTCCGCTTCAGACCGCCTGCTTGACTCTTGCAGGTATCTTCGAGTGAGCGGACTCTCTCGGACAGCGTTGTTAGCGCTAGGTTGTAGTCCATGAGAGTCGAGTCAATGGCGTCTAAGCGAGTGGTAATAGATGAAGATGGAGCAGTGACCTGTGATCGGAGAACTAAGATCAGGTCTGCTTCAGTAGAGGCGGTTGTATCTGATTCCTGGAGCAGTTGGGCCAATAGTACCGTCTTCAGGGTGTCCACCGAATAGATAGGTTGCGGTTGAATCGGTGGAGGTACAGGGGCGGTTTCAGTTTCGACGAGGTGGCCTTTACCTTTGATAGAGCGCATAGCTTTGGCAAGTTCAGCGGCTACATGTTGCTGCATCTGTTGCTCCATATCCTGGTGGACAGCCTTAAGGGTGCTGTCCAGGGACCCTGGTGACACAAAGTCTGGGTTACTAACTCCGGGACCACTTAGGTTACCCGTTGAGGCATCTACCGCGGGGGTAGAGCCACCTACGTTCACAGTTGGCGTGATAATAGCTGTGGTAGGATTTCCGTCCGATCCTCGTGTTCCGGCAGACGAAGACACTACAGACGTTCCGGTCGGGTCACTTAGAACCGCGACTTGGTGTTGTTCCGCATCAAGTGTCCTAGTCAAAGAATCTTTAATAACAAGTGGATCTACACTCGATGGTGCACTAAAAGAAGTCGAGACCGGGGGTTGCTGGTCTCTTGTTTCAACACCAGTACTCTCCGATTGAGAGACCGGTGGAAGTTGTGCTATATCCCAGTGATGTACTGAAACATCCGTCTTTTGAGAGACGGATAAGTGGATGAGGGGATCGTGCAATTGCTCCGCTGGGTCCACGGAGTCTTCTTCAATACCCTGTCCCAACTCATGAGACAGGATAGCAGATTTGGCAACCCGGATATCACGTGGCTGGGTTCGCTCGGGAGCCTGGTTATCTTTACGGCTCGATCTTTCTTGGTTCGTTTTCAACCTTAACTCCCTCCTTCTCACATGTTCTATGTCCCGGGGAAGGTCCCTACGGCGCTGGCTGGACCATGGGATTCCCTAACTCTCGTCTATATGCTATCACAGGTAGGGCTTCAGGCATATGCAAAGCACTGATATTATCCTGCTCCCCCTCAAAACATACATGGAGATTGACTTTCGTCATCTCAGAGTGAGAGTGTTACTTACTTGGGAGTGATCAACACAAAAAAACATTTAGACTTTTAAGAAAAACAGGGTGAAGCTTCCCCTCGGATTTTGTTGAGGTTGTTGATCCGCCATGGAATATCTGTAAAAGACCCAAAGTTAGTAAACAAGACGGATAAACAAGTATCAGCATGTACCTTTGCATTCAATAGCTCAATCTGAGACAGATTGAGGACTGGCAGTGAGAAAACAGGTACTGGATAGACGGAACAGGGGTGTCCGGACAACACACTTGAAGTGCAAAGCTTACCGGACAAACCCAACTATCCGGACAACGAAGGATTCCGGATGAATTGAATTTTTCCGGATAGGGACCCGGTCCGGAAACTCATCCGGACAGATTGGGATTCCGGATATCTGTCCGGAAACTCTGGATTTTAAAAAACTTTTCATGTCCTTGTTGATTTTGCAGAAATAGGACTGTGGATTTAAGAAACGAACCTTCTCTCGCTCCCCCTCAAATTGAGCGTGTGGATTACCTTGCTCCCCCTCGAATATTACAAACTTGTGCAATGGAGAGTCCGACACACAGAAAAAACTTTTGAACGTTTAAAGAAAAACACTGTGTCGCTCCCCCTCAACTGATGAACATCCAGTTGGATGCTCCCCCTCACAATGTGCGCTTAGTGTGAAATGCACACAGGAGTATCCACACACATAAAAAAAACTTTTCAGCATTTAAAAAATTGTGTGTGACGCTCCCCCTCAATAGTGGAGTATACTTACCTGATGGCTGATCATGCTCCCCCTAAACATATGGGCCGTCGTGAAATTACAGGTATAGACAAATCTCACGTCTTCTTAATGTGTTTCCTTGTGGATCGTGAGCAGTTCCCTCCTTCCGGTCATGTGTGTGGAGCATCCACAGTCTGAGAGTCACACATGACCGTCCTGCAAAACAATATTAGCGGACCTTTGGTACCCAGATTTGCCTGGGTCCGGGAGGGTTAGGTTTGGTACCTCGAGGAGGAACTTGCTTTGACTCAGACTTCCCCTTAGGTGCAGATTGTACACCGTTTGGAGTAACTGGTTTTGGCACATGTTGCCTTTTAGGTGTAGAATTTACACCTTTTGGAGGAACAGGTTTTGTAGCAGGTTGCCTCTTGGGTGCCGGTCTAACCTCAGTAGAAGCAACCCATCTAGGAGCGGATTTGGTCTCCCGCTGTGGTTTAACCTCATATTGGAAACCCCGTTGTTTATTGTATTTCTGTTTATTATTACGGGGTTTATTTTTGGGTTTATGATTGTACATGTGATATGACCCAAACCAATCATTATTAGTAATGTCATCAAAATCATTCCATCCACAACTAGAACAACATAAACGATCGTGGACAGGGACAGTGCGATCGTGGACACAAACATTCCATCCACAACTAGAACAGGGACAGTGCGGTCAGTGACTTTAGAAGGAACAGTATTTTTGGTAGGCAATGGTCCGGTCTCTTGCCTAGGCTGTGATTGCTTTTTGGAAACAGGTTTCGAAGTTGGTTTTGATTGAGAAATCTTGATCACAGCTGGGGCCTTTGTTTGAGAACTGCTACTCTTTAGAAAAGTAACAGGACGATTGACTACTGGTGATAAAAAAATATGTGTGACTCGGAAGAGGTTTGTCGAAAGGGAACGACTCAAACTCTCCTTCTGAATTGGCTTCAGAGTTCATGAATTCTGAAAAATCGACTTCCGGAATTACTGGACTTGGATCAGGTGAGGAAGGCGAGGAACTCTTTGTGCTTGTGTGCTTTGGGGAATTCGGTGCGGAAGCGTACGAAAAATCAGAATTTAAATTCCTTTTTACACACTCATCTTGAGAAACTTCATTTTCTTGCAAAGAGATATTTCTGATGAATGCTTTACACGAGGATGTGTCCGATGAGTTAGAGGAAAGTTCAGGTGAAATCTGGTTTTCAGATTTAAGTTGGTCAATTTTCTCTTGGAGCTGACCATTTCTTGCATACTCCTCCATCTTTTCTGTTGCCAGAGCATCCAGTTTCGATGTGAGCATGTTAATTTCACCTCGAAGGATTTCCTGTTCTTCATTCGACACATCTTCGGTTTTCTCAGATTTGAGTTTCTCAAGTTCCTGAATTAGCTTTTTTGTTCTCGTTTTGAAAAACAGACCTTTCTTTCTAAAACGACTCTTCCAACTCAACAATCTTTGCTTCCAAGATGAGAGGGGGAACATAGAGTTTAAACTCGTCCTTCTCAGTCTTTGTTGCTGGTGCTTGGTCCTCATCCTTTTTGGAGGAATCCTTGAGAGTAGCAACCTTGTAGGAGTCGACGTAATCATTTGAGAGATACTTTTTGTTCTTTTGGTACGAGTAGTTTAGAGGTTCGTAACAAAATGGAAGTTGAATTCCTCGTTTGTGTGTGCACTTATGTTCCTCGGTTTCCTCTTCCTTTTCAGGTTCAAGAGGACCAGTCCATTGAATTGCGTACTCCGGATACTTTTTATCTAACCCATAACACGCAAAATCATACAGAGTGGGAACTTGATATCTTCCCTTTTTCAATTAGTGTGGGTTATCATATCCGATTCCCCATTCTTTGTTAAAGTACGTGAACACTTTGGGTTTATTCAGAAAGATGGTTTGATCAGTTTGACCCCTTTTGTGGAGTTTGGTTTCAAGATCAAGAATTTTCGCAACAAACTCCTTGTGCTGAATCTGAAGAGAGGAGCATTGATAAACAATATCCTCTTTCTCATTCATGCACTGATCAAACAGAGACTGAAGTTCAGATAACTTGGCCCTTAAGTCTTTAGGTGCTATTGAAAGATTTTTGCATTTTTCTTTTAAAATAGCATTTTCAGACTTGTATTTCTCAGTTATTTGCATTTGAACATCTAACTTTTCAGATAGTGATCTAATCTCAAGTAGTTGTTCATTACTGGTGGCCTTGAAGGAATCTATCCGTTCAGCAAGAGGTGTCATTCGGTCAGAAAGTTCTAAATAAATAGGTTTTCATACCTGACACAGCTTTGTCTTCTCTTCTTCAGCATGAGACATCTTCAGTTGCACTGGAGTGATCGTCAGACGATTGTTCGATTCAAAGTGGCACAGTATCACGAATACTTAAATGTCCCCCTCCTGCGACTTAGCATGGGGGTCCCGCTAACCGGAAATTTTGAGTTATCCGGACAAAATAGGTTACCGGAAACGTTGAGTTATCCGGACAAACTATTTTACCGAAAACGTTTTTTGTTTTCGGAACAAATATACCCGGAAAGTTTGGAATTAGAAGACTTACCCGGAAAGTTTAGAAGTTTCCGGAAGAATTGGAATTACCCGGATGGAAATCACACAAACGTCCGGACACTTTGAAGTTATCCGGAAACGTCGGCTGGTTTATCCGGAAAAGTCGACTGTTTGCTCAAATCGATCGAATTTTCGATTAGGGTTGCCCAAAATCGATCCTGGAAGATTAGTAACAATACCAAACATAAAAGTAACACTAATCCAATCAATTTCAATGCAAAAACAACAAGTTTTGAAGGTTAAAAATCCGATTTTTATCAAGAACACTACCAAAACTTTTGATATTAAATTGCTTAATAAACCACTCAAACGATCGAATAAAGATGTGAAAATTTGTAGAATCACTATTAGTAATGATGCTAACAATACCCAATGAGCAAAATCGATCAATTTAATCAGAATCAAGATTTCGAAAATTCAAGATGAACACATACGTGAAAAGTCAAAATCTTACCAGAAATTAGTGAATGAATCTGTGAATCGAATCCGTCCGCCTACTCTGATACCAATTGTTAAATCCAGATCCGTGCAACAATATAGAAATCGTAATGATAATCAATAAGAACAATGATTTCCAACTGTCATCCCTTTCATTAACTTTCAGAGAGAATGTTTACAATACGAATAGAAAGCTAAAGAGATGATTAGCTTATTTTTCCAAGCTAATCTTACATTAAATACTATGGGCCCGTGGCTAGCAAGCCCACGGCCCGTTCACTAAAAAGGCTCAAAATGAATTAATACAAATCAACCCTTGAACTTTAAATCAACTGTAAAACCTGCCCTAACACTAGTCATGTGCCGCGAGCACCCGGAGTCAAGATACCAGATCGGCACATACTGCTTCTGTAAAACAATCAGAGATTTTTAGGTACCCATATCCAATTGGGTCCCTTTTTGTCAGAGGTCTTCAAGGTTGCCTTAGCATCCTTGGGTTTGGTTTTAACTTCTGTTGAAGAACCATTTTGTTTCTTCTTTCCCTTGAATTTACCATTCTTTTTGGGCAAAGAGAGGAAACAGTGTGGGCTTGAGAAGTGTTGATTCAATTGATACATGAGATCAAAGCAATGAAAATAATGAATGTGCGAAGAGATTTGCTTGAACTTTTCATTTAAAACATTGAATAGGGGTACAGAGGCTTTATTATTACAATCTATCCTAGCATCTGACTTCCTATTACAAGAAGACCTATGTAGACTAGATTGTTGTTTTGAAAATCCTCTGTGGAGAGTAGCCTTCTGTGGACCCCTTCCTCTGTGGTGAACTTCTTCAGGTTTCACTGTCACAGAAGAAAAAGATTTGTTATTTTTAACCCACTTATCCTTCTGTTGCCAAGTTACTTTTTCTTTAAAAGGCCTTAAGGGTTTTGAAGTCTTTGAACTTGTTGGATTTTGAAAGGACATTTCCTTTTGTTGTTTGATTTTCTCAAGCTCAAGAGAGGTTTTGGCTTGTATACACATGTCCAAAAAGTCTGGATAGATAGGAATACTTGTGATTTTCTCCTTGGGAGGAATAGTTCTGTTAAGAGTTCCAGAGGGTAGCTTAAAACCCTCTGGATCACAAAGTACTATCTCTGAATTATTTTAGTCAGTCTCAGATTCGTCAGAGGATGAATCGTCCTCATATACAAAAGTTGAGTCATTTATATCTCTGTCGACAGAGGATTGACGTTCAGAACATGTGCCATACTCACTTTCTTCCTTTTCTTTAGGGCTATCTTCCAAGTCAACAGAAGTATCTATCAATATTTCCTCAGAGAGTTTTTGTTTGATAGAGGATGTACAAATGTTTACATAAAAGTCGTTTTTCCCAATTTCCATTAACTCTTTTTCAGAAATATGTTTAAGTTTTTCTTCTGAAGAAGTAGGCATGAACTCAGGTGCCTCTGCCGATAGTTTCTCTTCAGAGTCTATCATGCAGACAAAGCAACCTGTGTTTGGGTCTCGGGCTCACCAAACTTGAAGATTCCTATGTGATCTTGAGTTTTCAGACATTTCTTAGGTTTGGATTCTCTTTTGACAGAGATTGATGGTGATAAATATGTGTTTTGATACCACACATTTATCATCTTCAAAGGTTTCCTTTCGTGAGGTTCCCCAGAGACTTTTCTCCTTTTACTAACAGAGAGTTGGTTTGGAAATCCAGGTTTTCTTATACTTCCAATATGAAATAGAGAGGACAGAGACTTGTCTCTTTTGGTTCCAGTGTGAGGATCTATATCGCAGAAGCCAATTCCCCGTCTCCCTATTTGTGTATTAATTTTCTCGTACACCTTCTGTGCATCTTGATATTTCTTAATTAAAAGATCTCTTCTGAGTAGATCTTGACAGAGGACTTATCTTTCCTTTTGAAAATAGTGTTTAAGAGCTAGGATATTCATTTTGTCGCTGTCAACGTCCATAAGTTCTTTAGATTTAGCTTTTAAGGCAGAGTTGAGTTCAGAAATATTTTCTTTCAAAGGATTTAGGTGTTTGTTCCAATTTGTTTCAATTTCTTCCTTTTCTTGAAATTTTTTAGCCTTTTCTTGAGTGAGAAGTCTAGCTTCTCTCTTAAAGAAGATGAGCTTCTTCTGAACATTCTCGTAGGTCTTTTTAAGTTTCGTGTATTCAATGGTCAGTTTAAGCAAATCATCTTCTGCTTGAATAAAGTAAGAGTCAGAAGTGGATACCTCACTATCAGAGTCCGAGGAGCTGACCTCTGCCATGCCACAGAACAGGGCGTTCTTTTTTTCTCCTTCGTCAGAGGATTCATGTGACTGCCAGTTCTCTTGCTCCACCATGAGCGACTTCTGAGCGTAATACTCTGCCTTCTTTTTGTAGAAAGCAGAGTCCCTCTGAGGGCGGTTTGGCTTGCTCCTACAGCCAGCAGCATAGTGACCTGGCTTGCCACAATTGAAACAACCCTGATTCTGGGGGGCATTCCCAGCTCTGTCGTTTGACCTCTGTTGGTAACCACCTCTGTCACTCTTGTCATTCGATCCTTCTCTTCCCTGATTCCTTGAATCACCATGATCATCCCTTCCATTGCGTTCATAACCAGACTTCTTCTGGAATCCTCTGTTTAACTCCTTGGTCAAAAGGGCTAAAGACTTTGCTATCGAGGCCATAGTTGCCTCCTCTTCTTCCACCACCTCCTTCTTCGGCTTCTCTTTAGCTTATGTAGCCTTACTGTTACGTGCGACATATGTGTTTTAATCGCAGTGGGTTGCAAACTGTCCACAGTGGGAAGTGCAAGTGTACACTGTCCACTATGATCGTCACAACAAGTAATAGTTGGTAAAATACCAGATTCGTTTCCACAGGGACTGGACAATCAAGACAATACGATTCTTATGAGCTCCTTTTACAAGTTTCAATTAGAGAGGAAAATAATACTTTGGTTTGGTTTGGTGAAATAGCTACTTTAAACGATTTACAAAAGGTTAAAAAGGAGGAATGTAGGTTGGATTTTCCCTAGATTTTATACCAAATACTCGGTCCTTAGAAGTGATCCTCGTATTCGTGGTGGACATTTTCGCTAGAAAATCCCGGTTACAAAATACTCACACCGTTAGATAAAAATCCCATACTCTTAGTACTTGTTGTTTTGTCAATGGTAATCTCTAAATGGGCAGCCGGAGTGGGCACAACAGTGATCACTGCAGGATAAAACGTGAAAAACACCCAAATTCTACCAAATAGTTTATTAAACACTAAAGTTCACTCCTTTTGCTCATTTTCGAGATTTATACCAAGAATGGGGGTTTTGAGAGGCGGAATGGCTAAATTTGACAGAATAAAATAGGAAATACAAGGAAATAATAACTCTAAAAATAGAGTTATCACTTACCAACAAGTGCAAGAGGTGCACTGATTTGAGCTTTTGCTTGTGCAATCTAAGGTTCTTGGGCTGCCAACGTTCCATAAAGATCGGACAGAGTCCAGGAGTCTAAATCCTGATTAGTTTGCAGAGACATAGACAACTGGATCCATTCTTCATTTAGGCTCTTTAGGAACATGACATTGTTCTCCTCAGAGGTTCTGTGAATCCCAAACTTCTTGCATTTGTTTATTAGAGAGTTGAACCGATCGTATGTTGACTGCAGAGATTCTGTCGGCGGAGCTTTGAATGCGTAGTATTCATTGATGCATTGGGCTCTGTGGTTCTTCTGAGTCTTGGCCCCTCCCTCCAATTGTTTCTCCAGTTCCTTCCATAGATCGTATGCAGATTCTCACGCATCTAGGAATTGGAAGAGGTCATTGGGGATGGCCATAATCAGAAGTCTTTTGGTCTTCTAAGCAACTTCATATTTTGCCCAATCTGGCTCGGACCACTTATCCTTGGTCTTTGGTTTCTCGTGCTCAGGAATCTCTGGTGTGTCATCTGTGGCAGGTACACGAGGTACTGTGATCATTGGTACGAAAAGAGGATTGTTGATATAGTAGACGAGTTCTTTATCAGTACCCTCGAAGAAGTGAATCATTCGTATCTTCCACTGAGGGTACTCATCTCTGAGTAGAGTGGGTGGCTTGGTTAATGAACCAGTGGTGAAGAAGTTGTTCGTGTTCGCCATTTTGAAGGAGGTTTGAAAAATACCAGAAAACAGAGTATGAATAGCAAACTTTCAGATGATGAAGTGGATGCTTCGAAAAGTATTTATAAGCTTAAACACCTTGAACAATGCACTAAATTGGAGTTTTAACCGAAGAAACAGGTTCTGTAAGTTTACCAAAGTCGAACTAGTCGAGAATGGCAGAAAACAGAGGCTGTTTTGAAATTAATGAAGAACTGGTTAAAATCACTCCAAGTTTCTACCAAAAATCATTGTTGGAGAGGATCTCTTGATATATAAAATCAAGGATGGCTCTGATACCAATTGTTGATCCCGATTTTACTCAACAATGATATTTATATCTATTAGTTCAAACAAGTAATGGCGCGGAAGCGTTTTTAACGAACTAAAAGATATTCTATGGTAGAAAAACACACTAAACGAAGTAAACAAAGTATAAATAAACACGAGATTATCTCAAAGATTCACTTTGCATTGAGTTAAATAAGAACACCAAGAACACCGAAAGTATAATGAGAATTCTTCTCTAAGGTGTGTGTGTTGTGCAGAGCTTAATAGAAGAGCTCAACACGAGCCTTCTATTTATACTAAACTACATGGGACAAGCTTGAGACAAAAGGTACTAAGGGTACAAGATAACATCGTGAATCTGCAATAGGTACAACGTTAATGTAGTGCGCTGATATCTGCAAAGGCTGTAACCCATCAGAGGTTGACACGTGGAGATGGCAGGACACGCCTTGTACGAATGATCTTCAGGATCTTCGTACAGCAGAGGCACGTGAGAGGCACGAATGTTTTTGTCTTGAACATCAGATTATCAAAGTCTTCTAAGTCTTCAATACCACAGAGGCTCTGTCAAGTGTGACAGAGGCTCTGTGGCCTTGTCCTCTATGAATGTCTTCTGTAGAATCTTCTCTTGGACCTTCTCTTGGTGTCTTGGCAGAGGCTCTGTCGATGTCTATACTTAGCCTATTTTTCAATACTTCTTTAAACAGAAAGATTGGAGCTAACAACATGGATTCGGGTGTGGCAACAATTCATAAGTATATCTAAAGCCAGTGGCCCACTAGTAGACGTGCTCGACTCGGTGTCGGGAAGTGTCATATTTGTAGTTGGTGACACCGGTGTAGTTGGTGACATTGGTGTAGTTGGTGACCCCGAAGTCGGAGGGTACAATCGGCGTTGGACGGAAACGAAAGGTGTCACCTCTAACGAGACATCCACCGAATCACCCTCTGAACGTGTGGTAGTCCTCTCCAAGACAGATGCCTTTGCTAAATTGAAAGCTTTACTTCTTTTTGGAGGCATATCGATCTTCAAAATTCATGCATATATAAAAACATATATAGACTTATAAAATACACATTTGGCAGACCAAAACAGTTTGTAACAGCAATGAAATCAAAAATCAACAAAATTGTTTTAAAATTTTGGCAAACCAAAATAGTTTGTAACAACAACGAATAGTGATGTTTTTATTGTCTGTATTCGCCGACAAGGTTATTTTACTAATATTTAGGACATTACTTTTTGTCCATTAGCTACTGAACAAATTAAATGAAACCCACCACTTTTCGTTCCATGGAATCCACTTCTGGTGGGTTCAAGGGTTGGTAAAATGACAAATAGAAGGCCATGATAAAAGAAGATTATTCATAACAATAAGATGATTGTGTGCATCCAGTAGGAATCCATAAAAAGCCAAATTAACCCTATCCTTCCTATAATTTGTTTCTCGTATTAAAGGATTTTTATTAGTCCATCTGGCCAAGTAGGAATCCATAAACAGCCAAATTAACCCTAACCTTCTTATTAGTTGTGTTTTCCTCTGCAACAATTCCCTTCAACTTCAAAAAACCCCTCTTTTTCATTCTTTCAATCTCTTCCAATTTAAGGGATCTGTTGAGTTTCTTCAAACATATACATATACATATACATACCCTTTTGGTTTTTAAGCAATGGAATTAACTGAATTGGAAGAAAAAATTAAGAAATTACTGGAGCACAGACATCTTTTTCTTTATGTGAGTGGGAGTTCATTTTTAGGGTTTTTGGTTTTACTTCTTTCGGTCGTGGGATGGAGACGGTAGTGGTGGCTGGTGGTGGCTCTTTGTGGTGACAGCGACGAATGCGACGTCGACTGGTGGTGGTGGCGACTGGTGGCGACAATGGTAGCTTCTTCTCGATGGAGGCGACCAGTGGCGACAATGACAGTTTCTTCTCTATGGAGTTTGTGGTTTCTTCTCAATGACAGTTTTTGGTTTTACTTCTTTCGGTCGTGGGATGGAGACAGTTTCTTCTCTATGGAGTTTGTTTGACAGCTTTGCGCTGCTTCAGAAACATGCACATAACCTTTGACTCGGCGCTCCAAATTACACAAGTCCAGTTGCATTGGAAAGATAATTCACAGACGCACGACTTTGATGTTCTGAGTTTTCTCAAATTCAGTGATCTGATATGCCTAATTCACTGTCAAAGTCAGTAGATACTTGCTGGATCGAAAGCATCACTTCACTCTCTCCATTGACATAATCAGATCAGATTGAGGTTGCTTCTATACACATTAGTATAGAACCAGGACTTCAACTGAATATTGCTTCTACATAACTCAATGTAGGACCAGTACTTCAGATATGTTCAAATCAGAGTTTTGGCTGGTAATTTCTAAACTCTGATCCCCCGCACCTTGTATTTTTTTTAAGTGGAACTATTTGTGCTGTTGGATATTCCTAACAAATGTGGAATCATCAAAGATGATTACCAACTTTCTGATTCTTATAGGATATCTGATTTCAAATTGAGCTTAAATGAAATTTACTGCTCAATTTGAGGGGGAGAAAACAAATCAGATCTGACCATGTTCGTGTAAAGGTAGAATTTCTAAACCTTTAAACTCATCATCATTTTTAGAGAAAGGCCATCTTTAAAATGATAAAACCTCTTTCAAATGGTCAAACCACTTCTAGATGCCAAAATGCTTTTTCAAATATAGAAGTTGGATATTAAATGTTTTTCTGAGACATCAAAGAGTCGGTGTGTGGAACAATCCAACCTCTAGGACAACAATTTCATGGGATCAATGTGTGAGCTTTATAGAACTTCTATGGATCACTTAAACCTGTGTTTCCTACCAAAGAAGTAAACCTTGAGTGTTTGAGAGGTGAAGGGTCTACATCAAAGAGTGGGGGAGATAACTATATGAGTTTTTCTCATTGTGCTTAAGCGCTAAAATTTAAAAAGAGATTTTGGTTAGATGTGAGCTACATGATAAAAAGAAAGAGGGTGTGAGAACAGAGTCAAAAGAATTATACAACTCTGCACCATCTCTTTTCTGAGCCGGGCAAACCACATTTCTGATCTATCACAACTCTTTGGTGATAATCATTGAAATAGGCAACTAGCCCATGCCAACTCTTGGATTAACCCCACCAGCCACTCACTTCCTTCTCCACAAGGAACTGTTTCACTTTTCACGGGGAAGCAGCACATATGCTATCCGATCTTTCTTTGGAAGGTTGGATATTGAAAAGAAGGAAGTTTGCCCCACCTTCACACTTCACTCATGCACATTGAGTCTGTGGAAACCTGTTATGTCCAAACAGTTTACACACTTTTGAGCTTAATAGATAATATTCTATTTTCTTCCGCACAATATCACGAATCTTTGTGATTCCACATGCTTATCTATGTGATATTGCCAAGAACAGTTTGAGAAGTTTATTTTTTAATTTACTTCAATGATAACTGGAAGTCCTGTCAGAGCTTCATCATTGCCAACTCTGAGCATAGGCCACACAATTTTTTTTATAAATAGTTGCTATTGTGCTTCTATGTTAGATGATTACCCATGGTTACTTATTCTTTAATGCAGATTCTAATGAGCAGAATGTATTTGCTACTCTTCATCTCCTAGCTGTTTATCTACTATCGGTTACTACTCAAACTGGTTATACAAGCTTCCGCACATCAAATCGTTCTCTGATCGTTTGAGAGATAACTGAGACCAGAAAAGTAATGCAACAGTCAAGGGGGAGTACACAAAGATCAAGGAGGAGTATGCAACGATTAAGGGGGAGTCAAAGAAGAAATTGAAGCAACTGACCTTGTGGAAGATCGGGCTATTTTTTAATCTTGAATACAAAGGGGGAGATTGTTAGCTTTTATTTTATATTGTATTCAAGATTACTTGCTTAAATTATAAAAGCCCAAATTGTATTTGCTTAAATTGTAAAAGCCCAAATTGTATTTGTGGGCTTTAGTGGCTTATGGGCTTAGGCCTTAAAACCTAAGTATTTAATGTCTAATTTGTTAGAGTTTTAGGTTAAGCCTCAAAAATCTCCTAGCCTCAATTTGAAAGAGTCAGACGTATAGAGAGAGAGAGAGCTTCAATTGTAAGAGAGAGTGTTCATCAATCCTATCTTGTAAACTCCTCTTTATCAGTCAATACAAAGATTGTTGCTATTATTATTGTTACTTGTTGTATCTGGGATCCTACATTATGTACTGTATCTTTGACTGGACAACTTAGATTGCACTTGTCTTTTCTTGATTCTATTGCCAACTGAAAGTCATACACATGCATATTTCTGACATATATCCCCAGAATTCTTCTGCACTCAAATTCTACCCAAGTTTCTTCTGTGCAAGCAAAGAATTTCACCAAGAAAATTTGATCATCCAAAAACAATCTATGGAAGTCAAAACTTGTCATAATTACTTTCAGATTCCCTTCCTTCAGAACTTCCATACTGATATATTTCAAGCCATCAAACTCTTCAGTTTTAAACATCAGTACCTTTTCTATTCTTTTCTGAACATGTAACCTTTCATCAGGTTTTCTCAGTCTATTTGAAGCTTCCACATAAATCATCTATAATCTTTCATCCATAAAGCCATCAATAAAATTCTCCAAGTCAACATATTCACCTTTTGTGCGGTAAAGATTCTCATATGTTTCTTCTGGAAAAATATCCCTAAAGAAATGTTTAGCAAGAGGAGTGTCACTCTGACTGATAATGAAATCACACAATGGTTCTTCTAACACTGGTAATTTAATTATAGGAATCACAATGGGTCTTTTGTACACATACTCCAAAGGCATGAAGAAGTTTTCAACTCTTTCATATTCTCCATTAAGTACATTCAACTCATCCAGAAAATGAAGTTCAAAATCATCTTGAAACTTGCTTGAGTGTCCAACTGAGTGATCCTCTTCTCCCAATAAGTCAATAGGCCTCACCATTCTGATAGTCTTTTGAACTTTCTGAATATTAAGAGCTCTAACCATTTCACTATGCATTCTCCATAACAGAACATCATTCAGTCTTCTTTCTTCCATCTCAGAGTTAAGAAGCTCAACTCTGGTATAAGGAACAATCTCTAAGCATGTGTTCACCTCGGAAATTTCAACTAATCTTTCTTCAGAAACATCTGCCATATTAAACTCATAACCTTCTTCAGAAGAGTCTGTCATAGATTCTTCTGCCATTTCATTCTCATCTGTCATTATCACTTCATCTGATCCAAAAATACTCACCGCCTTAACATTTTGATCAGCCATGATTAGATCATCTTCCACAAGTACTTCAGTCTCATCAGAATTCACCTTCAACTCAGTGTTTAACTCCAATTCCTCTGTTTTATCATAATTTTCATTTCCCATATTCTCACTTTCTATAGCTTCCTCAGTGTCTGAACCCCCACTAACTTTTCTACTTCTGCTGATTCTTTAATAACAGCCAATTTTTCAACATCTGCTGAATTCTGAACATTTTTTGAGTTCTGAACATCTGTTAACTCAACATATGTTGATTCAACTTTTTCTAACTCATCAGTTATTTGCTTTTCTAACTCAGTACTTTGCTTTTGCCTTTTCTCCCCCTTTTGATGATCATGAGAATCATTATCATCAAACTTTCTTTTAAAAGACTGAGTAGATTCTGATTCAGGTTCTGCAACAGACACAAGCATAATGGCTAGAGGCTTTGACACAGTTGTCAGATGTGAACTAAAATCTTGCAACAAAGATGATTTCATATCATTCATATTCTTTAATAACTCCTTTTGAAATTCTGACAGATTATCCTTGATCTCCTTTTTGTGAGATTCCAAGGATTCTTTCACTGTATCTACCTTTGATTCAACAGACTTTGCTTTGCCTCACAACATAATTTTGAGTTCCTTTACCTCATTTTTCAAAGAATCAACTATACTTTCCAATTTCTTAACTTTCTCTCCAAGATCATGATTTTGTTTCTGAATCTTTTCAAATTCAGAAGAGTCTAACTGTGAACCTGGAACAACAAATGACCCAGTTTTCATGTGTACAAAGAACTCATGGCCTATAGGTGTCACAAAGTCACCATGTACAACAGATGCACTGTGTAATGAAGTTTTTAAGATGTTCACTTCATCAGGAATTCTATCCAATCCTTGACAACCAGTAATAGGAATGTCTATGGATGTTGATACAGGAATACGAAATTCTTGTGATGTGCAAGTGTTCAAAGGAATTTCAGGCTCTATTTGGATATCACTGTGCAATCCAGACTCAAAGTGTTGAAAAATAGGTTAGGATTTATCACCTCCCTCCAAATGAGTTTGGGATGGTTCCCCTGTTTGAATTGAAACAGTAGCATGTTTGAATGCTTCTGAGTGTCTAGGGATGGGTTGTTCAAGTTCCACCACGGGCTCCATGGTGTTTTCTTCAATGTTGGTCACCAAGGGTTGTGAACCAATAGTAGATGTGGTTGCCCGGATTAATTCAGCTGGATCAGAATTATCTCTTTCTGTTTTTCACTTTCCATTCTAACCAATCTCTCTGAATTTTCCCTCTCAATTCTCTCAGAATGTTCTCGTACCTGAACATTCTCCCCCTCTTTAACTGCACTAGACCCCTCACCTCTCCTCTCAGGGTTGTCCTCATGGGTAGGGATCTGAGGTTCTTCAAATCCCATAGAGGTGCAATATGCTATTAGAATCTCACTCTCCCTTGGAATATATTGCCTAAGTGACCTTGGAAGATGTAACGTCCCAAAAATTACAAGCAAATTTAAATTTTTAAATAAACAATTCATTTATAACAACTCATTAATTGATCCCAACGTTTCGTTTGCAAACACATAATTGATATCTTTATAAAATCAAACCAGCGGAATAAACGTTTAATTATTAAAACCATAAAAACAACCAGCTCTCCTCGCGCGCCAGTGTGTACTCGTCACGCCTTGGAGCCGCCCGTACCTGAAACCACAAACTATTGGGAAAGGGTAAGCACGAAGCTTAGTGAATTCAAACACCATAAATAATACAGTTATTCCACACTACCCCTACAACAGATAGTGACACATGAACGATCATACAGGTCTACGAACAAATCATAAACATGTATATCTACAACCACCCACCTAAAAGGCACAAGTCGGTCCCACCGACCACATAATAACATCTTCGGCCCCGCCGAATCCCCGGTCCCACCGAGTCTCTACGCCCCGCGTATAAAATCTCCGGCCCCGCCGGATCCCCGGTCCCACCGAGTCTCTACGCCACCCGCGTATAAAATCTCCGGCCCCGCCGGATCCCCAGTCCCACCGAGTCAACATGGCAACATAGTATCAACTAGACACCCCACTATCTAGTTCCCCAACACAAGCACATAAAGCTACCACACACGTACTACAGCAATGATAAAACAACTATTATTAGATATAGTGAGAGAACTCACCTCGAATGCGCGCCTAGCTTAACAATACAATTCAAGCTTCACAATTACGGTCACTTCCCAGCACCTCAAGACGACGCCTCACCACCACGACCGATCTTCTCTCCCTCGACTCCTCCGACGGACAGCAGCAGCGGCGACCTCCGCTAACAGCAACCGCGGCGACAGGTGGGGGGGTGGTTTCCGGCCAACTCCTCTCTCTCTACCTCTCGGTTTCTATCTCTCTCTCTCTACCTCTTCTTCTCGGCGGCAACGCACACAAAGGGGAGGAAGAAGGAATTGTAGGGTTTACTTTTTGTTTGATTGTTTGCTTACAAGAAAGAAACGAGAATAAGGAAAGAAAAGGGGGGTTTCGGTCCCCTTGCATGGGCCGAACCCAAGCCCCAAATTTGCCTAAGGCCAAGAATGGCCCCTCTAAAATTAACATTTTTCACAAATCCACGATAACTCAAGAACGCTAACGGTGTTAACTCTCGCTAATCCCGATAAATAAATCAAAAGTTAAAAGTAAATTTTTAAGTTTATAAAATAAAATATACCGGGACACGGGCTTTACAACTCTCCCCCACTTGGGTTAGACTTCGTCCTCGAAGTCTCTGCCTACGAATAGCTCCGGATAATTCTCCCGCATCTCGACTTCTGGTTCCTAAGTCCACTTGAAACCTCTTCTAAACTTCTCGAATACGATTCTTACTAACGTACTCTTTCTATGACACTGGGATTATGATCGGCAGAACACCCCGACAATTGAAATCATTCCTAGCCAAGCGACTACGGTTGTCCCCCAACCTTAGATATTCCATACATCCCGAGTCAAATCTCAAGCTCTAACCACTCTAAAGCTGCTCACCGATTACGATCCCTCCTATCATTAATTGACGATTAACTTCTACGAATTCTAATAGGCTCCGAAGATTTTCAATAACTTATATTTAACAAAACATCGACCCCTTGCCGAACATCGGTCCAACTGATTACAATAACAAACATCGGCCCCCCGCCGAACATCGGTCCCACCGATTACAATAACAAACATCGGCCACCCGCCGAACATCGGTCCAACCGATTACAATAACAAACATCGGCCACCCGCCGAACATCGGTCCAACCGATTACCGTAACAATCATCGGCCACCCGCCGAACATCGGTCCAACCGATTACAATAACAATCATCGGCCACCCGCCGAACATCGGTCCAACCGATTATAATAACAAACATCGGCCACCCGCCGAACATCGGTCCAACCGATTACAATAAATCACATAAGCGTGGTATTATCCTAGACACTAACACAAATAGATATCTCCTACAATCAAGTCGACTAACACACACGTAGGTCATTCCACTATAACCATTCATCACAAGTGATCATTTCAGGGATACTACTACCATCACCATGATTATCTTAACATCGGCTACAACTCTCCGACTATACTAAAGGTGTTTGGCCTCAAACCCAAAAGTCGACACCTAAATATACCACCTACCTCGAAATGGTTGATGCGCATTTATTCTCTTAATAACAAGGGCATCAATCCCTTAACCGATACTATTCGGCCTACAGTACTAATGCGCGTGGAATACTTACCTTCCACCGTCGACGTATCATCCACACTTGCTCTACGAAGCCAAGTCACACCGTATCGAGGATACACCTTGACGTCTACCTCCCAGGTAACGCCTCAAGACCCAGCACACCGGAACTACCTCCCAGGTAAGTGCCCACAACTATATCCTCCTAGTACCTACTGGAAAGTCTAGGTTAAAACACATGAATACCGGGGTCCCACCCCGAGATACCCAACCGACCATTACCAACGACTGACTAACGTGTCTAAGGATCCAAAGCAAACAGCCTACCAACAACATGCCTATTCCGGATTGACTCACTCACCCAAACATGTAAACACTCAACGTGCAAAGAATGCCAAACGGTGCGACAAAAACAACTCATCAACTAGACTCCACATCGAGCCATTAAAACCGGGTAATTGGCCCATGACTAACTCCAAGTCAAAACCGAGCAAAATGCTCCACGCTTGCTAGACCCATAAGTCGGTCAAAAACGCGTTTAAATAAAGTCTAAGCAAGCAATACTCTGAAATCAACCTTAGTCCCAGACTCAACACTGGTTAAACAAAAGAGTTTTCCAAAAGGACTCACACCCTTAAAATTCTCGAAATGACCCATGACACTTAAAAGCACATTTACAAAATATTTTCAACATCAGGATTTTCATCTCAAAAAGATCGTATATAATAAAACTACTATTACTAGATCGATAGTTACACAAAACTGGACACGCTCGTCCTACATAGGAAAATCATGTTGAAAATCGTTCCATTGCAGTTCGGTTTACTCACACAAAAGCGAGGCGTAATAAATAATTTCTTTAAAATGAACCGCCTCGATTCCAGTATGGATTGACTCATGACGTGCATTTAAAGTAACCGCTTGACCTTAAACAGGGTGCGGCAAAGGTGTGCACATAATTCAAAATAAGTTTCACGACATTTGATTCAAAAATTCTTCTTTTTAATCATAAAAAGACGTGGTACAGGGTTCGCCACAAATTTTTCGCGCGTCAGCTAGTCACACAAAACGATGACACGGTTTACAAATATATTTTTGTTAAAACACAACTGCCTCGTGTAAGTTTCAAACTTGAAGACAGAAACCAGTCCGCTTCTATTAATTGGAAATATCGACTAAAACCTCATAAAATCTCAAACTGGGGGCAGGCATGCAAGCTTGTAACACTTCCTCAAGTTTCGTACTTGGGACATATAACGTCAAAACATTATAGTTTAAAAATGTATTCATCGAAAATGCTCAAAATACTCGTTTCCTCCAAAGCAAAAGTTTTTAATTTCCCAAGAAAAAATGATCGATAATTCTAAATTAACCGAATGTCAAAAATCTACGCATTTATATTTCCAAAATATAACACATTTTAATCGTATGCATGATGCTCACAACATTAAAACACTCCTTGGATCAAATGGTCTTTCATTTCGACAAAAAGGAACTAAAACATTTTCATGCACGACTCGTTCATCAAAAAGTCGAGAACAAAGGTTACCCCAGTATGCATACCCCTAAGTCGATAAATCGCATTTTCATAGAAATGTCAATAAAACCTTTAGCTGACTAAAAAGCGCACTAAACAACTCCTTATGAAATGTTACCAAAATTCCTCCATGCATCACTTATGTCACGCATGAATCAATCCACACACTGAACTATTTGCAATAAAACACTTAGTAATACAAACTCTCGAACGAAAAGTTAAGCGACACTGGAATTCCAAACTCATTTTAAACAAATCACCAAATTAACCTTTATACAGGCGTCGTGGAATGTACCTTTTTGTCTCAACTCTAACACATGTGGAGGAGTTCCAATGTTAGAGTCTCAATCCGTAGTCACTTACCCAACATCTTAACCACCACAAAACACGGATAACATCGTACCCGAAAGAACCGTTGGAAAGTAATCAAATGAAACAATCTTTTACAAAGTTTTCAACTCCCGTGATAAAACGGTTTCAAGCATTTTCAAAACTTTAATTCGAAATCTTGTGCGTGTGCTGAGCAGTTCCCAAAATTCCAAAACACCGTCCATACAAAGATTTGAAACACAAGAATTTGTTAATGCAATCTTATTTTCAAAATAACTTCGTGCATGACTCATTCGGCATTCAACGTCTCGACCCCTACTACTCCGAAACTCTCCGGTCTACTATTGTCATCCAGACATTTAAACCTCTTAAGGCAAGTTGGGAAATCACATCAAATCATCTTACGGGTTTTCCTCAAATCAAAGTCGGCTCTATGAGCCTATGACTCTAGCACAATCTTCCATCTTGGCCCGAAATGATCTGCTTACAACAAATATCATCCTTATCGTCACTCCAAGTGACTAATATTAGAATCGTCTTTCTATTCCAACGACTACTAGTTTAGGACCTTCATCACTACCCCCAACGATCATCACCTCAAAACACTTCGAGTACACACCTGTACTAGTAGGTTTACTATAGTTGTTCCTCCTGGTAATGGCTATTCTGGGTAGACAATACAACGCGTTATTAGCACATAATAACTCATACTAACAACACTCACGCTCCACTCCTTGGATTCCTCGTGACTTCCCCGACTCAAGCATTGATCCTGTGCTTCCGGTAGTAGGAGCTCTACTACTACCATCCACACCTATCATCGCCCGTTCCGAGTTCCATCCCAAGGGGTCCAAGTAGTTTCTCGCCGAAACTATACACATATGCCCGCACCGGCATATGTACACACTCTTCCTAGTTCCCTAGGAATTCCATCCAGACCACTACCCTTGCTACTGCCAAATCCCTAATAGCAAGCAGCAGACATGCAATACAGTGTAACAAGCACCAAGCAATTTAGCATACATACTCCTATGTTCTAGAAAGCAATCTAGCACACGTACTCATACATAAACACCCTTCCCAGCTCTCTAGGAACTTCCTCTTATCCCACTACCCTTGCTACTACCGAATCCTTACTAATTATAACGGGTGACCTCGCGAATACCCGGTTATATGCAGTGCGAAATAAATAGACAGTCGAAAACAAGACTCTATCCTAGAACGGTTGGACTCAAACAAGAGCTGCGCAATAGAACTAAATCGAATATTCTAAGGATATAAATCTCTTACTGCATACAACCTAGAGGGCATCCACTTAGTAACCTATCATAATTAGCATAAATTCCTAATAGCAAGCAGTACAACATACAGCATAGTGTCCACAACAGGCAATCTAGCATGCATACTCTATGATCTAGAAAGCAATAAAACACTAAGCATTGTACCTTTCCCCTTTGGCTCCGGCTGACTGTACACACTGCGCCTCCGATCACCGTTTCTCAAACGGATTTTTCCTTCTTTTTATATCCCAAAAACTTTAAAGAAAATTTTTATAGCCGCAAACTTGAGATCAAACACACTGAAATGCGTTTGATTCACTCAAGCCGTGCTCTGATACCAAGTTGTAACGTCCAAAAAATTACAAGCAAATTTAAATTTTTAAATAAACAATTCATTTATAACAACTCATTAATTGATCCCAACGTTTCGTTTGCAAACACATAATTAATATCTTTATAAAATCAAACCAGCGGAATAAACGTTTAATTATTAAAACCATAAAAACAACCAGCTCTCCTCGCGCGCCAGTGTGTACTCGTCACGCCTTGGAGCCGCCCGTACCTGAAACCACAAACTATTGGGAAAGGGTAAGCACGAAGCTTAGTGAATTCAAACACCATAAATAATACAGTTATTCCACACTACCCCTACAACAGATAGTGACACATGAACGATCATACAGGTCTACGAACAAATCATAAACATGTATATCTACAACCACCCACCTAAAAGGCACAAGTCGGTCCCACCGACCACATAATAACATCTTCGGCCCCGCCGAATCCCCGGTCCCACCGAGTCTCTACGCCCCGCGTATAAAACCTCCGGCCCCGCCGAATCCCCGGTCCCACCGAGTCTCTACGCCACCCGCGTATAAAATCTCCGGCCCCGCCGGATCCCCGGTCCCACCGAGTCTCTACGCCACCCGCGTATAAAATCTCCGGCCCCGCCGGATCCCCGGTCCCACCGAGTCTCTACGCCACCCGCATATAAAATCTCCGGCCCCGCCGGATCCTCGGTCCCACCGAGTCAACATGGCAACATAGTATCAACTAGACACCCCACTATCTAGTTCCCCAACACAAGCACATAAAGCTACCACACACGTACTACAGCAATGATAAAACAACTATTATTAGATATAGTGAGAGAACTCACCTCGAATGCGCGCCTAGCTTAACAATACAATTCAAGCTTCACAATTATGGTCACTTCCCAGCACCTCAAGACGACGCCTCACCACCACTACCGATCTTCTCTCCCTCGACTCCTCCGACGGACAGCAGCAGCGGCGACCTCCGCTAACAGCAACCGCGGCGACAGGTGGGGGGGTGGTTTCCGGCCAACTCCTCTCTCTCTCTACCTCTCGGTTTCTATCTCTCTCTCTCTACCTCTTCTTCTCGGCGGCAACGCACACAAAGGGGAGGAAGAAGGAATTGTAGGGTTTACTTTTTGTTTGATTGTTTGCTTACAAGAAAGAAACGAGAATAAGGAAAGAAAAGGAGGGTTTCGGTCCCCTTGCATGGGCCGAACCCAAGCCCCAAATTTGCCTAAGGCCAAGAATGGCCCCTCTAAAATTAACATTTTTCACAAATCCACGATAACTCAAGAACGCTAACGGTGTTAACTCTCGCTAATCCCGATAAATAAATCAAAAGTTAAAAGTAAATTTTTAAGTTTATAAAATAAAATATACCGGGACACGGGCTTTACAGAAGAGGTCTGTGATTTGGAAAATTTTCAAGTTTCAGAGCAGAAATCATTTTACCCATGTAGAAGATTGGCCCATGCTCCTCATTTGACCTTCTTGGAATGTTTCTATCTTGATCCATTGCATACCAGATTACCAATTGCTAATACCTCTGATAAGGTATATATGTAAGTATTTTATCCCTTGTTTTCCCATCTATTGCCTTCTGATTCCTCTCAAAGGTATTCTTCATATCTTCCCATAAGATTGAAGCATAATCATAATGCCTATTCTTCACTAACCCATGAAAGATTTGCAAAATTTGCCTTGAACCTTGATCTAGTGAACTGTTCTTCCCAGATAAACACTTGTTAATAATTTTGAAGAAACATGCCCAGATTGGTGGCAATTTGTTCCTTCTGAATAAGCTTAGATTTCTCAATTCTTCATTGTATCCTAATCTTCTGAATTCAGCTATTAATTCCTCTGTCAATGGAGAACTTCAAAATCAAACCTCCCCTGCAAATCATCCTTTTCTGGTAACCTCAGCATTGTTCTCATAAATTGTACAGTCAAAGTTACAGTAACTCCCCCTATTTCAGATACAAATTTGTTACCTTGTAACTCTAAATGCTTCCACCACTGTTGTATATATTGTACAGGAACAAATTTCTTCATTGTAAACCACTTCTTGAATGGATGGTACTTCAGCAACTCCATGATTATCCTATGTTCTTCCTTGAACCTAGTTTCATCAAGCACTAACACACAGTTGTTTTCAATCAAATCCAAATACTCACTTTCAGGTACAACTCTCTCCAACGAATTTGATCTTCCAGACATTACAGACCTAACCGTACTCTGTTCATGTTGTATATTTTCATTTCCCCCATCTGCGTTTCCTTCAGATTCTGCCATTTCCTCATCCCCTGCATTTCCCCCATCATTTCCTTCTAAAACAATGTTCTTACCTAAAGCCCCTTCTTCTACGGCTCTATTTTCTAGCATACGAACTTCATCATCATCATCTGAATCCGATTCCATAAATGTTTTCAAAGAGTGTAATGATATAGGTTTACTTCTTCTGGAACCAGACATGATTGTGATGTGGAATATTGAAAGAAAACAGAATCGAAGAACTCTGAATTTATGCGTATCTCACTGTTCGCTCTTGGAATTCAAATGAATTTGAAAGAGGGATTTTAAGGTCTATTTAAAATCCGCGAAGCTGAAAGGTTTCAAACGGTGAAAAGTTGTTTTTTTCAGAGTTATAACGGATTCGAACACTGTGAATTACCACAAAAGATATTAAATGAAACGTGGCAACATCAATTGAATTTGAAGCTGACACGTGTTATTTGATAGAAATTAACACAAGTTAAAAGTTCTGAATAACACGCTCAGAGTTCTGAGTATGCATACTCAGAAGTTCTGAGTATACAGTTCAGAAGAAATTCCCTTGAAACATAAAATTCATTTAAATCTCAACTTCTTATTATATAAAGCATTTAAGCATCCAGAAGTAGTTTGAACAGATAGAAAATTATTTTATCATCAAGATTCTGTCCATTTTTTGATGATATGAGATTTCTGAAAATCATTTAAAATCCAACTTCTGACTTGAAAAAAAAATCTTTTTAAGATCCAGAAGTAGTTTGAACAGATAGAAAATAATTTCATCATCAAGATTCTGTCCATCTTTTGATGATATGAGATTTCTGAAAATCATTTAAAATCTAACTTCTGACTTGGAAAAAAAATCTTTTTAAGATCCAGAAGTAGTTTGAGCAAGTGAAAAAATATTCTATCATTGAAAGCTTGTTCACCTTAGAATGATTAGTGATAAGAAAAGAATACAAACCTTGTAGTTATTTCAGAAAGATTTCTGAAAGATATCAATGCTCCCCCTTGACTTAAGCATGTACTCAAACACATATTAAACATAAGGAATATGAAAATATATCATAGAAAACATATAATTAACAAAATTGAAACATTTTACTTCTCATAAATGAGTTCTGAAAATTTTAAGTTAGATTTCTGAAGTATTGACTCAGAAGTTCTGAACTCAAGATTCAGAATTCTGAACAAGAGAGTCAGAGTTCTGAGTACACTACTCAGAAAATCTTACTTGGAAAAATATTCATTTATGAAAAATAACAAATATATTCAATTAGTCAGATTAAGCATTCCTATTTTACATGAGAAAAGTAAACCTTTTGTGATCAAGAGGTTTTATGAACAAGTCAGCCAATTGATACTTTGTGTAACACCCTAAAAAAACAGGGCTAATTTAAACCTCAAGTTACAACAGGTTATGACAACATAAACATCAACTTATATAAATAACAAGTGAATTAACCATCAAGAGTATATTTACAATATAGGATCCTTTAAATAACCTATCAATCTAATTATGTCACTATAATCAGATTAACTAAGTTATCCAAGCATTCCATCAAAAACTTCTCTTTGTTAATTTCCACCTCTGCTATGCCAAAACGCTCGTCCCACAACCCATTACTTCCCCGAACTGGTACCTGGTAAGAAAACATCATTTGAAACGATTAGGCTAACGCCTAGTGAGAACATTCGTTCCTACAATAATATTTGCCAACACCATGTAAACAAGTTATAACAAACCTGGTTACTCCTTTTCTTACCGTACGTGTAACTCTATTCCGTTCACACAATTTCTCCCAATTCCATGAATATGAATGACACACATTCCATCATCATACCATGTCTCAGAGCTATACTATGAATCTTCACTGATTCTAGATTAATGCTCTTATTCCGGAGGTTGCAATATGCACATGCCCATCTTCGTATACATCTATTCCAGAAATTGCAATGTACACTTGCCCATCTCCACATTCCAGAAATTGCAATGTACACTTGCCCATTTCCACATTCCATGAATATGACTGACAATAATTCCGTCATCATATCATGCCTAAGAGCCACACTACGAATCCTTACGGATTCTAGATTAATGCTCTTATCTAAGAAATCGCAATATACACATGCCCATTTCTAGATTAACTCTTTCATCTAAGAAATCGCAATATACACATGCCCATTTCTTGATTAACCCTTTTATCTAAGAAATTGAAATATACACATGCCCATTTCTTGAAAAGAAAATAGAGATTACAATTTACACATGCCAATCCCTTCTTTTCCTTAGAAATCGAGAATTCCGAATAAATCTACGTCTATTCCTCGATTTCCCAAACTTTAGTGTCTATGGATCCATTACACCTTAATTGTACTCATACAGGTATTTACTCAATTCAAATTCCTCATAGCAACTATATAAGCGAATTATATTTATACCTCGTAGATTCCTCATATCATTCAGTATGAGCAAATCATATATATATATATATATATATATATATATATATATATATATATATATATATATATATATATATATATATATATATATATATATATATATATATATATATATATATGTGTGTGTGTGTGTGTATCGTACAGATTCCTCATAGCAACTGTATGAGCGAATCACATATAAATCTTATTTAATATAATAACATTATATTCCTGCCTAGTATCGACTAGCGCAGTCTATAATCCTAACATACTACTTTTCAAGCTACCTGAATTATATCTTAAGTCCTAAATCGCACCTTTCCACGATTAACAGAACTGAGATTTCCAAAACTACCAGAAGTGTCCGGATACCCAGAGTTTCCGGATACTCGAACTATCCGGACGTTTACATTTTCCGGATACTACAATTCCCCGGACAACCCCCTAATCCGGACAATACACACTTTCCGGTTAATTCCTATTTTCCGGATACCATTCTTATCCGGACATCATTCGGACACTAAATCAATTGGGTACCATCCGGTAACTAATTTCATCCGGATTCTACGATATAAATAAAAACTTACCCGGAATCTATTGCATCCGGGAACATTCATCATCGAGGTTTCCGGATACGATGTTTCGTCCGGAAACCTTCGACCTGCAGCTAGAAATTCGACCAAAATCGATGTCTGTTTGATTCAGCTCATTCCAGACAATCCCATACAGTTCAATAACAATTTATACATCTATTTCATGGTTTAATTTAACAAGTAAACACTGATTTGTACAAACAACAAATGAACTCACCTTATGTTTGCAAAACTCACTTCCTGCACAATCTGCTGCTCTAAATCTGTTGTTACTGATTCTGTGAATCAATCCAAAACACAGATTCGTTCATAATCCATCAACAACAATAATCTTACCAGAAATTATAACCAATTTCCTTACCAATTTGATGATTATAGCTTTATTTCTTCCTTTCTCTATTTTCTCCCTATTTTTCCTTCTCTCTGCTCTTTTGCCGACTTCACCAAACCAAAATGAGATATTTTCTCATCTCACCTAATTTATCCATACACACTTTATTTAATAACCAAATGTACCCTCAAGTTCCATTATTTCCAAGAGTACCACCAAACTTTCATCTATTTTATTTTAACCCCAAAGAATTATAAACTTACAATATAATTCGAGATTTAAACCAAAATACACAAAGATCCCAATTCTCATTAAAATACTATTATAGAAAACTTAGGATGTTACACTTTGTATGCACAAAGTGCATTTCAAAAGTTCCCTTTTCCACATAGTCCTTAATAAAATGATACCTTACATCAATATGCTTGGTCTTTGAGTGCTGAACAGGATTCTGAGTGATGGCAATTGCACTTTCTGAGTCACAGTAAATTGGAATCTTATTAAGCTGATATCCATAGTCCATGAGTTGTGTTCTCATCCACAAAGTTTGAGAACAGCAAGTAGCAGCAGCTACATACTCTGCCTCAGCTGTTGATGTGGAAACACAATTTTGCTTCTTTGAAGCCCAACTTACTATCTTGTCTCCCAAAAAATGACAAGCACCAGAAGTACTTTTCCTGTCCAACCTGCTTCCTGCATGATCAGCATCAGTAAAAGCAGTTAGCTTAAAATCAGGTGAACCTTTAAGATATCTTAAGATCCTTTTAAAAGCTAGCAAAGGAGATTATTTTGGATTAGATTGAAATCTAGCACATAAACATGTAGCAAACATGATATTTGGCCTACTTACAGTCAGATAAAGCAAAGATCCAATCATGCCCCTATAAACCTTGTTATCTACTGAAACTCCAGAGAGGTCAGAATCTAACTTGATATTTGTTGCCATTGGTGTTCTCATAGCAGCACAATCAGACATTTTAAACTTTTTCAAAATATCTTTTACATATTTTCCTTTATTTATGAAAATTCCATTTGACAATTGTTTTACTTGAAGACCAAGGAAAAAATTCAATTCTCCCATCATGCTCATTTCAAATTCTGATTCCATAACTTTTGAGAATTCATTACATAAATCTGCACTTGTAGAACCAAATATGATATCATCTACATATATCTGAATCAAAATTAAATCATCACCTTTTTTCTTTAGAAACAGAATAGTATCAATTTTACTTTTCTTGAAGCCATGTTTTAATAAGTGTTGAGTTAGAGTGTCATACCAGGCCCTTGGTGCTTGTTTCAGACCATACAATGCTTTATCTAAAACATAAACATGATCTGGAAACTCAGGATCAACAAAACCTTCTGGTTGGTAGACATAAACCTCTTCATTAAGTATACCATTCAAAAATGCTGATTTGACATCCATTTGATATACTTTGAAGTTCTTATGTGCAGCATATGCCAAGAATATTCTGATTGCTTCTATTCTTGCCACAGGTGCAAATGTCTCATCATAGTCTATTCCTTCTTGTTGAGAATATCCCTTAGCAACCAATCTAGCCTTATTTCTGACTACAACACCTGACTCATCTTTCTTGTTTCTGAATACCCATTTTGTTCCAATAATAGATTTTCCCTCAGGTTTTGGAACAAGTCTCCAGACTTTGTTTCTTTCAAACTATATCAATTCATCTTGCATTGCTAAAATCCAATCTGGATCCTCTAGGGCTTCATTGGCTTTCTTGGGTTCAATCACACTTAAAAATCCTGCAAACATTGCTTCATTTGCTGTTGCTGATCTAGTCTGCACTCCCATTGATGGATCTCCTATCACTTGATGAATAGGATGGTCTTTTGTCCATTTGTTTGAACTAGGAAGCACATCAATCTCTGAAAAATTGTTGTTTGTATCATTTTCATCAATAATAGCTTGTAATTCTGAACTATTCCTTTGTTATGAGACTTGTTGAGGTGTAACATCCAAGTTTGGATTGTGAGTAGTAGAGTCAGAATTCTGAATGTCTTGTTCAGAGTTCTGAGTACCCTGACCAGAAGTCTGAGTACCTTGACCAAAAGTCTGAGTACCTTGTCCAGAATTCTGAGTACCCTGACCAGAAGTCTGAGTACCTTGTCTAGAATTCTGAGTACTAGGCCCAGAAACTTCATCACTAGTATTGATCAAAGTTGGACAATCCTCAGATGGACCAGTATCAGAAATTACAGTTGTTTGAACCACTTCTGAAGTTCCCTTTTTCATTTCTTGAACCATTTTAGGATTTCCAAAATCTGCATAAGATTCAGAAGTTAGTTCCAGAAATGCATCCTTAAACAATATATTGAGTTCTGAACAATTAGGATTAGAAATTGATTCAGAAGTCATATTTGTCTTATCCTGTTTAAGTTCTGAACTGTTTTGTTCAGAAGTCTTCATTCTTGACTCATCAAATGTGACATTAATGCTTTCCATTATCCTCTTGGTTCTTCTGTTATAGAGTCTGAATGCTTTGGAAGTTAGTGAGTAACCAACAAAGTATCATTCATCTGCCTTTTTATCAAATTTACCAAGATTTTCTCTGTCTTTGAGCACATAGCATCTGCAACCAAAAACATGAAAGAATTTAATCAATGGTTTTCTTTTGTTAATCAGTTCATAAGCAGTTTTATTCAATCTCTTATTGATTAAAGTTATGTTCTGTGTAAAACAAGCTGTAGCAATTGCTTCAGCCCATAGGAAGGTTGGAAGATTTGAATAGGCCAACATGGTTCTTGCAGCTTCAACTAGGGTTCTGTTCTTTCTTTCAACAACACCATTTTGTTGAGGAGTTCTGACAGCAGAAAAGTTATGAGAAATTCCAGAGCTTTGCAAAAAGTTCTGAAGAGTTTCATTTCTGAACACTGTTCCATTATCACTCCTTATTTTCTGAACTGGAAGCTGTAAGAACACTTGAATTCTTTTGATGAAATTAATCAGTGTTGTAGCAGCCTCATATTTTGCTCTTAAGAATTCAACCCATGTGTATCTTTAATATTCATCCACAATAACAAGCATCTACTTCTTTCCTCTCATTGATTAAACTGAAATAGGACCACACAGATCTGTATTTAGCATTTCTAATGGTGCCATGCATGAAGAATCCATTTTCAACTTGTGAGAACTCTTCTTCATCTTGCCCATTTCACATGTTGAACATAATGATTCTTTCTCAAACTTGATATTTGGTAATCCTTTAACCAAATGTTTGCTAACAAGATTGTTCAGTTCCTTAAAATTCAGATGAGAACATCTTCTGTGCCATAGCCAACATTCATTTGCAGTTGCATTTGATAATAGACATACTAGAGTTAAAGCTTGAATATTTGAAAATTTTACCACAAATAAGTCCATATGTCTTTTGGCCCAAAACACTTTTATATCTTTCTCAGTCAGAATTAAGCAACCTGTTATGCTGAACTTGATCTGGCAGAAACTGTCCAAAAACTGACTTATGCTAAACATATTATGTTGTAAGCCTTCCACATAGAAAACTTTCTGAATGGTCAGATATCCTTTTGTTAAATCCCCATATCCTCTAACTTGTCCTTTACTGTTATTGCCAAAGTTAACTGCTCCTCCAGCCTTTTCTGTGAAATTTGTCAGAGAAGACTTATGACCTATCATGTGTCTTGAAGCTCCAGAATCTAAAAACCACACATGATAGCCCTGCAAAAACAATTAGTTAGATTTAGGTACCCATATTGGAATGGGTCCTTCTTTGTTATCTTTGATATCTGATTTTACATATGTTCCTTTAACTTTCCATTCAAATTCTTCTTTTAAACACCACTTTCCCTGAACTTTTATGAAGTCAGAGCATTTTCTGTTTATAAAATTGTTTCTTTTCTTCTTGAAAACTGTTGGTTGAGATTGAGAAACACTTTCAGTTCTCTTTTCATTAGATTTATTTAAGTTTTCATTTTTCTTTCTTTTTGATTTAGATTGAGAGATGTTTTCAATCTTCTTTCATTTTGTCTGAGTCTGAGAAACCAAAACAATCTTCTTTTCTGAATTCTTATTTTCTTTGTTTGTATAAGAAATCTTAGAAGATGTTTTTTGAATTTTGGCTGATCTGAGAGAATTGAAATGAATGACTACCACATTGAACACATTTAAGATTTTTTCTTGCAATTAACAACATATCTGAATCAAAAATCTTTTCACATTTATTGATAGTATTCAGATTACAGTTGCATCTATTACTAGAGTTACTAGCTTTAGGTTCAGAAGTAGTATTCAATCCAATCTCCTCAGAAATCCTTTTCAGATCATCTTCCCTTTTGCTTCCCTCTCTTTCTGAAACATTCAACTTTTCAGAATTAGTAGATGATTTAGATGATTCACCTTTTTCAAATTTACATGATTCATCAAAGAATTTCTTATCTTCTTTTAAAGCATTAATCTTGAAAAGATCATACTCAGCCTTTAACTTCTCAAGCTCTGTTATTTTCTGGACATAAGTGTTGTTTTCCTTTAAAACTTGTTCCAGTTTGAAATCAACATCACAAAAATCATTCTCAAGTTCATTAAAAGTTTTTCTTAAATCTTCAAGTTCTTGGTTAACAAGTTTAAATCTCTTCTCAACTTCTGAGAAACTTTCTGAAGTTGATTGAGAATTTCCAGTCGACTCAGAATTTTGACTAACAGTTTCTGAATTCTGACCTTCAGACTCAGAGTTTTGACTAATGGAGTCAGAATTCTGAGTAGAAGATTCAGACTTCTGATTGACTGTTTCAGAAACCTTACTTGTATCAAATATACTTTCAATGTCAGGATAAGAAAAACTTGGTTGTTTATTTTTGTAACTGACATTCAGAGAGTCGTATTTGAATTTAGGATCATTATACCTTGGTTTCTCTTCTGTTGGTTTTGAAATTTCTTTCTTAATCTTGTCTTCTGAAACAACTGGCTTCTCAGCTTTTGGTTCAGAAATTGTTTCTTTTGGTTTTTCAGGACTTGATTTTTGTAAACTGTCAGAACTTGTTATTGAACTTGCAGGTCTTATAAAAACTTCATCTAAATCTGGGATTTGTGGTTTAGGAACTTGTAGTTTATCAAAATCATAAAGATTTGTTGGTGCCCTTTTTAAAACAACATTTTCTTCCAAACCTAATCCCATTTTTGGATTATAAAATCTTGTGTCTTTAACATTACTTGTGAGAAGACTCAAGGTTTGTTGGGTTTGACCTCTTTTTAGATTAAGGTCTTCCAACTCTTTGATTTTTGAATATAAATTCTTTCTTTCATCAAGTAACATATCAAATTTAATTTGTAAAGCAATCTTTCCATCTTTTATTTCTGAGAGTTCATTTTTCAATTCTGAAATCTTTTTCAAAAGATCAGAATTCTCTTTTCGGACTTTTTGTTTCTCAACCTCAGATTCTTCAAATTGTTCTTTAATTATTTCCTTTTCTGTTCTGAATTTGTTAACCAAAATTCTTTCACCTTTTATCTGTTTTCTGAGTTTAACAAATTCAGCATTCATATTACCAATCTGAGTCATTAAATCAATTTCAAGTGCAGAATGTACCTCAGCAGAAGATTCAGAACTTGCATCTTCATAGTCAGAATCATCTTCAATTCTCATTTTAGCCATATAGTTTTGCATTTGGGAAAAGTGAATGCAGTCATCTTCATCAGAAGTATAACCAGTTCTCTTGTTCTGCCAACATTGCAATCTCATTGGCTCTAGTTTTGGCTAGTTGAGCTTTCTTTGTATAGTACTCATAATCCTTGACTAATTTTACTCTGCAGTCCCTTGCATAATGACCATATTTTCCACACTTAAAACACAAATCCTTCTCTTTTCTTTCTTCTTTCTCTTCTTTCTTCTCAAACTTACTTTCTTCTCTATCTTCGTTCTTCTTATATTTCTCTTCTGAACTCCCCTGTTCTCTTCTGTATTTACCTTCAAACTTTTTCTTTCCAAATCTCTTGTTAAAAGTGTTAGTCAATAAAACTAATTTTTCAGCAATTACCTTGATATCAGCATCTTCCTCATATCCTTCTTCCTCAGATTCCTCCTCTATCTTTGGTATTTCAGACAAAAACACATATTTCTTGGATGTTTTAGATGTTTTGGTGATTTTGGATTTTGAAAGCAAAGCTAATTGATCAGAAACACTTTTCTTTTCCTCAACCACTTGCTTAACAGAATCCTCATGCTGATTCAAAACACAAAACAGATCATTTAGATCTTCCTCACACATATCCTTGTTCATCTGAAGACTAATTGCAAAAGATGACCATTCTGAATTAAGACAATTCAGAAATTTGTAGTTGATTTCTGACTTCGTCTTCTTCAACCCATTCCTTCTGAGATCATTCAATATTGTGCAAAACTTGCTGTACGTTTGAGTTAGACTTTCAGATTCCTTCGCTTTGAATCTTTCATACGCATTAATACTTTGATTCAGTTTTGCTTTAATTGATTTGAGTGTACCCAACATTTGCTTCTCCAGTTCATCCCACATCTCCTTTGCGGATGTTCCACTATCAATTATGTTGAAGACTTCATTAGGAACTGCCAAGGTCAACAATGTAACAGCTCTTTTGTCAATTGCATGTCTCTGTTTCTGTGCATCCGTGTATTGTGAAAAAAAATTCTTCACTCTGGAGTAGTATCTGTAGCAGGTGTAGCAGCAAAATCTACATAAACTTCAATAGGACCTTCACGAATTTAGATCATAAGATTCTCATCGATATTATCCAGAAATTGAATAATACGAATCTTCCTTTGATGATATTTTTCGGGAATAAGAACAGGTGGTTTCGTCTCAGATCCCATTGAGAGAAATTCTTTCGAAGACATGATTGTAAGATGATTCAACAGAACGAATTCAAGAATTACTGATAATTCAAGAATAACGAGTAGTAGTGGAATCAATTGTCGATTTGATCAAGAAATCTTCAAGAACACGATCTTGAACAAATTTGTTTGTTGATTGGCTTTGATACCAATTGTAGAAACCAGGATTCAATCTTACAATCATTTATGAACAACTAGGAACAAACAAATAGAGAATTGGATCAAACAGACTTGTATTCAATCAAGAACAGGTTACAGATCTAGAGAGAGAATCTCTCTAAGATTACAAAAGTGAATACAAAGATATCTGTGAAAACGTTAGTTAGCTTAACAGTTCTAACTTCTATATATACTGTAAGGAAAGTCTAAAGCTACAGTACATATGCATGACAAACCAATAGAACTTATACACGTGTTCTATGGTGTAACAGAATTTAACTGAAAATATCTAAGACCTAAGTTCTGAACAACATGTTCAGAACTTCTGAACAATCTTCTGATTAAGTACATCAGAACTTCCATCAAGCACTTGAGACATTTTCATCTTCATCTTCAGAAGTTCTGAGTCTCCTACTCAGAACTCTGAACCTTCAACTCAGACTTTCATACTTGTAATCTTTTCAAGATTCTCCGATCAGAACTTCTGAGTCTTCTTACTCGGAACTTAGTACTTGACTTTTTTGACAAAACTTCAGATCTAATAGGCAGCTTCACTAGCTGTGAAAAAGATCTTTTGCTTTTGGTTATTCTTCAGTGTAACACCCAATTCTGGCAATTCATTAACATATCCAGTCTTCATAGCATCCAGTTGCACATGCTCATTATTTGGCTTTTACAGGTAGACACATGGTCTATGCACATACAGAGCAATTTGAAAGTCAGTATATGCATACCATCTTAGAATGTAAAACATAGCTTCTCTTACTGTTGCCAATGCACCTCTCTCCTTCTTGTATTTACTACAGTCTTTGTTCTCCAGAAGACAATACAACTTGTAGAAATCCACAACTGAGATCTTATCAAAATCTTCTTCAATAAAATAATAGACTTTTCCATCTTCTCTCAAAACCTCAAACCCATAGTATTCATGTTTATTGTACTTCTTGACAACTAATTCGCTGATTCCAGTGATTAAGAAATCAGAATATACTGATTGCTTTTTCTTTCCCATAACTCTTGTTAATTCAGAACGAAGCCATCTAGAGAAATCTGACTTATCATCATACACACTCAAAAAGTCTACTTCTCTTGGCTGAAAGAAGTTAGGCAAAGTATATTCCAAGAACGCAACATTTAGATCAACAGACATTTCTTCTTCATTGGCTTCAGATTGTTCTGGTTGATCAGTCTCTTGCATCTGAACATCTTGTGAAGACACAACATCTGGGATAACTTCTTCAACATCTGAGTAAACACCATTCACTTGGTATTCACTTGGAAATACAAAGTCAATATGCAGCAAGTTCTTTGGATTTTCTTCTGAAAGCATATAATCACTGCACTCTTTGATTCTAGTTCTGAGATCCAACCTTTCTTGGATGTGCCTTAAACATTTTTTCTTCAGAATAGCTTTCTCTCCGTCAGCATCTACATTCATCTCTACCAACAATAATTGTAGAGTAGCATCACTGTACTTTACCAGATCATTTAATCTGAAAAACTTTGGTGAATCAGAAGCTATGTAGAAGAAGCCTTCATTTTATACTCCTTCAATCACAAATCCACGAGCACAGTTTTCATTGCTAGGCTTTCTGATTGGACAACTTAAGTTACATTTATCTTTTCCTTCTTCAATGGCCAATTGAAAGTCATAGAGATGCATGTTTTTGGCATATATCCCCAAAATTCTTCTACACTCAATTTCCATCCAGGTTTCCTTTGTGCTTGCAAAGAATTTTACCATAAATATTTGATCATCAAGAAACAGTCTATGAAAATCAAAACTTGTAAGACTCACTTTTAGATTTCCTTCCTTCAGTACTACCATACTTATATACTTTAAGCCATCAAATTCTTCAGTTTGGAACTCCAACACCTTTTCAATGCTTTTCTGAACATGTAGCTTTTCATCAGGTTTTCTCATTCTGTTTGAAGCCTCTACATAAGTCATCTGTACTCTTTCATTCAAGAAGCCATCAATAAAGTTCTCAATAACCACAAACTCATCATCTGTGCAGTAGATATACTCATAGGTTTCTTCTGGAAAGATATCATGAAGATAATGTCTTGCAAGAGGAGTGTCACTCTGATCAATAGTGAAGTCACATAATGGTTCTTTCAGTGTTGGCAATTCAAGTCTTGGAATCACAATAGGTCTTCTGAACACATATTCCAAAGGCATGAAATAATTCTCAACTCTGTCATACTCTTCATCATTAGCACCCAACTCATCCAGAAAATGTAAATTGAAATCATCTTGAAATCTTTTTGAATAACCAACTGTGTGATCTTCTTCTCCCAACAAATTAATAGGCCTCGCAATTCTGATAGACTTTTGCACATTCTTAATATTAAGAGCTCTAACCAACTCACTATGCATTCTTCTTATCAGAACATCATTCGGTCTTCTTTCTTCAATCTCAGAATTAAAAAGCTCATTTCTGATAGAAGGAACAATTTCTAAGCATGTATTCACCTCAGAACTTTCAATTAAGTTTTCCTCAGCAAAATCTATCATATTCATCTCATAACTATCTTCAGAAGAATTTGTCATCATTTCCTCTTGTTCCATAACATTTTCATCTGTCAAAATCACTTCATCTGAACCCTACGGCACCCTTTGTGTCTTGTGTTCGCCGGCCGGAGGAAAGAACCGAGAGAGAGAGAGAGAGTGATCGAAGAGAGAGAAACCGAGAGAGAGGTAGGGGCTGCTGCCGGCGACGAGGAGAGAGGAGGAAGGAGGTGATCACCGGCGGGTTCGGTCGGTTTAGAGGGCGAGAAAGCGTTGCATCGAGGTAACCGTTGTCGTTTCGTTGTTTCCTTTGATTTTGTTCGTCGCTAGGTTATCGCAAACCACCACCACCGCCGCGGCAGCCATGGCCGCCGGCGGTGTGGCCACCACCGCACACCGCCGCTGTGACGGCTGCGGTTGTGTGTGCGGGTGGGTTCGCGTTAGAGCAATCGAGAAAGAGGAGGACGGTGGTACGAGAGGGTATCGGGGTTATGTACGTGTGTGTGTGATCACTGCCGGAAAACACCACCGCCGCCGGAGGCGGAAGGGGGGTGGTGCACGACTGTTATTACAACTTGGTATGATCTGTTTCCAGTAGGTTTTAGGCTTCCCGGGGCTGTTTGGGTTAAGCTTTGTCTTAATAGAATTATGATCATTTGTTATCATTTCATGTGAGTTGCTTAGTTTCTGTCCCTGTTTTGTATCGAGCATAACTTCTGCTAGGAATGTCGGATTGGGATGAAACTAGTGCCAAAGGTTCCCATTCTGAGTCTAGTAAGTTTCTTATGTTTTGCGGAAAAACCAGTTCGGACCGTAGCTAGTGTCAAACCGTTGTTTTGTAATGAAAGGTGCTGTTTTTCGCTGTGCAGTTAACCGGTTTTGTAAAATCCATAATAAATTGTAGAAAAATCGTTAGAGCGCGTGCGATATGTCCCTGGAACCCTAAGACATGGGAATTTGTGTTTATGGAAAAATATTTCTGGTTTAGTCAGTTTGTAAGGGGTTAAAGAGGTCCCGAACAGACCTGCGCGTTGAGAGTAAAAACTGAAAATTATGCGTTTTAAAGCTAGTAGTCGTGGCCTTGGTTTGGGGGCGTCATTTTGATAATTGTTAACGTTTATTTAGGTGGAAAAAGGTGATTGGGCGTTGGCCGGTTCGCGTTGCGGTTAAGGTTATAAGTTTGCGTTCGAGGTGAGTTCTCTCACTATATAGGATGGGGATTATATTTGTGTTGCTATGGTTCGTATGAGATGATTATGACTGTCTGTTGATATTGTTGTGGTATGGAATACTTATGTGTTTGTGTGTATATATTAGACTGTGTTTGATGTGCTTCTTGATGGTGGTTCCAAGTAGCATAATGTTTATTTTATATCTTCTTGAGGGTTGTACCAAGAAGCTTGAGGCCGCTCCTTGATGGTGGTTCCAAGGAGTGTGTGTTTTAGTTTATCATGGTGTGATTATGTTTTCTTGATGGTGGTTCCAAGGAGCATAATGTTCATTATTATTTGTGATTATGTCTTCTTGATGGTGGTTCCAAGGAGCATAATGTTTATTATTATTTGTGATTATGTCTTCTTGATGGTGGTTCCAAGGAGCATAATGTTTATTATTATTTGTGATTATGTCTTCTTGATGGTGGTTCCAAGGAGCATAATGTTTATTATTATTTGTGATATGTTTTCTTGAGGGATGTTCCAAGAAATGTATGTTCCGGTATGTTAAAGATGATGCTGATATAATTGCGATCCTATGTAAGGATTGAATTCACTAAGCTTCGTGCTTACCCCTTCCCAAAATCTTATGTTTTCAGGTGCGAGTAGCAGTCGGGCATGACGGTACACACGGGCGCAAGGCGAAGATTGTTTAAATTGATTTTTAGTAAATGAGGATTTAATTATATAACTTTCCGCTGCTTAAACCTTGTTGACGGTTTTTAATTGACGACGTTTATTATTATTGTAATGGGATTTGTTAACTTTTGGTTGATTATAATGAAACGAATTGTTTTCAAAATTTTAAATTCCTTGTAATTTTTGGGACGTTACAACTTGGTATCAGAGCACAGCTTGAGTGAATCAAACACATCTCGGTGTGTTTGGTCTCAAGTTGCGACTATGAAGTTTTAAACTTTTATTAAAATCTTTGAGAATAAAGGAAAAAGGAAAACCCGTTTGGGAAAGGGTGAACGGAGGCGCAGTGTGTTCAGTCAGCCGACGCTATGTCGGAAGGTACAGTACTTAGTGTATTTACTGCTTTCTAGGCATATGGTATGCATGCTAGATTGCCTATGTTGTTTACATTGTACTGTATGTTGACTGCTTGCTAGTAGGAATCAATGCTAGTTATAGTAGGTTGTTAAGTGAAGGCCCTATAGGTTGTATGCAGTAAGAATCATATAGCCTTAGAATATTTGATTTAGTTCTATTGCGCAGCTCTTGTTTGAGTCCAACCGTTCTAGAATAGAATCTTATATTCGAATGTCTATTTGATTCACGCTGCATGCGACTGGGTATTCGTGAGGCAACTCGTTATGGCTAACAGGGATTCCGTTGTAGCAAGGGTAGTGGGATGGGATGAAAATTCCTAGTGAGATGGGAATAGCATTTACATATGAGTATGTATGCAAAATTTCTTTCTAGAACATTGGGGTATGTATGCTAGATTGCTTGGTGCTTAATACACTGTATTGTATGGCTGTTACTTGCTACTAGGAACTTATGCTAACTTTGATAGGTTGTTAAGCGAAGGCACTATAGGTTGTATGCGGTAGGAACCGAATAGCCTTAGAATGTTGGATTTAGTTCTATTGCGCATCTCTTGTTTGAGTCCAACCGTTGTAGGATAGAATCTTATATTCGAATGTCTATCTGGTTTCCACTGTATACGACTGTGCGTTCACGAGGCGACTCGTCAGGGTTAGTGGGGGTTCCGCCCTAGCAAGGGTAGTGGGGTATTATGTTTATTCCTAGGGAACTAGGAAGAATGTGTATATGCGTCAGTATGGACATACATGTATGGTTTTTTGTTTGGGCGAGCAACTACTTGGATACTCGGGATGGGACTCAGAGCGGACAATGATAGGTGTAGATGGTAGTAGTAGAGCTCCTACTTCCGGAAGCACAGGATCAATGTTCGAGTCAGGGAAAGTCGTGAGGAATCCAAGGAGTCGAGCGTGAGTGTGGTAGGGTGAGTTATTATGTGCTAATAACTCGTTGTAATATCTGCCCTGAATAGCCATCACAAGGAGGAACAACTATAGTAAACCTACTAGTACAGGTGTGTACTTGTTTTGCGTTGATGGGGTGATCGTTGGGGTAGTGTCGAAGGTTATAAATTAGTAGTCATTGGAATAACAGGACGATTCTAGTATTAGTCACTTGGAGTGACGATGAGGATGATGTTTGTTCCGGGCCAAGATGGATGATTGTGCTAGAATCATAGGCTTATAGAGCCGACTTTGATTTGAGGAAAAATCGTAGGGATTATTTGACGTAATTTCCCAACTTGCCTAAGAGGTTTAAATGTCCGGATGACGTTGGTGGATCGGAGAGATTTGGAGGAGTAGGAGTCGAGGCGTAGAATGCCGACCGAGTGATGCACAGAGTTTGATTTTGAAATAGATTGCATTAACAAATTCTTGTGTTTCAAAGCATTTTATGGATGGTGTTTTGGAATTTTGGGAAATGTTCAACGCACACACAAGATTTTGAAATATGGTTTTGAAAGTGTATGAAATCGTTTTATCACGGGAGTGCAAACTTTGTTAGAATTTGTCTTATTTCGTTATTTTTCCAACGGTCCTTTCGGGTAAGATGATATTCGTGTTTTGTGGTGTTTAAAATGTCGGGCAAGTGACTACGGCTTGTGACTTTAACATTGGAACTCCTCCACATATGTTAGAGTTGAGACGGAAAGTTACATTCCACGATGTCTGTATAAAGCTATTTGAGGGATTTGGTTAAAATAAGTTTTGTTTTACGTCATGTTGAGTCGTGTGGGTTTAATTTCACGAGGTGCATATCTTACTTGTTTATGTGACCATTTGGGGAAATCTTGGAAATCAATTTAAAGAACCCCACCTTTTGAGATTTTATGAGGTTTAGTCGATATTTTCAAATGATGGAAACGGATTGGTTTTTATCTTTAAGTTTGAAACTCACACGAGACAGTTGTGTTTTAACAAAAATATATTTGTAAACCGTTTCATCGTTTTGTATGACTAGCCGACGCGCGTAAGATTTGTTGGTGAACCCTGTGCCACGACATTTTATGTTGGAAAAAGAGGAATTTTGGGGTCAAATGTCGTGGAACTGATTTTGAAATTATGTGCACACTTTTGTCGCACCCGGTGTAAGGTCGAGCGGTTACTTTAAATACATGTCATGAGTCAATTCGTACTAGGACCGTGACGGTTCATTTTCAAGGAAATTATTTATTTCGCTTTACGTTTCGTGAGTAAACTAAGCTGCAATGAAATGATTTTCAACATGATTTTCATATGTGGGAGGAGCGTGTCCATTTTTGCGTAACTACCGACCTGGTAATAGTAGTTTTATTGCTTACGGTCTTTTTGAAATGAAAAATCTTGACGTTGAGAATATTTTGTAAATGATTTTGTAAACCATTTGGGAAGTGCGTTTATAAGTGTTATGTGTCATTTTGAGAATTTTAGGGGTGTGAGTCCTTTTGGAAAACTCTTTTGTTTAACTCGTGTCGAGTTTGGGACTAATGTTATTTAAGAGTATTGCTTGCTTAAACTTTATTTAAACGCGTTTTTGACCGACTTATGGGTCTAGCAAGCGTGGAGCATTTTGCTCGGTTTTGACTTTGAGATAGTCATGGGTCAATTGCACGGTTTTTAATGGCTCGATGTGAAGTTTTGTTGATGGGTTGTTTGTTGCACAGTTTTGCACTTATTGCACGTTGCGTATTTACATGTTGGGTGAGTGAGTCATTCGGGGATAGGCATGTTGTTGGTAGACTGTTTTGCATTTGATCCTTGGTCATGTCAGTCAGTCGTTGGTAAGGATCGGTTGAGTATTTCGGGGTGGGACCCCGGTATTCATGTGTTATGACCTTGACTTTCCAGTAGGCACTGGGAGGATATAGTCTTGGGCACTTACCTGAGAGGTAGTTCCGATGTGCCGGGCCTTGAGACGTACCTGGGAGGTAGGCGTTAAGGCGTATCTTGATACAGTGTAACTAGGTTTCCTAGAGCGAGCGTGGAGGATAAGTAGACGGTGGAAGATTGGGTATTCCACACGTGTTGTTAGTGTAGACCGAATAGTGTCGGTTAAGGGAATGATGCCCTTTGTAATTAAGAGAATAAATGCGCAGTAACCTTTTTAAGTAAGTAGTATGTTTAAGTGTCGACTTTGGGGCTTAAGGCCAAACACCTTTAGTGTAATCGGAGATTTGTAGCCGATTTAAAAATAATTATGGTGATGGTAGTAGTAACCCTGAGATGCTTAATTGTGATGAATGGTTATGGTGGAATGACCTTCGTGGGTAATTATAAGTTTACTGGTTTGACGATTCGTGTGAAATAAATTTTGGGAGCCTTTTAGAACTCGTGGAGGTTAATCGACAGTTGTTGGTAAGTATGATCGGATTCGAGTATCCTATAAGGCATATTGGTGAGCACCTTTAGAATGGTTAGAGCTTGAAAGTTGAATCGGAATGTATGGAACATCTAAGGTTGGGAGGCAACCGAAGTCGTTTGTCAAGGAATGAATCAGTTGTTGGAGTGTTCTTCCGATCATAATTTCAATGTCCTTGAAGGAGTTTTGTTAGTAAAAAAAAAGTATCCGAGAATTTCTAGACGGGGTGAGAATTTTAGATTCTAGTTGAGGAAAGTCTAGTGGCCGCACCGAAGGGGTTCGAGTGAACGTGGGAACCCGAAGCGGAGATGCACGAGAACTATTCCGAGTTATTTGCCGGTCTAGACTTCGAGGACGAAGTCTAATCCAAGTGGGGGAGAGTTGTAAAGCCCGTGTCCCGGTATGTAACTTCGTTTTATTAATTCTTTTTTTTAAGATTTATGTAACGTGGTTTCCGTTAGCGGGGTTAGACGAATCGGACCTAATTGTTAAAAATGTCGGAATTTTGGTTAGTTGCGAGAGGATTGTAAGTTGAGGGGCTATATGTGTCAAAGGCCAAAACCCCCCCTCATGGGTTCGGCCCATGCAGGAAATGTCGAGACCCATTTAGTTTGTTAGAGTGTTGGTTCCGTGAGGATCAACCAAAAAAAATAGGAAAAGGAAAGAAACCACAAAAGAACCCTTCGACACCCTTTGTGTCTTGTGTTCGCCGGCCGGAGGAAAGAACCGAGAGAGAGAGAGAGTGATCGAAGAGAGAGAAACTGAGAGAGAGGTAGGGGCTCCTGCCAGCGACGAGGAGAGAGGAGGAAGGAGGCGATCACCGGCGGGTTCGGTCGGTTTAGAGGGCGAGAAAGCGTTGCATCGAGGTAACCGTTGTCGTTTCGTTGTTTCCTTTGATTTTGTTCGTCGCTAGGTTATCGCAAACCACCACCACCGCCGTGGCAGCCATGGCCGCCGGTGGTGTGGCCACCACCGCACACCGCCGCTATGACGGCTGTGGTTGTGTGTGCGGGTGGGTTCGCGTTAGAGCAATCGAGAAAGAGGAGGACGGTGGTACGAGAGGGTATCGGGGTTATGTACGTGTGTGTGTGATCACCGCCGGAAAACACCACCGCCGCCGGAGGCGGCAGGGGGTGGTGCACGGCTGTTATTACAACTTGGTATGATCTGTTTCCAGTAGGTTTTAGGCTTCCCGGGGCTGTTTGGGTTAAGCTTTGTCTTAATAGAATTATGATCATTTGTTATCATTTCATGTGAGTTGCTTAGTTTCTGTCCCTGTTTTGTATCAAGCATAACTTCTGCTAGGAATGTCGGATTGGGATGAAACCAGTGCCAAAGGTTCCCATTCTGAGTCTAGTAAGTTTCTTATGTTTTGCGGAAAAACCAGTTCGGACCGTAGCTAGTGTCAAACCGCTGTTTTGTAATGAAAGGTGCTGTTTTTCGCTGTGCAGTTAACCGGTTTTTTAAAATCCATAATAAATTGTAGAAATATCGTTAGAGCGCGTGCGATATGTCCCTGGAACCTTAAGACATGGTACTTTGTGTTTATGGAAAAATATTTCTGGTTTAATCAGTTTTTAGGGGTTAAATAGGTCCCGAACAGACCTGCGTGTTGAAAGTAAAAACTGAAAATTATGCGTTTTAAAGCTAGTAGTCGTGGCCTTGGTTTGGGGGCGTCATTTTGATAATTGTTAACGTTTATTTAGGTGGAAAAAGGTGATTGGGCATTGGCCGGTCCGCGTTGCGGTTAAGGCTATAAGTTTGCGTTCAAGGTGAGTTCTCTCACTATATAGGATGGGGATTATATTTGTGTTGCTATGGTTCGTATGAGATGATTATGACTGTCTGTTGATATTGTTGTGGTATGGAATACTTATGTGTTTGTGTGTATATATTAGACTGTGTTTGATGTGCTTCTTGATGGTGGTTCCAAGTAGCATAATGTTTATTTTATATCTTCTTGAGGGTTGACCAAGAAGCTTGAGGCCGCTCCTTGATGGTGGTTCCAAGGAGTGTGTGTTTTAGTTTATCATGGTGTGATTATGTCTTCTTGATGGTGGTTCTAAGGAGCATAATGTTCATTATTATTTGTGATTATGTCTTCTTGATGGTGGTTCCAAGGAGCATAATGTTCATTATTATTTGTGATTATGTCTTCTTGATGGTGGTTCCAAGGAGCATAATGTTTATTATTATTTGTGATTATGTCTTCTTGATGGTGGTTCCAAGGAGCATAATGTTTATTATTATTTGTGATATGTTTTCTTGAGGGATGTTCCAAGAAATGTATGTGCCGGTATGTTAAATGTGATGTTGATATAATTGCGATCCTATGTAAAGATTGAATTCACTAAGCTTCGTGCTTACCCCTTCCCAAAATCTTATGTTTTCAGGTGCGAGTAGCAGTCGGGCATGACGGTACACACGGGCGCAAGGCGAAGATTGTTTAAATTGATTTTTAGTAAATGAGGATTTAATTATATAACTTTCCGCTGCTTAAACCTTGTTGACGGTTTTTAATTGACGACGTTTATTCTTATTGTAATGGGATTTGTTAACTTTTGGTTGATTATAATGAAACGAATTGTTTTTAAAATTTTAAATTCCTTCTAATTTTTGGGACGTTACAGCTACAGACAAATGCATGATGGCTAAAGGCTTTGAAACACTTGCCAAATTTGAACTGAATGCTTTAACAAAAGAATACTGCATATCCTCCATAGTTTTCAGAATCTTCTTTTGAATTTCAGATAACTCATCTTTGATCTCCTTTTTGTGAGATTCCAAAGATTCTTTGACTCCTGTTAGGACCATAAATGTCCTACATATTTAAAAGATATATAAATAATTATATAGAACGTAATTAGTTTAATTATAGTGGTTAATTATTGTAAAAGCCTTAATTATTGTTTATTGGGCTTAGCTTTGTGTTTGATGGGCCATGGGCCGGTGTGTTTAAGGCCTTGGTATTTAAGGTTTGTGTTAACCTTGGAATTAGGTCAGAACGTTTCATTAGAGAAATTAGAGCTTATTTTTTCGAATCGTTTCCTTTACTTTGATTGTAATATTCTCATAAGGATACTTTGAATGAATACGAGAGGGATGACGAGTTGAAATCATCAGTTGTTCGTGTTCATAACGATTGATTTATTGTTACCTGATCAAACTGGGATTCACAATTGGTATCAGAGCAGAATCGGTGATTTGAAGATACGAAAGAAATCGAACGAAAGCGAGAAAAATAAAAAAGTCCACAGTGAATTTTCGGGAAAAACGCAGCGAGCCGTTTTGCCTATTCCCGGAGATTGAACCGTCGGATCGTCACGATTTTTGGACAATAGCTCCACGACATTCCGTTTTACATTCTGAACGGCGGAATTAATCGTTTGAGGTCCAGAAGGCATCCAGATTAATTTCGACATACTGCAGATTTTTCTTGAAGAAAATTGTTCATCAATCGGGTTTGCAAGTCTTTCGTTGATTTAATAATTCGTTTGTTAATTCTCGATTGGTTAATCGATTTTATCTGCTGCTTATCTGAGTTTATATCAATTCTCAAGGTTTTAATTTTTCAATTTTAAAAATCAATTCTTGAGTTTTTGGTGTTCTTAAGCTTTTGTGGTGATTATTGAAAAATAGGATATATTTTGCTTAGAAATCGATTTGGGTATGTTTGTTTTTTGTGTTTTTGGTCAAAATCTAACCTTACAGGAGTGAAATCAAGCAACCCCATCGAACCCTGATCCGATTTTTTTCAACCAGCCGCAGTTTCCGGGTATGTTTCATTATTTCTCACCAATTTCCGGATATTTTTCAAGGTTACCGGAAGTTTTTTTCTTGATGCAATAACTTTCCGGGTAACATCAATTTCTCAAGGTTACCGGAAGTTCAAACCTTCCGGATGAAATCTATTATCCGGATACTTTTTCCCCGCATGAAATTCATTCACAGCCGCCTTCCATAATTGACTTTCACTTCACTGCATCATTTCCATATTAAATATCAATTTTTGTTTGGTGGATATCAAGAATACATCGACATCGCATGCAGTACATATATATAAGCCACCTCATGGTTATTTTTCTAATCATCTTGGTCTTTGTTCCTCACGTTATATAGCATGCACACATATGCATATCATTCCTTTTATCATTGTTGCATGCTTCTCATCCACACATAGATAACAAACATACCTGTTGCATTCATCTTTGTTTCTGGCAACTCACGCAAGCATTTTTCTTCCCATATGTTACGTGCATACGTGATTGAAAGATGCCATCCATAGTTGTTTAGTAATTACAATTTTGTGCCTAAAAAGGAAAGTTCATTCGGTAAGCTTTACATTCGCGAATACGTATCCGGGAAGATCAGTTTTACACGGAGACCGCATCCGGATTTCTTCTGTTTCCGGTAAGTTCACTTGATTTTATTCATCCGGAAACCTCATCCGGTAAGTGCTATTTTTGCGAGAACATCAATCACCCGGGAAAGCACATTTCACCCGGTAAGCTATTTTTCACCCGGTAAGTCTCAATTATCATTTAGTCCGGTAAGGTATCATGTTAGGGCAGGTTTTATAGTTGATTTAAAGTTCAAGGGTTGAATTGTATTTGTTTAAATTAGAGCTTATTAGTGAACGGGCCGTGAGCTTGTTAACCACGGGCCCATTGTATTTAATGTAAGATTAGCATGGAAAAACAAGCTAATCATCCTTTTACTTTCCAAGCAGTATTGTATTATTCCCTCTGAAAGTGAATGACAGGGATGACCAGTTGAAATCATTTGTTCTTATTGTTCATCTATTTCGATTTCATCATTGTTGTACGGATCTGGTAATAACAATTGGTATCAGAGCAGACGGACGGATTCGATTCAAAGCCTCTTTAGTGATTTCTGGTAAGTTTTTGACTTTTCCCGTATGTGTTCATCTTGAATTTTCGAAATCTTGATTCTGGCTAAATTGTTCAATTCTGTTTATTGGGTTGTGTTAGCATTATACTTGTGAGTAATTCTGCAAATTTTCGCATTCCAATTCGATCGTTTGAGTGATTAATTTAGCAAATTAAGGTCAAAAGTTTTTGGTAGTGTTCTTGATAAAATATTCGATTTTTAACCATCAAAACTTGTTATTTTTGCATTGAAATCGATTGGATTAGTGTTATTTTTGTTTTTTGCATTGTTACTAATCTTCCAGGATCGATTTTGGGCAACCCTAATCGAAAAGCCGATCGATTTAAGAAAACAGCCGCAGAGTCCGGATAAACCAGCCGCGGTTTCCGGACAAGTTGATAGTGTCCGGACGTTTGTGTGAATTCCATCCGGGTACCTCCAATTCCATCCGGACTCCTCATATTTTTCGGGTAAGTCTTCCGGGTAAGTTCCAACTCTCCAGGTAAGTCATACTAAATCCAATCAATCCGGGTAAATTAGTTTCCGAAAACCCAAAGTTCCCACACACCAATTTATCCGGACATCTCTGTATCCGGTAAGTATCTTGTCCGGACATCTCTGTATCCGGTAAGCTTCTTATCCGGACACCCCTTTACCCGGTAACTTTTGCTTAAATTACTTATCCGGTAACCAGTTTCTTCCGGTAACCCCTGTGTTATCCGGAAACTGTGCTATCCGGATTCTTTGCATTACCCGGACACTTTGTGATTTCTTTGATCTGTTTAATCTGAACACTTCCTGATCATAATCTTATCTGGATTCCTATCCAATAAGCTTACTCTAAGATCAAATCACTCGTAGACCCTGCGTTAGGATTTCACTCTTAGTGCCTTGCGTTAGGTTTATCCTTTGAATCAATCTACACATCTGACGATCACTCCGTTGCAACCGAAGATGTCTACTTCTCGTGATGCTCTCACAATTGGCACTGACACCAAGCCACCGTGTCTCTATCCGAACGAATACAGCCAATGGCGAGATAGGTTCATGATCTTCATAGAGTCCAAGGACAACTATGAGTACATCAAGAGAGCTCTGGATAATGGCCCAATTCCCAAGCCAATGAAGGACATAGCTGCAACTTCAACTGCAGTAGCTCGACGTGAGGACAAGACTCTGGCTGAGATGACAGAATTTGAAAGAGGCATGATTGAAGGTGAAAAGCATGCAAAGAGATATCTGATTCAAGCTCTTCCTAATTCCATCTACACTGCCATAGATAGTTACAAAGAGACGGCTAAGGGCATGTGGGACCAAGTAGCCAGAATGATGTGTGGGAGCGTTGTAGGAAATCAGCTGAAGATAAATAGCGCGATAACCAAGTTCGATGGGTTCAAGCAGCGCAACGGTGAATCCCTCACCCAAACCTATGAACGGTTTTGCCTACTTCTCAATGAACTGAACAAGAACAAGATTGTTCGTTCTAATACTGAAAACGCGCTCAAGTTTCTCAACAATCTGCTACCTGAATGGAAGGTGTATGTGTGTCATGTCAAGCACAACAATTTGATTGAGAATATCAGCATCAAAAACTGTATGAGACACTTCTTCAAGACGAAGATGAAGTGAATGAGCTCCTAGGAAAGAAAAAGACTGAACCAGTGGCATCTGCCGATCCTATTGCTCTCATTTCCTCCAAGCAAGGAAAATCATCGGAAAGTCACTCAAGACGTGCTCCAAAGCAAAGTTCTTCTGAGTCAGAAGCTGAAGATAAGGAAGACAACGATTCTGATGATGAAAAGGTTTCAGAATTCAAAAAGGCCATAGCTTTGCTTACCAAATCCTTTAAACAACAAAGGTACTACAAGAAGCCCTCATCCAATAGTCAGCGCTACTCCACCTCCTCCAACAAGTACCATGACTACAAAGATCGATACGAAGGAAAGAAGAAGGTCAGTGAGCACGACAAGTCTGAGAAGAAGGGAAAGTCAGAGAAAGAAGAAGGTAAGACGAGAGATGAACCCGTAAAGTGTTACAACTGCAGGAAACTTGCTCATTTTGCGAAGGATTGTCGCCAGCCAACAGTAAAGAACTCTCACTACTACGAGGCCAAGCTTGCATTGTCTCGTCAGAAGGAGGCTGGAGAAGCTATGTTTGCTTAAAGCAACTACTGGTTGGAAAGATCTGATGATGAAGGAAATTTTGATGTTGCTGATGCCTTCATGGGATATCACTCCTTCGCCGAAGAAGAAACGGCTTCTACAAGTCAGGTATGTGATTCTTGCCAACCTGAATTCTTGAATAAAATGCAAGCATTTACTGATCAGGCAAATTCCTTCCAGGCCACCCTTAAACAACAAAAGCTTGAAATTAGGTCACTAAATGAAAAGATTGATGTTCAAAAGAGAAAAACAGAGAAATATAAGTCTGATTGTGCTAATTTAACATATAACTGTAAAATTATGTCATTAGCACCTAAAGACTTAAGAGCCAAATTATCTGATCTTCAGCGTCAGTTTGATCAGTGCATGAATGAGAAAGAAGAAATTGTTTATCAATGTTCTTCTCTTCAAATTCAGCACAAAGAGTTTGTTGCTAAAATTCTTGATCTCGAAACCAAACTCCACAAAAGGGGTCAAACTGATCAAACCATTTTTTTGAACAAACCCAAAGAGTTCACGTACTTCAACAAAGAATGGGGAATCGGATATGATAACCCACACAACTTAAAAAGGGGAAGATATCAAGTCCCTACTCTATATGATTTTGCGTGCTATGGATTAGATAAAAAGTATCCAGAGTACGCAATTCAATGGACTGGTCCTCTTGAACCAGAAAAGGAGGAGGAAACCGAGGAACATAAACGCACACAAAAACGAGGAATTCAACTTCCATTTTGTTATGAACCTTTAAACTACTCGTATCAAAAGGACAAAAAGTACCTTTCCAATGACTACTTCGACCCATACAAGGTAGCTACACCCAAGGATTCCTCCAAAAAGGATGAGGATCTAGCACCTGCAACCAAGACTGAGACGGATGAGTTTAAACTCTATGTTCCCCCTCTCATCTTGGAAGCAAAGATAGTCGAGTTGGAGGAGTCCATTGAGAAAGAAAGGTCAATGTTTCAAATGGAAAAGCAAGTTTTACTTACAAAGCTTGAGAATCTAAAATCGGTCAAAACCGACAATGTGTCTGATGAAGGACAGGAAATCCTTCGGCTTGAAATCAATCGACTCACGTCACAACTGTCCGCTTTGGCAACAGAAGTGATGCAAGAGAAAGTGAGTAAAGGTCAACTCCAAGAGCAGTTTGACCAACTCCAATCTGAAAATACGATTTCACCCGAACTTTCCTCTAGCTCATCGGACACGTCTTCGTGTAAAGCTTTCTTAGGAAAAACTTTTTCAACACAAGACGATCAACATTCTCAAGACGAGAGTGTTTTACGGAATTTAAACTCTGATTTTTTCTTAGCTTCCGCACCAAATTCCCCAAAACACTCAAGCACAAAGAGTTCCTCGCCTTCCTCACCTGATACAAGTCCAGTACTTCCCAAGATAAACTTTTCAGAGTACATGAACTCTGAAGGTAACCGTGAAGAAGAGTTTGATTCGTTTCCCTTCGACAAACCTCTTCCAAGTCACACTGATTTTCTATCCCCCGTGGTTAATCATCCGGTTAATTCTTTAATAGATAGCTGTTCTCAAACAAAGGCCACAACTGTGATCAAGATTTCTCAGTCAAAACCAACCTCGAAACCTGTTTCCAAAAGGCAATCACAGCCAAGGCAAGCGTCCGGACCATTGATTGCCAACACTACTATTTCTCCAAGTCAACCTGATTTTTTGTCTCTAGTGGTTAATCGTCCGGTCAATTTTCTAAAGGGCGACTGTTCTTAATCCAAGACTCCGGCTGTGGTCAAGATTCTTAAAAATACCTCAGCTTCTCAAACACAATCACAGCCGAAGCAAAAGACCGAACGACCGACCACTAAGACCCCTGTTTCCTCAAAAGTCACTGATCAAACTATCCCTGCTGTTTCAGATAAAAATGGTCGCGCTAATAAAGAAACACCAAAGTGGCTAAAGAGGGAATCTGTTTCAAGTTGAATGCCCAGTCTTCCTATTCGGGTTTAGGAGTGATGAAGGCATTAAAGGCACCTTTCATCAACTTCTCTGTAGCAACTGGCATCTTCTTCTTTGGCTCTTCTTCTGTCATTATTCCCTTGCCTTTATCTTTTGGTTTTGAGGTTTCAGAGGTTGGGTTTTGGATTTGTGTGGGTGGAACCTCTGTAGATTTGACGGTTGAAGGTTCTGTGGGTTTTGGGGTTGGATGCTCTGATGTTTTGGTTGTTGCCTCTGAAGGTTTTGATACTTCGGGTTGTGAGGTCTATGTTGGTGAGGAGTCTTCGGGTCTTGGAGGTGGGATGTCAAAACGCTTTGTTGATTGAAAAGCAGATACAAAATCCATTCTGCGAAGAATGAACTCTGCAGAGCGTTTTGGTGTTTGGGGTTTTCGAGCTATGGTTTTGACTCTAGTTTTGCGCGGGATTGGTTGTGAGGTTGGTGTTGGTTCTTTGGGTGAGGGTGGAGTTTGTTCTGTGGATGAGGATGCAAGAGTGATTACCTTAGGTTCTGTGGTTGGTGCATCCTCTGCTGAGATAGAGGTGTTTTTCCTTTGTTGTGTTCCTTGTGTTTCCTTTGGGGTTTCTGTTGTAGAGGGTTCTGCAGTTTTCTCTGTAGTTTTTGCAGAAGCAGCCTCTGTTGTTTCCTTTGTTCTCTCCCCCTCAGGATGACCAGATGCACCATCATCAGGATCATCCTGCCTTCTTTTAGCAGCAACTTCTGTTCTGCAGGTGTCTTGAGTTGCTTGCCTTGCTGCTTGTTTCTTCATTGTTTCAAAGTAGATTGCGATCGAAGTCTTGAAGGCTTTGGTCGCACTTTTCTCGAATTCTGCAGCGGTTGTTTTGGCAATGTCAGTGGCAGAGGCGATGGCAGCAGCAACATAAGTTTCTTTATTTGACTTTATTTCTGCAAGGGCTTCTTTAACTTCTGTGGATAAGGTATCCACTTTGGTATTTAATCCTGTAAGCGCGCTTGAAGTTGAATCTGTAAAAGTTGTGAATGAGCTTTGGAACTTATTCAATGTTTGAGTTACAGAGGTTACAAAGACTTGGAACTCATTCTTCGTAACATGTTCCTCTTGGGTAACCTCTGGAGGAACAACCCCTTCTCCAGAGTGAGTCCCTGTTCCTAGGACACCTTCTTTCATTCCTGTTTGATCGTTGAGAATGGAAGGATTTCCTTCTGATCTTCGAGAAGAAACAAGAGTTTCAGTCTCTACATAAGTTCTGTGAAGAACAGTGTCCAAATCCACTCCAGAGGTGGGTATCGGAATGTCCTTCTTTTGACTTGGAGACTTGTCTAGAGTCTCTTCATCTTTGTGCTTACTACTTCTCTCTGAAAGACGTTTTGGCCCTATATTGTGCTTGGCAGAGGAAACAAATTCCTCTGTTGGGTGTTCTAGTGTGATCTGGGGCGATTGATCACGAACATTAGGTGAGTCTCTTTGAGGAGACTCCCTAGGAATGGATTCCCCGGTTTCTGTGGGCGCAGAAGTCGAAAGAGTGACTTCTGGCTGTTTGGTTTAGGTAGGGGTCGAGTTGTGCGACTCTTTTTCAATAACTCCTTCTGCAGCTAGACCTGCGGAGTTAGATGTGTGGGTTGCACTAGGAGGGGGTGAGGGATGTGTGCCTTCTTCATCTTCGGCATCTTTTTCTTTTTCATTTTCTTTTCCTCCAGGTGTTTCTACCCTATCCTCTAACCTATTTTCAGTAATTTTACCTATTTGGACCTCTTCTTCTGCAGTTTCTTGTCTTGGCAGAAGTGAATCAAGACCCTCTGTGATTGTTTGGGTTTGCAGAGGTGGAGGTTGAGGTTGTTCTTTTTCGATTCCCTCTGTAATTGATTGCAGAGGAGAAGAGAGTTTCTTCTTCTTTGATTTCCTTTTCTTCGGTTTAGGTGCCCCCTCCTCTATAGATTTTGACTTTCTTTTTCTTTTGGAAGAGGGAGGGGCAGAGTGACCTTGGGTTTCTGGTGGAGATGAGGGTTCTGTGGTATGTTCAGTGGGTGGAGAAGATGGTTCTGCAGGGGGTTGTTGGATAGCAGAAGCAGAGGCAAGTGGTTCCTCTGTAGGGGTCTTGGTTTTCTTTCCCTTTTTCTTCTTCTTCTCTTTAGATCCCTCAGAAGACTTCCTCTTTGAAGGATAGAGGTCTTTCCTTATATTTCTGAAGTTCTTCTGGTTGGCTATGTGTTTAGCCAACTTTATCTTCCATTCTTCCTCTGTTAGTCTCTCTACAACACTACCTCTTATGGGTAATCCTATACGCGGGGGTGTTACAGAACTGGGTTTAGGAATTCTGTAAACGCGTGTGTACTCACTAACTAGTTCTTCATTACTAGCATAACCTAACATTACCTTTGACAGTGGTCTGCTGTGCGGGTAGCCGTCCTCATGTTCTGTAGGGGTGTTCTTGGACATTGGAAATTGCTTAGGTTTGGGACCGTCCATTGGACATTTTTGGATAAGGAGTAGGGGTTCGAAAAGTACACTGAGGATTCGCTGGAACCGCAGAGGGGGCAACCAGTTGTGATCAGACATTTTGGCTTTCTAGGAGGGGATTTTTCGATCAATGGTGTTGATGATCTCTTGCATCATTATGGTGGCATAATATAGTGGTAGATCATAGTACACACCATACATGATTGAGAGAATTTGAGGTGAGCTTTGATCGATGCTCCCGATTTTTCCCGTGAGGCAACGATTTAGGATGGAGAATAAGGTATTCCATAGAGGGGGTAGTCTTGCTCTGCGGAAATTGTTCCTCTTTTTCAACTGTTGGTTGTACCCTAACATGTGCAGAAAGTCGACAAGTTCTTCATTTGTTGGTTGGGGGCATACTTTTTGATTCCCATGAGTCCTCTTGTTGGAAGGCCAAATTCTAATGAGAACATGGTGCGGTTGAACATCAGTTCAAGACTGTTACTTTGGTTAGGTTTAGAAATATAGCCTCTGATCAAATCGGTGTCAGCGTCATAACGGCAAGATCGCCAAAACTGATGTAGGTAACGTACAGGTAATTGTTCAACGGTTTTGCTCAGAAGAGGGTAAAGAAAGTGGTTCTCTAGGATGTTTAGCAGGATGGCATGTTCTTTACCAAAAGCCGTAGGAGAAGGAACAAGATAACAATTGTTTGATTTAATGGGAAGGGTTTGCTCGAAATGGTCATTAGAGAAAAATTGTTGCAGGTGGGTAGTGGGTACAAAGGATGCCTCGTCGCCGGAGTCATGTCTGTTGGTATCGGCGGCGGTATGAGTTGTGGGAGTGCTCAGAATGTACTGGAGAGAGTGGCGGAGAGTTCATCGGTGAAACGTGAGTAGCTTTGGAACTGGAAGCCATTTGTAAGTTTGAAAGTTCTAGGTTTTCAGAAAGAAATAAGCAAGTTCGCCGGAGAAGATGAGAGAATAGTAAAGTTTTGAAAGTTATTTTAACTTAGGTTTTATACTGTGGTAACGGGTAGAATTTGGAACGGTGAAAATGTGAGAAAGTTAATAAAATTTGAGGTCCGCACTCGAGTTCATTTGGCGTGGAGCAAGTTTCCAGGTCGACGTTATATGTACGTCAATGAAAACTCGACATGTCAATAGTGCCAGTGATGACGAGACGTCGTGGGCGGCCATATTAAATGAAAAGCGCGTTGGTTTAAATTTTCACCACAGAAAAGTTACCGTTAAAAAGTTACCGTTACAGAAGTTCCTAAGTGAAAATCTTTACAGAAGCTCTGTGGGTACAGAAGCTCTGTGATTTTGAAACACTTTTATCTCTGTAGATCGTATCTTATGAAAATTGTTTGAAAAACGCAAGGAGAGGATCGATAAATCTTTAGTAGAGAAATAGTCCTACAGAGGTTTTTGGACCTCTGCCAGAGCCAGCAGAGGCTCTGTTACAGGAAATTTCTAATAACTAATAATTTATAAACATTTTTTAATCATCCAAGTTTTTGATCAGTTTTAACAATGTATTTAGGACTTATTTGAAAGTTGGTGTCCTAGAAAATTGTAAATCTCAAAGATTTTGTGCAGCAGAAGTCTTTTGAAAGATTTGAGTGATCTACAGAGGTTCTTTGGATGAAAGTACTCTGTAGCTTAAGAATTCTGTAGCATTGTGCGTGTAATTGGTTTCCGAGATGACATTCCAAAAGATCGATAGAGGTTAAATTTGCGATCATAGAGCATATTCTTGGCAGGGCTTCTGTTGAGCCCAGCAGAAGTTCTATGACCTCAAATTTCTCATAACTCAAATTTTATGAAACTTTTTGATCTTTTGATTTTTGAAATGTTATCCACAGTATATTTAGGACATATTTGACACTTTTTGTCCTAGAAAACTGATTTCAAAAACCTAAAAGTACGAGATACCAACCTTTTGTTCTTTTAGTTCGGCGAGTGTGATTTCTTCTATCGCATTCTTAGCTCCCCCTTGACTTATAAATCTTTATAGATTCAGCAAGGTCTCCTTTTTCGCTCCCCCTTGATCTAACAACCTCTGTAGATCAAGTGTCTTATTCTGCTCCCCCTTGACCTATGCTTGGTTCAGAATAAGATAAGTTGTGCACAGGACATAGGTCAAGATCATCAGAGGTTCTGTAGAGGTTGTCAGAGGTTCTGAGCAGACCTTACAGAAGTTATGTGATATCAAGAACTATTATAGATTTAAGAATTTACATACAGAAAATAATAAATAAACAAAAATATTTACATAATATACAATATCTATGTTATACTTACAGAGGTTTTGGGTACCCATAACTGTATGGGTCCTATTGTATGAAACGCCTTTATGCATTTGTCATACATACCAGAAATGAAAGTCTTTTTGTCTTTTTGAGCATTTTGAACAGGTATAGAGCCTTTCACTATCCAAACCTTTTTCACCTTTTTAAAAGTTTGATTAACTAATTTGTCCAACCTATGATCATGCAAAAATTTCGATGTTGAGGTCTGAAGTTTTGAAAATATATTAGGCTTAAAAGATCCTTCACGATTGAATTTCCTGATCTGTTTAGCAAAAATTTTCTTTTTCCTTAAATTTTCCTCAAGCATCTTTTGGAGATTAGATTTGCATCTTTTCTCCAACATGATTTCAGTTGATAAATTAGAGAGTCCTTTTGTTAGTTTGGATATTTCTGTTTTAAAAATCCTTCTCTCTTTTTCAAAGTCATCTTTTTGACTTAAATCTTGAAATCTTTGAACCTTCAACTGTTCAGATTCTTTTCTTTCAGAATCAGATTCTTTCCTTTCAGAATCAGATTCTTTCCTTTCTTTTTCAAGGATATTCTGCAATTCTGAGATTTTATAAGCAAGCTTCATCGACTTTGTTTCAAGAACAGTTTTCTTCTCTTCATAATTTCCTCTTTCATTGACCACAATCTTTTCAAAATTGAAAATTAGTTTAGAGAAGTTTAAACATTTTAGTTCAAGTCTTTTCTTTTCTTCATCTGACAAAGATAAGTTCCTTTTTAGTTCAAGATTTTCACAGTTTAAGTTTTTAACAGATTTTTCAAGTTTAGCAATTTTATCAGAAATAATAAAAATGCTTTTGTTCTTTTCATCTAGTTCTTTTTCAAGAGAAGGAATTATTTCGAGGAAATTTGTGCTGAGTTTTGAATAAAAAATTGAGTCAGCATCACCATAAAATTTCATTCTAGATATTTTAAATGAAGTTTTTAACGAAAGAAACAGTTTCTATGATGTTACCAGATCAAATGAATCGAAGATGACAGTAAAACAGAAACTGTTTGAAGGAATGAAGAACAGGTTAAAACAGACAATTTCTATCAAAAATCTTTGTAAAAACGAGGATCACTTGATATTGAAAATCAAGCTTTGCTCTGATACCAATTGTTGGTTCTCGTTTTGTTTAAACAAGATTATCGGATCTATTAGTTCAAGTTTAAGTATGATGCGGAAGCGTATTTAAAGAACTAACAGATATGTTTGATAGATTTAGAACACACACTATCAAATAAACTGTGAAGAGAATAGATTTATAGCACAAAGACCACTGTTACTAATATATCAAGAACACTTAGTACATATTTGACACTAATTGAGTGTAAGTGTTTTGTGTTGTGTGTTAAGTGATTGTGTAAACTTCTAAAGGTGTAAAAACGGTGATTCTTGGGAAGAACTCAACATGAGTTTTCCTTTTATACTACTACAATAGATCTATACTAGACAAGAGACTGTTGCTACAGGAAAGAAGAGATTGTATGAACAGTTGGAAAACTGCATGCATTAAATGTCGCAGACGTCTATGTTCTACTAAGCCCTATTGAGTCCACTCAGAGTTTGACACGTGTTGAAGTTGGACAGGGCATGCTACCATACAAGTTGATGAACAGATCCTGGAACAGTAGCAAGATATTTCTTTAACAGTGGTAAGATATTATAAGTATCTTGAGTCTTCAGTGAGGACAACAGAGGCACTATAAAGTGTTGCAGAGGTTCTGCGGTCTGGTCCTTTGTAGAGTAGTCTTCACTGGGTTCCTTGTCTTCTGAAGTTGTCAGCAGAGGCTCTGTTATTGGTGACAGAGGTTCTGAGGTCTTGATCTTCTGTAGTGTTCTTCTGTAGTTTCTTCGGTCTTTGATCACTCTTGATCAAACTTCCTTTGCTTCTTCTTAGATGCCCGGTAGAGCTTCTGTTGCACTCAGCAGAGCTTCTGTGGAAGTTCTTTACTTGGCCATTTTTCAATACTTCTAATGTTTCAGAATATTGGAGCTAACAATATGTATTAGAGTTTCACTATCACTGATAAGTACTAAGACTTTACAGTACCGCAGATAGGAACTCTCACTCTTTAGATTAGATATTCAGCAAACAGTGTTCATCATCATATAGCTCTGAGCCTGTTCAGCTCTATTGATGATCGCTGATAGTTTAGTTTGTTTACTTATGATCTCTGAAGACAAGTTTCACGTCAACCAAAGTTCTACGCTGAAGTCGAAGATCAAGCTCAAGAACCAGCGACAAGTCTACTCATGAACTGATGCGGATATCAGCGAAGCAAGACCTGTCCATTCAACGTGAAGTATCAAGTAGAAGACTTCAGCAATCGCTGAACTTTATCATTCGCTGATAAAGAACTGTTTCAACGAAAGCTGATCATGAAGTCTCCCAGCATGTTACTATTGTCTTACCTCCCTTGCACGTCTCTGTACAAACTGTCACAACGGACATCCCTTTTGTCTGTAATCGTACAACAACTCTGATTCTACACTGTGCACCATGCGGCTACTAAGGTTATCTACAAAGGTCAATGACATGAAACCACTCAGCTGCTGCCACGTGTAAAGCCATATTGCCATGCATTAAATGCATGCAGTATATAAGAAGAACCCTACTTCAGTTTTGAAGTGTGCTCGGACCATCTTCTTATTTCTCTCTTATTGTTAAGTTATTATTCGCAATATCTTTAACTCTTTCTAGTGTAAGAAACTTAGTGTTCTTAACTTGTTTAGATTAGGTTTATCCTTAATCTTGTTTTGCAACAAGTTGTAAATTGTCTTGATTTATCAATAAACAATTTAGAAAAGTAAAAACGTGTGTTTGCATTCAACCCCCCCCCCCCCTTCTACAAACTTGTATAACCCTTCGGCACCAATAAGTGGTATCAGAGCAGATTTGTTTAATCTCATAAACAAGATCTGATCTATACTAAGATTTCTCTTCCTTGCTATTTCTTAAAATGGCTACTAACACAAACACTAATTATATTGACAACGGTTCTCTTGCAAAACCTCCTAGATTCTCCAGAGATAATTTTAATCTATGGAAAAATAGGATGATTCTCTTCTTAGAAGGTGTAGACTCTACTATGCCTTACTATCTTGAAAACGGCCCATATATTAATATAAGAATTGATCCTGCAGTTCCAGCCGCTGAGAATAGACCTGCTATTCCAGAAAGGCTGATTCCCAAGGAAATTCATATGTGGACTGATGAAGATAAGAAGAAAGTGGCTATCGACACCAAAGCCAGATCCATACTCTCCATGGCTCTTCCTGACGAAGTCTACCATTCCGTCATGAACCAGAAAACCTCAAAAGCTATGTGGGACACAATATGTGTTCAGTATGAAGGTACTTCTGAAGTCCAGGATTCTCGAAAGATCAACCTGGTAAGACAGTATGAAAGTTTCATTTGTGGTAAGAATGAAACTCTCTCTTAAGTACACCAACGTTTTAACTGCTTAATAATAGATCTGAAAACTGTTGGTAAGGAATATTCTAACTTTGAAGTACTGACAAAGTTCTTAGAAAGTTTACCTGAAAGCTGGGACAGTTATTCAATGTGTCTCAAGCTGTCAAAAGATCTAAGATCTATGACTCTTTCTACCTTATATGGCACGATGCTGAATCATGAGCAATCGAGTCATCTTAAGAAGAATCTTGTAAAAGATTCCAAAAGCACCCCTGTTGCTTTAATCTCAGAGTCACCTTCCACTCAGCGATCGACTATCACTGTCACTGAGTTGGAAACTAACTCTGAACGTTCATCAGACTCTGACGCTTCAGATGATGATGAAACTCTGGCATTCCTGGCTAATAAGTTCAGGAGATTTGCTAGAAAGAGTAATTTCAAGAAGAACAAACCTCTTGCTATTACTGACAAGCCAAGATTTGCTAAGTATGGTTAGTACTGCCAGAACAACGTTAGTACTGCCAGAACAACGTTAGTACTGCCAGAACCACATTAGTACTGCCAGAACAACGTTAGTACTGCCAGAACAACATTAGTACTGCCAGAACAACGTTAGTACTGCCAGAACAACGTTAGTACTGCCAGAACAACAATACTACTGCCAGAGCAAGGTTAGTACTGCAAGTAAAAGTTAATGCTGCTGGAACAATGTTAGTACTGCTTGTGCATAACGATGTTAGTACTGCTTGTGCATAACAATGTTAGTACTGCTTGTGCATAACGTTGTTAATACTGCTTGTGATCATAATTATGGAATGCGAGAATGTTGGAGATAAAGATGGAATGATTGAAGATAAGCATGAAAGAATATTCTGAAGATCAATTTTGTTTTGATAGTTATCTTGTAATTATTTAGTAAAAATAGATCTTGATAGATAGCTATTCGATATAGATTTCAGAATTCGTTTTTGTTTTAGAGAGAATTAACCTGAAGGTTTAGAACCCTATTTCTAGAGAAGTAGAAGTCGTCTTGTTGAGCCTGTTCAACAAGATTGAGGTTTGGTTGTAAACTTGTGAGTTGAAGTATTGAATACAAACAGATTGTGTTTTCTGATTAGTTGTTCATTGAGTGTGTCTGAATTAAAGTTCTATTCCGCAAGATTCTTTAATTCTGATTTCTAAGTATAATTATTCTTGTTTGGAATCGATTCTGACAAGTGGTATCAGAGCAAGGTTTCTTAGAAATCTACAATCATTATGGACAACACAGTTGAATCAAACAGTACTCTTGTTTCAAAGGTTCCCATGCTCAGGCCTAATGAGTTTGACATGTGGAAGATTAGAATCAAGCAGTATATTTTGCTTACTGATTATTCCATCTGGGATATTATAGAGAATGGTCCATGTGCTGAAGGAAAGGTTGGACCAGATGGCAAACGACCCCCTCCAAAGACTGATGCAGAAAGAAAGGTTAGACAAACAGAGATGAAAGCCTTAAGCACTCTTCTTTTGGCTATTCCCAATGAGTATCAGCACCAATTTCATCACTGCACTGATGCTCAGATCTTATGGAATGCATTGGAAAAGAGATTCACTGGTACCAAGAGCACCAAGAGGAACCAGAAGGCAATTCTTAAGCAACAATATGAAAATTTTACTTCTACAAAGAATGAGTCCATGACTCAAACTTTTGATAGATTTAATAAGTTGATTGGAGAATTGGCTACAGTTGGAGTTCATATGGAGGCTGATGATGTAAACAGGAAGTTTCTAAGATCATTAGGTGAGGAATGGACAATGTATACTGTGTCTTTCAGACAGAATGACCAGTTAGAAGATAAAGAGCTTGATGATCTTTACAATGATCTTAGGGTATTTGAAGCAGAGGTTGAAGCCAAGAAGAAGCCCTCAGGATATGTGTATAATGCTGCACTCCTATCAGCATCAACTGATTCTACTGCTAACCCTTAATCAGTTAGTACTGCTGGTGGAGTCAATCAGGAGAAGGCCAATGATTCTGTACTAGAAGCTTTCTTTTCTAGTCATGTTAACTCCTCATTAATTAATGATGACTTAGAACAGATTAATGCTGATGATCTTGAGGAGATGGATATCAAGTGGCAGATGGCTATGTTTTCTATGAGGGTGAAGAAGTTTATAAAGAGGACTGGGAGAAACAACTTTTCCCAAAGAAGAGAAGATGGTGCTGGGTTTGACAAGTCTAAGGTGGAATGCTACAAGTGTCATAAGATGGGACACTTTTCCAGAGAATGCAGAGGTGGAGTATCTCAAAACAACCATCAACAAGCTCAGACTGGAAGCTTCAACCAGAACAGAAACTTTGTTCAAGCCCTTGTTTCTCAACAAGGAATGGGATTTGATTGGAGTGATCAAGCAGAAGAGGCAATTCAGAATCATGCACTCATGGCAGAAGTCTCAGATCTTCCTACTGAGGTAAAATCTAATCTCTGTTCTCAAGCTTGTATAGACACTGTGAAAAGGTATAGAGATCACAACCATGGAATGTGTGATGACCTTAAGAGATTAGAAAAGGATAGAAGAGATTATGTAGTGATTGTTGAGAGGTTTGAAGAACAAATTAAGGCTTTTCAAGCCAATGAACTTCAACACTCATATGATACAAACTACTGGAAGTGGGAAAAGAATGGTCTGTAGTTCCAACTGAAAGAGTCTAGGGAGGAATGTGAGAAATTAAAAGGAGAACTTGAGAAAGTAAAACTTGATGTTGAAAAGTTTTCATGTGCTTCTAAAGTCATGGACACCATAAAAATGCTCAAATCCACAGTAAGATGAAACCAGGCCTAGGGTACAATGCCACACCCCCACCCTACAACAACACATACATCCCTCCTAGGTCAGACCTGTTAGAAACCAAGGATAGGAAGGACTTACCTGAAGGAGCTACTAAAGTAGATCCATTAGATGAAGTTGTTGTTAAGGATAAAACTGAAAAAGAAGAGTCTAAGAAAAGGAACAAGAATGTCAGTGGTGAGATCCCCTTAGAGAATTACATCAAGACTAATAAGGAAGGTGGAAGTCCCTGTGATAAGAAAATGAGATGAAAAGATCTGAAAAAGGAAAGGGAGTTCATTATACACAGACCACTGTTGTGAATTCCAATACTTGTGAACATTGTTCTTGCAAGAATTCTCAAAAGAATGAACCCCAAAAACATGATAAAAAGAGGGGAAATCAAAGAAACTGGAATAATCAGTGGGCTCAAAAACAAGGAGTTGATCTGCAAAGGATTAACAGACCAAAACCTTGTTTTATCTGTGGCAAATTGAATCACCTTGCCAAACACTGTTATTTCAATCCTATTAACCAAAGGATAAATTTTCAAAGAACTTTTCAAAAATCAAATGGTTATAGGAAGCCTGTAAGAAACCATGTGGCTAAGAAACAAGCTAAATCCAAAAGCCACATGAGGAAAAAGACTAAAAAAGAATGTATCACAATGTGGGTTCCTAAAAGCACTAGTGTTAGTACTGCTGCCTCAGATAGTACTGCTGCTAGCAGTGTTAGTGCTTCTAACACTGTTAGTACTGCTGCCTCATATAGTACTGCTGCTAGCAGTGTTAGTGCTTCTAACACTGTTAGTACTGCTGCCTCAGATAGTACTGCTGCTAGCAGTGTTAGTGCTTCTAACACTGTTAGTACTTCTTCTAGAAGCAATACTGCTGCTAGCAGTGTTAGTACTGCTAACACTGTTAGTACTTCTTCTAAAGATAATACTGCTTCTAGTGTTTGTGCTGCTAGACCAATCATCTTAACAAAGTACTCCAGTACTGAAGTTCCTCAGGTTGAAAAACTTATCCAAACTGAATGTAAGTACTTTGATGAGCAAGGGAGACCCAAGACCACTTTGGCTTGGGTTCCCAATAAAAACTAATTGATTTATCTTATGTGCAGGGCAACCAACAGCTCAAGGGGAAGAGCATCTGGCATGTTGATAGTGGTTGCTCCAGGCACATGACAGGTAACATGGCCTGCCTCAAGAATTTCAAAATAATTGATGGAGGACATGTTGCTTTTGGGAATAATCCTGCAGGAGGTAAGATAAGTGGTAAAGGTGATGTATCAAAAGGTAAGATGACATTTGAGGATGTTTACTATGTTGAGCAATTAAGATACAACCTGTTAAGTGTATCACAGGTCTGTGACAAGAAACATAGTATATTATTTACTGATTCTGAATGCATTATTCTTGCTCCTGGATTCAAAGTAGTTGATGAAAACATGATACTATTGAGAACTCCTAGAAAGGATAATGTGTATTGTTTAGATTTAGAAAGTGTTTCATCTGATTCATCCCTAAACTGTTTGGTATCAAAAGCTTCAATGGATGAATCATCACTTTGGCACAGAAGGATGTGTCACATGAATTTTAAAACAATGAATAAACTAGTTAAACATAATCTTGTTAGGGGTTTACCATCAAAAGTTTATTCATGTGATGATCATTGTGTTGCATGTCTCAAAGGCAAACAACACAAAACTTCTCATAAGTCCAAAGAGATAAACACTATCTCAAATCCTCTTCAGTTGTTGCATATGGATCTGTTTGGCCCTACAAATGTCATGAGCATTGGCAAGAAGTCATACTGTTTAGTTATTATTGATGATTACTCTAGATTTACTTGGGTATATTTTCTGAGAACTAAAGATGAGACAAGTGGACTGATCAAATCTTTTATTCTTAGAATTGAAAACCAATCAAATCAAAAAGTGAAAGTCATTAGATCAGATAATGGGACTGAATTTAAAAACCTTGATCTAAACACCTTTTGTGAGGAAAACGGAATTGAGAGACAATACAGTGCTCCTAGGACTCCACAACAGAATGGTGTTGCTGAGAGAAGGAATAGGACACTAATTGAGGCTGCTAGATCTCTGTTAGCTGATTCAAAATTACCCACTACTTTTTGGGCAGAAGCAGTCAATACTGCTTGTTATGTCCAAAACAGAGTTTTAGTAATAAAGCCTAAAAACAAGACACCTTATGAGCTTTTTCAGAAAAAGAAACCATTTATTGGATTTTTCAAACCATTTGGATGTCCTTGTACAATTCTCACTACCAAATCTCACTTAGGTAAGTTTGATAGCAAAGCAGATGATGGTTTTCTTGTTGGTTACTCATCTCAGAGTAAGGCTTACAGAGTGTTTAATACCTCTTCTAGAATAATTGAAGAAAGTGACAATGTCAAATGCAATGAGAACACACCAAATCCTATTGGTTCAAGTCCTGATTGGCTATTTGACATTGATTCACTCACTAATTCTTTGGGTATCAGTAGTGATGTAAATGCAGGACAAAGGGATGCACCACCATCAGATCACAGAATTCAGTCTGTGATATTTCCACTCCCCACCATTGATCCTGTTGACTTCTGTGAACAAGAAAAGGAAGCTGAACCCATTCAGAATGAAGAAGAGAGAAGAATAGAGGAAAATCAGCTTTCAAGTCCAAATTCCAGAGAGTCTGAAGTGACTGAAGAAGCTGAAGAAAATCCAGACTTAAATGAGTCAAATCTGGATGTGAACTTACAAGAGGAATCTGGTCATCCATCAAGAACTCAGAAAAATCATCCTCCTGAGTTGGTAATTGGAGACATTGCTTCTCCCATGATGACTAGGAATCAAAGCAGACTTCAAGAGCTACAAGATCAGCAAAATACAGTTAATACTGTCCTCACTTGCTTTCTATCCCAAATTGAGCCCAAAAAGGCTTATGATGCTATGAAAGATCCAAGTTGGATAGAAGCAATGCAAGAGGAGCTGCTACAGTTCAAGCTGCAGAATGTTTGGAACTTGGTGGACCTTCCAAAAGGTCATAGGGCAATTGGCACCAAGTGGATTTTCAGAAATAAGAAGGATGAGAGAGGAATTGTGATCAAGAACAAAGCTAGGCTGGTTGCACAAGGGTATACTCAGGAAGAGGGTATAGACTATGAAGAAGTCTTTACTCCAGTTGCAAGGATTGAGGCAATTAGGTTATTTCTAGCCTATGCCACATATATGAAGTTCAAGGTCTACCAGATGGATGTAAAAAGTGCTTTTCTATATGCGACTATAGATGAAGAAGTGTATGTCTGTCAACCCCCTGGATTTGAGAATCCATTGTATCCTGACAGAGTGTACAAGTTAAAGAAGGCACTTTATGGTCTACATCAAGCCCCAAGAGCATGGTATGACACCCTGTCTACCTATCTCTTGGAAAATGAATTTGAAAGAGGAATCATTGATAAGACCTTATTTATTAAAAGGAAAAAGAAGGACACCCTACTTGTTCAGATCTATGTGGATGACATTATCTTTGGATCCACAAATGATCACATGTGTAAAGACTTTGAGGAGTTAATGCACAAGCGCTTCAAGATGAGTTCCATGGGTGAACTTACTTTCTTCCTTGGGCTTCAGGTGAAACAGAAGAAGGATGGGAATTTCATATGCCAATCCAAATATGTGAAAGATATCCTGGATATGTTTGGATTATCAGACTCAAAGCCAGCAAGCACACCAATGGAGACACACAAACAGATCAATGCTGATCTTGAGGGGGAGGATGTGGATGTCCATAATTACAGATTAATGATTGGATCACTCATGTAACTCACAGCCTCTAGACCAGATATTATGTTTCCAGTATGTGTATGTGCCAGATTTCAAGTCACACCAAAGCAATCACACCTTCATGCAGTCAAGAGGATATTTAGATACCTAAGAGGGCAACCTAGATTAGGTCTCTGGTATCCTTATGAATCATCCTTTGATTTACTTGCATACTCAGATAGTGACTTGGGTGGAGCAAACATGGATAGGAAGTCTACTTCAGGTGGATCTCAGTTTTTGGGTGCAAGACTAATATCTTGGCAGTGTAAGAAACAAACCACAGTGTCCTTATCTACAACAGAAGCTGAGTATATAGCTGCTGCAAGCTGCTGCTCTCAGGTTCTATGGATACAGAATCAGATGTTAGACTATGGGGTAACATTTCTTCACACTCCACTCTTCATTGACAACAACAGTGCTATTAGCATTGTTAACAATCCAGTCAAACACTCAAAAACAAAGCACATAGAGATCAGGTATCACTTTATTCGAGATTGTAATGAAAAGAAACTAATTCAAGTTGCTAAAGTTCATACCAATGACCAGTTTGCTGATCTATTCACAAAAGCTTTTGATGTGGGTAGATTCACTTTCTTGGTAACAAGTGTGGGCATGATCAACCTTGAATAAAGTCATGATTTTTAGTTTTTATACCTGTATTTCCTTCTATATTTGGTACTACTAACTCTTCTTCTCAGGATCTTCTGTATGACTCAGATTGACAAGTGCTGAAAAGTTACTACTGCCAGTGCATAGTTACTACTGCCAGTGCATAGTTACTACTGCAGTGCATAGTTACTACTGCCAGTGCATAGTTACTACTGCCAGTGCATAGTTACTACTGCCAGTGCATAGTTACTACTGCCAGTACATAGTTAATACTGCTTCGTACTTAATACTGCATGTGTCGTTAATACTGCTTTAAAAGAAAAACTAGGGCTACTACTGCTATAAATACCTCTTTCAGCCCGCCAAAGTTCATAACGTCTCTTTGAATTCTATTCATCTCTCTCTCTTTCTAACTATTCTCTCCCAAGAATCTCTGTTTTCTGTCAAGAATCCTCAGGTACAATGGAGTTTATCGACGAACACAACGAGATTGCCATGCTCCAGAAGCCAAAACAGTCCGCAGGTTTTCACGACATTGTGGATTTCCTCAAGTCCACACATATATCCTATGCCCTAACGGTGACCCCGACAATCTACACCGAACATCAGAAGCAGTTCTGGGAAAATGCCACCGTGGTGTCTGAAGATGGGCAGAAAATCATCAAAACAAGGGTGTGTGACAAACCCTTGAATGTTACAGAGGAGCTTATTCGCATCACTCTTCGATTGGATGATGCCTCAGGTATGACGTCTATTCCTAATGACGATCTATACTCAACTTTAACGAGAATGGGGTATGAAGGTCCCATTGGAATCTTTAAGTTTTTCAAGTCTAAATTTTCTACACAATGGCGATTCTTTGTTCATACCTTAATGCATTGCATTTCAAAGAAAACTACTGGATGGAGTGAGTTTAGCAGTACCATTGCTTATGCCATGGTCTGCTTGGCCACTGCCAGGAAGTTTAATTTTTCACAAATGATTTTCAATGATCTTGTGTCAAACCTGGAATCCAAAAAGAGTTTTTATATGTACCCAAGGTTTGTCCAAGCAGTGATTACTCAGGAATTGACGGATTTGCCTCAATTTTCTGAGGTATATGTACCTAAACCCCCTAAAGGAAAGGTCTTCTCAAATATGAGAAGAACTTCCAGGGACTCGGAAGGAGTTGACACTCCATTGTTCTCTACAATGATGGGTGTGTCCCACACACAAGAAGGTATGGCATCAGGGTCAAGGCCCTCATTAGACCAACCCACTGATAGCCAAACCCCACATTCAATCACCAAAGAAATTCCTCAGTCCATTCTTCAAAGACCCACTCCTCACATAACCAAAAAGTTTACAAGAAGAATGGTACACAAGGCTCCTTCCCTTGATGTACATCCTACAAGCCCAAAGCCTTTAAGCCCTCTATTGGAGCATTCTCCAAAAGAGAATATCAAAAGGGAAACCACAGGGGTGTCTCCCAACCCCAAGAAGGTGCTCACTAAGGAGAAGGTTGAGCATGTGAGTAGCAAGGGTGCCACTACTTTTGCTAGCACATAGAAGGACAGTGGTAACATAACTAAGACCTTCCTCACGGCAACTCAGAATGAGAAATCATTCAGAGGTCCCTGGTGCCAATAAACCACGGGGGTAGGCAGTGCTTTTGCTAGGCAAAAGACACCTACAAAAATTTCCAGTGATCCTTTAAAGGAAGTAAAAACTCCTAAACAAGGTGAGGATAGATATACATATGAGGAATTGATGGAGACCATTGCCAATATCAACACAGATGTTGTAAGTCAGCAAAAGGAGATAGATGTACTCAAGAAAGTGGTCCTATATCAACAAACACAGCTTGAGAAGCATAAGAAGCTGATTACAAAGTTGATGCACAGGAAGAAGAAAGCTCAGTATGTTCTTAAAAGAAGAAGCCGCAACAATGATGCTCCCAAAAAGGGGGAGTCAGAAGCTGAATTCAACATGGAGAGTGCACAGTAAAAGGGGGAGAATGAGTGTGTTGAAGAAATTGAAAAAGAAGCAGAAACTGATCATGCAGCAGAAAAGGTTAATGCTGCTGAAATTCAGAAAGAAGCAGAAACTGAACCAGCAACAGAAAAGGTTAATGCTGCTGAAATTCAAAAAGAAGCAGAAACTAATCATGCAGCAGAAAAGGTTAATGCTGCTGAAATTCAGAAAGAAGCAGAAACTGAACCAGCAGCAGAAAAGGTTAATGCTGCTGAAATTCAGAAAGAAGCAGAAACTGAACCAACAGCAGAAACAAAAGAAGCAGCAGAAACCATGCAAGAAGCAGTATCTACAAAGGAAGAAGCAGCAGAAACAAAGGAAGCAACAGAAACTAAAAATCCTACTTTGGAAGAAGTTGAAGTTGCAGAGGCTTTAATTAAAGCCAAACATGACACTCCTAAAAAGCAAGAAGAAACCCTGGGTGAAAAGCTGGAGTCACTGAAAAGAACAAGAACCAAGTCTATAGCTACCAAGAGGAAAGTTGTCAAGAAACCTAGGGTAGAACCAGTGGTAGAAGAAGAAAAAGAAGAGGATGTTCCAGAAAAGAAAGATGATACAAAGGTTGCTGAAGAAGAAGTAACAACTCCATCAGGTCAACCAAGTAATGCTCAATGTGATATGTATATCACTGTGGTTGATCCAATCAAAGTTGACCCATTATCTTCCATGCCTCCTGAGATCATCTTCCGGGATACCTTGGTAGATCAGAGAAAGGAGTACATTAGAGTCAAAAGAGCAGATGGGAAGTTTGAGGTCTGTTCTACATGGGGAAGACTTATCAGAATGTGCTCTAGATCTGACGTAGAGGAGATGTACAAGGGTGGAATGAAGCTGTATGGAAATATGCTGAATGAGAAAGGGATGTCTATCACCAAATTGGTTTTTGAATACCTGTGCCTAATGTTCAAACCAGAAGCAGTTCAGTATATGATAGAAAGAAATTTTCAAGCCATTACCAACTGGATGCTCATTGAAAAATGTGGAGTGTATGTCATCACACTGGACCATACATATCATGAGTATTATTTGGTGGATGTTGCATACAAGCACAGCAAGAAAAGGTTGAATGGAATGCTACATGCTAAGTTGGCTTGCAACAAGGATTCTGAAATGGGAAGATACTTGGTGAGAAGGATTATCAATCAAAGTCTGGGTTTGAATCCTGATTTATGTGTTCATGATTAGGTTTTGGAAGCATCATCTGAAGAACTTGACTTCTCAACCTAAAAAGTCAAGTTAGGGGGAGATTGTTGGGAACTGAAGATTTGCTAAGTATGGTTAGTACTGCCAGAACAACATTAGTACTGCCAGAACAACGTTAGTACTGCCAGAACAACATTAGTACTGCCAGAACAACGTTAGTACTGCCAGAACAACATTAGTACTGCCAGAACAACGTTAGTACTGCCAGAACAACGTTAGTACTGCCAGAACAACAATACTACTGCCAGAACAACAATACTACTGCCAGAGCAAGGTTAGTACTGCAAGTAAAAGTTAATGCTGCTGGAACAATGTTAGTACTGCTTGTGCATAACGATGTTAGTACTGCTTGTGCATAACAATGTTAGTACTGCTTGTGCATAACGTTGTTAATACTGCTTGTGATCATAATTATGGAATGCGAGAATGTTGGAGATAATGATGGAATGATTGAAGATAAGCATGAAAGAATATTCTGAAGATCAATTTTGTTTTGATAGCTATCTTGTAATTATTTAGTATAAATAGATCTTGATAGATAGCTATTCGATATAGATTTCAGAATTCGTTTTTGTTTTTGTTTTAGAGAGTATTAACCTCAAGGTTTAGAACCCTATTTCTAGAGAAGTAGAAGTCGTCTTGTTGAGCCTGTTCAACAAGATTGAGGTTTGGTTGTAAACTTGTGAGTTGAAGTATTGAATACAAACAGATTTTGTTTTCTGATTAGTTGTTCATTGAGTGTGTCTGAATTAAAGTTTTATTCCGCAAGATTCTTTAATTATGATTTCTAAGTATAATTATTCTTGTTTGGAATCGATCCTGACAAAAGATCAAGTTCACCTAAATCAGCTAGTCAAAATCGAGCGCGAAGAAGCTACCGCTGCATTAAAAGCTGAAAAAGCTACTGTTGATGGATGGTATAATTCCTCAACAAAGATCAATGAGATAATTAAGTCTCAGATTCCCCTGAGTGATAAACGTGGTCTTGGTTACAAAGCTGATACTTTAGAACCAACCACTGACCGTTCCATGCTTATGTTTGGAATGTTCGTATCCTCTATCCCTGACACTTTCTCATCTCAGTGTTTCTCTTCTAAACCGCCTATCCCTGAGGAAATCTCTACCTTAACTTCTAAAGGTAAAGAAAAAGTTGTTTATCCAAAAACTACCTCAATCTTTAAAAACAAAGGTAAAGGAATTATTTTTAATCAAAATCCTCAGAAGGGTACCTCTGTACCAAAGCTTCAGTGACTTATCCCTCTGGTTCAAATAATAAGATCACTGGATTTATTCAGCGTGGATCTATTCATCGATCTACTCCTAGAATCAAAGTGGAAATTATTGGTAAGATAAACGAAGAACTGAATGTTCCTCCCATTTCAAAAGCCAATAGCTTACTTGGTGCTGGTCCTTCAAATTCAAAATCAAAAGCTCAGCATGCAAATGGTCCTAGAACTACTTTTAGTTATAGGAAATGTTATCATTGTGGACTTACCAATCATATTGTTAGTAAATGCCCCACAGCCACTCAAGCTGAAAAGATAGCTAAGGTGAAGACCATTGCCCCCAAGGCAAAGAAGACCACTGAGGTTAAGAAATTAACCAAAGTGAAGACTGACAAAGCTGAATCTTCAAATGCTGCGAAGACTCCTGAACCTTCCACCTCCTCTTCTACCCCCACTGACAAGTGTGTACACATGGTTAAGTGGGTACCCAAGAAAAACTAATCTTCCTTTGTAATGCAGGTAAGAACGGTATCTGGTATCTCGATAACGGATGCTCTAGACACATGACTGGTAAGAAGAACCTGATTACTGAATACAAAGAAGAGAAGGGTCCCTCTGTAACTTCCGGTGGAAATGGAAAAGGACATACCCGAGGGTTTGGTGTACTCTTTAATGGTACCACAACCTTCAGATGAGTGGCATATGTTGAAGGGCTGAAGCATAATCTTCTAAGCATCAGTCAGCTTTGCGACAAGGATAACAAAGTAATCTTTACCAAAGAATCCTACTTTGTCGCTGACAAAAAGGAGAAGATAGCTCTTAGCGGTTATTGTTTGGAAAATGTTTATGTAATAAACATGGACTCAACAACTACTGAGAACTTCTGTTTCTTCTCAAAAGCCTCATCTGATGTCAACTGATTATGGCATAAGAGGCTCTCTCATCTCAACTTCAAGACACTGAACACTCTTTCTTCTAAAGAGTTAGTCACTGGTCTACTCAGCACTCATACGCCAAAGAATCCTTATGTTCAGCGTGTGAGAAAGGCAAGCAGACCAAAGCAAGTTTTAATTCAAAGCAAGTTTCCTCAGTGTCATCTACTCTACAACTTCTCCATATGGATTTGTTTGGCCCTGTTAACAAACAATCCATCGCTGGAAACAAATATACACTGGTCATAGTTGATGAATTCTCTCGATATGCATGGGTTATGTTTCTCCGTTCTAAGAGTGACACCCCTGAAGAACTCATCACCTTTGTCAGGAAAATGGAAGTCCTGAACAACTTGACCGTTCGCTCAATAAGGAGTGATCATGGGACTGAATTCAAAAACAGTTCTCTTGATTCCTTCTTTGAGAGTAAGGGTATTTCTCACAACTTTTCTTCAGTGAGAACACCGCAACAAAATGGAGTCGCTGAAAGAAGAAATCGAACTATTATTGAAGCTGCACGTTTAATGCTAAGCGATTCTCACCTGCCTACTCAGTTTTGGGCAGAAGCTGTCAACACTGCTTGTTTTAGGCAAAACAGGTCGCTGATAGTCAAAAGATTTAATAAAACAGCCTATGAACTTTTTCATGGGAGAAAGCCTTCAATTAGATTTCTTCACATCTTTGGATGTCAGTGTTTCATACTGAACAACAGAGATGCCCTTGGAAAGTTTGATCCTAAGGATAATGATGGAATTTTTCTTGGATACTCCTCAGTCTCCAAAGCCTTCAGAGTCTTCAATCGAAGAAGACAAACTGTTGAAGAAACTATTCACGTCACATTTGACGAATCCCGTTCAGCGAATTCTCGACCTTCTGCTGATACTGTAGAACTGAATCAATAGATGTTTTCTCATCTTGGTGATTCAGAAGATATTCCTACTCCTCATACTCATATCGTTGAAGATGATGGTCCTACTATCATCACAAACATGCAGAATAGTGAAGCTGAAACTTCATGGGTCTCAGCTGTTCCTCTAAATACTATGCCTGCTTCTGAACCAAATGTCTCAGACATTCCATCTACTTCTTAGCAATCAGTGAATGAGATGACATCTGCACCTACTCCTCTCTTGGCAGATATTCCAGAAGTTGCTGAAGCCTCATCTTCAGCTCCTTCAGTTCAATTTGAGTCAGCGATTCATGCTCCGGCTCAGCGATGGACTGTCAATCACCCAATTGATCAAATTCTTGGTGATCCAAATGCTGGTGTACAGACTCGACGAAGTGCAGGTAATATTTGTTTGTTTGTTAACTTTATTTCTATGATTGAACCAAAGAAAATAGATGATGCCCTCAGAGATCCAAACTGGGTCAGCGCTATGCAAGAAGAGCTGACAGAATTTGAAAGAAACAAAGTTTGGAATCTTGTTCGAAGACCAACTGACAAGACAGTGATAGGCACTAAATGGGTCTATCGAAACAAGTTGGACGAACATGGAACTGTAACCCGAAACAAGGCTCGACTTGTTGCTCAGGGATACAGACAAGAGGAAGGTATAGACTACGACGAAACATTTGCCCCAGTGGCTAGACTAGAATCTATTCGTCTATTCTTAGCATACGCTTTACACAAAGACTTCAAAGTATATAAAATGGATGTTAAGTCAACATTTCTCAATGGAAAGCTGAATGAAGAAGTCTAGGTGGAACAACCTCCAGGATTCTCAGATCCTAAGCATCCAGGTTATGTTTATAAACTGGATAAGGGACTTTTTGGCTTAAAGCAAGCTCCACGTGCATGGTATGACACTTTATCCTCTTATCTCCTAATTGATAAATTTGAGCGAGGTAAAATCGACAAAACTCTATTTTTCAGAATAATAAAAGGTCATATCATTCTTGTTCAGATATATGTTGATGACATTATATTTGGTTCTACTAAACCTGATCTTTGTACTCGTTTCACTGATAGAATGAAAGAAGAGTATAAAATTAGTATGATGGGTGAGCTAACATATTTCCTTGGTCTTCAGAGAAAACAGAATAAAAAAGGAACTTTCATTAATCAGGGAAAGTATGTTAAAGATATGCTGAAGAAATTCGATTTAACTCAGAGTTCAGCTATGAAAACCCCTATGGCACCACCGTTGACACTAAACAAGGATTCAAATGGAATACCTGTTAATGTCACGCTGTACCGTGGGATGATCGGCTCTCTCTTGTATCTTACAGCTAGCTGACCCGATATTATGTACGCAACCTGTTTATGTGCACCATATCAAGCTAAAGCTAAGGAATCTCATATGATCGCTGTAAAGCGTATCTTTCGTTACCTTAAGGGTACTATGAACCTAGGTCTTTGGTATCCTAAAGACTCAGGGTTTGATCTAATCGCCTATTCAGATAGTGATTTTGCAGGTTGCAAATTGGATAGGAAAAGCACCACAGGAGGCTGTCAGCTCCTGGGTGGAAAGCTGGTGAGCTGGACAAGTAAAAAGCAAAACTCAGTGTCCACCTTAACTGCTGAAGCTGAGTATGTAGCCGCTGGAAGCTGCTGTTCTCAGGTCTTGTGGATGAGAAATCAACTACTAGAATATGACCTTCAGCTCTCAAAAATTCCTATCTATTGCGACAGCACAAGTACCATCGCTATAGCCAACAATCCAGTACTACACTCAAAGACCAAATATATCGAAATCAGGTATCATTTTATCAGAGATCATGTGATGAATGGTGATATAGAACCTCATTTTATCCCAACTGACTATCAGTTAGATGATCTGTTCACCAAACCTCTTCATGAGACAAGATTCAACTTTCTCATCAGCGAGCTTGGAATGCTGAACTTTGAAGAGTAAAATTTTCAGTAGTTCACATTTGATCAGCGATCGGATAAAACCAACTTATATAACCCATTCTAGCATCTTCTCTCCGAACAAAGTTGATTCGCTGATATCAAGGTATGTCTGTCTTTACTCGCTGACATTCGCATGTAAATGCAAGATTTCAAAACAAATCACATCGCTGAATATCTCTTCGTTAACAACGATACTTTGAAATTTCTTAAACTAACACTGATATTTCTATTCAGTGCTTCATGTTTTTCAAAATAGTCCCTGAGATTTCAAAACCTCAGAGACATCCTAAAAATATGAAAGGACGTTTGTGACATCATCACAACGGATAAACCCTGGCACGTTCTTTTTCTGTCACACGTTTGCACGTTTCGTTTACCATCCAATCAAATGCAAACACATGTCCGTGTCATGATGAAAAACATTCCCGCTCTAGTTTTTCTCTCTCTCAAATCTCACTATATAAACTATTTCGAATTTATATTTTTTCTTTACGCGAACTTCTTCTCCAAGAAAGAAAAAATTTACTGTTGCTTATTGAACTCGAGTTTTTCCAGAAAACTGTTCATCTTCTTCTTCGATTACCAGGTTAATATTCTTATTATTCACCTGCATAACTTGTTTCTAATCTTCTTGTTGCTTTTAACAGATAAAACAAAAGAAACCTTTCTAAAATGAAATCATTTCTTTCATGGTTTTATGAACACAACCTTTTCATGGTTGTTCTTCAAGTTTAAAACTCAAAATCTTAAACTTGTTCTTCATTCGTTTTTCCAGAATCCTTATCTAAAGGAAAATGGAAAACAAGACTTTTACTAGGGTTTTTTTTTCAAAACAAGAAAACCCTAATCTTCATTAAGACATTTTTGTCTGAATGAAATGGACAAAATTCAAAAACATCTTATTGGAAAATCTTTGACATTAAGACTATTCTTTATCCGTGTTCATGGTTGATATGTTAAATAAAAATGGCATCTTCTATTCCTGTTCCTACCGGTGAGAAATCCACTGCTGTAAAGAAACTGACTCTCGTCAAAGCTCCTCAGGTCAAGATCAAGCTTGAGGAAGTCGATTTTTCAAAATTTAACAACCTCCATGCGTTTTTCGAGTTTCCTCCTCGAAAGCAAGTCACACATCTGGACGATGCTGTGAATTACCTCAAAACATGTTGCTTATCTACAACCCTGACTATTACACCCCCTGCTCATCAATTCCTACTATCTCAGTTCTGGTATACTGCCAGAAGAGCTCAGGTACCCCATGCCAAAGACCCAACGAAGATCGTTGACTCCATTCTGTGTGACACCAAATTTGGCACCACCAAAATCAACCCTGCCATTATCAGGAAAGCACTGAGTCTTCCTACCTCTACCAAAGAAAACCGCTTTGTCCCTCTCCCAAACCACAAAAACCATGCTGATAGGGAAGCCATCACTGCATTCTTCGATGCAATGGGTTACGCATGGGACACTGGAAGGGACAAGAAGCCTGAGAAGAAACTGACCTTGATCAAGAAGTCAAAAATGCCCAGCGAGATGAACTTCATCTTCGCACATCTGATAAGCTGCATGTCAGCGAAGAGTGGCTCTTCTGATCAAGCTGCTCAACATCAGCAAGCAATGGGCTATGCATTGCTGAAAGGTCTAAATGTTGACTGGGCCTCAATCATCTACGACGACCTTGCGTTCAGAGTAGATATGGCTGAAAGACCTTCATGGGTTCCTTATCCCAGATTCATCAGCGCCGTCTTTCAACAAGGACTTGGTGAGAAGTACCCAAAAGTGGGTGATCTGAGACTCTCTCAAGTTGGCCCTAAGGTGCTCGACTTCAAGCCGCTGGAAAACGAGGTACGTCTTTCTACTATCTTATCTTTTCTCAATCCTCCTTCTTCTACATCTGTAGCTCATTCAGTCGAAATCCCCACCACTGATACCCACGTTGCACCCTCCACTCCTTCTCGAAAAAGGAAACACTCATCTTCCCAACTTGGTTCCAAAAGAATCAAGAAAACCAAGGAGCAACCCCCCAGCATTCACACGCTGAAGACTCCACAGCTCATCTTGAAGAGTTGATGGAAAGTTACGTGGTACGCTCTGCCACAGCTGAACAAGCCACCCCTTCCATCCCGGCTTCAGCGTCTCTAAACGCTGAAGTTATAAACTTGGAACTGAACCCACCTTCTTCAGCCTCTCAACAGACTGAAGTGATTTTCAGTGAACCCAACGCTGAACCCCGCACCTAACCCACTTTCTCAACCATCATTCCTCCCACCTCTCCTTTGGTCACTCAATCTCTTCCTCTATTCTCCTCAACAAACATCGTCCTCAGCGACACTACTGCTGAACATCTTCAAAGGATGATAGAACAAAACACAGGACCTGCAGGTACTTCCAGTCGTCAGGGAACTATTGAAGACGACTATGAAACCTACTCAGGGTTACGAGGCTTCGAAAACTTCGCCAACCCGCCAGCAGGTATACACATTATCCCAAACACTTCTTTCTCTTAACCCCAAACTTCTGAGCTTTCCTCTGTTCATAAGTTAATAACTATTTCAGGTCCTAATTTGGGGGATATCAACACCTCCCTGAAGGCCCTGGAAACAAAGGTGGAAAATTACAACACCATTCTCTCCACGAACTCTTCAGTTGACCGAGATCGTTGATAAGAAAGCCTCCAAAGCTGATCTGGAGAAGGTGGATGGTAGCATTGCTCAATTTGCTGCCACCCTCGCTGACAATTCAACCGCCACCACCTCTCTTTCAACAAACTTCACCACTCTGTCCAATGAAGTCAAATCATTGAAGACAGAGGTTGGTTCTCTTAAGGGTGAAGTCTCTACGATCAAAACCGAGGTCTCCGCCGTCAAAGAAATTATTCAGAAAGTACTCGATCGCCTGAACGCCCCATCTTCTAATTTTACTCAGGTCGATCGAGAGGATCTTCAAAAGATCAATCCTGCTATAACTGGCCTGGAAGTCAGATTAGCAAAGATTGAGAACTGTTTTGGGATCTCTGGCCTGGAAGATAGGGACCTAATACACACTGTTGCTGCTGAACAATCTGTTACCTCCCCCAACCATAATGTGGAAGAGGGGGAGAAGACTAAAGAAGACCTTCCCCATAATGCTGAGGGGGAGGGTATTGAAACTACTGCTTCTTCTACTTCTACTTCACGACCTCAGGGAGTTGTAAACCCTGAGGAAACCGAGAAACCTCCCTCTGTATCTGAGGGGGAGAAACTTAAGGAAGCTGCTGCTGAAGAGGTCGGGTCTGAAGAAAAAGCTGAAGACGATGAACCTCTCGACATCTCTGATGAAGGACCATCATCATCCCCCAAAGATGATGATGATGACGATGATGATGACGACTTCTTCTACGTCCAGTCTGTTGCAAAAGCCCCAGCTCAAAAAGGGATCGAGATAAAAGAACCTTCAGGGGAGCGGACCAAGACAAATCCTGCAGCGTCTGAAGCTGACAAAAGCAAAAACAAAGGCCTCGCTAAAGAAGACAATCTGACGATCTTGCTTCAAAAGCCAGTTTGTCAGGTACACTACCTTCTATTCCCTTACACTGCATCCCTCCTCTATCCCTTCTCAATCTCAATCCTTCTATCCTTCAAACCTCTATACACTTAACTACATTCTTTTCTCTATCTCTTCTTCCCATGTTCTTACTTAAACAATCACTGTGTTTCAGCTAGTCCTCTCCCCTGTTTGAGGATCTCGCTGAAGCTCCTACGACTACACGAATAATAATCCCAGCCACAAGAGTTGAAGAAATAATCCCAGTCTTGGATTTAACCACTGAGACTGATGAACCTGAAGAACAGCTGCTCTCTCACAAAAACAGACCTTCCTTGGCTCCTCAAAAGCTAAGTGAAGAGGATCAATGAAAGAGAGATGCAATGATCAAACAGCTTGACAAAATCCCTGCTCCCACAAAGTTCAGGATATAAAGGAAAGAATACGAGGATCATTTAAGAGCTGAAAGATTACTCGCCGAAAAGAAGGAAGCTGATGAAAAAGATAAGGCTCTCGCCATCCAGCTTGTCCAACAATCGGTGAAAGACCCCGTGCTGAAAAGAACTCCCATTGATGTCCAACGTCAGCTATGGGATGATGCCCAAAGGATCGTTGAAGAAAAGACTAAGGTATCTGATTCGACTTTGGAATGGTGTAAAGAAATGCTGAACTATAGATCTCGACCATCCAAAATCATCAAGGTAAATATCAGAGGAAAAACGTTTGTAGACGTTCCTGTTGTTGAAGTTGACGTATTCAGAGAAGACAAAACCAAGCAAACCTTCTACGCTACTTCATTAGAGAAGTTTGGTTTCTCTGAATGGTTGGAAGTGAAATTAGCCATTCAGCGATCTCTCTCAATGTTTAAGAGCCATGTCAAGAAAATTTTAAATTCTCAGATCGACTTGGTTTCTTCTGCTGTGGATATTCCTCCTTCCACTATTCTTCCACCTCAACAAGGAAGGGCCTCTGCAAAGAAAAAGAAAACCTCAGACTCAGGTCCTCCTATACGAAATGAAACAGGTATAGGTTTTTCACGCAAAGAAGTACTTGGTCATGAACCTGACCTCTCAGTACTTGACACCTCCCTGCCTCCTGGTGAAACTTTCATCCCTAGAAAATTCGTAAGTGAACCTTATGGCATCTTCTTTCTAGACTGCTATGGAAATCAACACTTTCAACGCGTATCTGAGCTTCTAATCACTCCCATCGAATAGCTCAGAGACCTAATACACTGGTGTGAAGTCAGACGCGACATTCAGGCACGTCACCTCAAACCCCTGATCTTTGAAGAAGCAAAGAACAAAAAGGATCAAGTTGTAACGGTCCCTGACTGGATGATTCCCACATCAAAGACCCTTGATGAACTTCTCATTAAGGAAGAACCTTTTGACGGATAGGATCGCCTTGTAATTCTTTCTATCCTTATCTGTCTACATCTTCTGTACTTGTAATTTTATTTGTTGTACTTGTAATTTTTCCACTCCCCTCTGTAATCTTTACGAAGTTTAAAGAAAAATTTCAGCGAATGTACTTTACTCCATCAGTACTGAAAAAATACCAGAAAACAGTAAAAGGGACAAATATTTTATGAGTTCTTTTTATCCTTATGTTTTCATTAAATAGCATGTTGGTTCTTATTTGCTTAAACAATGATCTTAACTTTCAGTTAGTTCAAATTTAGATATAAGCGTATTTAAGAACTGAAAGATAATGTAAGGTAGAAGAACACACAATATCAAATAAACAGTATGTAAGAACAGATGAATATCTCCAAGATTACTGTATTTGATATATAATAAGAACACAAAGAACTTCAAAGGATTAACAAGAAATCTGCAGTTAATGATGTGTGTGAGAAGTGCATAGCTTAATGATATATGTGTATTTTGGTATTAAGCTTAATAGAAGAGTTCACATGAACCTTCTATTTATACTACTTCTAAAGGGGACAATAAGGACGGAGGGTACAAAGACACTGTTCTGGAACAGTAGCTGGAAGGTACAAAACACTATTCTGGAACTGTTGTAGATACAACGTTCATTAAATGCTCCGTATTCAGCTTTAGGCGGAAACCTATCAGAGTTTGACACGTGGAATTGTCAGGTCACGCCTTTGTACGATTTATCTTTAGAACCTTCGAATGGTAGGTATTGTAAGAAGCATGTCCGTCCTTGTTAAGATCTTTTGCGTAGATCTTGTTTTTGCCACAAAAGCTCTGTCAAGTATGACAGAGGCTCTGTGGTCTTGTCCGCTTAGAAGTGTCTTCTGTTGCTTCATTACTTTGGTCTTCTTGGTTAACCCGGCAGAGCCTCTGTCGAAGACTTCTGTCTTCTCGGTTACTCGGCTACTCGGCTACTCGGCAGAGCCTCTGTTGAACACTTCTATACTTGGCCTATTTTTCACTACTTTCATATACTGAAAGATTGGAGCTAACAATCTCCCCCTAAGTAGTGAAAAATGAAAAAATCAAAAGTACATGGATTTTTAGGCTATGTACATACTAAGAACACTTTTCTTTTCACATTTGATTATGCCAGAGGCATTTACATATGATTGTATTGAAAAGAAAATATTACAGAGGATCTGTTTGACTGACTCAGACGTTAGCATCCTTGAAGTCATTGAAACTTCTGCGGTCGAGTCCTTCTTGTATGAGTTCGTGATAGAAGCTGATGCATAGAGTTCAGAAGTTGATTGTTGCATTGATAACCTCTACCAGTCTGTCGGCAAGACTTTGATGCATGATCTTTGATCCTCTGTGCTCCACTAGTATCGCTCTAAACTCTGTCAAAGTACTTGTTGCGTACTTCTGACAGTCCATCTCTACGAACAAATTTGATTTACCAGAAGGTTCTAGAAATACTAACCCGACCCTTGGATTTGTGATGATTGAGTTTGGTGTAGCAGAGGGAGGGCAGTAGTCTTCTGGTGATTGAACGTTTAGGCTTTTCACTCCAAGATCTCGAGCCAATTGGAAATCTACCATGTTGTATAGTAGAAGCTTTTCGCGTATGGCCTTTCTAATCACTCTGTAGGCTCTGCGAACTTCGTCGGTTGTGAATTTCTCTTTCGTCCATTGCAGAAGATCAGGTAGATCATAAGGATTGAGATTCCTAAGATCTGCATCTGCAAATTGGTTCTCTGATCTGTCCTGTCTTTTGACCTTGTAGATGTTGTAAGAGAGTTTAGGCCTTGTTCGGGTTCTTGAGAACTTAAAATATAGGACTTTGACGATCTTGGATGTTGAGAAGACTTCGTGTTTGGGCTTGGTTTTGTTCTGGTGAAAAGGTTTTCAAGGTCAGTACGGAAGTCAGGGTCTTGAATGGTTGGTTCTGATTGATCCATTATTCCCATTATGCTGTATAAGTACCTGTATACCACTTCTTCCATTTGGGGTGGTGGTGGTTGAGGTAAGGTTCTGCGCAGAGCATCTAATTGATTCTTGACTTCTGCCACTCGATCCTCTGAAGGTTTTGTCTTTAGATCCAGAACAGGAATATTTAACAGAGGTGTAGTGCCAAAAGCCCAGTCTTCTTCTTCAGGCTTAGGTGTCTTATACGCATCGAAAGAGCTCTTCATCTGTTTTTTCTGTCGAAGGTTGATGCTTGGGCTTTTTCCTCTGCGGTTCTTCTGTTATAATCCCTTTTCCCTTGTCTTTTGCCTTCGGCTGTTATGCTTGTTGAGATGGGGTTGCCTCTGTAGGATTTAACGCTTGAGTCTCAGAGGGCTTGATTTGTGATTTCGGTTCTGTTGGTGTTGTTTCAGGTGTTTTGCTCATATATTTTCTTTTGTGAGCAATGGTTTTGGTTTTTGTGTTGGTTTTGGGTGTTGGGGAAGGTAGTTCGTCTTCGGAGGATGTCAGAAGATGGACCTCTTCTTGGATTTGGACATCTTCTCCAAATACAGAAGACAATTCCACAGAGGTGGGTGTTGCCTATGTGGTCTTCTATTGTTGAACTTGGGTTGTTTCTGGTATTTGGGTTTCTTCATGAATGGATTCGACAGAGATGGTTGTTGTCTCTGTGGTTTGGTTTCTGCTTTGGGTTTCAGGTGTTTGGGTTTTAGAAGGGGTTTCATAGATCATTCCACAGAGGTGATTGTTGCCTCTGTGGACTGTTGTTGGTTTTCTCCTTGGTTTTGAGTTGGGGGAATTTGGTTCAGGGGTTTTGCGGATATTGGTGGTTCTGGTAGACCTCTGCTTGCAGCTGTTTCCCTTTGTTTCTCCCCTTGATTCTCCCCCTCAGGATGATCTAATGAATCATCAGAATCATCATCAGAGTCATCCTGACCCTTATCTGTTGTACCCTCTGCCCTGCAAGATGTATCTGGTTTCTTTGGTGGAACAGCCCCTGTAGCAATAATCTTTGCGCATAAGTCATCACAGAGGCCGAGCAGTGTTCCAACCTCTGCTTCTGTGTTGAAGCGCATTTTGCCGACACTTGCTTGAAATTCTCTGACATAGTTTGCGTTGGCAGCGGTGAAAGCTTTGATGAATTCTGTCATCTGATCAAGTATTCCTTGGCCGAGTTCTGTCACTTGAGCTCTTGTCATGTAGTCAGAAGGCTTCATGGCTTGAGTATTTTTGGTTGTTTGCTCTTGAACTTCGTCTAAGGCAGGTCTTCAGGTGTAAGACCCTTAGATTTTGAGGATTGCTCTTTTAGTTGTTGAAGGAAGTGCTTGACAGATTCTTTGAATGCAGAGGTTGCGGCTTTTCCAAATTCAGTTGCTCCAGAGGTAGTAGTGGTTGTTGGAGAGGACTTCATCTGGGTTACGGCATTTTGTACCTCTGTGGACAAGTTGTCCATTTTGGTGTTTAGTTGTGTGAGCGCCTTCGATGTAGTTTCTGCAAAAGTATCAAAAGAGCTTTTCAACTCTTTTAATATATTGTCCACAAAGGTGACAAGGGTTTGGAATTCATCCCTTGAGACATGTGGATTTGGGTAACCTCTGGGTGAACACATTCGTCCCCAGAGTGAGTCCTTATTCCTTGGACACCTTGTGTCGCCCTTGTTTGTATGTTGGAGGCGGAAGGATTTCCTTCTGATCCTCGAGCAGAGGTTTTTAAGGCCTCAGACTCTACAGATGTTATGAGAAGAACATTTTCTTGATCTACTCCAGAGGTGGGTACAAGAGTATCCTTCTGTTGACTAGGGGACTTGTCTAGAGTCCCTTCGTCTATGTGCACTCTAATCTCCTCTGAAGAGATGTTTGTACCTAATTGTGTGCGTGTGACAGAGGAAACAAATTCCTCTGCCACGATTTATGTTGTGATCTGGGGCAATAGATCACTTACTACGGATGAATCCTTTAGAGAGGATTCCCCTGGAAAGGTTTCCCCGGTAATTAATGGTATAGTGGATGAAAGAATTTCCCCTGTCCGGATGGTTTGGGTTGGGGTCGAGCCGTGCTGCTCTTTTTCAATATTGCCTTCTGCCACTAGACTGGCGGCAATAGAAGTGTGGGTTGCACTGGGAGTTGGTTTTGGTTGTGTGCCTCTATCAATCCAGGCATCTTTTCTTGCTTCTTCTTCTGTGAAGCATCCAACCACTTGTTCTCCATCTACGGTCTCAACCTCTGTTGCTACCATATGGGTTGAGATTTCTACCTTAGTCTCCCCTTCTTCTGTCACATCTTCTTCCCTTGGACCTAGGGAGTCGTACACAGGATGAGTACCAAAGAGTTGTTATACTTGGGGGTTCATAACCTGTCTACCGTCAGAGGCAGAGATTACTTGCTCTGGGCTTCTTCTGTGAATATCAAGGCCAGGTTGAAGGAAGGGGTTCTGCAGTATCTCTGGGGTCTCAGTCGGATTATCCCTTGGAGTTTGATCATCATCATCAAGATCCGAATCAACTCTAGAGATTGTGAAATTTGGATCTTCTGTAGCTTCTGTGGTTTCATGTGACGGAGCTTCTGCAGTCCATCCAGCAGTGTCAAGAGTGTTGGCAAATTCAGGACGTTGGAGGAAGTCAGAGAAATCCCCGTGATGTGCATAGTTGAGGGGATTGGGGGATTGCAGAGGTGATTGATGGGTTTGTTCTTCTGTGACTTCTTCTGTCACCTGTTCCTCTACGTTTTCTGCTACTCCTTCCTCTGCAATTGTTTGCATAGGAGACAGAGGTTTCCCAGTTTTCTTCTTGCTCTTTCTCCTCTTGGGTTTAGGTGCCCCTTCCTCTGAGGCTTTGGATTTTCTCTTCTTTTTGTGCTTTGGAGGAGAGGGAGGTGCAGATGATCCAACCTCTGTTGCATGAGGAGGAGACTCTTGGGGTTCTGCGGAGGTGCCTTCAGCTTTCCTTTTGTGCTTTTTCTTCTTCGGTGTGATGGCAGAGGTTTTGGATTTGGAGACAGAGGAGAGAATAGACTGCCGTTTTGCATGAAAATTTGTTTGAATTACGTTATGCTTGGAAAATACTACTGCCCATTCTTCCTCTGTCATTCTCTCTACTACTTGGGTTCCTATGGGGGCTCCTAGACGCGGGGGTGTCACAGGACTTGGTTTTGGAGTCCTATGATCGCGTATGTATCTAGATCTAAGGGATCTATCTGTAGCATATCCAAGCATTTTTTATGGCAGAGGCCTGTAGTATTTGTATCCATACTTGTGCTCTGTCGGTGTGTTCTTTGTCATAGGATATAGCTTGGGCGTGGGACCTTCCATTGTCTATTGTTCACATAAGAGCAGAGGTTCGAGCAGGACACCCAAAAATCGTTGATACTGCAGAGGAGGAATAGTTGGTTTGGCCTTCTGGGAGAGGTTCTTTCGCTCAATGGTGTTGACCATTTCTTGCATCATGAGGTTGGCGTAGTCCAGAGGCAGATCATATTATACTCCGTACATTATGACCAGGATTTGGTGCGAAGTTTGGTCTGGACTGCCCACTTTCCCAGTTAGGCATCTGTTTAGAATTGAGAAGAGGGTATTCCACAGAGGAGGAAGTCGATTTCTTCTGAAATCGTTCCTTTTTCTTAGGGTTGTGTTATACCCCAACATCTCTACGAACCTACAGAGCTCTTCATCTGTGGGATCCTCTGCATGCCTTGTTATGCCTAATAGGCCTCTGGTTGGTATATTGAACTCAAGTGAGAACATTGTTCTGTTGAACTTGAGTTCAATGTGCTCTATTTTGTCAGGTTTGGAGATGTATCCTTTGATCTGTCGATCCTCTGGGTCAAATCTGCAGCTTTGCCAGAACAGGTAGAGATATCTGGCTGGGATTTTCTGTACTATTGTGGATAAGAGGGGGTATAGGTAATGGTTTTCAAGAATATCGAGGAGAATGACGTTTGATTCCCCAAATGTTGTTCTTGAGGGAATCAGATGGTAATTGTTAGGTTTTGAAGGAAGAACACTTTCAAAGTGTTCATTTGCTATGAAGTTTTGGAGATTGGTGGTCGGAGCAAATTTTGTGGAGTCGTCGGAGTTATCTTTATCAAGGTCTGCGGCTATATTTGGATTTTGGGAATGCTCAGATTGAGCAGGTGAGTTTTCTTGACTAGGGGAGTCTTCAGGAATGTTGGAGGATGATGCCATTGTTGTTTATCTTGAAGAAAGATAATGAAAAATAGGTAGGTTGCAGGTTTTGCAAGGTTCGCCGGAGAAGAAGATGAGAGTTCGTAAAGGTTTTATGAGGAGTGGTAACTTGGGTTTTATAGTGAATGGTAACGGTTAGAATATTGAAGAGGTAAATATGTGGAAGTGAATAAAATTTGGAATCCGTACTTGAGTGTGAACGGCGGGTTCAACTTTCCAGGAGAACGTGTGCCGTGTACGTCCAATGAAAATGTGACACGTCAGTAGTGTCAGAGCACGACTTGACGTCGTGCGCGGCCCATTAATGCTGGGCGCGTGGGTTTCCTTTCCTCCACATAATTTTCACTCGCAGTAAAATTGGCCGTTACTTTTACAGAGTTTCCCAATTTTGAAAATGACAGAAGCTCTGTTGAGATAGAGCTCTGTTGTTTGAAACTCTTTGTATCCACTGTTGCTTGCACCTTTACCAAAACATTTGAAAAGCATTGGAGAGGATCGATAGATTTTTAGAGAAGAAACTGTATTCACAGAGGTTTTGGAGCTCTGTCAGAGCTAGCAGAAGCTCTATGAGATGGAATTTCTCATAACAAAAAATTGATAATATATTTTAATCATATAAAGTTTTCACTGCTTTATAAACTGTTTTTAGGACATATTTGAATTTTTTTGTCCTAGAAAACTGTTCTGGAAAAGTTTTTGTGCGTGACGCTCATTTTTGAGTGTCTAGATTGGTTGACAGGGACTTTTTGATGGAATGAGCTCTTTGTCCCAAAAGGCCTTCTTCTGTAACCTTTTGTTCGAGTAAATCCTTAAAAAGAACATTTGAGTTTGATTGGTAGAGTTCTTGTATGAGATTTGTAGTTTATAGAGAATTCTGCATACAGAAGCTCTGTTGAGCTCAGCAGAAGCTCTATTACACTAAAAATCTCATAACATAAGTTTCGTAAATCTTTTTGATCAAAACTTGTTTGGTATATTTTAAACAATGTTTCTAGGACATATTTAGAAATGTTTGTCCTAGAAAACTGTTTTCAAAAAGGATTTGTTTCGAGATACTTATCTTTTGGCTCTCTCTTGCTTGGTATAATACCTGATTTTCGTGAATCATGAGTGATCACTTCTCTTCTTTGGCTCCCCCTTGAATGATCAACTTCTGTAGATCATTTCAAGGTCTCCTTCTGCTCCCCCTTGACCTATGTTTGGATCAAATAAGATAAGTTGTGCATATAACATAGATCAAGATTTTCAGAGGTTCTGTAAGGACTGTCAGAGGTTCTGAGCAATCTTATAGAAGCTCTGTTGAGTATTGAACACTTGGTGATTGAGAATTTACATACAGAAATAAAATAAAATAAATAAAATAAAATAAAACAACAGAAACATGTATATATATATTTACAGAAGATTTAAGTTATACTTACAGAGGTTTTAACTCATGTTTATCATTCCCAACTTACCCACCAAGAAAAGAAATATTTTCTCACATAGTGCCTTGGTGAATAAGTCTGCAAGCTGGTACTCTGTAGACACGAAGTGCATTTCGATTGTCCCATATTCAACATGGTGTTTCGGAAAGTGGTAACGGATATCGATAGGCTTTGTTTTTGAGTGCTGTACTGGATTGGCAGAGATGGCTATGGCGCTCTTTGAGTCACAAAAGATGGGAATCTTGAATATGATGTGGCCATAGTCCTTAAGCTGAGTTTTCATACACAGAACCTGGGAGCAACAACTAGCAGCAGCAACGTATTCGGCTTCTGCTGTAGATGTGGATACGCAGTTCTGCTTCTTAGAGGTCCATCTGACTAGTTTACCACCTAGGAATTGACAACTCCCAGAGGTACTCTTTCTGTCGAGCTTGCATCCTCCAACATCTGAATATGTATAAGCTTTAAGACCAAAACCAGAGTTCTTCGGATACTAGAGGCCAATATTTTTTGTCCCTTTGAGGTATCTGAAGATCCTTTTTATAGCATTATAATGGGATTCCTTCGGGTTAGCTTGATATCTTGCACTGAGACATGTGGCATGCATTATGTCAGGTTTACTTGCAGTTAAGTATAACAGAGACCCAATCATTCCTCTGTAGAGCGTGCACTCTATAGGTATGCCATTTGGATCTGAGTGTAACTTATTTCCTGTGGCCATTGGAGTTCTCATTACAGAGGCATCCGAGAGACTGTATTTTGAAAGTATGTCAGAGACATATTTAGCTTTATTTATGAAAATTCCCTCTGGTGATTATTTTACTTGGAGTCCGAGGAAGAAAGTTAATTCTCCCATCATACTCATTTCAAACTCACTCTGCATGAGTTTTTCAAACTTTTTGCACTCTTCTGAATTTGTAGACCCAAAAATTATGTCGTCCACATATATTTATACAAGCATAATTTCATCGCTTTTTCGTTTATAAAACAAAGTGGTATCCGCCGTACCTCTGTAGTAACCATTATCGAGAAGAAAGGTAGAAAGTCTTTCGTACCATACTCTTGGAGCCTGTTTCAGTCCATACAGAGCTTTGTCGAGGTAGTACACGTATTTTGGGTACTTAGATCTTTCAAACCCTGGTGGCTGTTGGACGTATACTTCTTCTTGGATTTCGCTATTTAGAAAAGCAGATTTTATGTCCATTTGAAATACTTTAAAACCTCTGTGGGCTGCGAAGGCTAAGAAGATTCTTATGGCTTCGAGTCGTGCGACAGGGGCAAAAGTTTCATCGTAATCTATGCCTTCTTCTTGGCGATCTACCTTGGCCACCAATCTTGCTTTGTTTCTTATGACCACTCCTTCTTCATCCTTCTTATTTCTGAAGACCCATTTAGTTCCCATGGCTTGTTTTCCTCGTGGCATAGGAACTAAAGTCCAGACTTTGTTTCGTTCAAACTGTAGAAGCTCTTCTTGCATAGCATCTACCCAGTTTGGGTCGTCAAGGGCTTCAGAGATCCTTTTTGGCTCGATCATACTAATAAAGTTTGTAAAGAAACAAAAGTTAGTAGTGGCAGATCTTGTTATTACCTTTTCGGAAGGTTCACCGATTATAAGACTTGGAGGATGGCTCTTTGTCCACTTTGTTGTTCTTGGGAGATGGTCATCGATTTCATCAAGTTGATCTTCAGAGGTTTCTATTTGTTGTTCTGGTGTAGCCTCTATCGTAGATTTTGCTTTCGTGCTTGATCCTACAGACTGTGTAATGATTGGAATGAGTGGCGGTGTTTGTTCCTCTTCTGAAGTATACACTGAGTCTTCTTGTTCCTCTGTTATTGGTTCCTCTGTGGTTTCTGGAGTTGGTTCTTCAGTAGCTTCTGTTGTTGTTTTCCTTGTTGTATCATCTTCTGTTGGCTCCCCCTCGGTATTTGCATCTGTATGATTAACAGAGGAAGATTTATTGTTTAAGGGACCAGTTAGAGAGATACCTATTTTATTCTGGCTTACAGAAGGTGATTCTCCAGAGGTTCTGACGGCTCCAGCAGAGGGATCAATATCGTCATGGAACATCTCTTGAAATAGAAGATTTAAGTCTTCTTCTCTTGTTTTTGAGATGCCAGAGGATTCCCCGTTTAGACCGAGTTCTGAACTGATTTGTTCAGAAGTCTTTTGGAATGTGTCGTCAAAAGAAACATTTATGCTTTCTACGATCGTTCGAGACCGCAGAAGATAAACTCTGTAGGCTTTGGAAGTTGCAAAGTATCCTATGAACTTGCCTTCATCTGCCTTTACTTCAAACTTTCCTCTTGCTTCTCTATCATTTAAGACGAAGCACTTGCATCTAAATATATGGAAGAATTAGATGTTTGGTCGTCTTTTGTTGATCAAATGATATGGTGTTTTGATGTGTCTCTTTACGATGGTTGATCGATTTTGGGTATAGCAAGCGGTTGATACTGCTTCTGCCCAAAATGTCATTGGTAATCCACATGCGGTTAGCATAGTTATGGCGGCTTCCACAAGCGTACGATTCTTTCGTTCGACCACGCTATTCTGTTGTGGGGTGCGTGCAGCAGAGAAGTTCTGTGAAATTCCTTCTTCTGTAAGATATGCTTCAATGACAGAGTTTTTGAATTCTGTTCCATTGTCGCTTCTAAGTTTCTGAATCCTGCACTCATACAGAACTTGAATTCTTTTCATTAAATCTATCAGAATGTTTGGAACATCTGATTTCTTTCTGACAAACTCATCCCCTGTAAATCTTGAGTATTCGTCGATCAAAACAAGTATATATTTCTTGCCACCTAGGCTTTGTGTAGCGATTGGACCGCAGAGGTCGACATGAAGCATGTACAGAGGCCTAGTGCAAGATATATCAGTTTTGCCTTTATGGGAAGCTCTTTTGAGTTTTCCCATTTCGCAGGCACAGCATAAGTGATTTTTATTAAACTTAACATTTGGCAGACCTTTGACTAGATCAAGTTTTACAAGTTTATCAAGAGTATGAAAGTTTAAATGGCAGAACCTGTTGTGCCATAACCAGGCTTTTTCGCTTTTGCATGCAACAAGGCAGATTTTGTCTTTCTTGTTCTTTGCATTAAAGTTCATGAGATATAGATCTCCTCTTCTTTCGGCTCGCAGAAGTTCAAGTCCTGTGTCCTCGCTCTGTAGAGAGCAAAAGGTTCTTTTGATCATTACGTCGAATCCCGTATCGCAGAGTTGACTAACACAGAGAAGATTGTGTTTAAGGCCATCAACATATGCAACTTTGCATACGGTTATATTTTCTTTCTTTATGACTCCGTAGCCTTTGATGTACCCCTTTTTATTGTCTCCAAAGGTCACAGGTCCACCATCGTTCTTTTCTTTGTATGTTGATAGAAGACCTCTGTTGCCAGTTGTTGGTTCCCGTTTTGCTTTAAACAAGATTATCAGATCTATTAGTTCAAGTTAATGTTTGATGCGGAAACGTATTTGAAGAACTAACAGATAAGTTTGATAGATTTAGACCAAAATATAAATAAACAATGAACAGGAAATAATATTTCAAAGTTTACTGAATATATATTAAGAACAGATTTAAGAACAATGAGTAAGAAAAGCTTCAAAATAGATATGACTCTTAAGGTGAATAAGCTTTTTATGTTCTTATGATGGTCAATTTATATGATTGATGATTTATGATCGATAATTAATAAGGAAGAACTCAACATGAGTCTTCCTTATATACTACTCTAAAGGGGACCATAAAGCATATGCTACTATTCAGACGGTACTGATGAATAGTTGAACGGATGTCGTGAACAGTTGCAAGAACGGCATGAACAGTTAGACGTGTTGTATTGCATTTAATGCAGCAGACGTCTATTATGTACTAAGCCCTATTGAGTCCAATCAGAGTTTGACACGTCGACGTTGGACAGGGCATGCTACCATGCAAGTTGATGAACGGGTCCTGTAACAGTAGCAAGATATTATAAATATCTTCAAGTCTTTCAGTGAGGACCACAGAGGCTCTGTAATGAGTTACAGAGGTTCTGCGGTCTGGTCCTCTGTGGAGCAGTCTTTCCTATATTCTGAGATATTGGTCTTCTTTGCGCGTATGACAGAGCTTCTGTAGCGCGCCTCTTTAGCTTCTGTAGATTCTTGATCTTGAGCCCTCGGTAAGTCCGGCAGAGCCTCTGTAAGAGGCTTTCTTCACTTAGCCTATTTTTCACTACTTCTAAATACTTCTATGATTAGGAAGATTGAAGCTAACAATCTCCCCCTAAGTAGTGAAAAATAAAAAATTTAACTTCGAGTTTAGTTAGGCTAAGTTAGATAAGACAGAGGTTAAACAATACCTCGAAGGTTCTTTCATTTAGAAATATGCCAGAGGCATTTTACATTTGAGTATAATGAAAGATAAACTTTGACTTGGTTTGCAGGGATTGGAGGTCTGAGAATCAGATTTTGGCATCTTTGAAGTCGTCGTAGCTTCTGTTGTCTCTTCCGACTCTTCTGATCTCTTTGTAGAAACTGATGCAGAGTTCTCTTAGGCGGATTGTGGCATCAATCTCTCTGATGAAAGTATCTGCACCATCTCTATCCATTTTCTTTGTACCTCTGTATTTTACAAGGCTTGTTCTGAACTTGTTCAGAGTACTTGTTGCGTACTTCTGACAGTCCATGCACACAAACAGTTTAACTTCGCCTTGTGGGTTTTGAAATACTAACCCAAACCGTGGTTCTGTGATGATTGAGTTAGGTACGGCGTCCGGTGGGCAGCGATCCTCTGGTGGTCGTAAATCCAGATGTTTGAGACCAAGATCCTTTCCCAGCTGGAAATCTATCATGCTGTAGAGCAGAAGCTTTTCCCTCATCGCTTTTCTCAACACTTGATAGGCTCTGGTGTTTGCCTCTGTGTTGTAGTTGTCCTTTGTCCATTGCAGAAGATCAGGTAGATCATAAGGATTGATATTTCTTAGGTCAGCATCAGCGAAGGTGGTTTCTGAATTGTCTTCTCTTCTGACTTTGTAAAGATTGTACCTGACCCTTGGATAGGTTCTTGTAAAGGAGAATTTGCAGAAGATTACCTTTTTTATCTTGTGGATTGAGAAGGCATCTGCTTTGGTTCTTGGCTTTGTCCTTGTGATGATGTTCTCAAATTCTTCTCTGATCCTTGGATCTGTCACATGATCTGTAGGATGATTGGCCTGAAAGGATTGTTTATAGAGGTATTTGTATACCACTTCTTCCCTCTCTTCATGTGTTGGACCAGGTTGTGGTACTTGTCGTCTGAGACTCTCCATCTTTTGAACAACTTCTGCAGCTCTACCAGTTAGAAGAATGTCTGACAGATGCTTCAATCCACATGCCCAGTCAACTTCTTCAGGCTTTGGAGTTTGAAAGGTATCAAACGCGCTTTTCATTATTTTTTCTGTAGGCTTTGGGTAATGACTTCTTTTTCTTGGGCTCTTCTGTCAGTATTGCTTTGCCCTTATCTTTGGATTTTGGAGGTGCAGAACCTGTTTCTTCTGTAGGTTTGGAGGTTGGTGCTTCTGTTGGCTTGATGGGGGTTGCCTCTGTAGGTTTTGATACTTGTTTTTGAGAGGACTTTTGTGGCGTTGGTTCTGTTGGCTTTCTTTGCTCTGTAACCTCTGTAGGAGGTTCTTTGGTGACTTCTTCTGTAAGCTTGGTTTCTGTGGATTGAGGTATGTCGAATCTTCTTACCATTTTGAATGCTAATGTGAACCTGTGCCTTTCTTCTTCTCTCTGTGATATTCGATCAGTCATTGTATTTTGCATCTTTTTCAGAATATCAGTAGCAGAGGTCGTTGCTCTTTTTGGTTTGGTGGCAATTGACTTTCTTCTTGGTATGGTTGGGGGTTTTTCTGTTGAAGGACTTTCTTCCAAAATGATTACCACAGGGGTGGTTGTTGCCTCTGTGGGTTGCTGATCAGCTTCTGGAATATTTGTTTCTTCAGGACTTGATTCCACAGAGATGGGTGTTGCCTCTGTGGTCTGTTGAGTTTGTTGTTGATCTTGGGTTTGTTCTGGAGGGGCTTGACTGATTGGTTCTGCTGCGATTGGTGGAGTTTGTATTCCTCTGCTCGTAGCTTTCTCCCTTGTATTCTCCCCCTCAGGATTATCTGATGGACCAGGATGGTCATCATCAGAATCATCCTGACTCTTATCAGAACTACCCTCTGCTCTGCAAGAAGCTTTGGTTTTCTTCGGTAATTCTGCTCCTGCTTCTATCAACTTTGCACAGACGTCATCACAGAGGCCAAGTAGAGTCGCAAGCTCTGCCTCTGTTTTAAAACGCATTCTGCCAACACTTTTTCTAAAATCCTTGACAAAGTTGGCATTTGCTGTTGTGAAGGAGACAATGAATTCTGTGACCTGGTTTATGACGTTCTGTCCTAGCTCTGTTAGCTGTGCTCTGGTCATGTAGTCTTTTGGCTGCATCATTGTCGTGTTGCGCATTGCCTCTGCTTGTACTTGTTTTAGGGCATTTTGTAGATCTGCAGGAGTAATGCCCTCTGTTCTGTTGGATTGCGTATTCATTTGTTCAAGGAAGTTTTTGACAGAGTCCTTGAACGCAGAAGTTGCATTTGTTCCGATTTCTTGAGCGGCAGAGGTGGCTGTAGCTTTGGCAGTAGTTTCGGCAGAAGACTTCATCGCTGAAATGGCAGATTTCACCTCTGTGGACAGATTGTCCATTTTGGTGTTTAGTTTCAGGATAGCCGTCGATGTTGTCTCTGCAAAAGATTTGAAAGAGCTTTGCAACTCTTTCATTGTTTGGTTCATAGAGGTGACAAGGGTTTGGAACTCATCCCTTGATACTTGTGTTCCTTGTGTAACCTCTGGAGGAACACATTCGTCTCCAGGGTGAGTCCCTGTTCTTGGGACACATTCGTTCACCCTTGTTTGTACGTTGTGGGTGGAAGGATTTCCATCTGATCCTTGTGCAGAAGCATCTAGTGCTTCAGACTCTACAGAAGTTCTGTGAATGACATTGTCTAGATCCACTTCAGAGGTGGGTACTAGATTATCCTTCTGTTGACTCGGAGACTTGTTTAGAGTCTTTTTGTCGTTGTGCTCACTACTTCTCTCTGAGAGAAGTGTTGGCCCTAGTTGTGTGTGTGTGGCAGAGGAAACGAATTCCTCTGTAGGGTGTTCTGTTGTGATCTGGGGCAATGGATCACGAACTGTAGGTGAGTCTCTCTGAGGAGACTCCCTAGGAATGGATTCCCCGGTTTCTGTGGGCGCAGAAGTCGAAAGAGTGACTTCTGGCTGGTTGGGTTGGGTTTGGATCGAGCTGTGCTGCTCTGTTTCAATAACTCCTTCTGCAGCTAGACCTGCGGAGTTAGATGTGTGGGTTGCACTGGGAGGGGCTGAGGGATTTGTGCCTTCTTCAACTTCGGCATTTTTTCTTTTCCCTTTTATTTTTCTCCCATTTTCTCTATTATTTCCTTAACCTTTTCTCTATTCCACTCTGGTGCGTTCTTTTGATTTCGTTCTTTAATAGCTTCCTCTGACATGTCTATTTCCTCTATTTCTTCTTCTGCATCTTGGCTTGGACTCTTTCTGTGGACGTCCAATCCTTGTCGAATGAAGAGGTTCTGAAGGATAATAGGTGTCTCACCTGGTTGATTTATGGGTGTTGTGTCATCTTCTTGCAGATGTGTGTCAATGCCAGAAATTGAGAAATATTGGTCTTCTGGGGAGTGGTGGTCGAGAGGTTGTGCCGTCCACCCTGCTGTATTTAAGGTGTTGGCAATGTCAGGGTTCTGTAGGAAGTCGTTCAGGTCTCCGTGATGAGCAAATCTATCTGGAGATTGATAGGGTGATTGATATTCTTCTGTTGCCATTTCTTCTTCTGTATCTTCTTCTGCAAGTCTTTCTTCTGCGATTTCTTCTTCCTCTGCAATGGTGACCAATTTTTGAAGTGATTTACCATGCTTCTTTTTGGTTCTCCTCCTCTTGGGTTTTGGTGCCGCTTCCTCTGTGATTTTCGATTATCTTTTCTTCCTCTGTTTTGGGGAAGAGGGAGGAACAGAGGAGCCAATTTCTGTGGCATGAGGAGGTGATGGTTGATCTTTTGCAGTGCTTGTAGAGGTGCCTTCTGCAGTTTTTCTTTTCTTTGCTGTTGGAGTAGATGCATAGGTTTTTGAAGAGGACTTCTTTCCCATGAGTTATGCACGTTTGGCTATGAAGCTTAGTTGTATAGCCATGTGTTTTTCCAATTTCTGATCTTTTTCTTCTTGAGTGGAAAGAGGTTCTACAACTATTGTTCCTAGGGGGACACCTAAACGCGGGGGCGTCATAGGACTCGGTTTAGGAGTTCTATGTTCGCGTATATACTCTTTCTTAAGGGTTTTATTCGAGGCATACTTCAGAAGCTTCTTTGACAGAGGTCTGCAGTGTGAGTAACCATCTATATGATCAGTGGGGACATTTTTGCTCATTGGGAACTGTTTGGGAATTGGCCCTTCCATTGGCCATTTCTGTATTAGCAACAGAGGTTCGAACAATACTCCCAATATTCTTTGGAATTGCAGAGGTGGTAGAAAGTTGTGATCGTTCTCTTTGACCCGTTTGGTGTTGTTCTTTCTGTCGATGGTGTTGATGATCTCTTGCATCATTATCGTCGCGTAATCGAGTGGAAGATCAAAGTACACCCCATACATGATGGTTAAGATCTGATGCGAGGTCTGGTCAATGCTGCCTATCTTCCCTATCAGACATCTATTAAGAATAGAGAACAAGGTGTTCCACAGAGGTGGTAATCTGCCTCTGCGGAAGTCATTTCTCTTCCGTAGATGTGTGTTGTACCCAAGCATTTCTACGAAGCGACAGAGCTCGTCGTCATTTCTCTTCCGTAGTTCTGTTGAACTTGATTTCAAGATGTTCAGATTTGTCAGGTCTTGAAATGTACCCTTTGATAATAGAGTCGTCTTTATCAAATCGGCAGCTCTGCCAAAACTGGTTCAGATATCTGACTGGTATTTTCTTTGGGGTTCTTGAGAGTAGAGGGAAGAGGATGTGATTTTCCATTATGTTCAGAAGAATGGCGTGGGCTTCGCCGAAAGCAGTGGGTGAGGGGACCAAATAGCAGTTGTTGGATTTGATTGGTAGTACCTTTTCGAAGTGATCCTTAGCTATGAAGTTTTGCAGATGTGTTGTCGGAGCAAAGTCTGCTGAGTCGCCGGAATCTTCTAGTTCAATGTTCTGGGCAGGGTTGGGGTTTTCTGAATGTTCAGAATGAGCCGGTGAATGTTCTGGTGAGGTCGTCGGAGAGTGTGCAGGGGAGATAGCTTGAGAAGATGAAGCCATTTGATACTGAGAATAAGAAACTTGCAGGTTTTTGCAGGGTTTCGCCGGAGAAGAATGAGAGTTTGTAAAAGGTTTATGAGAGGGTAAGCTTGGTTTTTATAGGAGGGTAAAATGGTAGAATTCGAAAGAGTAAAATATATGGCAATGGATTAAAATTTGGAATCCGTACTCGAGTTAGAACGACGGGTTCAACTTTCCAAAGAAAACGTTTCATGTAAGCCCAATGAAAATGGGACACGTAGGCCATGTCAGAAGATGACAGGACGTCGTGCGCGGCCCATTAATGCTAGGCGCGTGGGGTTATTCTTAGCCATATGTAATTCATTCTCAGTAAAAGTAACCGTTATTACTCCAGAACTTCTGTACGTTACAGAAGCTCTGTGATCTTGAAAATCTTTGTTGTTTATCCCTTTCATATATCTCATTGTTATCATGACTTATGTGGGGTTCTTCTTTAACCAAAACATTTGTAAAGATATTGGAGAGGATAAAATAGGATTTTTGTCAAGAAATTTGCTTCGCAGAGGTTTTGTGGCCCTGTTGGAACTTGCGGAAGTTCTGTGAGGGCCAGCCGAAGCACTATGAGTGAAAAAATCTGATAACAAAAATTTTATTAAAATTTTTGATCATCCAATTTTTTATTTGGTTTAAGAGATGTTTTTCGGACATATTTGAAAGTTTGTGTCCGAGAAAACTGTTAAAAAAAGGTTTGTTCGAGAAGGTCATGGTTTGTGTTTTCGGTTTCCGAGATAACATTCCAAAAGATCGACAGAGGGTTAATTTGTGATCACAGAGCATATTTCTTGCAGAACCTCTGTTGAGCTCAGCAGAAGCTCTATGACCTTAAATTTCTCTTAATTCGAATTTTATGAAACTTTTTGAGCTTTTGATTTTTGAAATGTTTATTTAAAGTATATTTAGGACATATTTGACAATTCTTGTCCTAGAAAATTGTTTTCCAAAAACCTTTTGTGCGAGAGACATACCTTTTGGTTCTTCTTTTCTCGGCAGTGATATCTGACTTCTGTCGATATGGAGTCATCGACATTTTTCTTTGGCTTTCCCTTGAAAGTTTTATCTCTTTAGATCATTTCAGGGTTCCCTTCTGCTCCCCCTTGATCTAATCACCTCTGTAGATCAAGTAATTTCCTTTTGCTCCCCCTTGACCTATGCTTGGATCAAAGAATGATAAGTTTTGCATAGAACATAGGTCATGTTTTCCAGAGGTTCTGTAGGGGTCGTCAGAGGTTCTGAGTTGACTTACAGAAGCTCTGTGATTTTAAGAACTATTTAAGATTGAGAACTTACAAACAGAAATAAATTAACTTAAAGCAAAAATAAAGGAAATTTGTACATATTTACAGAAGATAAAGCTATACTTACAGAGGATTGTCACACCATGTTTAACATTCCTAACTTACCCACCAAGAAATTGAATCTTTTCTCGTCTAGTGCTTTGGTGAATAAGTCAGCGAGTTGATATTCTGTTGGCACGAAATGCATTTCAATTGTACCGTATTCAACATGATGTTTCAAGAAATGGTACCTTATATCGATATGCTTGGTTTTCGAGTGTTGCACAGGATTGGCAGAGATAGCAATGGCACTTTTGGAATCACAGAAGATGGGTATTTTGAATAGGATGTGGCCGTAGTCTTTTAGTTGAGTTTTCATCCATAGAACCTGAGAACAACAGCTAGCAGCAGCAACGTATTCAGCTTCTGCAGTGGATGATGAGACACAATTCTGCTTCTTGGAGGTCCAACTAACTAGTTTACCACCTAGGAATTGGCAACTCCCAGAGGTACTCTTTCTGTCGAGCATGCATCCTCCATAGTCTGAATCTGTATAAGCTTTAAGACTAAAACCAGAGTTCTGTGGATACCAGAGACCGAGATTTTTGGTCCCCTTTAGGTATCTAAAGATTCTCTTCACCGCATCATAATGTGATTTCTTAGGATTAGCTTGATAACGTGCACAAAGACATGTGGCATGCATGATGTCAGGTCTGCTTGCTGTTAAGTATAACAGAGATCCAATCATGCCTTTGTAGAGAGTGCATTCTACAGAGATACCATTTGGATCTAAGAATAACTTATTTCCAGTGGCCATTGGAGTTTTCATTGCAGAGGTATCAGAGAGTTTATATTTTGACAGAATGTCAGAGACATATTTTGCTTGATTTATAAAAATTCCCTCTGAAGTTTGTTTGACTTGAAGTCCGAGGAAGAATGTTAATTCTCCCATCATACTCATTTCAAACTCACTCTGCATGAGTTTTTCAAAACTTTTCACTCTTCTGAATTAGTAGACCCGAAAATTATGTCATCCACATAGATCTGTACAAGCATTATCTCACCCTTTTTATGTTTATAGAATAAGGTAGTATCTGTTGTACCTCTGTTGTAGCCATTGACTAGAAGGAAGGTAGAAAGTCGTTCGTACCATGCTCTTGGAGCCTGTTTCAGTCCGTATAGAGCCTTTTCAAGGTAGTATACATGCCTTGGAAACTTTGAGCTTTCAAACCCTGGTGGCTGATTTACGTAAACCTCTTCTTGGATTTCACCGTTTAGAAAAGCTGATTTTACGTCCATCTGATAGACTTTAAAACCTCTGTGGGCTGCGAAGGCTAAGAATATTCTTATTGCTTCGAGTCGTGCGACAGGGGCAAAAGTCTCATCGTAGTCTATGCCTTCTTCTTGTCTATATCCCTTTGCTACTAATCTTGCTTTGTTTCTAATGACCACTCCATCTTCATCCTTCTTGTTTCTGTAGACCCATTTAGTCCCAATGGCCTGTTTCCCTCGTGGCAGAGGTACTAAAGTCCATACTTTGGTACGCTCAAACTGCAGAAGTTCTTCTTGCATGGCGTCTACCCAATTTGGGTCATCTAGGGCTTCAGAAATCTTCTTTGGTTCTATCACACTGATAAAGTTAGTAAAAAAACAAAAATTAGCAGTGGCAGACCTGGTTTTTACTGAGTCAGAAGGTTCTCCGATTATTTGGCTTGGAGGATGGCTTTTTGTCCACTGAGTTGTGCGTGGAAGATGATCATCAATGTCCTCGAACCTTTCGTCAGCGGCTTCTTGTGTTTCTTCTTGTGTAGCCTCTGTCGTTCTTCGTGCCTTGGTAGTTGATTCTACCGTTTGTGGAAATATTGGTATGAGTGGTGGTGGGGTTTGTTCCTCTGAGGACGTATAGTCTTGGTCCTCGATTTACTCTGTAATTGGTTCTTCTGTGGATTGTGGAGTTTGTTTTTCAGCAACTTCTGTGGTCGTTTTTCTTGATGTTTCATCTTCTGCATGTTCTTCTTCGGCAATTGCATCTGTAGTATTTATAGAAGAAGATGAAGCATTATTTGGACCTGTTAGAGTCATACCTGTAGGATTTTGTCCGACAGAGGATGGTTCTTCAGAAATTCTGATGGTTCCAACAGAAGGATCAATGTCATTGTTGAACATCTCTAAAAATAGAAGATCCAAGTCGTCTTTTGTTTTTGAGATTTCAGAGGATTTCCCTTTAATTCCGAGTTCTGAACTGATTTGTTCAGAAGTCATTTGGAATGAATCATCAAAAGAAACATTAATGCTTTCTACATTCTTGCGAGACTTTTTAAGGAAGGTTCTGTATGCTTTGGAAGTGGCAGAATATCCAATGAATTTGCCTTCATCAGCTTTTACTTCAAATTTTCCTCTCGAATCTCTGTCGTTTAAAACAAAGCATTTGCATCCGAATACATGGAAAAACTTGATGTTTGGCCGCCTTTTGTGAAGTAATTCGTAAGGCGTCTTGAGTTGTCTTTTCACAATGGTTGAACGATTCTGTGTATAACACGCAGTATAAATTGCTTCTGCCCAAAAGTTCATTGATAATCCGCATGCAGATAGCATAGTTCTTGCGGCCTCCACAAGTGTTCGATTCTTTCTTTCGACTACACCGTTCTGTTGTGGAGCTCGAGCGGCAGAGAAGTTCTGTGATATTCCTTCTGTAGAAAGATAGGCTTCAATGACACAGTTTTTAAATTATGTGCCATTGTCACTTCTTAACTTCTGAATTCTTCAGTCATAAAGAACTTGAATTCTTTTCATTAGATTTATCAGTATAATTGGAACATCTGATTTCTTTCTAATAAATTCAACCCATGTGAAACGTGAATACTCATCAATTAGGACAAGTATGTATTTCTTGCCACCTAGGCTCTGTATAGCAATGGGACCGCAGAGGTCGACATGAAGCATGTACAGAGGCCTAGTGCAAGACACGTCTGGTTTGCCTTTGTGGGAAGCCCTTCTGTGTTTTCCCATTTCACAGGCCGAACACAAGTGATCCTTATTGAATTTAACATTTGGCAAACCTTTAACTAGATCGAGTTTTACTAGTTTATCCAGGGTGTGAAAGTTTAAGTGACAGAACCTGTTGTGCCACAACCACGCTTCTTCACTTTTGCAGGCTACTAGGAAAACTTTGTCCTTGGATTTTGAAGTAAAATTCATTAGATATAGATCACCTCTTCTTTCAGCTCGCAGAAGTTCTATTCATGTGTTTTCACTTTGTAGAGAGCAGAAAATTCTTTTGAATAACACATCGAATCCTGTATCACAGAGTTGACTTACACTTAGTAGGTTGTGTTTGAGGCCATTCACATATGCAACTTTGTATACAGAGATATTTTCTTTCTGTATGACTACATAGCCTTTGATGTGTCCCTTCTTGTTGTCTCCAAAAGTTACAGATCCACCATCGTGTGTATCTTTGTATGTGGATATTAATCTTCTGTCGCCAGTCATGTGCCTTGAGCATCCGGAGTCAAGATACCAAATTGGCACATGTTGCTTCTGCAAGACAATCACAGAGACTTAGGTACCCATAACCATATGGGTCCAATATTGTTAGAATTTTTCAAGTTTGCCTTAGCATTCTTGAAATACATTTTATCCTTTGTAGAAAGATCATATTGTTTCTCTCGAGGTTTTGACTTTGGAGTTTGAATTTTAGTGGAGAGTAAGCAATCTGAACTTGAGAAGTGTTTATTTAATTTGAACATTAGATCAAAACAATGACAGTATTGAATATGAGACGTGATTCGTTTGAACTTTTCATTGAATTCATTGAACTGTACCACAGAGGCATTACACTCTTTCTTTACATTAGATTTCTTATTACAAGAAGATCTATGAATACTAGAATGTGGTTTGCAAAAGTCTTGTTTTGTTCCTGCCTTCTGTGACTCTCTCCTGTGGTGAACATCTTTCTTCACTGTCACAGAGGAAAAGTATATGTTATCTTCAGGCCATTTTCCCTTTTGTTGCCAAGTGAGATTCTCTTTAATTTTCCTTAAAGGTTTTGAAAATTTTGAACTTTTAGGATCTACAGAGGTCTTCTTTAACATATCAAGCTCAGCAGAGGTTTTGACTTTTAAATATATGTTCAGAAAATCTGGGCAGATAGGTATCTCTGTGATTTTTTCTTTTGGAGAAATAGTTCTGTTAAGAACTTCAGAGGAGATTTTAACATCCTCTGTGTCATAGTGAACTGTCCCTGATTTAGAATCAGTCTCTGAGTCGTCAGAGGTTGAATCGTCCTCATATACAGAGGTTGAGTCATCTCTTTCGACATAGGCTGGATTTTCTGAGCATGTATCGTACGAGCTTTCTTCCTCTGTAGAATGACTTTCATAGAAGGCAGAGGTATCTGATGAGATCTTTTCAGCGAGAATTTGATTTATAGAAGATGTACTGAGATTTTCTAAAACATTTGATTTCAAAACTTCCAAAATTTCTTCTTCAATAGATTTTTTAAGTTTTTCTTCTGAAAAGATGGGTTTAAACTCAGGAGCTTCTGCTGATAATTTCTTTTCATCGTTCATTATGCAGACAAAAGCGACCTGTGTTTGAGTCTCTGGTTTACCAAACTTAAAGATACCAATCTGATCTTGTGTTTTCAGATATTTCTTTGGTTTGATTCCTCTATTGACAGAGGTTGAAGATGATGAATCTGTGTTTTCAAACCATACATTGATCATCTTCGTATGTTTCCTCAAGTGAGGTTCTGCAGAGATTTTAACCCTTTTACTTACAGAAAGTAAGTTTGGAAAGTTTGGTTTGTTAGTTTTTCCCAAAACAAATAGAGAAGGCAGAGGTTTTAGTTGTTTATTTTCAACTCCTAAGGTAATATCACTGTACCCTATACCTCGTCTTGCTATTTGAGAGTTTACTTTTTCATACACCTTCTGTGCATCTTTATAGTTTTTAAGTAAAACTTCTCTTCTTAAAAGATCTTGCCAAAGTACCTCTCTTTCCTTTTGAAAGTATTCTTTGAGAGCTCTTATGTCTGTTGTTTCACTTCTTGAAACTGAAAGTTCTTTTGTTTGATTTTTAAAGCATATGTTAGATCAGAAATTTGTCTTTTTAAAGGATCTATGTTTTTGCTCCAATATTTTTCGATTTTTTCTTTTTCTTCAAAGATTTTGGCCTTTTCTTGAGTGAGAAGCCTTACTTCTCTCTCATTAAAGGTCAGCCTTTTCTGAATGCTTTTATTTACTTCTTTCAGTTCATTGTTAAGTTCAAATAAATCATCATCTACAGTATTAATATTTGAGGTAGAGTTTGAAATGGATACCTCAGTGTCAGTGTCGGAGTCAACTTCTGCCATGCCACAGAACAGGGCATTTGTGGGGAATTCATCGTCAGAGGTAGAGTCTGACTCGAAGTCCTCCTTGCTTGCCTCAGATTGCCCTTTGTTCGCCATTAGGGATTTTTGCGCATAATACTCAGCCTTCTTTTTGTAAAAAGCTGAGTCCTTCTGTGGGCGATTTTGTCTACTTCTGCATTCTTTTAAAGCCCGTATCCCGGTATGTAATTTCTTTTATTAATTCTTTTCTTTTTAAGTTTGATTTAATGTGGTTTCCGTTAGCGGGGTAGTCGAATCGGACCAAAAAGTTAAATGAGTCAACCTTTGTGGGTTTTTTGCAAGGAAAGGAAAGTTGAGGGGCTAATTGGGGCATCTCACCAAAGTTTGGCAAGGGATCGTCCAAGAGTCACCCCCTCCCCTCCCCCTTCCCTTCGGTTTCATGCTAGTAACCACCACAATCTTTAGTCATCCCCTCCCCCTTTCTTGTTGTGTTCGGCCAAGAAGAGAACTAGAGAGAGAGAGTGAAAGAAAGAAGCCGAGAGAGGGAGAGAGAAACCGAGAGGGTGATAGAGGTTGCTGCCGGCGACGAGGAGAGAGGAGGAAGGAGACGATCGCCGGCAAGTTTGGTCGGAAAAGAGGAGGAAGAAGGGTTCGTCGAGGTAAGTTCGTCTATTTCTCGTTTGTTGTTATCGTATGTCAAAGAAACGCCGCCAACCACCACCGCCTCCGGAGGCGGTAGGGGGTGGTGCACGGCTGTTGTCCAGCCTAGGGTAACCCATATTCAGTAGTTCATATGCTTTTCGGGTCTGTTGGGATTAAGCCACGACTTAATGGGTTAATAATCAATAGTGTCATTTCATGTGAAAATTTAGTAATCTGCCACTGTTTTGCTTAAACCGTAACTTTTTCCTCGTAACTCGGATTGGGGCGAAATCGGTGCCAAAAGTTCCCATTTTGAGTCTAGTAACGTTTCTATGTTTTGTGCAAAAACCAGTTCGGAACATAGCTTAGGTCAAATCGTCGTTTTGTACTGAAAGGTTCTGTTTTAGCTGCTCTGAGAGGTGTTTTTGTAAAATTCATATAGAGTGCTAGGAATATCGTTAGGACGCGTGCGATACGTCCCTGGAACCGTAAGACATTGAACTTCCTGAATATGGAATTAGATTTTTGGTTTGATCAGTTTAGCAGGGGTAAAATGGGTCCCGAACAGACCTGCATTTTTAGTATAAAAGCTGGAATTTTTAGTTTCGTTAAACTAGTAAAAGTGTCGTGAGTTGGGACCTTCCGTTGACGTTTTTAGTGCGTAATTAGGTGGGAAAATGTGAGGAAGGTTGACGTGCTGGTGTTGCGGCTCGGGAGCGCGTCGCTTTGCTTTGAGGTGAGTTCTCTCACTGCATAGTTAGGAATTTCATGTATATCGTTGTTTTTGTGCTATGTGTTATTACGTGTTATTACGTGTTTACGTGGACCAATTTGGTTGGAATGATTTAGCTGTGATTGTTGAAATTATATGTCGATTATTTGTGCTTGCGTACACCTCAGTGGGACTGGGGGGCTCGGTGGGACCGAGGGCTCGGTGGGACTGAGCTGGTATCAATGTCTTTACTCGGTGGGACCGAGGGCTCGGTGGGACTGAGCTTGTGTGGATATATTTTTGGTGTACTCGGTGGGACCGAGGTTCGTATTTATGCATTTATCATTATGTGGTTTTATATTTGTGGTGATGGTGACGTTGCCTACTTGCGAGTAGGGGCGATATTCGTGGGGTTGCTACCTGCGTGTGTGGTAGGACTAACTAAGCGATTAGCTTACCTTTTCCCAATATGTTGTGATTTCAGGTGCGAGCGGCAGTCGGGCTTGACGGTACACACACTATGCGCGGGGTGCTGAGAGTGTTTAAAATTTCACTTTTAAACCTTTAGATTTTATTTTATGAAATTTCCGCTGCGTAAACTTTATTGACTGTTTGAGTTAACGACGTTAATTTAATTTGAATTGCGAATTATTAAATTGGGGTTATTTTATAATGAAATGCATGTTTTAAAAATTTTAAATTCCTTGTAATTTTTGGGACGTTACAACTTGGTATCAGAGCACAGCTTGAGTGAATCAAACACATCTCGATGTGTTTGGTCTCAAGTTGCGGCTATGAAGTTTTTTTTTAACTCTCTTATTAAAATCTTTGATAATAAATGAACGGAGAAAGCCCGTTTGGGAAACGGTGATCGTGGGCGCAGTGTGTACAGTCATCCGACGCCAATTGGGAAGGTACAGCACTTAGTGTATTTATTGCTTTCTAGGCATAGGGTATGCATGCTAAATTGCCGAGGTTGTTTACACTGTACTGTACGATGACTGCTTGCTAGTAGGAATCAATGCTAGTTATAGTAGGTTGTCAAGTGAAGGCCCTATAGGTTGCATGCAGTAAGAATCATATAGCCTTAGAATATTTGATTTAGTTCTATTGCGCAGCTCTTGTTTGAGTCCAACCGTTCTAGGATAGAATCTTGTATTCGAATGTCTATTTGATTCACGATGCGTGCGACTGGGTATTCGCGAGGCAACTCGTTATGGCTAACAGGGATTCCGTTGTAGCAAGAGTAGTGGGATGAGATGAAATTCCTAGTGAGCTGGGAATAGCGTTTACATATGAGTACGTATGCTAGATTGCTTTCTAGAACATAGGAGTATGTATGCTAGATTGCTTACGTGGATTTTGTGGTATTGTATGGTTGTTACTTGCTATTAGGAACTTATGCTAACCTTGATAGGTTGTTAAGCGAATGCACTATAGGCTGTATGCGGTAGGAACCGAATAGCCTTAGAATGTTAGATTTAGTTCTATTGCGCAGCTCTTGTTTGAGTCCAACCGTTGTAGGATAGAATCTTATATTCGAATGTCTATCTGGTTTCCACTGTATACGACTGTGCGTTCACGAGGCGACTCGTCAGGGCTAGTGGGGGTTCCATTCTAGCAAGGGTAGTGGGGTATTACGACTTTTCTAGGGAGCTAGGAAAAGTGTTTGCATATGCCGGAATGGGCATATGTGTTTGTTTGTGGTAAGCAACTACTTGGACGTCCCGGGACAGGACTCGAAACGAGTAAGGATAGGTGTGAAGGGTAGTAGCAGAGCTCCTACTATCTGAAGCACAGGATCCGTGCTCGAGTCGGGGAAAGTCACGGAGAATCCGAAGAGTTGAGTGTGAGCGTAGTTAGCAGGTTTTAATGTGTGCTAGTAGCTCGTTAAGGAGGAACAACAATGCTGATCCAGATGCTGATGCTGGAATTATTGCTGATCAGATTCGTGAGATGTTTGCGGTCGAGGTGACGCATATTTTGAGGATGCGATCCCCGAAATTATTACCGCCATTCGTGATGAGGTAATAGTGTCGATGGAGGAGCGCATCGCGGCGATTCCACCCCCTGCGGGTGGGCAGCCCCGAACAAGAGAGTCTGGATCGGTTATGGAGTGCACATTCCTTACCGGTGGTTGTCCTGCGAACTAGAAGGTTCGCTTCGCGGTGAATCTGTTACGAGACGGAGCGAAAGACTGGTGTGCTACTACTTTGACGCTTAACGGGCGCACTACTTGACCTGGGAGGAGTTCGTCGTATGTTTCGTGTAGAGCATGTGCCTCTAGTGGAGATGGAGAGGAGTGTCAAAGAGTTCTTGGAGCTCTCTCAGACTGCGGAGGCCATAAGGAGGTGAACCGAAAGTTCACGGAAATGACATTATTCTATCCTTAGCATGCTGCTTTTGAGGACATGAAGAGGACACGGTACAAGGATATGTTACGTACCAAGATCAGGGAGTTCGTGAGTACTGCGCAGTATGCTTCACTTGCTGTAGTGATGGAGGCGGCCTGAGGTAGAGTTCATCAACTGGGAGTGGAGGAGGCACAAGCTACATATAAAGTGGTGACAGGTACGTTCTTGGTTAACTCGGTGCTTGCTGGGGTGATGATTGATAGCGGGGCTACTCATCCTTCCGTGTCTCACATAGTCAGTGAGTGTTTGGGGCCGAGTTGTAGGACGGTTAGGCTGTACACTTGTGGTTGCGGTTGCTGAAGACAGGACCCTTACGGTTACTGACGTGTACCGGGGGTGCACTTTGGAGATCTCTGGTGTGAAGTTCCCGATTGATTTGATTCCGATCGCTATGCGGGAGTTGTGCGTGACTGTGGGCATGGATTGGATGGATGCTTTTGATACTGAGATTGTTTGTCGTCGCAAACAAGTACAAGTTCGAACCCCAAGCGGGGGAGAAATGCTAGTTCAGGGAGACTCACCCAGGCGGACCCCAGCGTTATGTTCGGGTGTAAGAGCTCGGAAATACTTGCAGCGCAGTGGCTAGGGGTAATTAGCGTATGTGATAGACACGCGCGGCGTCGGAGAGAAGAAGACTGCGGAGGATGTGCCGGTTGTACGTGAGTTTGTTGACGTATTTTCCGATGAGTTATCGGGGTATCATCGGATGCGGGTGAGGAGAGAGGATACGGAGTAGACGGCCTTTCGTTCACGTTAGGGCCATTTACAAGTTTGTGGTGATGCCTTTCGGGCTCACCAATGCACCCGCAGCGTTTATGGACCTCATGAACCGGATATGTAGCCCTATGTGGGATCGATCGGTGATCGTGTTCATCGACGATATTCTTGTGTAATCGAAGTCGAAGGAAGAGCATGAGATGCATTTGCGAGAAGTTTTGGAAGTTTTGAGGCGGGAGAAGCTGTATGCTAAGCTCTCCAAGTGCGTGTTCTGGTTACGAGAGGTCCACTTTCGAGGGCATGTCGTGAACCAGAATGGTATTATGGTGGATCCGGCCAAGATTACGGCTGTGATGCGGTGGGAAGTGCCGAAGACTCTCACTGAAGTACGGAGTTTTCTTGGGTTAGCAGGGTACTTCCGGAGATCCATTCAGGATTTCTCCAAGATTGCTTTACCGATGTCCCGATTGACGAAGAAATCTGCGGCTTTTAGTTGGGGTGAAGAGCAGCAGAGGGCTTTGAGGAGCTACACAGGCGTTATGCGAGGCTCCGATGTTGACTTTGCCCGAGGGTATGTAAGATTTGATGGTGTTTGCTCTCAAGATTTGGAGGCACTATTTGTATGGCGTCAAGTGTATACACTAACCATAAAAGTCTCCAGTACTTGATGACCGGCAAAACCTCAACATGCGTCAGAGGAGGTGGCTTGACGTGGTCAAGGATTATGATGGTGAGATACTTTACCACCCCGGTAAAGCGGATGTTGTTACGGACGCACTTAGTCGACATCTGGATGGTGAGCCACTGCGGGGCTTGTGTCAACGGTTAACAGTGGTTGCACCTCTTCTCGAGTCGATAGGTAGTGCTCAGGAGGTGGCAGTTTTGGAGGAAAATGCCAAACGCGAGAGAGTTTCGGGGGATATTCCGAATTTTGTCCGTGATAGTCATGGGTCAATTGCTCGGTCTTAATGGTCGGTTGGGTATCTCGAGGTGGGACCCCGGTATTCATGTGTTATGACTTTGACTTTCCAGTAGGCACTAGGAGGATATAGTCTTGAGCACGTACCTGGGAGGTAGACGTTAAGGTGTATCTTGATACGGTGTAACTAGGCTTCGTAGAGCGAGTGTAGGAAATACGTCAACGGTGGAAGGTTGGGTATTCCACGCGTGTTAGTACTGTAGGCCGAATAGTATCGGTTAGGGAATGATGCCCTTTGTAATAAAGAGGATATATGCGTAGAATTTTTGAGGTAAATAGTATATTTAGGTGTCGACTTTTGGGCTTGAAGCCAAACACCTTAGTGTAATTGGGGAATTGTAGCCGATTTTAAGGAAATTATGTTGATGGTAGTAGTAATCCTGAGGTGTTTGCTTGTGGTGAATGGTTATGGTGGAGTGACCTTCGTGAGTGATTTTAAATTTACTGGTTTGACGATTCTTGTAGGGTAATTTGTGGGAGTATAGTAGAACTCGTAGGAGTTAATCGACAGTTAATAGTAGGAATGATCGGATCCGACTATCCAGTTGGGTATATTGGTAAGCAACTTGAGAATGTTTAGAGCTTGAGATTTGAATCGGGAGGTATGGAATATCTAAGGTTGGGAGACAACCGAAGTCGCTTGGCTAGGAATGATTCCAATTGGTGAAGTGTTCTATCGATCATAATTTCAGTGTCCTAGAAGGAGTACGTTAGTAAGAAAAGTATTCGAGAAGTTTTAGAAGGGGTCTCAAGTGAACTTGGGAACCTGAGGTTGAGATGTGGGAGAACTATCTTTAGCTATGCACGGGCATAGACTTCGAGGACGAAGTCTAATCCAAGTGGGGGAGAGTTGTAAAGCCCGTATCCCGGTATGTAATTTCTTTTATTAATTCTTTTCTTTTTAAGTTTGATTTAATGTGGTTTCCGTTAGCGGGGTAGTCGAATCGGACCAAAAAGTTAAATGAGTCAACCTTTGTGGGTTTTTTGCAAGGAAAGGAAAGTTGAGGGGCTAATTGGGGCATCTCACCAAAGTTTGGCAAGGGATCGTCCAAGAGTCACCCCCTCCCCTTCCCCTTCCCTTCGGTTTCATGCTAGTAACCACCACAATCTTTAGTCATCCCCTCCCCCTTTCTTGTTGTGTTCGGCCAAGAAGAGAACTAGAGAGAGAGAGTGAAAGAAAGAAGCCGAGAGAGGGAGAGAGAAACCGAGAGGGTGATAGAGGTTGCTGCCGGCGACGAGGAGAGAGGAGGAAGGAGACGATCGCCGGCAAGTTTGGTCGGAAAAGAGGAGGAAGAAGGGTTCGTCGAGGTAAGTTCGTCTATTTCTCGTTTGTTGTTATCGTATGTCAAAGAAACGCCGCCAACCACCACCGCCTCCGGAGGCGGTAGGGGGTGGTGCACGGCTGTTGTCCAGCCTAGGGTAACCCATATTCAGTAGTTCATATGCTTTTCGGGTCTGTTGGGATTAAGCCACGACTTAATGGGTTAATAATCAATAGTGTCATTTCATGTGAAAATTTAGTAATCTGCCACTGTTTTGCTTAAACCGTAACGTTTTCCTCGTAACTCGGATTGGGGCGAAATCGGTGCCAAAAGTTCCCATTTTGAGTCTAGTAACGTTTCTATGTTTTGTGCAAAAACCAGTTCGGAACGTAGCTTAGGTCAAATCGTCGTTTTGTACTGAAAGGTTCTGTTTTAGCTGCTCTGAGAGGTGTTTTTGTAAAATTCATATAGAGTGCTAGGAATATCGTTAGGACGCGTGCGATACGTCCCTGGAACCGTAAGACATTGAACTTCCTGAATATGGAATTAGATTTTTGGTTTGATCAGTTTAGCAGGGGTAAAATGGGTCCCGAACAGACCTGCATTTTTAGTATAAAAGCTGGAATTTTTAGTTTCGTTAAACTAGTAAAAGTGTCGTGAGTTGGGACCTTCCGTTGACGTTTTTAGTGCGTAATTAGGTGGGAAAATGTGAGGAAGGTTGACGTGCTGGTGTTGCGGCTCGGGAGCGCGTCGCTTTGCTTTGAGGTGAGTTCTCTCACTGCGTAGTTAGGAATTTCATGTATATCGTTGTTTTTGTGCTATGTGTTATTACGTGTTATTACGTGTTTACGTGGACCAATTTGGTTGGAATGATTTAGCTGTGATTGTTGAAATTATATGTCGATTATTTGTGCTTGCGTACACCTCAGTGGGACTGGGGGGCTCGGTGGGACCGAGGGCTCGGTGGGACTGAGCTAGTACAATTGTATTATCTTTACTCGGTGGGACCGAGGGCTCGGTGGGACCGAGGGCTCGGTGGGACTGAGCTGGTATCAATGTCTTTACTCGGTGGGACCGAGGGCTCGGTGGGACTGAGCTTGTGTGGATATATTTTTGGTGTACTCGGTGGGACCGAGGTTCGTATTTATGCATTTATCATTATGTGGTTTTATATTTGTGGTGATGGTGACGTTGCCTACTTGCGAGTAGGGGCGATATTCGTGGGGTTGCTACCTGCGTGTGTGGTAGGACTCACTAAGCGATTAGCTTACCTTTTCCCAATATGTTGTGATTTCAGGTGCGAGCGGCAGTCGGGCTTGACGGTACACACACTATGCGCGGGGTGCTGAGAGTTTAAAATTTCACTTTTAAACCTTTAGATTTTATTTTATGAAATTTCCGCTGCGTAAACTTTATTGACTGTTTGAGTTAACGACGTTAATTTAATTTGAATTGCGAATTATTAAATTGGGGTTATTTTATAATGAAATGCATGTTTTAAAAATTTTAAATTCCTTGTAATTTTTGGGACGTTACAATTCTTTAGCGAAATGACCTGGCTTGCCGCAGTTGAAACAACCTTGGGAGGTGTTTCCAGTTCGATCTTCGGACTTCTGTTGGTCTCCACCTTTCTCTGTTCTGCATTCGTTTGCGTAATGACCAGGCTTACCACATTTGTAGCATTCTTGTGTGTGGCCTACCTTGTCATCTGATCTCTGTCGGTCATTTCCTCTGTAGCTTCTTTCGCTCACCCTCTGTTGGTCATCATTTCTGTAGTCTGACCTCTGTCGGTCACTTGATTCTTCTCTTCTTCCTTCATCTCTTCTACCATCATCTCTTCTACCATCATCTCTTCTACCAGAATTCCTTTGGTTATTTCTAAACTCTCTTGTCAATAGAGCCATTGATTTAGCTAATGACGCAAGAGTTATTTCTTCCTCTTTCAGCTCGTCTTCTTCGCTATCAATCATTACCATCTTCTTTTTCTCCTTCTTTTTCTCCTCTGTAGATCTCTCATTTCTTGGTCTGTCCATAGCCTCTGTAGATTTACTAACCAGTGCGTATGGTACAATGGTTAGTGTTTTAGCTTGAGCTATTTGAGGCTCTTGTGCGGCTAGTGTTCCATAGAGATCAGAGAGTGTCCAGGAGTCTAGATCTTGATTTGTTTGTAAAGACATAGACAACTGAAGCCACTCATGGTTCAGGCTCTTTAGAAACATGACGTTATTTTCTTTCGTGGTTCTGTGAATACCAGACTTTCTGCATTGGTTTATGAGAGAGTTGAACCGATCGTATGTTGTTTGCAGCGATTCTGTTGCAGAGGCTCTGAAGGCATGATACTCGTTTATGTATTGTGCCCTTCGGTTCTTCTGTGTTTTAGCACCCCCTTCCAGTTGTCTTTCTAATTCTTTCCAAAGATCGTGCGCTGTTTCGCATGCATCTAAAGATTGAAATATTTCGTTGGGGATAGCCATGATTAATATTCTTTTCATTTTCTATGCAACTTCATCTTCTGCCTTATCTTCATCTGACCAGTCTACTTTCGGCTTAGGTTTCTAATGTTCAGGGATTTCAAGAGATTCGTCAGTAGCTGGTACACGTGGCATAGTTATCATAGGAACCGGAGGAAGATTATAAAGATATTGTTTGATATTTTTTTCAGTACCCTCAAAAAAGTGAACCATTCTTATTTTCCATTGAGGATACTCATCTCTAAGAAGAGTAGGAGGTTTAGTTAATGAGCCAGCAGTAAAAAAGTTATTGGTATTTGTCATTTTGAGAAAAGGATAATCTGATGGAGGATTTATGAGTATGAAGATCTGAAAGTTTTTCTGGGTACAACTAATATCCAGAAATCTGGTGATGAAGAAAGAAAATAATCTATCAGAAAACAAGGTTATCAGATCTATTAGTTCAAGTTAATGTTTGATGCGGAAGCGTATTTGAAGAACTAACAGATAAGTTTGATAGATTTAGACCAAAATATAAATAAACAATGAACAGGAAATAATATTTCAAAGTTTACTGAATATATATTAAGAACAGATTTAAGAACAATGAGTAAGAAAAGCTTCAAAATAGATATGACTCTTAAGGTGAATAAGCTTTTTGTGTTCTTATGATGGTCGATTTATATGATTGATGATTGATGATCGAAAATTGATAAGGAAGAACTCAACATGAGTCTTCCTTATATACTACTCTAAAGGGGACCATAAAGCATATGCTACTATTCAGACGGTACTGATGAATAGTTGAACGGATGTCGTGAACAGTTGCAAGAACGGCATGAACAGTAAGACGTGTTGTATTGCATTTAATGCAGCAGACGTCTATTATGTACTAAGCCCTATTGAGTCCAATCAGAGTTTAACACGTCGACGTTGGACAGGGCATGCTACCATGCAAGTTGATGAACGGGTCCTGTAACAGTAGCAAGATATTATAAATATCTTCAAGTCTTTCAGTGAGGACCACAGAGGCTCTGTAATGAGTTACAGAGGTTCTGCTGTCTGGTCCTCTGTGGGGCAGTCTTTCCTATATTCTGAGATATTGGTCTTCATTGCACGTATGACAGAGCTTCTGTAGCGCGCCTCTTTAGCTTCTGTAGATTCTTGATCTTGAGCCCTCGGTAAGTCCGGCAGAGCCTCTGTAAGAGGCTTTCTTCACTTAGCCTATTTTTCACTACTTCTAAATACTTCTATGATTAGGAAGATTGAAGCTAACACCAGTCATGTGCCTCGAGCAACCAGAGTCTAGATACCAGATTGGCACATACTGCTTCTGCAAGACAATTTGAGAGTTTTAGGTACCCATATCCACATGGGTCCAGTTCTGTCAGGGGTCTTTGTTTTAGCTTCTGTTGAAGAAGCATTTTGTTTCTTCTTACCCTTGATTTTATCTTTAGCTTTGGGTACAGAGAGAAGACAATGTGGACTTTTGAAATGTTGGTTTATTTTAAACATAAGATCAAAGCAATGACAGTATTGAATGTGCGAAGAGATTTGTTTGAACTTTTCATTAAATACATTAAATGGGGGCACAGAGGCATTACAATTTATCCTAACATTAGACTTTCTATTACAAGAAGGTTCATGTAGGATAGATCGTTGTTTACAAAATCCTTTGTTGAGTCCGGCCTTCTGTGTTCCCCTTCTGTGGTGAACTTCTGTATATTTTACTGTCACAGTAGAAAAAGATTTGTTAATTTTAGTCCATTTACCCTTCTGTTGCCATGTTAGTTTTTCTTTAACAGGTTTTAAGGGTTTAAAAATCTTTGAACTCGTTGGAATTTGAGTGAGCATTAACTTCTGTTGTTTGAAATTTTCAAGCTCAAGAGAGGTTTTGGCTTGTATGCACATATTCAAAAAGTCTGGACAGATAGGAATTCCAGTGATTTTCTCTTTGGGAGGAATAGTTCTGTTAAGAACTTTAGAGGTTTGTTTAAAAACCTCTGTGTCACTAGGTCCGATCTCTGACTTAGAGTCAGTCTCTAATGAGTCTGAAGATGAATCGTCCTCATATACAGAGGTTGAGTCACTTAGTTCTCTTTTGACAGAGGCTAGACTTTCAGAACATGTGTCATACTCACTTTCTTCCTTTTCTAAGGAACTATCTTCTAAGTTAACAGAAGTATCTGTTAAGTTTTCTTCAGAGAGATCTTGATCGCTGGAAGATGTGCAGAGGTTTTCTTCAGAGATATCAAGTTTTTCTTCTGTAATTTTTGGCTTGAACTCAGGTGCCTCTGCTGATAATTTCTTTTCAGAATTCATCATGCAGACAAATGCAACTTGAGTTTCAGTCTCGGGTTTACCAAACTTGAAGATTCCTATCTGATCTTGAGTTTTCAGATACCTCTTAGGTTTGGATTCTCTTTTGACAGAGATTGAAGGTGACAAATCCGTGTTTTCAAACCACACATTTGTCATCTTCAGAGGTTTCCTCTTGTGAGGTTCCCCAGAGACTTTTTGTCTTTTACTTACAGAGAGAAGATTTGGAAATCCAGGTTTTCTTGTATCTCCTATGTGAAATAGAGAGGACAGAGACTTGTTTCTTTTGGTTCCGGTATAGGGATCTATATCACAGAAGCCAATTCCCAGTCTCCCTTTTTGTGTGTTTATTTTTTCGTACAGCTTCTGAGCATCTTGAATTTTTTTAATTTGAAGATCTCTTCTGAGTAAATCTTGACAGAGGACTTCTCTTTCCTTTTGAAAATAATTTTTAAGAGCTAGGATGTTCATTCTGTCGCACTCAACGTCCATTAGTTCTTTAAACTTTGTTTTTAAGGAAGAATTAAGTTCAGAAATCTTTTCTTTTAAAGGATTTAACTTTTTGTTCCAGTCCATTTCAATTTCTTCTTTTTCTTTAAAGATTTTAGCTTTTTCTTGAGTGAGAAGTCTAGCTTCTCTCTCATAGAAGGTGAGCTTTTTCTGAATATCTTCACATGTCTTTTTCATTCCAGTGTATTCAATGTTAAGTTTAATCAAGTCATCTTCTGCAGTATTAGAGTTAAAGGTAGAAGTGGATACCTCACTGTCGGAGTCGGAGATGACTTTTGCCATGCCACAGAATAGAGCATTCTTTGTTTTGCCTTCGTCAGAGGATGTGTCTGACTCCCATATTTCTTTGTTTACCATTAGTGACTTCTGAGCATAGTATTCATCTTTCTTTTTGTAGAAAGCCGCATCCTTCTGAGGGCGATTTGACCAGCTCCTGCATTCGTTGGCAAAATGACCTGGCTTTCCACAGTTGTAGTATCCTTGGTTCTGTGTGGAGTTTCCTGCTCAGTCGTTTGACCTCTGTCGGTCACCACTTCTTTCGGTTCGGCACTCATTTGCGTAGTGGCCTGGCTTACCACATTTGTAACACTCTTGAATCTGTGGAGTGTTGCCAGCTTTGTCTTCCGACCTCTGTCTGTCATTTCCTCTGTCATTTCTATCACTTGACCTCTGTCGGTCACCACTTCTGTCATTTGACCCTTCTCTTTCTTGATTATCTCTTTCATATCGTTCATTACCAGATTTCTTATGGTATCCTCAGCTGAATTCCCTAGTCAAGAGAGCTAAAGATTTAGCTATCAAGGCCAGGGTCGTTTCTTATTCTGCTGCTACTTCCTCTTCTTCTTCACTTTCCACCATCGTGTTTTTCTTCTTCTTCTCCTTTCTTTCCTCTATTGCTTTCTATTTCTTTGGTTTCTCTCTAGCTTCTGTAGTTTTACCAACCAATGCAAGAGGTGCAATGATCTGGGCTTTTGCTTGTGCTACTTGAGGCTCTTGTGCTGCTAATGTTCCATAGAGGTCTGATAGGGTCCAGGAATCTAAGTCTTGATTTGTTTGCAGAGACATAGATAACTGAAGCCATTATTCATTCAGAGATTTCAGGAACATAACGTTGTTTTCTTCAGAGGTTCCGTGGATGCCGAACTTCTTGCACTTGTTTATTAGAGAGTTGAACCTATCATACGTAGTTTGCAGAGATTCGGTTGGCAGAGCTTTCTGCGGTTCTTCTGGGTTTTGACTCCTCCTTCTAGTTGTTTTTCCAGTTCTTTCCATAGATCATATACAGATTCACATGCATCCATGGACTGGAAAAGGTCATTTGGGATGGCCATGATCAGAATTCTGTTAGTTTTCTGAGCAACTTCGTATTTAGCCCAATCAGAATCAGACCAATTTTCCTGGGTCTTTGGTTTCGTGTGTTCTGGGATTTCAGGTGTGTCGTCTGTACTAGGAACACGAGGTACAGTTATCATGGGAATGAAAGGAGGGTTACGTATATAATAAATCAATTCTTTGTCAGTACCCTCAAAGAAGTGAATCATTCGAATCTTCCATTGAGGTATTCTTCTCTAAGAAGAGTGGGAGGTTTGTTTAAGGAAACAGCAGAGAGGAAGTTGTTTGTATTTGTCATTTTTAGAGAGATAAATTATCCAGAAAAAGGGTTTTAACAGCAGATTTTTCAGAGTAACAGATTCTATAAGTTTACCAAAGTTCGAATGAATCGAAAATGGCAGAAAAAACAGAAACTGTTTGAATAATATGAAGAATAGGTTAAAAATCCAAGTTTCTACCAAAGATCATAGTTTTAGAGTGGATCCCTTGATATTAAAAATCAAGGTTTGCTCTGCTACCAATTGTTGGTTCCTATTTGCTTAAACAATGATCTTAACTTTCAGTTAGTTCAGATTTAGATATGGTGCGGAAGCGTATTTAAGAACTGAAAGATAATGTAAGGTAGAAGAACACACAATATCAAATAAACAGTATGTAAGAACATATGAATATCTCCAAGATTACTGTATTTGATATATATTAAGAACACCAAGAACTTCAAAGGATTAACAAGAAATCTGCAGTTAATGATGTGTGTGAGAAGTGCAAAGCTTAATGATATATGTGTATTTTTTGTGGTATTAAGCTTAATAGAAGAGTTCACATGAACCTTCTATTTATACTACTTCTAAAGGGGACAATAAGGACTGAAAGTACAAAGACACTGTTCTGGAACAGTAGCTGGAAGGTACAAAACACTATTCTGGAACTGTTGTAGATACAACGTTCATTAAATGCTCCGTATTCAGCATTAGGCGGAAACCTATCAGAGTTTGACACGTGGAGTTGTCAGGTCACGCCTTTGTACGATTGATCTTTAGAACCTTCGAATGGTAGGTATTGTAAGAAGCATGTACGTCCTTGTTAAGATCTTTTGTGTAGATCTTCTTTTTGCCACAGAAGCTCTGTCAAGTATGACAGAGGCTCTGTGGACTTGTCCGCTTAGAAGTGTCTTCTGTTGCTTCTTTACTATGGTCTTCTTGGTTAACCCGGCAGAGCCTCTGTCGAAGACTTCTGTCTTCTCGGTAACTCGGCTACTCTGCAGAGCCTCTGTCGAACACTTCTATACTTGGACTATTTTTCACTACTTTCATATACTGAAAGATTGGAGCTAACATAGCAATTTTCTCTGTTGCTATGTCATAATCAAATAGGGGGAGATTGTTGATCCAAACCCTCAATGATTTGATAATGACCCTCTCTTGACAGTTAGTGAAAATTGTAAGTAAACAATATGTATTAGAGTTTCACTATCGCTGATAAGTACTAAGACTTTACAGTACCGCTGATAGGAACTCTCACTCTTTAGATTATATATTCAGCGAACACTGTTCATCATCATATAGCTCTGAGTCTGTTCAGTTCTATTGATGATCGCTGATAGTTTAGTTTGTTTACTTATGATCTCTGAAGACAAGTTTCATGTCAACCAAAGTTCTACGCTGAAGTCGAAGATCAAACTCAAGAACCAGCAACAAGTCTACTCATGAACTGATGCGGATATCAGTGAAGCAAGACCTGTCCATTCAACGTGAAGTATCAAGTAGAAGACTTCAGCAATCGCTGAACTTTGTCATTCGCTGATAAAGAACTGTTTCAACGAAAGCTGATCATGAAGTCTCCCTGCATGTTACTATTGTCTTAGCTCCCTTGCACATCTCCGTACGAACTGTCAGAACGGACATCCCTTTTGTCTGTAATCGTACAATAACTCTGATTCTACACTGTGCACCATGCGGCTACTAAGGTTGTCTACAAAGGTCAATGACATGCAACCACTCAGCTGCTGCCATGTGTAAAGCCATACTGCCATGCATTAAATGCATGCAGTATATAAGAAGAACCCTACATCGGTTTTGAAGTGTGCTCGGACCATCTTCTTATTTCTCTCTTATTGTTAAGTTATTATTCGTAATTTCTTTAACTCTTTCTAGTGCAAGAAACTTAGTGTTCTTAACTTGTTTAGATTAGGTTTATCCTTAATCTTATTCCGCAACAAGTTGTAAATTGTCTTGATTTATCAATAAACAATTTAGAAAAGTAAAAACGTGTGTTTGCATTCAAACCCCCCCCCCCCCCCCCTTTCTACAAACTTGTATAACCCTTCGGGACCAACACCTATATATTTGAAAGATATATAAATAATTATATAGAGCGTAATTAGTTTTATTATAGAGGTTAATTATTGTAAAAGCCTTAATTATTGTTAATTGGGCTTAGCTTTGTGTTTGATGGGCCATGGGCCGGTGTGTTTAAGGCCTTGGTATTTAAGGTTTGTGTTAACCTTGGAATTAGGTCAGAACGATTCATTAGAGAAATTAGAGCTTATTGTTTAGAATCGTTTCCTTTACTTTGATTGTAATATTCTCATAAGGATACTTTGAATGAATACGAGAGGGATGACGAGTTGAAATCATCAGTTGTTCGTGTTCATAACGATTGATTTATTGTTACCTGATCAAACTGGGATTCACAACTCCATCCACCTTTTGTTCAACAGATTTTGCCTTTTCATCCAATTTTGTTTTGAGATCCTTGATTTCATCCTTCAAGGAAACAACTGTTTTCTCCAATTTCTCCACCTTTACACCCAGATCATGGTTTTGTTTCTGAATCTTTTCAAATTCAGAAGGTTTTAACGTTAATCCTGGATCAACAAATGACCCAGTTTTCATGTGTTCAGATAACTCATGGTCTGTAGGTGTCACAAAGTCACCATGTACAACAGATGCACCGTGTATGGAAGCTTTTAAGATGTTCACTTCCCCAGGACTTCCATCCAATCCTTGACAACCAATAATAGGAATGTCTATGGATGTGGATACAGGAATACGAAATTCTTGTGATGTGCTTGTGTTCAAAAGAATTTCAGGCTCAAATTGGATTTTACTGTGTAATCCAGACTCAGTGAAATCAATAATATTTTGGGATTTATCACCACCCTCCAAATGAGTATGGGATGGTTCCCCTGTTTGAAATGAAACAGTAGCATGTTTGAATGCTTCTGAGTGGCTAGGGATTGGTTGTTCAAGTTCCATCATGGGCTCAATGATGTTTTCTTCAATATTGGTCACCAAGGGTTGTGAACCAATAGTAGATGTGGGTGCCCGGTTTAGATCAGCTGGATCATAATTATCTTTGTTTTCTAATTCTGTTAACATTATCTCAGTCTCACCTCTCTCTGTCTGTTTTTCACTTTCCAGTCTAACCAAGCTCTTTGAATTTTCCCTCTCATTTCTCTCAGAATGTTCTCCCACCTGAACATTCTCCCCCTCTCTATTTGCATTAGACCCCTCACCTCTCATCTCAGGGTTTTCCTCATGGGTAGGGATTTGAGGTTGTTTAAATCCCATAGAGGTGCAATATGCTTTTAACATCTCACTTTCCCCTGGAATATATTGCCTAAGTGACCTTGGAAGTGGTCTGTGATTATGAAAATTCTCAAGTTTAAGAAATGATATCATTTTACCCATGTAGAAGATTGGCCCATGCTCCTCATTTGCTCTTCTTGGGATGTTTTTATCTTGATCCATTGCATACCATATTACCAACTGCCAGTACCTCTCATAAGGTATATATGTAAGTGGAGTATCTCTTGGTTTTCCCTCTAATGCCTTCTGATTCCTCTTAAAAGTGTTCTTTATACCTTCCCATAAGATAGAAGCATAATCATAGTGTCTATTTTTCACTAACCCATGAAAAATTTGCAAAATTTGTCTTGAACCTTGATCAAGTGAACTGTGTTTCCCAGATAAACACTTGTTAATAATGTGGAAGAAACATGCCCAGATTGGTGGTAATTTGTTCCTTCTGAATGAGCTAAGATTCTTCAACTCGTCATTATATCCCAATCTCCTGAATTCAGCCAACAATTCTTCTGTTAATGGTGAGTCTTCAAAGTCTAATCTCCCCTGCAAATCATCTTTTTCTGGTAACCTTAGCATAGTTATCATAAAATTGACAGTCAAAGTTACAGTCACTCCCCCTATATTTGACACAAACTTGTTGCCTTGTAATTCCAAATGCTTCCACCACTGTTATATATACTGTATTGGTACAGACTTCTTCATTGTAAACCACTTCTTGAATGGATGATACTTCAACAACTCTATGATTATCCTATGTTCGTCTTTGAACTTAGTTGCATCAATCACTAACACCCAGTTATTTTCAACTAAATCCAAATACTCACTCTCAGGTACAATCCTCTCCATAGAATTAAGTCTAGAAGACATCACAGATCTAACCGCACTTTGTTAATGTTGTATATTCTCATTTCCCCCATCTGCATTTCCTTCACATTCAGTCATATTTTCATCCCCTGCATCTCCTTCAACATTTCCTAGTACAAAATTCTCTCCTAAAGCCCCTTCTTCTATGGCTCTGTTCTCAGGCATACGAACTTCATCATTCTCTGAATCCGAGGATTCCATCAACGTTTTCGAGGAGTGTAACGATATAGGTTTACTTCTTCTTGAACCAGACATGATTTCAATATGGAAGATTGAAAGAAAACAGAATCGAAGAACTCTGGATTTATGCGTATCTCACTTTTCACTCTTGGAATTCAAATGAATTTGAAAGAGGGATTTTAAGGTCTATTTAAAATCCACGAAGCTTAAAGGATTTAACGGTGAAAAGTTGCTTTTTGTCAGAGTTATAACGGATTCGAACACTGTGAAATACCACAAAAGATATTAAATGAAACGTGGCACTTTCAATTGAATAAGAAGCTGACACGTGTTATTTGATAGAAATTAACGCAAGTTAAAAGTTCTGAATAACACGTTCAGAGTTCTGAGAATGCATACTCAGAAGTTCTGAGTACACAGTTAAGAAGAAATTGCATTGTAACCAAAATTCATTTAAATCTCAACTTCTGATTATATAAAGCATTTAATCATCCAGAAGTAGTTTGAACAGATAGAAAATTATTTTATCATCAAAATTTTGTTCTTCTTTTGAAGATATGGAATTACTGAAAATCATTTAAAATCTAACATCTGACCTTGAAAACCTTTTTAAGGATTCAGAAGTAGTTTGAACAAGTGAAAATTTTATCACTGAAAGCTTGTTCTCCTTAAAATGATTAGTGATAAGAAAAGAAAATACAAACCTTATAAGCTTCTCAGAATGATATCTGAAATATGTCAATGCTCCCCCTTGACTTTAGCATATACTCAAACACATTTTAGACATAAAGAATATGAAACTATATCATAGAAAATATAAAATCAACAAAATTGAAACACTTGTATTTTTCAGAAATGAGTACTGAGAGGTAGTCAGAAGTTCTGATTAACCTATTCAGAAAAAAAATTGAAGTCAACTTTCTAAAGTACTAACTCAGAAGTTCTGAACTTAAGAGTCAGAAGTTCTGATCTTAAGATTCAGAATTCTGAACAAGAGAGTCAGAAGTTCTGATCTAAAGTACACTACTCAGAAAATCTTACTTAGAAAAAAATTCATTTCTGAAAAATCACAAATATACTCAATTAGTCAGATTAAGCATTCCTATTTTACATATGAGAAAAGTAAACCTTTTGTATTCAATAGGCTTTGTGAACAAGTCAGCCAATTGATACTTTGTGTGCACAAAGTGCATTTCTATAGTTCATTTTTCCACATAGTCTTTAATAAAATGATACTTTACATCAATATGTTTGGTCTTTGAGTGCTGAACAGGATTCTGAGTAATAGCAATAGCACTATCTGAATCACAATATATGGGAATTTTGTTGAGTTGATAGCCATAATCCATGAGTTGTGTTCTCATCCACAAAGTTTGAGAACAGCAAGCAGCAGCAACTACATACTCTGCCTCAGCAGTTGTTGTGGAGACACAATTTTGCTTCTTTGAAGCCCAACTCACTATTTTGTCTCCCAAAAAGTGACAAGCACCAGAAGTACTTTTCCTGTCCAGCCTACTTCCTGCATGATCAGCATCAGTAAAAGCAGTCAGTTTAAAGTCAGTTTCTTTTGGATACCAAAGCCCAAATCAGGTGAACCTTTGAGATAATCTTCAGAACCTTTTAACAGCTAGTAAATGAGATTCTTTTGGATTAGATTGAAATATAGCACAGAAACATGTAGCAAACATGATATCTGGTCTACTTGCAGTCAAATAAAGCAAAGATCCAATCATGCCTCTATATACCTTGTTATCTACTGAAACTCCAGAGAGATCAGCATCTAACTTGACATTTGTAGCCATAGGTGTTCTCATAGAAGCACAATCAGACCTCTTAAACTTTTTCAAAATATCTTTTACATATTTTCCTTGATTTATGAAAATTCCATTTGACAGTTGTTTTACTTGAAGACCAAGGAAAAAATTCAATTCTCCCGTCATGCTCATTTCAAATTCTGAATCCATGACTTTTGAGAATTCATTACATAAATCTGTATTTGTAGAACCAAATATAATATCATCTACATATATCTGAATCAAGATTAAATCATCACCTTTTTTCTTTAGAAACAAAGTAGTATCAATTTTACCTTTCTTGAAGCCAGATTTTAATAAGTGTTGAGTTATAGTGTCATACCAGGCTCTTCGTGCATGTTTCAGACCATACAATGCTTTATCTAACACATAAACATGTCTGGAAACTCAGGATCAACAAAACCTTCTAGTTGATACACATAAACTTTTTCATTAAGTATACCATTCAAAAATGTTGATTTGACATCCATTTGATATACTTTGTAGTTCTTATGTACAGCATAGGCCAAGAATATTCTGATTTCTTCAATTCTGGCAACTGGTGCAAATGTCTCATCATAATCAATTCCTTCTTGTTCTGAGTATCCCTTAGCAACCAATCTAGCTTTATTTCTGACTACAACACCTGCCTCGTCTTTCTTGTTTCTGAACACCCATTTTGTTCCAATAATAGATTTTCCTTCAGGCCTTGGAATGAGTCTCCAGACTTTGTTTCTTTCAAACTGTAGCAATTCATCTTGCATTGCTAAAATCCAGTCTGGATCCTCTAGGGCTTCAGTGGCTTTCTTAGGTTCCATCATACTTAAAAATACTGCAAACATTGCTTCATTTGCTGTTGCTGACAACTAGAAACCTCTGCTTCGAAGAGAAAGCCCTCTGCCACTCCTCCCAAGAAAAAGAAGAAGGCCCACAAATCAAAGAAAACCACAAAGGGTACTTCTACAAGTGTCGCACCTCCAGAACAAACCCAACACTCTCCACCACATGAAACCGTGGTTGGATCTTCTGCACCTCCCCCTCCTCCTAAAGATAAGAAGAAAAACAAAAAAAACACAAGTCTTCTGAGGAGGGTGCCCCTAAACCAAAAAGATAGAAAAGCAAGAAGAAAATCAAGAAGCCTTATTCTCCTCTGCAAACCATCGCAGAGGAAACTGAAATGGTCGAAGAAACCCGTGAACAACCTCTGCAATCCCCAACTCCTATCAACTATGTAGATCAAGGTGACTTCTCTGCTTTTCTCTAAAGACCTGATATTGCAGACTCTCTAGACACCTCTGGCTGGAACGCATAAGCCCTCTCAAATCAATCATCAGAAGCACCATACGTCAGAATCTCTGAAATTGATTCTGACTTGGAGGAAGATAACCGAACTCTTGCGGATATTCAGGGAAAGACACCAGAAGGCTTACTAAACCCCTTCCTCCATCCCGGATACGATGTACTATGAAAGAGTCTAGAGGAAGTGGTAGCCACAGAGGAAATGGTTGATTTTGATGAGATAGAAACTAGGAGAGAAACCGTTAGGTTAGGGTGTATGATAGAGGCTGAGGCCCAAAAAGATGCCGAAGTTGGAAGAGGCACACAATCCCAACCAACTCCCAGTGCAACCCACATTTCTATTACCTCCAGTCTAGTGGCAGAAGGTAATATTGAACAAGAGCAGCACGGCTCGACCCCAACCCAAACAGACCGGGCAGAGGAAACTCTTTCTACCTCTGTGCCATTAGAAACTGGGGAAACCATTCCAAGGGAGTCCTCTCCAAAGGACTCACCTTTAGTTCGTGATCCCTCGCCCCGGATCACATCTGACATCCATGTAGAGGAATTTGTTTCCTCTGCCATACGCACACACGTAAGTCCAACCGGCTCTTTAGAGGAGCCTAGAGTGCACAAAGACGAAGGGACTCTAGACAAGTCCCCACGTCAACCTAAGGATATTCCTGTACCCATCTCTGGAGTGGATCAGGACAATGTTCTTACCAGAACTTCTGTAGAGCATGAGGCCTCAAAAACCTCTGCTCAAGGATCAAAAGGAAATCCTTCCACCCTCAACATCAACACAGGGGTGACAGAAGGTGTCCCAGGAATAGGGACTCACTCTGGGGATGCAATATGTTCCCCCAGAGGTTACACATGGATCACATGTCGCAAGGGATGAGTTCCAAACCCTTGTCACCTCTGTGACCACCTCGTTGGGAGAGTTGAAAAGCTCTCTTGACTCTCTTGTAGAATCCACAACAAAGGCCATATCTGAACTGAACACCAAAGTGGATAACCTATCCAAAGAGGTGAAATAGGTCTGCGCTCAAATTAAAACATCTGCAACAACCTCTGCCACCTCTGCTGCCGCTAAATTCGAGAAGGCCACAACCTCTGCCTTCCAAAGCTCTGTAAAAGACCTACTTGAAAAGCTGAAGAAAGAGAAATCCCCAACCTCTACGGGCCTTACTCCTGAAGATTTAAAGAAGGCCCTAGAGCCTATCCAGGAACAAACTACAAAGGAAACTCTGGCCATGCAGCCCTCCGACTACATAACCAGAGCACATATCACAGAACTTGGCCAAGGGGTACTCGACCAGGTCACATAGTTCATTAAAGCCTTCTCTGTTGCCAACGCCAACTATGTTAAATACTTCCAAGCAAGCGTGGGTAAAATGCACTTCAACACAGAGGCATAGGTCCACAACCTTCTAGGCATCTGCGATGACTTGTGAGCTAAGATGATAGCCGCAGGTGCCTCACCATCCAAAAAGCCAGAAGCGAAGTGCAGAGCAGAGGGTACGAGAGATAAGGGTCAGGATGACTCTGATGATGATTCTGATGGATCATCAGGTCATCCTGAGGGGAAGAAGAGAAGAGAACAAGAACAATGTAGGTTCCCAGATTCACGTTGTATCACAATAATGGTAACAAAATAGACAGCGGAAGCATATTAAATAAAGCCATTTATGTGAGTGATTGTGCAAAGATAATGTAACCGTGAGAAATAAATATAGAACAGGAATAATGATAACAAGATCAAGTATAAAACGTTGCTCGTATATTGATAATGAATCACACCAAGAACACGTTCAAGTGTATGTTCGGAAATCTCACAGGGAACAATATCGTACGGAGGTAGTGCTCGAGATTACTGCAGTGTATGCTTAAACAATTGTGGAAAACTATTCTTACAAAAGCTTACAATCGTTTGTTCCACTACCTCACTATTTATAGCCCTGATAAAGTGTAGACAGTGTACTATCGTACCCTGGAATGATACGTGGAAAGTGTGTCTCCAATCTTTAGGGCATACGTGGAAAGTATGGACACATGTCTAACACTTAGGATTTCTTACGAGACTTAGGCATAACAGAGGTCTTCAGTCACCAGAGCTCTTTTGCAAGGGCTCTGTTGGTCTTCTGTTGATAAACGGTTCTTCTGTTGGAAGTCTTCTGCCAGAGCTCTGTTGAGCTCTATTGGAACCGCCAGAGCTCTGTCGAGCTCTGTTGGTCTTCTTGTTGAACTTCTTCCAAGTCTTCTGTCTGATCTCTGATGGTCTTCTGACTTGATACTATTTTCAATACTTTTACATGACAAATACTTGGGGCTAACAATCTCCCCCCTAAGTATTGAAAATAAAAATTTACAACTAATACAGAGATTGAACAAAAGAACAGAGAACTTTTACCTCTGTTGAAACCTTGCACTATTCTTTTAATATGTTACAATACGAAATTAAGAATAAGTACTTTTAATCGTAATAGATACCTCTTAGAATTCTATCAAATCTTCTGATCAGGTTCCTGAATTCTAACATACGATCTCTCTGATCGACGAAGTTATCCATTGATTCTCTTGGACATTTCTCTGGTGGTAGTTCCAGAATGATTTTGTTGAGGTAGAGCAGTGATTCACTCGAGTACTTGTGAGCCTCTTCAACTCTGAGTGCTTTCTTTATGCGCTTCTGTCGGCAGATGAGTATTGGTGGATTACCAACAACCATCCCGGATCTTTACTGCTTAAGACCTTCAATGCTCTCATTTGGAGGTCCAATTGCTAGCTTCTCCACTTCGAACTCCATGCCCAGTTGAAAGTCGATCTGAGTTCTGAGATTAACGTGTTCTTGCATTGCAAACTCGATCTCCCTCATTGCAGTTCCGGTGCCTCTGTATCTGTCGACGAAGTTTAGGCAGTAGCCATGGAGTGTTAACAGATCATAAGGATTCAAGAGCACAAGATCATTGTCATTGAATTTTTCGATCTTGTTTTCGTTAGTCCTCCCAGTGTATACATGATACGAGATGTTGTCTTTGGAGTATTTCTTGGCCTCAACATTCAGAATGTTCTCGAAAGTGAAGTTTGAGTCGATGGCCTTGTTCATATTTGATCTGGTTTGGATGAACTTTAATCTCGCATCAGTGAGTCTGCTGGCGTTGATCGGGTTTAAGTATGGGTTTATGGGTATTGCATTCACAGGGATTATATCTTTGTCGGCATAAAGGAATGCAAAGATGGTTTCAATTGCTGGATTGTCAGAGCGTTGGGTTTGAGGGTTCTGTTCTGTCAGGTTCTGAGGTGGGTTTTGGTCATCATGGGTTTCTGCCATAAGATGATCAACATGGCTTTCTGGTTCTGCAGTTTGGATATGGGGTTGAGCTTGGCTTATTTGTTCATCAGCAGAGATTGGGATTGATCTCTCTGGTTCATTTCTTGGGGATTGGGGAGGCGTATCAAGGATGATTACCTCTGGTGGTTGAGAAGATGATGCTTCAGGCTCTTTGATGATTCTGTCCTTGAAGATGTAATGGAATACAACCATCGTGGTGTCTGTCGGATTTTCCTTTGTCTCCTTCTCCCCTTGTTGTTCTTTCTCAGCCTCAGTCTCTACCTCTGTCACAACCTTTGTTGCCTCAGACGTTTCTGCCTCTTTCTAATTCTCCTTCTCTTTCTCTCTGTCGTCCTCTTTCTCTTTGTCTTTATTCTCCCCCTTTTGTTGCACAGAGGACTCACCATCTTTAGTAGCAGAAGGCCCTGGAGCACCACCCATATCATAATCCTCTTTATCATCAGAGTCTTTATCAGCAAAATCATCAACATCATCAGATTCTGCTACATTTGTTATGGGTGAGTTCGGTGTAACAAATTTTCTTTTCTTTCCTGAGGGTTCGCCTTCTGGTGGACCTGCAGCAGCTCTTTTGAGAGAGAGTGTGTGTTATCAATAGTAGCGTTAAATTCAGCTGCGGCCTTTTTCAGGACATCTTCCAACTCTGTCGCTGCGGTTCTGATCTCATCAACTTGACTCTCGAAGTTGACCTTATGGGTGTCAAGTGATGCTTGTACATGTCTTTCTGTTGCTCGAGCTTTCATGACAAATTTTGAAGAAATGGTCATCATACGGCTCAAGACAGATTTGCAATGGTCTTGCATGTAAGCTCTGTCGATGGGTTGGTTGTTAGGAAAAGGCACTGGAGCAGATGGTGTTGTTGCTTCTTTTATGGCATCCTTGACAGAGGAATTGATGAGCTCTGTCAAAGTTCTGACGTTAGAATCTGATAGAAGAACAGAAGGAATTGGCAGAGTTCTGTTCATTTCGGCAATATGGTTTTCTGCCATCTTTGTCTTCATATCAGAGAGCTCTGTCGTATACTTCTACATCTCCTCTGCTCTGACTCTTTCCAAATCAGCAACCTTCTGTGAAGTTTCTACAAATTTAGCTGTAACCTGTTGCAGCTCTTCTCTGAGAGAAGCATTCTCCTTGCGGATCAGCTCCTCTTTCGCGTCATTGATAAGTTTATACTCATTCAAGGAGTTGCTAATACTGTCACAGAAGCTTGTGAGCTCTGCTCTTGTGACAATGTTAGCAGGGGTAATCTTGTCTCCAACACATGGATTCAAGTCTACCTCGAGCTCAGAGGTGCCTCCCATAAGAGTGGTTTTGATGTTGTCTCTTGGAGGACTTCCACCCGATCCATGAAGTTCCTTTTGAGGGGAAACAACTACAGGTGTTCTGGTCTGTTCAATTCTCTCATCCTCAGAATCTGAGAGGTTGAAGTAGACGTGGGAGTTAACATTGTGATCTAGACAAGTTAATCCTTGTGATACTAGGCTATCATATTGTCTCTGAGTTAGGCAATCTCTACGGGTAAAGCGAAAGTTACCCAGGGACCTAAGTTGTTCCTCCTTAGTAAGATGAGCTATAGAGGCATCATCGTGTGTAGTTGTCCTATCGATGTTCTGGGGCAATGGAACATCATTACCGAAAATAGATTCCCCAGTTTCGTGCATACCAGAGGCAAGAAGAGTTCCCTCTGATGGTATAGGATGATTGGGGTTCGAGGTGTGCACCTCTGTTTCAATGTCCATATGAGCTAGATCCTCATGGACAGATGGTGAGCTTGCACTGAGAGTTGAGCTAGAGAATCGCACATGTGTGTTTACTCGAACATCTTTTTCTATGCTCACGTTTCTCTCGGCTCTTAGGGATACAGAACTCTCGGATTTACTCTCTTCTCTCTGTTCTGTCTCACTGCTACCAGAGGAGGACGAACTCTCTGCTACCTCCTTTGTAGCTTCCCTAACTCCCTCTTGAATATCCTCCATAGAGGATGCTCTGTTCTGTACTTCCTCCTCCATCTCTTGTGCAGAGGAAGACCCCACTTCGGGTACTCTTACCTCTGGTCTCTCTTCTTCTTCCTCTATTCTAACCTCACTTTCTGATTCAAATGAAGGCTCATGACCTAAGTATGTCGGGGATCTCACCTCAGGTTCTTGAGGTTGAGCAGCACTGTTATAGTTTTGGATAGAGATGTGATCTTGAGGGATCAGAGAAAGCATTGTACCTGGAAATCTTCGAATGAAGGGAAACTCGCCAGAAGTAGTTCCCAAGAACCTGGACATTACCCACACAGGTGTTGGATTGCACTGTTGGTTCAGTTGTAGGACTGGGAATGCTTCTCTGATGACCAGACTGATGAACCTCTGGTATTTGATAGCCTTCAGGAACTTGTGGACACCTACAATTCCTCCTCTTGCAATGGTTGGGGTCTTGAGATTGACAGCCAAAAGGACATCCTTGTAGAGTATCTTTGCATAGTCGAAGTTCCTATTGTAGTAAAGACCATACATTATTTGTAGTATTTCTGTGCTTGCTTGGTCTTGGCTACCAGATTTGCAGGTAAGGGTTCTGTTGAGTGTGGAAAACATGAAATTCCACATAGGGGGTAAATGGCCTCTTCTAAAATCACCAATCTTGTTGAGGGTATTGTTGTATCCTAGGAATTTGATAAACTCCAGAAGAATGGGAACTTTTTGGAGTTTCTCGTAGGCTTCTATACCTAACTGTCTTTTGGTTGGCATTTGAAAGATTCTTCGCAGGGTCTTGACACAAATCCTGACAGTACCTGCTCTTTCCTGGATTCCTGAATCCACATTACCAATGATACCTTTCTGTTCTGGGATGAACTGACAGGTAGTCCACCATTGTCTGACGTAGAGTTCTGGAAGGTTATCATCGTAACAGGTAAGGGCTCGAAAGATGGGTGAGTTTTTGAAAAACTCAACAAATATGTGATAAATGGGCAGGTAGTTGGCTGGATTGGCATCAAACCGATAGTTGCTATCAATGAACTCGTAGGGTAGAATGACTATTTGGTCAACAGGACCAATACGGCTAGATTTTGCGGAGTTTTGTTGTTCCGCCATTGTTGCAGGCTAGGGATTCTTGAAGATCTTGAAGGTTTTGAACTTTTGAGAGGGAAAGATGAAGGGTTTTTTTGAATGATCAGAAAGCGTAAGAAAAGAAATGGATCATGGTAATGGATATTTATACGCTAAACATGTGGTTGGGTGAACGTCGTAGGTACTGTAGGCACTCGAGTGTCAGAAGGTGGAGTGGCCTGAACAGTGTATCGTGGGAACAGCTAGTGGTTTGTCTTTCAATCAGAGAATGCCACGTAGATTTAATTCTGACCACTTTCAGGCAAGCAAACCATCACGGTTAGAGATGTGCGGGTGACCTGGTTGACGCTTAAAGAATGACCCGCATCTTTGATGACGTGTTTCTGATGACGTGGCAGAAAAAACCGACAGAGCTCTGATGGAGCTCAGCACAGTTTTGTCTCTGTTGAGTAACCTTTTTCATTTTGCTCAAGTATCCCATAAATGTTTCACCTTTACCCAAAACATTTAAAAATTTTGTATCTGATGTGAAAAGCAGTCAAAGAACGAATAACAGAATTAACTTAGAAATTTCACAGAGTTCTGATGATGATCAACAGAGGCTCTGGTGAAATATCAGAGTTCTGTTAAGTTCTTGACTTTTATCAAAGATTTTCATCAGAAGAGGTTTTCCCACTTTCTTTAAAAAGTTTTTTCTTTCCAGATCAAAGAGCAAAGTCACTTTGAATTTGGAGATGTGACTTTGACTTGCTCCCCCTAAAACCATGCACAATTTCTCTTAAGCTCCCCCTAGACAAATGGGCTCAAAAAAAAACTTTATACAAAAGAAAGAAGGAAAAATATATACAAACAAATTCACTAAAAGCTTGTTAAAAAAAATGCACGACAGAGTTCTGGTGAACATCAGAGACTCTGTTGAACTATCCTACCCAACTGTTTGACAAAACTCTGGTATGATCATCAGAGGCTCTGTTGAGTTTTGAACAGAGTTAGGAGGACATGTTCAGCATACCCATCTTGCCGATTAAGAAGTTAAATCTCCTTTCATCAAGGGCTTTGGTAAACAAATCAGCAAGTTGGAAGTTAGTTGAAACAAAATACATTTCAATCGTCCCTTTTTCAACATGGTCTTTTATGAAGTGGTACCTTATGTCGATGTGTTTCGTCTTGGAGTGCTGAACTGGATTAGCTGTTATTGCTATGGCACTCTTGGAGTCACACAGAATTGGAATTTTATTGTACTTCATGCCATAATCTTTTAGTTGAGTTTTCATCCAGAGCACTTGAGAGCAACAACTAGTAGCAGCAACATACTCTGCTTCTGCTGTAGAGGTTGATAAGCAATTCTGTTTCTTAGATGTCCAACTCACCAGTTTATCACCAAGCAATTGACAGCTACCAGAAGTACTTTTTCTGTCATTCTTGCATCCTCCATAATCTGAATCTGTGTATGCAATAAACTCGAAACCAGAATTAAGAGGATACCAGAGACCCAGAAATTGAGTTCCTTTCAAATATTTAAATATGCGCTTGACAGCAGAAAAGTGTGATACTTTAGGATTTGCTTGAAATCTGGCACACAGACAAGTTGCAAACATTATATCAAGTCTGCTAGCAGTTAAATACATAAGTGACCCTATCATGCCTCTGTAGTTCTTGACATCTGTTGGTTCACCTTTAAGGTCAGATTCAAGCTTAACTCCAGTGGAAATAGGAGTTCTCATTGGATTTGAATTGTTGAGCTTATATTTTTTCAAAATATTAGAGATATATTTGGACTAACATATGAAAGTCCCTCTGATGGATTGTTTTACTTGTAAACCAAGAAAGAAAGAAAGTTCTCCCCTCATGCTCATTTTGAATTCACTTTTCAACAAATCCTCAAACTTATCATAGTACTCTTGCCGTGTAGACCCAAAAATAATGTCATCAACATATATTTGCACCAGAAGTATATCATTCTTATACCTTCTAAAGAAAAGAGTTTTATCGACAGTACCTTTTTCGAAGTGATTAGTCAACAGAAAGTTTGACAGAGTTTCATATCAGGCTCTGGGAGCTTGCTTAAGGCCGTACAAAGCTTTGTCTAATTTGTAAACGTGATCAGGAAACTCTGGACATTCAAAACCTGGTGGTTGCTGAACATACACTTCTTCTTGTAGTCTTCCATTCAGAAAAGCAGATTTGACGTCCATCTGGTAAACCTTGAAACCCTTGTGAGCAGCATAGGCTAAGAAGATTCTGATTGCTTCTAGCCTAGCCACAGGTGCAAAAGTTTCGTCATAGTCAATGCCTTCTTCTTGGCTATATCCCTTAGCAACCAGACGGGCTTTGTTTCTGATGATAATCCCATCTTCATCCTTCTTGTTCCTAAACACCCACTTGGTTCCAATGGCAGCTTTGCCTTTTGGGAGTGGAACCAAGGACCAAACTTTGTTTCTTTCAAACTCCAGAAGCTCCTCTTGCATAGCTTCGATCCAGTTTGGGTCTTCAAGGGCTTCAGAAATCTTCTTCGGCTCAATCATGCTTAAAAAACTTACAAAGAAAGCTTCATTGATTGTGGCCGATCTTGTCTTCACACCATCTTCAGCAGCACCAATAATAAGATGATGGGGGTGATCCTTTGTCCATCTTGTCATGGGAGCATGGACAAGAGGTGGGGTTTGTGCTTCTGAAGGGAAAAGACGAACTTCAGCGTCAGAGCTCCGTGGATTTGGACCAGGGCTCTGTGGCACACAACTTTAGAGAGTGGCCTCATTGCTTTGTGAGTTGCCAATAAGGCTCTGTGAAGGTGAGCTTTCAAATAAGGAGTCTCTGCCAATATGAGTTAACAGAGGTGATGATTGCTCTTGCTCAGGTTCTCTTTGTGGTTCCTCATTTCTCTGAATAACACCTGTAGATAGAGAAGTAGATGGTGAAGTATTGGAGGGACCAGTAAGAGTTGTACCTGTCAGATTATGTTCTGTTGAATTCTGAGCTTGGTCATCTCTGTTGATGTTGACAGAAGAATCATCATCATCGAAGAAATCATCGAACATGAGATTGATATCTTCTTCCCTTGTTTTTGAAGAACTTGGCTTCTTCTGTTCTGTATGTGTCCCCTCTGTTGATTTGCGATCACATGAACTTGATGTACTTTCATCAAAGGACACATTTACACTTTCTTGAATGACCCGAGATCTGATGTTGTAGACTCTGTAGGCTTTAGAGGTAAAGGAATAACCAATAAAGATTCCTTCGTCAGCCTTCTTGTCGAACTTACCCAGCTGTTCTCTGTCATTCAAGATGTAGCACTTGCAGCCAAAAATGTGAAAATATTTCACATTTGGCCTTCTGTTGTTGATGAGCTCATAGGGAGTCTTCTTAAATCTCTTCACTATTACAGCTCTGTTTTGGGTAAAACAGGTTGTTGAGACTGCCTCTGCCCAGAAGTTGATAGGAAGGACAGAACCGGCCAACATGGTTCTGGCGGCTTCTACTAGAGTTCTATTCTTTCTTTCCACCACACCGTTCTGTTGTGGAGTTCTGGTAGATGAGAAGTTTTGGGAAATTCCTTCCTCTGATAGGTAGGCATCGATTCTTGCGTTCTTGAATTCTGTCCCGTTATCACTTCTCAACTTCTGTATCTTCAGATCTAACAGAACCTGTATCCTTTTTAACAAACTTATTAGAATTTCTGGGACATCAGATTTTACTCTGATGAACTCGATCCAAGTATATCTAGAAAATTCATCAATTAGCACAAGAATATACTTCTTACCCGACAGACTTTGCACAGAGATTGGACCACAAAGATCTATATAAAGCATATGCAAAGGTCTAGGGCAATTGTGATCACTCTTAGTTCTCTGTGAAGATCTTTTCATCTTACCCAATTCACAGGCAGAACAGAGATGGTCTTTGTCAAATTTTAACGAATGCAGTCCTTTTACTAAGTTCAATTTCACGAGCTTGTCAAGATTTGAAAATTTTAAGTGGGCAAATCTTTTATGCCAGAGCCAGGTATCTTCATTTTTCAAAGACACTAAACAGAGTTTATCTGTTGTAGAGTTTTGATTAGGTTTGAAATTAATTTTATATAGATTGCCTTTTTTGTCGGCTCTTAACAGTTCTTGACCAGACTCGGAAAGTAACAAGGAACAATACTTCTTCCTAAAATTGACATCGAATCCATGATCACAGAGTTGACTTATACTGAGAAGATTATGATTTAATCCTTCAACATAAGCAACTTCAGAAACTGAAACACCACCATTAACTAAAGTACCATATCCTCTAATATGTCCTCCATTGTCTCTTCCAAAGGTTACTGCACTTCCCTTCTTGTTCTTGAAAGAAGTCAGTAGCTCCTTATTGCCCGTCATGTGCCTGGAGTATCCGGAATCCAAATACCAGATCTGCACATGAGGTTTCTGCAAGACAGATTAGTTTCTTTTAGGTAACCATTGCATGATGGGTCCTTTCTTGTTAGGATTTTGGGTGTTATCAGTCTTTCCTATTGGCTTTCCATTATGTGATGGCGTGCCAGAGGACTTTCTCTGTGTATTCTGAACAGTCTTGAAATTTTTCTTTTGAGATGACTGATTCAGAACACAGTGGGGACCATTCATATGATTTTGCAGTTTTAACAACAATTGAATACAGTTGCAATTAATGGAACATGAAGATAACTGATGCAAGTTGTTTTTATTCAAAAGTTGTTGGTTGAATGGTGCTTGATTCTGAAAAACTTTAGGACCAGATGTCTTAGCATACATTATGTCCCGATTTGGTCTCTTAAAGCTGTTGTTTCTTGGAACAAACTCTCTTGACATGAAGTTGTTTTTCTTTGGAACTGACTCTTGTGACCAAAAAGAATTTCTTTGATTTACACCAGAATTGGGAATAGGTCTGTCGTTGACTATCCATTTGCCCTTCTGTTCTGGTGTAAACCTGACTGGTTTGAAAACATGGGGTATAGAGGTGTTGTTCACTGGAACATTTCTTGCATTCTCCCTTTTCTTATCGTCTATTGCATTAGAAGCAAGAATCTTGAAACCTTTGTTATCAAACTCAGTTACCGGTATGAATCTAGCTTGTTTCTTAAAGAATGCGACATCCTTTTTCAAATCGAAACATCCTGCGGGCATCTGCTTTGGTTTATGCACAACTTTCTTTTGAGTACAGAAAATTTGCTCATCTACCTCAGAGTCAGAGCACTGTCAGAGCCTAGAAAGTCTCTGGTGGATCTGTTGAGGGTGTTAGACTCGGGGGTTATCATTGAGATATTGGTTTTGACAGACTTAAACTTCCTCAACTTGGGTTTTGATGCATCAGAAACAGCATTTTCCTCAAGAATTCTTTTAATATCCTCTTCAAATGATGTTCGAATTGATTCAGAGGAAGGAGAGAAGACTGGTGCTTCTGTGTTAATTTCGCTCTGTGAACTTTCAACAGAGGACTCTTCCACAGAAGTAACAGACTTCTGTCCCTTAAAAGAGTTGAAATTAAAAATCTCTTTTGGATCCAGACTATTAACAGAGTTAGGAAGTATGATTCTAGCTCTTCCTTGATCAAGAATAAACTTTGAAGATGGTTTATTAACCTTTTCATGATTCAAGGAGTCATAGCTAACATTCCTGTAGTCAAGTCTTCTGGTTATTTTGAAAACATCTGAGGTTTTGATTCTTTTGAAAGCAGCAGTACCAGAGATCACATCCTCTTGGATTTTCCGAATACAAAAAGCAGAGGACAGAGATGTCTTCTTCTTTTCATTATAGGGAGCAAGGTCAGAGAAACCGAGACCTTGCGTATCCATCTGTGAGTTTATCTTAATATGCACATCTTGTGCATCCTGGTACTTCTTGATTTGAATTTCCTTTCTCTGTAGGGATTGATGTAAAACCTCCCTTTCTCTTTGAAAATAATATTTGAAAGCAACAGAGTTAAGTCTTTCAGTTTCAGACTTCTTCACCTCTTCAAACTTTTGTTTCAAAACATTTTCAAACTCTTTAATCTTTTCAGAAAAAATGCTTTCCTTCTTTTGTTGTAAGATCTCTAGCTCAGATTTCTCTTTGAATATTTCTTCCTTTTCCCGTTCCAAGAGAGTTTTCTCTCTCTTGTAGAAGGACAGATCCTTCTGAGCTAGCTTTCTTAACTCGTTTTCCTCAGAAAGCTTTTGTTTTAAGAGTTGAAACTCCTCTGTTAGCAAAGAAACATGGATTTCTAACTTTGAGTCAGACTTTGATTCAGATGAACATACCTTGGCACTAGAGCGCTCTTTTGTCTGGCTCTGTTACGGTAAGAGCAAATGCATGAGCTATATCTTCTTCTTCAGACCTTTCTATCCTTTCTCTGGTCATCCAATCAACTTCTCCCAAACTTTCATCATCCACAGCAACATTGGCTTGCTATGGTTCATCGTCAGAAGATGAATCAGAAATCCAATTTTCCATCTAAGCAACGTAGCTTCTTTCTCTGTAATTGTACTTATATTTGTTCTTGTAGTAATCCTGGTCTTTTATCAGTTTACCTCTGCGATTTGCAGAGAAATGGCCAGGTTTGCCACATCTAAAGCAACATCCATCGTTCTGGTTGATGGGTTGGGCAGCATCAGCTTTTTGTGGAACTGGAGCATTATACTTTTGTTGAGGTTGTGGTTGCGGTCTCTATTCTGTTGGAGCTTTGTTTTGGTGGTTCTGTTGTTGAGATGCAGCATAACCTCTTTTCTCATCTTTTTCTTCTCTCTCGATCTACCTCTTCTGTCAAATGCTCTGCTACCAAATCTCTTGTTAAATTGTTGAGTTATTAAGGCAAGAGATTTAGCAAAAGCATTCATATCGTCATCTTCATCTAATGAGCTCCCTTCAGCATCACTTTCAGCTACCAGACTCTTCTTACCCTTCTTCTTCTCTTTCTTCTTATCTCTGCTGGAACTTTCTCTGTTGGATTTTCCTTCTGTCATATTCTTTGAATCAGAAATCAAGGCGATTGGTCCTGCAATGTTGGATTTGCCTCTCTGTTTGACAACATCCTTCTCTTGTGCAGCAAGAGTCCCATACACATCAGTAAGAGACCACGCATCTAGATCCTAGTTAGCTTGTAAAGACATGGAAAGATTTAACCATTCATCATTCAAACTTTTCAAAAACAGAACATTGTTGTATTCCTTCGACCTAACAACCCCACACTTTTTACATTTGTAGATTAGAACATTGAATCTGTTGTAGGTTTGTTGTAAGGTTTCCTCAGGAAATGCCTTGAAATCGTTGTATTCATTTATACAATGAGTCCTTCTGTTCTTTTGGGTCTTAATTTCACCCTCAAGTTGATTTAGAAGTTGATCCCAGATTTCTTTGGTTGTAACACATGAATCTAGTTCTTGAAATATCTCGTTTGGAATGGCCATTATCAGAAGTCTAACTGCCTTAAGGTCATTTCCCAATTGAAGTTTCTCTTCATCAGTAAACCCAGTGGTTTTAGGTTTAAGATAAGCAGGAATCTCAGCAGTAGTTTCTGTTGCAGGTACACGTGGAACCAAAACCATGGGTTGGCAAGGTCCATTCGTGACAGAACGCATTAAATCTTTGTCCATCCCATCAAGGAAGTTAACCATCCCAATCTTCCATTGAGGATTTTATCTCTCAAAAGAGTAGGAGGCTTGGTCAGAGAACCAGCAATATAAATGTCGTTGATGTTATTTGCCATTTTTAAAAAAAAAAGAGTATATCGGTTTTCAAAGATTTTCAAACTGAAAGTGAACAGTAACCAATGGAACAGTAATGAACAGTAGAGAAGATCTTTAAACTAGACTGGTAAGCGTAAAACAATGATAAAGTAACCTTTAAACTTTAAACTGTAAAACAGAGTATACTAGGAAGCTTTGAAACACACACACAATCAACAACTGTGAATCAACCTTGGTAGATTGGATGCATTGATTTGAGCAAATCAAGCAAGCTCTGATACCAACTGTAGGTTCCCAGATTCACGTTGTATCACAATAATGGTAAGAAAATACACAGCGGAAGCATATTAAATAAAGCCATTTATGTGAGTTATTGTGCAAATATAATGTAACCGTGAGAAATAAATATAGAACATGAATAATGATAACAAGATCAAGTATAAAACGCTGCTCGTATATTGATAATGAATCACACCAAGAACACGTTCAAGTGTGTGTTCGGAAATCTCACAGGGAACAATATCGTACGGAGGTAGTTCTCGGGATTACTGCAGTGTGTGCTTAAACAATTGTGGAAAACTATTCTTACAGAAGCTTACAATCGTTTGTTCCACTACCTCACTATTTATAGCCCTGATAAAGTGTAGACAGTGTACTATCGTACCTTGGAATGACACGTGGAAAGTGTGTCTCCAATCTTTAGGGCATACGTGGAAAGTATGGACACGTGTCTAACACTTAGGATTTCTTACGAGACATAGGCATAACAGAGGTCTTCAGTCACCAGAGCTCTTTCGCAAGGGCTCTGTTGGTCTTCTGTTGATAAACGGTTCTTCTATTGGAAGTCTTCTGCCAGATCTCTGTTGAGCTCTGTTGGATCCGCCAGAGCTCTGTCGAGCTCTGTTGGTCTTCTTATTGAACTTCTTCCAAGTCTTTTGTCTGATCTCTGATGGTCTTCTGACTTGATACTATTTTCAATACTTTTACATGACAGATACTTGGGGCTAACAAACAAGCTACAAACAGAGGTTTACCTGCACCGCAAATATCAGCAGAACCAATAAACCAAGGAGGAACCCAACAGAAGACCACAAAGACAACACCCACCTCTGTGGAAACAACCTCTATCAATATAGAAGATCTACCATCTCCAACCCCTAAACAAACTGAACAGTTTCAAATCATGACATCTTCTGACGAAGACCAACCAACCCCTACACCTAAACCAACAGAAGACAAACCACTTTCCCCAACACCAGAAGAACCCAAGATACCATCTCCTACACCAGAAGCTGAAACAACAAAACCTCCATTTCCCACACTCAAAAGCAGAACCAAGTCTATTGCTCACAAACAAAGGAAATATCGGAGCAAAACAACAGAAGCCTCACCAACAAAACCCACATCACCAACTAAGTCCCCTGCAAAACCAACAGAGGCAACCCCTACAACTACAAAAGCACCTCCATCCATCCCCTCAGAAACTTCAAAGTCAAAGCCAACAGAGGTAACCAAATAACAACAAGCTGAACAGCCTAAGGACAAAGACAAAGAAAAGGGAATAATGACAGAGGAACATAAAAAGAAAAAGCCGAAGCATCAACCCACAGATAAATTGATAAAGAGCGCCTTCGATGCCTTTGTCACCCCGAAACCTGAAGAAGAAGACTGGGCTTTTGGTTTCGACACTCTGTCAAACAAGCCAGTACTTGACCCTAAGGCGAAACCCACAGAAGATCGAGTGGCCAAACTGAAAAGTGACTTGGATGCTCTGCGAAAACCCATGCCACCACCTCATGTTCAACAAAGAAAAATGGAAGAGGTGGTGCACAAATACTTATACAGCAGAGTAGTCAACGATCCTCTGCCACCATCTAAACTGCACCCTGACCTTCTTAAAGAACTAAGAGATCAATTCTACAGAAAGAAGGCCAAATCCGTCAAAGAAGTCTTCTCAAATTCCAAGACAGACAAGGTCATCTACTGCAAATTGTGCCATACCCACGGAGGAGAGGTTCACTACAACCTCTACAGAGTCAAGAGGGTAGACAGATCAGAAACCACTTTCTCAGATGCAGATCTGAGAAATCTAAACGTCTATGATCTACCTGATCTTCTGCAATGGGCAAGGCAGAACTACGGACATAGACTGGAAGTCCAAAAAGCTTATCGAGTAATCAGGATGTCCATGCGCGAAAGACTCTTGATGTATAGTATGACTGACTTCCAACTGGGACTCGACCTTGGGGTAAGAAGTTTGAGTGGCCCACCTCCAGAAGATGATTGTCCCTCCTTTGCCAAACCAAACTCTATCATTACCTTTCCAAGGATTGGGTACGTCTTTCAAGATCCTGCTGGAAAATCGAAGCTATTCCTAGAGGTTGATTGCCAAAAATACGCGACAAGTACTTTGGTAGAGTTTAGAGCCAACCTCTTGGAGCATAGAGGAACAAAGTTCATGGATCAAGCTTTAGCAGACAGATTGATAGAGGTCATTGATTCTGTCATCAACTTCAGAAACCTCGGCATCAGAATCTACCATGAGCTAAAAGATGGAGGACTCGGAGGACACAAAATCGACGACTTCCCAAATGCCAGAATCTGACTTCCATAACTCACCTCTGCTTACCTTTCATATCATGCACTACAATCATATGTAAATGCCTCTGGCATAATCTTAAACGAACAGTAACTTTCAACAGAGGTCAATTACCTCTTGTCGTGTACTTAGCCTAGAAAATCATGCACTTTTTCAAAAAAAAAATCAATACTTAGAGGGAGATTGTTAGCTCCAACCCTTTGTGTTTAAAGAAGTGTTGAAAAATAGGCTAAGTATATACATCGACAGAGCCTCTGCCAAGACACCGATAGAATATCCAAGTGGACTCGACTGAAGACATTCACAGAAGACAAGGCCACAGAGCCTCTGTCATACTTGACAGAGCCTCTGTGGTATGAAGACTGAAGACTTAGAAGAATTCTTGAAGATCAAGACAAAGACGATCGTACTTCTCACGTTCTCTGCTGTACGAAGATCCTGAAGATCATTCGTACAAGGCGTGCCCTGCACATTCCACGTGTCAACCTATGATAGGTTACAGCCTTTGCAGATTTGCGGCGCACTATGCGTTGTATCTGCTGCAGTCCACGGTCGTGTCTTTGTACCCTCGTCCTTATTGTCTAGAACTTGTCCCCTGGTGAATAGTATAAATAGAAGGCTCATGTTGAGCTCTTCTATTAAGCTTTGCACGACGCACACACCTCTTAGAGCAGAATTCCTGTAATACTTTCGGTGTTCTTGGTGTTCTTTATAATCAATACACAGTGAATCATTGAGTTAAATATATGTGGTATTTATACTTTGTGTATTTGATATTGTGTGTCTTTCTACCAAACAATATCTTTTTAGTTCGCTAAAACGCTTCCGCATCCTTATTTGTTTGAACTAATAGATACTTAAATCATTGTTGAGTAAAATAGGAACCAACAATTGTTTTACTTGGAGTCCTAGGAAGAAGTTTAATTCTCCCATCATACTCATTTCAAACTCACTCTGCATGAGTTTTTCAAAATCTTTGCACTGTTGTGCATTTGTAGAGCCAAAAATAATGCCATCCGCATAGATCTGTACAAGTAGAATCTCATCACCTTTTCTTTTTATAAAACAAAGTAGTATCGTTGTACCTCTATCGAAATTATTTTCGAGAAAAAAGGTTGAAATACGTTCGTACCATGCTCTTGGAGCCTGTTTCAGTCCATACAGAGCTTTGTCAAGATAATACACGTAGTTTGGGTACTTGGCACTTTCAAACCCTGGTGGTTGTTGAACGTATACTTCTTCTTGGATTTTACCATTCAGAAAGGCAGATTTTACATCCATTTGGAAAACTTTCAAACCTCTGTGGGCTACGAAGGCTAAGAAGATTTTTATTGCTTCGAGTCGTGCGACAGGGGCAAAAGTTTCATCGTAATCAATGCCTTCTGCTTGGCAATATCCCTTGGCCACCAATCTCGCTTTATTTCTAATGACCACCCCATCCTCATCCTTTTTGTTTCTGAAAACCCATTTAGTCTCTATTGCTTGTTTTCCTCTTGGCAGAGGAACTAGGGTCCATACCTTGTTTCTCTCAAACTGTAGAAGCTCTTCTTGCATTGCATCTACCCAGTTTGGATCATCTAGGGCTTTAGAGACACGTTTTGGCTCGATCACACTTATAAAGTTTGTAAAGAAACAGAAGTTAGTCGTAAATGATCTTGTCTTAATCTTCTCAGAGGGATCGCCAATTATTAAGCTTGGAGGATGGCTCATCGTCCACTTTGTCGTTCTAGGGAGATGGTCATTAGCATCATCTAGTTGAACCTCTGTGGTTGCACTCTGTGGTTCTGGTGCAACCTCTATAGTGGAAGGTACTTCTGTGCTTGAACTTGGTGTAGCAGCTTATGGGGGTATTGGGATAAGAGTTGGAATTGGTTCCTCTGAGTATGTAGAGACTGAATCCTCGTTTTCCTCTGGTATTGGTTCCTCTGTTGTAGCTGGAATTGGAATGTCCAGTGCCTCTGTGGTAGAATCTTTGCTCGTATCATCTTCTGTTGGCTCCCCCTCAGCACGTGCATCTGTATGATTCACAGAAGAGGATGAAGTATTTAATGGACCAGTTAGAGATATACTTGACTCAGTCTGGTTGGCAGAAGATGTTTCTCTAGAGGCTCTGCCGGCTTCAACAGAGGGATCAATATCATCATGGAACATCTCTTCAAATAGCAGATTGAGTTCTGCTTCTCTTGTAGGGGAGATGCCAGAGGATTCCTTTTTGAGACCGAGTTCTGAACTGATTTGTTCAGAAGTCTTCTGAAAAGAATCGTCTAAAGAGACATTTATACTTTCCACAATAGATCGAGACCGCAGAAGATAAACTCTGTAAGCCTTTGAAGTGGCAGAGTATCCTATGAACTTTCCTTCATCTGTCTTCACCTCAAACTTTCCTCTAGCTTCTCTATCATTCAGAACAAAACACTTGCATCCAAATACATGAAAGAACTTGATGTTGGGTCGCCTCTGATTGATCAATCGATAAGGAGTCTTGATGTGGCTTTTGACTATGGATGATCGATTTTGGGTATAGCATGCTGTTGTTATAGCTTATGCCCAGAAAGAAATCAGCAATCTAGACGTTGTTAGCATAGTTCTGGCAGCCTCCACAAGCGTTCGGTTCTTTCGTTCAACAACGCCATTTTGTTGTGGAGTGCGTGCTGTAGAGAAGTTCTGCGAGATGCCTTCTTCTGTGAGGTAGGCTTCAATGACAGATTTTTTGAATTATGTGCCATTGTCGCTTCTCAGCTTCTGAATTTTGCACTCGTACAGAACCTGGATCCTCTTCATTAGGTTTATCAGAATGTTAGGAACATCTGATTTCTTTATGACAAACTCCACCCATGTATATCTTGAGTATTCATCGATCACCACAAGTATGTATTTCTTGCCTCCTAGGCTCTGCGTAGCGATTGGACCACAGAGGTCGACATGAAGCATGTACAGAGGCCTAGGACAAGACACATCAGTCTTTCCTTTGTGGGAAGCCCTCTTAAGCTTGCCCATCTCACATGCTGAGAACAAATGATCTTTACTGAATTTTACGTTTGGCAGACCTTTAACAAGATCAAGTTTTACAAGTTTGTCTAGAGTATGGAAGTTCATATGGCAGAACCTGTTGTGCCATAACCAGGCTTCTTCATTTTTACAAGCAACAAAGCAGAGCTTGTCTTCTTTGTTCTTGACACTAAAGTTCATAAGATATAGATCTCCCCTTCGTTCAGCTCGCAGAAGTTCGACTCTTGTGTCTTCTCCTTGCAGAGAGCAGAAAGTTCTTTTGAACATCACGTCGAAACCAGTATCACAAAGTTGGCTAACACTTTGAAGATTGTGTTTAAGGCCATCCACATATGCAACTTTGCATACTGATATGTTTTCCTTTTTGATGACTCTGTAGCCTTTTATATATCCTTTCTTGTTGTCGGCAAAGGTTACTGATCCTCCATCGAGTTTATCTTTGTAAGAGGATAGTAGTCCTCTGTCGCCAGTTGTTAAATCCAGATCCGTGCAACAATATTGAAATCGTAATGATAATCAATAAGAACAATGATTTCCAACTGTCATCCCTTTCATTAACTTTCAGAGAGAATGTCTACAATACGAATAGAAAGCTAAAGAGATGATTAGCTTGTTTTTCCAAGCTAATCTTACATTAAATACTATGGGCCCGTGGCTAGCAAGCCCACGGCCCGTTCACTAAAAAGGCTCAAAATGAATTAATACAAATCAACCCTTGAACTTTAAATCAACAGTAAAACCTGCCCTAACAATCTCCCCCGTTGATTTGAAGTTCGAGTTCGTGCTGTAGCTCTCGCCAGTTGAACACGTATCATTTGCGCAACGCGAAGTGAACCTCAAACAATCTGATGGCGCGGCGATAGTCAATGCGATCTTCAATCATTTCCAAGGCATTCCGAGCAATAGCTTCATTCTGATTCGGAACATAAGAATACCTTGGATTCTCAGACTCTATGACCTTTAGAAGCGTGCCGTCACAAAATCTGTCTACCTGACTGAAACGCATGAATTTCTTCTCCTTTTGCTCATTGAGGTAAACAATCCCGAATTTTGGTTCCAGAAGCATAGCGTTCTCGGGATACATGTTTAACTCAGGTTCTTTCAGATTTGGCTTGATCAGATTTACCTTTTTCGCCTTGTTCTCGATAGCCATTTGGAAGTTCGTTAGATAAGACATCATGATGTCGCAGACCAGGTATCAACGAACAACTTCGAGTGCCTTTGTAATCTCTAGCGGTCGGATGGTTCTTGTACGTAAGTCTTTCAGAATAACCAGAAAGTCGAGTGGTCGGAGGTTCTTGAAGTCAGCTTCTAAAAATTTCCATTCGTTCCCATCTTCACGTCGAACAATGAAAACTGGGTAGACGATCCTCATAATACGTCTTGAATAGATACTGATTACCTCTGTGATTCGAAGTTTGGTTCTGACCTGGTTGACTGGAAGACACCGCTGCATTGTGCTGATATATCGGCGTTGAAATTCTGGGTCAAGGTTGTAAATACCTAGACAGAAGGTCGGCTCGATCGGGCGAAGCTTGTGGACGAACAACTTCTTCAAAGATTCCTCCAAGTGAGGGATAAGTACCATGATCTTCTCCCAACGGATTTGTTGCTGTTGAGGAGGAGGAGGAAGATCAGAAGCTGTCGTGGGAGAAGTAATTGTCGAAAGATCGGAAGTAGTAGACTCGGGTCTTGTTGATGATGTTCCGGCGGGTTGAGCATATTGAACGGGGGATGGTCCATACAAATTTTGGAGCAGGAACTGATCATAATCAATGTTGTCGTCCTCATCAGTGTGGAAGACCAAATTTACCTGGAGATTTACGGCACTGGCGGCTTTTTCGTACCATGCATCTTCGGTCTCCGGGTTGGCTTCACTATCTGGATCTATCATGTCCATAATCGGTATGTCTGATGAGTCAAAATCAATCAGTTACTGTGTTGAACCCTCGGGCTTTTCAACCGTCGGGTCTTCTTCATCTGATATCTCCATGTCTATAACCATGTCTGGTAAAGGCAACTCGGCTTCTGGTGCTTCAGTTGTAGCTGCCGCAGTTGGGGGTTCCTGATGAACCACAGTTGTAGCTTCAGTCTGGATCAGGGAGGCGGTCTCGGTCAGAGGTTATCTTTTCTCCCCCTCACGGTGATCAGGATCATCCTGGTCATCGTGTTTCCGCTTCAGACCGCCTGCTTGACTCTTGCAGGTATCTTCAAGTGAGCGGACTCTCTCGGACAGCGTTGTTAGCGCTAGGTTGTAGTCCTTGAGAGTCGAGTCAATGGCGTCTAAGCGAGTGGTAATAGATGAAGATGGAGCAGTGACCTGTGATCGGAGAACTAAGATCAGGTCTGCTTCAGTAGAGGCGGTTGTATCTGATTCCTGGAGCAGTTGGGCCAATAGCATCGTCTTCAGGGTGTCCACCGAATAGATAGGTTGTGGTTGAATCGATGGAGGTACAGGGGCGGTTTCAGTTTCGACGAGGTGGCCTTTACCTTTGATAGAGCGCATAGCTTTGGCAAGTTCAGCGGCTACATGTTGCTGCATCTGTTGCTCCATATCCTGGTGGACAGCCTTAAGGGTGCTGTCCAGGGACCCTGGTGACACAAAGTCTGGGTTACTAACTCCGGGACCACTTAGGTTACCCGTTGAGGCATCTACCGCGGGGGTAGAGCCACCTACGTTCACAGTTGGCGTGATAATAGCTGTGGTAGGATTTCCGTCCGATCCTCGTGTTCCGGCAGACGGAGACACTACAGACGTTCCGGTCGGGTCACTTAGAACCGCGACTTGGTGTTGTTCCGCATCAAGTGTCCTAGTCAAAGAATCTTCAATAACAAGTGGATCTAGACTCGATGGTGCACTAAAAGAAGTCGAGACCGGGGGTTGCTGGTCTCTTGTTTCAACACCAGTACTCTCCGATTGAGAGACCGGTGGAAGTTGTGCTATATCCCAGTGATGTACTGAAACATCCGTCTTTTGAGAGACGGATAAGTGGATGAGGGGATCGTGCAATTGCTCCGCTGGGTCCACGGAGTCTTCTTCAATACCCTGTCCCAACTCATGAGACAGGATAGCAGATTTGGCAACCCGGATATCACGTGGCTGGGTTCGCTCGGGAGCCTCGTTATCTTTACGGCTCGATCTTTCTTGGTTCGTTTTCAACCATAACTCCCTCCTTCTCACATGTTCTATGTCCCGGGGAAGGTCCCTACGGCGCTGGCTGGACCATGGGATTCCCTAACTCTCGTCTATATGCTATCACAGGTAGGGCTTCAGGCATATGCAAAGCACTGATATTATCCTGCTCCCCCTCAAAACATACATGGAGATTGACTTTCGTCATCTCAGAGTGAGAGTGTTACTTACTTGGGAGTGATCAACACAAAAAAACATTTAGACTTTTAAGAAAAACAGGGTGAAGCTTCCCCTCGGATTTTGTTGAGGTTGTTGATCCGCCATGGAATATCTGTAAAAGACCCAAAGTTAGTAAACAAGACGGATAAACAAGTATCAGCACGTACCTTTGCATTCAATGGCTCAATCTGAGACAGATTGAGGACTGGCAGTGAGAAAACAGGTACTGGATAGACGGAACAGGGGTGTCCGGACAACACACTGGAAGTGCAAAGCTTACCGGACAAACCCAACTATCCGGACAACGAAGGATTCCGGATGAATTGAATTTTTCCGGATAGGGACCCGGTCCGGAAACTCATCCGGACAGATTGGGATTCCGGATATCTGTCCGGAAACTCTGGATTTTAAAAAACTTTTCATGTCCTTGTTGATTTTGCAGAAATAGGACTGTGGATTTAAGAAACGAACCTTCTCTCGCTCCCCCTCAAATTGAGCGTGTGGATTACCTTGCTCCCCCTCGAATATTACAAACTTGTGCAATGGAGAGTCCGACACACAGAAAAAACTTTTGAACGTTTAAAGAAAAACACTGTGTCGCTCCCCCTCAACTGATGAACATCCAGTTGGATGCTCCCCCTCACAATGTGCGCTTAGTGTGAAATGCACACGAGAGTATCCACACACATAAAAAAAACTTTTCAGCATTTAAAAAATTGTGTGTGACGCTCCCCCTCAATAGTAGAGTATACTTACCTGGTGGCTGATCATGCTCCCCCTAAACATATGGGCCGTCGTGAAATTACAGGTATAGACAAATCTCACGTCTTCTTAATGTGTTTCCTTGTGGATCGTGAGCAGTTCCCTCCTTCCGGTCATGTGTGTGGAGCATCCACAGTCTGAGAGTCACACATGACCGTCCTGCAAAACAAGATTAGCGGACCTTTGGTACCCAGATTTGCCTGGGTCCGGGAGGGTTAGGTTTGGTACCTCGAGGAGGAACTTGCTTTGACTCAGACTTCCCCTTAGGTGCAGATTGTACACCTTTTGGAGTAACTGGTTTTGGCACATGTTGCCTTTTAGGTGTAGAATTTACACCTTTTGGAGGAACAGGTTTTGTAGCAGGTTGCCTCTTGGGTGCCGGTCTAACCTCAGTAGAAGCAACCCATCTAGGAGCGGATTTGGTCTCCCGCTGTGGTTTAACCTCATATTGGAAACCCCGTTGTTTATTGTATTTCTGTTTATTATTACGGGGTTTATTTTTGGGTTTATGATTGTACATGTGATATGACCCAAACCAATCATTATTAGTAATGTCATCAAAATCATTCCATCCACAACTAGAACAACATAAACGATCGTGGACAGGGACAGTGCGATCGTGGACACAAACATTCCATCCACAACTAGAACAGGGACAGTGCGGTCAGTGACTTTAGAAGGAACAGTATTTTTGGTAGGCAATGGTCCGGTCTCTTGCCTAGGCTGTGATTGCTTTTTGGAAACAGGTTTCGAAGTTGGTTTTGATTGAGAAATCTTGATCACAGCTGGGGCCTTTGTTTGAGAACTGCTACCCTTTAGAAAAGTAACAGGACGATTGACTACTGGTGATAAAAAAATATGTGTGACTCGGAAGAGGTTTGTCGAAAGGGAACGACTCAAACTCTCCATCTGAATTGGCTTCAGAGTTCATGAATTCTGAAAAATCGACTTCCGGAATTACTGGACTTGGATCAGGTGAGGAAGGCGAGGAACTCTTTGTGCTTGTGTGCTTTGGGGAATTCGGTGCGGAAGCGTACGAAAAATCAGAATTTAAATTCCTTTTTACACACTCATCTTGAGAAACTTCATTTTCTTGCAAAGAGATATTTCTGATGAATGCTTTACACGAGGATGTGTCCGATGAGTTAGAGGAAAGTTCAGGTGAAATCTGTTTTTCAGATTTAAGTTGGTCAATTTTCTCTTGGAGCTGACCATTTCTTGCATACTCCTCCATCTTTTCTGTTGCCAGAGCATCCAGTTTCGATGTGAGCATGTTAATTTCACCTCGAAGGATTTCCTGTCCTTCATTCGACACATCTTCGGTTTTCTCAGATTTGAGTTTCTCAAGTTCCTGAATTAGCGCTTTCTTCTCGTTTTGAAAAACAAACCTTTCTTTCTAAAACGACTCTTCCAACTCAACAATCTTTGCTTCCAAGATGAGAGGGGGAACATAGAGTTTAAACTCGTCCTTCTCAGTCTTGGTTGCTGGTGCTTGGTCCTCATCCTTTTTGGAGGAATCCTTGAGAGTAGCAACCTTGTAGGAGTCGACGTAATCATTTGAGAGATACTTTTTGTTCTTTTGGTACGAGTAGTTTAGAGGTTCGTAACAAAATGGAAGTTGAATTTCTCGTTTGTGTGTGCACTTATGTTCCTCGGTTTCCTCTTCCTTTTCAGGTTCAAAAGGAGCAGTCCATTGAATTGCGTACTCCGGATACTTTTTATCTAACCCATAACACGCAAAATCATACAGAGTGGGAACTTGATATCTTCCCTTTTTCAATTAGTGTGGGTTATCATATCCGATTCCCCATTCTTTGTTAAAGTACGTGAACACTTTGGGTTTATTCAGAAAGATGGTTTGATCAGTTTGACCCCTTTTGTGGAGTTTGGTTTCAAGATCAAGAATTTTCGCAACAAACTCCTTGTGCTGAATCTGAAGAGAGGAGCATTGATAAACAATATCCTCTTTCTCATTCATGCACTGATCAAACAGAGACTGAAGTTCAGATAACTTGGCCCTTAAGTCTTTAGGTGCTATTGAAAGATTTTTGCATTTTTCTTTTAAAATAGCATTTTCAGACTTGTATTTCTCAGTTATTTGCATTTGAACATCTAACTTTTCAGATAGTGATCTAATCTCAAGTAGTTGTTCATTACTGGTGGCTTTGAAGGAATCTATCCGTTCAGCAAGAGGTGTCATTCGGTCAGAAAGTTCTAAATAAATAGGTTTTCATACCTGACACAGCTTTGTCTTGTCTTCTTCAGCATGAGACATCTTCAGTTGCACTAGAGTGATCGTCAGACGATTGTTCGATTCAAAGTGGCACAGTATCACGAATACTTAAATGTCCCCCTCCTGCGACTTAGCATGGGGGTCCCGCTAACCGGAAATTTTGAGTTATCCGGACAAAATAGGTTACCGGAAACGTTGAGTTATCCGGACAAACTATTTTACCGAAAACGTTTTTTGTTTTCGGAACAAATATACCCGGAAAGTTTGGAATTAGAAGACTTACCCGGAAAGTTTAGAAGTGTCCGGAAGAATTGGAATTACCCGGATGGAAATCACACAAACGTCCGGACACTTTGAAGTTATCCGGAAACGTCGGCTGGTTTATCCGGAAAAGTCGACTGTTTGCTCAAATCGATCGAATTTTCGATTAGGGTTGCCCAAAATCGATCCTGGAAGATTAGTAACAATACCAAACATAAAAGTAACACTAATCCAATCGATTTCAATGCAAAAACAACAAGTTTTGATGGTTAAAAATCCGATTTTTATCAATAACACTACCAAAACTTTTGATCTTAAATTGCTTAATAAACCACTCAAACGATCGAATAAAGATGTGAAAATTTGTAGAATCACTATTAGTAATGATGCTAACAATACCCAATGAGCAAAATCGATCAATTTAATCAGAATCAAGATTTCGAAAATTCAAGATGAACACATACGTGAAAAGTCAAAATCTTACCAGAAATTAGTGAATGAATCTGTGAATCGAATCCGTCCGTCTACTCTGATACCAATTGTTAAATCCAGATCCGTGCAACAATATAGAAATCGTAATGATAATCAATAAGAACAATGATTTCCAACTGTCATCCCTTTCATTAACTTTCAGAGAGAATGTTTACAATACGAATAGAAAGCTAAAGAGATGATTAGCTTATTTTTCCAAGCTAATCTTACATTAAATACTATGGGCGGGGCTAGCAAGCCCACGGCCCGTTCACTAAAAAGGCTCAAAATGAATTAATACAAATCAACCCTTGAAGTTTAAATCAACTGTAAAACCTGCCCTAACACCAGTCATGTGCCGCGAGCACCCGGAGTCAAGATACCAGATCGGCACATACTGCTTCTGTAAAACAATCAGAGATTTTTAGGTACCCATATCCAATTGGGTCCCTTTTTGTCAGAGGTCTTCAAGGTTGCCTTAGCATCCTTGGGTTTGGTTTTAACTTCTGTTGAAGAACCATTTTGTTTCTTCTTTCCCTTGAATTTACCATTCTTTTTGGGCAAAGAGAGGAAACAGTGTGGGCTTGAGAAGTGTTGATTCAATTGATACATGAGATCAAAGCAATGAAAATAATGAATGTGCGAAGAGATTTGCTTGAACTTTTCATTTAAAACATTGAATAGGGGTACAGAGGCTTTATTATTACAATCTATCCTAGCATCTGACTTCCTATTACAAGAAGACCTATGTAGACTAGATTGTTGTTTTGAAAATCCTCTGTGGAGAGTAGCCTTCTGTGGACCCCTTCCTCTGTGGTGAACTTCTTCAGGTTTCACTGTCACAGAAGAAAAAGATTTGTTATTTTTAACCCACTTATCCTTCTGTTGCCAAGTTACTTTTTCTTTAAAAGGCCTTAAGGGTTTTGAAGTATTTGAACTTGTTGGATTTTGAAAGGACATTTCCTTTTGTTGTTTGATTTTCTCAAGCTCAAGAGAGGTTTTGGCTTGTATACACATGTCCAAAAAGTCTGGATAGATATGAATACTTGTGATTTTCTCCTTGGGAGGAATAGTTCTGTTAAGAGTTCCAGAGGGTAGCTTAAAACCCTCTGGATCACAAAGTACTATCTCTGAATTATTTTAGTCAGTCTCAGATTCGTCAGAGGATGAATCGTCCTCATATACAAAAGTTGAGTCATTTAGATCTCTGTCGAAAGAGGATGGACGTTCAGAACATGTGCCATACTCACCTTCTTCCTTTTCTTTAGGGCTATCTTCCAAGTCAACAGAAGTATCTATCAATATTTCCTCAGAGAGTTTTTGTTTGATAGAGGATGTACAAATGTTTACATAAAAGTCGTTTTTCCCAATTTCCATTAACTCTTTTTCATAAATATGTTTAAGTTTTTCTTCTGAAGAAGCAGGCATGAACTCAGGTGCCTCTGCCGATAGTTTCTCTTCAGAGTCTATCATGCAGACAAAGCAACCTGTGTTTGGGTCTCGGGCTCACCAAACTTGAAGATTCCTATGTGATCTTGAGTTTTCAGACATTTCTTAGGTTTGGATTCTCTTTTGACAGAGATTGAAGGTGATAAATATGTGTTTTGATACCACACATTTATCATCTTCAGAGGTTTCCTCTCGTGAGGTTCCCCATAGACTTTTCTCCTTTTACTAACAGAGAGTTGGTTTGGAAATCCAGGTTTTCTTGTACTTCCAATATGAAATAGAGAGGACAGAGACTTGTCTCTTTTGGTTCCAGTGTGAGGATCTATATCGCAGAAGCCAATTCCCCGTCTCCCTATTTGTGTATTAATTTTCTCGTACACCTTCTGTGCATCTTGATATTTCTTAATTAAAAGATCTCTTCTGAGTAGATCTTGACAGAGGACTTCTCTTTCCTTTTGAAAATAGTGTTTAAGAGCTAGGATATTCATTTTGTCGCTGTCAACGTCCATAAGTTCTTTAGATTTAGCTTTTAAGGCAGAGTTGAGTTCAGAAATCTTTTCTTTCAAAGGATTTAGGTGTTTGTTCCAATTTGTTTCAATTTCTTCCTTTTCTTGAAAATTTTTAGCCTTTTCTTGAGTGAGAAGTCTAGCTTCTCTCTTAAAGAAGATGAGCTTCTTCTGAACATTCTCGTAGGTCTTTTTAAGTTTCGTGTATTCAATGGTCAGTTTAAGCAAATCAGCTTCTGCTTGAATAGAGTAAGAGTCAGAAGTGGATACCTCACTATCAGAGTCCGAGGAGCTGACCTCTGCCATGCCACAGAACAGGGCGTTCTTTTTTTCTCCTTCGTCAGAGGATTCATCTGACTGCCAGTTCTCTTGCTCCACCATGAGCGACTTCTGAGCGTAATACTCTGCCTTCTTTTTGTAGAAAGCAGAGTCCCTCTGAGGGCGGTTTGGCTTGCTCCTACAGCCAGCAGCATAGTGACCTGGCTTGCCACAATTGAAACAACCCTGATTCTGGGGGGCATTCCCAGCTCTGTCGTTTGACCTCTGTTGGTCACCACCTCTGTCACTCTTGTCATTCGATCCTTCTCTTCCCTGATTCCTTGAATCACCATCATCATCCCTTCCATTGCGTTCATAACCAGACTTCTTCTGGAATCCTCTGTTGAACTCCTTGGTCAAAAGGGCTAAAGACTTTGCTATCGAGGCCATAGTTGCCTCCTCTTCTTCCACCACCTCCTTCTTCGGCTTCTCTTTAGCTTATGTAGCCTTACTGTTACGTGCGACATATGTGTTTTAATCGCAGTGGGTTGCAAACTGTCCACAGTGGGAAGTGCAAGTGTACACTGTCCACTATGATCGTCACAGCAAGTAATAGTTGGTAAAATACCAGATTCGTTTCCACAGGGACTGGACAATCAAGACAATACGATTCTTATGAGCTCCTTTTACAAGTTTCAATTAGAGAGGAAAATAATACTTTGGTTTGGTTTGGTTTGGTGAAATAGCTACTTTAAACGATTTACAAAAGGTTAAAAAGGAGGAATGTAGGTTGGATTTTCCCTAGATTTTATACCAAATACTCGGTCCTTAGAAGTGATCCTCGTATTCGTGGTGGACATTTTCGCTAGAAAATCCCGGTTACAAAATACTCACACCGTTAGATAAAAATCCCATACTCTTAGTACTTGTTGTTTTGTCAATGGTAATCTCTAAATGGGCAGCCGGAGTGGGCACAACAGTGATCACTGCAGGATAAAACGTGAAAAACACCCAAATTCTACCAAATAGTTTATTAAACACTAAAGTTCACTCCTTTTGCTCATTTTCGAGATTTATACCAAGAATGGGGGTTTTGAGAGGCGGAATGGCTAAATTTGACAGAATAAAATAGGAAATACAAGGAAATAATAACTCTAAAAATAGAGTTATCACTTACCAACAAGTGCAAGAGGTGCACTGATTTGAGCTTTTGCTTGTGCAATCTAAGGTTCTTGGGCTGCCAACGTTCCATAAAGATCTGACAGAGTCCAGGAGTCTAAATCCTGATTAGTTTGCAGAGACATAGACAACTGGATCCATTCTTCATTTAGGCTCTTTAGGAACATGACATTGTTCTCCTCAGAGGTTCTGTGAATCCCAAACTTCTTGCATTTGTTTATTAGAGAGTTGAACCGATCGTATGTTGACTGCAGAGATTCTGTCGGCGGAGCTTTGAATGCGTAGTATTCATTGATGCATTGGGCTCTGCGGTTCTTCTGAGTCTTGGCCCCTCCCTCCAATTGTTTCTCCAGTTCCTTCCATAGATCGTATGCAGATTCACACGCATCTAGGAATTGGAAGAGGTCATTGGGGATTGCCATAATCAGAAGTCTTTTGGTCTTCTAAGCAACTTCATATTTTGCCCAATCTGGCTCGGACCACTTATCCTTGGTCTTTGGTTTCTCGTGCTCAGGAATCTCTGGTGTGTCATCTGTGGCAGGTACACGAGGTACTGTGATCATTGGTACGAAAAGAGGATTGTTGATATAGTAGATGAGTTCTTTATCAGTACCCTCGAAGAAGTGAATCATTCGTATCTTCCACTGAGGGTACTCATCTCTGAGTAGAGTGGGTGGCTTGGTTAATGAACCAGTGGTGAAGAAGTTGTTCGTGTTCGCCATTTTGAAGGAGGTTTGAAAAATACCAGAAAACAGAGTATGAATAGCAAACTTTCAGATGATGAAGTGGATGCTTCGAAAAGTATTTATAAGCTTAAACACCTTGAACAATGCACTAAATTGGAGTTTTAACCGAAGAAACAGGTTCTGTAAGTTTACCAAAGTCGAACTAGTCGAGAATGGCAGAAAAACAGAGGCTGTTTTGAAATTAATGAAGAACTGGTTAAAATCACTCCAAGTTTCTACCAAAAATCATTGTTGGAGAGGATCTCTTGATATATAAAATCAAGGATGGCTCTGATACCAATTGTTGATCCCGATTTTACACAACAATGATATTTATATCTATTAGTTCGAACGAGTAATGGCGCGGAAGCGTTTTTAACGAACTAAAAGATATTCTATGGTAGAAAAACACACTAAACGAAGTAAACAAAGTATAAATAAACACGAGATTATCTCAAAGATTCACTTTGCATTGAGTTAAATAAGAACACCAAGAACACCGAAAGTATAATGAGAATTCTTCTCTAAGGTGTGTGTGTTGTGCAGAGCTTAATAGAAGAGCTCAACATGGGCCTTCTATTTATACTAAACTACATGGGACAAGCTTGAGACAAAAGGTACTAAGGGTACAAGACAACATCGTGAATCTGCAATAGGTACAACGTTAATGTAGTGCGCCGATATCTGCAAAGGCTGTAACCCATCAGAGGTTGACACGTGGAGATGGCAGGACACGCCTTGTACGAATGATCTTCAGGATCTTCGTACAGCAGAGGCACGTGAGAGGCACGAATGTTTTTGTCTTGAACATCAGATTATCAAAGTCTTCTAAGTCTTCAATACCACAGAGGCTCTGTCAAGTGTGACAGAGGCTCTGTGGCCTTGTCCTCTATGAATGTCTTCTGTAGAATCTTCTCTTGGACCTTCTCTTGGTGTCTTGGCAGAGGCTCTGTCGATGTCTATACTTACCTATTTTTCAATACTTCTTTAAACAGAAAGATTGGAGCTAACAGCATGGATTCGGGTGCGGCAACAATTCATAAGTATATCTAAAGCCAGTGGCCCACTAGTAGACGTGCTCGACTCGGTGTCGGGAAGTGTCATATTTGTAGTTGGTGACACCGGTGTAGTTGGTGACATTGGTGTAGTTGGTGACCCCGAAGTCGGAGGGTACAATCGGCGTTGGACGGAAACGTAAGGTGTCACCTCTAACGAGACATCCACCGAATCACCCTCTGAACGTGTGGTAGTCCTCTCCAAGACAGATGCCTTTGCTAAATTGAAAGATTTACTTCTTTTTGGAGGCATATCGATCTTCAAAATTCATGCATATATAAAAACATATATAGACTTATAAAATACACATTTGGCAGACCAAAACAGTTTGTAACAGCAATGAAATCAAAAATCAACAAAATTGTTTTAAAATTTTGGCAAACCAAAATAGTTTGTAACAACAACGAATAGTGATGTTTTTATTGTCTGTATTCGCCGACAAGGTTATTTTACTAATATTTAGGACATTACTTTTTGTCCATTAGCTACGGAACAAATTAAATGAAACCCACCACTTTTCGTTCCATGGAATCCACTTCTGGTGGGTTCAAGGGTTCGTAAAATGACAAATAGAAGGCCATGATAAAAAAAGATTATTCATAACAATAAGATGATTGTGTGCATCCAGTAGGAATCCATAAAAAGCCAAATTAACCCTATCCTTCCTATAATTTGTTTCTCGTTTTAAAGGATTTTTATTAGTCCATCTGGCCAAGTAGGAATCCATAAACAGCCAAATTAACCCTAACCTTCTTATTAGTTGTGTTTTCCTCAGCAACAATTCCCTTCAACTTCAAAAAACCCCTCTTTTTCATTCTTTCAATCTCTTCCAATTTAAGGGATCTGTTGAGTTTCTTCAAACATATACATATACATATACATACCCTTTTGGTTTTTAAGCAATGGAATTAACTGAATTGGAAGAAAAAATTAAGAAATTACTGGAGCACAGACATCTTTTTCTTTATGTGAGTGGGAGTTCATTTTTAGGGTTTTTGGTTTTACTTCTTTCGGTCGTGGGATGGAGACGGTAGTGGTGGCTGGTGGTGGCTCTTTGTGGTGACAGCGACGAATGCGACGTCGACTGGTGGTGGTGGCGACTGGTGGCGACAATGGTAGCTTCTTCTCGATGGAGGCGACCGGTGGCGACAATGAAAAAATTTGGCCGGGTGTGTAGGTGAAAAGTGGGAAACAAAGTGGGAAACACATAATATATGTTTTATTATATCAATCTATTTTTTTATTAAATTACTATTACGAATTCTTAATAATGTGCAAATTATAAAAAACACATAATATATTTTTAACTACAGTGAATTTGAAAAATTGTTATTTAAACAAATAAATCTTTTAAACTTCGATCATTAAAAATAATTACAAATTTTATTGTTTTTTGTAAGGGTATCCGAGGACATTGCCCCGACTAATCTCGGCAAGGTGAGGCAATTGCCTCAGCTGCTAAAGCGTGTAGCCCTGAGTTTATCCCCAGTGGCCACAAGTTGGAAGCGTCTGGATTCGAACTTGGGGTAGATGGGTTACTAGCCACATCCCCCACAAGCCTTAACCAGTACGCCACAAGCCTTGTGGTTAAATTTTATTGTTTTATAACCATGAATATATAAATCAATTTCCAAACGTATTTTGATTAATCTAAAAAATTGTTAACTAAGTTGAATGATTTCATAATAAGTTTTGAATATTTTAATTATTAAATTTTATGATAGTATTTGAAATTGGCATGCTTTTTACAACAGTTCTCGAGAGTTTTCTGATTTTATTAAAGATTTTTATATGAAACAATTTCATCAAGAAATGAATGATATGAAACACTTTCATTAAAATAAACAATTTCATGAAACAATTTACTCAATAATCCGGGTCATGACGATATTCTTCGTTAGTCTTATGAAACTCATTGACATCATTATCTGAATCTGTACCATCGTTGATTCCAAGCACATCGTCCTCGTCCTCTTCCTTGTCATCACAGTCGTACTCGTCATTCTCGCCCTCTTCCTCGTTGTAATTTTCATCGTTCTCATCATCATCATCATTTGGTATATCAATACGCGGTGTAGGACCAATGTCAATAAAAATCTGACAGATGGGTATGGTGGTAGTCACGGGCTCTTGGTATGGTTCCTCTACCTCATACCGTAGACCGACATTTATATTTCGTGCAAGTGTACTCGCCTTGGATGTACCTCTATGAAACATGTGATGAATAGTTTTCCAACCGTTACCAAACATTGGATCATCGACGTAGAATACTTGTTTTGCATGTAAGGCGGGACAAAATTGACTATATTTGTAGCAACCAGTCTATGTATCAATCGAAATCAAACCACGATCTAACTTTGTATTTTCTTCGTCGTACCACCTACACTTAAACAACACGACCGGCATTGCTTCGGGATACTTTAGATCTACAACTTGTAGTAGAACCCCATCGTACGACACGCCGTCTGCCACTACCATCACCCCGCTATTTTGTGTCTTCCGACTCTCATCTCGTTGTTCACATACAAATCTGACACTGTTCCTGTTACACTGTAGGTATACAGCGATTTGTTATGGGCCACGTGATAGTATTTCTAGTTCTTGATGTACATTACGTTGTTCGTCTGCCATCTGCATAATATGTAACACCCTCGAATTGGGAAAAAGCAACTAAATAAAATTTTCGATAATACATCCGAAATAATTGAATTTCTTCCTATAAGCCAATACGGAAATACCTCAAATTAAAATCTACGATTAACCTCAAACAATTTATAACCCAAGTCTCATTACAAGGACTAAATTCACATCGGGTGTTACTTAATCCAAGTACAAATTGCTATTCCAAAAATTAACGAGGAAGACTTCACTTAACCAATTCACCTCTCGAGCACACTACTAGCACTCGACATTTCGCAGTATCACTAGAACTACTCCCAACCTGAACCTGTTTCACATGCCGACAAATAAAAAGGGTTAGGTTAACGTCTAGTGAGTTCAAGAGTTTATACATGATTTAAATAATTCGTTGAATGAAAGTTTGCGACATAGATTATGATTTCCAAAAGAGTTTATGAAAAGGTTGTAAACAACTCATTTTCCAATGCACACAAAATCTATGAGAAAAGTTCCCAAAATGTATATAGCGTTTTCTAAAATGATTTCCAATCCAAACTAACTCAAAACGTGAAATAATCTATATTATGCAAAACCTCCAAATACGGATGGTGACATAATACTCAACCCATAAATCATGGAAGAACAATCCATATAAAAATAATGCTTCACCAAAAACATGATACGAACCAATACTCACGCGAATGTAAAATGTAATGAAGTCCAAATACCATAAATATGGAAATGACCTGCTTCATTCAAACTTTAATATACATGGAGGAAAATCCAATATTAAAGTCATCATTTGCAGTCAATCGCACAAGACCAACGATGATAAAACAAGGACATTATAATATCCAAAGTAATGTTGGCCGACGACGGGGGAGACCCGTATCCATTGAGAGTGGAGGAACCCAAAAGTATGCCACTCATACAATGTTAATCGTATGACACTTTCACGACATAAAAGCCCAAGTGTCCCTACGACTCCTTTCAAGACACACCCAAAGAGACAGCTGACCTTAGCGGAATATTAACATGAATACCACCAAAGGCTCGGCACAAGCGGGGTTACAACCATGGCATTGCCCCGACATGGCGAAGGTCATAAACGCCCATCAATCATGATAGCTCAACCGGACTCAGCCCTCCTAGTGAACCCTTGAAAAGTAAAGGTCATAAAACATGGGGCCCGGTCAAATCCCGCAACACCCAGTAGACCATCAAATAAAGACTGACTTACGTGCCTATGGATCCAATGCAACACAGTCTATAATCACATGCCCATCCCGGAATGACTAAAGCACCCGAGCATGTAAATATCAATAATTAGCAATAAAATGCTATAAGTTGCAATAAATGCAAACCATCAGTAGGACTCCACATTGAGCCATCAAAATCGGACAAGATGTCCCCAAATACTCCTTTAAAGTCAAAACCGAGCAAAATGCTCAAAACTCATTAGACCAATAATTAACAGTCCTCAAAATATAAAATGCATTTAAACATCGCTTATATAAACGTATACCACAAAATTATCATTAACCCAAAACTCGACACAAATTAATACAAATATTTTCCCCAAATGGACTCACACTCTTATAATTCTCAAAACGACTCATGACACGAAAATGTGCATTTTCCCAAATGGTTTATAAAATCAATATACTCAGATGATTAAACCATTGAATAAACTCTATTTGAGCAATAAATCATTTAAGGACATATTTATGATTTCCACACATCAAAATATCCAAAAATCCTAAATATGGGTGTTTCACAATCTTTGTAAAGTTAAACACTGAAAAGAGTCAAACTCACCCAATAACTCAACAGTTGATAATTTTAAGTAAACACACAAATACTTGGAAAATAACATTTTTGGCATGTACAACATTTTCACAAATCAACTTGAACTCACCTTGCTAGATTTATGCTAAATCTCGATTTTCCCCAAACGTAAGCTCCTTTGAAGAGACACGAATCCTCAAGCCGGATCTTCTAAAAACCTAGATCCATAAGTTTCCAACCATAAATATTCATATCCAAACATGTAGAATCATTCCCCAAACATTCTACATCAAGATCTCAACTTATGCCAAAACCCTAATTTTCAAAGGTGAAGAAGGAAAAGATTATCTTAACCAAGAATAGCCAAAATTACCCAATAACACCCCAAAATGGAAAAGAAGATGAGAACAACAAAACCCAAGCTTTTGGTAGAGAGAGAGTGAGATTACCCTCATCACTTGAATCCTCAAAGCAAGAGCTCCTAATCTCCCACAAAAGCTTCAAGCTTCCATATCTTCAAAAATGGTGGAAATGGGTTTGGTTTTAGTGGAGAAGATGAAGAAGAGGAGGAAGGGTTTTGAGGTTTCTTGGGGAGGAAATCGGCTTTGGAGGGAGAGAAATCTGATTTGGGGCTTTGAAATAAAATGAGGGAAGAGAGAGGAAAAAAATGGAATAAAAAGGGGCAAAGGGTCGTCAGGCCTCATGTGGACGTTCGGATAAGGACCTCTGCGGACGTCCGGCTTTTCCTAAACAAACCCCAACAATTTCTCTGCTGCTTCCGCGGACGACCCACGAACTTATGGCTGAACACGGACGTCCGGTTTTGTCCCTGTGCGGACCACCGCAAGTCCAAAAGTCAAAATTCCAAAACTTTGGGGTGTTACAATCCTCCCAACCTTAGAATGATTTCGTCCTCGAAATATAGATCCCTTACAACCAAAGGATATCCAACTCAACACCCTCCATGTTCCGTTAGCTTCCAACCGAAATCCAAATTCCTCCACGTAGACTGCTATGACAAACTTCATGCGAACCCTTACCAACAATGTCCTTTTAGGTACATGTTAGTCCTAGATTGATCAGGTAAAAACGATTCAATGAGAAATAACAAGAACAAATAATGATTTCAACTTGTCATCCCTCTCATATTCAATAATCAAGATAGTTACAAAGGTTAGAATGAAAATCCTAACTATCTCTCTCTAAACAATTAAGCTCTCATGAATGATAATGAATCGTCTATCGAACGTCTAACCTAATTCTAAAGGTTAACATAAACTTATATATTTAGGCCTTAAGCACCACGGCCCATGGCCCATTAACCTAAACTAAGCCCTTTTATGATTAAAGGCTTTTACAAAAAGATTAATTAATCTAATTAAACTCTATAATAATTATTTATATATCTTTCTATGATGTAGGACGTTTATGGTCCTAATAATCTCCCCCTAAAGATATATAAATAAATATCGGCCTTGAAACCTTCAGGTCTTGATCTTCTCTTCTTCTTGAATCTTTGAAGCACTTCGGTGTTCCTTGTCTTCATGTCTTTTCAGTGCTCCCCCTTTAATAAAGCTCTTATCTTCATATCTTCAACGAATCTTTCTTTGAACCACGAGTTGAACGAATCTTTCTTTGAACCGCGAGTTGAATTTGCTTTCAACTTCAGCTTTAAGAACTTATAGAACCGGTATGCTCGATGGAAGAAATACTGAATTGTAGCGAACACCACTTGATAAAGGATGAGAAGAATTGATTACTTGTAAGCACTTTGAAGTCTTTTCGGATTTCGGAACTTGACCGTTACTCCCCTTTGGCTTTTGCATGGGGACTTCTTTACTCCCCCTCGGCTTTACTCCCCCTCGGCTTTTGCTAACTCCCCCTGAACTTGATCTTCGGTGTCTTTGAATTTGTACCCTTTCTCCCCCTCATGATGAGTAGGAGCATCCGGAGCATCATGCACGTTCAAAGACAATAGTAACGAGTAGCAAAAAAAAACGGATAAAACATTTTAGTAACCAACACGGGGTAAATATCTAACACAGAAACACATTAGTAACTGTTATCACAACAATTTAAAAAATTGTGTGGCCTATGTTCAGAGTTGGCAATGGGGTATCTCTGATAGGACTTCCAGTTATCACTGAGGTAAAATATTAAAAATTACTCCTCAAATTATTCCGGCATTATCACGAAGATATGCAAATGGAATCACAAAGACTCGTGCATGTGTAAAAAATGAATTATATCTGTTAGGCTCAAAGTATTGATTTAACTCGGGACTCAAGTTAAAATCAATTGACATAGTGAATAGAATATGAAGTTCGAAGACCGGAGCTGGTGTCTTCCTGTTTCAATATCTAAGACCTCCGAGTGAGGAATAGATAGATTATGTGCTAAATCTCCGTGAATATATGAAACAAGCATCTGTTGGGAGATACTTGAGTAGCTGGGTGGGGTGACACGAGTTATCGACACTGGGTCCATGTCTGTTTCAATATTCATCTCCAAAGAACGAGAATGAATAGATTGTGTGGTTACCCGGATAACTGACTCGGTTTGGTAAGGACCAATAATTCTTTTAAGTCCTGTCACAGCCTCACCATTTATTCTTTTCTCTCCAAACTCATCTATCATCTAGACCCCTCACTGTTGTCTATAAGGGATGTGTTTCTTGGGTAGGTCCTTCCGGTTCTGGATAGACCATAGAAACGATGTAATGCCTAACACTCCTTTCATGCATCAAGTAAATCAGTTAATTCAACAGTGAAGTACGAGTTCTAAACTAAGGTGTTTAGAAGTCATAGCGTTTAAGAACGAGTCATGATCTGAGATGATCAGAAGTCATAAAAATTTAAGTCCGAGTTCTGATCTGAGGTAATCAGAAGTCAAAAAAATCATTTGAAATATGGAATTTCAAGAAACAAAATCAAGCGCAAAACATAATGACTCAGTAAGCACATGATGTTCAAAAATGAAACAATGATTATAAAGTTTAATTGTGAGGAACAAGTCACAATTATTATATCAGATAAGAATGGAATGATTTGCAAGAAATAGCGAACTTGGAAAACAACTAGGAATTCAAACGAGTGTATTTCCATCGAAAAATCAACAGATATGTGAGACATGGAAATAACTAAGTCAAGAAAATGACACGTGGCAATCATGGAATTTAAAATTGGAGAATAACAAACACAAGTAAGTTATCCAGAATGGATTACCACCGTCTTTGAAATCAGTTGAAGTTCACTTACCTTTCATAGAATAGTACTCCCCCTCAAAATCGGCATAACCTTTGAATGTTCGTCATGTGAAAAAAAATGTTCATAACTGAGCGCACATGACATTCCTACAAAACAGATTAGACAGATTTTGGTATCCATCTTTTGATGGATCCTTGTTGGTTAGATGCCCTATGATAGTGAGGACCTGGGAAACTATAAGTATCATACCAATAGTTGGCACGATCTTTATTCACAAACTCACTTGTTCCACAATAAGAGCAACACAGCTTCTGTGTAGATAAGCTGATCAGTTTATTAACAGAGTAAACTCGATCAGTTTTCACAAAAGGTTTAGCGTGGAAAGCTGTGTAGTTCTTGGCATTCTTTACAGAGACAATTGACTTTGGAGCAGGAGTGGTTCCTTTAACTCTCCACTCCATTTTTACTTTCTTGAAAGATGGATTATCTTTATTGTCAACACGAGAATTATAGAAAATATTGGAAGGACGAATCTGATCCTTTGAAAAATCCTTTGATTTGACAAAATTCTTTGAAAAACGAATTGTCGAAAATGAACTTGAAGCATAAGAAGGTTGAACACCTTTGATCTTGCTTTCTAAGGCATTTCGTTCTTCGAGAATTAAATCAAATTTCTTTTGTAAATTAGATTTGACCAATTGTTCCTTCAAAATCTCGGTTGCTAATCCAGATAATCTCTGAGTAAGTTTAGAAATCTCGGTTTGAAAGATCTTTCTCTCTTTTTGAAAATCATCTTTCAAGCATTTAGCCCTAAAGCCCTCAACTTTCCCTTTCTCAGACTCTTTGATTAGAACGTCTAATTCTATTTCTAAATCATATATTTTCAAAGAAAGTTCTCCATTCGTTGTAGTAAAAGAATTGCGTTCTATTTCAAACTTCTCTCTTTCTGAATTTAAAACCCTTTCAAAGTCGGAGATCTGTTTTGAAAGTTTTAAGCACATAAGCTCAAGTCTCTTCTTCTCTTCAAGAGATTTGGTTGAAAGCCCAGATTGCTTTTGATTAAGCAATTGTCTTTCTTTTTCAAAACTTTCCTTTTCCTTTTCAAGAGTCTTTTCAAGAGAAGTTAGTTTGCGTTTAAGCTCAAGGTTTTCACAGTTGAGGAGTTTACCTTTCTCTTCTTCTTCAGTCAGCTTCTCAGAACTATTCCAGATTTGAGATTTTAGTTCCTTCAGTTCTTTGACGTACTTGCTGATCAACTCATCTTTCTGCTTGATATTCTTTTCATATAGACTTGTTTGCTCTTCTTCAGTCTTCTCCTTCTTATCAGGCTTCTTGTGCTCATCTACCTTCTTATTCACTGGTTCATCCTTCTTCTTACTTTCTACTTTCTCCGTCTTCTCCTTCTTCTCTGAATTATCTTGCTCATCAGCTTTCTTCTTTCCCTCATACTGGTCCTAATAATCGTGGCGCTTGTTGGAGGAGGTGGAGTAGCGCTGATTATTGGACGAAGGTTTTTTATAAAATTTCTGTTGTTGGAAAGATTTAGTGAGCAGAGCCACTGATTTCTTAAAGGCTGCGATTTCAGGATCATAATCACTACCATCTTCTTCCTCCGATTCTGGCTTAGATTCACTTGGCTCTTGTGCACGTTTGGAACTCAGCTGGAGGATTTACCTCGTTTTGAAAAAGTAAGAACTAGTGGATCAGCAGGTGACTTGGACGCATACTTCTTTTCGCTCAGAATCTCCATCACCTCATCTTCGTCTTGACAAGTTGCTTCAGACTGAGATGAATAAGACATTGTTACCTGAAAAATTTGATCGTTAATCGGTGTTATATTAAAGAAAAATTTGCGGAAGAAAAATCAAAAATTAAATCAGAAAAAAAAACAAATTTAAAATAAATGAGAGAACTTATTAAACACAACTTACCGGATGAATGAGAGAACTTACCGGACGAAGGTTGGTTTACCGGATGCGATGAGAACTTACCGGGTTATGTGAAATTTACCGGATGATGTGAGACCTTACCGGGTGAAATGGGAACTTACCGGGTGATGATATTCTTACCGGACAGGAACACTTACCGGATGGGACAAACTTACCGGGTGAATGTGGTTCTCGCAAAAATAGCACTTACCGGATGAAAGAGATACTTACCGGACGTGAAGAGATCCGGATTAATGAGTTACCGAGTAAACACAAGTGACCGGATGGAACGACTTACCGGGTGAAGAGAACTTGCCGGATAAAATTTATCTTACTGGATGAAAAATTTTGAAGTTTCCGGATGAATCGTAAAATTGGAAAACAATATACGTGTGTGACGTGTATGCTTACCAAACTAATGAATGCTCGCCAAATTGATTATATGTGTCATGTGTGTGACGTGTATGGAAAGAAAGCAATCCAATTGAAGGTCAAACAAAAAAAATAGTAGTCAACAATAGGGGTTGTGGTTTGCAAGTATGGAGTGTCCGGAAAACAAAAGGTCACCCGGAAAGTTAAAAAAGAAAGGGATCACCCGGAAAGGTGGTGATTCATCCGGGAACTTTGGAAAAAAATAAACTTACCCGGTAACAATAAGAAACATCCGGACACAGCGGCTGTGGTTGCAAATTCGGATCTGGGATCGATAGGGTTGCTTGATTTCACTTCTGTAAGGTTAAATTTGACCAAAAACACAAAAAAAAACACCCAAATCGATTTCTGAGCAAAATATATCCTATTTTTCAACAACCACAACAAAACTTTAAGAACACCAAAACCTCAAGAATTGATTTTTAACTTGAAAAATTAAAGACTTTGAGTCCTTGTAATCGCAGATAACGTCTAGATTAATGCAATTAACCAATCGAGATATAACTAACGAATTATTAAAACAATGAAAGAATTTTGCAAACCGATTGAAGAACGATTTTCTTCAAAATTACTGCACTTTTACGAAAATCTTTTGGATGCCTTCTGGACCTCGAACGATTAATCCAACCAGTCAGAATGTGAAACAAGACGTCCCGAAGCTGCTACCCAAATATCGCGACGATCCGACGGTTCAATCTCCGGGAATAGGCGAAACGGCTGACTGTGTTTTCCAGAAAAATACACTACGAAAATTCTTTGGTTTCTTGCTTTCGTTCGATTTCTTTCGTATCTTCAAATCACCGATTAGGCTCTGATACCAATTGTTAGTCCTAGATTGATCAGGTAACAACGAATCAATGAGAAATAACAAGAACAGATAATGATTTCAATTTGTCATCCCTCTCATATTTAATAATCAAGATAGTTACAAAGGTTAGAATGAAAATCCTAACTATCTCTCTCTAAACAATTAAGCTCTCATGAATGATAACGAATCGTCTATCGAACGTCTAACCTAATTCTAAAGGTTAACATAACCTTATATACTTAGATCTTAAGCACCACGGCCCATGGCCCATTAACCTAAACTAAGCCCTTTTATGATTAAAGGCTTTTACAAAAAGATTAATTAATCTAATTAAACTCTATAATAATTATTTATATATCTTTCTAAGATGTAGGACATTTATGGTCCTAACAGTACATTATACTTATGCCCGAGTGAATCGCTCCATCTACTAGAGTAACTTCCAACCAGACGACTTCGGTTGTCTCCCAACCTTAGGTGTTCCATACTTCCCCAAAGGAAGATTCGAACTCCCAATCAATCCACGTCCACATGCTCTTAAATTTTCTCTCCAACCCAGTCCAAGGTTTGATCACTACCAAAATCAACCAAGTCCCCAAGTGCAGTTGTTCTTGTTGCTGAACGGTCACTTAATTCTACCGAGTTCCATTAGACTCCAAAACGGAAGGTCGCCCACGACCCATCGATTATACCACTCCACGGATACGCCCATTTACCAATCATCAAATCGACATATTCCTTTACCATCCAAGGAAGGTCATCCAACTAAATCTACTTATCACAATTGAACTTCTTAAGGCCACTGCAACCGATATCACTATCTCTTTTAAAATTGGACTACAACCCTCCAAATACACTAACGGTTCTTGACCTCGAAACCAAAAAGTTGACACCTAGTCATACCACCAAGCTTTGAACCCCAACAGAACTCCACACACGAGTTCCGTTCGTTGAGCATTCCCACAAAACCAAGGTTATCAATATGGTGTCCATAGGGTCCTACACGTCCTTTATGCGAAAATTGACCAAGACCCAAAACAAGGTTGCCGACAAGATCGGTAACCACCAATCTCAATATAAGATACCATGAATCTAACCTTTCAGTTACAAAGTACATCGACCCTGCAACCGATACCATTCGGCCTACAGTACCATCACACGTCGGAATACCCAAACTTCCACTGTCGAAGCTCCACACACACTTACTCTTAACCGGGGTTACTTAACCTTTCCAAGGTTCTAATGAGTTCAAGGTTTTTTTTCAAGTGAAATACTTAACAAATATGCCAATCGAAAACTTTTATAGAAATTTTCAACACAAAGGTTTTCATATCAATTTAATTGTACACACAAAATCTACTACTATCTATTCGGTAGTTGTGCAAAAATGGACACGCTCGTCCCACATATGAAAATCATATTGAAAACTATTTCATCGTAATTTAGGTTATTAACAAAACGCAAAAGCATACTGAACAACTTCTTTGAAATGAACCGCTATAGTCCTAGCATGGATTTATTTATGTTATGCACGTAAAGTAATTTCCTACTTTAAATAGTATGCAACAAAAAGGTTTGTTCTTACTTCAAAAGAAGTTTAAACGACATCCGACTTCAAAAAAAATCCTTTTTTACCATAAAATGACATGGAACAAAGTTCACCAACAAAGTTTGCACGCGTCAGTTTATTTCACAAAGCGATGAAACGATTCATAAATACACTTTGGGAAAAACACAAAATGTTTTGTTGCGGTTCCAAGTTTAAAGCCAAAATAACAACATGCTTCCATTCTTCGAAGATATCGGCTAAATATTGTGGCGGAATCTCAAATCATAATATGCATGCAAACTGGTAACACACTCCTAGTAGTTTTCTTGAAATGAAATAACATGCATCAGATAGTTCATACGAAATTTCAAAAGATGAAATTCTTTAAATCAAATTTCAAAATTTTCCCATTTAGTCATATAAAGACATATGAGTAAAACCTTTTTGACAAGACTCGTACACTCGTATTTTCAAAATGTACCGTATCGTAAACCTTGCATGATCCCCACAACACTAAATCATACTTTGACCAAATGACCTCCATGTATGCAATAAATTAATAAAGCATTTTCATTCACGATTCATTTATCTAGGTGTCGAGGATTAGTGGCTACCAAGTTATGCATACCCCTAGATCAATATCATGCATTTGCGTTAAATGATAATAAAATAATCAATTAACCGAAAGCGCATAAAGCAAATCGTTAAAAATACAATCAGAATTTTCTTTCATGCATTACTCACGCCACGTATAAATCAATCCGTACATTGAACAAGTTGCAACGAAATGTGCTAACACAAATCTTCAAAAGAGAAAATATGCAACACCAAAGTTCCAAGAACATTCCTTTTGGTTACCTTACGACACAAAAAAATATTTCTCAACAAAACCCGCATGAGACAAAGTGCCCAATACAATCCAAAATTAACACACATAATACCTAAAGTATGCGCATTACAAAATTGCACTAACGCGACATAAAACGTCGTAAAACGAAACTCCGTAAAACTCTATGACTCAATGGCCTTAAATCAACCAAATGATGTCAAACCTTTCGCCTCCAAAAATCAAATTGCATAACACGAAATAATGACTAAAATGTCAAAATTCCGAAAATTCCCTTTTTGTTGTAATACCATATAAACAACACGGTTCAGCAAAACTCGCATTAAATACATTTTCCAATAAAGCTTGACATAGACATAATGGAAGATAACTTTCCGTCCAAACCTTAACATATGTGGAGGAGATCCAATGTAGATAAAGCCGTAGTTACTTGTCCAACACCTTAAACAACATTAAAATATGGATATCACTGTATCCGAAAGTAACGTTGGACAACAACAAAATAAAGCAAGTCCCGACAGGGTTTGCAACTCCCCGCAATAAAATAATTTCATGCATATTCAAAACCATGATTTAAAATCTTGTGTGTGCTAAACGTTTTTCCGAGATTTTGTAACACAATCCGCATGAGGATTTGAAACACAAGAAATAACTGATGCAATTTATCTTCAAAATAAATTTTGTGCATGAATTTAGTCGGCACTCAACGTCTCAAACCACAATCCTCCAAATTCCTCCGGTCACATAATCGTCATCCGGATGCTCAAACATCTTAAGGCAAAATTGGAAGTTACATCGATTAACCTTACGATTTCTCCTCGAATTAAGGTCGATTCAATAAGCCTATTGTTCTAATCCAACCATCAACTTCGACCCGAAATGGTCCAATTAATGCAATTATCATGCTTATTGTCACACCAAGTGACTAATGCTGAAGTCGTCAATCTCTTCCAACGACTACTCGCTTAGAAACTTCTTCACTACCCCAACGGTCATCACTTTAAAGTACTTCAAGTATGCACACGTAACTAGTAGGTTCACCATAACATTGACCAGGTGTAATTATGAACGTACCATACACAATTACCCTTGCTACCCTCGACGTAATTCTCGTTTCTAGCGACTCCATCGACCTCAAACATCCTACCTTAAAGTGCCTAATGGTATAATTTCACTTTCATTTACTTAAAAAACGCTAGTTTGAGTCTTGGTATCAAATTCAACACCTAATCTCTCATATTTATGCTATGATACCAACTTGTAACACCCTCGAATTAGGAAATAGCAACTAAATAAAATTTTCGATAATACATCCGAAATAATAGAATTTCTTCCTATAAGACAATACGGAAATACCTCAAATTAAAATCTACAATTAACCTCAAATAATTTATAACCCAAGTCTCATTACAAGGACTAAATTCACATCGGGTGTTACTTAATCCAAGTACAAATTGCTATTCCCAAAAATTAACGCGGAAGACTTCATGTTGGTCCCAAAGGGGTTATACAAGTTTGTAGAGGGGGGGGGGGGGGGGGGGTTGAATACAAACACAAGATTTTATCTTTTCTAAATTGTTTATTGATATGTATCAAACAATTTACAGTTTGTTGCGGAATAAGATTAAGGAATAAACCTAATCCAAACGAACTATGAGAACACTAAGAGTTCTTGCACTAGAAGTAAGAGATATAGAAGATTTAGAATACTAAGGATAATTTTCTTTCACACAGAAGTTCAGCGAGGAGGAAATGGCCGAGCACTTCAAGAATGAAGTAGGGTTTCCTTTATATATTGCATGCATTTAATGCAAGTCAGTATACCTTTACACGTGGTAGCCTCTGAGTGGATGCATGAATTTGACTTAAGTAGGAACGTCCTTTTGGCCGTATTATGAACAGTGTAGTGGCAGAGTTGGTTGTACGATTTTAGACAAGGGATGTCTTTTCTTACACATCGTACAAAAGGCGTGCAAGGGGATAAGACAACGTTACTTGTAGAGGAGGCTTCATGATCAACGTTTACTGAGAGAGTCTTTATCAGTGAATGATAAAGTTCAGCGAACGCTAAAGTCTTCTACTTGGAACTTCATGTGGAATGGACAAGTCTTGGCTTCACTGATATCCGCATCAGGTCATCAGTAGACTTAGTCGCTGATTCTTTGGCTTGGTCTTCGACTTCAGCGTAGAACATTGTTGATGTGAAACTTGTCTTCAGGGATCATAAGCAAACAACAGAAACTATCAGCGATCATTAGTGAGACTGAACATACTCAGGGTTCACTGATGTACAGGTATCGCTGAGGTGTTAAATAAAGAACTTGAGTTTCCTATCCGGGATACTAAAAAGACTTAGTATATATCTTTGATAGTGAAACTCTAATACATATTGTCTACTTACAATTTTCACTAAGTGTTTCTCATGGTCATTATCAAATCACTGAGGGTTTGGATCAACAATCTCCCCCTATTTGATTACGACAAAGCAATAAAGGAAAATTGCTAAGTATAAAAACATAAGGATAAAAACGAATCATAAATGCATGTCCCATTTACTGTTTCCAAGGATCTTTTCTTATACTGATGGAGTAAAGTACATTCACTGAAAATTTTCATTAACTTTGTAAAGGTTACAAGGGGAAGTGGAAAAATTACAAGTACAGTGAATAATAATTACAAGTACAAAAAGTTACAAGCTGATAAAAAATAGAAGAATTACAAAAGTGATCCTATCAGCTATTCAGGTTCTTTCTTGACAAGAAGTTCGTTAAGAGTGTCGGTTTCAGGAATCATACAGTTGTGGACTTTTACTTCCTGGTCTTTTCTTTTCTTTGCTTCGTGGAAGATCAGGGGCTTCAGAAAGGTTGCTTGGATGTCCTTGTTGTAGTCACACCAATAGAGTAGATCTCTAAGTTGTTCGATGGGAGCTTTGTGTAGCTCAGAGACTCGTTGAAAGCATCAGCGACCAGTGCACTCGTAGAATAAAATGCCGTAGGGATTGCTAAGAACCTTACCAGTGATGAATGTTTCAGTGGGAGGTAGAGAGACATCAAGTCTGGAGAGATCAGGATCAAGACCAAGAACTGCTTCACGAGAAAAAGTAATCCCTGTTTCATTTCTTATTTGAGGGTCTGAGGTTGAGGATTTCTTCTTCTTTGCCACAGGTCGCTTGGAATGAATTGGAGGAGGTCTTGGGATATCAACTGCTAAGGCTACCATATCAATTAGTGTATTTAAGGCTTCTTCGACATGGGTCTTGTATGTTGAGCATGATCGTTGAATAGCTACCCTCATCTACAACCATTCAAGGAAACCAAGTTTGTCGAGGGCTGGCGTGTAGCGTGTTGACTTGTGTCCGTTTTCTCTGATGATCTGGACGTTGACGATTGGCACATCACTGAGCATTCTTCCTTTCAGAGTAACAGACTTTATCCTTGACCCATGACTTCTGTAGTGGCACTTCTGTTTACACCAGGTCAGTGTAGAGTCACTGACCTTTGTTTTCTCTTGACTTCCCTTCTGTGCGTCCTTGATCAGCTTTCGTTGGACAGCTACAGGTAACCTTTTCAGATCTGGATCCTTGAATTAAAGTTGAACGAGTTCTAAGGCGTATTCTTTGTCTTTTTGTTCAGCCTTCTTTCGTTCAGCCAGGAGTTTTTCAGCTTTGAGAGACTCAACGATTTCCCTGTTGGATAAGAACCTCAGGTGTGGAGGGACAATGCGCTGATCTTCTAGTCGTTGGATCATCACTGCTCTTTTTGTGTGTTCATCTTCACTTCGCTTTTGACGAGCCAAGGAAGGTCTGTTGGGATGAGAGAGCGGTTCTTCTTCTTCGTCAAAAGTTTCCTCGGTCTTATCAAAGTTCAGAACTGGGATTATTTGTTCTATAGCTCTAGTGGCTGGGATTATTTGCAGGGTGTGGGGAGCTTCAGCTTGACCCTCAAGCAGGGGAGAGGACTAGCTGAAACAAAATGATCGATAGAGTTAAATCATTTGAGGAGAAAAGATAGAGAAATGGTGAGTTAAGTGTTTAGAGGTTTGAGTATCATTAGGAGTGAGGTTGAGAAGGGATAGAGGAGGGATGCAGTGTAAGGGAAAAGAATGTAACATACCTGACAAAGTGGCTTCTTGATGACAATAGCCAAGTTGTCCTCAGCGGGGGCTTTTTGTTTTCCTTAGATGGCCGCTTTCGCTGGAGATTTAGGTTTGGTCCCCTCCCCTGTTTCATTTATGCAGACCCCTTTTTGAGTAGGGGGTCTCTTTTTTCTTCGGCTGGAAAACGAAGCCTTCATCATCATCATCATCTTTTGGGGATGATGAGGGTTCGTCGTCCTTAGCTTCAGCGTCCTCAGCGTCCTCGTCATTCTCTGAGGATTCTATAAGCATTGAAGAGTTGACGTGCTCTTCAATTTGCTCCCCCTCAGAATGAGAGGGACTTTTTTCGGTTCCCTCGGGATTGGCATCATCCTGAGGTTGTTCATTTTTATCATCCCCCTCAAAAACATGGGGAAGGCCTTCAACGTCCTTCTCCCCCTCTTCCACATGATGGATGGGGGAGGGAGCAGTGTAAGCAGCAGCAGCAACTACCTGTTCAGGCACCTTGGCTTCAGGGCCAGGGTTACCCATACCATTCTCAACCGCTGCTATTCTGTCTTATAGGCCAGAAATAGCAGGGGTGCCTCCCAGGATGAAGTCCACAGCTAACTACATCTTCTCTCTATCATATTGAGAGAAATGAGATAAGGGGACGTAGGAGCTTCCATCCTTTCAAGAATCTTTGTGAGCAGCACACTGGAATCAGCGACCTTTGAGGAGAGGTTGCTCACTTCCGTTTGAAGTTCTGTGAAATCCGTCTTCAAGGAACTTACCTCACCACTAAGAGATGAAAGCCTAGTGGTGAGTTCACTGACACCAGTTGTCAGGGCAGTGATGGAGGAGGTGTTATTGGTGAGAGCAGTCTGGACGGTGTTCAGGGCTCCATCAACCTTGATGAGGTCAGCGGAGGAAGCCCTGTTAGCCACAGCGGTGGAGAGGGTCTTCAGTGCCTCCCCAACACCTGTAACCGCTGAAGAGTTTTAAGAGATGGTGGTGGTGAGAGTTTCCACCTTTCCAGCAATATCCGTAAGGGAGTTGCTGATAGTGCCCAAATTAGGACATGTAATAGTAGAAAACTGGTGAGCGAAGAAAAGCTCAGAAGTTGGGGGTCTAGAGAGAGAGGTAGTGTATAGGATACCTGTAGGTGGGTTGGAAAAGTTGTGGATATCTGGATGACCTGAGTAGGCCATGTCATCCTCCAGTGAGGGATGAGAAGTACCGCCTACAAGTCCAGTATTTTGCTGCATTAAGTGCTGAAGATGAGCGGCAGTTGTGTCCGGGAGTGAGATCGTCGGCATTGTTGGGGGGAAAGAATAGACCAAAGATTCTGAAGAAGGAGTGATGGTTGTGAAGAGGGTGGTGGTAGCAGACTCAGTGTTGGATCCGCTGGAAATTCGCTCAGCAACGCTTTGAGGCGCTGCAGAGGTGGGGCTCTCGTCAAAGAAAGTTTCAGGGAAAGGAGGTACTGAAAAAGGTATTGAATGGGTGGCGTCAGCGGATGTGGCGGAGTGTACCACGAAACCATCCAACGTTCCCTGTGAAGAGGGAATCGTGGATTCTTTAGCCTAGGAAGGCATGTGGTGCTCCTTTAAGGTCTTCTTGGACTTATGGGTGCCAAGGTGGGAATCAGATTGTTTCCTCTTTCGTAAAGAAGTGGTTGTAGCAGCTGGGGTATCAGCGGTTGGGTCGACCGCTGTCGTTGAGGTAGCTGCTGAAGAAGAAGAAGAGCGGAGAAGAGAGAGAAGAGTAGAGAGATGTACCTCATTGGGGACATGCTTGAAATCAAGCACCTTCAGGCCAACCTGAGAAAGTTTCAGGTCGCCAATCTGCGAGTAGTCTTCCTTCATGCCATATGCGAAGATGGCACTCAAAAAGGGAGGATAGGGAACCACCGCTGAATGTTCAGGAATCTCCACTTTCTCCATTAAGTCTTCGAAAATTATTTTGGCCCAGTCAACGTGAAGACCCTTCAGTAGAGCGTAAGCCATTGTAGTCTGTGGTTTGGAGGCCTGCTCCGTTGAGCCTATTTTTGCAGTCATGCAGCTTATGACATGAGCAAAAATGAAATTCAGCTCAGAGGGCATCTTGTTCTTAACAACGGTGGTGATTTTCTTTTAAGGGTTTCTGGCTCGGTCTGTGTTCCAGGTGTACCCCATGCAGTCAAGGAAAGAGATGATTTCCTCCTTTCCTTGTGGAGAGTTAGGACAGGGAAGGGAACGAAAGGTTGAGCTTTCGATCCACTAGGAAGGTTCAGAGCTGAGCGTATCACTATAGGGGTGATTTGTCCATCGCCTAGTTCAGTCTCGAAGGCGATAACATCATATTGGCGGTTGGGGTTTTTGGTCGAGGTAGCAGTGGTACGATGTGTTGTGTACCAAAATTGTTGTAGGAGCCTTTTATGGGCTGGGGGTTTGATGATCATGGTTGTGGATAGAGGACATGTCTTGATGAAGTTCACTGCATCATCAAGGTGGGTAACCATCTTTTTCTTGGGGAATTCCAAGAGAGCGCAGGGGTTGTTAGATTGGAAAGTGATCTGGTTCATTTCCAGTTTCATGTTTTCAGCTCTTGGGAGGTCAGCGACGTTGGTAGCAGGGATTCCAGTGTTGGTGCTGGTTGCTATTGCTGATTTCGATGTGTTTGGTCTTTGAGTGTAGCACAGGATTATTGGCTATAGCGATGGCAATAGTGTTGTCGCAATATATTGGAATCGCAATAGATTGGAATCTTGGAGAGCTGAAGATCATAGTCTAATAGTTGATTTCTCATCCATTAGACATGAGCAGAACAACTTCCACCAAAGGTCACTGAGGGATCTTTCTCTTCCTTGTATTCAGCGAGCAGGTTCTTTTTGCCAGTCATGTATCTAGAGCATCCGCTATCGAGATACCAGATACCCTTCAGGACCTGCTCACATAAGGAAGATTAATTTTGAAGTAGTACCCACTTGACTATGGGTCCACATTTCTCAGTGGTGGAAGAGGATGTGGAAAGTTCAACGATCATCGCAGCATCTAAAGATTCAGCGTCAGTGGCAATCTTCACTTTGGTTAATTTCTTAACCTTAGTGGTATTTTTCACCTTAGCATGATTTTCACCAGGGGTGATCTTCTTTTGCTTGGGAGCTGTCTTCTTGACCTTGGCTAATTTCTCAGCCTTGGTAGCTGTGGGGCACTTACTAGCAATATGATCGGTAAGTCCACAGTGATAACATTTCCTATAATTGAAGGTAGCTTTAGGACCATAGGAATTTTTATTTGAAATTTTCAAATGGGTTGGGCATGTACCAAGAATACCCTTAGCATCAGATATCGGAGGAATCTTAGGTTCCTCAGGTTTCTTAGCTAGAACATCAATCCTTATCCTGGGAGTTGATCGCTGAGCGTGCTCAGGGATCTTTACCTTAGAACAGGATTGGATAGCTGAAGGTTTCGAGTTCTTCAGCTTTGGTACTTTGGTACCCTTCTAAGGTTTTTGACAAACAACTTTTTCTTTTCCTTTAAGTTTGGGGCTTAAAGTAGAGATTTTCTCAGGGATGGGAGTTTTAGAAGACGAGCACTGAGATGAAGAGGTGTCAGGGACAGATGACACGAACATGCTAAACTTCAGCATGAAACGATTAGTGGTTGGTTCTTCAGCGTCAGCTTTGTAACCAAGACCACTTTTGTCACTTAGAGGAATTTGAGCACCTATTATCTTAGTGATCTTTGTTGAGGAATTACACCATCCTTCAACAGTAGCCTTTTCAGCCTTTAATGCAGTGATAGCTTGTTCTCGCACAATACTGATTTTATTTACATAGACCTGATGTTTCAAATTTTCTTCTATTTTTGAAAGCTTCTGAATTTGTAAATGACAGTTTTTAAGCTGTTCAGTGAGATTAATATTTTGTTTGTAAGCTTTGGTATTGTCATTCATGGCATCATATAAATCAATCGTTAAGAGTTCGATGGAACGACGTCTATCAGCTTCATTAACAACTGAAGTAGAAGTAGTAGTGGAAGAATTTGATACCTGAGAGGTGGAGGTAGAAGTAGAGGGAATTTCCACTTTTTCTTCCTCTTCTTCTATTTGGGCTATGAGGCAGAGATTGGCCTCATCATCATCAGAGTCAGAAGATTCTTCATCTGATGCAGCCCAGTCATGATCTTCAGCGATCATGCCTTTACCTTTCTTCTTGTTGCTTTTCAGCTTTTCATATTTTTCTTTCAGCTTTTGGTATCGATCATCTCTAGCCTTGGGGTTAGAGGATTTCTTGAAAGTAGAGGATGAAGGTTTGAAGACTTTCTTTGACCTGCATTCACTTGCAAAGTGTCCTACTTTTTCACAGTTAAAGCAGGTAGCAGTGGCTTTATCAACAAGTGTTGATTTTGGCTTGTCAGTGAGGGAAAGAGGTTTTGTTCTTCTGAAGTTACTCTTTCTGGCGAATCTCCTGAATGAATTTGTCAGGAGTGCCAACGATTCATCAAGTTCTGAAGGATCAGTGTCTGATGAATTGTCAGAGTTGGATTCTAACTCAGTGATTGTGACAGAAGATCGCTGAGTAGGCATCAACTCTGAGAGTAAAGCAACATGTGTGCTTTTGGAATCTTTTACAAGATTCTTCTTAAGTAGACACGACTGCTCATGATTGAGCATATTGCCAAATAAGGTAGAAAGGGTCATGAATTTAAGATCCTAAGAGAGCTTAAGACACATGGTATAATTGTCCCAGCTTTCAAGAAGACTTTCAAGAAGTTTTGTCAGGATCTCAAAGTTAGAATATTCCTTACCAACAGTTTTTAAGTCAATGATTAGACAATTAAAACGTTGATGTACTTTAGAGAGGGTTTCATTCTTACCACAAATGAAACTTTCGTACTGTCTTACCAGGTTGATCTTTCTTGAGTCCTGGACTTCAGATGTACCTTCATATTGAACACATATAGTGTCCCATATGGCTTTTGAACTCTTCAGGTTCATGATGGAGTGATAGACTTCATCAGGAAGAGCCATTTAGATGATAGATCTGGCCTTAGTGTCAATGGCCACTTTCTTCTTGTCTTTGTCAGTCCAACTGTTAACCTCCCTTGGAATCATTCTTTCAGGAACAGCAGGTGAAGTGGAGGTGGCTGGAACAGAAGGGTCTATGATGAAAGGAGCATAAGGTTTGTTAGCTCCAAATATTCATAATATTAGAAGTATTGAAAAATAAGCTAAGTATGACAGAGTTCCACAGAAGCTCTGCAGTGTTCCACAGAAGCTCTGCCGAAGCAAACAAGATCATTCAAGGAACACCAAGTCCCAAGAAGAATCTACAGAAGAGTACTCACAAAGGACCAAAAAAGGATCTACAGAAGAAAGCTCATCAAGGACCGAGCCGCATAACCTCTGTCACCCTTGACAGAGCCTCTGCGGTTCAGACTGAAGACTTGGAAGATATTTATAATATCTTGCCACTGTTGCAGAAATATCTTACCACTGTTACAGAAATATCTTGCTACTGTTCCAGGGTCCGTTCATCAACTTGTACAAGGCATGGTCCGACAACAAACACGTGTCAAACTCTGATAGGAATTCTTGCAAGTTGATATTAGCGCATTTAATGCATGCAGGTTTCCAACTGTTCATGCCATCCCTTCTTTCCTGTAGCAATAGTCCTTTTTTCTAGAATAGTTCTTTTGTAGTAGTATAAAAGGAAGACTCATGTTGAGTTCTTCCTTAACAAGTTTATATACCAGAAAAAACACACACACACAATTAACGTCAAATCTATTGTTAGTGTTCTTCATCAAATACAGTAAACTTTGAGATATTCATCTGTTCTTCATATACTGTTTATTTGGTATTTTGTTATGTTTCTATATAAACATATCTGTTAGTTCTTCAAATACGCTTCCGCAACACATCTTATTTGAACTAATAGATAAGATAATCTTTGTTAATCAAATACGGGAACCAACAATTGGTATCAGAGCGAAGCTTGATTTTTAATATCAAGCGATCCTCGTTTAATTAGATTATTGGTAGAAACATGGTCTGATTTTAACCTGTTATTCATTCCTTCAAACAAATTCTACTTTTAAGCCATTTTCGACTTATTCGATATCTGGTAAATCTAGAGAAACTGTTTCTTTAGTTAAAACTCCATAAAAGTGCACTGTTAAGAACTTCCAAAGCCAGAAAATCCTTCCAGATTATTCTTTCGTACTTTTTCGTCTCATATCTTTATACTGAAACTTCCTACTCTTAAAATGACAAGCACACAAAATTTATTCACAGCTGATTCATTAACCAAACCACCTTCTCTTCTACGAAATGAGTATCCTCAGTGGAAAATAAGAATGATCCATTTCTTTGAGGGTACTGATAAACAGATCATACAATACCTTTATAATCCTCCTCATGTCCCTATGTTAATAGTACCTCGTGTACCAGCTACAGCTGACACTCCTGAAATCCCTGAGCATCAAAAACCTAAAACCAGGGATGGTTGGTCAGATCAACATAAGGAAAAAGATAAACTCGCGCAGAAAACAAAAAGAATTCTGATAATGGCAATCCCCAACGATCTTTTCCAGTCTTTAGATGCATGCGAATCTTCGTATGATCTTTGGAAGGAACTGGAGAAACAACTTGAAGGGGGAGCTAAAACTCAGAAAAATCGAAGGGCTCAATACATAAACGAATATTACGCGTTTAAAGCCCTAACAAATGAATCTCTGCAAACAACATATGACAGGTTCAACTCTCTGATCAATAACTGCAAGAAGTTCGGCATCCATAGAACTTCTGAAGAGAATAACGTCATGTTTCTCAAAAGTCTGAACGAAGAATGGCTCCAGTTATCTATGTCTCTACAAACCAATCAAGATTTAGATTCCTGGACTCTTTCAGACCTCTACGAAACATTAGCTGGTCAATAGCCTCAAATCGCACAGACAAACACACTAACCACTGCACCTCTTGCTTTGGTTGGCAAATCTACAGAAGATACAGAGAGGCTGAGGAAAGAAAGAACTACAGAGGAAAAGAAGAAGGAGAAAAAGAAAAAGATGGTGGTAGTTGACAGCGAAGATGAAGAGATTGTGGAAGAGGGAGAAATAACTCTAGCATTAATAGCAACATCTTTAGATCTATTGACAAGAGAATTCAGAGGAACCCAAAAGAGTTATGGAAATGAAAAATATGGCAGAGATAATAGAGAAAGAAGAGAAGATTGGAGTAGAAGGGATCAAGGAAGAAGAGAAGAATCAGCTGACCGACAGAGGTCAGACGACAGAAGTAATGATCAACAGAGGTCGAGTGATAGATTCAACAGAGGAAATGACCGACAGAGGTCAGATGACAAGGCAAGCTACACACCACAAGAATGCTACAAGTGTGGTAAGCCTGGTCATTATGCAGATGAATGCAGATCGGAAAAAGGTGGTGACCGACAGAAGTCCGACAATCGTGCTGGTAATACTTCCCAGAACCAAGGTTGCTACAATTGTGGGAAGCCAGGCCACTTTGCCAATGAATGCAGAAGCAGGTCAAATCGCCCACAGAAGAACTCAGCTTTTTACAAAAAGAAAGCTGAGTATTATGCTCAAAAGTCACTCATGGCGAATAAAGTGGTAAACAAGGAAGATTGGGAGTCAGATACAACCTCTGATGAAGAATTCACCAACAATGCCTTGTTCTGTGGCATGGCAGAAATCAGCTCCGACTCTGACACTGAGGTATCTACTTCAAACTCCACCTCTAGTACTACTGAAGTTGATTTGCTTAAAATTAAAACTGAAAATGTTGAACTGAAAAAGACTTGTGATGATATTCAGAAAAAACTCACTTTTTATGAAAGAGAAGCTAGACTTCTCACTGAAGAAAAAGCAAAGATTTTCAAAGAAAAGGAAGAATTAGAAGCACACTGGAACAAAAATCTATTTCCTTTAAAAGAGAAAATTTCTGAATTAAATACATCTTTAAAATCCAAAATAAAAGAACTTTCAGATTCTGAGAGCGACAAACTTAACATTTTAGCTCTAAAGGAATATTTTCAAAAGGAAAGAGAAGTCCTTTGGCAAGATCTACTTAGAAGAGATGTTTTAATTAAAAATTATCGTGATGCTCAAAAGGTGTATGAGAAAATAAATACTCAAATAGGAAGGCGAGGTATTGGGTACAGTGATATTAGTCAAGGTACGGAAAACAAAAAGAATAAACCTCTGTCATCTCTATTTACTTTAGGAAAAGTCAACAAACCTAATTTTCCAAACATAATCTCTGTAAGTAAAAGAGTAAAAGTCTCTGGGGAACCTCACTTAAGGAAACCCATGAAGATGATAAATGTGTGGTTTGAAAACACAGACTTATCACCTTCAACCTCTGTCAAAAGAGGATCCAAACCAAAGAGATATCTGAAAACTCAAGATCAGATAGGAATCTTTAAGTTTGGTAAACCAGAGACTCAAACTCAAGTTGCTTTTGTCTGCACAATAGATTCTGAAAAGAAATTATCTGTAGAAGGACTTGAGTTCAAACCAAACTTTTCAGAAGAAAAACTAAGAAATAAAATTGAAAAGGAAATTATGGAAATCGGGAAAATAGATATTTTGAAAAATCTATGTACACCTTCTGTAGATCAAAAACTCTCTAAAGAGATCTTGTCAGACACCTCTATTGACTTACAAAGTAATTTTTCAGAGGAAGAAAGCAAGTATGACACATGCTCGGAAAGTCCAGCCTCTGTTGAAAGAAATATTGATGACTCAACCTATGTATATGAGGACGATTCATCATCTGACGAATCAGAGGCTGACAAAATAGAAAAGATTCCTTGTGACACAGAAGTTATTAAACAAACCTCTGAAGTTCTTAACAGAACTATTTCTCCAAAAGAGAAAATTACTGGAATTCCTATCTGTCCAGGCTTTATGGATATGTGCATACAAGCCAAAACCTCTATTGAGCTTGAAATGTTAAAACAAAAGAAGTTAATATCCTCTCAAAATCCAAGAGATTCAATGTTTTTAAAACCCTTAAAAAAAGAGAAATCAACATGGCAACAAAAGGGTAAATGGACAAAACCTAACAAATCTTTTTCATCTGTGACAGAAATCAACAGAAGTTCCCCACATAAGGGACTCACAGAAGGCTGCTACAAACAAAGATTTTTTCCAACAATCTAATCTATATAAATCTTCTTGTAATAGGAAGCCATATGCTAGAATAAAATGTAATACCTCTGTGGCCCAGTTTAAAGCTTTCAATGAAAATTTCAAGCAAATCACTTCTGATGTTCAATACTGTCATTGCTTTGATCTAATGTTCAAGTTAAATAATCATTTATGTAGCTCAAATTGTTTTCTCTCTGCCGTTAAATAAAATATAAAAGAGAAACAAACTAATTCTTCGACAAAAAATAAAATGTATTTCAAGAATGCCAAGGCAAACTTGAAAAATTCTGACAAAACTGGACCCATGTGGATATGGGTACCTAAATCTCTGTGATTGTTTTGCAGAAGCAGTTTGTGCCAATATGGTATCTAGACTCCGGATGCTCAAGGCACATGACTGGCAACAGAAGTCTTCTATCCACATTCCAAGAAAAACAAGATGGTGGATCAGTGACTTTTGGAGATAACAAAAAGGGGCATATCAAAGGCTATGGAGTCATAAAGAAAGAGAATATCACAGTACACAAAGTTGCATATGTGGATGGCCTAAAACACAACCTACTCAGTGTAAGCCAACTTTGTGACACAGGATTCGATGTACTGTTCAAAAGAACATTCTGCTCTCTACTAAGTGAAGACACATGAATTGAAGTTCTGCGAGCCAAAAGAAAAGGTGATCTGTATCTAATGAACTTCAATGCCAAAAACAAAGACAACATTTGTCTTGTTGCAAGCAAAAGTGAAGAAGCCTGGCTATGGCACAACAGGTTCTGTCACTTAAACTTTCATACTCTAGATAAACTGGTAAAACTTGATCTGGTCAAAGGTTTGCCAAATGTTAAATTTAATAAGGATCATTTATGCTCTGCCTGTGAAATGGGAAAACTCAAAAGAGCTTCCCACAAAGGCAAAACTGACGTGTCTTGTCCTAGGCCTCTGTACATGCTTCACGTTGACCTCTGCGGTCCAATCGCTATACAGAGCCTAGGCGACAAGAAATATATACTTGTCTTAATTGATGAGTATTCTCGATTTACATGGGTTGAATTTATCAGAAAGAAATCAGATGTTCCAAGCATCCTGATTAATCTAATGAAAAGAATCCAAGTTCTTTATGAGTGCAGAATTCTGAAGTTACGAAGTGACAATGGCACAGAATTCAAAAACTCTGTCATTGAAACCTATCTCACAGAAGAAGGAATATCCCAGAACTTCTCTGCCGCTCGCACCCCACAACAGAATGGCATGGTCGAACGAAAGAACCGCACTCTAGTGGAGGCTGCAAGAACCATGCTTTCTGCATGTGGATTACCAATGACCTTTTGGGCAGAAGCAATTTCAACTGCTTGCTATACCCAAAATCGTTCAACGATCGTGAAAAGACACATCAAAACTCCTTATGAATTGATCAACAAACGACGACCAAACATCAAGTTTTTCCATGTGTTTGGATGCAAATGCTTTTTCTTAAACGACAGAGACTCAAGAGGAAAGTTTGAAGAAAAGGCTGATCAAGGCAAGTTCATCGGGTACTCTGCCGCTTCCAAAGCCTACAGAGTTTACCTTATGAAGTCACGCACGATAGTAGAAAGCATCAATGTGTCCTTTGATGACTCATTCCAAAATACTTCTGAACAACTCAGTTCAGAACTCGGGCTAAACAAGGAATCCTCTGGCATCTCAAAAACAAATAAAGATTTAGATCTTCTATTTCAAGAGATATTCAACGACGATGTCGATTCCTCTGCTAGAACCAACAGAACCTCTGCTGAATCATATTCTGTAAACGAAGTAAGTATCTCTCTGTCTGATCCATTTAATCCCTCATCCTCTTCTACAACTACTACAGGTACTGAAAATCTAACAGAAGATACGACAACAAAAGATTCTACAACAGAGGTTATCCAAATACCAAAAAATCCTACAGAGGAAGCAACACCAGAACAAACACCAGAGGGAAGTGAAGATGAAACCACAATACCTACAGAGAAGGAAATCCCAACTTTAATACCCATTCCTACAGAAGCTGAACCATCAACCACTTCAACCACAGAAGTTCAACTTGATGACTCAAATGATCATCTTTCACGAACAACTCAATGGACAAAAAACCATCCTCAAACGTAAATCATCGGTAATCCCACTGATAAGGTAAAAACAAGATCAGCTTCTGCAAATTTTTGTTTCTTTACAAATTTTATTAGTGTGATCGAACCGAAAAAGATCTTTGAGGCCCTGGACGACCCAAACTGGGTGGATGCTATGCAAGAAGAGCTTCTGCAGTTTGAGCGAAACAAAGTCTGGACTCTAGTACCTCTGCCACGAGGGAAACAGGCCATAGGGACTAAATGGGTTTTCAGAAACAAAAAGGATGAAGATGGAGTGATCATTCGAAATAAAGAAAGACTGGTGGCCAAGGGATATCGCCAAGAAGACGGCATCGGTTACGATGAAACTTTTTCCCCTGTTGCACGGCTCGAAGCAATAAGAATTTTCTTAGCCTTCGCAGCCCACAGAGCTCAATGGTGAAATTCAAGAAGAAGTATACATCCAACAACCACCAGGATTTGAAATCTCAAAGTACCCAAGGTATGTCTATTACCTCGACAAGGCTCTATATGGACTGAAACAGGCTCCAAGAGCATGGTACGAAAGACTTTCCACTTTTCTTCTCAATAACGACTACAACAGAGATACCACTGATACAACTCTATTCTTTAAAGGTGAAGGAAATGAGCTTATTCTTGTACAAATATATGTAGATGATATTATTTTTGGGTCTACTAATGCACAAAAATGCAAAGATTTTGAAAAACTCATGCAGAGTGAGTTTGAAATGAGTATGATGGGAGAATTAACCTTTTTCCTCGGACATCAAGTCAAACAAACATCAGAAGGAATTTTCATAAACCAATCAAAATATGTCTCTGACATACTTGAAAAATATAGCCTCTCTGATGCCTCTGTCATGAAAACCCCAATGGCCACTGGAAATAAACTTTTTTCAGATCCAAATGGCATCTCTGTCGAGTGCATGCTTTACAGAGGAATGATTGGGTCTTTATTATACTTAACAGCCAGTAGACCCGACATAATGCATGCCACATGTCTTTGTGCAAGATATCAAGCTAATCCTAAAAAGTCACATTATATTGTTGTAAAGAGAATCTTCAGATACCTCAGAGGGACCAAAAATCTTGGCCTCTGGTATCCGCAGAACTCTGGTTTTGGACTAAAGGCATACACAGATTCAGATTATGGAGGATGCAAACTCGACAGAAAGAGTACCTCTGGGAGTTGTCAATTCCTAGGTGGGAAATTAGTTAACTGGACTTCAAAGAAACAGAATTGTGTCTCAACATCTACGGCAGAAGCTGAATATGTTGCTGCTGCTAGCTGTTGCTCTCAAGTTCTGTGGATGAAAACTCAGCTAAAAGACTTTGGTCACATCATTTGCAAAATTCCCATCTTCTGTGATTCCAAAAGTGCGATTGCCATCTCTGCAAATCCAGTACAACATTCAAAGACAAAGCACATAGATATCAGGTATCACTTTCTGAAGTATCATGTGGAAAAACAAACCATCGAGATGCACTTTGTACCAACAGAATTTCAGCTTGCTGATTTATTCACCAAGGCACTTAATGAGAAAAGATTCCTTTTGTTAGGTCTAAATATGTCTTCAAGACTTAATATTATTGTCAAAGTCAAAGTCAATGTATTTTGTCAAGTGAGAAAGTCAAAGCTAGCTTCTTTCCTTAATAAGTCTTAGGGTATATAAGGCTTTGTTTAGACTTTCATTGTAACACTTTGGACATAACTCACATATTGTAACAGTGTGCCTAATAGAATTCTAGATCTACTTTTTCTCTCTACTTTCTCTCTCTAGAATTCTTATCGATTTCTTGGTTGCTTGATTGATTTGGGATTATCAATTGGTATTAGAGCAAGTTAATGAAGATCTGCTGAAGAAATTACACGAATCGAGATCAAAATTGTTAGGTTTTTTAGAGAAATCGATTGATTTTCTTGATTTTTTCAAGAAAATCTCTTTTTCTCAAATTCTTACATTTTTTGAGTTTGATTCGTCTGGATATCGAGTTTTTGGTGTTAGAAATCACATTTGGATCAATTTCTATTCAAGATTCGAGTGCTAATTTCAGAGATTTGAGGGTCAATTTGAAGATTTTTGGGTTTTTTTTTGTACAGTTCGATCGGTTCTGTCTGGTTGAACATTCAGACATCGATTAAGTGGTTTTCAGCAAAATTGGTTCACCTAATCATGTTAGAAACTGATTATCTAACATCCCTGTAAATTTTGGTGGTTTAATTCGAAGATTTGATTGAGATTTGAAGAGATTTTTGATTCTGATCATACTTTGCGCCAGATCCACACTTTGCGCTAGTTCATCTTTGCATTTGAATTTTTCTGCCAAGTCTACTTTGCGCCACCAACGGGTAGCGCAAACCCTACTTTGCGCCATTGATAACTCTATTTTTAGAGTTATTATTTCCATTTATTTTCCACTTTATTTTGTCAATTTTAGCCATTTCACTTCTTAAAACCCCCATTCTTGGTATATTTCACGAAAACGAGCAAAAGGAGTGAACCATGGTCTTTAATAAATTATTTGGTAGAATTTGGGTGTTTTTCACGTTTTATCCTGCAGTGACCACTGTTGTGCCCACTTCGGGTCCCCACTCGTCGAGCAGATCAAAAAGAAGAGAAAAAGAAACTATTAGTTGGGATCTAATTTTCTGGAGTAGGAATGTTCATATGGAAGAGAAATGGCTGGAGAAGTACAAAGATATATTCCTTAAAAGATGACAACAAGTACACCTTCTTGTACTTAGAGATTGACTTGGAAAAGGGACCATTGGGTAAAAGGATTACCCATAGAGCTGAATTCTGCCACAACACAACAGTCTTTACCCATTGGAAGACCCACCTCTTTTGTGTAATACCCAACTCCTTCTCCTAGTATATAAAGGAGCACTTGGGTACCATTAAATGCATGCTTGGATATCATCCTTGAGTTTTTGCTTAGCTTTAAATTCTCTCAACTACCATATTAGATTTAGTCTTTTATTTACTGCAGTAACTAGCTTTAATTTTCAGTAATTTACTTTCTTAGCTTAATTGTAGTTCGTAATACACAGTGACAGGGACGAACCATCGTTCCCCACTGTGAGTTCTATTCAAGTCACTTTCAGTTTAATTATGTGCAACTTCTACTCTTTTGCTTTCTTTACTTCAAGTATGGGCTAAACATCCTTTGGGATGTAGGAAGGAGAAGTACCTGGATTTTATTAAAAATGCTTGAGTAATCTTTATACTTAGAATATTTGTTGTTTTGGTCATTCATTCTCGATATTTACCCAAGGATGCGAACAAGCCGATCACTTGCAAGGATCTAAAGTCTAGTTCTTAACTTAGAAATAAGTAGAACGTAGTGACACGAGCTTGAATGATGCTATGGGATTCGAAAGAATTCTTATGACACTTACGAAAGTGAGGTCGGCACAGTGAGCAAATCTCAACCCACTGGAGTAGTAGGCAAGCTAATTTGTGTATTAAAAACACTTAGAGTATTTGTCTCTACACATTCCATCGAGACCTGAAAAGGTCCATTCTTGAGATCACCATTGACGAAACAATAAGTACTAAAAGTATGGGATTTTTATCTAACGGTGTGAGTATTTTGTAACCGGGCTTTTCTAGCCAAAATGTCCACCACGAATACGATGATCACTTCTAAGGATCGAGTATTTGATATAAAATCTAGGGAAAATCTAACCTACATTCCTCCTTTTAAATCTTAGTAAAATCGTTAAAGTAGCTCTTTCACCAACCAAACCAAGCTATTATTTTCTTCTCTAATTGAAACTTGTAAAAGGAGTTCATGAGAACCGTATTGTCTTGATTGTCCAGTCCCTGTGGATTCGATTCTGGTATTTTACCAACTATTACTTGCTGTGACGATCATAGTGGACAGTGTACACTTGCACTTCCCACTGTGGACAGTTTGCAACCACTGCGATTAAAACACATATTTCGCACGTAACAAGTTTTTGGCGCCGTTGCCGGGGACTGGCGTGATTTTAAATCTCAAGACATTAATTTTTGTTCGAGCCCGAGTAACTCGTTTTTCTAAGCTTTTCGTGTTGCATGCCAAGGCAACAACACGAACCTTTGTTACCAATCGATCTTGAAATAGAGAAAACTTTTCGAAGAAGACGCAGAAACAGAAATCGACAACCCTGTTAGATCTGAGTTTTGTCAATAAACTAAGTGTTGAAATCTGATAAGAAGGCTCAGATGTTCTGAGAAGAAGGGTCAGAGTTCTGACTACAAAAGCCTAGCAGGATTACTTTGAAAGTTTACCAAGTACAGAAGTCTGAGAAGAAGAGTCAGAAGTTCAGAAAAGCCTAATCAGAAGAACGTTCAGAAGTTCTGAACAACCTGTTCAGAACTTATAACTAGATACTTTCCTTAGTATTTAGTAAGCTAATTAGGACACGTGTATAGTTCTTATTAGTCATTCATATTTGTACTGTAGCTTTAATATTTCCGTTGGAGTATATATAGTGGTTAGCACTACATTGCTAACTGATTTTCCCGAATATATTTGTATTCATCTTTTGTAATCTTTGAGATACTCTCTCTCTAAGATCTGTAATTCTGTTCTTCATTGAATACAATTGGGCTTGATCATATTACTTCTCAATTACTGCTTCATAGATTGATATATTGATTGTAAGAGTAAATCATGGACTAATAATTGGTATCAGAGCTACTCAACAAACAAATTTGTTCAAGATCGTGATCGCGAAGGTTTATTGATCAATTTCTTGAAGATTTCTTGATTCGTTCAAAAATCGATTCCGCTGCTGCTTACAATTCTTGAATTCTTATCAATTCTTGAATTATTTGTTATCTTTCGATCAAGAAATTCAAATTTGTCTTTCTGTTGAAAATTCTTACAATCATGTCTTCTAAAGAATATATCGCTATGGGATCTGAAACAAAGCCACCTGTTCTAATACCTGAAGAGTACCAGCAATGGAAAATTCGAATGATACAATTCCTGGATAACATAGATGAAAATCTAATGGTTTCAATCCGAGAAGGTCCTATCGAAGTCTATATCGATGTGGCTGCAACCCCTGAAACAGAGACAACTCCAAAAATTCCGGCAACAAGAGTGAAGAAGAATTATTCTCAATACACAGCAGAACAGAAAAATAGGCATGCTATAGACAAAAGAGCAATCACATTGATGACATTGGCTGTTCCGAATGAAGTTCTAAACCGAATTGACAGTGGATCATCCGCCAAGGAAATGTGGGATGAACTGGAAAGACAGATGTTAGGAACTGTCAGATCGATACAAGCAAAGTTAAATCAAAGCATAAATGCTTATGAAAGGTTCAAGGCTAAAGAATCTGAAAGCTTGACTCAGACATATAGTAAATTATGTACTATACTGAATGATTTAAGAAGAAATGGGTTGAAAAAGACAAAGTCAGAAATAAACTACAAATTTCTGAACAGTCTAAACTCTGAATGGTCATCATTTGCTATAAGTCCACAAATGAATAAGGATATGTGTGAAGAAGATCTCAATGATCTATTTTGTGTACTAAATCAGCATGAGGACTATGTTAAAATTGTGGTTGAAGAAAATAAGAATGTTGCAGAACAGTTAGTTTTTCTGTCAAAGTCCAAAATTGTTAAAACACCCAAGAAGACTGCGTATCTATCTGAGATACCAAATCTGGAGGAGTCTGATAAGGAAGAGGGATCAGAAGAAGATGAAGATATCAAAATGATTGCTGAAAAGTTGGCCTTGTTGACTAACACTTTAAACAAGAGGTATGGAAAAGGAAAATTTCAGGGCAAGTACAGGAAAGAGCAGGGAAATTCAGATTTCAAGAAAAGAGAAGAGAGAGGAGAGAGTAAGTATGAAAAGAAGGAAAAAAGAAGGGAAGAAACTAGAGAAGAAAAGGAAGAAAGAAAAGAAAAGAATTTGTGCTTCAAGTGTGGAAAGTCTGGTCACTATGCAAAAGATTGTAAAGTAAAAATTGTGAAAGATTATGAGTACTACACCAAAAAGGCTCAGCTAGCAAAGAAAAGAGATGATGAAGTGGCAATGTTAGCTGAACAAGAAAATTGGTTGTACTACACTTCAGATGAAGATGACTGCATTCACTTTTCACAGATGCAGAGTTATATGGCAAAGATGAAGAATGAGGATGATTCTGACTTTGAAGATGTTGATTCTGAGTCATCCGTTGAGGTACATTCTGCACTTGAAATAGGCTTAATGACACAGATTGGTGAAATGAAAACTGAATTTGTTAAACTAAGAAAATAAATAAAAGGAGAAAGAAGTTTAGTTAACAAATTCAGAATTGAAAAAGACGTAATAAGAGAACAGTATGAGGAATCTGAAGTTGAGAAACTGAAAGTTAAAACTGAAAATTCTGAATTGGTGAAAAATATTTCTAAATTAAAAATTGAACTTTCAAAAGTCAAGGATGAAAAGGGTGATTTACAAATAAAGTTTGATATGCTATTTGAGGAAAGAAAGAATTTGTACATCAAAATCAAAGAATTAGAAGATCTTAACTTGAAAAGAGGTCAGACTCAGCAAACATTAAATCTTCTAACAAGCAATGTAAAAGATACAAGATTTTATAATCCAAAGAAGGGATTGGGATTGGAAGAAAATGTTGTTTTAAAAAGAGCTCCAGTAAACTTGTATGATTTTGATAAGCTTCATGTTCCAAAACCAAAAATTCCAGAAGTTGTTGAAGTTTTTATAAGACCTGCAAGTTCTATCACAAGTTCTGATAGCTTACAAAAATCAAGTTCTAAAAAGATAAAGGAAACAGTTTGTGAATCAAAAACAGAAAAGTCAAATGTTTCAGAAGATAAAGTTAAGAAAGAAATTTCTAAACCAAAAGAAGAGAAACCAAAATACAATGACACTAAATTCAAATATGACTCTCTAAATGTCAGTTACAAAAATAAACAACAAAGTTTTTCATATTCTGACATAGAAAGTATATTTGATAATAGTAAGGTTTCTGAAACAATTAGTCAAAAATCTGAATCTTCTAATCAGAATTCTGACTGTTCTTATCAATTTTCTGATTCTGAGGGTCAGAAATCTGAGTCTATTAATCAGAATTCTGATTCAAAGAGTCAGAATTCTGAGTTAACTGAAAATTCTGAAACAAAGTCAGAAGAATTTCTAGAACTTGAAAAGAGATTTAATCTTGTAAGTCAAGAACTTGAGGACCTAAGGAAAGCTTATGATGAACTTGAAAATGACATGTGTGATTTGGATTTTGATCTTAAAAATGCTTTAAAAGAAAAGAATGTTTTTATTCAGAAAATAATAGAGCTTGAGAAACTGAAAGCTGAATATGATCTGTTCAAGATTAATGCTCTAAAAGAAAATGATAAATTCTTTAATGAATCAAGTACATATGAAAAAGGTGAATCATCTAATTCATCTTCTAACAAAAATAAGTTGAATTTTTCAGAAAAAGAGGAAAGCAAAAGGAAAGATGATCTGAAAAGAGTTCCTGAGAAGACTGAATTGAACTCTGATTCTGTACCAAAAGCTCATAGTTTCTGTAATAAATGTACATGTACTTTGAAAAATAGAAATAAAAATGAAAGGACTTATGGTACAGATTTGCTGTTACTTGCAAAGAAAAATCTGACTTGTGTTCAATGTGAAAGTGATTCTTTTCAATATTCTCAGAAATGTCCAATCACAATAACATCTGTTTCATTCATAAAAAAAGATATTCAGAATACAGAAAAGAAGAATACTCCTGTCTCTCAAACTCAGAGAAAAGAAAAGATAAAAGAAGTGAATCCTCAAGTTAAAATCAAAAGAAAGAATGAAAAAGTGATTAATGTGAAAGAAAAGAAAGTTGAGAACATTGCAACATCCAAATTTACAACTTTCAAGAAGAAAGTGAACAAATTTGTGAACAGAAAATGTTCTGACTTTATAAAAGTTCAAGGCAAATGGTGTTTAAAGAAAGATTTTGAATGGAAAGTAAAAGGCACTTTTGTTAAATCAGATGACAAAGCTAACAAAGAAGGACCCATTCCAAAATGGGTACCTAAAACTAACTGATTGTTTTTGCAAGGCTGTCATGTGTGGTTTTTAGATTCAGGAGCTTCAAGACACATGACAGGTCAGAAGTCTTTTCTATCAAATTTCACAGAAAAGGTTGGAGGAGCAGTAAACTTTGGAAATAACAGCAAAGGTCAAGTTAAAGGTTATGGAGATTTAACAAAAAGAGATCTGACAATTCAAAAAGTTTTCTATGTTGAAGGATTACAACATAATCTTTTCAGCATAAGTCAATTTTTAGACAGTCTTTGTCAAATCAAGTTCCAAATAACAGGTTGCATGATTTTAACTGAGAATGATCTTAAAGTCTTTTGGGCCAAAAGACACATGGATTTATTTGTGGTTAACTTTTCAAAATTACAAACATTAAATCCTGTTTGTCTTTTATCAAACTCAACTGCAAATGAATGCTAGCTGTGGCACAGAAGATGTTCTCATTTAAACTTCAAAGATCTTAATAATCTTGTTGCAAAACATCTGGTTAAAGGTTTACCAAAGATTAAATTTGAAAAAGAATCATTATGCTCAGCTTGTGAAATGGGCAAGATGAAAAAGAGTTCTCACAAATTAAAAATGTACTCATCTTGCAAAGCACCATTAGAAATGATTCATACTGATCTTTGTGGTCCTATTTCAGTTCAGTCTATGGGAGGAAAGAAATATATGCTTGTAATTGTCGATGAATATTCCAGATACAAATGGGTTGAGTTCTTAAGGGCCAAGTCAGAAGCTGCTACTACTTTGATAAACTTTATCAAAAGAATTCAAGTTTTCTTACAACTTCCAGTTCAGAAAATCAGAAGTGATAATGGAACAGAGTTCAGAAATGAGACACTTTAGAATTTTTTAGAAAGTTCTGGGATTTCTCACAATTTCTCTGCTGTCAGAACTCCTCAACAAAATGGTGTTGTTGAAAGGAAAAACAGAACTCTAGTTGAAGCTGCAAGAACCATGTTGGCTTATTCAAATCTACCAACTTTCCTATGGGCTGAAGCAATTGCAACTGCTTGTTTTACACAGAACAGAACATTAATCAATAAAAGATTAAATAAGACTGCTTGTGAACTGATAAATAAAAGAAAACCATTAATCAAATTCTTTCATGTTTTTGGTTGCAGATGCTACGTTCTTAAAGACAGAGAAAATCTTGCCAAATTTGATAAAAAGGCAGATGAAGGATACTTTGTTGGTTATTCATTAACTTCCAAAGCATTCAGAATCTACAATAGAAGAACCAAGAGAATGATGGAAAGCATCAATGTAACATTTGATGAAGCCAGAATGAAGACTTCTGAACAAGACAGTTCAGAACTCATGCAGAACAAGACAAGAATGACTTCTGATACAAATTCTAATCCTATTTGTTCAGAACTCAATTTACTGTTTAAGGATGCTTTTCTAGAACTAATTTCTGATTCTTATGCAGAATATGAAAACCCAAAGATGGTAAAAGAAATGAAGAATAGAACTCCAGAAATAGTTCAATCAAATGTAATTTCTGATAAAGGTCCATCTGAGGAATGCCCAAGTTTGATAAATACAAGTGGTGAAAATTCTGAACCATGTACTCAGAATTCTGAACCTTGTATTCAGAACTCTGAACAAGTTAATCAGAAATCTGACTTCACTGCTCAGAATCCAAACTTGGATACAACTCCTACTCATATCTCAGAACAAGGGGACAGCTCAGAATTACAAGCAATCATTGATGAGAATGATACAAACAACAATTTTTCAGAGATTGATGTTCTTCCTAGTGCAAATAAATGGACTAAAAATCATCCTATTCATCAAGTAATAGGTGATCCATCAGCAGGAGTAAAAACCAGATCAGCTACAGAAAATGAAGCAATGTTTGCTGGTTTCTTAAGTGTGATTGAACCTAAGAAAGCTAATGAAGCCCTAGAGGATCCAGATTGGATTTCAGCAATGCAAGAGGAATTGCTCCAATTTGAAAGAAACAAAGTTTGGAGACTCATTCCAAAGCCTGAAGGTAAATCTATCATTGGAACTAAATGGGTGTTCAGAAACAAAAAGGATGAGTCAGGTGTTGTTATTAGAAACAAGGCAAGATTGGTTGCTAAGGTATACTGTCAACAAGAAGGAATTAATTATGATGAAACATTTGCACCAGTGGCAAGAATAGAGGCAATCAGAATATTTTTGGCCTATGCTGCACACAAGAACTTCAAGGTGTATCAAATGGATGTCAAATCAGCCTTTCTAAATGGCAAACTTAATGAAGAGGTGTATGTTCATCAACCTGGAGGTTTTGTTGATCCAGAATTTCCTGATCATGTTTATATTTTAGACAAAGCTTTATATGGTCTAAAACAAGCACCACGAGCCTGGTATGACACTCTTACTCAACATTTGTTAGTTTCAGGGTTCAAGAAAGGTAAGATTGACACAACTTTGTTTTTAAAGAAAGAGGGTGAGGATTTAATTCTTATTCAGATTTATGTTGATGACATAATATTTGGTTCTACCAGTCCAGAATTATGTGATAATTTTTCTAAAATCATGTCATCTGAATTTGAAATGAGCATGATGGGTGAGCTGAATTTTTTCCTTGGTCTTCAAGTCAAACAATTACCAAATGGTATTTTTATAAATCAAGGAAAATATGTCAGAGATATTCTGAAAAAGTTCAAAATGTCTGATTGTGCTTCTATGAGAACTCCTATGGCAACAAACATAAAGTTAGATGCTGATCTCAAAGGAGTTTCAGTAGATAACAAACTCTATAGAGGCATGATTGGATCTTTACTTTATCTGACTGCAAGTAGGCCAGATATAATGTTTTCTACCTGTTTTTGTGCTAGATTTCAATCTAACCCAAAAGAATCACATATGTTAGCTGTCAAATGGATTTTAAGATATCTCAAAGGTCACCTGATCTAGGTTTATGGTATCCAAAAGAAACTGACTTCAAATTGACTGCTTTCACTGATGCTGATCATACAGGAAGTAGGTTGGACAGAAAAAGTACTTCTGGTGCTTGTCATTTTTTTGGGGATAAGATAGTGAGTTGGGCATCAAAGAAACAGAATTGTGTGTCCACTTAAACTGCTGAGGCAGAGTATGTTGCTGCTGCTGCTGCATGCTCTCAAACTTTGTGGATGAGAACACAACTCATGGATTATGGATATCAGCTCAACAAAATTCCCATCTATTGTGACTCAGAAAGTGCAATTGCCATTACTCAGAATCCTGTTCAACATTCAAAGACTAAACACATAGATGTGAGGTATATCATTTTATAAAGGACTATGTGGAAAAAGGAACTATAGAGATGCACTTTGTGCATACAAAGTATCAATTGGCTGACTTGTTCACAAAGCCTCTTGATCACAAAAGGTTCTCTTTTCTCATATGTAAAATAGGAATGCTTAATCTGACTAATTGAAAATATTTGTGTTTCTTAAAAAAAAAATTGATGATAAATTTTTCCAAGTAAAATTGTCTGAGTAGTGTACTCAGAACCTTGAGTCTTAACTTCAGAAATTTTGACTCTTGAGTTCAGAACTTCTGAGTCTTGAGTTCAGAAACTCTGAGTCTTGAGTTCAGAAATTTTGAGTCTTGAGTTCAGAACTTCTGAGTCTTGAATTCAGAACATCTGAGTCTTAAGATCAGATATTCTGAGTCAATACTTCAGAAATCTATCTTTCAAAAATTTATTTCTGAGAAATACAAATACTTCAATCTTGTAGATTATTTTTTTTCTATTCTTTTTCTACCTCATCTTTATGTATCATATATGGTCAAGTACATGCTAAAGTCAAGGGGGAGCATCAAAATCTTTTGGAAATCATATCATGATGCTAAAAAGGTTTGAGTTCATTTCTTATTTCTGATCATTCTAAGAAGAACAAGCTTTTAATGATAATTTTTTTTTTCTTCTTGTTCAAACTATATCTGAATTTCAAATGTTTTCATAATCAGATATAAGATTTTAAATGATTTTCTTTAAATCATCATTTTGTGAACAACATTCTGATGATAAATTGTTTTTCTATCTGTTCAACCTCTTCTGATTAATTAAAGTTTTTACATTTGTCAGAAGTTGATTTTAAATAAATCTTGGTTACAAGGCAAATTCCTCTGAATCATGGACTCAGAACTCTGAGTAGAATACTCAGATCTCTAATAAAGGAAAGACAATCTTCTGAGCGTGTTATTCAGATTTTTGACTTGTGTCAATATTCTATCAAATAACACGTGTCAGCTTCATATTTGGTTGATTATGCCACGTATTTCATTCAAATCTTCTGTGCATTTCAAACGTGTTGACTCCGTTATAACTTTGACCTCGCTTTTCCATCAAACCTTTCAACTTCGCGGATTTTAAATAGGTCTTAAAATCCCTATTTCAAATTCTTTCAAATTCCAGAGTGAAAAGTGAGATACGAATCAATCCAGAGTTCTTTGAATTTGTTTTCTTCTTAAATCATGTCTGGATTTCGAAGAAGTGGTCAAATATCTCTGCATTCTACTAAGTCTTTGATGGATTCATCCGATTTCGATAATGATGAAGTGCAAAATAGAGCTGTTGAGGAAGAAGCAATAGGAAATGATGAGATAAATGAATAAGATGAACAAATGGCTGAATCAGAAGGAAATGCAGATGAGGTATACATAAATGTTGAACATGAACAGAGTGCTGCAGGGTCGATTATGTCGAATAGACCAATTTTAGTGGAAAGGGTGTGCCTGAAGGTGAATGGTTAAAATTGTCAGAAAATAAATGTGTTTTACTATTCGAGGAGAGTAGATTTAAGCCTGAACATAGAATCATCATGGAATTATTCAAGTATCATCCTTACAGGAAATGGTTTACAAGAAGCAAAACAGTTCCTATACAGTATATTCAACAATGGTGGAGACATCTTAGGTTAGAAGACAACAAGTTTGTATCTGAAATTGGTGGAGTAACATTTGCTTTATCAATCTTTGCACTGAGAGAAATGTTAAATCTTCCAGAGAAAGATGATGTACAAAGAAGGTCAGACTTTGAAGACTCACCTTTAACAGAGGAACTAATTGCAGAATTTATGAAGTTAGGATATAATGAAGGACTAAGGACCCTTAGTTTGTTCAGAAGGAACAAATTGCCACCTATTTGGGCATGTTTCTTTCATGTGGTGAATAAGTGTTTGTCAGGGAAAAATAGCTCAGCAGATCAAGGTTCAAAACAGATTCTTCAGATCTTTCAGGGTTTAGTGAAGAATAGGCATTATGATTACACTGCTATACTTTGGGAAGACATGAAGAACACTTTTGAGAAAAATCAGAGAGCTATTCAAAAGAAGACAAAGGATACTCCTCTGGCATACATACCTTACATAAGGTATTGGCAAATTGTGATATGGTATGCAATGCAAGAAAACAGAACCATTTCAAGAAGATCAAATGAACAACATGGTCCCACTTTTTATTTGGGTAAGATGTCTTCAGTTACTAAACTTGAGAATTATCCTAATCATAAACTGTTGCCAAAATCACTTAGGAATTATATACCAAGGGAGAGTGAGATTTTAAAAGCATATTGCACCTCTATGGGAATTGAAATACCTCAAATCCCTACCCATGAGGACCAACCTGAGAAGAGAGGTGAGGGGTCTAGTCCAGTTAGAGAGGGGGAGGATGTTCAAATGGGTGAACATTCTGAGAGAAATGAGGGGCAAAATTCTGAGAGCTTGGTTAGAATAAGTGAGGAAAAACAGAATGAGGGTGGTGAGGATGAGAGATTGTCAACAGAGGTTCAAACAGAAAGAGATGCCTCTGAACTAGCTAATCTTAACCAGGTAACCACAACTGCTATTGGTTCACATTTCTTGGTGTCCAATATTGAAACAAACACCATGGACCTAGTGGTGGATCTTGAACAACCCATCCATACCCACTCAGAAGCATTTCAACATGCTACTGTTTCACACAATTCAGGGGAACCATCCCAAACTCATTTGGAGGGAGGTGATAAATCCCAACCTATTTTTCAACACATTGAGTCTGAATATCACAGTCCTATTCAAATTGAGCCTGAAATTCCTTCTAACACTTGCACAAATCAGGAATTTCGTATTCCTGACACAACATTCATAGACATACCTAATATTGGGTGTCAAGGATTGGATGGAAGTCCTGGTGAGGTGAACATTTCAAAAGCCTCATTCAAACGTGCATCTGTTGTACAAGATGACTTCGTGTTATCTACAGGCCAGGAGCCCTCTGGGCATATGAAAACTGGACCATCTGTTGGTTCAGGTTCACGGTTATATTCTTCTGAATTTGAAAAGATTCAGAATCAAAACAAGGAGATGGGGGAAAAAGTTGAAAAATTGGAAGAAAAGGTGGATGGTCTGAATAATGAGGTGAAAGGATTGAAAGAAATGTTGGAGGGAAAATTGATATATGTTGAAACTAAGATAGATAATGTGAAGATATCATTGGAATCTCATAAAAAGGAGATCAAGGATATAATGTCTGAATTTGAAAAAGATCTGTTGAAACAAATGCAGAGTATGCAAGATTCTGTATTTAAAGCACGGAGTGTATCTATGGTTTCAACTTCAAAGCCTCTTGATCTTGTTCCACTAGCAGAAGCTGAACCTGAAGGTGTTACAGGTCAGAACTCAAAGAGGAAGTTTGATGATAATGAACCTCATGATCATCAAAAGGGGGAGAAAAGGCAAAGATTGAGTTCTGATGATGATATTGGCATAGAAGATTTTGAAATAGCAGATATGCATTTAGTCAGTACAAAGAACACAGAAGTTCAGACAGAGGAAATTGTAAAGACAATGGATAATCAGATAGTTCAGATTGACAGTTCAGATACAGAGGAAATGGAGGTGGAAAGCATAGATGGTGGTGATTCTGATAAAACAGAAGAATTAAATTTAGACACAGAGATGGAAGTTAATTCTGATGAAATTGAAGCTATTGAGGAACATGTCTTGGGATCAGAGGAAATAGATGAAAGCTTAGTGGTTATGAACACCTGTACAGATATTGTTCCATATGATAAAGATAGTGTGATAGACTCTGAGTCAGAAGAAAGGACATTGAATGAGATTTTGATCAGAAGGATGCACAGTGAGATAGTCAGAGCACTTAATGTTCAGAATATTCAAAAAGCTGTGAAGATGGTAAGACCTATTGATCTGATGGGAGAAGAAGATAGTTCAGTTGGATATTCTCAGAAATTTCAAGAGGATTTTTATTTCAACTATGTTGATGATATTGCTGATGATATAGGAGAATATGAAAGAGTCAAAGAATACTTCATGCCTTCAGAATATCTATTCAGAAATCCAATTGAAATCCCCAAGATTAATCTACCAATGTTAGAGGAACCTATATGTGATTTTGTTCTGGAATTAAGTGATATACCACTTGCTAAACATTTTCATGATGACATCTTACCAGAAGAAACATATGAGAATCTTTATCACAAAGAAGGAGAATATGAAGTTTTGGAAAATAATGTTGATGGTTTCATGGATGTAAGATCTCAGATGATTTATGCAGAAGCCTCAAACAGATTTAGAATTCCTGACTCAAGGCTGCACATTCAGAAAAGAATTGAGAAAGTTTTGATGTTCCAAACAGAAGAATTTGATGGTCTGAAGTATGTAAAATTGGAAGTATTGAAAGAAAAGAATGTGAAGGTTTTCTTATCAAGTTTTGATTTCCACAGATTAACTCTTGAAGATCAGATCTTTCTTGTTAAGTTCTTTGCCAGTAGAAAAGAAGCCTGGATAGAGATTGAATGTAGAAGACTTCTGGGCATTTATGTCAAAAACATGTACTTGTATGATTTTCAACTGGCTATTGAAGGAAGAAAGGAGAAATGCAACTTAAGTTGTCCAGAAATGATTCCAGGGATTGGTATACATGAGAAAGGGTTTATAAATGAAGGAATGGAATCAGAAGGTTTTGCATACACAGTTCATGAAAGACTTGAACTATTCAGATTGAAGGATTTGGTAAAATATAGTGATGCAACTTTGAGTTGGTTACTAAATGGAATGGAAGGATTTTTTGTATCTGAAAGAAAAAGTCTGGGGAAGAGATGTGTGAAATCTGTTAAAAGAAAATTAAGTCTCAGAAGAAAGATCAGAAGCTGTGGTGAATGGTTGCTATCAGAGGTTAATCCCAAAAAGATGTTGCATAATGACTTTGTGTTTCCTGCTGAATATGAGGTGAATGAAATTCTTTCAGATGAAGATGAAGAAATTCAGGACATAATTCCTCAGAATGTGCAAATAACAAGTGTTGAACAAGCTGAACAATCTGAACCAAATGAAGATGAGATGTCTATTGATATGAATGGGTATTTTCTGGAGTTTGATCTGCCAAACTTCTTTGATCCAATTGAAGTAAACTTTCTAAGTGTATATCATGACAAACCAAAAGAAACTCAGATCTGGTTGGCTGAGAAGTCAAGATGTCTTGGAAAACCAAAGAAAGATGTGTATTTAGATTTTCTAATCACTGGGATCAGAGAATTAAAGATCAAGCAGTTCAGAAAGCAAGAATACTTATCCTTTGAAGTATTAAGAGAAGATGGAAAGGTGTACTATTTTACTGATGCAGACTTTGAAAAGCTATCAGTAATGGATTTCTACAGACTACACAGTATGTTGTGCTTCAAAGAATCAAGCAAAGATAAGAATGAAAGAAAGGCAAGGAGGGTAGTGATTGAAGCTATGTTTTACATCCTAAGATGGCATTGTTATACATATTTTCAAATAGCTCTGTATTTACAAAGGCCAGGTGTCTATCTTTCAAGACCCATCACATATCATGATCAGAAGCAAGTATTAAAAACTGGAAGTGTGTGCAAACATCCAGAATTGGGAGTATTCTTGAAAAACAAGAGTGAAAAGATCTTTTTCATAGCAAAGGAGACTGCAAAATATAGCTCTGGAACTTTGAGATTCATCAAGCATAATTTGGAGAAAAAGGTGCTGAAGGTGAAGCAAGCTAACTTGACTCAAGAAGTGATCACTCAGCAAGTTGAAACTATTCAGAAAATTGTTGATAGAATTGACAAGAGACTTACTCAGAGAAATGTGTTGTTACAGAAAATTGTTCCTGCATTGAAAGAGCTTGGTGATACAAAGTATAAGTTTATTTGACAAAAAGGGGGAGATTGTTAGATCTGAGTTTTGTCAATAAACTAAGTGTTGAAATCTGATAAGAAGGCTCAGATGTTCTGAGAAGAAAGGTCAGAGTTCTGACTACAAAAGCTCAGCAGGATTACTTTGAAAGTTTACCAAGTACAGAAGTCTGAGAAGAAGAGTCAGAAGTTCTGAGAAGCCTAATCAGAAGAACGTTCAGAAGTTCTGGACAACCTGTTCAGAACTTATAACTAGATACTTTCCTTAGTATTTAGTAAACTAATTAGGACACGTGTATAGTTCTTATTAGTCATTCATATTTGTACTGTAGCTTTAATATTTCCGTTGCAGTATATATAGTGGTTAGCACTACATTGCTAACTGATTTTCCCGAATATATTTGTATTCATCTTTTGTAATCTTTGAGATACTCTCTCTCTAAGATCTGTAATTCTGTTCTTCATTGAATACAATTGGGCTTGATCATATTACTTCTCAATTACTGCTTCATATATTGATATATTGATTGTAAGAGTAAATCCTGGACTAACAAACCCCCTGTGATCCCTACTGTAAACATGGCTGCAATACCGCCACCTGTAGTGGAGACCACAATCACGATTGCCGATAGCAAAGATCGAAAAATACGGGACTATGCTACTTCCGGAGTTAGTGATTTAGGCTCCGGGATTCGAAGGCCCGTCCTTGAAACAACGCATTTTGAACTCAAATCGGTGATGTTTCAAATGATCCAAGCCATGGGTCAATTTGGAGGATCGCCATCTGAGGATCCGCACTCACACTTAAAATCTTTTTTAGAAATGACCGATTCCTTTCAGTTGCAAGGTGTTAGTGATGAGGCATTAAGACTAAGGCTTTTCTCTTTTTCATTAAGGGACAAGGCGAAGTCTTGGCTGAACGCACATGCACCTCACTCGATAACCACTTGGCAAGAGCTTGCCGATAAATTTTTGCAAAAATACTTTCCTCCAACAAGGAATGTAAGGTTTCGAAATGATATAATTCTGTTTAGGCAAGAGGAAGATGAGGCTGTTTCGGATGCATGGGAACGATTTAAAGATTTACTTCGAAAATGCCCACATCATGGCATCCCACATTGCATCCAATTGGAGACCTTTTACAATGGTCTTTCCAATGCAGCCAAAATCATCTTAGATGCAACAGCCGGTGAAACATTTACGAGTATGACTTACAACGAAGGATATCAAATCTTAGAAAAAGTGTCCAACAACAATACCGAATGGTCAAATCCGAGAGCACCCATGTCAAAGACCAACACCATCGATTCCGGAGCACTTAAAACCATGAATGCGCAATTAGTGGCCTTGACCAAAATCGTTTTAAATCAAAATAGAGGCCAAGTCAATTCCGCAACACATCTCCCTGAAAACTGCTCCCTCTGTGGAGAGGAGCATGTTTTTGATTTTTGTCCAGCAAATCCCGAATCTGTTAATGTCATAGGAACCAACCCGAGGAATAACCCTTATTCACAGACTTATAATCCAGGTTGGAGAAATCATCCAAATTTCTCTTGGTCTGGTAATCAAGGACTCCAACCCCAAGGGCCGAGTCATATCTAGCAAAGACCACACAACCCCCCTGGATTTCAATCACATCACAGTGGGCAATCCTCACATCACAGTGGGCAGAACCCACCAAACTTTCACCAAGGCCAATCCTCACAACAATACCAATCACGATCTACTCAACCCGCTGAGACCCAACTGTCACTTGAATCAATTCTCAAGGGTTTTATGAATCAAACACAAGCAGCCATTAGAAACATAGAGACTCAAGTAGGACAGTTAGCCGTTGAAGTTAAGAATAGACCACCAGGAACGTTACCTAGTGATACCGAGCAAGCTAGGGTGATAGGAAAAGGACCTGAACATGTCAAGTCCATAACACTGAGGAGTGGAAAGGATCTGAAAGATATCGTTTTAGAGTCTGATGATTCGCCTCAAATACCCACTGTGATCACCACAGTGGGCACTCCTCAAGTCACTGTGATCCCCACAGTGGGGACTGACATCCTTGACCTTCCCACTCTTGGACCTATTCCAAAACCTACTGTTCCAAAGGCAATACCACAACAAACTCAGATTGACCCACGAAGCATACCTTTTCCTCACCGAATGAAGCCTAAAAATGTCGAGGTTCAGTTTAAAATTTTTTTAGACATTTTTAAACAACTTCATATTAACATACCCTTGGTAGAAGCTCTTGAGCAAATGCCAAGCTATGTTAAGTTTTTAAAAGATATTTTGAACAAAAAGAGGAAGTTGGGTGAATTTGAGACTATGGCTTTGACCGAAGAATGTAGTGCCCTTCTTACTAGCAAGATTCCACCTAAGTTGAAAGACCCGGGTAGTTTCACCATTCCATGCACAATAGGAGGACAAGAAGTAGGTCAAGCACTTTGTGATTTGGGAGCTAGTATAAATTTGATGCCGCTGTCCATTTTTAAGAAGTTAGGTATTGGAGAGGCTAGACCCACAACCGTGACATTACAACTAGCCGACCGGTCCATTGCCTATCCCAAGGGAAAAATAGAAAACGTTTTGGTCCAAGTGGATAAATTTATCTTCCCCGCCGATTTTCTAGTTCTAGATTATGAGGCCAATAAAGAAATCCCAATCATCTTAGGGCGTCCGTTTCTTGCAACCGGACGTACTTTGATTGATGTGCACAAAGAGGAACTCACGATGAGAGTTAATGACCAAGAGGTGACATTCAATGTTTTTAAGTCTCTTAAATATATAGATACCGAAGATTGCTTTGCCTTGAGTTCGATTTATGGAACCCACAGTATTGACACACTGCCCATAGTGGGGAGAACAGTTCCCACAGTAAGGAGTGATAGTGCGCACTCTGAATCTAAGAGTGATGACACTTTTGAGGATGAGTGTAACGAAATGGTTGCAGCTTTTGAACCTCTGGACTTTAAGGATAGAAATGTTCAACCCCCTTCAATAGAACAACCCCCCGAGTTAGAGCTTAAACCATTGCCTTCCCATTTAAAATATGCTTATCTCGCTAAAGATAATAAACTTCCCGTTATTATCTCTTCCAAACTTAGTGAGAAACAAGAACAACTCCTGATCGATTTATTGATGAAGCATAAGAAGGCAATTGGTTGGACCATAGCAGACATTCGAGGAATTAGCCCCTCTTTATGTCAACATAAGATTAATTTGGAGAGTGACCACCCGGGGAAAGTCCAACCTCAAAGAAGGTTGAACCCCATCATGAAGGAGGTAGTTAAGAAAGAAGTCTTGAAGTGGTTAGATGCCGGTATTATCTATCCCATTGCTAGTAGTAGTTGGGTGAGCCCCGTCCAATGTGTCCCTAAAAAGGGAGGGACGACTGTAGTGAAGAACGAAAAGAACGAGCTCATTCCCACTAGGACTGTCACGGGATGGAGGATATGCATGGACTATAGACAACTCAACTTGGCCACTAAGAAAGACCACTTTCCTTTACCTTTCATCGATCAAATGCTTGATAGGTTAGCGGGAAAGGAATTTTATTGTTTTCTAGATGGATACTCCGGATACAACCAAATCCACATTGCACCCGAGGACTAAGAAAAGACCACCTTTACTTGTCCCTACAGAACTTTTGCATTCCGGAGAATGCCATTTGGATTGTGTAATTCCCCCGTCACTTTTCAACGTTGTATGATGGCCATTTTTACCGACATGATAGAAGATACCATAGAAGTTTGTATGGACGATTTTTCTGTGATAGGGACATCATTTGACAATTGTTTGGGAAATTTAGAGAAAAGCCTAGTGAGATGTGAGACCCACGACCTAGTCTTAAATTGGGAAAAATGTCATTTTATGGTCGAAAAGGGTATTGTTTTAGGACACCTTGTCTCAAAAAGAGGGTTGGAAGTTGACAAAGCCAAGCTTGAGGTAGTGGCACAACTTCCCGAACCTACAACGGTGAAAGGTATTCGAAGTTTTTTGGGTCACGCAGGTTTTTATAGGAGGTTCATCAAGGATTTTTCGAAAATTGCAAAACCCCTATGTAACCTGTTACAACATGAAAAAGACTTCATTTTTACCCAAGAATGCCGAGAAGCTTTTGAAAAAATCAAAGAAGCATTAGTCACAGCACCCATAGTGACCACTCCTGACTGGTCACTCCCATTCGAAGTGATGTGTGATGCCAGCGATTGGGCTGTGGGGGCTGTTCTCGGACATAAAAAGAACAAAATTTTTCACCCCATTTATTATGCAAGTAAAACAGTGATTGAAGCTCAGATTAATTACACTGTTACTGAAAAAGAATTACTTGCGGTGGTGTTTGCTTTTGATCGTTTCAGGTCATACTTGATAGGGACGAAGGCCATAGTGCACACAGATCATGCAGCGATCAAATATTTGATCAACAAAGCTGATTCCAAGCCACGGTTGATTAGATGGGTTTTATTGCTACAAGAATTTGACCTTGAGATCGTCGACAGAAAAGGAACAAGCAATCAGGTTGCCGACCATTTGTCCAGGCTCGAGAAGATAGTGGGCACTGTTGATCCCACTCCGGTAAGAGAAAATTTTCCCGATGAGCAATGGTTATCCGCTCAACATCATGAAAATAATATTCCTTGGTATGCTGATATTGCGAACTTTTTAGCAAGTGGACTTAAGCCCCATGGGATGAGTGGACAACCATTCAAAAAGTTTTTACACGACACACGACAATACGTTTGGGACGAAATATTGAGGCGTTGTGTCCATGGGAGTGAGCAACATCAAATACTCCATGGTTGTCACACATCCCACTACGGTGGCCACTTCGGTGGAAACCGTACCGCGGCGAAAATCTTGCAAAGTGGATTCTTTTGGCCCACTGTGTTTAAAGACTCTTACGAATGTGTAAAAAGTTGTGAGCAATGCCAACGCACCGAGAATATTTCGCAAAGAAATGAGATGCCTCTTAATAACATTCTAGAGGTAGAACTTTTTGATCTTTGGCGAATCGATTTCATGGGACCTTTTCCAAATTCCAACAATAATTTTTATATCTTGGTTGCGGCAGACTATGTTTCGAAATGGGTAGAAGCCATTGCATGTCACTCTAATGATGCCAACACCGTGGTGAAATTTTTGCATAAAAATATTTTCACTCGATTCGGAACACCACGGGCATTGATTGGTGACGAAGGCACCCATTTTATAAACAAAGTCATGGCCTCGGTTCTTGCTAAATATGACACACATCATAGAGTGCCCACCGCATACCATCCACAAACCAATGGTTTGGCCAAACTTTCAAATCGTGAAATCAAAGGGATTTTGGAAAAAGTTGTTAAACCGCACCGAAAAGATTGGTCAACCAAACTTGATGATGCTCTTTGGGCCTATCGAACGGCCTACAAAACTCCTTTGGGAATGTCTACATTTAAATTAGTTTTTGGCAAGGCTTGCCATTTACCAATTGAATTAGAGCACAAGGCGTTTTGGGCCCTTAAAGAACTTAACATGAGTGAGGATGCTGCGGGAATCAAAAGGAGTTTACAAATGCATGAGCTAGAGGAGTTGCGTTATCACTCCTATGAGAACGCAAAGTTGTATAAAGAGAAGACCAAGATGTGGCACGATCGTAGGATCAACCATAGGGAGTTCATAGAAGGACAACAGGTACTATTGTTCAACTCCCGTCTCAAACTCTTTCCAGGTAAACTAAAATCAAGATGGACGGGACCATACACCATTGTTAAAGTGAGTCCTTTCGGAACAGTAGAGTTGAAATCTCCACAATCGGGCCAGACCTTCAAAGTCAATGGGCAAAGGGTGAAGCACTTTCTGAACAAGAGTGCCCACATTCCATCCCACTCTCCACCCCACTTTGGTTAAGAAACATCGGGACCACTTGTAAATATTTTATATCAACTCTTTGCTGTCTTTTTATTATTTTTGGTCTTTTTAATTCTGCATGGTAGTTTGTTTTAATGTGTGTAGAAGAAAGTGCCACTTTTTGAAGAAAAATCAAGGAAAGTACTTCGCAGTGGGGAAAACGCAAGTCCCTGCGCTCCCCACTCCAGAGCTGACGCGAGATTGGACAGATTTGGGGGCCCAATGCTGACACACATCAACCTTTTCTGCCACCTAGTCTTCTTTTTCCTCCCATGTGTCATACTTTACATGTTCCCAAGATAAATCATCATTGTACTTTCTCTCCCTCTCTCCTAAAACCGACGGTTCCCCCCATTTTTGAAAAGAATAACAATTAAACCTTTTCCTAATCCACCTTAACTCCCAAAAACCACTTTTCCTCCTAAAAATTCAAACACTACCTTTTCCCATCTCTCTCTATCTTACGACCTAAAACCATTCCAAAACCCTAGTCATGGCCAGGAGCAAGAGATTAAACACTCACCCAGAGGCACCCACACGTCCGGCGATTCGCCGAAGAACCGCCGAAGGACAACCGCCGGAAACTGTCACCGGCGACCTAAATGAACCGCCACCAGTCTCCGGCGACAATCCGATTGTTCCAGACACAGGTTCGTCGAAACAAGAGAGTCCCAAGGCTATTTCTTCATCTAAAGTGGCAGATTCTGGTTCTAGCCACTTCGATGATGAGGCATTACAAGCCGAAATGGAAGAACGAAAATTGGAAGAAGAGTTCAACCTGCGCATGTCGGCCATCAAAAAGAGAAAAGAAGAAGTCGAACGAAAGCGAAAAAAGGAAGAGGAAAGGTTACAAGAAGAGGAAAGGTTACGAGAAGAGGAGAGAATACGGAAAGAAGAGGAGGAGAGAAAACGGAAAGAAGAGGAGGAAAGAAAGGCTGAGGAAGAAAAGCTTCGGGTCGAAAAGGAGAAGAAAAAGGTCGAGGAAGAACAAAGACGAATTGAGAATGAAAGGCTTCTTGAGGAAGCAATGAAAAGAGCGGCTGAAGAGAGGGAAAGAAAAGAAAAAGAAGTTCAAGGAATGGGTAAGGAGCATATTCAGACTGGAACAAATTCTCAAGTCACAACTGCTGTTGGCTTGGAAGCGATAACAACTGCTTCCCACAGTGGGGAGAATCCAATGAGGAAGGCTTTGAGGAACAAGGGAATGGTCACCAGGTCCTTGGTGACCAAATCTGAAAGTGCAGGATCTATTCTTACAATCAATATAGAAAGAAGTAATTGAGAAATTGTATGATCAAGCCCAATTGTATTCAATGATGCACAGAATTACAGATCTAAGAGAGAGATCACCTCAAAGATTACAAGGAAAGAATACAAGTAATATGGAAAATCAATCAGTTAGCAACGTAGTGCTAACCACTCTATTTATACTGCAACAAACATCTTAAAGCTACAGTACAAATAAGAAAGACTAATAAGAACATAACACGTGTCCTAATTAGTTTACACATTACTAAATAACGAAACTCGTCATAAGTTCTGAACAGGTAGTTCAGAACTTCTGAACATTCTTCTGATTACGCTTCTCTCAGATCTCTGACTCTTCTTCTCAGAACTTCTGACTCTTCTTCTCAGAACTTCTGAACCTTCTTATCAGATCTTCAACACTTGGTTTATTGACAAAACTTCAGATCTAACAATCTCCCCCTTTTTGTCAAATAAACTTAAACTTTGCATCATCTAATTCTTTCAGAGCAGGAACAATTTTCTGAAGTAGCACATTCCTCAGATTAAGCCTCTTATCAATCTTGTCAATAATTTCTTGAATAATCTCAACTTGCTGATTAATTACTTCTTGAACCATGTTTGCTTCCTTCACTTTCAGCATCTTTTTCTCCAAATTGTGCTTTATGATCCTTAAAGTTCCAGAACAATATTTTGCAGTTTCCTTTGCTCTGAAGAAGATCTTTCCACTTTTGTTCTTCAAAAATACTCCCAACTCTGGATATCTGTGAACACTTCCAGTCTTTAACACCTTTTTCTGCTCATGATCTGTATTGGGATTTGCCAGATAAACACATGACTTTTGCAAATACAGAGCTATTTGGAAATCTGTATAGCAATGCCACCTTAAGATATAGAACATGGCCTCAATCACCACACTTCTTGCCTTCCTTTCATTTCTATCTTTACTTGACTCTTTAAAACATAGAAAGCTGTGTAATCTGTAGAAGTCAACCACTGACAGTTTCTCAAAATCTGCATCAGTGAAATAATAAACTTTGCCATCTTCTCTCAAAACTTCAAAGGATAAGTACTCCATCTTTCTGAATTTCTTAACCTTCAATTCTCTGATTCCAGTGATTAGAAAATCTGAGTAAACGGCTTGCTTTGTTTTGCCAAGACATCTTGATTTTTCAGCCAACCAGATCTGAGTCTCCTTAGACCTATCATAATACACATCCAAGAATTGTACCTCTTTTGGTTTGAAGAACTCAGGCAGATCAAATTCAAGAAAGTATCCATTCAGATCAATGAATATTTCATCTTCTTTGGGTTCAGACTGTTCAACTTGATCAATATTAGTTATCTGCACATTCTGAGGTGTTGTGTCCTGAACTTCTTCAGCCTCATCTGACAAAATTTCATTCACTTCATACTCAGCTGGGAACACAAAATCATTATGTAGAATCTTTTTGGGATTCACCTCAGATAACAACCATTCACTACTGTTTCTGATTTTTCTTCTAAAATCCAACCTCCTCTTCACACAGTTTATGCATCTCTTCTTTAAACTCTCTTTTTCAGCATCCATACTTACTTCCATTCTAATCAACAGCCAATTCAGAGTTGCATCACTGTACTTCACCAACTCTTTTAATCTGAACAATTCAAGTCTTTCGTGAACCATATATGTGAACCCTTCTGCCTCCATTCCTTCATTCACAAAACCCTTCACATGCAGATCAACTTCTGTTTTCTTTGTGGGAGAACTCAGATTGCACTTTTCTTTTCTTTCTTCTATAGCCAACTGGAAGTCATACAAGTATGTATTTCTGACATAAATACCCAGAAGTCTTCTGCATTCAATTTCTATCAAGGCTTCTTCAGTGCTAGCAAAGAACTTGACTAGAAAGATCTGATCATCAAGAGTCAATCTGTGAAAATCAAATGTAGACATGGAAACCTTTGTATTTCTTTCTTTCAGTATTTCCATTCTAACGAACATTAAACCATTGAATTCATCTTGTTGAAACATCAGAACTTTCTCGATTCTTTTCTGAATATGCAGTTTTGAGTCAGGAACTCTGAACATATTAGAAGCTTCTGAGTAGACCATCTGAGCTCTGTCATCCATAAAACCATCAATATTACTCTCCAAAAGCTCATACTCTCCTTCTGTGTAGTAGAGATTATCATATATTTCCTCAGGAAAAATATCATCATGAAATTGTCTGGCTAAAGGTACATCACTTAACTCTAGAATGAAGTCACACAAAGGTTCTTCTAGTCTTTGCAATTTAATCTTTGGAATCTCGATTGGTTTTCTGAATACATATTCAGAAGGCATAAAGAAGTCTTTCACTTTCACATACTCTTCTTCTGTATTTAACTCATCACAAAAGTTAAACCTAAAATCATCTTTAAAATCCTGAGTGTAATCTACAGTTCTGTCTTCTTCTCCCATTAGATCAATGGGTCTTATCACTTTTATTCCTTTATGAATTTTCTGAACACTCAAAGCTCTGACTACTTCATTATGCATTCTTCTGATCAATTCTTCATTCAACCTCATTTCTTCTGATTCAGACTCCATTGCCCTTTCACTGTTATAAACCACAATATCTGTACACCTGTTTACCACTGTACTTTCCACTATTTCTTCCATTCTCAAATCAGATTCCTCAATAGCTACAGTTTCATCTGAGTTTCCTTCCATCTCAGTATCCAAGTTCAATTCCTCTGTTTTATCTGATTCATTACTATCAATACTTCCCAACTCCATTTCTTCTGTATCTGAACTGTCAAGCTGTACTATCTGAATCATCTCCTTTAAATTTTCCTGTGTCTGATCTTCTGTACTTTTTGTATTGGCTAAGTGCATGTCTGCTATCTCAAAATCTTCTATGCCAATATCATCATCAGAACTTAACCTTTGTCTTTTCTCCCCCTTTTGATGATTATGAGGATCATTATCATCAAACTTCCTTTTCAAGTTCTGATTAAAAGCAACTTCAGGTTCAGCTTCTGCAATAGGAACAGGATCAAGAGGCTTTGAAGTAGAAGCCAAAGATACACTCAGTGCTTTCAATATAGATTCCTGCATACCCTGCATCTGTTTTAACATATCTTTTTGAAAACCAGACATTATATCCATGATCTCCTTTTTGTGAGAATCCAAGGATTTCTTTACATCATCTACCTTGGTTTCAACAGAAATTAACTTTTTCTCTAATACAACTTTCAAATCTGATACCTCATCATTCAGATCCTCCATCCTCTTCTCCAAATTTTCTACTTTTTCCCCCATCTCCTTGTTTTGTTTCTGAATCTTTTCAAATTCAGAAGTTTCTAACAGTGAACCTGAACCAACAGATGGTCCAGTTTTCATGTGCCCAGAGAGCTCATGGCCTGTAGATAACACACAGTCATCTTGTACAACAGATGTACGTTTGAATGAGGCTTTTGTAATGTTCACCTCACCAGGACTTCCATCCAATCCTCGACACCCAACATTAGGCATGTCTATGAATGTTGTTTCAGGAGTACGAAATTCCTGATCTGTGCAAGTGTCAAAAGGAATTTCAGGCTCAATATGAATAGGACTGTGATATTCAGACTCAATGTGTTGAAAAATAAGTTGGGATTTATCACCTCCCTCCAAATGAGTTTGGGATGGTTCCCCGGATTTGTGTGAAACAGTAGCATGTTGAAATGCTTCTGAGTGGGTATGGATGGGTTGTTCAAGATCCACCACTAGGTCCATGGTGTTTGTTTCAATATTGGACACCAAGAGATGTGAACCAATAGCATGTGTGGTTACCTGGTCAAGATTAGCTGGTTCAGAAGCATCTCTTTCTGTTTGAACCTCTGTTAACAATCTCTCATCCTCACCACTCTCATTCTGTTTTTCCTCACTGAGTCTAACCAAGCTCTCAGAATTTTCCCCCTCAAGTCTCTCAGAATGTTCACCCATCTGAACATCCTCCCCCTCTCTAATTCGACTAGACCCCTCACCTCTCTTCTCAGGTTGGTCCTCTTGGGTAGGGATTTGAGGTAATTCAATTCCCATAGAGGTGCAATAAGCTTTTAAAATCTCACTCTCCCTTGGAATATAGTTCCTAAGTGATTTTGGCAACAGTTTATGATTGGGATAATTTTCAAGTCTTGTTACTGAGGTCATCTTACCCAAATAAAATGTAGGACCATGCTCTTCATTTGTTCTTCTTGAGATTGTTCTGTTTTCCTGCATGGCATACCAAATAACAATTTGCCAGTACCTTATGTAGGGAATGTATGTCAGTGGAGCATCCTTTGTCTTCTTCTGAATTGCTTTCTGATTCTTCTCAAATGTATTCTTCATATCTTCCCAAAGTATTAAAGTATAGTCATAATGCCTATTCTTCACTAAACCTTGAAATATCTGAAGAATTTGTTTAGAACCTTGATCAGCAGAACTATTTTTCCCTGACAAACATTTATTTACCACATGAAAGAAGCAAGCCCAAATAGGTGGTAATTTGTTTCTTCTGAACAAACTGAGAGTCCTCAATCCTTCATTGTATCCCAACTTCATAAACTCTGCTATTAATTCCTCTGTTAGGGGTAAATCCTCAAAATCTGTTCTTCTTTGTACATCATCTTTCTCTGGTAGATTCAGCATCTCTCTTAGTGCAGAGATAGATAAGACAAATGTCACTCCTCCAATTTCAGACACAAACTTATTATCTTCTAACCTAAGATATTTCCACCATTGTTGTATGTACTGAACAGGCACATTTTTACTTCTTGTAAACCATTTTCTGTACGGATGATGTTTGAATAACTCCATGATAATTCTGTGTTCAGGCTTAAAACGACTTTCCTCAAATAATATAACACAGTTATTTTCAGATAATTTCAACCATTCACTCTCAGGAACAACTCTTTCCACTAGAATAGATCTATCTGACATAATAGAACCTGCAGCACTCTGATCATGTTCAATATTAACATTTACCTCATCCGCATTTCCTTCAGATTCATCCATTTGTTCATCTTCTTCATCATTTCTTATTGCCCCTTCCTCTGCAACTCTATTTTGTACTTCATCACTTTCCGAATCAGATGAATCCATTATCGATTTTGTAGAATGTAGAGAAATTGGACCACTTCTTCGTATTTCAGACATGATTTAAGAAGAAAACAGATTCAAAGAACTCTGGATTTGATTCGTATCTCACGTTTCGCTCTGGAATTTGAAAGAACTTTGAAATAGGGATTTTAAGACCTATTTAAAATCCGCGAAGTTGAAAGGTTTAACGGAAAAGCGAAATCAATGTTATAACGGAGTCAACACACGTGAAATACCACAAAGGATTTAAATGAAATACGTGGCATTGTCAAACAAATATGAAGCTGACACGTGTTAGTGGATAGAATTTTGACGCAAGTCAAAGATCTGAATAACACGCGCAGATGTTCTGATTCCATGACTCAGAAGAATTTTGCCTTGTAACCAAAATGTCTTTTAAAATCAACTTCTGACCAATATAAAACATTTTGATTATTCAGAAGAGGTTTGAACAGATAAGAAATGAAAACAAATCTTTTAAGCATCACAAAATGATTTTCAAAAGAATTTTGATGCTCCCCCTTGACTTGAGCATGCATTTGAGTATTAATGATATATAAAGATGAGATAACAAGATAATCGAAGAAGCATAATCCATACAGTTGAAGTTATTTGTATTTCTCAAAAATAAATTTTTGAAAGTTAGATTGCTGAAGTATTGACTCAGAATTTCTGACCTCAAGATTTAGAGGTTCTGATCTCAAGACTCAGAAGTTCTGAACTCAAGACTCAGAAGTTCTGAACTCAAGACTCAGAAGTTCTGAACTCAAGACTCAGAAGTTCTGAACTCAAGACTCAGAAGTTCTGAGTACACTACTCAGACAACTTCACTTAGAAAAATTTAGCATTTTTAAGAAAAAAAATATTTTCAACTAGGCAGATTAAGCATTCCTATTTTACATATGAGAAAAGAAAACCTTTTGTGTTCAAGAGGCTTTGTGAACAAGTCAGCCAATTGATACTTTGTATGCACAAAGTGCATCTCTATAGTTCCTTTTTCCACATAGTCCTTTATAAAATGATACCTCACGTCTATATGCTTAGTCTTCGAATGTTGAACAGGGTTCTGAGTAATAGCAATTGCACTTTCTGAGTCACAATAGATGGGAATCTTATTAAGCTGATATCCATAGTCCATGAGTTGTGTTCTCATCCACAATGTTTGAGAGCATGAAGCAGCAGCAGCAACATACTCTGCTTCAGCAGTTGAAGTGGATACACAATTCTGTTTCTTTGATGCCCAACTCACTATTTTATCTCCCAAAAAGTGACAAGCACCAGATGTACTCTTTCTGTCCAACCTACTTCCTGCATGATCAGCATCAGTGAAAGCAGTCAATTTGAAGTCAGTTTCTTTTGGATACCATAAACCTAGATCAGGTGTTCCTTTGAGATATCTTAAAATCCTTTTGACAGCCAACATATGTGATTCTTTCGGGTTAGATTGAAATCTAGCACAGAAACAGGTAGAAAACATGATATCTGGTCTACTTGCAGTCAAATAAAGTAATGATCCAATCATGCCTCTATAAAGTTTGATATCTGCTGAAACACCTTTGAGATCAGCATCTAACTTTATGTTAGTTGCCATAGGTGTTCTCATAGAAGCACAATCAGACATTTTGAACTTTTTCAGAATATCTCTGACATATTTTCCTTGATTTATGAAAATACCTTTTGGTAGTTGTTTGACTTGAAGACCAAGGAAAAAATTCAGTTCACCCATCATGCTCATTTCAAATTCAGATGACATGACTTTTGAAAAATTATCACATAATTCTGGACTAGTAGAACCAAATATTATGTCATCAACATAAATCTGAATCAGAATCAAATCATTACCCTGTTTCTTTAAAAACAAAGTTGTGTCAATCTTACCTTTCTTGAATCCTGAACCTAACAGGTGTTTAGTAAGAGTGTCATACCAGGCTCGTGGTGCTTGTTTTAGACCATATAAAGCTTTGTCTAAAATATAAACATGATCAGGGAATTCTGGATCAACAAAACCTTCAGGTTGATGGACATACACCTCTTCATTAAGTTTGCCATTTAGAAAGGCTGATTTGACATCCATTTGATACACCTTGAAGTTTTTATGTGCAGCATAGGCTAAAAATATTCTGATTGCCTCTATCCTTGCCACTGGTGCAAATGTCTCATCATAATCAATTCCCTCTTGTTGACAGTATCCCTTAGCAACCAATCTTGCCTTGTTTCTGATGACAACACCTGATTCATCCTTTTTGTTTCTGAACACCCATTTAGTTCCAATTATAGATTTACCTTCAGGCTTTGGAATGAGTCTCCAAACTTTATTTCTTTCAAATTGAAGCAATTCCTCTTGCATTGCTGAAATCCAGTCTGGATCCTCTAGGGCTTCATTAGCTTTCTTTGGTTCAATTACACTTAAGAAACCAGCAAACATTACTTCATTTGCTGTAGCTGATCTTGTCTTTACTCCTGCTGATGGATCACCTATTACTTGATGAATAGGGTGATTTTTAGTCCATTTGTTAGCACTAGGGAGTACATCAATCTCTGAATAATTGTTGTTTGCATCATTCTCATCAATGATTGCTTGTAATTCTGAACTGTCACCTTGTTCTGACGTATGATTAGGAGTTGTATCCAAGTTTGAGTTCTGATTAATGAAGTCAGAGTTCTGATTGACTTGTTCAGAGTTCTGAGTACAAGAATCAGAATTCTGATTACAAGGTTCAGAGTTTTCACCACTTGTATTTATTAGATTTGGGCACTCCTCTGATGGACCTTTGTCAGAAATTACAGTTGATTGAACTATTTCTGGAGTCTTATTTTTCATCTCTTTGACCATCTTTGGGTTTTCATATTCTGCATAAGAATCAGAAATTAGTTCACTAAAAGCATCCTTAAACAGTAAATTGAGTTCTGAACAAATAGGATTAGAATTTGTATCAGAAGTCATTTTTGTCTTGTTCAGCATGAGTTCTGAACTGTCTTGTTCAGAAGTCCGCATTCTGGCTTCATCAAAAGTTACATTTATGCTCTCCATCATCCTCTTGGTTCTTCTATTGTAGATTCTGAATGCTTTGGAAGTTAAAGAATAACCCACAAAGTATCCTTCATCTGCCTTTTTATCGAATTTGGCAAGATTTTCTCTGTCTCTGAGAACGTAGCATCTGCAACCAAAAATATGAAAGAATTTGATTAATGGTTTTCTTTTATTTATCAGTTCATAAGCAGTCTTATTTAATCTCTTATTGATTAAAGTTCTATTTTGTGTAAAACAAGCAGTTGCAATTGCTTCAGCCCATAGGAAAGTAGGAAGATTTGCATAAGCCAACATTGTTCTCGCAGCCTCAACTAGAGTTCTATTCTTCCTTTCAACAACACCATTTTGTTGAGGAGTTCTGACAGCAGAAAAATTGTGAGAAATCCCAGAACTTTCTAGAAAATTCTGAAGAGTCTCATTTTTGAACTCCGTTCCATTATCACTTCTGATTTTCTGAACTTGAAGTTGTAAGAGAACTTGAATCCTTTTGATAAAATTTATCAATGTAGTAGCAGCTTCTGACTTAGCTCTTAGGAACTCAACCCACGTGTATCTGGATAATTCATCAACAATCACAAGCATATATTTCTTTCCTCCCATCGACTGAACTGAAATTGGACCACAAAGATCAGTATGAATCATTTCTAATGGTGCTTTGCAAGATGAGTCCATTTTTAATTTGTGAGAACTCTTTTTCATCTTGCCCATTTCACAAGCTGAGCATAATGATTCTTTTTCAAATTTAAGCTTTGGTAAGCCTTTAACCAACTGTTTTGCAACAAGATTATTAAGATCTTTGAAATTCAGATGAGAACATCTTCTGTGCCAAAGCCAGCATTCATTTGCAGTTGATTTTGATAAAAGACAAACTGTATTTAATATTTTCAATTTTGAAAAATTAACTACAAATAAGTCCATATGTCTTTTGGCCCAGAAGACTTTGACATCATTTTCAGTTAGAATCATGCAACCTGTTATTTGAAACTTAATTTGACAAAGACTGTCTAAAAACTGACTTATGCTGAAAAGATTGTGTTGTAATCCTTCAACATAGAAAACCTTTTGGATAGTTAGATCCCCTTTAGTTAAATCCCCATAACCTTTGACTTGACCTTTGCTATTGTTTCCAAAGTTTACTGCTCCTCCAGCCTTTTCTGTGAAGTTTGATAGAAAAGACTTCTGACCTGTCATGTGTCTTGAAGCTCCTGAATCTAAAAACCACACATGACAGCCCTGCAAAAAGATCAGTTAGGTTTAGGTACCCATTTTGGAATGGGTCCATCTTTGTTAGCTTTGTCATTGGATTTAACATCAGTACCTTTTACTCTCCACTCAAAATCTTTCTTCAAACACCACTTTCCTTGAACTTTTATGAAGTCAGAACATTTTCTGCTTACAAGTTTGTTCAAATTCTTTTTGAGAGTTGTAACTTTTGGTTTTGCTATGTTTTCAAGTTTCTTTTCTTTTATCTTTTCTTTCTTCTGAGTCTGAGGAACAAAAATTTTCTTCTTTTCTGTATTTTGAGAAACAGAAACTTTCTGAATATCTTTTCTTATGTATGAAACAGAAGTTATTTTGACTTGACATTTGTGAGAATATTGGAATGAATCATTTTTACATCTAACACAAACAAGATTTTTCTTTGCAAGTGACAATAAATCTGAAACATAGATCATTTCATTTTTATTTATACTGTTCAGAGTACAATTGCCCTTATTACAAGAATTTCTAGCGTTTAGTTCAGAAGTAGATTTCATTCTAAGCTTCTCAAGTTCCCTTTTCAGATCGTTCAACTTTGCAAGATCATCTTTCCTTTTGCTTTCTTCTTTTTCTGAAAAATTCAAGTTCTTTTTGTTAGAAGAATTAGATGATTCACCTTTTTCATATGTACTTGATTCATTAAAGAATTTATCATTTTCTCTTGAAGCATTAATTTAAAAAGATCATACTCAGTCTTCAGTTTTTCAAGCTCTGTTATTTTCTGAATAAAAATATTCTTTTCTTTCAAAGCTTCTTCAAGTTTAATATCCACCTCACAGAAATCATTTTCAAGTTCATCATAAGTTTTCCTTAAATCCTCAAGTTCTTGACTCACAAGATTAAATCTCTTTTCAAGTTGTAAAAATTCATCTGATTTTGTTTCAGAAAATCCAGTTGAATCAGACTTCTGACTACCTGAGTCAGAGTTCTGATTTACAGACTCAGATGTCTGATCTTTAGACTCAGAATTCTGACTACAAAGTTCAGAATCCTGACTAGAAGTTTCAGACTTCTGATTGACTGTTTCAGAATTTTTACTTGTATCAAATATGCTCTCAATGTCATGATATGAAAAACTTGGTTGTTTATTTTTGTAGCTGACATTTAAGGAATCATACTTGAATTTAGTATCATTGTATCTTGGCTTTTCATCTGTTGATTTAGAAACTTCTTTCTTAACCTTTTCTTCTGAACCAACTGACTTTTCTGTTTTAGACTCAGAAATTGTCTCATCTGACTTTTTAGAGTTTGGTCTTTGCAAATTGTCAGAACTTGTTATAGAACTAGCAGGTCTTATGAAAACTTCAACAATTTCTGGGATTTTTGGCTTAGAAACTTGAAGTATTGGAGCTCTTTTTAAAATGACATTTTCTTCCAATCCCAATCCCTTCTTTGGATTGTAAAATCTTGTATCTTTAACATTGCTTAATAAAAGATTTAATGTTTGCTGAGTTTGACCTCTTTTCAAATTCAAATCTTCCAATTCTTTGATTTTGGAGTATAAATTCTTTCTTTCTTCAAATAACATATCAAATTTTATTTGTAAATCACCTTTTTCATCCTTTATTTTTGAAAACTCAACTTTTAGTTCAGAAAGCCTTTTCATCAATTCAGAATTTTCATCTTTAACTTTCTGTTTCTCAGCCTCAGATTCTTCATATTGTTCGTTTATTACTTCTTTTTCAATTCTGAATTTGTTAACCAAAGTTCTTTCTCCTTTTATCTGTTTTCTTAGGTTAGCAAATTCAGTTTTCATTTCACCAATCTGTGTCATTAACTCTAATTCAAGTGAAGAATGTACCTCAGCAGATGATTCAGAATCAGCATCTTCAAAATCAGAATCATCCTCATTCCTCATTTTTGCCATATAGCTTCGCATCTGTGGAAAGTTGATATGATCATCTTCATCAGAAGTGTAGTACAGCCAATTCTCCTGTTCAGCCAATAGGGCAATCTCGTCATCTCTCTTCTTTGCAAGCTGAGCCTTCTTCGTGTAGTATTCATAATCTTTCACAACTTTAACTCTGCAATCCTTGGCATAATGGCCAGATTTTCCACACTTGAAACACAGATTCTTTTCTTTTCTCTCTTCCTTCTCTTCCTTGTTTTCTTCACTTCTCTCTATTCTCTTTTCAATCTTATTTTCTTCTCTGTCATCTTTCTTCTTATAATCTGAACTTCCAGCTCTCTTATAATTTCCTTGAAATCTGCCCTTCCCATACCTTTTGTTGAAAGTATTTGTCAGCAAAGCTAGCTTTTCAGCCATTATCTTGATATCTTCATCATCTTCTGATCCTTCTTCTTTGTCAGATTCCTCCAGACTCGGTATTTCTGATAGATATGCAGTCTTTTTGGGTGCTTTGATTGCTTTGGACTTTGATAAGAACGCTAACTGATCAGCAACATTTTTCTTTTCTTCCACAACTAACTTGACAGAGTCTTCATGTTGATTAAGAACACAGAACAAATCATTTAAGTCTTCTTCACACATATCTTTGTTCATTTGCAGACTTATGGCAAATGATGACCATTCTGAATTTAGACTGTTCAGAAATTTGTAATTTATTTCTGATTTTGTTTTCTTCAGTCCATTTCTTCTCAAGTCATTTAGAATAGTGCAAAATTTACTGTATGTCTGTGTCAAACTTTCTGACTCTTTTGCTTTGAACCTTTCATAAGCATTTATGCTTTGATTTAACTTTGCCTGAATAGATCTTACAGTTCCTAACATTTGCCTTTCCAATTCGTCCCACATTTCTTTAGCTGATGATCCACTGTCAATCCTGTTAAGAACCTCATTCGGGACAGCCAAAGTCATCAAAGTAATTGCTCTTTTGTCAATAGCATGCCTATTTTTCTGTTCAGCAGTGTATTGGGAATAATTCTTCTTTACTCTGGTCGCTGGAATTTCTGGAGTTGTCTCTGTAGCAGGGGTTGCGGCGACATCGATATATACTTCGATTGGACCTTCTCGTATAGAAATCATAAGATTTTCATCGATGTTGTCAAGGAATTGGATCATACGAGTTTTCCATTGCTGATACTCTTCTGGTATAAGAACAGGCGGTTTGGTTTCGGATCCCATGGCTAGATATTCTTTAGAAGACATGATTGTAAGAAAATTCAACAGAAGGACAAATTCGATTTTCTTGATCGAAAAGTAGCAGGTAATTCAAGAATTGCTAAGAATTCAAGAACTAGCCCTAGCAGCGGAATCGAATTTTGAATGAATCAAGAAATCTTCAAGAAATTGATCAATCGATCTTCGCAATCACAATCTTGAACGAATTTGTTTGTTGATTGGCTCTGATACCAATTGAAAGTGCAGGATCTATTCTTACAATCAATATAGAAAGAAGTAATTGAGAAATTGTATGATCAAGCCCAATTGTATTCAATGATGCACAGAATTACAGATCTAAGAGAGAGATCACCTCAAAGATTACAAGGAAAGAATACAAGTAATATGGAAAATCAATCAGTTAGCAACGTAGTGCTAACCACTCTATTTATACTGCAACAAACATCTTAAAGCTACAGTACAAATAAGAAAGACTAATAAGAACATAACACGTGTCCTAATTAGTTTACACATTACTAAATAACGAAACTCGTCATAAGTTCTGAACAGGTAGTTCAGAACTTCTGAACATTCTTCTGATTACGCTTCTCTCAGATCTCTGACTCTTCTTCTCAGAACTTCTGACTCTTCTTCTCAGAACTTCTGAACCTTCTTATCAGATCTTCAACACTTGGTTTATTGACAAAACTTCAGATCTAACAAAATCAGCGAAAACACCCATTAAGAAGCCGAGGAAGACCGCTGGAAAAGGTAAGGGTCGAGAAGCCTCTTTGAGTTCTTCTTCTTTAGAAACTGAGGCTGGGGATATGCAAATCCCATCTGAAAACCCGCACAAATCCACAGTGGGGATGCGCATGCCCCCAGTGGGGTACCCAGGCAATTCACCACTCCCGCTGTGGCTGCGCACTTTGAATGTATTTTTAATCAGAAGTTGAACTTAGAAAGGGGTTTTGACCCCGACTTTATAGAAGTCAATGCTTTTATTAAGAACAGGATCGTCGAGCAAGATTGGTCGACGTTGGCAGCTGCCAACCGTCGAGCAAATGCCTCTTTAGTGAGGGAATTTTATGCCGAGGCCTCTCAATCCAAAGAAACTTCTGTAAAAGTCCGGGGTAAAACTGTATTCTATCATGCTAGTGCTATCAACCAAGTTCTTGGCATAAGGACCCACACTGTTTGCGAATTTGTCCGATTTTTTAAAAAGATAACCGAAGCAGATGAAGAATTGATTTTAAAGGAATTAGCAGCTGAGGGAAAGCCCTGGGGTAAGGATGGTCAACGCAAATGCTTTCCTGCTAATGCCCTCACAACTGAGGCCGCTGTATGGTTCCACTTTGTGCGGGCAACCATATCCCCCACTTCTCATGACACTACGTTATCGATGCACAAGTGCGCCCTGTTGTACTGCGTCTTAACGGGTAAACCGATTAATATGGGGACCCTCATGTACGCTGCCATCGATCAAGCTCGCACCAGAAAGAAGGTAAATCTGCCCCTCCCTTGTCTCATTACTTCATTGCTAATAACTGTTGGAGTGCCCACAGCTGCGGAAGATCAATGGCTTGTTTCCACAAGCAATATCAGTGTGGCAACAATAAGAAAGATGGGACGAGCAGTCACTACCCCCACTGATGATCCCACAGTGAGGATTGCTAATGAGCACATTGTGAGAACCACTGGTACCCCACTCCTACAACCCACTGCAGGAACCGCAAGCACAAGCAGCAGTAATCCCATGTCCGAAATCCTGAAAGCTTTGAGGAAACTCACGTATCGAGTCGAACTAATGGAGGCCCAGCAGAAATATCAAAACAGGGCGACGGCATCATTTTGGATGTACACCCGGGAACGTGATGAGGTGAAAAAGAAGATGTACGAAGTAGCTAATCCTGAGTTAGCCGCACAACTCCCTGATTTCCCCGAAGATATCTGCCCTACCTATGATAGTGAAGATGAGTTCGATGATGATGGTGCGGATCTGTCGCCGCAAGCTACCCCGTCCCCTTAATGGTTTGTTAAAACAATGGTTTATTTCGTTTGCTCCTAAAACAATTTTAATTTCTGTTTGTTTTATATTTTGTGCCTATGGCTAGGCTTTGACAATGTTTGCTACATATTTCTTTTTGGCGTTTTAATGCATGAAAATCCTACCATTGGGTAGGTACTTTTGGGTACTAACGTATTTGTTGTTTGAATGCTTGTTTGATCTCGTTTCCATTTTAAGGTACAACTTTCGGCTTCCGACTTAAAAAGGTCCCTTTTTGTAAGTACGAATCTCAACTTGATACCATGAGATAAAATAGGCTATTTTTCGCATCCAAACACGATCCTTTTTGTACCCCAAACCACCACCTTTGTTCGTTAATTCAATGTCACAGTGGGGACACTGTGAGATTTAAGTTTGAGGTGGGAACTTCCAGAGTGACTTCCAGTTTGCCCACAGTGGGGACACTGTGAAGTCTAAGTTTGAGGTGGGTAAGCCATACCCACCTCCAAAAAAAAACACAAAAATACAAAAACAAAAGAAAATCGGAGTGTCACTAGCAAAATTGATGGTGTGCCTTTTCTGGACCATCAAAGTGCTCACTCCCAGAAAAAGATGGTGTGCCTATTCTGGACCATCAGAATACCCACTCTCACAAAAATATCCATACCCACAATAAAGCCTGAAAGTGTGCGTACATACCCATGAAAGATCCAAAATACCCACTTCTTGAAATAAAAATCTCCAAGCGAGATTTTCGGTCCATGTTTGGAAATACTTGCCAAAAACCCTTGGGAAAATATTCAAAACCATAAACCCGTCGAACCCAAGAAAGCCCAATTGATTAATGGAAAACAAGGGAAAGATTTCATCAAACACAAAAGTGAAATTTTCAAGTTTGGAACCGAAGGAAGTAACGAAGGATGGAGATCAACGCCTATTCAAGTCAAGAAGTATGTAAGTCCCTAAAAGTTCTAGTGCATTTTGTTCATTTTATTTCTTTCTTTTTATTACTTGGGGACAAGTAATGGTTTAAGTTTGAGGTTGTGATAACTCTATTTTTAGAGTTATTATTTCCATTTATTTTCCACTTTATTTTGTCAATTTTAGCCATTTCACTTCTTAAAACCCCCATTCTTGGTATATTTCACGAAAACGAGCAAAAGGAGTGAACCGTGGTCTTTACTAAATTATTTGGTAGAATTTGGGTGTTTTTCACGTTTTATCCTGCAGTGACCACTGTTGTGCCCACTCCGGGTCCCCACTCTTCGAGCAGATCAAAAATAAGAGAAAAAGAAACTATTAGTTGGGATCTAATTTTCTGGAGGAGGAAGGTTCAAATGGCAGAGAAATGGCTGGAGAAGTACAAAGATATCTTCCTTAAAAGATGACAACAAGTACACCTTCTTGTACTTAGAGATTGACTTGGAAAAAGGACCATTGGGTAAAAGGATTACCCATAGAGCTGAATTCTGCCACAACACAGCAGTCTTTACCCATTAGAAGACCCACCTCTTTTGTGTAATACCCAACTCCTTCTCCTAGTATATAAAGGAGCACTTGGGTACCATTAAATGCATGCTTGGATATCATCCTTGAGTTTTTGCTTAGCTTTAAATTCTCTCAACTACCACATTAGATTTAGTCTTTTATTTACTGCAGTAACTAGCTTTAATTTTCAGTAATTTACTTTCTTAGCTTAATTGTAGTTCGCAATACACAGTGACAGGGACGAACCCTCGTTCCCCACTGTGAGTTCTATTCAAGTCACTTTCAGTTTAATTATGTGAAACTTCTACTCTTTTGCTTTCTTTACTTCATGTATGGGCTAAACATCCTTTGGGATGTAGGAAGGAGAAGTACCTGGATTTTATTAAAAATGCTTGAGTAATCTTTATACTTAGAATATTTGTTGTTTTGGTCATTCATTCTCGATATTTACCCAAGGATGCGAACAAGCCGATCACTTGCAAGGATCTAAAGTCTAGTTCTTAACTTAGAAATAAGTAGAACGTAGTGACACGAGCTTGAATGATGCTAGGGGATTCGAAAGAATTTTTATGACACTTACGAAAGTGAGGTCGGCACAGTGAGCAAATCTCAACCCACTGGAGTAGTAGGCAAACTAATTTGTGTATTAAAAACACTTAGAGTATTTGTCTCTACACATTCCATCGAGACCTGAAAAGGTCCATTCTTGAGATCACCATTGACGAAACAATAAGTACTAAAAGTATGGGATTTTTATCTAAACAGTGTGAGTATTTTGTAACCGGGCTTTTCTAGCCAAAATGTCCACCACGAATACGAGGATCACTTCTAAGGATCGAGTATTTGATATAAAATCTAGGGAAAATCTAACCTACATTCCTCCTTTTAAATCTTAGTAAAATCGTTAAAGTAGCTCTTTCACCAACCAAACCAAGCTATTATTTTATTCTCTAATTGAAACTTGTAAAAGGAGCTCATGAGAACCGTATTGTCTTGATTGTCCAGTCCCTGTGGATTCGATTCTGGTATTTTACCAACTATTACTTGCTGTGACGATCATAGTGGACAGTGTACACTTGCACTTCCCACTGTGGACAGTTTGCAACCCACTGCGATTAAAACACATATTAAAACCCACTGAAGAGATTTTTGATTCTGATCATACTTTGCGCCAGATCCACACTTTGCGCTAGTTCATCTTTGCATTTGAATTTTTCTGCCAAGTCTACTTTGCGCCACCAACGGGTAGCGCAAACCCTACTTTGCGCCATCAACGTGTTGCGAGAACCCAACTTTGCGCCATTTGCTCTTAGCACAAACCCCACTTTGCGCCAGCCACTACTTTGCGCCACTCAAGTCTAGCACAAACCTCACTTTGCGCCACCCTCGTCTCGCGCAAACCTCACTTTGCGCCACTTGCGAGGAGTTAAAAAAAAATCAAGTGAAAATTTTGAGAAATTTTTTCAAATCTCAATCAAATCTCACTTTGCGCCACTTGCGAGTATTTTGAGAAAAAAATTTATACTGAAATTTTTTCTATAGTGTATTTCATACACTTTAAGAGTTTTTCAAGAAAAAGTTTTATATAATTTTTTTTTCTGGTTGTTCATTTTCCGCAGATTCAGTAGATTTTTCATTATAAAGATCTTTTAATCGTCAAGCGAACATGAACCGACTTCCAGTGCTGATCAAAGAATCTGATTTTGAACGATGGAGTGTTTCGTTCATCGACTTTATTGCGAGTAGAGAAAATGGAGAGAATATGATAAAATCTTTCTCCGAAGGTCCAATGATCAGATATAAAATGGAGAATGATTTTACAGAAGAAGATATTAAAAGAAAGAAAGCTGACAAGGAAGCTTCATCCAGCTTAATCTTTGCACTGAATCAACTTCCGCAACACATTTACAAACGTGTTTAATGTTTCAAACACAACCCAATGCAGATGTGGAATGCGTTATCTAAGCAAATGCATGGATCTGAAGTTGCATTTACAAAGAGAAAGGAAGAAAAAAAGAAAGTTGAGAAAGAAGATAAGGAACATAACATGTCTGAAGCTGAAAATGAAGATCTTAAGGAAAAGGTTATTGAGCTCACAAAGAAGCTGTCAGACATGGAAAATTTGCTAAAAGTGGAAAGAGAAAAGTTCAGAAAAGAAAGAACCAGTCGTTCAGATGACAAAAAGTGCTATGCAAAGCAAATACTTTCTCTTTCTCAGAAAATTTATGCACTTGAAAAGACTTCAATTTCTGAGAAGAAAGAAAATGAAGAAAAGAAAGCTCTTGAACTCCGATGCATAAAACTTTCTAAGCAAAATTCAGACTTTGAGAAAGTTTTATTTCTTGAAAAGGAAAAATTGGAGAAAGAAAGGGTTGAGTATGAAAATACAAGGAAAGTCTTTGAAGCAAAGAATGAGAAATTGTCAAAGCAAATTTCTGAGCTTCAAAAAGAATTAGATGAAGAAAGACAAGAGCTAGAAAAGAGGAAGAAAGCTGAATTTCAAGCTAGGAGCGTTAAAGATGAATTTTCTGTTGAACGGAAGATATTTCAGCAAGAAATACGTAAGCTGACAAGGAATTTGGATGTGTTATCAACTGATATCATGATAGAAAAGAGGGTTAAGTGTGATATTCTGAAGAAGCTTGATTTTGTGACCAAAGAACGGAATGACTTAGCTTACAAAGTGAAGTCATTTAACAAATCCAAAAGCTATTCAGAAAATCCGATTCGACCTTCTAATCTCTTCTATGATCATTCAGTGGATAATTATTCCAAGTATCAATCTACCGATCTTCCTTCATATAAGAAAGTCAACATGCAATGGAGAGTGAAAGGTACGATTCCTCAAAAAGATGTACCAAAATCATTTGTTCCCAACAAGAACACTAACCTGAAAGGTAAATCTTTTTCTAATCCTGATTCATTATATACCGCAAATAGTTTAATCAGGTTTGCACAAAAGAATATTTGTTGTTCTTATTGTGGAACTAATGATTTTGTTACAAATAATAATGTTCAATTTTGGTATGGCACTTATCATTTTCCTTCTTATAGAGCTCCGCTTAACAAGTCAGGACCCAAGACGCGTTGGGTACCAAAATCTACTTAATCTGTTTTTGCAGATTTAGAAGCAAAGCGTTGAACTCTTGAAAGAAGACGTATCTGTGCTTTCAAAGAGATATTGGCTTTTGAACATATCAGGTCAAGACCCGTGCTTCAACGACAATGGCTTCTGGACAAATCAGTTCAGGACCCATACTTCAATGGCTAAGACTTCTAAACAAATCAGTTTAGAACTCGTACTTATCAGGTTAAATCTTTTACCACATGATCATACTTCTCATGTGATATCCTTAACTGTCACATCTTTCTATTTCAAGGAACAAGTGGTAAAAGGTAACATTGTATTATACTTTGTTTCTACTGCTTTGAAAATTTGAATCTTTACAAATTTAATTCAATGAGATGAAATTTTCAATTTTCATTCAATGAATTAAATGTGTGCTAAAAGATGATTTTACAAGTATTTTTGTATTATCTGAGTTACATATGTTTCATCTTTCACTTCTGAAATAAATCGAAAGGTCAGCAAAACATGAATGAAATTATGCTGAATGCTCAAAATTATGGATTTCTGGACTTATATAGAATATAATGCTCAAAAAGCCTAGATGTCAGAATGATGGATGGAAACGAAAACATGGGGGAAGCACTATGTTTTAGAACCAAGTGATTGAGATGCTCTAAGTTTTAAATCTAATCATTTAGTTTGAAAGTTTGTGCTTGTGGCCTTTCTGGTTTGGGAGATTAAGTCCTAAGGGGTGCTCGACACCTAGTCCCTAAGGCCAACTGGTCTGGGATCGGTTGACCCAAATCTTTCTATAGAACCAGATAGAAAGCCATGTTCTACTGGTACAAATGGGTTTACGATATATCGATGTGGCCTTTCTGGTTTGGGAAGTAAGTTCTAAGGGGTACTCGACACCTAGCACCTAAGGCCAACTGGTGTAGGATCTGCTGACCCAAATCCTGCTATAGAACCAGATAGAAAGTCATGTTTAACGGTGTATCTTATTCTTACTAAACTTTTTGATTTTACAACATAAAAGATGCCAATGATGACAAAATCAAAAGATGCCAATGAGCACAAAAGAAAAGATGCCAATGAGCACACATCTCGTGAAACTTGGGGAAAATACAAAGTCGCAATAAACCTGTAAATTTGTGAAAATCCTGATTTTGGACAAATAGTGTAAGTAGATCAAAGTATTCTTATATGTTTTAGAATTGCATATGCTTGGTGCTAATCATATTTCGCATGCTAGCACACCAAATAGATTTAATAAAGGGGTTGAAACTGAACATTTTTTAACTTGATATGCAATGATGTCTTGTATTTGAATCCAAACACATGCATTTGATTTCATTTGATTGAAAAATCTGTTAAATTTCATTAAGTTGAATTTCTTTTGTAAAGTTTTCAAATGATCAAATATTAGTAGTTATAAAGTGTAGTTCAATGAATTTTATCTTCCTTGTATCAATTCTTTTAAATCTGTGCTAAAATTTCAAATACTGTTCATTAATGAAATATATGCATATTTTCAGGGGGAGAATACAACATGCTCCAGAATTCTTATTTTGAGGGGGAGCAAGGTTATTCTTTAAGGAGGAGATTGTTAGTGATAATCAGAGACGAGACTGAAATTGAAGAAGGTTTTCGATGATCATGATGCTCACTTTCATCGAAAAAGGGGGAGAAATGTTTATTTCAATTTCATGTCAAAGAGCTTTCAAGAAGATTCTGTCTCAAGATAGTAAAAGGGGGAGAGTTCTTCTTCAAGGGTTTAAGAAAAATCGATTGATCATCCTGTGATCTCTTTTTCTTAAACTTGTGCTACATTGTGAATACCATTACTGAAGCAAGAATTTCTCAAATCGAAGAAAGAAAAGGGGGAGAATTCTTCAAGAGTTTAGGAAAAATCGATTGATCATCTTGGTTTCTCAAGAAGATCTATTTTTCTGAGATTTGCGCTACATTGTATCAAAATGCCATGTGTGAAGAATCAAATTCTCCATATCAAAGAAAGAAAATCTCCGTCTGAAGATTTTGTGATGATTTGACTTTGACAAGCCTTGATAAAGACCGAAGTTTTGAAGATTCAAGAAGCCGAAGACTGCTGTTCTCAAATGTTTAAATCTTGAATCCAAGGGGGAGATTGTTAGGTCTAAATATGTCTTCAAGATTTAATATTATTGTCAAAGTCAAAGTCAATGTATTTTGTCAAGTGAGAAAGTCAAAGCTAGTTTCTTTCCTTAATAAGTCTTAGGGTATATAAGGCTTTGTTTAGACTTTCATTGTAACACTTTGGACATAACTCACATATTGTAACAGTGTGCCTAATAGAATTCTAGATCTACTTTCTCTCTCTACTTTCTTTCTCTAGAATTCTTATCGATTTCTTGGTTGCTTGATTGATTTGGGATTATCACCTTTACTTGGTGGGTAAATTAGGAATGATAAATATGACTTAAACTCTGTAAGTATCTTATCTTCATTTGTAAAATAATGTTTTCTTTTATATATGTATATATACTTAATAAATAATTCAATTTTGTATGTAAATTCTAAAAACTCCTTTCTGAAAAACAACAGAGATTTTGTAAGTCTCCTCAGATCCTCTGACAATCCTTACAGAACTTCTGATACACAACCTATGTTATATACATTTACTTCTGATTATTTGAACCAAGCATAGGTCAAGGGGGAGCAGAGGAGAACAATCTTGATCTACAGAGGATGATTAGATCAAGGGGGAGCAAAAGGAGACCTTGCTTAATCTATAGAGATTTATAAGTCAAGGGGGAGCAAAGGAAGAGATGACAACAACAGAAGAAAAGAACATTGCCGGACAAAAAGAACAAAAAGGTTAGTATCTCGAACAAATTCTTTTTGAAAATAATTTTTTAGGACACAAATTTCTAAATATGTTCTAGAAACATTATTAAACACTTTCCAAATAAAATTTGATCAAAAAGAATGTTGAGTTTTCCATTATTAGAAATTTAAGGTCACAGAGCCTCTGCTGAATCCAACAGAGGTTCTGCAGGCAAAAGCTCTGATCTTAAATCAATAATTCTTGGAAACTCTGTCAATCTTTTTAGATGTCAAAATCAAAAAGAATCATCGCGTACAAGCACTGCAACAGAAGTATCCTGTTACAGAGTTCTCTCCACAAGAAAGAACTTCTGTAGACCAACACATGTTTTATAAAAGACTTTTTGTTGCACAAAACCTTTTTCAGAAACAATTTTCTAGGACACCAGCTTTCAAACAGGTCCTAAAAACATTGTTAAAATCAATCAAAAACTTGGATGATCAAAAATGTTTATAAATTGTTAGTTATAAGAAATTTCTTGTCTCAGAACCTCTGCTGGCTCTGACAGAGGTCCAAAAACCTCTGTAAAGGAGTTTCTATACAAATAATTTATCGATCCTCTCCATGGATTTTTTCAATCATTCTTTGTGAAGGTACAACCTACAGAGGCAAGAAAAATAAGATTCTCAAATCACAGAGCCTCTGTCAGTTTTCACTTTAGGCATTTCTGTAACAGTAACGGTAACTTTTCTGCGACTGAGAATCATGTGGAGGTAAGGAGGCCCACGCGCCCAGCATTTAATAAGGCCGTCCACGACGTCTCGTCATAACTGACACTGAGGACATGTCATCTTTTCATTGGACCTACATGCAACACATTCCTATGGAAAGTTGAACCCGCCGTAACCACTCAAGTGCGGACCCCAAATATTATTTACCTCAAAATATTAACCCTTTCAGATTCTACGGCCACAAACTCAGTATAAAACCAAAGTTACCATACCTCACAAAATCTTTACTCACTATCTTCTCCGACGAATCTGCAACTATATTCAAATCATCATTTTACTTTGCAAAATGGCTTCCAGTTCCCACGCTGCTCAAAACTCTCCGGCGAACTCTCCTCAACACTCCCCAGTGCATTCAGAGCACTCCCAAAACCCTAACATCGCCGTAAATGCTGAAACAGAAAACTCCGACGACTCTGCAAACTTTGCACCAACCACCAACCTTCAACACTTTCTGAACAAAGAACATTTTGAAGATGTTCTACCTTTGAAATCCAACAACTGCTACCTTGTGCCCTCACCAACAGCTTTCGGCGAAGCCCATGCTCTTCTCCTCAATATCATGGAAAACCATATATTATACCCTCTCCTTTCCAAAACCCCAACAAAAATCCCAGCACGATATCTGAATCAATTTTGGCAAAGTTGCCGATTTGATTCAGATGATTCTCTGATAAAGGGATATATTTCAAAGCCAGACAGGTCTGAGTACCTCGAACTCATGTTTAACAGAACCATGTTCTCACTGGAGTTCAACCTACCAACCAGAGGTCTTCTTGGAATCAAGAAATATGCTGAGGTTCCTACGGACGAGGAACTCTGCCGATTCGTGGAAATGTTAGGGTATAACACAACCCTAAGGAAACGCAATGATTTCCGCAGAGGCAGACTACCACCTCTGTGGAATACCCTCTTCTCCATCTTAAATCGTTGCCTCACAGGGAAAACCGGTAGCACTGACCAAAGCTCATTCCAAATCCTGACCATCATGTATGGAATCTATTACGATATTCCACTTGATTATGCCACCATCATGATGCAGGAGATAGTGAATACAATCGACAGAAAGCTCGCAACTCAAAGGGCCAAAAAGAATACACCAGGGTATCTGCCTCCTCTGCAATATCAAAGAATTCTAGGAGTAATCTTCGAGCCTCTACTTCAAATGCAGAAGTGGACAATGGAAGGGCCATTTGTAAAGCTTTATCCAATGAATAAAAATACTCCTACAGAGCATGAAGACAATTACCCCCACTGCAGACCTCTGTCAAAGAACATTTTGTCATATGCAACTGATGAAGAAAGAAAATTAGAGTATATACGCGTCCACAGGACTCCAGAACCAAGTCCTGTGACACCCCCGCGTCTAGGAGCCCCCTTAGGTGTAGATATAGTAGAGAGGATGACAGAAGAAGAATGGGCTAGAACATTAGAAAAACATTATTTAGTTCAAGACCGTTTCAAAGCCCAAAGAGAGAGCATTAACCCCTCTTCTCCAAAAAGAAAAACCTCTGCAGCAACACCCAAGAAGAAGAGCGAGAAAAGAAAACCCACAGAGGAAACTACAACCTCTGCAGCTCAAACCTCTTCACCACATGCTACAGAGACAAGAACTTCTGCACCTCCCTCACCTCCAAAACAAAAGAAACTAAAATCCAAATCAACAGAAGAGGGAGCCCCAAAGTCAAAGAAGAGGAAGACAAAGAAGAAACCAAGTTCACCTCTGCAAGTCATCACAGAGGATATCGAACAAGAAGAGGAAGATCAGGCTATACCTCTGCAACCTCCCTCCCCAATAGTTTATACAGATCAACAGGGAGATTTCAATGCCTTCCTCAACAATCCCGACATTGCTCAAACCTTAGATCCATCAGGATGGGTCGCAGAACAATTGGATCGGTCTACAGAGGCTATGCGCACAACAGAAATCATTTCTGCAGCTCAAGGTACACAAACCATGCACCCTCACGTACGAAGACTCATAGGATCTCATTCCATTTATGATTCCTTAAGAGCAGAAGCAGAAGCATTAGCGCCTACAGAGGAAACCTCAGAAGAAGAGGTAAACAGAGACTTTACAATAGAGGAAGAGGTTAGGATAGAAACAGCAGAGGGTTCTGCAGAAAAAGATGTCGAAGAAGAAGAAGGCACACATCCCCAACCCCTTCCTAGTGCAACCCACATTTCTGATACCGCCGGTCTAGCGGCAGAGGGTATCATTGAAATAGAGCAGCACAGCTCGATCCCAACCCCTCCCAGCCAGCCAGAGGTTACTCTTTCAATCTCTGTTCCTAATATAACCGGGGAAACCATTCCTGGGGAGTCCTCTCGAAAGGACTCACCCATAGTTCGTGATTTATTGCCCCAAAACACACCTGCCATCCTAGCAGAGGAATTCGTTTCCTCTGCCAGGTACACAACGATAGGGCCAAACCTCCTTTCAGAGGGGAGTGGAGAGCACAATGACGAAGAGACTCTAGACAAGTCTCCAAGTCAACAGAAGGACATTCCAATACCCACCTCTGGAGTGGAGTTGGACTCTGACCTTCACAGAACTTCTGTAGGGGTTGAAACTCAAGTTTCTCCTCGAGGATCAGAAGGAAATCCTTCCACCCTCAACGTACAAACAGGGGTGAAAGAAGGTGTCCAAGGAACAAGGACAAACTCTGGAGACGAATGTGTTCCTCCAGAGGTTACCACGAGTTCACATGTATCAAGGGGTGAGTTCCAAACCCTTGTCACCTCTGTGAACCAAACTTTGGAAGAGTTGAAAAGCTCTTTCAAATATTTTGCAGAAAATACATCCAAGGCCATCTCAGAACTAAACACCAAAATGGACAACTTGTCCACAGAGGTGCAATCTACTCTTGCACAGATGAAGTCTGTTGCCACCACACCTGCCTCTGCTGCTGCTGATTTTGAAAAAGCTGCAACTTCTGCCTTCAACAACTCGATCAAAATATATCTGGAAAAGATGAAAGAACAAGTGTCATCATCAAAAGTTATTACTCCAGAAGAACTGCAGAAAGCTCTACGACAAGTTCAGGAACAAACAACAGAAGCCACTCTAGCCATGAAGCCTACCGACTACATGACCAGAGCACAGTTGACAGACTTGGGCAAAGCATCTTGAATCAAATGACAGAATTTATCAGAGCATTCACAATAGCCAACGCTTCTTACGTAAAAGACTTCAAAGCAAGTGTGGGAAAGATGCGGTTCAACACAGAGGCCGAAGTCCAAATTCTTCTTGGTCTCTGTGATGATCTTTGTGCCAAAATGATGGCAGCTGGGGCGAAGAAACCTGACACTACTTGCACAGCAGAAGGTAAAGAAGATAAGGGTCAGGATGACTCTGATGATGATGATTCATCAGATCATCCTGAGGGGGAGAAACAAGGGGAGAAAGAAAGGGAAACAGCTGCAAGCAGTCCTCCGATATCAGCAGTGCCAATTTCCTCTGCACCACCAACCCAAACCCAAACTCAGGAAACCACCTCTGTCCTTGAAAAAGATGTCCCTGAAGTTCAAATCCTGACTTCTTCATCCTCAGAAGAACTTCCCCATTCTCCACCAAAATCCCAACCCAAAACTCACCCAAGAAGAAAATCCATTGCCCACAAACCAAAAACATCTAAACGTTCTGCTACTTATGTCCTAAAAAGAATGGAGTTCGTATCCACTTTCGGAGCTGCAAAACGTTTTGATATCGCTCCACAAACCACAACCGAGCTAACAGAAGAAACGTCTACAGAACCCAAATCCCCAATCAAACCAACAGAACCATCCCCACTAAAGTCCTCAGAAACTGAAGTGTCAAAAACTACAGAGGCAATCCCCATCATACCTACAGAAACCTCTACACCCATACCAACAGAGACTTCAACACCCAAACCAACAGAAGCAATCCCACAGAATCCAAAGCAGACAACAGGTTCTGAGCCTTCCCAAACCAAATATAAAGGAAAGGGAATCATGACAGAAGAACCACAGAAGAAAAAACAAATGCCACAGACGATAGAGAAGTTGATGAAGAGCTCATTCGATGCCTTTGTCACTCCTAAACCTGAAGACCACTGGGCAACAGAGGGTAGGGTTGCAGAGATAAAACGAAAAATGGATGCTCTGCGAAGACCAATACCACCACCAAATACACGACATGCAGAAATGGAAGAGGTGTAGTATAGGTACATGTACAAACAGCAATATCAGAACAACCCTATGCCACACATCGAAGATCCTCAACTCAGAGCTGACCTTGACAACACCTTCAGCAGAACAAAGCCAAAATCAAGGGCAGAAGTCTTCTCAGAGTCCAAAATTGAAAAGGTAATATACTGCAAATTCTCTCAAACGAGAACCTTTCCAAAGATCAGGTACAACATTTACAAAGTCAAAAGGGAGAACAAGTCCGAAAATCAGTTTTCAAATGCCGATATAAGGAACTTGAACCCCTACGATCTGCCAGATCTTCTACTTTGGACAAAAGAAAACTTCGACAACGATGCTAACAGAAGGGCCTATCAAGTGTTCAGGAAAGCGATGAGAGAAAAGCTTCTGCTGTATAGCATGATAGACTTTCAACTGGGAAGAGATCTTGGAGTCAGAAACCTGAGTCTAAGACCACCAGAGGATCACTGCCCACCTTCTGCAATACCCAACTCAATCATAACAACACCAAGGTACGGGTTAGTGTATAAGGATCCTGCTGGTCAAGTAAGACTTTTTGTGGAAATGGACTGTCAGAAGTATGCAACCAGTACTCTGAACAAGTTCAGATCAATCTTAGAAGAAAACAGAGGTACTGAGCTTATGGATCAAGAATCAGCAGAAAGAATGATCAGAGAAATAGATGCTACAATCGGCTTGAGAGAACTCTGCATCAAATTCTATCACAAGCTCAGAGAAGTAGGATTCGACAACAGAAGTTTCAATGACTTCAAGGAAGCAAATGTCTGAGTCTTTATTTCTTCATATCTCTGTAATAGTTAAAAAGAAATGAAAAGAAACTTTTGAGGTACTGTTTAACCTCTGTCTACTTTACTTAGCCTAATTATGCATAAAGTCAAATTTTGATTTTTCAATACTTAGGGGGAGATTGTTAGCTCCAAATATTCATAATATTAGAAGTATTGAAAAATAGGCTAGGTATGAAAGAGTTCCACAGAAGCTCTGCGGTGTTCCACATAAGCTCTGCCGAAGCAAACAAGATCATTCAAGGAACACCAAGTCCCAAGAAGAATCTACAGAAGACTACTCACAAAGGACCAAAGAAGGATCTACAGAAGAAAGCTCACCAAGGACCGAGTCGCAGAACCTCTGTCACCCTTGACAGAGCCTCTGCGGTTCAGATTGAAGACTTGGAAGATATTTATAATATCTTGCCACTGTTGCAGAAATATCTTACCACTGTTACAGAAATATCTTGCTACTGTTCCAGGGTCCGTTCATCAACTCGTACAAGGCATGGTCCGACAACAAACACGTGTCAAACTCTGATAGGAATCCTTGTAAGTTGATATTAGCGCATTTAATGCATGCAGGTTTCCAACTGTTCATGCCATCCCTTCTTTCCTGTAGCAATAGTCCTTTTGTCTAGAATAGTTCTTCCTTAACAAGTTTATATACCAGAAAAAACACACACACACAATTAACGTCAAATCTATTGTTAGTGTTCTTCATCAAATACAGTAAACTTTGAGATATTCATCTGTTCTTCATATACTGTTTATTTGGTATTTTGTGTTGTTTCTATATAAACATATCTGTTAGTTCTTCAAATACGCTTCTGCAACACATCTTATTTGAACTAATAGATAATATAATCTTTGTTAATCAAATACGGGAACCAACAAGGTCCATTTTCAATATAGTAAGGTATAGTGTGGTCTACACCTTCCAAGAAGAGCATCATCCTATTTTTCCAAAGATTGAAATTGTCTTTGCTAAATCTAGGAGGTTTGGCAAGAGAGCCATTGTCTACGTAGTTTGTGTTTGTGGTGTTAGCTGTTAGCTTCAATCTTCCTAATCATAGAAGTATTTAGAAGTAGTGAAAAATAGGCTAAGTGAAGAAAGCCTCTTACAGAGACTCTGCCGAACTTACCGAGAGATCAAGGTTAAGAAGCTACAGAAGCTAAAGAGGCGCCCTACAGAAGCTCTGTCATACGCGCAAAGAAGACCAAAGACTCGGAATCCGGTGAAGACTGCTCTTCTAAGGACCAAACCGCAGAACCTCTGTGGCACTTCACAGAGCCTCTGCGGTCTTCAACAAAGACTTAAAAGATATTTATAATATCTTGCTACTGTTACAGGACCTGTTCATCAACTTGCATGGTAGCATGCCCTGTCCAACTGCAACGTGTCAAACTCTGGTTGGATTCAATAGGTCTTAGTACATAATAGACGTCTGCTGCATTAAATGCAATACAGCACGTCCAACTGTTCATGCCATCCGTCCAACTATTCATACCGTCCTTTGTGAATAGTAGCATATGCTTTATGGTCCCCTTAGAGTAGTATATAAGGAAGACTCATGTTGAGTTCTTCCTATCTATCTATCCATCGATCGATCAATCGAACAATCGAAATAAGAATTCAAGAGAGAAAAACATCACAAGAACACATAGCTTTAAACACTTTGAGAGTCATATCTGTTTTAAAAGTTTTGCTTACTCACTGTTCTTGAATCTGTTCTTAATATATATATTCAGTAAACTTTGAGATATTATTTCCTGTTCACTATTTATTTATATTATGTTCTAAATCTATCAATCATATCTGTTAGTTATTCAAATACGCTTCCGCATCAAACATAAATTCGAACTAATAGATCTGACAATCTTGTATAAGCAAAACGGGAACCAACAATTGGTATCAGAGCAAAACTTGATTATTAATATCAAGTGATCCTCGTTTTTACAAGATTAGTGATAGAAATTATTTTTTTCTATTCCTCATCTCTAGGTTAAAACTCCATTAAAGTGTACTATGGGAACTGTTCAAAACCAGAAAACTTTCCAGATCTTCAGACTCATACTCTTTAAATCATACTATCTTTTCAGAACCTTAAAAATGACAAATACAAATAACTTCTTTACTGCTGGTTCACTCACCAAGCCTCCTACTCTCCTACGAGATGAGTATCCTCAATGGAAGATAAGAATGGTTCATTTCTTTGAGGGTACTGAAAAAAATCTAGTACAATATCTTTACAACCTTCCTCTTGTTCCCATGATAGCAGTACCACGAGTACCAGCTACTGCTGAATCTCCAGAAATCCCTGAACATCAAAAACCAAAGACAAAAGAAGAATGGTCAAATGAAGATAAGGCAGAATATGAAGTTGCACAGAAAACAAAAAGAATCCTGATAGTGGCTATCCCCAACGAGCTTTTTCAATCCTTAGATGCATGCGAAACTGCACACGATATTTGGAAAGAATTAGAAAGACAGTTGGAAGGGGGTGCTAAAACACAGAAGAACCGAAGGGCACAGTACATAAATGAATATCATGCATTCAGAGCCTCTGCAACAGAATCTCTGCAAACAACGTACGATAGGTTCAACTCTCTCATAAACAAATGTAGAAAGTCTGGCATTCACAGAACCTCGGAAGAAAATAACGTCATGTTTCTAAAGAGTCTGAATGATGAGTGGCTTCAACTGTCTATGTCTTTACAAACAAACCAAGATCTAGACTCATGGACACTCTCTGATCTCTAAGGAACACTAGCTACACAAGAGCCTCAAATAGCACAGGCTAAAACAATAGCCATTGCACCATATGCATTGGTTAGTAAATCAACAGAGGCTACAGAGAGACCAAGAAATGAGAGAGCAACAGAGGAGAAAAAGAAGGAGAAGAAGAAGATAGTGATGGTTGGTAGCGAAGAAGACGAGCTGATAGAGGAAGAAATAACTCTTGCGTCATTAGCTAAATCATTGGCTCTATTGACAAGAGAGTTCAGAGGTAACCAAAGAAATTTTGGAAATGACAGATATAGCAGAGACAACCAGAGAGATAGAAGAGATGATGAAAGAAGAGAAGAATCAAGTGACCGACAGAGGTCAGACTACAGAAGTGACCGACAGAGGTCGAGCGACAGAAACTACAGAGGAAATGACCGACAGAGGTCAGATGACAAGGTAGGCCACACACAAGAATGCTACAAATGTGGTAAGCCTGGTCATTATGCAAACGAATGCCGAACAGAGAAAGGTGGAGACCAACAGAAGTCTGACGATCGAACTGGAAACACCTCCCAAGGTTGCTTCAACTGGGGCAAGTCAGGCCATTTCGCAAAAGATTGCAGAAGTAGACAAAATCGCCCACAAAAGGACTCAGCTTTTTACAAAAAGAAGGCTGAATATTATGTACAAAAATCCCTAATGGCGAACAAAGGGCATTTTGAAGCAAATAAGGAGGACTTCGAGTCAGACTCTACCTCTGATGATGAATTCACCACCAATGCCCTGTTCTGTGGCATGGCAGAAGTCGACTCGGGCACTGACAATGAGGTATCCATTTCAAACTCTACCTCTTGTATTAAATATGTAGAAAATGATTCAGTTAGACTTAACATTGAACTGATTGAACTCAAAGAGATAAATGAAAGTATTCAGAAAAGACTCACCTTTAATGAGAGAGAAGTAAGGCTTCTCACTCAAGAAAAAGCCAAAATTTTTGAAGAAAAGGAAAGAGTAGAAAAATATTGGAGCAAAAATGTAGATCCTTTAAAAAGGCAAATTTCTGAATTAACCTCTGCTTTAAAAGTCAAAACTAAAGAGCTTTCAGTTTCTAGGAGTGAAACAACTGACATAAGAGCTATCAAAGAATACTTTCAAAAAGAGAGAGAGGTACTTTGGCAAGATCTACTCAGAAGAGAGGTTTTACTTAAAAACTATAAAGATGCACAGAAGGTGTATGAGAAAGTAAACTCACAAATAGGAAGACGAGGTATAGGGTACGATGATATTACTCTAGGTGTTGAAGGCAAAAGACTTAAACCTCTGTCTTCTCTGTTTGTGGTAGGAAAAACAAATAAACCAGTTTTTCCAAACTTACTCTCTGTAAGTAAAAGGGTTAAAATCTCTGAAGAACCTCACTTGAGGAAACATACGAAGATGATCAATGTGTGGTTTGAAAACACAGATTCATCATCTTCAACCTCTGTCAATAGAGGAATCAAACCAAAGAAATATCTGAAAACACAAGATCAGATTGGTATCTTTAAGTTTGGTAAACCAGAGACTCAAACACAGGTCGCTTTTGTCTGTATGATAGATGTCAAAAAGAAATTATCTGCAAAAGCTCCTGAGTTTAAACCCATCTTTTCAGAAGAAAATCTTAAAAGATCAATTGAAAAAGAAATTTTGGAAGTTTTGAAATCAAATGTTTTAGAAAATCTCTGTACATCTTCTATAGATCAAATTCTCGCTGAAGAGATCTCATCTGAAACCTCTGCCATCTATGAAAGTTTTTCTACAGAGGAAGAAAACTCGTACGATACATGCTCAGAAAATCCAGCCTCTGTCGAAAGAAATGACTCAACCTCTGTATATGAGGACGATTCATCCTCTGACGACTCAGAGACTGATTCTAAATCAGGGATAATTCACTGTGACACAGAGGATGTTAAATTCTCCTCTGAGGTTCTTAACAGAACAATTTCTCCAAAAGAGAAAATCACAGAGATACCTATCTGTCCAGATTTTCTAAAAATGTGTATACAAGTCAAAACCTCTACAGAGCTTGATAATTTGAAAAAGGCCTCTGAAAATCCTAAAAGCTCAAAATTTTCAAAACCTTTAAGGCCTGAAGCTAACAAATATCTTTCCTCTGTGACAGTGAAGACAGACGTTCACCACAGAAGAGACTCACAGAAGGCAGGACCTAAACAAGATTTTTGCAAAAAACATTCTAGTATTCATAGATCTTCTTGTAATAGGAAATCTAATGTTAAGAACGAATGTAATGCCTCTGTGACTCAGTTCAATGAATTCAATGAAAAGTTCAAACAAATCACGTCTCATATTAAATACTGTCATTGTTTTGATCTTATGTTCAGATTGAAAAATCACTTCTCAAGTCCAGATTGCTTACTCTCCACTAAAATTCAAACTCCAAAGTCAAAACCTAGAGAGATACAATCTGATTTTTCTACAAAAGATAAAATGTATTTCAAGAATGCTAAGGCAAACTTGAAAAATTCTAACAATATTGGACCCATATGGATATGGGTACCTAAGTCTCTGTGATTGTCTTACAGAAGCGGTATGTGCCAATTTGGTATCTTGACTCCGGATGCTCAAGGCACATGACTGGCGACAGAAGTTTACTATCCACGTACAAAGAAACACACGATGGTCGATCTGTAACTTTTGGAGACAACAAGAAGGGACACATCAAAGGCTATGGAGTCATACAGAAGGAAAACGTCTCTGTATACAAAGTTGCATATGTGAATGGCCTTAAACACAACCTACTCAGTGTAAGTCAACTCTGTGATACAGGATTTGATGTCTTGTTCAAAAGGACTTTCTGCTCTCTGCAAAGTGAAGACACAGGAATGGAACTTCTGCGAGCCGAAAGAAAAGGTGATCTGTATCTGATGAACTTTTGTTCAACAACCAAGGACAAAGTTTGCCTTGTAGCTTGCGAAAGTAAAGAAGCCTGGTTATGGCATAACAGGTTCTGTCACTTGAACTTTCACACCTTGGATAAACTGGTCAAACTTGATCTAGTTAAAGGTTTGCCTAATGTTAAATTTAATAAGGATCACTTGTGTTCTGCCTGTGAAATGGGAAAACTCAGAAGAGCTTCCCACAAAGGTAAAACAGATGTGTCGTGCACTAGGCCTCTGTACATGCTTCATGTCGACCTCTGCCGTCCTATTTCCATACAGAGCCTAGGTGGCAAGAAATATATACTTGTCTTAATTGATGAGTATTCTCGCTTCACATGGGTTGAATTTGTTCGAAAGAAATCGGATGTTCCAATCATCTTGATTAATCTAATGAAAAGAATCCAAGTTCTTTATGAATGCAGAATACAGAAGTTAAGAAGTGACAATGGCACAGAATTTAAAAACTCTGTCATTGAAGCCTATCTTTCTACAGAAGGAATATCACAAAACTTCTCTGCCGCACGCACTCCACAGCAGAATGGCGTAGTCGAAAGGAAGAATCGAACGCTCGTGGAGGCCGCAAGAACTATGCTATCAGCATACGGATTACCGATGAACTTTTGGGCAGAAGCAATTTCTACCGCTTGTTACACACAGAATCGGTCAACCATTGTGAAAAGACACATCAAGACTCCTTACGAACTGATCAACAAAAGGCGGCCAAACATCAAGTTTTTCCATGTGTTTGGATGTAAATGCTTTGTTTTAAACGACATAGATTCAAGAGGAAAGTTTGAAGTAAAAGCTGACGAAGGAAAATTCATTGGATACTCTGCCACTTCCAAAGCCTACAGAGTATACCTTACAAGATCTCGCAAAATCGTAGAAAGTATCAATGTTTCTTTTGATGATTCTTTCCAAATGACTTCTGAGCAAATCCGTTCAGAACTCGAACTTAAAAGAGAAACCTCTGGCATCTCGCAAACGAAAGAAGACTTGAATCTTTTATTTTTAGAGATGTTCCACGATGACATTGATCCTTCTGTTGGAACCATCAGAGTTTCTGAAGAACCATCCTCTGTTGGACAAAATCCTACAGGTATGACTCTAACTGGTCCAAATAATACTTCATCTTCTTCTATAAATACTACAGATGCAAATGCCGAAGAAGAAAATGCAGAAGAAGAAACATCAAGAAAAACGACCACAGAAGCTGCTGAAAAACAAACTCCACAATCTACAGAAGAACCAATTACAGAGGTAATTGAGGACCAAGACTATACGTCCTCAGAGGAACAAACTCCACCACCACTCATACCAATCATTCCACAAATGGTAGAATCTTCTACCAAGGTAAGAAGAACGACAGAGGCTATACAAGAAGAAGATCCACAAGAAGCTTCTGAAGAAAGGTTCGATGACATTGATGACCATCTTCCACGCACCACTCAGTGGACAAAAAGCCATCCTCCAAGCCAAATAATCGAAGAACCTTCTGACTCAGTAAAAACCAGGCCTGCCACTGCTAATTTTTGTTTCTTTACAAATTTTATTAGTGTGATAGAACCAAAGAAGATTTCTGAAGCACTAGATGACCCAAACTGGGTAGACGCCATGCAAGAAGAACTTCTGCAGTTTGAGCGTAACAGAGTATGGACTTTAGTACCTCTTCCACGAGGGAAACAGGCCATTGGGACTAAGCGGGTCTACAGAAATAAGAAGGATGAAGATGGAGTGGTCATCAGAAACAAAGCACGATTGGTGGCCAAGGGTTATAGACAAGAAGAAGGCATAGATTACGATGAGACTTTTGCTCCTGTCGCACGGCTCGAAGCAATAAGAATATTCGTAGCCTTCGCAGCCCACAGAGGTTTTAAAGTCTATCAGATGAACGTAAAATCAGCTTTTCTCAACGGTGAAATCCAAGAAGAGGTTTACGTAAATCAGCCACCAGGGTTTGAATGCTCAAAGTTCCCAAGGCATGTATACTACCTTGAAAAGGCTCTGTACGGACTGAAACAGGCTCCAAGAGCATGGTACGAACGACTTTCTACCTTTCTTCTAATAAATGGCTATGACAGAGGTACAACAGATACTACCTTATTCTATAAACGTAAAAACAGTGAAATAATGCTTGTACAAATCTATGTGGACGACATAATTTTTGGGTCTTCTAACCCAGAAGAGTGCAAAAGTTTTGAAAAACTCATGCAGAGTGAGTTTGAAATGAGTATGATGGGAGAACTAACATTCTTCCTCGGACTCCAAGTCAAACAAACATCAGAGGAAATTTTTATAAATCAGGCCAAATATGTCTCTGACATTCTTTTCAAGTATAGCCTCTCTGATACCTCTGCAATGAAAACTCCAATGGCCATTGGAAATAAGTTATCCTTGGAGATGGCATCTCTGTAGAATGCACTCTCTACAGAGGCATGATTGGATCTCTGTTATACTTAACTGCAAGCAGACCTGACATTATGCATGCCACATGTCTTTGTGCATGTTATCAAGCTAATCCAAAGAAATCACACTATGATGCTGTGAAAAGAATCTTTAGATATCTAAAGGGGACCAAATATCTCGGTCTCTGGTATCCACAGAACTCTAGTTTTAGTCTTAAAGCTTATACAGATTCAGACTATGGAGGATGCATGCTCGACAGAAAGAGTACCTCTGGGAGTTGTCAATTCCTAGGTGGTAAACTAGTCAGTTGGACCTCCAAAAAGCAAAATTGTGTCTCAACATCCACTGCAGAAGCTGAATACATTGCTGCTGCTAGCTGTTGTTCTCAGGTTCTATGGATGAAGACTCAGCTAAAAGACTACGGCCACATCCTATTCAAAATACCTATCTTCTGTGATTCCAAGAGTGCCATTGCTATCTCTGCCAATCCTGTGCAACACTCAAAAACCAAGCATATCGATATAAGGTACCATTTCTTGAAACATCATGTTGAATACGGTACAATCGAGATGCATTTCGTGCCCACAGAATACCAACTCGCGGACTTATTCACCAAAGCTTTAGACGAGAAACGATTCAATTTCTTGGTGGGTAAGTTAGGAATGATCAATATGACGTAAAAATCCTCTGTAAGTATAGCTTTATCTTCTGTAATATGTATATATTTCTAATTATTTTTTCTTTAATTAATTTATTTCTGTATGTAAGTTCTCAATCTTAAATAGTTCTTAAAATCACAGAGCTTCTGTAAGTCTACTCAGAACCTCTGACAACCCCTACAGAACCTCTGGAAAATATTACCTATGTTATATGCAAAACTTATCATTCTTTGATCCAAGCATAGGTCAAGGGGGAGCAAAAGGAAAATTCCTGATCTACAGAGGTGATTAGATCAAGGGGGAGCAAAAAGGGATCCTGAAATGATCTACAGAGGTAAAACTTTCAAGGGAAAGCCAAAGAAGAATGTCAATGAATCTATATCGACAGAAGTTAGACATCACTGCCGAGAAAAGAAGAACCAAAAGGTATGTCTCTCGCACAAAAGTGAAAGTCTCAGGATACACTCTTACAATCAAATATGAACAATTAAGATCGTATTAACAGCAACTGGTCATATGATCTATTAACAATCTGTGAATTACAAGATATTACAATGAATTTCTCTCTCAATAGATCTAACAATTTATGCGTAAAGAGTTATCCAAAAGGTTAGCCAAAGATTCTCTCCAAAGATTAGCCAAAGATTCACTAAAGATTCTATCAAAGATTCTCTCAAAGATTAGCCAAAGATTCAGTTAGCTACAGTTGCTAACTCCTATATATACTGTAGAGAATAGCTAAAGCTACAGTACATATAAGAAACAGACTAATAGAACAATTACACGTGTCCTAATTAGTAACTGAATATAACAGATAATATCCCAAGATATGAATTCTGAACATACTTCTGAATAAGCGCTTCAGAACATTTGTCTTCATAGTCAGAAGTTCTGAGTCTCCTACTTAGAACTCTGAACCTTCTAGTCAGAATCCAACACTTAGAATCTTTTTGAGATTTCTCACTCAGAACTTCTGAGTCTTCTACTCAGAACTTCTGAGTCTTCTGAGTCTTCTTTAGTCTTCTTACTCAGAACTCAACACTTGTGTTTTTGACAAAACTCTAGACCTAACAATCTCCCCCTTTTTGTCAAACACACTTGTACTTTTCATCATCAAATTCTTAGAGCAGGAACAATCTTCAGAAGGAGCTCTTCTGAATGCTTTGACAACGTTTGCTCAGAATTCTGAATAATCTGAGTTAATAACTTCTGGTCAGTCTTTAATCAGCAGCAGCAATGATTTCCAAAATGATTTCTGTTACATATTTGCTTTTTCTTTGCTCCCCCTTGAAATGACAAATCTTATCTTTAGCTTTTCTCCCCCTAAAGTTTTGGAAAGCAAAATCATCTTCAAAATCTTTAGCTTTTCTCCCCCTTGTTTTTCAAAACTTTAGCGATGCTTTTTCTTCGAATGAAGTCTATGCTTTTTCTCCTCCTTAATGCATAACCTTGCTCCCCCTCAAAGTAAGAATTATGGAGCAATTTGTTTTCTCCCCCTGAAAATATGCATATATTTCATTAAAATTATTCATTTCAAATATATTTATACAAGGAAAATAAGATTCACTGAATTACACTTGATAACTACTAACATTTGATCATTTGAAAATTTTACAAAAGAAATCCAACTTAATGAATTTTATCAGATTTTTCAATCAAATAAAATCAAATGCATGTGTTTGGATTCAAATACAAGTCATCATTGCATATCAAGTTAAAGATGTTCAGTTTCAATCCCTTTATTAAATCTATTTGGTGTGCTTAGCATGCGAAATATGATTAGCTTCAAGCATATGCAATTCTAAAACATATAAGAGTACTTTGCTCTACTCACACTATTTGTCCAAAATCAGGATTTTCACAAATTTACAGGTTTATTGCGACTTTGAATTTTCCCAAAGTTTCAAGAGATATGTGCTCATTGGCATCTTTTAATTTTGTGCACATTGGCATCTTTTAATTTTGTGCACATTGGCATCTTTTAATTTTGTGCTCATTGTTAGGTCTAGAGTTTTGTCAAAAACACAAGTGTTGAGTTCTGAGTAAGAAGACTAAAGAAGACTCAGAAGACTCAGAAGTTCTGAGTAGAAGACTCAGAAGTTCTGAGTGAGAAATCTCAAAAAGATTCTAAGTGTTGGATTCTGACTAGAAGGTTCAGAGTTCTAAGTAGGAGACTCAGAACTTCTGACTATGAAGACAAATGTTCTGAAGCGCTTATTCAGAAGTATGTTCAGAATTCATATCTTGGGATATTATCTGTTATATTCAGTTACTAATTAGGACACGTGTAATTGTTCTATTAGTCTGTTTCTTATATGTACTGTAGCTTTAGCTATTCTCTACAGTATATATAGGAGTTAGCAACTGTAGCTAACTGAATCTTTGGCTAATCTTTGAGAGAATCTTTGATAGAATCTTTAGTGAATCTTTGGCTAATCTTTGGAGAGAATCTTTGGCTAACCTTTTGGATAACTCTTTACGCATAAATTGTTAGATCTATTGAGAGAGAAATTCATTGTAATATCTTGTAATTCACAGATTGTTAATAGATCATATGACCAGTTGCTGTTAATACGATCTTAATTGTTCATATTTGATTGTAAGAGTGTATCCTGAGACTTTCAATTGGTATCAGAGCCAATCAACAAACAAATTCGACCAAGAGTGTGTTTGATCGCGTTCTTGAAGTTTCTTGATCAATTCGACAATTGATTCCGCTGCTGCTAACAATTCTTGAATTCCTAACAATTCTTGAATTCGTTTCTATCATTGATTCAAGAAATTTGAATTTGTCTTTCTGTTGAATCGATATCTTACAATCAAGTTATCCAAAGATTTTCTCTCTATGCTGATTAATTCTCGAAATTAAACAGAGATCACAGGTATGTTTTCGAAATTCTTGATTGGTTTCTGGATCAAAGTGATTATATCTGCTGCATGTTGATTAGTATTCAAATTTTTTGTTGAAAAGAAGATTTCATTAATTCATGTACTCTAACTGTTTGATGAAATGCATGTGACAGATTTGATTAATTCTTGCATGTTCTAGATTTGTGTTGATTCTCATTTTTTTATCATAATTCATAGTTGATATTCGAATTTGTCATTTCATCATGCCTGAGATTATTGAAATTTTTGTGAGACCTGCAATTTCTATAACCAGTTCAGACAATTTACAAAAATTAAGTCCTGTAAAAGCAAAAGAAACAATTTCTAAACCAAAAACTGAGATTGTACATTTTGAAAGCAAGATTGCTAATCTTGAAGCCAAATTTGAGGAAAGTGCAAAAGTTGTTGTAAATTTGCAAAAAGATAAATTCGATCTTCTAAAAGATTTCGAAAAGGCTCAAGAGAACACAAAGTTGTTAGAAAAAGAGAATGTTGATTTGAAAGAGAAAATCAATTTTGAAAGAAAGATGTTGACAGATTCTAAAAGTAGAATCAAATCATGTGAAATGAAAAATTGTCAACTCTTGAAACAGATCTATGATTTTGAACAAGTTCTTATACTTGAAAGAGTGAAATTTGAGAAAGAGAGAAGAGATTTTCAAACTGAGAGGAAAGGTTTTGAAACAAAGTCTGTTGAATTATCTTTGAAAATTTCTGATTTGGAGAAAATTCTTGCAAAAGAAAGAAAAGAGTTTGAATGCAAGAAAAATGTTTTTCAAAAAGAAAAGAATGGTTTTGAGAAAAAGAAAACAGGAATGTTAAATGAGTTTTCTGTAAAAGTAAATGAGTTGGAGAAAGAGTTAGAAGATGGAAGGAAAGAGACTGAAAAGAAGAAGGTAAATGGCTTTAAAGAAAAATGCTTAAAAGATGAGTTTGAGAAGGAAAAGAAAGTTTTTCATTTGGAGATAAGGAGGCTTATTAAGAAATTATCTGATTTATCAACTAAAATCATGATAGAGAGGAAGTCCAAATCTGATTTGCAGTCAAGGTTTGATTTGTATGTTAAAAAATGTAGGGAATTTGAAACGAAAGTTGTTGACAAATCAAATCATAGTTCAAAAGATCAGATTCGTTCTTCTAATCTGTTTTATGATTCTGCTATTGATAAATCTTATAATTGTTCTTTTAAAAAGATAAAAATGGAATGGAGAGTTAAAGGAACAACTTCCAAGAAAGAAGTGCCAATATCAAAGGTTCCTAATTCAAATGTCAAGAAGAACAATACATTTCAAAGAAAATCTTTTGTTAAACCTGATGTGATTTATTCTGTAAATCAATTAGTCAGAATTGCACAAAAGAAACTTTGTTGTTCATATTGTGGGACTGATGATTTTGTGAACAAGAATTTTATTCAGCACTGGTATGGTTCTTATAGAATATCTGCATATACCACTGCACCTAACAAAAAGGTTTTTGAAAACAGTTTTCTAGGACACAAATTGTTAAATATGTCCTAAATATACTGTGGATAACATTTCAAAAATCAAAAGATCAAAAAGTTTCATAAAATTTGAGTTATGAGAAATTTAAGGTCATAGAGCTTCTGCTGAGCTCAACAGAAGCTCTGCCAGAAATATGCTCTGAGATCGCAACTTTAACCTCTATCGATCTTTTGGAATGTTATCTCGGAAACCAAACAGACTCACCATGACCTTCTCGAACAAAACTTTTTCCATAACAATTTTTTCGGACACCAACTTTCAAATATGTCCGAAAAATATCTCTTAAAACAGATCAAAAATTGGATGATCAGAAAAGTTAATAGAATTTTCGTTATGAGATTTTTTCCCTTATAGAGCTTCTGCTGGCCCTCCCAGAGCTTCTGCAAGTTCCAAGAGAGCCACAAAACCTCTGCGAGTAAAAACTCTTAACTAAAAATCCTATTTGATCCTCTCCAATTCATTTACAAAACGTTTTGGTTAAAAAGGAACCCCACAGAAGTCATGATAACAATGAGATATATGACAAAGGGATACACATCAAAGATTTTCAAAATCACAGAACTTCTGTAAACTACAGAAGTTCTGTCAATCTGTTACTTAGGCATTTCTGTAGTAATAACGGTTACTTTTACTGAGAGTGAATTACATGTGGCTAAGAATAACCCCATGCGCCCAGCATTAATGGGTCGCGCACGACGTCCTGTCATCCTCTGACATGGCCTACGTGTCCCATTTTCATTGGGCGTACATGGAACGTTTTCTGTGGAAAGTTGAACCCGCCGTTCTAACTTGAGTTCGGATTCCAAATTTTAATCCATTACCATATATTTTACTCTTTCGAATTCTACCGTTTTACCCTCCTATAAAAACCAAGCTTACCCTCTCATAAACTTTTTACAAACTCTCATTCCTCTCCGGCGAATTTCTTATTCTCAGTACCAAATGGCTTCATCTTCTCAAGCTATCTCCCCTGCACACTCTCTGGCGACCTCACCAGAACATTCACCTGCTCATTCTGAACATTCAGAAAACCCCAACCCTGCCCAAAACATTGAACTAGAAGATTCCGGCGATTCAGCAGACTTTGCTCCAACCACACATCTTCAAAACTTCATAGCAAAGGATCATTTCGAAAAAGTACTACCAATCAAATCCAACAATTTCTATTTGGTCCCCTCACCCACTGCTTTCGGCGAAGCCCATGCCATTCTTCTAAACATAATGGAAAATCATATCCTCTTCCCTTTACTCTCAAGAACCCCAAAGAAAATTCCAGTAAGATATCTGAGCCAGTTTTGGCAAAGTTGCCGATTTGATAAAGATGATTCTCTTATCAAAGGATACATTTCAAGACCCGACAAATCTGAGCATCTGGAAATCAAGTTCAATAGAACAATGTTCTCACTTGAATTCAACCTACCAACAAGGGGTCTTCTTGGATTAAAGAAGTATGCAGAGCAACCAACAGACGACAAGATCTGTCGTTTCCTAGAAATGCTTGGGTACAACACACCACTGAGGAAGAGAAATGACTTCCGCAGAGGCAGATTACCACCTCTGTGGAACACCTTGTTCTCAATTCTTAACAGATGCCTGACAGGGAAGATAGGCAGTATTGACCAGAGCTCACATCAGATATTAACCATCATGTATGGGGTTTACTATGATCTCCCACTGGATTACGCGACCATAATGATGCAAGAGATCATTAACACCATCGACAGAAAGATCAACACAAGAAGGGTCAAAGAGAACGATCCTAAGTTTCTACCACCTCTGCAATTCCAAAGAATACTGGGAGTCTTGTTCGAACCTCTGTTGCTAATACAGAAATGGCCAATGGAAGGGCCAATTCCCAAACAATTCCCAATGAGCAAAAATATTCCCACTGATCATGTAGATGGCTACACACACTGCAGACCTTTGTCAAAGAAACTTCTGAAGTATGCCTCGAATAAAACCCTTAAGAAAGAGTATATACGCGATCATAGAACTCCTAAACCGAGTCCTATGACACCCCCGCGTTTAGATGTCCCCCTAGGAACAATGATTGCAGAACCTCTTTCCACCCAAGAAGAAAAAGATAACAAATTAGCAAAACACATGGCTATTCAACTTAGCTTCATAGCCAAACGTGCAGAGCTCATGGGAAAGAAGTCCTCTTCAAAATCTTCTGCTTCTACTCCAAAATCAAAAAGGAGGAAATCTGCAGAAGGCACCTCTACAAGCGCTGCAGAAGATCAACCTTCACCTCCTCCTGCCACAGAAATTGGCTCCTCTGCTCCTCCCTCTTCTCTAAAACAGAAGAAGAAAAAATAATCAAAAACCACAGAGGAAGGGGCACCAAAACCTAAGAGGAGGAAAACCAAAAAGAAGCATGGTAAATCACTTGAGAAATTGGTTACCATAGAAGAGGAAGCAATCGCAGAAGAAAGAACTGCAGAAGAAGAAGATGCAGAAGAAGAAATGACAGAAAGGGATATCAATCGCCCCATCAATCCCCAGATCGATTTGCTCACCAAGGAAACATTAACGATTTCCTACAGAACCCCGACATTGCCAACATTTTAAATACAGCAGGGTGGACGGCACAACCTCTCGACCACCATTCCCCAGAAGAACAATACTTCTCTATTTCCGGCATTGACACACATCTGCAAGAAGATGATCTAACACCCAGAGATCAATCAGCTGAGACACCTATTATTCTACAGAACCCCTTCATTCAGCAAGGATTGGACGTTCACAGAATGAGTCCAAGCCCAACTTCAGAAGAAATAGGACAAACAGAAGCTCAATGGAATAGAGATGAAGTAACAGAGACAAGAATGGAGGTCTCAGAGGTAGATTCAGACGAAGAAGAAGCTGTCTGGATACGAAAAGGTCTCTATCATCCACATGTCATGAGATTATACGGCTCTCATCAAATGTATGACTTCTTAGGCAAAGAACAAGGAACTTCAACAGAAGCTAGGGAAGAAGCACCAAGCCATCAGATAGCTACAAAAGCTGAAATGATAGAAAATGATGTAGTGCTTGCATGCTTAACAGAGGAGGAAATAAGAAAAGATGCCTGGATTAATAGAGGCACACAACCAAAACCAACTCCTAGTGCAACCCACACATCTAACTCCGCAGGTCTAGCTGCAGAAGGAGTTATTGAAATAGAGCAGCACAACTCGATCCAAACCCAACCCAACCAGCCAGAAGTCACTCTTTCGACTTCTGTGCCCACAAAAACCGGGGAATCCATTCCTAGGGAGTCTCCTCAAAGAGACTCAGCTATTGTTCGTTTCCTCTGCCACGCACGAAATAGGGCCAACCCTTCTTTCAGAGAGAAGTAGTGAGCACAACGACGAAGAGACTCTAGACAAGTCTCCGAGTCAACAGAAGGATAATCTAGTACCCACCTCTGAAGTGGATATAGACAATGTCGTTCACAGAACTTATGTAGAGTTTGAAGCACTAGATGCTTCTGCTCGAAGATCAGATGGAAATCCTTCCACCCCCAACGTACAAACAAGGGTGAATGAAGGTGTCCCTGGAGCAGGGACTCACTCTGGAGACGAATGTGTTCCTCCAGAGGTTACACCAGGGACACAAGTATCAAGGGATGAGTTCCAAACCCTTGTCACCTCTGTGAACCAAACCATGAAAGAGTTGCAAAGCTCTTTCACATCTTTTGCAGAGAAAACATCAACGACCTTGCTGAAACTGAACACCAAAATGGACAATCTGTCCACAGAGGTGAAAACAGCCATCACAGAGATGAAATCTTCTGCGCAAACAACTGCAACAACTACAGCCACTTCTGCTGCTAAAGATTTTGGAATTACCGCAACTTCTGCATTCAAGAAATCAGTAAAACATTTCCTTGAACAAATGAACAAGCAATCCAACAAATCACAGAGCATCACACCCGCAGAACTACAGAAGGCTCTGCAAAACGTTCAAGCAGAAGCAATGCGCAACACAATACTGATACAGCCTAAAGACTACATGACCAGAGCACAGCTAACAGAGCTCGGCCAAAATGTCATAAACCAGGTCACTGAAGTCATTGTCTCCTTCACTACTGCAAATGCCAACTACGTCAAAGAGTTCAGAAAAAGTGTCGGCAGAATGCGCTTCAACACAGAAGCAGAGCTTGCAACTCTTTTCGGCCTCTGTGATGATGTATGTGCGAAGTTGATGGCCGCAGGAGCAGAACTACCAAAGAAACCCAAAGCTTCCTGCAGAGCAGAGGGTACTTCTGATAAAAGTCAGGATGATTCTGATGATGACCATCCTGGTCCATCAGATAATCCTGAGGGGGAGAATATAAGGGAGAAAGCTACGACCAGAGGAATACAAGCTCCACCAATCGCAGCAGAACCAATCAGTCAAGCCCCTCCAGAACAAACCCAAGATCAACAACAAAATCAACAGACCACAGAGACAACACTCATCTCTGTGGAATCAACTCCTGAAGAAACCAATATTCCAGAAGCTGATCAGCATACCACAGAGGCAACAACCACCCCTGTGGTAATCAACTTGGAAAAGAGTCCTTCAACAAAATCAACAGAAAAACCCCAAACCATACCAAGAGGAAAGTCGATTGCCACCAAACCAAAAAGAGCAACGACCTCTGCGACCTCTGCTTTTTCTATTCTAAGAAAGATGCACAATACAATGTTTGATCGAATGTCGCAGAGAGAAGAAGAAAGGCACATGTTCACATTAGCTTTCAAAATGGCAAGAAGATTCGATGTCCAATCTTCACCAACAGAAATAGAGCTCACAGAAGAAGTCACCAAAGAACCTCCAACAGAGGTTACAGAGCAACTCAAGCCAACAGAACCATCGCCACAAAAGTCCTCTAAAACACAAGTATCAAAACCAACAGAGGCAACCATCAAGCCAACAGAAGCACCAACCTCCAAACCTACAGAAGAAACAGGTTCTGCAACCCCAAAAGCCAAAGACAAGGGCAAAGCAATACTGACAGAAGAGCCCAAGAAAAAGAAATCATTGCCCAAGCCTACAGAGAAATTGATGAAGAGCGCCTTTGATGCCTTTCAAACTCCAAAGCCTGAAGAAGAGGACTGGACATATGGATTAAAACCTCTGACAGACATTCCTCTAACTGGCAGAGCTGCAGAAATTGTTCAAAAGATGGAGAGTCTCAGAAGACAAGTACCACAACATGGTCCAACACATGAAGAGATGGAAGAAGTGGTATACAAATACCTCTATAAACAAACCTTTCAGACCAATCATCCAACAGATCATGTGACAGATTCAAGGATCAGAGAAAAATTTGAGAACATCTTCACAAGGACAAAGCCAAGAACCAAAGCAGATGTCTTCTCAATCCACAAGATCAAAACGGTAATCTTCTGCAAGTTCTCCTTTACAAGAACCTATCCAAGGGTCAGGTACAATCTTTACAAAGTCAGAAGAGAAGACAATTCAGAAACCACCTTCGCTGATGCTGACCTAAGAAATATCAATCCTTATGATCTACCTGACCTTCTGCAATGGACAAAGGACAACTACAACACAGAGGCAAACACCAGAGCCTATCAAGTATTAAGAAAAGCAATGAGGGAAAAGCTTCTGATCTTCAGTATGATAGATTTTCAACTGGGAAAGGATCTTGGTCTCAAACATCTAAATTTACGACCACCAGAAGATCGCTGCCCACCCAACGCCGTGCCCAACTCTATCATTACAGAACCAAGATTCGGGTTAGTATTTCAAAACCCACAAGGCGAAATCAAACTATTTGTGTGCATGGATTGTCAAAAGTACGCAACTAGTACTCTGAACAAGTTCAGATCAAGCCTTGTAAAATACAGAGGTACAGAGAAAATGGATAGAGATGCTGCAAATACTTTCATCAGAGAGATTGATGCCACAATCCGCCTAAGAGAACTCTGCATCAGTTTCTACAAAGAGATCAGAAGAATCGGAAGAGACAACAGAAGCTACAACGATTTCAAAGATGCCAAAATCTGATTCTCAAACCTCAAATCTCTGCAAACCAAGTCAAAAGTTTATCTTTCATTGTACTCAAATGTAAAATGCCTCTGGCATATTTCTAAATGAAAGAACTTTCGAGGTATTGTTTAACCTCTGTCTTATCTAACTTAGCCTAACTAAACTCAAGTTAAATTTTTTATTTTTCACTACTTAGGGGGAGATTGTTAGCTTCAATCTTCCTAATCATAGAAGTATTTAGAAGTAGTGAAAAATAGGCTAAGTGAAGAAAGCCTCTTACAGAGGCTCTGCCGAACTTACCGAGAGATCAAGGTCAAGAAGCTACATAAGCTAAAGAGGCGTCCTACAGAAGCTCTGTCATACGCGCAAAGAAGACCAAAGACTCGGAATCCGGTGAAGACTGCTCTTCTAAGGACCAAACCGCAGAACCTCTCTGGCACTTCACAGAGCCTCTGCGGTCTTCAACAAAGACTTAAAAGATATTTATAATATCTTGCTACTGTTACAGGACCTGTTCATCAACTTGCATGGTAGCATGCCCTGTCCAACTGCACCGTGTCAAACTCTGGTTGGATTCAATAGGGCTTAGTACATAATAGACGTCTGTTGCATTAAATGCAATACAGCACGTCCAACTGTTCATGCCATCCGTCCAACTATTCATACCGTCCTTTGTGAATAGTAGCATATGCTTTATGGTCCCCTTAGAGTAGTATATAAGGAAGACTCATGTTGATTTCTTCCTATCTATCTATCCATCGATCGATCAATCGAACAATCGAAACAAGAATTCAAGAGAGAAAAACATCACAAGAACACATAGCTTTAAATACTTTGAGAGTCATATCTGTTTTAAAAGCTTTGCTTACTCACTGTTCTTGAATCTGTTCTTAATATATATATTCAGTAAACTTTGAGATATTATTTCCTGTTCACTGTTTATTTATATTATGTTCTAAATCTATCAATCATATCTGTTAGTTATTCAAATACGCTTCCGCATCAAACATAAATTCGAACTAATAGATCTGACAATCTTGTATAAGCAAAACGGGAACCAACATTAGCCATTATGAAATAGCAAGGAAGAGAAAAATAGAAAGTATAACCAAGATCTTGTTTATCAGATTAAACAAACCGCTCTGATACCACTTGTTGGTCCCAAAGGGGTTATACAAGTTTGTAGAAGGGGGTTGAATTCAAACACAAGATTTTATCTTTTCTAAATTGTTTATTGATATGTATCAAACAATTTACATTTTGTTGCGGAATAAGATTAAAGAAATAAACCTAATCTAAACAAACTATGAGAACACTCAGAGTTCTTGCACTAGAAGTAAGAGATATAGAAGATTAAGAATATTAAGTATAATATTCTTTCACACAGAAGTTCGGCGAGGATGAAATGGCCGAGCACTTCAAGAATGAAGTAGGGTTTCCTTTATATACTGCATGCATTTAATGCAAGTCAGTATACCTTTACACGTGGCAGCCTCTGAGTGGATGCATGAATTTGACTTTAGCACGAACATCCTTTTGGCCGCATGATGAACAGTGTAGTGGCAGAGTTGGTTGTACGATTTTAGACAAGGGATGTCTTTTCTGACACATCGTACAAAAGGCGTTCAATGGGATAAGACAACGTTACTTGTAGAGGAGGCTTTATGATCAGCGTTTACTGAGAGTGTCTTTATCAGCGAATAATAAAGTTCAGCGAACGCTGAAGTCTTCAACTTGGAACTTCACGTGGGATGGACAAGTATTGGCTTCACTTATATCCGCATCAGGTCATCAGTAGACTTAGTCGCTGATTCATTGGCTTGGTCTTTGACTTCAGCGTAGAACATGGTTGACGTGAAACTTGTCTTCAGGGATCATAAACAAACAACAGAAACTATCATCGATCATCAGTGAGACTGAACATACTCAGGGTTCACTGATGTACAGGTATCGCTGAGGTGTTAAATAAAGAACTTGAGTTTCCTATCAGCGATACTAAACAGACTTAGTATATATCTTTGATAGTGAAACACTAATACATATTGTCTACTTACAATTTTCACTAAGTGTTTCTCAGGGTCATTATCAAATCACTGAGGGTTTGGATCAACACTTCACTTAACCAATTCACCTCTTGAGCACACTACTAACACATGACCTTTCGTAGTATCACTAGAACTACTCCCAACCCGAACCTGTTGCACATGCCGACAAATAAAAAGTTTTAGGCTAACGCCTAGTGAGTTCAAGAGTTTATACATGATTTAAATAATTCGTTGAATGAAAGTTTGCAACATAGATTATGATTTCGAAAAGAGTTTATGAAAAGGTTGTAAACGACTCATTTTCCAACACACACAAAATATATGAGAAAAGTTCCCAAAATGTATATAGCGTTTTCCAAAATGAATTCCAATCCAAACTCACTCAAAACGTGAAATAATCTATATTATGCAAAACCTCCAAATACGGATGGTGACATAATACTCAACCCATAAATCATGGAAGAACAATCCATATAAAAATAATGTTTCGCCAAAAACATGATACGAACCAATACTCACGCGAACGTAAAATGTAATGAAGTCCAAATACCATAAATATGGAAATGACTTGCTTCATTAAAACTTTAATATACATGGAGGGAAATCCAATATTAAAGTCATCAATTGCAGTCAATCGCACAAGACCAACGATGATAAAACAAGAACATTATAAAGTTAAACACTGAAAAGAGTCAAACTCACCCAATAACTCAACATTTGATAATTTTAAGTAAAACACACAAATACATGGAAAATAACATTTTTGGCATGTACAACCTTTTCCCAAATCAACTTGAACTCACCTTGCTAGATTTAGGCTAAATCTAGATTTTCCCCAAACGTAAGCTCCTTTGAAGAGACACGAATCCTCAAGCCGAATCTTCAAAAACCTATATCCATAACTTTCCAACCATAAATATTCAGATCCAAACATGTAGAATCACTCCCCAAACATTTTACATCAAGATCTCAACTTATGCCAAAACCCTATTTTTCAAAGGTGAAGAGGGAGAAGATTATCTTAACCAAGCATAGACAAAATCACCCAATAATACCCCAAAATGGAAATGAAGATGAGAAAAATAAAACCCTAGCTTTTGGTAGAGAGAGAGAGTGAGATTACCTTCATCACTTGAATCCTCAAAGCAAGAGCTCCTAATCTCCCACAAAAGCTTCAAGCTTCCATATCTTAAAAAATGGTGGAAATGGGTTTGGTTTGAGTGGAGAAGATGAAGAAGAAGTGGAAGGGTTTTGAGGTTTCTTAGGGAGGAAATCGGTCCGGCCTTGTCCCTATGCGGACGTACGTAAGACAAAAAGTCGAAATTCCAAAACTTTGGGGTGTTACATAATAAAATATATGAATGATCAAAAGAACATAATTATTTTTTATCCAAGTTTTGAAAGTTATGGTCGAAATGTTTACCCAATTTTTAAAAGTCTGATGGAACGTCGCGATACGATGCTCCAAGCAACCTTCCGGGTAGTTTATTGCGTAAAGTTCATTGAACTTATCAATATCTAGTTGTGCTTCTATACAGTTAATAAGAACCATCCAACGAGCTATTTCCATTTCTTCTCTAGTCAAAGTGGCGTTCCAGAGGCGACTATTCAGGATAACATAATCAGACACGACTGGTAAGCTCCATCGAGATGAATCCGACATCAAATTGTTGTTATGTACGGATGATTCGTTGTTCAAATAGAGATTCATGAACGTCACACACTCATGCATGAGGTATCGTTCAGCAATACAACCCTCGGGGTAATGTGTATTTGTTAAATGTTTCTTGTATTCTCCAAGTTGCCTGAAAAATAAGATCCTAAATTAATACAAATCAATATATTTAATTATCAATATCATTAGTGTGCACATACCTCTCTATAGGAAACATCCAAGTGTAATGCACATGACGGGTTAGGAGGACTTGTTCAGGAAGATGGATGCAAAGATGTACCATGATTGTGAAGAAAGCCAGAGGGAATATCGCCTCTAACTTGCATAATATCAAAATAATGTCTTTTTGCATTTGTTCAACATCCGATTTCTTCAACTCTCGAGCACACAACATCTGAAAGAATCTAGATAAGTCACAAATGGCGTCAGCGACATGATTGGCCACGTAGGGTCGGATGACCACGGGAAGAATGCGTTGGAGCAACACGTGGCAGTCATGAGTCTTCAAACCATAAAAATTCTTGTCATTTATGTTTACCTTGTTCTTTAAGCTACCAACATAACTGCTGGGATACTGAACCGCAACAATTTGATCAAGTACCTCGAGGCGAAATTGAGGCTTCACTGTGTAATTAGCATAAGGTAAAGTTGTCTTTCCTGAAGTGCCTCGGGGTTTATTCGGCCAAAGATGCTTGCGTATCTTCATATCTCCAAGAGTTTTGCAGGTTTTAAGGTCGTCCTTAGATTTTCCATCAAACCCAAGAATGTTGTCACATACATTCTTCTCGATGTGCATTACATCCAAGGCATGTCTCACTCTAGATTACTTCCAATACGAGAGCTCCCAAAAAGATATTTTTGTGAGTCCAACACAACTTTGGCTCATTCACCCCCTATAATGTTTACAATAACCTTAGTTCAACTTTCATATATAAAAAGTAAATACAATTTTTGAATGTAATAGATTTACAAACCTGTCTCGATTTCTTCTCTTTAACCAAACTCAAATGAGGGTATCGGTGGGAGACGGTTTCCTGTAAATCTGGATCACGGTTTGAGTTTGTAGAGCTAATCGAAATTCGTTCTTTCCGTTAAAATCTATCCCTTGAGTTCGAAATTCATGATTCATATCTAGCCATCTACGTGTCCCCATACACGACATCCTTCCATGAGAGAACTTAGCATCAGTGTCATCCAAACATATGGGACACACCTTGTACCCTTTCGTCAGAATACCACCTAACATTCCCAACCCCGGAAAATCACTAATGGTCACATCACCGCAGCAGCTTTCATCATAAAGTACTCTTCTCCATATCGATCCCATGTCCTAAAACTTGTATCCCAAAGAATTTTGAGCTCATCAATCAGTGGTCTCAGAAACACATTGAGACATTTCCCTAGGGATTTTGGTCCGGATATCAATATCGTTAGTATATTAAATTCCTTTTGCATGCACATCGAAGGAGGTAAGTTGTATGGAATCACAACAATTGGCCAAAGGCTATATGGAGTAGCAGAAGCCCCGAAAGGACTAAACCCGTCAGTCGATAAAGCGATGCAAACGTTTCTAAGGTCACTCGTAAATTGAGGATATGACCTATTATGTGTCAAAAAAATATAAATATATTAATAGCATTTAATTGTCAAAACAATATAAAAATATTAAAAGCATTTAGTTGTCAAAAAAATATAAATATATTAAAAGCATTACCTATCAAAATCTTTCCATGTTTCACCATCCGCTGGGTGTCTCAATACATCATCGTACGAGGACGTTTCCCTTTGACCATGCCATAGCATATGACCTGCAGTATATTTTGACATGTACAAACGCTGCAACCTCGGTGTCAGAGGAAAATAACGAACAGTCTTCATTGGTACTTTGTTACCGTCATCTTCATATCTTAGCAATCAACATACGGGGTACAGGTCATGCATGTCACCTTCTTTGTAGTATAAGAAACAACCATTTAAACATGTATGTATAAGCTCATACCCCATCCCAACGCCTTTGAGGATTTTTTTCGCTTCTGCCTATGATTTTGGAAGCTTGTTTGGAGTGGGCAATAAAGATTTTTGAAACCCTAAATGCTTATCAAATGCCTTGATAGAAATTCCAGTTTCTTCTTTAAGAGAAATTGCTCTTAGAAGGGCACCCAAGGAAGTTTCTGTACAACCCTCGTACAATGGAGTATTCGTTTCCGCTATCAGTCGTGAATAGGCATCAGTCACTTTAAAAGCAACAGTGTCCACATCACAAACATGAGTACCCTCCTCGGCGATTGATTCATTATCATTGTATCGCTCACGGAATGGAAATGCATCTTCCACAAATTGTACAACAGGATTGACATTGTGACTCGAAGATGCTCTATCGCGTATCATATTCAGCCTTCGTTGCGATGCAGTAGGTATATTTGTAACCTCACCGTGTTGATCCCACACAATATAATTTTTCATTATACCAACATTTTTTAAATGATAAATTATATCTGTCTAATTTTGAAATAACATGTTGCCACAATCTATGCAGGGGGCATTTGTAATAAACATTCCAACTCACTGAATTATTTTTAGCAAATTCCAAATATGAATATATTCCCAAAATGTATTTTTCCTCGAATCTTCTTAAATTCATCCAACTTTTATCCACATTTTCTGTCATATATGTATGTGAAAAATAAATACATAAATAAATTAAGAGCTAAACGTATTTTTAGACACGTAGCAATCCAAATTTACATGAGATAAACATGGAATAACAACAAAATTAGACAAAATAGGATAACAATTACCTAAGAATCTCTAACTGTCTTTTGATGATGAAAACGTTTGTTGGAAGCCAAAAGTCGCCAAGATCGCTCCAAATCACGTTCTAATTTTACATGATATAAACATGAAATAACTACAAAATCATGCAAAGTAAAATAAAGTAAGAGTTAAACGTATTTTTAGACACGTAGTAATCCAATTTACACGAGATAAACATGAAATAAAAACAAAATTATATATACAAAATAGGATTATAATTACCTAAGAAAATCTAAATGTCTTTTGATGATGAAAACGTTTGTTGGAAGCAAGGATCGCTCCAAATCACGTTCCAAATTTAAATGATATAAACGTGAAATAACTACAAAATTATACAAAATAAAATAATAATTACCTAAGAATCTTCAAACGACATTTGATGATGAAAACAACGTTTGTTTGAAGCCAAAAGTCGTCAAAATCGCGTCCCAATTCTTTAGAAACGAATTTTTTTTAAAAGGGGAAGAAATTTTGGAATGAAGATGAAATGTTGGAAATGGGAGAACTATCAATATATATTAATAATTGTGATCTTACGCAACAAATACAAAAGATTATATGTTGCCTAAGTAAAAGTAGGTGTCAACCTTAAATCATCCGTACATGAGTTATTACAAAGCTTGGGTTCAAAACTGTCGTACAAGACTGCATCCATAACTCTCGTACAAACCTCTAGTCGGACAAGCTGAGTTGTCGTACAAAATTTTTAGTCGGATGGAATTTCTAATCGTACAACACTAAAATCTTGCATAGATCGAATCATTTTGAGTGAATTTGGTTGTTTGTTAATCGTATAACACAAAGAGATGAAAGGAATTTGATTTTAACGTGAAACAAAACACAAAACAGAAGCTGAAACTTTGTTGGTCCTTAAACTCACGAAGATGGTGATGAACAGTAGTTGGGTTTTAGGTTTCAACAAATTTGGTCCCTAGAGTTGTTAGTTTTAGGTTATTACAGTTTTGGTCCCTGCAGTATAGACTTTAGGTTTATTACTCTTTTAGTCCCTGTAGTTTTGTTTTACTTTGAGTCAATTTTAGTCCTTAGACTTTTATTTTTAGAATTTTTTATTTTTAGTCCTTTGAGTCTTTAGTTTCGTACTTTGTCATTTTTTAGTCCCTATTTTTAGTATTTTCTCATTTTTTTTGTCTGTTTTATCAATTTTTACCTATTTTTGATCGAAACTAATATATTTTTTTTGTTTTTTTTTGCAGGATTGTCGATTTAAAGTCCAGTATTCCGCATTAATTTTTCAGAATTAATTTTTGAACGACAAATTTTAGAATTTGTTATTCAAATTTTGATTTTGAAAAATTTTCTGACTTTAATCGATTTTTCTCTGATTATCGTGTGTGCATAATTCTACTTCTCACGAAGTATCTGACAACGATCAATTTTTAATCTTTTCAGGTAACAATGGATGAGTATTTCATGGAAGTAATAGAGGAGAAAGAGAAAATAAATAAAAATAAGAAAGAGATCTCTCAAGAACCAATTGCACTTCAAGCCGAGATGCAAACAAGCAGTTTTATGTCTGATGATTCTGGATGGTTTGATACTGGTTACAAGGGTAATATTTTTTATAATGGTGTCGAATTAGAGCAAGCGCTGTTCTCACTTACAAGGCACTTTCAGAACAGGTCTTACAAACCACCGTCATCAAACAACAATCTGAGGTGTACTTCCGATTCAAGAAAGTTTGAGAACAACAACTTCGAGAGGAAACCATTTGAGGAGAAACGGTTTGAAAATTTTGAGATAAAGGATAGAGAGGAAAAGGCAAAGGCTTTGGAAACTGAAAGTGATGATCTTAAACATAAGATTTCTAAGTTTGAAAAGAACATCTCTAATTTACAAATGGAGATTCGACACGAAAGAAAAAAAATTTAAAAAGAAAAAGCAAGTTTTGAAAAGAAACTTTCTGATTTTTCAAAGAAATCATTCAATGAAAAGAATGTTTGAACTAAAATGTATCAAACTTTCAAAACAAATTTCTGATTTTGAGAAAGTTTTGATTCTTGAGCGTGAAAAGTTTGAGAACGAGAAAGCTATTTTTGAAACTGAACGCATATCTTTTAAACGGAGAATAGTGAGCTTTCAAAGAAAATATATGAGTTGGAAATAGTGTTGGAAAAGGAGAGAAAAGATTTTGTTAAACTGAGAGATATTTTTTAAAATGAAAAGAAGTGTTTTCAAAAGAAAAACATGGAAATTTTCAAAGAAATATCTAAGAACAGTTTTGATGAAGAAAGAGACATCTTTAAGGCTGAAATTACAAAAGGCATTTGACCTGACTGTTCAAGAAAGGAATGTTTTATCCGATAAAGTTCTGCAATTGGAAGCAATTAAGATCAGAGTTAAATCATCTAAACAATTTAGTGTCGATACTATTGTTCAATCGCCGAATGATGGTTCAACTGATTCTGATTGTTCATCAAAGACTGCTTCTAGTTCTGTTCATGAACATTCTTCTTCGACACAGTCTGTCAAAACAAAAGATCAGATGCGACCTTCTAATCTTTTCTACAACCGTAATGCTACCAGTTCAGATACACCTATCTACAAGCCTGTAAAGATGGAACGGAAGGTAAAGGGTTCTACACCTATAAAAGACACCACGAAATCATCTGTTCCTCCATCTACGGTGAACAAAAAGAAGCACAATGCTCATAAAGGTAAGTCTTTCGCTAAACATAATCCTATATATTCTGCAAATCATCTAATTAGGTTGGCACAAAAGAAACTTTGCTATTCTTCTTGTGGAACTCATGATTTCATTAAGAAAGAAAATGTTCGTTTTTGGTATGGTACTTACAACATTTTTTCAAACAACAATACACATAACAAGCCATGACCCAAGTCCCGTTGTGTACCAAAATCTACTTAATATGTTTTGCAGGTTCATCATGTGTCATGCGGAATTCCAGAACTATACCGAAGACATGACTGGAAAACAGAAGAGAAGTGTGCAATTTGAAGAAGAGTGCCGATGCTGAAATATATGCATGATTTTAGGGGGAGAAATTCTAATCTTTGGTTTATATCTTGGATATATTTTGTGCTTATTGATAAATATTTCTATATTCTTCTTTGTAGGGGGAGTATATGAAACAGTGGTTTCTAAACACATCAGTTTAGGACCCGTACTTCAAAGAAACAATGGGTTCTAAATATATCAGTTTAGGACCCGCACTTCAACGAGTTTGACTTCTAAACACATCAGTTTAGAACTCGTACTTATTTGTTTTAAATTTTGATTGTGACACATTCTAATCTTTTTTCATTAAGATCTTTCATGATTTGAGGGGGAGCTTAAACATTTCACGGTATGTATCTTCTGAACTTAATCTGAGATTGTTTGAAAGAAGAACGACTTCCAAGCATGAAAAAATATTTTCTTAAATGTTCAAACCACTTCTCAATTCTCATTCAAATTTTATGAATTTAGAAGTGTGATTATAAATGATTTTCATATAAATCTCGAATGCTCGTTACATCATTATTTCTGACCGTGTGTTTCTAAAGATTAATACTTGCGTATTATCTTTTCTATACTTTCAAGTATTCATACACACTGGTTCAATTTCTTATTGACTTTGTTATTACCATGTCTCAAAACGAAACAATTTTTCGATGGTAATACTCTCGTTCGTCATTTCAATTTTTGTTGAGCATCATATTCATTTCAGCGTAAGACTTAAGCGTTTCATTCAAAGATTGTTTATATTTGTTCATATAAACAAAATATCCAATTCTTTGATACCCTAAACCTTACATGATTATCCTTCATGATTATATTTCATATTTGATCTGATTGATACATTGTCAGATTCTCAAACAAGTCTTTCGAATTCATTTCATTCTTTCAATATTCTTGTTTTGAGAAATCTTCAAAGATCAATTGCTAAAATATTTCCTGTTATTATTGAGGAGCATACATTCTGATGGCAATGTTAATCAAATGCCGATATTCATAATTGTTCAAGCTAAACTGTTGAACAACACAACATCATTTTAGGACAAAATTTTCATGGGAATCAGTGTGAGATTTTAAAGAACTTCTATGGATCCACGTTAACCAGTGTTTCCTACCCAATAAGTTATCCTTGAGTGATTGAGGGGTGAGGGGTCAAAATCAAAGAGTGGGGGAGATTACTCATACGGTTGAGTATCTCATTGTGCAGAGGTAAAATGAAAATGAGAGTTTGGTTAGAAGTGAGCGGATTAAAAACAGAAAGAGGGTGTGAGAAAAGAGTTAAAAGAATAAGAGAACTCTGCACCAGCCACTTTCTGAGCCGGGAAGCCACATTACTGATTGGTTCACATTCTTTGGTGACCATCATTGAAATAGGCAGTTAGCCCATGCCAACTCTTGAATTTAACCCCACCAGCTACTCATTTCTTTCTTAACAAAGAAATGTTTCAATTTTCTTGGGGACGCAGCATATCATCTATCTGATCATCACTCGGAAGGTCTAGATATTGAAAAAGAAGGAAGTTTGCCCCACCTTCCCTCTTCATTCATGCACATTGAGTCCGTGGAAAACTTGTTGCTGTCTCAACAGTTTACACAATTTTAGCCTAATTTTCAAGCATAAGTTGCTTCAATCATTTCTACACTAGCACGTACACACAAGGAATATGTTTTCTTGTCATAACGTTCATAGAAATTTCCTTTGTGGTTTTTCGATGATTGAATGGAAGCCCTGGAGGAGTGAACATCAAAAAGCTCCTTTCCAAAGTTCATCCGTTGTTTCAGGGTTACCACGTTACTATTGTCTGAATTTGAAAAGATTCAGATAAATATTTTTGGAATTGACGCATAAACAGATCGAAAGGAGGAGATTGTTATTGATGTATTCAAAGGTTGCTGAAATTGATGTTGAAGTTTTGATGATCATGATTCTCACAATCCTCAAAAAGGGGGAGAAGATTTGAAAGTTTCAATTTCAGAATAAAGATCGAGTTAAAAAGTCAACATGTTTCAAGATGTTTCGAAATGTTTAGAGATGATTCGAGAAAGTTCAAAGATGTTCAATGTTCAAGAAGTGAAGATACACAGTTCAAGATATTCAAAGCCCGTTAAAGCTCAAAACTTGTTAAAGCTCAAAAGCCATTTCATGTTCAAAGACCGAAGATATATTTCAAAGCTCAAAGATCAATACTACAACGATTCGTGTTACAAAGATCAGTGATACGAAGACTCAAGAAGATGAAGTTTTTGTTTAAAGACTTTGACCAACACCACAAATATGTGAAGTTTGTTTTTCAAGACTTTGATGATTATTTGATTTTGAAGATCCAGTTGAAAACTAAAGCAGTCAGATTGGATTTCTGAAGACAACGCCTACTTGAAGATTCTTCAGAGTTATTTTTTGAAGACTGCTCTTCCTTCAAAGCAAAGAGGAAGACTGTTCAAAGTGCTTAAAGTGTTGAAGATCTGAATATACAAAGAGCTGAAGACTATCGTCATCAATTTTTTAAATCTTGAATCCATATGGGGAGATTGTTAGTGCATAAAATGTATTCAAGATTTAATGAGTATTTGTATGATTTGTAATAAGTCAAATGTAATTGTCAAAAGTCAAAGTAAGGGTGTTGATAGTCAAAGTCAACACATTTAAGTGAGATGGTCAAGGGTATAAATACATACCTTGTAATAGTAATTGATAGAATGTCATCCATACGTACATTGAGAGAGAGTGGGCAAGATAGAGGGATGACAACCTAGAGAGAGAGTTTAGAGAGAGAAAGGGAATCTTAATTCCAATCTTGTATCTTTCTCATCTTTAATGAAGAGTTATTGAATTACACATTGTTACTTGATTAGATCTGGGATCACACAACTACCTATATATATTTATTTAATTTTTTACCTTAAGCAACATAGAAACAAGAAAACATGTTGCCTAAGATAACTTTCATTGATTTAAAAAAAATAACATTATACGACTAAGGCAACATAAGGGAAGATGTTGCTTAAGACACTTGATGCAACATATAATTATTCATACGTTGCATAAGGTCTCACTTAGGCAACATAGAACTACACTTTGCCTAAGAGGAAACTTAGGCAACATATATTAGCCTTTGTTGCCTAAGCTTATCTTAAGCAACATAGGCAATTAACCTATGTTGTCAAAGGCAACATTTGGTGTAGTGACCCCGGTTAACAAAGTTCGTACTAATTAAACGGTTAACAAAAGAAGGTGGCCCAATATATATACGTAGATGTGTGTGATGTTTCAAATACAAACCAATCTTAAATCGTTCCATGAGTATTAAAATTGTTCCCTAAATCTAGAGTTGTGTTCTAGCAAATGAATATTAATCATTGTCCATAAATGTCTAGATTATTTCTTAATATAAGCGTTGATTATGGTTTATAAGGTGCTGTTTGTTTTTTAAGAGATCTGAAGTCTGAAATCTGATTTTACATCTAAAAAGTAAGAGGTGGTGCTGAAGTCTGAAATCTGAAATATTAAGACTGTTTGTTTTTATAAAATGATAAATATCTTAATTGACTATAAATATTATGTTTTAAAATTCCAACTTGAAAGAGACCACTATTTGATAACACACACATTCATACCCATCAACCATGCGAGCAATTGAAGAGGAGGTAGAAGGAACTGAACCCTTCAAAAAAAAGAGGAATTAAGTGGATGGTGCACCTCTAAAATTTCAGAGGACATTAAGAGGTTTTCAGACTTCTTTCTAAAAATAAAACAAACGGTCTTAAATCTGAAAACCTCTTAATTTTCAGACTTAAGAGGTTTTAAGAGGTGTTTTTTCAAAAACAAACAGCCCCTAAGAGTTACATGCATTTAGTTTTGTTGATTTTATTTAATAATTATATATAAAAGATTATATTGATAATATAATTCTTTAACAACTCATCCCTCTAACACTAAAATTATGGTAACTATTTATCTCACTCCTTAAACACCCGTAACACGGTTGAACCTATTTTCATCAGCACCATCCACTTCCACCACATGCCCAAGCCACTTCGATTCCCCTTTACCTGACCCCGCTATCAAATTCCTTAACCATCTCATCCCATCTTTCAAATCCGCTACGCATCTCCGTCAACTTCCTTTCAACTCTCCTGTCGGCGGCCAAAGTTTATTTATGGGTTTTTGAACAATGGGTCACAATGTATTTATGAGTTCTATGAAGCACATTACAATATACTATAGTGTTTCTTGTTTTTATCTTGTGCATATATTCTTTCAAATGTTTTTTTCTTGCTACCAACTCTATAGTGATACAAAATTTTGCATAATATGATACAACGTGTATCACACTCGGTTTCTGGTTTGTATATATCTTGTGTGTATGTGTATATATACATATATATATATATATATATAGGGGCTTAATCAAATGAGAACTCGGTCATTTGTGATAACTGTGAGATCCAATATGGGCCACTCATTATGATAATTCCTTTTATTTTATAACTAATAATAAAAGGGTAGATTAGTAATATCATTTAAATTTGACAACTGGCATATAAATTCCATCCTTATAAGTTTCTATAACGGAGATCCAACCCACTCTCTCAACATCAAACCCTAATTTTTCTTCATCTTCTCCTCAAAACCTTCCGGCATCCCACATGGTTTCTTCATCGTCTTCCTTCTTCCTAGCCACCAAAACAAATGGTTGTTAGATTCTTCTGGTGGCAAAGAAATTTTAGTGATCCGAGCATTTATGATATCTCCATCAAACCCAAAATCAAACCACAACCATCAATGGGGAACCATTATTCCTTTGTTCGTCACCACCGGCGAAACCGTACTGATAGCGAAACGGAGGTCTGACCTCCGGACTATTAAGTACAGACCTTCACCATACAACGCACCACAAATCCCGGTGAACTCAACGATGCCTAAAAAGTCAGATGGTTTTGTGGGTTATGCTTCCAGACAACGAACGAAATGGTTTGATGTTGCAGACCCATTGGTATACAGAGGCAGTGATGGTTGAAGCAGTTGCAGGCTCAGATGGTATAGGTTATCGGCGTATGATTTCATCCGTGTGAATCACAACGTGTATCACAGTGATGCACAACGTGTGGTATCACAGTGTAACACAACGTGTATCACAACGTGTATCACAGTGATGCACTGGCTTATCGGCGCATGATTTCATCTGTGTTTTCATTTTTGTTCCCCTCGTACCACAATGATACACAATGTGTATCACAGTGATACACCGACTTATCAGCGCATCTTAGAGTATCACGGGGGTTTTCCCCCTATATATATATACACTAGTTGTGTACACGCGCGATGCAGCGCGGGTGAATTCCAATCATGAAACAAAATTACTCATCTGGCACTTATGTTTCTTGTTCGTATTATTCTTCTACTTTCTCAACCACAAGAGTGTCGACTTTCCAAATCCATATATTCACAACTCGTTAAAAACTTGAAATTCATGACTAAACGAAACTGACATTACAATCATATATAAAAAAATGCATATCTATATATTCATAATATGATAAGTCACGTGAAGCGCCAATATGTAAGCATATCCTGCCAAAAAAACAGACTTATTCTAAATAGAAACATAATCCGCCAAACATGTGTCATAGGAATGAAAACACTTCAACATTATATGAACTGTCTATTCACTACAAGTTTGTAAACACTAATTATATTGCTACACCAAAAATATAATTATGCTTTTCCAACTCACCACATCCTTCATCCATGTTTTGCCTTATCTCCTGGATTTTATCGTGCATCTTGTTTTGACTTTTGAAAGTCAAACAAAATGCCTATCGACTCTGAATTTGATATGAATATGTTTAGTTTTGTGTATGTTTACATAGAGGCTTGTTGTTCAAAGTTCACATCTTTTTTGGAGTTATGTGATTCATAACTTGTAATATAAGTGTTTAAATTAAAAGGCATGGGATCATGTTATGTGAGAACTACTTTTAAACCGTGATCACTTTTAATCAAATACTCTCCCAAGAATTGCATCTTAAATGGGAATTGATCCGGTGCATCTCATTCTATTGTTCGTCCATTTCTCATCAATGGTTGATAACTACTTCTCACGCTTTCACCAAATTTGACATTTCACACCGGAACCCGACCCTAAATCAGAAATAATTAAATAATTTTATATCTCAGATTTACAAAATTTATTACTTTGATATATAGCTTAGCAAATAATCATTACAAGTTTTCAAAATATGGATGACGCATAAAGCATAGGATAAACGATGATGAAATATACTTTATTTGAATCACAATTTTTCAATTTAAACACATCTCTGTTTGTAGCAGTAGTCTAGATTCTGTGGATTCTCTCTAGCACTATCCTTGATGATGTCAACTTTGGTCTAGAAAGGGCTATGATCCAATAAAGTATTGCTCTCTTAAAACAAATTTGATGTTTTGCATAAAATGCTGTTGAATGTTTGCTACATGGGAAATATAAATGAAGTTTTACCGGTTGTAGCTGAAAAATTCTTTGAAAGAAGCTCCTACATCCGGTTTGAATTCCGATTCATTTTCTTTAATTAAATACTTGGCACAAGATGGTTCATCACTTGATTGGAGATGAACTCTAATTGCCATATGATTGATTAGTCATTCTTTTGTCTAATATTGGAACTTCTCATATTAATAGTCATCACATGTTTACTTTTAAAACTTAATATTGTTCACAATTTAGAGCAGGAATAAACTCAAACAATGACAGGTAAATTTTGCAAAATGAGTAGGAACAAACTCAAGCAATGACCGGTAAAACTTACAATATGAGCAACAAACCATAACTTTGATAGGCTCTTATAGAGTAAGATAAGATAAGATGATGATTCTTACCTGATTAACGTTTGGTAAACGGTCCCTTAACCCATGTTAAAATTAATCAAAAATAAATTTAAAAAAGGTATAACTTACTGGATAAGTTGACTGTTAAGCCCATAAAAGCTCTTTCCAAACATGGCCTAAGATCATCAGCAACAACCAAATACCAACTGCATATATAGCCTGAAGCCCTTGAAACCAACAATTTTGGCTCACCCACTAAACAAGAACCAGCTTCTGAAACTTCAGATTCATTTGCTTCTGATGAACCAAATTTAAGTGACCTCCAGCTAGGGCTTTAGCAGAAATGCATAGGCAAGCAAAAGTAAATGAGACAAATACAACCATGAGAAGAAGCAAAAATATTAGTAGTGTGTAAGACGTTAATCAAAAAAGTCTAAAATGTAATAGAAATGCATATGCATGCTATAACAACATATGGTTCAACATGCACTTAACATTACCTGTTTGACTCCAAAATGAAATAAACCAAATTGAACCACTTATACAAAGATAGCCCCTAAGATCTAAAAAACCCAACAAACATATTGTTAAAGATTATAAGATCTATGAAAATTAATCTTACAAAATAAGATTAATTCAGAAAAGAAAACCAGCATCACTTGTTTTGTATGTGTCTCAATGATCGACACCGAATAAAAAGAAACATCCATTATTATTTGAGAAAAAACGGAAACCAAAGGATGCAGAAGATCTCGCCAAAAAAAAGATAAATTATGAAGGATGACAAGATGAACACCACATAGACTGGAAGTTCATATCCATATCTCCTGAATCTGTATCCTACAACTCTTCTTTCCATCATAAGTTTAACAAAAACTACAAACGTGGGAAAACTCTTCTAGTAGGAAGGATTCAACAACTCTAAAAATAGAGAGAACTAAAAGAAACTAAAACCATGGAACAGGGAGCAACTAAAAGCAACTAAAACTGAGAGTAGAGAAAACCAAGAATCGTTACCTTGATGGAAGAGCAAAAGGATGGAGAGGTATAACTTGGAGGTATTAAGTTGCATAACTTGGAGGTATTAAGAGGTACAACTTGACTTTCTTCTTTACAGCTTCTTCAAATCCACCAAATCATGGTTTCGATCGATCTGATCAAGATTGTAAAAGTAAATCATCAAGGTTTTAGTGTGGATCTTGCTTTTGTTTATTATAGTTGATGCCTGTGTTTTGTGTTAATTTTTCACGCCCGAGTTTTGTATTAATTTTTCACTCTCTTTATTATTACATCCTACCACATTCAGGCTTGAATTAGTGTACTCTGACTTGTATCATGTATTTCTCATGAGGCCACATTCAGGCACTTTTCTCCCTTTTGCTATTCCCTTCTAAAATGTTTTCAAGGCTGATAGACCTGCATTATTAGTGCTTATATAACACCCAGTCACATATCTATGTTTTTAATAGAATAGGAGAAGACATTGCAACTCATTGTTGTTATTGGCCTTGGTCAGGTACTGTTTCCTTGTATTATTGTTCAGGATAAAGTCAAACTTGTATTGTCCATAGGAAAAGACAGCTTCTCATATCATCATATATTCAAGAAACTCTGCTTAGAAATCTTTATGTTAATCGTTAGAAGCATATAGTGTTGCTAACCTTACTTTCTTGTTTGTGTTGTGATAGAATCATATGGGTGAATGGGTAATTCATAATTTTCAAAAAAAATAAGTAAATAAATTATATGGGAATGGAAAGTGCTTACTTTGGTTTTGTTTTATTCCCATTGTTACTACACACACGCTGAAAGATCACCTTTAAACTTCCATCATCACTTTATGCCAAAAGCACATCATCAATTTATGCCAAAAGATCACTTGTGAATACCCCATCATCAATTTATGCCAAAAGCACTCAACTTTGTGTTCTTAAACTTCCACAGAGAAAAAATCACCAAAAAATAGATTTCTTTTAAACTAATTATGACCAAAAGAATCTATAAGATTTACTGTTTTGCACAAAATTTTACACCAAATTATGAATTTCCTGTTCCCATTTATGAAGGAAATCAAGAAAGCCTCACAAACATCTATATATAAGAGAAAAAGGCATCTAGAAAGATGAAGCTTTTTGCATTAACATCTATATAACATAATTATTCCAAAATGATTCATTTTGTGCCATTTCTACAAAAATGAAACTGCCACGTATGATAACCTAAGAGCACCCCATAAACTAACCATTCAAATTTACAACAATCAAGTTAGAATTGAACTTTGATCATACATATATAGAGATCAAACTGATTTGAAGTTTAAAAAAAACTATACAGAAGACAAAGCTAAGTAACAAGAAGAATCTTGAAGAAAACTACTAAAAAAGTAGCACATTTCCCAAATTTCAAACCCGTGAAGTAATTCATGTTCTACTTACAGTTAGAGCAGAAAATGAGCAGAAGAACCCTAAAACGTGAAGAAAGACAGAGAGAGAAGGTGAACATGTAGCAAAAAGACAAAAATGCCTAAAATAAACACATCAACTCGAGACTAAATGGAAGAAGCCGTGGAAAACAAAACATCGAGACTAAATCGAAGAATCATACCTCAGAGAAATTTCTAGGGTTTTGAAGAAGTTGTGGAGAAATCAAAACATAGGGCCGGATTTATACGGAGAAATCAAAGCATACCTCAAAGAAATTTGGGAGCCAGCGTCGGGAGCCAGCGGGAGAAACTTGATCTCAGATCTTCCATTTTGGTGATTAAAAAGAATGTAGCAGGAAGAAATAGGAAGAAAGTTTTGTGGAAGCTATCCCAACAGGTTTATAGACGTGAACTTAGAAGGAGAAGAAATCGATGGGAAAAAAGTAAAGGTTGCAGTGTCTATGTTGGGTATGAGTGTTGACCAGTTTTAAACCTTTCCAACTGTGTGCTTGAAATTGTTGTACACAATGCCTTATAAGTTGAACTTAAGAGATTTTTCAATTGGTGTTTGAAATTGTTGTACATCAGGCTTCAAGATGTGTATTTAAGACAATTGGTTAAAACCAATATTAAGGTAGTAATAGATATATATTTTTTTAACACTGGTCTTGGGGTATCACAATGTGCATCTTGTATATATCTTGGGTATCACGCATTGTATCATAGTCGGTTTGCATCTTACTTTTAGAAAATTTGGGTATTGTATTACAATGGTGTACGTTAGAATAAGTTGGTCGAAGTAAGGTTCGCTGGAGAGAGGATAGATAAATTTAAAACTAGACTAATTTACTCTTAAATATTGTCCACATATTTAACTTTTTTGAAATTAACGGATAATTACCAAAATTAATATTTATAATAATAAACATTGATTATTAATAACGTATGGTTAATATTAGATCGCACGATCATCACAAACAACCGAGTATCGCTTAAGTAGCCTCATTGATATATTATACATGTGCATACATATAAAATAAAATTAATTTTATTTTTAATAAACGAATATTTTGTTTTATTTATTTATCCTTGTAACGAATGGTGTTGAGAGTTAATACAAGTTATCTTTATGAATGGTATTTAGTTTTCCAACACTGTTAGTCCATGATCTTCATACAATCCAAGAACTAGTAACAAGAAGATGTAGAAGCTTTATTAGAAAAGTAAATCTAATCTAGAGAGAACACAATGTGATTAGAGAGCTACATCTTGAATTATGAAACTTGTTATTACAAACTACATTACATGTCCTATTTATAGTCTACATCACTTGTTACACTGCTTAAGCATAAGCCCATTAACAAAGCTATTGCTTTACAAAACTTTCTAATATTAAGGACAACTTCAGTGTCCTAACATTCTCCCCCTAATGTTTTGGAAAGCAAATCATCTTGAAATCTTTAGCTCCTCTCCCCCTTGATTTCCTTGAAAAAACTTTAGCGGTGCTTCCATCAAATGTAGGCTCGGCTCCCCTTGAAAGTTGCTCTTATTCATCATATTTTCAACCTTGAACAAAGTCAGATTCAATGTACTCCATAACCTCGACTAATTGCACTAAAATAATCTTCAAAGTGTATGCATTTAGTGTAAAACCGAGAATCCGTCGTTGGACCATGAGTTGAGTAAGAATTCGGCTTAAGAGCTTGGTCCGAATTTGCTCGAAGGAGGAACGGTAAAAAGCACACGCTACTCGGTAGGGATGAGACGACCCAAGCAAATAACATTGTTCAGCAACTGTAGAGAAATGCTCATCTTCAAAATACTTCAAACCCGTGAATGAAGAGAATCCAAAACTTCAATCTTCAAGAAATAGCTGGATGATTATAAGCACTCAAAAGTCTGAATCACAACCAAAGCACCAGAACAATGATTGCAAGCACTCACAATTCTGATTGATCAGGTCAGAATAATGATTAAGAGCACTCAACGGTCTAGCATCGTCAACAAAACTTCAGAATAATGATTGCAAATACTCAAGCGTCTCTTCCAATCCAATTAAAGACTGAACTCCAACAATCAACTTCTGAAAATCTTGAAAGACTAGAGCCCTTTTAAACTTTGACAGTTGCTAAATGTATGTGGCAAGCTGAATATAAGAATGATGTCACACACGTGTTATGCTAAAGTCCATGAACAATGTCCCCCTCCTGAGACTTAGCACGGGGGTTCCGCTACCCGGTTAGCAGATTTTTTTTTAAATTTTTAATTAGAAATATTTTTCAATAAATTTATTGGATCTGAAACCATCAGAATTCGGATGTAGGTAGATTCGAAACCAAGAGAATTCGGATCGGGCTGATGCGAAACCCTATCAATTCTGAGCAAGAAGGATGTGAAACCATGAATTCGGATGTAGGCTGATGCAAAACCATGGGAATCCGTACCAAGAAGGGTGCGAAACCATGGGGATTCGTACCAAGAAGGGTGCGAAACCATGGGGATTCGGACCAATAAGGGTGCGAAACGAAGGAATCCATATCATGAAGGGTGTGAAACCAAGGAATCTGAATCAAGTTGGATGCGAAATCATGGAAGTCGGATCGTGTTGGATGCAAAACCAATAGAAGTCAAATCATAAGGATATGAAACCAATAGAATTCGTACCAAGGCTCATGCGAAACCATGTCAATTCGGAATAAATGGAATCCGAAACCATTAGAGTTCTGATTAGAAAGATGCGAAATCTCCACATATTTGAACCTTTAGGTGTAAGCACGTTCCGAAACGCTCAGAACTAAGATTACCAAATTCAGCAATATTTCGGACTTCACATGATCCGAAACCATCACTCTGAACAATTCGAATCCATCTAAACCATAAAAAATTATGTGAATGATTCGAAATCCATAGTAGCATCCGAAAGCAACAGTAATCAATGAGTGATCCGAAACCAACAGTAATTGATGAGTGATCCGAAACCAACAGTAATTGATGAGTGATTCAAAACCAACAGTAATTGATGAGCGATCCGAAACCATCTATGAATCATCCGAAACCATGATGAATGATCTGAAACCATCAAGAATGATCCGAAACCAAGCAACAGCATCCAAAAATCACTAAAATCATCATAACTTCTTCAATTCTGGACCAATTTTAGTGATTCTTGCATAGACAGATTCGAAAAATGAAGATGCACAGATTTCTAGTGATCAAAAGTAGTAATTCGATCGATTTGATAGTGTTTTGACCCAAAAAGTGAGTTCGACATTTTTCTCGAACAAACAGCATAAGGATCCGAAATCTGAGCAAAATAGGGCCAAAAACACTTGAATTGATGAGATCCGATGATCGTATCGATGAAAAATTCTTCGATTTGGCTCTGATACCACATGTTAGTCCATGATCTTCATACAATCCAAGAACTAGTAACAAGAACATGTAGAAGCTTTATTAGAAAAGTAAACCTAATCTAGAGAGAACACAATGTGATTAGAGAGCTACATCTTGAATTATGAAACTAGTTATTACAAACTACATTACATGTCCTATTTATAGTCTACATCTCTTGTTACACTGCTTAAGCACAAGCCCATTAACAAAGTCATTGCTTTACAAAACTTTCTAATATTAAGGACGGCTATAGTGTCCTAACATTCTCCCTCTAAAGTTTTGGAAAGCAAATCATCTTTAAATCCTTAGCTCCTTTTTTTAGAGAGCAAATATGTCATTCATCTATTGAATAATGAGTTACAAATGACAATATGCATGAAGTGTTAAGAAAATAACAAAGGAGTCTTCTTTATATAGTAGGCCATGACAAGTCCATGCCTCTACTTAGAAGAACAGTACAAAAGATTAATACTGTCTTGATAGCTACAAAGTTCTCTAACAATCTCCCCCTTAGCTATCAAGGCAGAAAGGGTCTTTTTCTTCTCCGGAAACCAAGATACGTCTCGATTCTTCTCATAACCACTCTGAAGTTCAATCTTTCATCAATTTCTTCAATGGCTCTTGACAAAACTCTTCTAGGTCTTGAAGATATCCAAGTAATCTTTCGTTAACCATCATGTCGTTTGAGCTTTTCTACCAACTGAAGTCTTACAACCTTGAGAGTACCATCAGAATACTTTTCCAACTCATTAAACCGTATGAATATCTTATTTGCACCATTTCTGAAAACAACACCAAACTCTGGTTCTCCAATCACAGCATATAAAGGCATCCTCATCAATCCAGGCAAATCTTGATTAGGCCTTATCAAATTTACCTTAGGTTGATCACTTTCTACGGCCATCTGAAAATCATGACACTGTGTGAACAAGACGTGTCTTCTTAGAAACCTTTTAATTGCATTCAAAGCAAGAGTCACGTTTTCTCTTCTGATCTGAAGATCTCTGAAATGATGGTACATGAACTCAAAATCTTCAATCATTAGATGACAAAAATCAGCTTCAGTAAACCTGTAATCTCTACAATCCTGCCTTTGAACAAGAAACTCCGGATACCACATTTTGTAGTATAACCTGGCAGTTACCTCCTTTATAGTTACAATTAACTTCTTGCTCCTCACGTCTTTTTTCTTTTGGCATTTGTCTCTCAGAAAGTACATACACTCGAACTTGTATTCGGCTGTCTGATATGTAATTCCCAACACGACGTAGGGATTCAAACTTCTGATTCTGTGCACAAACAGTCTTCTTTCAGAATCTTCCAAGAATGGTGTTCTCAAATACAAGGTTCTTTAACGCTGTTCAAGTTCAGATAATCTTCTGCTCCGTGAGGATGATGGAACATGTTGATCAGATACTGGTGGATTGGAAGGACCAGCTTCATCATGAGTAGGAATAACAGGTGGTACAAAAGGTGTAGTGGATGGAGGTTCGGTTTCTTCAGGTTTTGGTTCTTTTAAGAATGGATCATGAAAAGGTTGTGATTCATGTTGAATGGGAAAGGATTATGGGGTTGATTGGGTTGTGGTTTGGGTAGGAATGGTTTCAGGAATTGATTCAGATAATGGTATGGTGGTTTGGGTTGAACTGGGTTGGTTTAGGTTAAAAGATAAAGGTGTAACAAAAGGTTGAGCTAGCATCAAGGTAGTTGAGATATGTTCGGGTGAGTGTATAGGACTTACGATTATTTCTTCAGGAGTTTGTGGCCCATATATTTCAGACATAATATCTACCTCATCTTGTGTGAACCCAACACCTTGATCCTCTGATTCATAGGTAAGCAATAAGAACGGTTCTGCTTCTTCCTTTACTTTCCAATACTGTTCATACTCACTGCCCTGTTCATCAGCTTCATCACCATAACTGGTATCAACCACTTCAACAGATTCCACAAACCTGTCTACCACTTCCCTTATCTCCTCCTCATTTACCTCAGGCTTTTCAACCGTCGGTTCTACATTCGGATCAACATATAATACGATCTGTTTTCCGCTTTCATTACCCATAGCTCCAGATTCAAACATTTCAGAAATTTCAGCAACTGTCGGATTTTTCTTTTGGCCTTGTGAACTTTCAGACTCAGCCCTTCTCTTTTTACTCATCTCCCCCTCATGATCATGATCATCGGGATCCTGGCCATGCTTCTGTTTCGTTCCTTGGTACATACACACTTAAAAAAATTCACCGCTTCTCTTCTGTTTTCAATCATGTGTGTAGTATATATGTAACATTCAGCACAACACATGTAGAACCTACAAAACAGATTAAGCAGATTTTGGTACCCAACGGGACTTGGGTCCTAGTGTGTTAGGTGTAGATTTCTTAAAAGGAATACTGTAAGTACCGTACCAATAAGAAATATAATCTTTATGCACAAAATCATTTGACCCACAATAAGAACAACAAATTTTCTTATGTGCCAACCTAATCAGTTGATTTACAGAATGAATAGGATTAGGTTTAGCAGAAGATTTACCTTTTGGCGCATTGTTCTTCTTGGCATTTGATGTGGAAGCAGATGATTTTGGTACATCTTTCTTTGGAACTGTTGTGCCTTTAACTCTCCATTCCATCTTCACCTTTTTGAAGACTGGAACTTCTTTAAGATTGGAAGTATTAACTTTAGGCACTTTTGAATCCTTATCCGATTTATCAAGCAAATGATTATAAAAGAGGGTTGTTGAACGAATCTGATCTTTTGAGAAATCGGTTGATTTATTAAAATGTTTAGAATGAATGTTTTTAAAACTCGAACTTGAAGCAGTTTTAAAAGAGCATTCAGAATCATTTGAATCAACAAATGGAGTCTAAAAGATAATATCAGGACTAACCTGCTTTGAGACATCAAATTTAAAAATGACGTCTTCAAGTTCTTTAACTTTGTTTATCAAAACATTTTTCTCTTTAAAAATTAGATCAAATTTCTTTTGGAGATCAGATTTGATCAATTGATCCTTCATAATATCAGCTGATAAACTAGATAATCTTTTGGTAAGATTAAGAATCGCATCTTCAAAATGTTTGCGTTCCGATTCAAAATATTTTTCCAAAAACTTTCTTTTATCAGTAATCTCTTTGAAAGTTTCCATATTTTTCTTTTTAAGAGTTTTATTTTCCTTTTCAAATAGATTTTTCTTTTTCGTGAAATATTTTCTTTCCTTTTCCAAAAGATTTTCTAAATCAGAGATTTTCACGGAAAGCTCAGAACTTTGAATCTCAAAAGATTTCTTTTCAATTCCAAATTCAGCTCTTTCTTTTTCGAGCTTTTCTTTTTCTAAAAATAAAACTTTCTCAAGATCAGAAATTTGTTTTGAAAGTTTTATATATTTAAGCTCAATTACTTCCTTTTCTTTAAGAACTTTCATTGAAGAAAGTGACTCTCTTTCACGTTCTGAAAGCTTTATCTTCAATTCAACGTTTTCACCTTCCAACGTTGTTCTTTGCTCTTGAACTCTTTTTAATTGATCTTGTAGATATAAGTTCCCCTTCTCTCTCTTGTCTTCAATGCTCTTCAGATCAGCATTTTCTTTTTGAAAGATTGTTACTTTCTCTTGAAGTTTCTTGATTTGATCGTGCAGACTCGAGTTGTCTCTCTTTGCTTCAAGATCTGCAATATAAATGTCAAGATCAGTAACTCTTTTAATAAGTCTATCATTTGAAGAAAAAATGTCTAAAATTTGTCTCTTCAATTTAGCATTTTCTTCCTCTTTATTTAAAACAGGAGCTGAAGGATTTGAAGTATTAGATATAAGAGTTTGCTTCAAACTTCCATTATTAGTTTTAACAAAAGTTTGTGGAGTTGAAGGTATTTCTGTTATAAGAGTTTGTTTCAATCTTAAAACCCCATCTTCTGTATAAGTAGGCATCTTGAAGTAAACTTGAAAAGAAACACAAACAAAATTAGATGAAAAATACCAAAAATAATACTACCTAATAGAGTGATCGTCAAGAGAAACTTCACTTAGAAGTTAGAATTATGTGCACAATCTTAAAAATCAGAAAAACACAATTAAAGTCAGAAAAATTCTCAAAAAAAATAAAATTTGAAAAACAAATTATAAATTTGCCTTCCAAAAATTAATTCTGAAAAATTTACGCGAAAATGTTGGACTTTAATTGATAAACCTGCAAAATAAGAGAAAAATATGTCAGTTACGAATAAAAGCAGGTAAAATGACAAAAATTCGACACTAAAATGACTAAAAATGTCAAAAATACAAAATATAGAGACTAAAATTGAAAAATACTAAGACTCAACAAAAACAAGGACTAAAATTGACAAAAATTGAAACTTATGAATTTAGGGACTAAAAGTGTAAAAACCTAGAAGATATAACTAGAAGGACTAAATCTATAAAAGTCTAAAACTTAAACTAAACTACAAGGACCAAATTTGACGAAACCTGAAACTTCTAAATCCAAGGACCAAAATTGTAATAGACTCAAACTAAGCTACAGGGACTAAATCTGCTAATATCTAAAACTAACTAACGGATTAGGACCAAAATTGTTACAAACTTAACGGCACTAACGACACTACCGTTAGTTACTGTTCACCATCTTCACAAAAACAAACCACGATGATCTGATGCTTTCTTCTTCAGATTTCTTCTTCGTTTCTCGACCAAAATGAATAGAAATTGTTGCGTTGTGTTCCTTTTTCAAGGACAAATCGAAAGATACCAAAAGTTCTCGATCATGCAACAAAATCCGACGACCCACCAAATTTTGGGCGAAAAACATTTTTCCGGCGAGGTGATTTCAGACGACGATATCTTCTTCGTTTCTCAACCAAGTTTGATAACTTTGGTTGCGATGTGATCCTAAAACAAATACCAATCGATTCCAAGCAACAAATGTCGATCATACACTGAATTTCGAAGACCCACTAGATTTACCGGCGAGCCTTTTTTCCGGCGAAAGAAAGATACGAAATGAGGATGGTTTCGTATCAAAGAGGGTCCGAATTCATATGGTTTCGGATCAAAGGAAATGAGTTGATGATTTCGTATCAGTGAGGGTCAGAAACGAGATGGTTTCGTATTAAACAGGAACCGAAACCTGAGGATTCCGTATCCTCTTGGATCCGAAACCTTGAAAAAATAAGCACACAAACACACACCTTAAGCAATATGATTTCGTATCCTATGTGATCCGAAACCTTGAAAAAAAATAAGCACACAAACAATCAAGTTAAACACACACTCATGCACCTCAAAAAGAATTATGGTTTCGTACCAAGCGTGATCCGAAATCCTTATCAAACACACTCACACACAGCTGATGCACACAAACACACAGGTTAATTTTTTTTATGAAGGATGTGAAACCATTCTTACATGATCTGAAACCATTTTTGCAAGCTCACATACAAGCAGCTCAAGCAAACACACATGCAGCACACTTGTTAATCACACTGATCCGAAACCATGATTTCGTATGCTTTTGACTTTTGATATGATGACTTTTAACTTTCTTTCTTTCTTGTTACTTCTCTGCAAAAAATAAAAACTCACAAATAGTGTTGGATCATGAATTTTTAAGATCAAACCATATCACAAACAACATTTAACATCATCTCAAGAAAAAATTGAATCAAAATTCAAGATCTAGAAATTTTCATCAAGAACACTTTGAAGATTCTCAAGAACACCAAGAACACCAAAATTTCAAAACTCAAATTTAGGAATGAAAACTTGAAATCTGTGAATGTTTCATGTCTAAAACATGTTTTTGAAAACGATTTTGCACAGAAATGGATCAAAACAACAACAAATTGCAAAATCACTCTTCAAAAAATTTCACAGACAACTTTTTTGTCAAGAACACAAAAATTTTAAAAATCTTCAAATTGATCAATTCTTGATGTGTTTTTGCGAAATTGATGATGCAAATCTCGTTTAGAATGATGGAGAAACACTTTTCAATCAAAATCAAACACAAAAATACACTAAAAATCCATAACCCATTTGTGTTCTTCAAGTTCTTCAAAAATGGAGATTTTCTTCAAAAATCTTCAAATCTTCATGAATTTGGACGAATTTTGCACACAATTCGATCTCCTAAGGCTCTGATACCAAATGTTAGTCCATGATCTCCATACAATCCAAGAACTAGTAACAAGAAGATGTAGAAACATTATTAGAAAAGTAAATCTAATCTAGAGAGAACACAATGTGATTAGTGAGCTACATCTTGAATTATGAAACTTGTTATTACAAACTATATTACATGTCCTATTTATAGTCTACATCACTTGTTACACTGCTTAAGCATAAGCCCATTAACAAAGCTATTGCTTTACAAAACTTTCTAATATTAAGGACAACTTCAGTGTCCTAACAAACACTTTCATTAAACTTACTAGTACAAAATAGGCTTTTATAAATGGTTGTTTTAGACTTTATACACGGTTTTGGAACCATGTATAAGGCCGGTGTTTGTGAAAGTTTTGGACTTTTACACACGATTCCAAAACCGTGTATAAAAACTCAACTTTTGTACACGGTTTCAAAACCATTTAAAAAAGAATACTAACCGTGTATAAAAGTCACCATCTCACACGTTTTTAGATGAAACCGTTAAAAAGCGCTGCCTACCGTTTATAAAAGTGTCTATCTTACACGATTTTTTACTAAAACCATTTACAATTGTAATTATTTTCACCGTTTCATAACAAAACCGTGTATAAATGTAGACATTTATAAAAAAATGCAGACATTTGTACATGGTTTTTACCTAGAACCGTTCATAATGAGTTATATTTATATTTTTAATATTCTCCTCAATTTTGTTACCATCATTTTTCCAATTGTTGGTGAAAATGCATTATATTCGATAAGCTACATTTCCAAATACAAATCCAATTGGAATAATGGAACATTTAAAATACAATTCTAAATACAAAATCAGCTAGACACGTAAATGTAGTATCTTAAAATAACCATTAACCATTAAACTTTATAGATCGTCAAACGTAAATGTAACATCTCAAAGTAACCGAACATTATAATAATTTTTATTGTATAATTAAGTCTAATAATTCTTAAATATTCCCACCATTCATTACCACATTTTACCATCTTGCATGCGTTTCAAAGTAAACGATCTCGCAATATTGCAAGGCATCTCATCTACCTGTGTAATTGTGAAAGGAGTTGTCGTCGTCCATGTGTCATATACATAAATTTGAAAGTAGGTGTTACTTTAAACAAAATAAAGTGTTTTGTACATTATATAAATAACGAAAGAAATTTAAGAAACACATACCTTGAGACATGAATCATATTGTTCATGCATCACAAATTGGAAGATTTGTTTCGCTACATAGTAACTACACTCCCAACCAAATAAACTGTTGGGATACATAAATAAATCGTTGCGATATGTAAATTATACCTTATTTAATCTCCATGTAACTGAAGTTTTGACTTGAGAAGACCCTATGACATGATTGTATTTTGTAATGGCCCTAATGGAAAATAACAAAACACGTGTGTTAATAGTCGATTAACTATATAAATAAACATCAATAGTATACTAAAGTAATACATTACTTACGTATCAATTAGGTCTTTGATCTTGTAAGTTTCGGCTGTCTTTTTGCTTGTCATTATCGAATCTAATACATAGAGAAAGCTACGTCTAGGCCTAATGATTAGCAGCGACCAATGGTGCCTAGAAATGTTCAAAATGGTAAGGTCAATACAACTTAAAGTGTAAAATGTATATTATTATTATTATTATAGTAAGATAATATATATATATATATATATATATATATATATATATATATATATATATATTACCCCTGTGAGTATGGTGCTACAAAAAACTCCTTTTCTTTTTGGTGCATCATCGTTGCCAAAATTGTGTTTGTGACCCTAAGATCATCGCATTCAATTTTAGTTGCATTTATTGTGCCTGGTGCTATAAACGCACAATTGTTCCTTGAATTTCGAGATATAATCATCTGTAAATCCCTGAAAACATTAAAATATGATGATAACATTATTGGATATTGTAAATATACATAACCTAATTGATAATACATATATAAATGTTGACTTATGCTAGAAACCAAGCGATGATGTTCTGGTCGAGCCACCCATTCGTCACTAATAACTTCAAGTCATCATACTCGACCCCTATGTGCATAGACGTAGGGCCAATGACCCCTTCTTCGATCCGAACCATAACCCCATTTATTGAGTATTCTTTGCTGGAATGTAGCATTGAAATAGCTCCTTCATCGTGGACGGTCGATCTTGCATTAATTTAGGCAACGACTTGGTCGGCAGAATAGGCTCACTCGTTGGTGGGGCAGATGTCACCGGTCTATTGGTAGTGACTTATTAAGAAAAACAAAAATGTTAGTAAACATGACGTATATTGGAAAATCTTACTGTAATTTAACATAAAAAGTAAAACATATATGTATATACGTATCGCAACACCACAAAATGTATCTCCCACTGATGAAGCCCTCGATAGCTTGAACTAGTTTTTGAATATTAGCTTGTGGCATGGGCACTGGGAGGTCATACTCTTCACATCCATCCATAATCATGTCAACCAGAACCTTCATGAACCCCTCATCAAGCAGATAACCATGAAGAATGTCAGCCGATAAAGGAAAAGACAACGCCTGAGCAACTACTATTTTACCCCCCCCCCTTCCCCCCGTCACCGGAGAACCAAATCGAAGTGTGTAGCATCCTACAAACGGAACACACATAAAAATCATAATTACCAAAATGGATCCTTTCAAACTTCTAAAATTTTAAACACATACAAATTACAACTCACCTTAACTGATTTGATTTGTGGATCGCAAGCAGCTAATCCAGCATTGCTCTTGTTGACCCCAGGATTTTTGCAGGGCTGACATTGTTCCTCGATAGTCATTCTGCTAAAAGCTCGTTCAACCGTTGCTCCAGATAAATTTATGTTCCTTTAGGTCTTTTATTTTTGCTTCTTTCTTGTTACGTGTTCACTTTTTATTCCCAAGGCCTAGGCACACACGTAGGCCCACGTGGTGACCAACACCCCTGGTGTGACATGGGTGTTCGGGTCCTAACACCGCTGCTAAGGGATCAATTGCCACTTCAGGGTCCCATTCTCCCTGAGAGAATATTTTTTTTTTCCTATTTGTCATGTTAAACAATAAACAATTCAGGTAAGTAGTTACGGATAATAAGTCGATAAACAAACATAAAATAAAGAAATTATAATACTTACTAGATCTTCTGCTGTGGGCTTCATCTTATCTGGTAAGATGAATTCATCGGGGCCTGATTTCACCAGTCTCGCCAATATAAATTCGTGTGTCCGCTTATTATACATATTGTGTATCCTAGACATTACACCTTGATCCTTATCCCTCGCCTACGAATCCTGCTTCCCTAGATACCCCCATGCTCCTAAGTGGTGGGGGTTATCATTCAGCTTTGCATGCTTCTTGTTTTTTTTGGCTTAGTGCCCTGACATAATGAAAATAACAAAATTTGGAACATATAAATTTATATTAACACTAAAAACAATAAGGTTATTGTTATTACACCTCAAATTTTGGTGTCGATTTGATCTTAATGAATTCAGGTCACGTATCTGGTTTAACATATGAGTACTTATTATATGGTGTTTTGTTTTTTCTCATGTATTAATTTTACGGGCATCGACTTAAAGCTCCTCCATGAGTTGGAAGCAATCGACATCGTATTTTTTCAAACACTTATCCTTCAAATTCCACTTTTGTTGTTTGATCAAAATAAAGTTATTAAACGGTTAATAATATGCAATATCCTATATGATGACAATACGAGTAAAATATAATGTATTGTATACCTTAAGCGCCGCCCATAACCGAGCCTTCTCATCATCGTCGATTTCGTGCCAATTAGGTTTGAGTATTGACATCCTCGTTCTTGCCTCCAATCCTACCTAGTTAGAAGATTTTGACGAATAATCATTGATTGAACGGCCAAATCGGGACAAAATTGAATTGTACAATCTGTAGAGTCCCTTATTTTGCTCAATGATATCACCCCTTGGGTTTGGGTCGACCTTTGTGTGAGTTTCGATGTGATTGGTTTTTCGTTGCCTGATATGTTAAGAACGATAAGCAAAATTAAGGATAATATGACTACTAAAAGAATTAATTTGGTTTTCCAAATATCTTTACAGCAAACAGATAGTCCCTCTCTGTTATAGTTTGACCAGTTTCCATAAAATAAACAGCATCCTCCAAAAGTGATACTAGAAAATCAAGCTTTGAAAATCAACAAACAACAACCAATTTAAACTTAAAAACCAAATGTAGTTACGCTTCTCTCTTACATCTCCCAAAACATTAACCCAACTCAGAAGGCACACATGATACAAAACTATATCATTATTGATTTGAATATATTAGGAGTAAACAACAGACCAAGTGAACTGATAGATTAGGATCATGGTAATACCATTAGGCAGATCAAACTCCAAACTTATTTTGTGGAAGCATTCTGGAAAATATTTACATGGGGAAGAAGAGAATTGAAAGAACAACTTTCATTGTTAATGCTAATGCCCTTATTTGAATAGATTGTTGGAGAGATTAAGGCTGCTATAGAAGCCCTTGTGGAGGTGACATTGAGACTCTAGAGTTATCTAATTTAAGGGTTCTTCCAAAAGGATGCCCAACCCCCTCCTTTTCATGCACCAAGCCCTGTAGGGAGTGCTTCAAACTTGGAAGCAGCATCCAACAATAATACAACTCCATGGGAAACTTATGCTAGGAAGGATTCTATTGTTGCATCACAAACCACAACAACATCAGTTCCCCCAAAGGCAATCAGACTTAATAGAGTTCTACATTGGTATTTAAAGACCCCTTCTTCCAAAATGTTGCTTTTTCATATAAATCATTTGGATCCAATGTTCCTTTTTTCCTGACAATTGAGATAAGTTGGAAACTATTTTCTTAACCTTATAATTTTACAAAAAAAAAACGATATATGCAGAAGAAAAAAGGAAGTGGAATCCAACAATGAAGCTGTAAATCAAAATGAAAGTGGGACTCGTGAGGATGCACCTAGTGCAGTGAACAAGTAGTGATCCTGTTTCAATTTACTAATTGGTTAATTGCATACATCATACACTGATTTCATACGGATTTGCTTTCTCCTTTTAGGGTTGTTGTGCCACTAGTTACAAATAGTATACTAGAAGTTGTCACACCGGATTATGTAGTCCCACGATCATAACAAAGTCGAGAAATTATCTTGCTCAGATTAGCGAAGTAATCTTTGGTTATTGTTAATGGTATGCCTTCTGAATTTTATGTTAGTATTCAAATCTCAAACAATCTTTTGGGAGCCAATGTTAAGATTTTGGGTGACATAATGGAGAAGCTTAGTCATATATATGAATGGAGGATGAATGGTAATCATACTTTGCATATAATTCCATACATCAAACAAGAAAAATCAAAGGAGTGGCAGCTTGGTGTCTGCTATCTGCAAACCACTGTTGTTGACCCAGCCATGGAATATGAGGATCTTAGAAGCAGAAGGGAGAGGAATTTTTTTTCTCTTTCTACTGGATCTGTGTGTGCACATGCATTTGAATGCTTCATGTTTGATACTCCTTTCACGAAAGATGACTATAGATTTATGTTCATATTGAAAATAGAGTTATGCACCAATGTATACAGAGTTTGTATAGTGAATTCAAAATTTAGACAACTCTTCCAAATTTCAGTTTTAGTTTAGACAGAGTTTTAGTAATGAGTAAATAGAGAAATGTATATGTTCTTCCAGAGTTATCAGAATCTTATCCGGAGTATGTTCAGAGATATTTTAGTTTCCAGAGATTTTTTAAGTATATAATTTTTATATACGGCAAATGAAACAAATAAACTCACACACCCTTCTCCCTTTGGTGAGGTTTGAACCCATGACCTCCTACAAGGCCAAGGACTCTGATACCGCTTGGCTAAAGGCCCTTTAGTGATGCTTCCAGAGTTAAAAGACAGTTCACTCAGAGTTTAGTCTTGGGTATATTGAATTCTGTCCACGAGCATAAAGTTCGAACAACACTCAACCAGGTAGTAAAACCTACTCAAATACAAAGCATAGAGTTCACTGTTGTTTCTGGTTTAGTGGTTTTCTTAGCCTCTTTGTTGGCAAGTGAATTTTTTCTCTCTGTTTGGAATCATAAATGTTACTTGGATGCATAGAGTGCAACAGGTAAACCTACTCAGTTTAGTAACAAAGGGTTTATAAATACCTAGATATCTCATTGGATTATGTAGGATGAATTTCATTAACCCATAATCCTTCGGCATGGTAAGTAGTTTCATCAACCAACACATTTGTGGTCTTGTGGAGGGTATACCGACAGAAAAAGGGGGAGCTCGTCAAGCTGATCATATTCTTCCTCATCTTCGACATTTTTAACCCCAAGTATATGTCTTTTACCATGAAGAACAATGTGCCACTTGAAATCCTTCGGGTCTTGGACAGAGAAGACCCGTGAGGCTTGCTTGGCAAGAATGAAAGGTTCTGATACATAGCCCTCTCTAGAAAGATCAACGATCGTGAAACCATCATTGTCAAATTTTACGCCTATTTGGTTTTCGACCCATTTATACTTGAAAAGATGTACTTCTTTGGCGATCCTCGACCTAGCATAACTGTTCGATCTAGAGAACTCGGTCGCTGTTGCTATTAATGTCACCAAATTGTTCTGCAATGTACTTTTGTGATCTTGTTTTTTTGGTATAGAACGTGTATCCGTTAATATCTTATCCTTGGTATGTTGACACAACATGTATAGGACCATAAGCCAAATGTTCCACTACTTAATTAACATTTTCTCTCCCATAGTTCTGTTTCACCATTTCTTTCGCAAATGTTCTATTATGCTCGGTAACATCCCATTTATTGCTCTTCGATTGTTTCATCTCGTGCAACATTTCCATGTGTTCATGTACATAGGGAGCAACTGTTGTTAGGTTCTTTAACACAAAAAAATGTGCACTATGTAATTCAACGTATTTTGGGGTGATAAATTTCTTTCCAATCGTCCCAACCCCTGCAAACTGTCAGGATCGATTCTTAACAAGAATTAAACTTCTTAGAAACAGAATTTAGAGAATCTTGCGGAATAGAACTCTAAATCAATTAATGAACAATCAATAGAAATTCAATACACTGTATATATCAAACTGTATTACTCACAAGTTTTACACCAAACCTCAATCTTGTTGAACAGGCTCAACAAGACGATTTCTACTTCTCTAGAAATAGGATCTATGATCTTGAGGTTAATCGAATTCTGTATACTATCTAATTTTCTATCGTCTATATTCGTATATCTATCGTATGTCCTAATAGCTATCTATCAATACTATTTATACAAAAGTAATTACAAGATAACTATCAAAAGTACATTGATCTTCTGAATCTTCGTTAAACATATCTTGATCAATTCCTTCTTTGTCTCCAACAGTATCGCATCCCAAACTTATCAAGTCAGCAGTATTAACAATGATTTGTCTCAGCAGCATTAACGATGATTTGGCTCAGCAGCATTAACGACCTTCAGCAGTATTAACCTTCACAGTCTTCAAGCAGTAGTAACTCAGCTCAGCAGTACTAATCATGTCTAGCAGTAGTAACTTCTTCTAGCAGTAGTAACTTCTTCTAGCAGTAGTAACTTCTTCTAGCAGTAGTAACTTCTTCTAGCAGTAGTAACTTCGTCTAGCAGTAGTAATCTTGCCCAGCAGTAGTAACGAAGAACTGGCAGTAGTAATGTAGACTTAGCAGTACTAACCATACTTGGCATATCTTCAGTTCCCAACAATCTCCCCCTAACTTGACTTTTAGGAAAAGAAGTCAAGTTCTTCAGATGATGCTTCCAAAACTTAGTCATCATGTACACACAAATTAGGACTTAAACATAGACTCTGATTTGCAATCCTCCTTACCAAGAATCTTCCCATAGCAGAGTCTTTGTTGCAGACCAACTTTACATGTAGCATCCCTTTCAGTCTTTTCATGCTGTGATTGTATATTTCATCCACCAGATAATACTCCTGATATGTGTTGTCAATTGATATAACATACACTCCACAATTTTCATAGAGCATCCAGTGGGTTACTGCTTGAAAAGGTCTTGCTGTTATGTGCTGAACTACTTCTGGTCTGAACATTAGGCATAGGTATTCTAACACCATCTTTGTGATAGACATACCTCTTTCTGTCAACATGTTGCCATAGATCTGCATGCCTACTTTGAACATCTCTTCCAGGTCAGATCTTGAGCATTTTCTTATGACTTGTCCCCATGTTCTGTAGACTTCAAACTGCCCATCAGCTCTCTTGAGTCTGATATACTCCTTTCTTTCATCTATCAATGTATCCCAGTGACTGATTTCAGGAGGCTTTGAGTCTAATGGAGTCACTTTTATTGGTTCGGCATCAACCATAGTGATGTACAAGTCACACTGTTCATTGCTAAGTGATTGTGCCTTACTGGATTGACCTGTCTTGCTATCTCCTTGTCCTTCATCCTTGGCAACTTCTTCCTTTTCTTTCTCTTCTACCACTGGTTTCTCAACAGGTTCTGCCTTTTGCTTCTTTACACACTTCTTTTTAGTGGCCACAGACTTTGTTCTCTTTCTGCTGAAAACCATCTTTGCATCCTTAGGTTCTTCCTGTTTCTTGGCAGTTGGAGGTGTATCATGTTTGGCTTTGATTAAAGCCTCTGCAACCTCCACTTCTTCTACTGTAAGCTTCTCTGTTACTGTTTCTGCTTTCTTTGTAGATTGAGCAGCATTAACTGTTTATGCTGCTTGCTTAGAGTCAGCAGCATTAACAGTTTCTGCTGCTACTTCAGTTTCAGGTTCTTTCTCTGTTAGGTCTTCAGCAGCATTAATTGTTTCTGCTGCTTGTTCAAACTCAGCAGCATTAACAGTTTCTGCTGCTGTGGTTTCTGCTGCTTTTGAAGTTTCTGCTTCTTTAATCATCTCCTCCACCTTTTCTGTCTCCCCCTTGTTCTGTGCACTGGACTCCCCCTTAAACTGTGCATAATCCATTTCCATCTCAGTCTCCATGTGAACAGTCTCCCCCTCAATTTGTGGACCCTTCATTTTCAGTTCTGCTTCTGACTCTGACTCCCCCTTTTTGGGAGCATCATCAGTTGAAGTTCTTCTTCTCAGCACAAATCTTGCCTTTTTCTTTCTGTTCAGCAACTTGGTGACCATCTTTTTGAGCTTCTCAATTTGAGACTGTTGGTAGGTGACCACAGTCTTAAGTTGCTCAATCTCTTTCTTTTGTGCCATAACATCCAAGTTGATATTCCCTATGGTTTCCATCAATTCCTCATAGTTATATCTATCCTCACCTTGTTTAGAAGTGTTTACCTTCTTTAAAGGATCACTGGAAGTTTTAGCAGAAGCCTTCTGCCTAGCAGAAGCACTACCTGCCCCCTTGGTTTCTTGGCACCTGGGTCCTCCTAATGATTTCTCATTTAGAGTTGCCATGGGGAAGGTCTTATTTATGTTACCATTGTCCTTCTCTGTGCTAGCAGAAGTAGTGGCAGCCTTAGCACCCATATGGTCATCCTTCTCCTTAGAGACCACCTTCTTGGGGTTGGGAGACACCCCTGTGGTTTCCCTGTTGATATTCTCAATTGGAGAATGCTCCAACTGAGGGCTTAAAGGCTTAGGGCTCTGAGTAGGTACATCAAGGGAAGGAACCTTGTGCACCTTTCTTCTTTGAAACCTTTTGGTGATTGTGGGAGTGGGTTGTTCAAGAATGGACTGAGGGATTTCTTTTGAGATGGAAGGTTGGGATTGGTCATCAGTGGGTTGATCTAATGAGGGCCTTGATCCTGATGCCATACCTTCAGAGGGGTGGGACACAACCATCATTGTAGAGAACAATGGTGTGTCAACTCCTTCCGAGTCCATAGGAAGTCTTTTCATATTTGAAAAAACCTTCCCTTTAGGGGATTTGGGTACATATACCTCAGTAAACTGAGGTAAGTCCATCAATTCCTTGTTAAGAACTTCTTGCACAAACCTTGGATACATGAAAAAGGTCTTTTTGGATTCCAAGTTTGATACAAGATCATTAAAGATCATTGCTGAAAAATTGTACTTTCTGGCAGTGGATAAGCAGACCAAGGCATATGCAATGGGACTGCTGAACTCACTCCATCCAGTAGTTTTCTTGGAAATACAGTGCATCAGGGTATGAACAAGAAATCTCCATTGGTTAAAAAATTTTGACTTGTAGAATTTAAAAACACCAATGGGACCTTCATACCCCATTCTTTGTAAAGTAGAAAAGAGTTCTTCATTAGGAATAGAAGATATACCTGAAGCATCATTCAACTGAAGGGAGATGCGAATAACCTCTTCAGTGACTTTCAAGGGTTTATCACAAACCCTTGTTCGAATGGTTTTCTGCCCTTCTTCGAAACTCACAGTGGCATTCTCCCAAAATTGTGTCTGATGTTCGATATAGATTGTTGGGCTCACCGTTAGGGCATAGGAGATGTGCGAGGATTTGAGAAAATCGACTATATTGTGGAATCCCGCAGCTTGTTTCGGCTTCTGAAGCATGGCTATTTCATTGTGCTCATCCACAAACTCCATGATTCCTGAGGATTCTTGAAAGAAAAACACAAAGTTTCTGGGGAGACTAGGTTAGAACGAGAGAGAAGAAGTAAATGCGAAGAGTCGTTATGAACTTGGGCGGGCACACAGGGGTATTTATATGCCCTGGATTATCAAAAGCAGTATTAACTACCTAGCAGTATTAACTACCGAGCAGTATTAACTACCAAGCAGTATTAACTACCAAGCAGTATTAAAAACCTAGCAGTATTAACTGCACTAGCAGTATTAACTACTGAGCAGTATTAACTGAGCACTAGCAGTATTAACTACTGAGCAGTATTAACTGAATACTAGCAGTATTAACTACTGAGCAGTATTAATTGAGCACTAGCAGTATTAACTACTGAGCAATATTAACTGCAAAGCAGTATTAACTACACAAACAGTATTAACTACTGAGCAGTATTAACTACAGAGCAGTATTAACTACTAGAACACAGGCAGTAGAAACTCTGCACTGGGCATCACTTGTCAAATCCTCAAATGTCATCTTACACATCACTTTTACCACTTCTCTTACCTTCTGCAGAATTATTTTCAAGAGTAACATGTCCTCCATCAATTCATTTGGAATATTGAAGGCAGGCCATGTTACCTGTCATGTGCCTAGAGCAACCACTGTCAACATGCCAAATGCTTCTCCCCTTAAGCTGTTTGGCTGCCCTGCACATCTGATAAATCAATTAGTTTTTGTTGGGGACCCAAGCCATAGTGGTCTTGGGTCTCCCTTGATCATCAAAATACTTACATTCTGTTTTGATGAGCTTGTCAAAGTGAGGAACATCAGTGCTTGAGTACTTTGTTTTGATGATAGGTCTAGAAGCAGTACTAACTGATGTAGAAGTGCTAACTTTGGCAGCACTAACATTGCTTCCAGAAGTACTAGCCTTCTCAGCAGTATTAACTAACTTAGCAGTACTAACACTAGAAGCAGTATTAATTGTTGAAGAAGTACTAACTGTGTTAGCAGTACTAACACTGCTAGTAACATTATTGCTTCCTGCAGTACTAACATTGTTAGCAGTACTAACTGAGTTGGCAGTATTATCATTAGTACCTTTAGGCATCCATACTCTAACACTTTCTGTTTCTGCCTTTATCATGTGGCTTATGGTTTTAACTTGTTTCTTTGCCACAACTTTCCTCACAGACTTTTTATATCCTCCACTCTTTCTGTAACCAGCAGGTTTTTGAAAATATCTTTGAGCATTAAACCTTTGGTTAACTGGATTGAAATAACAGTGTTTGGCTAAGTGATTTAGCTTACCACAGATGAAGCAAGGTTTTGGCCTGTTGATTCTGTTCAGGTCAACTCCTTGTCTCATAGCCCATTGGTTATTCCAGTTCCTTTGATTTCCCCTCTGATTATCATGTTTTTGGGGCTTGAGCTCTTGAGATTTCTTACAAGAACAATGTTTACAGGTATTGGGAGCCACAACTGTGGTCTGTTTGTAATGGACTCCCTTTTCCTTTTCAGTCCTTTTGATTTCAGTGTTCTTGACACATGGACTCTCACATTCCTCATCAGAGTCTACTTTGTCAGTCTCCTCCTCAACAACTATTTCTTTTTCACAAGGATCTATTTTAATCTTTAATTCAGGTTCCTTTCTATCCTTGGTCTCTAACAAATCAGACTTAGGAGGTATGTAGTTGTTATTGTAGGGTGGAGGTGTGGTATTGTATCCTATCCCTACTTTCATCTTGTCATGGATTTGTGCTTTAATGATGGTGTCCATGGTTTTAGAAGCACAGGTAAACTTTTCAACATCAAGTTTAACCTTCTCAAGCTCTTCTTTTAATTTCTCATTCTCCTCCCCAGACACTTTCAGCTTAATCTCATACTCATTCTTCTCCCACTTCCAATAGTTAGTATCATAGTGGTGTTGAAGTTCATTAGCTTGAAAAGCTCTAATCTGTTCCTCAAACCTTTCTACAATCCTAACATAATCTTTCACATCTTTCTCTAGCCTCTTAAGGTCATCACACATACCCTGATTGTGATCCCTATATCTTTTAACAGCATCAATGCAAGCTTGAGAACAGAGTTTAGATTGTACCTCAGTGGGAATATCAGATACTTCGGCCATAAGAGCTTGATTCTGACAGGCTTCCTCAGCTTGATCACTCCAATCAAATCCCATTCCTTGTTGAGAAACAAGGGCTTGAGAGGAGCTTCTGTTTTGGTTTCCATTTGGAGCCTGTTGTTGTGATCCTTCACTTCTGCATTCTCTGGCAAAGTGTCCCATCTTGTGACACTTATAACACTCAACCTTGGACTGGTCAAAGCCTGCATCATCTTCTCCAATCTTTCCTTCATTACATTGGCCATTTTCTATGATGTCCCATAGTGCATAATTAATAAGAAGAATGTACTGCTTGATTCTCAGTTTCCACATGTCAAATTTATTGGGTTTGAGCATTGGAGCCTTTGAAACAAGAGTACTGTGAGTATCCATTGAGTTGTCCATAGCTTCTAAGATACCAATGCTCTGATACCACTTAGAATTAAACTTCTTAGAAACAGAATTTAGAGAATCTTGCGGAATAGAACTCTAAATCAATTAATGAACAATCAATAGAAATTCAATACACTGTATATATCAAACTGTATTACTCACAAGTTTTACACCAAACCTCAATCTTGTTGAACAGGCTCAACAAGACGATTTCTACTTCTCTAGAAATAGGATCTATGATCTTGAGGTTAATCGAATTCTGTATACTATCTAATTTTCTATCGTCTATATTCGTATATCTATCGTATGTCCTAATAGCTATCTATCAATACTATTTATACAAAAGTAATTACAAGATAACTATCAAAAGTACATTGATCTTCTGAATCTTCGTTAAACATATCTTGATCAATTCCTTCTTTGTCTCCAACAGTATCGCATCCCAAACTTATCAAGTCAGCAGTATTAACAATGATTTGTCTCAGCAGCATTAACGATGATTTGGCTCAGCAGCATTAACGACCTTCAGCAGTATTAACCTTCACAGTCTTCAAGCAGTAGTAACTCAGCTCAGCAGTACTAATCATGTCTAGCAGTAGTAACTTCTTCTAGCAGTAGTAACTTCTTCTAGCAGTAGTAACTTCTTCTAGCAGTAGTAACTTCTTCTAGCAGTAGTAACTTCGTCTAGCAGTAGTAATCTTGCCCAGCAGTAGTAACGAAGAACTGGCAGTAGTAATGTAGACTTAGCAGTACTAACCATACTTGGCATATCTTCAGTTCCCAACACAAACGTACCTTCATGTCGAGATTGTGGGATGTCGATATTCTTTACACCATCCAAATAGTCTTTGTAGAAATCAATCACCACCTCGGAGGCATATTCTTTAACAATATTGGCTTCGGGGTCGAGACCGGTTCCTTACATACCCCTTTGAAAAACCCATATATCTCTCAAATGGATACATGTACTGTAGGAAGCCATGACCGCAAAACTTTATTTCTCCAACAATGTCAGACACTAGGTGTACCATCACATCAAAAAAGGAAAGTGGGAAGTACATCTCCAGTTGCCATATAGTGATAATATATTTTTGCCATGAATCTAACACCTCTGGACGGAATGAATCATGTTAAAAAAACAAGAAAATATTTGTAATTGTGTGTTAGATTCGGTCTAGTAATATACCACAAATTGCAATTGGAATCATATGTATCATCACAACATGACAATCATGCGACTTCATACCAAGAAATTTCAAGTCTTTCACCAACACTAGTTTCTTAATGTTTGTAGAATATCCGGGTGGAACTTAGATACCATGAACAAACATCGACAAAATCTATTTTTCTCAACCTTCGACAATGTATAGCAAGTTGGTGGCAAGTATGTGTGTTTTTTGTTATCAACAAGAGCAAGCTCTCTAATCAGATCCCCATTTCCACCATGTCTTTTCAAACTTTCACCCCATCTTTTGATTTTCCTGGAATGTTCTAAAAAAGACCTATCAAGCTGTCACAAACATTTTTCTCAATATGCATCACATCAAGACAGTGTCGAACACTCAAATGATGGGGAGAAAGTTTGAAAACACTTCTTCTTCCAAATATTTTTGGGAGTAGTTGGACTACCTTTTCTGAACACAATGTCTAGATGCTTAACCTGAGAATATACAGTTCTTCCATTCAACGGTTGTTTTGCTACTCCATACTCGGTTTTCCCGTCAAATAATGACTTTAGTTTACAGTACTGTTGGCTCTTCAAAAGAGACATTCGATGGCCCATGTACACATGTTTCCCACAATTTCTCAACCTTAGATCATGTGTGTCATCTTTGTATCATCCGTAATTTTTGGGTAAGTACAATTTCAAGTTAGTGTACAAATCAGACATTTAAGAGAAATAGAGGAAATATGATTTTGGTCTTAAACCCCAGAGTTTATAGTATTGTTGAATGTATAATTAAAATACGAATCCAACGATTTTTTCCGGAGCAAAATCGGATCTAAAACGAAGAAGTTATGGCCAAAACAATGTTCGGTACATTATGTGCTATAGTGGTCGCGATTGTGACACTATCACTATACCATGTCACAATCGCCGGATGCCAAAAACTCACGGTACAACTTGTGCGATTGTGCCAGAGATTGTGACTGTCACAATCGCATACGGGTACTAGAACCATAAAAAATGTGTTTTTCAGCCTTTTTCTCATTCCCACTTCACCCGTCTCGTTTTTCTCTCCCAAGAACCAAAACCCCTCACCCCTATTGTCAATTTTGAGCCTTTGAGACCCCAATAATTAAGATTTCAAGTGATTCTTCTTCATCTAACAAGGTTTTGGAAGCTAAAGATAGAATCCTTTCACTTCATCTTCTTCATCAAAGTTTTCTAGGGTTCATCCAACCTTTTTCCTCCATTTTGAAGATTTGGAGTTTGAGGTTCATTTTGGTAATCTATAGGTGTTTTGGTTGGCGGATTCAAGTTGTGGTTAAGGTAATCTTCTCTTTTCTCCATCTATGGAAATTAGGGTTTTGTTATAAGTTGAGATATTGATGTAAAATATTTGTGGACCGATTCTAAATGGTTGGATATGAATAGTTATGGTTGGGAACTTATGGATCTAGGTTTTTAAAAGATTTGGCTTGAGGATTCAAATTTCTTCAAATGAGCTCAAGTTGGGGAAAATCTAGATTTAGCCTAAATCTAACAAGGTGAGTTCAAGTTGATTTGTGAAAACGTTGTACATGCAAAAAATGTTCTTTTGAAAGTATTTATATGTTTTACATGAAATTGTCAATTGTTGAGTTATTTGTGGGTTTTGATTATTTGAAGTGCTTAACTTTATAAACCTTGAAAAACACCCATGTTTGGGATTTTTGGATATTTTGATAAGTAAAATATCATGAATATGTCCATTTTCATGATTTATTGCTCAAATGAAGTCTATTCAATGGTTTATGCAATTTTGGTGTAATTGATTTTATAAACCATTTGGAAAATGCACATTTTCGTGTTATGAGACATTTTGGGAATTTTAAGGGTACGAGTCTATTTGGAAAATCATTTGTCCAATTCGTGACGAGTTTTGGATTAATCATATCTTTCGTTTAAATGCATTTTAAGATATGATGACCGTTATTTGTTGGCCTATTGGGTTTCAAGCATTTTAGCTCGGTTTCGACTTAAAAGAGTCTTGAGGACATTTGTTCGAATTTAATTGCTCAATGTAGAGCCCCATTTATGATTTGCATTTATTGCATATCATTTATAATTACATGCTCGAGTGCATTAGTCATTCCTGTGTAGTCTTGTATTTTTAGACTGTGTTGCATTGGATCCATAGGCACGTAAGTCAGTCTTTATTTGATAGTCAACTGGGTGTTTCAAGATTTGACTACGGGGCCCATGTTTTGTGACCTTAGCCTTGCCTGTTGATGGGCGTTTGAGACCTCCGCCTTGTCGGGGCAATGCCATGGTTGTAACCCCGAATATGCCAGGCCTTTAGTGGTATTCATGGTAATACTCGCTAAGGTCAGTTGTCTCTTTGGGTGTAACTTGAAAGGAGTCGTAGGGACACTTGGGATTTCATGTCGTGAAGTGTCATACTATTAACGTTGTATGAGCGGCATACTTTTGTGTTCCTCCGCTCTCAATGGATACGGGTCACCCCCGTTGTCGGCCAACATTATTTGGATATTATAATGTTCTTGCTTTATTATCGTTGTTCTTGTGCGATTGACTGCAAATGATGACTTTAATATGGAATTCCCTCCACGTATATTAAAGTCTGAATGAAGCATGTCATTTCCATATTTTGGTATTTGGATTTCATTCCATTTTATGCTCATGTGAGTATTGGGTTAGTACCATGCTTTCGGTGACATGTTATATTTATAGGGATTGTTCTTCCATGATTTATGGGTTGTGTATTATGCCTCATCCGTGTTTGGATGCTTTGAATAATTGAGTTCTAGCCCCGTTTATATTATTTATAAATTTAACACGTATTCACATTTTGAGTGAGTTCCGGATCTGTGTTCATTTTGGGAAAATGCTACACTTATATTTTGGATCATTCATCATAAGAATTTGTGTGCATTGGAAAATGGGTGGTGTGCATATTTAATATAAACCCTTTTTTGGACATCATGATTTAAGTTGTACTCTTTTCGTTTAACGAGTTATTTAATCATCATTAAACTCTTGAACTCACTATGCGTTAGCCTAACCTTTTTATTTGTCGGCATGTGCAACACGTTCCGGTTGGGGAAATAGTACTTGTGACACTGTAAAGAGTTGAGAGCTAGATGTGTGCTCAAGAAGTGTTTATCTTGGTGAAGTCTTCCGCTGTAACACCCTAAAGTTTAGGCAATAAATATAGGGGATTTCCGGAAAATGGGTAAAATAAAATTTCTAAAATCATGCCAACTATGACCCAAGAAATACAACGGGATAGTTTAGACAAAGTATAAATTAACGAGTATTGAGACATAATACACAACAACCTATTAATCTAGAATCAAAGTAAGCTAGATTAACATGGGTGCCACTATATCTCTAAAAATCCCTCATCTCGACTCCCAAAAAGCACGACCCTCCAAGCTCCTAAGCATGGTCGGCAAAACAACACGTCAAGGACGCACCGCTAGAGAGGACCTGAAATCCACAATACACAACACCACAAGTGTTAGACCAAAAGTCTAGTGAGAAGGTGTAATATAAAAGATTGAGCAAGTAAGCGATATAGTAAATCAAACCAATGTCACCGAATCCGAGCATTAGTAATAATTACAACTTGACTTCCGCCCAGTAACCAAACCTGAGTGAGATATACAAGAGAGATATTGTTTGGGTAAAAAATCACACCCTCGACCGACCTAGGGAGTTCCTTCGACATGACCCATGGACTTCGATTACCCTAATGCCTACAAAAGTCATACCCCCGATCGATGAAGGTAATACCCATTATTGCCTTATCCCCGACATACGATAGTTGATTATTAAAAGACATCTTGCATCAATAGTCATTCAAGACAGTATCTTACATCTAATGATCGCACGTCACACATCGCTAGTCTTACGTCGCTAGTCTTATATCGCTTTGGTCCTGCGACATCGTCATCCTGGTTTAACGACTTAGTGGTTTTACGACCTAGTCTTACGACATTTTCATAAGACCATTCCTATACTAAGATAAGGTCTTACAAGACATTTCCAGTCATATACATGGTCTTGTATTTCGACACTCGACCTCGACGTCGCCTAGTTCACACGACCGTCGCATAAAATCATGCGACCTCGACCGACTAACGCGCTATACGACTGTTATGTTTGTTCAATGTTTAATGCAGGAGTCAACACCATTAATGGACAATGGCTATAACCGATGAAGTCAGTTAAGAACATCTAATCCCGCATTAAAGACGACGACCGTTACGGCAGTTACCAAAGTCCTTAATGATCCAATTAAAGTGCCCGAAGACTATAAATATCAAGGAGAATCATCATTTCAAGGGACGAATTCATCTAGCTATACAACTGCATTCTCATCTACTTCTACATTTTCTCTCTCGCATTCGAGCACACGTCGCTAACGCAAGTACCGCACGACAATAGTTCAAACCGCACGACAGCAGCTTGTCTCGCACGTTCAACACACGACGCACACTTTTTACACACGACTAAGTGTATTTTTATTTCATTTGTAACCTATTGTACACAAATCACCTGTAACACAAGGACTTTCGCCCCTGTTTGGCGAACTATAGTGCACTGTCGACTCTCCCAGAGTCGACCACGGTTTTTTCCCTCGTTTTGGGGTTTTCCGCGTCACCAAATCTCTTGTGTCTTTTACTTTTTCCACGCGATTACGTTGTTTGGCTTGAGATACGTTTCTTTAGTTGTTAAATGTCCACATCGACCTTAAGTTGTACTTTGGTGCGATTTTTGGCATTAACAGTTTGGCGCCATCCGTGGGACCCCATCTAGAGAAAATCTCAAGCCAACACACATCGCTCTAACGATCTTGTAAAGTTTTTTCCAGGTATATGGCAAATTATCAAGATCCCTTGATTCAATTTCAATCGGAATTGAATGCGGCTCGAATCCAGACTTAAGCCCCGATAAAAAAATGCTCCGTCAAAGTATCGCATGTATCGCATCATCCAAAGGACTCGGGGGCTCGGAACACCCTTCACAAACTGAAAAATACCGCATTTGATTTCAAAAGTCCTCGGAAAAAGGCGCTTATCGACTCCATGTTACGGTAACTGTGACGTCCCATTTAGAACAACTCTATATATATACTCTAAGTATATTCCCCTCGTTTAAATATTTTGATTTAATATATGATCGTTGATTCAAGCATCAAAAGATCATTGGTCAAAACCAACGAGCACCCCCGATTTACATTACAGTCTCGCAAGATCATATGAATACAGGTCTTACGATTTACATCGTGAGAAACCAAAGTCTCTACGACTTAAAAAACGCAGGTCCTACGATTTATAGTCGTCAATAAAAGACGACTCGCATTTTTTCTTATGATCGCCAGTCATGGCAAACGCAGGTTACGATTTATAGCCGTCGATAAGAGACGAATCGTATTTTAAATCTTATGATCGCCAGTTATGGAAAAAGCAGGTTGCAATTTGTAGTCATCGACAAAAGACGGCTCACCTTTTTGACCTTATGATCGTCAGTCATGGCAAACACAGGTTAAAATTATCGGTCGCCAATAAAAGCGACTTGCATGTTGAAATCTCATGATCGCTAGTCATGACATATGTCGTCACTAAGAACGACTTGTACATTGAATCTTACAATCACCAGTCATGGTAAGTCGCATGTCAAAACGCAAAAGTCGCCAATATGTGCGACTCGCACATTTTAATCTCATGATTGCCAATAAAGGCAAGTCGCAAGGTTAACCGTATAATCACAAGCAAGAGTCAAGTTCAGAAGATCCTTCAAGAAATGCACGATGGGGAGTGTGGCAATCACTCAGGAGGTCGTAGTTTGAGTAATCGTATCTCAGAAGTCGTGGGTAAAGGTACCTATCGGCTCCAAACCCTCGACGGTCGAGATATCCCACGCAGCTGGAATGCAACGCATTTGAAAAGGTATTTCTTCTAAGTCCTTTTCCTTCTTTCATACGATTTTTTATTCATCACGAAGATTACTTAAGCATCGGAGGGTCATTGGCTAGCCAACAACGAACCTCTGACATTGGTTTATCGCAGGATCGCACGACATAAGTTACTAAGTCTATCATACGACTTCAGTAAAATCGCACGATATAAACGATCAGTTTTATTAGACGACTCGATTATATAACTACAGGAACACATGATTCAAGTTCATCGTATGATCAAATCACATGATCGTAAGGTCTAGAGACCCCACAAGCTAAGTTCTTTAACTTAGAAAAATTTCATGTTAAGAATGAATGCTTTGATCACATGCGCTTATGTTTGCTTATACGATTCAAAAAGTCTTATGACTTACGTTTTAATCGTTGTATTACAATGGATGCCCAAGTCGCACGACTTCTTGTTCATTTTTGTACTTAATGAATTTTTACAGTTGACATTACATTTGTCCATGACATGTATGAGTCGACATAATACTCAGGTTCAATAGAAAGGTAAAAAAAATTTACCGATTATCGCTAAAGCAAAACTTACACAACGTAACATAGGTCTCTAACGACCGTATCGGCTGTAAATGCCAGATCATAGGTCTCTAGCGACCGTATCGGCTCAGAACGCCAGATCATAGGTATCTAACGACCGTATCGGCTCGAACGCCAGATCATAGGTATTTAACGACCATATCGGCTCTAAACGCCAGATCAAAAGTCTATAACGACAGTATCGGCTCGGAACGCCAGATCATAGGTCTATAACGACCATATCGGCTCTAAACGCCAGATCAAAAGACTATAATGACTGTATCGGCTTGGAACGCCAGAACATAAGTATTTAACGACTGTATCACAAGATCCTTAAATTTTATCTTGGTTCGATCATCTTATGATAGCCGCCAAGCTTTATTTCGGATCAATCGTCTTACGATTGACTCTCGACCCATGCGTCTCATTTTGATAAAGATCGTCTTACGATCACCGTCGGTTCCTTACGTTTTAAGGTCGTCTTACGACCGTCAGATGAACACCACAAGTATCTTGTGCATTAAAGGTCATCATTCGATCGTCGCAACTTACTTAAACACCATCGACTGGACTCACGATTTTAGCTAACCAAGTCGATTTCCTTAGCAAAAGTGACACGTCTATGTAGAAACACATTTAACTTTGGTACGAGATTTGAAATTCAAATGGCATTGAAATTCAAATCTCGGGGGGCTAACTGTTTGGGTAAAAAATCACACCCTCAACCGACCTGGGGAGTTCCTTCGACATGACCCATGGACTTCGATTACCCTAATGCCTACAAAAGTCATACCCCTGATCGATGAAGGTAATACCCATTATTGCCTTATCCCCGACATACGATAGTTGATTATTAAACGACATCTTGCGTCAATAGTCATTCAAGACAGTATCTTACATCTAATGATCGCACGTCGCACATCGCTAGTCTTACGTCGCTAGTCTTATATCGCTCTGGTCCTGCGACATCGTCATCCTGGTTTAACGACTTAGTGGTTTTACGACCTAGTCTTACGACATTTTATTAAGACCATTCCTATACTAATATAAGGTCTTACAAGACATTTCCAGTCATATACATGGTCTTGTATTTCGACACTCGACCTAGACGTCGCCTAGTTCACACGACCGTCGCATAAAACCATGCGACCTCGACCGACTAACGCGCTATACGACTGTTATGTTTGTTCAATGTTTAATGCAGGAGTCAACACCATTAATGGACAACGGCTATAACCGACGAAGTCAGTTAAGAACATCTAATCCCGCATTAAAGACGACGACCGTTGCGGCAGTTACCAAAGTCCTTAATGATCCAACTAAAGTGCCCGAAGACTATAAATATCAAGGAGAATCATCATTTCAAGGGACGAATTCATCTAGCTATACAACTGCATTCTTATCTACTTCTACATTTTCTCTCTCGCATTCGAGCACACGTCGCTAACGCAAGTACCGCACGACAACAATTCAAACCGCACGACAGCAGCTTTGCTCGCACGTTCAACACACGACGCACACTTTTTACACACGACTAAGTGTATTTTTATTTCATTTGTAACCTATTGTACACAAATCACATGTAACACAAGGACTTTCGCCCCTGTTTGGCGAACTATAGTGCACTGTCGACTCTCACAGAGTCGACCGTGGTTTTTTCCCTCGTTTTGGGGTTTTCCGCGTCACCAAATCTCTTGTCTCTTTTATTTTTTCCTCGCGATTACGCTGTTTGGCTTGAGATACGATGTTAAATGTCCACATCGACCTTAAGTTGTACTTTGGTGCAACTTTTGGCATTAACAGATATACCCTTGAAATACACTGGAGACCCGTTACCATCGGGGTGACGAGAACACATGACATGGAGTCACCCGTGATGTTATTCGATTGCACCTCAAGTACCGGTTTTAGTTCCCATGCCATTAAGACATCACAACCTCAAACCATTTTTTAATGCCTTTATTGCCTACTCCGTCGAGTTACAACTCAAGGACTTATGGAACCATATTGCCTATCCAATCTAGACGAGTTACACCTCAAGGACTTAGTCGTCCTTTATTGCCTACTTGCTAGTGTTCCAACATGGCCAATAAAATACGAGCATACAACTCACTTGGTCTAAATCCTCGTGCACAAGAAGATAGACTATAACAATCCCAAATCATGATCATGAATGCATATAAAGTACTTACTACGAGTTATAGCATGATAATTGTCTCTACATGTTATCGTGAAGGAGTATTCCGTAACACGCACATTGTATGTAGATTCCATTTCACTTCCTTACAATTTAACCACTTAGACATTCACATAATTCACCCGTTTAGCTATGGGCATACTTAAATACATATTCTTGTCCATATATCGCCATGTAATAGAATTACATATACATATATATATATATATATATATATATATATATATATCTTTAGGTATGCACATTGAACATTCATAACGATTACTAGCATGGTTATGTATGTACATATATTTATTAATCCATAATGGTTAAATATATATATATATATATATATATATATATATATATATATATGTGTGTGTGTGTGTGTGTGTGTGTGTGTTTATATCCATAACCCAAATAAATAACTTAGGAAAACCCTAGCTTTTTGGTCAAATTCCACATACAAGTAAATCTTCCATTTTTAGTAATTAAGAGTTAAGTAAATGTGCATTAAGTAGAGTATAACTCACCAAATAGGGTTTGTAAGGGGAAAACCCCAAACTTTGAAGGAAACCCTAGTTTTAACAAAATCTCAAGGTTAGAGTTTATATTTAATGCAAGTCATAACCTAAGATGGAGATTGTAGGTTAGAAATCACTCACCTAAGGGTTTATAGAAGAAATCCTAGAAAAATGGAAACCCTAGGATGGTGGAGTGAATAGTGAAGCTTGAGCTCTTGATGCTTAGAATCCCTTTGTAGGAGCTTAACTAGTGATGGTTGAGAGTAGGGTTTTAATGATCCAACCTCATAAATGATCAAACCCTAAACATTTAATGAGGACGAAAGATATTAGGTGGAAATTGCCTTTGGAGTGGAAGAAAACCGATCCCAAAAGATATGTGAGAACCCTTCTAAAAGTGGAAGTCGGCGCTGCCTTTTAAACCCAAAATTTCCCCGTCGGCACCGCAGTTATGACACACGGCACTATCGCCGGTGACTTCCGCTGGAAGTTTACCACAAGCAACCAAACCTGGCCGAACTCTCCTCCGGCGAAATGACATCGCGAGAGTGCCACGGCACTATCACCGGGCACTCTCGCCTAGCTTGTACCGCCAGTCGTTTTGACGAGATTTTCGACCCAAACTTTGACGAGATTTCCCACGGTGTTAAAACTTGGTTTCTCGTGTTTAGAAGCATGCATGCATGTAAAACGGATTCCATTCGAAACACGGTTTGGCTTACCCTAGATCGTTAGATTTAACCAAGCAATACCTAGAATCGTAAAAGTCGCAGAAAAAGGGAATTTGTGCCATGCGATATTTAAACGAGGAAGAAGCTTACTTGAAAAAATCGGGGTGTTACAATCCCCCCTCCTTGAAGAAGATTTCGTCCTCAAAATCACGTGCTAGCTAAAAAGATGGGGATAACGCCTCCTCATGTCCTCCTCGGACTCCCACGTCACGTTGGCGCCTCGATGGTGTTACCAATGGACTTTTACCATGCTTACCTCCTTATGGTGAAGCCTCTTCGTTTCCCTTTCCAAAATAGATTCTGGTTCCTCCACACACCGGTTGTTGTCGACTCGGATTTCTAATAACGGGATGACATCCTTTTCCTCCACCAAACATTTCTGCAAGTAGCATACATGAAAGGTAGGGTGAATCCCACTCATCTCGGGTGGTAGCTCTAGCTTGTAAGCTTGAAGCCCCACACGTTCAATAATCGGAAAAGGCCCAAGGAAACGAGGACTAAACTTTCCACGCTTCCCGAACCTAATGATTCCCTTCCACGGTGAAACCTTCAACATTACGCGGTCACCCACTTGAAACTCTACCGGTTGTCTTTTCTTATCGGCATAACTCTTTTGACGATCTTGTGTCGCCTTCAAACGCTCCCGAATACATTTCACCTTATCTGTCATTTCTTGTAAGATCTCTGGCCCGGTAAACTGCTTTTCACTCTCCTTAAGCCAACAAATTGGTGTTCTACATTTTCGCCCATACAAAACTTCAAATGGAGCCACCCCAAGGCTTAAATGGTAACTGTTGTTTTAGGCAAACTCCACCAATGGGAGATGAGAGTCCCAATGCACCCCCAAAGTCGATAACACACGACCTTAACATATCTTCCAAGGTTTGGATGGTCCGCTCACTTTGTCCGTCCGTTTGAGGGTGATATGTCGTACCCAACTTTACCTTCGTCGAAAAGCACTCCAAAAGTAGGAAGTAAAGCGGCTATCCCGATCGGATACAATAGACAATGGCACTCCGTGCCTCGAAACCACTTCGTTGATATGCAACCTTGCCAGTTTGTCCAAAGGCAATGTTTCTCTCATAGCCAAGAAATGTGCGCTTTTGGTCATCTGATCCACTATTACCCAAATGGTGTCGTGACCCTTCAAGGTCCTTGGTAGTTTTGTCACGAAGTCCATTGTGATGTGATCCCATTTCCACTCTGGTATCTCAAGTGATTGCAAACTACCATAGGGTCGTTGGTGCTCGACTTTCACTAACGAACAAGTGATGCATTTTTCCACAACACCGACCACATCAAGGTTCATAGCCGACCACCAATAGTTTAACTTCAGATGCCTGTACATCTTGGTGCTCCCGGGATGTATTGAATACTTTGACTTGTGGGCTTCTTCCAAGAGTAATTCTCGACACCCTCCGATCTTAGGCACCCAAATCCTAACTTGGAAGAGTTTTAATCCCCTACTATCCTTCGTCAACAGAAGATGTTGTTTCACCATGGATTCTACCTTGAGGTTTGCCTCAAGTAATGCTTCGGCTTGTGCGGTTTTGATCATGTCCATCAAGCTCGAAATGATTTCGATCCTTGCCAAAGACGTTTGCACTTTCCCACTATACTCCTTTCAGCTCAAAGCATCCGCTACTACGTTCGCCTTACCCGGATGGTACAATAGTTCACAATCATAGTCCTTAAGAAACTCTAGCCATCTACGTTGGCGCATATTCAACTCCTTTTGATCAAAGACGTACCTCAGACTCTTATGATCGGTGTAAAGCATGCATTTCATACCATACAAGTAGTGTCGCCATAACTTCAAAGCAAACACGACCGCCGCCAACTCAAGGTCGTGGGTTGGGTAATTCTTTTTGTGCTCTTTCATTTGCCTTGACGCATGTGCTATCACCTTGCCCCTCTGCATCAGAACACAACCTAACCCCATCTTGGATGTGTCGCTATAAACAATGAAGTCCTCCGTTCCTTCGGGTAGAGATAGGATTGGAGCTTCACAAAGTTTCCGTTGTAAATTCCGAAATGCTTCCTCTTGCGCATTAGTCCAAACGAAGTTCACATTCTTTCGAGTCAACGCCGTTAATGATGATGCAATCTTGGAGAAATGTTGGATGAATCTTCGGTAATGCCCGGTCAGGCCCATAAAGCTTCGTATTTCTGTCGGGCTCTTTGGAGGCTACCAATTCATCATTGCCTCAACCTTCGCGGGATCTACTTTCACACCTTCTCAGGTCACTACATGCCTAAGGAATTGCACTTCCCACAACCAAAACTTACACTTACAGAATTTAGCATATAACTTCTCCTTCCTTAGCACTTCTAACACTTCTCTAAGGTGTTTCTCATGCTCCGTAGCATTTTTGGAGTACACCAAGATATCATCAATGAACACGATCACTGACTTATCCAAGAATGGTCGGCACACCCGGTTCATTAAGTCCATAAACATTGTTGGCACGTTCATTATCCCAAATGGCATGACTAGGAACTCGTAATGCCCATACTGCATCCTAAATGTCGTCTTCGAGACATCCTCCTCTTTAACTTTTACTTGATGATAACCGGATCAAAAGTCGATTTTGGAGAAGCATCCGGCCCCTTGAAGTTGATCAAAAAGGTCGTCTATTCGGGGAAGAGGATACTTATTCTTCACGGTTACTTTGTTCAACTCCCGATAGTCGATACCTATTCGCATCGACCCATCCTTCTTCTTGACAAAAAGCACCAGAGCTCCCCAAGGAGATGAGCTCGGTCTTACAAAACCCTTCTCTAGAAGCTCTTGTAGTTGTGTCATTATCTCTTGCAATTCTGTGGGAGCGAGATGATAAGGTGCGCGGGCTATCGGTGCCGCTCCCGAAATCAAGTCGATCTTGAACTCCACTTGACGGTCGGGTGGCAAACCCGGTAGATCATCGGGGAAAACATACAGATATTCGCAGACGACTTTCACATCTTCTACTTTCTTCTTCTCCGCCTTGGGGTCCACCACATAAGCTAGAAATGATGGGTACTTCTTCATTAGGCACTTCCTTGCATTGATGGAAGAGATGATAGCCACTTCGCCCTTACGTTTCTCTTCGCAGACTATAACAAAGTCTTCACTTAGGAGAGGTATCCTTATAAGTTTCTTCTAGCACAAAATTTCTGCTTTGTGTTTTGCCAACCAATCCATCCCAACAACTACAACAAAACTCCCAATAGCCATAGGTAGAAGGTCCACTTCAAAGGTTTCGCCACTGATCTCTAGGAGGCACCTTTCCATGATTTCCCGCAAAACCACTTGTTCCCCATTTGCTACCTCTATGACTAAAGCATCGCATAGAGTACTAGTAGGCACGTCTAAGGATTTGCAAAATTCTAACGATAGGAAAGAACAATTCGCACCGGAATCAAACAATACTCTAGCGGGTAAAGAGTTAAGTAAGAACGTACCCGACACCACATCGGCGGTTTCCTTCACTTCTGTCTTCGTCATCTGAAAGTCCCTCCCCTGAGGCTTGGGAATGGGCTCCCTCCTTGGTTGACTTACCGAACCGGTCCCTCTAGTGTCCCCTCTCATCTTGGGGCACTCTTGCTTCACATGCCCAATCGCTTTGCACTCGAAACATATTGTCCCCTTCATATGGCACTCTGGACTAGTATGCCCCGCCTTCCCGCACATGAAACAGGTAACCTGACCAGAATTGCAAGAACCAAAGTGCTTGCTCTTGCACTTGGGGCACCACCTTGCCTCTCGACGATTGTCCCCTCCTTTACCACTTGGCTGAAACCTTGGCTTTTTGAACGAGTTTTGTGGGCTCTCCCACCTTCTCTTCTCACCAACCCTCGCTTTCTCCACTTTGTCTCTTGCGTAAACTTTTTCCATAACTTTGGCCTCCTCTATAGTCTCTTGGAGGTTGGTGGCCTTGGAGTTACAGACCATTGCCATCACATCCGCAGGCAAACCCTTCAAATAAGCTTTCATCTTTTCTTTCTCAGTTGGGGCCACGTGCCCTACGATGTTCAACTTTTCCATGAACATCCGGGTATACTCCCTCACCGACAAATTTCCTTTCTTGATCGATCAGAATTCTTCCTCGATCAAATCCATCTCCTGCTCATTGCAGTACTCTTCTAAGATCTTCCCCTTGAAAGCGGCCCAGGTCATTTTGGCCAATACCGAGGCTTATAGGGTGGAGGTGTAAACGTTCCACTAAGTCAAAGTCGAACTTCTGAGCATTTGAGAGCCAAACTTTACTTTCTGGTTTTCCAGTTCATACACGCCACCGGATTATCAGAATCGGTAAACTCTGGTGGTTTACAACACATAAACGTTTTGTATGAGCAAACCCATCCCATCGGACTCGTCTCCAAAGTAACCAATCCATCAGTCTGGTTCTCATCATCGTTTCCCCTGGATCCCACAACGACCACATTTTCTTCGATAGTTTCATGTCGGCGCGGGTTAGCGTCTCTGTCCTCCAAAAGCTTCATGAACAACTCATGTTCCTTTACCATAGTCTCGTTCATCGCCCGCATCATATCCATCATTTGAGTTTGGGGAGTTACTTTCGTTATAACCAGGTTGGAGGAGGCAATATTCGTTCTTGGAATTTGTTCCACTCGCCCACCCAACGGAGGTGGAAGTGGAGGAGGCAAAGCTGGAACATTTACGTTTGGTTGATCGGCCAAGGATTCAGTCATGGCATTACCTTCCGACGAAGACTGAGGTCTACTCCGTGTGTTTACCATTTCCGTCTGTCACATTCGAGAATAAGGATGAGAAAATGGGCTAATGGGATTACACATAGGGAAATGTACTAGTACAATCATTGGTTATCATAATCGTAGCAATCAAGCATGCTCACGTAATAGTATATTCATAATAGCATAAGATAATTGAAATTATGAACATACTACATATAAGAATTCTCGTTACCACTTTCATAATTCACAATAATGTAACTTCCGTCGACTCCAAGACGTCCCAACTTAAATTTCTACCCAATTCCTCACCTGTCATAGCTTATTAGTTCTCAACATAAGTCTAGGCATCACACTAGCACACCTAGTTCACTTAAACTAGAGCTCTGATACCAACTTGTAACACCCTAAAATTTAGACAATAAATATAGGGGATTTCCGGAAAATGGGTAAAATAAAATTTCTAAAATCATGCCAAAAATGACCCAAGAAATACAGCGGGATAGTTTGGACAAAGTATAAATTAACGAGTATTGAGACATAATACACAACAATCTATTAATCTAGAATCAAAGTAAGCTAGATTAACACGGGTTTCACTATATCTCCAAAAATCCCCCGGCTCGATTCCTAAAAAGCCTGACCCTCTAAGCTCCTAAGCATGGTCGGCAAAACAACACGTCAAGGACGCACCGGTAGAGAGGACCTGAAATCCACAATACACAACACCACAAGTGTTAGACCGAAAGTCTAGTGAGAAGGTGTAATTTAAAAGATTGAGCAAGTAAGCAATATTGTAAGTAAAACCAATGTCACTGAATCCGAGCGGTAGTAATAATCACAACTTGACTTCGTGAGATATACAAGACAGAGATATACCCTTGAAATACATGGGAGACCCGTTACCATCAGGGTGACGAGAACACATGACATGGAGTCACCCATGATGTTATTGGATTGCACCTTAAATCCCGATTTTAGTTCCCATGCCATTAAGACATCACAACCTCAAACCATTTTTTTAATGCCTTTATTGCCTACTTCGTCGAGTTTCACTTCAAGGACTTACGGGACCATCTTGCCTATCCAATCTAGACGAGTTACACCTCAAGGACTTAGTCGTCCTTTATTGCCTACTCGCTAGTGTTTCAACATGGCCAATAAAATACGAGCATACAACTCACTTGGTTTAAATCCTCGTGCACAAAGAGATAGACTATAACAATCCCAAATCATGATCATGAATGCATATAAAGTACTTACTACGAGTTATAGCATGATAATTGTCTCTACATGTTATCGTGAAGGAGTATTCCGTAACACGCACATAGTATGTAGATTCCATTTCACTTCCTTTCAATTAAACCACTTAGACATTCCCATAATTCACCCATTTAGCTATGGCATACTTGAATACATATTCTTGTCCATATATCGACAAGTAATAGAATTACATATACATATACATATACATATATATATATATATATATATATATATATATATATATATATATGTGTGTGTGTGTTTATATCCATAACCCAAATAAATGACTTAGGGAAAACCCTAGCTTTTTGGTCAAATTCCACATACAAGTAAATCTTCCATTTTTAGTAATTAAGAGTTAAGAAAATGTGCATTAAGTAGAGTATAACTCAACAAGTAGGGTTTGTAAGGAAAAAACTCCAAACTTTGAAGGAACCCCTAGTTTTAACAAAATCTCAAGGTTAGAGTTTATATTTAATGCAAGCCATAACCTAAGATGGAGATTGTAGGTTAGAAATCACTCACCTAAGGGTTTATAAAAGAAACCCTAGAAAAGTGGAAACCCTGGGATGGTGGAGTGAATATTTGAAGCTTGAGCTCTTGATGCTTGGAATCCCTTTGTAGGAGCTAAACTAGTGGTGGTTGAGAGTAGGGTTTTAATGATCCAACCTCATAAATGATCAAACCCTAAACATTTAATGAGGAGGGAAGATATTGGGTGGAAATTGCGTTTGGAGTGGAAGAAAACTGTTGATCCTTATTTTACTCAACAATGATATTAATACCAAATAGTTCAAACAAATAAGTGTAACGTCCCAAAAATTTCAAACAAATTTAAAATTTTAAAATAAACAATTCATTTATAACAACTCATTAATGATCCCAACGTTTCGTTTACAAACACATAATTGATATCTTTATAAATTAAAACCAGCGGAATAAATGTTTAATTATTAAAACCATAAATCAACCAGCTCTCCTCGCGCGCCAGTGTGTACTCATCACGCCTTGGAGCCGCTCGGACCTGAAACCACAGTTTATGGGAAAAGGGTAAGCACGAAGCTTAGTGAATTCAAACACCATAAATAATACAGTTATTCCACACTACCCCTAAAACAGATAGTGACACATAACGATCATACAGGTCTACGAACAAATCATAAACATGTATATCCACAACCACCCACCTAAAAGGCACAAGTCGGTCCCACCGACCACATGATAACATCTTCGGCCCCGCCGAATCCCCGGTCCCACCGGGTCTCTACGCCCCGCGTATAAAACCTCCGGCCCCGCCGGACCCTCGGTCCCACCGAGTTAACATGGCAACATAGTATCAACTAGACACCCCACTATCTAGTCCCACAACACAATCACATAAAGCTACCACACACGTACTACAGCAATGATAAAACAACCGTTATTAGATATAGTGAGAGAACTCACCTCGTATGCGCGCCTAGCTTAACAACACAATTCAAGCTTTACAAATACGGTCACTTCCCAGCACCTAAACGCATGTTAAAACGTGTCAATACGAGACTCGGACCCTATGACACGACACACGCTTAAACCGTCACTAAAACTAATTTCCGTTCTCACAAAACAGGTCTGTTCGGGACCTGTTTCGACCCCTTTAAACCCAGAAAAATCCCAATATTAATTCATGACCAGAAAGTCCTCTGAGTTAGGGTTCCAAGGACATGTTATACGCCTCCTAACGATTTTTCTACAATTAACTATGAATTAAATACGAACGGTTACCAAAACTGCCAGTTTTCGGTCCAGCCTGAACAAACAGCCCAATACCGCCTAGCTACGGGCTTAATCAGACTTTCGGAAAAACACGAAAAACCTTCCCAATTCTATTTGGGAACTTTGGGCACCAATTTCACCTCAAAACGAGTTACGAGCAGAAAGTTATGGTCTACACAAAACAGTGGCAGATTCCAGAATTTTACACATAAAATGACGAATCACCGAACTTGCGACCACTTTTTCGCCCAGTTAGAGACCGAACCAGTTTTTCGCTAAAACACGGAAAACTTGCTCGACCCTGAACTTGAACCGTGGGCGCCAGTTTCGGCTCAAACGGAGTTACGACAGAAAAGTTATGATCACGCGAAAACTGGACAGCACACTTAGAATTTTCATAAAATCACGATTTATATAAAACGGTTCAAGGCTTAAACGATTCGGGTTTTACGCTACGAGTGACACCCACTGCCACCGCCCTCCACCCACAGCCACCGCAGCGGCGGCGTGCGGCGGTGGTGGTCTCGCCGGAAAAAGAAAAGGAAAAAGGAAAGAACGAGACGAACGAGAGAGCTACATACCTCGCGACGACGTCTCACCACCACAACCAAACCTCTCACCCTCGACTCCTCCGACGACAGCCGATGGTGGTGATCTCCGGCGACAGCAGCAGCGGCGGCGACGGCTGCCGCTGTGTTCTTCCTTCTCCTCACTCTCTTTCTCGCGATCTCTCTCTCTCTCTCTTCCTTTCTCTCTCGGCCGCACCTCAACAAGGAAAAGAGAAAGAATGAAATGTAGGGTTTCGCTTATGGGGGAGGGGGTTGTGGCCGTGGAAAATAACGAGAGGTATTGAGGGCTCGGTTGCATGGGCCGAGTCCTTGCTTAAGTTTCACCAACAAGACGGAAATGGTCCCTCGACTTCTAAGGACTTCTCTTAACTACCCAAAATGCAACCAAGTTAGCAATAAGGTCCTTTTTGACACCAAACCACTAACCAAAACAATTAAAGGTGAACATTTTATACAATTAAAAGATTAATTAATAAACGTACCGGGATACGGGCTTTACAACTCTCCCCCGCTTGGATTAGACTTCGTCCTCGAAGTCCACGCCCGCAAACAGCTCCGGGTAATTCTCCCGCATCTCGGCTTCTGGTTCCCACGTCCATTCTGAACCTTTTCGGTGCTTCCACTGGACCTTAACCAATCCAATGACTTTGTTCCGCAGAGTCTTTGTCTTCCTCTCGACTATGGCTATTGGCTTCTCCACATAGTTGAGTCGCTCGTCAATCTGAATATCTTCGAGGGGAACTACCGCAGACTCATCCATCACACACTTCCGCAACTGAGAGACGTGGAAAGTGTTGTGGATCAGGCTCAGTTCCTCTGGTAGCTCCAATCGGTAAGCTACTTTCCCCACACGCGCGATGACCTTGTACGGCCCGATATATCGGGGACCCAACTTTCCCCGCTTGCGAAAACGGATTACCCCTTTCCAGGGTGACACCTTCAGAAGAACGTTATCCCCGACTTGGAACTCCAAGTCCGATCGTCTCTTATCGGCGTAACTCTTTTGTCGACTCTGAGCAGTGACTAACCGATCCCGCACCATCTGAATCATTTCTGTCATCTTTAGCACAACATCGGTGCTCCCCAGCACCCTGTGACCAACCTCGCCCCAGCAAATGGGCGTCCGACACTTCCTGCCATACAACACTTCGTACGGCGCTCTACCGATGCTAGCGTGATAGCTGTTATTATAGGAGAACTCAGCTAGTGGAAGATACTAATCCCAACTACCCCCGAAGTCAATCACACATGCTCGCAGCATGTCCTCAAGTGTCTGAATAGTACGCTCACTCTGCCCGTCGGTCTGAGGATGAAATGCTGTACTGAAATCCAACCGCGTACCCATTTCGTTCTGAAACTTCTCCCAAAACCGGGAGGTGAAGCGAGTATCTCGATCCGAGACAATCGAGACTGGCACCCCGTGCCTAGTTACAATCTCTCGGATGAAAACCTCCGCGAGCTTATCCGCCGAGAAGCTCTTTTTTATTGCCAAGAAGTGAGCGCTCTTAGTCAGACGATCCACAATTACCCAGATGGTATCATTCCCTCGCTGAGTCATGGGAAGCTTCGTGATGAAATCCATCGTAATCTGCTCCCACTTCCACACCGGAATCTCCAAAGGCTGCAATTTCCCGTGCGGTCGCTGGTGCTCCGCCTTGACCTTCCGACAGGTCAAACATACCTCCACACATTTGGCTACATCCCGCTTCATGCCGGGCCACCAATAGCCTTCCCGTAAGTCTCTGTACATTTTGGTAGCTCCCGGATGAATCGAAAACTTAGACTTATGCGCCTCGTCCAATAGTATCTGTCGGTTCCCACCGGTGAATGGGACCCAAACTCTACCATATCGGGTCAATAATCCTCGACTATCCCGTATAAATTTCGGAATTTCTCCCGAAACCCTCTCACGTTTTGCATTTTCCGCCAACACGGCCACCTCCTGAGCGACACCTATCGACTCCAAAAGAGGTGCAACCACTGTCAACCGCTGACACAGACCCTTCAGCGGTCCCCCAACCGGATGTCGGCTAAGTGCGTCCGCGACTACATTTGCTTTACCCGGGTGGTAAAGTATCTCGCAGTCGTAATCCTTGACCACATCAAGCCATCTTCGCTGACGCATATTAAGATTTTGCTGATCCATCAGGTATTTAAGGCTCTTATGATCGGTGTAGATAGTACACTTGACACCATAAAGATAGTGTCTCCAAATTTTTAGAGCAAACACCACTGCTCCCAACTCCAAGTCATGAGTCGGGTAGTTCGCTTCGTGAGGCTTCAGCTGCCTCGAAGCGTAAGCTATGACCTTGCCGCGTTGCATCAGCACGACACCCAACCCCTGATATGAAGCATCACAATAAACCACCAAATCCTCCACACCCTCGGGCAAGGTTAACACAGGAGCCTCACATAAACGTCTGCGTAGCTCCTCAAATGCCTTCTGCTGCTCTTCACCCCAACTGAAAGCTGCAGTTTTCTTCGTCAGTCGAGTCATAGGCAAGGCAATCTTGGAGAAATATTGGATAAATCTCCGATAATATCCTGCTAACCCGAGAAAACTCCGCACCTCGGTAGGAGTTTTCGGCACCTCCCACCGCATTACCGCTGAGATCTTGGCCGGATCGACCATGATATCGTTCTGATTCATGACATGTCCTAGGAATTGGACCTCTCGTAACCAGAATTCACACTTGGAGAATTTAGCATAAAGCTTCTCCCGCCTCAAAACCTCCAAAACTTCCCGCAAATGCACATCGTGCTCTTCTTCCGTCTTCGAATATACGAGGATATCGTCGATGAACACGATCACCGAGAGATCCAACATCGGGCTACATACCCTGTTCATGAGGTCCATGAACGCTGCTGGTGCGTTGGTGAGCCCGAAAGGCATCACCACGAACTCGTAATGGCCATATCGCGTACGGAAGGCCGCCTTCTCCGCATCCTCACTTCGTACCCGCATCTGATGATACCCGGATCTCAGGTCAATCTTAGAGAACCACGAGGCTCCCTGCAACTGATCAAACAAGTCGTCAATCCTTGGCATAGGATAACGATTCTTTACCGTAAGCTTATTCAGCTCTCGGTAATCAATACACATTCGCTGAGATCCATCCTTCTTCTTCACGAACAAGATCGGAGCTCCCCATGGTGAACAACTCGGCTTAATGAACTCTTTCTCGAGAAGTTCCTGCAACTGATCATACAGCTCCTTCATTTCCGGTGGAGCCAGGCGATAGGGTGCCTTGGCCACCGGAGCAGCACCCGGAATCAGATCGATTCGAAACTCCACCTGTCGTTCGGGAGGTATCCCCGGTAACTCGTCGGGAAACACATCGGCAAACTCCCTCACGACTGGCACATCTTCGGCAGTCTTCTTCGCCTCGTCAACACGCGTATCTATCACATACGCCAAGTACCCCTGACCACTATGTTGAAGGTGTCTCCGAGCCCTCGCCGCGGAACATATTGCCGTAGTCCGTCTGGGCGAGTCTCCCTGAATCAATAACTCTCCCCCGCTTGGGGTTCGAACCCGAACTTGTTTGTGGCAACAAACAATTTCCGCATCAAACGCGTCCATCCAATCCATGCCCACAATCACACAAAGCTCTCGCATAGCTATCGGAATCAAATCTATGGGAAACCTCACACCCGAGATTTCAAACGTGCATCCCCGATACACATCCGTAATCGTCAAGGTCCTATCGTCGGCAACCTCGACTACCAAAGGACATCCAAACCGTCCCACCACTCGGCCCAAACTCTCACTAAAGGTGCGAGACACAAATGAATGAGTAGCCCCGCTATCAAACATTACAACCGCAGGCACCGAGTTAACTAGAAACGTACCTAGCATACAATTAACAACATATAAAAACAAGGCATGAAAAGGAAGGACGAAAAGAAAAAAAAGGGTGATGAAACATACCTGTCACCACCTTAGGCGTCGCCTGCGCCTCTTCCACCTTCAGCTGGTGGACTCTACCTCGGGCTGCCTCTGTCCCCGGCTGACCCGTACGACCGTCAGTGATGCGCAGTAGGGCATTTGCAGGAGCCCTATGTGCACCACCCCCATCAGTTGCCCTCGCATTCGGACAATTGGTCCTTACGTGGCCCGTCTGCTTGCAGCTAAAGAAGATCATCAACGGCGACTTGCAATCCCGGCTGAGATGACCGGACTGCCCACACTTGAAACACCCGTCAGTCTTCTTCCCACTAGTATCCCTGGGTTTAAACCCTCCACTCCTCGAACCCCCGCGCGAATCAGAAAACTTTGACTTCTTTTGCACCGCAGAGATTGGCGTCACCGCCTGTGTTGCCTTTCTCTTTCTGGCTTGGGTCTCTAACTCCAGCTCCCTTCTCCGGGCTGCATCCATCATTGCTGACAAAGAAGCGTACGGTACCGTGCTCACGAATTCCCTGATCTTGGTACGTAACATATCCTTATACCGAGCCATCTTCATTTCCTCCGAAGCGGCATACTGAGGACAAAACAGCGCCATCTCAGTAAATTTCTTGTTCATTTCTTTAACAGTCTCCGTGGTCTGGGTTAGTTCCAAGAACTCCTTCGCTATCCGCTCTATCTCTACCAGAGGCACGTATTCGGCACGGAACCGAGTAACGAACTCCTCCCAAGTAAGGGTAGTACGCTCGGCAAGAGTCAGCGCTGTGGCGCACTAATCCTTCTCCCCATCGCGAAGCAAGTTCACAGCAAAACGGACCTTCAGATTATCCGGGCAGCCGCTGGTCAAGAAGGCACACTCCATATCAGAAATCCAACGCATGCTAACAGTTGGGTTCGGGTCTCCCTTGAACTCTGGTGGAGAACAGGCAGAGAGATCCCGATACTGGAACTCTCGATTACGGGGCTGTCCCCCAGCAGGCGGCGGAATCGCTGCAATGCGCTCCTCTAACAGAACCGTCACCTGATCTTGTATGGCAGTGATAATCTCGGGGATTGCCTCCCCGACTGCATGCGCTACCTCCAATGCAATCATCTCTCGGATCTGCTCCTCCGTGATCCCCGCCTCAGTTCGCGGCTCAGTCGCGTTGTTCCTCCTAGTGATGGCTATTCTAAAAAGAAGAAAAACATACAACGAGTTATTAGTGCCTAATAACTCACATCAACAACACTCACGCTCAGGTCCTTGGATTCCTCGCGACTTTCTCAACTCGAGCACTGATCCTGTGCTTCCGGTAGTAGGAGTTCTACTACTACCTTCCACGCCTATCATTGCTCGTTCCGAGTCCCATCCCGAGGGGTCCAAGTAGCTTCTCGCCGCAACTACACACATATGCCCGCACCGACATATATACTCGCTCTTCTTAGCTCCCTAGGAATTCCATTCCAACCACTACCCTTGCTACTACCGAATCCCCACTAATCATAAAGAGTGGCCTCGCGAATACCCGATTACATACAGTGCAAAACAAATAGGCAGTCGAATACAAGATTCTATCCTAGAACGGTTGGACTCAAACAAGAGCTGCGCACTAGAACTAAATCGAATATTCTAAGGCTATAAGTCTCTTACTGCATACAACCTAGAGGGTATCCACTTAGTAACCTATCATAATTAGCGTAAATTCCTAATAGCAAGCAGTTCAACATACCGCATAGTGTCAACAACAGGCAATCTAGCATGCATACTCTATGATCTAGAAAGCAATAAAACACTAAGCATTGTACCTTTCCCTTCGGCTCCGGCTGACTGTACACACTGCGCCCTCGATCACCGTTCCTCGAACGGGTTTTTTACTTTTTCTTTTATCTCCAAAAAGATTTAATAGCGAATTTGGAAATTTTCCAGCCGCAACTTGAGACCAAACACACCGAGGTGCGTTTGATTCACTCAAGCTGTGCTCTGATACCAAGTTGTAACGTCCCAAAAATTTCAAGCAAATTTAAATTTTTAAAATAAACAATTCATTTATAACAACTCATTAATGATCCCAACGTTTCGTTTGCAAACACATAATTGATGTCTTTATAAATTAAAACCAGCGGAATAAATGTTTAATTATTAAAACCATAAATCAACCAGCTCTCCTCGCGCGCCAGTGTGTACTCATCACGCCTTGGAGCCGCTCGGACCTGAAACCACAGTTTATGGGAAAAGGGTAAGCACGAAGCTTAGTGAATTCAAACACCATAAATAATACAGTTATTCCACACTACCCCTAAAACAGATAGTGACACATAACGATCATACAGGTCTACGAACAAATCATAAACATGTATATCCACAACCACCCACCTAAAAGGCACAAGTCGGTCCCACCGACCACATGATAACATCTTCGGCCCCGCCGAATCCCCGGTCCCACCGGGTCTCTACGCCCCGCGTATAAAACCTCCGGCCCCGCCGGACCCTCGGTCCCACCGAGTTAACATGGCAACATAGTATCAACTAGACACCCCACTATATAGTCCCACAACACAATCACATAAAGCTACCACACACGTACTACAGCAATGATAAAACAACCGTTATTTGATATAGTGAGAGAACTCACCTCGTATGTGCGCCTAGCTTAACAACACAATTCAAGCTTCACAAATACGGTCACTTCCCAGCACCTAAACGCATGTTAAAACGTGTCAATACGAGACTCGGACCCTATGACACGACACACGCTTAAACCGTCACTAAAACTAATTTCCGTTCTCACAAAACAGGTCTGTTCGGGACCTGTTTCGACCCCTTTAAACCCAGAAAAATCCCAATATTAATTCATGACCAGAAATTCCTCTGAGTTAGGGTTCCAAGGACATGTTATACGCCTCCTAACGATTTTTCTACAATTAACTATGAATTAAATACGAACGGTTACCAAAACTGCCAGTTTTCGGTCCAGCCTGAACAAACAGCCCAATACCGCCTAGCTACGGGCTTAATCAGACTTTCGGCAAAACACGAAAAACCTTCCCAATTCGATTTGGGAACTTTGGGCACCAATTTCACCTCAAAACGAGTTACGAGCAGAAAGTTATGGTCTACACAAAACAGTGGCAGATTCCAGAATTTTACACATAAAATGACAAATCACCGAACTTGCGACCACTTTTTCGCCCAGTTAGAGACCGAACCAGTTTTTCGCTAAAACACGGAAAACTTGCTCGACCCTGAACTTGAACCGTGGGCGCCAGTTTCGGCTCAAACGGAGTTACGACAGAAAAGTTATGATCACGCGAAAACTGGACAGCACACTTAGAATTTTCATAAAATCACGATTTATAAAAACGGTTCAAGGCTTAAACGATTCGGGTTTTACGCTACGAGTGACACCCACTGCCACCGCCCTCCACCCACAGCTACTGCAGCGGCGGCGTGCGGCGGTGGTGGTCTCGCCGGAAAAAGAAAAGGAAAAAGGAAAGAACGAGACGAACGAGAGAGCTACATACCTCGCGACGACGTCTCACCACCACAACCAAACCTCTCACCCTCGACTCCTCCGACGACAGCCGATGGTGGCGATCTCCGGCGACAGCAGCAGCGGCGGCGACGGCTGCCGCTGTGTTCTTCCTTCTCCTCACTCTCTTTCTCGCGATCTCTCTCTCTCTCTCTTCGTTTCTCTCTCGGCCGCACCTCAACAAGGAAAAGAGAAAGAATGAAATGTAGGGTTTCGCTTATGGGGGAGGGGGTTGTGGCCGTGGAAAATAACGAGAGGTATTGAGGGCTCGGTTGCATGGGCCGAGTCCTTGCTTAAGTTTCACCAACAAGACGGAAATGGTCCCTCGACTTCTAAGGACTTCTCTTAACTACCCAAAATGCAACCAAGTTAGCAATAAGGTCCTTTTTGACACCAAACCACTAACCAAAACAATTAAAGGTGAACATTTTATACAATTAAAAGATTAATTAATAAACGTACCGGGATACGGGCTTTACAATAAGAGTGTGCGGAAGCGTTTTAGCGAACTAAAGATATATTGTAGGTAGAGAAACACACAATATCAAATACGTGAAATAGAAATAACACAAATGTTTAACTCAATGATTCACTGTATATTGATTATCAAGAACACCAAGAACACCGAAAGTATAATAAGAATTCTGCTCTAATGGGTGTGTGTGCCGTGCAAAGGTTAATAGAAGAGCTCAACATGAGCCTTCTATTTATACTATTCATCAGGGGACAATGGGGAGACCAGAAGTACTAAGGGTACAAAGACACGATCATGGGACTGCTATATGTACAACGTTAATGTAGTGCGCCGTTTTCTTCTAAGGCTATATCCCATCAGAGGTTGACACGTGGAGTTGTCAGGGCACGCCTTGTACGAATGATCTTCAGGATCTTCGTACAGCAGAGATCGTGAGAGGCACGATCGTCTTCATTTTGATCTTCAGATAATCTTCTAAATCTTCAGTCTTCATACCACAGAGGCTCTGTCAAGTATGACAGAGGCTCTGTGGCCTTGTCTTCTGTGAATGTCTTCAGTAGAGTCTTCACTTGGATCTTCTATCGGTATCTTGGCAGAGGCTATGTCGATGTTTTTACTTAGCCTATTTTTCAATACTTCTTTAAACATAAAGATTGGAGCTAACAAAAACCGATCCCAAAAGAAATGTGAGAACCCTTCAAAAAGTGGAAGTCGGCGCTGCCTTTTAAACCCGGCGAAAGTGACACCACGAGAGTGCCACAGCACTATCATCGGGCACTCTTGCCCAGCTTGTACCGCCAGCCGTTTTGACGAGATTTTCGACCCAAACTTTGACGAGATTTCCCACGGTGTTAAAACTTGGTTTCTAGTGTTTAGAAGCATGCATGTAAAACGGATTCCATTCGAAACACGGTTTGGCTTACCCTAGATCGTTAGATTTAACCAAGCAATACCTAGAATCGTAAAAGTCACAGAAAAAGGGAATTTGTGCCATGTGATATTTAAACGAGGAAGAAGCTTACTTGAAAAAATCGGGGTGTTACAATCCCCCCTCCTTGAAGAAGATTTCGTCCTCAAAATCACGTGCTAGCTAAAAAGATGGGGATAACGTCTCCTCATGTCCTCCTCGGACTCCCACGTCATGTTGGCGCGTCGATGGTATTACCATTGGACTTTTACCATACTTAAGGTCGATGTGGACTTTAACAACTAAAGAAAGGAATTGTTCGACAAAGGCGTGCGACAAAGACAAAAATATAAACGAGACAGAGAATTTGATGACGCATGAAAAACCTCAACGAGGAAAAACCTGCGGACTACTGTGGAAGTTGTCACTACACTATGGTCGCCAATCAGGGGCGATGTCCTTGGTGTTCCAGGTGTCGATCGTACAGAGAATACAATACAAATGAAGGGAAAGGCTTCGAAATGTAAAGTACAAGTGTTTGAAATGTAAAAATAGTGTGCGTCGTGTGTGAAAACAATGTGTGAACTGTTGGTCGAGAGTGAAAGTCGTGCGTCGGGAGCGATTCTTCGAGTAAGAGTTCTTTGCTTGTAGTGTTCTTCTGAGCTGGGATGCTTATCTTCTATTGTTCGATGTTCGGTCCCTGGAACTGAGGTTTAACTTGATCTTTTATAACCTTCGGGTGCTTTGATTAGCTCATTGATTGCTTCGATAACAGCCATAACGGTCGCCAGTTGTAACTCTTCATAATTGCTCTTCGTCGGTTATGACCATTGCCCATTAATGACTTTGACTCCTGCATTAATCAATGAACAAACGTAACAGTCGTATATTGAGTTAGTCAAGGTCGAGTGTCGTGAGGAACTCTCGACTTACCTCTTAGGAGGGACGACGGAAGTTTTTTTGGTCTTTGTCGGGATCTTATCTTAACACAAGATATAGTTCATACTACGCGTCTTACCTTTTCTGGTCGTGGTCGAGACCTGTGGATTTTTGCCCAAACAGTTTGCCCCCAAATTTTGAAAGTAGGATGGCAAATTCGAATTTGAAATTTTGCTTGTCGGGTGCTCAAAGTTATGACACGTGTCTTAGTTGCTTTGGAACTGAATCGGTTTAGTTCTAACTGAACGAGAAGTTGAAAAGGTAAAGAGATCGTGACGTCATATTGACGCACGATTGTGCTTACCAGCTGTCATTTAGAAATGTCGACGGAGCCTAGAGGTACTATTAGAAATGAAGACGATCTAGACGACTTCAGAAGTCTAGCAAAAATTCCCATGGGGATTACAGTAAGCAAGGCTGGCGGGGTTCGACCAGAGATGTGTCCCGAGGGGTATGTCGTGATATACGAGTACTTGTTTAAGATAGGCTTCCACTGGCCGTATTCGCCTCTGGCCAAGGTATTTCTGTGTGAGTTTGACCTGTCGCCAGGGCAACTGATGCCCCAGTTCGGGCGAGTCATTCTAGTCATCGAGCGACTTACTTCGCACTGGGAGTGGCGTATAAAGTCACGAGCGATCAATATCGTCGTTATAGTTTACTTTCAAGGCTTAAAGGTAATCGTACCTTAGTTTTGAACAATGCTGTCAATGATCGCAAATGGAGGATGAGGTATGTACTTGTGCGGGTGGCGATGCTGGATACGAACAGTGATTGGATTAGATTCGTCGATACTGCACAACCGGCGACGATGTCTCATACTACGCAACTGGTGACGATGTCTCATACTGCGCAACCGGCGACGAGGTCTCATACTGCGTAACCGGTGACGATGTCTCATACTGCGCAACCGGCGATGATGTCTCCCATTACCGCATTCGTCCCTTCGACGGCCGACAAGGGCAAAGGCGTGCAGACGGGCTCTATGGGGGAAACGACAGTCAACTTCACGTTGCCGTTAAATTTCTTTGATGATAACGTCTTGGACGAGACGAAATTATTCCCCCACTTGAGAAAGTATCAGCTTCCTTCTTTCAGAGAACGTTTCAGCGGGGTTTCTCTTGAAGATATAGAGTCCCACGTTGCTGGGCTTGTGTTCATGGTAAGTCTCTCTTTCAAGACTTGGTTTGTTTGTCATTATCGTTGTCGTATGTTTTCTAACGATGTTTGCTTTATGATTCTATTAGGCGTTCCAAGCTTCCTTGGCATTACATGCCGAGACGTCGAAGGTTGTAGGTCTAATGGCTTCTGCCATTGAGGAAGAGGATGCAGCGTTGGGGAAGGAAAAAATCCGCTTTGGAGCGCAAAGAGGCGATGTCAGTGCGTCTTGACGATGTTCTAAATGAGCTGGACGCCGTCAACCATACGAGGGACGAAGTGAACTCGCGCTTAAAGGAGTTCCTAACTCTGATGCACGATCAAAGGGAGAAGCTGGAGGGGATGAAAGAATCTTTGGTCATGAAGAAGAGAAAGACCGAGGAGTCTAAATCCAAGGCGGTGAATTTAGAGAAGGAGCTAGAGGAGCTGAAGGATGAGAACAAATCCATCTTCTCCTATGCCTGACTTACTACGCATTCGACAATCATACGTCGTCACTTGTTAGGCAAGAGTCCTCTGGCGTCGGCATCGGATGAGTTGTACCTTTTCTACAAAGAGGCCGGGACTGAGAGGGATCTCGAGAAGGAGATTGAGGAGGAGGAAGGTCTCCAGGGTGAGGTGTCAAGCAGGGACGCGACCGACGCTCCCCCTTTGCCATAGGAAATGTCTTTGTCATTTGTTGTTTCTTTTTGCTGCTCGACTGTCAGTGGTCGAGTTATTTTGAATGTAAATGACAAACTATTCAGGGAATGAAATTTAAATTTCCGTCGCACTCGTGTTTTGTATATTCAGTAAATAAATATCATGTTAATTCTGAAATTTACTGAGTATAATATAATAGAAATCGTGCGACTTAGGCATCTATTGCAACGCAACAGCTTAGAATGTAAGACATAGCGCTTGTAAATCGTGTAAACAAACATAGGAATGTGCGACCAAAGCATACATTCAGGATATGGAATCCCTGAAAGTTAAGAAATTGAATTCAAAAGATCATTAGATCTTGCGATCGTACGACTAGATCGTACGATGATCTTGAATTATATGTTCCTGCGAAAGTATGAACAAGTGATAGACCTGATCGTTTGTGGCGTGCGACTTTGCAAAATTCAAGTTGTATAGTAAACTTGACGTGCGATCCTGCGGTAAAATAAGGTCAGAGGTTGGTCGTTGGCTTTCCAGACGTTCTGTAATTATGTCAAGCCATACACGTCGAAACCACTAGTGATGCAATTGACCACTTTTGTGTGCTTGGGGGTCGACGGTCGATGATCATTAGCGGGAGTAACGACGTCATCGATGATATCTTTAAGATTGCCCTTCGGGACGTGATATGCTAACTCTTTTTTGAGAGCTATGCAATCGTCTGTCGCATGACCATGGTCGACATGAAAGTCACACCATTTAGATTTGTCTTTCTTAGCGTCGTCCTGATTGGACTTCTTAGGCCATCGAATGGTCGCTTGGGCGATCTTCAGAGCTTCGACCAAATCCTTAGTGGATCCTTTGAATCCATAAGAGGATATCTTGGGATACTGAGGAAATTTGGTCGCGGTCTTAGCCTCTGCTTTCATCTTGAATCGGACGTTCGAGATATGACGCGCAAGCTCTGTTTTGGAAATAGCTTTCGTCTTGAACTCTGGCTTCCTTACACCTAACGACCTCTTGTCGTCGGTATGCTTGCGATGAAAGGCTGCATCGTCCTCTACTCTCATGTACGCTAGAGTTCGAGCTCAGACGTCTTCAAAATTCTTTGGAGGATACTTGGTCAGGTCAGTGTATAAACCTGAGCTGTCGTCCAGACCACGCTTATAGACTTCAATTGCAGTCTTGACGTCACAATTGCGAATACTGATCATCTCTGCATTGAATCTATTGAAATAACTTCGAATAGACTCATTGGTCTTCTGTACGACGTAATACAGGTCACTGGTCTGCTTCTCCATCTTGCGACTGCTGGCGAATTGCTAGGAGAATTGGTTGACCAATTCAGCGAACGACCCGATGGACTTGGGTTTGAGATTGATCAACCATTGGAGAGCAGGACCGGTGAGAGTCGCACCGAAGCTTTTGCACATACAGACCTCCTGATACATGTGTGGGATCGAGATCGTCAACATGAGCTGCTTATATTGCGTGACGTGCTCTGTCGGATCAGTCACTCCCGAATACTTGGCCGTGAAGGCGGGGACGTTGTACTTCTTCGGGAACTCGACGGTCGCGATCTCATCGATGAAGGGTGACGCCTAAAATCCTGATTGAGGCTCGACATCGACGGGCACGGCTGCCCCAGGTAGCTTGGTGAGCAAAGATAGGACGCGCTCGTTCTGATCTTCTAGCATTTTCAATCGCTGGGCGTTGGGGTCATTGGGGTTGAGATTTGCCCCTGTTTGTGGATTGACTCCTGAACTGGTGCCATTGCCAGGCGATGAGCCATTGGCGTCTCCGTTGAAAGGAACAAAATACGGCTGCGACCCATTCTGAAACGGCTGTGACCCGTTCTGAAACGACTGCGACCCGTTCTGCATGGGTGGTGGCCTTATGTGCTGAGGAGGAACCGTGCCGAACTGGGGATTTGGGTTGAATGGCCCCGGTTGTTGGTTCTGCATGAACGGACCTGGATGTTGGTTCTGAGCGAATGGAGCTGATCCTGGACCTGGGTTATGCGCGAATGGTCGAGGGCCATTCTGACCGAACGATCCTTGGCCTGGATTCTGAACGAATGGCCTAGGACCATTCTGAGGTCCAGAGGGATTCCTTAACCGTGCGATTTCCTCAGCTGCTCTGCGACTCTGCTCTGCCATGGCGTTGATTTGATTTCGAGTGACTTCAAGCTCCTGGTACATCTGGGCAGTGACATGCTGCTGATTTCAAGGGGCTGCCATTTTCCTGAAACAGAGAACAAAGAAAACTCCAAGAAACCGTTAGTAAGACGCACGTTTGTCAAAGTTTTTCTCTAGATGAGGTCCCACGGATGGCGCCAAACTGTTAATGCCAAAAATCGCACCAAAGGGACAACTTAAGGTCGATGTGGACTTTAACAACTAAAGAAAGGAATCGTTCGACAAAGGCGTGCGACAAAGACAAAAATATAAACGAGACAGAGAATTTGATGACGTAGGAAAAACCTCAACGAGGAAAAAACCTGCGGACGACTGTGGAAGTCGTCGTTGCACTATGGTCGCCAATCAGGGGCGATGTCCTTGGTGTTCCAGGTGTCGATCGTACAGAGAATACAATACAAATGAAGGGAAAGACATCGAAATGTAAAGTACAAGTGTTTGAAATGTAAAAACAGTGTGCGTCGTGTGTGAAAATAATGTGTGAACTGTTGGTCGAGAGTGAAAGTCGTGCGTTGGGAGCGATTCTTCGAGTGAGAGTTCTTTGCTTGTAGTGTTCTTCTGAGCTGGGATGCTTATCTTCTATTGTTCGATGTTCGGTCCCTGGAACTGAGGTTTAACTTGATCTTTTATAACCTTCGGGTGCTTTGATTAGCTCATTGATTGCTTCGATAACAGCCATAACGGTCGCCAGTTGTAACTCTTCATAATTGCTCTTCGTCGGTTATGACCGTTGTCCATTAATGACTTTGACTCCTGCATTAATCATTGAACAAACGTAACAGTCGTAAATTGAGTTAGTCAAGGTCGCATGGTCTTGTGCGATGGTCGTGCGGAACGGGCGACGTCGAGGTCGAGTGTCGTGAGGAACTCTCGACTTACCTTTTAGGAGGGACGACGGAAGTTTTTAGGGTCTTTGTCGGGGCCTTATTTTAACACAAGATATAGTTCATAATACGCATCTTACCATTTCTGGTCGTGGTCGAGACCTGTGGATTTTTGCCCAAACAGTGTTAAAACTTGGTTTCTCATGTTCAGAAGCATGCATACATGTAAAAAGGATTGTTGATCCCACTTTTGACTCAACAATGATATATCAACCACAAACAGTTAAAAACAAAGTATAAATCAGTGTAAGTGCGGAAGCGTTTTTGCAAACGGTTTGGGTTGATTTATGGTAGATAACACACGAAAAATAGGAGAAAAAAGCTGTAAATAACAAGATTATAGCTCAATGATTCATCTCTATTTAATTCTTCCAAGTTACACCAAGAACACCGTGAAGTATGTGTTTTACAGAAATAAGCTCTAAACTGGTGTATGTGTGTTGTGCTATTGTTACCAGAAAAGGTCTGGTAGAAGCGTCTATTTATACTAGACGACAGGGGACAAACAGTAGACAAATAGTACACGGGTACAAGAGACAAGGTCATGGGACGGATCCTAGTACACGTTAATGTAGTGCGCCGCATTCTGCAAAAGTTGCATCTTCTCTGATGATGACACGTTGAAAGTAGAGAAGCACGCCTTGTGCTATTGATCTTCTAGATCTTCGTACAGCAGAGTCACGTAAGGGGCACACTTGTTCTTGTCTTTGTCTTCAGTATCTTTAACTTCTGAGTCTTCATACCACAGAGGCTCTGTCAAGGGTGACAGAGGCTCTGTGACCTTGTCCTCTGATGATCTTCTGATGAAAGACAAGTGAAGTTTCTGATGCTCTTGTTGTCCGACAGAGGCTTCTGCCAGTGTCTTTCCGTAGCCTATTTTTCAATACTTCTTATGACATAAGTTGGAGCTAACAAGGATTCCGTTCGAAACACGGTTTAGCTTACCCTTGATCGTTAGAGTTAACCAAGCAATACCTATAATCGTAAAAGTAGCGGAAAAAGGGAATTTGTGCCATGCGAGATTTAAACGAGGAAGAAGCTTACTTGAAAAAATAGGGGTGTTACATCCGCATATTGGGAATAGAAACTTTGTTTTGGGTTTGAGTAACACCCGACCTTATGTAGTCTTGGCGTATGACTTAAGTTAATAAATGTTGAGGTTAATTTTATGTTTTCAAGTTGACGTATTTCCAATGATGGGTTTGTATAAAGGATTTTATCCTTTATCTGGTCATTTTATCGAAGTTTTTATTTAGTTGTTCTTTCCAAATTTGAAGGTGTTACAATCTTCACATATAGGACATCACTTTTCTCCATTTGTACTGTAACATGACAAGTTCTAGTAAGCCAGAAAATCGTTTATGGTGCAAGAAATCATGGCTCGTAGCTGAAAACGTTCCTTCCCTTACGCATCATACACTTAGATGCATGGACTCAAGAATTCTTTCAAGTCTTCAATTAACGGATCCAAATATACATTAATGTCGCAGGTTGTTTGGGAACCTAAATTACCAATGACATCATGATGTATTTGTTGGTCCCGAAGGGTTATACAAGTTTGTAGAAGGGGGGTTGAATACAAACACACGATTTTTACTTTCTAAATTGTTTATTGATATAATCAAACAATTTACAACTTGTTGCGGAACAAGATTAAGGATTAACCTAATCTAAACAAGTTAAGAACACTAAGTTTCTTGTACTAGAATTAAGACAGAAAGGAGATAAGATACTACTAATAATATTCTAACACTAAGAGAGAAAGAAGAAGATGGCCGAGCACTTCAATTCTGAAGTAGGGTTCTTCTTTATATACTGCATGCATTTAATGCATGGCAGTGTTACTTTACACGTGGCAGCAGCTGAGTGGTTGCATGTTTTGACCTTTGTAGACAACCTTAGTAGCCGCATGGTACACAGTGTAGATTCAGATTTTGTTGTACGATTCTAGAAAGAAGGGAGGTATGTTCTGACATTTCATACGGAGACGTGCAAGGGGGTAAGACAAAGGTAACTTGTAGAGGGAGACTTCATGATCAGTGTTCGTTGAACAGTACTTTATCAGCGAGTGATAAAGCTCAGCGATTGTTGAAGTCTTCTACTTGATACTTCACGTTAAATGGACAGGTCTTGCTTTCCTGATATCCGCATCAGTTCATTAGTAGACTTGTCGCTGGTTCTTGGGCTTGATCTTCGACTTCAGCGTAGAACCTTTCTTGACGTGAGACTTGTCTTCAGGGATCATAAATAAACAACTATAGCTTATCAGCGATCATCACAGAGACTGAACAGGCTCAGAGCTACTGGATGAACAGTGTTCGCTGAATGTCTTAATCTAAAGAGTGTGAGTTTCCTATCAGCGGTACTGTAGAGACATAGTACTTATCAGCGGTAGTGAAACTCTAATACATATTGTTTACTTACAATTTTCACTAAGTGTTTTAAGAGAGGGTCATTATCAAATCACTGAGGGTTTGGATCAACAATCTCCCCCTATTTGATTATGACATAGCAACAAAGAAAATTGCTAAGTATGAAAATATAAGGATAAAAAGAACTCATAAAATATTTGTCCCTTTTACTGTTTTCTGTGATCTTTTAAGTACTGATGGATTAAGTACATTCGCTGAAATTTTTCTTTTAACTTCGTATAAGGTTACAAAGGGAAGTGGAAAAATTACAAGTACAGCAAATAAATTTACAATTACAGAAGACGTAAGCTGATAAAGATAGAAAGATTACAAGGAAATCCTATCAGCCTTCAAAAGGTTCCTCCTTAATGAGAAGTTCATCAAGGGTCTTTGTTGTAGGGATCATCCGGTCAGGGACAGTTTTTCCCTGATTTCTTCTTTCTTGTGCTTCTTTGAAGATTAGGGGCTTGAGATATTGTGCCTGAAGATCGCGTCTGAATTCACACCAATAGATGAGATCCCTGAGCTGTTCAATGGGAGTGATGGGAAGCTCAGAGACACGTTGAAAACGTTGTCCTTCATCATAGTCATGAAAGAAGATACCATAAGGTTCGCTTATGACCTTTCCAGGGATGAATCGTTCACCAGGAGGCAGGGAGGTGTCAAGCGCTGAGAGGTCAGGTTCAGGACCAAGTACTTCTTCGTGTGAGAAACCAATTCCTGTTTCATTCCGGATACGAGGACCTGAATCTGAAGGTTTTGACTTTTTCTTTTGCAGAGGCCCTTCTTTGTTGAGTCGCAAGAGGAGTGGGAGGAGGAATATCCACAGCAGAAGACACCAAGTCGATCTGTCGATTTATAAGTTTCTCGACATGATCCTTGTATTTATAACGTCACTTCTGAATGGCTATTCTGATCTCCAACCATTCAGAGAGACCATACTTCATGATAGCATCAGCGTAGAAGGATTCAGTGGTATTGTTTTCTCTGAATATCTCAACCTCAACAATTGGAACTTTGATGGTCGATCTTTGTTGATCCAAACCCTCAGTGATTTGATAATGACCCTCTCTTAAACACTTAGTGAAAATTGTAAGTAAACAATATGTATCAGAGTTTCACTATCGCTGATAAGTACTAAGACTTTACAGTACCGCTGATAGGAACTCTCACTCTTTAGATTAGATATTCAGCGAACACTGTTCATCATCATATAGCTCTGAGCCTGTTCAGTCTATGAGATGATCGCTGATAAGTTAGTTGTTTACTTATGATCCCTGAAGACAAGTTTCACGTCAACCAAAGTTCTACGCTGATGTCGAAGATCAAGCTCAAGAACCAAGGACAAGTCTACTCATGAACTGATGCGGATATCAGCGAAGCAAGACCTGTCCATTCAATGTGAAGTATCAAGTAGAAGACTTCAGCAATCGCTGAACTTTATCATTCGCTGATAAAGATCTGACTCAACGAAAGCTGATCATGAAGTCTCCCTGCATGTTACTATTGTCTTACCTCCCTTGCACGTCTCCGTACGAACTGTTAGAACGGACATCCCTTTTTGTCTGTAATCGTACAACAACTCTGATTCTACACTGTGCACCATGCGGCTACTAAGGTTGTCTACAAAGGTCAATGACATGCAACCACTCGGCTGCTGCCACGTGTAAAGCCATACTGCCATGCATTAAATGCATGCAGTATATAAGAAGAACCTTACTTCAGTTTTGAAGTGTGCTCGGACCATCTTCTTATTTCTTATTGTTAAGTTATTATTCGAAATTACTTTAACTCTTTCTAGTGCAAGAAACTTAGTGTTTCTCAAGGCTTGTTTAGATTATGTTTATCCTTAATCTTGTTCCGCAACAAGTTGTAAATTGTCTTGATTTATCAATAAACAATTTAGAAAAGTAAAAACGTGTGTTTGTATTCAACCCCCCCCCCCCCTTCTACAAACTTGTATAGCCCTTCGGGACCAACAAGTGGTATCAGAGCAGATTTGTTTAATCTCATAAACAAGATCTGATCTATACTAAGATTTCTCTTCCTTGCTATTTCCAAAAATGGCTACCAACACAAACACAAACTATATTGACAACGGTTCTCTTGCAAAACCCCCTAGATTCTCCAGAGATAATTTTAATCTATGGAAAAATAGGATGATTCTCTTCTTAGAAGGTGTAGACCCTACTATGCCTTATTATCTTGAAAACGGCCCATATATTCCTGTATGAATTGATGATGCAGTTCCAGCCGCTGAGAATAGACCTGCTATTCCAGAAAGGCTGATTCCTAAGGAAATTCATATGTGGACTGATGAAGATAAGAAGAAAGTGGCTATCGACACCAAAGCCAGATCCATACTCTCCATGGCTCTTCCTGACGATGTCTACCATTTCGTCATGAACCTGAAAACCTTAAAAGCTATGTGGGACACAATCTGTGTTTAGTATGAAGGTACTTCTAAAGTCCAGGACTCTCGAAAGATCAACCTGGTAAGACAGTATGAAAGCTTCATTTGTGGTAAGAATGAAACTCTCTCTGAAGTACACCAACGTTTTAGCTGCTTAATAATAGATCTAAAAACTTTTGGTAAGGAATATTCTAACTTTGAAGTACTGACAAAGTTCTTAGAATGTTTACCTGAAAGCTGGGACAGTTATTCTATGTGTCTCAAGCTGTCAAAGGATCTAAAATCAATGACCCTTTCTACCTTATATGGCACGATGCTGAATCATGAGCAATCGAGTCATCTTAAGAAGAATCTTGTAAAAGATTCCAAAAGCACCCATGTTGCTTTAATTTCAGAGTCACCTTCCACTCAGCGATCGACTATCACTGTCACTGAGTTGGAAACTAACTCTGAAAGATCATCAGACTCTGACGTTTCAGATAATAATGAAACTCTGGCATTCCTGGCTAATAAGTTCAGGAGATTTGCTTGAAAGAGTAATTTCAAGAAGAATAAACCTCTTGTTATTACTGACAAGCCAAGATCATCAACCCCTGTTGATAAGACTACTGCTACTTGCTATAACTGTGAAAAGATAGGACATTTTGCTAGCGAGTGCAGGTCAAGGAAAGTCTCTAGACCCTCAGCTTTTCCCAAGAAAAACTTTATTCCCAGGAATAGAGATGAAAAATATAAAAAGCTGAAAGAAAGGTATGCAAAGCTGAAAACCTTTAAGAAGAAAGGCAAAGGCCTCATGGCTGACTATGATTGGGCTGCCTCTGACGAAGAAGAATCATCTGATTCTGAAGATGATGATGAAGCCAATCTATGTCTCATGGACAAACTTGAAAATGAGGAAGACAATTCTGACATTCCCTCTACTTCAACCTCTGCAACTCAGGTATCACCTTCCTTCTTTACCAATATTGCAAATATTGATGAAGCTGATAGTCTTCGAAAGATAGCTAAGGTGAAGATCATTGCCCCCAAGGCAAAGAAGACCACTGAGGTTAAGAAATTAACCAAAGTGAAGACTGACAAAGCTGAAACTTCAAATGCTGCGAAGACTAATGAACCTTCCACCTCTTCTTCTACCCCCACTGACAAGTGTGTACACATGGTTAAGTGGGTACCCAAGAAAAACTAATCTTCCTTTATAATGCAGGTTAAGAAGGGTATCTGGTATCTCGATAGAGGATTCTCTAGACACATGACTGGTATGAAGAACCTGCTCACTGAGTACAAAGAAGAGAAGGGTCTGTGAGATCCCACATCGGCTAGGAGGGGGAACGAAGTCCTCCTTATAAGGGTGGATGGATACCTTCCTTGCATGAGGCCTTTTGCCTGTCACAAGGTGCGGTCTGGGTGCGTCCCGCGTATGCGTGTGCGGGCAGGAACAAAACCGTGAGCGGTACCGGCATGCTGTTATGCAGAGGGTATGCGCAAAGCGGACAATATCGTGTACGGTGGACTGGGGATGTTACAGAATGGTATCAGAGCCGGTCATCGGTTCGATGTGTCAGCGAGGACGCTGATCCTACTTAGGTGGGTGGATTGTGAGATCCCACATCGGCTAGGAGGGGGAACGAAGTCCTCCTTATAAGGGTGGATGGATACCTTCCTTGCATGAGGCCTTTTGCCTGTCACAAGGTGCGGTCTGGGTGCGTCCCGCGTATGCGTGTGCGGGCAGGAACAAAACCGTGAGCGGTACCGGCATGCTGTTATGCAGAGGGTATGCGCAAAGCGGACAATATCGTGTACGGTGGACTGGGGATGTTACAGGGTCCCTCTGTAACTTTCGGTGGAAATGGAAAAGGACATCCCGAGGGTTTGGTGTACTATCTAATGGTACAACAACCTTCAGAAGAGTCGCATATGTTGAAGGGCTGAAGCATAATCTTCTAAGCATCAGTCAGCTTTGCGACAAAGATAACAAAGTAATCTTTACTAAGGAATCCTGCTTTATCTCTGACAAAAAGGAGAAGATAGCTCTCAGCGGTTATCGTTTGGAAAATGTTTATGTAATAAACATGGACTCAACAACCACTGAGAACTCCTGTTTCTTCTCAAAAGCCTCATCTGATGTCAACTGGCTATAGCATAAGAGGATCTCTCATCTAAACTTCAAGACACCGAACACTCTTTCTTTAAAAGAGTTAGTCACTGGTCTACCTCAGCACTCATACGCCAAAGAGTCCTTATGTTCAGTGTGTGAGAAAGGCAAGCAGACCAAAGCAAGCTTTAAGTCAAAGCAAGTTTCCTCAGTATCATCTCCTCTACAACTTCTCCATATGGATTTGTTTGGCCCTGTTAACAAACAATCCATCGTTGGAAAGAAATATACGCTGGTCATAGTTGATGAATTCTCTCGCTATACATGGGTTATGTTTCTCCGTTCTAAGAGTGACACCCCTGAAGAACTCATCACCTTTGTTCGGAAGATGGAAACCCTGAACAACTTGACCGTTCGCTCAATAAAGAGTGATCATGGGACTGAATTCAAAAACAGTTCTCTTGATTCCTTCTTTGAGAGTAAGGGTATTTCTCACGACTTTTCTTCAGTGAGAACACCGCAACAAAACGGAGTCGCTGAAAGAAGAAATAGAACTATAATTGAAGCTGCACGTTCAATGCTCAGCGATTCTCACCTGTCAACACTGCTTGTTTTACGCAAAACAGGTCGCTGATAGTCAAAAGTTTTAACAAAACAGCCTATGAACTTTTTCATGGGAGAAAGCCTTCAATTAGCTTTTTTCACATCTTTGGATGTCAGTGCTTCATACTGAACAACAGAGATGCCCTTGGAAAGTTTGATCCTAAGGCTGATGATGGAATCTTTCTTGGATATTCTTCAACCTCCAAAGCCTTCAGAGTCTTCAATCGAAGAAGACAAACTGTTGAAGAAACTATTCACGTCACTTTTGACGAATCCCGCTCAGCGAATTCTCGACCTTCTGCTGATACTGAAGAACTGAATCAATGGATGTTTTCTCATCTTGGTGATTCAGAAGATATTCCCACTCCTCATACTCATACAGTTGAAGATGATAGTCCTACTATCATCCCAAACATGCAGAATAGTGAAGCTAAAACATCATGGGTCTCAGCAGTTCCTTTAAACACTATACCTGCTTCTGAACCAAATGTCTCAGACATTCCATCTACTTCTCAGCAATCAGTAAATGAGATGACATCTGCACCTTCTCCTCTTTTGGCTGATTTTCCAGAAGTTGCTGAAACTTCATCTTCAGCTCCTTCAGTTCAATTTGAGTCAGCGACTTATGCTCCTGCTCAGCGATGGACTGTAAATCACCCAATTGATCAAATTCTTGGTGATCCAAACGCTGGTGTTCAGACTCGACGAAGTGCAGGTAATATTTGTTTATTTGTTAACTTTATTTCTCTGATTGAACCAAAGAAAGTAGATGATGCCCTCAAATATCCAAACTGGGTCAGCGCCATGCAAGAAGAGCTGACTGAATTCGAAAGAAACAAAGTTTAGAAACTTGTTCGAAGACCAACTGACAAGACAGTGATAGGCACTAAATGGGTCTATCGAAACAAGTTGGACGAACATGGAACTGTAACCCGCAACAAGGCTCGACTTGTTGCTCAGGGATACAGACAAGAGGAAGGCATAGATTACGACGAAACATTTGCTCCAGTAGCAAGACTAGAATCTATTCATCTATTCTTAGCATACGTTGTACACAAAGACTTCAAAGTATATCAGATGGATGTTAAGTCGGCATTTCTAAATGGAAAGCTGAATGAATAAGTCTATGTCGAACAACCTCCAGGATTCTCAGATCCTAAGCGTCCAGGTTATGTTTATAAACTGGATAAGGCACTTTATGGCTTAAAGCAAGCTCCTCGTGCATGGTATGACACTCTCTCTACTTATCTCTATATTGAACAATTTGAGCGTGGTAAAATCAATAACTCTATTCTTCAGGAAAGTAAAAGGTCATATTATTCTTGTTCATATATATGTTGATGACATTATATTTGGTTCTACTAACCCTGACCTTTGTACTCGTTTCGCTGATAGAATGAAAGAAGAGTATAAAATGAGCATAATGGGTGAGCTAACATATTTCCTTGGTCTTCAGATAAAGCAAAATGAAAAAGGAACTTTCATTAATCAGGGAAAGTATGTTAAAGATATGCTGAAGAAATTCGATTTAACTCAGAGTTCAGCTATGAAAACCCCTATGGCACCACCGCTGACACTAGACAAGGATTCAAATGGAATACCTGTTAATGTCACGCTGTACCGTGGGATGATCGGCTCTCTCTTGTATCTTACAGCTAGCCGACCCGATATTATGTACGTAACCTGTTTGTGTGTACGATATCAAGCTGAACCTAAGGAATCTCATATGATCGCTGTAAAGGGAATCTTTCGTTACCTTAAGGGTACTATGAACCTAGGTCTTTGGTATCCCAAAGACTCAGGGTTTGATCTAATCGCCTATTCAGATAGTTATTTTGCAGGTTTCAAATTGGATAGGAAAAGCACCACAGGAGGCTGTCAGCTCCTGGGTGGAAAGCTGGTGAGTTGGACAAGTAAAAAGCAAAACTCAGTGTCCACCTCAACTGCTGAAGCTGAGTATGTAGCCACTGGAAGCTTTTGTTCTCAGGTCTTGTGGATGAGAAATCAACTACTAGACTATGACCTTCAGCTCTCGAAAATTCCAATCTATTGCGACAGCACAGGTGCCATCGCTATAGCCAACAATCCAGTGCTACACTCAAAGACAAAACACATCGAAATCAGGTATCATTTTATCAGAGATCATGTGATGAATGGTGATATAGAACTTCATTTTATCCCAACTGACTATCAGTTAGCTGATCTGTTCACCAAACCTCTTGATGAGACAAGATTCAACTTCTCATCAGCGAGCTTGGAATGCTGAACTTTGAAGAGTAAAATCTTCAGCGGTTCACATTTGATCAGCGATAGGATAAAATCAACTTGTATAACCCATTCTATCCTTCTCTCTCTGAACAAAAATTAACTTGCTGATATCAAGGTATGTTTCTCTCTCTTACTCGCTGACATTCGCCTAGAACTCCAAGATTTCAAAACAAATTGCATCGCTGAATATCTCTTCCTTAACAGCGATACTTTGAAATTTCTTAAACCAACACTGATATTTCTATTCAGTGCTTCATATTTTCAAAAGTGTCCCTGAGCTTTCAAAACCTCAGAGACATCCTAAAATATGAAAGGACAGTTGTGACGTCATCGCAACGGATAAGCCCTGGCACGTTCTTTTTCTGACACACGATTGCACGTTTCGTTTACCTTCCAATCAAATGCAAACACGTGTCCGTGTCATGATGAAAATCTTTTCCCGCTCAAGATTTTCTCTCTCTCTACCCTCTCTATATAAACCATTTTGGGTTTATATTTTTCTCTTTACGCGAAAAACTTCTCCTCCAAGCAAGAAAAAGATTTACTGTTGCATTTTGAGCTCTCAAAATTTCCAGAAACTGTTCATCATCTTCTTCTTTGACGAATCAGGTTAATACTCTTATTATTTACCTACATTACTTGTTTATGATCTTATTCTTTGCTTTTAACAGATCAAACAAAAGAATCTTTTTTAATGAAATCATTTTCTGTTCATGATTTTATGAATACAACCTTCATGGTTGTTTTTCAAGTTTATATCAACTCGTAAACTTGTTCTTCATATGTTTTTCCAGAATTCCTTCTTCAAATGAAAACTGGAAAACACATAATCTCTACGTTTTGTAACTCTTTCTCAAAACAAGAAAAACCCTAATCTTTCTCAAAGGGATTTTTGGCTGAATGAAATGGACAAAATTCAAAAACATCTTATTGGAAAATATTTCCACATTAAGACTATTTGTTTTGTTGATCTTTGGTTGAGCTGATTACAGAAATGGCTGCTCCTTCTACTGGTATTCCAACTGCTGAGAACACTGCTGCTGCTGAGGAACTTGAAATCACCAAGGCTCCTCAGGTCAAGTTCAAACTTGAGGAGATCTCTTTTACAAAATCAAAGAACCTCCATGCGCTGTTCGATTTTCCTCCGAAGAAACAAGTCAAGCATCTAGACGACGCTGTGAATTTTCTGAAAACCTGTTGCGTCTCAACAACCTTGACCATAATACCCCCTGCTCATCAGTTACTATTATCTCAATTTTGGTATACCGCCAGACACACTCATCTACCATCATCTAAAGACCCTACCAAACTACTTGATGTCATCCTCTGTGACACTGATTTTGGCACCATCAAATTCAACCCTGCTATCATTTTGAAAGCACTGAATCTCCCTGTTGCCACCAAAGACAAACCATTTGTTCCTTTCCCTGACCCCAAGAGACATGCTGATAGAGAAACACTCATTGCATTTTTTGACGCAATGAAGTACGTATGGGATCAAGGGAGAGATGAAAAAGCCGAGAAGAAACTGATTGCAATCAAGAAGTCAAAGATGCCCAGCGAGATGAACTTCATCTTCGCACACCTGATAAGCTGCATGATAGCGAAGAGTGGCTCCTCTAATCAAGCTGCTCAACCTCAGCAAGCCATGGGCTATGCATTGCTGAAGGGTCTCCATGTTGACTGGGCCTCGATAATCTACGACGATCTTGCGCTCAGAGTATATTTTGCTGATAGACCATCATGGGTTCCATACCCAAGATTCCTCAGCACCGTCTTCCAAACCGGCCTTAAGGATAACTACCCAAAAGTAGGAGACCTGAAACTCTCTCAGGTTGGCCCTAAGGTGCTCGACTTCAAGCCCCTGCCAAATGAGGTACGTCTCTCTACTCTCTTATCTATTCTCAATCCTCCTTCTTCTACTTCTGCGGCTCATTCAGTGGAAATCCCCACCGCTGATACCCCAGCTGCAACCTCCACTCAACAATCTACTACCCAACTTGGTTCCAAAAGAATCAAGAAAACCAAGGAGCAACCCCCCCAGCATTTACATGCTGAAGACTCCTCAGCTCATCTTGAAGAGCTGATGGAAAGTTCAGTGGTACGCTCTGCCACAGCTGAACAAACCACCCCTTCCATCCCAGCTTCAGCGTCTCTAAACGCTGAAGTTATAAACTTGGAAACGAACCCACCTCCTTCTTTACCAATATTGCAAATAATGATGAAGCTGATAGTCTTCGAAAGATCGATCTCTTGACTAGAAGTTTATATGAAGCCATGAATGGCAAAACTGTAGTTGAAAATCAAAACCTTGATCTCGCTGAACAGCTTAAAAATTGTCACCTCCAAATAGAAAATCTTTCTAAAATTGAAGAAGATTTTAAAGATCAAGTTCACCTAAATCAGCTAGTCAAAATCGAGCGCGAAGAAGCTATTGCTGCATTAAAAGCTGAAAAAGCTACTGTTGATGGATGGTATAATTCCTCAACAAATATCACTTAGATAATTAAGTCTCAGATTCCCCTGAGTGATAAACGTGGTCTTGGTTACAAAGCTGACACTCTAGAACCAACCACTGATCGTTCCATGCTCTTATTTGGAACTTTCGTATCCTCAGTCGCTGATACTTCATCCTCTCAGTGTTCCTCTTTTAAACCACCCATCCCTGAGGAAATCTCTACCTTAACTTCTAATGGTAAAGAAAAAGTTATTTATCCAAAACCTACCTCAGTCTTTAAAAACAAGGGTAAAGGAATTGCTTTTAACAAAAATCCTCAGAAGGGTACCTCTGTACCAAAGCTGAACGCTTCTAAAGCTTCAGTGACTTATCCCTCTGATTCAAAGAATAAGATCTCTGGATTTATTCAGTGTGGATCTATTCAGCGATCTACTCCTAGAATCAAAGTGGAAATCATTGGTAAGAAATCCGAAGAACTAAATGTTCCTCCCATTTCAAAAACCAATAGCTTACTTGGTGCTGGTCCTTCTAATTCAAAATCTAAAGCTCAGCATGCAAATGGTCCTAGAACTACTTTTGGTTATAGGAAATGTTATCATTATGGACTTACAAATCATATTGCTAGTAAGTGCCCCACAGCCACCCAAGCTGAAAAGATAACTAAGGTGAAGATCATTGCCCCCAAGGCAAAGAAGACCACTGAGGTTAAGAAATTAACCAAAGTGAAGACTGACAAAGCTGAAACTTCAAATACTGCGAAGACTGTTGAACCTTCCACCTCTTCTTCTACCCCCACTGACAAGTGTGTACACATGGTTAAGTGGGTACCCAAGAAAAACTCATCTTCCTTTATAATGCAGGTTAAGAAGGGTATCTGGTATCTTGATAGCGGATGCTCTAGACACATGACTGGTATGAAGAACCTGCTCACTGAGTACAAAGAAGAGAAGGGTCCCTCTGTAACTTTCGGTGGAAATGGAAAAGGTCATACCCGAGGGTTTGGTGTACTATCTAATGGTACAACAACCTTCAGAAGAGTCGCATATGTTGAAGGGCTGAATCATAATCTTCTAAGCATCAGTCAGCTTTGCGACAAAGATAACAAAGTAATCTTTACTAAGGAATCCTGCTTAATCTCTGACAAAAAGGAGAAGATAGCTCTTAGCGGTTATCGTTTGGAAAATGTTTATGTAATAAACATGGACTCAACAACCACTGAGAACTCATGTTTCTTCTCAAAAGCCTCATCTGATGTCAACTGGCTATGGCATAAGAGGCTCTCTCATCTAAACTTCAAGACACCGAACACTCTTTCTTCAAAAGAGTTAGTCACTGGTCTACCTCAGCACTCATACGCCAAAGAGTCCTTATGTTCAGCGTGTGAGAAAGGCAAGCAGACCAAAGCAAGCTTTAAGTCAAAGCAAGTTTCCTCCGTATCATCTCCTCTACAACTTCTCCATATGGATTTGTTTGGCCCTGTTAACAAACAATCCATCGTTGGAAAGAAATATACGCTGGTCATAGTTGATGAATTCTCTCGCTATACATGGGTTATGTTTCTCTGTTCTAAGAGTGACACCCCTGAAGAACTCATCACCTTTGTTCGGAAGATGGAAACCATGAACAACTTGACCGTTCGCTCAATAAGGAGTGATCATGGGACTGAATTCAAAAACAGTTCTCTTGATTCCTTCTTTGAGAGTAAGGGTATTTCTCACGACTTTTCTTCAGTGAGAACACCGCAACAAAATGGAGTCGCTGAAAGAAGAAATAGAACTATTATTGAAGCTGCACGTTCAATGCTCATCGATTCTCACCTGTCAACACTGCTTGTTTTACGCAAAACAGGTCGCTGATAGTCAAAAGATTTAACAAAACAGCCTATGAACTTTTTCATGGGAGAAAGCCTTCAATTAGCTTTTTTCACATCTTTGGATGTCAGTGTTTCATACTGAACAACAGAGATGCCCTTGGAAAGTTTTATCCTAAGGCTGATGATGGAATCTTTCTTGGATATTCTTCAACCTCCAAAGCCTCAGATTCTTCAATCGAAGAAGACAAACTGTTGAGAAACTATTCACGTCACTTTTGACGAATCCCGCTCAGCGAATTCTCGGCCTTCTGCTGATACTGAAGAACTGAATCAATGGATGTTTTCTCATCTTGGTGATTCAGAAGATATTCCCACTCCTCATACTCATACAGTTGAAGATGATAGTCCTACTATCATCCCAAACATGCAGAATAGTGAAGCTAAAACATCATGGGTCTCAGTAGTTCCTTTAAACTCTATACCTGCTTCTGAACCAAATGTCTCAGACATTCCATCTACTTCTCAGCAATCAGTAAATGAGATGACATCTGCACCTTCTCCTCTTTTGGCTGATTTTCCAGAAGTTGCTGAAACTCATCTTCAGCTCCTCCAGTTCAATTTGAGTCAGCGACTTATGCTTATGCTCAGCGATGGACTGTAAATCACCCAATTGATCAAATTCTTGGTGATCCAAACACTGGTGTTCAGACTCGACGAAGTGCAGGTAATATTTGTTTATTTGTTAACTTTATTTCTCTAATTGAACCAAAGAAAGTATATGATGCCCTCAAAGATCCAAACTGGGTCAGCGCCATGCAAGAAGATCTGACTGAATTCGAAAGAAACAAAGTTTGGAAACTTGTTCGAAGACCAACTGACAAGACAGTGATAGGCACTAAATGGGTCTATCGAAACAAGTTGGACGAACATGGAACTGTAACCCGCAACAAGGCTCGACTTGTTGCTCAGGGATACAGACAAGAGGAAGGCATAGATTACGACGAAACATTTGCTCCAGTAGCAAGACTAGAATCTATTCGTCTATTCTTAGCATACGTTGTACACAAAGACTTCAAAGTATATCAAATGGATGTTAAGTCGGCATTTCTAAATGGAAAGCTTAATGAAGAAGTCTATGTGGAACAACCTCCAGGATTCTCATATCCTAAGCGTCCAGGTTATGTTTATAAACTGGATAAGGCACTTTATGGCTTAAAGCAAGCTCCTCGTGCATGGTATGACACTCTCTCTACTTATCTCCATATTGAACAATTTAAGCTTGGTAAAATCAATAAGACTCTATTCTTCAGGAAAGTAAAAGGTCATATTATTCTTGTTCAGATATATGTTGATGACATTATATTTGGTTCTACTAACCCTGACCTTTGTACTCGTTTCGCTGATAGAATGAAAGAAGAGTATAAAATGAGCATAATGGGTGAGCTAACATATTTCCTTGGTCTTCAGATAAAGCAAAATGAAAAAGGAACTTTCATTAATCAGGGAAAGTATGTTAAAGATATGCTGAAGAAATTCGATTTAACTCAGAGTTCAGCTATGAAAACCCCTATGGCACCACCGCTGACACTAGACAAGGATTCAAATGGAATACCTGTTAATGTCACGTTGTACCGTGGGATGATCGGCTCTCTCTTGTATCTTACAGCTAGCCGACCCGATATTATGTACGCAACCTGTTTGTGTGCACGATATCAAGCTGAACCTAAGGAATCTCATATGATCGCTGTAAAGCGAATCTTTCGTTACCTTAAGGGTACTATGAACCTAGGTCTTTGGTATCCCAAAGACTCAGGGTTTGATCTAATCGCCTATTCAGATAGTGATTTTGCAGGTTTCAAATTGGATAGGAAAAGCACCACAGGAGGCTGTCACCTCCTGGGTGGAAAGCTGGTGAGTTGGACAAGTAAAAAGCAAAACTCAGTGTCCACCTCAACTGCTGAAGCTGAGTATGTAGCCACTGGAAGCTGTTGTTCTCAGGTCTTGTGGATGAGAAATCAACTACTAGACTATGACCTTCATCTCTCGAAAATTCCAATCTATTGCGACAGCACAGGTGCCATCGCTATAGCCAACAATCCAGTGCTACACTGAAAGACAAAACACATCGAAATCATGTATCATTTTATCAGAGATCATGTGATGAATGGTGATATAGAACTTCATTTTATCCCAACTGACTATCAGTTAGCTGATCTGTTCACCAAACCTCTTGATGAGACAAGATTCAACTTCTCATCAGCGAGCTTGGAATGCTGAACTTTGAAGAGTAAAATCTTCAGCGGTTCACATTTGATCAGCGATAGGATAAAATCAACTTGTACAACCCACTCTTTCCGTCTCTCTCTGAACAAAAATTAACTTGCTGATATCAAGGTATGTTTTTCTCTCTTACTCGCTGACATTCGCCTAGAACTCCAAGATTTCAAAACCAATTGCATCGCTGAATATCTCTTCCTTAACAGCGATACTTTGAAATTTCTTAAACCAACACTGATATTTCTATTCAGTGCTTCATATTTTCAAAAGTGTCCCTGAGCTTTCAAAACCTCAGAGACATCCTAAAATATGAAAGGACAGTTGTGACGTCATCGCAACGGATAAGCCCTGGCACGTTCTTTTTCTGACACACGATTGCATGTTTCGTTTACCTTCCAATCAAATGCAAACACGTGTCCGTGTCATGATGAAAATCTTTTCCCGCTCAAGATTTTCTCTCTCTCTACTCTCTCTATATAAACCATTTTGGGTTTATATTTTTCTCTTTACGCGAAAAACTTCTCCTCCAAGCAAGAAAAAGATTTACTGTTGCATTTTGAGCTCTCAAAATTTCCAGAAACTGTTCATCTTCTTCTTCTTTGACGAATCAGGTTAATACTCTTATTATTTACCTACATTACTTGTTTATGATCTTATTCTTTGCTTTTAACAGATCAAACAAAAGAATCTTTTTTAATGAAATCATTTTCTGTTCATGATTTTATGAATACAACCTTCATGGTTGTTCTTCAAGTTTATATCAACTCGTAAACTTGTTCTTCTTATGTTTTTCCAGAATTCCTTCTTCAAATGAAAACTGGAAAACACATAATCTCTACGTTTTGTAACTCTTTCTCAAAACAAGAAAAACCCTAATCTTTCTCAAAGGGATTTTTGGCTGAATGAAATGGACAAAATTCAAAAACATCTTATTGGAAAATATTTCCACATTAAGACTATTTGTTTTGTTGATCTTTGGTTGAGCTGATTACAGAAATGGCTGCTCCTTCTACTGGTATTCCAACTGCTGAGAACACTGCTGCTGCTGAGGAACTTGAAATCACCAAGGCTCCTCAGGTCAAGTTCAAACTTGAGGAGATCTCTTTTACAAAATCAAACAACCTCCATGCGCTGTTCGATTTTCCTCCGAAGAAACAAGTCAAGCATCTAGACGACGCTGTGAATTTTCTGAAAACCTGTTGCCTCTCTACAGCCTTGACCATAACACCCCCTGCTCATCTGTTACTATTATCTCAATTTTGGTATACCGCCAGACACACTCCGCTACCATCATCTAAAACCCTACCAAACTACTTGATGTCATCCTCTGTGACACTGATTTTGGCACCATCAAAATCAACCCTGCTATCATTCTGAAAGCACTGAATCTCCCTGTTGCCACCAAAGACAAACCATTTGTTCCTTTCCCTGGCCCCAAGAGACATGCTGATAGAGAAACACTCATTGCATTTTTTGATGCAATGAAGTACGTATGGGAACAAGGGAGAGATTAAAAAGCCGAGAAGAAACTGATTGCAATCAAGAAGTCAAAGATGCCCAGCGAGATGAACTTCATCTTCGCACACCTGATAAGCTGCATGACAGCGAAGAGTGGCTCCTCTAATCAAGTTGCTCAACCTCAGCAAGCCATGGGCTATGCATTGCTGAAGGGTCTCCATGTTGACTGGGCCTCGATAATCTACGACGATCTTGCGCTCAGAGTATATTTTGCTGATAGACCATCATGGGTTCCATACCCAAGATTCCTCAGCACCGTCTTCCAAACCGGCCTTAAGGATAACTACCCAAAAGTAGGAGACCTGAAACTCTCTCAGGTTGGCCCTAAGGTGCTCGACTTCAAGCCCCTGCCAAACGAGATACGTCTCTCTACTCTCTTATCTATTCTCAATCCTCCTTCTTCTACTTATGCGGCTCATTCAGTGGAAATCCCCACCGCTGATACCCCAGCTGCAACCTCCACTCCTTCTAGAAAAAGGAAACAATCTACTACCCAACTTGGTTCCAAAAGAATCAAGAAAACCAAGGAGAAACTCCCCCAGCATTTACATGCTGAAGACTCCTCAGCTCATCTTGAAGAGCTGATGGAAAGTTCAGTGGTACGCTCTGCCACAGCTGAACAAACCACCCCTTTCATCCCAGCTTCAGCGTCTCTAAACGCTGAAGTTATAAACTTGGAAATGAACCTACCTCCTTCAGCCTCTCTACAAACTGAAGTGATTCTCAGCGGATCCAACGCTGAACCCCGCACCCAACTATCATTCTCATCCTCCATTCCTCTCACCTCTTCTTTGGTCACTCAATATATTCCCCTATTCTCCTCAACAACCGTTATCCTCAGCGACACTACTGCTGAACATTTTCAGAGGATGATAGGACATACCACAGGACCTGCAGGTACTTCCAGTCGTCTAGGAAATATTGAAGACGACTACGAAACTTTTTTAGGACATCGAGGTTTCGACAACTTCGCCAACCCGCCTGTAGGTATACATAAAATCCCACACACTTCTCTCTCTCAACTCCAAACTTCTGAGCTTTCCTCTGTTCATAAGCTTATAACTTTTTCAGGTCCTAATTTGGGGGATATCAACACCTCCCTGACGGCCCTGGAAACAAAGATGGAGTCTTTCAACAAAACTCTAACTTCCAACTCTTCAGCGGTTACAAACGCTGGAGAGAACTTGAAGACTTTGACCACTGAGGTCGAAAAGAAAGCCTCCAAAGCGGATCTGGAGAAGGTGGATGGTAGCATTGCTAAATTTGCTACCACCCTCGCTGAAAACTCAACCGCCACAACCACTCTCTCAACAAACTTCACCTCTCTTTCCAATGAAGTCACATCATTGAAAACAGAGGTTGGTTCTCTTAAGAATGAAGTTTCCACGATCAAGACTGAAGTCTCTGCGGTCAAAGAGATTGTTCAAAAAGTGCTTGTTGATCCAAACCCTCAGTGATTTGATAATGACCCTCTCTTATATACTTAGTGAAAATTGTAAGTAAACAATATGTATCAGAGTTTCACTATCGCTGATAAGTACTAAGATCTTACAGTACCGCTGATAGGAACTCTCGCTCTTTAAATTAAACATTCAGCGAACACTGTTCACCATTAATGCTCTGAGTCTGTTCAGTCATTATGATGATCGCTGATAAGTTAGTTGTTTACTTATGATCCCTGAAGACAAGTTTCACGTCAACAAAGGTTCTACGCTGAAGTCGAAGATCAAGCTCAAGAACCAGCGACAAGTCTCCTAATGAACTGATGCGGATCAGCGAAGACTCACATTTGTCCACTCAACGTGAAGTATCAAGTACAAGACTTCAGCTATCGCTGAACTTTATCATTCGCTGAATAGATAATGATAATGCTCTGAATCAACGAAAGCTGATCATGAAGTCCTCCGTACAAAGTACTTTTGTCTTAACCACCCTTGCACGACTCCGTACGAAATGTCAGAAAAGAACCTCTGACTGTCTGAAATCGTACAACCACTCTAATACTACACTGTTCATCCATGCGGCTACTAAGGTTGTCAACAAAGGTCAATGACATGCAACCAACCAGCTGATGACACGTGTAAAGTGTATACTAACTTGCATTAAATGCATGCAGTATATAAAGAGATGAACCCACTTCATTTGAAGTAACTTGCTAACTCTGGAAAAGTTCAATCTCTTATCTCAAGATAGGTTAATATTAGTAATTTCCTCATCTCTCTTAGTACAAGAAACCTTAGTGTTCCAACTTGTTTAGATTTAGGTTTATCCTTAATCTTGTTTCCGCAACAAGCTGTAAATTGTTAATGATTTATCAATAAACAATTTAGAAAAGTAAAATATGTGTGTTTGTATTCAACCCCCCCTTCTACAAACTTGTATAGGCATTTGGGACCAACAAGTGGTATCAGAGCGGATTTGTTTAATCTCATAAACAATATCTAATCTAAGATATTTCTCTTCCTTGCTATTATCTGAAAATGGCCACCAACACAAACACAAATTATATAGACAATGGTTCTCTTGCTAAACCCCCTAGATTTTCCAGAGATAACTTCAACTTATGGAAAAATAGGATGACACTCTTCTTAGAAGGTGTAGACCCTACTATGCCTTACTATCTCGAGAATGGTCCATTCATCCCTGTAAGAATTGATGCTGCTGTTCCAGCCGCTGAGAATAGACCTGCTATTCCAGAAAGGCTGGTCCCTAAGGAAATCTTTCAATGGACCGACGAAGATAAGAAGAAAGTGGCTATAGATACAAAAGCCAGATCCATACTATCCATGGCTCTTCCTGACGAAGTCTACCATTCCGTCATGAATCTGAAAACATCAAAAGCCATGTGGGACACAATATGTGTTCAGTATGAAGGAACGTCTGAAGTCCAGGACTCAAGAAAGATCAACCTGGTAAGACAATACGAAAGCTTCATTTCTGGTAAGAATGAATCTCTCTCTGAAGTTCACCAACGTTTTAATTGTTTAATTATAGATCTGAAAACTGTTGGTAAGGAATGTTCTAACTTTGAAGTACCGACAAAGTTTCTAGAATGTTTACCTGAAAGCTGGGAAAATTATTCTATGTGTCTCAAGCTGTCAAAGGATCTAAAATCAATGACCCTTTCAACCTTATATGGCACGTTGCTGAATCATGAGCAATCGAGCCATCTTAAGAAGAATCTTGTAAAAGATTCCAAAAGCACCCCTGTTGCTTTAATCTCAGAGGAACTTCTACTCAGCGACCCTCGGTCACTATCACTGAGTTAGAAAGTAACTCTGAAAGGTCATCAGATTCTGATTCTTCAGATGATGATGAATCTTTGGCTCTCCTAACTAAAAAGTTCAGGAGATTTGCCAAAAAGAAAATGTTTAGAAAGAACAAACCTCTTTCCATAACTGACAAGCCTAGATCATCAGCTTTTGTTTATAAGGCTACTACTACTTGTTTTAACTGCGAAAAGACAGGACATTTCGCTAACGAGTGCAGGTCTAAGAAAGTTTCTAGACCCTCAGCTTTTACAAAGAAATCCTTTGTTCCAAGGAATAAAGATGACAAATATTCAAAGCTGAAAGAAAAATATGCTAAGCTGAAAAGCTTTAAGAAGAAGAGTAAAGGCCTGATGGCTAACTATGATTGGGCTGCTTCTGATGAAGAAGCATCATCATCTGACTCTGAAGATGATGAAGCAAATCTATGTCTTATGGCCAAGATTGAAGAAGAGGAAGAAAGTTCAGACATTCCCTCCACTTCAACCTCTGCTATTCAGGTATCACCTTCCTTATTTACCAATATTGCAAATATTGATGAAGCTGATAGTCTCCGTAAGATCGATCTCTTGACTAGAAGTTTATACGAAGCCATGAACGGCAAAACTGTGGTTGAAAACCAAAACCTTGATCTCGCTGAAAAGCTTAAAAACTGCCACCTTCAAATAGAAAAGCTTTCTAAAATTGAAGAAGATTTTAAAGATCAAGTATATTTAAATCAGCTAGTCAAAATCGAACGAGCAGAAGCTATCGCTGCATTAAAAGCTGAAAAAGCTACTGTTGAAGGATGGTGTAATTCTTCAACAAAGATCACTGAGATAATAAAGTCTCAGATTCCCCTAAGTGATAAACGTGGTCTGAGTTACAAATATGATACTCCAAAACCAACCACTGAGCGTTCAATGCTTAAATTTGGAACGTTCGTATCCTCAGTCGCTGATACTTCATCTTCTCAGTGCTCCTCGTCCAATACACCAATCCCTGAGGAAACTCCTACCTCCTCAAAAGGCAAGGAGAAAATGGTTTATTCAAAACCTACCTTTGTCTCTAAAGACAATAGTAAAGGAATTGTTATTTACCAGAATCCTCAAAAGGGTACCTTAGTACCAAAGCTGAATGCTTCTAAAGCTTCAGTGACTTATCCCTCTGGATCAAGGAAGCAGATCTATGGATCTATTCAGCGATCTACTCCTAGACTCAGAGTGGATGTCCTTGGTAAGAAATCTGAAGAACTGAATGTTCGTCCCATTTCTAAAGCAAATAGTTTACTTGGTGCTGGCACTTCTAATTTGAAATCAAAAGCTCAGCATTCAAATGGTCCTAGAACTACTTTTAGTTATAGGAAATGTTATCACTGTGGACTTACCGATCATATTGCTAGTAAGTGCCCCACAGCCACCAAAGCCGAAAAGATAGCTAAGGTGAAGATTGCCCCTAAGGCAAAGAAGACCAACCCTGGTGCAAATCAGGTCAAGGTGAATCCTACCACTGAGGTTAAGAAATTAACCAAAGTGAAGAAAGACAAAGCTGAATCTTCAAATGCTGCGAAGACTGCTGAATCTTCCATTCCAACTACTTCCACTGACAAATGTATATACATGGTTAAGTGGGTACCCAAGAAAAACTAATCTTCCTTTGTATTGCAGGTTAAGAAAGGGTATCTGGTATCTCGATAGCGGATGCTCTAGACACATGACTGGAAAGAAAAGCCTGCTCGCTGAATACAAGGAAGAGAAGGGTCCCTCTGTGACTTTCGGTGGAAATGGAAAAGGACATACCCGAGGGTATGGTGTACTTTCAAATGGTACAACCTCCTTCAGAAGAGTCGCATATGTTGAAGGGCTGAAGCATAATCTTCTAAGCATCAGTCATCTTTGCGACATGGATAACAAAGTAATATTTACTAAGGAATCCTGCTTTGTCGTTGACAAAAAGGAGAAGATAGCTCTCAGCGGTTATCGTTTGGAAAATGTTTATGTAATAAACATGGACTCAACAACCACTGAGAACTCATGTTTCTTCTCAAAGACCTCATCTGATTTCAACTAGCTATGGCATAAGAGGCTATCTCATGTAAATTTAAAGACACTGAACACTCTTTCTTCAAAAGAGTTAGTCACTGGTCTACCTCAGCATTCATACGCCAAAGAGTCTTTATGTTCAGCGTGTGAAAAAGGGAAGCAGACCAAAGCAAGCTTTAAATCAAAGCAAGTTTCATCAGTGTCATCTCCTCTACAACTACTCCATATGGATTTGTTTGGCCCTGTTAACAAACAATCCATCGCTGGAAAGAAATATACGCTGGTCATAGTTGATGAATTCTCTCTCTTCACTTGGGTAATGTTTCTCCGTTCTAAGAGTGACACCCCTGAAGAACTCATCACCTTTGTTCGGAAGATGGAAACCCTGAACAATCTGACCGTTCGCTCAATAAGGAGTGATCATGGGACTGAATTCAAAAACAGTTCTCTTGATTCCTTCCTTGAGAGTAAGGGTACTTCTCACAACTTCTCTTCAGTGAGAACACCGCAACAAAATGGAGTCGCTGAAAGAAGAAATAGAACAATTATTGAAGCTGCACGTTCAATGTTCAGCGATTCTCACCTGCCTACTCAGTTTTGGGCAGAAGCTGTCAACACTGCTTGTTTTACGCAAAACTGGTCGCTGATAGTTAAAAGATTCAAAAAGACAGCCTATGAACTCTTTCATGGGAGAAAGCCTTCAATCAGCTTTCTTCACATCTTTGGATGTCAGTGTTTCATACTGAACAACAGAGATGCTCTTGGAAAGTTTGATCCTAAGGCTGATGATGGAATCGTTCTTGGATACTCCTCAGTTTCCAAAGCCATCAGAGTCTTCAGTCGTAGAAGACAAACTATAGAAGAAACTATTCACGTCATGTTTGACGAATCCCGTTCAGCGAACTCTAAACCGTCCGCTGATACTGAAGAACTGAATCAATGGATGTTTTCTCATCTTGGTGATTCAGAAGATATTCCCACTCCTCATGCTCATCCAGTAGAAGATGATAGCCCTCCTATCATTCCAAACATGCAGAATAGTGAAGCTGAAACAACATGGGTCTCAGTTGTTCCTATAAACACTATACCTACCGCTGAACCAAATACCTCAGACATTCCATCTATCTCTCAGCAATCAGTAAATGAAATGACAAATGGAAGTATTCCTCTCTTAGCTGAAACTCCAGAAGTAGCTGAAGCCTCATCTTCAGCTCCTCCAGTTCAAGATGAGTCAGCGACTTATGCTCTGGCTCAGCGATGGACCGTAAATCATCCAATTGATCAAATTCTTGGTGATCCAAACGCTGGTGTTCAGACTCGACGAAGTGCAGGTAATATTTGTTTATTTGTTAACTTTATTTCTTTAACTGAACCAAAGAAAATAGATGATGCCCTCAAAGATCCAAACTGGGTCAGCGCAATGCAAGAAGAGCTGACTGAATTCGAAAGAAACAAAGTTTGGAAACTTGTTCGAAGACCAACTGATAAAACAGTAATAGGCACTAAATGGGTCTATCGAAACAAGTTGGACGAACATGGTACTGTAACCCGCAACAAAGATCGTCTTATTGCTCAAGGATATAGAAAAGAGGAAGGTATAGATTATGACGAAACATTTGCTCCAGTAGCAAGACTTGAATCTATTCGTCTATTCTTAGCATATGATGTACACAAAAACTTTAAAGTACATCAGATGGATGTTAAGTTAGCGTTTCTGAATGGAAAGCTGAATGAAGAAGTGTATGTGGAACAACCTCCAGGATTCTCAGATTCTAAGCGTCCAGGTTATGTTTATAAACTGGATAAGGCACTTTATGGCTTGAAGCAAGCTCCTCGTGCATGGTATGAAACTCTTTCAACTTATCTCCATATTGAAAAATTTGAGCGAGTTAAGATTGACAAAACTCTTTTTTTTTAGAAAAGTGAAAGGTCATATCATTCTAGTTCAAATATATGTTGATGACATTATATTTGGTTCTACTAACCCTGAGCTTTGTACTCGTTTCGCTGATAGAATGAAAGATGAGTATAAAATGAGCATGATGGGTGAACTAACATATTTCCTTGGTCTTCAGATTAAGCAAACTGAAAAAGGAACTTTTATTAATCAGGGAAAGTATGTTAAAGATATGCTGAAGAAATTTGATTTAACTCATAGTTCAGCTATGAAAACCCCTATGGCACCACCGCTAACACTTGAAAAGGATTCAAAGGGAATACCTGTTAATGTCACGCTGTACCGTGGGATGATCGGCTCTCTCTTGTATCTTACAGCTAGCCAACCCGATATTATGTATGCAACATGTTTGTGTGCACGATATCAAGCTGAACCTATGCTATCTCATATGAAAGCTGTAAAGCGAATTTTTCGATACCTTAAGGGTGCACGATATCAAGCTGAACATGTTTGTGTGCACGATATCAAGCTGAACCTATGCTATCTCATATGAAAGCTGTAAACCTAGGTCTTTGGTATCCCAACGATTCAGGATTCGATCTAACCGCCTATTCAGATAGTGATTTTGCAGGTTGAAAAATGGATAGGAAAAGCACCACAGGAGGATGTCAGCTCCCGGGTGGAAAGCTGGTAAGTTGGACAAGTAAAAAGCAAAATTCAGTATCCACTTCCACAGCTGAAGCTGAATATGTAGCTGCTGGAAGCTGTTGTTCTCAAGTCTTGTGGATGAGAAATCAGCTACTAGACTATGATCTTCAGCTCTCCAAAATTCCAATCTATTGCGACAGCACAAGTGCCATCGCTATAGCAAACAATCCAGTACTACATTCAAAGACCAAACACATAGAAATCAGATATCATTTTATCAGAGATCATGTGATGAATGGTGATATAGAACTTCATTTTATCCCAACTGATTATCAGTTAGCTGATTTATTTACCAAACCTCTTGATGAGACAAGATTCAACTTTCTCATCAGCGAGCTTGGAATGCTGAACTTTGAAGGGTAAAATCCTCAACGGTTCACATTGATCAGCGATAGGATAAAATCAACTCGTATAACATATTCAATCATCTCCTCTCTGAATAAAACTTGGTTAAGCTGATATCAAGGTATGTTTTCTCTCTCTGACAATCGCATGAAAATGCAAGATTTCAAAACAAAATGCATCGCTGAATATCTCTTCCTTAACAGCGATATTTTGAAAATTCTTAAAACCATCACTGATATTTTCATTCAGTGCTTCATGTTTGTAAAAGAGTCCCTGAGCTTTCCAAACCTCAGAGACATCCTAAAAGAATATGAAAGGACAGTTGTGACGTCATTGCAACGGATAAACCCCGGCACGTTTCTCTTTCTGACACACGTTTGCACGTCTCGTTCAAACCTCCAATCAAATGCAAACACGTGTCCGTGTCATGATGAAAATCTTTTCCCGCTCAAGATTTTCTCTCTATATATAAACAAACTCGTGGTTTATATTTTTCTTTTACGCGAACAATCTTCCTCCGCAAGAAAGAATTCACTGTTGCATTTGTGCTTTCTAAAACTTCAAGAACTGTTCATCATCTTCTTCATCAAACATCAAGGTTAATATGTTCTTATTTATTACCGAATGCATATAACTTGTTTCCGATCTTTTCCTTGTTTTAACAAGATCAAACAAAAGAACTTCTTAAAAATAAAATCATTTCTTTCATGGTTTTATGAACACAACCATTTCATGGTTGTTCTTCAAGTTTAAATGCAAAAATCTTAAACTTGTTCTTCATTCGTTTCCAGAATCTAATTCTTCATAGAAAACTGGATAACAAGAATAAATGGGTTTTACATTTCGTTTCTTAAAATCAAGAAAACCCTAATCTTCATTAAGACATTTGTGTCTGAATGAAATGGATAAAATTTGAACCATCTTAATGGAAAATCTTTCCACATTAAGATTATTCTTATTTGTTAACATCTTTGGTTGAACTGATAATACAGAGAAATGGCATCGTCTGACATTCCTGCTACCGCTGAGAACATCTCCGCTGATTCTGAGGAAGTGGAATTTATCAAGGCTCCTCAGGTTAAGTTCACTCTGGAACAACTAGATTGGACCAAAACGAACAACCTTTCTGCGCTTCTCGAGTTTCCTCCTCGAAAGCAAGTCACACATCTGAAAGATGCTGTGAATTTCCTAAAGAATTGCTGCATTTCAACAGCCCTGACCATCTCACCTCCTGCAAGTCAGCTACTACTATCCCAGTTCTGGTACACTGCCAGACACTCTCAGTTACCATCCGCCAAAGATCCCTCCAAAACAATTGATTGTATCCTCAGCGATACTGAGTATGGCACGATAAAGATCACACCTGCCATCATTCGCAAAGCTTTGAACTTTCCCAATGCTACAAAAGAAAAGCCTTTTGTTCATTTCCCTGACCATAAGAAACTCGCTGACAAAGAAGCTCTTATTGCATTTTTCGATGCAATGGGCTATGTATGGGAAATTGGCAGAGACAAGAAGCCCGAGAAGAAGCTGACCCTGCTAAAGAAGTCGAAAATGCCCAGCGAGATGAACTTCATCTTCGCTCACTTAATCAGCTGCATGACTGCCAAGACCGGCTCCTCTGACTAAGCCGCTCAACCTCAGCAAGCAATGGGATACGCTCTGCTGAAAGCTCTACACATTGACTGGGCATCTCTTATCTATGATGACTTGGTGCAAAGAGTAGACTCTGCCGCTGACAGACCTCCATGGGTTCCTTACCCCTGATTCATCAGCGCCATCTTCCAATATGGCCTGAAGGACAGCTACCCGCAAGAGGGCGACCTGGAACTCTCTCAGATTGGCCCTAAGGTACTTGACTTCAAACCAGTTGAAAATGAGGTACGTCTTTCAACCCTTTTAACTCTTCTCAACCCTTCTTCTTCTACTTTTGTGGCTCCTTCAGCAACAATACCCATCGCTGATACCCTGGCCACAAAATCCTCTCCTAAGAAAAGGAAACAATCATCTACCCCACTTGGTTCTAAAAGGATCAAGAAAACAAAGGAGCAACCCCAGCAATCTCATGCAGAAGACTCCTCAGCTCTTTCTGCAGAGCTGAAGGAACGTTCAGTGGTACGCTCTGCCACACCTGAACAACCCATCCATTCCATCCCAACTTCAGCGTCTCTAAACGCTGAGGTTACAAACTTGGAACCTACCCAACCTACTTCAGTCTCTCAAAAGACTGATGAAGTGATTTTCAGCGAATCCAACGCTGAACTCAGAACCCAACCTCCATTCTTATCCTTCGCTCCTCCCTCTACTCATTTGGTCTCTCCTCCAGTTTTCGCTGGAGCTGCCATCATTTCTACGGAAACTAAAGCTGATACTCCAGGAATGATGAAGACAGGACCTGCAGGACAATCCATGGGCACTTTTGAAGATGACATGGAACATTTTTCAGGAACCCGTAATTTTGACGAGTTCATCAATCCTCCTGCAGGTACACACCAACCCATAAACACTGTCACTAAACCCCAAACTTCTGAGCTTTCCTATGTTCACAAGTTCTTATATGTTATAGGTCCTAATTTGGGAGACATCAACGCCTCTCTGATGTCCGTGGAGACAAAGCTGACATGTCTCACCACTACTCTTTCAAATAACTCTACAGCTGTAACAAAAGCTGGAGAGAATCTTACAAAGCTGACAACGGTAGTGGAGAAGAAGGCTTCCACATATGACATGAAGCAAGTTGATAAAACTCTCAGTGAATTCGCCAATGTGCTCGCTGACATCTACACAGATTACACCTCTCTCAAAAATTCAGTTTCATCCATGTCCAGCGAGGTCACAACGCTGAAGACATCGGTTGGACAACTAGAGGGAGATATGTCTACTGTAAAGACTGACTTAGGCTCTGTAAAGACCGATGTCAGTTCGATGAAAACGATGATCGAGCAGCTGCTACAAAAAGCGAATACTCCTGCTCCTGCCCCTGCCCCTGTCCCTGCATCTAACAATTTCACAGCGGTGGATCGCACTGAGCTGGAGAAGATCAATCCTGCTATTTCTGGCCTTCGAGACAGAATAGCAAAGATTGAAGGTTGTATAGGTATCTCTGGCCAAGAAGACAGTGAACCTGCCAACGCTGCTGAGTCAACCCATTCCTCCCCCACTCATGAGAAAGAGGGGGATAAGAGCGCTGAAGATCTCTCCAAGAGCGCTGAAGACCTTTCCCATGATGAATCTATCAGGGGAGAGAAGAAGGATGCTGAAGAAACCATCGCTAGACCTCAGGGAGATGAAAACCCTGAGGAAACCGAGAAGCTCGCCTCTGTATCTGAGGGGGAGCAACTCGAAGAAGAAGCTGATAAAACCGAATCCGAAGCAGAAGATGATGAAGCCGTCGACATCCCTGATGATGAACCAACCTCTTCTCCAAAGAATGATGATGATGATGACGAAAATGACGATGACTTCTTTATCGTCAAACCTGCTCCGAGGATCAAAGTCCTTAAGGGAATCTCGATAAATGAACCTTCAGGGGAGCGGACAAAGACAAAGTCCTCAGCCTCTGGAGCTAGGAAAGGCAAAGGCAAAAGCGTCGCTGAAGATGACAATCTGACGATCTTGCTTGAAAAGCCGGTTTGTCAGGTACACTAAACATCTCTCACTCCATCCCTCCTCTATAATACACTATCAGTTCTACTACCCAAGCCTATACACTTGAACAAATTTTCTCTCTCTGATTCTACCCAAGTTCTTACTTGTAAGATCGTTGTGTTTCAGTTAGTCCTTTCCCCTGTTTGAGGATATCGCTGAAGGTTCCACAACTGCGACTTCACCAATAATACCAGCTGCTGCTGAAGAAATAATCCCAGTCTTAGATTTAATCTCTGAGACTGATGAACCTGAAAAACAGCTACTCTCGCACAGACGCAGACCTTCCTTAGCTCCTCAAAAGCAAAGTGAAGAGGATCATAAAAGAAGAGAAGAGATAATAAAGCAATTCGAGGATCAGCGAATCATTCTGAGGCGTGTCAACTTCCTTCAGTTCCTCCAAAGTTCAGAATTTCCCAAAAGGAATACAAGGATCACCTCAGAGCTGAAAGATTAATCGCTGAAAGAAAGGAAGCTGAAGAAAAGGACAGAGAATACGACATCCAGCTTTCTAAACGATCAGTGAAAGACCCCAAGCTGAAAAGAGTTCCTATTGAAGTTCAACGTCAGCTCTGGGAAGACGCCAAGAAGATAACTGAAGAAAAGAGAACTGTGTCTTAGTCCACTTTAGCATGGTGCAAAGAAAAGGTCAACTACAGACTCTCTCCTGCCAAAATCAACAAGGTATTCATCTCTGGAAGAACAACCCTTGTTTCAATCGATGAAGTCGAGATATTCAGAGAAGATAAGAAGTACGAAAAATTCTATGTTGAAGCCATAACGAAGTACGGTCTCTCTGAAAGGTTGGAGATCAGGTTAGCCATCCAGAAGTCTCAGTCGAAGTACAAGGAACATGTTGAAAAGCTGATCAACAAACAAATCGACTTAGTCTACTCCTATATGGATATTCCTCCTCCTCCTCCTCTCGAAAGTCAGAAAAGAAAGGCCTCAGCAAAGAAGAAGAAATCTAAATCTTCAATTGATGGCCCTGTCATACGAAATGAAACAGGTATTGGTTTTTCACGTGCTGAAGTCCTTGGTCCTGATCCTGATCTTTCCATGCTTGACACATCTATTCCTCCTGGTGAGACTTTCATCCCTGGCAAAGTCATAAGCGAACCCTACGGGATATTTTTCCATGACTATGATGGTGGAAAGCATTTTCAACGCATCTCTGAACTTCACATCACTCCCATCGAACAGCTGAGAGATCTCATCTACTGGTGTGACTTCAGGAATGACCCTCAGGCACGACATCTGAAACCCTTGATTTTTGAAGAAGCGCTGATCAAAAGAAAACAAGGTGTAACCGTTCCTGACTGGATGATTCCCACCACATCAATGACCCTTGATGAACTTCTCATTAAGGAAGAACCCTTTACAAACTGATACGATCGCCTTTTTCTCTATTGTATCAGTTATTCTTTTGTACTTGTAATTTATTTCGCTTGTACTTGTAATCTTTCCATTTCTCTTTGTAACCTGATTCAAAGTTTTAAAGAAAGACTTAAGCGAATGTACTTTACTCCATCAGTACTGAAAAGATCCCAGAAAACAGTAAAAGGGACAAATATTTTATGAGTTCTTTTTATCCTTATGTTTTCATTAAATAGCAATTTTCTTTGTTGCTATGTCATAATCAAATAGGGGGAGATTGTTGATCCAAACCCTCAGTGATTTGATAATGACCCTCTCTTATATACTTAGTGAAAATTGTAAGTAAACAATATGTATCAGAGTTTCACTATCGCTGATAAGTACTAAGATCTTACAGTACCGCTGATAGGAACTCTTGCTCTTTAAATTAAACATTCAGCGAAAACTGTTCACCATTAATGCTCTGAGTCTGTTCAGTCATTATGATGATCGTTGATAAGTTAGTTGATTACTTATGATCCCTGAAGACAAGTTTCACGTCAACAAAGGTTCTACGCTGAAGTCGAAGATCAAGCTCAAGAACCAGCGACAAGTCTCCTAATGAACTGATGCGGATCAGCGAAGAATCAGATTTGTCCATTCAACGTGAATTATCAAGTACAAGACTTCAGCTATCGCTGAACTTTATCATTCGCTGAATAGATAATGATAATGCTCTGAATCAACGAAAGTTGATCATGAAGTCCTCCGTACAAAGTACTTTTGTCTTAACCACCCTTGCACGACTCCGTACGAAATGTCAGAAAAGAACCTCCGACTGTCTGAAATCGTACAACCACTCTGATACTACACTTTTCATCCATGCGGCTACTAAGGTTGTCAACAAAGGTCAATGACATGCAACCAACCAGCTGATGACACGTGTAAAGTGTATACTGACTTGCATTAAATGCATGCAGTATATAAAGAGATGAACCCACTTCATTTGAAGTAACTTGCTAACTCTGGACAAGTTCAATCTCTTATCTCAAGATAGGTTATTATTAGTAATTTCCTCATATCTCTTAGTGCAAGAAACCTTAGTGTTCCAACTTGTTTAGATTTAGGTTTATCCTTAATCTTGTTTCCGCAACAAACTGTAAATTGTTAATGATTTATCAATAAACAATTTAGAAAAGTAAAATATGTGTGTTTGTATTCAACCCCCCCCCCCCTTTTACAAACTTGTATAGGCCTTCGGGACCAACAGTGCTCGATCGCCTGAACACCCCAACTTCTCATTTCACTCAGGCCGATCGAGACGATCTCAAAAAGATCAGTCCTGCTATTACTGGCCTAGAAGATAGAGTAGCAGCGATTGAAAAATGCATAAGAATTACTGGCCAAGAAGATAGTAATCCTATTGCTGTTGCTGCTGTTGAAAAGTCCGTTACCTCCCCCAACCATGATGTGGAAGAGGGGGAGAAGCCTAAAGAAGACCTTCCCCATATTGATGAGGGGGAGAAGAAAAATAAAGAAGACATTCCCCATGCTGAGTGGGAGGGTATTGAGACTGAAGCTGATGCTACTTCTTCAAAACCTCAGGGAGTTGAAAACCCTGAGGGAACCGAGAAACCTTCCTCTGTATCTGAGGGGGAGCAACTCGAAGAGCAGAACATTGAAGGTGTTGCTGATGTAACCTCACCCTACGCTGACGAGGTTGAATCTGATGAAGACGAAGCTGAAGACGATGAAGTTGTCGACATATCTGATGATGAACCATCTTCTTCTCCAAAGAATGATGATGATGACGATAATGAATATGATGACTCCTTTATCGTCAAGCCTGTTCAGAAGACTACATCTCTCAAAGGGATTTCGATAAATGAACCTTCAGGGGAGCGGACCAAGACAAAGCCTGCAGCGTCTGAAGCTGACAAAGGCAAAAACAAAGGCCTCGCTGAAGAAGACAATCTGACGATCTTGCTTCCAAAGCCAGTTTGTCAGGTACACTACCTCCTATTCCCTTACACTGCATCCCACCTCTATCCCTTCTCAATCTCAATCCTTCTATCCATAAAACCTCTATACACTTAACCACATTCTTTTCTCTATCTCTTTCTTCCCCAACTCTGCTTACTTAAACGATCGATGTGTTTCAGCTAGTCCTTTCCCCTGTTTGAGGATCCCGCTGAAGCTCCTTCAACTTCACCAACAATAATCCCAGCTCCCAACGCTGAAGAAATAATCCCGGTCTTTGACTTAATCACTGAGACCGATGAACCTGAAGAACAGCAGCTCTCTCACAAAAACAGACCTTCCTTGGCTCCTCAAAAGCTAAGTGAAGAGGATCAGAATAAGAGAGAGGAAGTAATCAAGAGATTCGAAGATCAGCAAATCATCTTGAAGCGTGATCAACTTCCTTCTATTCCTCCAAAGTTTAGACTTTCACAAAAAGAATACAAGGATCACCTTAGAGCTGAAAGGTTAAATGTTGAAAGAAGGAAAGCTGAAGAAAAAGACAGAGAACTCGCCATCCAGCTTGTCCAACAATCAGTGAAAGGCCCCAAGCTGAAAAGAGCTCCCATTGATGTCCAACGTCAGCTATGGGATGATGCCCAAAGGATCGTTGAAGAAAAGACGAAAGTATCTGATACGACTTTGAAATGGTGTAAAGAAATGTTGAATTATCGATCTCGACCATCCAAAATCATCAAAGTAAACATCAGAGGAAGACTGTTCATTGACATTCCTGTTGTTGAAATTGATGTATTCAGAGAAGATAAAACCAAGCAAACCTTCTATGTTACTACTTTAGAGAAGTTTGGTTTCTCTGAATGGTTGGAAGTGAAATTAGCCATTCAGGGATCGCGCTCAAAGTTCAAGAGCCATGTCAAGAAAAATTTAAATACTCAGATCGACTTGGTTTCTTCTGCTGTGGATATTCCTCCTTCCACTCTTCTTCCTCCTCAACAAAGAAGAGTCTCTGCAAAGGAAAAGAAAGTCTCAGACTCAGGTCCTCCTATACGGAATGAAACAGGTATTGGATTCTCTCGTGCTGAAGTTCTTGGCCCTGATGTTGATCTCTCAGCGCATGACACCTCCCTACCACCTGGAGAAACTTTCATTCCTGGCACAGTTGTAAGTGATCCCTATGGTATATTCTTTCTAGACTACCAAGGAAATCATCACTTTCAACGCATCTTTGAGCTTCCAATCACTCCCATCGAACAACTCAGAGATCTCATATATTGGTGTGAAGTCAGACGCGACATTAAAGCTAGACACCTGAAGCCCTTGATTTTTGAAGAAGCTCTGAACAAAAAGAATCAAGGAGTAGATCTACCTGACTGGATGATTCCCACATCAAAGACCCTCGATGAACTTCTCATCAAGGAATAACCTTTTGACGGATAGGATCGCCTTGTAATTCTTTCTATCCTTATCTGTCTACATCTTTTGTACTTGTAATTTTATTCGCTGTACTTGTAATTTTTCCACTTCACTATGTAATCTTTACGAAGTTTAAAGAAAATTTTCAGCGAATGTACTTTACTCCATCGGTACAGAAAAGATCCCAAAAAACAGTAAAAGGGACAAATATTTTATATGAGTTCTTTTTATCCTTATGTTTTCATTAAATAGCAATTTTCTCTGTTGCTATGTCATAATCAAATAGGGGGAGATTGTTGATCCAAACCCTCAGTGATTTGATAATGTCCCTCTCTTAAACACTTAGTGAAAATTGTAAGTAAACAATATGTATCAGAGTTTCACTATTGCTGATAAATACTAAGACTTTACAGTACCGCTGATAGGAACTCTCACTCTTTAGATTAGATATTCAGCGAACACTGTTCATCATCATATAGCTCTGAGCCTGTTCAGTCTATGAGATGATCGCTGATAAGTTAGTTGCTTACTTATGATCCCTGAAGACAAGTTTTACGTCAACCAAAGTTCTATGCTGAAGTTGAAAATCAAGCTCAAGAACCAGCGACAAGTCTACTCATGAACTGATGCGAATATCAGCGAAGCAAGACCTGTCCATTCAACGTGAAGTATCAAGTAGAAGACTTCAGCAATCGCTGAACTTTATCATTCGCTGATAAAGATCTGACTCAACGAAAGTTGATCATGAAGTCTCCCTGCATGTTACTATTGTCTTACCTCCCTTGCACGTCTCCGTACGAACTGTCAGAACGGACATCCCTTTTTGTCTGTAATCGTACAACAACTCTGATTCTACATTGTGCACCATGCGGCTACTAAGGTTGTCTACCAAGGTCAATCACATGCTACAACTCAGCTGCTGCCACGTGTAAAGCCATACTGCCATGCATTAAATGCATGCAGTATATAAGAAGAACCTTACTTTAGTTTTGAAGTGTGCTCGGACCATCTTCTTATTTCTTATTGTTAAGTTATTATTCGTAATTTCTTTAACTCTTTCTAGTGCAAGAAACTTAGTGTTTCTCAAGACTTGTTTAGATTAGGTTTATCCTTAATCTTGTTCCGCAACAAGTTGTAAATTGTCATGATTTATCAATAAACAATTTAGAAAAGTAAAAACGTGTGTTTGTATTCAACCCCCCCCCCCCCTTCTACAAACTTGTATAGCCCTTCGGGACCAACAATCTTCCAGTGATGTGAACCTTGTTAATTCTGGCAGCCCAATATCGAAAGTGTACTTTTTCTTTACACCATTTTAAGGTAGATTGAGATACCTTGGTCTTTTCTTCGATAATCTTCTGGGCGTCTTCCCACAACTGACGTTGGACTTCGATGGGAGTCCTTTTCAGTGCGGGGTCATTCACCGATTCTTGGGCAAGCTGGATGGCGAGGGCCTTATCTTTTTCTTCAGCTTCCTTCTTTTCGGCGAGTAATCTTTTGGCTCTGAGGTGATCAGCGAATTCCTTCTTTGATAATCTGAACTTTTGAGGAACAGAAATTTTGGAGCGAGGGAGGATGATTCGCTGATCTTCGAACTTCTTGATTATCTCTTCTCTCCTTTTCTGATCCTCTTCACTTAGCTTTTGAGGAGCTAAGGAAGGTCTGTTTTTGTGAGAGAGAGAAGTTGTTCTTCAGGTTCATCGGTCTCAGTGATTAAATACAAGACCGGGATAATTTCTTCGGCTCTTGTGGCTGGGATTATTGTTGGTGCAGCAGTGGGACTTCAGCTGGATCCTCAAGCAGGGGAGAGGACTAGCTGAAAAGCAGCGATTGTTTAAGTAAGAAGAGTTGGGGAAGAAAGAGATAGAGAAAAGAATATGGTTAAGTGTAGAGAGGTTTTATGGAGAGGAGAACTGAGATTGAGAAGGGGTAGAGGAGGGATGCAGAGTAAAGGAAGAGAAGATATTGTACCTGACAAACTGGCTTTATCTAAAGGATGGCCAGATTGCCTTCTGCAGCGAGGCCTTTGTTTTTGCCTTTGTCAGCTTCAGACGCTGCAGGCTTTGTCTTGGTCGTCTCCCCTGAAGGTTCATTTATTGAAATCCCTTTTAGAGCTGGGGCTTTCTTTGGCTGGACGAAGAAGAATCATCATCATCATCGTTTTTATGGGATGATGATGGTTCTTCATCAGAGATGTCGATAGCTTCATCGTCTTCAGCATCTTCTTCATCAATTTCAACCTCAGCATAAGGAACGGTAACATCAGCAGCTGCTTCAGTTTCCTCATCGAGTTGCTCCCCCTCAAGAGCAGAGGGAGTTTTCTCGGTTTCCTCAGGGTTTTCAACTCCCTGAGGTTGTCCAGCAGCAGCAGTAGTAGAACTCGTCTCCCCCTCAGCTAGGGGAAGGTCTTCAAGAGTTTTCTTCTCCCCCTCAACATTATGGGGAAGGTCTTGATCCTTCTCCCCCTCTTCCACATGATGGATGGGGGAGGATATTGTTAGCTTCAATCTTCCTAATCATAGAAGTATTTAGAAGTAGTGAAAAATAGGCTAAGTGAAGAAAGCCTCTTACAGAGGCTCTGCCGAACTTACCGAGAGATCAAGGTCAAGAAGCTACAGAAGCTAAAGAGGCGCCCTACAGAAGCTCTGTCATACGCGCAAAGAAGACCAAAGACTCGGAATCCGGTGAAGACTGCTCTTCTAAGGACCAAACCGCAGAACCTCTGTGGCACTTCACAGAGCCTCTGCGGTCTTCAACAAAGACTTAAAAGATATTTATAATATCTTGCTACTGTTACAGGACATGTTCATCAACTTGCATGGTAGCATGCCCTGTCCAACTGCAACGTGTCAAACTCTGGTTGGATTCAATAGGGCTTAGTACATAATAGACGTCTACTGCATTAAATGCAATACAGCACGTCCAACAATTCATACCGTCCTTTGTGAATAGTAGCATATGCTTTATGGTCCCCTTAGATACATAAGGAAGACTCATGTTGAGTTCTTCCTATCTATCTATCCATCGATCGATCAATCGAACAATCAAAACAAGAATTCAAAAGAGAAAAACATCACAAGCTTTAAACACTTTGAGAGTCATATCTGTTTTAAAAAGCTTTGCTTACTCACAGTTCTTGAATCTGTTCTTAATATATATATTCAGTAAACTTTGAGATATTATTTCCTGTTCACTGTTTATTTATATTATGTTCTAAATCTATCAAACATATCTGTTAGTTCTTCAAATACGCTTCCGCATCAAACTCAAACTTGAACTAATAGATCTGATAATCTTGTTTAAACAAAACCGGGAACCAACAATTGGTATCAGAGCAAAGCTTGATTTTCAATATCAAGTGATCCTCGTTTTTACAAGATTAGTGATAGAAATCATTTTTTTTCTATTCCTCATCTCTAGGTTAAAACTCCATTAAAGTGTACTCTGGGAACTGTTCAAACCCAGAAAACTTTCCAGATCTTCAGACTCATACTCCTTAAATCATACTATCTTTTCAGAACCTTAAAAAAATGACAAATACAAATAACTTCTTTACTGCTGGTTCACTTACCAAGCCTCCTACTCTCCTACGAGATGAGTATCCTCAATGGAAGATAAGAATGGTTCATTTCTTTGAGGGCACTGAAAAAATTCTAGTACAATATCTTTACAACCTTCCTCCTGTTCCCATGATAGCAGTACCACGAGTACCAGCTACTGCTGAATCTCCAGAAATCCCTGAACATCAAAAACCAAAACCAAAAGAACAATGGTCAAATGAAGATAAGGCAGAAGATGAAGTTGCACAGAAAACAAAAAGAATCCTGATAATGGCAATCCCCAACAAGCTTTTTCAATCCTTAGATGCATGCGAAACTGCGCACGATCTTTGGAAAGAATTAGAAAGACAGTTGGAAGGGGGTGCTAAAACACAGAAGAACCGAAGGGCACAGTACATAAATGAATATCATGCATTCAGAGCCTATGCAACAGAATCTCTGCAAACAACGTACGACAGGTTCAACTCTCTCATAAACAAATGTAGAAAGTCTGGCATTCACAGAACCTCGGAAGAAAATAACGTTATGTTTCTAAAGAGTCTGAATGATGAGTGGCTTCAACTGTCTATGTCTTTACAAACAAACCAAGATCTAGACTCATGGACACTCTCTGATCTCTATGGAACACTAGCTGCATAAGAGCCTCAAATAGCACAGGCTAAAACAATAGCCATTGCACCATACGCATTGGTTAGTAAATCAACAGAGGCTACAGAGAGACCAAGAAATGAGAGAGCAACAGAGGAGAAGAAGAAGGAGAAAAAGAAGATAGTGATGGTTGATAGCGAAGAAGACGAGCTGATAGAGGAATAAATAACTTTTGCGTCATTAGCTAAATCATTGGCTCTATTGACAAGAGAGTTCAGAGGTAATCAAAGAAATTTTGGAAATGACAGATATAGCAGAGACAACTAGAGAGATAGAAGAGATGATGAAAGAAGAGAAGAATCAAGTGACCGACAGAGGTCAGACTACAGAAGTGACCGACAGAGGTCGAGCGACAGAAACTACAGAGGAAATGACCGACAGAGGTCAGATGACAAGGTAGGCCACACACAAGAATGCTACAAATGTGATAAGCCTGGTCATTATGCAAACGAATGTCGAACTGAGAAAGGTGGAGACCAACAGAAGTCCGACGATCGAACTGGAAACACCTCCCAAGGTTGCTTCAACTGCGGCAAGCCAGGCCATTTCGCAAAAGATTGCAGAAGTAGACAAAACCGCCCACAGAAGGACTCGGCTTTTTACAAAAAGAAGGCTGAATATTATGCACAAAAATCCCTAATGGCGAACAAAGGGCATTCTGAAGCAAATAAAGAGGACTTCGAGTCAGACTCTACATCTGATGATGAATTCACCACCAATGCCCTGTTCTGTGGCATGGCAGAAGTCGACTCGGGCACTGACAATGAGGTATCCATTTCAAACTCTACCTCTTGTATTAAATATGTAGAAAATGATTCAGTTAGACTTAACATTCAATTGATTGAACTCAAAGAGATAAATGAAAGTATTCAGAAAAGACTCACCTTTAATGAGAGAGAAGTAAGGCTTCTCACTCAAGAAAAAGCTAAAATTTTTGAAGAAAAGGAAAGAGTAGAAAAATATTGGAGCAAAAATGTAGATCCTTTAAAAAGGCAAATTTCTGAATTAACCTCTGCTTTAAAAGTCAAAACTAAAGAGCTTTCAGTTTCTAGGAGTGAAACAACTGACATAAGAGCTCTTAAAGAATACTTTCAAAAAGAGAGAGAGGTACTTTGGCAAGATCTACTCAGAAGAGAGGTTTTACTTAAAAACTATAAAGATGCACAGAAGGTGTATGAGAAAGTAAACTCACAAATAGGAAGACGAGGTATAGGGTACGATGATATGACTCTAGGTGTTGAAGGCAAAAGACTTAAACCTCTGTCTTCTCTGTTTGTGGTAGGAAAAACAAATAAACCAATTTTTCCAAACTTACTCTCTGTAAGTAAGAGGGTTAAAATCTCTGAAGAACCTCACTTAAGGAAACATACGAAGATGATCAATGTGTGGTTTGAAAACACAGATTCATCATCTTCAACCCCTGTCAACAGAGGAATCAAACCAAAGAAATATCTGAAAACACAAGATCAGATTGGTATCTTTAAGTTTGGTAAACCAGAGACTCAAACACATGTCGCTTTTGTCTGTATGATAGATGTCAAAAAGAAATTATCTGCAAAAGCTCCTGAGTTTAAACCCATCTTTTCAGAAGAAAAACTTAAAAGATCAATTGAAAAAGAAATTTTGGAAGTTTTGAAATCAAATGTTTTAGAAAATCTCTGTACATCTTCTATAGATCAAATTCTCGCTGAAGAGATCTCATCTGAAACCTCTGCCATCTATGAAAGTTTTTCTACAGAGGAAGAAAACTCGTACGATACATGTTCAGAAAATCCAGCCTCTGTCGAAAGAAATGACTCAACCTCTGTATATGAGGACGATTCATCCTCTGACGACTCAGATACTGATTCTAAATCAGGGATAATTCACTGTGACACAGAGGATGTTAAATTCTCCTCTGAGGTTCTTAACAGAACAATTTCTCCAAAAGAGAAAATCACAGAGATACCTATCTGTCCAGATTTTCTAAAAATGTGTATACAAGTCAAAACCTCTACAGAGCTTGATAATTTGAAAAAGGCCTCTGAAAATCCTAAAAGCTCAAAATTTTCAAAACCTTTAAGGCCTGAAGCTAACAAATATATTTCCTCTGTGACAGTGAAGACAGACGTTCACCGTAGAAGAAACTCACAGAAGGCAGGACCTAAACAAGATTTTTGCAAAAAACATTCTAGTATTCATCGATCTTCTTGTAATAGGAAATCTAATGTTAAGAACGAATGTAATGCCTCTATGACTCAGTTCAATGAATTCAATGAAAAGTTCAAACAAATCACGTCTCATATTAAATACTGTCATTGTTTTGATCTTATGTTCAGATTAAAAAATCACTTCTCAAGTCCAGATTGCTTACTCTCCACTAAAACTCAAACTCAAAAGTCAAAACCTAGAGAGATACAATCTGATCTTTCTACACAAGATAAAATGTATTTCAAGAATGCTAAGGCAAACTTGAAAAATTCTAACAATATTGGACCCATATGGATATGGGTACCTAAGTCTCTGTGATTGTCTTACAGAAGCTGTATGTGCCAATTTGGTATCTTGACTCCGGATGCTCAAGGCACATGACTGGCGACAGAAGTTTACTATCCACGTACAAAGAAACACATGATGGTGGATCTGTAACTTTTGGAGACAACAAGAAGGGACACATCAAAGGCTATGGAGTCATACAGAAGGAAAACGTCTTTGTATACAAAGTAGCATATGTGAATGGCCTTAAACACAACCTACTCAGTGTAAGTCAACACTGTGATACAGGATTTGATGTCTTGTTCAAAAGGACTTTCTGCTCTCTGCAAAGTGAAGACACAGGAATGGAACTTCTGCGAGCCAAAAGAAAAGGTGATCTGTATCTAATGAACTTTTGTTCAACAACCAAGGACAAAGTTTGCCTTGTAGCTTGCGAAAGTAATGAAGCCTGGTTATGGCATAACAGGTTCTGTCACTTGAACTTTCACACCTTGGATAAATTGGTCAAACTTGATCTAGTTAAAGGTTTGCCTAATGTTAAATTTAATAAGGATCACTTGTGTTCTGCCTGTGAGATGGGAAAACTCAGAAAAGCTTCCCACAGAGGCAAAACAGGTGTGTCGTGCACTACGCCTCTGTACATGCTTCATGTCGACCTCTGCGGTCCTATTGCCATACAGAGCCTAGGTGGCAAGAAATATATACTTGTCTTAATTGATGAGTATTCGCGCTTCACATGGGTTGAAATTGTTCGAAAGAAATCGGATGTTCCAATCATCTTGATCAATCTAATGAAAAGAATCCAAGTTCTTTATGAATGCAGAATACAGAAGTTAAGAAGTGACAATGGCACAGAATTTAAAAACTCTGTCATTGAAGCCTATCTTTCTACAGAAGGAATATCACAGAACTTCTCTGCCGCACGCACTCCACAGCAGAATGGCGTAGTCGAAAGGAAGAATCGAACGCTCGTGGAGGCCGCAAGAACTATGCTATCAGCATACGGATTACCGATGAACTTTTGGGCAGAAGCAATTTCTACCGCTTGTTACACACAAAATCGGTCAACCATTGTGAAAAGACACATCAAGACTCCTTACGAACTGATCAACAAAAGGCGGCCAAACATCAAGTTTTTCCATGTGTTTGGATGTAAATGCTTTGTTTTAAATGACAGAGATTCAAGAGGAAAGTTTAAAGTAAAAGCTGACGAAGGAAAAGTCATTGGATACTCTGCCACTTCCAAAGCCTACAGAGTATAACTTACAAGATCTCGCAAAATCGTAGAAAGTATCAATGTGTCTTTTGATGATTCTTTCCAAATGACTTCTGAGCAAATCCGTTCAGAACTCGAACTTAAAAGAGAAACCTCTGGCATCTCGCAAACGAAAGAAGACTTGAATCTTCTATTTTTAGAGATGTTCCACGATGACATTGATCCTTCTGTTGGACAAAATCCTACAGGTATGACTCTAACTGGTCCAAATAATGCTTCATCTTCTTCTATAAATACTACAGATGCAAATGCCGAAGAAGAAAATGCAGAAGAAGAAACATCAAGAAAAACGACCACAGAAGCTGCTGAAAAACAAACTCCACAATCCACAGAAGAACCAATTATAGAGGTAATTGAGGACCAAGACTATACGTCCTCAGAGGAACAAACTCCACCACCACTCATACCAATCATTCCACAAATGGTAGAATCTTCTACCAAGGTAAGAAGAACGACAGAGGCTATACAAGAAGAAGATCCACAAGAAGCTTCTGAAGAAAGGTTCGATGACATTGATGACCATCTTCCTCGCACCACTCAGTGGACAAAAAGCCATCCTCCAAGCCAAATAATCGGAGAACCTTCTGACTCAGTAAAAACCAGGTCTGCCACTGCTAATTTTTGTTTCTTTACAAATTTTATTAGTGTGATAGAACCAAAGAAGATTTCTGAAGCACTAGATGACCCAAACTGGGTAGACGCCATGCAAGAAGAACTTCTGCAGTTTGAGCGTAACAGAGTATGGACTTTAGTACCTCTGCCACGAGGGAAACAGGCCATTGGGACTAAGTGGGTCTACAGAAATAAGAAGGATGAAGATGGAGTGGTCATCAGAAACAAAGCACGATTGGTGGCCAAGGGATATAGACAAGAAGAAGGCATAGACTACGATGAGACTTTTGCCCCTGTCGCACGGCTCGAAGCAATAAGAATATTCTTAGCCTTCGCAGCCCACAGAGGATTTAAAGTTTATCAGATGGACGTAAAATCAGCTTTTCTCAACGGTGAAATCCAAGAAGAGGTTTACGTAAATCAGCCACCAGGGTTTGAAAGCTCAAAGTTCCCAAGGCATGTATACTACCTTGAAAAGGCTATGTACGGACTGAAACAGGCTCCAAGAGCATGGTACGAACGACTTTCTACCTTTCTTCTAGTCAATGGCTACGACAGAGGTACAACAGATACTACCTTATTCTATAAACGTAAAAACAGTGAAATAATGCTTGTACAAATCTATGTGGACGACTTAAATTTTGGGTCTTCTAACACAGAAGAGTGCAAAAGTTTTGAAAAACTCATGCAGAGTGAGTTTGAAATGAGTATGATGGGAGAACTAACATTCTTCCTCGGACTCCAAGTCAAACAAACATCAGAGGGAATTTTTATAAATCAGGCCAAATATGTCTCTGACATTCTCTTCAAGTAAGCCTCTCTGATACCTCTGCAATGAAAACTCCAATGGCCACTGGAAATAAGTTATCCTTAGATCCAGATGGCATCTCTGTAGAATGCACTCTCTACAGAGGCATGATTGGATCTCTGTTATACTTAACTGCAAGCAGACCTGACATTATGCATGCCACATCTCTTTGTGCACGTTATCAAGCTAATCCAAAGAAATCACACTATGATGCTGTGAAAAGAATCTTTAGATATCTAAAGGGGACCAAAAATCTCGGTCTCTGGTATCCACAGAACTCTGGTTTTAGTCTTAAAGCTTATACAGATTCAGACTATGGAGGATGCATGCTCGACAGAAAGATTACCTCTGGGAGTTGTCAATTCGTAGGTGGTAAACTAGTCAGTTGGACCTCCAAAAAGCAAAATTGTGTCTCAACATCCACTGCAGAAGCTGAATATGTTGCTGCTGCTAGCTGTTGTTCTCAGGTTCTATGGATGAAGACTCAGCTAAAAGACTACGGCCACATCCTATTCAAAATACCTATCTTCTGTGATTCCAAGATTGCCATTGCTATCTCTGCCAATCCTGTGCAACACTCAAAAACCAAGCATATCGATATAAGGTACCATTTCTTGAAACATCAGGTTTAATACGGTACAATCGAGATGCATTTCGTGCCCACAGAATACCAACTCGCGGACTTATTCACCAAAGCTTTAGGCGAGAAAAGATTCAATTTCTTGGTGGGTAAGTTAGGAATGATCAATATGACGTAAAAATCCTCTGTAAGTATAGCTTTATCTTCTGTAAATATGTATATATTTCTAATTATTTTTGCTTTAATTAATTTATTTCTGTATGTAAGTTCTCAATCTTAAATAGTTCTTAAAATCACAGAGCTTCTGTAAGTCTACTCAGAACCTCTGACAACACCGACAGAACCTCTGGAAAATATGACCTATGTTCTATGCAAAACTTATCATTCTTTAATCCAAGCATAGGTCAAGGGGGAGCAAAAGGAAAATTCCTGATCTACAGAGGTGATTAGATCAAGGGGGAGCAAAAAGGGATCCTGAAATGATCTACAGAGGTAAAACTTTCAAGGGAAAGCCAAAGAAGAATGTCAATGAATCTATATCGACAGAAGTCAGACATCACTGCAGAGAAAAGAAGAACCAAAAGGTATGTCTCTCGCACAAAAGGTTTTTGAAAACAGTTTTCTAGGACACAAATTGTCAAATATGTCCTAAATATACTGTGGATAACATTTCAAAAATCAAAAGATCAAAAAGTTTCATAAAATTTGAGTTATGAGAAATTTAAGGTCATAGAGCTTCTGCTGAGCTCAACAGAAGCTCTGCCATAAATATGCTCTGAGATCGCAACTTTAACCTCTATCGATCTTTTGAAATGTTATCTCGGAAACCAAACAGACTCGCCATGACCTTCTCGAACAAAACTTTTTCCATAACAATTTTTTCGGACACCAACTTTCAAATATGTCCGAAAAACATCTCTTAAAACAGATCAAAAATTGGATGATCAGAAAAGTTAATAGAATTTTCGTTATGAGATTTTTTTTCCCTCACAGAGCTTCTGCTGGCCCTCCCAGAGCTTCTGGAAGTTCCAACAGAGCCACAAAACCTCTGCGAGTAAAAACTCTTAACTAAAAATCCTATTTGATCCTCTCCAATGCCTTTACAAAACGTTTTTGGTTAAAAAGGAACCCCACAAAAGTCATGATAACAATGAGATATATGAGAAAGGGATACACATCAAAGATTTTCAAATTCACAGAACCTCTGTAAACTACAAAAGTTCTGTCAATCTGTTACTTGGGCATTTCTTTAGTAATAACGGTTACTTTTACTGAGAGTGAACTACATGTGGCTAAGAATAACCCCACGTGCCTAGCATTAATGGGCCGCGCACGACGTCCTGTCATCCTCTGACATGGCCTACGTGTCCCATTTTCATTGGGCGTACATGGAACGTTTTATGTGGAAAGTTGAACCCGTCGCTCTAACTTGAGTTCGGATTCCAAATTTTAATCCATTGCCATATATTTTACTCTTTCGAATTCTACCGTTTTACCCTCCTATAAAAACCAAGCTTACCCTCTCATAAACCTTTTCCAAACTCTCATTCTTCTCCGGCGAAACCTGCAAATTTCTTATTCTCAGTACCAAATGGCTTCATCTTCTCAAGCTATCTCCCCTGCACACTCTCCGGCGACCTCACCAGAACATTCACCTGCTCATTCTGAACATTCAGAAAACCCCAACCCTGCCCAAAACATTGAACTAGAAGATTCCGGCGATTCAGCAGACTTTGCTCCAACCACACATCTTCAAAACTTCATAGCAAAGGATCATTTCGAAAAACTACTACCAATCAAATCCAACAATTGCTATTTAGTCCCCTCACCCACTGCTTTCGGCGAAGCCCATGCCATTCTTCTAAACATAATGGAAAATCATATCCTCTTCCCTTTACTCTCAAGAACCCCAAAGAAAATTCCAGTAAGATATCTGAACCAGTTTTGGCAAAGTTGCCGATTTGATAAAGATGATTCTCTTATCAAATGATACATTTCAAAACCCGACAAATCTGAGCATCTGGAAATCAAGTTCAATAGAACAATGTTCTCACTTGAATTCAACCTACCAACAAGGGGTCTTCTTGGATTAAAGAAGTACGCAGAGCAACCAACAGACGACGAGATCTGTCGTTTCCTAGAAATGCTTGGGTACAACACACCACTGAGGAAGAGAAATGACTTCCGCAGAGGCAGATTACCACCTCTGTGGAACACCTTGTTCTCAATTCTTAACAGATGCCTGACAGGGAAGATAGGCAGTATTGACCAGAGCTCACATCAGATATTAACCATCATGTATGGGGTTTACTATGATCTCCCACTGGATTACGCGACCATAATGATGCAAGAGATCATTAACACCATCGACAAAAAGAACAACACAAGAAGGGTTAAAGAGAATGATTCTAAGTTTCTACCACCTCTGCAATTCCAAAGAATACTGGGAGTCTTGTTCGAACCTCTGTTGCTAATACAGAAATGGCCAATGGAAGGGCCAATTCCCAAACAGTTCCCAATGAGCAAAAATATTCCCACTGATCATGTAGATGGCTACACACACTGCAGACCTTTGTCAAAGAAACTTCTGAGGTATGCCAAGAATAAAACCCTTAAGAAAGAGTATATACGCGATCATAGAACTCCTAAACCGAGTCCTATGACACCCCCGCGTTTAGGTGTCCCCCTAGGAACAATGATTGCAGAACCTCTTTCCACTCAAGAAGAAAAAGATAACAAATTAGCAAAACACATGGCTATTCAACTCAGCTTCATAGCCAAACGTGCAGAGCTCATGGGAAAGAAGTCCTCTTCAAAATCAAAAAGGAGGAAAATTGCAGAAGGCACCTCTACAAGTGCTGCAGAAGATCAACCTTCACCTCCTCATGCCACAGAAATTGGCTCCTCTGCTCCTCCCTCTTCTCCAAAACAGAAGAAGAAAAGAAAATCAAAAACCACAGAGGAAGAGGCACCAAAACCTAAGAGGAGGAAATCCAAAAAGAAGCATGGTAAATCACTTGAGAAATTGGTTACCATAGAAGAGGAAGCAATCGAAGAAGAAAGAATTGCAGAAGAAGAAGATGCAGAAGAAGAAATGACAGAAGAGGGATATCAATCGCCCCATCAATCCCCAGATCGATTTGCTCACCAAGGAAACATTAACGATTTCCTACAGAACCCCGACATTGCCAACACTTTAAATACAGCAGGATGGACGGCACAACCTCTCGACCACCATTCCCCAGAAGAACAATACTTCTCTATTTCCGGCATTGACACACATCTGCAAGAAGATGATCAAACACCCAGAGATCAATCAGCTGAGACACCTATTATTCTACAGAACCCCTTCATTCAGCAAGGATTGGACGTTCACAGAAGGAGTCCAAGCCCAGCTTCAGAAGAAATAAGACAAACAGAAGCTCAGTGGAATAGAGATGAAGTAACAGAGACAAGAATGGAGGTCTCAGAGATAGATTCAGACGAAGAAGAAGCTGTCTGGATACGAAAAGGCCTCTATCATCCACATGTCATGAAGTTATACGGATCTCATCAAATGTATGACTTCTTAGGCACAGAGCAAAGAATTTCAACAGAGGATAGGATAGAAACATCTGGAGGAAAAGAAAATATAAAAGAAAAAGATGCCGCAGATGAAGAAGGCACACATCCCTCACCCCCTCCCAATGCAACCCACACATCTAACTCCGCAGGTCTAGCTGCAGAAGGAGTTATTGAAATAGAGCAGCACAGCTCGATCCAAACCCAACCCATCCAGCCAGAAGTCACTCTTTCGACTTCTGCGCCCACAGAAACCGGGGAATCCATTCCTAGGGAGTCTCCTCAGAGAGACTCACCTACAGTTCGTGATCAATCGCCCCAGATCACAACAGAACACCCTACAGAGGAATTCGTTTCTTCTGCCACACGCACACAACTAGGGTCAACCCTTCTTTCAGAGAGAAGTAGTGAGCACAACGACGAAGAGACTCTAGACAAGTCTCCGAGTCAACAGAAGGATAATCTAGTACCCACCTCTGGAGTGGATCTAGACAATGTCGTTCATAGAACTTCTGTAGAGTCTGAAGCACTAGATGCTTCTGCTCGAAGATCAGATGGAAATCCTTCCACCCCCAACGTACAAACAAGGGTGAACGAAGGTGTCCAGGAGCAGGGACTCACTCTGGAGACGAATGTGTTCCTCCAGAGGTTACACCAGGGACACAAGTATCAAGGGATGAGTTCCAAACCCTTGTCACCTCTGTGAACCAAACCATGAAAGAGTTGCAAAGCTCTTTCACATCTTTTGCAGAGAAAACATCAACGGTCATGCTGAATCTGAACACCAAAATGGACAATCTGTCCACAGAGGTGAAAACAGCCATCACAGAGATGAAATCTTCTGCGCAAACAACTTCAACAACAACAGCCACTTCTGCTGCTAAAGATTTTGGAATAGCTGCAACTTCTGCATTCAAGGAATCAGTAAAACATTTCCTTGAACAAATGAACAAGCAATCCAACAAATCACAGAGCATCACACCTGCAGAACTACAGAAGGATCTGCAAAACGTTCAAGCAGAAGCAATGCGCAACACAATACTGATGCAGCCTAAAGACTACATGACCAGAGCACAGCTAACAGAGCTCGGCCAAAATGTCATAAACCAGGTCACTGAAGTCATTGTCTCCTTCACTACTGCAAATGCCAACTACGTCAAAGAGTTCAGAAAAAGTGTCGGCAGAATGCGCTTCAACACAGAAGCAGAGCTTGCAACTCTTTTCGGCCTCTATGATGATGTATGTGCGAAGTTGATGGCCGCAGGAGCAGAACTACCAAAGAAACCCAAAGCTTCCTGCAGAGCAGAGGGTACTTCTGATAAAAGTCAGGATGATTCTGATGATGACCATCCTGGTCCATCAGATAATCCTGAGGGGGAGAATATAAGGGAGAAAGCTACGACCAGAGGAATACAAGCTCCACCAATCGCAGCAGAACCAATCAGTCACGCCCCTCCAGAACAAACCCAAGATCAACAACAAAATCAACAGACCACAGAGACAACACCCATCTCTGTGGAATCAAGTCCTGAAGAAACCAATATTCCAGAAGCTGATCAGCATACCACAGAGGCAACAACCACCCCTGTAGTAATCAACTTGGAAAAGAGTCCTTCAACAAAATCAACAGAAAAACCCCAAACCATACCAAGAAGAAAGTCGATTGCCACCAAACCAAAAAGAGTAACGACCTCTGCGACCTCTGCTTTTTCTATTCTGAGAAAGATGCATAATACAATGACTGATCGAATGTCGCAGAGAGAAGAAGAAAGGCACAGGTTCACATTAGCTTTCAAAATGGCAGGAAGATTCGATGTCCAATCTTCACCAACAGAAATAGAGCTCACAGAAGAAGTCACCAAAGAACCTCCAACAGAGGTTACAGAGCAACTCAAGCCAACAGAACCATCGCCACAAAAGTCCTCTAAAACACAAGTGTCAAAACCTACAGAGGCAACCATCAAGCCAACAGAAGCACCAACCTCCAAACCTACAGAAGAAACAGGTTCTGCATCTCCAAAAGCCAAAGACAAGGGCAAAGCAATACTGACAGAAGAGCCCAAGAAAAAGAAATCATTGCCCAAGCCTACAGAGAAATTGATGAAGAGCGCCTTTGATGCCTTCCAAACTCCAAAGCCTGAAGAAGTTGACTGGGCATATGGATTGAAGCCTCTGTCAGACATTCCACTAACAGGTAGAGCTGCAGAAGTTGTTCAACAGATGGAGAGTCTCAGAAGAAAAGTACCACAACCTGGTCCAACACATGAAGAGATGGAAGAAGTGGTATACAAATACCTCTATAAACAAACCTTTCAGACCAATCATCCCACAGATCATGTGACAGATTCAAGGATCAGAGAAGAATTTGAGAACATCTTCACAAGGACAAAGCCAAGAACCAAAGCAGATGTCTTCTCAATCCACAAGATCAAAAAGGTAATCTTCTGCAAGTTCTCCTTTACAAGAACCTATCCAAGGGTCAGGTACAATCTTTACAAAGTCAGAAGAGAAGACAATTCAGAAACCACCTTCGCTGATGCTGACCTAAGAAATATCAATCCTTATGATCTACCTGACCTTCTGCAATGGACAAAGGACAACTACAACACAGAGGCAAACACCAGAGCCTATCAAGTATTAAGAAAAGCAATGAGGGAAAAGCTTCTGATCTTCAGTATGATAGATTTTCAACTGGGAAAGGATCTTGGTCTCAAACATCTAAATTTACGACCACCAGAAGATCGTTGCCCACCCGACGCCGTGCCCAACTCTATCATTACAGAACCAAGATTCGGGTTAGTATTTCAAAACCCACAAGGCGAAATCAAACTATTTGTGTGCATGGATTGTCAGAAGTACGCAACTAGTACTCTGAACAAATTCAGAGCAAGCCTTGTAAAATACAGAGGTACAGAGAAAATGGATAGAGATGCTGCAGATACTTTCATCAGAGAGATTGATGCCACAATTCGCCTAAGAGAACTCTGCATCAGTTTCTACAAAGAGATCAGAAGAATCGGAAGAGACAACAGAAGCTACAACGATTTCAAAGATGCCAAAATCTGATTCTCAAACCTCAAATCTCTGCAAACCAAGTCAAAAGTTTATCTTTCATTGTACTCAAATGTAAAATGCCTCTGGCATATTTCTGAATGAAAGAACTTTCGAGGTATTGTTTAATCTCTGTCTTATCTAACTTAGCCTAACTAAACTCAAGTTAAATTTTTTATTTTTCACTACTTAGGGGAGATTGTTAGCTTCAATCTTCCTAATCATAGAAGTATTTAGAAGTAGTGAAAAATAGGCTAAGTGAAGAAAGCCTCTTACAGAGGCTCTGCCGAACTTTACCGAGAGACCAAGGTCAAGAAGCTACAGTAGCTAAAGAGGCGCCCTACAGAAGCTCTGTCATACGCGCAAAGAAGACCAAAGACTCGGAATCCGGTGAAGACTGCTCTTCTAAGGACCAAACCGCAGAACCTCTGTGGTACTTCACAGAGCCTCTGCGGTCTTCAACAAAGACTTAAAAGATATTTATAATATCTTGCTACTGTTACAGGACCTGTTCATCAACTTGCATGGTAGCATGCCCTGTCCAACTACAACGTGTCAAACTCTGGTTGGATTCAATAGGGCTTAGTACATAATAGACGTCTGCTGCATTAAATGCAATACAGCACGTCCAACTATTCATGCCATCCGTCCAACTATTCCTACCGTCCTTTGTGAATAGTAGCATATGCTTTATGGTCCCCTTAGAGTAGTATATAAGGAAGACTCATGTTGAGTTCTTCCTATCTATCTATCCATCGATCGATCAATCGAACAATCAAAACAAGATTTCAAAAGAGAAAAACATCACAAGCTTTAAACACTTTGAGAGTCATATCTGTTTTAAAAAGCTTTGCTTACTCACAGTTCTTGAATCTGTTCTTAATATATATATTCAGTAAACTTTGAGATATTATTTCCTGTTCACTGTTTATTTATATTATGTTCTAAATCTATCAAACATATTTGTTAGTTCTTCAAATACGCTTCTGCATCAAACTCAAACTTGAACTAATAGATCTGATAATCTTGTTTAAACAAAACCGGGAACCAACAGATATGATATTCTCAGCATCAGCAGCAGCATGCACTGGGTCCTTGTCTTCCAGGCCAGAGATCCCAACACAGTTTTCAATCTTGCTTAATCTGTCTTCTAGGCCAGATATAGCAGGAGTGAGTCTTTGAAGATCTTCTCGGTCCACCTGAGTAAAGTGCGAAGGAGCACAAGTGGCAGTGTTCAGGCGGTCGAGGATTTGCTGCAGTAGATTGGTGGCATCGCTGACATCGGTCCTTAAGAAGGACACTTCTCCCTTAAGATCTCCAAACTCTGTCTTCAATGATGTTACTTCATTGGACAGAGAGGTGAAGTTTGTGGAGAGAGTGTTGTTGGTAGTGGAGTGGTCAGCAAGAGTAGTAGCGAATTGGTCAATGTTGCTTTCCACCTTCTCCAGATCAGCACTGGATGCCTTCTTTCCGACCTCAGCAGTCAGCGTTTTGAGGTTCTCTCCAGCGTTTGTAACCGCTGAAGAATTTGCTGAGAGAGTTGTGGTAAGGGATTCCACCTTTGTTTCCAGGGCCTTCAGGGAGGTGTTGATATCCCCCAAATTAGGACCTGAAACAGTTATTAACTTATGAACAGAGGAAAGCTCAGAAGTTTAGGGTTTTGAGAGAGGAGTTTTTGAAGTTATGTATATACCTGCAGGCGGGTTGGCGATGTTGTCGAAACCTTGTAACCCTGAATGGTATTTCATGTCTCCTTCGAGAGTGCCTTGGCGCATGGAGGTGTCTGCAGATCCTAAGTTTGTATCCATCATCGTATTTAGAGCAGCAGCAGCTGAATCATGTAAGATGACGGGTGTTCCTGAAAATGTGGGGAAAAATGGTGGAGTGTCCAAGGGAATGGTGGGAGGAACAAAGGTTGAGAAAGTTGGTTGGGAGCTGGGTTCAGCGTTGAATCCGCTGAGAATCACTTCAGTCTGTAGAGAGGCTGAAGGAGGTGGGTTCAGTTCCAAGTTTATAACCTCGGTTTTTAGAGACGCTGAGGTTGGGATGGAGGGGGTGGCTTGAGCAGCTGTGGCAGAGCATACCACGAAACTATCCAGCGACTCTTGTATAATATGAGTCGTGGAGTCTTCAGCCGTTGATGGCTTGGAGGGTTGCTCCTTGGTTTTCTTGATCCTTTTGGAATCAAGTTGGGAAGTTGAGTGTTTCCTTTTACGAGAAGGAGTGGAGGGTGCAGCCTGGGTATCAGCGGTTGGAATTACCACTGAAGTAGTCGCAGAAGTAGAAGAAGGAGGATTAAGAAAATATAAGAGTGCAGAGAGAGGTACCTCGTTTGGCAGGGGCTTGAAATCTAGAACTTTAGCGCCAACCTGAGAGAGTCTCAGGTCTCCTACCTTTGGGTATTCATCCCCAAGTCCGTGTTGAAAGACGGCGCTGATAAACCTTGGATATGAAACGCAAGTTGGTCTTTCAGCCATGTTCACCCTGAACATCAAGTCATCGTAGATGATTGACGCCCAATCAATGTGGAGTCCCTTCATCAGAGCATATCCCATGGCCTGTTGGGGTTGGGATGCTTGGTCAGTTGACCCGACTTTAGCCGTTAGACAGCTGATCAGATGAGCGTAGATGAAATTCATCTCGCTGGGCATCATCGACTTATTGATGGCAGTTAGCTTTTTGTCAGGGTTTTTGTCTCTCCCTGTGTCCCATGCGTAACCTATTGCATCAAAGAATGCAATCAGGGTTGCTCTATCAGTATGGTTCTTTTTGGGATCTGGTAGAGGGACAAAATGGTTTTCTTTGGTACTGGTAGGGAGTTTTAGAGCGCGTCTGATATGGTTGGGGTGATCTTGGAAGTACCATGGTATGTGTCACAGAGAATGACATCGACCATTTTCTTTGGGTCTTTGGGTGAAGGTGTTGGTTCCCGTTTTGTTTTAAACAAGATTATCAGATCTATTAGTTCAAGTTTATGTTTGATGCGGAAGCGTATTTGAAGAACTAACAAATATGATTGATAGATTTAGAACACAGTATAAATAAACAGTGAACAGGAAATAATATCTCAAAGTTTACTGAATATATATATATATATATATCAAGAACAGATTCAAGAACAGTGAGTAAGCAAAGCTTTAAAACAGATATGACTCTCAAAGTATATAAGCTATTTGTTCTTGATGTTTTTATCTCTTAATTCTCGATTAGGAAGAACTCAACATGAGTCATCCTTATATACTACTCTAAGGGGACCATAAAGCATAAGCTACTATTCAGAACGGACGGTATGAATAGTGGAACGGATGGCATGAACAGTTGGACGTGATGTATTGCATTTAATGCAGCAGACGTCTATTATGTACTAAGCCCTATTGAATCCAATCAGAGTTTGACACGTTGAAGATGGACAGGGCATGCTACCATGCAAGTTGATGAACAGGTCCAGTAACAGTAGCAAGATATTATAAATATCTTCAGGTCTTTTAGAGAGGACCACAGAGGCTCTGTAAAGTGTTATAGAGGTTCTGCGGTCTGGTCCTTTGTAGAGCAGTCTTCACCGGATTCCGAGTCTTTGGTCTTCTTTGTGCGTATGACAGAGCTTCTGTAGGACGCCTCTTTAGCTTCTGTAGCTTCTTGACCTTGATCTCTCGGTAAGTTCGGCAGAGCCTTTGTAAGAGGCTTTCTTTACTTAGCCTATTTTTCACTACTTCTAAATACTTCTATGATTAGGAAGATTGAAGCTAACAATCTCCCCCTAAGTAGTGAAAAATAAAAATTTGACATTTAAGTATTTTTAGGCTAAGTTAGATAAGACAGAGGTTAAACAATACCTCGAAAGTTCTTTCATTCAGAGATATGCCAGAGGCATTTTATATTTGAGTATAATGAAAGATAAACTTTAACATGGTTTGCAGAGATTGGTTGTTTGAGAATCAGATTTTGGCGTCTTTGAAATCGTTGAAGCTTCTGTTGTCTCTTCCGACTTCTCTGATCTCTTTGTAGAAACTGATGCAGAGTTCTCTTAAGCGTATTGTAGCATCAATCTCTCTGATGAGGGTATCTGCAGCGTCTCTATGTAACGCCCCAAAATTTCAAGAAAATTTAAAAAATTTTAAACGCGCATATTTAATAATAAGTCTCCATTTATTAAACCCAAAATAATAATTCCAATCACGAGCGTTATTAAACCATAAGTCAACAGCGGAAATTAAATTGTTTATTCAATAACGGGAAAATGTTTAATAAGCAAATCCTTCGACCCATCCATCTTGCGCGTCAGTGTGTGCCAGTCATGCCTTCGTACCACTTGTACCTGCAGCCACTGCAAATTGGGAGGGGTAAGCACGAAGCTTAGTGAATTCAAACACAACAATTAACAATGGTTATCTCATATTTACCCCTAAAGCAAAGAGGATCACACCACCACATACAAGTCTACGAACAAATCATAAACAAGTATAATAACCACCACATAACAAAATTCCCGGGCGGATGTCGGGTCTACGGCCCCGCCGCACGTTTCCGCCTACTGCGGGAAACACCCGTTTTACGCCTACTGCGTGTGACATCCTTTTTACGCCTACTGCGTAAACGCCCCTTTTACGCCTACTGCGTAAAACACCTCCGTCCCCGTCGGGACTCGGCCCCGCCGAATAATGTAGCACATAATGTTAACTAGACGTCCCACTATCTAGCCCCCAACAATCCCGCATATAATTTTCACACACGTGCTACAGTAATAATAAACAACTATTAATTAATTGTAGTGAGAGAACTCACCTCAGGTGCGCGCCTAGCAAAAAAAATAGTAAGTAGCTCCTCACAACGACGATCACTTTCCGGCACCTAAACGTACGATAAAATACGTCAATACGAGACCCGGACCCCACGACGCGACACACCCCAAACTGTCACTAAAACTAACTTTCGGTCATACCGAACAGGTCTGTTCGGGACCTGATTTGACCACTAAAACTCCAGAAAAAACTCAGATTTATTACACGGTTGAAAAGTGCCCTGAAATACCTTTCCGAGGATATATTACACGCCTCCTAACGATTTTTCTATAATTAATTATGAATTTATTAAGTTCGCCTACCGGAACTGTCCGTTTCCGGACCAGTTCGCACTAACAGCTCCGAACAGCCCGGTTCTGGGCCGATTCAGCCTTTCGGCGAAACACGAAAGACGTGCCTAACTCAAATTAGGAAAAATGGCCACTGACCTCAAGTTAAAACGACTTACGAGTAAAAAGTTACGGTCCACGCAAAACAGTGGCAGATTCCAGGAATTTCACATAAAATGACGAACCACAGAACTTGCGACCACTTTTTCTCCCAACTCGAGGCCGAACCAGTTTTCCGCCAAAACACAGAAAACGTGCCCGGTCCCGAGCTCGAAGCGTGGGCGCCAGTTTCGGCTCAATCGGAGTTACTACGGAAAAGTTATGGTTGCGCGAAAACTGGACAGCACACTAGAATTTTCATAAAGTCACGATTTATAAAAAAAACGGTTTGAACGATTCGGGTTACGCGATAGGATACTAAGGCTGGACTACTACTATCACCACCCACTGCCATCTCCGGCAGTGGTGGTCGACGGCGGCATAGGGGCGGTAGCCACCACCGGCGATGGTGGTGGTTCGATAAAGCAAACCGGCGAGACCAACGGGAATGATCCCACCATTCTAAATCGATCACACCCAAACACGCTCGACCATACAGCCATAAACCCGCCGTTACAACCACCGACCTGGTGGTGCACGGCGGCGGCACCATGCCGGCAGCCACTAGCGGCAGCGGTGGCGGTACCGCGGTTGTGACAACGACGCAAGAAAGAAACGAGAAGGGAAGGATGTCTTACCTCTTGAGAAAACGCAGCAGCAACCCAAAAGGCTCGAAGGCTCCTTCTCCCCTTCCCGGTGCTCTCTCTCTCTCTCTCACTTACTCCGGCAGCAGGTGATCGACGGCGGTGGCGGCGGTTCCCGGCGGCAGTAGCGGCGGCAATGGGGGGGTCGGCTGTACGCAATAGAGAGAGAGGAATAGGGTTTGTTGTGACTTTCTTTGTGTGCTTCGCAAGTAAAGGAGGAGGAAACGTGAAAGGTTAAGGGGAGGGGGGTCGGTCCTCTCTCATGGGCCGAACCCATGCACCAGTTTGGAGAAAAGCCAATAGAGGTCCCTGCAGATTGGAGTTTTTTTTTCCCAAATTAACCTCATAACCAAACCTTTAACAGTTAAGGTCCTAGCCGCCTAACCTCGTTAACTAAAATTCGCTTAAAATAATAATAATAATAATAAATAAAAATAAAATAAAAAGCGTACCGGGACACGGGCTTTACAACTCTCCCCCGCTTGAATTAGACTTCGTCCTCGAAGTCTACGTTCGCAAACAGCTCCGGGTAATTCTCCCGCATCTCGGCTTCTGGTTCCCACGTCCATTCTGAACCCTTTCGGTGCTTCCACTGGACCTTAACCAACCCAACCACTTTGTTGCGCGAAGTTCTCGTCCTCCTGTCGAGAATGGCAACCGGCTCCTCCACATAATTGAGTCGCTCGTCAATTTGAATATCTTCGAGCGGAACTACCGCAGACTCATCCATCACACACTTCCGCAACTGAGAGACATGGAACGTGTTGTGGATCAGGCTCAGCTCCTCTGGTAGCTCCAATCGGTAAGCTACTTTCCCCACACGCGCGATGACCTTGTACGGTCCGATATATCGGGGACCCAACTTTCCCCGCTTGCGAAAACGGATTACCCCTTTCCAGGGTGACACTTTCAAAAGAACGTAATCCCCGACTTGGAACTCCAAGTCCGATCGTCTCTTATCGGCGTAACTCTTTTGTCGACTCTGCGCAGTGACTAACCGATCTCGCACCATCTGAATCATCTCCGTCGTCTTTAGCACAACATCGGTGCTCCCCAGCACTCTGTGACCAACCTCGCCCCAGCAAATGGGCGTCCGACACTTCCTGCCATACAACACTTCGTACGGCGCTCTACCGATGCTAGCGTGATAGCTGTTATTGTAGGAGAACTCAGCTAGTGGAAGGTTCTGATCCCAACTACCACCAAAGTCAATTACACATGCTCGCAGCATGTCCTCAAGTGTCTGAATAGTACGCTCACTCTGCCCGTCCGTCTGAGGATGAAATGCTGTACTGAAATGCAACCGCGTACCCATCTCATTCTGAAACTTCTCCCAAAATCGGGAGGTGAAACGAGTATCCCGATCCGAGACAATTGAGACTGGCACCCCGTGCCGAGTTACAATTTCTCGAATGAAAACCTCCGCAAGCTTATCCGCCGAAAAGCTCTCTTTAATCGCCAAGAAGTGAGCGCTCTTCGTCAGGCGATCCACGATCACCCAGATAGTATCATTTCCTCGCTGAGTCTTGGGAAGCTTAGTGATGAAATCCATTGTGATTTGCTCCCACTTCCACACCGGAACCTCCAACGGCTGCAATTTCCCATGCGGTCGTTGGTGTTCCGCTTTGACCTTCCGACAGGTCAAACATACTTCCACACATTTGGCTACATCCCGCTTCATGCCGGGCCACCAATAGTCTTCACGCAGGTCTCTGTACATCTTGGTAGCTCCGGGATGAATCGAAAACTTGGACTTATGCGCCTCGTCCAATAGTGTCTGGCGATTCCCACCAGTGTATGGAACCCAAATTCTACCATAACGGGTTAACAGTCCCCGACTATCCCGTACTAACTTCGGAATTTCTCCCGAAACTCTCTCTCGTTTAGCATTTTCCTCCAACACGGCCACCTCTTGAGCGATACCGATCGACTCCAAGAGTGGTGCAACTACCGTTAATCGCTGACAAAAACCCTTCAAAGATCCCCCGACCGGATGTCGACTAAGTGCATCCGCGACTACATTCGCCTTACCGGGGTGGTAAAGTATCTCGCAGTCGTAATCCTTGACCACATCAAGCCACCTCCGCTGACGCATATTAAGATTTTGCTGGTCCATCAGGTATTTAAGGCTCTTGTGATCGGTATAGATCGTGCACTTGACACCATAAAGATAGTGTCTCCATATTTTTAAAGCAAACACCACCGCTCCCAGCTCCAAATCATGAGTCGGGTAGTTCGCCTCATGAGGCTTCAACTGCCTCGACGCGTAAGCGATGACCTTGCCGCGTTGCATAAGCACGGCACCCAACCCTTGGTACGAAGCATCACAGTAAACCACCAAATCTTCCATGCCCTCAGGCAAGGTTAACACAGGAGCCTCACATAAACGCCTGCGTAGCTCCTCAAACGCCTTCTGTTGCTCTTCACCCCAACTGAAGGCTGCAGTTTTCTTCGTCAGTTTCGTCATAGGCAAGGCGATTTTGGAGAAATCTTGGATAAATCTCCGATAATACCCTGCTAAACCGAGAAAACTTCGCACCTCGGTAGGAGTTTTCGGCACCTCCCACCGCATAACTGCCGAAATCTTGGCCGGATCGACCATGATACCATTCTGATTCACGACATGTCCTAAGAATTGGACCTCTCGTAACCAGAATTCACACTTGGAGAACTTAGCATAAAGCTTCTCCCGTCTCAAAACTTCTAACACTTCCCGCAAATGCACCTCGTGCTCTTCCTTCGTCTTGGAAAATACAAGAATGTCGTCGATGAACACGATCACCGAACGATCCAACATCGGGCTACACACCCTGTTCATGAGGTCCATGAACGCTGCTGGTGCATTGGTGAGCCCGAAAGGCATCACCACGAACTCGTAATGGCCGTAACGCGTGCGAAAAGCCGTCTTCTCCGTATCTTCGCTACGCACCCGCATCTGATGGTACCCGGATCTCAAGTCAATCTTAGAGAACCACGAGGCTCCCTGCAACTGATCAAACAAATCATCAATCCTTGGCAAAGGATAACGATTCTTCACCGTAAGCTTATTCAGCTCCCGGTAGTCAATGCACATCCGCTGAGATCCATCTTTCTTTTTCACGAACAAGATCGGGGCTCCCCACGGTGAACAACTCGGTTTGATGAACTCCTTCTCCAGAAGCTCCTGCAGCTGTTCATAAAGCTCCTTCATTTCCGGTGGAGCCAAGCGATAAGGTGCCTTGGCCACCGGAGCAGCACCTGGAATCAGGTCGATTCGAAACTCCACCTGTCGCGCGGGAGGTATCCCTGGCAACTCATCGGGGAATACATCGGCGAATTCCCTCACGACTGGCACATCCTCGGCACTAATCTTCGTCTCATCGACACGCGTATCCACCACATACGCCAAGAACCCCTGCCCACTATGCTGAAGGTATCTCCGAGCCCTCGCCGCAGAACAAATAGCCGTAACCCGACTAGGCGAGTCTCCCTGAATCAACAGTTCTCCCCCGCTTGGGGCTCGAACCCGTACTTGTTTGCGACGGCAAACAATCTCTGCATCGAACGCGTCCATCCAATCCATGCCCACTATCACGCAAAGCTCTCGCATCGCTATAGGGATCAAATCGATAGGAAACCTCACACCCGAGATTTCCAACGTGCATCCCCGGTACACGTCCGTAACCGTCAAGGTCCTATCATCGGCGACCTCGACCAATAAAGGACATCCTAGACGTCCCACCACTCGACCCAACCTCTCGCTAAAAGTGCGAGACACGAATGAATGAGTAGCCCCGCTATCAAACATCACCACCGCAGGTACAGAATTGACTAGAAACGTACCTAATATATAAAGAATAACAATACATAAACACAGGGCATGAAAAGGAAAGACAAAAGAAAAGAGTGATGAAACATACCTGTCACCACCTTAGGCGTCGCCTGCGCCTCCTCCACCTTCAGCTGGTGGACTCTCCCTCGGGCCGCCTCCGTCCCGGGCTGACCCGTACGGCCGTCGGTGATGCGCAGCGGGGCATTCGCAGGAGCCCTCTGTGCACCACCCCCATCAGTTGCCCTAGCATTCGGGCAGTTGGCCTTCACATGGCCAGCCTGTTTACAGCCGAAACATAACATCAGTGGCGACCTACAATCTCTACTGAGATGGCCAGGCTGCCCACACTTGTAACATGCATCAGATCTTCTACCACTCACATCCCGGGCCTTAGAACCGCTACTCTTCGTGTGCCCACGAGAATCAACAAACTTCGATTTCTTTGGCACTGCAGAGATAGGCGTCACCGCCTGTGCCGCCTTCCTCTTCTTCGCTTGGGTCTCCAACTCTAACTCTCTTCTCCGCGCTGCATCCATCAAAGCCGACAGCGAAGGATGTTGCACTGCGCTCACAATTTCCCGGATCTCGGTCCGAAGCATGTCCTTGTACCTCGCCATCTTCATTTCTTCTGAGGCCGCATATTGGGGACAGAATAGCGCCATTTCGGTAAACTTCTTGTTCATCTCCTTTATGGTCTCCGTAGTCTGGTTCAGCTCCAAGAACTCCCTCGCTATTCTTTCCATCTCTATCGGCGGCACGTACTCAGCACGGAAACGAACAACGAACTCGTCCCAAGTAAGAGTGGTACGCTCGGCCAGAGTCAATGCCGTGGCGCACCAGTCTTTCGCTCCCTCGCGAAGTAGATTCACTGCAAATCGAACCTTCAAGTTATCCGGACAGCCGCTTGTCAGAAAAGCGCACTCCATGTCGGATATCCAGCGCATGCTAACGATAGGGTTAGAGTCACCCTTGAATTCTGGTGGAGAGCAGGCAGAAAGGTCCCGATACTGGAAGTCTCGGGCACGGGGCTGTCCCCCAACAGGCGGCGGCATCGCTGCAAACCGCTCCTCCACTAGAGTCACCAGTTGATTCTGAATCGCGGTGATAATCTCTGGAATTGCATCCCCAACAGCTCGTGCAACCTCATTTGCAATCATCTCTTGGATCCGCTCCTCAGTGATCCCGGCTTCAGCCCTCGGCTCAGCCTCACCGCGTCTCCTAGTGTTGACCATTCTATAAGAAGGAGAAATTCAAAGAGTTATTATCAGCTAATAACTCACACTATCAACACATACGCTCAACTCCTTGAATTCCTCGTGACTTTCCCGACCCGAGTACTGATCCTGTGCTTCCGGTAGTAGGAGCTCTACTACTACCTTCCACACCTATCATTACCCGTTTCGTGTCCCTTCCCGAGGGTCCAAGTAGTTCTCGCCGCAACTCCGCACATATGCCCGCACCGGTATATGCACTCACCCTTCCTAGCTCCCTAGGAATTATATTCCACCCACTACCCTCGCTACTATAAAAACCCTGCTAATCATAATGAGTGGCCGCGCAAATACCCAATCATATGCAGTGCAAGACAAATAGACATTCAAATACTAGATTCTATCCTAGAACGGTTGGACTCAAACAAGAGCTGCGCAATAGAACTAAATCGAATATTCTAAGGCTATTAGCCTCTTACCGCATACGATTTAAAGGGCACCTACTTAGAAACCTACTATAATTAGCAAGAAAATCATAATAGCAAGCAATCCAACGTATCGCATAGTGTCAACCTCAGGCAATCTAGCATGCATACCCTATGATCTAGAAAGCGATAAGATGAGAAAACACTAAGCATTGTACCTTTCCCTTGGCTCCGGCTGACTGTACACACTGCGCCCTCGACCACCGTTCCTCGAACGGGTTTTTACTTTTCCTTTTATTTCTAACAAGATTTAATAAAGTATTTGAAAATTTCCCAGCCGCAACTTGAGACCCAACACACCGAGGTGCGTTTGATTCACTCAAGCTGTGCTCTGATACCAAGTTGTAACGCCCCAAAATTTCAAGAAAATTTAAAAAATTTTAAACGCGCATATTTAATAATAAGTCTCCATTTATTAAACCCAAAATAATAATTCCAATCACGAGCGTTATTAAACCATAAGTCAACAGCGGAAATTAAATTGTTTATTCAATAACGGGAAAATGTTTAATAAGCAAATCCTTCGACCCATCCATCTTGCGCGTCAGTGTGTGCCAGTCATGCCTTCGTACCACTTGTACCTGCAGCCACTGCAAATTGGGAGGGGTAAGCACGAAGCTTAGTGAATTCAAACACAACAATTAACAATGGTTATCTCATATTACCCCTAAAGCAAAGAGGATCACACCACCACATACAAGTCTACGAACAAATCATAAACAAGTATAATAACCACCACATAACAAAATTCCCGGGCGGATGTCGGGTCTACGGCCCCGCCGCACGTTTCCGCCTACTGCGGGAAACACCCGTTTTACGCCTACTGCGTGTGACATCCTTTTTACGCCTACTGCGTAAACGCCCCTTTTACGCCTACTGCGTAAAACACCTCCGTCCCCGTCGGGACTCGGCCCCGCCGAATAATGTAGCACATAATGTTAACTAGACGTCCCACTATCTAGCCCCCAACAATCCCGCATATAATTTTCACACACGTGCTACAGTAATAATAAACAACTATTAATTAATTGTAGTGAGAGAACTCACCTCAGGTGCGCGCCTAGCAAAAAAAATAGTAAGTAGCTCCTCACAACGACGATCACTTTCCGGCACCTAAACGTACGATAAAATACGTCAATACGAGACCCGGACCCCACGACGCGACACACCCCAAACTGTCACTAAAACTAACTTTCGGTCATACCGAACAGGTCTGTTCGGGACCTGATTTGACCACTAAAACTCCAGAAAAAACTCAGATTTATTACACGGTTGAAAAGTGCCCTGAAATACCTTTCCGAGGATATATTACACGCCTCCTAACGATTTTTCTATAATTAATTATGAATTTATTAAGTTCGCCTACCGGAACTGTCCGTTTCCGGACCAGTTCGCACTAACAGCTCCGAACAGCCCGGTTCTGGGCCGATTCAGCCTTTCGGCGAAACACGAAAGACGTGCCTAACTCAAATTAGGAAAAATGGCCACTGACCTCAAGTTAAAACGACTTACGAGTAAAAAGTTACGGTCCACGCAAAACAGTGGCAGATTCCAGGAATTTCACATAAAATGACGAACCACATAACTTGCGACCACTTTTTCTCCCAACTCGAGGCCGAACCAGTTTTCCGCCAAAACACAGAAAACGTGCCCGGTCCCGAGCTCGAAGCGTGGGCGCCAGTTTCGGCTCAATCGGAGTTACTACGGAAAAGTTATGGTTGCGCGAAAACTGGACAGCACACTAGAATTTTCATAAAGTCACGATTTATAAAAAAAAACGGTTTGAACGATTCGGGTTACGCGATAGAATACTAAGGCTGGACTACTACTATCACCACCCACTGCCATCTCCGGCAGTGGTGGTCGACGGCGGCATAGGGGCGGTAGCCACCACCGGCGATGGTGGTGGTTCGATAAAGCAAACCGGCGAGACCAACGGGAATGATCCCACCATTCTAAATCGATCACACCCAAACACGCTCGACCATACAGCCATAAACCCGCCGTTACAACCACCGACCTGGTGGTGCACGGCGGCGGCACCATGCCGGCAGCCACTAGCGGCAGCGGTGGCGGTACCGCGGTTGTGACAACGACGCAAGAAAGAAACGAGAAGGGAAGGATGTCTTACCTCTTGAGAAAACGCAGCAGCAACCCAAAAGGCTCGAAGGCTCCTTCTCCCCTTCCCGGTGCTCTCTCTCTCTCTCACTTACTCCGGCAGCAGGTGATCGACGGCGGTGGCGGCGGTTCCCGGCGGCAGTAGCGGCGGCAATGGGGGGGGGTCGGCTGTACGCAATAGAGAGAGAGGAATAGGGTTTGTTGTGACTTTCTTTGTGTGCTTCGCAAGTAAAGGAGGAGGAAACGTGAAAGGTTAAGGGGAGGGGGGTCGGTCCTCTCTCATGGGCCGAACCCATGCACCAGTTTGGAGAAAAGCCAATAGAGGTCCCTGCAGATTGGAGTTTTTTTTTCCCAAATTAACCTCATAACCAAACCTTTAACAGTTAAGGTCCTAGCCGCCTAACCTCGTTAACTAAAATTCGCTTAAAATAATAATAATAATAATAAATAAAAATAAAATAAAAAGCGTACCGGGACACGGGCTTTACACTCTATCCATTTGCTCGGTATCTCTGTATTTTACAAGGTTTGCTCTGAACTTGTTCAGAGTACTAGTTGCGTACTTCTGACAATCCATGCTCACAAAAAGTTTGACTTCGCCTTGTGGGTTTTGAAATACTAACCCGAACCTTGGTTCTGTAATGATTGAGTTGGGCACGGCGTCAGGTGGGCAGTGATCCTCTGGTGGTCGTAGATTCAGATGTTTAAGACCAAGATCCTTTCCCAGCTGAAAGTCTGTCAGACTGTAGATTAGAAGCCTTTCCCTCATTGCTTTTCTCAAAACTTGATAGGCTCTGGTGTTTGGCTCTGTGTTGTAGTTGTCCTTCGTCCATTGCAGAAGTTCAGGTAGATCATAGGGATTCAGATTCCTTATGTCAGCATCAGCGAAGGTGGTTTCTGAATTGTTTACCCTTTTGACTCTGTAAAGATTGTACCTGACTCTTGGATAGGTTCTTGTGAAGGAAGATTACCTTTTTGATTTTATGAATTGAGAAGACTTCTGCTTTGGTTCTTGGCTTTGTTCTGCTGAAGATGTTCTCAAATTCTTATCTGATGTTCGGATTTGTGATTTGGTCTGTTGGATGGAGGTTCTGAAAGGGTTGTTTGTAGAGATATTTGTACACCACTTCTTCCATTTCTTCATATGTTGGACCATGTGGTGGTACTTGTCTTCTGAGACTCTCCATCTGTTGAACAACTTCTGCAGCTCTGCCAGTAAGTGGAATGTCTGACAGGGGCTTTAATCCATATGCCCAGTCCTCTTCTTCAGGCTTTGGAGTTTGAAAAGCATCAAAGGAGCTCTTCATCAGTTTTTCTGTAGGATTGGGCACTGATTTCTTTTTCTTGGGCTCTTCTGTTATTTTTGCCTTTCCCTTGTCTTTGGCTATTGGAGGTGCAGAACCTGTTGCTTCTGTAGGTTTGGTTGTTGGTGCTTCTATTGGAATGATGGGAGTTGCCTCTGTAGGTTTTGACACTTGTGTTTGAGAGGACTTTTGTGGCGTTGGTCCTGTTGGCTTGATTTGCTATGTAACCTCTGTTGGAGGTTCTTTGGTAACTTCTTCTGTGAGCTTGGTTTTTGTTGGTGAAGGCTGGATATCAAATCTTCTTGCCATTTTGAAAGCTAATGTGAACCTGTGCCTTTCTTCTTCTCTCTGCGCCATTCGTTCAGTCATTGTTTTGTGCATATTCCTTAGAACAGAAGAAGCAGAGGTCGTTGCTCTTTTTGGTTTGTGGGCAATAGACTTTCTTCTTGGGATGGATTGGGGTTTTTCTGTTGGTTTTGTAGTTTGGGAGGGAAGATCTTCTTCTGTGGAGGATGACAGATTTTGAACATCTACTCCAAACATTGTAGGGAATTCCACAGAGGTGGGTGTTGCCTCTGTGGTCTTTTGAGCTTCTGGTACATGGGTTTCTTCAGCGGTTGATTCCACAGAGATGGGTGTTGTCTCTGTGGTCTGTTGAGTTTGTTGATCTTTGGTTTGTTGTGGAGGGGCTTGGCTGATTGGTTCTGCTGCGATTGGTGGAGCATGTAGTCCTCTGGTCGTAGCTTTCTCCTTTATATTCTCCCCCTCAGGATGATCTGATGGACCAGGATGGTCATCATCAGAGTCATCCTGACTCTTATCAGAAGTACCCACTGCTCTACAGGAAGCTTTGGGTTTCTTTGGTAGTTCTGCTCCTGCGGCCATTAACTTCGTACATACATCATCACAGAGGCCGATTAGAGTTGCAAGCTCTGCTTCTGTGTTGAAGCGCATTTTGCCGACACTTTTTCTGAATTCTTTAACGTAGTTGGCATTTGCAGAAGTGAAGGAGACGATGACTTCTGTGACCTGGTTTATCACATTTTGCCCGAGCTCTGTTAGTTGTGCTCTGGCCATGTAGTCTTTTGGCTGCATCAGTATTGTGTTGCGCATTGCTTCTGCTTGAACGTTTTGCAGAGCCTTCTGTAGATCTGTAGGTGTGAGGCTCTGTGATTTGTTGGATTGCTTGTTCATTTGTTCAAGGAAATGCTTGACTGATTCCTTGAATGCAGATGTTGCAGCTATTCCAAAATCTTTAGCAGCAGAAGTGGCTGTAGTTGTGGCAGTTGTTGAGCAGAAGACTTCATCTCTGTTATGGCGGATTTCACCTCTGTGGACAGATTGTCCATTTTGGTGTTCAGATTTTGTAAGGCTGTTGATGTTGTCTCTGCAAAAGATGTGAAAGAGCTTTGCAACTCTTTCATGGTTTGGTTCACAGAGGTGACAAGGGTTTGGAACTCATCCCTTGATACATGTGTCCCTGTTGTAACCTCTGGAGGAACACATTCGTCTCCAGAGTGAGTCCCTGCTCCTGGGACACCTTCGTTTACCCTTGTTTGTACGATGGGGGTGGAAGGATTTCCATCTGATCTTTGAGAAGAAACAAGAGTTTCAGTCTCTACAGAAGTTCTGGGAAGAACAGTGTCCAAATCCACTCCAGAGGTGGGTATCGGAATGTTCTTCTGTTGACTTGGAGACTTGTCTAGAGTCTCTTCGTCTATGTGCTCACTACTTCTCTCTGAAAGAAGTGTTGGCCCTAATTTGTGCGTGGCAGAGGAAACGAATTCCTCTGTAGGGTGTTCTGATGTGATCTGGGGCGATTGATCACGAACTATAGGTGAGTCTCTCTGAGGAGACTCCCTAGGAATGGATTCCCCGGTTTCTGTAGGCGCAGAAGTTGAAAGAGTGACCTCTGGCTGGATGGGTTGGGTTTGGATCGAGTTGTGCTGCTCTTTTTCAATAACTCCTTCTGCAGCTAGACCTGCGGAGTTAGATGTGTGGGTTACACTAGGAGGGGGTGAGGGATGTGTGCTTTCTGCAACTTCGGCATCTTTTCTTGTTTCTTCCTCTGTGACTAAGAAGTCGTACATTGGATGAGAGCCGTATAATTGCATGACATGTGGATGATATAGACCTTTTCGGATTTGGTCAGCTTCTTCTTCATCAGAATCTACCTCTGAGACCTCTATACCTTCGACACCTTTTTCTTTTTCTTTTTCTTCTCCTCCTATTCTTTCTAAAACCTCTGTAACCTCTTCTCTATTCCACTCAGCTTCTTAGGCCTGGTTTGGACTCCTTCTGTGGACGTCCAGTCCCTGTTGGATGAAGGGGTTCTGTAGAATGTTAGGGGTTTCAGAGGGTTGATCTCTGGGGGTTTGATCATCTTCTTGCAGATTGGTGTCAATTCCAGAGATAGAGAAGTCTTGTTCTTCTGAGGTGTGGTGGTCAAGTGGTTGTGCCGTCCACCCAGCTGTATTTAGGGTGTTGGCAATTTCAGGGTGTTGAAGAAAATCATTCAAGCTGCCTTGATGAGCGAATCGATCTGGGGATTCATAAGGTGATTGATATCCCTCTTCTGCAACTTCGACTTCTGCAGTTTCTTCTTCTGCAGTATCTTCGACCCGGGTTCCTGCGACCTCTTCTTCAACCACTTCTGCAGCTGCCTCTTCTGCGATGGTAACCAATTTATCAAGCTTCTTTTTGGTCTTCCTCCTCTTTGGTTTTTGGTGCCCCTTCCTCTGTGGTTTTCGATTTTCTTTTCTTCTTCTGTTTTGGAGAAGAGGGAGGAGCAGAGGAGCCAACTTCTGTGGCACGAGGAGGTGAAGGTTGATCTTCTGCAATGTTTGTAGAGGTGCCTTCTTCAGTTTTCCTCTTCTTTGTTTTTGGGGTAGAGGCAGAGGTTTTAGAAGAAGATCTCTTTCCCATGAGCTCGTCACGTTTGGCCATAAAACTTCGTTGGATTTCCAAATGTTTTGCCAGTTTCTTCTTCTTCGATTTTGTAGAGAGGGGTTCTACAACTATTGTTCCTAAGGGGACACCTAAACGCGGGGGTGTCACAGGGCTCGGTTCTGGAGTCATGTGATCGCGTATATACTCTTGTTTAAGGGTTTTGTTCGTTGCATATTTCAGAAGCCTTTTTGAAAGAGGTCGGCAGTGGTTGTAGCCTTCTGCATGATCGGTGGGGATGTTCTTGTTCATCGGAAATTGTTTGGGAATTGGTCCTTCTATTGGCCATTTCTGCATCATTAGCAGAGGTTCGAACAGAAAACCCAAGATTCTTTGGAATTGCAGAGGCGGTAGATATGTGGGATCAGTCTCTTTAGCCTTTAGGGTGTTGTTCTTTCTGTCGATTGTATTGATGATCTCCTGCAGCATGATGGTCGAGTAATCGAGTGGGAGATCGTAGTAGAGCCCATACATGATGGTTAAGATCTGATGCGAGCTTTGATCAATGCTGCCTATCTTCCCTGTCAGGCATCTGTTGAGGATCGAAAACAAGGTGTTCCACAGAGGTGGTAGTCTGCCTCTGCGGAAGTCATTTCTTTTCCTCAGGTGGGTGTTGTACCCCAGCATTTCTACAAAACGACAGAGCTCATCGTCTGTAGGTTGTTCCGCATATTTTTTCAATCCCAGAAGACCTCTAGTTGGTAAATTGAACTCCAGAGAGAACATTGTTCTATTAAATTTGAGTTCCAAATGCTCTGAGTTATCCGGCTTTGAGATGTACCCTTTGATCAAAGAATCATCTTTATCATATCTGCAGCTCTGCCAAAATTGGTTCAAATACCTAACAGGTATTTTCTTTGGGGTTCTTGAAAGTAGAGGGAAGAGTATATGATTTTCCATTATGTGCAGAAGAATGGCATGGACTTCGCCGAAAGCAGTGGGTGAGGGGACCAAATAGCAATTGTTGGATTTGATTGGCAGTACCTTTTCGAAATGTTCCTTTGCTATAAAGTTTTGAAGATGTGTGGTCGGAGCAAAGTCTGCTGAGTCGCCGGAATCTTCTTGTTCAATATTTTTGGCGAGATGGGGGTTTTCTGAATGTTCAGAATGAGCAGGTGAGTGTTCTGGTGAGTTCACCGGAGAGTGTGCAGGGGAGATAGCTTGAGAAGATGAAGCCATTTGGTAAGAAGAATAGGATTCTTGCAAGCGTTTGCAGGGTTTCGCCGGAGAAGAATGAGGGTTTGTAAAGGTTTTATGAGAAGGTAAGCTTGGGTTTTATATGAGTGTAAAATGGAAGAATTTGGAAGAGTGAAAATATATGGCAATGGATAGATATTTGGAATCCGTACTCGAGTTAGAACGGCGGGTTCAACTTTCCATAGAAAACGTTCTATGTACGCCCAATGAAAAAGAGACACGTAGGCCATGTCAGGGGATAACAGGACGTCGTGCGCGGCCCATTAATGCTAGGCGCGTGAGGTTGTTCTTAGACATATGAAATTCACTCTCAGTTAAAAGTAACCGTTATTTTTACAGAAATGGCCAAGTTGCATATTGACAGAACCTTTGTGGTTTACAGAAGCTTCTGTAATTTTGAAAAACTTGATGTTCATTTGCCTCATATATCTCATTGTTATCATGACTCTGTAGGTTCTTCTTTAACCAAAACATTTGTAAAGGCATTGGAGAGGATTAATAGGATTTTAGTGAAGAAATTTCGTTCAGAGGTTTTGAGGCTCTGTAGGAACTTGCAGAAGCTCTGTCAGGGCCAGCAGAAGCTCTATGAAAGAAAATTTCTTATAACTAAAAATCTATCAACGATTTTGATCATCCAAGTTTTGAATTGTACTCAGAAACGTTTTTCGGACATATTTGAAAGTTGGTGTCCGAAAAAACTGTTATGGAAAAAGTTTTGTTCGTGAAGGTCATGGTGTGTGTATTCGGTTTCCGAGATAACATTCCAAAAGATCGATAGAGGTTAAATTTGCGATCACAGAGCATATTTCTTGCAGAGCCTCTGTTGAGCTCAGCAGAGGCTCTATGACCTCAAATTTCTCATAACTTGAATTTTATGACACTTTTTGATCTTTTGATTTTTGGCATGTTATTCATAGTATATTTAGGACATATTTGACAATTTGTGTCCCAGAAAACTGTTTTCAAAAACCTTTTGTACGAGAGACATACCTTTTTGGTTCTTCTTTTCTCGGCAGTGATGTCTGACTTCTGTCGATATAGATTCATCGACACTCTTCTTTGGTTCCCCCTTGAAAAATTAACCTCAGTAGATTATTTCAAGGTCCCGTTTGCTCCCCCTTGATCTAATCACCTCTATAGATCAAGTAATTTCCTTTTGCTCCCCCTTGACCTATGCTTGGTTCAAAAAAATGATAAGTTTTGCATAGAACATAAGTCATGTTTTTACAGAGGTTATGTGGGGGTCGTCAGAGGTTCTAAGCAGACCCACAGAAGCTCTGTGATATCAAGAACTATTTAAGATTGAGAATTTACACACAGAAAGAAATCAATCAAAGGGCCCCGGCCTCGGTCCTCGGCGGGTACGAGAATCCTTATCTCGTCCCCGATCAACGAGCTGGTCAAAACCCGGTCAATCCCCGGTTCTTTCCCCCGTTCCCCGTTCCCATTAAAGACCCGGTTCCCAGCCCGTCTTAAAGCTCGGTTCCGTTATTCCAGATTCCATATCCAAAACCTGTTTCTAAGAAATATTTATATATACAAAATTATGTTTCTAAGAAATATTTATATATACAAAATCTTGTTTCTAAGCAATATTATATATACAAATACCTTTTTTCTAATCAATCTGTGTGACCATGAACAAATTAAGAACCCTAAAGCAAAATCAATTTGTGTGACCGTGAACACCTTAATAACAGTTAAGAACCAAGTCACCAACTTATTAACACACCTTAGTAAACTCTTAACACATCTTAAGATTTAATAACCCTAAAGCAAAATTAATGTACCCTTATACTGTTATACATGGAACCAAGGCAAGAAGTAAGAAGCCCTTATACGCTATGGGACTGATGTGGATTGTGTATCACTAGAGGGTGGAGACCTGGAGGGGGCGACGATACGGTGGCGCAGACTACAGGTTTGCAGCGACGGAGGGGCAGAGAGCGACGAAATCGTGGACGGTCATTGGTCGTCAACTCGTCGTGAGTCGTATTTGGGATTTGCCGATTTGGGAATGGAATCAATTAATCAAAGAGTCTAACCGTTTTGTGTTAGATCTGGGTCGTTCAAAATCATCTAAAATTCAATCTCGTTCGTTCAAATTCATTGTACGGTTTTTTTATCTGTGCTAGCTCTCCCGATTCCACACCCACTCCCCCTGTTTGCGCGTCCTTCTCCTTTCCCACTCCCCTGCATCTCTCCGGATAACTTCATAACCCACGCCCAGTCCACCCAGATAACTTCTTAACCCACGACCACGTGTTCCCAAAACCAACTGCTTCTTCAACCGACTCCTTCACGTTCCTCATAAAAAGCCCTAATTTCTCTCCTCTTCATCGTGTGTCAGCCGGTGTACATCCCTGACGAACTCCGTGATTTCTCTCACGTTTCTCTCCCACGAACTCTTTTTTGTATTGCTTATTAGTTCTCACAACTCACGCATTCATCCCTCGTTCTCTCTTCCGCTCACTCCGTCTCTGGTTTTTTCTCTCCTACCGCCTAAGGAAACCGTCGACAAAAGCAAAGCGTTGGCTGCTATTCTTTGGTGAAACACTATGGAGATGTGGGGAGAGAGAAAGGCTTACATATGTGTTGGCTTTCAGACGATTTTCAGGTTCGATTCTCTGAAGGAGCGGCCATATTTGTTTTCCTTAATCTTCCATGAGCTAAACCAAACCAATCCTCTCTCAAATCTTCATCAGTTGTGCCTAAAACTCATTTTTCATTGACATTGGTTCTTTCTTTTCCCAAGGCCTGGTTCATTGACGTTGGTTCTTTCGGTTTCTGAAAGTGGCCCTCTTTTTTTCACTTATAACAGGTTTCATCTTTTGTAAAACCGACCTTGAAGCCTGTCAGTTTGGATGGACTTACTCTGGTAAAGGTGTAGTTTTCTGACTCCTTGAAAGAACGAACTGAATGAAGAAGAATGCCCCAATGCTCTTGCTAAATCAAAAATTTTGTCGTTAAGCGTTGAAGTGCAACCCTTTGTACCTTTTTTCGATGGTTGTTTTTGTTTCAAATTCATGGTTACATTTAGTCAAATATAGGTCTAATTTCATATTTTCTGCCTCGCAACATCGTAAGCTTTTTCCTTCAATTTTATTGCAAGTATTTGCATTTTATTATTTGTTTTTGTCGGCAATGATTGATTTATTTGTGCTTCTGAGAGTAATCAATGAAGTACATTATATAAAAATGGTTGAATTTCTTAATATGAGTCGCTCAATGTAAAATTAAAAAAAAATACAAATTCATTTTGATTGTTGCTTGATCATGTTTCCTAATTTTACTCGCTCTATTCTCAAAAAAATACAAATTCATTTTGGTGAGAAGTGGTTATCAACCTCCCAGTCTCCGCTGCTCAAAGTCATAATTCTCGGCGATAGAAGGTCTTTATATCTCTCTTAATCTTTTAATGTACTTATTTGTGATCAATAATGTTTGGATAGAGTTATTTAAGATGCATTAAAACTATTTTTGGTGTTCAATGATTGATTGCAGGGTTGGGAATAGTTCGAGATGTTTTCATTTATTATCAATTACACATTCTATAGTTCGTTTAGTATGGCGTATTGTATCTAATTCGTGTGGTTGGACCTAATTTTACTCGCACTATTCTCAAATGTAAATTTTCACCAGGATTTTTTTTGTCAGACCGTAGTTAAACTTCAAAATTGGTTGTATGGATTTTAAGTTCTTGGAGATAATGATTGCTGATTAGATTAAATACTTAGAATGCTTATGGTTCTAACATTTCAAATGCATTCATATCAATTCTGCATTTTATCGGAACTAGGTTTGCTGTCAACAATGGAAATGTGGGGGTGTTATAGATGTTGCCCTTAAATTGTGCTAATTTAGATACGTGAATCAGAAGTTTAGTAATCAGTACAAGGCTACTATTGGAGCTGATTTCTTAACTAAAGAAGTGCAATTTGAGGACATGCTTTCACATTGCAGGTCAAATTCATTCCCAACATCTTTTGAATTTCTACCACTAGTGGGAGAATTCTTTTTCTAGGAATGTTTTATCAATTCCGTTCCATTTGCATCTCTTAAAAATGCCAATTTAAGTTTAAGTATAATCTTTTTGCACTTCTTATTAATTGTAATCTATTTTTATAATTTGTTGTGGGATCTGGTTTACACTGAAGAGGTGGCAACTTTCTCAAGCGTTAAGGAATTGTTTCCATTCCTTATTTACATAAATTTCTTGGAAAACAACTATCTGATGAACCTATGAATTCATTTTACTTTAACTATTGTTGATAAAGCATTAATAGGGCTTTCATATATAAATATGTTAAACATGAGTTTCAAAAAACAAGTACCATTGTTGGAGTAGATTTAGGGGTGTTCATCAAACTAGACAAGTGTCCGCATATGTTTTTTGGTCTACTGTTTGATCATTGGGTTTTGAAGTTGGATTTATGTTGATTTCACTTCTTTTATGGAATATCCTTTTGGTATTAACTGGATCTATATTTAAGTAATGTCGTGTATTCGACTAACGGACGAGTATAATACTATATTAAATAACTGAAATGGTAAAGATGGGTAAAGAAACATATAATACAATAAAGAAACATAACTTTTGAAATAGTAATATCAAATAACTGAATCTAGATTAAAATCATGTTGTATACCTGACCAACAGACGGGTATAATACTAGTTATACCGGGTATCGGGCGGGTCGGGGGGTAGGTTACCCGTCCCTAACCCCGGTTTGAGCATACCAGGGATCCCCGGCCCCGTTCGGGTCGGGTGAACCGAGTTCCCCTCCAGATCGGGGCAAATCACCATCCCTATTCCTTAGCTCATGGTATTTGATACATGTAACAATTGTGCCCTAAGTGTAATTATCTGTAAAAGTTGTGGCTGAAACAAAAGAAAAAAGAAAAGAAGGACTCGGTTGCAATTTAGAAAAGATATAAAAAGGGAAGAAATCCCTAAATTTCAACATCATCTGATCATTATTGTGTGGTTGCGTTCGTGAAAGAGAGAAAGAGCAAGGAGGTAGCTAAGAGATCGATCAAGGGTTTTTCACTCAAGGTAAATGTCGATTTCTCCTCTAATGTCTCAGACTATTTGGTTTCTCCCTTGTTTTGGCTTTGCATAGTGGAAGAACACTTCATTTCTTACTGTGTTTAGCTCTTAAAAGGGTATATTGAGGTTTTGTTTGCTTTGGACCGATTAGAGGGTAAATAAGTGAATAAAATGATTGTTTATGGTTGGGATTGTGAACACAAACGTCTTTCTAAAAGGTTCTATGGCTAAATCACGTTATGACATTGATTTTAAAAGATTTGGGGTTTACACAGTTCAACTTCCGGACATCGCCATGTCCGGATAAGTGTGTTTTCCGATAGGCTTTGATTTCCGGACAAATGGGTTTCCGGAAATTGAGTTGTCCGATCGGTGGATGGGGATCACATCCGGAAAAGTGAGTTCCAGAAAGGAGCTTTCCGGATAAAGGGTTCCGGATAATGAGATCCGGAGAAGTGAGTCCGGATAAAAGTTCTGGATATATATCCAGAAAGTAGGGGTCCGGAAAGGAGGGTGGTTTCCAGGAATTTATGGGGTGTCCGGTTAAGGCTTTTCTGGGTACGATGGTTTCCGGATTGAAGTTTCCGGATAAGGAGGTTTCCGGGTGATTGTGTGTCCGGATATGTGTTGTTTCCGGACAGATTTAGTGTCCGGATAGAAAGTTCAGTTTGGAGTGCCTAGTTTAGAAGGGACATTTCGGGTGTGTTGTGTCCAACTTTTCTTATGTACTATTTGGGGTACTTGTAGGTTGTCGGGTCGATCGGAAGTGAGGGTTGCCATTAGTCAAACTTACTGCATTTCAGGTGAGTTCCCTTGCACCTTTTTACATGGAACTATATGTTAAATGTTTTCGTTACTACTGATTATGGTATGAGTTGCGAGCATGTTTTATTTATAAACCTTTATAAATTCCTCGCATGAATGATTTGTTTTAAGAATGCTTATTTCACATGCTATGAGTCGTTTTATAAAGATACATGCATTGCTATTTTACTTCTAGCCTTGCTTTGTATGGTTATGTGGGAGTAGGGTTGCACAGTGGGATTAGTGTACCTTAGGATCTGACGAACCCTTGGGAGTTAAAATATTAACCCGATGTGCACAGAATCTGTTTCCTGCACTCGAGGGAAATGGGGAGTCTGCTTGGGCCCCGAAGGCGAGAGGGGAGTCTGCTTGGGCCTCGATCGTGGTTGTTGACGAATATGGATGTGGTCTATGAACACTGTGCAAATACCCCTATTCGTTATGGATTTGTGTTGGGCCATATGGCGTGTAAAGTGATGTTTTTATGCATGTTTCGTATAAACTGATTTTCAGAGGGAATTCCACTAGACCTCATGGTCTAACTCTCACTTTTCAAAACTAAAACCATTTTCAGGAAAGCGCATTAGTGGTGCTTCGTCTAAAGGAAAAAGAGAAGGTATGAAGAATAGAGATGGAGGCGATCTTGTGTAAAGCACTTTAGTTCTTAATCTAGTATTGCTTTAGTATAGATAGTTCTCGGTTGTGTAAGTTTATTTCCGCTGCAAGTTTTGTAACTATCTTTTGAGAAGTTATGTATGTACTGGGACCCCGTTTTGGGATATTTTTAATTAAGATGTACGCTTTGGATTTTGGGTTGTTACAATACATCCAATCATAATGACCCATTTGTAATGTCAAAATAAATTATTAATCATAAATACATGCATGACATGAGTAGATGTCAAAAGGTTACTACTTGTAAATAAATCTAACTTCATACTTCTAACTTTTAAGATGAAATTTGACTTCTAAATTTTCTATTAGATATAAAAATTTATTTACATTTGTAATTTCTTATATTATTTGTATTTGATATTTTTCTTAAATTCAACATTGTTATAACAAATACCAACTAGTGTCGTACCCGTCCGTTGGCCGGGTACACGTCATGACTTTAATCTAGATTCAGGTATAAATCCTCAAGTGTCATTCTATTTTATAATGATTTTTTAACTTCATGTCTACTATTTTCCACCAATTACAATGTTAATTTCAAGGTTTTATATGGTATATAAATTCAATGTCGATATGTTTAGAATTGCTAGATAGCAGAACTCTCAATGTGATAACATATGTTTTTCTTTGATAGGCATTTACATTAACTTTAATAATAAAAAAATGCCAAAGTTATTGCAACTTTCATGAAGCCAAGATGAAATGACAATGAATAATAGATAACCTTTACCCGTGTATCACTATTTTCCACACATGTTTTCTCCATTTCTAGCAACAACACCTTCTATACAACCTATTTCTCTATCCAAAAAGTCCCTTTCTTTCAGAATTAACTCAAACTTTTCTGTTTCAAAGAACAACCCACAACACCGTTTTTATGTGTGAATCCGGTTCATGTTGAACCAAGATCACGATTCTTGACTTTGCAAAGAATGTCAACGTACACAGGCTCATCCTTCGGCTTCACAAAGCACCCATGATCCAACCCATAACGAAAAACTTTACTCATTTCTTCAAGATCCCTAAATCACTACCGGTGTTTATCTCTTCCTTCAACAGTCGTTCGTTGTCTCGGTTTACTCGACATACTACCAAAAATTACTTGGAATAACCAAGTAGCTCCATCATCAACAAATAAATTTTAAACAAACACCAATGAACAATAGATTGAACTGTGTAGACTACCCAATAAAGATTTAAAAAAAATAAACCAAGAAAGCAAGGGACGAAGTATACATAAACCTTCAACCTTGCAAGTGCAGCAGCCCCACGCTTTGTCTTGTGTGGTATCGTCCTAAAATACAAAAAGAAGCTCAACAAATTGAAGTGATAAAAAGATATAATATACATGGATGCAATTAGACATCTTAAAGAGAGATCTGCTTAGGTGCCAATCACTTGTGATTATGCCCCATACTCTATTATAAAAATGTCTATTTTAATCAAAACGATATTCTTTGTTCCGCATCAACTTACAAATATCGAATCAACCAAAGCAATAGCTATTTCGATCAAATCATGTGCAAGTATAGTGCCACTCAGTGTCAAGTTTAATCAACACATAAAACAACTATTCCAATTTATAGATCTTACGTTTAATTTCATAAAAAACCCCAAAAAATGACAAGAACAATAAATCATTTGTTGTTTCCAAATAGAGATTCTAGTATTCTATAAATCACAACAAAACCAATATGCCGGTGAAACAAAAATCGAGTAATGATGTTTTATTATCATGTATGCAATTAAAACTTGACAGATATATTATATTCCCTTGATTTAATTGTACAGAGACGATATACAGGTGTATCGTAAGCGTTCATCGTGTTTGTGTAATTCACAGGGAAACTATACGTACACCCATAATTATTATCGTAATGTTTGTGAATGTTGAACGTAAACCGAATGCAATATATATATATATATATATATTCTGGAAAGCCCACTTGAGAAACCCCCTTATCACCATCATCATCATCACCATCTAAACCCGGCGACGGCGACGGCTTGTAGAGGTGGAGCTGCTGAGCTAACACCGATAGCCTCGATAAACCTCTGTCGCTGTTGTTGATTGAAGCCATGTTTGTCAGTCTAGAGAGAGAAACAGAGAATAATTATGGTGACAAATATGATACCTTTCTCAATAGCAAGAGCATGTGCGACAGTTCCTGTAAATCAGGGTTCATCCTTCTCAGCATTTATAGCGTGATGTACTGCTTGTCTTGAGAAAACTGACAAAGAAGAGGAGAGGGAGACGGGTTTCTGGTTTGTGAGATCGTGGATGAGATGCATAAACAGGGGTAGTAAAGAAGAGACGTGGTGAGAGGGGGAGAGAAATCGGGGTCAGACGTGGTGAGAGGTGGAGTAAAATCACGAAGGAAGATGATAGATAGCAGAGGCGTGAGTAGGCAAAGTGAGTGACAGCATAATGAATTTATAGGTCAGAGATTAAAAGTTAGATGAATTTAAACGATCCAAATGGAGTGAAAAAAGGTTACACGAGCCGGGGTCAATAGTATATATATAATATGACCTTCAAATAGACACATAAACAAGCAAACAGACAAAACATCCCTAATAGCAACATCCCCTTCATTATTAACGGTTTATAAAATTATATATATTTGTATGCTTGTCTATTCCGTTTATATGATTTTTAAAACGCTTTCACATAACAAATATCGAAAGTGTCATATAGAAATATCAAATAAAAATAGTTGACTTTCTGTAAATTCAATTGTCGCGCATGTTTGTGGTTATGTACGTGTTTGGTTTGTTTGTTTGTTGTCTATTCAGACGTTGTTGCTGATTCTTCTTAACGTATTTTTAGCACCTTTCTTTTCAAATTCTTATTTCTGTATTTTCGTAAAAGAATTGGGCAAGCTGCGTTATTTTTGGTACATCTTGCACAAGTTGAAGGTTTTCACAAAAACAACCTCTACTCTTCAAGGTAGAAATCAGGGTCCTTAATTTTTTTAGTTTTTTTACCAAAAACAACTACAAAAATAACCTTCTTTTAAAATGTTTTCAAAACTAGCCACCCAAGTCTCCTCAAGCATTGTTTGGGGAGAAGTGGCTCACGACAAGACATTTTTTCTAATTAATTATATACCAATTAAATTAAAATTAGACTGATGTGACACAAGATTCTTTGATTTGACACAAGATTCCATGAGGTGACTGATTTGATAACACATTTACCACAAAAAAAAAATCTCGAGAACCCCCCCAGTTCGCGCCGGCCGGCGTTGACCAAAAAAAAATTCTTTTTATTTTAAAACTCATTTTAAAAATACATTAATTTTTTAAAAAATTTAAAAATACATTTTAAAGTTTTTAAGTAATTTTAAATATGATTTAAATTAGGGGCTGCTAAATGCACCCTAAAATTACTTAATGCACCCTTAAAATAAGTTTTTAATTGCTAAAAATTCCGAACCAATCATTACTTTATTTAAATAATATATATATATATATATAATATATATTTATATTATTATTTATTTGTTTTATATATATATATATATTAGAAATATAAATATATATATATATATATATATTTGACATATATTTATATTATTATTTATTTGTTTTACATATATATATATATATATATTAGAAATATAAATATATATATATATTAGAAATATAAATATAAATATATATATATATATATATATATCGTAATATATATATTACTATCCGACAAAATTGTGATTTTTATTTGAATTTTACATTTTCACCCCCTATACTTATTTACTTACTTTGCTTTATACCCTTAACTTTCATAATTTAAATTTACATTTAACACATATAATCGTTTATTAACTAAAATACGTTAAAAATATACGTTTTAATTTTAACAAGTTACACCATTATAATCGTCTATTCGATACGATCGAAATGAGCCTAATATTGAATTTTTTTGATTTATATATTTTAGGGAAATTAATTAAAAAGTCAAAAGTTTGACCATCTCTTACCGAAATACCATAATTTTTTTCCATTTTGCAAAAATGTCATAATCCCCCGCGATATACTCTTAATCATCCCGCGATCGCAAATTACTTTATGAATTTTAAATATAAAAAATATTTTTATTTAGTTTATATGATATATATTAAGATATATAAATCCAAAAAAATTTAAGATTGGGCTCATTTCAAACGTATCGAAGAGACGATTATAATGGTGTAACTTGTTAAAATTAAAACATATTTTTTAACATGTTTTAGTTAATAAACGATTATATGTGTTAAATGTAAAATTTAAATTATGAAAGTAAAAGGTATAAAGTAAACTAAATAAATAAGCATAGGGGTTACAATGCATGGGTTACATTAATTGCTTCGGAATCAGATGAAACTTACGTATCTAATTTCGTACAATTAGAAGCAACATTGCTCAGCTATCCAGGTACACTCAAATACATTATAATTAAAAATGTTGATAGGTTTAACAATTACTATTCATAGGATTGAAGTAATTATTTTTAACTTTTTTTCAGCTGTTCTTGGTTATCTGAATGACACATGGTTGACATCATACAAGGAAATGTTTGTGTCTGCTTGGACTGACAAATTTCTCCACTTTGGAAATCAAACAAGTAACAGAGTGGAGAGTCAACATTCCAAGTTGAAAACTTACTTGGATTCTACACAATCAACTCTACCGACATTTACGAGTAAGATACATAAACTCCTTCAGTCCCAAGATACAGAAATTAAAGCTAGTATTCAGGAAAGCAGAAGTGTCACAAAGCATCTTCATCGTATACCACACTTCCAACAGTTGTGTGGGAAAGTTTCACTTCATGCACTAGACATAATATTCAAAGAATATCAACATGCTCAATCTGTTGGCTTATTCTATGGATATTGTAATTGTCTGCTACGTACAAGTTATGGGTTACCGTGTGCGCATGAACAAATGTCATATTTGAACAAACGCCAGTCTATCCCAATTGATTCGATTGATGTATTTTGGAGGAAGCTTGATTTATCACCGTGCCAATCCTTACAAGATGATGATATTGGCTGTGAAGATGAAATCAAAAACTTTACCAAGGAATTTAAAAAACAATCAAGATCTGGTAAGTTTAGTTTTCTGAGGAAGATAAAAGAGATAACGAATGCATCAAAAACATGGGTTCGAGAACCTGCTGTTAACAAGACTACTCGTGGACGTCCCTCGTTAAAGGATAAACTTTTCAGAAAACCTCATGTTGACCCGTCTTTTACAGCTCATGTTGAACCGTCTTTTACAGCTCATGGTGAACCGTCTTTTACACTTTCAACCCCTATACTTATTTATTTATTTTCCTTTATACCTTTTACTTTCATAATTTAAATTTTACATTTAACGTTGAACCGTCTTTTACAGCTCATGGTGAACCGTCTTTTACACCTCAAGGACCCCTTACACGTAGTTATTCGAACGCATCAACATTTGTTGACCCGTCTTTTACAGCTCATGGTGAACCGTCTTTTACACTTTCAACCCCTATACTTTTTATTTATTTTACTTTATACCTTTTACTTTCATAATTTAAATTTTACATTTAACGTTGAACCGTCTTTTACAGCTCATGGTGAACCGTCCTTTACGACTCAAGGACCCCTTAGACGTAGTTCTTCGAACGCATCAACATTTGTGGGAAAGAATTATAATGTACATCCATACGTTAATCAATTTCCAGAAATGTTTCACCGTTACATCACACATGTACATGATGTGATAGGGGATGGAAATTGTGGATTCCGAGCAATAGCTGTATGGCTGGGTCTTCATGAAGATGCATGGCCCACAATTCGGTTTCAATTGATGGAAGAGTTGGACGCATACAAGGCAGAATACCTCGACATGTTTGGAAGTGAACATTGGAATACAACTTATAACACTTTAAACTTCTTTCGAACAGATCAAGGTGCACCATTTGACCACTGGATGACAATACCTGAAATACCCGTCTTGATTGCTTGCAAATATAATGTGATATTACACGTTATGTCGTCAGGTTGTCAGACGTACTTACCGCTTAGATCTACTCCGCCGGCGTGGTATCAACATGTTGTTTATACAATTGGGTATGTCAATGGTAACCATTATGTGAAACTAGTTTTAGCATAAGGATACCCGTTTCCTACCATTTCATCAATTTTCTTCCGTTACAGTTATCCGTGTGCTGCTGCATGGGCTACCCCGTATAAAGATCGAATACAGAAGTACAATCGTCTTTTACGTGTTAATTGTACTACAGATAATGTTATTTTAGAATAAGTAAAAATGTAATAAACAATATGTTATGCTTTATTTATATGTAAAATCTCAATGTTTACTTTTTATTTTTCTAATTATTTTAGTTTATGTATGTTGATATGAGAAAGATGTAACATAAAAATGAAAGAAGAAGAGATAAAGTAAATTAAATAACTAATTATAATGGTATAAAATGTAATTTAAAAATAAAAAATTATTTTTAAAAAAGTATATTAGATAAATATAGATAAGAACGTAAAATGTACAAAAAAAGAATAACTATATATATATATTTCTAATATATATATATATAACAAAATAATAATATATATATATATATATTTAAACAAAAAGAATAACAAAATATATATATATATATATATATATATATATAAACATATAAAACAAATAAATAATATATATTAAATAATATATATATATATATCTTATTATATTATATATATATTATTATTTAAATCAATATTATATATATATATATATATATATTATTTAAATAAAAAATGATTGGATCAAATGATTGGCACGGAAAAAAAAAACTTTAAGGGTTCATTTAATAAAATTTAGGGTGTATTTAGCCTCACCCTTAAATTAATACGTTTAATAATTAAAATTTTAAAAATACGTTTTTTTATTTAAAATTTAAAAATACGTTTTTTAATTTAAGTAATATTTAAGTAATTTTAATTAAATACATTTTTTTTAAATTATTTTTTCTTTAAAAAATAAATTAAAGATAAATTTAAATTAAATTACTTAAAATTTTTATCTTAAATTTTTTATCTTAATTAAAAAACGTATTTTTTTGCTTTTTACAAATAAATTAATTTCTTTAAAAATTAACAACACACTTACCAATTTGACAACTCACTTACCATTTTTTTGACAACACACTTACCAATTTTTTAACAACACACTTAGCAATTTTTTTTTATTTTTTTTCATTTTAAAAATTAAAAAATTAATAACTAAGATTTTTAAATAAAAAATTTCAATAATTAGAAAAATTATTTTAACTAAATACGTTTTTTAAAAATATTTTTTAATTAATTTTTGTAAATATTTTTTTCCCAAAAATTCATCAATTTTTAAATAAGTTTTTAATTATTTTTTTATTAAAAAAATACGATTTTAAATAATGAATTTCAGTAATGTTCCATTCCATTTTTTATTAATTTATAACTATTTTTTCAATTAAATAAATGTTCAATTAAATACCTTTTTTAAAAATATTTTCAATTAATTTTTCCATTCAAAATTTTCTTCTTTCTTATTTATACAAAATTAAGAAATATATTCTTTCAAATTAATTTTTCCATTCAAATTTTTCTTCTTTCAAATTTTTTAACTTTTACTGAGGGTAGGACCCATTCTCTTGGTATGATCACGTGATGTATGATCATGCATGCCTAGGGGTGTAAGTGAGACGAGACAACTCGCGAGTTACTCGAGATCGACTCGGTCAAAACTCGGTCAACACTCGACTCGAATTGGCTCGACTCGAACTCGAGCTCAACTCGACATACTAACGAGTCGAGTGGAGCTACCTAATACTCGACTCGATAAGCTCGTGAGATACTCGAATTAATTTTATATATAATAAATTTTATATTATTAATAATTATTTTTATTAATTATATTTAATAAAAAAATCAATTTGAAATTTAAAATAAAATTGATGTTTATCGCTTAAGCCTTAAAAGATGAGTCATAGTGGTTTTTTAAAATTTTCAGAAAAAATAAAATTCTAAATACAAACAAATAACAAAAGAAAACCCTAGCCTCAACTCAAATCTCAAAATCGTGTATTCAGTTCACTCACTCCAGCCTCCGCCACCGCCATCCACCACTCAGACCACTTCAGTCTCCGCCACCGCCATCCATCACTCAGGCCACTCCAGCCTCCGCCACCGCCGTCCACCACTCAAACCACTCCAGCCTCTGCCATCCACCATCCAGACCTCAGCCCTCCGCCATACACGACAGCAGAAAACAACAGGGACGTCGGGCGACGGTTTGTTCTCTCATACGACATCAGAAAACGACGGGGACGACGGTTTCTTCTCTCTTGGGCGCCGACGACGAGAAGTCTCTCTCTCTCTCTCTCTCTCTCTGTATGTTACTATCTCTTCTATGTGCTTAATATGGTGCTTAATATGGTCTGTTCTCTCTTTATCTGTATGTTTGAAGTTCTTGGAAGTCAACTGTGTTCATATAAATTTGTGGTAATTATTGAAGATTTGATCTGATTTGCTGCTCATAGTGTGTGGAACTATTGTTGGAATTTTACTTACTAAGTAGAATCATTAACTGTATGTTTGGATAAAGTTTTTTTTTTGTAGAATCATTAACTATAAGTCTGTAGTACTATATGTTTTTGTGTTATTTGCTTAAGAAAATTTACTAACTAAGTTGGAGTATGATTGGTGTAGATCCCTCCGTGGAGTGAAAAGGAAGAACAAGGTAAATATTTAAATATGTTTAGTTAATTATCTTCACTTTTATTAAGTATACTAATTTGTTTATGTTTTTTATTGTAGGAGAGTGAAGAACAACCAAAAGAAATCTTCATTCAAGTACCGCTCAAGTAACCCAAAAGTACCGCTCAAGGAACCCAACCATTGAATTGAAATTAAATCGTATTTTGCTTTTTGATGGATTTATAATGTACTTTGGTTTTAATATTGTAATTTTCGACTTCGTTTTTCTTTTGATCGCAAGCTACGACTAGTTTCGGCTTTATTTTGTATTTGGTTGTAAACTTTAAATTTTCTGGATTTTTGTTGTTGGTAATTTAGATTTATTTCGAACTTCTAATAATGTTATATATTAAACGAGTTCGAGCTTGGTTCGAGCTTGGTTCGAGCTCGAGTTCGAGCTTGGTTCGAGCTTGATTCGAGCTTGAAACGAGCTCGAGTTCGAGTTCGAGCTCGGGAATTGGCTTTCGAGTCGAGTTCGAGTTTGGATTTATACTACTCGCGAGTTTTCGAGTCGAGTTCGAGCTCGAGTATTGGCTTTCGAGTTCGAGTCGAGTATACTGATACTCGAGCTCGACTCGCATCATTTACACCCATATGCATGCCCATTGACAAGAATGGTCAGAATGACAAGAATGCTAAGAATGACAAGAATGCTCAGAAACTTGTAAATTCATCCTCTTATTTATAAATATATTCATTATTAATTAAGTATACGAAATTAAATAGATTATATTCTTTCAAAAAAAAGCTAAATAAATTATATATTATCACGTAATATTTAAGATAATTTTAATCGAATACGTTTTTCAAAATTTTAAGATACGTTTTTTAAAATTTTAAGATACGTTTTTTAATTAAAATTTAAAAATACGTTTTTTAATTAAAATAAATTTTTTAAGGAATATTTAAGTAATTTTAATTAAATACGTTTTTTAAAATTATTTTTAATTATTTTCAATAATTACAAAAATAAATTTTAATTATTTTTATTACCATATAACTTTATTACTACCTACTTTTTATCATCTAATTTATTACATGCAACTTTATTAACTTCTAACTTATTACCACATATTTTTCCTTATCATCTAATTTATTACACCAAACTACCACCTAATTTATGTATTACACCAACTTTATTACCTTCTAATTTATTGCACTCCACTTTATTACCATCAATTTTTTTTATCATCCAATTTTTATTACATCAAACTTTATTACCATCTACTTTTTTTACCATCTAAACCACTATATAAATATAACTCCTCCACCACTCCAACTTTCACCACTCACCGCCTCCGTCGACCGTCGTTCACCGTGGTAAGTGTGTTGTTAATTTTTAAAGAAATTAATTTATTTTTAAAAAGCAAAAAAAATACGTTTTTTAATTAAGATAAAAAATTTAAGATAAAAAATTTAAGTAATTTAATTTAAATTTATGTTTAATTTATTTTTTAAAGAAAAAATAATTTTAAAAAAATGTATTTAATTTAAATTACTTAAATATTACTTAAATTAAAAAACGTATTTTTAAATTTTAATTAAAAAAACGTATTTTTAAATTTTAATTAAAAAACGTATTTTTAAAATTTTAATTATAAAACGTATTAATTTAAATCATATTTAAAATTACTTAAAACTTTAAAATGTATTTTTAAATTTTTTAAAAAATTAATGTATTTTTAAAATGAGTTTTAAAATAAAAAGAAAAAAAAATGGTCAACGCCGGTCAAAGGCCGGTTCGCGCCGCCGGAGGAGGTTAGCGCCGGCCGGCGCGAACTGGGGGGTTCTCGAGAATTTTTTTGTTTTTTGTGGTAAATGTGTTGTCAAATCAGTCACCTCATGGAATCTTGTGTCAAATCAAAGAATCTTGTGTCACATCAGTCTAATTTTAATTTAATTGGTATATAATTAATTAGAAAAAATATCTTGTCGTGAGCCACTTCTCCCCAAACAATGTTTGAGGAGAAGTGGGTGGCTAACCACATGGGTGGTGGCGTAGTGGCAAGGGCTTGGGGGATGTGGTGGAATATCCCATCCACCCCAGGTTCGAGTCCAGGCGTCCGCATTCTGTGGTCAGGTTTAGGGCATGTTTACTAGCCGCTGACCGGGCTGACTCGGTCAGCACGTCTGACTCGGTCAGCAGTCAGTCCGTTTACCAAATCTCGGATCTGACCGAGATCTGACTGAGAAACTGACCGAGCTCTGGCCGAACCCGCTTGAAAATTATGCTGACCGGGGTCAGTTTTAAGTTTTCCACACCGTGCCCCCCTGCCATTAGGTTAAAAAAAATCAGAACGCTCTCTCCTCCTTCCTCTCCCTCGTCGCTCCTATTCCATCGTCGGCGCTCCACACCATCGTCGGCGCTCCACGTCGGCGTCGGCTCAAGGTACATTCGATTCAACTTCTGTGGGTCTTTCTTTTCTCTGTTCAGATTTGGTCCTGTTACTTGTATGCGATTCTAGGTTTAGATCTTAAGTTGTTGTTTCATTTTGTGATTTCTCTGAAATCGATTTATGTATCTTCTTTTCTGAAATCGATTTATGTTTCTTTTCTTTTCTGAAATCGATTTATGTTTCTTTTCTGAAATCGATTTATGTTTCTGAAATCGATTAATCCAACGATTTTATGTCTCTTTTCTGAAACCGATTAAAACCCACTGTTAAAATGGCTATTAGAAACTCAAAGTTGAGTTCGTAGTGAGTAAAAATTTTTAACAATGGCCACGTCAGGAACTCCTTCAATGTCTGTATATCGATGCAAGAAAAGCAATTCTTTTCAGGAGATAATAAAATTCAGAAATGAAAATGGGTAGTCCTCACGAGATAATTGTGATGCAAATTATACTTTTTAATAAGATAATAAAAGTTATGCAGACTACATAAAAACTGCAACCATCTCACCTATAGAACTATTTTCCATTAAAAATACCAGAGAATTAGTAAATAGAGTATTATGTTACAGATTCACCTTATTAAAACACCATCTCTTCTTTGTAGGAAAGATTTGATCTCTATCTAAAACAGATTAATCCATAGCACTGTGTTAATCTATTACCTAATTAAACTTACTAGAATGTCTGCTATATATGATGATTTGATAAGATATACAAGTATCCCTGCTTCTTTCTTAGGTGGAAAATGTTAGTGCTTTGATTGGCATTTTCAAATGAAAAAAGAATCCACTCCTTGTTTTTATAAAAACAAATCCAGTGATTATTAACAAAGGCAACCTAATATATTTGTTCCTTCAAAAATTAAAAGAAAACATTTATAGACTAATGTGCTAGTGTTAATTTGATTCAGGTTTGATATACAAGGTTGTACCTAGCTAATAATGAAGACATAAAGCAAAAATATACCCAAATCAGCTAATACTTGTAAATGGCTTAAAAAGGTTGGGTTCAAATATCATGAGTGCCTTTGTAAATAGGAGCAATGTTATCCTTTGTATCAATTGTTTACAGAGCCAGTATGGGCACAACTACTTGTATATGCCATAGCTAAAACAAATGGTTTTATGCATAGTAATCACTCATATTATACAGATATAATTTCAGTAAGATGAGAACCAAACATATGATGCAGAAAGAGACATAGCTTGGTGGGGCTGTCCATGTCTTTGAAATTCTTCCCACCCTAGACACCTTGCTCCAATGCAATGGCTTCAAGCAAGATCTTCAACTGAAGTTACTGTTGTGATTGAATAAGAATTGTAATTGAAAGATTACACCCACGTTTCAAAGTTACAATTTTTTTATTAAAATAACATAATATTTACAACCTAATGTGGATACGCATGTCCACTCAACCATCAGGACATGTCCCGTGGTTAAGATGGAGTGCACTACTACTACTACTACTATACAAACATGAACAAAACCAAAAGTGAACAAGAAGATTACATTTCCAACAAACAATTAGTAACAACACATTTTATGGACATATTGGTGTTGGATCCAATAGATATAGAACATTGAATTGATGATGCTTTTGGAACCATTAGTCAAGCATGCTTGCATTTGTCAGCCAGCCATGTGCATGCCCACAGATATACAACAAGCCATGAGTTGAACTACATGTGATATTTTAGTTGTTTTCTGTCCATTTTCCTAACAGGGTATAATTCTTCTATATGCATTTATGATGGCATTTTAGTCTAATTTTTTTTTGTAAGTTGTAATCTGGCCCCATAATTCTTTTTTTCAATAGAACCCAACCACATATATATATATATATATATATATATCCAATCTCTTCTTATCTTTAAAGTTTGCATTCTTATCTTTATGTTGTGTTCTTACTTGAATGCAAATGTGTGTGTTTTCTTTTTGTTTTTGTACTTCGCTTGAAATGTGTTTGGCCTTTTTGACGTAGGTATGGAATCGTATGATGAGTCATCCGAGCCTAAAAAATCAAGGGTTAGTTGGAAAGATAATGTGGTCAAAACTTTTTTGGAGTGTTGTGTACACGAGATGTCCATTAATGGAATCCAAGGCGGTAGCCTAAAGATGCATTCATGGACTAATATAGCAGAAACGTTAAAAAAACACTCATAGCTTCATTGTCAACCAAAGGCAAATGAAGAATCACTATGATTATTTGAGAGGGAAGTATGCGGTATGGTCTAGATTAAAGAATAGAACGGGTAATGTCTATAATCCAGTGACCAAAACATTCAATCTAACGGAAGAGGAATGGAACGTAGAAAAGAAGGTCAATTTCTTTTTTGGTTTTCTAATTTAGTTTCCTTATATTTTTCTTTTAGTTATGTCTTTAATTTTTTATAAACAGTTGAGTAAATATGCTGAGAAGTTGAGGAGTGCACCATTACTTTATCCTCAACTTTGTATGCAAGTTTTCGATGGAGTTGCGGCCACGGGTATGGGGAGTTGGGGATCGTGGTCTAATGCTCCAAACCCTTCACGTGTTGCTAATGTTTCTAACCCACCTTTAGTAGTTGATGATCATGGCTTGGATATCACACAAATACCACCTACTTCCGATCAAAGACCACCTACTTCTGATCAAGCACCGCCTATTTCAACTCAAGGACCATCTAGCTCGACACAAGAATGTTCTTCTTGTCCTCAAACCAGAAAACGAAGAGCTACTCAACCATTGGTAAGGGAAGAGGAGTTGGCTCATGTGGTGGCACATGTGAAAAACATTTTTGACACACCAACGGAGGATGGTGATATGGATGCTTGCATGTCGAAGTTGGATAGGCTTGGTTGGGAAGGCTCGTTGTATGACGTCACACATTACCTTTTTAGCCAAGGCATAGACTATAGGAAAATTTGGTTACGTTTGAAGGATGAGAAGTGTGAGTCATGGATTAGATTTACGGCACTTCGACTTACACCGCCTATTACTCTTTGATATTCATGCGGTATTTAGACTGACTTTTATGGATGATTTGTGACTTTTTGGTGTTTTGTATGGACGAATATGAAACTTATGACTTTTTGGTATTATGAATTAATATATCCAGTTTGGTATTATGTTACTTGTTAGTGTTGATTGTTTAACTTGATGTTTTTGATGTTCTAATCGTATGTTAAAGATCTATGTCATGTATGAAAATATAATATAATGTTTTTTTGTATTTTATATTTGCAAGGTCATGGATCGTAATCAGTTAATGATGATTGTGGTGATTGCATATTGGTATTTGAGAAGAAGAGCTGAAGCAAGAATAGAAAGAATTAGAGATAACAATTCGAATTTGACAGGACATGCGTATACACAAGAATTATTACGTGGGTCTAGTACGCAATGTCATGAATTGATGTGTCTATCTCGTGATGCTTATATACTCTTGTGTAACCATTTTAAATTAATTTTTATTTTGTTTTGGATGAAACAACAAACAATTTTTTTTGATATTAATGTTTCGTATTCAAATGTGAATGGCTATTAATATGTTCGGACGTTTATTTTGAAGTATGAAAATTATATTTTGTTGTCTAATTTGCATGTTAATTATATAAAAATAGAGTATATTGTTGGTAAGCAATTATTTAAAGTTTGAAGTTTGTATTTCTCTTCCATTAAATGATTTATAATAGAAATAATTACAATTAATTTAGCATATAATCACATAAGGGTTAAAATGGTAATTTTTTTGTTGGTAAGTACTTACCAAAAGACACTTGGTAAACACTCTTACCCGGACAGCACTTACCCGGGACAACACTCTTACCCGGACAGCACTTACCCGGAAAGAGTTGGTAAACGGCCCCTTAGTCTCAGACGGCCGCTTTGTACGTTTGTTTCCAAATTGCCAAGGATGTAGTCTAGGCAAAGCCTAGATGAACCTTATCAAAAAAAAAAAAAAAGTGGGTGGCTAGTTTTGAAAACATTTTAAAAGAAGGTTATTTTTGTAGTTGTTTTTGGTAAAAATGCTACAAAAATTAAGGACCCGTAGAAATCATGTATAGCATTTGGTTTACACCCCTCGTATTTATTATATAAATGATAAATAAACCTGTGATGATAATAACAAATTAAGAACAATCTACAAGTATGTACTGATTATTAATGATAATTCAACAAGTTCAAGTGTATAATTTATTACTTCATATGTGCAACTTTCTTAAAACCAAATGATAAACAGGTTTAAATATAGATAAACATTAAACTCTACTAATATATTGGAATACTCTAAATTTTTATTTTCTTTTTAACAAAAAATTGAATGATTTTTTTATTTCCAGTTTATAATAAAAATTTATAACCTACTACATTAAACGAACAGTTAATGATGATTATTTAAAATAACCTATTTTATGTGCTGAAATATTGGAAATCATTCATGATTGAAAACTAAAGCTAGAAATATGCCAAGTTACGATAAATTTGTGAAACTTTTGCACTGAGTCATAATTGAAGATTTTCCAAATGATAAATTCTTATTTTAAAATTAAGAAAAAGAATATTTTAAAAATTAATGTCTATTTGGTTTGGAGGATTTTAAAAGTTTTAGAATTGAATTTAATTATAGTCTTACGTTCGGTTTGAGAAGAAATGTGAAAATTCGGAGATTTCAATAAAATCCCACATGAACTTAGAAATCCATTCCATTTGGGTGATTGGTAAATTTCATTCTTTTAAAAGTATATTAAAAATATTATTTTTTTGTAATAATTAAATTATTTTTATAATTTGTTTTCAAGATTATTTACAAAAAATGGAATTCAATTCTATTCAAAATCATACCACCAAACACACAAATCATTCCATGAAATCCAAATTCTTCAAAAACATTTTTTAAACCAAGGAGCATTTGGTTTGATGGAATGATGTTGAGGGATTTGTAATTTATGATATGTGTGGAAACTACAAGGGTTTTGTAATTTATGATATGTGTGGAAACTACAAGGGTTGTGGCGTACTGGTTAAGACCCTGAGGGATGTGGTGGAATATCCCATCTTTCCAAGGTTCTAATCCAGGCGTACACAACAATTGTGGTCACTGGGGTTTAATCAGGGCTGATGTCTTACAGTCATAATTTATCAAAGGGATTAGTCTAGGCATAGCCTAGGACACTCTTCCCAAAAAAAAGATTTGAAATGAAATTGAATTTCATTCTTTATAAAAACAAATTATAAAAATAACTATATTACCTAATGTTTACTTTTCCCTTGGCTACTACGAGTTGATCTAAACCAAGAATAAGGGTCATTTACCCGATAAGTGCTTACTGGTAATTGCTTACAGGTAATGGTCAACACTTTCACTTAACTTGTCGTGTAATATTTTAGTTATTAAAACCGCACCGTATGCAACATGTTTATCCCGTAAGCGATTACCGGGTAAAAGTCGTTTCTCAATCCTTGTCGGTTCATCCGATAAGTTAAACTGAACCGGTAAGCATTTACCGATAAGTGCTTACCAGATAAAAACGTTCCATACAATGCCATTTTATTGGACTAAATCTTACCTGCTGCTATGTTAAGTGAAAATGTTGACTATTACCGGTAAGCACTTGTTGAGTAAGCGCTTATAGGATATACAACAAGTAAACAACCCCTAATCATTTTATGTTTGTTTTTTTTCCAACCTTACTCTTCTTTCCATATTGAATTGCGAAAGTATCCATTTTGACTTACTTGGTTCAACCATTTTTACCATAAACAGATACTCATATATGGCTCAAGTGAAAATAAACAAACGATCCCCTTACTTAATAAACAATGCACACCATCACAATTTAAATGAACTTTTTTTTTGGAAAAAGAATTTAGATGAACGTCTACGCTTGGGTATATTGTATGGGCACATTATTCTTGATGTTAAAAGCCAGAAGATATAACGATACCAAAATAACTCATCTTTCCATGTGACGAATGCCAAGACCGAATTGCTCCCATGATTTGGATGTAATAGGCATCGTAATGCAATCATATTACATCTCAGTTCCAAGAAACCGAACCACGTTTGGCTGAATGGAATACAAAATCACTGCTTTCCTGGAATGAATATCCCAGCTGTCTTTACTAGATAAGAATGCAACAAATCTATAACCACCACCATGTTTATTTACGTATACATGGCCAGGTTCAAGTGGGAATGACAGAAGGCTAACAATTGAGGTCTATTATTACCTTGTCATACATTTTTGTTATTCTCATTTGAATCTCCTAGTATATAGAGTTGGTTTCCGATATAAATAGTAGTTATCTCCACCCTTAGATCAATCCTAATCGAAGATCAACTGAAAATACCTTTCTAAGCTAATTCATGGGTTATTTTGGGACTTAACGTGAACCATTACATCAACATTAACAAAAAGTGATCAAGAGTCCAAATTTCTTCAAACAATTCTCACCTTAACTCCTAACATGATGTTTCGTCTATATAAATATAGTGTATATATATACATATATATATATATATATATATATATATATAGAGAGAGAGAGAGAGAGAGAGAGGTTCTAAGAAGAAGGGATGCAGAATAGTGTGACTGGAAAATGAAAAGAAAAACACACAAGTGTAGATGGAAAAGAAATAGATCCTGAAGAACATGATGTAAGGTTTTTATACAGAAGATGGACAACAATAAGCATGTATATAAATGTATTATTATTATTATTAAAAGACTAATTAAGGAATACATCTATCTCTAACAATCTCCAATCTATAAGTAAACAAGATTCGCTCTGTATGTTCAACATAGTACACCACTAGGACCACCCCTCCATTCTTCCACTGTTAAACCACACAAGAAAAAAGAGCAAATCTTAGATCAAATGCATCATTGTACATCACATCTACATATAAATATTATCGGCATTAGACTCTTGGTTCATCTGGAAAAAAATAATATCATTAATACATCAAAAGAGACAACACCGACATAATTATATAAACCTAAAAACCAAACAATCCCAGTATTTGGCACTCGAGAGCTGGGTCGGAGGTCTGGAGTGGGATGTAGACACATATGTAATATTACCCCAAAGGATGGAGCAGTTGTTTCCATTGTGAAACGTAACTAAATAACCTGATCATAAAAAATTACCAACTTCAAAGCAGTTCTTTTTCATTGTTCAAATCTTGCCATGAAGAGTATCTATTTCAATTATGACTGGAAATCATTTCCAAAATTGTTATAGTGAAAAAAGTTGATAGCAAAAGACCATTAATACATTATGTTGAACAAGTGTTGCAGAATTATGTTTTGAAACAAAACTGGCATTTAGAGCAATGAAAAGAAACATATTTAACACAAATGGACAAAAATGGGATATCTACTTTTTCACAAAAACAGGTGATATCCACCGACACATTAAAGAAGCTATCAACATCGGCCATGGGAGACCCCTAAGTAGATAGATCACTTTTACATACAGAAGATTGAATAGACTACTTGTTACCCCTACACTCTATTTTAACCAACACTTTTTTAACCATACGGGAGAAGTAGAACAAAAATGCACAAACTATGGAACACCTTTCCAAACAGGGATGAGCTCTTCAAAAGTGGACTTTTTAACAAACAAACAAATAAAAAGATTGACAAGAGTGAGTTTTTAAATTTTCAGAATATTGTCACTTGTTTGTCATCGCAAAAAACTGGGAGTGGAGTTGGCATACAGATCTCTCATAAAGTTTAATACAAATGGGCAAATGGCAAACATGTCACATGTGTAGATCATTTGTTTTGATAGTAACAAAATCATTTCATAAACCGTTCGATTACACGAATTAGATGGCTAGTAAAATGCAAAATTCCCATAATCTTTAAGACTAGGATAAAAAGACCAACTACAAGGCTAAGGTCAAAATTGACAAATGGAGATTTGTAATTATGGGCTTCATATGTCGAAAAATCTTAAGTTCAAAAATCCTATAGTTCAATCGATTTTTTGAAAAGTTTCATCACTATTCACCATAATTTTTTGAAAAGGAACACATTTCAGCTGTTCTCCGGACATTTATGTAAATAATCCAAGGCACCAAGTGCCTGATTGGAGCAAAGTATAGCTTTCAAAGTTCTACATTCATTTAACAACAAAATAATCTGGATCTATCTTGTTAGTTGGTTAGGCTCGGTACTTACTTGGACTGCACACGATATCATTATTAGAAGACATGCCAAAAAAAGTTTAGACAGTCGGAGTAAATCTCAAATGGAGCACAAGTGAGCACAAGGGAAGGTCCGACCAGAATATTGTTTGTGTTTGCATCTCTTTCCTTATTATAGAACATTATATTATTTCTTTCTAAAACTCTTGTGCATCAATTATGCAGACATGTTTTATCAATCTTGATAAGAGGGGCTATAGTCAGATCGATTAAGCAAAACTGGCTATTAAGCATCCCCCCTTTCCACCCAAATCCACACACAAAAGATAATAATCTCTTGTAATTTCATAGGATACTTGTAGCAGCACATCGGAAACATGTTGGGAAGAAATCAATAAAGGTTTAGTTGACCAAGTGATGCACACTTTTTAACTCTAGGGATCTACAAAAACAATTGGAAAGCTTCCCACCACATTGTATATAGTAGTGGCACACCGACTATGTGATAGTATGCCAACAAGAAAGGATTGGAAGCATGATTTATTTCCACAGCAAATTAGAATATCCTCGTTTAATGCCAAAAAAAAGCAAGTGAATTCTACAAATCATGCCAAGACGAAGTGCTTCTTCCACCGACAACCAGATGGTAATGGCAATGAAATGGAAATTATAACAGTGAAATTGGTGAAGCAGCAAGCAACCCACAAGAAAAATCAGAATAAATTAAGGATTGCTAGGAACTACAGTGTTCACATGCTCTGCGATCCGTACAAATGATTAAGATTTTAAAAAGCAGAATCGTGCCTCAAAGGCCTTTTCCCTCAAGAAAATGAAAAGAAAACAAGAGAAAACTAGAACTCATAAAGGAGAATAGACGAGTAGCAGATAGAGCTTAGGAGAACCGGAGAAGAACAAGGTTTTCAAAAAAAAATAGAGAAGATTTTAGTCATTTTTTAAAATGATTTAGCCCAGTATTGAGGCGTACGCCTCTTTACCGCCTCAACTGAAGCCTACGCCTCATATAGGGATTGAGAGGCGCCGCCTCAGGTGCGATTTTGGACTGCCTCGCCTCGAGGCGTATGCCTTTTAAAACTATTATCCACATTATGATTGACTAGAACCTTCACTAAACTTAGACTTAGCTTCATCATTCAAAATTTTCTAAAATGCAAGGATAGTAAATGGTGGCATCACAGATTCACAATACCAACTTAATTGATTTCAAGGACAATGACAAGGTAATACAGTTAGTCATAGAAAAAGCTCAAGAGTGACATCACTGTTAGCACCCTCATAATTATCACTTTCTAATTGGTTCTTGAACATAAAACATATGTGGCATGTTGCTATAGGGATGCCAGATTTTTAAAATAAATCCACAGGAGAACCTAACCGAATCAAGTCCATCAAACCCATTCTAGCCATGACCTAGAAGGTAGATTAAAAAAACAAATAGCTGCTCACCACAAAGTTGTTGGACAGGTCCTAATTCATTATTAAACTACAAAGGCATGGACTCAAGTGTTTAGCTTGTTAAACTCACGAAGGCCAAGTGTCGCAAACTAGCTGATAAGGTAGCTCTTAGCTGAAAAGCCAATTGTGGGCTAATAAACTAATTGTTAGCAGATAAACTAATCATGTTTAGTAAATACTCGTTGATAAGCTAGATGACAATATGACCTAAAAAAGCATGGTAAAAATTTAATTGGAAAATTACAAGGGGCATAATTGGAGAAAAGCCCCTACAGCTTATAGAAATGCTACTTGAAGCTTTTCCTAGAACTAGCTTATAAGCTTGTTTATGGCTAACCAAAAAATAGGGTCTTTTCAATAAGCACAAAATATTAAGCTAACTTATGGTTGCCAAACATGGCTAAAGGTCTCATCTCCAATTAAATGCACCAAATTAGCCGTTAATGAAAAAAATGCCCATATGGAGAGATAAATTGATCGATTTATCGGACCCTAATTGCTGTGATTCTTCCTCAATAGCCTGGATTCCCCCGTAGAGTCACTTAGAACAGCTTTAGGTTTTCCTATTTTTCATGTCTTGTTTATACTTTGTTTTATATTTATCTTATGTTCATCATACATGTTGCGTGTTTGCATTTCTCCTATTACTATGCTACTTTTCTCACATATCTCGTTTTTGCTTTTGTTTTCCAAGTAAGGGACAACGTCTCTACCCTCTAGGGTAAAGGCAAGGTATGCATAAATTCTAACCCCCTTTCCCAAATACCCCGCATCTATGTGAAATATATTGGCTTCATTTCATTTGGTGTAGTTTAGTTTGTTTTGGTATTGATTTAATCGGGATAAATTGAATATAAAACAATCTTATGCCTTAATCATGAGATGCTCTATAGTAGCATTGTTTTAATCTTGGTAGGCTATGTTGAAGGACATGTGTTACTGTTCTAATACACAAAATACTTCTTTGACTTTGACCATTGTTTTTCATACATGAAGTAATTATTCTTGCATATAGTTATCGAACTATGCTTTGAGATTAGTATTACCTATGCTTGAAATGCTTCTCACATTCTACATTCTTTGGCATTGTAATATCTGTCATTCTTGCATACTATTGGTTTGATGAATTTTGAGTACTATACAATCATTTCTATGTAAACATTTTCAGCAAACACTTTAGATTATCCTCACAAATATGAGGACACGGGAGTAATAATATAGAAAACTAAGTTGGGGAGAGCATCATTCATCTGCATGATTGATATTTGGTCTCTTCTCTCAAGTCTCAATAATTAATTTATTTATCCATTAACGTGTACCTTTAAAGCAAGTTTGGAAAAACGAGGTATGGTATAGAACTTACTCAACCTTCACTCCCGCCGGCTTGCACTTTCAACTGGTCAATAGGGTGAGCAATACCGGGTACCCGCCCTATTTTCATGGAACCGGAACCGGCGGTTCCTAGAAAGAAAGAACCGGAACCGGAACCGTTCCCGTCGGTTCTCTATTTTTTGGAACCGGTCCCGGAACCCCAAGGAACCGGTTCCGGTTCCGAGTACCCGCTGACAACTTTTTATTTTTATTTTTTAACATTGTTTGGAGCAATAGATAGGGTGCTCCAACATAATAGGGTGCACCAACTTAGAAGGTCCAAGCCAACGGACTCAAACCACCAAGCTAGGGTCAAGGGGGGTGATGCAAATGAAAATACAAGGGGTGAGATCATATTTATAGTGGGCATAGAGCATAAGGTTTTTGTTTTCCACCAATGTAGGATGGGAGAAAATCCCACTTCCTTGTGAAACATACAGAAATTGACAGCTCCTATATGCCATAAGTTACGATATATTTCTTCCATTTAGAAGCCAAATTGGACACTATCATCTAAATGAAAGTTGTTCATTGATATCTTGGGATTCCACAGAAACTAGATTCATGCAATTCAGAGCTATAATCAGACCGCTACAACCTTTACAAAAACAGTGCGCAGGTTCTTGTGTACAATGTGAGCTGATTTAAAAACTCAGTGTTTTGACACATTTAAACTCATAATTAGGACTTTAATTCTTCATAACAGTTCTTAAGGACATTCTAAGCTTTCCAACGGTATATCGTACACCTCATTTGGACCAACGGTTGATTTTCTATGAATTTTCTAATAACATGGCAGAAACTTTAAAACTCATAATTGACAGCTCCTATATGCCATAAGTTACGATATATTTCTTCCATTTAGAAGCCAAATTGGACACTATCATCTAAATGAATGTTGTTCATTGATATTTTTGGATTCCACAGAAACTGGATTCATGCAATTCGGAGCTATAATCAGACCGCTACAGCCTTTACAAAAACAGTGCGCAGGTTCTTGTGTACAATGTGAAAACTCAGTGTTTTGACACATTTAAACTCATAATTAGGACTTTAACTCTTCATAACAGTTCTTAAGGACATTCTAATCTTTCTAACGGTATATCGTACACCTCATTTGGACCAACGGTTGATTTTCTATGAATTTTCTAATATGTAATAAATAATTAAATTTATTATATATAGATATTTTCTATTAAAATATACCGGGTACCCAGCGGTTCCGGTTCTGGGTACCCAGCAGGACCGGGTACCCGGTCCCGGAACCGGTCCCAACGGGTACCCAGCGGGTAGCGGTTCTTAAAAAATGAGAACCGGAACCGGACCCAGTTTCAATCGGTTCCGTATTTTAGGAACCCGAACCGGAACCAGTGACATCGGTTCTGGTTCCGGAACCAGCAGTTCCGGAGCGGTTCCGATTCCAAAGGCGGGTACCCAATTCCGCTGCTCACCCCTAGTCAATAAGCAAGTTGCTTGGTGGTTTTGAAAATAGCAATCACGTCGTGTGCACGCGCACACAGAAGATGCTCCAAACCGAAAAATAAGCCATGTCATTTATGGCACGGTGTGGCAAGCCGGCAAGTGACGTTACAAATTCGAAAGAAGGAAAATCTACGGACTAAAAAATGCAAATAAACAATATTCAAGCATATTAAATAAGATAAGTAACACTAAAATTTAATAAAAACGCCATTTTTAGTTGAACATATAATTTACCTTTTAAAGTTAAGCTAAAAATAAAAATAATACAATTATATTCAAATTAAAATCAAATTTACAAATAGTTAGTCTGAAGTACAAGTGTTCAAATAATAAAACTATTATAGCTACGTTAGAAAATTATATGTACTACTAAGATAGTGTGTCTGAATCATTAAATAATAAAATACATAAACATCAAATATGAACATAAATTGTCCAATTAAATAAATTTTAAGACAAACTTATCAAATAGTACAGAAAAAAATAATTACACTTTATGTTTACGTTGAATAAATAAATAAGAACTATCCATTAAAATAAATTTAGAACCAACTTGTCAAATAGTACACAAATAATTAACTACACTTTATGTTTTGACTAAATAATTAACTACACTTTTAAGACACCAATCTACTCACCTCGGGCAGTCATTTGGAAATAAGGGACAGTTGTACTACATCAAACATTGTAACCGGGTACAGAGTACAATATGCATTCATCCATTCGCATATTTCATCAAAGATACAAAGAAGATAGAAGATGATAGGGTGAGAGAGAGAAAGAGAGAGACATGTGTGGGATATTAAAAGAAGACAAGAGGAGACTACTCGCACACGAGCAGAAGAAAAGCAAGAGACAAGAGAGAATCAAAAGAAAGACAAGGGGGAGATGAGTCATGCCTCCATCCACTGTGCTCACTACATGTTTTTAGATCAGTATAAATATGTTCATTTCTCTCTAATTTTTGTGCACGCCGCATACCTTATGCCATATCCCATGGCACATGACATTGCTATCCTACACCAACTTTCTAGGCTAGGCACCGGACCTCTATTTCAGTCTGCCTCTATGCTCTTATAGCATCAGCGTTACTGATTTATCAGAATATCCATTCATCCTTCCTGTTGTGCTAAATATACCTCTAATTTGACCACCCCTCCATACACATGAGACTTTTTCCTTTTTGAACAAAGTGTTCCCAACACTGTGTTGCTTCAATAAATTGTTGACACATGGAACCTAATAACACTCCCCTGAAACAAACTAAAGTTCTCAAAGATTATATCAGAGACTTCAACTGAAGCATGGTCGTGATGATTAAGTAGATGTAGTTGGGAAAAGATTATGAGATCATAAATGTATCACGTAGTGCACTCACAAAAAGATAATACAACGTAGTAAATCTATTTGGCACTCCAAACAAGAAATGTAAAATAGCCTTGTCAGCACACACATCACAAAAGCAAGAACTGAGAAAACCAATCAACTATTTATTACTGTAACGAACTTGGTAATCCCCTGGTAACATGATACAAATATGGAATACCTATCTTATTGGTTTAGTGATGAGACATGACATCTATCCTGTAACAATACAGGAAGATAGAGTAGTAAATTTTTAAGTACACACAAACAACTTCAAATGTGCACTTCTACTTTATTGTACAAAGATTCCAAGACCATGTATTATTTATATTTGCTTAATTATCTAGTGATCACTCCCCTCGAACCAAGTGTCTCAATTGCAAATAAAATTTGGTGTCGAAGAAAATCAAGATTTCCCCAACTTATTACTTAGATTAGATTGATGATACCATTCCCCATCTGTGAGATTGTTATAAACCAATGAAACCTTCATCGAAAGATTGTGTAAAGTTCTATCAATTCAAGGCTAAAGCCTTGGTAGTAAATTTAAGTAGTACTTCCATGAATGTTACCTTTCCTTTTATTTGAGTATCACATATAACAAACCAATAGCATTAGTCCTGACCTAATTTTAAATTGTGTCATTGTGTGCATTACACATAAAGGGGTTTAAATAATATTGCTTCTTGATATGAAATTCATGCCTTCTAAGTCAATAGAACAAGAACCCAGTCCTTTACTTAAGGCAGAGCAATCAACACTGGTTAATAGATAGAATAAAATCAATTCCATGATAAACTTATTTTACTCATAACCTATCATATAGCAGATATAATGGGTAAAAGAAGTACTCGACTACAAGAAAGTATGCAGATTTATACTAACCTGTCTTTATCCAAGATCTTGTCTATCCTGACCACCACTTCCCGAGTTGGAATTGCCTGAGTTATTGTTCCCTGCTCCACTATTGCTTGTCTCAGCAGATGCGCCAAATCCACTAAAAGGCCAAGGCAAGTTTATCCGAAACCTCCTCTCCATACTACTTGGGGTCTCTGGATTTTCCTGAGGGTCACCACTACCAGAGGCCGCCCCTGACCCTGCAGCACCCATATTACGACCACCAGCAGCAACAGAACCTTCGCGAGACTTGTTCTCATATTCGGGGTCATCAGTGGGCAACTCATAGCGACAAACAGGACAAGAATTATGCAGCTCCAACCAAGGTATGATGCAATCCTGATGATAAACGTGCTTACAAGGCAATTGCTTAGCCTCTTCATGGAGCTCAAAGCTATCTTTACACACCGCACAATCAGAATAATCTGAATCCAACAAATCACCAGTAATCTTAACACTAGGTAGGTTTTGAATCACTGACTTTGACGCAGGGGGCGTGCCATAACGATTAGGATCGTTCTCAGCGAGCTGTTGAATCAGTTGCTCTAAACCTGGACCAATAAAGTAGTCTCCTAGATTCGCAGGGAGACGAAACCCTGACGGATCACCACCATCACTATTGTTCTCGATAACAAACTGGATGTTGGCACCACCTGCTCGTAAGGTACTGAGATAATTCTGAAGGAATGCAAAAGGATTGAACTCACCGGGGTTCTGGAAACTTCCAGATCGTGAAAGAGGACCACCAAATAGGGCAGAGAGATCCGTAGGATTCTGAAAATCGTCAGTAGCAGCAGTGGAGCCACGGGACGTGGTGGAGAAGACAAGGGGAAAACCAGTGGAGAAAGGAGTGAAAGGCGAATCCTCATCAAAGGCGAGAAAAGGATTCGGTGTCGTCGAGCTAGGGTTAGGGTTTTCGTATTCTTCAAGAAAACCACCGCTACAATCGGGGCAAAAGAGTTCGGATGAGGCGGTTGGTGAAGGTCTAATGGAGACCGTGTGGTTACACTGGTAACAGAAGTATAACGTAGGCGGTGCACCGTGAGCGTTTCCGCCGCCGTCGCCATCGCTATAGACTCCTTGAGACATGGCGTTGATGCAATAAGAAAAAAGGGAAAATGAAAGAGAGTCGCGACGCGTTTAAATAGGTGGCTCGTCGACTGGACAGACTCCGACCAATCACGACACTACATCGGAGACGCCGCAATAGAAATGATTTAATTGGCTTTCATCCTTCAACTTTATATTTTTTCAAATATAGCCCTTTGATCCGAGTTCTATTTTTATTTTAGTCTCTCTTCCTAACTCAATTTACCCCTCTTCAGTTAAGTGCATTGGTCGTGTTAAGCAAAGAAAAAAGTAACTCGAAGCTCTGCCCTTGCTTTGCCCTATGCTGTCTAACCATGTAGATATATATAGTTAAAGGACTAGTCTTGTGAATAGCTCATAGTTGGTATTGTTTATATTATTTTCGTTTTTCATTGTTGAATTATCTCTTGGCTTATCGGTTAAGAGCATCTCCAACAGCTTCCCCAAAAAATTTCCAAAATAGGGAAGCAAAAGTCAAAATCCCCAAGAAAATTTACACCCATCTCCAACAGATTCCCATATTTGGAAAAACACTTGGTAATCATATTTGGAGTATTCTCCAAATTTGGAGAAAATTTTGAGGAAAATCCTATTATCCCCATTTTGGGGAAACTTTTGGGGAAGCTGTTGGAGTTTATTTGTGTTCCAAAATCCTCATTTTCCCCATTTTCTCCAAAATGGGGAACCTGTTGGAGATGCTCTAATATACAAAGACCTTCTTCTCCATGTATACCTTCAAACTTGAATGCATTTAACTAGTCTAACTTGAATGCATTTAACTAGTCTAATATGATACATAAATAAAACCCTATCTTATACACTAGCCTCCAAAACATAAGTTAATTTGTGGTATTTTGATTTTTGGTGTTGTAATCATATTAGTCCTTATACATATTTCTTTTTACTAAGGTTTATGGTCATTCTATATTGTATGTTCTCACAGCTGATGGGACACACCTCCCTATCCATTATAGTGGACGCATCCATCATAGTTATACTTAATACCCTTTATATCATTGGACTTTCAATTGGTGTTATTTGTACTAGCCAGTTATGCAATACAAGATCAATGTTGTACTTTCTTCGTCCGGTTGTTGTGTAGGTTCCTAGGAAGATGCAGACATTTGGCACATGTTGTAGCTCGTATGTCACACCCGGATTATTGGGTAAGTATAATTTCAAGTTTCTATAAGTATTTTAACCTTAGAATAGCCTTGATGAAGTATTTGAGTTTTGGTTCGGTTCGGTATCGTATTTGGAGAAAAATCAAAATTGGTAGAAAACTTCACTACTCGCAGCCGAGAGGTTTTTAGCTACATGGGCGCTTTACAAAATTTGGGCAGAAAGCAGGCATGGGCCAGGAACCCCTTAAAACCAAGATTTTGTCTATTTCCTTCATTTATTCCTTCAACCTTGTTCCTCCCTCATTTTTTTTGGTCATAGATTATTTGTTCCACCATTTCAAAACATTTAAGATCCTTTGAGAGATTGGAAGCTAGAGAATCAAGTCTTGGGTTTGATGCTCAAGAACCTTCATCTTCCGCAAAAGTCTTCATTCCGCAAGCATCTCCTTACCATTGTTGAACTTATTTTAGGGTTTTCTTAAAAACCCATTTGTGAGTTCATCCTAACCTTTCTAAACTTTAATACTTGTCAAAATACTTCTATTTAGTGTCCTACAACATCCCTCTTGGTGTATTTTATACATCTATGGATTTTGACCAATTTAGGGCATTTTGGGAGATCTGGGTTTTTCTTATCCTTTTTCTAGTAAATGTTGGATCTTTAAGAATGTGTAATAAAAGTGTGTTCTAAGTACACAAATGTTATGTTGGGACTTGAATCTTATGATCCAAGTATATTGATTTTGTTCATATTTGGGAGAGTTTTGTGTAAAATGGTCACATTTTAGAAAGAAAAGTTGCTAGTAATTTGGGAATGAAATGTTTTGAGGATTTATGTAGATTTGGGGTTTGCGTTAATATTTGGTATCTTTTAGCTTGTTTGGTGGTTCTGAAGACTTTTTTTAGAAGGATCTTGCTTGAAGATCTAAAATCCTCACCTTTGGGGAGCTAGAGCTTGGGTTTGGAATATAGGTTTAACTTAACCTAGCAAGTGAGTTCAAGTTACTTTGTGACAACTTTGTACATGCTAAAATGTCCATTTTGAATTCTTAAAGTATTTTACTTGATGTTTGTCACGTGCTTTGGTTATTTGATGAGATTTGTATTTTGTAGTACACATAACTCTATAAATCTTATAAACTGCTTACATTTGGGGTTTTTGGATATTTTGATAAATAAATCATGAGTGTGAGTTCTTTTAATGATTTGTCTTATCAATGGAGATTATTTGACGATAATGCATTTGTAGTGTATTTGGCAAGGTATAGATCTTGAGTGGTTGAACTTGATGACCATTGATCGGTAGTGGGCCTCAATAACATTGATGAATGACTTACTTTATGTTTCGCCACGATTGATGGGAAATGGGTCTCCCCCGTCACCCAAAGATGTTGTTTTAGGTATTGAGTTTTATCCATGTTTTCGGTGACGTGAGTATGGAGTGTTTTCGATGATTTATGGTTTTGGTATATTGGAACTTATCCATTTTGATGTTTTGAGCAATAGAGTTTTATCCATGTTTTCAGTAATTGAATATTAAACCTTCTTTGCATTTTGTGTAAGTATTGGGTTTTTGGTTTCATGATTAAATGGGTGTTCTGATAATGAGTTTTTCATCACGAAAATAGTAGATTTTGAAAAAGGATGTTGCTTTTATACTAAATACATTTTAATTTTGAAAATGTGATTTAAATAACAACTTTTCAGTTTTTACCATCTTATATTAATGATGAAAACTGCTTGAACTCACTAGACGTTTAGCTTAACCATTTTTATTGGTCGGCATGTGCATCGGGTCCTCGTTTGGGAATGGTACTAGCGCCATTGTGATGAGTTGAGTGCTAGTTAGAGGCACTTGAAGGAATTAGCTAATTAGAGACGTCTTCCGTAACTTGGAGATAGCGACAATTACTGGGTTTTACTAACACATGTCCCTAACCTAGACTTTGTATAAAGTTTGAATTATTTATTGTTATGTTAAATCTTAAATTATAATTATAGGTAATCAAATGTTGGCATTTTGAAATGAATTATTCCTTATTTGATCCTTTATGGAAAATTTTAATTTAGTTGCTTTTTTCCATATTTGAGGGTCTTACACCTTAGATCAGACAAAATGTATGAACTAGTTACCTTAGCATTCTAGAGACAACTATCAAAATTCAAGTTGTATCTGCCTCGATCATTGTCAACAAATCTCTTTCTATCTCCCATAAAACACACCTTTGAACTTTGACATGCAAGATTACGTCATATCTCTGTTGATCACCTTAAACTTCTTTTCATATCTGGTATCTTATGTCATGTCAATTCAAAACATATATCATATGTATCATGTTAACTCGGTAAATAACATGCCTTACCATTTCCTCATAATGATTTATTTATTTATCCATTATGATGTTTGGGGTCCCTCTCCTCACCCCACCATGGGAGGATCTCGATGTTTTGTGATATTTTTGTATGATCACACTCGCTTTACTTGGCTTTATCACAAGAAAAAACATTCTGAACTCCTACAAATTGATATCAAGTTTGCCAAAATGGTTCAAACTCACTTTTTTATGGTATCAAAGTCTTTCATACCGACAATACTATGGCGTACAAATAACACTCCTTCCATGAATTCCTTCGCCAATAAGGCACTCTTTCTCAATACTCTTGTCCAAGTACCTCACAACAGAACAGATGTGTCGAACGTAAGCATGGCCATATTCTAAACATTGTTCTCACATTGCGGGGGAATACATGTTTTGAGTGTAAGCAACCGGGTCACTTTCTCGGGAGTGCCCAAGGCTGAAAAAGAGCGACGATCAGAGTAAGAAACCAGTTATTCCGAAGCCAACGGGCCGAGCTTTTCAAATGACCGCTGATGAAGCTAAGGAATCAAGGGACGTTGTCTCGGGTACATTCCTTGTTAATTCTTGTCCTGCGCGTATTTTGTTTGATTGTGGAGCAAATTTGTCATTTGTGTCCAAATCATTCTATCCTAAATTAGCTACGCTTGTTACTACTTTAGATGATGCTTTAGTAGTAGAGGTAGCTAATGGGGGTCAAGCTTTGGTTCGAGAAAGGCTTGATGGTTGTACTATTCTTTTAGAAGAGACGAAATTTTCGATCAACTTGTTGTTGATGGAAATTGGAGGGTTTGACATAGTTGTGGGTATGGATTGGCTGATGGCCAATCAAGCAGAAATATTTTGCGCAAAGAAATTAATCAGGATTCCGATGACCGATAAGGATGACGTATTCATCTTCGGGGAAAAGCAAAGGGGGGAAATTCCGTTAATCTCTATTGTGAATGCGCGGAAGTGTTTAATGAAAGGATGTATATCCTATCTGGCGTATGTCTTAGATGGAAGGTTGGAAAAGAAACAATTGGAAGATATCAAGGTGGTACGTGAGTTTCCTGACATATTTCCTGATGATCTTCCTGGTCTACCTACTGAAAGGCAGGTGGAGTTTAGAATTGATCTCATTCCAGGTTCGTCTCCGATAGCGCGTGCACCTTACCGTCTAGCGCCGTCTGAAATGAAAGAGATGATGACTCAACTCCAGGAGTTATTAGATAAAGGTTTTGTCAGACCGAGTTCTTCGCCTTGGGGAGCTTCGGTCCTGTTTGTTAAGAAGAAAGACGGTACTATGAGAATGTGTATAGATTACCGCGAGCTGAATAAGGTGGCGATTAAGAATAAATATCCGCTTCCAAGAATCGATGATCTATTTGATCAACTTCAAGGGGCAGGATGTTTTTCTAAGATTGATTTGAGGTCAGGGTATCACCAGGTACGGGTTAGAAATGAAGATATTCCTAAGACAACTTTTAGAACTAGATACGGGCATTATGAGTTTCTAGTAATGCCATTCGGGTTGACAAATGCTCCAGCTATCTTCATGGATCTGATGAATAGAGTGTGTCGACCTTTCTTGGACAAGTTTGTTATCGTCTTTATTGATGACATACTTGTGTATTCAAAGACTGAAGCAGATCATGAACAACACCTACGTGAAGTCTTAGAAGTTTTAAGAAGAGAGAAATTGTACGCGAAGTTTTCAAAATGTGAATTTTGGTTAAAAGAAGTACAATTTCTAGGTCACGTGATCACTTCAGAAGGAGTCAAGGTAGACCCAACTAAGATTGAAGCTATGGCAAATTGGGGGACACCTAGAAGTGCATCTGAAATAAGAAGTTTCTTGGGTTTAGCAGGTTATTACATAAGGTTTATTAAAGACTTTTCTAAGATTGCATCTGCTTTGACTATTCTGACTAGAAAGAACGTGAAGTTTGTCTGGACGGAGAAACAAGAATCGGCTTTCAGAACCTTACGTCAAAAGTTGCGTGAGGCTCCGGTTCTTGCTTTACCAGAAGGAACAGAAGATTTAGTGGTGTACAATGATGCTTCAAAGATGGGTCTAGGGTGTGTATTGATGCAACGAGGCAAAGTGATTGCTTATGCGTCAAGACAACTTAAAGAACACGAGAAGAACTACCCGACACATGATTTTGAGTTAGCGACTGTCATTTTTGCTTTAAAGCTGTGGAGGCACTACTTGTATTGTTGGTCCCGAAGGGCTATACAAGTTTGTAGAAGGGGGGGGTTGAATACAAACACACAGATTTTACTTTTCTAAATTGTTTATTGATAAATCATTAACAATTTACAGCTTGTTGCGGAAACAAGATTAAGGATAAATCCTAAATCTAAACAAGTTGGAACACTAAGTTTCTTACACTAAGAAGGAGAAGGAAATCACTAATAATAACCTATCTCAAGATAAGAAGGATGAACTTGTCCAGAGTTAGCAAGTTACTTCAAAAAGAAGTGAGTTCTTCTTCTTATATACTGCATGCATTTAATGCATTGCAGTTTACACTTTACACGTGGCAGCAGCTGATTGGTTGCATGTCATTGACCTTTGTTGACAACCTTAGTAGCCGCATGTTTGAAAAGTGTAGTATCAGAGTGGTTGTACGATTTCAGACAATAGGAGGTTCTTTTCTGACATATCGTACGGAGTCGTGCAAGGGTGGTTAAGACAAAGGTACTTTGTACGGAGGACTTCATGATCAGCTTTTCGTTGATTCAACGATCTATCATTCTTCATCAGCGAATGATAGAGTTCAGCGATAGCTGAAGTCTTGTACTTGATACTTCACGTTGAATGGACAAATCTAAGTCTTCGCTGATCCGCATCAGTTCATTAGGAGACTTGTCGCTGGTTCTTGAGCTTGATCTTCGACTTCAGCGTAGAACCTATGTTGACGTGAAACTTGTCTTCAGGGATCATAAGTAAAACAACTAACTTATCAACGATCACCATAAGTACTGAACAGACTCAGAGTATTATGGTGAACAGTTTCGCTGAATGTTTAATCTAAAGAACGAGAGTTCCTATCAGCGGTACTGGAAGATCTTACTACTTATCAGCGATAGTAAAACTCTGATACATATTGTTTACTTACAATTTTCACTAAGTATATAAGAGAGGGTCATTATCAAATCACTGAGGGTTTGGATCAACAATCTCCCCCTATTTGATTATGACATAGCAACAGAGAAAATTGCTATATAATGAAAACATAAGGATAAAAAGAACTCATAAAATATTTGTCCCTTTTACTGTTTTCTGGGATCTTTTCTATACTGATGGAGTAAAGTACATTCGCTGAATTTTTTCTTTAAACTGTGTAAAGATTACAGAGAGAAGTGGAAAAATTACTAGTACAGCGAATAAAATTACAAGTACAAAAGATGTAGACAGATAAAGGATAGAAAGAATTACAAGGCGATCCTATCCGTCAAAAGGTTCTTCCTTAATGAGTTGTTCATCAAGGGTCATTGATGTGGCAATCATCCAATCAGGGACATCTACTCCTTGATTCTTTTTCTTCAGAGCTTCTTCAAAAATCAAGGGCTTCAGGTGTCTAGCTTTGATGTCGCGTCTGACTTCACACCAGTATAAGAGATCTCTGAGTTGTTCGTTGGGAGCGATGTGGAGCTCAGAGATACGTTGAAAGTGATGGTTTCCATCGTAGTCTAGAAAGAATATACCATATGGATCACTTACAACTGTGCCAGGAATGAAAGTTTCTCTAGGTAGTAGGGAGGTGTCAAGCGCTGAGAGATCAGCATCAGGGCCAAGAACTTCAGCACGAGAGAAACCAATACCTGTTTCATTCCATATAGGAGGACCTGAATCAGAGACTTTCTTTTTCTTAGCAGAGACTTTTCTTTGTTGAGGAGGAAGAGGAGGAATATCCACAGCAGAGGAAAGCAGGTCGATCTGTTTGTTTAAGATCTTCTCGACATGGCTTTTGTACTTTGAGCGCGATCCCTGAATGGCTAATTTCGTTTCTAACCATTCAGAGAGACCAAACTTTTCTAAGGTAGCAGCATAGAAAGTTTGCTTGGTTTTGTCTTCTCTGTAGACATCCACTTCAACAACAGGAACGTCGGCGTACAGTCTTCCTCTGATGTTTACTTTGATGATTTTGGATGGTCTAGATCGATAGGTCAGCATTTGTTTAGCCCATTCCAAAGTCGTGTCAGAGACCTTAGTCTTTTCTCTAACGATGTTTTGAGCATCATCCCATAGCTGACGTTGAACATCAATGTGAACTCTTTTCAGTTTGGGGTCTTTTATTGATCGTTGAGTAAGCTTGATGGCGTATTCTCTATCTTTTTATTCAGCTTCCTTTCTTTCAGCGATTAAGCGTTCAGCTCTAAGGTGTTCCTTGTATTCCTTTTGGTAAATTCTGAACTTTGGAGGAACGGTAGGAAGTTGATCACGCTTTAGAATGATTCGCTGATCTTCGAGTCTCTTGATCATTGCATCTCTCTTTTCTTGATCCTCTTCACTTAGCTTTTGAGGAGCCAAGGAAGGTCTGTTTTTGTGAGAGAGAGTTTGTTCTTTAGGTTCATCAGTCTCAGAGATTAAATCTAAGACTGGGATTATTTCTTCAGCGTTGAGAGCTGGGATTATTGTTGAAGTCGCAGCTGTAGGAATTTCAGCGATATCCTCAAACAGGGGAGAGGACTAGCTGAAATGCAGCGATCTTACAAATAAGAACATGGGTAGAACAGAGAGAGAGAATGGGATAGTGTATGTAGGTTTGCGGAGGTAGAGAACTGATAAAGTGTATAGATGAGGGATGTGGAGTAAGGAGTTAGTGTACCTGACAAACCAGCTTTTTAAGCAAGATCGTCAGATTTTCATCTTCAGCGACACCTTTTCCTTTGCCTTTGTCAGCTTCAGATGCTGATGGCTTTGTCTTTGTCCGCTCCCCTGAAGGTTCATTTATCAGAATCCCTTTAAGAACTTTAGTTCTCTGAGCAGGCTTGACGATAAAAGAATCATCATCATCGTCATCTTCGTCATCATCATTCTTTGGAGAAGAGGATGGTTCAGCATCAGACAAGTCGATGTCTTCTTCATCTTCAGCTTCAGACTCAGTTTCTTCAGCTTCTTCTTCGAGTTGCTCCCCCTCAGATACAGAGGCGAGCTTCTCGGTTCCCTCAGGGTGTTCATCTCCCTGAGGTCCAGCGACTGCTTCAGCTTCAATAGTCTTCTCACCCTCTTCAGTGAAGGTGAGGTCTTCATTCTTCTCTCCCCTGATAGATTCATCATGGGAAAGGTCTTCAGCGCTCTTGGAAGGGTCTTCAGCGCTCTTCTCCCCCTCTTTTTCATGATGACTGGGGGAGGAATGAGATGATTCAGCAGCCGTGGTTTTCTCCCTGTCTTCTTGGCCAGGGACCCCGACATAAGTCTCAATCGTTGATAATCTGGTTTGAAGAACAGAAATACCAGGATTGATTTTGACGAGTTCAGCACGATCTGCCGGAGTAAAATGCTCAGGTGCAGGAGCAGGGGCAGGTGCAGGGGCGGTTGTGTTGGTCAGGATCTGCGTCAACAAGTTCTGAATTGAAGAGATGTCAGTCTTCATCGTGTTGACATCAGTCTTCACAGAACTCATATCAGTTTTTACTGAACTGACATCAGCCTTTACAGCAGACATATCACCTTCGAGCGTGCCAACCGATGTCTTCAGCGTTGTGACTTCGCTGGACATGGTGTCAACTGATTTCTTGATGTCGAGGTAGTCTGTGTAGATGTCAACGAGAACTTTGGCAAAATCACCGAGTGATTTATCAACCTTCTCCACATCAGCTTTGGAGGCATTCTTTCCGACTTCGGTTGTAAGCTTTAAAAGATTTTCTCCAGCGGTTGTGACAGCTGAAGAGTTGCCGGAAAGAGTAGACGTGAGACCTGACAACTTTGTCTCTACAGCCTTCAGAGACACGTTGATGTCTCCCAAATTAGGACCTGTAACATATAAAAACTTGTGAACAGAGGAAAGCTCAGAAGTTTGGGGTTTAGTAACAGTGTATAGGGGTTGGTGAGTACCTGCAGGAGGATTGGTGAATTCATCAAAATCATGGGTTCCTGAGTAAAGTTCCATATCGTCAGCGAGAGTACGTGGACGTATGGTCAGCTCTGCAGGTCCTATGCCCATCACTCCTTGATGAGTATTTTCTTTAGCTTCTGGAGGAATGACAGGTGCTTCAGTGATAACTGGAGTTGTGTCCAAATGAGTGGAGGGAGAAGCGAAGGATAAGAATGGAGGTTGGTTACTGAGTTCAGCGTTGGAATCGCTGAGAATCACTTCATCAGTCTTTTGAGAGACTGAGGGAGGTTGGGTAGTTTCCAAGTTTTTAACCTCAGCGTTTGGAGACGCTGAAGTCGGGATAGAGTGGGTGGCTTGTTCAGGTGTGGCAGAGCGTACCACTGAACTTTCCTTCAGCTCAACAGGAGGAGCTGAGGAGACTTTAGCAGGAGATTGCTTGGGTTGCTCCTTGGGTTTCTTAGTTCTTTTGGAACCAAGTTGGGTGTCAGAATGTTTCCTTTTAAGAGGAATGGAGGTTGCAGCTGGGGTATCAGCGGTGTGTTTGTCCGCTGAAGGAGCTGCAGAAGTAGAAGAAGTAGAGGGATTTAGAAGAGTTAAGAGTGTAGAAAGACGTACCTCATTCGCCACTGGTTTGAAGTCGAGTATCTTAGGGCCAACCTGAGAAAGCTTCAGGTCACCCTCTTGAGGATAGCTGTCCTTAAGACCTTTTTGGAATATGGCGCTGATGAACCGAGGATATGGAACCCATGGAGGTCTGTCAGCGACGGTATCCACTCTGAGTACCAGGTCATCATAGATGATCGATGCCCAGTCTATATGTAGACCTTTCAGCAATGCATATCCCATTGCTTGCTGAGGTTTAGCGGCTTGGTCAGAGGAGCCGCTCTTGGCAGTCATGCAGCTGATCACATGGGCGAAGATGAAATTCATCTCGTTGGGCATTTTTGATTTCTTGATAATGGTCAGCTTCTTCTCGGGCTTCATATCCCTTCCAGTTTCCCATACATAGCCCATTGCATCAAAGAATGCAATGATGGCTTCCCTGTCTGAGTTTTTCTTGGGGTCATGGAGGGGAACGAAGGGTTTTTCTTTGGTTGCGATGGGAAGGCTGAGGGCTTTGCGAATGATGGCAGGGGTGATCTTCATGGTGCCATATTCGATATCGCAGAGGATGCAGTCAATTGTTTTGGAGGGGTCTTTGGCTGATGGTAACTGAGAGTGTCTGGCAGAGTACCAGAGTTGTGATAACAAACGCTGATGTGCGGGAGGGGGTTATGGTCAGGGCTGTGGAGATGCAACAATTCTTGAGGAATTTCACAGCATCATCTAGATGTGTGACTTGCTTTCGAGGAGGAAACTCGAGAAGCGCATAAAGGTTGTTTACCTTAGTCCAGTCCAGCTTGTCAAGAGAGAACTTGACCTGAGGAGCCTTGAGGATTTCCATTTCCTCAGCAATATCATCAGCAGTAGTGTTTTCAGCGTTGGTGTTCTTGGGAATGTTAGAAGATGCCATTTTCTGTATTATCAGTTCAACCAAAGATTAACAAATAAGAATAATCTCAATGAGGAAAGGGTTTTCCAATAAGATGGTTCGAATTTTGTCCATTTCATTCAGACAAAAATTGTCTTAATGAAGATTAGGATTTTTCTTGTTTTAAAAAAAAAAACGAACTGCAAACCCAATAAAAATCTTGTTTTCCAGTTTCCTTTGAAGATTGGGATTCTGGAAAAACGAATGAAGAACAAGTTTAAGATTTTTGCATTTAAACTTGAAGAACAACCATGAAATGGTTGTGTTCATAAAACCATGAAAGAAAATGATTTCATTTTTAAGAAGTTCTTTTGTTTGATCTTGTTAAAACAATGAGAAGATCAGAAACAAGTTATTTGCATTTGGTAAAAAAAAGAACATATTAACCTTTGATGTTTGAAGAAGATGAACAGTTGTTCTTGAAAAATCAAGAGCAAAATGCAACAGTGAATCCTTTCTTTGCTTGGAGGAGAAGTTCGCGTAAAAGGAGAATATAAACGAAGAATTTGTTTATATAGAGAGATTTTAGAAAGAGAAAATCTTGAGCGGGAAAAGATTTTCATCATGACACGGACACGTGTTTGCATTTGATTGGCGAGTAAACGAAACGTGCAAACGTGTGTCAGAAAGAAGAACGTGACAGGGCTTATCCGTTGCAATGACGTCACAACTGTCCTTTCATATTCTTGGTTGTCTCTGAGGTTTTGAAAACTCAGGGACACTTTTGAAAACATGAAGCACTGAATTTAGAAATATCAGTGAAGGTTTTTAGAAATTTCAAAGTATCGCTGATAAAGAAGAGATATTCAGCGATGTAATTTATTTTGAAATCTTGCATTTACATGCGATTGTTAGAAAGAGAAAAAAAACATACCTTGATATCAACGAATCAAGTTTATTCAGAGAGAAGATGATAGAATAGGTTATACAAGTTGATTTTATCCCGAGGGCTATACAAGTTTGTATAATCGTATCGCTGATCAAAATGTGAACCGCTGAAGATTTTACTCTTCAAAGTTCAGCATTCCAAGCTCGCTGATTAGAAAGTTGAATCTTGTCTCATCAAGAGGTTTGGTGAACAGATCAGCTAACTGATAATCAGTTGGGATAAAGTGAAGTTCTATATCACCATTCATCACATGATCTCTGATAAAATGATACCTGATTTCGATGTGTTTTGTCTTTGAGTGTAGCACTGGATTATTGGCTATAACGATGGCACTTGTGCTGTCGCAATAGATTGGAATATTTGAGAGCTGAAGGTCATAGTCCAGTAGTTGATTTCTCATCCACAAGACCTGAGAACAGCAGCTTCCAGCGGCTACATACTCAGCTTCAGCTGTAGATGTGGACACTGAGTTTTGCTTTTTACTTGTCCAACTTACCAGCTTTCCACCCAGGAGCTGACATCCTCTGGTGCTTTTCCTATCCATTCTGCAACCTGCAAAATCACTATCTGAATAGGCGATTAGATCGAATCCCGAGTCTTTGGGATACCAAAGACCTAGATTCGTTGTACCCTTAAGATATCGAAAAATTCGCTTTACAACTTTCATATGAGATATCTTAGGTTCAGCTTGATATTGTGCACACAAGCATGTTGCAAACATAATATCGGGTCGGCTAGCTGTAAGATACAAAAGAGAGCCGATCATCCCACGGTACAAAGTGACATTAACAGGAATACCCTTAGTATCTTTATCAAGTGTCAGCGGTGGTGCCATAGGGGTTTTCATAGCTGAACTTTCAGTTAAGTCGAATTTCTTCAGCATATCTTTAACATACTTTCCCTGATTAATGAAAGTTCCTTTTTCATTTTGCTTTATCTGAAGACCAAGGAAATATGTTAGTTCACCCATCATGCTCATCTTATACTCATCTTTCATTCTATCAGCGAAGCGAGTACAAAGATCAGGGTTAGTAGAGCCAAATATAATATCATCAACATATATTTGAACAAGAATGATATGACCTTTTACTTTCCTGAAAAATAGAGTTTTGTCGATTTTACCTCGCTCAAATTTTTCAATATGGAGATAAGTAGAAAGAGTGTCATACCATGCACGTGGAGCTTGCTTTAAGCCATAAAGTGCCTTATCCAGTTTATAAACATAACCTGTATGCTTAGGATCTGAGAATCCTGGAGGTTGTTCCACATAGACTTCTTCATTCAGCTTTCCATTTAGAAACGTTGATTTAACATCCATATGATATACTTTGAAGTCTTTGTGTACAACGTATGCTAAGAATAGACGAATAGATTCTAATCTTGCTACTGGAGCAAATGTTTCGTCATAATCTATGCCTTCCTCTTGTCTGTATCCCTGAGCAACAAGACGAGCCTTGTTGCGGATTACAGTTCCATGTTCATCCAACTTGTTTCGATAGACCCATTTATTGCCTATCACTGTTTTGTCAATTGGTCTTCGAACAAGTTTCCAAACTTTGTTTCTTTCAAATTCAGTCAGCTCTTCTTGCATGGCGCTGGCCCAGTTTGGATCTGTGAGGGCATCATCTACTTTCTTTGGTTCAGTTAGTGAAATAAAATTAAAAAATAAACAAATATTACCTGCACTTCGTCGAGTCTGAATACCATCGTTTGGATCACCAAGAATTTGATCAATTGGGTGATTTATAGTCCATCACTGAGCCGGAGCGTGAGACGCTGACTCAACCTGAACTGGAGGAGCTGAAGATGAGGCTTCAACGACGTCTGGAGTATCAGCCAAGAGAGGAATGGATGCAGTTGACATTATATTCACTGATTGCTGAGAAGTAGATGGAATGTCTGAGACATTCGTTTCAGAAGCAGGTATAGTGTTTATAGGAACAGCTGAGACCCATGATGTTTCAGCTTCACTATTATGCATATTTGGAATGATAGTAGGATCATCATCTTCAACTGTGTGAGCACGAGGAGTGGGAATATCTTCTGAATCACCAAGATGAGAAACCATCCATTGATTCAGTTCTTCAGTATCAGCGTTCGGTTTAGAGTTCGCTGAACGGGATTCGTCAAACGTGACGTGAATTGTTTCTTCAACAGTTTGTCTTCTTCGATTGAAGACTCTGAAGGCTTTGGAAACTGAGGAGTATCCAAGAAAGATTCCATCATCAGCCTTAGGATCAAACTTTCCAAGGGCATCTCTGTTGTTCAGTATGAAACACTGACATCCAAAGATGTGAAGAAAGCTGATTGAAGGCTTTCTCCCATGAAAAAGTTCATAGACTGTTTTATTGAATCTTTTGATTATCAGCGACCTGTTTTGCGTAAAACAAGCGGTGTTGACAGCTTCTGCCCAAAACTGAGTAGGCAGGTGAGAATCGCTGAGCATTGAACGTGCAGCTTCAATAATTGTTCTATTTCTTCTTTCAGCGACTCCATTTTGTTGCGGTGTTCTCACTGAAGAAAAGTTGTGAGAAATACCCTTACTCTCAAAGAAGGAATCAAGAGAACTGTTTTTGAATTCAGTCCCATGATCACTCCATATTGAGCGAACGGTCAAATTGTTCAGGGTTTCCATCTTCCGAACAAAGGTGATGAGTTCTTCAGGGGTGTCACTCTTGGAACGGAGAAACATAACCCATGTATAACGAGAGAATTCATCAACTATGACCAGTGTATATTTCTTTCCAGCGATGGATTGTTTGTTAACAGGGCCAAACAAATCCATATGGAGTAGTTGTAGAGGAGATGACACTGAGGAAACTTGCTTTGACTTAAAGCTTGCTTTGGTCTGCTTCCCTTTTTCACACGCTGAACATAAAGACTCTTTTGCGTATGAGTGTTGAGGTAGACCAGTGACTAACTCTTTTGAAGAAAGAGTGTTCAGTGTCTTGAAATTCAGATGAGAGAGCCTTTTATGCCATAGCCAGTTGACATCAGATGAGGCTTTTGAGAAGAAACAAGAGTTCTCAGTGGTTGTTAAGTCCATGTTTATTACATAAACATTTTCCATACGATAACCGCTGAGAGCTATCTTCTCCTTTTTGTCAGTGACAAAGCAGGATTCCTTAGTAAAGATTACTTTGTTATCCTTGTCGCAAAGCTGACTGATGCTTAGAAGATTATGCTTCAGCCCTTCAACATATGCGACTCTTCTGAAGGTGGTTGTACCATTTGAGAGTACACCAAACCCTCAGGTATGTCCTTTTCCATTTCCACCGAAAGTCACAGAGGGACCCTTCTCTTCCTTGTATTCAGCGAGCAGTCTTTTCTTTCCAGTAATGTGTCTAGAGCATCCGCTATCGAGATACCAGATACCCTTCTTAACCTGCATCACAAAGGAAGATCAGTTTTTCTTGGGAACCCACTTAACCATGTGTACGCGTTTGTCAGTGGAAGTAGTTGGAATGGAAGGTTCAGCAATCTTCGCAGCATTTGAAGATTCAGCTTTGTCAGTCTTCACTTTGGTTAATTTCTTAACCTCAGTGGTCTTCTTTGCCTTGGGGGAAATCTTCACCTTAGCTATCTTTTCAGCTTTGGTGGCTGATGGACACTTACTAGCAATATGATCAGTGAGTCCACAGTGATAACATTTCCTATAACTAAAAGTAGTTCTAGGACTATTTTAATGCTGAGCTTTTGATTTTGAATTAGAAGGACCAGCACCAAATAAGCTTTTGGCTTTCAAAATGGGAGGAACATTAAGTTCTTCAGATTTCTTACCAAGGACATCCACTCTGAGTCTAGGAGTAGATCGCTGAATAGACCCACGCTGAGTAGATCCAGAGATCTGATTCCTTGATCCAGAGGAATAAATCACTAAGGCTTTAGAAGCATTCAGCTTTGGTACTAAAGTACCCTTCTGAGGATTTTGGTTCAACGCAATTCCTTTACCTTTATCTTTAAAGACAGAGGTAGGTTTTGGATAAACCATTTTCTCTTTACCTTTTGAAGAGGCAGAGATTTCCTCAGGGATAGGCGATCTAGAGGACGAACACTGAGAAGATGAAGTGTCAGCGACTGAGGATACGAAAGTTCCAAATAAGAGCATAGAACGATCAGTGGTTGGTTCTTTAGTTTCATATTTGTAACCAAGACCACGTTTATCACTCAGGGGTATCTGAGACTTAATTATCTCAGTGATCTTTGTTGAAGAGTTACACCACCCTTCAACAGTAGCTTTTTCAGCTTTCAAAGCAGCGATAGCTTCTGCTCGTTCGATTTTGACTAGCTGATTTAAATGCCCTTGATCTTTAACATCTTCTTCAATTTTAGAAAGCTTTTCTATTTGAAGGTGACAGTTTTTAAGCTGTTCAGCGAGATCAAGGTTTTGGTTTTCAACTATTGTTTTGCCATTCATGGCTTCATATAAACTTCTAGTCAAGAGATCGATTTTGCGGAGACTATCAGCTTCATCAATATTTGCAATATTTGTAAAGAAGGATGGTGATACCTGAATTGCAGATGTTGAAGTAGAGGGAATGTCTGAACTTTCTTCCTCATCTTCAATCTTTGCCATAAGACAGAGATTGGCTTCATCATCCTCAGAATCAGATGATGATTCTTCTTCTTCAGAAGCAGCCCAATCGTAAACCATCAGGCCTTTGCCTTTCTTCTTGAAGCTTTTCAGCTTTGCATAATTTTCTTTCCGCTTAGAATATTTGTCATCTTTATTCCTGGGAATAAAGGATTTCTTGGGAAACGCTGAGTTTCTCGATACTTTCTTAGACCTGCACTCGTTAGCGAAATGTCCAATCTTTTCGCAGTTAAAACAAGTAGCAGTAGCCTTATCAACAGTAGCTGATGATCTTGGCTTATCAGTTATTGAAAGAGGTTTGTTCTTTCTGAACATTTTATTTTTGGCGAATCTCCTGAACGTTTTAGTTAGGAGAGCCAAAGATTCATCATCATCTGAAGAGTCAGAATCTGATGACCTTTCAGAGTTACTCTCTAACTCAGTAATAGTGACCGAGGGTCGCTGAGTAGAAGGTTCCTCTGAGATTAAAGCAACATGGGTGCTTTTGGAATCTTTTATAAGATTCTTCTTAAGATGGCTTGATTGCTCATGATTCAGCATCGTGCCATATAAGGTAGCAAGGGTCATTGATCTTAGATCTTTTGACAGCTTGAGACACATAGAGTAACTGTCCCAGCTTTCAGGTAAACATTCTAGAAACTTTGTCAGCACTTCAAAGTTAGAATATTCTTTACCAACAGTTTTCAGATCTATTATTAAGCAATTAAAACGTTGGTGAATTTCAGAGAGAGTCTCATTCTTACCACAAATGAAACTTTCATACTGTCTTACCAGGTTGATCTTTCGAGAGTCCTGGACTTCAGCAGTACCTTCATACTGAACACATATTGTGTCCCACATGGCTTTTGAGGATTTTAGGTTCATGACGGAATGGTAGACTTCGTCAGGAAGAGCCATGGATAGTATGGATCTGGCTTTTGTATCGATAGCCACTTTCTTCTTATCTTCGTCAGTCCACGTATGAACTTCTTTGGGTACCAGCCTTTCTGGAATAGCAGGTCTATTCTCAGCGGCAGGTACTGCGGCATCAATTCTTACAGGAATAAATGGGCTGTTTTCAAGATAATAAGGCGTAGTAGGGTCTACACCTTCTAAGAAGAGAGTCATCCTATTTTTCCATAGATTAAAATTATCTCTGGAGAATCTAGGGGGTTTTGCAAGAGAACCATTGTCGATATAATTTGTGTTTGTGTTAGTAGCCATTTTTCAGAAATAGCAAGGAAGAGAAATCTTAGTATATTAGATCTTGTTTATGAGATTAAACAAATCCGCTCTGATACCACTTGTTGGTCCCGAAGGGCTATACAAGTTTGTAGAAAGGGGGGGGGGGTGAATACAAACACACAGATTTTACTTTTCTAAATTGTTTATTGATAAATCATTAACAATTTACAACTTGTTGCGGAAACAAGATTAAGGATAAATCCTAAATCTAAACAAGTTGGAACACTAAGTTTCTTGCACTAAGAAGGAGAAGGAAATTACTAATAATAACCTATCTCAAGATAAGAAGGATGAACTTGTCCAGAGTTAGCAAGTTACTTAAAAAAGAAGTGAGTTCTTCTTCTTATATACTGCATGCATTTAATGCATTGCAATTTACACTTTACACGTGGCAGCAGCTGATTGGTTGCATCTCATTGACCTTTGTTGACAACCTTAGTAGCCGCATGTTTGAACAGTGTAGTATCAGAGTGGTTGTACGATTTCAGACAATAGGAGGTTATTTTCTGACATATCGTACGGAGTCGTGCAAGGGTGGTTAAGACAAAAGTACTTTGTACGGAGGACTTCATGATCAGCTTTTCGTTGATTCAGCGATCTATCATTCTTCATCAGCGAATGATAGAGTTCAGCGATAGCTGAAGTCTTGTACTTGATACTTCACGTTGAATGGACAAATCTAAGTCTTCGCTGATCCGCATCAGTTCATTAGGAGACTTGTCGCTGGTTCTTGAGCTTGATCTTCGACTTCAGCGTAGAACCTATGTTGACGCGAAACTTGTCTTCATGGATCATAAGTAAAACAACTAACTTATCAGCGATCACCATAAGTACTGAACAGACTCAGAGTATTATGGTGAACAGTTTCGCTGAATGTTTAATCTAAAGAACGAGAGTTCCTATCAGCGGTACTGGAAGATCTTAGTACTTATCAGCGATAGTGAAACTCTGATACATATTGTTTACTTACAATTTTCACTAAGTATATAAGAGAGGGTCATTATCAAATCACTGAGGGTTTGGATCAACATGTATGGAACCAAATGTACTCTTTTTACTGACCATAAAAGTTTGCAGCATGTTTTTGATCAGAAAGAGTTAAATATGAGACAGCGAAGATGGTTAGAATTACTTAAAGATTACGATTGCGAATTGCATTACCATCCTGGTAAAGCAAATGTCGTGGCCGATGCCTTAAGTAGGAAAGAGTATAGTGGATGTTTGAAATCGATCAATGCTAGAATTGATGTGACATCGAGTTTGATGGAAAAGATAAAAGAGGCACAAGCGGAGGCTTTACGGGAAGTAAACCTGAAAGAAGAAGTGATGGGCAAGCAACACCTTCAGTTGACTAAAGATGGTCATGGAATAAAGCTGTTCCAAGGTCGTGTTTGGGTACCAAAGATTGGAGGAAATCGAGAGCTGATTCTCGAAGACGCTCATAGATCTAAGTATTCCATACACCCTGGGAATACGAAGATGTATCGAGATTTGAAATTGCATTATTGGTGGCCGGCTATGAAAGTAGATGTGGCCCGGAAGGTAGAACAATGTAGAATATGTTCGTTGGTGAAAGCAGAACATCAGAAACCTTACGGAAGTTTTCAATCTTTGGAAATTTCGGAATGGAAGTGGGAGAAGATCACCATGGACTTTGTGACGAAGTTACCCAAGACGCAAAAGGGTAACGACACAATATGGGTAATCGTGGATAGATTAACTAAGAGTGCTCATTTTCTGGCTATGAAAGAAACATCACCAATTGAGAAGTTGGCGAAGATGTATATTGATGAGGTGGTGTCAAGACATGGTATACCGGTGTCGATTGTGTCAGATCGTGATAGTCGGTTTACCTCAAGGTTTTGGCGATCACTACAAGAGGAATTGGGTACGAAAGTTAATTTGAGCACTGCTTTTCATCCACAGACTGATGGACAGAGTGAAAGGACTATACAAACTTTGGAAGATATGCTCAGGTCATGTGTATTGGATTTTGGAGGTAACTGGGATACGCATCTACCGTTAGTAGAATTTGCGTATAATAACAGTTATCATTCCAGTATCGGAAGAGCGCCCTTCGAAGCCTTGTATGGTCGAAAGTGTAGAACTCCGGTATGTTGGTTAGAAGCCGGAGAGAAACAGTTTGCTGGTCCAGAATTGGTACAACAAACAGCTGATAAGGTAAAAGAAATTCGGCAGCATATGAAAGCAGCTCAGGACCGACAGAAGAGTTATGCTGACCCAAAAAGGAGACCAAAAGAATTTCAAGTTGGGGAGCGCGTGATGCTTAAAGTGTCCCTATGGAAGGGTGTGATAAGGTTTGGCAAACGCGGGAAGTTAAGTCCTCGTTTTCTAGGACCTTTCACTATCACTAAAAGGATTGGTTTACAAGCATATCAGTTGGATCTTCCACCAGAGTTGGAAGGGGTTCATAATACCTTTCATGTTTGTTATCTTTGGAAGTGTTTAGCCGAAGAAGAGGATGTGATACCACTCACTGATGTGAGAGTAGATGAAAAGAGTCGATGTGTGGAAGAACCAGAGGCAATTTTGGAAAGATCGGTTAGAAAGCTACGTAGTGGCAAGGAAGTAGCTATGTTGAAAGTACAGTGGAAGCACCATCGAGGTACTAATGTGACTTTAGAGTCAGAAGAAAGTATGAAAGATAAGTATTCTCATTTGTTTACTTGATTTTGATTTCGGGGACGAAATCATTTTTAAGTTGGGGAGTATTGTAACTTCCTAAATTTTCGTTCTTAGTATTTTAATAAGAATTGGGATGTATTTGTATTTGTTGTAACCTTGGGATTGTATGGGAATTTTATAATCCAATTTAAACTTGGAAAGATTAAACTTGGTGGTAGTTTAGTCATTTTCCTATTAGTTGTGGATAAAACATCTGAGATAAGTAAAAATATCTCATTCTTGTTCTGTTGAGTCGGTCATTAAGCAGAAAGAAGGGATTGAGAGAAGAAAAGAAAGAAAGCAGAATTTGTCATCAATTTGGTAAGAAATCGTTGTTGGTTTTGGAGAGATTGGTTGTTTTTACTTAGATGATGAACGAATCTGTATTTTGGGATTGAATTGCAGAATCATAAACAAAAAGATTGAAGTTCTTATTTGTGCAGAAGTCGGTTTCGCAGCATAAGGTGAGTTCATTCGATTCTTTGTACAAATCAGTGTTTTTATGTTATAGTAACCTTGGTATATTTGTATGAACTGACTGAGGATTGATTAGAATGAGTAGATTGAACTGATTTCATGTTTTAAATCGATTTGAGGACTTGTTGAACGGACAGTACGCAAAACCTTGAAAGTCCCGGTACTTGAATGTCCCGGTAGTGGCAAGTCCCGGTAGAGGCAAGTCCCGGTAGAGGCAAATCCCGATACTTATGAGTTCCAGTGAAGTCCCGGTACATGTGTTGACTATCGGGAGTTGGGGATACCGGGAGTTGGATAAAAAGAGCCAGCTTACAGATTTTGGTAATAGATCTTGGATAATGAACTTAAGAATATAATAGTTAAGGTATCCAGAGACTTTGTATTATCTGTACTATTTTTGAAATTGGAAAGTATAGTTTCTTTAATCGTGGAAAGGTGCGATTTAAGAATTGACATATATCTTATGTTACTTGAACATATGTACTTTAAATAGTAGTATGTTGGGTTTATAGACTGCGCTAGTATGATGCTAGGCAGGAATGTGTTAAGTGTAATGGATCCATAGGCACTAAAGTTTGGTAATCACATGGAATAGGCGTGTGGTATTACTCGTTTAATCGTTATTCCAGTGTGTGTGGGAAATCATGGAATAGGCGTGTGGTATTAATCGTTATTCCTGATTTCTAAGGAAGAGAGTGAGGTTGACATAAATACTTGTAATCTCCGCTTCCTTACTGATAAATGGGCGTTTGTAATCGCGATTTATTGGTGGAGAGCATTGATCTAGAATCTTTGAAGATTCGTAGTGTGGCTCTGGGGTATGATATGCTGATGGAATTGTTGTCAGTCATAGTCATGGGAGTGGATAAAACTGTGTAATGGAATAGAGTTATACGTACGGTAAGAAAAGGGTAACCAGGTTTGTTATAACTTGTTTACATTGATTTTTGCAAATATTATTATTGAAACGAATGTTCTCACTAGGCGTTGGCCTAATCGTTTCCTATGATGTTTTCTTACCAGGTTCAGGCTCAGGCAAATAAAGGGTTGTGGGACGAGTGGTTTTGGAATAGCAGAAGTGGCAATTAGCAAAGAGGAGATTTTTGAAGGATAGCTTAGATAACTCAATTAATCTGATTAGAGTGACATGATTAGATTGATAGGTTGTTTGAAGTATCCTGTATTGTAATTACACTCTTGATGGTTAATTCCTTTGCTATCTATATAAGTTGTAGTTTTTATTGTCATAACCTGTTGTAACTTGTGGTTTAATTTAGCCCGGATTTTGGGGTGTTACAAACCGAGATTAATTACAAGTTGTAATGGAAACAATTATTAGTCTCGTAGGATAATAATTATAGTGTGTGAAAATATAATTATGCTAATTAAATATATATATATATATATACATATATATATTTAATTAGCATAATTATATTTTCACACACTATAATTATTATCCATATATATATATATATATATATATATATATATATATAGAGAGAGAGAGAGAGAGAGGTGGTTTCATTTGCAAACCACTTTTATGATACAAACTTTGCAACCTACATATTAATCATAGATTTAAGAAATTAAGGGTGTAGATGAAACTAGGATATTTTTGGTAATAAATAATTAATTTTATTTAATTATTCTAATGAAAAATATGAGGAAGGGTGTATCGGTATATTTTACTCCCAATTGAATTAGGAAAGTTGTTGATCCCAATATAGACTCAACAATGATATTAATCTCTATAGTTCGAACAATTATGTATGCGGAAGCGTTTTAAAGAACTAAAGAGACGCTCAGTAGAAAAACACACAGAATCAAATACGCGAAACAGTAATAACGCAAGAGTTTAGCTCAATGATTCACTTCGTATTGATTAATCAAGAACACCGTGAGTGTGTGATACAGAATAATACGCTCTAATCTGGTGTGTGTGTGTGTGTGTGTGTGTGTTTGTGCAAAGTTACTAGAAGAGCTCTACAAGAGCCTTCTATTTATACGACATTACAGGGGACAAGTGAGAGACAAGAAGTACTAAGGTACAAGACAACATCGTGGGTCAAAGACCAGGTACAACGTTAATGTAGTGCGCTGCAATCTGCAAAGGTTGTAACCCATCAGAGGTTGACACGTGGAATGTGCAGGGCACGCCTTGTACGAATGATCTTCATGATCTTCGTACAGCAGAGGCACGTGAGAGCCACAGTCGTCTTTGTCTTTATCTTCATAAAACTTCATTCTTCAGGTCTTCATACCACAAAGGCTCTGTCAAGGGTGACAGAGGCTCTGTGGCCTTGTCCTCTGAGAAAGTCTTATGTTGAGTGTTCTTCACTTGGTGTCTTGGCAAAGGCTCTGTCGACGATCTTGACTTAGCCTATTTTTCAATACTTCTTCTTACATAAGTTGGAGCTAACAATCTTCCCCTAAGTATTATAAAATAAAAATTTGAAAATTGCATGGTTTTCTAAGCTAAGAGCACGACAATAGGTGAACATTTGACCTCTGTAAAAGATTTTACCTTTCATATAAGGTTATGCCAGAGGCATTTACATTCATTTACATTTCATAACATGAAAAATAAGCAAAGGTAAGATAGTGGTGGATGTCAGACTCTGGCGTTTGGGAAGTCATTGATTTTCCTTGTGAGTCCTCCATCTCTGAGTTCACGATACATTCTGATGCAGAGGTTTCTGAAGTTGATAACAAAGTCGATGACCTCTATTAATCTGTTGGCGTGGGTTATATCCATGAACTCTGATCCTCTGTGTTCCAGGAGATTGGCTCTGAGCTCGACCAGAGTATTTGTTGCATATTTCTGGCAATCAATCTCTAGGAATAATTTCAATTTACCAGCAGGATCACGAAAGACATACCCGATCTTTGGACTTGTGATGATGGAGTTTGGTCTGATGTTCGCAGAGGAGGGGCAGTCGTCTTCTGGTGGTAGGAGATTTATTTTTCGTACTCCAAGGTCAAGTCCCACTTGGAAGTCTATCGGGCTATATAACAGAAGTCTTTCGCGCATAGCCTTCTTGATTTCATCGTAAGCTCTTTGGACTTCAAGTCTGCGGACATAGTTTTCCCTTGCCCACTTCAGAAGATCAGGTAGGTTATAGGGGCTTAGGTTTCTTAGATCTGCGTCTGAGAACTTGTTCTCCGATCTGTCAACCCTTTTTACATGGTAGAGGTTGTAGTAGATTTGTACGCCTCTGGTGTGGGAAAACTTGCAGTAGATGACTTTGTCGATCTTTGAGTTTGAGAAGACTTCACGGACAGGTTTTGCTTTTTCTCTATAGAAGTCTTCTCGCATCTACTGAAGCATATCGGGTTTTAGAATGGATGGTGGCAGAGGGTCATTGACGGCTCTGTTGTAGAGGTATTTGTACACCACCTCTTCCATTTGTCTTTGTTGAACAGGGGGTGGTGGCATGGGTTTCCGCAGAGCCTCAATATTGCTGATCAGTTGGGCCACTCGATCTTCTGTTGGCTTAGCCTTAGAATGTATTACTGGCTTGGTTGACAGAGGGGGAATTCCGAAAGCCTAGTCTTCTTCATCTGGCTTAGGAGTGACAAAAGCATCAAAGGAGCTTTTTAAGAGCTTTTAAGTGGGTTGATACTTCTGCCTTTTGGACTTCGGTTCCTCTGTCGCTATACCCTTTCCCTTGTCTTTTACCTTCGGCTGTTGTTCTCTTGTTTGTAGGGATTGGGTTGCCTCTATTGGTTTTATCTTTTGAGCTTCCGAGGGCTTGGATGGAGGTGCCTCTGAGATTGGTTTTGTTGGAGATGGGGTTTTGGTTTTGGTTGGGGGTTCTTCTGTGGGTTCGGTTGGTGATGCTTCTGAGGTTTTGCTCAGATATTTTCTGTGTTTTTGAGCTATGGTTTTAGTTCTGGGTTTAGACTTAGGCTCTTCTGTTGTTTTGGGTATGGGTTCTTCTTCTAATGGTTTTGGTGTTGGTGAAGGGAGGTTGATTTCTTCTGTTGGTTGAGTTGGTGATGGGGGGTTGTCTTCAGAGGTTGATGTTAGGATTTGGATTTCTTCAGTAGGTTTGGGAGTGGGTGATGGTAAATCTTCAGTTAATTGGGCTGTTTCCACAGAGGTGGGTGTTTCCTCTGTGGTCTTCTGTTGGGTTCCTTGGGTTTCAGATGATGGTACTTGGGTTAATGGTTCTGCGAATAATGGTGGTGCAGGTAAACCTCTATTGGCAGCTCTCTCTATCCTTTTCTCTCCCTCAGGATGATCTGATGGTCCTTCTGAATCATCATCATAATCATCTTGTCTTCTGTCTGAAGTCCCCTCTGCTCGACATGTGGAGGATGTCTTTTTCGGCTGAGTGGCCCCTGCTGCTATCATTTTAGCACAGAGGTCGTCACATATTCCGAGCAGATAGGCAACCTCTGCTTCGGAGTTGAACCTGAGTCTTCCCACGCTTGCCTGGAAATCTTTCACGTAATTGGCATTGGCTGTGGTGAAGGCCTTGATGAACTCTGTCATCTCGTTGAGTATCCCCTGGCCAAGTTCTGTAATCTGTGCTCTGGTCATGTAGTCAGAGGGCTTCATTGCCTGAGTTTCTCTGGTAGTGTATTCCTGGACTTGCTCTAGGGCCTTCTTTAGATCTTCTGGTGTAAGGCCCGTAGAAGCAGGGGATCTTTCCTTCTTTAGTTGCTCGATAAGGTCTTTGACAGAGGTCTCAAGAGCAGAAGGTGAAGCTTTTTCAGGTTCATAAGCTTTTGTACTGGCAGAGGTTGTTGCAGCGTTGGTCATCATCTTGCTTGCATTCTTCACCTCTATTGACAGATTGTCAACTTTGGTGGTCAGTTCGTTCAAAGATTTTGTTGTGGAATCTGCAAGAGAGTCAAAAGAGCTTTTCAACTCTTTCAACGAGTTGGTCATAGAGGTGACAAGGGTTTGGGACTCACCCTTTGCAACATATGAACCAGGTGTAACCTCTGCGGGAACACATTCTTCCCCAGAGTTTGTCCTTGTTCCTTGGACGCCTTCTTTCGTCCCTGTTGTAATGTTGAGGACGGAAGGACTTCCCTTCGATCCTAGAGCAGAGGCTTTTTGGGCCTCAGACTCTACGAAGGTTCTGTCAGAGACCTTAGACTGATCCACTCCAGAGGTGGGGACAGCAGTATCTCCGAGTTGACTTGGGGACTTGTCTAGAGTCCCTTCGTCTTTGTGCTCTCTAGGCTCCTCTGAAGAGCCGATTGGTCCTATGTGTGTGCGTGTGGCAGAGGAAACGAATTCCTCTGCGGGGATGGCAGATGTGATCTGGGGCAATTGATCACGAATAAGAGGTGAGTCCTTTGGAGAGGACTCCCTCGGAATGGTTTCCCCGGATATCAATGGCACAAAGAAGGAAATAGGTTCCTCTGTCCGGTTTGCAGGGGTTTGGATCGAGCTGTGCTGCTCTTTTTCAATGACTCCTTCTGCCACTAGACTGGCGGAGTTAGAAGTATGGGTTGCACTGGGAGGGGGTTGAGGTTGTGTGCCTCTTCTCTCTACGACATCTTTTAGGGTTTCTTCCTCTGTCATGGATCCCATCATAGGAGATTTTATCATAGATTCTATTTCTACCTGAGTGCCTTCGGCTTCTGCCATTTCCTCTGTACTCTTTGGCAGTGAGTCGTAGCAAGGATGAGAGGCATGTAAGGTATGTAGATCTGGGTGCAAGAGTCCTTCTGGGGTTTTTGCCTGAATGTCCTCAGGGGTTCTGTTACTTTCCTCTAGATCAGAATCAACTTCTGAGATAATAACATTTGGGTTATTAGTTGTCCATTCGGGGAGGGCTTCTGCGGTCCACCTAGAAGTGTCAAACGATTCAGCAATGTCGGGGCACTCAAGTAAGGCAGAGAAGTCAGAGGCCTCTGCGTACTGAATTGGGGTTGGGGATAACAGAGGTTGTTCAGGGATTTCTGCTGCAATTTCTGGTTCTTCCTCCTCTGCGATACTCTACAGAGGGGTTTTGGGTTTCTTGAATTTCTTGCGTTTGGGTTTGGGTGCTCCCTCCTTAGAAGATTTGTTTTTTCGCTTCTTCTTTTTTTCGTTAGGAGGAGGAGGTGTAGAGGATCCAACCATTGTTTCTTCTGGTTTTGATTGTTTTGGAGGTTGTTGGGGAGGTTCAACACTTGTAGAGGTACCCTCTGTTGTTTTCTTTGCTTTGGGAGCCTTCTTCGTCTTGGATGGGGTGGCAGTGGTTGTACTCTTGGTGACAGAGGTTCCAATCGTGCTTCTCAGAAGATGAAACCTTTCTTGTACTTGCTCGTGCTTTGCTAAGGTTGCTGCCCACTCCTCGTCACTCATCCTTTCTACTATCTGAAATTCTACAGGGGCTCCTAGACGCGGGGGTGTCACTGGACTTGGTTCAGGAGTCCTGTGATCGCGTATGTAAGCTAACCTAAGTTCCTCATCACTCGCATATGACAGAAGTGTGGATGGTAGAGGTCTGCAGAACTGATATCCGTCCACATGCTCTGTTGGACTCATATTTGCCAAAAGGATAGGTTTTGACAACTGGCCCTTCCATTTGCCATTTTTCCAGAAGAAGCAAAGGTTCTAGAATTACTCCTAGGGTCCTTTGAAATTGTAGGGCAGGGAGTTCTTTGCTTCTGGGACCCTTTGCCTTTTGTGTGGAGATTCGGTGGTCAATGGTATTTACCAGCTCCTGCATCATAAGTGTGGCGTAGTCCAGAGGCAAATCATAGTACACCCCGTACATGATTGCCAGAATCTGGTGAGAGGTTTGATCAGGGCTGCCCACTTTTCCAGTCAGGCATCGGTTAAGGATAGAGAAGAGTGTGTTCCACAGAAGGGGAAACAGTTTCTTCTGAAGTCGTTTCTCTTGTTCAAATGGGTATTGTATCCTATCATCTCTGCGAAATCACAGACCTCTCTATCAGAAGGAGTCTCTACGTAATCCTTGATGCCCAGAAGACCTCTGGTGGGTAGGCCAAACTCCAGTGTGAGCATGGTTCTGTTTAACTTTAGTTCAATGTTTTCTGATCTGTCAGGTTTAGATATGTAGCCCTTGATTTGTCTGTTTTCTTGGTCGTAATAGCAGCTCTGCCAGAACTGGTTCAGGTATCTGGCAGGGATCCTTGTGACGTTCTTGGTTAGCAGAGGATTCAGGTAGTGGGTTTCCAGGATGTTTTTTAACAATATGGCATGTTCATCCCCAAAGGCAGTTCTTGAGGGAACCAAATAATGATTATTGGGTTTAAGGGGAAGAACATTTTCAAACTGGTCTTGGTCCAAAAAGTTTTGTAGGTGGGTTGTCGGAGCAAAGTCCACTGAGTACCTGAGTTTTCTTGCGCAAGGTTTCTGGCCATAGATTGGTGCTGTGAGTGCTCGGATTGAGCAGGGGAGTTCGCCGGAGAGTTTCTGGTGGAAGCTATGGATGTTTTCTTCGAAGAAAGGAGTAGAAAGTAAGAGTTGCAGGTTTGCAAAGTTCGTCGGACATAATGGGGAGTGAAAATTCATAAAAGATGAAGAAGAGGGTAAATGGGTGTTTTATATTGGAGCAAAAGGGCAGAATCTGAAGCGGTAAATAGTTAAAATTTGATAATCTTTGGGGTCCGCACTCGAGCACTACAACTGGGTTCGACATTTCAGAAGAACGTGTGACATGCACGTCCAATGAAATCGTGCCATGTCAGAGGTGCCAGAGTACGACAAGACGTCGTGCGGCTCCCATTAATGCTTGGCGCGTGGGTATTTCTACACCCGGATGTCTGTCACTTTCAGAAATAACTCGCATCTTTCAGAACTTCTATAAAAAGCCCAAGTATCATAATCGACATAAGCTCTGTGGTAGATTGAGCTCTGTGATCTGAAACCCTTTCTCATTTCCTCTGAGCTTGCACCTTTACCAAAATCATTGAAAAGACAGTGGAAATGATCGATAGAGTGTCCGAACAAAATTTGCAGCCACAGAGGCTCTGGTTTACAGAGGCTCTGTTGAGCTCAGCAGATGCTCTATGACCGAAAATTTTAATAACGGACAGCTCATAAAACTTTTTGATCATCCAAGGTTTTGACAGTGTTATTCTTTGTTTTTAGGACATATTTGGAAATTGGTGTCCTAGAAAACTGTTTTGGAAAAAGGTTTTGTGCGAGATACTCACTCTTTGATTCTCCTTTGCTCGACAAAGTTCCTGACTTCAGTGGATTTGGTTGACCAATACTCTTCTTTGGCTCCCCCTTGAATTGTCCACTTCTGTAGATTAATTCAAGGTCTCCTTCTGCTTCCCCTTGACCTATGCTTGGGTCAAATGAGATAAGTAATGCATAACACATAGGTCAAACTCACCAGAGGTTCTGTGGGAATTGACAGAGGTTCTGACCAATTCCACAGAAGCTCTGTTGGGTATAGAACTTTCAATGGTGAAGAATTTACATACGAAGGAATGGAATATATACAAATGTACAAGAAGATCAAGTCTCACTTACAGAGGGATCAACTCATGTTTAGCATACCCAACTTACCCACCAAGAAAAGGAATCTTTTCTCATCAAGTGCCTTGGTGAATAAGTCTGCAAGCTGAAATTCTGTTGACACAAAGTACATCTCTATTGTGCCTTGTTCAACATGATGCTTCAGAAAGTGGTACCGGATATCAATATGCTTCGTTTTAGAGTGTTGTACTGGATTGGCAGATATCGCAATGGCACTCTTTGAGTCACAGAGGATAGGGATCTTATGTATGTCAAGACCATAGTCCCTTAGCTGAGTTCGCATCCACAGAACATGGGAGCAACAACTAGCAGCAGCAACGTATTCGGCTTCTGCTGTAGATGTCGACACACAATTCTGCTTCTTTGAAGTCCAACTGACTAATTTACCACCTAGGAATTGGCAACTCCCAGAGGTACTCTTTCGGTTAAGCTTACATCCTCCGTAGTCTGAATCTGTGTAAGCCATGAGATCAAAGCCATAGTTCTTTGGATGCCAGAGGCCAAGATTCTTGGTTCCCTTAAGGTATCTAAAGATCCTCTTTATAGCAAGTAGTTGGGATTCTTTTGGGTTAGCTTGATATCTTGCACAGAGGCATGTGACATACATTATATCTGGTCTACTGGCTGTTAAGTACAAAAGAGACCCAATCATGCCTCTGTAGAGCTTGCACTCTACACACTTTCCTTTTGGATCTGAGTGTAACTTATTTCCAGTGGACATGGGGGTCTTCATGACAGAGGCATCAGAGAGTTTGAACTTGGAAAGAATGTCAGAGACATATTTTGCTTGATTTATAAAAATTCCCTCTGATGATTGTTTGACTTGGAGTCCTAGGAAGAAGTTTAATTCTCCCATCATACTCATTTCAAACTCGCTCTGCATGAGTTTCTCAAAATTTGTGCATTATTGTGCATTGGTAGAGCCAAATATAATATCGTCCACATATATCTGTACAAGCAGAATCTCCTCACCTTCTCTCTTATAAAATAGAGTAGTATCTGTGGTACCTCTTTCGAAATCATTACCGAGAAGAAAGGTTGAAAGTCACTCGTACCATGCCCTTGGAGCCTGTTTCAGTCCATATAGAGCTTTATCAAGGTAGTAGACGTGGTTTGGGTACTTAGCACTTTCAAACCCTGGTGGCTGCTGGACGTATACTTCTTCTTGAATTTGACCATTCAGAAAGGAGGATTTGACATCCATTTGAAAAACTTTGAAACCCTTGTGGGCTGCGAAGGCTAAGAAGATCCTTATTGCTTCGAGCCGTGCAACATGGGCAAAAGTCTCATCATAGTCTATTCCTTCTGCTTGGCAGTATCCCTTGGCCACCAATCTCGCTTTGTTTCTAATGACCACCCCATCCTCGTCCTTCTTGTTTCTAAAAACCCATTTTGTCCAATAGCTTGTTTTCCTTTTGGTAGAGGAACTAGGGTCCACACTTTGTTTCTCTCAAACTGGAGAAGCTCTTCTTGCATTGCTTCTACCCAGTGTGGATCGTCTAGGGCTTCAGAAACTCATTTTGGCTCGATCACACTGATAAAGTTTGTAAAGAAACAAAAGTTAGCAGTGGCTGATCTTGTCTTGACCTTTCCAGAAGGATCGCCGATAATTTGGCTCTAAGGATGGCTCTTTGTCCACTTTGTCAGCTTTTGGAGATGGTCATTTGCATCATCCAGTTGAACTTCTGTGGTTGCACACGATGGTTCTGGTGCAACCTCTGTTGTCGATGGTACTTCTGTGCTGGAACATGGTTCTTCAGCTTGACGTGGTATTTCGGTAAGAGTTGGGATTGATTCCTCTGAGGATATTGAGACAGAATCCTCGTTTTCCTCTGGTATTGCTTCCTCTATAGTTGCTGGAGTTGGTATTTCCAGTGCCTCTGTAGTGGTAATCTCGCTTGCATCATCTTCTGCTCGCTCCCCCTTAACACTTGCATCTGCACGATTTATGGAAGAGGATGAAGTATTTAATGGACCAATTAGAGATATACCTGAATCAGTCTGGTCTGCAGAAGATGTTTCTCCAGAGGCTCTGGTGGCTCCAGCAGAGGGATCAATATCATCATGGAACATCTCTTCAAATAGCAGATTCAGTTCTGCTTCTCTTGTCTTGGAGATGCCAGAGGATTCGTTTTTCAGACCAAGTTCTGAACTGATTTGTTCAGAAGTCTTATGAAAAGAATCGTCAAAAGAGACATTGATACTCTCCACAATGGATCGGGTCCGCAGAAGGTAAACTCTGTAGGCCTTTGAGGTGGCAGAGTACCCAATGAACTTGCCTTCGTCTGCTTTCACATCAAACTTTCCTCTAGCTTCTCTGTCGTTGAGGACAAAGCACTTGCAACCAAATACATGGAAGAACTTGATGTTTGGTCTCCTTTGGTTGATCAAGTGGTACGGTGTTTTGATGTGTCTCTTCACTATTGTTGATCGATTTTAGGTAAAACAAGCGGTTGACAAAACTTCTGCCCAGAAAGACGTGGGCAATCCAGAATCAGTCAGCATTGTTCTTGCAGCCTCCACAAGCATGCGGTTTTTACGTTCGACCATGTCGTTCTGTTGTGGGGTGCGTGCAGCAGATACGTTCTTTGATATGCCTTCTTCTGTAAGGTAAGCTTCAATGGCAGAGTTTTTGAATTCTGTGCCATTGTCGCTTCTTAGCTTTTGAATCCTGCACTCTTAAAGAACCTGGATTCTTTTCATTAGATTAATCAGAATGTTTGGGACATCTGATTTCTTTCTTACAAATTCCACCCACGTATATCTCGAGAACTCATCAATCAACACTAGTATATACTTCTTGCCACCTAGGCTCTGTGTAGCGATTGGACCGCAGAGGTCAACATGAAGCATGTACAGAGTCCTAGGGCAAGACACATCAGTCTTGCCTTTATGGGAAGCTCTTTTGAGTTTACCCATTTCGCAAGAAGAACACAAATGATCTTTACTAAATTTGACGTTTGGCAGACCTTTAACTAGATCAAGTTTAACAAGCTTATCTAGAGTATGAAAGTTAAGATGGCAGAACCTGTTATGCCATAACCAAGCTTCTTCGTTCTTACAGGCAACAAGGCAGAGTTTGTCCTTCTTGTTCTTGACACTAAAGTTCATGAGGTACAGATCGCCCTTTCGTTCGGCTCGCAGAAGTTCAACTCCTATATCTTCCCCTTGCAGAGAGCAGAAGGTTCTTTTGAACATGACATCGAAACCCGTATCGCAAAGTTGGCTAACACTGAGAAGATTGTGCTTAAGGCCATCCACATATGCAACTTTGCACACGGTTATGTTTTCTTTCTTTATGACTCCATAGCCTTTTATATATCCCTTCTTGTTGTCGCCAAAGGTTACAGATCCTCCATCGAGTTTATCTTTGTAAGAGGATAGTAGACCTCTGTCGCCAGTCATGTGCCGCGAGCACCCGGAGTCTAGATACCAGATCGGCACATACTGCTTCTGTAACACAATCAGAGATTTTTTGGTACCCATATCCAAATGGGTCCCTTTTTGTCAGAGGTCTTCAATGTTACCTTAGCATCCTTGGGTTTGGTTTTAACTTCTGTTGAAGAACCATTTTGTTTTTCTTTCCCTTGAATTTAGCATTCTTTTTGGGCAAAGAGAGGAAGCAGTGTGGGCTTGAGAAGTGTTTATTCAATTGATACATGAGATCAAAGCAATGACAATAATGAATGTGCGAAGAGATTTGCTTGAACTTTTCATTGAAAACAGAGGCTTTATTATTACAATCTATCCTAGCATCTGACTTCCTATTACAAGAATACCTATGTAGACTAGATTTTTGTTTTGAAAATCTTCCAAATGGGTCCAGGTTTGTTAGAGGTCTTTAAGGTTGCCTTGGCATCCTTAGTTTTGGCTTTATCCTCTTTCGATGAACCATCTAGTTTCTTCTTACCCTTGAATTTTGCATTCTTTTTGGGTCTAGAGAGGAAACAGTGTGGACTAGAGAAATGCTGGTTCAGTTGATGCATAAGTTTGAAGCAATGACAATAATGGATATGCGAAGAAATTTGCTTGAACTTTTCATTAAAAACACTGAATATGGGTACAGAGGCTTTATTATTACAATCTTTCCTAGCGTTAGACTTCCTATTACAAGAAGACCTATCCAGGCTAGATTGATGTTTTGAAAATTCTCTCTTGAGAGTAGTGTGAGTCTCAGATTCGTGCAACGAACAATAAGAAATCAATAGATGTATAACAGTTTGTATGATTTCAACTGGTCATCCAATTCACTTTCAATTGTAGAGAGAATTACAATAAGTTCAGGAAAGTGTAAAAGAACAACTAGCCTAAAACAAAGGCTAAACAAAACTATTTATATGCTGGGCCCGTGGAAACAAGCCCACGACCCGTTCACTAATAAGACTCAAAATAAAGAAGTGCAGTTCAGCCCTTGAACTTCTTGAGATTACCCGGAAAAAGGAGTCATCCGGTAAGTGACCAAAAGTTGTCCGGTAACCAAAAAAATTGTGTCATCCGGTAACTTAAAGAATTTCATTCGGTAACAAAAAAAAATTATCCGGTAACTTTGAGTTACCAGGTAACCTTGTGTTTACCAGGTAACCTTGTGTTTACCAGGTAACCTTGTGTTTACCCGGTAACTTTGAGTTACCCGGAAAGTGACAGAAAAATGACTTATCCGAAAACTGTGGTTGGTTGAAAAATTCGGATCAGGGATCGATAGGGTTGATTGACTTCACTCCTGTAGGGTTAGATTTTGACCAAAAACACAAAAACAAACATATCCAAATCGATTTCTAAGCAAAATATATCATATTTTTCAATAATCACCACAAAAATTTAAGAACACCAAAAACTCAAGAATTGATTTTTAAATCACGAAATTGATACCTTTGAGAATTGATGTAGATGCAGATAAACACCAGATTAAGAACGATAAACAATCGAGATCAAACAAAATAATTATTAAATCAACGAAAAGCTTTGCAAACCCGATTGATGATCGTTTCAACCCAAGAAAAACTGCAGTCTGTCGAAAATAAAATAGATGCCTTCTGGAACTCAAACGATTAATCCCACCATTCAGAATGTGGAACAAAATGTCATGAAGCTACTGTCCAAAAATCGCAACGATCCGACGGTTCAAACTCCGGGAATAGGCAAAACGGCTCTCTGAGTTTTCCAGAAAAATTCACTACGAATTTTTTCTTTTTCTCGCTTTCGTTCGATTTCTTCTATTCTTCAAATCACCGATTCGGCTCTGATACCAATTGTGAGTCTCAGATTCGTGCAACGAACAATAAGAAATCAATAGATGTATAACAGTTTGTATGATTTCAACTGGTCATCCAATTCACTTTCAATTGTAGAGAGAATTACAATAAGTTCAGGAAAGTGTAAAAGAACAACTAGCCTAAAACAAAGGCTAAACAAAACTATTTATATGTTGGGCCCGTGGAAACAAGCCCACGACCCGTTCACTAATAAGGCTCAAAATAAAGAATTGCAGTTCAGCCCTTGAACTTCTATTCAACCAAATATTGCCCTAACAATCTCCCCCTTTGAATTGAAGTTCGAGATCGCGCCAGTTATGAACATATCTCTTACGGAGCGCAAAATGTACCTCGAACGTTCTGATGGCTCGGCGGTAGTCGATGTGTTCTTCGATCACTTCTAAGGCTTTTCGTGCGGTTGTCTCATTCGAGTTAGGAACATACGAAAGCTTTTGATTCTCGGATTCGAACGTGATGATTTTTCGAAGAGCATTATGTACTTTGAAGAGCGTGCCATCGCAAAATCTGTCTACCTGGCTGAAGCGGAGAAACCTCTTTTCTTTCTGTTCGTTGAGGTATACTATCCCAAATTCTGGTTCTAGAAACAGTGCGTTCTCGGGATACATCTTCAGTTCAGGAGCTTTCAGATTCGGTTTAATCAGGTTTACCTTCTTTGCGCGGTTCTCGATTCCCATTTGAAAGTCAGTGAGATAAGACATCATGATAGTATGGATCAGGAATCGACAAACAACCTCGAGCGCTTTAGTCACATGAAGAGGTCGGATAGTTCTGGTGCGGAGATATTTCAGTAAGTCAAGTAAGTCGAACGGTCTAAGGTTCTTAAAGTCAGCTTCGGATATTCTTCATTCATTACCGTCTTCTCGTCGGACAGTGAAATCTGGAAACATGACTCTAAGGATTCGGCCGGTTTCGATGTTGAGCACTTCAGTTATTTTGTGCTTCATTCGGACTTGGCTAACTGGCAGACACCGCTTCATGGTATTTATATAATGGCTTTGGTATTCCTTGTCGAAGTGAGAAATACCAAGACAAAAAGTCGGCTCGATAGGGCATAACCTATGAACATACAACTTTTTCAGAGATTCCTCCAGGTGAGGAATAAAGATCATGATCTTCTCCCATCGGAGTTGTTGCTGTTGAGGAGGAGGAAGATCAGAAGCTGTCGGTTGTTGAGGAGATGTCGGATTTGCAGCAGTTGATGTTTCGGGTCTTGTAGAAGTCTCGGGAGCTTGAGCTGTGTGAACGGGTGTACCATATAGGTTTTGAAGCAGAAACTGGTCGTAGTCAACGTTGTCGTCTTCATCAGTAGGAAAGATCAGGTTTACCTGGAGATTTATCGCACTGGCGGCTTTTTCGTACCGTGCATTTTCGGTCTCCGGGTCGATCTCGGAATCTGGATCAATCAGGTTGAGTGCAGGCCTATCTGATGTTGAGTGTGTGACCAATTAATGTGTTTCCCCCTCGGGCTTTTCAATCGTCGGGTCTTCATCGTCTGAGATTTCCATATCTAAGACCATCTCAGCGAGGCTCAACTGGGCTTCAGGTTGGTCTTCGGTTGCAGTTGCTGCAGTTGATGGTTACGGTTGAACCACGGTAGTAGTTTCAGTGAGGATCGGGGCGGTCTCGGATAACCGTAGTCTTTTATTCTCCCCCTCACGGTGATCAGGATCATCCTGATCATCGTGTCTTCGCTTTAGACCGCCGGCTTGACTCTTGCAGGTCTCTTCCATAGAAAGATATATAAATAATTATATAGAGTTTAATTAGATTAATTAATTATTGTAAAAGCCTTAATTATGTTAATTTGGGCTTATTTGATTGTGAGTCCTAGTTTGATCAGGTAACAATAAAATCAATGAATAATAACAAGAACGATTGATGATTTCAACTTGTCATCCCTCTCGTATTCATTCAAAGTATCGTTCAGAGAATATTACAATCAAAGTAAAAGAACGATTTCTAAACAATAAGCTCTTAATGAATTTCTAATGAATGGCTAACCTAATTCTAAGGTTAACTAAACCTTATATACTTAGGCCTTAGCTAAACAAGGCCCAAGCCCATTAATCAAAAAAGCCCAAATTAACATAATTAAGGCTTTTACAATAATTAATTAATCTAATTAAGCTCTATATAATTATTTATATATCTTTCTAATATGTAGGACATTTATGGTCCTAACAATCTCCCCCTAAAGATATATAAATAAAAATCGGTCTTGAAATCTTCAGGTCTTGATCTTCTCTTCCTTTAGAATCTTTGAAATGCAATGATGTTGCTTGTCTTCATGTCTTTCGACGCTCCCCCTTGAATAAAGCTCTTGATCTTCATATCTTCAACTTTAAGAACTTGTAGAACCAGTATGCTCGATGGAGGAAATAATTTGAAGCGAACACCACTTGATAAGGAATGAGAAGAATTGATTACTTGTAAGCACTTTAATCACTTGTATGCACTTTGAAACTCTTTGGATCTCGGAACAGATCAAATAAAAGAACTGATCAGTCAACAGTTACTCCCCTTCGACTTTTGCTAACTCCCCCTCAACTTGATATTCGGTGTCTTTGAATCTGTACCCTTTCTCCCCCTAATGATGAGTAGGAGCATCCGGAGCATCATGTATGTTCAAAGACAATAGTAACGAGTAGCAAAAATTCAGATCAAACGTTAAGTAACCAGAATGGGGTAAAAAACTAACACAGAAACACGTTAGTAACTGTTATCACAACAATTTAAAAAATTGTGTGGCCTATGTTCAGAGTTGGCAATGGGGTATCTCTGATAGGACTTCCAGTTATCACTGAAGTAAAATTTTAAAAATTACTTCTCAATCTGTTCCGGCAATATCACGAAGATATGCAAATGGAATCACAAAGACTCGTGCACGTGTGAAAGAAAAAAATTATATCTTGTTAGTCCCAGATGGCTTAACAAGTATTGTAGAAGGGGGGGGGGGGGGGTTGAATACAATACTCAAAAAATTTCACAATTTTAATTCTTTTATTGAAAATCTTTCAACAAGAATTACACAAAAAAACTTAAAAGACTGTTGCGGAAAAGCACAGATAAACTATTCTAACAATCTTTCACAAAGTATACTAAACAAAACAACCAAGAACACTTAGAACAAAGCTATTAAGTTATCAAGCAATATGGAGATTTCTTGCACTGAGAGAGACTTCCAGAAAGCGTAGTTTGCATGGGGATATCTTCTTCCTTTTATAGTGACCAGGAGTGTACAAGCATTAAATGCTTGGGACACTTGTCATCATCATATTTGCTGAGAATGTTGACTCCTGAAAGACTGAGATGTCCTTATCACCTTTTACTAGGTACTAGAAATAGAACCCATGCTGAAGAAAGGGACTTTAACTGATAATGGATAAAACGACAAATAGTCACTTTTATCTGCCAAAGGATATTGTCCCATAATAAATGATCTTCTTGATGTGTATTCTAAGACAATCACACCGATGAAGTTTCACCGATACAATTGACTTTGGAACTTGAAACAATCTGCAGAGAGAAAATCATTTATATGATAACACATAGATCCCACCGATTTCAGCACCCTTATCGGTGAGATGAGGCTGACCGACAAAGGATATGTCGGTGGAAGGGTTGTCCACCGATTTGTGAGAACAAGATCGGTGAAGGGTTATCCACCGATTTGTGAGAACAAAATCGGTGATGTATTGTCCACCGATTTGTAAGAACCAATTCGGTGGAGGGTTGTCCACCGATTTGTAAGAACAAATTCGGTGGAAGGTGACTTGGTTGAATGCAGAGAAGAGTCTTCTATTTTCCACAAGTAGAATGTCTTCAAGCTTGGTTTCGGTTGATCTTCGACTTCACCGAACAGTTGATATCTTATACAAGTCATCTTTGAAAGAACCATGCTACAATATTCTAAGTAAGATATAAGGGAGAACATCGGAGAGTCTTCAAATCTAGGTGACCCAACAATCTCCCCCTATTTGAATTTGAGCTCTTCCCTTAGAATATTTAAGAGTATAGAAAAGTAAAATGCATTTTGACCCTTTTTACTCTTTTTGGGTTCTTTTCACATAGACCATTCTTTTTGTTCTTTTGATCTATTTTTCTTTTATATGAGTATGTATACTATATACAATATTTACAAGTAAATGTAAGTAAGGTTATGTATCGAAAAAAAAATTCAAATAGAAAGGTACTTGTATTTAGATAAGTTTTCTCGTACACTTGTAAGAAGAGAAACAAACTTTTACAAGCACCATTGAGAGAGAGAACCTATTTCTTGGGAGTTTGACGTTGCTTGATTTCGTCCAACAAATTTCGGTAGAAAGGTTGAGCTTCGGGGATGTTGGGAAAGAGGCTGGAGATGCCTTGAAGAAACACGGTATCGGCGATGGGAATTTGTGCAAATCTGAAGAAGGCACGATGACCAAAACCATCATTGAAGAACAGTCCAGGTATCGGTGAGAGGCTCAAGGTTGTGGTAGGATAAGGCACAGATGTGGGGATGGACAGATTTAGGTTGCTTACATTTGGAATTTTCCCGTCACTTGCCATTTCTTTGAACACCTTGTCGATAGGATTCTTGACTTTGGGAAGACGGATTTCTTCTTTCATCGATTGAAGTTTCGCCCTTTCATCGGAGGAAAGGATGATGTTGTGTTTTCTTTTAATCTCCTTCATCTTTTCCATCAGTCCTTCAATGCATTTGATAAAAATGTCTTTCTTTGGGTTTGCACTTCTGACCAAGTTTTGAGAGATCTCATACAATTCGGGAAGACCGTAAGGTTGGAGGTTAACATCTCTCACACTTTTCATTGAGCCGTCTTCTCTATCGATGATCATCCTGATATCCTTTGGGTTGGCTCTCGATGTAGCAATTTTGACATTTGTGATCGGGGATTTGGACATTCGGTGGTACATGGTCTTTTTGTACCAACTTATTTCTTCATTCTTTTCTTTTTCAATAGCACTCAGCACCGATTTTTGGGTTAAGAGAGGATCGGTAGACTTAGCTTTGATGGCCTCTTCTTGTGCAGCTTTCAAGGATAGAGCCCTGGAGTCATCTAAATCTTTTTGAGCAAGTCTGGCTTCCTCAATCTCCTGAGGAGTCAGACCGAGGTTGGATTCCTGAGATTGTAGAGAATGAGGCTTTAACTTCAAAGTTTGGGCATCAGCAGGTCGATTCCCATATTTTGTCAATTCCTTCTTTTTCTTTTCTTCTTCGGCCAACTGTTCAGCAGTGAGGGTTTTCTTGCCTTTGTCTTTGGGGGTTTTAGAAAATTGCTCCCCCTCAGACGTTGCCTTACTTTTCACCCCTGATGGAGACTTGGTCGGTGTGGAGATTTGATCGGTGGTACCTGCAATTTTCGGTGAGGGTATAAGTGGTGCTTCGGTGGCCTGAGGTGATGATTCGGTGGAGGATGAAGATGTTTTGGTGGTAGGTGAGGTTTCGGTGGTAGGTGAGGTTTTGGTGGTAGGTGAGGTTTGGGTGGAGGGTGAGGATTTTTCGGTGGTGGGTGAAGGCTTGTTGATGATAGATCTCTTAATTGAAGGCATTTTTGGATGACTAAGAGTCTTCTCCCCCTCAACAGCAGCCGAAACCTTAAAACCTAACTGTACAAAAACACTATCAAACTTGGTGTGAAGATGAGCCAAGCTTTGATTGGTGTCACCGGAGATCATTGAAAAATCACCCAAGTCCATTTCCCATTGAGCTTTCTCCAGCATGTTGTCAGCTTTGGTGTGAAGAGAGCTAAGAGAATCGGCGATGCGTTTGTCAAGATCCTGATGAGTTTTGGCCTCTTGAATAAGTCTCTGAAGTTCAGTATCCTTGACTATATATGAAGTCTTGAAAGCATCGAATGAAGTTGCAATGTTGGAGTGGGAAGTGGTCAAAGTATCCACTTTGTTGGCTAATAAGGCCAAGTTGTCAGACAGAGACCGAAGAGTTTCACGAAGAGCATCGGTAGGGGGAGGATTGTGAGCTCGCAGATGGGGTTCTGTTGGTGCCAAACAGGAATGAGGTAGTATGCGATCCTCAATAAAGTGAGAGGAAGTTGATTGAATCCAGGAAGGTTCGGTGTAAAGGAACCGATGTCGGGGAGAGGGCGGCTTCAGTGTCGGGGAGAGGTTTCTTTGAGTCGGAGAGAGAGGATCGGTGGAGATGCCTTCGGTGGGATTAACTTGCGTTGAGGGAGGCTCGGTGTGAATTTCGTTGGTGGACGGGATGGTTCGGGGAGAACCAGTGTCCTCCAAAAGAAATTCAAAGAAGTCATTCGGGGGGGGGGGGGATTTGGAGGGGGGGGGGGAACTCAGATCGAGTTGTGCTTCATCATCGATCATAAACTGATCGGGTGAAAGGCCGTGCAGTGACAAGTCAACTCCTTCGAGGGGAGAGTCCTCGAAGTCATCTCTACCACCCAAAGAAGTGAGGGAATAGGCATATGGGTTCTCCATTTCTACAACTGTAGTCTTTTGAGAAACTGCAGAGGAGTCGGTGGGGATAATGACGGATTCCCTTGGCCTGGAGGGGTGAAGTTCAACAACTGGCGATTTTCGAGAATCGTCAGTTGGATTAGTCGGTTGGGCCGATGGTGTCCGAGACCTCTTTGAAAGAGATCTCGAAGGGGAAGTTGAGTGCCTCCGCTTACGAGATGGGGATTGAACCAGGGGAAGCCTCCGAGGGATCTCTCGATGGCATAGTTCGAGAAGCGGGTGCGGAGGTGTCGGGGGCCGTACGTTGTTTCTTTTTCGCGCCGCCCGACTTTACTCGAGAAAGGGAAGAGGGGGCCACTACAACTTGGGGTGCCTCGGGAACTTCCGGGTGTTGAAACCCGGGAGCTTCCACATCACCCCAGTGAAGATCGGGAGATAAAGCGAAAGAAATCATACCTTGGCGTAAGGGGAGATCAGTAGCGAGATGGCCAATATTGAGCGTCTTTTGGCCAACAAAGGGTGATGACCAATCGTAGATGAAGCGAGGAGTTTTAGACTTACGATCCGCATCCAATGCCGCACCGAGTTTGTGTTGAAGGATCTTGGAGATGAAACGAGGATATGCGACATAACACTTTTTCGGGTGTTTGATTACTTCATTCAGCTCAGTAAAGAAATACTGAGCAAAGTCCACCTTTCTTTGAAAAATCAGTGCATGAGAAAGCTTTGTAATATAAGATGGGGATTGGTCTTGACCACTTGTCTTTCTAGAGAGACAATGGATCACATGAGCAAAGAAGAAGTTCCAAACCCCACCCATATGTTTGCGAAGAAGGGTACCTGGTCCTTTAGAAGACTTGGAAGCTTTATCCTCATAATGTTGGACATAGCCAATAGTGCTGATGACTTGCTCAAGAAAGTTGTTGACATGCATGTCCACATATTCTGAAAAGGCTTCGATCCGGTGAGCACGACGGACATCATCCACGCCAAAAGTAACATCGTGATCACCCTCTTCGTCAGAAAAGATAGAGGCATGGATTACTTCATTTGAAATATCATACACACAGGATAGCCAAAATTTGCCAATGAGCATTTTGCTCATCTTTGGGTTGCAGGAGAAAGCATGGAGAAGAGGTGAGCAGGTTAAGAACTTGATAATGGTGTTGAACTCGGGATGAGCGGGATCGGATTCGAACCTTGCTACATGGTTTCAAGGGTTGAAGATGAGGTCTTCAAAGCACGTAGGAATCTTGGTGGGTGCCATTGAGAATGAGAATGATAGGAAGTAAGAAAAAGGAGGAGGAGTTGCAGGTTTCGTATAGAGACAATGAAGAAGGAGGTCAAGGGGTCGTATAAATAGGAGGAAGGTGAAGGGTTTAGAAGTATTTAAAAAGAAATGAGGAGGGAACGGTTATAAAAAAATTTAAATAAAATAAACAAGTTGGAAAAGGTAATGATGAGTGTTTCGGGGTATGTGGCTGAGGGGGTTTTACATGGAAAAGGAACGGTCAAAGTCTCTGACAACTAGGGTCTTAGGTGTTATGAGAGCATGGGGAAGCGTATAGGATAAGGTAGGGATTCGGTGGGCAGATCTTACCGATGGGAATGATGAGACGTCGGTAGGATGATGTTACCGATGATGAGATTCGGTGGTTTATATCGGTGGGCAGATCTTACCGTCGGGGACAAGGATATCTGTGGGAAGATGTATAGACGTCGGTTGATGAAGAGAGATTGGTGGAAGAATCACTCGGTGGGCATTTCGGTGGAACATAACTTCACCGACAAAGAGACGTCGGTAGAGGATATCGGTGATCGGTGAGAAAGTTACATCGGTGATCGGTGATCGGTGAGAACGTTACACCGGTGTTCGGTGTATATATCGGTGGTGCGAATGGTGTGCGTTCGGTGTAGAAAGAGGAAAGAAGAGAGTGTCCACCGATGAGATTTCGGTGGAAGAAGAGAGACGGAGAGAGTATCCACCGATGTGAGATCGGTGGAAAGTGAAGACACATAGTTATTGAAGATTACACATGCCAAGTTCACTTATTAGGAAGTTGAACCTGGCTTCATCTAGGGGTTTGGTGAATAGATCAGCAAGCTGTAGATCGGTGGGAATGAAATGTAACTCAATGTCACCTTTGGAGATGTGGTCCCTGATGAAATGATATCTGATATCTATGTGCTTTGATCTGGAATGAAGAACTAGATTGTTTGCAATAGCTATTGCACTTGAGTTATCACACAGAACTGGGACTCTGGAGTAGATTTGAGCATAGTCCCTGAGTTGATTTCTCATCCACAGAATCTGAGCACAACAGCTTCCAGCAGCTACATATTCAGCCTCAGCAGTAGAGGTTGACACAGAGTTTTGTTTTTTGCTGGACCAACTTACCAATTTGCCACCAAGAAGCTGGCAACTTCCTGTAGTACTTTTTCTATCAATCTGGGAACCTGCATAATTTGAATCTGAATACCCAATTAGTTCGAAACCTGAGTCTTTGGGATACCAAAGACCCATGTGCAAGGTACCATTGAGATACCGAAAAATCCGTTTTACATCCTTTAAATGTGATTCTTTTGGATTGGCTTGATAACGGGCACATAGACAAGTAGCAAACATAATATCCGGTCTGCTAGCAGTTAAGTACAGAAGAGAACCAATCATGCCTCGATAAAGGGTAACATCCACAGATTCACCGTTAAGATCAGCATTGAGTTTCAAAGGTGGTGCCATGGGAGTTTTCATAGGAGAACTATCTAAAAAGTTAAATTTCTTCAGAAGATCATGAATATATTTACTTTGGTTAATAAAAATCCCTTCTGAAGATTGTTTGACCTGAAGGCCTAAAAAGAATGTAATCTCTCCCATCATGCTCATCTCATATTCACTCATCATGAGAGAAGCAAACTCATCATACAATGACTCATCAGTGGCACCAAAGATGATGTCATCAACATAGATTTGGACAAGAATAAGGTTACCTGAGGTCTCCTTGATGAAGAGAGTATTGTCAATTTTACCTCTGGAATATCCATGCTTTAGAAGGAAGTTGGCAAGTGTGTCATACCAAGCACGTGGAGCTTTCTTGAGACCATAAAGGGCATTGTCAAGTCTGTACACATAGTCTGGATAAGCTGGATCTTCAAAGCCAGGAGGTTGTTTCACAAAGACTTCCTCTGCAAGTTCCCCATTGAGGAAGGCACTTTTGACATCCATTTGAAAGACTCTGAAATTTCGGTAGGCAGCATGAGCCAGAAAGATTCTTATTCCTTCAAGTCTTGCAACAGGGGCAAAAGTTTCATCATAATCAATGCCTTCTTCCTGTCGGTATCCTTGAGCAACCAGTCTGGCTTTATTTATGATAACTGTACCATCTTCATCCATTTTATTTCTGAAGATCCATTTGGTTCCAATGATTGTTTTCTTTCGGGGTCTGGGAACCAATCTCCAAACTTTGTTTCTCTTAAATTGAGAAAGCTCTTCTTGCATGGCAGTGATCCAACAGGGATCTGCAAGAGCTTCATTAATATTCTTGGGTTCAAGAAGAGAGAGAAAATTCACATAGAGACAAATGTTTCCAACACCTCTACGTGTTTGGACACCTGCTTGTTGATCACCGATGATTTGATCTATGGGGTGATCTTTGGTCCATTTTGTTGCAGGAGGTAAAGGTGGTGGAATATTTTGTGTTAGGGGTGAAGATGGAGTGGGATCAGAGGTTCGGTGGCAGGCAAACTTTTCGGTGGAAGAGATTGGATTGGTGGAAGGCTGTTCGTCGGTGGAGGGTTGCACATCGGTGGGAGAAAGTACATCGGTGGAAACATGGTCAATTTCGGTGGGAATTATAGAGGATGACCCGACTTGGTTATTTGATGGAGATGGATTGGAGGGAATGAAAGATGTATCGGTGGAGTTTGATAAAGAAGCATCACTGATGCATGAAGAGATCCATCTGTGTAATTCATCATCATCATTTGACAGAGATGATGATCTAAGATCATCAAATTTGACATGAATAGACTCATCAATGCATTTTCTCCTGAGGTTGAACACACGATATGCTTTGGAGGATAGAGAGTATCCAACAAATATTCCTTCATCAGCTTTGGGATCAAACTTCCCAAGATTGTCACGGTCATTTAGAATAAAGCACACACAACCAAAAACATGAAGAAAACCAATGTTTGGTTTTCTGCCATGGAAAACTTCATGTGGGGTTTTATCATGTCTTTTGGATATCACAGACCTATTTTGGGTAAAGCAAGCAGTATTAACAGCTTCAACCCAAAAATAGGTGGGTAGGTTGGATTCACTTAGCATGGATCTTGCAGCCTCACATAGAGTTCTGTTTTTCCTTTCCACCACTCCATTTTGCTGAGGAGTACGGACTGCAGAGAAGTTTTGAGAAATTCCTTTCTCAGTGAAGAAGTCTTCAAGAGCACTGTTTCTGAATTTAGTGCCGTTATCACTTCTTACCGAACGAACAAGTTGACCATTAAGAACTTCAATTTTCTTGACAAAATTGATGATTTCTTCAGTTGCATCACTTTTATACCTGAGAAAAGACACCCAAGTATATCTAGTAAATTCATCAACAATTACAAGAATGTACCTTTTGCCTCCTAGACTTGGAGTGCTGACTGGTCCACATAGGTCCATGTGCAGCATCTGGAGAGGAAGAGTGATGGAGGAGCATTGCTTGGTCTTGAATGAAGTTTTGGTGAGCTTCCCTTTTTCACATGCATCACATAGCTTCTCTTTGACAAAGTTCAACTTTGGCATACCAGTCACCAGCTCTTTGTTGGAGATTTTATAAAGGGTTTTGAAATTTATATGAGAGAGACGCTTATGCCACAACCAGTTCCTTTTGGATATGTCATCTGACACAAAGCATACATTGGATGAATTGTTATTTAGTCCCATATCAATGATATAGACATTTTCCATCCTTTTTCCAGATAACACCACATTGAAGTTCTTGTCCACCACAGTACAGACACAAAGTTCAAAGATAACTTTATATCTAAGATCACACAGTTGGCTAATGCTGAGAAGATTATGCATGAGGCCGTCAACAAAGGCCACTTTATTGAAGGTAACAGATCTATTAGTGAGAGTTCCATATCCTTTGGTATAGCCTTTAGAGTTATCACCAAAAGTTACAGATGGACCTTTTCCAGGCACATAGTTGATGAGGAAAGATTTGTTTATCGTCATGTGACGTGAGCACCCACTATCCATATACCATATTTGATGGTGCACAAAAACCTGCATGCACACACAGATTAGTTCTTTGATACCCATTTGGTGATGGGTCCTTTAGGGTTAGAAGAGGAAGGGTCCTTAGGTTTGGTTCTATCTATTCTTTCCTTGGGATAATCCTTAGCCATGTGAAAAGTGTCACCACAGTTATATCATTTTCTATAGATAAAAATCTTTTTATAATTGTGACCACTTTCCTTGTATTGACTTTTCCCATTAATCTTTATTATCTTGGCCGAAGAGGATGAAGCAAAAGATTTGGATCCAAGTGTTCCGTTGTCAGTGTTATAAATCGGTGAGTGGGAGGATTCATTTGAGTTGGACTTTTTCAAAAGCATCGATCTAGGAATTTGAAACATAGAAGGATCACCAGAATATTTCTTAGGAGTATTTCTTTTGGGATGAGAATCGGCCACCGATTCTGCCACCGATTTCCCTTTGTCAGAAGTGGAGAATCTTTTTGAGGGAAGTTGAGGTTCTCTTTTAAGGATCTTTGAGGGCTTAGGATCAGAAGAGGAGAGATCATCTATGTGAATAGATTTCAACAGTTCATGAAGAGGTATGGGAGGTTCAATAGAGTTATGAGCTTTTTCAACTTTAGAAGTTGAGGTATTATCCTTAGCCTTAATGAACATTCCAAATTTTAGAGCTTCACCTAGATCCATAGAGTTTAAAGAAACGGATTCACAAGATCTTGACTCTGAGGCATCATCCCATGCACTAGAGGAAGGGATGAGTGCCAGAGAAGAAGTATCAGTAACAGTTTTCCCAAATCCTAGACCGAATTTATCATTACCACTAATTTGGCCTTGAAAAATGTGTTCAAGATTTTTGGAAGAATTTGACCATTTTCTAACAACCTCTTGTTCCCTTTTTAGTTTCTTGAAAAGGTGGTTTTTCTCTTTTGAAATCACGTGATTTATGGGTTTCACATTTTCAAGCTCAGCTTTGATTTCCTCAAACTTTTCAAGTTTAGCCATGCAGACTTCAAGTTGAGAGGTGAGAGTTTTAACTTGAATGGATTTTCTTTTCTTGCTATCCTTGACAACATAAAAATCTTTAGTTAATGATTCGTAACCATCAATCTTTTCACTATCAGTCATATCATTAAAAGGATGTACCTGAGCATAAGTTGTCGAGCACCCAGTTGCCACAAGAGCCATTGGAGAGGTAGCTTTTTCAGAATCTTCCATCTCTTCAGAAATGGCCATGAAGCACATATTGTGAGAATCACTGTCAGAGGTGTCTTCTTCATCCCAGTCGTGAGTTTATGCCATTAGACATTTTCCTTTTCTTTCAAGACCCTCACTCCTTTCTTTCTCTTTCTTGTACTTGGCTTTATACTTCTCAGCACGCTCCTGATGGTCTAAGGAAGATGATTGGGAATCTTTTTTGGAAAAGGTTGATTTGAAAGGATTATTTCTGGGTTTCTCATTCTTTGAAGAATATTTGTCAGAGGATGGGTTCCTAGACTTAGTAACACGCTTGCTCCTACACTCAGATGCAAAGTGTCCTTTCTTGCCACAGTTATAACACTCTTCATTTGACTTATCAGATGAAGTCTTGGAAGATGAAGATTTTCTAAAAATTTTGGATTTGTTGAAAGGACGAAACTTGTTCTTAGAACCAGCCATCATTGCCATTTCATCCGACAACTGTTCAACCATAATATCCTCACCTTCATCATCAACATCACTAAGATATGCCTCCGTTTGGTGGGTAGAGTTATTTTGGCTGTCATTGTCAGAGTCTGATGAAGGATAGGTGATTCTAGGAACATTTTGAGATTTCTTGGAACTTTCACTAACAAGAGCTATAGAAGAGCTCTTTATCTCTTTGATGAAAGATTTCCTTTGTAACTTGGTTTGCTCAAAATTGAAGAGAGTTCCATACAAGACAGTTAAGGGCATGAACTCAAGGTCCTTGGTAGTTTTAATGCAAGTACATATATTCTCCCAAAATTCTGGAAGACAATCCATGAACTTACATAAGACTTCCTCATTATCATAGACTCTGCCCAATAACTTCAGATCATTTAAAAGAGAGTTGAAACGATTATAGTAGCTAGGAAGAGATTCTCCTTTTTCAAAAGCAAAGAGTTCATACTTTCTAATAAGACCAATCTTTTTACATTTCTTTACTTCCACTGTACCTTCGTACAGTACACACAGTGTGGTCCACATCTCTTTAGCAGTTTCAAAGTTAACCAGAGAGTGATAGACCTCATCAGGAAGTGAGAGTGCAATAATTGCTCTTAGCTTAGAGTCAAGAGAAACCAACCGTTTTTCCTCATCAGTATATTTCTTAGGATTTTTGAGGATGTAACGACCAGTAGCACTGGATTTTTCTTCATCAGAATCACTAGAGATTTCTTTTTCCATGGTTTCTTTACCAGGCCTCTGCGTTTCATAGCGAGCCCAAACTCTGGGGATGATAGGTCCCTCTTTGAGAATGGTTGGATATCTAGTATCCACTCCTTCCATGAATAACACCATGCGGCTTTTCCACAAAGAAAAGTTGTTAGCATTAAACTTATGCGGTTTTGTTATGGAGCCATTCTCAGAAAAATTGTTTTGAAAAGAGTTTTCAATGGTTGAAGAAGAATAGGCAGCCATCGCAGATCAAGTTTATGGAATTAAACTTTCTGCTCTGATACCACTTGTTAATCCCAGATGGCTTAACAAGTATTGTAGAAGGGGGGGGGGGGGGGTTGAATACAATATTCAAAAAAATTCACAATTTTAATTCTTTTATTGAAAATCTTTCAACAAGAATTACACAAAGAAACTTAAAAGACTGTTGCGGAAATGAACAGATAAACTATTCTAACAATCTTCACAAAGTATACTAAACAAAACAACCAAGAACACTTAGAACAAAGCTATTAAGTTATCAAGCAATATGGAGATTTCTTGCACTGAGAGAGACTTCCAGAAAGCGTAGTTTGCATGGGGATATCTTCTTCCTTTTATAGTGACCAGGAGTGTACAAGCATTAAATGCTTGGGACACTTGTCATCATCATATTTGCTGAGGATGTTGACTCCTGAAAGACTGAGATGTCCTTATCACCTTTTACTAGGTACTAGAAATAGAACCCATGCTGAAGAAAGGGACTTTAACTGATAATGGATAAAACGACAAACAGTCACTTTTATCTGCCAAAGGATATTGTCCCATAATAAATGATCTTCTTGATGTGTATTTTAAGACAATAACACCGATGAAGTTTCACCGATACAATTGACTTTGGAACTTGAAACAATCTGCAGAGAGAAAATCATTTATTTGATAACACATAGATCCCACCGATTTCAGCACCCTTATCGGTGAGATGAGGCTGACCGACAAAGGATATGTCGGTGGAAGGGTTGTCCACCGATTTGTGAGAACAAGATCGGTGAAGGGTTGTCCACCGATTTGTGAGAACAAAATCGGTGATGTATTGTCCACCGATTTGTAAGAACCAATTCGATGGAGGGTTGTCCACCGATTTGTAAGAACAAATTCGGTGGAAGGTGACTTGGTTGAATGCAGAGAAGAGTCTTCTATTTTCCACAAGTAGAATGTCTTCAAGCTTGGTTTCGGTTGATCTTCGACTTCACCGAACAGTTGATATCTTATACAAGTCATCTTTAAAAGAACCATGCTACAATATTCTAAGTAAGATATAAGGGAGAACATCGGAAAGTTAATTTCAAATCTAGGTGACCCAACATATCTATTTGGCTCAAATATTGATTTAACTTGGGACGCAAGTTAAGAATCAATTGACAGTGAATAGAATATGAAGTTCGGAGACCGGAGACCGGAGCTGATGTCTTCCTTTTTCAATATCTAAGACCTCCGAGTGAGGAATAGATAGATTATGTGCTAAATCTCCGTGAATATATGAAACAAGCATATGTTGTGAGATACTTGAGTGGCTGGGTGAGGTGACACGAGTTCTCGACACTGGGTCCATGTCTGTTTCAATATTCATCTCCAAAGAACGAGAATGAATAGATTATGTGGTTACCCGGATAACTGACTCGGTTTGGTAAGGACCAATTTATTCTTTTAAGTCCTGTCACATCCTCACCATATTCCTTTCACTCCAAACTCATCTATCATCTAGACCCCTCACTGATGTCTATAAGGGATGTGTTACTTGGGTAGGTCCTTCCGGTTCTGGATTGACCATAGAAACAATAAAAGTCCTAACAATCCGTTCATGCATCGAGTAAATCAGTTAAGTAAACAGTGATGTACGAGTTCTAATCTAAAATGTTTAGAAGTCAAAGCATTTAAGAACGAGTTCTGATCTGAGATGATCAGAAGTCATAGTTTGAAATAACGGAATTTCAAGAATCAGGATCAAGCGCAAAACAGAAGGACTCAGTAAGCACATTATTAGCAAAAAATGAGACAATGATCAGAAAGTTTAATTGTGAAGAACAAGTCATAATTAATATATCAGATAAAAATGGAATCATTTTCAAGAAATAGCGAACTTGGAAAACAACTAGGAATTCAAACGAGTGTATTTCCATCGAAAAATCAACGAATATGTGAGACATGGAAATAACTAAGTCAATGAAACATAACACGTGGCAATCATGGAAGTTAAAATTGGAGAATAACAAACACAAGTTAGTTATTCAGAATGAATTACCACGGTCTTTGAATTCATTTGAAGTTCACTTACCTTTCATGAGATAGTACTCCCCCTCAAAAATAGCATAACCTTCGAATGCAGTCATGTGGAAAGAATCTTCTTAATTATACGCACATGACGTTCCTGCAAAATAAATTAGAAGGATTTTGGTATCCATCCATTGATGGATCCTTGACGGTTAGATGCCCTATTATAGTGAGGACCGAGGATACTATAAGTACCATACCAATACTTAACATGGTATTTATTCACAAAGTCACTTATTCCACAATAAGAGCAACACAACTTCTGTGTAGATAAGTTGATCAGTTTATTAACAGAGTAAACTCGATCAGTTTTCACAAAAGGTTTAGCGTGGAAAGCTGTGTTATTCTTGTCACTCTTAACAGAGACGAATGACTTTGGACCAGGAGCGGTTCCTTTAACTCTCCACACCATGTTTACTTTCTTGAAAGATTTATTATCTGATTTGTTAATGATAGGGTTATAAAACAGATTAGAGGTATGGATTCGATCTTTTGAAGAGCTATTTGATCTAATGCAGGTCTTTGAAGAAATAATTATGTAAATAGAACTTGAAGCAGTCTTAGAAAAGCAAACTGAATTAACTGAATCACCGTAAAGAGACTGGTTAACAGTATCTGGACTAGCAAGATTGGGTGATTCAACATCAGAGTTTTTGCTTTCAAGTTCCTTGTCATTGTTGAACAAAACATTTTTCTTTTCAAGCATTATATCTAGCTTCTTTTGGAGATCATATTTTAGCCTCTTCTCTATCATTATATCAGATGACAAAACAGATAATTGCTTTGTAAGCTTGGAAATCTCAGTCTGAAAGATCTTTCTTTCGATTGCAAAATCATCTTTCAAACTTTTTGCTCTAAAACCTTCAACCTTCTTTTTCTCAGACTTTTTGCTTAGTATGTCTAAATCTTTCTCCAAATCGGTTATTTTCAAAGACAGTTCTCCATTCTTTTTAGTAAAAGATTTGCGCTCAATTTCAAACTTCTCTCTTTCTAAAATCAGAATTTTCTCAAAGTCGGAGATTTGTGTTGAAAGATTTAGACATATAAGCTCAATACTCTTTTTCTCTTCAAGAGATTTCTTTGAAAGAGCAGATTGCTTTTGAATAAGCAATTGTCTTTCAGTTGCAAAGCTTTCTTTCTCTTTTTCAAAAACCTTTTCAAAAGTAGTTAGTTTATTTTTAAGCTCAAGGTTTTCACAGTTCAGGAGTTTACCTTTCTCTTCTTCTTTAGCCAGCTTCTCAGAACTATTCCAGATTTGAGATTTAAGTTCCTTCAGTTCTTTGATGTACTTGTTGCACAAATCATCTGATCGCTTGATATTCTTTTCATGTAGTCTTGCTTGCTCTTTCTCAGTCTCCTTGATATCATCTCGTGATGATAAATCAGACAGCTTCTTTTTTAGCTCAGTATTTTCAGACTCTAATGCTGTTGCCTTTTCTTCAGATTTGGCAAGCTTCTCAGAGCTTTCAATTGTTTGCAATTTCAGTTCCTTCAGTTCTTTGACGTACTTGCTGATCAAATCATCTTTTTCCTTGATATTCTTTTCATATAGTCTTGTTTGCTCTTTCTCAGTCTTCTCCTTCTTATCAGGCTGCTTGTGCTCATCTACCTTGTTCTTGCCTTCGTATTTATCCGAATAATCATGGCACTTGTTGGAGGAAGTGGAGTAGCGCTGATTATTGGATGTGAGCATCTGCTACTGGAAGGACCTGGAGAGCTGAACCATTGCTTTCTTAATGGATGTGTATTTAGAATCAGAATCATTGTCTTCTTTTCCCTCAGGTTCGGACTCAGATTCACTTGGCTTTTGTGCACGTTTGGAATGACTGCCAGAAGATTTTCCTCGCTTTGAAGACATGAGAGCTTGTGGATCAGCAGGTGGCTTGGATGCAGACTTCTTTTCGTTCAGAATCTCCATCACCTCATCTTCGTCCTGACAAGTTGCTTCAGACTGAGATGAATAAGACATTGTTACCTGAAAAATTATGATCGTTAATCGGTGTTGCTTTGAAGAATAAAACTTGCGGAAGAAAAATCAGAAATTAAATCTGAAAAACAAATCTAAAAAATTAAATTCGTTTTCAAAAATTAGAATCCGATTATTATCGGAACGAACGAAATCAAACTTCGAGAATGAAACCTGCCAGATAAATGCAAACGGTTAGATCAATAATGGTGAAATAAATCACATAAATGATAACCGTCGAAAAATAAGCTCAAATCGTTGCAAATATCCTTAAAGATGTCACAAGAACTCGCAATCCTATCGTTAAAAAATTCGCAGCTTTCGTTAAGATTCTCAATAACGAGACGTGCGGTAACTCGGGTACCGATCAAGAAACTTGCGATGAATCTTCAAAATCGAGTGATGGATTGAGACAAAGACTTATCCGATATCTAACAATTCAGACTAAATAACTAAATAACTAAATAAATAAATAAAAACAAAAACAAAATAAACAAAAAAAATCAACGAATTATATATATAGAGGCGGGTTCAAACGAGGAGCGCATCAATTTAAGAGAACGTGAGGAGCACTCCTATGCTTCTGATCACATATGATTTACAACCCCTAAAAAATAGGATTAACTCGAAAATTCGCGCAAAAGTGGCGCAAGGTGGTTCGCGAGGCGTGCAATCGCGGATCATTAATGATTTTAGTTGTAAATCATATGTGATTCATAACTGTCAATTGCTCCCCCAGATCAGTTGTGAATCACATGTGATCCACAACTGCCAATCACATGTGATTCATAACTGTCAATTGCTCCTCACGTTCTCTTAAATTGACGCGCTCCTCGTTTGAACCTTCCTCTATATATATATATATAAATATGCAATGGAAAATTTTGATGGTCAAATAGGTATCCACTAATGTGTATGGATGAAAGGCAGCGCACGAAGAAAAAAAAATTATAGTCAACAAAGGTGGCTGCAAGTTAGACTCATGGTGACATGCTCTCTTGAGATTACCCGGAAAAAGGAGTCATTCGGTAAGTGACCAAAAGTTGTCCGGTAACCAAAAAAATTGTGTCATCCGATAACTTAAAGAATTTCATTCGGTAACAAAAAAAATTATCCGGTAACTTTGAGTTACCAGGTAACCTTGTGTTTACCAGGTAACCTTGTGTTTACCAGGTAACCTTGTGTTTACCCGGTAACTTTGAGTTACCCGGAAAGTGACAGAAAAATGACTTATCCGAAAACTGTGGCTGGTTGAAAAATTCGGATCAGGGATCGATAGGGTTGATTGACTTCACTCCTGTAGGGTTAGATTTTGACCAAAAACACAAAAACAAACATACCCAAATCGATTTCTAAGCAAAATATATCCTATTTTTCAATAATCACCACAAAAATTTAAGAACACCAAAAACTCAAGAATTGATTTTTAAATCACGAAATTGATACCTTTGAGAATTGATGTAGATGCAGATAAACACCAGATTAAGAACGATAAACAATCGACATCAAACAAAATAATTATTAAATCAACGAAAAGCTTTGCAAACCCGATTGATGATCGTTTCAACCCAAGAAAAACTGCAGTCTGTCGAAAATAAAATAGATGCCTTCTGGAACTCAAACGATTAATCCCACCGTTCAGAATGTGGAACAAAATGTCGTGAAGCTACTGTCCAAAAATCGTAACGATCCGACGGTTCAAACTCCGGGAATAGGCAAAACGGCTCTCTGCGTTTTCCAGGAAAATTCACTACGAATTTTTTCTTTTTCTCGCTTTCGTTCGATTTCTTCTATTCTTCAAATCACCGATTCGGCTCTGATACCAATTGTGAGTCTCAGATTCGTGCAACGAACAATAAGAAATCAATAGATGTATAACAGTTTGTATGATTTCAACTGGTCATCCAATTCACTTTCAATTGTAGAGAGAATTACAATAAGTTCAGGAAAGTGTAAAAGAACAACTAGCCTAAAACAAAGGCTAAACAAAACTATTTATATGCTGGGCCCGTGGAAACAAGCCCACGACCCGTTCACTAATAAGACTCAAAATAAAGAAGTGCAGTTCAGCCCTTGAACTTCTATTCAACTAAATATTGCCCTAACAAGTAGCCTTCTGTTGACCCAATCCTCTGTGGTGAACTTCAGCTGGTTTCACTGTCACAGAAGCAAAAGACTTGTTATTTTCCACCCATTTACCTTTTTGTTGCAAAGTTAGTTTTTCTTGAAATGGCCTAAAAGGTTTTGTAGTTTGCGAACTTTGAGAGGACTTATCCTTTTCAAGTTTGATTTTCTCAAGCTCAAGAGAGGTTTTGGCTCGTATACACATGTCCAAGAAGTCCGGACATATAGGAACACTTGTGATTTTCTCCTTAGGAGGAATGGTTCTGTTAAGAACTCCAGAAGGAAGTTTAAATCCCTATGATGCACAAGGAACTATCTCTGATTCAATTGAATCAGTCTCAGATTCGTCAGAGGATGAAACGTCCTCGTATACAGAGGTTGAGTCACAGAGATCTCTGTCGACAGAGGCAGGACTCTCTGAGCATGTGCCATACTCGCTTTCTTCCTTTGTTTTGGGAATATTTTTTAAGTCAACAGAAGCATTCATCAGGATTTCCTCAGAGGGATTTTGTTCAACAGAGGATGTACAGAGGTTTTCATAAAAATTGTTTTTGCCAATTTCCATTAACTCATTTTCATAAATGTGTTTCAGTTTTTCTGATAACGCCACTTTTTGGCGTTATTTTCGGTTCTCAAACCAATGAGATTGGCTTGGATTCAAGTAAAAAGGCGTATATTTCACGGTTTATTGAGTAATTTACGCAGGTTATATAAAAGGCGGCATTCCTCGGAAATAGAAGCTAAAAAGAGCCCAAAACGAGTCAAAACGAAGCCTAACGGGAGCCTAAAAGCCAAGCCCAAGACCCGCAAACGAACCAGGACCCGACCCGCGAACCAGAACCGACCCAGAAGGGATCAGCAACACGCGCGACCTTCTGCGCGACTTGCAAGTCGCGCCAGAAGTCGCGTAAGCCTCTGTTTGCGAAATTCAGTTTTATAAGTCGGGATTTAGGTCACTTTTTCGGGATCGAACTTACGGCAGACGATTGGGAGCAGTCCGGGGGCGATTTCCAGAGCCAAGTGACACCGTTTGGAGCCAAGATCGAGAACCAATTGAAGGAACGTTCAAGACGCGAAGGAGAATTCAGCACGGGAAAAGGGAGTTCATCAATTCATCTTACACCGTCACCACGATCACGTTTACCATGTTTAATTACACTTTCGTTTCTTTTCCTTTTGTGTTTGAATCCCCCAACATCATGAACTAACTTTAAGATGTTGGGGGTTGGATTGAATTAGGGGTGAACATATAGATGGATGACGAATGATTTTATCAGTTTTTCCGATATAATGAATGCGTGTGATTTTGTTCTTAATGCTTTTGTGAGCGTAGCTAACTTGCAATTGTTTTATTGTCATCAATTATGTTCGAGAGAATTAATTGAGATCTAGAATTAGGAATCACATGTCTAAAGTAAGAAAGGATAGAGATATACCGAGTAAACTTTAGTCTCATAATAACCTACGCTTAATGTGTTTTGAACCACATAAGATGAGATCGAGAGATTAATCTTGTGTTTGTTTTCGAAATAAACTTCATGGTAGCTTGAGAAAGCACCACGTTTTACAAATATAACTGTTGTTACTTGAGAGAGAGCAATGGTTAGATCAAGGTTGAGTACTCATAAACGGAATCAACTGGTATTTATCTTTAGTCGGATGTTCATATGTGAAACCTAAGGATATCCAACCCTCAACTGTGTCTCCATCTGAATTCCAAAGCTGCTTACTAGTTGTCTGGCGTTTGTGTGATTTTAAATTCTGCAAGTAATTAGTTATAAAACCAATCCTCCAATTTCGACAGTCCAATTAATAGTTCTTATAGTAATTGTGATATTTAGTTCCTAGTTCCCCGTGATTCGATACTCGTACTTCTAAAGTACTATTACTTGACTTCGACCCGTACACTTGCGGTAAGATTCGCGGGGTGTCAAAACCCCGTGTCATTTTCTTCAGAAGAAGCAGGCATAAACTCAGGTGCCTCTGCCAATAGTTTCGTTTCAGAATCTGTAGTGCAGACAAAAGCAACCTGGGTCTGAGTCTCAGGGTCACCAAACTTGAAGATTCCTATCTGATCTTGAGTTTTCAGATATCTCTTAGGTTTGGAGTCTCTTTTGACAGAGGCTGAGGGTGACAAATCTGTGTTTTGATACCACACATTTATCATCTTCAAAAGTTTCCTCTTGTGAGGTTCCCCGGAGATTTTCTGCCTTTTGCTAACAGAGAGTAGATTTGGAAATCCTGGCTTTCTTGTACTTCCAATACAAAACAGAGAAGACAGGGACTTGTCTCTTTTGGTTCTAGTGTAAGGATCTATATCATAGAAGCCAATTCCCCTTCTTCCTATTTGTGTATTTATTTTCTCGTACACCTTTTGTGCATCTTGATATTTTTTGATTAAAAGGTCTCTGCTGAGTAGGTCTTGATGAAGGACTTCTCTTTCCTTTTGAAAGAAGTTCTTAAGAGCAAGAATATTCATTATGTTACTCTCATTGTCCAAAAGTTTCTTAGTTTTAGCTTTAAGGGCGGAATTGAGTTCTGAAATCTTTTCTTTTAAAGGATTTAGATGTTTATGCCAATTAGTCTCAATCTCTTCCTTTTCTAAAGATATTTTTGCTTTTTCTTGAGTAAGAAGTCTGGCTTCTCTTTCAAAGAATGCAAGCTTTTTCTGAATATTATCACAAGTCTTTTTCAGTTCAGTGTAATCTTCTGTCAGTTTAAGTAAATTTACTTCAGCTTCATTAGAAGTAGAGTCAGAAGTGGATACCTCACTGTCAGAATCGGAGGAGCTTACTTCTGCCATCCCGCAGAACAGGGCGTTCTTCTTCTCACCTTCGTCAGAAGATTCGTCGGACAACCAGTTTTCTTGATCCACCATGAGAGATTTCTGAGCATAGTATTATGCCTTCTTTTTATAGAAAGCAGAGTCCCTCTGTGGGCGATTTGGTTTTCTCCTACAGTCTGCAGCATAGTGGTCTGGCTTGCCACAGTTAAAGCATCCCTGGTTTTGTGGAGCATTTCCAGCTCTGTCACCTGACCTCTGTTGGTCACCATCTCTGTCATTTCTGTCACTTGACCTATGTTGGTCATTTGAACCTTCTCTTCCTTCGTTCCTTGACTCATGCTTCTCACCCCGATCATCTCTCCCATCACGTTCATATCCACCCTTCTTCCAGTATCCTCTGCCAAACTCTCTTGTCAATAGAGCTAAAGATTTAGCTATTGAGGCCATCGTTGACTCCTCTTCTTCCACCAGGTCCTCTTCATCACTGTCCACAACCAGTATCTTCTTCTTCTTCTCTTTCTTCTCCTCCACAGACTTCTCCTTCTTTGGCTTCTCTTTTGCTTCTGTAGCCTTACCAACAAGTGCAAGAGGCCCACCAGTTTGAGCTTTTGCCTGAGCAATCTGAGGTTCTTGGGCAGCCAGTGTTCCGTAAAGATCTGACAGAGTCCAGGTGTCTAAGTCCTGATTAGTTTGCAGAGACATAGACAACTGGAGCCATGCTTCATTTAGGCTCTTTAGGAACATGACGTTGTTCTCTTCAGAAGTTCTGTGAATTCCGAACTTCTTACACTTGTTAATCAGCGAGTTGAACCTGTCGTATGTTGACTGCAGAGATTCTGTCGGCAGAGCTTTGAAAGCATAGTACTCGTTGATGCATTGGGCTCTGCGATTCATCTGAGTTTTGGCTCCTCCTTCCATTTGTTTCTCTAGTTCCTTCCATAGATCGTAGGCAAATTCACATGCGTCTAGAGATTGGAAGAGGTCATTTGGTATGGCCATTATCAGAAGTCGCTTGGCCTTCTGAGCAAGTTCGTACTTCTTCCAGTCTGTAGTAGACCATTTGGCCATAGCCTTTGGTTTTTCATACTCAGGAACCTCTGGAGTATCATCTGTGGCTGGTACCCTTGGTACTGTAACCATGGGAACATGAGGAGGATTGCGGACATAAGTGAGGAGATCTTTGTCAGTACCCTCAAAGAAATGAATCATTCGTATTTTCCATTGGGGGTATTCATCTCTGAGCAGAGTGGGTGGCTTGGTTAAAGAACCAGCAGTAAAGAAGTTGTTGGTGTTCGCCATTTTGAGCAGTTTGAAAAATCCAAGAAAAAACAGAGTATGAACAGAAAGTTTTCAAATGAGTGAACATATCCTTCGAAATGAGTTTAGAATTTTAAAAACCTTGAACAATGAACTTAAATGGAAAGATTTAACCGAAGAAACAGGTCCGGTCAGTTTACTAGAGTCGAACAAGTCGAGAATAGCAGAAAAACAGGGACTGTTTTGAAATAAATGAAGAACAGGTCAAAATCAGTCCATATTTCTACCAAAAAGATTCGAGATCATTGTTAGAGTAGATCCTTTGATATTGAAAATCAAAGTTTGCTCTGATACCAATTGTTGATCCCAATATAGACTCAACAATGATATTAATCTCTATAGTTCGAACAATTATGTATGCGGAAGCGTTTTAAAGAACTAAAGAGATGCTCGGTAGAAAAATACACTGAATCAAATACGTGAAACAGTAATAACGCAAGAGTTTAGCTCAATGATTCACTTCGTATTGATTAATCAAGAACACCGTGAGTGTGTGATACAGAATAATACGCTCTAATATGGTGTGTGTGTTTTTGTGCAAAGTTACTAGAAGAGCTCTATAAGAGCCTTCTATTTATACGACATTACAGGGTACAAGTGAGAGACAAGAAGTACTAAGGTACAAGACAACATCGTGGGTCAGAGACCAGGTACAACATTAATGTAGTGCGCCGCAATCTGCAAAGGCTGTAACCCATCAGAGGTTGACACGTGGAATGTGCAGGGCATGCCTTGTACGAATGATCTTCAGGATCTTCGTACAACAGAGGCACGCGAGAGGCACGATCGTCTTTGTCTTTATCTTCATAAAACTTCATTCTTCAGGTAATCATACCACAGAGGCTCTGTCAAGGGTGACAGAGGCTCTGTGGCCTTGTCCTCTGAGAAAGTCTTCTGTTGAGTGTTCTTTACTTGGTGTCTTGGCAGAGGCTCTGTCGACGATCTTGACTTAGCCTATTTTTCAATACTTTTTCTTACAGAAGTTGGAGCTAATAAAAGTGGATAAAATCATGGATAATTAGGGGACTTATCCAAATCCATATCAAAAGTGAGAATCTAGTTAAGAAGAACAACGAGGCAATATTGTCGACAATGATTCGTCTCGAAGGAGGTATAAACCCTAACAAAACCGTAGAGATGAAACTGAAGATGAAACGGAGATGAACCGAGATGACAACGAAGATGAAACGGAGATGAAATGGAGATGAACCGAGATGAAACGGAGCTGAAAACGAAGATGAAATCGGAGATGAAACGGAGATGAAACAGTTATGAACGGAGATGAAACAGAGATGAAAGCGGAGAGATGAACCGAGACGACAATGGAGATTAAATTGTTATGAACGGAGATGAAACAAAGATGAACAGAGATGAAACGGTTATGAACAGAGATGAAAACGACGATGAACCGAGATGAAAATGGAGATGAAACGGATATGAAAATGGAGATGAACAGACATGAAACTGAGATGAACGGGATACGAAAACGGTTGATTACGACAAACTTTCTGGATTAAAAAGTGAGTTCTTGAATCAAATCAAAATCTCCTTTTCCTGGTTTTGATCAACAGTGGTGGTATTCAAAAGAAATAAGAAGCCAAATAATGCAAGAAAGATACAAAAGCTTAAATACCATAAAGCCATGAAGTTTCAGATAAAGAAAGTGAGAATCAAAGAAATAAAAAAGACTTAGAGGTAGCTTTATATATAAATATGAACACTTGAACGGTGTTTTTCTTAAAACAAAATATAATTTTCTTAGATTTAATTTGTGTTCCATAAATAGTCAATTACTAATTAACACATATCCATAAAAACGAAAATGCATAACTATCATATATACATACCTTTATTATAAAAAGACAATGTTGCCCTTATTAATAAAATTAACAATTTAATAAAAGAAACTATGTGATTGGTCCAATTGAGTGTGAAAAGTTTGCATTATAGTAGTGGTATTCAAATGATCCGTCCCATATATATATATATATATAGGGGCTCCTTCTTTTGTTAACCAGTGCATATATGCACATCAGGCAATTGTAATATGTGCATATATGCAATGCCCGATGTGCATATATGCACATCATGAAAAACTTAACAAAAGAAGGAGACCCTATATATATATATATATATATATATAGCCTTAGGTTCAATAGAGAAGTGCAAATATTTAGAGAAGTAGAGAAGTAAAAAAACACGGGTCCGTTCATATATGAACGTTCATATATGACTGTTTATATATGAACGTTCATATATGAATGTTCATATATGACTGTTATATGAACGTTCATATATGACTGTTTATATATGAACGTTCATATATAAACGGACCCGTGTTTTTTTACTTCTCTACTTCTCTAAATATTTGAACTTCTCTATTGAACCTTTCCCTATATATATATATATATATATATATATGCATGTATGTATGTATATGTATATTGGACCTGATGTAAATAATTAATTATTGTAATAATAATTAATTAATTAATTATATGGCCAAATATCTAAAAGTAATGTTTATTTCTATAATTAAAGCCCAAAAGTTAATTGTTTGTTAATAGATAACAAAAGGGCTTAAGGCCCATAATAGGTTTATGTTAAACTGAGGCTCGGTCCAAATTAAGGAAAGTTAGGAGTATTTAGACCTAACCTTGTTTAGGTTTAGGTTTAGCTAATGATAATACAAGAAAAACTCTCCCTCCCCTCTCCTCTCCTTGGTGTCGTCGATCACACACACACACACACACACACACACACACAAGGAAACATCGATTTTTCCTTGTGTTATTATCGGTTCACGTGGGCTAGCAACCATTCGGGTGACATATCATACTCACGTGTGTATACCTCTAGAGGAGGTCTATATTGATCACTCATGTTTCCGGCTCGCCAATCCTACGATTCGAGGTAGTTTTTCTAACACCCTATGGTTTGCTTTTGTCACTATTTACTTCAGTAACGAATCCGGGCTAGTGGGTTTCACTGTTTGTTTTATATTTATGCTTATGTTTGTTTCCGCTGCGATCCCGTTGAAATCCTTCAGTGGTATCAGAGCCCCGTTACAAATATAGGGATATAAAATTGGAACAAATAGGTCAAAAACGAAAAAATGGCAAACGTCGTTGTGCGTCGGCATGCGCCGCGGTTGTGCGCCGTACGACTCCATGCGTGTGTCGCGTGTACGTCGTGCGGTGTCGTGTGGTCGTGTCATGTGTGTTGTGCGGTCGTGTCGTGTGTGTCGTGCGGTGCCATGCGTGGTGGTCGTGTGCGCCACGGTGCAGTTTTGCAGACCCTATTTTCTTTTCGGTATTATTTTGCTAGCCGACCCTACTTTTAGGGTTTCAGGCTTTTAGGGTTTTTCGTGGGCCGTGGGCCGTTTTGGTCTCCTGGCTTTGACCGGGATTTGGCCCAATTTTTTTTTTTGGGTTTGTTATTTATTTTGTTTAATTGGACCCAAGCCCGTTTGTGGTTGTTTTGTTTGTCGGATTCGGTTTGGCCTGTTTAACACTTTAACCCGTGGTTGTTTGTTTTATTTTATTTCAAATATTAAAATGTATATTTATGTGGATTGTGTATTTTTATACGATATGTGTATCGTTCTCTTTTAAATTCTAATGTAATAGTTTGGTTAAATGTTTTAGCCTAGTATAACATTAAATTTATTTTGAAGACCGAAGGAATCGAAGACGGAGTCCCGGAGTCCACCTCGGATGGCGGAGCTAGTGGAAGCTTTGACGGTGTCCTTAGGATTTGACCGGGGTTTTCCGTGTGGGCTCACGGATACCCCATTAGTGGGTCATACCGACTCCGTTTGGTTGCTTTGTGTGGTTGATTGTGTTTGCGTTTTATTTTCCGCTTTATTTATTTGCTTTATAATTATATGCTATAATTGGTGCAAATTGAAACACAATCGTATTTTAATCGGTATTTTGTAAATGTTTTTACAATAAAATTGATAAGTTATCAAACTCAAGTCGTGATGATCCCAGTAACGATCAAGTAACAATGATATATCAGACAATTATATGTTATTGAATGATTATAGAGAGTGTTTTACACATATGAATGATAATCTCTCTCTATCTCTATTAGGCGCACCAATTCTAATCTCACCAATCTAACCTAAACATTAGTAAACCAACGTTAAATACCAAGGCTTAATAAGCCCAAGCCTCATTAACCTAATGAGCCCAATTACATAAATAAGGCTTTTACAAACAAACCAATAAGCCTATTATTTTCTTTATATCACTTTCTATTTAATAGGATATTTATGGTCCTAACAATCTTTCTCTATCACCTGGATTTTTTTGGTTTGAAATACTTTGGGGCGAAATATATATATATATATATAAAGCAAAAAGAAGAGTCTTGTCACACTCGCCTAAGCCCCGATTTAAGTGATTCAAGTTCTCAAGGAAATTTAACACATAACTATAATTTTCGTGTTTTGAGTGTTTGCAAATTCGATTCTCATAAGGCCCGAAATCAATGTCGAAGTTGGAGGAAAAGTTGGATATGCTGGAAAAAGGATAAGTTAATTAAAGAAGCTATCATGACAGAAAAGAAACATGTAGTTAGATGGTAAGGGTGTCGACCTATATTTTGTTGGTGCTGTGTTCAAGCCTTGTTAGGCACATTTTTTTTATATTATAGTAATAGGCTCTCAGCCCAGCCCAACGACACTCCACATGGGCCACTTGGTAGCATCATATTATTCTTGGCCCAAATTCATTGGTTATCTAGGGCATTTTTGGTAAAAAGAAACAAAAACTTGTTTTTGAAGTTGTGAAGAGGGAGCAGCGCAACTGCGCAAGGGAGAAGGCAACAACTGCTAATATATATATATATATATAGAGAGAGAGATAATAAGTTTAAACCTCTAAATGTGTATAAACTTTGGATTTCATAGGTTTTCTTGATGAGATTGTTTCATGAAATTGTTTATTTTGATGAAAATGTTTCATATCATTCATTTCTTGATGAAATTGTTTCATATATTTGTGTTTTTTTATGTAAAAATGAAAAAAGTTTCAGCAATATGAGAAAATATATGAAACAGTTGCATAGGAATGAAAAATAATATGAAACTACATAAAAACACAAATATATGAAACAATTTCATCAAGAAATGAATGATATAAACAATTTCATCAAAACAAACAATTTCATGAAAAAAAATTCATTAAGAAAACCTATGAAATCCAAAGTTTACACGAATTTTTTTTACAAAATAGTAAGCCTCTCTCTCTCTCTCTCTATATATATATATATATATATATATATATATATATATGAAGATGCAAAGCTAAGCTCTCCAAGGAGGTTGAATAGAATTAAGATTCTTAGATAACTTGTGATTTTTAGAAGTTGGAAGTTATGAACTCTTTAATCCATTAATCTAAGTTTGTTTAATTATTCGGGTTAATTTAGTGTTCTTGAAATATTATGATTTTGATGTATTAAAGTTATTTGTTGGATGAAATATCTCATGTGATAACTATTAGATTTGTTAGTATTTTGCAAATGAATTAAATTGACGTATTTACTTTAATTGATAAGTTCATTTTGGATTTAAGGATTTTAAATCTTAAAGTTCAAATTTATAGCTTTTAGATGGATTTTGATGTATTAATCTATGTGAAGAATGGTTTTAAATCCATTAGGAGTGATCTTTAATGAGTTGGAAAATTCAAGAGGGTGTATAAATATTTTGTTTAGAGTTCTTTCATTGATTTGGTGATTACTCATGGTTTATCCAGGTAACAAGATGATTGCGAAGTTGGATAAAAACTAGGTTTAACATAACCTAGCAAGGTGAATTCAAGTTGATTTGTGAAAAACGTTGTACCTGCTAAAATGTCATTTTTCAAGTATTTACGAGTGTTACATGAATTTATCAAATGTTGAGTTAATTGGTGGGTTTTGATTATTTGAAGTGTTTAACTTTCTAAACATTGTAAAACACCCATATTTAGGATTTGTGGGTAATTTGATAAATGAATCATAAATGAGAGTGTCTTGATGATTTATGGTACAAATGAAGTCTATTCCATGGTTTATGCATTTTTGGCGTATTTACCATTTGGAAAATACACGTTATGGTGTCATGAGGCCTTTGGAAATTTAAGTGTAAGATTTCACTTGGAAAATGTTTTGTCTCAACCAATGATGAGTTTTGGGTTAATCATGTATTTGAGATATGTGTTTGCATAAACGCCGATCAATTGTGTTTTATTGTTTTAATGACCATTATTGTATGGTTAAATGGTTTGTTGAGCTAGTTGGCTCGTATTCGATTTAAAAGAGTTTTGGGGACTTTAGTCCGGGTTATTTTACTCTATGTTGGGCATTTGAAGTTTCATATTTTAAGAGTGCTGGACATTCTTTTAAATTACATCCATTTGAGGCATATTTAATCATTAAAATACATATTTATGAATGTTAGACATTCTTTGGAGTCATGTAGTTTAGACTGTGTTGCATTGGATCCATAGACACGTCAGTCAGTCTTTTGGTGATGGTCGATTGGGTATTTCGGGGTTGGACCTCTTTATGACCTTAACTTTTCAAATAAGCGCTAGGAGGGTTGAGTCTGGGAGTGCTATCTTGGAGGTAGGCACTAGGACCTCTGCCATGTCGGGCAATGCCTTTGTTGTAACCCTCGAATGCGCCGGGCCTTGCAGTGGAATTCTTGGAATCAGCCACTAAGGTCAACCGACTCTTGAGGTGAAACTTGTTAAGGAGTCGTAGGAACATTTGGACGTCTAGTCGCGAAGTGTTATACGATTAACGTTGTACGAGTGGCTTACTTATGTGTTTCCTCTATTCTTAATGGATACGGGTCTCCCTCGTTGTTGTCAAACATTATTTTCGGATAATATCCATGCTTTATTATCGTTGGTTTCGTACGAGTAATTGCAGTTGATGGCTTTAATATTGGATCCCCTCCACATGTATTAAGGTTTGAATGATGCACCTACTTCCATGTATTTGGTAAATGGATTCTATCCTATCTATGCTTTGCGTGAGTATGGGGTTAGTTCCATGTTTGGTATATTTGTATCTAAACGTTTATCACCAAGGTGGGACTTTTGGAAAAGACATCACTATACATTCTAAACTGTTACTTATTGTCAATCGTGACTTAAAAAATCTTTCTTCTATTTTATTTATTATATAGTTATGAAAACTCTTGAACTCACTAGGCGTTAGCCTAACCTTTTTATTTGTCGGCATGTGCATCAGGTTCCAGTTTGGGAATGGTTTTAGCCACATTGCGAAGAGTTGAGTGTGAGTATGCACGAGAAAAGAATAGTATTTGGATGAGGGCTTCTGCACATTGGGATTAGGGATGGTGATTTGACCCGACCCGGCGGGGAACCCGGTCGGGGCCGGGTATTACCCGGTTTTGCGGGGCCGGGGAAACCTGGTTTGCTCCAACCGGGGCCGGGGCCGGGTGACCTACTCCCCGACCCGCCCGGTACCCGGTTTTAATATATATTTATTAAATAAACTTTATATATTTTATTAATATGACTTTTACCCTTTTCCCCCAAATTAATTAGGTCAGACACTCAGACCACACTTCCAAATTCTAATTCCCAATTCCAGCTGCTACCTCCAAGCACCACGACCTCCGGCTGCACTGTGGTACAACGTTTTCCAACTTGCAGTTCTTCTTGTGATCTTTGTCTCACAAGTTTTCTTCTTGTCTTTTCTTTCTTATGCTATCATTACTTGATGGACCAATAATGAAATTACTAGCTTGTAGACTTTGCATTAGGATTTAGCAACCAACTTGAATCTTGATAATATCATTACTTCATTAGCATTTAGCATCCTGCTTGAATCTTGATACTAGTGTTGGTCTTAAGAATTTCTTTATATTATTGTTGTCTTTTGGAATATTAATCTTAGTGTTGAGTCTTGACCGGGTTTTGATCGGGTTTGACCGGATAATTGGCCGGGGCCGGGTCTAGGAGACCAAAACCGGGGCCGGGGCCGGGTGAGGGGATACCCGCCCCGTTAACATCCCTAGTTGGGATTAGTAACTTGCATTGGTTTTAGTAACACCCGACCTATTTATTTAGTTGTTGTACAAGACTTAAAAGTAATTTATTGTTGAGGTTGTTTATAGAATTTATTTTGAGGTATTCCAAGTATTGATTTGTAGAAGGAGGTTTTACCCTTCATATTGGTGTAATATTAAAAGTTTTAAATTAGTTGCTCTTTCCAAATTTGAGGGTGTTACAAGTTGGTATCAGAGCTTAAGTTTGAGAGAATTAGGTGTTGATTTTGGATACCTAGACTCAAACTAGCGTTATTCTAAGTGGATGAAAATGAGATTGTACTATTAGGCACTTTAAGATAGGATACTTTGAGGTCGATAGAGTCACTAGAATCGGGAATCATGACGAGGGTAGCAAGGATGATCATGTACGGTACGTTCATAACTGCACCTGGCCAGTGCATTGGTGAGCTTACATGTTACATGTGTATGCTTGAATTGCCTTCATGTGATGATCGATGGGGTAGTGCATATCTTCTTAAGGAATAGTCATCAGAAGAAGTTGATGCTTATAGCATTGTCACTTTGAGTGACAGTTAAGCATGATGAGTACATTAAGTTGACTATCTTGGATTGGAGTTATTGGTTGAATTAGAATAAAAAATGAACTGAATCGACCTTGTTTCAATAAAAAAAATTGTAAGGTTAACCGATTTAGTCTCCGACTATTGCCTTAAGATGTTTGAACATTTGGGTGTCGGTAGTGTGACCGATGGACTTGGTGAGCTTAGTTCTAAGACTTTGAGTCTCGACCAAATTCATGCACGAAATATATTTCTAAAATAATTGGCATAAGTTATTTCATACTGTTCCAAATCATCGTGTGGGTTGTATTACAAAATTTTGGAAAGACGTTTAGCACACACACGATTATGAACCATGATTTTAAACATGCATAAAATTGTTTTAGTTGCATAAGATTTGCATACAAGTTTATTGGGAATCTTCTCCGTACTATTTTTCTAGAGTTGCAAATTATTGAAGCACAATATTTTGTGACGAGTTTTGAGAAATCGTTTGGTGCTCGTGAAATTGGGATCAAGTTTTAAATTACAAGAAACTACATTAGTTCGTACTTTTGTACACAAGGCTTTGATGGGATTTTGTTTTATGTCATCCTATTGCCAAATAAGAAATTTAGGTCGAGTTTAAATACATGAAACTACTTTATCTCATACGTTTGTTTGCAAGTTTTAATTGAATTTTACATCATGACATTTTATGGCTGAATGATGGAATTTTGAAATGCCTTAGCTTGCTTTGTTGCGTGTGTTTGTGTATAAAGAATTATTGAGGATTTTATCCTATGTCATTTTCTTGTTAGAAATGAAGATTTTGATAACGTTCATTTCCATAGTTTTACCTTGAGGTTTTGGTAGAACGTTTTTGTTGCACGTTATTTTAGTGCAGGAGTTTATTTACATACATGCTGTGAGTAAGTACATGTTGGGACTGTAGCGGTTCATTTGAATAGTTTTATTACACATACTTTCAATATTGTCGTTATTACTTCGAGTAACGGTCACATAACTTTCAAGCTGGTTTTATATGTGTGGCATTTGTAGACACTTTGCACAACTACCTAGTTGTGGTAGCAAAATGTTTTATATGTGCGTAAGATTGATTATAAAGATTTTATTTTTGGTAAATCTTTTAATATTGTAAATTGGCATATTGGTTGAGTGGTGAGCTTGGAAAACCTTGAACTCATTAGAAACATAGATTGAGACCTTTTATTGAAGGATGTGTATTAGAAACAGGTGATTAGTTTCGTTATGCAAGGTTCCAACTTGAAAATTGGGCGAACTTTTGATTTTGAGGTATTAGACTTATGAGTTATCCCATTATTTAAGTAGTGATCTTTCCATTTCAGTAAATCTTCGGGCTAAAGCTTTGTGTGGTTGTGTGCACATAATTGGATTTGAGTTGATGGGTCATTTTATAGACATCATATTAAGTGTTAGTATTGCTCTTGGTTGGCCTTCGATAATGAACAAGGTTTTGAAGTTCGTTCATTAGAGTTGTATAGTTTGGGATTCTAGTTTTGGTGTCAATATGGTCCAAATCTGATTTCTACTCATTGTTGCTTCTTCATTACTCCTACCTCTGGCTGTTGACAAATGATGACTCCTAGTTTTGTTTAATTACTTTAATATCATTTGTAATCTTTTGTGATTATTAGTTAATTTTCCTTCTTTAGGTTATGGCTATAAAAGCCTTGGGTTGTTCCATTTGAATGTAAAGAATAATATTCATCTTTTAAAGAATATTATTCATTCTGTAAAGAATATTCTTCATCATGTGAAGAATATTATTCATCTTGTGAAGAATATTATTCATCTTGTGAAGAATATCATTCATTTTGTAAAGAATAATATTCATTTTGTAAAGAATGTTATTCATCTTGTAAAGAATATTATTCATCTTCTAAAGAATATATTTATCATGTAAAGAATAATATTCATCTTGTAAAGAATATTATTCATCTTCTTAAGAATACAATTCATCTTCTAAGGAATATTATTCATCTTGTAAAAAAGATTATTCATCTTGTAAAGAATATTATTCATCTTTTCATAAATTGCTTCAGCTTTTGAGGTCAAGGACTCATTTGGAGTTTGGGGTGTCATCCGTGTTGAATTTCTTGGGAAGTTTGGAAAGCAAACAATGACTCTACGGATATTTGGTTTTGGCAATTAGTGATTGATGATCAAAATCATCTTGCCCTACTAAGGATTTCAGTTTTAGATGGACAATGTTGAGGTGTGCTTTGAGAAACTTGCAAGGGTCGCCTTAAGATTACTAACTATGTGAAGGTTATGTTGGTACGCTTTTAGAGAAAATGGTAGACCAACGACAAATATAGTTTGACTTGCTAGAGATTTTATTTTGTATGATCAATGTTGGGAGGAGTTTAGAGAATTGTGAAAGGATTGAATTTGAGATAACTTGCCTCCTAAAGAATATTATGCTACGTTCTTGAATAGAACGTTGGGCCAACAACAAGATTTATTGATTCAGGAACTTTGAGAACTCTTGTAGTTGGCATGCAAAGTATAAGTTTGGGGTTGTTAGAAAATATAAGAGTGAATTCCCGGCTAGGAATCACTTAGGAAGTGATTATCATAGACCATTCTCGAAGTATCACGAGTCACCTAAGGTTGGAAGATAACCGAGACCGTATTATTAGAGATTGCTCAAGCAAGGTTTGATGTCTACACCAATGTTTTGATATCGGATGAACTTTTGGGTCGAATTTGTTTAAGTTAAAGAAGGATTGAACTGTTGAGAGTCGAGCAATCCGTTGTGAGCGACATTCGAGTTATGGATTGGCACTAGATTTCGAGGACGAAATCATTCTAAGGTTGGGAGAATTGTAGCACCCGGGTTTTTTTGGTTTGAAATACTTTGGGGCGATATATATATATATAAATATATATATATATATATATATATATATATATATATGTATAGCAAAAAGAAGAATCTTATCGCACTCGTCTTAGCCCCGATTTAAGTGATTCAAGTTCCTATGGAAATTTAACACATAACTATAATTTTCGTCTTTTGAGTGTTTGCAAATTCAATTCTCATAAGGCCCGAAATCAATGCCGAAGTTGGTGGAAAAGTTGGATCTGCTGGAAAACGGATAAGTTAATTAAAGAAGCTACCGTGACAGAAAAGAAGATGTAGTTGCATGGTAAGGGTGTCGATCTATATCTTGTTGGTGTTGTGTTCAAGCCTTGTTAGGCGCATGTTTTTTTTATATTAGAGTAACAGGCTCTCAGCCCAGTCCAACGACACTCCACATGGGCCACTTGGTAGCCTCATATTATTCTTGGCCGAAATTCATTGGTTATCTAGGGCATTTTTGGTAAAAAAACACGTTTTTGAAGTTGTGAAGAGGGAGCAGCGCAAGGGAAGAAGGCAGCAAATGCTGCTATATCTCTTTCTTTTCTAATATATATATATATATATATATATATATATATATATATATATATATATATATATATATATATATATATATATATATATATATATATATATGATAAGGATGCAAATCTAAGCTCTCCAAGGAGGTTGAAGAGAATTAAGATTCTTAGATAACTTGTGATTTTTAGAAGTTGGAAGGTATGAACTCTTTAATCAATTAATCTAAGTTTGTTTAATTATTGGGGTTAAATTTAGTGTTCTTGAAATATTATGATTTTGATGTATTAAAGTTATTTGTTGGATGAAATATCTCATGTGATAAATATTAGATTTGTTAGTATTTGCAAATGAATTAAATTGAGGTATTTACTTTAGTTGGTAAGTTCATTTTGGATTTAAGGGTTTTAAATCTTAAAGTTCAAATTTATAGCTTTTAGATGGATTTTGATGTATTAATCTATGTGAATAATGGTTTTAAATCCATTAGGAGTGATCTTTAATGAGTTGGAAAATTCAAGAGGGTGTATAAATATTTTGTTTAGAGTTCTTTCATTGATTTGGTGATTACTCATGGTTTATCTAGGTAACAAGATGATTGCGAAGTTGGATAAAAACTAGGTTTAACATAAACTAGCAAGGTGAGTTCAAGTTGATTTGTGAAAACGTTGTACATGCCAAAAATGTCATTTTCCAAGTATTTACGAGTTTTACATGAATTTATCAAATGTTGAGTTAATTGGTGGGTTTTGATTATTCAAAGTGTTTAACTTTCTAAACATTGTAAAACACCCTATTTGGGATTTTTTGGTAATTTGATAAATGAATCATAAATGAAAGTGTCTTGATGATTTATGGTACAAATGAAGTCTATTCCATGGTTTATGCATTTTTGGCGTATTTGATTTTTATAACCATTTGGAAAATACACGTTATCGTGTCATGAGGCTTTTGGAAATTTAATTGTAAGATTTCACTTGGAAAATGTTTTGTCCCAACCAATGATGAGTTTTGGGTTAATCATGTCTTTGAGATATGTGTTTGCATAAACGCCAATCAATTGCGTTTTATTGTTTTAATGACCTTTATTGTATGGTTAAATGGTTTGTTGAGCTAGTTGGCTCGTATTCGATTTAAAAGAGTTTTGGGGACTTTAGTCCGGGTTATTTTACTCTATGTTGGGCATTTGAAGTTTCATATTTTAAGAGTGTTGGACATTCTTTTAAATTACATCCATTTGAGGCATATTTAATCATTCAATTACATGTTTAGGAATATTGGACATTCTATGGAGTCATGTAGTTTAGACTGTGTTGCATTGGATCAATAGGCACGTAAGTCAGTCTTTTGGTGATGGTCGATTGGGTATTTCAAGGTTGGAACTCGAGACCCATGTTTTATAACCTTAACTTTTCAAGTAGGCACTAGGAGGGTTAAGTATGGGAGTGCTATCTTGGACGTAGGCACTAGGACTTCTACCATGTTGGGGCAATGCCTTTGTTGTAACCTTCGAATGTGCCAGGCATTGCAGTGGAGTTCTTGGAATCGGCCACTACGGTCAACCGACTCTTGAGGTGAAACTTGTTAAGGAGTCGTAGGAACATTTGATCGTCTAGTCGCAAAGTGTTATACGATTAACGTTGTACGAGTGGCTTACTTATGTGTTTCCTCCACTCTCAATGGATACGGGTCTCCCCCGTTGTTGTCAAACATTATTTTCGGATATTGTAACATCCATGCTTTATTATCGTTGGTTTCGTACGAGTAATTGTAGTTGATGGCTTTGATACTAGATCCCCTCCACATGTATTAAGGTTTGAATGATGCACCTACTTCCATGTATTTGGAAATTGGATTTATATCATATTTATGATTTGCGTTAGTATGGGGTTAGTTGCATGTTTTGGTATATTTCTATCTAAACATTTACAAAGGTGGGACTTTTGGAAAAGACATCACTATACCTTCTAAATTGTTACTCATTGACATTCGTGACTTTAGAAATCATCGTTCTGTTTTATTTATTATATAGTGATGAAAACTCTTGAACTCATTAGGCGTTAGCCTAACCTTTTTATTTGTCGGCATGTGCATCAGGTTCCAGTTTGGGAATGGTTTAGCGACACTGCGAAGAGTTGAGTGTGAGTATGCACGAGAAAATAATAGTCTTTGGATGAGGCCTTCCGCACGTTGGGATTAGTAACCTGCATTGAGTTTAGTAACACCCGACCTATTTATTTAGTCGTTGTATAAGACTTAAAAGTTATTTATTGCTGAGGTTAATTGTAGAATTTATTTTTAGGTATTCCAAGTATCGATTTGTAGAAGGAGGTTTTTGTTGATCCAAACCCTCTCAGTGATTTGATGATGACCCTTAGAATTACTTAGTGAAAATTATAAGTAACATCGTATGTATTAGTGTTTTACCATCGGTGATATCATACTGAGTCTGTTCAGTATCACTGATGGGTAACCATTGTTCTTCATTATTCATCAGTGATAAATGTACATCAGTGATAGTTGAGTTTGTTCAGTTGTACTGATGATCACTGATTAGTTCATATGTAAATAATGTTGTTTGTAATCTCTGAAGACAAGTTTCGAGACAAAGATTTCATCGCTGACATCGAAGACAAAGCTGATGAACAAGTGACAAGTCTACTAATGATCTGATGCGGATATCAGTGAAACCAAGACATGTCAACCCACACGACATTTTTAGAAGAAGACTTCAGCGATAGCTGACTTACATCAGATCTCACCGATGGAAGATCAACTCAGCGATCGTTGATCATGAAGCCTGCTCTACAAGAAATGTTTGTCTTATCCTCTTCCACACTTTTGTACGATTTGTCAGAAGGACATACCTTTGTCCATAATCGTACAAACCACTCTGCCACTACACTGTTCACCATGCGGCCTAAAGTATGTTTGCAAAAGTCAAAAGCATGCGCCCAACCAAATATTGACACCTGTAAACTCCTCCTGGCATGCATTAAATGCGTGTAGTATAAATATGAGGAATGCACCTTCAGTTTGAAGGTGGTCATCCCTGAATCTTCTTAGTGCCTTAAGAAAATTATCCTTAATTTTCTTTCTTCTTTTCTCTCAAATTTTCTTAGCGCAAGAAACCTTTGTGATTCTCAAGTTTGTTTAGATTAGGTCTTGTACTTAGTCTTATTCCGCAACAAACTGTAAATTGTTTGATTTATCAATAAACAATTTAGAAAGATATAATTCTTGTGTGTTTGTATTCAACCCCCCCCCCCCCCCTTTTGAAAACTAATACTTGCATAACCCTTCGGGACCAACAAGTGGTATCAGAGCAGATTATTTAATCTCAATAAACAAGATCTTGCTTATACTAATCTCTTCCTTGCTATTCTCTAAAAGGCACAAAACACAAACATAAACTACATTGATAATGGCTCTCTTGCCAAACCTCCTTGATTTAGCAAAGATAACTTTAATCTTTGGAAAAATCGAATGATGCTTTTCCTAGAAGGTGTAGATCCCACTATACCTCATTATGTGGAAAATGGACCCTATATCCCATTCGTCCTCAATGCTGTTATTCTTGCCACTGCTACCACTCCCTTCATTCCTGAAAGATAACTTGTCAAAGAAGTTTCTCAATGGACTGAAGAAGATAAGAAAAAGGTGGCCATTGATACCAAAGCCAGATTAATCATTTCTATGGCACTACCTGATGAGGTCTATCATTCCATCATGAACCTCAAAGGCTCCAAAGCGACGTGGGACACAATTTGTGTTCAATATGAAGGTACTGCTGATGTACAAGAGTCCAGAAGAATAAATCTGGTAAGACAATACGAAAGTTTTATTTGTGGTAAGAATGAAACTTTATCTGAAGTTCACCAACGTTTTAATTGTTTAATCATTGATTTGAAAACTGTTGGTAAGACCTACTCTAACTCCGAGATCCGGACAAAATTATTGGAATGTCTTCCTGAAAGTTGGGACAACTATACCATGTATCTTAAACTCTCTAAGGATCTGAAATATATGACCTTAATCACTCTTTTTGGCACTATGCTCAATCATGAGCAGTCGTGTCAGCTTAAGAAGAATCTTGTAAAAGATTCGAAAAACACACCTGTTGCTTTACTCTCTTCAGAGTTAATGCCCACTCAGAGATCTTCTGTCACTATCAGTGAGATGAAATCTAACTATGATGATTCATCAGAAAATGATCCTTCAGAACTTGATGAATCTCTAGCACTCCTAACCAACTCTTTCAGGAGATTCGCTAGAAAGAGTAACTTCAGAAGAAATAAACCTCTCACTATCACTGACAAGCCCAAATCATCTCCTATTGATAAGGCTACTGCCACTTGCTATAACTGTGAAAAAACAGGTCACTTTGCTAGTGAGTGCAAGTCAAAGAAAGTTTTCAAACCTTCTTCATCCTTCAAGAAATACTCTACCTCTAAACCTAGAGATGACAAATACCTTAAACTCAAAGAGAAATATGAAAAACTACAAGAGAAAAGGTAAAGGTCTGATCGCTGAAGAACATGATTGAGCTGAATCTGATGATGAGTCAAATTCTGATGAAGAAGATAAGACCAATCTCTGTCTTATGGCCGAAATCCAAGAAGTAAAGGAAGAACCAGCTGAAATTCTCTCTACTTCTACGTCTCAGGTATCTACCTCTCCTTCTCCAGCTATTATTGATGTTGATAGACTTCGTGCTATCGATGTGCTGACAATTGATTTATATGACGCCCTGAATGGCAAGACCAAAGTTGAACAAAATCTATCTCTTTCATTCATCATCTAAACTCTGAGTAAATGTTCTCTGATACTAAGCTATGTTTCTCTATCCCTGATCACTGGAGAATTTCTCTTCAGTAAGCCTTCTTTCAAAAGAAAGTCTTGATCACTGACATTTTCTTATCAATGATCCATTTGAAAAAGATAAAAATTAATCACTGAGCTTTCTTGAAACGTCCAAAAATTGCAACCAATTTAAACCTTACTTTTACAAGGTCCACAACAACTATTTCCCAAAAACTTCATACATAAATGGAGAAGTCATAACAAGGTTTGTATATACATCCACTTTTATAAACAACCTACTAATCTAATTCATAACGTGCACAATTAGGTTATAAAGGTTGTCTACAAAATCTCCAAAACACCAATATTTCCATTAACTTCTCCATCATGTCATCAAAAGCATAACTCAGGAACCTCTCGACACTCATCCCAACCTATCCTTTCCCGAGCTAGAACCTGGTAAGAAAATTTAATTTGAAACGATTAGGCTTACGCCTAGTGAGAACATCCGTTTTCAAATTAAAACTTTATAAGCTTTGAAAACCATATGTAAATAAAGCGTATAAACAAACCTGGTTTGTAACCATTCTTACCGTACATATACACATCTTGCGATGACGGGAACATACCTGATTCCATGAATATGACTAACACTCGGTAAGTCATATTATCATGTTCGAGAGCCCACTACGAATCACCACAGATTCTAGATCATTGCTTATGTCCAAGAAATTACACTTTACTTTATGCCTATTTCTTGGAGTGAAAGTAGAGATTACAATTTACTTTATGCCTATCTGTTACCTTCACATAGAAATCAGGAATTACGATTAACTCTCGCATATTCCAAGATTTCTCATCACAATACGAAATGGGAATTACAATTTACTTTATGTCTATTCCTCATTCCCACGTCAACGGGAATTACAATTTACTTTATGCATATTCCACGTTTCACATCACACTATGAAATAGGAATTACAATTTACTTTATGCCTATTCCTTATTTCACATCACCTTACAAAATGGGAATTACAAATTACTTTATGCCTATTCCCCATTTCAGGTCAACGGGAATTACAATTTACTTTATGCCTATTCCACGTTCAATTAATGTTAGTGCCTATGGATCCATTACACTTACTAGTATATATGCATAACAACATAAACACGCAACATCTCGTATCATATTCTCAACGCTAAGAATCCTAGATAACCCATCATATCCTTATCCTCAATTGTCCCCCTTCAGCGACTTAGCACGGGGGTTCCGCTACCCAGTTAGCGAATGGGGTCAAGGGGCAACGCCCTTGCGGGGTCTGGGGGCAGCGCCCGGAGAATTTTTTTAGAAAAACTTAACCAGACGACACATCCGGAAACTATATCCGGAAAATCCCTTACCCGGAACCCAAATCTAGAACTATCCGGAAAACTCATCCGGAAAAGTATTCCGGACTCAAAGTCCGGAACCATCTGGTATCAAATCCGGAATTTACCCGGAATCCGGTACCAATCCGGTACCACTTCCGGAATCCGGTACTACCTCGGAATCCGGTATTAAATCCGGTACAATCCGGAACTCACTTCGGATCCGGTACCAATCCGGAATCCGGTACCCAATCCGGTACCTTCCGGAATCCGGTTCCAAATCCGGATTACTCATCTTCCGGACTATTCGAACTGCACATCGATTTTTCTATTTAAAACTCATCCCAATCAATTTCCCAATCATTTTTCATTCCGGTACATAGTTACTAAAACATATAGACAGTTTATAATCAATTATTTCATTTGATTCAACTGCAAATGTTTAGAAAAAGAGATGAACTCACCTGGAAATCAGAAATCGGATACAGGGTCTGCCAAACTCAAACTTCTCCACCAACAATTCAATAACCTAATCGAAACCAATTTAACCTGATTATCAAAATCGTTTCCGAGATTGATCTGAAGAAGATCATCAATTCCTTACTAGATGAAAGTTGCTATCGAATGGCTTCTGCTTGAACCAACTTAACCAAAACTGAATTGAGATAAATCTCAATTCAACCGACTTCCCATTTTTATACCAAATCAACTTTCATCAAATGAACAAACCAACCCCAAACTTTCCAAAATGATAAAACTAACCCCCAGGTTTCATATTATATAATTAGTCCAAATCTTAGACTAAATTACATTTCGACCCCATTCATATTAAAATATAAAATAATGAAAATTCGAGGTGTTACATTTCTCATCAGTATTTCTTCATAAATCAACGCAATCCTGACTCTAAAAAACACTCAGGACTGCCCTTTGAAAATGAAAAGACAGTTTTATCTGTGACGTCATCAAACGGATAACCCTTGGCACGACTTTTCGTCTGACACATTCGTCCGTTAGAATTCTTGACCAATACGCTTCGTGAAAAATCCCAGATCTCTAGCAATAAGATATGAATGTAGTGAGAGAGAATCTAGAGAGCAAATATGTCATCCATGTATTGAGCTCAAAGGATTACACAAGGTTTCTAAAAGATTACAAAAGCTTTCTAAAGTGTTTCTAACAAATGAACTAGACAAGCCTATTTATACCCATGACATAAATCTTGAATACAACAATGCTCTAACAATCTCCCCCTTTGGATTCAAGATTTAAAAAAAAATAACATCAGTCTTCAGCTCTTTGTAAAGTCAATCTTCTCAAACAGACACTCTATCAAACCATCTTCAAATAGCTTTATCTCCACTAGTTCACGGCGAACTATATGCTTTGACACTCTTTAAGAACTCAGCTTTGAAGAATCTTCAGACAAACATGAAAAGTCATTGTCTTTTTCTTTGAAAAATCAACCTTCTTCAACAGATTGTCTTCAAGTCTTGAACATGGATTTCATATCTTTATATAGAACCATCAATTCGGAACAAGATAAATCAGAAACGATTAGAGTTTGGATCAGAAAGATGTGAAACCATCCACATTGTTGAACTTTTAGGTGTAAGCGCATTCCGATAACCACTCAGAACTAAGATAACCAAATTCAGCAACATTTGGACTTCACATGATCCTTCTCCCCAATCTTCAGTCTTTGTTCACGAATCTTTGACTTGAAATATCTTTGATTTGAAAATTCTTTGACATGAAATTGAAATTAAACTTTTCTCCCCCTTTTTCGATGATGGTGAGCATCGAAAACCATTTTCAATTTCAGTCGTGTCTTTGAGTATTGCTAACAATCTCCTCCTTACAGAATAACCTTGCTCCCCCTCAAAATAAGAATTCTGGAGCAATTTATTTTCTCCCCCTGAAAGTATGCATATATTTCAATAACGTACAGTATTTGAAATTGTAGCACAAATTTTAAAACAAATTTACACAAGGAAAATAACATTCATTGAATTTTATTTTATAACTACAAACATTTGATCATTTGAAAACTTTACAAAAGAAATTCAACTTAATGAAATTTAACAGATTTTTCAATCAAATGAAATCAAATGCATGTGTTTGGATTCAAGAACAAGTCATCATTGTATATCAAGTTAAAAAATGTTCAGTTTCAACCCCTTTATTAAATCTATTTGGTGTGCTAGCATGGGAAATATGATTAGCTTCAAGCATATGCAATTCTAAAACATATAAGAATATTTTGCTCTACTCACACTATTTGTCCAAAATCAGAATTTCACAAATTTACGGGTTTATCGCGACTTTGTATTTTCCCAAGTTTCAAGAGATGTGTGCTCTTTGGCATCTTTTAATATTGTGCACATTTGAATCTTTTGATTTTGTGCTCATTGACATCTTTTGATTTTGTGCGCATTGGCATCTTTTGATTTTGTGCTCATTGGCATCTTTTGAACAAGAAGTTTAGTAAGAATAAGATACACCGTTAAACATGACTTTCTATCTGATTCTATAGCAGGATTTGGGTTAGCAGATCCCAGACCAGTTGGCCTTAGGTGCTAGGTGACGAGCACCCCTTAGAACTTAATTTCCCAAACCAGAAAGGCCACATCGATATATCTTAAACCCATTTGTACCAGTAGAACATGGCTTTCTATCTGGTTCTATTGCAGGATTTGGGTCAGCCGATCCCAGACCAGTTGATCTTAGGGACTAGGTGTCGAGCACCCCTTAGGACTTACTCTCCCAAACCAGAAAGGCCACAGGCACAAACTTTCAAACTAAATGATATTCTATATAAGTTCGAATTTCCATCACAAAATATGAATGATATCTCAATCACTTGGTTCTTAATCATAGTGCTTCCCCCATATTTTCGTTTCCATTCATCATTCTGATAAATAGGCTTTTTGAGCATTATATTCTATATAAGTCCAGATTCACATATCTTTGAGCATTCAGCATAATTTCATTCATGTTTTGCTTACCTTTCGATTTATTTCAGAGGTGAAAGTTGAAACAAATATAACTCAGATAAAACAAAAACACTTGTAAAATCATCTTTTAGCACACATTTAATTCATTGAATGAAAATTGAAAATTTTATCTCGTTGAAGTAAATTTGTAAAGATTCAAGTTTTCAAAGCAGTAGAAACAAAATATAATTCAATGTTACCTTTTACCACTTGTTCCTTGAAACAGAAAGATGTAACAGTTAAGGATATCACCTGATAAGTGTGAGTTCTAAACTGATTTGTTTAGAAGTCTTAGTCTTTGAAGAACGGGTTTTGAACTGATTTGTCCAAAAGCCAATGACGTTGAAATCCGGGTTCTAAACTGATGTGTTTAGAAACCATTGTCGTTGAAGCACGGGTTCTAAACTGAGATGTTTAGAAGCCATTGTCGTTGAAGCACGGGTTTTGAACTGATATGTTCAAAAGCCAAACTCTCCTTTAAGTGCGGGTCCTAAACTGATATGTTTAGAAACCATTGTCGTTGAAGCACGGGTTTTGAACTGATATGTTCAAAAGCCATACTCTCCTTTAAGTGCGGGTCCTAAACATCCCTTATTTATATTTTCCCGCTCATCAACCTTTCTCTCTCCTCTCACTATATAAACATCCCTTGTTTATATTTTTATCTTTTACGCGCTCATAACTTTCCCAAGCAAGAAAAGATTTCCTGTGCTATTGTGTTATTGGATTTTTGAAACTTAAGGCTTGTTCTTCTCAATCGTCAACAACAAAACAGGTTAATACTTCTTCCTTAATTCTGGTATACTCGAAAACATGTTTTTGATCCTAAATCTTTGTTTTTAAGGATCAAAACATACTTTTCTTCAAAGAAATCATCTTCTTCATGATTGTTTTCAACAAAACTTTAACAAGTTTTTTCTAAAAGTATAAAACTTCTTTAAAACTTTCTTCTTCTTCTTCAAATACGTTTTTCCAGAATCCTTCCTAAAAAGGAAACTGGTAAACTGTGTTTTCTACTAGTTTTGGTCTTTTACAAAACTGGAAAATCAACTTTTTCATGTTTCTTTCCTCATAAGGAAACTGGTAAAACCCTAAAACATCTTATTTTGGAATTATTTCCTTGCTAAGAAAAACATTTCTTCTTCCCTTTCATTTTTCGTATTTTCTCAGAAATGGCACCCACTCCAGTGACAATGATCAAATCGAAAAACATGCAAGGAGAACTGAACCAGATAACTTTCACCTCCAACAACCACATTTCCCTCCTTAAACTTACCAAGAAGAAACCCTGCCCACATCTCGCTGAGGCGGTGATTTTCCTAAAAAATTCACCAATCTTCAAGGCCATCACCATCGCTCCACCTGCCCACCGCCATCTCCTTCAGCAGTTCTGGTACACTGCTAAGCATACCCTCCACACCACCAAATCCATCAAAAAGGTTGTCGTAATTTCCTTCCAAACCCAGCTTAGAGAAGGCTTTATCACTGCCAACGGCATCAGGACAACGCTGGAACTCCAACTAGTCCTTTTGAACCCCTAACCAGCGATGAAGAACTCATCAGGTTTCTAGACCTGATGAAATACACTTGGGACATCAAGCCCCGCACCACTAACGAACCCGACAAGAAGATCACCAAAGTGCTCAAGGCAAAAATGCCTTCAGAGCTGAACTACATTTTCTCCCACTTCATCTCGTGCATGAGTGAGAAGATCGGATCACTAGACCAAGCCAACAAATATCAGCTGCAGATGGGGTATGCACTGATCACCAGGATGAAAATCGATTATGCCTGCATGATCTATGATGACCTTATAGTGAAGGTCGAGAAGCTAAAGAGGGAAATGAAAGTTCCCTACGTGCGCTTTGTGTCAGCGCTCCTTGCCCTTTTTCTTCAGAAAGATTACCCTCAGAAGGGCGACTACAAACTTCCTCAGCTCGGGGACCGCATCCTCGATTTCGAGCCAATGGAAAATGAGGTACGTATTTCTGAACTCAAACAACTTCTCCTCGCTCCTACTTCTTCGCTTCCGGCGGCAACATCAGCGGTTCAACCCCCCGCTGCAACCCAAGCCACCACCACCAAATCCTCATCGAAGAGGAAACCTCAGACACCAACCTTGGTTCTCACAAAACCAAGAGTATTGCAAAGGAGAAACCCCAACCCCCTCCGATTAGTGAATCAATGATCGCTTCTTTACAAGCGACACTTGACTCCTTCGTGGTCCACTCCACCACCTCTGACCCTACAACAACAACTACATCAGCGCCTTCTACCGCTGAAGAACCACTTGCACCTTCCCCATCCTTCTCAGTGCCTCAAAGCACTGAAGAAGTAGTTCTTGGTATCGCCAGTTCCATGCCCGAGAACAACACGACCTTCTCAACAATCGCTTCTACACCTCCTTTCTTCGTCATCACTTCTGCACCAGCGACTTCGCTCGCTGACGTTCACGAACCGCTGCTCTACCATCTCATGCAGCAGAATTCAACAGGACCTGATGGTCTCTCTTTCGGGACCACTCAGAGTATGCCCTCCACGTCCGTATCTGACATGAAATACTACAGTGGCAATCAGGATTTCGATGCTTTCTCCCGGCCGTCAGGTATCCCAACCAACCCACTTTCTTCTTCTCAACCCACTCCTACTTTTGAGCTTTCCTTTGCTCAAAATGTTTCTTTTCTTACAGGTCCTAACTTGGGCACGATCGCTGCCTCTATAAAGGAGGTATTCGATCAGGTGGATTCTCTCTCCAAGGATCTCACAAATAATACTAATGTCGTGAATCCTGCCGGCGATTTGATGAAGGATCTCTCCACCTCTCTCTCTACCAAGCCTGACAACACACATATCAACACTGAAAGAAGAGGTGAAAACACTTTAAAAGGATGTTGTTCACAACTCTAACTCCCTCCAAATGCTCAGATCTACCGTCTCCTCCCTCAGCACCTCTGTGGGATCTCTTCAAGGAGCAGTTTCGGACATCGGCACCAAGGATGATGGGCTCAGGGGCCAGGTTAGCAATCTTACTCCAAAGGTTGACAACTCAAATAACCTTCTATCTCAATTCCTGGACCGCATGAATGCACCAATGGTACATGCCTCCTCCTTCACAGCTGATGATTAGCAAAAGTTGGGGATGGCGGCTGACTTCATTCTTTGAGCCACTGAAGCGATCCTTGGCATAGAAGCCAGGGTGGACAATATTGAGGTTGCTTGTGCCTCTATATCAGCTGATCCTGGCCTAGAAGGCAGGGCTGCTGATACCGCTGTTGATGTTTCTCCCCATGTTGATGATGACAAAGAGGGGGAGAATAATGCTGACAAAGACCTCCCTCGTGTTGAGGGGGAGGGAACCACTGAAGAGAAAACAGGTGAAGAAGACCCCTCTCTTTCTGAGGGGGAGAAAGAAGATGAAAAAGAACCAACTCCTCCCTCTTCTCCAATCAATATCGCTGAATCTGACGAAGATGCAGAAGGAGAAGAGGAGAAAAACGAGTTGGAGATCATAGATGAAGAACCCTCCACAAACCCTGGTGGCAATGACAATGACAATGATGAAGAACCTGAATGCTGGTTCAAGCCTACAGCCATCAGGGTCCCTAAACCAAAAGGGGTGGTCCTCAAAGAAGCAGGGGAGACGACAAGGAAGTCTCCTACGAAGAAGAGCTCCAAGGGAAAGCAAAAAGGAGATGCTTCTTCAAGAACCTGAAGATTCTCTTCACGGCTGAGAATATTTCAACTTCTTAGGTATGCCTCTCACTAATTCCATACTCTGCTTCTACCCATCCTCTCCTCAAGCACACTCTATACACTTAGTCTATTTCTCTATCTTTTCTTCCTTCCATCAAAAGAATCTAATGCTTTGTTCTTTTGATTCAGCTAGTCCTCTCCCCTGCTTAAGGGACCCGCTAAAGAATCCCTGCCTACAACAAATAATCCCAACTTCCATAGCTGATGAAGTTCCAATAATCCCAGTCTCAGTGCTTGAGACTGATGATCAAAAAGAAGAAGAAGAAGAGATGCTCTCACACCCAAACAGACCCTCTCGGCCTCCTCAAGGGTCAGAGGATGAACAATGTGATCCCAGACACAAGTAATATAATCAAGAACTAGAATGCAATCAATCCATCTCTCATTGATCTTCCAAAAGTATGAGTTACAAAGTAGAGAGAAAATACAAAGGATTGATATTGGAATTGCAAGTGTTGACTTGAAATGTAAGCAAATCTAAGCTATTTATACTTAGATTGGAAAGTTACAAAATGAGTCCCTCAACTTTAATACAACATAGAATTTGAACACTAACATTCTCCCCCTTTGTATTCAAGTGAGCCAAATAAACTTCATCTTCTAAGCAGCTCCGGTGGAATGTACCTTTTCCTGATTCCAAATAGGATCTCAAATCTCCTGAGTGCATGCCTGTATTCCAATCTATCTTCAATTGATTTTAGTGCTTTGTTGATCATTACTTTCTCTTTTTCTTTCAAAATTACCAACTTCTGATCATCAAGTCTGATTCTTTCATCCAGCCTTATCTTGATCATTTTGAGTGTACCATCACAATACTTGTTCACTTCAAAATTACCAACTTCTGATCATGAATCTGAGGAACTTCTTTTTCTTTTGACCATTGTGATAGATAACACCAAATTCTGGTTTTTCTAACACAGTATAGAGTGGAATACCTTGTATATCTGGCAAGTTTCTGTTTGGTCTTCTAGTATTCACTCTTATCTGATTTCCTTCCAATGCCATTTAAAAATCTGTTAGATATGCCAGTTTGACCAAGTTTTTCATGAATCTTTTGACTGCTTGATAAGCTTCAGAGTAGGTAACATTCTTGTTTGGCATCCGTGCAAGAATATCATATAACCGGAAGAAATCTTCACAGGTTAATGATTTGAAATCTGCTTCACTGAAGTTCCATTCCTTTCCATCAGTTCTGAAAACATAGAATCTCGGATAGAAAACATTTAGAATCTTTTCAGATTCTATCTTGTTGATCTTCACAATTTCTTTACTGTTCTCACAAATTCAAGTTCACGATCTTTGTTGCCCATCATGTGTAGATATTCAATCTGGTGGAATCTGGAAAGTTTTTCAATGGAATACAGTTTTACCTTATCAATTGGCTGAATCACTTTCACGAATAGATCACTCCGGATATCTTTTTGAAATGGAGTAATAATACTGATTCTGTGTCGTCTTCTATCAATCAAGGCTTCTCTATCAACCAACATTTGAAGATTTCTCATTTCAGCCTCAGACACTGGATCTTTTATTTTTCCTTCGGGCAAATCAGGAATCACAGGCACGTCAATTACAGGATCAGGCACTTGAGCTGCATTCTCATTTTCATTCTCTGAATCTGAACCCGGTTGCACATTTACCCCATCAAACACATCATCCAATTCTTCTTTGATCTTTACAACTGTTACCTCCGGGTCACCTTCAGAGTCAACATATACAACATCTTGAATAAAACCATCTGCCATTCTTTCCTCAAACGTCCTGTTGTCACATCCATCAGGCTTTTCTACCATAGGATTGACATCATCCAGGAGTCCTATTACATCACTTTCCTGAACACTTTCATCAACACCTGTACCAGTACCAACATTTCCACACCTTCCACATTTTCTGTTAGCATCTATGATCAAGCATCTAGAGAGTCAGCGCTTACGAATCATCCCTCCTTCCGGACTTGATTTCTTGTCCCCTAAAGAAATTGAAGAATCAATCAGGTCTGAAAAACTTCTTGCTGAGAACCAAAAGGTTGCTGATAACTCTAATTTTAGAGTTATTATTTCCTTTTATTTTTATTTTCTTTTGTCAAATTTTAGCCATTTCACTTCTCAAAACACCTATTCTTGGCAATATTACGAAAATTGAGCAAAAAGAGTGAACCACAACTTTTATAAACCATTTAGTAGAGTTTTGTTGCTCTTTCACGATAAATCTGCAGTGACTTGCGGAGTGCCCACTCCGGATCCCGCTGGCGAGCCAAGAAGAAAACAAAGGAAATTCAAATCTTAGCATGTAAGTAAATCCTGGAGAATAGAAGGGTCTATGGCAAAAGCATGGGAAGAAAAGCAACAAGCATGTCCCCTTGAAGATGGCAATTTGATTTGTTTATTGAAACCAATGGTACTTAAAGTTGACTTTTTGGAAAAGGTGAAGAGACCTTGGGGTAATAGGCTACAAGCTTGTGGAGAAAAGCTTTACTCATGGGAGCTGAATTTTGTGTCTTCCACTTTAATCTTTTAGCCTCTAGACAATTACCCCTTTTTGTTGGTCCAACTTTTCCTCTAAGTATATAAAGAGGTGTTGGGTTTCATTTAATGAACATTCCATCTACCACACTTAGTACAAGTTAGTTGTAGTTTTTAGCTCTAGAATTTACTGCAGTAACTCTTCATTTTTTGTATTTTAATTCTTAGTGTAATCGCTAGTTTAAAGTAATTTGTAGCAGTGTGCTGTACCCACAGTGCCCACTGCGGGTTTCAATCGAAGTCACTTCCAGTTTATGTACAACTTCTCATCTCTTGTTTTCTTTACTCCGGTAATTATGAAAAATGTTTGAGTAATCTTTATACTTCGAATATTTATTGTTTTGGTCATTCACTCTCGATTATTGGCCAATGATGCGAACAAGCCGATCACTTGTGAGGATCTAAAGTCTAGTTCTCAACTCAGAAATGAGTAGAACGCAGTGACTCGAGCTTGGATGATGCTAGGGAATTCGAAAGAATTCTTAGGACACTTACGAAAGTGAGGTCTGCACAGTGAGCTAATCTCAACCCACTGGAGTAGTAGGCAAGCTAATTTGTGTACTTAAAAACATTTAGAGTATTTGTCTCTACACATTCCATCGAGACCTGAAAAGGTCCATTTTGAGATTACCGTTGACAAAACAGTAAAGACTAAGAGTATGGGATTTTTATTAGGAGGCGTGAATATTTGTGTAACCGGGCTTCTCTAACGGGATTGTCCACTTTGCACATGTATAGTGATCACTCTTCTGGATCGAGTATTTAATATAAAATCTAGGGAAAATCTAACCTACATTCCTCCTTTTAAATCTTAAGTAACTCGTAAAAATAGCATTTCACCAAACAAACCAACTTATTTCTTCTTTTGTAACTGAAACTTGTAAACGGAAGCTCATGAGAACCGTATTGTCTTGATTGCCCAGTCCCTGTGGATACGATTCTAGTATTTTACCAACTATTACTTGCTGTGACGATCATAGTGGCCAGTGTACACTTGCGCTTCCCACTGTGGATAGTTTGCATCCCACTGCGATTAAATCACCTATTTCGCACTTACCAAGTTTTTGGCGCCGTTGCCGGGGACTGGCGTGATTTTAAATCTCAAGACATTAGTTTTTGTTCGAGCCTGAGTAACTCGTTTTTCTAAGCTGTCCATGTTGCATGCCAAGGCAACAACACGGGCCTTTGGTACCAATCGATCTTGAAATAGAGAAAACTTTTTGAAGAAGACGTAAAAACAAAAACACAAATCGACAACCCCCTGTGAACCCCACTGTAAACATGCAGGTGTGGGAGGTGAAAGACCCATTAACCCACCAGTAGTGGAGACCACAGTGACGATTCCCAATAGCAAAGATCGTAAAATACGGGATTATGCTACTTCCGGAGTTAGTGACTTAAGCTCCGGGATTCTAAGGCCCAACATTATTGCACAACACTTTGAACTCAAACCGGTAATGTTTCAAATGATCCAAGCCATGGGTCAATTTGGAGGATTACAATCTGAGGATCTACACTCGCACTTAAAATCTTTTTTGGAAATGACTGATTCCTTTCAATTTGCAAGGCGTGACTGATGAAGCATTAAGGCTGAAACTTTTCCCTTTTACATTAAGGGATAAGGCAAAAGCTTGGCTGAATTCACATAAGCCTAATTCGATAACCACTTGGCAAGAACTTGCTGACAAATTTTTACAAAAATACTTTCCTCCTACAAGGAATGTAAAATCTCAAAATGAAATTATTTTGTTTCAGCAAGGCGAAGATAAGGATGTTTTGGATGTATGGGAACGTTTTAAAGAGTTACTTTGAAAGTGCCCACATCACAGCATCCCACATTGCATCCAATTGGAGACCTTTTACAATGGTCTTTCCAATGCAGCCAAAGTAATCTTAGATGCAACAGCAAGTGGAACTTTCACATGTAAAACCTACAATGAAGGATATCAAATCTTAGAAAAAGTGTCCAACAACAACACCGAGTGGTCAAATCCTAGAGTGCCCATGCCAAAGACCAATACCATTGACTCAGAAGCACTTAAAACCATGAACGCACAATTGGTAGCTTTAACCAAACTAGTTTTGAATCAAAATAGAGGACAAGTCAACTCCGCAGTGGCCACTTCACATCTCACTGAGATCTGTTCCCTCTGTGGAGAAGAACATGTTTTTGACTATTGTCTTGCAAATCCTGAGGCCGTTAATGTTATAGGAACCACCCCGAGAAACAACCCATTTTCACAAACCTATAATCCAGACTGGAGAAATCACCCGAATTTCTCTTGGGCTGGTAATCCAGGACTCAAACCCCACGGGGCGAGTCACATCCAACAAAGACCACAAAACCCCCTGGATTTCACCAACATCAAAGTGGGCATCCCCCACAGAACTTTCACCAGGGGCAGTCCTCACAACCATTTCAACCACGACCAACTCACCCCACTGAAACTCAACCATCACTCGAATCAATCCTAAAAGGTTTCATGAATCAAACTCAAGCAGCCATAAGAAACATAGAGACTCAAGTAGGACAACTAGGCGTTGAAGTTAAGAATAGACCACCAGGGACATTACCAAGTGACACCGAACACGCTAAGGTAATAGGAAAAGAACAAGTCAAGTCCATAACACTTAGGAGTGGAAAGAGTTTGAATGATGTCATTATTGACTCTGAAGACCCGCCTCAAATACCCACTGCCCCTAAAACCGCAGTGGCCACTCCAAAAGTCACTGACAAACCCACAGTAAGCACCAATGTCCCTGAGCTCCCCACTCTCGAGACCACACAGAAACCTACTATTCCAAAGCAAGTACCACAGCAAACTCAAATTGACCCACGGAATGTTCCATTTCCCGAAAGAATAAAGACTAAAAATGTCGATGTCCAATTTAAAAAATTCTTAGACGTTTTTAAACAACTTCACATTAACATACCCTTGGTAGAGGCTCTCGAGCAAATGCCAAGCTATGTTAAATTTTTGAAAGATATCTTGAACAAAAAGAGGAAGTTGGGTGAGTTTGAGACTGTGGCATTGACTAAGGAATGTAGTGCCCTCCTTACTAGCAAGATTCCACCTAAGTTGAAAGACCCAGGTAGTTTCACCATTCCATGCACAATAGGAGGACAAGAAGTAGGTCAAGCACTTTGTGATTTGGGAGCTAGTATAAACTTGATGCCATTGTCCATATTTAACAAGTTAGGTATTGGAGAGGCTAGACCCACAACCGTGACATTACAACTAGCCGACCGGTCAATAGCCTATCCCAAAGGAAAAATAGAAGACGTTTTGGTCCAAGTGGATAAATTTATCTTCCCCGCCGATTTTCTAATCTTAGATTATGAGGCCGATAAAGATATCCCAATCATCTTAGGATGTCCGTTTCTTGCAACCAGACATACTTTGATCGATGTGCACAAAGGGGAACTCACTATGAGGGTCCATGACCAAGAGGTAACATTCAATGTCTTCAAATCCCTTAAGTTCATAGAGACCGAAGACTGTTTTGCTTTGAGTTTGATTAGTAGTACCCGAAGTTTTGACACAGTGAGCACAGTAGGCAGTGAGAATGAGTACTCCGACTCTGAGAGTGATGACACTTTTGAGGATGAGTGTAACGAAATTGTGGCAGCCTTTGAACCTCTGGACTTTAAGGACAGAAATGTTCAACCCCCTTCGATAGAACAACCTCCCGAGTTAGAGCTCAAACCATTGTTATCTCACTTAAAATATGCTTATCTCGCTAAGGATAATAAACTTCCCGTTATTATCTCTTCCAAACTTAGTGAGAAACAAGAACAACTTCTGATTGATTTGTTAATAAAGCATAAGAGGGCAATTGGTTGGACCATAGCGGACATTAGAGGTATTAGCCCCTCCCTATGTCAACATACGATTAACTTGGAGAGTGACCACCCTGGAAAAGTCCAACCCCAAAGAAGATTGAATCCCATAATGAAAGAAGTGGTCAAGAAGGAAGTTTTGAAGTGGTTAGACGCCGGTATTATCTACCCAATAGCTAGTAGTAGTTGGGTGAGCCCCATTCAATGTGTCCCTAAAAAGGGAGGAACAACCGTAGTGAAAAACGAAAAGAACGAGCTCATTCCCACTAGAACTGTTACGTGTGGAGAATATGCATGGACTATAGACAACTCAACCTAGCCACCAAGAAAGACCATTTTCCTCTACCATATATCGACCAAATGCTCGATAGGTTAGCTGGAAATGAATTCTATTGTTTTCTAGATGGATACTCCGGATACAACCAAATTCATATCGCCCCCGAGGACCAAGAAAAGACCACCTTTACTTGTCCCTACGGTACTTTTGCATTCCGGAGGATGCCATTTGGATTGTGTAATGCCCCAACCACTTTTCAACGTTGTATGATGGCCATTTTCCCCGACATGATTGAGGACACCATAGAAGTATTTTTGGATGACTTTTCTGTGATAGGGACATCATTTGACAACTGCCTGGGAAATTTGGAGAAAAGCCTAGTGAGATGCGAGACCCACGACCTTATTTTAAATTGGGAAAAATGTCATTTTATGGTCGAAGAGGGAATTGTCCTAGGTCATCTTGTCTCAAAAAGAGGGTTAGAGGTTGACAAAGTCAAACTTGAAGAAGTGGCACAACTTCCCGAATCCACAATTGTGAAAGGTATTCGAAGTTTCTTGGGTCACGTCGATTTCTATAGAAGGTTCATCAAAGATTTTTCCAAAATAACAAAACCCCTATGTAACCTTCTGCAACATGAAAAAGAATTTAAATTCACCCGAGAATGTCGTAATGCTTTTGAAACAATCAAGAAAGCCTTAGTTACTGCACCCATAGTGACCACTCCTGACTGGTCACTCCCATTCGAGGTGATGTGTGACGCCAGCGAGTGGGCTGTGGGGGATGTTTTAGGACAGCGGAAAAACAAGATCTTTCACCCCATTTATTATGCAAGTAAAACACTAATCGAAACTCAGATCAATTACACAGTCACTGAAAAAGAATTATTTGCAGTGGTGTTTGCTTTTGATCGTTTCAGGTCTTACTTGACAGGGACGAAGGTCATAGTGCACACTGATCATGCAGCAATAAAATACTTGATCAACAAAGCTGATTCCAAGCCACGTTTGATTCGATGGGTATTATTGCTACAAGAATTTGACCTCGAAATCATTGATAGAAAAGGAACAAGCAATCAGGTAGCTGGCCATCTGTCCAGGCTCGAGAAGGTAGTGACCACTGTGGAACCCACTCCGGTTCAGGAAAGTTTTCCCGATGAACAATTATTAGCAGCTCAGCATCACAACAATGATATTCCTTGGTACGCTGACATTGCAAACTTTTTGGCATGTGGACTAAAACCCCACGGGATGAGTGGACAACATTTTAAAAGTTTTTACATGATACCCGTCAATATATTTAGGACGATCCTTTCTTATACAAGATAGGAACGGACCAGATATTGAGACGATGTGTCCACGGGAGTGAGCAACATCAAATACTCCAAGGTTGTCACACATCCCACTACGGTGGTGGAAACCGCACTGCTGGAAAAATCTTGCAAAGTGGGTTCTTTTGGCCCACTGTGTTTAAAGACTCTTACGAATTTGTGAAAAGCTGGGAGCAATGCCAACGCATTGGGAATATATCACAAAAGAATGAAAAGCCTCTCAACAACATCTTAGAGGTAGAGCTTTTTGATGTTTGGGGGATCGATTTCATGGGTCCTTTCCCAAACTCAAACAATAATTTTTATATCTTGGTTGCGGTAGACTATGTTTCAAAATGGGTGGAGGCAGTTGCATGTCACTCCAATGATGCAAACACCGTGGTGAAATTTTTGCATAAAAATATTTTCACTCGATTTGGAGCACCACGGGCATTAATTAGTGACGAAGACACCCATTTTGTGAACAAAGTCATGAGTTCGGTCCTTGCTAAATATGATATACATCATAGAGTGGCCACCGCATATCATCCACAGACCAACAATTTAGCTGAACTTTCAAACCGAGAAATCAAAGGCATTTTAGAAAAAGTCATCAAACCACACCGCAAAGACTGGTCAACCAAACTCGATGATGCTCTTTGGGCCTATCGTACAGCCTATAAGACTCCCTTGGGAATGTATCCATTTAAGTTGGTTTTTGGCAAAGCTTGCCATTTACCAATTGAGTTGGAACACAAGGCGTTTTGGGCCCTTAAAGAGCTTAACATGAGTGAGGATGCTGCGGGGACCAAGAGATTTTTACAATTGCATGAGTTGGAAGAATTACGATACCATTCTTATGAAAATGCAAAGTAGTATAAAGAAAAGACCAAGATGTGGCATGACCGACGAATCAATCATAGGGAGTTTACCGAGGGACAACAAGTTCTCTTGTTTAATTCACGACTCAAATTATTCCCTGGTAAGCTTAAATCTCGATGGACGGGACCATACACGGCGGTCAAGGTAAGTCCCTTCGAAACTGTTGAATTGATGTCCCCACAATCTGGTCAGACTTTTAAAGTCAACGGGCAAAGAGTGAAGCACTTTCTGAGCGATAGTGCCCACTCTCCATCTCACTCTGGTTAAGAAGATTCAAAATCATGCGTAAATATTTTATTTCAGTTATTTGCTGTTTTTATTATTATTTTGGTATTTTTAATCCCTTGTGGTAGTTTATTTTGAATGTGTGTAGGATGAATTGCCATTTTTTGAAGAAAAAGTCAACAAATGCTACGCAGTGACATCGACCAAGCCACTGTGCATCCCACTGCGCATCCCACTGCGTGCCTGACATGTGGATGTGACGGTTTGGTGGCCCAAGAAGCTGAAAAACTATCACCTTTTCTTACACATCCATCACCTTTTCCTGCCACCTCACCCTAATCTCTCTATTTCCAAGAAAAACACTCATAACCTCTAAATAACTGTTCCCTCCTAAAAATCTCTTACCCAATAAATAACCTCTTTCCATACTAAACACCCAAAACCTACATTTTTGCTCTCAAAATTTCAAAAACACTCTCTTTCTTATCATACTCTCTCTCACGAACAAAGCAAGAAAACCCTCACCATGGCAAGGAGTAAACAGTCGGTGCCCAACCCAAACGAACCCAATCATGCCACGCGCCGCCGCATGACCACCGCCGATAACCCGTCGGAAAACATCACCGACGACCTAAATCAACCACCGCCATCTTCCGACGAGAACACGGTAATGGCTGTCGCGTCGGACGCTGAGTCAACGAAGCTAGAAGGATCTATGGCATCATCGTCGAAAGCCTCAGACGCAAGTCTGAGCGATTTCGATATTGAAGAACAAAAGACTGAGGATGAATTTCTACGGTTGCGAGAGGAGTTTGAGCAAAAACTCCAGGCTCTTCAGAAGGAAAAAGAGGAGGTCGAGAAGAGGAGAAAAGAGGAAGAGGAAAGGTTGCAGTGGGAAGAGGAGGAAAGATTGAAAAGGGAAGAAGACGAACGGTTGCTAAAAGAAGAAGAGGAGAGAAAAGGGGTCGAGGAAGAAAGATTGCTAGAAGAGGAGAGGAAAAGGGCAGAGGAGGAGAAACTGAGACAAGAAGAAGAAGATCGAGTGAGACAAGAGGAAGAGAGATGACAGAAAGAGGCGGAAGCTGCGGTATTCCAAGAAGAGGAGGAGTTGCGAAGAAAAGACGAATAGAAATACGCCGATCAAATCCTACAAATCGGAAACACCATCGATTTGGAGGCTCTTAAAGAGGCAACCCACAGTGAGGATAACCCCATTAAGAAGGCTTCGAGGAAGAGAGGCATGGTCACCCGATCTGCGGTGACCACTTCAGAAAAATCTGCAGCCGGAAAATCAAAGAAGACACCATCTGGAAAAGGTAAGGGAATTATTCCCTCTTTAAGTTCATTATCAGATGAGTCTGATGCTGATAATGAACAACTTTCAACTCAAAACCCTCATGAATCCATAGTGGGCACTGAGCATGCCCCCAGTGGCATTCCCAGGCAGTTCACAACCCCTACAGTTGCTGCCCACTATGACTGTATCGTTAACCAAAAGTTGAACCTGGAGAGGGGTTTTGACCCTGACTTTGTGGAGGCCAACCCTTTTGTTAAAGAAAGGGTTATTCAGCAAGATTGGACAACATTGGCCACTGCCAATAGAAGGGCCAACACCTCTTTGGTAAAAGAATTTTATGTCGAGGCCTCTCAGACCAAGACCACATACGTAACAGTTCGGGGTCGTAAGGTGCATTATGGCGCATCCACGATCAATCGGGTCCTTGGAATAAGGACCCCACTTTCGTGCACCTTTGCTAGATTCTTGCAAAAGATGACCCCGGCTGATGAGGAAGCCATTTTAAATGCTCTGGTAATAGAAGGTAAAACTTGGGACAAGGATGGAAATCGGAAGTGCCTACACGCTAGCTCCCTCACTACATAGGCTGCTGTGTGGTTCTAATTCCTACGCCACTCCCTGTCGCCCACTACACATGATACAACACTTTCCATGCACAAATGCGGCCTTCTCTATTGCATCCTCGCTGGCAAAACAATCAATCTTGGGATTCTGATGCAGTCAGCAATCTACCAGGCCCGGACTCGTAAGAAGGTAATCCTCCCACTCCCTTGTCTCATTACTTCATTACTAATCGATGCTGGAGTACCATCTGCTCCAGATGATACTTGGGTCACTTCCGCCAACAATATCAGCGTGGTGACCATAAAGAAGATGGGGAGAGCAATTACCACTCCCACTGATGAACCCACTGCTGAAGAAGTCCCAGTGACATCTGCCAACAACCCACTCCCAGATCCCACTCCAGGACGCACAAACAATCCCATGGCTGATATCTTGGTTGCACTCAAGGCCATCACTGATCGTCTCACTGCCTTGGAAGATCGACAGGAAATAATGGACAGGGCCACCGAATCCTTCTGGATGTACACCCAACAGCGGGATGCGGTCATCAATCAAATGTACCAAGGTGCCGATCCCGAACTGGCCGCACAAATCCCTGATTTTCCCGAGGGTATTTGTCCAACAAATGACAGTGATGATCTCTCTAGTGGTGACTTTGTAGAAAACTCACCGCAAGCAACCCCCACACGTTGAATGGTTTGTAGGGATTGTGGTTTCCCTTTTGATGCTCCAAAAACAATTTTAATTTTTTGTTTGCAAGATTTTTGATCATCTTCCATTTCAAGGTGCACAACTTTCGGCTTCCAACCTAAAAATTTACTTTTGTAAGTTTTGATCCTCAACTTGTCACGTTGAAATGATATAGGCCGTTTTTGCATTCACTTGCCCAAACTCAAAAATTTTGTACCCCACATGCCTCTTTTCACCCACTTTCCATGTCATAGCAGGACATTGTGATATCTTAAGTTTGAGGTGGGGACTTCCAGTGTGACTTTCAGTCTTTATCCATAATGAGGACATCGTGAAGTCTTAAGTTTGAGGTGGGTAAGTTATACCCCCTCCCAAAAACAAAGAAAATCGGAGCGTCACTCCAAGAAAATGATGGTGTGCCTTTTCTGGACCATCAGAATACCCACTCTCACAAACAATAGCCATACCCAAATAAAATCCTAAAGTGTACGTACCCGCCTTTGCAAAACTCAGAAACACTCACTTCTTGAAATAAAAATCTCAAAGCGAGATTTTTGGTCCATGTTTGGAATTGTTTGCTACAAAACCCTTGGGAAACATATTCAAAGCCACAAACCCTTCAAACCCAAGAAAGTCCTATTGATCAAATATGAACAAGGGAAAGATATCGTCGAATGCATTCAAAGAGAGAAATCTGTAAGTCCCTGAAAGATCATAATGCAATTTTTTTATCTCTTTTTATTACTTGGGGACAAGTAATGGTTTAAGTTTGAGGTTGTGATAACTCTAATTTTAGAGTTATTATTTCCTTTTATTTTTATTTTCTTTTGTCAAATTTTAGCCATTTCATTTCTCAAAACACCCATTCTTGGCAATATTACGAAAATTGAGCAAAAAGAGTGAACCACAGTTTTTATAAACCATTTAGTAGAGTTTTGTTGCTCTTTCACGATAAATCTGCAGTGACTTGCGGAGTACCCACTCCGGATTCCGCTGGCGAGCCAAGAAGAAAACAAAAAAAATTCAAATCTTAGCATGGAAGTAAATCCTGGAAAATAGAAAGGTCTATGTCAGAAGCATGGAAAGAAAAGCAACAAGCATGTCCCCTTGAAGATGACAATTTGATTTGTTTATTGAAATCAATGGTACTTAAAGTTGACTTTTTGGAAAAAAGGTGAAGAGACCTTGGGGTAATAGGCTACAAGCTTGTGGAGAAAAGCTTTACTCATGGGAGCTGAATTTTGTTTCTTCCACTTTAATCGTTTAGCATCTAGACAATTACCCATTTTTGTTGGTCCAACCTTTCCTCTAAGTATATAAAGAGGTGTTGGGTTTCATTTAATTAACATTCCATCTACCACATTTAGTGCAAGTTAGTTGTAGTTTTTAGCTCTAGAATTTATTGCAGTAACTCTTCATTTTTTGTATTTTAATTCTTAGTGTAATCGCTAGTTTAAAGTAATTTGTAGCAGTGTTGTACCCACGGTGCCCCCTGCGGGTTTCAATCGAAGTCACTTCCAGTTGATGTACAACTTCTCATCTCTTGTTTTTTTTTACTTCGGTAATTATGAGCTAAACATCCCTTGGGATGTAGGAAGGAGAAGTACCTGGATTTTATGAAAAATGCTTGAGTAATCTTTATACTTCGAATATTTATTGTTTTGGTCATTCACTCTCGATTATTGGCCAATGATGCGAACAAGCCGATCACTTGTGAGGATCTAAAGTCTAGTTCTCAACTCAGAAATGAGTAGAACGCAGTGACACGAGCTTGGATGATGCTAGGGAATTCGAAAGAATTCTTACGACACTTACGAAAGTGAGGTCTGCACAGTGAGCTAATCTCAACCCACTGGAGTATTAGGCAAGCTAATTTGTGTAGTTAAAAACACTCAGAGTATTTGTCTCTACACATTCCATCGAGACCTGAAAAGGTCCATTTTGAGATTACCATTTACAAAACAGTAAAGACTAAGAGTATGGGATTTTTATTAGGAGGCGTGAATATTTGTGTAACCGGGCTTCTCTAACGAGATTGTCCACTTTGCACACGTATAGTGATCACTCTTCTGGATCGAGTATTTAATATAAAATCTAGGGAAAATCTAACCTACATTCCTCCTTTTAAATCTTAAGTAACTCGTAAAAATAGTATTTCACCAAACAAACCAACTAATTGCTTCTTCTGTAACTGAAACTTGTAAAAGAAAGCTCATGAGAACCGTATTGTCTTGATTGCCCAGTCCCTGTGGATACGATTCTGGTATTTTACCAACTATTACTTGCTGTGACGATCATAGTGGCTAGTGTACACTTGCGTTTCCCACTGTGGATAGTTTGCATCCCACTGCGATTAAATCACCTATTTCGCACTTACCAGTTGCCCTTAAAGACAAAGTATTTGCCCTTAAGGTTGCTCAGCAGTCAGTCGCTGATAAAAAGCTGAAGAAATTTATACTCAGGGTTCAGGAGGAACTGCTCAAGGAAGTTGGTAAGGAGATTCATAAGAAGAAAAAGGTCAGTGACTCTACGTTGAATTGGTGCAGAGAAAGAGTAGATTTCAGATATCACCCCAGTCGAATCATCAATGTAAGCCTGAAGGGAAAAACAGTAAGGGATGTACCGATGGTGGAAGTCTCAGTCGTCAGAGAGAACGGGGAAACGCAACGGTGCTACATGTCAAAACTGGATCTTTTTGGGTTTGATGAATGGCTAGAAGTCAGGAGTGCCATTCAGAAGTCAAAATCGAAGTTCAAGTCCTACGTTGAAAATTTCCTAAATGCTATGATCAACAGGGTTACTTCTAATATTGACGCGCCTCCTCTTCCAGCTCTTCTCCAAAACCAAAGACATGCTCCTTCCAAAAGAAAACGTGCTTCCTCTTCCTCAAAACCTGCTATCCAAAATGAAACAGCGATCGAATTGTCTAGAGAAGCAGTGCTCGGACCTCCTCCTGACCTATCGGCCCTAAACCTATCACTGCCACCTGATGGACCTTTCATCCCTGGAAAGTGGTCAGTGATCCATATGGTATAATCTTCTACTGGAATGGTGCTATGTACTTTCAAAGTTTTTCAGAACTCCCTCTCTGTTCTGTCAACCAACTCAGAAATCTTGTCTACTGGTGCAACAAATCAAGACCAGGAATCTACCTTAAGACCCATGTGCTGAATGAAGCCAAGCTTAGAAGACAACAAGGTGAAGTAGTTCCTGATTGGATGATCCCAGAGACAAATGCCTTTGATGAACTGCTCTTCAAAGATGAACATCTATGGCTGATAGATCTCTCTTTGTATTCTTCTAATATTTATCAGTAGTATCTTTTAGTACTTATAATTTTATTTCATTGTACTTGTAATTTTCAATCTTCCCTTGTAAATTTATTACGAAGTAAATGAAAATTTCAGCGAAGTACTTTACTCCATTAGTACGAGAAAAGATCCCTGAAACAGTAAATGGGACACGCATCTATGAGTCCTTTTTATCCTTATGTTTTTATACTTAGCAATTTTCTTATGTTACTTTGTCATCATCAAATAGGGGGAGATTGTTGATGCAAACCCTCTCAGTGATTTGATGATGACCCTTAGAATTACTTAGTGAAAATTATAAGTAACATTGTATGTATTAGTGTTTCACTATCAATGATATCATACCGAGTCTGTTCAGTATCACTGATGGGTAACCACTGTTCTTCATTATTCATCAGTGATAAATGTACATCAGTGATAGTTGAGCCTATTTAAATGTACTGATGACCACTGATTAGTTCATCTGTAAAGAATGTTGTTTGTAATCTTTGAAGACAAGTTTTGCGACAAAGAGTTCATCGCTGACATCGAAGACAAAGCTAATGAACAAGTGACAAGTCTACCAATGATCTAATGCGGATATCAGTGAAACCAAGACAAGTCCACCCATGCGACATTTCTAGAAGAAGACTTCAGCGATAGCTGACTTACATCAGATCTCATCGATGGAAGATCAACTCAGCGATCGTTGATCATGAAGCCTGATCTACAAGAAATGTTTGTCTTATCCTCTTGCACACTTTTGTACGATTTGTCTGAAGGACATACCTTTGTCCAGAATCGTACAAACCACTCTGCCACTACACTGTTCACCATGCGGTCTAAAGTATGTTTGCAAAAGTCAGAAGCATGCGCCCAACCAAATGTTGACACGTGTAAAGTCCTCCTGGCATGCATTAAATGCGTGTAGTATAAATAGGAGGAATGCACCTTCAGTTTGAAGGTGGTCATCCCTGAATCTTCTTAGTGCCTTAAGAAAATTATCCTTAATTTTCTTTCTTCTTTTCTCTCTATTTTCTTAGTGCAAGAAACCTTTGTGATTCTCAAGTTTGTTTAGATTAGGTCTTGTACTTAGTCTTATTCCGCAACAAACTGTAAATTGTTTGATTTATCACTAAACAATTTAGAAAGATATAATTCTTGTGTGTTTATATTCAACCCCCCTTTCTACAAACTAATACTTGTATAACCCTTCGGGACCAACAATTTTACCCTTCATATTGGTGTAATATTAAAATTTTAAATTAGTCGCTCTTTCCAAATTTGAGGGTGTTACACTTTCCCTAAAGTTATGTAAAGAAAAATGATCTTGAAATCTTCAGATCTTGATATTCCCTCCCTCTTGAATCTTTGAAAAACTTTGGTGTTGCTTGTATTCATGTCTTTCCAGGCTCCCCCTTGAATAAAGCTCTTACTTCACCGTTTCAACTTTATTATCCGATTCAATGAATAATAATCTCGACATAATACACAATTAAGCAGATTTCAACTGTATAAACTCAACACAATGGATCAGCACACAAGAAAGATAATGTGCGGGTTACTTGACATTCCACAATGCATCTTCAATTTAAAATCAAGAATCTGTCGTTGAACCACGAGTTGAATTGGCTTTGAAAAACTTTAGAACTTGTCAAACCAAAATGCTCGAATGAGGAATCAACTTGTAGCAGACACCACTTGATAAGGGCTAGAAGAACCAATATGATCAACACAAAATATTGGAACAAATGCGGCTTTTCAATCTTAGATTTAGGAAAGTAAGATTCTGTTACTCCCCCTCAGCTTTTGCTAACTCCCACTCAACGTCAGAATAAATATTTTTGAATCTTCATTTCTCCCCCTCATGATGATTAGGAGCATCCTTCACATCATGCAACTTCAAAGACTAACCGGATGAGTAGCAAAATAGCAGATAAACATGTAAGTAACCAAGGTGGGTAAACAACTAACACAATAACATAAAAGTAACTGTTATCACATCATTTAAAATAATTGTGTGACCTATGTTTAGAGTTGGCATCGGTGTATCTCTGAGATAGTACTTCCAGTTATCACTGAAATAAAATTTTAAAAATTACTTCTCAAACTGTTCCGACAATATCACAAGATATGCAAATGGAATCACAAAGATTCGTGCATGTGTGAAAGAATTAAATTATATCAATTTGGCTCAAATATTGATTTAACCTGGGACGCAAGTTAAAAATCAATAGACACAATGATTAGAATATGAAGTTCGGAGACGAGAGCTGATGTCTTCCTTTTTCAATATCTAAGACCTCCAAGTGAGGAATAGATAGATTATGTTCTAAGACCTCAAAGTTTTTCACCTCGAGACCGTGATTTCATCCTTAATTTGCCTCTTCCCTCTGATACGGGTCTCACCAATATCATTTGGCAGTGGTCTTCCAACAAAATTTATTCAGTCAAATCAAGATACAAACTTATTATGGAATGACTTGTCTCAAACTCGCATTTTTACATTAATGACGATTGGCAGCGCATCTGGAAAGCCAACATCACTTATAAAGTAAGATATTTTTCCTGGCGGGCTTTATGTGATGTACTTCCCACTCGTCTTTATCTTTAAAAGCATGGGATACATATCTCCCATATTTATCCTTTATGCGACTGCAATTTGGAAAACTCTTGGCACACGTTTGTGGGCTGCCCTACGGCAGCTCCGGTCTAGATTGAGGTGGGTCTTTGGAACAAAGTGGACAGACTAGCGGGAGAAGTTGATTCTTTTGTCGATCTTGCCTTCAAGTTACTCAGAGAATGCCCATGTCACATTGGCGATTAGTTTATTATGGTGTTGTGAAGCCTGTGGAAATGAAGGAACAGCATTATTTGGAACGATGGTTCCTGTGATCCAATTTCGGTCACCCGGCACGCTTCGCTTGTTCTCACGGAATGGTCTGTAACTTGTGGATTAAGACATTTAGACCAGTTCCCAACCACCCTCCATGCACCAACAAATGACACCCTCCGAGACAAGGGTTTGGCAAATGTAATATCGATATCGCCAAGTTCATGAATACCAATTCTGCGGGGTTAGGGACCGTTGTCTGGAACTATAGATACGAAATGGCTACCCCTATTAACTTCTTTCTACTGGTTAAAGAATGCGAGGCGAGAACTCATCGTGATGCTATTTTATTGGTCTCTAATTTGGGTCTTACTCAAGTTGTTTTCGAATCATATGCAAAGGTCGTCATGTATATAGGCCATGAATCAGGACAACTCGGAGTTTGGTGATATTATTGCAGATATTCTTTCTCTCCTCCTCAATCACGGCAACTATTCGGTTTATGCCATTGGTAGACAAGCTAACGAGGAGGCTCACGATGTGGCACATCACTCATGTTTCTTATCTTATCCTAACATCTTTCATGTTTTATCGTCTTTTCTTGTTCCTTGTATTAATGATGTTTGTCGAGCTTCCCATTCTAATGAAACGACTGGGCCTCTAACGAAGGATGGCCATGCCGAAGCCCGTTAGATTCTCAGTCTGTTTCCATTAAAAAAACACGATTCATGATGAATAATACACAAATCATGAATGTTATATTATTCAATGGTGCATGTACATTAACCTTCGTTATGCATACTGAATGTGGACAACCGGGGACACGTGTAGGGATAATACAAGAGCTATCAAGGTGTTTCTTCTATCGTTGGAAAATAAGAAAAGGAACTCGAAAAATGCTCGAAATTCGGCATCGAAGAAGGAGCAAACAACCCCTACCGGTAGTTACATCGAGACTTAAGTCTCAGTACAAGTCCCGGTGACCACTTGATTGATTCCTTCTTTATTTTAACTTAGGATAATTATATTTAGTTTTAACTATTATTTATTTGTTTTGTAACCAGATTAGGATTATTATTTAGTTTCGTTTCACTAATTATTTAATTACTTTCCTAGTTGGATTAGGACTATGATTAGATTTGAATTTTAAGTTTAATAGTTATCGCTTGATTAGGTTAGCTATAAATAGGTTTTATTATTTTTCTTGTTATTCAGAATATAAATTATTGATCAATAAAGTTATATTTAGAGTTTTATCTCTAGGTTCTACGCTTGTAAACTCGTTATCATTTTGGACTTTGACGTTTGTCGATCCGTTCCGCATTTTCCCCACTGTGTCTCAACCGAAAATCGGTTTTCATTTTAACTTTCACTCTCTCTCTCTATATATATATATATATATAGAGAGAGAGAGAGAGAGAGACTTGAGATCATGTGAGACCAGACTATTTTCGTGAGACCAAAAAATTAACACTAAACCTTCACAACAAAAGACTGTGAAGGTTTTGTGATGGAAACCTTCACAGTGTTTTTGTTGTGAAGGTTCGTTGTTTTTCTTACCTTCACAATGAATCACTGTGAGTGTTTAGTGTTAATTTTGTGGTCTCACGAAAACAGGTTGGTCTCACATGAACCCAACCCTATATATATATATATATATATATATATATATATATATATATATATATATATATATATATATATGTGTGTGTGTGTGTGTGTGTGTGTGTGTGTGTGTGTGTGTAACATTTTCAAAAATGGCATGTAAAAAGGCTAATTACCCATATTTATTTTTTCTATTATATTAGGTTGTCCAATTTTATTGATAACATTTACTAGATTGTCTAATTTTACACTAATAACTTATCTTAACGATTTTAGATAGGATATACGATTCTAGGTCCAATAAATTTAATGTCTCATTAAACACTATTAAAATCTTCAAGGGGACCTAAAAGTCTATTTTCGTTGCAGAGAGTAAATATTTTTAATCAATATCTATATATATATATATATATATATATATATATATATATATATATATATATATATATATATATATAAAAGCAAAATGTGGAATTGCTTAGGTGGCATAATGAAAAGCCACCATTTCCCATTTCCTAATTTCTCTTAATTTTGAATTTCTTTTAAATAAAAAATTAGCTTTTCATTAAATGACTTTAACTTTTCATTTAACATCTAATTTTCTTTGTATTTTATAATTATTTTTATTATACACAAAAACATTAACAAATATAATTTTTATCTATCTTACATTTATTACTTGACATATAATTTTCTTTATTATTTATAATTATTATAATTTGCACAATATAAAGACATCAACAAATATAATTTATATTTACCTTACACTAATTTAATCAAACATTTATTAAATGAATCCACCATCTTTTAATTAAATTTGTAGTATTATAATTTATTTACCTTACATTTTATTTAACATTTAATTTTCTTTATTATTTTATAATTATCTTTATTTTCACAACATAAAAACATCAACAAATATAATTTCTATTTATCTTACACTAATTTAATCAAACGTTTTATTAAATGACCACCATCTTGTAATTAAATTCATAGGATTATAATATATAATAGAGAATCATCAAAAGATGATATGATTTCTTGAAAAAACTGGAAACATTAGTTCTTACTTTCTTCAGTTTTTGAGTTGTTTAGCATGAAATGAATGAACATTTCATTTCTTTTTACAAGTTTCTAGAATTTTTTGTTATATAAATATATAGCATAATTTACATAATAAATCTATATAAATCTATATAAATATATAAGTTAATCAATATTAGACTAATTTACATAATAAATCTATATAAATGAGAATTGTCAAAAAATGATGTAACATATTGGCAATATTTATATCCATAAAAGAGGGTTTTAAAGAGATGCTACGACACATTCTAATACATAGAATGTATTATCTTTTTTCTTATCAATTATTTGATTTTTAAAGTATAGAATATATTAAAGACTATTTCATTCTCATATGTAAATTATATTTTTATTATAAATGAGGGTCTTTAATAGTAATTCTATATATCCATGCCAATTTATGTTATTAACCATTTGTTTTCCTCTTTTTATGTTATTAATTAGTTTTCCATTATTTATTTTAATTAATGATTCAATTTATTGTAATTTATGTAAACTGACTTTTTATTTTCCTTTCTTTATGTTACCAACCATTCATTTTCTTTTTTTTATTTTAATTAGTCATTCATTTCCCTTATTTAAACATAAGTGTTTTCTTTTGTTATGTTATTGGTGTTTTAACCATTTGTCATTCAACAAACTACCTTTCACTTTCTCCCTCTAACACATTTCTCTCCTAAATTTGTAATGTTAAAAGATTAATCTTTGTTATCGATATTTGTTCATTGTTGAGTTATTTGTTATTGTATTGACTTCAAGTGTCTTTTATGTTGTCTTTTTTGTAGTAAGTGACAAGGGAAACAAGCTATCTACGTATGTCGAAGAACATCAAAGTTTTATCATCAAAGCTCATATATTATTATTATTACATGTAAGTATTTCATTCGAGTATTACTTCAAGTACAATGTATTATTGATTTTTTCTATTTTGTAGTTTCGTGATTTATTGCTACCTTAATTCTCATTTTTATGTCACTTTTCCGGAATGTAACCCACAATGCTAAAAAACATTTGAGTATTGATTATTTTGATATTACATTATTACTCGCATGGGACAACAAATTTTCGTTTTTATATTCGTTTCTTAATTTGATTCGAGTGTTCATTTGAAAAATCCATGTTCTACTAAAACGTAAACTGACTAACATTCTTCGAATTTGTTTTCTTGACCTCCAATTATTTTGAATTATGTTAAAAGTTAGGTTGATTTCATTTTGTGAAATTTTTTTTGCTTCATTAACTTATAAGTTTCAACATCAACTTTTTGCTACAATTTAACGAGATTGATACCACTGTTAACAATGTATCCAAGACAATCAATTTAGAAAATGAAGTTGATGAAACACATTTAAAAAAAGTGAAAACGGATTGACAATGTTATGTAATCGTGTTCACGTGACTCATGCATCAATACAAATTTTGACCCAAACTACCAAAAAATTAAGGAATTGATCATAAAGGAGAAAAAAATATTGGAAGAAAAGTCAACGACTAAACAAAAAAATGTGGATTCTTGATAAAAAGATCTCTTAGAATATAAGAATTCTACGTTTTTTGTTGTAACAATTTAATAATATTGATAAATATAAACACTTTATTACACTTTTCACGTATTGTCGTATTTTTTTTAAAAGATGATTACAATTGTTGAAATAATCATATTATTTGTTTTTTTATATAAAGATTCTTTAAATTACCTATTTTAATGATATTACAAAAATTTAATAATGTAATTTTATTTGGTAATTGTTGAAACAATTTGTATGTGTGTTGTTTCCGTTTAAATAAGTATAGAAGATTTATTCTAAATCTAAATGTTTTTAATTTTTATTTATTAATTGTAGTCTCGAGCCTTGGTTATCTGATATCTTCTACTACTTTGTATTTTGTTTTATTTTTCAATTTATGTTATTTTTTGTAATGATTTATTTTAAACAACGTTCATTAATGTTATATATAGATATTTAAATTTTAGTTATTACTAATAATTTATCTCACACATCCAACATATTTCATAATTCTATTAACTAAATAATTTTAAAGTCAATCAATATTTAAAATAAATCATTGTATATGTATTTGCAACATATTCCATATCTATGAAAATAATAACAATAATTTTCATAGTTTTTGTAACACCCCATATTTTATTCTTCTTGCAAGATTGGAGTAAAGGAAGATTTTTGGTGGCCAAAGTGTGAAGAATGAAACTTTAGTGTCCAAGGGGTGAATCAAAGGAAGCTAAATAAGAGGAAAACTCTCATTCTCACCTTAGTGTCGGCTGAGAATTTGGGAGAAGAGAGGAAGAGCTCATCCATGGTGGGAAGTGAGGAAGAAGGATAGCACCATGGAAGTGAAGACTTCATCTTCTTCAAGGTATGAACCTTATTCCTTCTTCTTCATAGTTGGGTGTGTTGTTTTGTAGCTTGGGGTTTTGTAATCTTTGGGATTGTGATTTCTAATCCATGGAATAAGAAACAATTGATTTTGGGAGTGATTCCCTTAAGTTTTGGATCAGAACATTGGGAAATCTCTTCATATTTGTTAAGCAATCTCTATAGTTGCTATGGTTTGAGTTTGAGCTTTTGAGTTTTGAATCATGAATCAATGGTTGGGTTTTGGTTGAGTTTCATTAGATTAAATGATGTTTTGATGTTTGGTAATTATGGGGAAAGGTTTAGAACATTCATTATTTTATTTTGGGAGCTTAAAATCGATTTCGGACGAGTTGGAGTTGAGAAAGGGTGAGTTTTCGGACTGAGATTTTGTGCAAAATTGAGGATGCTCGACCAGGGACATACGCGGCTTGCTGCGCGGTTTGTAAACCGCGGCACAAACCGCGTATCCCTCTGTTGGGAGTATTTTCGATTTCTGTTTCGTACGTCGTTTGGGGCTGGAATCGAGGCGATGTTTAAGGGATTGTCTTATGAGTTTTTGAGGGATGTTTTAGGGCATAATTAGGGAGTCTAATACCTCCTTTGTTAACCCCAATTCAGGTGTTCGGTTGGTGTTTAAGTGAGCTCCGGTTAGTGTGTCGTTAAGCCGAGTATCAGGTGAGTTCCCTTAACCCATTTTGGTGCAAATGAAATGTTTTGGTAAAGGTTTCTTAACTGATTATGTTTGCAAGCATGATGACATGATTAAACGTTTTGGAAAGGTTTTATTGTGCATGACATGGAAATGTTTACAATTGCATACAAGTTGTTTATACGTACAGTTATACGTGAATGTTGATTACATGCTTGTTTGGTTGTTGCTATGGGTGGAGTCGGGTTGCACAGTGTGGGACTTCTCGAGTTGCCGTGCCTGGCTTTGTAAGGTGTCGAGTTGCCGTGCCTGGCTTTGTAAGGTGTCGAGTTGCCGTGCCTGGCTTTTTAAGGTGTCGAGTTGCCGTGCCTGGCTTTGTAAGGTGTCGAGTTGCCGTGCCTGGCTTTGTAAGGTGTCGAGTTGCCGTGCCTGGCTTTGTAAGGTGTCGAGTTTCCGTGCCTGGCTTTGTAAGGTGTTAAATAGTCTATGCCACTGTGTACACCTTTGTTGAGTATATGTTTGATGTGTTACTGTCTCGTAATAGTACGTTTTCTTAAATGGCTTGTGAATACTTTTAAGAGGGAATCCACTAGACCTCATGGTCTAACCCTCGCTTTTCAAAAACTAAAACCATTTTCAGGTGACTGTCGTGCTTGGGATTTCATCTGCTGATGATGGAAGGTTGTGGAGTTGTAGAAGAGCTAGAGTCTAGTGAAGACTTGTAGATTACCATTGGCTTTCCTGTAGCATCTCAGTTGTGAGTGTGTTATCCGCTGCGAACTTAGTGTAGAAGAAATTTTAATTGTGTACTTTGGGGCCATTTTTGGTTGTATTGTTATAAGTTTTATTTTAGTGAAATTGAGTTGTTACAAATGGTATCAGAGCAATAGTTTAAGGGATTTAGGTGACCGGATGGGCCTAAACTTAAACTGTGGAGTAGAGTGGGACACAACTGAGATATAGGAAGCCATTAGGAAAGACCTTAATCGTAGGATGTCTTGACAATGGTAGTGAGAACCCTCATGTAAGGTAAATTCAAATAGCATCTAGCCAATGCTATTATGGATCTATAGGTGCATGGGTGTAATCAATCACTATTGTCGGGAGGAGTGGTGAGTGTGGCAGTACGTAGAAGGTTCTAACCTCGTGTTTGATAGCAAAGAGTTGATGTGTCATGGGAGACCCCTTGAGATGTGAGGTTTGTAGCTCCTAGAAGAAGTGTTGTTTGGAATGTTAATAAGTTGTCTAGAGGTAAACTCTCCGGGATAGGAAGTGAGAATTATGTTGGCATCTTGAAAACCTTCAATTCAAGATCGAGTGAGGAATCTAGTCTTGGATTCCTTAGTCAAACGGTTTAGCGGCAAGGTTATTGATTGCAAGAGATCAGTGTTGTTTTGAGGAATGTATAAGAGTAGAAGGAGAGATAAGTGGTCAATTGTTAAACCATGTTGAGCGGTTGATCAGGTGGATTGTAGAGCACTTGTGCAACAAGTTGTAGCATAAGTAAGAAAGCGGTTGTTGGTCTTAGTGAGGTATCAGTGAAGAGTTGAAGTGAGTGCAACGGTTGACTTGGTTAGAGTGAATAGCCTTCAATTGCATATTAAATTTCATGCATTATGTCATTAAACTTATTACACGAGTTCTTTCATGTTAAAACATGTACGTGCATGACAGGTTTCTTGTTTGTAAAATGAGTTGACGCGTGCGAGCATGTGTTTTCTTTAAAGTAAAAGACAAACTTGTTTTCATTATACGAAAAAGCTTTGAACTTAGTGATCCACGAATTATTTCACGCTTTTATTTGTGGAAGAAAACCTTCGTTGCGAAAATATTGAAAATGTTTTATTGCGAGGTTTTGTTTTATAAACAAAATGAGTGTTGGAGTTAACAGACCCACTTTGGGTAAGTGATTCCGTTCGAAAAAATTTCAGTCACATGTGAAAGGGTCTCATTGGAGACAATCGTAGTGTCGGCATCGATTTGGATGGACAAGATTACGATTTATCGTAAGAGTAACTGTGAGCGATCCTTGCAGTCGTTGTGTTTTACTATTCATCTTGAGTGGTGTTGATTCGTGCGTATTTGAGCTTGTTTTATGATTTTGTATCTATTGAGTTTTTGAAAGAGTGCAAAATGATTTCAATCGTTGTGCTATTGTGCATGAAGGCTATGAACTCGCTAGGTCGGGAAGGGTATTACGATTGAGGTCAAGGAAAGGCTTTGTGTTGATCCAAACCCTCAGTGATTTGATAATGACCCTATCTTAAATACTTAGTGAAAATTGTATGTAAACAATATGTATCAGAGTTTCACTATCGCTGATAAGTACTAAGATCTTACAGTACCGCTGATAGGAACTCTCGCTCTTTAAATTAAACATTCAGCGAACACTGTTCACCATAATGCTCTGAGTCTGTTCAGTCCTTATGGTGATCGCTGATAAGTTAGTTGTTTACTTATGATCCCTGAAGACAAGTTTCACGTCAACAAAGGTTCTACGCTGAAGTCGAAGATCAAGCTCAAGAACCAGCGACAAGTCTACTAATGAACTGATGCGGATCAGCGAAGACTCAGATTTGTCCACTCAACGTGAAGTATCAAGTACAAGACTTCAGCTATCGCTGAACTTTATCATTCGCTGAATAGTAAATGATAATCGCTGAATCAACGAAAGCTGATCATGAAGTCCTCCGTACAAAGTACTTTTGTCTTAACCTCCCTTGCACGCCGCCGTACGAAATGTCAGAAAAGAACCTCCGAAAATCTGAAATCGTACAACCACTCTGATACTACACTGTTCATCTTTACGGCTACTAAGGTTGTCAACCAAGGTCAATGACATGCAACCAATCCGCTGATGACACGTGTAAAGTGTATACTGAATTGCATTAAATGCATGCAGTATTTAAAGAGATGAACTCACTTCATTTCAAGTAACTTGCTAACTCTGGACAAGTTCAAATCTCTCTCAAGATAGGATTTTATTAGTAATCTCCTTATCTTTCTTAGTGCAAGAAACCTTAGTGTTCCAACTTGTTTAGATTTAGGTTTATCCTTAATCTTGTTTCCGCAACAAGCTGTAAATTGTTAATGATTTATCAATAAACAATTTAGAAAAGTAAAATAGTGTGTTTGTATTCAACCCCCCCCCCCCCTTCTACAAACTTGTATAGGCCTTTCGGGACCAACAAGTGGTATCAGAGCGGATTTGTTTAATCTCATAAACAAGATATAATCTAAGATATTTCTCTTCCTTGCTATTATCTGAAAATGGCCTCCCACACAAACACAAATTATATAGACAATGGTTCTCTTGCAAAACCCCCTAGATTTTCCATAGACAACTTCAACTTATGGAAAAATAGGATGATGCTCTTCTTAGAAGGTGTAGACCCCACTATGACCTACTATCTTGAAAACGGCCCACACATCCCTGTAACTATTGATCCTTTAGTTCCAGCCACTGCAACTAGAGCTGCTATTCCTGAAAGGCTGATTCCAAAGGAAATACACATGTGGACCGATGAAGATAAGAAGAAAGTGGCTATAGATACAAAAGCCAGATCCATACTATCCATGGCCCTTCCGGACGAAGTCTACCATTCCGTCATGAACCTGAAATCATCAAAAGCCATGTGGGACACAATATGTGTTCAGTATGAAGGAACGTCTGAAGTCCAGGATTCAAGAAAGATTAACCTGGTAAGACAATACGAAAGCTTCATTTCTGGTAAGAATGAAACTCTCTCTGAAGTTCATCAACGTTTTAATTGCTTAATTATAGATCTAAAAACGGTTGGTAAGGAATATTCTAACTTTGAAGTGCTGACAAAGTTTCTAGAATGTTTACCTGAAAGCTGGGACAATTATTCCATGTGTCTCAAGCTGTCAAAGGATCTAAGATCAATGTCCCTTGCTACCTTATATGGCACATTGCTGAATCATGAGCAATCTAGCCATCTTAAGAAGAATCTTGTAAAAGATTCCAAAAGCACCCCTGTTGCTTTAATCTCAGAGGAACCTTATACTCAGCGACCCTCAGTCACTATCACTGAGTTAGAAAGTAACTCTGAAAGATCATCAGATTCTGATTCTTCAGATGATGATGAATCCTTGGCTCTCCTAACTAAAAAGTTCAGGAGATTCGCCAAGAAGAAAATGTTTAGAAAGAACAAAACTCTTTCCATAGCTGACAAGCCTAAGTCATCAGCTTTTGTTGATAAGGCTACTGCTACTTGTTTCAACTGCGAAAAGACAGGTCATTTCGCTAACGAGTGCAGGTCAAAGAAAATCATGAGACCTTCAGCTTTTACAAAGAAATCCTTTGTTCCAAGGAATAAAGATGACAAATACTCATAGCTGAAGGAGAAGTATGCAAAGCTGAAAAGCTTTAAGAAGAAAGGAAAAGGCTTGATGGCTGACTATGATTGGGCTGCTTCTGATGAAGAAGCCTTATCATCTGATTCTGAAGATGATGAAGCAAATCAATGTCTCCTGGCAAAGATTGAAGAAGAGGAAGAAAGTTCAGACATTCCCTCCACTTCAACATCTGCCATTCAGGTATCACCTTCCTTCTTTACCAATATTGCAAATATTGATGAAGCTGATAGTCTCCGTAAAATCGATCTACTGACTAGAAGTTTATACGAAGCCATGAACGGCAAAGCTGTGGTTGAAAACCAAAATCTTGATCTCGCTGAAAAGCTTAAAAACTGCCACCTTCAAATAGAAAAGCTTTCTAAAATTGAAGATGATTTTAAAGATCAAGTCTATTTAAATCAGCTAGTCAAAATCGAACGAGCAGAAGCTATCACTGCATTAAAAGCCGAACAAGCTACTGTTGAAGGATGGTGTAATTCTTCAACAAAGATCACTGAGATAATTAAGGCTCAGATTCCTCTGAGTGATAAACGTGGTCTGGGTTATAAATATGATACTCCAAAACCAACTACTGAACGTTCAATGCTTAAATTTGGAACGTTCGTATCCTCAGTCGCTGACACTTCATCATCTCAGTACTCCTCGTCGGTTACACCAATCCCTGAGGAAACTCCTACCTCTTCAAAAGGTAAGGAGAAAATGGTTTATTCAAAACCTACCTCTGTCTCTAAAGACAAAGGTAAAGGAATTGTTATTTATCAAAATCCTCAGAAGGGTACCTTAGTACCTAAGCTGAATGCTTCCAAAGCCTTAGTGATTCATTCATCTGGTTCTAGAAATCAGACCTTTGGATCAGTTCAGCGACCTACTCCTAGACTCAGAGTAGATGTCCTTGGTAAGAAATCTGAAGAACTGAATGTTCGTCCTATTTCAAAAACCAATAGTGTACTTGGTGCTGGCACTTCTAATTCCAAATTAAAAGCTCAGCACTCAAGTGGTCCTAGAACTAATTTTAGTTATAGGAAATGTTATCACTGTGGACTTACCGATCATATTGCAAGTAAGTGTCCCACAGCCACCAAAGCTGATAAGATAGCTAAGGTGAAGATAGCACCCAAGAAGACCAAACCAGTTGCAATTCAGGTCAAGGTGACTCCTACCGCTGAGGTCAAGAAATTGACTAAAGTGAAGAAAGACAAAGCTGAATCTTCAAATGCTGCGAAGACTGCTGAACCCATTCCAACTACTTCCACTGACAAACGCGTATACATGGTGAAGTGGGTACCCAAGCAAAACTAATCTTCCTTTGTATTGCAGGTTAAGAAGGGTATCTGGTATCTCGATAGCGGATGCTCTAGACACATGACTGGAAAGAAAAACCTGCTCGCTGAATACAAGGAAGAGAAGGGTCCCTCTGTGACTTTCGGTGGAAATGGAAAAGGACACACCCGAGGGTATGGTGTACTTTCAAATGGTACAACATCCTTCAGAAGAGTCGCATATGTTGAAGGGCTGAAGCATAATCTTCTAAGCATCAGTCAGCTTTGCGACATGGATAACAAAGTGATTTTCACTAAGGAATCCTGCTTTGTCTCTGACAAAAAGGAGAAGATAGCTCTCAGCGGTTATCGTTTGGAAAATGTTTACGTTATAAACATGGACTCAACAACCACTGAGAACTCCTGTTTCTTCTCAAAAGCATCTTCTGATGTTAACTAGCTATGGCACAAAAGGCTCTCACATCTCAATTTCAAGACACTGAATACTCTTTCATCCAAAGAGGTAGTCACAGGTCTACCTCAACATTCATACGCCAAAGAGTCTTTATGTTCAGCGTGTGAAAAAGGGAAGCAGACCAAGGCAAGCTTTAAGTCAAAGCAAGTTTCCTCAGTGTCATCTCCTCTACAACTACTCCATATGGATTTGTTTGGCCCCGTTAACAAACAATCCATCGTTGGAAAGAAATATACGCTGGTCATAGTTGATGAATTCTCTCGTTACACATGGGTAATGTTTCTCCGTTCTAAGAGTGACACCCCTGAAGAACTCATCACCTTTGTTCGGAAGATGGAAACTCTGAACAATATGACTGTTCGCTCAATAAGGAGTGATCATGGAACTGAATTCAAAAACAGTTCTCTTGATTCCTTCCTTGAGAGCAAGGGTATTTCTCACAACTTTTCGTCAGTGAGAACACCACAACAAAATGGAGTCGCTGAAAGAAGAAATAGAACAATTATTGAAGCTGCACGTTCAATGCTCAACGATTCTCACCTGCCTACTCAGTTTTGGGCAGAAGCTGTCAACACTGCTTGTTTTACGCAAAACAGGTCGCTGATAGTTAAAAGATTCAAAAAGACAGCCTATGAACTTTTTCATGGGAGAAAGCCTTCAATCAGCTTTCTTCACATCTTTGGATGTCAGTGTTTCATACTGAACAACAGAGATGCCCTTGGAAAGTTTGATCCTAAGGCTGATGATGGAATCTTTCTTGGATACTCCTCAGTTTCCAAAGCCTTCAGAGTCTTCAACCGAAGAAGACAAACTGTAGAAGAAACTATTCACGTCACGTTTGATGAATCCCGTTCAGCGAACTCTAAACCGAACGCTGATACAGAAGAACTGAATCAATGGATGTTTTCTCATCTTGGTGATTCAGAAGATATTCCCACTCCTCATGCTCACACCGTAGAAAATGATGGTCCTTCTATCATTCCAAATATGCAAAATAGTGAAGCTGAAACATCTTGGGTCTCAGCTGTTCCTATAAACGCTATACCTGCAGTTGATCCAAATGTCTCAGAAATTCCATCTATTTCTCAGCAATCAGTGAATGAAGTGGCAAATGAAAACATTCCTCTCTTAGCTGATAATCCAGAAGTAGCTGAAGCCTCATCTTCAGTTTCTCCAGTTCAGACTGAGTCAGCGACGTATGCTCCGGCTCAGCGATGGACTGTAAATCACCCAATCGATCAAATTCTTGGTGATCCCAACGCTGGTATTCAGACTCGTAGAAGTGCAGGTAATATTTGTTTATTTGTTAACTTTATTTCTCTAACTGAACCAAAGAAAATAGATGATGCCCTCAGAGATCCAAACTGGGTCAGCGCTATGCAAGAAGAGCTGACTGAATTCGAAAGAAACAAAGTTTGGAAACTTGTTCGTAGACCAACTGACAAAACGGTGATAGGCACTAAATGGGTCTATCGAAACAAGTTGGACGAACATGGTACTGTAACTCGCAACAAAGCTCGTCTTGTTGCTCAGGGATACAGACAAGAGGAAGGCATAGATTATGACGAAACTTTTGCTCCAGTAGCAAGACTTGAATCTATTCGTCTTTTCTTAGCATATGTTGTACACAAAAACTTCACTGTACATCAGATGGATGTTAAGTCAGCGTTTCTAAATGGAAAGCTGAATGAAGAAGTGTATGTGGAACAACCTCCAGGATTCTCAGATCCTAAGCGTCCAGGTTATGTGTATAAACTGGACAAGGCACTTTATGGCTTAAAGCAAGCTCCACGTGCATGGTATGATACTCTCTCTACTTATCTCCATATTGAAAAATTTGAGCGAGGTAAAATTGACAAAACTTTGTTTTTTAGAAAAGTGAAAGGTCATATCATTTTAGTTCAAATATATGTTGATGACATTATATTTGGTTCTACTAACCCTGAGCTTTGTACTCGTTTCGTTGATAGAATGAAAGATGAGTATAAAATGAGCATGATGGGTGAACTAACATATTTCCTTGGTCTTCAGATTAAGCAAACTGAAAAAGGAACTTTTATAAATCAGGGAAAGTATGTTAAAGATATGCTGAAGAAATTCGACTTAACTGAAAGTTCAGCTATGAAAACCCCTATGGCACCACCGCTGATACTTGATAAGGACACAAAGGGTGTTCCTGTCAATGTCACGCTGTACCGTGGGATGATCGGCTCACTATTGTATCTTACAGCTAGCCGACCCGATATTATGTTTGCAACATGTCTGTGCGCACGATATCAAGCTGAACCTAAGATATCCCATATGAAAGCTGTAAAGCGAATCTTTCGATATCTTAAGGGTACAGCGAATCTAGGTCTTTGGTATCCCAAAGACTCAGGATTCGATCTAACCGCCTATTCAGACAGTGATTTTGCAGGTTGCAAAATGGATAGGAAAAGCACCACAGGAGGATGTCAGCTCCTGGGTGGAAAGCTGGTAAGTTGGACAAGTAAGAAGCAAAACTCAGTGTCCACTTCCACAGCTGAAGCTGAGTATGTAGCCGCTGGAAGCTGCTGTTCTCAAGTCTTGTGGATGAGAAATCAGCTACTAGACTATGATCTTCAGCTCTCCAAAATTCCAATCTATTGCGACAGCACAAGTGCCATCGCTATAGCAAACAATGCAGTGCTACACTCAAAGACAAAACACATAGAAATCAGATATCATTTTATCAGAGATCATGTGATGAATGGTGATATAGAACTTCATTTTATCCCAACTGATTATCAGTTAGCTGATTTGTTTACCAAACCTCTTGATGAGACAAGATTCAACTTTCTCATCAGCGAGCTTGGAATGCTGAACTTTGAAGGATAAAATCTTCAGCGGTTCACATTTAATCAGCGATACGTTTATACAATCGTGTATAGCCTTCGGGATAAAATCAACTTATATAATCCATTTCATCATCTTCTCTCTGAATAAACTTGGTTAAACTGATATCCAGGTATGTTTTCTCTCTCTGACAATCGCATGAAAATGCAAGATTTCAAAATAAATTGCATCGCTGAATATCTCTTCCTTAACAGCGATATTTTGAAAATTTCCTTAAATCTTCATTGTTATTTTCTATTCAGTGCTTCATGTTTTTCAAAAGAGTCCCTGAGTTTTTCAAAACCTCAGAGACATCCTAAAAGAATGTGAAAGGACAGTTGTGACGTCATTGTAACAAATTACACTCGGCACGATTTCTTTCTGACACACGTTTGCACGTTTTGTTCAAACTTCCAATCAAATGCAAACACGTGTCCGTGTCATGATGAAAACCTTTTCCCGCTCAAGGTTTTCTCTCTCTAAAAATCCCTATATAAACAACTCTTGGTTTATATTTGTCTTTTACGCGAACAATCTTTCTCCGCAAGAAAAGAATCCTCTGTTGCATTTGTGCTCTCAAAAACCTCAAGAACTGTTCATCATCTTCTTCATCAAAACTTCAAGGTTAATATGTTCTTATCTTTTATCAAATGCGTATAACTTGTTTTCGATCTTCTCTTTGTTTTAACAAGATCAAACAAAAGAACTTTATAAAATAAAATCATTTCTTTCATGGTTTTATGAACACAACCATTTCATGGTTGTTCTTCAAGTTTTAAATCTAAATCTTAAACTTGTTCTTCATTCGTATCCATTTTTCTTTTAGAAACTGGAATACAAGACTTTATGGGTTTTACTCTTTCTTTTAAAAATCAAGAAAAACCCTAATCTTCATTAAGACATTTTTTTTGTCTGAATGAAATGGACAAGATTCGAAATATCTTAACGGAAATTTCTTTCCACATTAAGATAATTCTTATTTGTTAACATCTTTGGTTGAACTGATAATACAGTGATATGGCATCTTCAAAGCTGAATGTTACCGCTGAGTCCATCTCCACTGACTCTGAGGAAATGGACATCTTCAAAGCCCCCCAGGTTAAGTTCGAGCTGGATCAACTCGATTGGACTAAGGCCAACAACCTCTCAGCTCTTCTCGAGTTTCCTCCTCGGAAGCAAGTATCACATCTGGACGATGCTGTAAGTTTTCTGAAGAACAGCCCCATCTACACAGCCCTGACCATAACACCTCCTGCCAGTCAGCGGCTCTTATCCCAGTTCTGGTACTCTGCCAGACACACTGAGCTACCCTCTGCCAAAGATCCATCCAAAACCATAGACTGCATACTCAGCGATACTGAGTATGGCACCATCAAGATTACACCCGCCATTATCCGCAAAGCCCTAAACTTCCCAAATGCCACCAAAGAAAAACCCTTCATTCCATTCCCTGACCATAAAAAGCATGCTGACAGAGAAGCAATCATTGCTTTCCTTGACGCAATGGGTTATATTTGGGATATTGGAAGGGACAAGAAGCCTGAGAAGAAACTGACGCTGATAAAGAAATCCAAGATGCCCAGCGAGATGAATTTCATCTTCGCTCACCTGATCAGCTGCATGACAGCAAAATCCGGATCTTCTGATCAAGCCGCCCAACCTCAGCAGTCCATGGGATACGCACTGCTGAAAGGTCTAAATATTGACTGGGCCTCCATTATTTATGAAGACCTGATTCAACGTGTCGATTCTGCCGCTGACAGACCAGCATGGGTTCCTTACCCACGATTCATCAGCGCCATCTTTCAATATGGCCTGAAGGACAGCTATCCTGAAGAGGGTGATCTAAAACTTTCTCAGATTGGCCCTAAGGTTCTCGACTTCAAGCCTGTCGCCAATGAGGTACGTCTCTCTACTCTTCTCACTCTTCTAAATTCTCCGCTTTCTGTGGCTCCTTCAGCGACAATACCAATCGCTGATACCCCGGCCACAAAATCCTCTCCTTATAAGAAAAGGAAACCCTCACACACCCAACTTGATTCCAAAAGGATCAAGAAAACCAAGGAGCAACCCCAGCAATTCCATGCTAAAGACTCCTCAGCTCATTCTGAAGAGCTGAAGGAAAGTTCCGTGGTACGCTCTGCCACACCCGTGCAAGCCATCCCTCCAATCCAGACTTCAGCGTCTCCAAACGTTGAGGTTAGAAACTTGGAAACTACCCAACCTCCCTCAGTCTCTCAAAAGACTGATGAAGTGATTGTCAGCGATTCCAACGCTGAACTCAGAACCCGAACCCCAATCTTAACCTTCGCTTCTCCCTCCACTCACTTGGACACTCCTCCAGCGAACACTGGAGATGCCATCATTCCAGAAGCCGCCGCTGATGCTTCTCAACAAATGATGAAGAAAGGACCTGCAGAGTTCACCATACCTCACTGTACTTTCGAAGAGGATATGGAACACTATTCAGGAACTTGCAACTTCGACGAGTTCATCAATCCTCCTGCAGGTACAAATCCCACCTTAAACACTGTAACTAAACCTGAAACTTCTGAGCTTTCCTTTGTTCACAAGTACTTATATGTTATAGGTCCTAATTTGGGAGACATCAACGCCTCTCTGAAGTCTGTGGAAACAAAGCTGTCCAGTCTCACCATCACACTCTCCAACAACTCAACAGCTGTAACAAACGCTGGAGAGAACTTGACAAAGCTGACAACGGTGGTGGAGAAGAAATCTTCCACTGAAGACATCAAGAGTCTTGATAAGACGCTCAGCGATTTTGCCAAGGTGCTCTGTGACATCTACACTGACTACACAAGCCTCAAAACATCAGTTTCGACCATGTCCAGCGAAGTAACAACGCTGAAGACATCGGTTGCAAAACTCGAGGGTGATATATCAGAGGTCAAGACTGACTTAGGCTCTGTAAAGACCGACGTTGGTTCTATGAAGACGATGATCGAGACGCTGGTAAACAAGGCAAATAGTCCAGCTCATGCTCCTGCCCCTGTCCCTATTTTGGAATCTTTCATAGAGGAGGATCGCACAGAGCTGAGGAAAATCACGCCTGCTATTTCTGGCCTAGAAGACAGAATAGCAAAACTTGAAGGTTGTGTGAAAATCTCTGGCCCAGAAGACAGAGATAACACCAATGCTGAGTCTGCCCATTCCTCCCCCAGTCATCATGAGAAAGAGGGGGAGAAGAGCGCTGAACATTCCAGGGAGATAAGCGCTGAAAATCTTGAGAAAAGCGCTGAAGATCTGAACAAGAGCGCTGAAGACCTTTCCCATGATGAATCTATCAGGGGAGAGATGAATGAAGATCTGACCACTGGACCTCAGGGAGATGAAAACCCTGAGGGAACCGAGAAGCTCGCCTCTGTATCTGAGGGGGAGCAACTCGAAGAAGATGCTGAGGAATCCGAAGCAGAAGAAGATGAAGACATCGACATCCCTGACGACAAACCATCCTTCTCTCCAAGAAAGGATGATGATGATGACGATGAAGATGAAGATGATTTCTTTATCGTCAAACCTGCCCCAAGGATCAAAGCTCTTAAAGGAATCTCAATAAAAGAACCATCAGGGGAGAAGACAAAGACAAAGCCCTCAGCCTCTGGCGCTGAGAAAAGCAAAGACAAAGGCCTCGCTGAAGATGAAAATCTAGCGATCCTATTTGAAAAGCCGGTTTGTCAGGTACACTAAAACTTTACTTTTTCCGTCCCTGAACATCTCAATACTCAATCAGTTCTCTACTCAACAACCTCTCTACACACCACAATCTTTTTCTATCTTTTCTACCCAAGTTCTTCTACCCAGTTCTTATATGTAAGATCGCTGCGTTTCAGCTAGTCCTCTCCCCTGTTTGAGGATGTCGCTGAAGGTTCTACTGTTGCGACTTCACAAATAAAGCCAGCTGCTGCTGATGAAATAATCCCAATCTTGGACTTGATCTCTGAGATTGATGAACCAGAAGAACAACCTCTCTCGCACAATAAGAGACCTTCCTCAGTTCCTCAAAGGCTGAGTGAAGAGGATCAAAAGAGAAGAGAAGAAATAATAAAGCGATTCGAGGATCAGCGAATCATTCTAAGGCCTGATCAACTACCTTCAGTTCCTCCCAAGTTCAGAATTTCAAAAGCTGAATACCAGGACCACCTTAGAGCTGAACGCCTCATTGCTGAAAGGAAGGAAGCTGAAGAGAAAGACAGAGAATACGCCATCAAGCTCACTCAAGAATCTGTCAAAGACCCCAAGCTGAAGCGTGCTCCCATTCAAATCCAACGAAAGCTGTGGGAAGAAGCCCAGAAGATCGTGGAAAAGAAAACTGAAGTTTCTCAGACCACCTTGATCTGGTGTAAAGAGAAAATTCACTTCAGATATCGTCCAGCGAAGATCAACAAGGTATTCATCTCTGGAAGAACCTCTATCGGAGTACCTATTGTTGACATCAAACTGTTCAGAGAAGATGGCACATCTGAAACCTTTCGCGCTGACACTGTAAAAAGGCATGGTCTCTCTGAATGGCTGGAGATGAGGTTAGCTATCCAACCATCACAATCTAAGTACAAGAATCATTTCGAAAAGCTGATAAACAGACAGATCGACTTGATATCTTCTTGTGTGGATATTCCTCCTGTTCCTGATCTAAAGCCGAAAAGAAATAGAGGCTCTCCAAGGAAGAAACGTCAAGATTCAAACTCAGGACCTGTCATACGAAATGAAACTGGAATTGGTTTCTCTCGCGCTGAAGTGCTTGGTCCTGATCCTGATCTATCTGCCCTTGACATCTCTTTGCCACCATGTGAACTTTTCGTCCCTGGTAAAGTCATCAGTAATCCTTATGGAATATTCTTTCTTGACTACGACGGATGTAAATGCTTTCAATGGATCGCTGAGCTCCCAATCACTCCAATCGAACAGCTCAGAGATCTTATCTACTGGTGTGACTTCAGAAAGGACATTCAGGCACGACACCTAAAACCCTTGATTTTTCAAGAAGCGCTGAATAAAAGAAAACGAGGTATAACGGTTCCTGACTGGATGATTCCCACTGAAAAGACGACCCTTGATGAACTTCTCATTAAGGAAGAACCTTTTGAAAACTGATATAATCTCCTTTTTCTCTATTGTATCAGTTATCCTTCTGTACTTGTAATTTATTTCGCTTGTACTTGTAATCTTTCTGTTCTTCATTGTAATCTGATTCAAAGATTTAAAGAAAGATTTCAGCGAAAGTACTTTACTCCATCAGTACTGAAAAGATCCCAGAAAACAGTAAAAGGGACAAATATTTTATGAGTTCTTTTTATCCTTATGTTTTCATTTAATAGCAATTTTCTTTGTTGCTATGTCATAATCAAATAGGGGGAGATTGTTGATCCAAACCCTCAGTGATTTGATAATGACCCTCTCTTAAATACTTAGTGAAAATTGTATGTAAACAATATGTATCAGAGTTTCACTATCGCTGATAAGTACTAAGATCTTACAGTACCGCTGATAGGAACTCTCGCTCTTTAAATTAAACATTCAGCGAACACTGTTCACCATAATGCTCTGAGTCTGTTCAGTCCTTATGGTGATCGCTGATAAGTTAGTTGTTTACTTATGATCCCTGAAGACAAGTTTCACGTCAACAAAGGTTCTACGCTGAAGTCGAAGATCAAGCTCAAGAACCAGCGACAAGTCTACTAATGAACTGATGCGGATCAGCGAAGACTCAGATTTGTCCACTCAACGTGAAGTATCAAGTACAAGACTTCAGCTATCGCTGAACTTTATCATTCGCTGAATAGTAAATGATAATCGCTGAATCAACGAAAGCTGATCATGAAGTCCTCCGTACAAAGTACTTTTGTCTTAACCTCCCTTGCACGCCGCCGTACGAAATGTCAGAAAAGAACCTCCGAAAATCTGAAATCGTACAACCACTCTGATACTACACTGTTCATCTTTACGGCTACTAAGGTTGTCAACCAAGGTCAATGACATGCATCTTTCAATTCATGAGAGAAAGTGCTTTAGTAGCGATTTCCCTGTTCTAGTGCAAGACGCAAGGAGAAGCACGAGCGGAGCGGTCTGGCTAAACGTGCAATGCCCCGTAGGGAGATCTAGCTTATTGGTCTAGTGCTTCCGGGTGCTTGCCGGTTCTGAATGACTTCACTTAGCTTGCCATGTTCTTACAAGAAAGAATCTCTTCTCCGAATCGAATCTACGCATATCGAATTCAGTAAAGACTTTCATACCAATCCGCTGATGACACGTGTAAAGTGTATACTGAATTGCATTAAATGCATGCAGTATTTAAAGAGATGAACTCACTTCATTTGAAGTAACTTGCTAACTCTGGACAAGTTCAAATCTCTCTCAAGGTAGGATTTTATTAGTAATCTCCTTATCTTTCTTAGTGCAAGAAACCTTAGTGTTCCAACTTGTTTAGATTTAGGTTTATCCTTAATCTTGTTTCCGCAACAAGCTGTAAATTGTTAATGATTTATCAATAAACAATTTAGAAAAGTAAAATAGTGTGTTTGTATTCAACCCCCCCCCCCCCCCTTCTACAAACTTGTATAGGCCTTTCGGGACCAACACTTTGGGAGTTGAATTGTTAGTTGAATAAGATGTGGTCAAGTTATGACCTTAGTGTTTCCGTTAGAGTAAGTGGGTGAATACCGGTAGTCTTGGGCAGTGAATTCGGAATGTTGGTATGAGTGTAGTTTGAACTATTGTCGGGTTATGTGAGAATAGTTTTAATTGCGGTAAAGTTGAAATGGTCAAAGTGTTTCTGTTGGTGGAATAGTAATCAGTAGCGTTACGTTACTTAATGTAATGTTTTCGGTTTTGAGTTGGAATACTGAGTTGGTTTGGTAATCAGATCTCGCGCTAAGAAAGATCTTGTGTTTGTTTTCTCTCAAGTGGGAACGGTGGGGTATAAGTTGGTTATGATGCATTGAATGAAGTGGGTTCTGTTAGGAATCCTAGATTGTCAGGGAGGAATGGAATTATCATCACGTAGTCCCTTGGTATAGAAGGTTGCGACTGTTTAACATGTCTCAAGTTAGGGGTGATGTCAGGAGATTAAAACGTGAGAGTGAACCCGTTGGGTGTGAGTGGATGAGGTCGTTCGAATTGTGGAAGTGGTATGGTATAGGAACACCTTGTGAGGGCATTGGGGGAAACGGAAGACCACCAATATGGATGTGAGGTCCATTGAGGTTTGATGATTAGCTTATGTGTAAGGTGTCTAGCACAGCGGAGATAGATTGCGAGGAGCTAAAGAGGAACGAGAACTTGTTCGGGGAGTTAGGAGAAATAGATTCTTTCGAGGATCCTTGCATGTCGTAAGTCGACTAGACAATTGCATGTCGATTGTCGATGTCGAATCAGTGACCGTTCTGTTGGATAGTTGTCAGGAGGTTGGTATTGGAGAAGTAACTATAGTGCGGTTATCTTGTTGAGTTTTCTTGCAAAAATGTAAGAAGTTGTTTGGAGAAAGGTAGGTATCCAACCTGACGTTTGACCACCTTGTGTGAATGTACAAAAGTAAGAGATCGCGATTGCTTAAGTGATTTTCTTATGGGGTATGATGATCCATATAAGAACGAAAGGTTAGGGTAATCGAAGCGGGTGTACCTTGAAAAGTTGACCTTGTCATGTGGTTCGTCTAGACCCGGGAAGGGCAAGTCGAGCAACGTTTTGGCTTCGTTTGAAATTGTGTTATGGGTGGCATGGAGAAAGTAATATCTTCTGTGTATGTAAAGGCATCGTGTTAGCTTGTTGCAATATAGTCGCGGGGTGCGATAGTGGCGTGGGGAAGTGGTAGCATTTGGTACCAAAGAAACGTGTAAGTCTTAGATGTAATGATGAATTGCCGTAATAACGGAGTAGTCAAAGGTAGTGAGTATGCTTGGTTGTAGTGTGTGGTTTTGCGGGCGGTATACGTTAATACTAGATTGAGATCAAGAGATTAAGTTGCGGTTGGTAACGGGATGAAAGGAGAACCCTTGTCCTTCTCGATCCCATTGGATTTTGGGTGAGTTTTCATACTTCACTTGATTGTCGATCAGGATATTGTACCCGTTAAGCTGTAGTGCTTCGTCGTGAAGTTTAGTCAGGAGCGTTGGAGTATTCCGTAGATGTAATGAATTATAATGAACGGGTCGGCGGTGTTGGAGAGTTAGGAACTCTTGGTAGTTCTTGGTGTTAAGTACCTTATGAGAACTTGGCTAAAGGTCTTGACTGATAATTTTGGAGAAGTCGTTATTTTAGACTGTAGCGGTGTGCGATGGGAAATCTGTGTAAGCATGAGAGAAGATGATGACGGTATGACAGATCAAGTATAGACAGACTCGCGGTAAGAAGATGTCATGGGACATTGAATAGGAGGACTTTAATTAAAGAACCTTTTTTTTGGGCATAAGATAAGGGATTGTTGTTTATGCCATGGTTAAAGAGTTGAGAGAGCTAATTTCATGCGACCAATCTAAAACTGGCTCGTGTTAGCGAACCATTCTTTTAAAGCATTTCAATGTGTCAAGTTAGAATGGAAACAAGTGGGCGAATGTGGTGCCCGGGCTGAGAGACCTTGGGATTAGATTCGGTATTGTCGGGAAGAATGTTTCACGTGAGCGTGTCGTTCAGTATTCGATTAGTTGGAATAGTTTGAGTGAACTTGGTCACTCCTCCTTGTGGGAGGGCAAGCGAATTTTGGTGGAAGTTCCTAGTTAGTGGAACCATTCGGTGGATTTGGGCGAAGGATATATTTGTGTATAGAATGGATATATGGCTTAGTGATTGTTGTGAGTTTGGACCGTTGATTTGTAACTGTTGAGGCACGTGTGATCGGTGTGACTTTGAGGAAACGCAATTGTGCCAAGCGAACGCTATTTTGGTAGGAGGGCGTTCTTCCTTTGATATGAATGTTATGTGGTGGTGAGAATGCGGTAATGATATGAGAGTGATAGTGTGTAATGTCGACGAAGGGAGTGATTAGTCTCCGTTTAGAGATTCAGGTTATTGCGGTGTTAACTCGAGTATAGTCGTTTTCTATTAAAGAGAGTATTTTGGATGAGTAGTATGTTTGGACGAAGAGATTGCAAGGGTGTGGCTGGGCATGCTACAGACCCGAGAGTGTAGTTGTCGGCCTAGGAGCGATGTCAAAGAATACTGTATGTTGTCGGTGCTGATCAGGAGTGGATGGATAGATGAATGGAACTAAGATGACTGGATTAGAAGGTTTGAGCATTGTCAATCTCAAGTCGAGAGAACAGTTGGATGGGAAAATATTCCCATGGTTTGGAGTAGTGTGTTTCAATAGGAGATTGAATTGGACTACATTGTAATGGAGTAGTGGCGGTTTTTGAAAGAACTGGGAATTATTGATTGATTTAGAGGAACCCGGTGAAAATTTGGAGTGCTTTTGGTATGTCTTAATCCTTGTTTAGGGAATGTTGGTTGGGAAGAAGTTTGGTGTAGCTTCGCAGACAGTGTGAGTAATTGGGGTCGGATGGCTGAGAATTTGAAAGACAAAGAAGTTAGTCTTGTAGAGATGTAGTTGTAACTTCCTAAGAAATTTTGGGGCAAAATAGGTATTGGGAGTCGGAAGTTAACTCCAATTGCAGCATGTGTCCGGCAATGGAATTCCGAGGACGAAATTCTAATAAGGGGGAGGTGATGTAACACCCCATATTTTATTCTTCTTGCAAGATTGGAGTAAATGAAGATTTTTGGTGGCCAAAGTGTGAAGAATGAAACTTTAGTGTCCAAGGGGTGAATCAAAGGAAGCTAAATAAGAGGAAAACTCTCATTCTCACCTTAGTGTCGGCTGAGAATTTGGGAGAAGAGAGGAAGAGCTCATCCATGGTGGGAAGTGAGGAAGAAGGATAGCACCATGGAAGTGAAGACTTCATCTTCTTCAAGGTATGAACCTTATTCCTTCTTCTTCATAGTTGGGTGTGTTGTTTTGTAGCTTGGGGTTTTGTAATCTTTGGGATTGTGATTTCTAATCCATGGAATAAGAAACAATTGATTTTGGGAGTGATTCCCTTAAGTTTTGGATCAGAACATTGGGAAATCTCTTCATATTTGTTAAGCAATCTCCATACTTGCTATGGTTTGAGCTTGAGCTTTTGAGTTTTGAATCATGAATCAATGGTTGGGTTTTGGTTGAGTTTCATTAGATTAAATGATGTTTTGATGTTTGGTAATTATGGGGAAAGGTTTAGAACATTCATTATTTTATTTTGGGAGCTTAAAATCGACTTGGGACGAGTTGGAGTTGAGAAAGGGTGAGTTTTCGGACTGAGATTTTGTGAAGAATTGAGGATGCTCGACCAGGGACATACGCGGCTTGCTGCGCGGTTTGTAAACCGTGGCACAAACCGCGTATCCCTCTGTTGGGAGTTTTTTCGATTTCTGTTTCGTACGTCGTTTGGGGCTGGAATCGAGGCGATGTTTAAGGGATTGTTTTATGAGTTTTTGAGGGATGTTTTAGGGCATAATTAGGGAGTCTAATACCTCCTTTGTTAACCCCAATTCAGGTGTTCGGTTGGTGTTTAAGTGAGCTCCGGTTAGTGTGTCGTTAAGCCGAGTATCAGGTGAGTTCCCTTAACCCATTTTGGTGCAAATGAACTGTTTTGGTAAAGGTTTCTTAACTGATTATGTTTGCAAGCATGATGACATGATTAAACGTTTTGGAAAGGTTTTATTGTGCATGACATGGAAATGTTTACAATTGCATACAAGTTGTTTATACGTACAGTTATGCGTGAATGTTGATTACATGCTTGTTTGGTTGTTTCTATGGGTGGAGTCGGGTTGCACAGTGTGGGACTTCTCGAGTTGTCGTGCCTGGCTTTGTAAGGTGTCGAGTTGCCGTGCCTGGCTTTGTAAGGTGTCGAGTTTCCGTGCCTGGCTTTGTAAGGTGTTAAATAGTCTATGCCACTGTGTACACCCTTGTTGAGTATATGTTTGATGTGTTACTGTCTCGTAATAGTACATTTTCTTAAATGGCTTGTGAATACTTTTAAGAGGGAATTCACTAGACCTCATGGTCTAACCCTCGCTTTTCAAAAACTAAAACCATTTTCAGGTGACTGTCGTGCTTGGGATTTCATCTGCTGATGATGGAAGGTTGTGGAGTTGTAGAAGAGCTAGAGTCTAGTGAAGACTTGTAGATTACCATTGGCTTTCCTGTAGCATCTCAGTTGTGAGTGTGTTATCCGCTGCGAACTTAGTGTAGAAGAAATTTTAATTGTGTACTTTGGGGCCATTTTTGGTTGTATTGTTATAAGTTTTATTTTAGTGAAATTAGGTTGTTACAGTTTTGTTAACATAAAATTTGATCATCGCGCAACGCGCGATGTCAAACACTAGTATATATTAAAACAAAAACCAAGGGTGGTGACATGGAGCCTCTTAATGCCTAGAATCTCTTTTCTCTTTTTTCTTATAATTTTCATTTTTTTAATATTTTTTAATCTATTTAATTGATTTCATATTGTGATTCATTTATTAGGGTCATTATTTGAGACATAATGTTGCAACTTTTCATTCACCCTTTAAACCTTTCATCTATTATCTATTAAGTTATCAAATACATGTTACAATCAAAATAGTAGATGAGTTATTTGGTTTTTTGTTGAGTTTGTTAACAATCGTGTGAGAATCTATTTGCACGATATATCCAATTGTAAGTTAGATGTCCCGTTAAAATGGAAGCTATTGTTCTGCCTCCACTAATTTTCCAGGTAACAACTTTGTTTGTTTTATATCATGTTTTATACGAGTTATATATTGTTGTTGATGTTTGTGTATTTTCTTTAAAATTTGTTTTTTTTGCTCGACTGTGTTTTGCTCATTGCTGTTTTTCAAAAAAAAAATTGGTTACAACAATCAAGTTCTATAGTATGATTTTATGTGGGTTTTTTAGGAGATGAGTTATTTGTTTTTTTGTTGCATTTGTTAATAGTATATCTATCTGTCCATATCTATATATATTTAAATATATTAAAGGAAAAACCACATCCATTCATGTGGCACAATGTGTAGTAATTTTCTCAAAATTTTGATTTTCTAAAATGTTAAATATGTACATGACCTCTCCTCCCCTAAATGAAAGATGCGTGTTTCGTTATTAGAGTGGGTTTTTTGTTGTAATTTCTCATTCATGGGTTTAAGCTATGACTATTTATTTGCTCATTCCTTTATATTTTTTTTAATTGTCTCTTTTTAATTAAAATAGAAACCCTTGAAATTCACTTGGTATAGATGAAGAGGAGGGCAAATGGCACCTGAGGAATGGACATGGAAAAGGTCAATTAAGGAGAATCAAAGAAGAAGAAGACTTTCAATCACTAACATCCCAAACATGTACGTAGCCATTATCTTCTTCAAGGAAAACAATAATTTTCTAATGGGGCCAACAAGTTCATGTAATATTTTTGTTATGTACTCTTCCAATTGAGTGATTAAAGTTGTTGACATGTATATAAAGAAATATGCAAGTGTCACAATGTTATATTCTATACATTTAACTTAAAGTATAAAATGAAAGATTTCAGCAATAGATATCATTCTTTGTGGAAGTTTATCTCTATTCTTTTTATCAAATGTTGAATTAATTAATTGAGTTTTTTTGTACATGGAATTGCTTTCTATTATGGAGTTATGATTTGATTATTGGAGTTGTAGAAATATGATAATTTGAGTTTTTTAATTACTAATATAGAGTTATCCTACTATTGGATTGTAATTATCATTGTCTATGATAATTATCTCTTGGGTGCATGTTGAAATTATCCCCCCATATATTTAACGTATATTTATCTATTGGGATGCATGTTGAAATTAAATGGATCCGAATTACAAAGTCAAAGCCAAAGACCTTTGCTAGAGAAGAATGATACTTGATGCTGTTATTCTTAGTTACTTTTGTATATCATATTTATATTTGTTGATATAATCACCAAATTTCATGACTTTGGTTTTGTCTATATTATTTGGAGGGAGGGGAGTTGATAATTATTGGATGGGGGAAAATGAGAAGGTTAATTGCATTTTTGTATGTATGTTAAAGGATGAACCACCAACAATGACGTTGTCTCTTCTAAGTATCTAAATCCCAAATTTATATTTTCTCAAATCTTCCATTATCAAACATTTAAGTAATTAAATCATTCATCTTCTTTATTACACCCTAATTTATTTGTTTCTTTTATTTCACATGACTACTTTTTATTTACATAACAATTAATGATATGTATAATCAGTATATTTAAAAACTCATTACATAAATGAAATTACGATCAATATGTAATTTTTTTAACGTGATACTGAATAATATATATATACACACATATAATAATTAAACCGATTGTAATGAATAAAAAATAAAGATAACACTTATTCAGGTCAATAAAATATCTTTTAGTTTACACAGTAAAAAAATCTTATTGCAATTAATATACATAAATGAAATATTTACTATAATTGAATGCAATATAAGTAAGTAACCGTTATGATTAATTATTACTACATGATAATCTTTTGTAAAGCCCGTATCCCGGTACGTAATTTCTTTTTATTAATTCTTTTCTTTTAAGTTTGATTTAACGGGGTTTCCAGTAACGGGGTTAGACGATTTGGACCCAATAGTTAATTATGTCAATCGTTGGTTAGAGTGCGAGATGGAGTTAGTTGAGGGGCCAAAAGTGTTAAAGGGCCAAAAGTCTTGGTTTCGGCCCATGCCAACTCATAACCGAATCCATGTTTCTTTGAGGTGTTTGTGTGCTTGTTTCGTGACATAGCCCATGCATCCCAAACCAAAACTCACGGCTAGTGTGACCTTTTCGTGAGTATCAAGCAAGCAACCAAGAAAACCCTACGTTCTCTTCCCCCATTCCCCTTGCGTTGTCGTCGGCCGGAGTAAGAGAGAGAGAGAGTCGCCGGAGAGAGAGAGAGAGAGAGTTCGCCGGAAAGAGGAGAGAGTCGCCGTCGTTTCTGCCGGAAAAGGGTGGAGGAGAAGTCACGTCGAGGTAATCCAGTGTTCCCGTTCTTTTTCGTTGTTTTTTCGTTGTCGGAACGCCGTAAACCGCCACCACCACGGCCGCAGCCACGGCTGCCGGCGGTGGGTCCGCCGCTGCACGCCGCCGGAGTGGCGGCAGAGGGGTGGGTGCAGGTGTGTGCAGGCGCGGGTGTGTGCGGGGTGAGGTTGCGGGTGTGTCGTTTCGGTGGATGTTGGGAGGTTCCGCCGGAGGGTGTTACCGTAACCACCGTCGCCGCTGCCAACCACCACCACCGCCGGAGGTGGCAGTGGGTAGTGCACGGTTATTGTCCAGCGTAGTACAGCCCTTTCCAGTAAGCTTGTAGGCTGTTCGGGTCTGTTTGGGTTAAGCTATGTCTTAATGGGTTTATAAACAATATTTGTCATTTCATGTGAAAACGTTTGTCTGCCACTGTTTTGCGACAGCCATAACTTTTCCGTCGTAGCTCGGATTGAGGCGAATCCGGTGCCCGCGGTTCACATTCTGTGCCGGGCACACTTTTCGTGTTTTAGCGGAAGTCCGGTTCGGCCTCTAGCTAGGTGTAAATTGGCTGTTTATACAGCAGGTCCGGAATTGACAGTTTCGCGTTCCGTTTTTAAAAAAGAAAAAGGTCATAGTTTCTGCCTCTGTTTTGAGAAAGCCATAACTTTTTATAGGAACGTCGTATTGGGGTGAAACCAGTGCCAAAATCTTCCATTCTGAGTCTAGTAAGTTTCTTATGTTTTGCGGAAAAACCAGTTCGGACCATAGCTAGTGTCAAACTGCTGTTTTGTACTGAAAGGTACTGTTTTTCGTTGTGCAGCAAGCCGGTTTTGTAAAATCCATAGTAAACTGTAGAAAAATCGTTAGAGCGCGTGCGATATGTCCCTGGAACCCTAAGACATGGGACTTTGTGATTATGGAAAAATATTTCTGGTTTAATCAGTTTATAAGGGGTTAAACAGGTCCCGAACAAACCTGCGTGTTGAGAGTAAAAACTGGAAAATGTGTTTTTAAAGTTAGTGGTCGTGGCTTTGGTTTGGGGCGTCACTTTGACAATTGTTAACGCTTATTTAGGTGGAAAAAGGTGAACTGGTGTTGGCCGGTTCGTGTTGCGGTTGAGGTCATAAGCTTTGCGTTTGAGGTGAGTTCTCTCACTATATAGGATGAGAATTATATTTGTGTTGCTATAGTTCGAGTGTGTTGATTATGATTGTTTGTTGATATTATTGTGGTGTGGAATATATATATTTGTGTGTATATATTGAACTGTGATTGAGGTACTTCTTGATGGATGTTCCAAGAGGTATATGCGTTTGTATAATGAGTTGTGATTATATCTTCTTGAGGGTTGTTCCAAGAAGTATAAGGCCACTTCTTGATGGTTGTTCCAAGGAGTAGGTGTATTGGTATAATATGTTGTGATTATGTCTTCTTGAGGGTTGTTCCAAGAAGTATAAGGCCACTTCTTGATGGTTGTTCCAAGGAGTAGGTGTATTGGTATAATGTGTTGTGATTATGTCTTCTTGATGGTGGTTCCAAGGAGCATAAGGATTATTATTAATCGTGTTATATTTTCTTGATGGATGTTCCAAGAAATTTATGTGCTGGTATGTTTAAGGGTGATGCTGATATAATTGCGATCCTATGTAAGGATTGAATTCACTAAGCTTCGTGCTTACCCCTTCCCAATGTCTTATGTTTTCAGGCGCGAGTAGCAGTCGGGCATGACAGTACACACGGGCGCAAGGCGAAGATTGTTTAAATTGATTTTTTGTAAATGAGGATTTAATTATATAACTTTCCGCTGCTTAAACTTTGTTGACGGTTTTAAATAACGACGTTTATTTTTATTGTAATGAGATTTGTTAACTTGTGGTTTGATTATAGTGAAATGCGTTATTTTTGAAAATTTAAATTCCTGTAATTTTTGGGACGTTATAACTTGGTATCAGAGCACAGCTTGAGTGAATCAAACACATCTCGGTGTGTTTGGTCTCAAGTTGCAACTATGAAGTTTTAAACTCTTTTACAAAAATCTTTGAAAATAAAGGAAAAAGGAAAACCCGTTTGGGAAACGGTGATCGGGGGTGCAGTGTGTACAGTCAGCCGACGCTATGTGGAAAGGTACGGTACTTAGTGTATTTATTGCTTTCTAGGCATAGGGTATGCATGCTAGATTGCCTATGTTGTTTACACTGTACTGTATGATGACTGCTTGCTAGTAGGAATCAATGCTAGTTATAGTAGGTTGTTAAGTGAAGGCCCTATAGGTTGTATGCAGTAAGAATCATATAGCCTTAGAATATTTGATTTAGTTCTATTGCGCAGCTCTTGTTTGAGTCCAACCGTTCTAGGATAGAATCTTGTATTCGAATGTCTATTTGATTCACGCTGCATGCGACTGGGTATTCGCGAGGCAACTCGTTATGGCTAATAGGGATTCCGTTGTAGCAAGGGTAGTGAGATGGGAAGAGTGTTTACATATGACTAGGTATGCTAAATTGCTTTCTAGAACATAGGAGTATGTATGCTAGATTGCTTGGTGCTTAGTACACTGTATTGTATGGTTGTTACTTGCTATTAGGAACTTATGCTAACCTTGATAGGTTGTTAAGCGAATGCACTATAGGTTGTATGCGGTAGGAACCGAATAGCCTTAGAATGTTAGATTTAGTTCTATTGCGCAGCTCTTGTTTGAGTCCAACCGTTGTAGGATGGAATCTTATATTCGAATGTCTATCTGGTTTCCACTGTATACGACTGTGCGTTTACGAGGCGACTCGTCAGGGTTAGTGGGGGTTCCGCCCTAGCAAGGGTAGTGGGGTATTATGTTTATTCCTAGGGAGCTAGGAAGAGCGTGTATATGCGTCGGTATGGACATACGTGTATGGTTTTTGTTTGGGCGATCAACTACTTGGTATCTCGGGATGGGACTCGGAACGGACAGTGATAGGTGTAGATGGTAGTAGTAGAGCTCCTACTACCGGAAGCACAGGATCAATGTTCGAGTCGGAGAAAGTCGCGAGGAATCCAAGGAGTCGAGCGTGAGCGTGTTAGTGTGAGTTATTATGTGCTAATAACTCGTTGTAATATCTACCCTGAATAGCCATCACGAGGAGGAACGACTATAGTAAACATACTAGTACAGGTGTGTACTTGAATTGCTTTGATGGGATGATCGTTGGGGTAGTGTCGAAGGTTATAAATTAGTAGTCGTTGGAATAAAAGGACGATTCTAGTATTAATCACTTGGAGTGACGATGAGGATGATGTTTGTGTCGGGCCAAGATGGATGATTGTGCTAGAATCATAGGCTTATAGAGCCGACTTTGATTTGAGGAAAAATCGTAGGGATTATTTGACGTAATTTCCCAACTTGCCTAAGAGGTTTAAATGTCCGGATGACGTTAGTGGACCGGAGAGATTTGGAGGAGTGGGAGTTGAGGCGTAGAATGCCGACTAAGTCACACACAAAGTTTGATTTTGAAATAGATTGCATTAACAAATTCTTGTGTTTCAAATCATTTTATGGATGGTGTTTTGGAATTTTGGGAAATGTTCAGCACACACACAAGATTTTGAAATATGGTTTTGAAAGTGTATGAAATCGTTTTATCACGGGAGTGCAAACTTTGTTAGAATTTGTCTCATTTCGTTATTTTTTCCAACGGTTCTTTCGGGTAAGATGATATCCGTGTTTTGTGGTGTTTAAAATGTCGGGCAAGTGACTACGGCTTGTGACTTTAACATTGGAACTCCTCCACATATGTTAGAGTTGAGACGGAAAGTTACATTCCACGATGTCTGTATAAGGCTATTTGAGTGATTTCGTTAAATAAGTTTTGTCTTACGGCATGTTGAGTCGTGTGGGTTTAATTTCACGAGGTGCATATCTTATTTGTTTATGTGACCATTTGGAGAAATCTTGGAAATCAATTTAAAGAACCCCACCTTTTGAGGTTTTATGAGGCTTTAGTCGATATTTTCAAATGATGGAAACGGATTGGTTTTTATCTTTAAGTTTGAAACTTACACAAGACAGTTGTGTTTTAACAAAAATATAATTGTAAACCGTTTCATCGTTTTGTATGACTAGCCGACGCGCGTAAGATTTGTTAGTGAACCCTGTGCCACGACATTTTATGTTGAAAAAGAGGAATTTTGGGGTCAAATGTCGTGGAACTGATTTTAAAATTATGTGCACACTTTTGTCGCACCCGGTGTAAGGTCGAGCGGTTACTTTAAATACATGTCATGAGTCAATTCATACTAGAACCGTGACGGTTCATTTTCAAAGAAATCATTTATTTCGCTTTACGTTTTGTGAGTAAACTAAGCTGCAATGAAATGATTTTCAACATGATTTTCATATGTGGGACGCGCGTGTCCATTTTTGCGTAACTACCGACATGGTAATAGTAGTTTTATTGCTTACGGTCTTTTTGAAATGCAAAATCTTGACGTTGAAAATATTTTGTAAATGATTTTGTAAACCATTTGGGAAGTGCACTTATAAGTGTTATGTGTCATTTTGAGAATTTTAAGGGTGTGAGTCCTTTTGAAAAACTCTTTTGTTTAACCCGTGTCGCGTTTGGGACTAATGTTATCTTAGAGTATTGCTTGCTTAAACTTTATTTAGACGTGTTTTTGACCGACTTATGGGTCTAGCAAGCGTGGGGCATTTTGCTCGGTTTTGACTTTGAGATAGTCATGGGTCAATTGCACGGTTTTTAATGGCTCGATGTAGAGTTTTGTTGATGGGTTGTTTTGTTGCACAGTTTTGCACTTATTGCGCGTTGAGTATTTACATGTTGGGTGAGTGAGTCATTCCGGGATAGGCATGTTGTTGGTAGACTGTTTTGCATTGGATCCTTGGTCACGTCAGTCAGTCGTTGGTAATGGTCGGTTGAGTATTTCGGGGTGGGACCCCGGTATTCATGTGTTATGACCTTGACTTTCCAGTAGGCACTGGGAGGATATAGTCTTGGGCACTTACCTGAGAGGTAGTTCCGATGTGCCGGGCCTTGAGACGTACCTGGGAGGTAGGCGTTAAGGCGTATCTTGATACAGTGTAACTAGGTTTCCTAGAGCGAGCGTGGAGGATAAGTAGACGGTGGAAGGTTGGGTATTCCGTGCGTGTTGGTAATGTAGGCCGAATTGTGTCGGTTAAGGGATTGATGCCCTTTGTAATTAAGAGAATAAATGTGCAGTAACCTTTTTGAAGTAAGTAGTATGTTTAGGTGTCGACTTTTGGGCTTGAGGCCAAAACATCTTTAGTGTAACCGGAGAATTGTAGCTGTTTTTAAGATAATTATAGTGATGGTAGTAGTAACCCCGAGATGCTTAATTGTGATGAATGGTTATACTGGGATGACCTTCGTGGGTGATTATAAGTTTATTGGGTTGATGATGCGTGTAAGGTAAGTTTTGGGAGTCTATTGGAACTCGTAGGAGTTAATCGACAGTTAATGGTAGGAATGATCGGATCCGAGTATCCAGTTGGGTATATTGGTAGGCAACTTTAGAATGGTTAGAGCTTGAGATTTGACTCGAGATGTATGGAATATCTAAGGTTGGGAGACAACCGAATTCGTTTGGCTAGGAATGTTTCCAATTGTTGGGGTGTTCTGCCGATCATAATCCAGTGTCCTAGAAGGAGTACGTTAGTAAGAAAAGTATTCGAGAAATTTTAGAAGGGGTTTCAAGTGGACTTGGGAACCTGAGATTGAGATGAGGGAGAACTATCCGGAGCTATTCGTAGGCAGAGACTTCGAGGACGAAGTCTAATCCAAGTGGGGGAGAGTTGTAAAGCCCGTATCCCGTTACGTAATTTCTTTTTATTAATTCTTTTCTTTTAAGTTTGATTTAACGGGGTTTCCAGTAACGGGGTTAGACGATTTGGACCCAATAGTTAATTATGTCAATCGTTGGTTAGAGTGCGAGATGGAGTTAGTTGAGGGGCCAAAAGTGTTAAAGGGCCAAAAGTCTTGGTTTCGGCCCATGCCAACTCATAACCGAATCCATGTTTCTTTGAGGTGTTTGTGTGCTTGTTTCGTGACATAGCCCATGCATCCCAAACCAAAACTCACGGCTAGTTTAAGTGTGACCTTTTCGTGAGTATCAAGCAAGCAACCAAGAAAACCCTACGTTCTCTTCCCCCATTCCCCTTGCGTTGTCGTCGGCCGGAGTAAGAGAGAGAGAGTCGCCGGAGAGAGAGAGAGAGAGAGAGTTCGCCGGAAAGAGGAGAGAGTCGCCGTCGTTTCTGCCGGAAAAGGGTGGAGGAGAAGTCACGTCGAGGTAATCCCGTGTTCCCGTTCTTTTTCGTTGTGTTTTCGTTGTCGGAACGCCGTAAACCGCCACCACCACCGCCGCAGCCACGGCTGCCGGCGGTGGGTCCGCCGCTGCACGCCGCCGGGGTGGCGGCAGAGGGGTGGGTGCAGGTGTGTGCAGGCGCGGGTGTGTGCGGGGTGAGGTTGCGGGTGTGTCGTTTCGGTGGATGTTGGGAGGTTCCGCCGTAGGGTTTTACCGTAACCACCGTCGCCGCTGCCAACCACCACCACCGCCGGAGGCGGCAGTGGATAGTGCACGGTTGTTGTCCAGCGTAGTACAGCCCATTCCAGTAAGCTTGTAGGCTGTTCGGGTCTGTTTGGGTTAAGCTATGTCTTAATGGGTTTATAAACAATATTTGTCATTTCATGTGAAAACGTTTGTCTGCCACTGTTTTGCGACAGCCATAACGTTTTCGTCGTAGCTCGGATTGAGGCGAATCCGGCGCCCGCGGTTCACATTCTGTGCTGGGCACACTTTTCGTGTTTTAGCGGAAGTCCGGTTCGGCCTCTAGCTAGGTGTAAATTGGCTGTTTATACAGCAGGTCCGGAATTGACAGTTTCGCGTTCCGTTTTTAAAAAAGAAAAAGGTCATAGTTTCTGCCTCTGTTTTGCGAAAGCCATAACTTTTTATAGGAAGGTCATATTGGGGTGAAACCAGTGTCAAAATCTCCCATTCTGAGTCTAGTAAGTTTCTTATGTTTTGCGGAAAAACCAGTTCGGACCATAGCTAGTGTCAAACTGCTGTTTTGTACTGAAAGGTACTGTTTTTCGCTGTGCAGCAAGCCGGTTTTGTAAAATCCATAGTAAACTGTAGAAAAATCGTTAGAGCGCGTGCGATATGTCCCTGGAACCCTAAGACATGGGAATTTGTGATTATGGAAAAATATTTCTGGTTTAATCAGTTTATAAGGGGTTAAACAGGTCCCGAACAAACCTGCGTGTTGAGAGTAAAAACTGGAAAATGTGTTTTTAAAGTTAGTAGTCGTGGCTTTGGTTTGGGGCGTCACTTTGACAATTGTTAACGCTTATTTAGGTGGAAAAAGGTGAACTGGTGTTGGCCGGTTCGTGTTGCGGTTGAGGTCATAAGCTTTGCGTTTGAGGTGAGTTCTCTCACTATATAGGATGGGAATTATATTTGTGTTGCTATAGTTCGAGTGTGTTGATTATGATTGTTTGTTGATATTATTGTGGTGTGGAATATATATATTTGTGTGTATATATTGAACTGTGATTGAGGTACTTCTTGATAGATGTTCCAAGAGGTATATGCGTTTGTATAATGAGTTGTGATTCTATCTTCTTGAGGGTTGTTCCAAGAAGTATAAGGCCACTTCTTGATGGTTGTTCCAAGGAGTAGGTGTATTGGTATAATGTGTTGTGATTATGTCTTCTTAAGGGTTGTTCCAAGAAGTATAAGGCCACTTCTTGATGGTTGTTCCAAGGAGTAGGTGTATTGGTATAATGTGTTGTGATTATGTCTTCTTGATGGTGGTTCCAAGGAGCATAAGGATTATTATTAATCGTGTTATATTTTCTTGATGGATGTTCCAAGAAATTTATGTGCTGGTATGTTTAAGGGTGATGCTGATATAATTGCGATCCTATGTAAGGATTGAATTCACTAAGCTTCGTGCTTACCCCTTCCCAATGTCTTATGTTTTCAGGCGCGAGTAGCAGTCGGGCATGACGGTACACACGGGCGCAAAGCGAAGATTGTTTAAATTGATTTTTTGTAAATGGGGATTTAATTATATAACTTTCCGCTGCTTAAACTTTGTTGACGGTTTTAAATAACGACGTTTATTTTTATTGTAATGGGATTTGTTAACTTGTGGTTTGATTATAGTGAAATGCATTATTTTTGAAAATTTAAATTCCTTGTAATTTTTGGGACGTTACATCTTTGTTTTTTTATATAAGTAAATAATCTATATAATTATTATTTATGTAAGACTCACTCTATATTATTTTAATATTAGTATCAGTCACATGAGTTTCAATCATTTTCTTTAGCATACAATATATGTTGACTTTACATAAAATGATTAAAATCTTTAATTATGATTCTTTCACGAGAAACAAACTATGAAACTATAGTCTTAGACATATTGAAAAAACTCGAACAAGTCAAATTAAATATTAAACAATTCAATTTGCCTAAAGCCGAAGTAGTCAGAATACTTACGACTACAGTTACGTTTGTGCAATGTAGGTTGGGAAATGGGGTTTTCGATGAGGGGTTTTGGGCAAAGTTGCAAACGAGTACACTACAACAAATTATTAAAAATATTCAAATATATTACAAAAGTAGGTAATAATACCACATTTGTGTGGTGAATATAAAATTTTATGGAAATATATGTATGATATAAATTAATATATATATATATATATATCAAGGTTCTAAATGGCGTGAGGCGTGGCGTGGCGGCGAGGCCAAGCCTCAAGCCTTAGGAGTCATGGCGAGGCCATGGCGTTTATCAAGGCGTGACTTATGACGGCAAATCTCTATATTTTATATAATATTATATATAAAAACATATGTTTTGTACTATCAATAAACAAGTTAAATTAGGTTATATGTTAAAAACTAACAAATAAGACATTAAAAATGTAAAGAAAAATCAAATATCGTGTTATAAAAGATGGCACATTAAGCCATGACGTGCCACAAACATAGCGTGATGTGAGACACAAGCCTTAAGCCACGACACGCCATGGCGGCTGTCGCAGCGAGCCTTTTAGAACAGTGATATATATATATATATATATATATATATATATATATATATATATATATATATATGAAAGAACAGGATCTAATCTTACAATCAATATAGAAAGCAGTAATTGAGAAGTTGTATGATCAAGCCCAATTGTATTCAATGATGAACAGAATTACAGATCTAAGAGAGAGAGAATCTCAAAGATTACAAAGAATGAATACAAAGTTATACGGGAAAAATCAATCAATTAGCAACATAGAGCTAACTACTATTTATACTGCAACGGACATCTTAAAGCTACAGTACAAATAAGAAAGACTAATAAGAACATAACACGTGTCCTAATTAGTTTATAAAATACTAAGTAAAGTATCTCGTCATAAGTTCTGAACAGGTAGTTCAGAACTTCTGAACATTCTTCTGATAAAGCTTCTCAGATCTTCTGACTCCTTAACTCAGACATCTGACTTCCCTTTCCAGACTTCTGATTTCACTGATCAATACTTCTGAGCTTTCACAGTCAGACCTCTGACTTCTCTACTCAGAACATCTGAGTCTTCTTATCAGATCTTCAACACTTGGTTTATTGACAAAACTTCAGATCTAACAATCTCCCCCTTTTTGTCAAATAAACTTAAACTTTGCATCATCCAGTTCTTTCAGAGCAGGAACAATTTTCTGAAGTAGCACATTTCTCAGATTAAGCCTTTTATCAATTTTGTCAATGATTTCTTGAATAATTTCAACTTGCTGATTGATTACTTCTTGAGTCATGTTTGCTTCCTTCACTTTCAGCATCTTTTTCTCCAAATTATGCTTTATGATTCTTAAAGTTCCAGAACAGTATTTTGCGGTTTCCTTTGCTCTGAAGAAAATCTTTCCACTTTTGTTTTTCAAAAATACTCCCAAATCTGGATATTTGTGAACACTTCCAGTCTTTAACTTCTTTTTCTGCTCATGATCTGTGTTGGGATTTGCCAGATAAACACATGACTTTTGTAGGTACAAAGCTATTTGAAAATCTGTATAACAGTGCCACCTTAAGATGTAGAACATGGCCTCAATTACCACACTTCTGGCCTTCCTTTCATTTCTGTCTTTGCTCGACTCTTTGAAGCATAGAAAGCTGTGTAATCTGTAGAAGTCAACTACTGATAGTTTCTCAAAATCTGCATCAGTAAAGTAATAAACCTTGCCATCTTCTCTCAGAACTTCAAAAGATAAGTACTCCATCTTTCTGAATTTCTTAACCCTCAATTCTCTGATTCCAGTGATTAAAAAATCTGAGTAAACAGCTGTAACGTCCCAAAAATTACAAGCAAATTTAAATTTTTAAATAAACAATTCATTTATAACCACTCATTAATTGATACCAACGTTTCGTTTGCAAACACGTAATTAATATCTTTATAAATTAAAACCAGCGGAATAAATGTTTAATTATTAAAAACCATAAATCAACCAGCTCTCCTCGCTTGCCAGTGTGTACTCGTCACGCCTTGGAGCCGTTCGGACCTGAAACCACAGTTTATGGGAAAGGGTAAGCACGAAGCTTAGTGAATTCAAACACCATAAATAATACAGTTATTCCACACTACCCCTAAAACAGATAGTGACACATAAACGATCATACAGGTCTACGAACAAATCATAAACATGTATATCCACAACCACCCGTCTAAAAGGCACAAGTCGGTCCCACCGACCACATGATAACATCTTCGGCCCCGCCGAATCCCCGGTCCCACCGAGTCTCTACGCCACCCGCGTATAAAACCTCCGGCCCCGCCGGACCCCCGGTCCCACCGAGTCTCTACGCCACCCGCGTATAAAACCTCCGGCCCCGCCGGACCCTCGGTCCCACCGAGTTAACATGGCAACATAGTATCAACTAGACACCCCACTATCTAGTCTCACAACACAATCACATAAAGCTACCACACACGTACTACAGCAATGATAAAACAACTATTATTAGATATAGTGAGAGAACTCACCTCGAATGCGCGCCTAGCTTAACAATACAATTCAAGCTTCACAATAACGGTCACTTCCCAGCACCTAAACGCATGTTAAAACGTGTCAATACGAGACCCGGACCCTATGACACGACACACGCTTAAACCGTCACTAAAACTATTTTCCGTTCTCGCCAAACAGGTCTGTTCGGGACCTGTTTCGACCCCTTTAAACCCAGAAAATTCCCAATATTATTTCATGATTAGAAATTACTCTGAGATAGGGTTTCAAAGACATATTATACGCCTCCTAACGATTTTTCTACATTTAATTACGGATTTTATAAGATCAGCCCGCAGAACAGCGAAAAACAGCACTTATCAGTATAAAACGACGATTTGGCCTAAGTTACATTCCGAACTGGATTTTGCACAAAACACAGAAAAGTTTATAGACTCAAAAAGGGAACTTTTGACACCGAAATCACCCCAATCCGAGTTACGAGGAGAAAGTTACAGCTTACGCAAAACAGTGACAGAACTGCAGTTTCTTTTACATAAAATGACGATTCACAGAACTTACGACCACTATTTCGCCCAGTTAGAGACCGAACCAGTTTTTCGCTAAAACACGGAAAACTTGCTCGACCCTGAACTTGAACCGTGGGCGCCAGTTTCGGCTCAAACGGAGTTACGATGGAAAAGTTATGGTCGCGCGAAAACTGGACAGCACACTAAAATTTTCATAAAAAGATAACTTTATAAACGGTTTGCGGCTTAAACGATTCGGGATTTACGCTAAGAGTGACACCCACTGCCACCGCCCTCCACCCACAGCCACCGCAGCGGCGGCGTGCGGCGGTGGTGGTCTCGCCGGAAAAACGAAAAGGAAAAGAAAAGAACGAGACTAACGAGAACCACATACCTCACGACGGCGTCTCACCACCACAACCAAACCGCTCCCTCTCGATCACTCCGACGACAGCGGGTGGTGGCGGTCTCCGGCGACAGCAGTAGCGGCGTCGAGGGCTGCTGCTGTATTCCTTCTTCTCGACTCTCTCTCCTTCTCGCGATTTCACTCTCTCTCTTCGTTTCTATCTCTCCGGCCGCACAACACAAACAAAACTAGAAGAGAGGGTCGTAGGGTTTGGAGTTGTTTTGGGTTTGCTTGGCTATCAAGGAAAGAAGAAAACGAGACATCAAAAGGGGAGGGGTGTTCGGCCTAGAGTGCATGGGCCGAAACCCATGCCACAAGTTTCCAAGAATTGCACTAATAGCCCCTCAACTACACCTCATCTCACAATCTACCTCAAAACGACACGTATGCTAACATTTTGGTCCTTATTGACACCAAACCACTAACCAAAACAATTAAAGGTAAACATTTTAAAATTATTAAAAGATTTATTACGCATTTGGTCCAACTTGCTAACCCCGTTAGTAAAGATTCGCTCAAAGAACGATATTAACGCAATTAATTAAAATATATATAAACATATCGGGACACGGGCTTTACAACTCTCCCCCACTTGGATTAGACTTCGCCCTCGAAGTCTATGCCCGTGAATAGCTCTGGATAGCTCTCCCTCATCTCAGCCTCCGGTTCCCAAATCTACTCAGAACCCTTTCTGAGTTGCCACTGGACTTTCACTAACTGGAACCTAAATTTCTCACACCGTCTTAAAAATTTCTCGAATACATTTCTTGCCAACATAACTCCTTCAAGAACACTGAAATTATGATCAGAAGAACACTCCGACAACTGGATTCATTCCTAGTTAAACGATTTCGGTTGTCTCCCAACCTTAGATGATTCATACCTCCCGATTAAATTTTTCAAACTCTAACCATTCTAAAGTTGCTCACAGTATACTCTATAGGATACTCGATTACGATCCCTCCTATCATTAACTATCGATTAACTACCACGAATTCTAATAGACTCCAAAGATTTTCAATAAATTATATCGACAAAACATCGACCCCCCTGCCGAACATCGGTCCAACCGATTACAATAACAAACATCGGCCACCCGCCGAACATCGGTCCAACCGATTACAATAACTCACATCGGCCACCTGCCGAACATCGGTCCAACCGATTACAATAACTCACATAAGCGTGGTATTATCCTAGACACTAACACAAATAGATATCCCCCACAACCAAATCAACTAACACACACGTAGGTCATTCCACCATAACCATCCATCACAAGTGATCACTTCAGGGTTACTACTACCGTCACCATGATTATCTTAAAATCGGCTACAACTCTCCGATTATACTAAAGGTGTTTGGCCTCAAGCCCAAAAGTCGACACCTAAATATACCACCTACCTCAAAATGGTTGATGCGCATTTATTCTCTTAATAACAAAGGGCATCAATCCCTTAACCGATACTATTCGGCCTACAATACTAACGCGCGTGGAATATCTACCTTCCACCGTCGACGTATCATCCACACTTGCTCTACGAAGCCAAGTCACACCGTATCGAGGATACACCTTGACGTCTACCTCCCAGGTAACGCCTCAAGACCCAGCACACCGGAACTACTTCCCAGGTAAGTGCCCACAACTATATCCTCCTAGTACCTACTGGAAAGTCTAGGTTAAAACACATGAATACCGGGGTGCCACCCCGAGATACCCAACCGACCATTACCAACGACTGACTGACGTGTCTAAGGATCCAAAGCAAACAGCCTACCAACAACATGCCTATTCCGGATTGACTCACTCACCCAAACATGTAAACACTCAACGTGCAAAGAATGCCAAACGGTGCGACAAAAACAGCTCATCAACTAGACTCCACATTGAGCCATTAAAACAGGGCAATTGGCCCATGACTAACTCCAAGTCAAAACCGAGCAAAATGCTCCACGCTTGCTAGACCCATAGGTCGGAAAATGCGTTTAAACAAAGTTTAAGCAAGCAATACTCTGAAATCAACCTTAGTCCCAGACTCAACACGAGTTAAACAAAAGAGTTTTCCAAAAGGACTCACACCCTAAAAATTCTCGAAATGACACATGACACTTAAACGCACATTTCCCCAAATGGTTTACAAAATCATTTACAAAATATTTTCAACATCAGGATTTTCATCTTAAAAAGACCGTACGTATTAAAACTACTATTACCTGATCGATAGTTACGCAAAACTGGACACGCTCGTCCCACATAGGAAAATCATGTTGAAAATCGTTCCATTGCAGTTCAGTTTACTCACACAAAAGCAAAGCGTAATAAATAATTTCTTTAAAATGAACCGCCTCGATTCCAGTATGGATTGACTCATGACGTGCACTTAAAGTAACCGCTTGACCTTAAATAGGGCGCGACAAAGGTGTGCACATAATTCAAAATAAGTTTCAAACTTGAAGACAGAAACCAGTCCGCTTCTATTAATTGGAAATATCGACTAAAACCTCATAAAATCTCAAACTGGGGGCAGGCATGCAAGCTTGTAACACTTCCTCAAGTTTCGTACTTGGGACATATAACGTCAAAACATTATAGTTTAAAAAATGTATTTATCGAAAATGCTCAAAATACTCGTTTCCTCCAAAGCAAAAGTTTTTAATTTCCCAAAAAAAATGATCGGTAATTCTAAATTAACCGAATGTCAAAAATCTACGCATTTATATTTCCAAAATATAACACATTTTAATCGTATGCATGATGTTCACAACATTAAAACACTCCTTGGATCAAATGGTCTTTCATTTCTACAAAAAGGAACTAAAACATTTTCATGCACGACTCGTTTATCAAAATGTCGAGAACAAAGGTTACCCCAGTATGCATACCCCTAAGTCGATAAATCGCATTTTCATTGAAATGTCAATAAACCTTTAGCTGACTGAAAAACGCACTAAGCAACTCCTTATGAAATGTTCCAAAATTCCTCCATGCACCACTTATGTCACGCCTGAATCAATCCACACACTGAACTATTTGCAATAAAATACTTAGTAACACAAACTCTCGAAAGAAAAGTTAAGCGACACTAGAATTCCAAACTCATTTTAAACAAATCACCAACAAGGTTTGTAACTCTCGTTATAAAAAGGTTTCATGCACTTTCAAAACCATAATTCGACATCTTGTTTGTGTGCTAAACATTTCCCAAAATTCCAAAACACAATCCATACAAGGATTGGAAACACAAAAATTAGTTAATGCAATCCTATTTTCAAAATAGACTTTGTGCATGACTCAGTCGGCATTCGATGTCTCGACTCATATCCCTCCAAAACTCCCCGATCCACAATCGTCATCCGGACATTTAAATCTCTTAAGGCAAGTTGGGAAATCACATCAAATCATCTTACGGGTTTTCCTCAAATCAAAGTCGGCTCAAAAGCCTATGATTCTAGCACAATTGCCAATTTTTGACCCGAAATGGTCTACTTAAAACAAACCACATCCTTATCGTCACTCCAAGTGATTGATACTAGACACGTCCTTCTATCCCAACGACTACTAGTTTAGAACCTTCATCATTACCCCAACGATCATCACCTCAAGCAAATCAAGTACACACTTGTACTAGCAGGTTTACTATAGTTGTTCCTCCTTGTGATGGCTATTCTGGGTAGACAATACAACGCGTTATTAGCACATAATAACTCATACTAACAACACTCACGCTAAACTCCTTGGATTCCTCGTGACTTCCCCGACTCGAGCATTGATCCTGTGCTTCCGATAGTAGGAGCTCTACTACTACCTTCCACGCCTATCATCGCTCGTTCCGAGTCCCATCCCGAGGGGTCCAAGTAGCTTCTCGCCGCAACTACACACATATGCCCGCACCGGCATATATACTCGATCTTCCTAGCTCCCTAGGAATTCCATCCAAACCACTACCCTTGCTACTGCCGAATCCCTACTTATCATAACGAGTTGCCTCGCGAATACCCGATCATATGCAGTGCGAAACAAATAGACAGTCGAATACAAGACTCTATCCTAGAACGGTTGGACTCAAACAAGAGCTGCGCAATAGAACTAAATCGAATATTCTAAGGCTATAAATCTCTTACTGCATACAACCTAGAGGGCATCCACTTAGTAACCTATCATAATTAGCATAAATTCCTAATAGGCAAGTAGTTCAACATACAGCATAGTGTCCACAACAGGCAATCTAGCATGCATACTCTATGATCTAGAAAACAATAAAACACTAAGTACTGTACCTTTCCCCTTTGGCTCCGGCTGACTGTACACACTGCGCCTCCGATCACCGTTCCTCGAACGGGTTTTTACCCTTTGCTTTTATTCCCAAAAAGGTTTAATAAGGAATTTGAAAACTTTCCAGCCGCAACTTGAGACCAAACACACCGAGGTGCGTTTGATTCACTCAAGCTGTGCTCTGATACCAAGTTGTAACGTCCCAAAAATTACAAGCAAATTTAAATTTTTAAATAAACAATTCATTTATAACCACTCATTAATTGATACCAACGTTTCGTTTGCAAACACATAATTAATATCTTTATAAATTAAAACCAGCGGAATAAATGTTTAATTATTAAAAACCATAAATCAACCAGCTCTCCTCGCTTGCCAGTGTGTACTCGTCACGCCTTGGAGCCGTTCGGACCTGAAACCACAGTTTATGGGAAAGGGTAAGCACGAAGCTTAGTGAATTCAAACACCATAAATAATACAGTTATTCCACACTACCCCTAAAACAGATAGTGACACATAAACGATCATACAGGTCTACGAACAAATCATAAACATGTATATCCACAACCACCCGTCTAAAAGGCACAAGTCGGTCCCACCGACCACATGATAACATCTTCGGCCCCGCCGAATCCCCGGTCCCACCGAGTCTCTACGCCACCCGCGTATAAAACCTCCGGCCCCGCCGGACCCCCGGTCCCACCGAGTCTCTACGCCACCCGCGTATAAAACCTCCGGCCCCGCCGGACCCTCGGTCCCACCGAGTTAACATGGCAACATAGTATCAACTAGACACCCCACTATCTAGTCCCACAACACAATCACATAAAGCTACCACACACGTACTACAGCAATGATAAAACAACTATTATTAGATATAGTGAGAGAACTCACCTCGAATGCGCGCCTAGCTTAACAATACAATTCAAGCTTCACAATAACGGTCACTTCCCAGCACCTAAACGCATGTTAAAACGTGTCAATACGAGACCCGGACCCTATGACACGACACACGCTTAAACCGTCACTAAAACTATTTTCCGTTCTCGCCAAACAGGTCTGTTCGGGACCTGTTTCGACCCCTTTAAACCCAGAAAATTCCCAATATTATTTCATGATTAGAAAGTACTCTGAGATAGGGTTTCAAAGACATATTATATGTCTCCTAACGATTTTTCTACATTTAATTACGGATTTTATAAGATCAGCCCGCAGAACAGCGAAAAACAGCACTTATCAGTATAAAACGACGATTTGGCCTAAGTTACATTCCGAACTGGATTTTGCACAAAACACAGAAAAGTTTATAGACTCAAAAAGGGAACTTTTGGCACCGAAATCACCCCAATCCGAGTTACGAGGAGAAAGTTACAGCTTACGCAAAACAGTGACAGAACTGCAGTTTCTTTTACATAAAATGACGATTCACAGAACTTACGACCACTATTTCGCCCAGTTAGAGACCGAACCAGTTTTTCGCTAAAACACGGAAAACTTGCTCGACCCTGAACTTGAACCGTGGGCGCCAGTTTCGGCTCAAACGGAGTTACGATGGAAAAGTTATGGTCGCGCGAAAACTGGACAGCACACTAAAATTTTCATAAAAAGATAACTTTATAAACGGTTTGCGGCTTAAACGATTCGGGATTTACGCTAAGAGTGACACCCACTGCCACCGCCCTCCACCCACAGCCACCGCAGCGGCGGCGTGCGGCGGTGGTGGTCTCGCCGGAAAAACGAAAAGGAAAAGAAAAGAACGAGACTAACGAGAACCACATACCTCACGACGGCGTCTCACCACCACAACCAAACCGCTCCCTCTCGATCACTCCGACGACAGCGGGTGGTGGCGGTCTCCGGCGACAGCAGTAGCGGCGTCGAGGGTTGCTGCTGTATTCCTTCTTCTCGACTCTCTCTCCTTCTCGCGATTTCACTCTCTCTCTTCGTTTCTATCTCTCCGGCCGCACAACACAAACAAAACTAGAAGAGAGGGTCGTAGGGTTTGGAGTTGTTTTGGGTTTGCTTGGCTATCAAGGAAAGAAGAAAACGAGACATCAAAAGGGGAGGGGTGTTCGGCCTAGAGTGCATGGGCCGAAACCCATGCCACAAGTTTCCAAGAATTGCACTAATAGCCCCTCAACTACACCTCATCTCACAATCTACCTCAAAACGACACGTATGCTAACATTTTGGTCCTTATTGACACCAAACCACTAACCAAAACAATTAAAGGTAAACATTTTAAAATTATTAAAAGATTTATTACGCATTTGGTCCAACTTGCTAACCCCGTTAGTAAAGATTCGCTCAAAGAACGATATTAACGCAATTAATTAAAATATATATAAACATACCGGGACACTTGCTTTGTTTTGCCAAGACATCTTAATTTTTCAACCAACCAGATCTGAGTCTCCTTAGGTCTATCATAATACACATCCAAGAATTGTACTTCTTTTGGTTTGAAGAACTCAGGTAAATCAAATTCAAGAAAGTATCCATTTAGATCAATGGATATTTCATCTTCTTTTGGTTCAGACTGTTCATCTTGATCAAAACTAGTTATCTGCACATTCTGAGATGTTGTGTTCTGCACTTCTTCAACTTCATCTGACAAAATTTCATTCACTTCATACTCAGCAGGAAACACAAAATCATTATGTAGAATCTTTTTGGGATTCACCTCAGATAGCAACCATTCACCACTGTTTCTGATTTTTCTTCTAAGATCCAACCTCCTCTTCACACAGTTTATACATCTCTTCTTTAAACTCTCTTTTTCAGTTTCCACACTTACTTCCATTTTAATCAATAACCAATTCAGAGTTGCATCACTGTACTTCACCAACTCTTTTAATCTGAACAATTCAAGCCTTTCGTGAACTATATATGTGAACCCTTCTGTCTCCATTCCTTCATTCACAAATCCCTTCAAATGCAAATCAACTTCTGTTTTCTTTGTGGGAGAACTCAGATTACACTTTTCTTTTCTTTCTTCAATAGCTAATTGGAAGTCATACAAGTATATATTTCTGACATAAATACCCAGAAGTCTTCTGCATTCAATTTCTATCAAGGCTTCTTCAGTGCTAGCAAAGAACTTGACTAGAAAGATCTGATCATCAAGAGTCAATCTGTGAAAATCAAAAGTAGACATGGAAACCTTTGTATTTCTTTCTTTCAGTACTTCCATTCTAACAAACATTAAACCATTGAATTCATCTTGTTGAAACATCAGAACTTTCTCAATTCTTTTCTGAATATGCAGTTTTGAGTCAGGAACTCTGAACCTGTTAGAAGCTTCTGAGTAGACCATCTGAGCTCTGTCATCCATAAAACCATCAATGTTACTTTCCAAAGGCTCATACTCTCCTTCTGTGTAGTAGAGATCATCATATATTTCCTCAGGAAAAATATCATCATGAAATTGTCTGGCTAATGGCACATCACTTAACTCTAGAATGAAATCACATACATGTTCTTCTAGTCTTTGCAATTTAATCTTTGGGATCTCAATTGGTTTTCTGAATACATACTCAGAAGGCATAAAGAAGTCTTTCACTTTCACATACTCTTCTTCTGTATTTAACTCATCACAAAAGTTAAATCTAAAATCATCTTCAAAATCCTGAGTATAATTCACAGTTCTGTCTTCTTCTCCCATTAGATCAATAGGTCTTACCATTTTTATTCCTTGCTGAACTTTTTGAACATTCAAAGCTCTGACTAAATTATTATGCATCCTTCTGATCAACTCTTCACTTAACCTCCTTTCTTTTAATTCAGAATCCATCATATTTTCTTTGTTATACACCACAATATCTGTACACATGTTGACCACTTCACTTTCCACTGTCTTTTCTGATCTCAATACAGATTCCTCAATAGCTTTAGTTTCATCTGAGTTTCTTTCCATTTCTATGTCTAAATTCAATTCCTCTGTTTTATCTGAATCACCACCATCTGTACTTTCCAACTCCATTTCCTCTGTATCTGAGCTATCAATCTGAACTATCTGAGTTATTGCCTTTAAATTTTCCTGTGTCTGATCTTCTGAACTTTTTGTACTGGCTAATTGCATATCTGCCATCTCAAAATCTTCTATGCCAATATCATCATCAGAACTTAACCTTTGTCTTTTCTCCCCCTTTTGATGATCATGAGGCTCATTATCATCAAACTTTCTTTTCAAGTTCTGATTAAAAGTAACTTCAGGTTCAGCTTCTGCAATAGGAACAGGATCAAGAGGCTTTGAAGTAGAAGCCAATGATACACTCAGTGCTTTCAGTATAGATTCCTGCATACCTTGCATTTGTTTTAACATATCTTTTTGAAAACCAGACATTATATCCACGATCTCCTTTTTGTGAGAATCCAAGGATTTCTTTACATCATCTACTTTGGTTTCAACAGAAATCAACTTTTTCTCCAACACAACTTTCAACTCTGACATCTCATCATTCAAATCCTCCACCTTCTTCTCCAAATTTTCTACTTTTTCCCCCATCTCCTTGTTTTGTTTCTGAATCTTTTCAAATTCAGAAGTTTCTAACAGTGAACCTGAACCAACAGATGGTCCAGTTTTCATGTGCCCAGAGGGCTCATGGCCTGTAGATAACACACAGTCATCTTGTACAACAGATGCACGTTTAAATGAGGCTTTTGTAATGTTCACCTCACTAGGACTTCCATCCAATCCTCGACACCCAACATTAGGTATGTCTATGAATGTTGTTTCAGGAATACGAAATTCCTGATTTGTGCAAGTGTCAAAAGGAATTTCAGGCTCAATATGAATAGGACTGTGATATTCAGACTCAATGTGTTGAAAAATGAATTGGGATTTATCACCTCCCTCCAAATGAGTTTGGGATGGTTCCCCGGATTTGTGTGAAACAGTAGCATGTTGAAATGCTTCTGAGTGGATATGGATGGGTTGTTCAAGATCCACCACTAGGTCCATGGTGTTTGTTTCAATATTGGACACCAAGAGATGTGAACCAATAGCATTTGTGGTTACCTGGTCAAGATTAGCTGGTTCAGAGGCATCTCTTTCTGTTTGAACCTCTGTTGACAATCTCTCATCCTCATCACTCTCATTCTGTTTTTCCTCACCAAATCTAACCAAGCTCTCAGAATTTTCCCTCTCAGGTCTCTCAGAATGTTCACCCATCTGAACATCCTCCTCCTCTCTAATTCGACTAGACCCCTCACCTCTCTTCTCAGGTTGGTCCTCTTGGGTAGGGATTTGAGGTAATTCAATTCCCATAGAGGTGCAATAAGCTTTTAAAATCTCACTCTCCCTTGGAATATAGTTCCTAAGTGATTTTGGCAATAGTTTATGATTGGTATAGTTTTCAAGTCTTGTTACTGAGGTCATCTTACCCAAATAAAATGTAGGACCATGCTCTTCATTTGTTCTTCTTGAGATTGTTCTGTTTTCCTGCATGGCATACCAAATAACAATTTGCCAGTACCTTATGTAAGGAATGTATGTCAGTGGAGCATCCTTTGTTTTCTTCTGAATTGCTTTCTGATTCTTCTCAAATGTATTCTTCATATCTTCCCAAAGTATTAAAGTATAGTCATAATGCCTATTCTTCACTAAACCCTGAAATATCTGAAGAATTTGTTTAGAACCTTGATCAGCAGAACTATTCTTCCCTGACACACATTTATTTACCACATGAAAGAAGCAAGCCCAAATAGGTGGTAATTTGTTTCTTCTGAACAAATTGAGAGTCCTCAATCCTTCATTGTATCCCAACTTCATAAACTCTGCTATTAATTCCTCTGTTAAGGGTGAGTCCTCAAAATCTGTTCTTCTTTGTACATCATCTTTCTCTGGTAAATTCAGCATTTCTCTTAGTGCAGAAATAGATAAGACAAATGTCACTCCTCCAATTTCAGACACAAACTTATTATCTTCTAACCTAAGATGTTTCCACCATTGTTGTATGTACTGAACAGGCACATTTTTACTTCTTGTAAACCATTTTCTGTACGGATGATGTTTGAATAACTCCATGATAATTCTGTGTTCAGGCTTAAAACGGCTTTCCTCAAATAATATAACACAGTTATTTTCAGATAATTTCAGCCATTCACTCTCAGGAACAATTCTTTCCACTAAAATAGGTCTATCTGACATACTAGAACCTGCAGCACTTTGTTCATGTTCAATATTAACATTTACCTCATCCGCATTTCCTTCAGATTCATCCATTTGTTCATCTTCTCCATCATTTCTTATTGCTCCTTCCTCTACAGCTCTATTCTGTACTTCATCATTATCCGAATCAGATGAATCCATTATTGATTTTGTAGAGTGTAGCAAAATTTGACCACTCCTTTGTATTCTAGACATGATTTAAGAAGAAAACAAATTCAAAGAACTCTGGATTTGATTCGTATCTCACTTTTCGCTCTGGAATTTGAAACGATTTGAAATAGGGATTTTAAGACCTATTTAAAATCCGCGAAGTTGAAAGGTTTAACGGAAAAGCGAAATCAATGTTATAACGGAGTCAACACATTTGAAATGCCACAGAGGATTTAAATGAAATGTGTGGCAGAATCAAACAAATATGAAGCTGACACGTGTTAGTGGATAGAATTTTGACTCAGGTCAAAGATCTGAATAACACGCTCAGATGTTTTGACTTTTCTTTATCAGATATCTGATTGTTCTTCTCAGAAGAATTTTACCTTGTAACCAAAATGACATTTAAAATCAACTTCTGACAAATATAAAACATTTTGATTATTCAGAAGAGGTTTGAACAGATAGAAACACTTTTTATCATCAAAATTCTGTTCATATTATGATGAATTAAAAAATCATTTAAAATCTTATATCTGAATATGAATTTTTTTTTAATTCAGATATAGTTTGAATAACAACAAAATTTATCATGAAAAACTTGTTCTTCTTAGAATAATCAGAGATAGAAAATGAAAGCAAATCTTTTAAGCATCACAAAATGATTTCCAAAGGAATTTTGATGCTCCCCCTTGACTTGAGCATGCATTTGACTATTAATGATACATAAAGATGAGATGAAAAGATAATAGAAGAAGCATAATCCACACAGTTGAAGTATTTGTATTTTTCAAAAATAAATTTTTGAAAGCTAGATTGCTGATGTATTGACTTAGAATCTCTGACCGTAAGATTCAGAGGTTCTGATCTCAAGACTCAGAAGTTCTGACCTCAAGACTCAGAAGTTCTGAACTCAAGACTCAGAAGTTCTGAACTCAAGACTCAGAAGTTCTGAACTCAAGACTCAGAAGTTCTGAACTCAAGACTCAGAATTCTGAGTACACTACTCAGACAATTTTACTTAGAAAAATTTAGCATTTTTAAGAAAAAAAATATTTTCAATTAGGCAGATTAAGCATTCCTATTTTACATATGAGAAAAGAAAACCTTTTGTGATCAAGAGGCTTTGTGAACAAGTCAGCCAATTGATACTTTGTATGCACAAAGTGCATCTCTATAGTTCCTTTTTCCACATAGTCCTTTATAAAATGATACCTCACATCTATATGTTTAGTCTTTGAATGTTGAACAGGATTCTGAGTAATGGCAATTGCACTTTCTGAGTCACAATAGATGGGAATCTTGTTAAGCTGATATCCATAGTCCATGAGTTGTGTTCTTATCCACAATGTTTGAGAGCATGAAGCAGCAACAGCAACATACTCTGCTTCAGCAGTTGAAGTGGATACACAATTCTGCTTCTTTGATGCCCAACTCACTATTTTATCTCCAAAAAAGTGACAAGCACCAGATGTACTCTTTCTGTCCAACCTACTTCCTGCATGATCAGCATCAGTGAAAGCAGTTAATTTGAAGTCAGTTTCTTTTGGATACCATAAACCTAGATCAGGTGTTCCTTTGAGATATCTTAAAATCCTTTTGACAGCCAACATATGTGATTCTTTCGGGTTAGATTGAAATCTAGCACAGAAACAGGTAGAAAACATGATATCTGGTCTACTTGCAGTCAAATAAAGTAATGATCCAATCATGCCTCTATAAAGTTTGATATCTGCTGAAACACCTTTGAGATCAGCATCTAACTTTATGTTAGTTGCCATAGGTGTTCTCATAGAAGCACAATCAGACATTTTGAACTTTTTCAGAATATCTCTGACATATTTTCCTTGATTTATAAAAATACCTTTTGGTAATTGTTTGACTTGAAGACCAAGGAAAAAATTCAGTTCACCCATCATGCTCATTTCAAATTCAGATGACATGATTTTTGAAAAATTATCACATAATTCTGGACTGGTAGAACCAAATATTATGTCATCAACATAAATCTGAATCAGAATCAAATCATCACCCTGTTTCTTTAAAAACAAAGTTGTGTCAATCTTACCTTTCTTGAATCCTGAACCTAACAAGTGTTTAGTAAGAGTGTCATACCAGGCTCGTGGTGCTTGTTTTAGACCATATAAAGCTTTGTCTAAAATATAAACATGATCAGGGAATTCTGGATCAACAAAACCTTCAGGTTGATGGACATACACCTCTTCATTAAGTTTGCCATTTAGAAAGGCTGATTTGACATCCATTTGATACACCTTGAAATTTTTATGTGCAGCATAGGCTAAAAATATTCTGATTGCCTCTATTCTTGCCACTGGTGCAAATGTCTCATCATAATCAATTCCCTCTTGTTGACAGTATCCCTTAGCAACCAATCTTGCCTTGTTTCTGATGACAACACCTGATTCATCCTTTTTGTTTCTGAACACCCATTTAGTTCCAATAATAGATTTACCTTCAAGCTTTGGGATGAGTCTCCAAACTTTATTTCTTTCAAATTGAAGCAATTCCACTTGCATTGCTGAAATCCAGTCTGGATCCTCTAAGGCTTCATTAGCTTTCTTTGGTTCAATCACACTCAAGAAACCAGCAAACATTGCTTCATTTGCTGTAGCTGATCTGGTTTTTACTCCTGCTGAAGGATCACCTATTACTTGATGAATAGGATGATTTTTAGTCCATTTATTTGCACTAGGAAGTACATCAATCTCTGAATAATTGTTGTTTGCATCATTCTCATCAATGATTGCTTGTAATTCTGAACTGTCCCCTTGTTCTGATGTATGAATAGGAGTCATATCCAAGTTTGGGTTCTGATTAATGAAGTCAGAATTCTGAGTGACTTGTTCAGAGTTCTGAGTACAAGAATCAGAATTCTGATTACAAGGTTCATAATTTTCACCACTTGTATGTATTAGATTTGGACATTCCTCTGATGGACCTTTGTCAGAAATTACAGTTGATTGAACTATTTCTGGAGTCTTATTTTTCATCTCTTTGACCATCTTTGGGTTTTCATATTCTGCATAAGAATCAGAAATTAGTTCACTAAAAGCATCCTTAAACAGTAAATTGAGTTCTGAACAAATAGAATTAGAATCTGTATCAGAAGTCATTTTTGTCTTGTTCAGCATGAGTTCTGAACTGTCTTGTTCAGAAGTCCGCATTCTGGCTTCATCAAAAGTTACATTTATACTCTCCATCATCCTCTTGGTTCTTCTATTGTAAATTCTGAATGCTTTGGAAGTTAAAGAATAACCCACAAAGTATCCTTCATCTGCCTTTTTATCGAATTTGGCAAGATTTTCTCTGTCTCTAAGAACATAGCACCTGCAACCAAAAACATGAAAGAATTTGATTAATGGTTTTCTTTTATTTATCAGTTCATAAGCAGTCTTATTTAATCTCTTATTGATTAAAGTTCTATTCTGTGTAAAACAAGCAGTTGCAATTGCTTCAGCCCATAGGAAAGTAGGAAGATTTGCATAAGCCAGCATTGTTCTCGCAGCTTCAACTAGAGTTCTATTCTTCCTTTCAACAACACCATTTTGTTGAGGAGTTCTGACAGCAGAAAAATTGTGAGAAATCCCAGAACTTTCTAAAAAATTCTGAAGAGTCTCATTTCTGAACTCTGTTCCATTATCACTTCTGATTTTCTGAACTTGAAGTTGTAAGAGAACTTGAATCCTTTTGATAAAATTTATCAATATAGTAGCAGCTTCTGACTTAGCTCTTAGGAACTCAACCCATGTGTATCTGGAGAATTCATCAACAATCACAAGCATATATTTCTTTCCTCCCATAGATTGAACTGAAATTGGACCACAAAGATCAGTATGAATCATTTCTAATGGTGCTTTGCAAGATGAGTCCATTTTTAATTTGTGAGAACTCTTTTTCATCTTGCCCATTTCACAAGCTGAGCATAATGATTCTTTTTCAAATTTAAGCTTTGGTAAGCCTTTAACCAGATGTTTTGCAACGAGATTATTAAGATCTTTGAAATTCAGATGAGAACATCTTCTGTGCCAAAGCCAACATTCATTTGCAGTTGATTTTGATAAAAGACAAACTGTATTTAATGTTTTCAATTTTGAAAAATTAACTACAAATAAGTCCATATGTCTTTTGGCCCAGAAGACTTTAACATCATTTTCAGTTAAAATCATGCAACCTGTTATTTGAAACTTAATTTGACAAAGACTGTCTTCTTCACACATATCCTTGTTCATTTGCAGACTTATGGCAAATGATGACCATTCTGAATTTAGACTGTTCAGAAATTTGTAATTTATTTATGACTTCGTTTTCTTCAGTCCATTTCTTCTCAAGTCATTTAGAATAGTGCAAAATTTACTGTATGTCTGTGTCAAACTTTCTGACTCTTTTGCTTTGAACCTTTCATAAGCATTTATGCTTTGATTTAACTTTGCCTGAATAGATCTTACTGTTCCTAGCATCTGCCTTTCCAATTCGTCCCACATTTCTTTAACTTTACTTAGTATTTTATAAACTAATTAGGACACGTGTTATGTTCTTATTAGTCTTTCTTATTTGTACTGTAGCTTTAAGATGTCCGTTGCAGTATAAATAGTAGTTAGCTCTATGTTGCTAACTGATTGATTTTTCCCGTATAACTTTGTATTCATTCTTTATAATCTTTGAGATTCTCTCTCTCTTAGATCTGTAATTCTGTTCATCATTGAATACAATTGGGCTTGATCATACAACTTCTCAATTACTGCTTTCTATATTGATTGTATGATTAGATCCTGTTCTTTCAATATATATATATATATATATATATATCACAAAACAATATTCATTGATATAATCAATATATAGTCTAATATTTCTTTTTTCATTATGAGTCAATTACAAAATTTGATATAAAGAAATATTGATATCTATATCTATATCTATATATATATATATATATAATTTTAAGATATATTTAAAAGAACAACTTGAGGATGATGTCGTTGCTTCATATCAAGTGAATATCTACTCTTATTAGGTTAATATATGATATGAGATCATTGACCCATTTAACTTCAATATTTTATAAAGAATTTATCGTCACCGCGCAACGCGTGGTGCGAAACACTAGTTTGATATATATATATATAATACATCATTTCTTATTAATTTATATGAAAGAAAAATATGAGAATGTCATAATATCAAATTGTTCATAACATCTCCAACAGATTCTTCAAAAAAAAAATTAAAATAGAGAATTAATAGTTAAAATCTTTAAAACAAAAATAACATTCAACTCCACTAGATTTTCCATTTTGAAGAAGCAAACATTTATTATAATATTAAGATATTTCATTTATCTATTAAAATATTATTTTTCTTACTAAATATTTATTTTCAAATATTTTGATTGGTGCTCTCATTTAGTAATCATTTTTGGAGTTATATATCTTCATATTTGGAGAAAAACTCTTTCTATTTTCTATTTTCTCCATTTTGAAGATAGTTTTACAAAAACTGTTGGAGCAAAATCATGGCTTAAAATTCCATATTCTCAATTTTCTAAAAAATGAAGAAACTGTTGGAGATGCTCTCATATACCATATATTCAACTAACACCACCGGTTGTCATGAGTATCAAGAAACGATGAGATGAAATTTAATTTACTCAAAAACTTTATATACCCCATAAGTTTCTTATAATAATAAGTTATGCATTTAGTGTATCAAGGACGATTATTAGTCGTATAAGGCACATGGTTGGGCGCTTGGTAGACCCATTTGTTATAATGTTATACAAATCAAAACTATTTTTGTCCCTAGAACAAAACAATGACATTTTTTAACTTTAAGTTACTAAAATACTACTAACGGTATTAAATAAACAGTTACCTTTCAAAATTTAGATTTTTTAATGGCAAGATGCTATTAAAAAAACAGCTTTACAAAGAAAATTTGCAAAAAAACATATTTCGAAGAGGAAAACAAGCTAACGCCCACAAGAAACAAATAATAGACAAAACAACAAAGACCGAAAAGAAGGACCGAACCAACAAGAGAAAAAAAAACATATCAAAACCTCAAGATGCACTGAAAGAAAGGGACTCAAACCAAGCCATTATCAAAATAGACAAATCTTGAAGTCTTGAAGCAATCAAATCAATGATCTATCAATCTTAGGCCATCCGTACCCTGCTCGGGATGGGGCTCGGGATGCCTTCGGGCTCAGCGGGAATGGGCTACGGCCCTTGCGGGATGCGGGGTGCGGGATGGATTCCGGGTTCGGGATCCCGATTCATCCCGAAGGTTTATTAAAAAAAAAATTATTTAATTTTTAAAAATAATGCCGTTGAACGGCTCTTTTTAAACAAAAATAAATAAATTTTTTTCTCAATTTAATCCCACTATATATTTAACCCTCAACCTCTTATTTCTCACACCTCTCAAACTCTCTAAAATTCTCTCAACCTCTTATTTTTCACACCTCTCAAACTCTCTCAAATTCTCTCAACCTCTTATTTTTCACACCTCTAAACTCTCTCAAATTCTCTCAACCTCTTATTTTTCACACCTCTCTCATCATGAATCCAAACAGAACACCTACATCCCGTCGTAACCTACCGAATACACCACAATCGCAAGAAGATCAAGAGCTTGGTTTCCAAGCGTTTACACAACAACAAGGTTATCGCCCGCATTTTTCGCAACAAATTCCGCCACAAATTTCGCCACAATGGTCGCAACAAAATCCGCCACAATATTTTTACAACTCATTAGGCCATATGCAACAAATTCCTTACCAACTTACACGTTCCGGTATGATTGAACAAGGTTGTATTCCGACCAACTTCAATCCTTCTTCACCCTTCATCAATCTCGCCGACGACTACGTTCCGGAAACCTAACCTTCTACCCCGAACACACCACAATCTATCCCGACACAACAATCTAACCCGGAACCATCAAATCCGAGACCAACGAAAGCCGCCAAACAAACGTGGAGTAAAGACGAGGAACTCGCGTTAGTGTCGGCGTGGGTTGACGTTTCGGAGGACCCCGTTATCGGTAACGCACAAAACGGTGGTAATTATTTTTATTGTTATTATTATTATTATTAATATTATTATTATTCTTATACTTAATTTTACATAAATGTAGGAAGTTTTTTGGCCCGAATCGGGCATGTGTTCTTTACTCGCTTGGATCGTGAACCAGGTTATAGATCAACCCATCAACTCAATAGTAAGTTCAACGACCTCAATAAAAGAATTAATTGGTTTGGTGGCATCTACAACAACTTGTTCAATAATAGATCAAACGGGATGAGTGAGGCCGATATATCCCGAACGGCACACGAACGGTATCTAGCACGCCATAAAGTTGCTTTCACTCACGAACAAGCTTGGGACGTCCTAAAAAAATGTCCAAAATGGGGAGCCGTTCCAACGATGACGACAACTTCATCGCAGGGTTCAAAACGTACCCAACCTTCCGATGATGACGATGACGAGCAAATTCAACGACCCATCGGGAGAAACAAGGCAAAAAAAACATCAACAAGTAATACGTCCGGGGCGAATACGGACGAAAGTGTTACTCAGTTGTTGACGACGTTCAACGACAAGATTGATGATACAATGGAATACAAAATGAAAAAACTCGATCTCGAAATCGAACGCTCAAAACTCGAACGACATAGGTTGGAACAAGAACTCGAAATCGAACGCTCAAAACGATTTGAGAAAGACTTCGAGTTTTTCATGACCTCGCATGATCACCTTACGGGAAATGCTTTGAGGGTTACTTTAGCGAGAAAAGAGCAAATTCAAAAATTTCATAATTGGTAGTGTTTTGTATTTTGTAATTTTTATTTTTAATGAATGGTATGAATTTTTATTTTTATTATTTATCTTGTTTTTATTTATTAAAAATATATATAAATATTTTTATTTTGTTAAATAATTAAATGTATAAATAAAAGAATTAAAATAAATGAGGTGGCAAAAGGGTTTGAGGGAATGGGGTAAGGGTGTTTAGGGATTGAGTGAGGGTTAGGAGAAAAGTTGATTTGGCGCTGATGTGGAGCTAGAATCTTTGAAAGATGGGGTCATGGGGTACTGATGGCCTTATAGGAAAAGGAAAACAAAGTTTAATGAGGTAATAACATTTTTTTCGAAAGAAAAAAAAATGTAATTACATTGTCTATTTGTTTCTATATTTAAGTCAAGTGGTTTACATTGCTATTACTTTCCATTAAAAGCTAAATAAATAAGTTATAATATTTTTTAATAAAATAATTGTAACAACCCAGTCTAAAGTAAGCATGCAAATCATATAAATTAGAACATCCCAAAAATGGGTCCCAAAATTTCTTACATAATTCTCAAAAATAGGTTGGCGGAAACAACCTATACACAACTGAGAATGAACTAGCTACTACAAGTATAAGTGGCACTGTCTCTATCTACATCTGTCCTCTATCATGCTCTTGCTCACTTACCGGAGCCTCCTACTATCTGCTTACCTGAAAGGTTTAGTTTGGAAAATGCGAGGGTTAGACCATGAGGTCTAGTGAGTCCCTCCTGACAGTTCTCAAAATCATTTTAAAACTTTGCATAACTTTCATATATAAAACTTTCAATAATAAACTTTCACATAGCTGAACTTTAAAAACTTCCACGGATAAATCCGCTCCCGTAAATGGCACCCTGAAGTCACCCGAAAGTGACAACGAGTCAGTATCACGCTGCCTTACTGGGTATCACTTCCCATGGCATAAACGGAACCTCCCCCCGACGTGAGTACTGGCGGAACCTCCCCCCGACTTAGCCAATTTACGTCTACACAATGTATGCATACATCTCACATAAAACTTTAAACACTTTCATGCAATAAAAGCATAAGAACAAAACATGGCATTTCTCATCATGTATTCAATTTAGAAAACACGTTAAAAAGGCACGTATTTTAGTTAGAAAACTCACCTGGTACGCTTGCTTGCTTTTCCCAACTCTGCTCTTTGCTTCCAACTTGTCTACCTGAACGAGTGATATAATTTAAAAGCTGACTAGAACTATCCGGATACTTCTTACTTGCCACCCTACTTTTCCGGACAGGTTACCAGGTAACCCCGCTTTTCCGGACAGGTTACCGGGTAACCCCACTTTTTCGGATACCGCTTAGTACCCGGACAACAACTCTTATCCGGACGACACAGGTTCTCCGGACGACTAAACCTATCCGGACACCATCCACAACACGACCAAGAAGTTTCCCGGACACTCACCCGGACACCTTCATACTTGAAGGTTTTCGGACGACCGCTGGGTGAACTTAATGGTTCGGAATCTTGCTAAACACTCCGAAATCAGTAAGATAATGCGACAAAACACTTACTTAAGCATCTATAATCATTTCTCCATAAACTTTACTGATTAAAAATCGATTTAAAGGTGTTTAAATCTCCTTTAAGGGTCTTAAAATGACTTTAGTAAGAAACTCACAAATTCCCAACAATCATCAAACACTTAGATGAGATTTCAGATTAGGAATTACCTGGAGGATTCCTTGTAGAAAACGAATCCTAACACACCCTTTCTTTCTGATTCCTTGCTGATTGGTGGTCTTCCTCTTTACTTGCACAAGAACTCCAAAACCCCCTTTTTCTTCTTTTCTATCAAATACCTCAGCCGACATCCACCAATTGATTGACCAAAACTAGGGTTTTGTGCCAATCATTTGGGTTTTTATACCTTGACCCATCTTACAAACTAGCCCCTCAACTTCAGTTCTTTATTAAGAACTCCACACCAAACGCAAAATACTTCGAAAAAGGTCTGGGTCGTTACAATAATAAAGGACTTATTAATTTTATTTTATTTATAGTTATATTAACTATATGATTTTAGTAATTTAAATCAAAATCATCGATTAGAAATCATTAATAATGATTGAGATTATTTATAGTCTTTTTGTTAATATATTTTTCATCTTTTTGAACTATGACTAGTTATATTTATTTTAGTTAATTCGTATAAAGTTGGACAAAATAATATAATTAAGATGACTTTAAAACCATAAGTATGCATTAAAATTAGTTTATGGTTATAGTCTAATGCATTTTGATGTATTTATTAGAGTTAATGTAGGATTTGGTTCGCGACAATTGTCACTTTTAATGAAAATTGTCCTTGATTTTCATTTATTACAGATTTGTACTACACATTTGTAGAATTCAATGGATACAGTCCATTTTCACTAATGGATGTTAAGTCTTTCTGTTAAGTATAGTTAAATGAAGAAGCCCATAAAAACTATTTTAATTTCTTCTAATATCATATCCCACCCCACACCCCCTCTCTTCATATATGTCCATGATCTCTGTTGATCTCACTTTAAGACTCAACAATGATAAATCAATCACAAACAGTTTAAAAACAGAGTAAAATCAGTATAAGTGCGGAAACGATTTTGCAAACTGTTTGTGTTAATCTAGGGTAGATTACACACATATATCACTACAAGAAAAATGACCTTCAGAGAAGATTTTCTTTTGTATTTAAAAGTTTGAAAAACTTCTCTAGAGGTTTTAGAGAAGTTTTTGGTTTTCGGAGGGTACTTTTACGTTAACCTTTAGAGAAGTTTTTTTAGGCTTTAGATATGCTTTCAAACCTTATCTAAAGGTTGGTCGATTTATTTTAAAAAGCTTCTTCAAAAGTATGTTTTAGTGACGTTTTTTGAGCATCAGTGACGGTTTTTAGGTGTCACTAAAAGGTACCTTCAGAGAAGGTTTTCGTAAAAGCTTCTCTAAAGATATGCGCTTTAGTGACGCTTTATGTAAAGCTTCTCTAAAGTTATCATTTAGTTACACTCCCTCCAACCTTCTCTAAATGTTATCTTTAGATACACATATCCAAAACCTTCTCTAAAAGTATATGCTTTAGTTACACTTTCTTGTAAACCTTCTCTAAAGGCAACCTTTAGTTACACTTTGGGAAAAAAAATTAATTCCTTCTCTAAAGGGTATTATATATATATATATATATATATATTCCAATAAAATAAATAACAATATCAATCAAGAATAACATCAAAATCCTAAAACAATATAATTCAATATATATGTCATAAAAGACAAGAATTTTTCAAAACAAACCATAATGTTTCACTGAATCCTGACATCTGTACAAATTTATAAAAGAAACATCTAAAATTACAACCCAAGATCTTCAATGTGCCAATTACTCTCTTTTATCTTCAACAAGTAAATAGGACATCAAGCAACTTCATTTCATTTCTTTAACCGATCATAAAACACATGCATATGCATTGTAATGCAATCTGCAATGCCTACTTGGGACCTGATAAACCAAAAAAGAATGTTTTAAGCTTAATGAACCCTTTTGTTAATCCATGAGAACCCATAAGAACCAGAGAGAGCTTAATGTACATATTCCATGGATTCACCATTTGTTTGGGGGTGAATCCATGTAAATGTATAAGTGTCAAGTATACAAAGCCATGTATGAACGTGAAGTACCATCTACAGCTGAATTGATTGTAATGCAAATATGTCAAAAAATTCGGCTAATATATATCACATATCATAACATTAACTCAGGAAACAAAAAGTTTCTTTCTAGTTGATATACCTGAATTGAAGCCCTATTATATACATATTCATGTTATATACATATTCCTGCAATAAGAAAAGATATAGGCTTTCTTGAATTATATATACAATGTTTCATAGGAAACCAAGAAAAATGACGGAAAATATCGTATTAAGATTGTTTAAAGCTGCAGTCTCGATGGAAATCCAAGCACACATAGATCATTGAAGAAATTCCTAAATGTGCATAATTAAATGTATGATTCTATGTGCATTTGTGCGTCGTATAAATGAAATAAAACCAACCTCACAAATGCCATGTATTCCTCAGACTTGAAATTTATCCTTGGGGGTGGGGGAATAGAAATAATGCATGTCAAAGATGAGCTTACCCGGACGAGCATGTCTCATTTGCGTGTTGATCAATCAAAGATGAGCTTGAGGATGGTGTCTTATCTGGAAATGATGAATTGCCCTTCAACACTGCATTAACTCAAACCAAACTTGCAAGTTATATGTATGTGCAGTTTATGGCTGGCAGAAAAATGCCATATGTTGATATGAAACTATGAACTTCACAAATGATGCCATATAATCCAATTGGTAAAAAGAGGTTCCCATAGTCCATTCACAAACTAGTGATGAGTGGATTGCAAGTTATTTTATTAAACATGTGTGTTCTTATTCATTGTATTAAAAAAGTCATCCCTTCATGTAAATTACATAAAAGAAGGTGATAGTTCTTGAAATCTGGTGGATTCTTATTGGAAGAAAGGAAGAATATGATGGAAGAGAGAGGGAATTCAAGAAACTGGATTCAAAAGGAATCCGCAAACCAAATGCCCCTTTAGTTATTTACTGGTCTTATCTATGGTTCACTGTCCTGAACACATATCTTGCTTGGCTTGAAAATATTTGTTTCTGTGTTGATTAGAATTAATCTTGTATCATGAATCCAGTATGATGACAAGTTATATGTCTGCTATGTAGTACAACTACACTGTAGCAGACTGAGTAGAGTACCATCCACACAGCGGACACCATTTTCATCCATCGACTTTTAGGTGTATTAAATACCCACATCTCTTTGATACTTTGAGACCAATTTAAATGTTTTAGCTTACTTGTATGCCGATAGGAAACATAGCAAGGAGTGCAAATGTCTGCATCAGTAATGATTACAGGTCCTCCAAGAATAAATTAGCTTATTTGTATGCATACCATTTATGGATGTCTGTATTAACAACAAATAACTTATTAAAAATAAAGTATAGAAAACTCCACAGATGCATTAGCTGTGAAAAATATGTGAACTTTAAGCTACCAAGACCATACTGCAAAAGTTGCATGCTCCCAATGATGAAGTTAAACTTAGCTTGTTTTCTTCTTTTGCTTCCTACTTGGAAGCCCATTCTTTATATTGAACTTTGTTATAGATGTGGGAGGTTCATAGCCTAGAAAACAAACCAAAAGAAAAATCAGTCCTGTTATTTTGGTCTGACTCATGATGACAGATTGACAACAACAGATTCCAGATAAGGGGCATTTCACAGGATAATGGGGCATCCACCTAAAATAAATGCCAGCTAAATAAATTCCCTGAAAAGCTTTAGTAAAACGCAAAGGGCTAGATCAAATCGGCTTTTTAATCCTAAAATGGGTAGCTCTAGTGTACCTTTCTCATCCCTATGAGGATTGGAGATTGAAATCTTTCACAAAGAGACAAGACCCATAACCAAGCAGTCACAGAAAGGGTGACCCTAGTGCACAAATATATCTTACCAAGGGTTGAAAAAAAGTTTTGGAGAGACATGATTAGGTAACTAAAATATCAAGTGAAACACCCAGGCAACCATATTAAAGCCATATTGTTTAATTGATTTCTAACTATCTGATCTCAATAAGCAACTTGTAGTGTGTTATCTCACAGAAACAATTAGATACATACAATTATATTTCAACTTGTGTTCATATACTTCTTATTGGAGAAGATCAACTCTTGAGACAACCCAGAGACAGATCGATCAAGGGACCATAATATCCAACCTAAAAGTTGAGTGTATAAAGATGCTTAATTACTTGCTTAGCATCAAGTATATAAATCTGGTCAAAACTTCATATGGGTTCGAATCCTACTGAGATCATCAAACATCTTACTGACAGAATGTATCAACTTTTTACCTCCTGAGAATGGTTTGGTGTTGCTCTTGTTCTCAGTGAGCTCTTTTAATGCATCTGGTGATCAATATGTGTAGCCTAGAATTAACCTTTTTACCAAGCATTCTAAAATTGAGAGCATAAAATAAGAAGATTCAAATCAAATAATACTAAGATTTAGAAAACTGGAATTCAGGAAAAGCCTTAACAGATGATCTCCTTCATTTCATTGTTTAGAAGCACTTGTAAAGCTTTGGTAAAATTGAGCGAAAACCTCATCAGCAAATGCCAAAAACAAACTCCTCCCTGTTGATCCATCGATATTAAATTCAGAAAACATGATCACACAGATAACTTTTCATTGGAAGCCGATGAATGCTTACCTGCCAATAATTCTTCATTTTTACTCGATGAGTTATATCTTTCGTTCCGAATCTCCCTGTACGCATAAGCCGGCCAACATCATCCCTAAAAAAAGATCATCAATGGTTACTCCAAAAACTAACAACAGAAACCACTCAAATCTTGCATGAAATGGTAGTGTTGTAAAAAATTATGCATATACTATTTAAAATCTTTTTATATTTAATTGAATGTACGTATAACCAATGATGATAAACGGGACACTAGCAAGAAAAGACTGAATCTGTAAAGTAATAAATACATTCAAACATATAAGCATCACAAAACAAAGAAACGATGAGTGATATATTTCGTTCTGTAAAGTAATAAAAATTGAGTGAAAACCTCATCAGCAAAAGCCTTGAAAGATGATCTTCTTCATTTCATTGTTGAGAATCTTCGTCCGAATTGAGCGATTTGTGAGTGTTAGGGTGTGGAGACGTTATTGTTCAGGATCTAACTCAAAGATATGAAGACAAATTGAACCCAAAGTCGATATCAGCAGAACTGGTGATATCTCTTCCTCTGCTACTGGTACATAATGAAGATATTTAAAAATAGAGCACACATAGAGACTTAGTTCCCAAAGATATTTAAAAATAGAGCACACAAAGAATTGGTGATATATTTTTTATCATTCTTTATGATAAAAAAAGACAAATTGTTATGTGTGTATGTATATATATCTATATCTATACTACATATATAAGCATATACACCTAAAGTCTTAAAGACAAGATTTTATGCACAATGTACAACTATTTTAAGCATGATTTTCAAAAAACTCTTAATTACATGTTATCATGCAGTAGGTACTACAAATTTATGCACAAGTCTTAAAATAGTTGCAGCTGCTTGTCTTTTCAAATTGACCTGAAAATTTCGGAGAGAGCCTCTTCCAAATCCAAGATGAATTCAAAATTCAAAATTTTGAATTTGTTCATCGATTCCCTACTCCCTCTCTTTCTCTCACTCCAAAACACTCACCATCGTCTTTCCCTCTCCATAGAACTCAGTACTCACCGACAAAACTCTCACCATCGACCTGTTTCAAAAATCGATTTCAATCCGCTTCCCGACCATTTGTTTCCTTGTCGCCACCGCTGCTTCCTCCTTCACCTCCATTTCTCCGGTTAAGCTTTCTTTTTTGTTTGATGAAATTAGGTTTTTAGTTTAATTTGCTCTGAGCGATTTTGATTTCTGCATTCATCTTTAGACTGAAATGGAAAGCAATGGAGGAGGTCACTAACGTTGTCTCAAAACCCTACCACAATCGAAGAGGCCTGGATCTTCTATCGCCTCTAATTCAAGTACTGGAACCACCCAAACCCGAATCCATATGCACCCACAACCACCATCTTCCTTCTACCACCTGGTACTCTCTCTCTCCTTCTCTCCATATGATGTCTTCACTATGTGTATTTGTTCATATCGGGTTTTGCTCAATCGCCTAAATATCAGTTGATTTTATGGAAATCTAAATAATGCCCTTTCATTTTTTGTTTCATTTTCCATGTTGACAGGTGATTTGTGCTACATAAAAGCTATAGTTCATCACCATACAAGTAACTATTTCTTTAACTGAAATAGTTAAAAAGAAATTTGATTTGTGTGATTCGGACGTTACATGACTGAATCTCCATCATCGCACATCCTTTTGAGTATTGATTGTTTGAGTTTGTTACTTCGTTCATCCTTTTGTATGTTGATCTGTATGACTCTTTGATAGTTTCAATTTCGCTGCTTGATTGCAGAATTTGTGAAGAAGTCCAGTGAATGTTATCATAAAAGAGGTCATTATTCTTTCGGTTTGTAGATCATAATTGTTTGAAATGTTACATAGATCTGCCATTTGTTACCATTTATGATTTCTGGCACCAATATATTAATTTGTAGCTGGAATGTAATAGTATTTTTTAGCTTTATTGCATTTTGTTGTTTTGAGTTCATGGGCTTGTGGTTTAATGTTGGTATTTCTGATTTTTTTTAACTTCTGTGTTTGCAGAAAGGTGGTGAGGAATATTTCTTTAGATCCCAGTGAAGAAACTTCAAGCGGCTTTCCTTGGTTTTGATTTCAGTTTTTAAAAATCTCTAATTCACGGCTTTCTTTTGCAGAAATCATCCTGGAACTTTACTTGTAGGTTGTTTCAAATCATCTTGGTATCATACTTGGTACTTCCAATAATCTTAGTATTTCAAATCCCTATTTGGTTTTATAATCCCAGATAAATCCAAAGACTGCGATTCATGTAATCTCTGTTTGGTTTTGTTTTTCTTTCACATTTGATCTTCAGTTTGTTGCTAAGGTTTCACTGGCTTGTAATCAGTTTACAGATTAGTAATATTTTTCAAGAATGGTCTCTGTAATTGTAATCGGTTTGCAGGTTAGTAAGTTTTACGAACAGTCGATTCATCGATTCTCTCTTTGTGAATTTGAATTTTAGGATTTGAAGAGATTCAATGGGGTTGCTGGCTTGGTGCTACTACAGAGTAAATTTTAACGTTTGGTTGCTTTTTTTGGTTTAGGAGGTTATTTGAAGCTTCAATCAATTCATGATTTTTCATCCATAGACATAAACACAGGTATGATATCTATCGATTTATGGTTTCTTGGATCATCGATTTTATTTCTTGAATTGAACTCCCATTTTCTATGATTTATTCCCTCTTTCTCGATCATTTTGGTTTGGGTTTTGTTTAATTTCAGTATTTTTACTGGGTTTCAGGATTAAAGATTGGGTTTGCTTATGTAGAGATTTTGTAATTTCTTTCAAACGTGTGTGTTGTTTGTTCCTTTTTGTTTGGCTACTGTGGATTCAAACATGTGTGGTTTCATTTGAAATACATGTGTCTGGTTTCATTTGGATATTTGTGGTGAAAATGAACTGATTTTATGTGGTTTGTGGTTTCATTTGAGATGCATTCCAGGTGTTTGATTGAAGGCCTGATTTGCTGTTCAATGCATTCTAGAGAGGTGCCACAACAAGGTAAAATTAAATTTATGTTTTTGGTTTGGTTTAAATATAGGTTTTTGGTTAGATTTTGTCTTTAAATGCGTTAAGAGCAGAGTGCCAACACTGGTAGCATTGATCAATATATAGGAAGCTACTTGGATAGTAGTGTTCAATTGGAATTCTCGATACTGTTCAATTTCTTATACTTTGGTTTCAAAATTCTCAAGAATTTTGTTATGTTAAATATGCAAATATCGAGGAAGTTGCTAAATCTATAAGAGCTTTACATAATTATCATATTTTTCCTTGGTTTCAATAGTTAGGGTTATGTGACTAGACTCTTTGAATTACGGTGCGTTTTTTGTTTCAATAGTTAGGGTTATGTGATTATGTTTCAATGGCTGAGTTATTTCTCTATAGTCATCGTGGGAGTAAATTTGGTAGCTACTGGTTAACAACTCCAGAGTACTTTTGGTCCTTTGTTAACAAAATCTGCAAGTTTATTGCTGCCATCATAATTCATGGGGTTAATTGCAACCCCCCCCTCCCCCCCCACACACAAATAAAATAAAAAAAAACAAATTTATTAGCATCACAAGCAAAAAGTTGATGCTGAACTTTTTGTTGTTTGCAATTTTAAAAACCTTTGTTTCTGTCAATTCTGTTTTCTTATCTATTTTGTTATTTATTTTTTAATTGTTTGTGAGTATGATTTGAATTAAAGGCGGGTTATTTGCATAATCAGTTTGTGGTGAAACAATGGCACCCCATTCTACCATTCTCATCTGTTTTTGTTTTTTGTTCTTATGCTTGTGATGTATGACTGTTCCTAACTTCAATCTCCTGTAGTTTTAAAATGCCTAGATTGTGTATATATGATTTTTATGGCATTCCTAATGAATAATTTGTTTGGCCTTGGAATCTTTTAGTTTTAAATGAAATATTAACCAACTAAACTTCTAAAGAAGACTAACAAATGAAGCTACATGAGATTTGTTTTTTGAGTCTGTTAATCAAGGTGTACCACCACTTTTAGTCTGCAGTAGGAATTGACCTCTTGATGGGCCTTTTAAAGGCCACTGTGTTCTCAAGAAGTAAAATCCTTTCTTGCCAACAAAGATCCTTTCAAGAAGTAAAACATTACCTATCAGCTGCAGTTTCAGTCTTTTTTCTAAGTTTTTTTTTGTCAACAAGAGCCTGTTATTAAATATATTTTGATTTTCGTTGCCAATCAATCGCTATTTCTTTTATAAATTACCATTGTGATCGTTGAATTTATAAATTACCATTTCTTTTACTGTGATTTGTTGCAGGTTTGGGACTCAAGTATAAGGATTAATTGTCTTTTATTGTGCGATGTCTCGGTTGTTTGAAGGTGAGCAATGCTCAAGTGTTTAATTAAATTTTTGTGTTTCTATTTGTAAAAAAATGAGTTTGGGTGTGTTTTGTTGGGAATGTGTTGTGTTTGCTTTGAGAATTAAGGACTTAATTTTTCAATATTTCTAACACTTTTGTTTTTTATTTCCATAGCAGTAATTACATTTTTGGTTTGTTTTAAATGTTGCCAACACTTTTGTTTTTGTGTGTGGATATATAGCAGTAATTAGATACTATATATTATTTTTGTTTATGGATTTATAGCATTAAATAGATACTTTCCACGTGCCTGCATATTACCATCCAAGATCCAAGTGTGCAAACAAAACAAGACCAACAGTGGTTCCTCCATAACTTTCAACCTTGGTTATATGCTAGCAAATGATATCACTTTTAGTTCTAGCCCAACATCCAACATTAATCTGCAGGTTTTAATCCGATTAAGCTGCTGATAAGGGTGGGTGTGTTAATAATGAGCTAATGCATTTTGTTTTTTCTGTTTTAGTGGGTGGCTTAATCAGGGCTGCTCTATTAAGCTGTGGTTTCTGTTTTCTGTGTTGGTTGTTCGGCCTTCTATTTGGTGATGTGGTGTGGCTTATTTTATTAAGCTGCTGCTCCTTCTATTTGGATGTTGTTAAAAAAAGATGATTATAGGTATTCCAAATCAATACACGACAGGTGGAACCAGTTTGTGGATATTTTAAGTTGTTACACAAACCAACATATAAATTTTGACATTAAAATCACCATTTTCTTTTTTATGAATATTTTCAGGTTTCTGGTCAGTGGGTTGGATGTCCCCTATTGCATATACAGTTGACGTCTTGACGAATGATGCAACAATGGACCTACCATGACTGGCATGGCTGGAGCGCTTAGTCGTGTCATGATATACATATTTAGCATCCTTGTATTAGTATTTGAGTACATGTGAAGAGTTCCAAGACATACTAGGTCGGTCCAGATAGGCTATAGGCTCTGCCCTCACTTGATGACGATATTATATTGAGAAATGCCTAGACAGGGTCTAATCTTAAACCAAGTGTATTCAACCCAATAGTCTTAGATGGAAGCTTTATCTAACCACCCAAAACCAAATTTCCCTGCAGGTCACCATTTGAACATATCCATGCCCCAAAGTGCAGGATGCATGAACAACATAACAGATACAGAAGGTCGTTGCTGAGGTTTAAGTGGCATAGTCCACCCAAATGATTACCAATTAGTGTAGAATTTTATGTACAACCAAAGTGCAAGGAGAAGACAAAATCTTGAGGCTCACTTTTTTTTTTCCTAATTATACTTAACGTTGTAGATCTTTTTGTGTTTTGTTATAGAATCTATAAAAACAATGCGGGATGTTGTTTTAAGTATGATTATACACTTGATTGTGGTGCTTTTGCGGTGAATATGTTAAGTTACTACAATATGTATCAAATACAACTTATAAATATGATACAAACTTGGTGTAAAATGAGATGTTGAGAACAAAAAAGGCCTCTAATTTTTATTTGTTGATTAATAGTCACAATATGTTGAACCTTGCAAATGTTGAGTTTGCGGCTCAGAAAAGTTATTTGCTTCAGAATTGTCATTCACTCAGAATTGTCAATTGTCATTCACCCGCGCTGCATCGCGCGAGTAGACAGCTAGTATATATATATGTTCAAGTTCTGTTTTCATGATAAATGGTATATATTAAGAGTTCGAAAGAGTAGCGTGTACTGCTCCAATGGTTGATGGTGCGAAAATTGCCTTCAAATTAACCCGTCTTGAGAATTTCATCAAATTTTGCTTCATAGTATCGAACATCACTTGTTGCACATTATGTTGTAACTTTTGAGCTCAAATTTATGAGTAAATAAGATCAGATATGGATCACTCTGAATGCAAAAAACAACCTTCACTTTTCCTTTTATGCTAACAGTAGACGAGAATGATGGAAGCAAATTTTCGGTCAAATCCTCTTCTTCCATTCTCAACCAATGGTAACCATTTATTGTATGATGATGCTACCACCTCGGATTTCACATTTATGATGTACTCATCTTGTCCTTGTGTAGATTCTAGATTTTGGTCATTTGTTTTAGTAAGCATTGCATATTACCATCTAGTAGTAACATTATGTCAACACTTAAAAGAAAAGGAAAATAGGGTAGATACCTCTCGAGAGCGCTGAGTCCTCAGCTACCCATGACTAATGTATCCAACTTTAGATCTTTAATCCTTTCAATCAACACCCTTGCATCTCTCCAATACAATTTGGTCACAACTTGAATCTAATCAAACAAATTAGCCACTAATTATTGCACACATAAATTCTAAATTGATTTTGTAACCAAAAAATGTTGATTTCAATTCAATTCATTAGATTTGGCACCACAATACCAAATCAATCGACAGTTCGCTAAAAAAAATCGAAAGAACAGAAGAAATAATTAATTGAGAACTAGAGTTTGTTCCGAGATTCATCGCCAGAATGGGACTTGATATTAATGTTTAAGATAATTAACATCACGTTGTACTCAACTGGCGGCGATGGCGATGTCGGAGCTATTGGAAATATACATGAACTCCGTTCAAGATGGATTTGAAATCGTTTGCATCAAATCCATCACCGCCTTCCGCAGGCACCAACGCCGTCGTACCAGACTCCATTGTCGAACAAAATCACACCAAATACATGCTTGAATCATACGTAAATCGCAAAGTCTTCCAAGGATTTGACCACGAAACGTTCTACATGGACGAAAGCCTGTCGTCTCTTTAAACCCTAGCTAAGATCACAAATCCGAATGTTATAAAACTCCCATAGATAATAGAACTTCTATTATTTATTTTTCTGAAAATAATAAACTCTTTAGATACGCTTTTATAAGTTATTATTATACTTCTCTAAAACCTTTTATTTAAAAAAAAAAAAAAATAAAAAAAAAAAAAAAAAATAAAAAAATAAAATAAAAATACTTAACCTTTAGAGACGCTTTTAAAAAGCGTCACTAAAACTTGTCATTCCATTTTTATAGACATTTTACATAAAAAGTGTATCTAAAAAGCTTTAGGAACGATTTCTGTAGTGTATTATTTAGCTTAAAATCATTTTCTAAAAATCATTTTATCTTCTGTTACATTTTTCACTTTTGTTATGTAGTTCCTTCTCTAAAGATGACATTTAGATACACTTCCAAATGCTTCTCTAAAACTTCCTTCTCTAAAACTCATTTTCCTTGTAGTGAATAGATGAATAAAGCTGAAAATAACAAGATTGTAGCTCAACAATTCATCTATGTTTGATTCTTCAAGGTTACACCAAGAACACCGTAAAGTGTGTGTTACAGAAAATAAGCTCTAAACTGGTGTGTGTGTGTGTGTGTGTGTGTGTGTGTAATGTGCAATTGTTACTAGAAAAGGTCTGATAGAACCTTCTATTTATGCTAGATGACAGGGGACAAACAGTAGACAACAAGTACAAGGGTACAAGAGACAAGGTCGTGTGACAGATCCTGGTACACGTTGATGTAGTGCGCCGCATTCTGCAAAAGTTGCGACCCTTCAGAGGATGACACGTGGAAAGTAGCAGGGCACACCTTGTACTATTGATCTTCAGGATCTTCGTACAGCAGAGGCACGTGAGTGGCACACTTGTCCTTGTCTTTGTCTTTAAGCATTGTCTTCCAAGTCTTCATACCATAGAGGCTCTGTGGCCTTGTCCTCTGACGATCTTCTGATGTAGGTCTTTGTGAAGGTTCTGATGCTCTTGGTGTCTGGCAGAGGCTTCTGTCAGTGTCTTCTCAGCCTATTTTTCAATACTTCTTATGATAGAAGTTGGAGCTAACAATCTCCTCCTAAGTATTGAAAAATGAAAAAAAAATGAAAAAAATTGAAAGTTGCATGTATCCTTAGGCTAAGAAGAATAAGAGGTTAAACATTTGACCTCTGTAAGAAAGTAACTTTTCATTCACTATTATGCCAGAGGTATTTACAAAGGTTTGGAAGTAAGTTACAGAATGTAAAAAGTAAACAAAAGCATTTCAGAGTTGCAGAGGCTAGATTCTGGCGTTCGGGAAATCGTTGATGGACTTGGTGAGTCCTCCAGACTTAAGTTCTTGGTACATGGAAGCGCAGAGATCTCTGAAGCGAATGACAAAGTCAATAACCTGAATCAGCCTGTTTGCGAAGTTTAGGTTCATGAATTCCGTTCCTCTGTGGTTTATGAGATTGGTCCTAAACTCGAGAAGCGTCTTTGTTGCATACTTCTGGCAATCAACCTCTAGAAATAGCTTCATCTTTCCTTGAGGGTCAAGATAAACATATCCAACCATGGGGTTGCTGATGATAGTGTTTGGTTTAATATCGGCAGAGGAGGGGCAATGATCATCTGGGGGTAGAAGATTGATTTTTCTCACTCCCAGATCAAGTGCCACTTGAAAATCGATCATGCTGTAGAGTAGGAGTTTTTCCCTCATTGCCTTCTTGATTTCTTCATAGGTATTTCTGTGTTCAAGCCTCTCGTTGTAATTCTTTTTGGCCCAACTGAGAAGTTCAGGTAGATCATAGGGGCTTAGGTTCCTCAAATCAGCATCGGAGAACTTTGTCTCTGATCTATCTGCTCTTTTGACATGGTAGAGGTTGTACCAGAATTTTGACATTTGGTGTGCGAGAGCTTGCAGCTTAGGACTTGAGTGATTTTGGAATCTGAGAAGACACTTTTGACAGGTTTGGCTTTATCTCTGAAGAAGTCTTCCTGATTTGTTGAATGAGGTCGCGGTTGAGAGTGGGAGGTGGCAGAGGATCATTTATGGCTCGGCTATAAAGATACTTGAATACCACCTCTTCCATTTGGCATTGAGGCACATGGGGTGGAGGCATGGGTTTGCGCAGAGCCTCCAAGTCTCTGATCACTTTGGCCACTCTGTCGTCTGTAGGCTTGACTTTGGGATCTAGGACAGGTTTTGTTGATAGAGGAATCCCATAAGCCCAGTTTTCCTCTTCTGGTTTAGGAGTAATGAAAGCATCGAAAGAGCTTTTCATTAGCTTCTCTGCGACTTGAGGCTTTTGTTTCTTGGGCTTTGGGTCCTTTGTAGCAATTGACTTTCCCTTGTCCTTTACCTTCGGTTGGGTTTCCTCTGTTGGTTTAGGTAGGGTTGCCTATGTTGTTTTGGTTTTGGGTGTTTCAGCTTCTGTTGGTTTAGAAGGTGGTTGGGTTGAAGAATCTTCTGTTGGTTTGGTTGGGGGTTCTTCTGCGGGTTTGATTGGTGTAGGCTCTTCTGATGTTGTTCCCTCTGGATACTGTTTCCGCATTTTGTCAACAGCAGTGAAATGTTGTTTGTATGTTGCTCTGGCATGTTCCCTTAGTAGAGGTCTCTGTTGAAGTTGGTTTAAGATTTCTTCTGTGGTTGGTTTGGGTTTGCTCATATATTTCCTTTGTTTAGGAGCTATGATTTTTGTTCTGGGTTTTGGTTTGGGTTGTTCTTCTGCAGGTGTGGGGGATGGTAATTTGGTTTCTTCAAGGATTGGTTTTGGTGTTGGGGAGGGCAAGTCTTCTTCAGATGTAGTAGAGAGTATCTGGATTTATTCTGCTGTAGGCTTAGGTGTTGGTGAGGGAAAGTCTTCTGGTTGTTGATTTGTTTCCATAGAGGTGTGTGTTGCCTCTGTGTTCTACTGCTCTTTTGATTTGTTGGGTGATTGGGTTTTTGCGGGTACTTGAGCCAGAGTTTTGATGGCTAAAGGCTTACGTAGAATGGCTCTGCTGGTCTTCTCCCCCTCAGGATGATCTGATGGCCCATCAGAATCGCTGTCAGAATCATCTTGCCTTTTCTTGTTCTTTCGGCCCTCTGCTGAGCATGAAGTAGGTGGTTTCTTTGGCTGGCTGGCCCTATTGCGAGCATCTTTGCGCAAGGGTCATCACACACGCTCAACAGATATGCTACTTCGACCTCCGATTTGAATCGTAGCCGTCCCACACTGCTCTGGAAGTCTTTTACATATGATGCGTTTGCATAGGTGAATGGCTTTATGAACTCTGTCATCTCCTTTAGAACACCCTGACCCAGTTCTGTCAATTGAGCTCTGGTAATGTAGTCGGTTGGCTTAAGGGCTTTGTTCTGCTCGATTGTATGGTCTTGAACCTGTTCGAGAGCCTTTTTCACATCTTCTTCGGTGATGCCTGTAGATGCAGGGGTTTGAGTAGACAGGGATTTGGTCACTTTGCGTACCTTCTTCAGTTGTTTCGATAGGTTGGTGACAGAGGTTTCGAGTGCAGAGGTGGAGGCGGTGGCTGGTGCAGAGCTGCTTGGAGTTGTCTTTAGCAGGGCATTTGTGTTCTTTACCTCTGTTGATAAAGTCTCAACTTTGATGGCAAGATCGTTTATGGCCTTCTGCGTGGATTCTGCTAGAGCTTTGACAAAGCTTTGCAACTCTGTCAGAGAAGTGGTCACAGAGGTCACAAAGGTTTGGATCTCATCCTTTGCAACATATGAACCTGGGGTAACCTTTGGGGGAACACATTCATCCCCAAAGTGAGTCCCTGTTCCTGGGACGCCTACATTCATTCATGTGTTAACGTTGAGAATGGTAGGACTTCCTCCTGATCCTTGAGCACAGGCTTTTTGGGCCTCAAGCTCTACATAAGTTCTGTCAGCGACCCTGTTCTGATCCACTCCAGAGGTGGGGACAGAGGTGTCTCTGAGTTTGCTAGGGGACTTGTCTAGAGTTCCTTCGCCATCGTGCACTCTAAGTAGCGGTGAGCAAAACCCGACCGACCCGAACAACCCGACCGACCCGAACCCGAACTTGAGCCACCCGATTCACCCGAACCCGAACTTGCCCGAACCCGAAAGTATATATCGGGTATTTCGGTTCGGTTTGGGTTGGGTTTTCCCAAACCCCAACCCGACCGAAACCCGAACTTTTTAATTTTTCTTTTCTTTTTTTCCAATAAATCGTAAATATATATGCTGCTGAGTATGTTTTCATGTGTGCTGTGTGTGTGTGTGTTTAAGATTTAAGCTAAGTATGAACTGAGTATGTAATTATGTATGTGTGTTGTGTGTGTGTGTGTTTAATGTGATGTACGTGTGTGTGAGGTGTGTGTGGGAGGTGTGTGTGTGTGTGTTTAAGCTGTGTGGGTGTGTGTGTTTAATTGTGATCAACGGTTTCGCATGCAAATTGCAAACATAGAACTCGCATGCAACCTGCAAACATACAACAATATATTTACTAACTAAAATAGAACTCGCATGAAACCTGCAAACATTTACAACCTGCAACCTGCAAGCATACCCCAAAACTGGGCTTGGGATCGGCCCAACCCGAACAACCCAACCGATGAACCCGAACCCGAAATGGCCAGAACCTGAAAACCCCGAACTACACTTTGGACGGGTTTCGGGGCCTCCTACTTCCACCCGAAACCCAAAAAACCCGAACTTTTGCCACCCGAACCCGAACAACCTGACCGATGCTCACCCCTAGCTCTAAGCTCCTCTGAAGAGCGTTTGGATCCTAGGAGTGTGTGTGTGTGTGTCAGAGGAAACAAATTTCTCTGTGGGGATTTCGGATGTGATCTAGGGCGATGGATCACGAATAAGAAGAGTTTCCTTTGGAGAGGACACCTTCTGTGGGGATTCCCCAGGTTGTGCATACGCAGAGGAGGAAAAAGGTTCCTCTGCCCGGTTTGTTGGGGATGGGTTCGAGTTGTGCGACTCTATTTCAATAACTCTATCGGCCACTAGACTGGCAGAGTTAGTAATGTGGGTTGCACTGGGATGGGGGGGGGGGGGGGGGGGATGGTGGTGTGCCTCTTCTTTCTTCGGCATCTTTTCTGCTTTCCTCTTCTGTGAGGCACCCTAACACTGGAGTTTCTATCCTAGATTCTACATCTACCCAGGTGTCTTATGCTTCCATCATTTCCTCTGTGTGCTCAAGCTCTGAGTCATAGCTTGGAGGAGAGGCAAACATGTCTGAGTTCATTGGGCCCTCTGGGGTGTCTGTCTGGTTTTTGGTAGGGGTTCTGTCTTTTTCCTCCAAGTCAGAGTCAACATCAGCTACCGTGAAATCCGGGGTTGTAGTGGTGTTGAAGTCTGTTATAGCTTATGCGGTCCACCCAGAAGTGTCAAGGGTGTTGGCTATGTCTTGGCGTTCTAGGAAAGACGCAAAATCGTTTGGCTCTGCGCATTGGATAGAGGTGGGGGATCGCATAGGTTGTTCAGGGATTGTTTCTTGTGCTTCCTCTGCGATGCTCTGCAGAGGGGATTTGGCTTTCTTAGTTTTCTTCTTAGGCTTGGGGGCTCCCTCATCAGAAGTGCTGGTTTTTCTATTTTTCTTTTCCTTTGGAGGGGGACAGAGTATTCAACCAATGTTGCTTCTTTTGGTGGTTGTTGGGGTGGTTCGACACTGGCAGAGGCTACTTCTTTCCAGCCCTGTTCACGTATGTACGCTCTCCTAAGATCTACATCTGAAGCATGTGTAAGCATCTTCTTCGACAGGGGTCTGCAGAACCTGTAGCCATCATCATGTTTGGTTGGGACGTTCTTTACCATGGGGTAGGTCTTCACCACGTCTCCTTCCATTGGCCATTGTTCGGCTATCAGTAGAGGTTCTAGCAGAACTCCAATTGTTCGTTGAAATTGCAGAGCTGGAAGTTGACCTTTGTTGCCCTTCGCCCTCTGTGTGGATTGTCTATGTTCGATGGTTGCGACCAGTTCCTGCATCATCAGAGCAGCATAATCCAGGGGTAAATCATAGTATATTCCATACATGATTGAGAGGATTTGGTGGGAGCTCTGGTCTGGGCTCCCCACTTTGCCAGTGAGGCATCTGTTGAGTATGGAGAACAGGGTGTTCCACAGAGGGGGAAGTATGTTCCTCCTGAAGTCGTTTCTTTTGGCAAGGGGGGTATTGTAACCTAACATCTTTGCGAAGGCACAGAGGTCAGCATCTGAGGGCTCTGCCACATATCTTTTGATTCCTAGCAGGCCTCTGGTGGGAAGATCAAATGAAATGGAGAGCATAGTTCTGTTGAAGCCTATGTTCATGTTTTCGGATTTATCAGGCTTGGACACATACCCATTAATGGTGTTGGTTTCAGAAGTGAAGTAACAGCTCTGCCAGAACTGGTTCAGGTATCTGGCAGGTATCCTTGTAACGTTCTTGATTAAAAGTGTTCTTAGGGGATGGTTTTCCAGGATATTCATTAAAACAGTTTGTTCTTCCCCAAAGGCAGATCTAGAAATTACCAGGTAGTGGTTATTTGGCTTTAGGGGGAGTGATTTTTCGAACATATCATTTTCCAGGAAGTATTGTAGGTGTGACGTCGGAGCAAACTCAACAGATTCACCACTGTTGTCCCTTTCAGGGTCATTTCTAGCCGCCGATGGATTTTGGGAGTGATCAGAATGAGCAGGGGAGTTCACTGGAGTGTTTATGGTCGCCATTGATGATGTTCTTCGTAGAAATGAGGAGAAAACAGAAAGTTGCAGGTTCTTGCAAGGTTTCGTCGGAGTAAACAAAGAGAGAGAGAATCGTAAAAGATGAAGAAGAAGGGTAAATGGGGTTTTTATAGGTGGGTTAAATTCGGATAGAATTTGGAACGGTAAAAAGTGAAATTTATAAGTTTTGGGGTCCGCACTCGAGTGCCCAGCTGTGTTCAACGTTTCAGAACATCGTGTGGCACGCACGTCCAATAGAAACGTGCCACGTCAGAAGTGGCGGTGCACGATGAGACGTCGTGCGATGCCCATTAATGCTAGGCGCGTGGGAGACTCTACACCCAGATGACTGTCACTTTGGTAAATAACCCGCACCTCAGAACCCCTTTAAAAGCACAAGTGTCAGAATCGACAGAAGCTCTGTGGTGGAATAAGCTCTGTGATCTGAGAACTTCTTTCAATTTCTCAATCTTGTACCTTTACCAAACATTTGAAAATACAATTGAAATGTCCGTACGAGATTGAGATTTTCAGTTACAGAGGCTCTGACTTACAGAGGCTCTGTCGAGCTCAGTAGAGGCTCTATGACTGAAAATTTCTAATTGCGGAAAGCTCATAAAACTTTTTGATCATTCAAAGTTTTGACTGTTTTAAACTGTGTTTCTAGGACATATTTGGAAATTGTTGTCCTTGAAAAATGTTTTGGAAAGAGGGTTTGTGCGAAAAACTTACTCTTAGATTCTTTTTTGTTCGGCATAGTCTGCGACTTCTGTTGATTTGTTCGACCAACTATCTTCTTTGGCTCCCCCTTGAATGATTAACCTCTGTAGATCATTTCAAGGTCTCCTTCTGCTCCCCCTTCACCTATGCTTGGATAAGATATGTGTTGGTCCCGAAGGGTTATACAAGTTTGTAGAAGGGGGGGTTGAATACAAACACACAGATTTTACTTTTCTAAATTGTTTATTGATAAATCATTAACAATTTACAGCTTGTTGCGGAAACAAGATTAAGGATAAATCCTAAATCTAAACAAGTTGGAACACTAAGTTTCTTGCACTAAGAAGGAGAAGGAAATTACTAATAATAACCTATCTCAAGATAAGAAGGATGAACTTGTCCAGAGTTAGCAAGTTACTTCATAATGAAGTGAGTTCTTCTTCTTATATACTGCATGCATTTAATGCATTGTAGTTTACACTTTACACGTGGCAGCAGCTGATTGGTTGCATGTCATTGAGCTTTGTTGACAACCTTAGTAGCCGCATGTTTGAACAGTGTAGTATCAGAGTGGTTGTACGATTTCAGACAATAAGGAGGTTCTATTCTGACATATCGTACGGAGTCGTGCAAGGGTGGATGAGACAAAAAGTACTTTGTACGGAAGACTTCATGATCAACTTTTCGATGATTCAGCGATCTATCATTCTTCATCAGCGAATGATAGAGTTCAGTGATAGCTGAAGTCTTGTACTTGATACTTCACGTTGAGTGGACAAATCTGAGTCTTCGCTGATCCGCATCAGTTCATTAGGAGACTTGTCGCTGGTTCTTGAGCTTGATCTTCGACTTCAGCGTAGAACCTATGTTGACGTGAAACTTGTCTTCAGGGATCATAAGTAAACAACTAACTTATCAGCGATCACCATAAGTAATGAACAGACTCAGAGTATTATGGTGAACAGTTTCGCTGAATGTTTAATCTAAAGGGCGAGAGTTCCTATCAGCGGTACGGGAAGATCTTAGTACTTATCAGCGATAGTGAAACTCTGATACATATTGTTTACTTACAATTTTCACTAAGTATATAAGAGAGGGTCATTATCAAATCACTGAGGGTTTGGATCAACAATCTCCCCCTATTTGATTATGACATAGCAACAGAGAAAATTTCTATATAATGAAAACATAAGGATAAAAGGAACTCATAAAATATTTGTCCCTTTTACTGTTTTCTGGGATCTTTTCTATACTGATGGAGTAAAGTACGTTCGCTGAAATTTTTCTTTAAACTTTGTAAAGATTACAGAGGGAAGTGGAAAAATTACAAGTACAGCGAATAAAATTACAAGTACAAAAGATGTAGACAGATAAGGATAGAAAGAATTTCAAGGCGATCCTATCCGTCAAAAGGTTCTTCATTAATGAGTTGTTCATCAAGGGTCATTGATGTGGCAATCATCCAATCAGGGACATCTACTCCTTGATTCTTTTTCTTCAGAGCTTCTTCAAAAATCAAGGGCTTCAGGTGTCTAGCTTTGATGTCGCGTCTGACTTCACACCAGTATAAGAGATCTCTGAGTTGTTCAATGGGAGCGAGGTGGAGCTCAGAGATACGTTGAAAGTGATGGTTTCCATCGTAGTCTAGAAAGAATATACCATATGGATCACTTACAACTGTGCTAGGAATGAAAGTTTCTCCAGGTGGTAGGGAGGTGTCAAGCGCTGAGAGATCAGCATCAGGGCCAAGAACTTCAGCACGAGAGAAACCAATACCTGTTTCATTCTGTATAGGAGGACCTGAATCAGAGACTTTCTTTTTCTTAGCAGAGACTTTTCTTTGTTGAAGAAGAGGAGGAATATCCACACCAGAAGAAAGCAGGTCGATCTGTTTGTTTAAGATCTTCTCGACATGGCTTTTGCACTTTGAGCGCGATCCCTGAATGGATAATTTTGTTTCTAACCATTCAGAGAGATCAAACTTTTTTAAGGTAGCAGCATAGAAAGTTTGCTTGGTTTTGTCATCTCTGTAGACATCCACTTCAACAACAGGAACGTCGGCGTACAGTTTTCCTCTTATGTTTGCTTTGAGGATTTTGGATGGTCTAGATCGATAGGTCAGCATTTGTTTAGCCCATTCCAAGGTTGTGTCAGAGACCTTAGTCTTTTCTCTAACGATCTTTTGAGCATCATCCCATAGCTGACGTTGAACATCAATGGGTACTCTTTTCAGCTTGGGGTCTTTTATTGATCGTTGAGTAAGCTTGATGGCGTATTCTCTATCTTTTTCTTCAACTTCCTTTCTTTCAGCGATTAAGCGTTCAACTCTGAGGTGTTCCTTGTATTCCTTTTGGGAAACTCTGAACTTTGGAGGAACGGAAGGAAGTTGATCACGCTTCAGAATGATTCGCTGATCTTCGAGTCTCTTAATCATTGCATCTCTCTTTTCTTGATCCTCTTCACTTAGCTTTTGAGGAGCCAAGGAAGGTCTGTTTTTGTGAGAGAGAGTCTGTTCTTCAGGTTCATCAATCTCAGAGATCAAATCCAAGACTGGGATTATTTCTTCAGCGTTGAGAGCTGGGATTGTTGTTGAAGTCGCAGCTGTAGGAACTTCAGAAATATCCTCAAACAGGGGAGAGGACTAGCTGAAACGCAACGATCTTACAAGTAAGAACATGGGCAGAACAGAGATGAAAAGAATGGGATTGTGTATAGAGGTTTGCGGAGGTAGAGAACTGATAAAGTGTATAGAGGAGGGATGTTGTGTAAGATTAATGTACCTGACAAACCGGCTTGTTAAGCAAGATCATCAGATTTTCATCTTCAGCGACACCTTTTCCTTTGCCTTTGTCAGCTTCAGATGCTGATGGCTTTGTCTTTGTCCGCTCCCCTGAAGGTTCATTTATCATCATCGTCATCTTCGTCATCATCATTCTTTGGAGAAGAGGATGGTTCAGCATCAGACAAATCGATGGCTTGTTCATCTTCAGCTTCAGACTCAGTTTCGTCAGCTTCTTCTTCGAGTTGCTCCCCCTCAGATACAGAGGCGAGCTTCTCGGTTCCCTCAGGGTTTTCATCTCCCTGAGGTCCAGCGGCTGCTTCAGCTTCAATTGTCTTCTCACCCTCTTCAGTGAAGGTGAGGTCTTCAGTCTTCTCTCCCCTGATAGATTCATCATGGGAAAGGTCTTCAGCGCTTTTGGAGAGGTCTTCAGCGCTCTTCTCCCCCTCTTTATCATGATGACTGGGGGAGGAATGAGAAGATTCAGCAACTCGTGTGGTTTCCCTGTCTTCTTGGCCAGGGATCCCTATATACATTTCAATCGCTGATAATCTGTTTTCCATGTCAGAAATACCAGGATTGATCTTCACAAGTTCAGCACGATCCGCCGTAGTAAAAGATGGAGGTGCAGGGGCAGGTTCAGGGGCGGTCGTGTTGGTCAGAATCTGCTTCAACAAGTTCTGAATTGAAGAGATGTCATTCTTCATCGTGTTGACATCAGTCTTCACAGAACTCATATCAGTTGTTACTGAACTGACATCAGTCTTTACAGCAGACATATCACCTTCGAGTGTGCTAACCGATGTCTTTAGCGTTGTGACTTCGCTGGACATGGTGTCTACAGATTTCTTGATGTCGAGGTAGTCTGTGTAGATGTCAGCGAGAACTTTGGCAAAGTTTCTCAGAGATTGATCAACCTTCTCCATGTCAGCTTTGGAGGCATTCTTTCCGACTTCGGTTGTAAGTTTTAAGAGATTCTCTCCAGCGGTTGTTACAGCTGAAAAGTTGCCGGAAAGAGTAGACGTGAGACCAGTCAGCGTTGTCTCTACTGTCTTCAGAGACGTGTTGATGTCTCTCAAATTAGGACCTGTAACATATAAAAACTTGTGAACAGAGGAAAGCTCAGAAGTTTGGGGTTTAGTAACAGTGTATAGGGATTGGTGAGTACCTGCAGGAGGATTGGTGAATTCATCAAAATCACGGGTTCCTGAGTAAAGTTCCATATCGTCAGCGAGAGTACGTGAACGTATGGACAGCTCTGCAGGTACTACTTCCGTCGTTCCTTTAGCTCCTGGAGGAATGACAGGTGCAGCTGTGATAACTGGAGTGGGGTCCAAATGAGTGGAGGGAGAAGCGAAGGGTAAGAAAGGAGGTTGGTTACCGAGTTCAGCGTTGGAATCGCTGAGAATCACATCATCAGTCTTTTGAGAGACTGAGGGAGGTTGGGTAGTTTCCAAGTTTGTAACCTCAACGTTTGGAGATGCTGAGGTCGGGATTAAAGGGATGGCTTGTTCAGGTGTGGCAGAGCGTACCACTGAACTTTCCATCTGCTCAACAGGAGGAGCTGAGGAGTTTTTAGCAGGAGATTGCTTGGGTTGCTCCTTGGTCTTCTTAGTTCTTTTGGAACCAAGGTGGGTGTCAAAATGTTTCCTTTTAAGAGGAATGGAGGTAGCAGCTGGGGTATCAGCGGTGGGTTTGTCCGCTGAAGGAGCTGCAGAAGTAGAAGAAGTAGTAGGGTTAAGAAGAGTCAAGAGTGTAGAAAGACGCACCTCATTCGCCACTGGTTTGAAGTCGAGTATTTATTTTAGGGCCGACCTGAGAGAGTTTCAGGTCACCCTCTTCTGGGTAGCTATCTTTCAGGCCTCTTTGGAAAATAGCGCTGATGAACCGAGGATATGGAACCCATGGAGGTCTGTCAGCGACGGTGTCCACTCTGAGAACCAGGTCATCATAGATAATCGATGCCCAGTCTATGTTGAGACCTTTCAGCAAAGCATATCCCATTGCTTGCCGAGGCTTAGCGGCTTGGTCAGAGGAGCCGCTCTTGGCAGTCATGCATCTGATCAAATGGGCGAAGATGAAATTCATCTTGCTGGGCATTTTCGATTTCTTGATAATCGTCAGCTTCTTCTCGGGCTTCATGTCTCTGCCGATTTCCCATACATAGCCCATTGCATCGAAAAATGCAATGATGGCTTCCCTGTCTGAGTTTTTCTTGGGGTCAGGGAGGGGAACAAAGGGTTTTTCCTTGGTGGCGATGGGAAGGCTGAGAGCTTTGCGAATTATGGCAGGGGTAATCTTCATGGTGCCATATTCGATATCGCAGAGGATGTAATCGATTGTTTTGGAGGGGTCTTTGGCTGAGGGTAGCTAAGAGTGTCTGGCTGAGTACCAGAATTGTGAGAGCAAAAGCTGATGTACAGGAGGTGTTATGGTCAGGGCTGTGGAGATGCATCAATTCTTTAGGAAGTTCACAGCATCAGCTAGATGTGTGACTTGCTTTCGAGGAGGAAACTCGAGAAGCGCATAGAGGTTGTTCACCTTAGTCCAATCCAGTTTGTCAAGGGCAAATTTGACTTGAGGAGACTTAAAGATGTCCATTTCCTCAGCAGTGTCATCAGCAGAAGTGTTTTCAGCGTTGGTGTTCTTGGGAATGTCAGAAGATGCCATTCTCTGTATTATCAGTTCAACCAAAGGATTAACAAATAAGAATAATCTTAATGTGGAAAGATTTTCCAATAAGATGGTTCGAATTTTGTCCATTTCATTCAGACAAAATGTCTTAATGAAGATTAGGTTTTTTTTTTAAAAAAACGAAATTTCAAACCCAATAAAAATCTTGTTTTCCAGTTTCCTTTGAAGATAGGGATTCTGGAAAAACGAATGTGTGAAGAACAAGTTTAAGATTTTTGCATTTAAACTTGAAGAACAACCATGAAATGGTTGTGTTCATAAAACCATGAAAGAAAATTATTTTATTTTTAAGAAGTTCTTTTGTTTGATCTTGTTAAAACAATGAGAAGATCAGAAACAAGTTATTTGCATTTGGTAAATAATAAGAACATATTAACCTTTGATGTTTGAAGAAGATGAACAGTTGTTCTTGAAAAATCGAAAGCCAAATGCAACAGTGAATTCTATCTTTGCTTGGAGGAGAAGTTCGCGTAAGAGAAAAATATAAACGAAGAATTTGTTTATATAGAGAGATTTTAGAAAGAGAAAGTCTTGAGCGGGAAAAGATTTTCATCATGACACGGACACGTGTTTGCATTTGATTGGCAAGTAAACGAAATGTGCAAACGTGTGTCAGAAAGAAGAACGTGTCTGGGTTTATCCGTTGTAATGACGTCACAACTGTCCTTTCATATTCTTGGTTGTCTCTGAGGTTTTGAAAAACTCAGGGACACTTTTGAAAACATGAAGCACTGAATAGAAATATCAGTTGGTTTTAAGAAATTTCAAAGTATCGCTGATAAGGGAGAGATATTCAGCGATGAGATTTGTTTTGAAATCTTGCATTTACATGCGATTTGTCAGAGAGAAAAACATACCTTGATATCAGCGAATCAGGATAGAGAGGAGGATAGAATGGGTTATACAAGTTGATTTTATCCTCTCGCTGATCAAATGTGAACTGCTGAAGATTTTATCCTTCAAAGTTCAACATTCCAAGCTCGCTGATGAGAAAGTTGAATCTTGTCTCATCAAGAGGTTTGGTGAACAGATCAGCTAACTGATAATCAGTTGGGATAAAGTGAAGTTCTATATCACCATTCATCACATGATCTCTGATAAAGTGATACCTGATTTCGATGTGTTTTGTCTTTGAGTGTAGCACTGGATTATTAGCTATAGCGATGGCACTTGTGCTGTCGCAATAGATTGGAATATTTGAGAGTTGAAGGTCATAGTCCAGTAGTTGATTTCTCATCCACAAGACCTGAGAACAACAGCTTCCAGCGGCTACATACTCAGCTTCAGTTGTGGAAGTGGACAATGAGTTTTGCTTTTTACTTGTCCAACTTACCAGCTTTCCACCCAGGAGCTGACATCCTCCTGTGGTGCTTTTCCTATCCATTCTGCAACCTGCAAAATCACTATCTGAATAGGCGATTAAATCGAATCCTAAGTCTTTGGGATACCAAAGACCTAGATTCGTTGTACCCTTAAGATATCGAAAAATTCGCTTTACAGCTTTCATATGAGATATCTTAGGTTCAGCTTGATATCATGCACACAAGCATGTTGCAAACATAATATCGGGTCGGCTAGCTGTAAGATACAATAGTGAGCCGATCATCCCACGGTACAGCGTGACATTGACAGGAACACCCTTAGTGTCCTTATCAAGTGTCAGTGGTGGTGCCATAGGGGTTTTCATAGCTGAATTTTCAGTTAAGTCGAATTTCTTCAGCATATCTTTAACATACTTTCCCTGATTAATGAAAGTTCCTTTTTCATTTTGTTTTATCTGTAGACCAAGGAAATATGTTAGTTCACCCATCATGCTCATTTTATACTCTTCTTTCATTTTATCAGCGAAACGAGTACAGAGATCAGGGTTAGTCGAGCCAAATATAATATCATCAACATATATTTGAACAAGAATGATATGACCTTTTACTTTCCTGAAAAATAGAGTTTTGTCTATTTTGCCTCGCTCAAAATTTTCAATATGGAGATAAGTAGAAAGAGTGTCATACCATGCACGTGGAGCTTGCTTTAAGCCATAAAGTGCCTTATCCAGTTTATAAACATAACCTGGATGCTTAGGATCTGAGAATCCTGGAGGTTGTTCCACATAGACTTCTTCATTCAGCTTTCCATTTAGAAACGCTGACTTAACATCCATCTGATATACTTTGAAGTCTTTGTGTACAGCGTATGCTAAGAATAGACGAATAGATTCTAATCTTGCTACTGGAGCAAATGTTTTGTCATAATCTATGCCTTCCTCTTGTCTGTATCCCTGAGCAACAAGACGAGCCTTGTTGCGGGTTACAGTTCCATGTTCGTCCAACTTGTTTCGATAGACCCATTTAGTGCCTATCACTGTTTTGTCAGTTGGTCTTCGAACAAGTTTCCAAACTTTGTTTCTTTCGAATTCTGTCAGCTCTTCTTGCATGGCGCTGACCCAGTTTGGATCTCTGAGGGCATCATCTACTTTCTTTGGTTCAGTTAGTGAAATAAAATTTACAAATAAACAAATATTACCTGCACTTCGTCGAGTCTGAATACCAGCGTTTGGATCACCAGGAATTTGATCAATTGGGTGATTTATAGTCCATCGCTGAGCCAGAGCATGAGACGCTGACTCAACCTGAACTGGAGGAGCTGAAGATGAAGCTTCAGCGACGTCTGGAGTATCAGCCAATAGAGGAATGGATGCAGTTGTCATTATATTCACTGATTGCTGAGAAGTGGATGGAATATCTGAGATATTGGTATCAGAAGCAGGTATAGTGTTTATAGGAACATCTGAGACCCATGATGTTTCAGCTTCACTATTCTGCATATTTGGAATGATAGTTGGACCATCATCTTCAACTGTGTGAGCACGAGGAGTGGGAATATCTTCTGAATCACCAAGATGAGAAAACATCCATTGATTCAGTTCTTCAATATCAGCGGACGGTTTAGAGTTCGCTGAACGGGACTCGTCAAACGTGACGTGAGTTGTTTCTTCAACAGTTTGTCTTCTTCGATTAAAGACTCTGAAGGATTTGGAAACTGAGGAGTATCCAAGAAATATTCCATCATCAGCCTTAGGATCAAACTTTCCAAGGGCATCTCTGTTGTTCAGTATGAAACACTGACATCCAAAGATGTGAAGAAAGCTGATTGAAGGCTTTCTCCCATGAAATAGTTCATAGGCTGTTTTATTGAATCTTTTGACTATCAGTGACCTGTTTTGCGTAAAACAAGCAGTGTTGACAGCTTCTGCCCAAAACTGAGTAGGCAGGTGAGAATCGCTGAGCATTGAACGTGCAGCTTCAATAATTGTTCTATTTCTTCTTTCAGCGACTCCATTTTGTTGTGGTGTTCTCACTGAAGAAAAGTTGTGAGAAATACCCCTGCTCTCAAAGAAGGAATCAAGAGAACTGTTTTTGAATTCAGTCCCATGATCACTCCTTATTGAGCGAACAGTCAAATTGTTCAGGGTTTCCATCTTCCGAACAAAGGTGATGAGTTCTTCAGGGGTGTTACTCTTGGAACGGAGAAACATAACCCATGTATAACGAGAGAATTCATCAACTATGACCAGTGTATATTTCTTTCCAGCGATGGATTGTTTGTTAACAGGGCCAAACAAATCCATATGGAGTAGTTGTAGAGGAGATGACACTGAGGAGACTTGCTTTGATTTAAAGCTTGCTTTGGTCTGCTTCCCTTTCTCACATGCTGAACATAAAGACTCTTTGGAATATGAGTGTTGAGGTAGACCAGTAACTAACTCTTTTGAAGAAAGAGAGTTCAGTGTCTTGAAATTCAGATGAGAGAGCCTCTTATGCCATAGCCAGTTGACATCAGATGAGGCTTTTGAGAATAAACATGAGTTCTCAGTGGTTGTTGAGTCCATGTTTATTACATAAACATTTTCCAAACGATAACCGTTGAGAGCTATCTTCTCCTTTTTGTCAGTGACAAAGCAGGATTCCTTGGTAAAGATTACTTTGTTATCCTTGTCGCAAAGCTGACTGATGCTTAACAGATTATGCTTCAGTCCTTCAACATATGCGACTCTTCTGAAGGTGGTTGTACCATTAGAGAGTACACCAAACCCTCGGGTATGTCCTTTTCCATTTCCACCGAATGTCACAGAGGGACCCTTCTCTTCCTTGTATTCAGCGAGCAGGCTTTTCTTTCCAGTCATGTGTCTAGAGCATCCGCTATCGAGATACCAGATACCCTTCTGAACCTGCATCACAAAGGAAGATTAGTTTTTCTTGGGTACCCACTTAACCATGTGTACACGTTTGTCAGTGGAAGCAGTTGGAATGGAAGGTTCAACAATCTTCGCAGCATTTGAAGATTCAGCTTTGTCAGTCTTCACTTTGGTTAATTTCTTAACCTCAGTGGTCTTCTTTGCCTTGGGGGCAATCTTCACCTTATCTATCTTATCAGCTTTGGTGGATGTGGGGCACTTACTAGCAATATGATCAGTGAGTCCACAGTGATAACATTTCCTATAACTAAAAATAGTTCTAGGACTATTTGAATGCTGAGTTTTAGATTTTGAATTAGAAGGACAAGCACCAAATAAGCTTTTGGCTTTAGAAATGGGAGGAACACTTGGTTCTTCAGATTTCTTATCAAGGAAATCCACTCTGAGTCTAGGAGTAGATCGCTGAATAGACCCACGCTGAGTAGATCCAGAGATCTGATTTCTTGATCCAGAGGAATAAATCACTAAAGCTTTAGAAGCATTCAGCTTTGGTGCTAAATTACCCTTCTGAGGATTTTGGTTCAACGCAATTCCTTTACCTTTATCTTTAAAGATAGAGGTAGGTTTTGGATAAACCATTTTCTCTTTACCTTTTGAAGAGGCAGAGATTTCCTCAGGGATAGGCGGTCTGGAGGACGAACACTGAGAGGATGAAGTGTCAGCGACTGAGGATACGAAAGTTCCAAATAAGAGCATGGAACGATCAGTGGTTGGTTCTTGAGTTTCATATTTGTAACCAAGACCACGTTTATCACTCAGGGGTATCTGAGACTTAATTATCTCAGTGATCTTTGTTGAAGAGTTACACCATCCTTCAACAGTAGCCTTTTCAGCTTTCAAAGCAGCGATAGCTTCTGCTCGTTCGATTTTGACTAGCTGATTTAAATGCACTTGATCTTTAAAATCTTCTTCAATTTTAGAAAGCTTTTCTATTTGAAGGTGACAGTTTTTAAGTTGTTCAGCGAGATCAAGGTTTTGGTTTTCAACTACAGTTTTGCCATTCATGGCTTCATATAAGCTTCTAGTCAAGAGATCAATTTTGCGGAGACTATCAGCTTCATCAATATTTGCAATATTTGTAAAGAAGGAAGGTGATACATGAATATCAGAGGTTGAAGTAGAGGGAATGTCTGAACTTTCTTCCTCATCCTCAATCTTTGCCATAAGACAGAGATTGGCTTCATCATCTTCAGAGTCAGATGATGATTTTCTTCTTCTGAAGCAGCCCAATCATAAACCATCAGGCCTTTGCCTTTCTTCTTGAAGCTTTTCAGCTTTGCATATTTTTCTTTCAGCTTAGAATATTTGTCATCTTTATTCATGGGAATAAAAGATTTATTGGGAAACGCTGAGTTTCTCGATACTTTATTAGACCTGCACTCGTTAGCGAAATGTCCAATCTTTTCGCCGTTAAAACAAGTAGCAGTAGCCTTATCAACAGTAGCTGATGATCTTGGCTTATCAGTTATAGAAAGAGGTTTGTTCTTTCTGAACATTTTCTTTTTGGCGAATCTCCTGAACTTTTTAGTTAGGAGAGCCAAAGATTCATCATCATCTGAAGAGTCAGAATCTGATGACCTTTCAGAGTTACTCTCTAACTCAGTGATAGTGACCGAGGGTCGCTGAGTAGAAGGTTCCTCTGAGATTAAAGCAACAGGGGTGCTTTTGGAATCTTTTACAAGATTCTTCTTAAGATGGCTTGATTGCTCATGATTCAACATTGTGCCATATAAGGTAGCAAGAGTCATTGATCTTAGATCTTTTGACGGCTTGAGACACATAGAATAACCGTCCCAGCTTTCAGGTAAACATTCTAGAAACTTTGTCAGCACTTCAAAGTTAGAATATTCCTTACCAACAGTTTTCAGATCTATTATTAAGCAATTAAAACGTTGGTGAACTTCAGAGAGAGTCTCATTCTTACCACAAATGAAACTTTCATACTGTCTTACCAGGTTGATCTTTCGAGAGTCCTGGACTTCAGCAGTACCTTCATACTGAACACATATTGTGTCCCACATGGCTTTTGAGGATTTCAGGTTCATGACGGAATGGTAGACTTCGTCAGGAAGAGCCATGGATTGTATGGATCTGGCTTTTGTGTCGATAGCCACTTTCTTCCTATCTTCGTCAGTCCACGTATGAACATCTTTGGGTACCAGCCTTTCTGGAATAGCAGGTCTATTCTCAGCGGCAGGTACTGCGGCATCAATTCTGACAGGAATAAATGGGCCGTTTTCAAGATAATAAGGCATAGTAGGGTCTACACCTTCTAGGAAGAGAGTCATCCTATTTTTCCATAGATTAAAATTATCTCTGGAGAATCTAGGGGGTTTTGCAAGAGAACCATTGTCTATATAGTTTGTGTTTGTGTTGGTGGCCATTTTCAGAAATAGCAAGGAAGAGAAATCTTAGTATAGATTAGATCTTGTTTATGAGTTTAAACAAATCCGCTCTGATACCACTTGTTGGTCCCGAAGGGTTATACAAGTTTGTAGAAGGGGGGGGGGGGTTGAATACAAACACACATATTTTACTTTCTTAAATTGTTTTTTGATAAATCATTAACAATTTACAACTTGTTGCGGAAACAAGATTAAGGATAAATCCTAAATCTAAACAAGTTGGAACACTAAGTTTCTTGCACTAAGAAGGAGAAGGAAATTACTAATAATAACCTATCTCAAGATAAGAAGGATGAACTTGTCCAGAGTTAGCAAGTTACTTCAAAATGAAGTGAGTTCTTCTTCTTATATACTGCATGCATTTAGTGCATTGCAGTTTACACTTTACACGTGGCAGCAGCTGATTGGTTGCATGTCATTGACCTTTGTTGACAACCTTAGTAGCCGCATGTTTGAACAGTGTAGTATCAGAGTGGTTGTACGATTTCAGACAATAAGGAGGTTCTATTCTGACATATCGTACGGAGTCGTGCAAGGGTGGATGAGACAAAAAGTACTTTGTACGGAAGACTTCATGATCAGCTTTTCGATGATTCAGCGATCTATCATTCTTCATCAGCGAATGATAGAGTTCAGCGATAGCTGAAGTCTTGTACTTGATACTTCACGTTGAGTGGACAAATCTGAGTCTTCGCTGATCCGCATCAGTTCATTAGGAGACTTGTCGCTGGTTCTTGAGCTTGATCTTCGACAAAAAGTACATGAGTTGTCGCTGGTTTTCGAAACATATGCAAAGGTCGTCATGTATATACGCCATGAATCAGGACAACTCGGAGTTTGGTGATATTATTGCATATGTTCTTTCTCTCCTCCTCAATCACGGCAACTATTCGGTTTATGCCATTGGTAGACAAGCTAACGAGGAGGCTCACGATGTGGCACATCACTCATGTTTCTTATCTTATCCTAACATCTTTCATGTTTTATCGTCTTTTCTTGTTCCTTGTATTAATGATGTTTGTCGAGCTTCCCATTCTAATGAAACGACTGGGCCTCTAACGAAGGATGGCCATGCCGAAGACCGTTAGATTCTCAGTCTGTTTCCTTTAAAAAAACACGATTCATGATGAATAATACACAAATCATGAATGTTATATTATTCAATGGTGCATGTACATTAACCTTCGTTATGCATACTGAATGTGGACAACCGGGGACACGTGTCGCACTCTCCTTTGTCCCATCGGTTCACAACCTGGTGTAGGGATAATTCAAGAGCTATCAAGGTGTTTCTTCTATCGTTGGAAAATAAGAAAAGGAACTCGAAAAATGCTCGAAATTCGGCATCGAAGAAGGAGCAAACAACCCCTACCGGTAGTTACATCGAGACTTAAGTCTCAGTACAAGTCCCGGTGACCACTTGATTGATTCCTTCTTTATTTTAACTTAGGATAATTATATTTAGTTTTAACTATTATTTATTTGTTTTATAACCAGATTAGGATTATTATTTAGTTTCGTTTCACTAATTATTTAATTACTTTCCTAGTTGGATTAGGACTATGATTAGATTTGAATTTTAAGTTTAATAGTTATCGCTTGATTAGGTTAGCTATAAATAGGTTTTATTATTTTTCTTGTTATTCAGAATATAAATTATTGATCAATAAAGTTATATTTAGAGTTTTATCTCTAGGTTCTACGCTTGTAAACTCGTTATCATTTTGGACTTTGACGTTTGTCGATCCGTTCCGCATTTTCCCCATTGCGTCTCAACCGAAAATCGGTTTTCATTTTAACTTTCACTCTCTCTCTCTCTCTCTCTCTATATATATATATATATATATATATAGACTTGAGATCATGTGAGACCAGACTATTTTCGTGAGACCAAAAAATTAACACTAAACCTTCACAACAAAAGACTGTGAAGGTATTGTGATGGAAACCTTCAAAGTGTTTTTGTTGTGAAGGTTCGTTGTTTTTCTTACCTTCACAATGAATCACTGTGAATGTTTAGTGTTAATTTTGTGGTCTCATGAAAACAGGTTGGTCTCACGTGAACCCAACCCTATATATATATATATATGTGTGTGTGTGTGTGTGTGTGTGTGACATTTTCAAAAATGGCATGTAAAAAGGCTAATTACCCATATTTATTTTTTCTATTATATTAGGTTGTCCAATTTTATTGATAACATTTACTAGATTGTCTAATTTTACACTAATAACTTATCTTAACGATTTTAGATAGGATATACGATTCTAGGTCCAATAAATTTAATGTCTCATTAAACACTATTAAAATCTTCAAGGGGACCTAAAAGTCTATTTTCGTTGCAGAGAGAACATATTTTTAATCAATATCAATATCTATATATATATATATATATATATATATAAAAGCAAAATGTGGAATTGCTTAGGTGGCATAATGAGAAGCCACCATTTCCCATTTCCTAATTTCTCCTAATTTTAAATTTATTTTAAATAAAAAATTAGCTTTTACATTTATTATTTGACATATAATTTTCTTTATTATTTATAATTATTATAATTTGCACAACATAAAGACATCAACAAATATAATTTCTATTTACCTTACACTAATTTAATCAAACATTTATTAAATGAATCCACCATCTTTTAATTAAATTTGTAGTATTATAATTTATTTACCTTACATTTTATTTAACATTTAATTTTCTTTATTATTTTATAATTATCTTTATTTTCACAACATAAAAACATCAACAAATATAATTTCTATTTATCTTACACTAATTTAATCAAACGTTTTATTAAATGACCACCATCTTTTAATTAAATTCATAGGATTATAATATATAATAGAGAATCATCAAAAGATGATATGATTTCTTGAAAAAACTGGAAACATTAGTTCTTACTTTCTTCAGTTTTTGAGTTGTTTAGCATGAAATGAATGAACATTTCATTTCTTTTTACAAGTTTCTAGAATTTTTTGTTATATAAATATATAGCCTAATTTACATAATAAATCTATATAAATATATAAGTTAATCAATATTAGACTAATTTACATAATAAATCTATATAAATGAGAATTGTCAAAAAATGATGTAACATATTGGCAATGTTTATATCCATAAAAGATGGTTTTAAAGAGATGCTATGACACATTCTAATACATAGAATGTATTATCTTTTTTCTTATCAATTATTTGATTTTTAAAGTATAGAATATATTAAAGACTTTTTCATTCTCATATGTAAATTATATTTTTATTATAAATGAGGGTCTTTAATAGTAATTCTATATATCCATGACAATTTATGTTATTAACCATTTGTTTTCCTCTTTTTATGTTATTAATTAGTTTTCCATTATTTATTTTAATTAATGATTCAATTTATTGTAATTTATGTAAACTGACTTTTTATTTTCCTTTCTTTATGTTACCAACCATTCATTTTTTTTAAATTAGTCATTCATTTCCCTTATTTAAACATAAGTGTTTTCTTTTGTTATGTTATTGGTGTTTTAACCATTTGTCATTCAACAAACTACCTTTCACTTTCTCCCTCTAACACATTTCTCTCCTAAATTTGTAATGTTAAAAGATTAATCTTTGTTATCGATATTTGTTCATTGTTGAGTTATTTGTTATTGTATTGACTTCAAGTGTCTTTTATGTTGTCTTTTTGTAGTAAGTGACAAGGGAAACAAGCTATCTATGTATGTCGAAGAACATCAAAGTTTTATCATCAAAGCTCATATATTATTATTATTACATGTAAGTATTTCATTCGAGTATTACTTCAAGTACAATGTATTATTGTTTTTTTTTCTATTTTGTAGTTTCGTGATTTATTGCTACCTTAATTCTCATTTTTATGTCACTTTTCCGGAATGTAACCCACAATGCTAAAAAACATTTGAGTATTGATTATTTTGATATTACATTATTACTCGCATGGGACAACAAATCTTCGTTTTTATATTCGTTTCTTGATTTGATTCGAGTGTTCATTTGAAAAATCCATGTTCTACTAAAACGTAAACTGACTAACATTCTTCGAATTTGTTTTCTTGACCTCCAATTATTTTGAATTATGATAAAAGTTAGGTTGATTTCATTTTGTGATTTTTTTTTGCTTCATTAACTTATAAGTTTCAACATCAACTTTTTGCTACAATTTAACGAGATTGATACCACTGTTAACAATGTATCCAAGACAATCAATTTAGAAAATGAAGTTGTTGAAACACATTTAAAAAAAGTGAAAACGGATTGACAATGCTATGTAATCGTGTTCACGTGACTCATGCATCAATACAAATTTTGACCCAAACTACCAAAAAATTAAGGAATTGATCATAAAGGAGAAAAAAATATTGGAAGAAAAGTCAACGACTAAACAAAAAAATGTGGATTCTTGATAAAAAGATCTCTTAGAATATAAGAATTCTACGTTTTTTGTTATAACAATTTAATAATATTGATAAATATAAACACTTTATTACACTTTTCACGTATTGTCGTATTTTTTTTAAAAGATGATTACAATTGTTGAAATAATCATATTATTTGTTTTTTTTATATAAAGATTCTTTAAATTACCTATTTTAATGATAATACAAAAATTTAATAATGTAATTTTATTTGGTAATTGTTGAAACAATTTGTATGTGTGTTGTTTCCGTTTAAATAAGTATAGAAGATTTATTCTAAATCTAAATGTTTTTAATTTTTATTTATTAATTGTAGTCTCGAGCCTTGGTTATCTGATATCTTCTACTACTTTGTATTTTGTTTTATTTTTCAATTTATGTTATTTTTTGTAATGATTTATTTTAAACAACGTTCATTAATGTTATATATAGATATTTGAATTTTAGTTATTACTAATAATTTATCTCACACATCCAACATATTTCATAATTCTATTAACTAAATAATTTTAAAGTCAATCAATATTTAAAACAAATCATTGTATATGTATTTGCAACATATTCCATATCTATGAAAATAATAACAATAATTTTCATAGTTTTTGTAACACCCCATATTTTATTCTTCTTGCAAGATTGGAGTAAATGAAGATTTTTGGTGGCCAAAGTGTGAAGAATGAAACTTTAGTGCCCAAGGGGTGAATCAAAGGAAGCTAAATAAGAGGAAAACTCTCATTCTCACCTTAGTGTCGGCTGAGAATTTGGGAGAAGAGAGGAAGAGCTCATCCATGGTGGGAAGTGAGGAAGAAGGATAGCACCATGGAAGTGAAGACTTCATCTTCTTCAAGGTATGAACCTTATTCCTTCTTCTTCATAGTTGGGTGTGTTGTTTTGTAACTTGGGGTTTTGTAATCTTTGAGATTGTGATTTCTAATCCATGGAATAAGAAACAATTGATTTTGGGAGTGATTCCCTTAAGTTTTGGATCAGAACATTGGGAAATCTCTTCATATTTGTTAAGCAATCTCCATACTTGCTATGGTTTAAGTTTGAGCTTTTGAGTTTTGAATCATGAATCAATGGTTGGGTTTTGGTTGAGTTTCATTAGATTAAATGATGTTTTGATGTTTGGTAATTATGGGGAACGGTTTAGAACATTCATTATTTTATTTTGGGAGCTTAAAATCGATTTGGGACGAGTTGGAGTTGAGAAAGGGTGAGTTTTCGGACTGAGATTTTGTGCAGAATTGAGGATGCTCGACCAGGGACATATGTGGCTTGCTGCGCGGTTTGTAAACCGTGGCACAAACCGCGTATCCCTCTGTTGGGAGTTTTTTCGATTTCTGTTTCGTACGTCGTTTGGGGCTGGAATCGAGGCGATGTTTAAGGGATTGTCTTATGAGTTTTTGAGGGATGTTTTAGGTCATAATTAGGTAGTCTAATACCTCATTTGTTAACCCCAATTCAGGTGTTCGGTTGGTGTTTAAGTGAGCTCCGATTAGTGTGTCGTTAAGCCGAGTATCAGGTGAGTTCCCTTAACCCATTTTGGTGCAAATGAAATGTTTTGGTAAAGGTTTCTTAACTGATTATGTTTGCAAGCATGATGACATGATTAAACGTTTTGGAAAGGTTTTATTGTGCATGACATGGAAATGTTTACAATTGCATACAAGTTGTTTATACGTACAGTTATTAGTGAATGTTGATTACATGCTTGTTTGGTTGTTGCTATGGGTGGAGTCGGGTTGCACAGTGTGGGACTTCTCGAGTTGTCGTGCCTGGCTTTGTAAGGTGTCAAGTTGCCGTGCCTGGCTTTGTAAGGTGTCGAGTTTCCGTGCCTGGCTTTGTAAGGTGTTAAATAGTCTATGCCACTGTGTACACCCTTGTTGAGTATATGTTTGATGTGTTACTGTCTCGTAATAGTACGTTTCTTAAATGGCTTGTGAATACTTTTAAGAGGGAATTCACTAGACCTCATGGTCTAACCCTCGCTATTCAAAAACTAAAACCATTTTCAGGTGACTGTCGTGCTTGGGATTTCATCTGCTGATGATGGAAGGTTGTGGAGTTGTAGAAGAGCTAGAGTCTAGTGAAGACTTGTAGATTACCATTGACTTTCCTGTAGCATCTCAGTTGTGAGTGTGTTATCCGCTGCGAACTTAGTGTAGAAGAAATTTTAATTGTGTACTTTGGGGCCATTTTTGGTTGTATTGTTATAAGTTTTATTTTAGTGAAATTGGGTTGTTACAAATGGTATCAGAGCCATAGTATAAGGGATTTAGGTGACCGGATGGGCCTAAACTTAAACTGTGGAGTAGAGTGGGACACAACTGAGATATAGGAAGCCATTAGGAAAGACCTTAATCGTAGGATGTATTGACAATGGTAGTGAGAACCCTCATGTAAGGTAAATTCAAATAGCATCTGACCAATGCTATTATGGATCTACAGGTGCATGGGTGTAATCAATCACTATTGTCGGGAGGAGTGGTGAGTGTGGCAGTACGTAGAAGGTTCTAACCTCGTGTTTGATAGAAAAGAGTTGATGTGTCATGGGAGACCCCTTGAGATGTGAGGTTTGTAGCTTCTAGAAGAAGTGTTGTCTGGAATGTTAATAAGCTGTCTAGAGGTAAACTCTCCGGGATAGGAAGTGATAATTATGTTGGCATCTTGAAAACCTTCAATTCAAGATCGAGTGAGGGAATCTAGTATTGGATTCCTTAGTCAAACGGTTTAGCGGCAAGGTTATTGATTGCAAGAGATCAGTGTTGTTTTGAGGAATGTATAAGAGTAGAAGGTGAGATAAGTGGTCAATTGTTAAACCATGTTGAGCGGTTGATCAGGTGGATTGTGGAGCACTTGTGCTACAAGTTGTAGCATAAGTAAGAAAGCGGTTGTTGGTCTTAGTGAGGTATCAGTGAAGAGTTGAAGTGAGTGCAACGGTTGACTTGGTTAGAGTGAATAGCCTTCAATTGCATATTAAATTTCATGCATTATGTCATTAAACTTATTACACGAGTTCTTTCATTTTAAAAGCATGTACGTGCATGACAGGTTTCTTGTTTGGAAAATGAGTTGACGCGTGCGAGCGTGTGTTTTCTTTAAAGTAAAAGACAAACTTGTTTTCATTATACGAAAAAGCTTTGAACTTAGTGATCCACGAATTATTTCACGCTTTTATTTGTGGAAGAAAACCTTCGTTCCGAAAATATTGAAAATGTTTTATTGCGAGGTTTTGTTTTATAAACAAAATGAGTGTTGGAGTTAACAGACCCACTCTGGGTAAGTGATTCCGTTCGAAAAATTTTCAGTCACATGTGAAAGGGTCTCATTGGAGACAACCGTAGTGTCGGCATCGATTTGGATGGACAAGATTATGATTTATCGTAAAAGTAACTGTGAGCGATCCTTGCAGTCGTTGTATTTTACTATTCATCTTGAGTGGTGTTGATTCGTGCGTATTCGAGCTTGTTTTATGATTTTGTATCTATTGCGTTTTTGAAAGAGTGCAAAATGATTTCAATCGTTGTGCTATTGTGCATGAAGGCTATGAACTCGCTAGGTCGGGAAGGGTATTACGATTGAGGTCAAGGAAAGGCTTTGGGAGTTGAATTGTTAGTTGAATAAGATGTGGTCAAGTTATGACCTTAGTATTTCCGTTACAGTAAGTGGGTGAATACCGAGAGTCTTGGGCAGTGAATTCGGAATGTTGGTATGAGTGTAGTTTGAACTATTGTCGGGTTATGTGAGAATAGTTTTAATCGCGGTAAAGTTGAAATGGTCAAAGTGTTTTTGTTGGTGGAATAGTAATCAGTAGCGTTACGTTACTTAATGTAATGTTTTCGGTTTTGAGTTGGAATACTGAGTTGGTTTGGTAATCAGATCTCGCGCTAAGAAAGATCTTGTGTTTGTTTTCTCTCAGGTGGGAACGGTGGGGTATAAGTTGGTTATGATGCGTTGAATGAAGTGGGTTCTGTTAGGAATCCTAGATTGTTAGGGAGGAATGGAATTATCATCACGTAGTCCCTTGGTATAGAAGGTTGCGACTGTTTAACATGTCTCAAGTTAGGGGTGATGTCAGGAGATTAAAACGTGAGAGTGAACCCGTTGGGTGTGAGTGGATGAGGTCGTTCGAATTGTGGAAGTGGTATGGTATAGGAACACCTTGTGAGGGCATTGGGGGAAACGGAAGACCACCAATATAAAAGTGAGGTCCATTGAGGTTTTGATGATTAGCTTATGTGTAAGGTGTCTAGCACAGCGGAGATAGATTGCGAGGAGCTAACGAGGAACGAGAACTTGTTCGCGGAGTTAGGAGAAATAGATTCTTTCGAGGATCCTTGTCTGTCGTAAGGGGACTGGACAATTGCATGTCGATTGTCGATGTCGAATCAGTGACCGTTCTGTTGGATAGTTGTCAGGAGGTTGGTATTGGAGAAGTAACTATAGTGCGGTTATCTTGTTGAGTTTTCTTGCAAAAATGTAAGAAGTTGTTTGGAGAAAGGTAGGTATCCAACCTGACGTTTGACCACCTTGTGTGAATGTACAAAAGTAAGAGATCGCGATTGCTTAAGTGATTTTCTTATGGGGTATGATGATCCATATAAGAACGAAAGGTTAGGGTAATCGAAGCGGGTATACCTTGAAAAGTTGACCTTGTCATGTGGTTCGTCTAGACCCGGGAAGGGCAAGTCGAGCAACGTTTTGGCTTCGTTTGAAATTGTGTTATGGGTGGCATGGAGAAAGTAATATCTTCTGTGTATGTAAAGGCATCGTGTTAGCTTGTTGCAATATAGTCGCGGGGTGCGATAGTGGCGTGGGGAAGTGGTAGCATTTGGTACCAAAGAAACGTGTAAGTCTTAGATGTAATGATGAATTGCCGTAATAACAGAGTAGTCAAAGGTAGTGAGTATGCTTGGTTGTAGTGTGTGGTTTTGCGGGCGGTATACGTTAATACTAGATTGAGATCAAGAGATTAAGTTGCGGTTGGTAACGGGATGAAAGGAGAACCCTTGTCCTTCTCGATCCCATTGGATTTTGGGTGAGTTTTCATACTTCACTTGATTGTCGATCAGGATATTGTACCCGTTAAGCTGTAGTGCTTCGTCGTGAAGTTTAGTCAGGAGCGTTGGAGTATTCCGTAGATGTAATGAATTATAATGAACGGGTCGACGGTGTTGGAGAGTTAGGAACTCTTGGTAGTTCTTGGTGTTAAGTACCTTATGAGAACTTGGCTAAAGGTCTTGACTGATAATTTTAGAGAAGTCGTTCTTTTAGACTGTAGCGGTGTGCGATAGGAAGTCTGTGTAAGCATGAGAGAAGATGATGACGGTATGACAGATCAAGTATAGACAGACTCGCGGTAAGAAGATGTCATGGGACATTGAATAGGCGGACTTTAATTAAAGAACCTTTTTTTGGGCATAAGATAAGGGATTGTTGTTTATGCCATGTATAAAGAGTTGAGAGAGCTAATTTCATGCGACCAATCGAAAACTGGCTCATGTTAGCGAACCATTATTTTAAAGCATTTTAATGTGTCAAGTTAGAATGGAAACAAGTGGGCGAATGTGGTGCCCGGGCTGAGAGACCTTGGGATTAGATTCGGTATTGTCGGGAAGAATGTTTCACGTGAGCGTGTCGTTCAGTATTCGATTAGTTAGAATAGTTTGAGTGAACTTGGTCACTCCTCCTTGTGGGAGGGCAAGCGAATTTTTGTGGAAGTTCCTAGTTAGTGGAACCATTCGGTGGATTTGGGCGAAGGATATATTTGTGTATAGAATGGAATTATGGCTTAGTGATTGTTGTGAGTTTGGACCGTTGATTTGTAACTGTTGAGGCACGTGTGATCGGTGTGACTTTGAGGAAACGCAATTGTGCCAGGCGAACGCTATTTTGGTAGGAGGGCGTTCTTCCTTTGATATGAATGTTATGTGGTGGTGAGAATGCGGTAACGATATGAGAGTGATAGTGTGTAATGTCGACGAAGGGAGTGATTAGTCTCCGTTTAGAGATTCGGGTTATTGCGGTGTTAACTCGAGTAGAGTCGTTTTCTATTAAAGAGAGTATTTTGGATGAGTAGTATGTTTGGACGAAGAGATTGCAAGGGTGTGGCTGGGCATGCTACAGACCCGAGAGTGTAGTTGTCGGCCAAGGAGCGATGTCAAAGAATACTGTATGTTGTCGGTGCTGATCAGGAGTGGATGGATAGATGAATGGAACTAAGATGACTGGATTAGAAGGTTTGAGCATTGTCAATCTCAAGTCGAGAGAACAATTGGATGGGAAAATATTCCCATGGTTTGGAGTAGTGTGTTTCAATAGGAGATTGAATTGGACTACATTGTAATGGAGTAGTGGCGGTTTTCGAAAGAACTGGGAATTATTGATTGATTTAGAGGCACCCGGTGAAAATTTGGAGTGCTTTTGGTATGTCTTAAACCTTGTTTAGGGAATGTTGGTTGGGAAGAAGTTTGGTGTAGCTTCGCAGACAGTGTGAGTAATTGGGGTCGGATGGCTGAGAATTTGAAAGACAAAGAAGTTAGTCTTGTAGAGATGTAGTTGTAACTTCCTAAGAAATTTTGGGGCAAAATAGGTATTGGGAGTCGGAAGTTAACTCCAATTGCAGCATGTGTCCGGCAATGGAATTCCGAGGACGGGATTCTAATAAGGGGGAGGTGATGTAACACCCCATATTTTATTCTTCTTGCAAGATTGGAGTAAATGAAGATTTTTGGTGGCCAAAGTGTGAAGAATGAAACTTTAGTGTCCAAGGGGTGAATCAAAGGAAGCTAAATAAGAGGAAAACTCTCATTCTCACCTTAGTGTCGGCTGAGAATTTGGGAGAAGAGATGAAGAGCTCATCCATGGTGGGAAGTGAGGAAGAAGGATAGCACCATGGACGTGAAGACTTCATCTTCTTCAAGGTATGAACCTTATTCCTTCTTCTTCATAGTTGGGTGTGTTGTTTTGTAGCTTGGGGTTTTGTAATCTTTGGGATTGTGATTTCTAATCCATGGAATAAGAAACAATTGATTTTGGGAGTGATTCCCTTAAGTTTTGGATAAGAACATTGGGAAATCTCTTCATATTTGTTAAGCAATCTCCATACTTGCTATGGTTTGAGTTTGAGCTTTTGAGTTTTGAATCATGAATCAATGGCTGGGTTTTGGTTGAGTTTCATTAGATTAATTGATGTTTTGATGTTTGGTAATTATGGGGAAAGGTTTAGAACATTCATTATTTTATTTTGGGAGCTTAAAATCGATTTGGGACGAGTTGGAGTTGAGAAAGGGTGAGTTTTCGGACTGAGATTTTGTGCAGAATTGAGGATGCTCGACCAGGGACATACGCGGCTTGCTGCGCGGTTTGTAAACCGCGGCACAAACCGCGTATCCCTCTGTTGGGAGTTTTTTTGATTTCTGTTTCGTACATTGTTGGGGCTGGAATCGAGGCGATGTTTAAGGGATTGTCTTATGAGTTTTTGAGGGATGTTTTAGGGCATAATTAGGGAGTATAATACCTCCTTTGTTAACCCCAATTCAGGTGTTCGGTTGGTGTTTAAGTGAGCTCCGGTTAGTGTGTCGTTAAGCCGAGTATCAGGTGAGTTCCCTTAACCCATTTTGGTGCAAATGAAATGTTTTGGTAAAGGTTTCTTAACTGATTATGTTTGCAAGCATGATGACATGATTAAACGTTTTGGAAAGGTTTTATTGTGCATGACATGGAAATGTTTACAATTGCATACAAGTTGTTTATACGTACAGTTATGCGTGAATGTTGATTACATGCTTGTTTGGTTGTTGCTATGGGTGGAGTCGGGTTGCACAGTGTGGGACTTCTCGAGTTGCCGTGCCTGGCTTTGTAAGGTGTCGAGTTGCCGTACCTGGCTTTGTAAGGTGTCGAGTTGCCGTGCCTGGCTTTGTAAGGTGTTAAATCGTCTATGCCACTGTGTACACCCTTGTTGAGTATATATTTGATGTGTTACTGTCTCGTAATAGTACGTTTTCTTAAATGGCTTGTGAATACTTTTAAGAGGGAATTCACTAGACCTCATGGTCTAACCCTCGCTTTTCAAAAACTAAAACCATTTTCAGGTGACTGCCGTGCTTGGGATTTCATCTGCTGATGATGGAAGGTTGTGGAGTTGTAGAAGAGCTAGAGTCTAGTGAAGACTTGTAGATTACCATTGGTTTTCCTGTAGCATCTCAGTTGTGAGTGTGTTATCCGCTGCGAACTTAGTGTAGAAGAAATTTTAATTGTGTACTTTGGGGCCATTTTTGGTTGTATTGTTATAAGTTTTATTTTAGTGAAATTGGGTTGTTACAGTTTTGTTAACATAAAATTTGATCATCGCGCAACGCGCGATGTCAAACACTAGTATATATTAAAACAAAAACCAAGGGTGGTGACATGGAGCCTCTTAATGCCTAGAATCTCTTTTCTCTTTTTTCTTATAATTTTCATTTTTTTAATATTTTTAATCTATTTAATTGATTTCATAATGTGATTCATTTATTAGGGTCATTATTTGAGACATAATGTTGCAACTTTTCATTCACCCTTTAAACCTTTCATCTATTATCTATTAAGTTATCAAATACATGTTACAATCAAAATAGTAGATGGGTTATTTGGTTTTTTGTTGAGTTTGTTAACAATCGTGTGAGAATCTATTTGCACGATATATCCAATTGTAAGTTAGATGTCCCGTTAAAATGGAAGCTATTGTTCTTCCTCCACTAATTTTCCAGGTAACAACTTTGTTTGTTTTATATCATGTTTTATACGAGTTATATATTGTTGTTGATGTTTGTGTATTTTCTTTAAAATTTGTTTTTTTTGCTCGACTGTGTTTTGCTCATTGCTGTTTTTCAAAAAAAAAATTGGTTACAACAATCAAGTTCTATAGTATGATTTTATGTGGGTTTTTTAGGAGATGAGTTATTTGTTTTTTTGTTGCATTTGTTAATAGTATATCTATCTGTCCATATCTATATATATTTAAATATATTAAAGGAAAAACCACATCCATTCATGTGGCACAATGTGTAGTAATTTTCTCAAAATTTTGATTTTCTAAAATGTTAAATATGTACATGACCTCTCCTCCCCTAAATGAAAGATGCGTGTTTCGTTATTAGAGTGGGTTTTTTGTTGTAATTTCTCATTCATGGGTTTAAGCTATGACTATTTATTTGCTCATTCCTTTATTTTTTTTTAATTGTCTCTTTTTAATTAAAATAGAAACCCTTGAAATTCACTTGGTATAGATGAAGAGGAGGGCAAATGGCACCTGAGGAATGGACATGGAAAAGGTCAATTAAGAAGAATCAAAGAAGAAGAATACTTTCAATCACTAACATCCCAAACATGTACGTAGCCATTATATTCTTCAAGGAAAACAATAATTTTCTAATAGGGCCAACAAGTTCATGTAATATTTTTGTTATGTACTCTTCCAATTGAGTGATTAAAGTTGTTGACATGTATATAAAGAAATATGCAAGTGTCACAATGTTATATTCTATACATTTAACTTAAAGTATAAAATGAAAGATTTCAGCAATAGATATCATTTTTTGTGGAAGTTTATCTCTATTCTTTTTATCAAATGTTGAATTAATTAATTGAGTTTTTTTGTACATGGAATTGATTTCTATTATGGAGTTATGATTTGATTATTGGAGTTTTAGAAATATGATAATTTGAGTTTTTTAATTACTAATATAGAGTTATCCTACTATTGGATTGTAATTATCATTGTCTATGATAATTATCTCTTGGGTGCATGTTGAAATTATCCCCCCATATATTAACGTATATTTATCTCTTGGGATGCATGTTGAAATTAAATGGATCCGAATTACAAAGTCAAAGCCAAAGACCTTTGCTAGAGAAGAATGATACTTGATGCTGTTATTATTAGTTACTTTTGTATATCATATTTATATTTGTAGATATAATCACCAAATTTCATGACTTTGGTTTTGTCTATATTATTTGGAGGGAGGGGAGTTGATAATTATTGGATGGGGGAAAATGAGAAGGTTAATTGCATTTTTGTATGTATGTTAAATGATGAACCACCAACAATGACGTTGTCTCTTCTAAGTATCTAAATCCCAAATTTATATTTTCTCAAATCTTCCATTATCAAACATTTAAGTAATTAAATCATTCATCTTCTTTATTACACCCTAATTTATTTGTTTCTTTTATTTCACATGACTACTTTTTATTTACATAACAATTAATGATATGTATAATCAGTATATTTAAAAACTCATTACATAAAAGTAATTACGATCAATATGTAATATTTTTACGTGATACTGAATAATATATATATACACACATATAATAATTAAACCCATTATAATGAATAAAAAATGAAGATAACACTTATTCAGGTCAATAAAATATCTTTTAGTTTACACAGTAAAAAAATCTTATTGCAATTAATATACATAAATGAAATATTTACTATAATTGAATGCAATATAAGTAAGTAACCGTTATGATTAATTATTACTACATGATAATCTTTGTTTTTTTATATAAGTAAATAATCTATATAATTATTATTTATGTAAGACTCACTCTATATTATTTTAATATTAGTATCAGTCACATGAGTTTCAATCATTTTCTTTAGCATACAATATATGTTGACTTTACATAAAATGATTAAAATCTTTAATTATGATTCTTTCACGAGAAACAAACTATGAAACTATAGTCTTAGACATATTGAAAAAACTCGAACAAGTCAAATTAAATATTAAACAATTCAATTTGCCTAAAGCCGAAGTGGTCAGAATACTTACGACTACAGTTACGTTTGTGCAATGTAGGTTGGGAAATGGGGTTTTCGATGAGGGTTTTTGGACAAAGTTGCAAACGAGTACACTACAACAAATTATAAAAAATATACAAATATATTACAAAAGTAGGTAATAATACCACATTTGTGTGGTGAATATAAAATTTTATGGAAATATATGTATGATATAAATTAATATATATATATATATATCAAGGTTCTAAATGGCGTGAGGCGTGACGTGGCGGCGAGGCCAAGCCTCAAGCCTTAGGAGTCATGGCGAGGCCATGGCGTTTATCAAGGCGTGACTTATGGCGGCAAATCTCTATATTTTATATAATATTATATATAAAAACATATGTTTTGTACTATCAATAAACAAGTTAAATTAGGTTATATGTTAAAAACTAACAAATAAGACATTAAAAATGTAAAGAAAAATCAAATATCGTGTTATAAAAGATGGCACATTAACCCATGACGTGCCACAAACATAGCGTGACGTGAGACACAAGCCTTAAGCCACGACACGCCATGGCGGCTGTCGCAGCGAGCCTTTTAGAACAGTGATATATATATATATATATATATATATATATATCACAAAACAATATTCATTGATATAATCAATATATAGTCTAATATTTCTTTTTTCATTATGAGTCAATTACAAAATTTGATATAAAGAAATATTGATATCTATATCTATATATCTATATATATATCTATATATATATATATATATATATATATATATATATATATATATATATAATTTTAAGATATATTTAAAAGAACAACTTGAGGATGATGTCGTTGCTTCATATCAAGTGAATATCTACTCTTATTAGGTTAATATATGATATGAGATCATTGACCCATTTAACTTCAATATTTTATAAAGAATTTATCGTCACCGCGCAACGCGTGGTGCGAAACACTAGTTTGATATATATATATATATATAATACATCATTTCTTATTAATTTATATGAAAGAAAAATATGAGAATGTCATAATATCAAATTGTTCATAACATCTCCAACAGATTCTTCAAAAAAAAATTTAAAATAGAGAATTAATAGTTAAAATCTTTAAAACAAAAATAACATTCAACTCCACTAGATTTTCCATTTTGAAGAAGCAAACATTTATTATAATATTAAGATATTTCATTTATCTATTAAAATATTATTTTTCTTACTAAATATTTATTTTCAAATATTTTGATTGGTGCTCTCATTTAGTAATCATTTTTGGAGTTATATATCTTCATATTTGGAGAAAAACTCTTTCTATTTTCTATTTTCTCCATTTTGAAGATAGTTTTACAAAAACTGTTGGAGCAAAATCATGGCTTAAAATTCCATATTCTCAATTTTCTAAAAAATGAAGAAACTGTTGGAGATGCTCTCATATACCATATATTCAACTAACACCACCGGTTGTCATGAGTATCAAGAAACGATGAGATGAAATTTAATTTACTCAAAAACTTTATATACCCCATAAGTTTCTTATAATAATAAGTTATGCATTTAGTGTATCAAGGACGATTATTAGTCGTATAAGGCACATGGTTGGGCGCTTGGTAGACCCATTTGTTATAATGTTATACAAATCAAAACTATTTTTGTCCCTAGAACAAAACAATGACATTTTTTAACTTTAAGTTACTAAAATACTACTAACGGTATTAAATAAACAGTTATCTTTTCAAAATTTAGATTTTTAATGGCAAGATGCTATTAAAAAAACAGCTTTACAAAGAAAATTTGCAAAAAAACATATGTCGAAGAGGAAAACAAGCTAACGCCCACAAGAAACAAATAATAGACAAAACAACAAAGACCGAAAAGAAGGACCGAACCAACAAGAGAAAAAAAACATATCAAAACCTCAAGATGCACCGAAAGAAAGGGACTCAAACCAAGCCATTATCAAAATAGACAAATCTTGAAGTCTTGAAGCAATCAAATCAATGATCTATCAATCTTATAGGAAAAGGAAAACAAAGTTTAATGAGGTAATTACATTTTTTTTGAAAAGAAAAAAAAATGTAATTACATTGTCTATTTGTTTCTATATTTAATTCAAGTGGTGGTTACATTGCTATTACTTTCCATTAAAAGCTAAATAAATAAGTTATAATATTTTTTAATAAAATAATTGTAAAAAACCAGTCTAAAATAAGCATGCAAATCATATAAATTAGAACATCCCAAAAATGGGTCCCAAAATTTCTTACATAATTCTCAAAAATAGGTTGGCGGAAACAACCTATACACAACTGAGAATGAACTAGCTACTACAAGTATAAGTGGCACTGTCTCTATCTGCATCTGTCATCTATCATGCTCTTGCTCACTTACCGGAGCCTCCTACTATCTGCTTACCTGAAAATGTTTAGTTTGGAAAATGCGAGGGTTAGACCATGAGGTCTAGTGAGTCCCTCCTGACAGTTCTCAAAATCATTTTAAAACTTTGCATAACTTTCATATATAAAACTTTCACATAGCTGAACTTTAAAAAATTCCACGGATAAATCCGCTCCCGTAAATGGCACCCTGAAGTCACCCGAAAGTGACAACGAGTCAGTATCACGCTGCCTTACTGGGTATCACTTCCCATGGCATAAACGGAACCTCCCCCCGACTTAGCCAATTTACGTCTACACAATGTATGCATACATCTCACATAAAACTTTAAACACTTTCATGCAATAAGAGCATAAGAACAAAACATGGCATTTCTCATCATGTATTCAATTTAGAAAACACGTTAAAAAGGCACGTATTGTAGTTAGAAAACTCACCTGGTACGCTTGCTTGCTTTTCCCTACTCTGCTCTTTACTTCCAACTTGTCTACCTGAACGAGTGATATAATTTAAAAGCTGACTAGAACTATCCGGACACTTCTTACTTGCCACCCTACTTTTCCGGACAGGTTACCGGGTAACCCCGCTTTTCCGGACAGGTTACCGGGTAACCCCACTTTTCCGGATACCGCTTAGTACCCGGACAACAACTCTTATCCGGACGACACAGGTTCTCCGGACGACTAAACTTATCCGGACACCATCCACAACACGACCAAGAAGTTTCCCGGACACTCACCCGGACACCTTCATACTTGAAGGTTTCCGGACGACCGCTGGGTGAACTTAATGGTTCGGAATCTTGCTAAACACTCCGAAATCAGTAAGATAATGCGACAAAACACTTACTTAAGCATCTATAATCATTTCTCCATAAACTTTACTGATTAAAAATCGATTTAAAGGTGTTTAAATCTCCTTTAAGGGTCTTAAAATGACTTTAGTAAGAAACTCACAAATTCCCAACAATCATCAAACACTTAGATGAGATTTCAGATTAGGAATTACCTGGAGGATTCCTTGTAGAAAACGAATCCTAACACACCCTTTCTTTCTGATTCCTTACTGATTGGTGGTCTTCCTCTTTACTTGCACAAGAACTCCAAAACCCCCTTTTTCTTCTTTTCTATCAAATACCTCAGCCGACATCCACCAATTGATTGACCAAAACTAGGGTTTTGTGCCAATCATTTGGGTTTTTATACCTTGACCCATCTTACAAACTAACCCCTCAACTTCAGTTCTTTATTAAGAACTCCACACCAAACGCAAAATACTTCGAAAAAGGTCTGGGTCGTTACAATAATAAAGGACTTATTAATTTTATTTTATTTATAGTTATATTAACTATATTATTTTAGTAATTTAAATCAAAATCATCGATTAGAAATCATTAATAATGATTGAGATTATTTATAGTCTTTTTGTTAATATATTTTTCATCTTTTTGAACTATGACTAGTTATATTTATTTTAGTTAATTCGTATAAAGTTGGACAAAATAATATAATTAAGATGACTTTAAAACCATAAGTATGCATTAAAATTAGTTTATGGTTATAGTCTAATGCATTTTGATGTATTTATTAGAGTTAATGTAGGATTTGGTTCGCGACAATTGTCACTTTTAATGAAAATTGTCCTTGATTTTCATTTATTACAGATTTGTACTACACATTTGTAGAATTCAATGGATACAGTCCATTTTCACTAATGGATGTTAAGTCTTTCTGTTAAGTATAGTTAAATGAAGAAGCCCATAAAAACTATTTTAATTTCTTCTAATATCATATCCCACCCCACACCCCCTCTCTTCATATATGTCCATGATCTCTGTTGATCTCACTTTAAGACTCAACAATGATAAATCAATCACAAACAGTTTAAAAACAGAGTAAAATCAGTATAAGTGCGGAAACGATTTTGCAAACTGTTTGAGTTAATCTAGGGTAGATTACACACATATATCACTACAAGAAAAATGACCTTCTGAGAAGATTTTCTTTTGTATTTAAAAGTTTGAAAAACTTCTCTAAAGGTTTTAGAGAAGTTTTTGGTTTTCGGAGGGTACTTTTACGTTAACCTTTAGAGAAGCTTTTTTGGGCTTTAGATATGCTTTCAAACCTTATCTAAAGGTTGGTCGATTTATTTTAAAAAGCTTCTTCAAAAGTATGTTTTTAGTGACGTTTTTTGAGCATCAGTGACGATTTTTAGGTGTCACTAAAAGGTACCTTCAGAGAAGGTTTTCGTAAAAGCTTCTCTAAAGATATGTGCTTTAGTGACGCTTTATGTAAAGCTTCTCTAAAGTTATCATTTAGTTACACTCCCTCCAACCTTCTCTAAATGTTATCTTTAGATACACATAACCAAAACCTTTTCTAAAAGTATATGCTTTAGTTACACTTTCTTGTAAACCTTCTCTAAAGGCAACCTTTAGTTACACTTTGGGAAAAAAATTAATTCCTTCTCTAAAGGGTATTATATATATATATATTCCAATAAAATAAATAACAATATCAATCAAGAATAACATCAAAATCCTAAAACAATATAAGACAATATATATGTCATAAAAGACAAGAATTTTTCAAAACAAACCATAATGTTTCACTGAATCCTCACATCTGTACAAATTTATAAAAGAAACATCTAAAATTACAACCCAAGATCTTCAATGTGCCAATTACTCTCTTTTATCTTCAACAAGTAAATAGGACATCAAGCAGCTTCATTTCATTTCTTTAACCGATCATAAAACACATGCATATGCATTGTAATGCAATCTGCAATGCCTACTTGGGACCTGATAAACCAAAAAAGAATGTTTTAAGCTTAATGAACCCTTTTGTTAATCCATGAGAACCCATAAGAACCAGAGAGAGCTTAATGTACATATTCCATGGATTCACCATTTGTTTGGGGGTGAATCCATGTAAATGTATAAGTGTCAAGTATACAAAGCCATGTATGAACGTGAAGTACCATCTACAGCTGAATTGATTGTAATGCAAATATGTCAAAAAATTCGGCTAATATATATCACATATCATAACATTAACTCAGGAAACAAAAAGTTTCTTTCTAGTTGATATACCTGAATTGAAGCCCTATTATATACATATTCCTGTTATATACATATTCATGCAATAAGAAAAGATATAGGCTTTCTTGAATTATATATACAATGTTTCATAGGAAACCAAGAAAAATGACGGAAAATATCGTATTAAGATTGTTTAAAGCTGCAGTCTGGATGGAAATCCAAGCACACAAAGATCATTGAAGAAATTCCTAAATGTGCATAATTAAATGTATGATTCTATGTGCATTTGTGCGTCGTATAAATGAAATAAAACCAACCTCACAAATGCCATGTATTCCTCAGACTTGAAATTTATCCTTGGGGGTGGGGGAATAGAAATAATGCATGTCAAAGATGAGCTTACCCGGACGAGCATGTCTCATTTGCGTGTTGATCAATCAAAGATGAGCTTGAGGATGGTGTCTTATCTGGAAATGATGAATTGCCCTTCAACACTGCAATAACTCAAACCAAACTTGCAAGTTATATGTATGTGCAGTTTATGGCTGACAGAAAAATGCCATATGTTGATATGAAACTATGAACTTCACAAATGATGCCATATAATCCAATTGGTAAAAAGAGGTTCCCATAGTCCATTCACAAACTAGTGATGAGTGGATTGCAAGTTATTTTATTAAACACGTGTGTTCTTATTCATTGTATTAAAAAAGTCATCCCTTCATGTAAATTACATAAAAGAAGGTGATAGTTCTTGAAATCTGGTGGATTCTTATTGGAAGAAAGGAAGAATATGATGGAAGAGAGAGGGAATTCAAGAAACTGGATTCAAAAGGAATCCGCAAACCAAATGCCCCCTTAGTTATTTACTAGTCTTATCTATGGTTCACTATCCTGAACACATATCTTGCTTGGCTTGAAAATATTTGTTTCTGTGTTGATTAGAATTAATCTTGTATCATGAATCCAGTATGATGATAAGTTATATGTCTGCTATGTAGTACAACTACACTGTAGCAGACTGAGTAGAGTACCATCTACACAGCGGACACCATTTTCATCCATCGACTTTTAGGTGTATTAAATACCCACATCTCTTTGATACTTTGAGACCAATTTAAATGTTTTAGCTTACTTGTATGCCGATAGGAAACATAGCAAGGAGTGCAAATGTCTGCATCAGTAATGATTACAGTCCTCCAAGAATAAATTAGCTTATTTGTATGCATACCATTTATGGATGTCTGTATTAACAACAAAGAACTTATTAAAAATAAAGTATAGAAAACTCCACAGATGCATTAGCTGTGAAAAATATGTGAACTTTAAGCTACCAAGACCATACTGCAAAAGTTGCATGCTCCCAATGATGAAGTTAAACTTAGCTTGTTTTCTTCTTTTGCTTCCTACTTGGAAGCCCATTCTTTATATTGAACTTTGTTATAGATGTGGGAGGTTCATAGCCTAGAAAACAAACCAAAAGAAAAACCTGTCTTGTTATTTTGGTCTGACTCATGATGACAGATTGACAGCAACAGATTCCAGATAAGGGGCATTTCACAGGATAATGGGGCATCCACCTAAAATAAATGCCAGCTAAATAAATTCCCTGAAAAGCTTTAGTAAAACGCAAAGGGCTTGATCAAATCGGCTTTTTAATCCTAAAATGGGTAGCTCTAGTGTACCTTTCTCATCCCTATGAGGATTGGAGATTGAAATCTTTCACAAAGAGACAAGACCCATAACCAAGCAGTCACAGAAAGGGTGACCCTAGTGCACAAATATATCTTACCAAGGGTTGAAAAAAAGTTTTGGAGAGACATGATTAGGTAACTAAAATATCAAGTGAAACACCCAGGCAACCATATTAAAGCCATATTGTTTAATTGATTTCTAACTATCTGATCTCAATAAGCAACTTGTAGTGTGTTATCTCACAGAAACAATTAGATACATACAATTATATTTCAACTTGTGTTCATATACTTCTTATTGGAGAAGATCAACTCTTGAGAAAACCCAGAGACAGATCGATCAAGGGACCATAATATCCAACCTAAAAGTTGAGTGTATAAAGATGCTTAATTACTTGCTTAGCATCAAGTATATAAACCTGGTCAAAACTTCATATGGGTTCGAATCCTACTGAGATCATCAAACATCTTACTAACAGAATGTATCAACCTTTTACCTCCTGAGAATGGTTTGGTGCTGCTCTTGTTCTCAGTGAGCTCTTTTAATGCATCTGGTGATCGATATGTGTAGCCTAGAATTAACCTTTTTACCAAGCATTCTAAAATTGAGAGCATAAAATAAGAAGATTCAAATCAAATAATACTAAGATTTAGAAAACTGGAATTCAGGAAAAGCCTTAACAGATGATCTCCTTCATTTCATTGTTTATAAGCACTTGTAAAGCTTTGGTAAAATTGAGCGAAAACCTCATCAGCAAATGCCAAAAACAAACTCCTCCCTGTTGATCCATCGATATTAAATTCAGAAAACATGATCACACAGATAACTTTTCATTGGAAGCCGATGAATGCTTACCTGCCAATAATTCTTCATTTTTACTCGATGAGTTATATCTTTCGTTCCGAATCTCCCTGTACGCATAAGCCGGCCAGCATCATCCCTAAAAAAAGATCATCAATGGTTACTCCAAAAACTAACAATAGAAACCACTCAAATCTTGCATGAAATGGTAGTGTTGTAAAAAATTATGCATATACTATTTAAAATCTTTTTATATTTAATTGAATGTACGTATAACCAATGATGATAAACGGGACACTATCAAGAAAAGACTGAATCTGTAAAGTAATAAATACATTCAAACATATAAGCATCACAAAACAAAGAAACGATGAGTGATATATTTCGTTCTGTAAAGTAATAAAAATTGAGCGAAAACCTCATCAGCAAAAGCCTTGAAAGATGATCTTCTTCATTTCATTGTTGAGAATCTTCGTCCGAATTGAGCGATTTGTGAGTGTTAGGGTGTGGAGACGTTATTGTTCAGGATCTAACTCAAAGATATGAAGACGAATTGAACCCAAAGTCGATATCAGCAGAACTGGTGATATCTCTTCCTCTGCTACTGGTACATAATGAAGATATTTAAAAATAGAGCACACATATAGACTTAGTCCCCAAAGATATTTAAAAATAGAGCACACAAAGAATTGGCGATATCTTTTTTATCATAAAGAATGATAAAAAAAGACAAATTGTTATGTGTGTATGTATATATATATATATATATATGTTCAGGTTCTGTTTTCATGATAAATGGTATATATTAAGAGTTTGAAAGAGTAGCGTGTACTGCTCCAATGGTTGATGGTGCGAAAATTGCCTTCAAATTAACCCGTCTTGAGAATTTCATCAAATTTTGCTTCATAGTATCGAACATCACCTGTTGCACATTATGTTGTAACTTTTGAGCTCAAATTTATGAGTAAATAAGATCAGATATGGATCACTCTGAATGCAAAAAACAACCTTCACTTTTCCTTTTATGCTAACAGTAGACGAGAATGATGGAAGCAAATTTTCGGTCAAATCCTCTTCTTCCATTCTCAACCAGTGGTAACCATTTATTGTATGATGATGCTACCACCTCAGATTTCACATTTATGATGTACTCATCTTGTCCTTGTGTAGATTCTAGATTTTGGTCATTTGTTTTAGTAAGCATTGCATATTACCATCTAGTAGTAACATTATGTCAACACTTAAAAGAAAAGGAAAATAGGGTAGATACCTCAGCTACCCATGACTAATGTATCCAACTTTAGATCTTTAATCCTTTCAATCAACACCCTTGCATCTCCCTAGTACAATTTGGTCACAACTTGAATCTAATCAAACAAATTAGCCACTAATTATTGCACACATAAATTCTAAATTGAATTTGTAACCAAAAAATGTTGATTTCAATTCAATTCATTAGATTTGGCACCACAATACCAAATCAATCGACAGTTTGCTAAAAAAAATCGAAAGAACAGAAGAAATAATTAATTGAGAACTAGAGTTTGTTCCGAGATTCATCGCCAGAATGGGACTTGATATTAATGGTTAAGATAATTAACATCACGTTGTACTCAACTGGCGGCGATGGCGATGTCGGAGCTATTGGAAATATACATGAACTCCGTTCAAGATGGATTTGAAATCGTTTGCATCAAATCCATCACCGCCTCCTCCGCAGGCACCAACGCCGTCGTACCAGACTCCATTGTCGAACAAAATCACACCAAATACATGCTTGAATCATACGTAAATCGCAAAGTCTTCCAAGGATTTGACCACGAAACGTTCTACATGGACGAAAGCCTGTCGTCTCTTTAAACCCTAGCTAAGATCACAAATCCGAATGTTATAAAACTCCCATAGATAATAGTACTTCTATTATTTATTTTTCTGAAAATAATAAACTCTTTAGATACGCTTTTATAAGTTATTATTATACTTCTCTAAAACCTTTTATTTAAAATAAAAATAAAAATAAAAATAAAAATAAAATAAAAATACTTAACCTTTAGAGACGCTTTTAAAAAGCGTCACTAAAACTTGTCATTCCATTTTTATAGACATTTTACATAAAAAGTGTATCTAAAAAGCTTTAGGAACGATTTCTGTAGTGTATTATTTAGCTTAAAATCATTTTCTAAAAATCATTTTCTAAAAATCATTTTATCTTCTGTTACATTTTTCACTTTTGTTATGTAGTTCCTTCTCTAAAGATGACATTTAGATACACTTCCAAATGCTTCTCTAAAACTTCCTTCTCTAAACCTCATTTTCCTTGTAGTGAATAGATGAATAAAGCTGAAAATAACAAGATTGTAGCTCAACAATTCATCTATGTTTGATTCTTCAAGGTTACACCAAGAACACCGTAAAGTGTGTGTTACAGAAAATAAGCTCTAAACTGGTGTGTGTGTGTGTGTGTGTGTGTAATGTGCAATTGTTACTAGAAAAGGTCTGATAGAACCTTCTATTTATACTAGATGACAAGGGACAAACAGTAGACAACAAGTACAAGGGTACAAGAGACAAGGTCGTGTGACAGATCCTGGTACACGTTGATGTAGTGCGCCGCATTCTGCAAAAGTTGCGACCCTTCAGAGGATGACACGTGGAAAGTAGCAGGGCACACCTTGTACTATTGATCTTCAGGATCTTCCTACAGCAGAGGCACGTGAGTGGCACACTTTTCCTTGTCTTTGTCTTTAAGCATTGTCTTCCAAGTCTTCATACCATAGAGGCTCTGTGGCCTTGTCCTCTGACGATCTTCTGATGTAGGTCTTTGTGAAGGTTCTGATGCTCTTGGTGTCTGGCAGAGGCTTCTGTCAGTGTCTTCTCATCCTATTTTTCAATACTTCTTATGATAGAAGTTGGAGCTAACAATCTCCTCCTAAGTATTGAAAAATGAAAAAAAAATGAAAAAAAAAATGAAAAAAAAATGAAAAAAAAAATGAAAAAAAAATGAAAAAAAATTGAAAGTTGCATGTATCCTTAGGCTAAGAAGAATAAGAGGTTAAACATTTGACCTCTGTAAGAAAGTAACTTTTCATTCACTATTATGCCAGATGCATTTACAAAGGTTTGGAAGTAAGTTACAGAATGTAAAAAGTAAACAAAAGCATTTCAGAGTTGCAGAGGCTAGATTCTGGCGTTCGGGAAATCGTTGATGGACTTGGTGAGTCCTCCAGACTTAAGTTCTTGGTACATGGAAGCGCAGAGATCTTTGAAGCGAATGACATAGTCAATAACCTGAATCAGCCTGTTTGCGAAGTTTAGGTTCATGAATTCCGTTCCTCTGTGGTTTATGAGATTGGTCCTAAACTCGAGAAGCGTCTTTGTTGCATACTTCTGGCAATCAACCTCTAGAAATAGCTTCATCTTTCCTTGAGGGTCAAGATAAACATATCCAACCTTGGGGTTGCTGATGATAGTGTTTGGTTTAATATCGGCAGAGGAGGGGCAATGATCATCTGGGGGTAGAAGATTGATTTTTCTCACTCCCAGATCAAGTGCCACTTGAAAATCGATCATGCTGTAGAGTAGGAGTTTTTCCCTCATTGCCTTCTTGATTTCTTCATAGGTATTTCTGTGTTCAAGCCTCTCGTTGCAATTCTTTTTGGCCCAGCTGAGAAGTTCAGGTAGATCATAGGGGCTTAGGTTCCTCAAATCAGCATCGGAGAACTTTGTATCTGATCTATCTGCTCTTTTGACATGGTAGAGGTTGTACCAGAAGTTTTGACATATGGTGTGCGAGAGCTTGCATCTTAGGACTTGAGTGATTTTGGAATCTGAGAAGACACTTTTGACAGGTTTGGCTTTATCTCTGAAGAAGTCTTCCTGATTTGTTGAATGAGGTCGCGGTTCAGAGTGGGAGGTGGCAGAGGATCATTTATGGCTCGGCTATAAAGATACTTGTATACCACCTCTTCCATTTGGCATTGAGGCACATGGGGTGGAGGCATGGGTTTGCGCAGAGCCTCAAAGTCTCTGAACACTTTGGCCACTCTGTCGTCTGTAGGCTTGACTTTGGGATCTAGGACAGGTTTTGTTGATAGAGGAATCCCATAAGCCCAGTTTTCCTCTTCTGGTTTTGGAGTAATGAAAGCATCGAAAGAGCTTTTCATTAGCTTCTCTGCGACTTGAGGCTTTTGTTTCTTGGGCTTTGGGTCCTCTGTAGCAATTGACTTTCCCTTGTCCTTTGCCTTCGGTTGGGTTTCCTCTGTTGGTTTAGGTAGGGTTGCCTCTGTTGTTTTGGTTTTGGGTGTTTCAGCTTCTGTTGGTTTAGAAGGTGGTTGGGTTGAAGAATCTTCTGTTGGTTTGGTTGGGGGTTCTTCTGCGGGTTTGATTGGTGTAGGCTCTTCTGATGTTGTTCCCTCTGGATACTGTTTCCGCATTTTGTCAACAGCAGTGAAATGTTGTTTGTATGTTGCTCTGGCATGTTCCCTTAGTAGAGGTCTCTGTTGAAGTTGGTTTAAGATTTCTTCTGTGGTTGGTTTGGGTTTGCTCATATATTTCCTTTGTTTAGGAGCTATGATTTTTGTTCTGGGTTTTGGTTTGGGTTGTTCTTCTGCATGTGTGGGGGATGGTAATTTGGTTTCTTCAAGGATTGGTTTTGGTGTTGGGGAGGGCAAGTCTTCTTCAGATGTAGTAGAGAGTATCTGGATTTGTTCTGCTGTAGGCTTAGGTGTTGGTGAGGGAAAGTCTTCTGGTTGTTGATTTGTTTCCATAGAGGTGTGTGTTGCCTCTGTGGTCTTCTGCTCTTTTGATTTGTTGGGTGATTGGGTTTTTGCGGGCACTTGAGCCAGAGTTTTGATGGCTAAAGGCTTACGTAGAATGGCTCTGCTGGTCTTCTCCCCCTTAGGATGATCTGATGGCCCATCAGAATCGCTGTCAGAATCATCTTGCCTTTTCTTGTTCTTTCGGCCCTCTGCTGAGCATGAAGTAGGTGGTTTCTTTGGCTGGCTGGCCCCTACTGCGAGCATCTTTGCGCAAGGGTCATCACACACGCTCAACAGATATTCTACTTCGACCTCCGATTTGAATCGTAGCCGTCCCACACTGCTCTGGAAGTCTTTTACATATGATGCGTTTGCAGAGGTGAATGCCTTTATGAACTCTGTCATCTCCTTTAGAACACCCTGACCCAGTTCTGTCAATTAAGCTCTGGTAATGTAGTCGGTTGGCTTAAGGGCTTTGTTCTGCTCGATTGTATGGTCTTGAACCTGTTCGAGAGCCTTTTTCAGATGTTCTTCGGTGATGCCTGTAGATGCAGGGGTTTGAGTAGACAGGGATTTGGCCACTTTGTGTACCTTCTTCAGTTGTTTCGATAGGTTGGTGACAGAGGTTTCGAGTGCAGAGGTGGAGGCGGTGGCTGGTGCAGAGCTGCTTGGAGTTGTCTTCAGCAGGGCATTTGTGTTCTTTACCTCTGTTGATAAAGTCTCAACTTTGGTGGCAAGATCGTTTATGGCCTTCTGCGTGGATTCTTCTAGAGCTTTGACAGAGCTTTGCAACTCTGTCAAAGAAGTGGTCACAGAGGTCACAAAGGTTTGGATCTCATCCTTTGCAACATATGAACCTGGGGTAACCTTTGGGGGAACACATTCATCCCCAGAGTGAGTCCCTGTTCCTGGGACGCCTACATTCATTCATGTGTTAACGTTGAGAATGGTAGGACTTCCTCCTGATCCTTGAGCACAGGCTTTTTGGGCCTCAAGCTCTACATAAGTTCTGTCAGCGACCCTGTTCTGATCCACTCCAGAGGTGGGGACAGAGGTGTCTCTGAGTTTGCTAGGGGACTTGTCTAGAGTCCCTTCGCCATCGTGCACTCTAAGTAGGGGTGAGCAAAACCCGACCGATCCGAACAACCCGACCGACCCGAACCCGAAAGTATATATCGGGTATTTCGGTTCGGTTTGGGTTGGGTTTTCCCAAACCCGAACCCGACCGAAACCCGAACTTTTTAATTCTTTTTTTCTTTTTTTTCCAATAAATCGTAAATATATATGCTGCTGAGTATGTTTTCATGTGTGTTGTGTGTGTGTGTGTGTGTTTAAGATTTAAGCTAAGTATGAACTGAGTATGTAATTATGTATGCGTGCTGTGTGTGTGTGTGTGTTTAATGTGATGTACGTGTGTGTGTGAGGTGTGTATTGGAGGTGTGTGTGTGTGTGTGTGTGTGTGCTTAATTGTGATCAACGGTTTCGCATGCAAACTGCAAACATAGAACTCGCATGCAACCTGCAAACATACAACAATATATTTACTAACTAAAATAGAACTCGCATGCAACCTGCAAACATTTACAACCTGCAACCTGCAAGCATACCCCAAAACTGGGCTTGGGATCGGACCAACCCGAACAACCCAACCGATGAACCCGAACCCGAAATGGCCAGAACCTGAAAACCTCGAACTACACTTTGGACGGGTTTCGGGGCCTCCTACTTCCACCCGAAACCCAAAAAACCCGAACTTTTGCCACCCGAACCCGAACAACCTGACCGATGCTCACCCCTAGCTCTAAGCTCCTCTGAAGAGCGTTTGGATCCTAGGAGTGTGTGTGTGTGTGTGTCAGAGGAAACAAATTTCTCTGTGGGGATTTCGGATGTGATCTAGGGCGATGGATCACGAATAAGAAGAGTGTCCTTTGGAGAGGACACCTTCTGTGGGGATTCCCCAGGTTGTGCAGACGCAGAGGAGGAAAAAAGGTTCCTCTGCCCGGTTTGTTGGGGATGGGTTCGAGCTGTGCGAATCTATTTCAATAACTCTATCGACCACTAGACTAGCAGAGTTAGTAATGTGGGTTGCACTGGGAGGGGGGGGGGGGATGGTTGTGTGCCTCTTCTTTCTTCGGCATCTTTTCTGCTTTCCTCTTCTGTGAGGCACCCTAACACTGGAGTTTCTATCCTAGATTCTACATCTACCCAGGTGTCTTATGCTTCCATCATTTCCTCTATGTGCTCAAGCTCTGAGTCATAGCTTGGAGGAGAGGCAAACAGGTCTGAGTTCATTGGGCCCTCTGGGGTGTCTGTCTGGTTTTTGGTAGGGGTTCTGTCATTTTCCTCCAGGTCAGAGTCAACATCAGCTACCGTGAAATCCGGGGTTGTAGTGGTGTTGAAGTCTGTTATAGCTTCTGCGGTCCACCCAGAAGTGTCAAGGGTGTTGGCTATGTCTTGGCGTTCTAGGAAAGACGCAAAATCGTTTGGCTCTGCGCATTGGATAGGAGTGGGGGATCGCATAGGTTGTTCAGGGATTGTTTCTTGTGCTTCCTCTGCGATGCTCTGCAGAGGGGATTTGGCTTTCTTAGTTTTCTTCTTAGGCTTGGGGGCTCCCTCATCAGAAGTGCTGGTTTTTCTCTTTTTTCTTTTCCTTTGGAGGGGGACAGAGGATTCAACCACTGTTGCTTCTTTTGGTGGTTGTTGGGGTGGTTCGACACTGGCAGAGGCTACTTCTTTTGTAGCCTTGGCTTTTGGAGCCTTCTTTGGTTTTTCCACTTGCTTGGGGGGTTGCTCTGTGGTCTTAGGTGGGGCGGTAGAAGTCTCTGCTCCAGACCTAGCTCGTGTAAGTCTCACCCTTTTCATCTTTTGTCTGTGCTTTTCCAGAGCCACAGCCCAATCCTCCTCACTAAGTCGCTAAACTACTTCTGTCCCTATGGGGGCTCCTAGACGGGGGGGGGGGGGGGGGGGGGGGGGGTCACAGGGCTCGGTTGGGGAGTCTTGTGTTCACGTATGTACGCTCTCCTAAGATCTACATCTGAAGCATATGTAAGCATCTTCTTCGACAGGGGTCTGCAGAACCTGTAGCCATCAGCATATTTGGTTGGGACGTTCTTTACCATGGGATAGGTCTTCACCACGTCTCCTTCCATTGGCCATTGTTCGGCTATCAGTAGAGGTTCTAGCAGAACTCCAATTGTTCGTTGAAATTGCAAGGCTGGAAGTTGACCTTTGTTGCCCTTCGCCCTCTGTGTGGATTGTCTATGTTCGATGGTTGCGACCAGTTCCTGCATCATCAGAGCAGCATAATCCAGGGGTGAATCATAGTATATTCCATACATGATTGAGAGGATTTGGTGGGAGCTCTGGTCTGGGCTCCCCACTTTGCCAGTGAGGCATCTGTTGAGTATGGAGAACAGGGTGTTCCACAGAGGGGGAAGTATGTTCCTCCTGAAGTCGTTTCTTTTGGCAAGGGGGGTATTGTAACCTAACATCTCTGCGAAGGCACAGAGGTCAGCATCTGAGGGCTCTGCCACATATCTTTTGATTCCTAGCAGGCCTCTGGTGGGAAGATCAAATGAAATGGAGAGCATAGTTCTGTTGAAGCCTATGTTCATGTTTTCGGATTTATCAGGCTTGGACACATACCCATTAATGGTGTTGGTTTCAGAAGTGAAGTAACAGCTCTGCCAGAACTGGTTCAGGTATCTGGCAGGTATCCTTGTAACGTTCTTGGTTAAAAGTGTTCTTAGGGGATGGTTTTCCAGGATATTCATTAAAACAGTTTGTTCTTCCCCAAAGGCAGATCTAGAAATTACCAGGTAGTGGTTATTTGGCTTTAGGTGGAGTGATTTTTCGAACATATCATTTTCCAGGAAGTTTTGTAGGTGTGATGTCGGAGCAAACTCAACAGATTCACCACTGTTGTCCCTTTCAGGGTCATTTCTAGCCGCCGATGGATTTTGGGAGTGCTCAGAATGAGCAGGGGAGTTCACCGGAGTGTTTATGGTCGCCATTGATGATGTTCTTCGTAGAAATGAGGAGAAAACAGAAAGTTGCAGGTTCTTGCAAGGTTTCGTCGGAGTAAACAGAGAGAGAGAGAGAATCGTAAAAGATGAAGAAGAAGGGTAAATGGAGTTTTTATAGGGGGTTAAATTCGGATAGAATTTGGAACGGTAAAAAGTGAAATTTATAAGTTTTGGGGTCCGCACTCGAGTGCCCAGCTGTGTTCAACGTTTCAGAACATCGTGTGGCACGCACGTCCAATAGAAACGTGCCACGTCAGAAGTGGCGGTGCATGATGAGACGTCGTGCGATGCCCATTAATGCTAGGCGCGTGGGAGACTCTACACCCGGATGACTGTCACTTTGGTAAATAACCCGCACCTCAGAACCCCTTTAAAAGCACAAGTGTCAGAATCGACAGAAGCTCTGTGGTGGAATAAGCTCTGTGATCTGAGACCTTCTTTCAATTTCTCAATCTTGTACCTTTACCAAACATTTGAAAATACAATTGAAATGTCCGTACGAGATTTTCAGTTACAGAGGCTCTGTCGAGCTCAGCAGAGGCTCTATGACTGAAAATTTCTAATTGCGGAAAGCTCATAAAACTTTTTGATCATTCAAAGTTTTGACTGTTTTAAACTGTGTTTCTAGGACATATTTGGAAATTGTTGTCCTTGAAAAATGTTTTGGAAAGAGGGTTTGTGCGAAAAACTTACTCTTAGATTCTTCTTTGTTCGGCATAGTCTGCGACTTCTGTTGATTTGTTCGACCAACTATCTTCTTTGGCTCCCCCTTGAATGATTAACCTCTGTAGATCATTTCAAGGTCTCCTTCTGCTCCCCCTTCACCTATGCTTGGATAAGATATGTGTTGGTCCCAAGGTTTTAAATGACGTGAGGCGTGGCGTGGCGGTGAGGTCAAGCCTCAAGTCTTACAAGTTACGGCGAGGTCACGACGTTTTTCAAGGCGTGCCTTAAGGCGGCATATATATATATATATATATATATATATATACATATATATATACACACATAGAAACACACTTGTGTGCTAGTGTATAGAATAATAACGTAGAACAAAATAAATTCATGTAAAGTAATAACAAAAGACAATTGATACCAAATCTATAGAGCTTATGGAAAATTATATCAAGAGTGTAAAATCGGGAGTAATTTCTTGAATCACTACTCACTACCTTCTTCAACTTTCCAAGAATTCACGTTCGACTCTTCGTGTACGAGAATGGAAGTAAGTATTTACCAATTTTGGGTTTTTAGTTTCAAGTTTCCTTTAAATGTGTATTTAAGTCTTAGGTTGCATAAACAATTATCATTTGCTTATATATTAAAAATAATCTCACACCTTACAAAATGATGTGTCGTAACGCGTTGTAACGCATCGTAACGCGCCATAACGTGCCATAACGCGTTACAATGCATGCCAAGCCTTAAGGTGGACCCCAAGCCTTGACGCCATAACGCGCCATAACGAGGCCATAACGAGTTATTTAGAACCATGGTTGGTCCCGAAGGGTTATACAAGTTTGTAGAAGGGGGGGGGTTGAATACAAACACACAGATTTTACTTTTCTAAATTGTTTATTGATAAATCATTAACAATTTACAGCTTGTTGCGGAAACAAGATTAAGGATAAATCCTAAATCTAAACAAGTTGGAACACTAAGTTTCTTGCACTAAGAAGGAGAAGGAAATTACTAATAATAACCTATCTCAAGATAAGAAGGGTGAACTTGTCCAGAGTTAGCAAGTTACTTCAAAATGAAGTGAGTTCTTCTTCTTATATACTGCATGCATTTAATGCATTGCAGTTTACACTTTACACGTGGCAGCAGCTGATTGGTTGCATGTCATTGACCTTTGTTGACAACCTTAGTAGCCGCATGTTTGAACAGTGTAGTATCAGAGTGGTTGTACGATTTCAGACAATAAGGAGGTTCTATTCTGGCATATCGTACGGAGTCGTGCAAGGGTGGATGAGACAAAAAGTACTTTGTACGGAAGACTTCATGATCAGCTTTTCGATGATTCAGCGATCTATCATTCTTCATCAGCGAATGATAGAGTTCAGCGATAGCTGAAGTCGTGTACTTGATACTTCACGTTGAGTGGACAAATCTGAGTCTTCGCTGATCCGCATCAGTTCATTAGGAGACTTGTCGCTGGTTCTTGAGCTTGATCTTCGACTTCAGCGTAGAACCTATGTTGACGTGAAACTTGTCTTCAGGGATCATAAGTAAACAACTAACTTATCAGCGATCACCATAAGTACTGAACAGACTCAGAGTATTATGGTGAACAGTTTCGCTGAATGTTTAATCTAAAGAGCGAGAGTTCCTATCAGCGGTACTGGAAGATCTTAGTACTTATCAGCGATAGTGAAACTCTGATACATATTGTTTATTTACAATTTTCACTAAGTATATAAGAGAGGGTCATTATCAAATCACTGAGGGTTTGGATCAACATTCTCCCCCTATTTGATTATGACATAGCAACAAAGAAAAATCTATATAATGAAAACATAAGGATAAAAGGAACTCATAAAATATTTGTCCCTTTTACTGTTTTCTGGGATCTTTTCTGTACTGATGGAGTAAAGTACGTTCGCTGAAATTTTTCTTTAAACTTTGTAAAGATTACAGAGGGAAGTGGAAAAATTACAAGTACAGCGAATAAAATTACAAGTACAAAAGATGTAGACAGATAAGGATAGAAAGAATTTCAAGGCGATCCTATCCATCAAAAGGTTCTTCCTTAATGAGTTGTTTATCAAGGGTCATTGATGTGGCAATCATCCAATCAGGGACATCTACTCCTTGATTCTTTTTCTTCAGAGCTTTTTCAAAAATCAAGGGCTTCAGGTGTCTAGCTTTGATGTCGCGTCTGACTTCACACCAGTATAAAAGATCTCTGAGTTGTTCGATGGGAGCGAGGTGGAGCTCAGAGATACGTTGAAAGTGATGGTTTCCATCGTAATCTAGAAAGAACATACCATATGGATCACTTACAACTGTGCCAGGAATGAAAGTTTCTCCAGGTGGTAGGGAGGTGTCAAGCGCTGAGAGATCAGCATCAGGGCCAAGAACTCCAGCACGAGAGAAACCAATACCTGTTTCATTCCGTATAGGAGGACCTGAATCAGAGACTTTCTTTTTCTTAGCAGAGACTTTTCTTTGTTGAGGAAGAGGAGGAATATCCACAGCAGAAGAAAACAGGTCGATCTGTTTGTTTAAGATCTTCTCGACATGGATTTTGTACTTTGAGCGCGATCCCTGAATGGCTAATTTTGTTTCTAACCATTCAGAGAGACCAAACTTTTCTAAGGTAGCAGCATAGAAAGTTTTCTTGGTTTTGTCATCTCTGTAGACATCCACTTCAACAACAGGAACGTCGGCGTACAGTTTTCCTCTGATGTTTGCTTTGAGGATTTTGGATGGTCTATATCGATAGGTCAGCATTTGTTTAGCCCATTCCAAGGTCGTGTCAGAGACCTTACTCTTTTCTCTAACAATCTTTTGAGCATCATCCCATAGCTGATGTTGAACATCAATGGGAACTCTTTTCAGCTTGGGGTCTTTTATTGATCGTTGAGTAAGCTTGATGGCGTATTCTCTATCTTTTTCTTCAGCTTCCTTTCTTTCAGCGATTAAGCGTTCAGCTCTGAGGTGTTTCTTGTATTTCTTTTGGGAAACTCTGAACTTTGGAGGAACGGAAGAAAGTTGATCACGCTTCAGAATGATTCGCTGATCTTCGAGTCTCTTGATCATTGCATCTCTTTTTTCTTGATCCTCTTCACTTAGCTTTTGAGGAGCCAAGGAAGGTCTGTTTTTGTGAGAAAGAGTCTGTTCTTCAGGTTCATCAGTCTCAGAGATCAAATCCAAGACTGGGATTATTTCTTCAGCGTTGAGAGTTGGGATTGTTGTTGAAGTCGCAGCTGTAGGAACTTCAGCAATATCCTCAAACAGTGGAGAGGACTAGCTGAAACGCAGCGATCTTACAACTAAGAACATGGGCAGAACATAGATGAAAAGAATGGGATTGTGTATAGAGGTTTGCGGAGGTAGAGAACTGATAAAGTGTATAGAGGAGGGATGTTGTGTAAGATTAATGTACCTGACAAACCGGCTTGTTAAGCAAAATCATCAGATTTTCATCTTCAGCGACACCTTTTCCTTTGCCTTTGTCAACTTCAGATGCTGATGGCTTTGTCTTTGTCCGCTCCCCTGAAGGTTCATTTATCATAATCCCTTTAAGAGCTTTAGTTCTCTGAGCAGGCTTAACGATAAAAAAGTCATCATCATCGTCATCTTCGTCATCATCATTCTTTGGAGAAGAGGATGGGCATCAGACAAATCGATGGCTTGTTCATCTTCAGCTTCAGACTCAGTTTCTTCAGCTTCTTCTTCGAGTTGCTCCCCCTCAGATACAGAGGCGAGCTTCTCGGTTCCCTCAGGGTTTTTATCTCCCTGAGGTCCAGCGGCTGCTTCAGCTTCAATTGTATTCTCACCCTCTTCAGTGAAGGTGAGGTCTTCAGTCTTCTCTCCCCTGATAGATTCATCATGGGAAAGGTCTTCAGCGCTTTTGGAGAGGTCTTCAGCGCTCTTCTCCCCCTCTTTATCATGATGACTGGGGGAGGAATGAGAAGATTCAGCAGCTCGTGTGGTTTCCCTGTCTTCTTGGCCAGGGATCCCTATATACATTTCAATCGCTGATAATCTGTTTTCCATGTCAGAAATACCAGGATTGATCTTCATAAGTTCAGCACGATCCGCCGTAGTAAAAGATGGAGGTGCAGGGGCAGGTTCAGGGGCGGTCGTGTTGGTCAGAATCTACTTCAACAAGTTCTGAATTGAAGAGATGTCATTCTTCATCATGTTGACATCAGTCTTCACAGAACTCATATCTGTTTTTACTGAACTGACATCAGTCTTTACAGCAGACATATCACCTTCGAGTGTGCCAACCGATGTCTTCAGCGTTGTGACTTCGCTGGACATGGTGTCTATAGATTTCTTGATGTCGAGGTAGTGTGTGTAGATGTCAGCGAGAACTTTGGCAAAGTTGCTCAGAGATTGATCAACCTTCTCCATGTCAGCTTTGGAGGCATTCTTTCCGACTTCGGTTGTAAGTTTTAAGAGATTCTCTCCAGCGGTTGTTACAGCTGAAGAGTTGCCGAAAAGAGTAGACGTGGGACCATTCAGCGTTGTCTCTACTGTCTTCAGAGACGTGTTGATGTCTCTCAAATTAGGACCTGTAACATATAAAAACTTGTGAACAGAGGAAAGCTCAGAAGTTTGGGGTTTAGTAACAGTGTATAGGGATTGGTGAGTACCTGCAGGAGGATTGGTGAATTCATCAAAATCACGGGTTCCTGAGTAAAGTTCCATATCGTCAGCGAGAGTACGTGAACGTATGGACAGCTCTGCAGGTCCTACTTCCGTCGTTCCTTTAGCTCCTGGAGGAATGACAGGTGCAGCTGTGATAACTGGAGTGGGGTCCAAATGAGTGGAGGGAGAAGCGAAGGGTAAGAAAGGAGGTTGGTTACCGAGTTCAGCGTTGGAATCGCTGAGAATCACTTCATCAGTCTTTTGAGAGACTGAGGGAGGTTGGGTAGTTTCCAAGTTTGTAACCTCAACGTTTGGAGATGCTGAGGTCGGGATTAAAGGGATGGCTTGTTCAGGTGTGGCAGAGCGTACCACTGAACTTTCCTTCATCTCAACAGGAGGAGCTGAGGAGTTTTTAGCAGGAGATTGCTTGGGTTGCTACTTGGTCTTCTTAGTTCTTTTGGAACCAAGGTGGGTGTCAGAATGTTTCCTTTTAAGAGGAATGGAGGTAGCAGCTGGGGTATCAGCGGTGGGTTTGTCCGCTGAAGGATCTGCAGAAGTAGAAGAAGTAGTAGGGTTAAGAAGAGTCAAGAGTGTAGAAAGACGTACCTCATTCGCCACTGGTTTGAAGTCGAGTATTTTAGGGCCGACCTGAGAGAGTTTCAGGTCACCCTCTTCTGGGTAGCTGTCTTTCAGGCCTCTTTGGAAAATAGCGCTGATGAACCGAGGATATGGAACCCATGGAGGTCTGTCAGCGACGGTGTCCACTCTGAGAACCAGGTCATCATAGATAATCGATGCCCAGTCTATGTTGAGACCTTTCAGCAAAGCATATCCCATTGCTTGCTGAGGCTTAGCGGCTTGGTCAGAGGAGTCGCTCTTGGCAGTCATGCAGCTGATCAAATGGGCGAAGATGAAATTCATCTCGCTGGGCATTTTTGATTTCTTGATAATCGTCAGCTTCTTCTCGGGCTTCATGTCTCTGCCGATTTCCCATACATAGCCCATTGCATCGAAAAATGCAATGATGGCTTCCCTGTCTGAGTTTTTCTTGGGGTCAGGGAGGGGAACAAAGGGTTTTTCCTTGGTGGCGATGGGAAGGCTGAGAGCTTTGCGAATTATGGCAGGGGTAATCTTCATGGTGCCATATTCGATATCGCAGAGGATGCAATCGATTGTTTTGGAGGGGTCTTTGGCTGAGGGTAGCTGAGAGTGTCTGGCTGAGTACCAGAATTGTGAGAGCAAAAGCTGATGTGCAGGAGGTGTTATGGTCAGGGCTGTGGAGATGCAGCAATTCTTTAGGAAGTTCACAGCATCAGCTAGATGTGTGACTAGCTTTCGAGGAGGAAACTCGAGAAGCGCATAGAGGTTGTTCACCTTAGTCCAATCCAGTTTGTCAAGGGCAAATTTGACTTGAGGAGACTTGAAGATGTCCATTTCCTCAGCAGTGTCATCAGCAGAAGTGTTTTCAGCGTTGGTGTTCTTGGGAATGTCAGAAGATGCCATTCTCTGTATTATCAGTTCAACCAAAGGATTAACAAATAAGAATAATCTTAATGTGGAAAGATTTTCCAATAAGATGGTTCGAATTTTGTCCATTTCATTCAGACAATATGTCTTAATGAAGATTAGGGTTTTTAAAAAAAAAAAACGAAATTTCAAACCCAATAAAAATCTTGTTTTCCAGTTTCCTTTGAAGATAGGGATTCTGGAAAAACGAATGTGTGAAGAACAAGTTTAAGATTTTTGCATTTAAACTTGAAGAACAACCATGAAATGGTTGTGTTCATAAAACCATGAAAGAAAATGATTTTATTTTTAAGAAGTTCTTTTGTTTGATCTTGTTAAAACAATGAGAAGATCAGAAACAAGTTATTTGCATTTGGTAAATAATAAGAACATATTAACCTTTGATGTTTGAAGAAGATGAACAGTTGTTCTTGAAAAATCGAAAGCCAAATGCAACAGTGAATTCTTTCTTTGCTTGGAGGAGAAGTTCACGTAAGAGAAAAATATAAACGAAGAATTTGTTTATATAGAGAGATTTTAGAAAGAGAAAGTCTTGAGCGGGAAAAGATTTTCATCATGACACGGACACGTGTTTGCATTTGATTGGCAAGTAAACGAAATGTGCAAACGTGTGTCAGAAAGAAGAACGTGTCTGGGTTTATCCGTTGTAATGACGTCACAACTGTCCTTTCATATTCTTGGTTGTCTCTGAGGTTTTGAAAAACTCAGGGACACTTTTGAAAACATGAAGCACTGAATAGAAATATCAGTTGGTTTTAAGAAATTTCAAAGTATCGCTGATAAGGAAGAGATATTCAGCGATGAGATTTGTTTTGAAATATTGCATTTACATGCGATTTGTCAGAGAGAAAAACATACCTTGATATCAGCGAATCAGGATAGAGAGGAGGATAGAATGGGTTATACAAGTTGATTTTATCCTATCGCTGATCAAATGTGAACTGCTGAAGATTTTATCCTTCAAAGTTCAACATTCTAAGCTCGCTGATGAGAAAGTTGAATCTTGTCTCATCAAGAGGTTTGGTGAACAGATCATCTAACTGATAATCAGTTGGGATAAAGTGAAGTTCTATATCACCATTCATCACATGATCTCTGATAAAGTGATACCTGATTTCGATGTGTTTTGTCTTTGAGTGTAGCACTGGATTATTAGCTATAGCGATGGCACTTGTGCTGTCGCAATAGATTGGAATATTTGAGAGTTGAAGGTCATAGTCCAGTAGTTGATTTCTCATCCACAAGACCTGAGAACAACAGCTTCCAGCGGCTACATACTCAGCTTCAGTTGTGGAAGTGGACAATGAGTTTTGCTTTTTACTTGTCCAATTTAGCAGCTTTCCACCCAGGAGCTGACATCCTCCTGTGGTGCTTTTCCTATCCATTCTGCAACCTGCAAAATCACTATCTGAATAGGCGATTAAATCGAATCCTGAGTCTTTGGGATACCAAAGACCTAGATTCGCTGTACCCTTAAGATATCGAAAAATTCGCTTTACAGCTTTCATATGAGATATCTTAGGTTCAGCTTGATATCGTGCACACAAGCATGTTGCAAACATAATATCGGGTCGGCTAGCTGTAAGATACAATAGTGAGCCGATCATCCCACGGTACAGCGTGACATTGACAGGAACACCCTTAGTGTCCTTATCAAGTGTCAGCGGTGGTGCCATACGGGTTTTCATAGCTGAACTTTCAGTTAAGTCGAATTTCTTCAGCATATCTTTAACATACTTTCCCTGATTAATGAAAGTTCCTTTTTCATTTTGTTTTATCTGTAGACCAAGGAAATATGTTAGTTCACCCATCATGCTCATTTTATACACTTCTTTCATTTTATCAGCGAAACGAGTACAGAGATCAGGGTTAGTCGAGCCAAAAATAATATCATCAACATATATTTGAACAAGAATGATATGACCTTTTACTTTCCTGAAAAATAGAGTTTTGTCTATTTTGCCTCGCTCAAATTTTTCAATATGGAGATAAGTAGAAAGAGTGTCATACCATGCACGTGGAGCTTTCTTTAAGCCATAAAGTGCCTTATCCAGTTTATAAACATAACCTGGATGCTTAGGATATGAGAATCCTGGAGGTTGTTCCACATAGACTTCTTCATTCAGCTTTCCATTTAGAAACGCTGACTTAACATCCATCTGATATACTTTGAAGTCTTTGTGTACAGCGTATGCTAAGAATAGACGAATAGATTCTAATCTTGCTACTGGAGCAAATGTTTCGTCATAATCTATGCCTTCCTCTTGTCTGTATCCCTGAGCAACAAGACGAGCCTTGTTTCGGGTTACAGTTCCATGTTCGTCCAACTTGTTTCGATAGACCCATTTAGTGCCTATCACTGTTTTGTCAGTTGGTCTTCGAACAAGTTTCCAAACTTTGTTTCTTTCGAATTCTGTCAGCTCTTCTTGCATGGCGCTGACCCAGTTTGGATCTCTGAGGGCATCATCTACTTTCTTTGGTTTAGTTAGTGAAATAAAATTTACAAATAAAAAAATATTACCTGCACTTCGTCGAGTCTGAATACCAGCGTTTGGATCACCAAGAATTTGATCAATTGGGTGATTTATAATCCATCGCTGAGCCGGAGCATGAGACGCTGACTCAACCTGAACTGGAGGAGCTGAAGACGAAGCTTCAGCGACGTCTGGAGTATCAGCCAATAGAGGAATGGATGCAGTTGTCATTATATTCACTGATTGCTGAGAAGTGGATGGAATATCTGAGATATTGGTATCAGAAGCAGGTATAGTGTTTATAGGAACAGCTGAGACCCATGATGTTTCAGCTTCACTATTCTGCATATTTGGAATGATAGTTGGACCATCATCTTCAACTGTGTGAGCACGAGGACTGGGAATATCTTCTGAATCACCAAGATGAGAAAACATCCGTTGATTCAGTTCTTCAGTATCAGCGAACGGTTTAGAGTTCGCTGAACGGGACTCGTCAAACGTGACGTGAATTGTTTCTTCAACAGTTTGTCTTCTTCGATTAAAGACTCTGAAGGCTTTGGAAACTGAGGAGTATCCAAGAAAGATTCCATCATCAGCCTTAGGATCAAACTTTCCAAGGGCATCTCTGTTGTTCAGTATGAAAAACTGACATCCAAAGATGTGAAGAAAGCTGATTGAAGGCTTTCTCCCATGAAATAGTTCATAGGCTGTTTTATTGAATCTTTTGACTATCAGTGACCTGTTTTGCGTAAAACAAGCAGTGTTGACAGCTTCTGCCCAAAACTGAGTAGGCAGGTGAGAATCGCTGAGCATTGAACGTGCAGCTTCAATAATTGTTCTATTTCTTCTTTTAGCGACTCCATTTTGTTATGGTGTTCTCACCGAAGAAAAGTTGTGAGAAATACCCTTGCTCTCAAAGAAGGAATCAAGAGAACTGTTTTTGAATTCAGTCCCATGATCACTCCTTATTGAGCGAACAGTCAAATTGTTCAGGGTTTCCATCTTCCGAACAAAGGTGATGAGTTCTTCAGGGGTGTCACTCTTGGAACGGAGAAACATAACCCATGTATAACGAGAGAATTCATCAACTATGACCAGTGTATATTTCTTTCCAGCGATGGATTGTTTGTTAACAGGGCCAAACAAATCCATATGGAGTAGTTGTAGAGGAGATGACACTGAGGAGACTTGCTTTGATTTAAAGCTTGCTTTGGTCTGCTTCCCTTTCTCACATGCTGAACATAAAGACTCTTTGGCATATGAGTGTTGAGGTAGACCAGTAACTAACTCTTTTGAAGAAAGAGAGTTCAGTGTCTTGAAATTCAGATGAGAGAGCCTCTTATGCCATAGCCAGTTGACATCAGATGAGGCTTTTGAGAAGAAACAGGAGTTCTCAGTGGTTGTTGAGTCCATGTTTATTACATAAACATTTTCCAAACGATAACCGCTGAGAGCTATCTTCTCCTTTTTGTCAGTGACAAAGCAGGATTCCTTGGTAAAGATTACTTTGTTATCCTTGTCGCAAAGCTGACTGATGCTTAACAGATTATGCTTCAGCCCTTCAACATATGCGACTCTTCTGAAGGTGGTTGTACCATTAGAGAGTACACCAAACCCTCGGGTATGTCCTTTTCCATTTCCACCGAAAGTCACAGAGGGACCCTTCTCTTCCTTGTATTCAGCGAGCATGCTTTTCTTTCCAGTCATGTGTCTAGAGCATCCGCTATCGAGATACCAGATACCCTTCTGAACCTGCATCACAAAGGAAGATTAGTTTTTCTTGGGTACCCACTTAACCATGTGTACATGTTTGTCAGTGGAAGCAGTTGGAATGGAAGGTTCAGCAATCTTCGCAGCATTTGAAGATTCAGCTTTGTCAGTCTTCACTTTGGTTAATTTCTTAACCTCAGTGGTCTTCTTTGCCTTGGGGGCAATCTTCATCTTAGCTATCTTATCAGCTTTGGTGGCTGTGGGGCACTTACTAGGAATATGATCAGTGAGTCCACAGTGATAACATTTCCTATAACTAAAAATAGTTCTAGGACTATTTGAATGCTGAGTTTTAGATTTTAAATTAGAAGGACCAGCACCAAATAAGCTTTTGGCTTTAGAAATGGGAGGAACACTTGGTTCTTCAGATTTCTTACCAAGGACATCCACTCTGAGTCTAGGAGTAGATCGCTGAATAGACCCACGCTGAGTAGATCCAGAGATCTGATTTCTTGATCCAGAGGAATAAATCACTAAAGCTTTAGAAGCATTCAGCTTTGGTGCTAAAGCACCCTTCTGAGGATTTTGGTTCAACGCAATTCCTTTACCTTTATCTTTAAAGACAGAGGTAGGTTTTGGATAAACCATTTTCTCTTTACCTTTTGAAGAGGCAGAGATTTCCTCAGGGATAGGCGGTCTGGAGGACGAACACTGAGAGGATGAAGTGTCAGCGACTGAGGATACGAAAGTTCCAAATAAGAGCATGGAACGATCAGTGGTTGGTTCTTGAGTTTCATATTTGTAACCAAGACCACGTTTATCACTCAGGGGTATCTGAGACTTAATTATCTCAGTGATCTTTGTTGAAGAGTTACACCATCCTTCAACAGTAGCCTTTTCAGCTTTCAAAGCAGCGATAGCTTCTGCTCGTTCGATTTTGACTAGCTGATTTAAATGCACTTGATCTTTAAAATCTTCTTCAATTTTAGAAAGCTTTTCTATTTGAAGGTTACAGTTTTTAAGTTGTTCAGCGAGATCAAGGTTTTGGTTTTCAACTATAGTTTTGCCATTCATGGCTTCATATAAGCTTCTAGTCAAGAGATCGATTTTGCGGAGACTATCAGCTTCATCAATATTTGCAATATTTGTAAAGAAGGAAGGTGATACCTGAATAGCAGAAGTTGATGTAGAGGGAATGTCTGAACTTTCTTCCTCATCCTCAATCTTTGCCATAAGACAGAGATTGGATTCATCATCTTCAGAGTCAGATGATGATTCTTCTTCTTCTGAAGCAACCCAATCATAAACCATCAGGCCTTTGCTTTTCTTCTTGAAGCTTTTCAGCTTTGCATATTTTTCTTTCAGCTTAGAATATTTGTCATCTTTATTCCTGGGAATAAAAGATTTCTTGGGAAACGCTGAGTTTCTCGATACTTTCTTAGACTTGCACTCGTTAGCGAAATGTCCAATCTTTTCGCAGTTAAAACAAGTAGCAGTAGCCTTATCAACAGTAGCTGATGATCTTGGCTTATCAGTTATAGAAAGAGGTTTGTTCTTTCTGAACATTTTCTTTTTGACGAATCTCCTGAACCTTTTAGTTAGGAGAGCCAAAGATTCATCATCATCTGAAGAGTCAGAATCTGATGACCTTTCAGAGTTACTCTCTAACTCAGTGATAGTGACCGAGGGTCGCTGAGTAGAAGGTTCCTCTAAGATTAAAGCAACAGGGGTGCTTTTGGAATCTTTTACAATATTCTTCTTAAGATGGCTTGATTGCTCATGATTCAGCATTGTGCCATATAAGGTAGCAAGAGTCATTGATCTTAGATCTTTTGACAGCTTGAGACACATAGAATAACTGTCCCAGCTTTCAGGTAAACATTCTAGAAACTTTGTCAGCACTTCAAAGTTAGAATATTCCTTACCAACAGTTTTCAGATCTATTATTAAGCAATTAAAACGTTGGTGAACTTTAGAGAGAGTCTCATTCTTACCACAAATGAAAGTTTCATACTGTCTTACCAGGTTGATCTTTCGAGAGTCCTGGACTTCAGCAGTACCTTCATATTGAGCACATATTGTGTCCCACATGGCTTTTGAGGATTTCAGGTTCATGACGGAATGGTAGACTTCGTCAGGAAGAGCCATGGATAGTATGGATCTGGCTTTTGTGTCGATAGCCACTTTCTTCTTATCTTCGTCAGTCCACGTATGAACATCTTTGGGTACCAGCCTTTCTGGAATAGCAGGTCTATTCTCAGCGGCAGGTACTGCGGCATCAATTCTTACAGGAATAAATGGGCCGTTTTCAAGATAATAAGGCATAGTAGGGTCTACACCTTCTAGGAAGAGAGTCATCCTATTTTTCCATAGATTAAAATTATCTCTGGAGAATCTAGGGGGTTTTGCAAGAGAACCATTGTCTATATAGTTTGTGTTTGTGTTGGTGGCCATTTTCAGAAATAGTAAGGAAGAGAAATCTTAGTATAGATTAGATCTTGTTTATGAGTTTAAACAAATCCGCTCTGATACCACTTGTTGGTCCCGAAGGGTTATACAAGTTTGTAGAAAGGGGGGGGGGGGGTTGAATACAAACACACATATTTTACTTTCCTAAATTGTTTATTAATAAATCATTAACAATTTACAACTTGTTGCGGAAACAAGATTAAGGATAAATCCTAAATCTAAACAAGTTGGAACACTAAGTTTCTTGCACTAAGAAGGAGAAGGAAATTACTAATAATAACCTATCTCAAGATAAGAAGGATGAACTTGTCCAGAGTTAGCAAGTTACTTCAAAATTAAGTGAGTTCTTCTTCTTATATAATGCATGCATTTAATGCATTGCAGTTTACACTTTACACGTGGCAGCAGCTGATTGGTTGCATGTCATTGACCTTTGTTGACAACCTTAGTAGCCGCATGTTTGAACAGTGTAGTATCAGAGTAGTTGTACGATTTCAGACAATAAGGAGGTTCTATTCTGACATATCGTACGGAGTCGTGCAAGGGTGGATGAGACAAAAAGTACTTTGTACGGAAGACTTCATGATCAGCTTTTCGATGATTCAGCGATCTATCATTCTTCATCAGCGAATGATAGAGTTCAGCGATAGCTGAAGTCTTGTAGTTGATACTTCACGTTGAGTGGACAAATCTGAGTCTTCGCTGATCCGCATCAGTTCATTAGGAGACTTGTCGCTGGTTCTTGAGCTTGATCTTCGACTTCAGCGTAGAACCTATGTTGACGTGAAACTTGTCTTCAGGGATCATAAGTAAACAACTAACTTATCAGCGATCACCATAAGTACTGAACAGACTCAGAGTATTATGGTGAACAGTTTCGCTGAATGGAAGTTTAGATGGCAGAACCTATTGTGCCCTAACCATGCTTCTTCATTCTTGAATGAGACAAGGCAGAGCTTGTCATCTTTGTTCTTGGCCTTGAAATTCATAAGGTACAGATCGCCTCTTATTTCGGCTCGCAGAAGTTCTATTTATGTGTCTTCCCCTAGCAGAGAGCAATAGGTTCTTTTGAACTTAACATCAAAACCTGTATCGCAAAGTTGGCTTACACTCAGAAGGTTGTTCTTGAGGCCATCCACATATGCAACTTTGCACATAGTTATATCTTCTTTCTTTATGACTCCATAGCCTCTGATGTACCCCTTTTTATTATCTCCAAAGGTTAGTGATCCTCCTCCAAGTTTGTATTTATATGAGGATAGTAAACCTCTGTCGCCATTCATGTGCCTCGAGCACCCGAAGTCTAGGTACCAGATCGGCATATACTGCTTCTGCATCATAATCAGAGAGATTTAGGTACCCATTTCCAAATGGGTCCAGTTTTGTTAGGGGACTTTAAGGTTGCCTTAACATCCTTTGGTTTAGTTTTAACTTCTTTCGAAAAACCATCTTGTTTCTTCTTACCCTTGAATTTTGCATTCTTTTCTTTGGTTTTAGAGAGGAAACAGTGAGGACCAGAGAAGTGTTGATTCAGTTGATACATAAGCTCAAAGCAATGACAGTAATCGACAAGAGAAGAAATTTGCTTAAACTTATCATTAAAAACGTTGAACATAGGCACAGAGGCTTTATGATTACCATCTTTCCTATCATTAGACTTTCTATTACAAAAAGACCTATCTAGGCTAGATTGAGTTTTTGGAAAATCTCTCTTTGGAGTAGCCTTCTGTTGTGCCCATCTTCTATGGTAAACCTCTGCCGATTTCACTGTCATAGAAGAGAAAGACTTGTTATTTTCAATCCATTTACCTTTTTGTTGCCAAGTTAGTTTTTCTTGAAATGGCCTAAAAGGTTTTGAAGCTTTTGAACTTTGAGAGGACATTTCCTTTTGTTCTTTAATTTTCTCAAGCTCAAGAGAAGTTTTTGCTTGTATACACATATCCAGAAAGTCTGGGTAGATAGGAACACTTGTGAATTTCTCCTTTGGAGAAATGGTTCTGTTAAGAATGCCAGAGGGAAGCTTGAATCCCTCTGATTCACAAGGAACTATCTCTGACTCATCAGAGTCAGTCTCAGATTCGTCAGAGGATGAGTCATCGTCGTATACAGAGGATGGACCACTAAAGTCTCTGTCGTCAGAGGATGGACTTTCTGTGCATGTGTCATACTCACGTTCTTCCTTGCTTTTGGGAATATCTTCTAAAATAACAGAAGTGTTCACATAGATTTCCTCACAGATATCTTGTTTTAAAAAGGGTGTATCAAGGTTTTCGTAAAAGTTGTTTTTACCAATTTCCATCAACTCGTTTTCAGAAATATGTTGCAAATTTTCTTCTGTAGAAGCAGGCACAAATTCAGGTGCCTCTGCAGATAGCTCCTTTTCAGAATCTATAGTGCATTCAAAAGAAACCTGAGTCTGAGACTCTGGGTCACCAAACTTGAAGATTCCTATCTGATCCTTAGTTTTCAGATATTTCTTTGGTTTGGATTCTATTTTGAGAGAGTCTGAGGGTGACAAATCTGTGCTTTGATACCACATATTAATCATCTTCAGAGGTTTCCTCTTATGAGGTTCCCCAGAGGTTTTCTGCCTTTTGCTTACAAAGAGTAGATTTGGAAAGCCTGGTTTTCGTGTATCTCCAACACAAAATAGAGAAGATAGGGACTTGTCTCTTTTGGAGCCTGTATAGGGATCCACATCACAAAAGCCAATTCCCCTTCTTCCTATTTGTGTATTTATTTTTTCATACACCTTATGTACATCTTGATACCTTTTGATTAAAAGATGTCTGTCGAGTAGATCTTGGTGAAGAAATTCTCTTTCTATTTGAAAAAAGTTTTTAAGAGCAAGTATGTTAAGTCTGTCACTCTCATTATTCCTAAGCTCTTTTGTTTTAGCTTTCAAGGCAGAGTCAAGATCAGAAATCTTCTCTTTTAAAGGTTTTAGTTCTTTATACCAGTTTGATTCAAGATCTTCCTTTTCTAAAGTTATTTTTGCCTTTTCCTGAGTGAGAAGTCTAACTTCTCACTCATAGAAGGCAAACTTTTTCTGAACATCAGCACAAGTATTTTCAAGTTCAAGGTAATCTCATGTTAGTTTAAGCAGATTAGCTTCTATTTCATTTGAGCGAGAGTTAGAAGTGGATACCTCACTATCAGAGTCTGAAGTGCTGACTTCTGCCATCCCACAGAACAGGGCATTCTTTTTCTCTTCCTCGTCAAAGGATTCATCTGACACCCAGTTCTCTTGCTCAACCATGAGTGACTTTTGAGCATAGTACTCTGCCTTCTTTTTGTAAAAGGCAGAGTCTCTTTGCGTCCTGTTGGGCTTGCTCCTACAGTCAGCTGCATAGTGGCCTGGCTTGCCACAGTTGAAGCACCCTGAGTTCTATGGTGCATTGTCAGCACTGTCATTTTGCTTCTGTTGGTGATCTCCACTTCCCTTCTGTTCATAGCTTCTGTCATGTGATTTTTCTCTTCCTTTGTTCCTCTGCTCATACTTCCCACCTCTGTCATCTCTCCCATCTCTTTCATACCCAGTCTTCTTCCTGTAACCTCTGTTCCCAAACTCTCTTGTCAGCAAAGCTAAAGATTTAGCTCTCGAGGCCATTGTCGCCTCTTCTTCATCCACTAGATCCTCTTCCTCACTATCAACCACCAGAACCTTTTTCTTCTCCTCCTTCTTCTCTTCTAGAGTCTTCTCCTTCTTGGGCTTTTCTTTCACCTCTGTAGCCTTGCCTAGAAGTTCCAGAGGTCCACCCATTTGGGTTTTTGTCTGGGCTATTTGGGTTTCTTGTGCAGCCAAGGTGCCATAGAGGTTCGACAGGGTCCAAGTGTCCAAATCCTGATTTGTTTGTAAGGACATGGACAGCTGGAGCCACTCGTCGTTTAGGCTCTTGAGGAACATGACATTATTTTCCTCAGAGGTTATGTGAATGCCAAACTTCTTGCACTTTGTTGGGAACTGAAGATATGCTAAGTATAGTTAGTACTGCTAAGTCTTCATTACTACTGCCAGTTCTTCGTTACTACTGCTGGGCAAGGTTACTGCTGCTAGATGAAGTTAATGCTGCTAGATGAAGTTAGTGCTGCTAGACCAAATTACTACTGCTAGACATGGTTAGTACTGCTGAGCTGAGTTACTACTGCTTGAAGACTGTGAAGATTAATACTGCTGAAGGTTGTTAATGCTGCTGAGCCAAATCATCATTAATACTGCTGAGTTGATAAGTTTGGTATGCGATGCTTTTGGAGACAAAGAAGGAAATGATCAAGATATGTTTAACGAAGATTCAGAAGATCAATTTACTTTTTATGGTTATCTTGTAATTACTTTTGTATAAATAGTATTGATAGATAGCTATTAGAAGAGACGAAAACAGAAGATAGATAGTATACAGAATTCGATATTCATTCAAGAGTGAATTAACCTCAAGATCATAGATCCTATTTCTAGAGAAGTAGAAATCGTCTTGTTGAGTCTGTTCAACAAGATTGAGGTTTTGGTGTAAAACTTGTGAGTTATAACTGTTTGATATATATACAGTTTATTGAATTTCTATTGATTGTTCTTTAATTGATTTAGAGTTCTATTCCGCAAGATTCTCTAAATTCTGTTTCTAAGAAGTTTAATTCTTGTTAAGAATCGATCCTGACAAGTGGTATCAGAGCATTGGTATCTTAGAAATTATGGACAACTCAATGGATTCTCACAGTACTCTTGTTTCAAAGGTTCCCATGCTCAAACCCAATGAATTTGACATGTGGAAACTAAGAATCAAGCAGTACATTCTTCTTACTGATTATGCAATATGGGACATTATAGAAAATGGCCCATGTAATGAAGGAAAGATTGGAGCAGATGGAAAGAGACCTCCTCCCAAGACAGATGCTGAAAAGAAAGTAAGACAAACAGAGATGAAGGCCTTAAGCACTCTGCTTTTGGCTATTCCTAATGAGTACCAACATCAATTCCAACACTGCACAGATGCACAGATGTTGTGGAATGCTCTGGAGAAAAGATTTACTGGAACAAAGAGCACAAAGAGAAATCAAAAGGCTATTCTCAGGCAACAATATGAAAACTTTATGTCTGCAAAGAATGAGTCTATGACTCAAACTTTTGACAGATTTAACAAGTTAATTGGAGAATTAGCAACTGTGGGTGTACACATGGATGCTGATGATGTCAACAGAAAGTTCCTTAGATCATTGGGAGAAGAATGGACCATGTACACTGTCTCATTCAGACAGAATGACCAATTGGAGGACAAAGAGCTAGATGACCTCTACAATGATTTGAGAGTATTTGAGGCTGAAGTTGAAGCCAAGAAAAGGCCATCAGGATTTGTTTATAATGCTGCTTTATTATCTTCATCCTCTGATACTGCTGCTAATCCTGATTCAGTTAATACTGCTTGGCAGTTAATACTGCTTGGCAGTTAATACTGCTCGGTAGTTAATACTGCGAGGTAGTTAATACTGCTTCTGATAATCTAGGGCATATAAATACCCCTGTTTGCCCGCCCATGTTCATAACGACTCTTCGCATTTACTTCTTCTCTCTCGTTCTAACCTAGACTCCCCAGAATCTCTGTGCTTTTTCTTTCAAGAATCCTTAGGCATCATGGAGTTTGTGGATGAGCACAATGAAATAGCCATGCTTCAGAAGCCGAAACAAGCTGCGGGATTCCACGCCATTGTCGATTTTCTAAAATCCTCGCACATCTCCTATGCACTCACGGTGAGCCCAACAATCTATATCGAACATCAGAAACAATTTTGGGAGAATGCCACTGTTAGTGTTGAAGAAGGGCAGAAAACCATTCGAACAAGGGTTTGTGATAAACCCTTGAAAGTCACTGAAGAGGTTATTCGCATCTCCCTTCAGTTGAATGATGCTTCAGGTATAATTTCTATTCCTAATGAAGAACTCTTTTCTACTTTACAAAGAATGGGGTATGAAGGTCCCATTGGTGTTTTTAAATTCTACAAGTCAAAATTTTTCAACCAATGGAGATTTCTTGTTCATACCCTGATGCACTGTATTTCCAAGAAAACTACTGGATGGAGTGAGTTCAGCAGTCCCATTGCATATGCCTTGGTCTGCTTATCCACTGCCAGAAAGTACAATTTCTCAGCAATGATCTTTAATGATCTTGTATCAAACTTGGAATCCAAAAAGACCTTTTTCATGTATCCAAGGTTTGTGCAAGAAGTTCTTAACAAGGAATTGATGGACTTACCTCAGTTTACTGAGGTATATGTACCCAAATCCCCTAAAGGGAAGGTTTTTTCAAATATGAAAAGACTTCCTAGGGACTCGGAAGGAGTTGACACACCATTGTTCTCTACAATGATGGTTGTGTCCCACCCCTCTGAAGGTATGGCATCAGGATCAAGGCCCTCATTAGATCAACCCACTGATGACCAATCCCAACCTTCCATCTCAAAAGACATCCCACAGTCCATTCTTGAACAGCCCACTCCCACAATCACCAAAAGGTTTCAAAGAAGAAAGGTGCACAAGGCTCCTTCCCTTGTTGTACCTACTCAAAGCCCTACGCCTTTAAGCCCTCAATTGGAGCATTCTCCAATTGAGAATATCAACAGGGAAACCACAGGGGTGTCTCCCAACCTCAAGAAGGTGGTCTCTAAGGAGAAGGATGACCATATGGGTGCTAAGGCTGCCACTACTTCTGCTAGCACAGAGAAGGACAGTGGTAACATAAATAAGACCTTCCCCATGGCAACTCTAAATGAGAAATCATTAGGAGGACCCAGGTGCCAAGAAACCAAGGGGGCAGGTAGTGCTTCTGCTAGGCAGAAGGCTTCTGCTGAAACTTCCAAGGATCCTTTAAAGAAGGTAAATACTTCTAAACAAGGTGAGGATAGATATAACTATGAGGAATTGATGGAAACCTTAGGGAATATCAACTTGGATGTCATGGCACAAAAGAAAGAGATTGAGCAACTTAAGACTGTGGTCACCTACCAACAGTCTCAAATTGAGAAGCTCAAAAAGATGGTCACCAAGTTGCTGAACAAAAAGAAAAAGGCAAGGTTTGTGCTAAGAAGGAGAACCTCAACTGATGATGCTCCCAAAAAGGGGGAGTCAGAGTCAGAAGCAAAACTGAAACTGAAGGGTCCACAAATTGAGGGGGAGACTGCTCACATAGAGACTGAGATGGAAATGGACTATGCACAGTTTAAGGGGGAGTCCAGTGAGACAGAAAAGGGGGAAGAGTGTGTTAAAGAAACCAAAGCAGCAGAAACCACAGCAGCAGAAACCACAGCAGCAGAAACTGTTAATGCTGCTGAGTTTGAACAAGCAGCAGAAACAGTTAATGCTGCTGAAGGCCAAACAGTCAAAGCAGCAGAAACTGAGCAGGAAGCAGTAACTACATCTCAAGCTGAAATAGATGAAGAAATTTACTGGATTGTAAAGAACTGTATTGAAGCAACATCACTACATGTACTAAGAGAAGCAGTAACAGCCATAGCAGCAGAAATGGTTATTGCTGCTGAAAAACTTAAAGCAGCTGAACCAACTCCTGAGGCTGTCAAAACTCTTAAAAGAACCAAGATGATGTCCAAGAAAAGACCAAGAACCCAGCCCATAACTTCAAAGAAGAAAAATGAAAAGAAGCCAAGGGTGGAGTCATCTGCAGAAGAGGCCCAGGAGGAAACAGTGAAATCTGATGGAAAAGTTGCTGAAGAAGAAGTGGCAACTCCATCAGGGCAATCAGGCAATGTGCAATCACAAACGGATGCCCAATGTGACTTGTACATTACTAGTGTTGACTCTAACCCAATTCCACTTCAGGCTGAACCAATATCATCTAAGGCTCCTGAAATCATCTTTTGGGACACTTTGAAAGATGGTAGAAAGGAGTTCATTAGGATAAAAAGAGCTGATGGAAAATTTGAAGTATTTTCTACTTGGGGAAAAATTGTCAGAACTTGCTCAAGATCAGACTTAGAAGAGATGTTCAAAGTTGGGATGAAGATATATGGAAACATGCTGACTGAGCCAGGGATGTCAATTTCTAAAATGGTACTTGAATTCTTGTGCCAAATGTTCAAACCTGAAGCAGTTCAGCATAGGTTAAACACACAGTTTCAAGTCATTACCAACTGGATGCTCTATGAAAACTGTGGAGTATATGTCATCTCCCTTGACTCTGCAACTCAAGAATACTATCTTGTAGATGAAATATACAATCACAGCATGAAGAGGCTGCAAGGAATGTTACACACTAAGCTGACCTGCAACAAGGATTCAGCAATGGGTAGATTCTTGGTAAAGAGGATTCTCAATCAGAGTCTAGGCCTAAGTCCTAATCTGTGTGTACATGATGACTAAGTTTTGGAAGCATCATCTGAAGAACCTGACTTCTTTTCCTAAAAGTCAAGTTAGGGGGAGATTGTTGGGAACTGAAGATATGCTAAGTATAGTTAGTACTGCTAAGTCTTCATTACTACTGCCAGTTCTTCGTTACTACTGCTGGGCAAGGTTACTGCTGCTAGATGAAGTTAATGCTGCTAGATGAAGTTAGTGCTGCTAGACCAAATTACTACTGCTAGACATGGTTAGTACTGCTGAGCTGAGTTACTACTGCTTGAAGACTGTGAAGATTAATACTGCTGAAGGTTGTTAATGCTGCTGAGCCAAATCATCATTAATACTGCTGAGTTGATAAGTTTGGTATGCGATGCTTTTGGAGACAAAGAAGGAAATGATCAAGATATGTTTAACGAAGATTCAGAAGATCAATTTACTTTTTATGGTTATCTTGTAATTACTTTTGTATAAATAGTATTGATAGATAGCTATTAGAAGAGACGAAAACAGAAGATAGATAGTATACAGAATTCGATATTCATTCAAGAGTGAATTAACCTCAAGATCATAGATCCTATTTCTAGAGAAGTAGAAATCGTCTTGTTGAGTCTGTTCAACAAGATTGAGGTTTTGGTGTAAAACTTGTGAGTTATAACTGTTTGATATATATACAGTTTATTGAATTTCTATTGATTGTTCTTTAATTGATTTAGAGTTCTATTCCGCAAGATTCTCTAAATTCTGTTTCTAAGAAGTTTAATTCTTGTTAAGAATCGATCCTGACACACTTGTTGATCAGCGAGTTGAATCTGTCGTAGGTGGTCTGCAGAGATTTTGATGGCAGAGCTTTGAATGCATAATATTCGTTTATGCACTGAGCCCTTCTGTTCTTTTGGGTTTTAGCTCCACCTTCTAGTTGTTTTTCCAGTTCTTTCCACAGATCATAGGCAGTTTCACACGCGTCTAAGGATTGAAACAGGTCATTGGTTATGACCATGATCAGAAGTCGTTTTGCCTTCTTTGCCCATTCATACTTCTCCTAAATCTTGTGGGGACCATTTGTCGATATCCTTAGGTTTATCGTACTCGGGAACTTCTGGAGTGGTTTCTATAGCAGGCACTCTGGGTACTGTTGTCATGGGAACATATGGTGGGTTGTAGAGATAAGTGATGAGTTCTTTGTCTACACCTTCAAAGAAGTGGATCATTCGGATTTTCCACTGGGGATACTCATCTCTGAGCAGAGTTTGGGGCTTGGTCAAAGAACCAACAGTAAAGAAATTTGTTGTGTTCGCCATTTTTGAGCAGTTTCAAAGGAAACAGAAAACAGAGTATGAAGAGAAAATCTTCAGATGATGGGACAGACTTCATGTATGAGTTTAGATCTTTAAATACTTGAACAACGCACAGAATGGAATGATTTTATCAAGGAAACAGTGCCTATTAATTTGTTAGAATCGAACTGGTAAAAAATAACAGAAAAACAGGGGCTGTTTTGTAACAGATGAATAAGGGGTCAAAATCAATCCATATATCTACCAAAATGAGTCGAGATTATTCTAGAGTGGATTCTTTGATATTGAGAATCAAAGTACACTCTGATACCAATTGTTGATCCCATTTTAGACAAACAATAGAAGAAATCCATAGAAAATAGAGACAAGATGAAGATTAAGAACATAATATTCAAGAACTCATCTCATATACTTTGATTGATTCAATATGGATGGGAAATTAGAAAGAGCACCACATTTTTACATTTGATCGACTCTCATGTGAAAACACCTAGTATTTGTGTGTTTGTGTGTTTCTTCTAAATGACCTAATGAAAAATGGAACCCTAAAATCCTTTATAAATGGTCCATTTACAATATAAAAAAGGGCTAAGCCCATATAACTAGCTAAAAGCCCATAAGCTAATTATAAAGCCCTATTACAATAATTCTTTATAAAATATTCATTAAATTATGGGCTAATTTAATCTAACAATTGCAGAAGAAGAATTCAACTAGAGCTTAACCACATAAGCTCTGTGAGGTTGTCCAGAGCCTCTGTGGTTGTTGCACAGAGCATCTGTGGCTGTCTAGAAGTCGAGAAGAGCCAAAAGTCCTTAGCCCGAGATTTTTTTTTGAATTTCTGACAGCTTTGCGCTGTTTCAGAAACACGAGCACAACGTTTTACTCGGTGATCAGATTCGCATGAGTCTAGTTGCATTGAATTCTTAAGACACAGATGAAACTTTTTCATGTTTTGAGTTTGGTCTGAATCAGTGTGCTTCGTGGTCAGAATACGTGTCAAAGTCAATGGACTCTTGCTGGACCGAAAGCATTGCATTTCACTCGTGCTCTTTCCGCTTTCAAGAACGGTGTTCTATCGAAGGTTCTTCACGGTTTCATGCTGCTATTGTGACATATTGATTGTCACTCACTCCTCTGTTATTCATGTTTAAAGCACGGTGCTGAATGCTTACTCAACGGGATCTTAAGCGTCAATTTTTTTGTTTTGACGACCGTTCTGCGCAGCTGAAGGAAAACTTGCACAACTCGCTCGTTTATCATCCAAAATGGATGAATTATAGCTCGTTGGAAAGCTACGAGGCTGGAGTTCAGTTTGCATGTCTTATGTTTTCTCTCAAAAAGACTCCTTGATGGTTCAAAACAGCGGTGAAGTTGAGTCATTAAAGTTGAACAAAATAGGGTTAATTGTCTCGGTCTTTCAAGAAGATGAGCCTACATTTGAGGGGTAGCTCGTGATGCTTTGAAGACTTGAAGAACAGAATGCCAAAGTTTCTAAAGAAAGCAATGGGGAGACTATAAGATGATGCTTTCTTTATAAAACATTAGGGGGAGATTGTTAGATTAAATTAGCCCCTAATTTAATGACTGTTTTATAAAGAATTATTGTAACAGGGCTTTATAATTAGCTTATGGGTTTTTAGCTAGTTATATGGGCTTAGCCCTTTTTTATCTTGTAAATGGACCATTTATAAAAGATTTTAGGGTTCCATTTTTCATTAGGTCATTTAGAAGAAACACACAAACACACAAAGACTAGGTGTTTTCACATGAGAGTCGATCAAATGTAAAAGTGTGGTGCTCTTTCTAATTTCCCATCCATATTGAATCAATCAAAGCATATGAGATGAGTTCTTGAATATTATGTTCTTAATCTTCATTTTATCTCTATTTTCTATGGATTTCTTCTATTGTTTGTCTAAAATGGGATCAACAATCTCCCTCATCTCTGACGCAACACAAGCAACTGTTTTTTTATCATCATCACTTCCCCCTCGATCCCATTGTCCTCACCATTCATCTAGAATAAAATCTAAGATAACCCAAATCAAAATGAAGCCGAAGATGTAGAAAGTGGTCATTATGATTTTTATATATTTTCAAGATGAAGGTTCAGAAAGTGAGAGATATACGTGGTTGGATTTTTGTATTGCACGACAATTCAACCAATTGAACTTCTAGAACATGAGATAAATAATGGGTATGGTTTGTTCGATTATTGCAAATAAAGAATTCCATCTCTATCCATGGAAACTAAAAAGAGAAAGGAACAAAACCTTTACTATCTATATGGATCGACCGCAATCCTATGGATGGAATTCTAGGTGGCGGTGATGCAGTATGGGTGGTGGTGGTACAAAGGTGGTGAAAGGAGATCCATGGACAAACTAAGAAGGACATGGATTTGGGTCGAGAGTTTAAATGTTGTCTAAAGCATGCTTTATTGGTGGCCAAAACATTCTTGATGTCGGTGATAGAGTTGGATGGTTGGGGGTTGAGTTGTTGAGGGGACAAGAGGTTCACGGGTTGAACATTAGGGGGGGTGTAACACCTCATGTCCTCCAATTTTGAAGTAGTTGGAAGTTTGGGGGGCCAAAGTGTAAGAAGTAGAACTTTCTGGACTAAGAGGCAAAGTTGAAGAATAAAATGGGGTAAAACCCCTAAAACAATTTCATTTTTTTCATATTGGATGGTTTTAGCTTGGAGAAGAGAAGAGGAGGAGATCTAAAACCCTAGTGAAAAGTGAAGAAGAAGGATTGCATCAAGAACCTTGAAGACTTCATCTTCTAGGTACAATTTCTTCTCCAATATTCATCTTCTTTCTTGCTTTGGTGAGATATGTGATTTGAGACTCTTTTGGGTAACCCATTTTAATGACTTAGCTCACTCTTTTGGAAATAGATTGTTGGATGGTGTTCTTGAATAGTATATAGTTAGTTTTCACTTTGGTTTTGAACAAGAACCACCATTGATGGTGTATACTTTCAAGGCTTCTTCATTTCTTTGATTTTGGAAAGATGATTATTTTTAAAAGATGGGTGTTGGATGGATTTCGTTGGATTAAATGATGTTTTGATGTTTGGATATTGTGGGGAAAGGTTTAGAACATCGATTACCTCAAGTTGGAGGCTTAAAATCGATTTGGGATGAGTTGGGAGTGAGAAAGGGGAGTTTTCGGCTGAAAAATGAGTGCCAAGGCTCCACGCGGATATTGGTGTGGGTCTACCCATGCGGGCATCCACGCCAAAGTCTGTCCAGTGCTCTGCGTGGGTCTTGGCGCAGGTGTATCCGCGCGGAGAGCCACACCAAGCCCTGTCGCGTGTTTTCGACTATTGTTCCGCGTACTGTTTTAGGCTAGGATTGTGGCATCATCTAAGGGTTGTCTTAGGGATGTTTTGGGATATAATTAGAGGTTTTAACACAACTTTTATGTCCTCCAGTTCAGGTACTCGGTTGGTTCAAATGTGAGTTTCGGTTTGGGTGTTGAATAACCAAAACTTCAGGTGAGTTCTCTTAACTCTTTTCGTATAAATGAAATGCTTTCCTTATAATTCCTTAGCTGAAATTGGTATTGATCATGATGATATGATTTTACTTTATGAAAAGCTTGACAATACATTATGTGGAATGTTTATGAATGCATGCTCGTTGTTTACAAATTGTTTATGAACTTGCATGTTAAATCTGAGTCGGGTTGCACAGTGAGATTGTTGAATCCAGATCCGTGCAACAGTTTATGAAATCGAAATAATAAGCAAATAAGAACAATGATTTCAACTGGTCATCCCTGTATTAAGCTTCCAATCAGAGAGTTTACAATAAGAGTAGGAAAGCTAATGAGATGATTAACCTTTTTCTTAGGCTAATACAACATTATATAGTACAGGCCCGTGGCTAACAAGCCCACGGCCCGTTCACTATGGACTAAGATTAAACAAATACAATTTGACCCTTGAACTTTAAATCAACAATAAAACCTGCCCTAACAATCTCCCCCTTTGATTTGAAGTTCAAATTCGCGCTCTATCTCTTGCCAGTTGTAGACATAACGTTTGCGAAGAGCGATATGAACCTCGAAGAATCTGATGGCGCGGCGGTAGTCGAGACGTTCTTCAACCATATCCAAATCAGTCTGAGCAGTTCTTTCATTCAGATTGGGCACATAGGATACCTTTGGATTTTCGGATTCGTGCTTGATGATCTTCCGAAGAGCGTCTTGAACCTTGAGCAGTGTGCCGTCGCAAAATCGATCTACCTGACTGAACCTCATAAACTTATTTTCTTTCTGAGCGTTGAGGAAGACGATCCCAAATTCCGGTTGAAGCAGCATTGCATTCTCGGGATACATCGACAGTTCAGGAGCTTTCAGATTCGGTTTGAGCAGATTTACCTTCTTCGCTCGGTTCTCGATTGCCATTTGAAAGTCCGTAAGATAAGAGATCATAATAGAACGGACGAGGAATCGACGAACCGCTTCGAGCGCCTTTGTTACAGCAAGCGGTCGGATGGTTCTGGTGCGAAGGTCTCTCAGAATAACCAGGAGGTCGAACGGATGGAGATGCTTAAAGTCAGCTTCAGAAAAAATCCATTATTTTCTGTCTTCACGTCGAACAGTGAATACGGGAAAGACGATCTTCATAATTTTGTTTGACTGAATCTTTAGCACCTCTGAAATTTTATGCTTAGTTCGTACCTGGTCTCTCGTGAGACACCGCTTCATGGATTCTACGTATCGGAGTTGGCGTGCTGGATCAGGACTGTAGATGCCAAGACAGAAGGTCGGCTCGATCGGGCGAATTCGGTGAACAAACAGCTTCTTCAGAGATTCCTCCAGATGAGGAATGAGGACCTTGATCTTCTCCCAACGGTTTTGTTGCTGAGGAGGGGGAGGAAGATCAGGAGCTGTCGTTTGTAGAGGAGATGTCATGTTTTCTGCATTTGAGCTTTCGGGTTGATCTGTAGTCATATTGGGTTGAGTCGAGTGAACGGGAGGCGTACCATAGAAATTCTAAAGCAGAAACTGGTCGTAATCAACGTTGTCGTCTTCATCAGTGGGAAACACCAAGTTTACCTCGAAGTTTACGGCTCTGGCAGCTTTTTTGTACCATGCGTCTTCGGTTTCCGGGTTTGTTTCACATGCAGGATCAATCATGGTGAGCGTCGGCATGTCTGATGGTTCTTGTGCGACCAATTCCTGTGTTGTCCCCTCGGGCTTTTCAACCGTTGGGGCTTCGTCATCTGAGATATCCATGTCGATGACCATCTGAGCTAATGGCAACTCGGCTTCGGGTGTTTCTGTTGAAATTGCCGCAGTTGGGGGTTCCTGTTGAACCACAAATGTCATCGCAGGCTGGATCAGGGAGGCGGTCTCGGTTAGACGTTGACGCTTCTCCCCCTCACGGTGATCACGATCCTCCTGGTCATCGTGTTTGCGTTTAAGACCGCCGGCTTGACTCTTACAAGTGTCTTCGAGTGAGCGGACCCTCTCAGACAGCGTGGCGAGCGCTTTGTTGTAGTCGTTGAGGGTCGAGTCAATGGCGTCAAGGCGTGAGGTGATGGACGAAGATGGAGCAGTGACCTGGGATCGAAGAACTGAGATCAGGTCTGCTTCGGTTGAGGCGGTTGTATCGGATTCCTGGAGCAGTTGGGCCAGAAGCATTGTCTTTAAGGTATCCACCGAATAGATAGGTTGAGCAAATGTCGGTGGATGTGGTGGTGCGGTTTCGGCTTCAACGAACTTTGCTTTGCCTTTGATGGCTTTGGCGATCTCGTCGGAGACATGCTGTTCCAGTGCCTCGCGGACAGCCTTGAGGGTGCTGTCTAGGGACCCTTGCGACACAAAGTCGTGGTGAATAACTCCAGGACCACTTAGGTTACCCGTTGAGGCATCTACCACGGGGGTAGAGCCACCGACGTTCACAGTTGGCACGATGTTAGCTGTGGTAGGATTTCCATCCGATCCTTGTGTTTCCCCAAGAGGTGAATACACTACGGTGGTTCCGGTCGAGTCACGAAGAGTCTTGACTTGGTGTTGCACAGCTTCGAGTATCCTAGCCGAAGAATGTTCAATATCAAAAGGCGCTAGACTCGATGGTGCACGAAATGAAGGCGAGACCGGGGGCTGCTGGTCTCTTATTTCAACACCAGCACTCTCCGAATCTGAGGCCGGTGGAAGTTGTGCTTTTTCCCCGTGTAATATTGAAACATCCGTTTGTCGTGAGACGGATGAGTGGATGAGGGGGTCGTACAAATGCTCCGCTGGGTCCACTGAGTCTTCTTCAATACCCCGTCCCAACGTATGAGACGGGATAGCAGATGTGGCTACCAGGATATGACGTGGTTGGTTTCGCTCAGGAGCCTCGTTATCTTTACGGCTCAATCTTTCTTGGTTCGCGTTCGACCTTAACACCCTACTTTTCACATGTTCTATGTCCCGGGGAAGGTCCCTCCGGCTCTGGCTGGACCATGGGATTCCCTAACTCTCGTATATATGCTATCACAGGTACGGTTTCAGGTATATGCATAGCACGGATATTATCCTGCTCCCCCTCAAAACATTCATGGGGATTGACTTGCTCCCCCTCGGAGTGAGAGTGATATCAACAAGAAAAAAATATTTAGACTTTGTAAGAAAACCAGTGTGACTCTTCCCCTCGGATTGAGGTTGTGGATCCGCCATGGAATATCTGTAAAAAGACCCAAAGTTAGAAACTGAGGCGGATAAACAAGTTTTGGTGCGTACCTTTGCATTAAGTGGCTCAATCTGATACAAATTGAGGACAGGCAGTGATGAAACAGGTACAGGACTGAAAGTAGTAGAGGCGTCCAGACATAATGATGCAATTTCAAGACATTCCGGACAACACAGGTATCCGGACAAAAGGTGTCCGGACAAAAAAGCATACCGGAGATGATGAAAGTTTCCGGATAAAATAAGCAATCCGGGCAGAATAGAATCCGGATGACATTTAAGAGAGACCAAGAGTCCGGATATGGTACCCGAGTTCCCTTCCAATCCGGATAAGGACCCGGTCCGGAAACCTATCCGGATACTTCTGGATTTTCAAGAATTTCCCTGATTCTTTACATTTTTCGAAAATAAAGCTATATGGATTTCAGAAATGAACCTTCTCTCGCTCCCCCTCCAACGGAGCGTGGGGAAGAATTTGCTCCCCCTAGGATGGTGCAGTGGAGAGTCCGACACACATAAAAACCTTTAGGCATTGAAAGAAAAACACTGTGCCGCTCCCCCTCAGAATGTGCGCGTAGTGTGAAATGCACACGGGAGTATCCCCACACACAAAAACTTTTTAACATATTTAAGGAAAAAGTGTGTGTGACGCTCCCCCTCAACAGTAGAATAACATACCTGATAGCTGATCATGCTCCCCCTAAACACGTGAGCAGCTTGTTAGAGCACAGGTATAGACAAACCTCACGTCTTCTTAATATTGTTCCTTGTAGATCGTGAGCAGCTCCCTCCTTGCGGTCATGTGTGTGAAGCATCCAGTGTTTAAGGAACACACATGACCGTCCTGCAAAACAAATTTAGCGGACCTTCGGTATCCAGATTTGCCTGGGTCCGGGAGGGTTAGGTTTGGCACCGTTTGGGGAAGCTTGCTTTGTCCCAGCTATCCCTTTAGGTATAGGAATTAAACCGTTAGAGGGAACTGGTTTTGGCACTTGTTTCCACTTCGGTGTAGAATTTACACCTTTAGGAGGAACAGATTTTGTAGCAGCTTTCCACCTGGGTGCCGGTTTAACCTCAGTAGGAGCAACCCATCTAGGAGCAGGTTTGGTCTCCCGCTGTGGTTTAACCGCTGATTGGTAACCCCGTTTTTGATAGTATCTTTGCTGGTTAGTATGGGGTATGCGTTTGGGTGTATGATTAAACCTTTGATATGACCCAAACCAATCATTATTCGCAATGTCATCAAAATTATTCCAACAACAACTAGAACAACACAAACGATCGTGTGATAATTGAATCAATTGTTGAATGGAATAAATTTTCATCGGAAAATTAACATCTCTATTAACAAAATTATTCCTATGATTCCAGGCACAATCGTTTTTGTTCATCCTAGGATGAAAGACGATATTGAACGACTTTGATGCATCATCCTTGACAGATTCGTTGGCTGGCCACTTTGGTTTTATTTGTTTAGCGCGACCGGTTTTATCCGAAACAACAGGGACAGTACGGTCAGTGACTTTTGAGGAAACTGGAATCATAGTGGTCGGTCGTTCGGTCTTTTGCTTCGGCTGTGATTGTTTTTGAGAATTTGAAGCATTTTTAAGAATCTTGATCACAGCCAGAGTCTTGGATTGAGAACAGTCGCCCTTTTGAAAATTGACCGGAAGATTAACCACTGGAGACAAAAAGTCAGAATGACTTGGAAGAGGTTTGTCGAAAGGGAACGACTCAAACTCTCTATCAGAATTACCTTCGGAGTTCATGTATTCTGAAAAATCTATCTCCGGAATTTCAGGACTTGGATCGGTCGAGGAAGGCGAGGAACACTTTATGTTTTCTGTAGTGTGCTTTGAGGAATTTGGTGCGGAAGCGTTTGAAAAATCAGAGTTTAAATTCCTTGTAACACATTCATCTTGAGAAACTTGACTTTCTTGAGTCGAGATATTTCCTATGAAAGCTTTACACGATGATGTGTCAGATAAGTTGGAAGAGAGATCAGGGGAATTCTGTTTTTGAGTTTGGAGAAGGTCAATCTGTTTTTGGAGTTGAACACTTCTCTGGTGCTCTTTCATCGTTTCTCTTGTCATTTCAGACAATTTGGATGAGAGCGTATTTATTTCCCACTGAAATTTTTCCTTTTCCTCACTTGATACACCATCGGTTTTTTCAGATTTGAGTTTCTCAAGATCCTTAATTAATTCTTTCTTCTCATTTTGAAAAACCGACTTTTCCTTTTCGAGTGACTCCTCCAACTCGACTATCTTTGCTTCCAAGATGAGAGGGGGAACATAGAGTTTAAACTCATCCGTCTCAGTCTTGGTTGCAGGTGCTACTTCCTCATCCTTCTTGTAGGAATCCTTGGGTGTAGCTACCTTGTAGGGGTCGAAGTAGTCATTGGAAAGGTACTTTTTGTTCTTTTGATAAGAATAATTTAAAGGCTCGTAACAAAATGGAAGTTGAATGCCTCGTTTGTGTGTGCGCTTGTATTCCTCGGTTTCCTCCTCCTTTTCTGGTTCAAGAGGACCAGTCCATTTAATTGCATATTCCGGATACTTTTTATCTAAACCATAACATGCAAAGTCATACAGAGTGGGTACATGCCATCTTCCTTTTTTCAAATAATGTGGGTTATCATAACCGATTCCCCACTCTTTGTTAAAGTACGTGAACTCTTTAGGTTTGTTCAAGAAAATGGTTTGATCAGTTTGGCCCCTTTTGTGGAGTTTGGTTTCAAGGTTTAGAATTTTAGCTACATACTCCTTGTGTTGAACTTGAAGAGAAGAACATTGATAAATAATGTCTTCTTTCTCATTCAAGCACTGATCAAACTGACGTTGAAGATTAGATAATCTGGCCCTTAAGTCTTTAGGTGCTAAAGAAAGATTTTTGCATTTGTCTTGTAGATTAGCATTTTCAGACTTATATTTCTCAGTTAACTTTGTTTGAACACTAAGCTTTTCAGTTATTGAATGAATTTCAAGCTTTTGTTCTGCAATCGTGGCCTTGAGGGAGTTTGCCTTTTCAGTGATGGTTTGCAATTGAAGTGTGAAGTTTTGTAGGCAAGAGTCACATACCTGATCTGCTTTTGCCTTGTCTTCATCAGTAGACGATTGGTATCCCATGAAAGCATCAGCACCTTCATACTCTTCCTCATCATCAGATTTGCCCAGCCAGCACTCATTTTCAGCAAACATCACCTCTCCAGCCTCCTTCTGTCTGGCCAGTGCAAGTTTGGCCTCATAATAATGAGAGTTCTTCACAGTGGGCTGACGGCAGTCTTTAGCGAAGTGACCGAGTTTCCCGCAGTTGTAGCATTTCACAGGTTCATCTCTCTTCTTGCGGTCACTTTTCTCTGTCTTATCCTTCTTCTCAGATCTATCTTGCTCTTCTACCTTCTTCTTTCCTTCATATCGATCCTTGTAGTCGTGACGCTTATTGGAGGCGGTGGAGAAGCGTTGACTATTGGAGGACGGCTTCTTGTAGAACTTTTGTTGTTGAAAGGGTTTAGTCAGAAGGGCAATGGCTTTCATTAATTCCGATGCTTCATCATCATCATCGTCACCGTCTTTCTCGTCCTCAGATGCTGACTCGGAAGAACTATGCTGTGGACCGCGTCTGGGTTGACTGCTTGAAGATTTCCCTAGTTTGGAAGTTATTAGGGAAATCGGATCAGCAGATGGTTTCGGCTCATTCTTCTTCTCTCCCAGTAGCTCATTCACCTCATCTTCGTCTTGGAGAAGTGTCTCGTATAGTTCATTGATGCTGATGTTCTCTATCAAGTTGTTATGCTTGACATGAGAAGCATACACTTTCCATTCGGGTAGCAGGTTGTTGAGGAACTTTAGCGCATTCTCAGTATTGGAACGAACAATTTTATTCTTGTTCAGTTCATTGAGGAGTAGACAAAAACGTTCATAGGTCTGGGTAAGAGATTCACCGTTACGCTGCTTGAACCCATCGAACTTAGTTATCGCGCTATTTATTTTTAGCTGATTTCCTACTACGCTCCCTCACATCATTTTGGCTACTTGGTCCCACATGCCCTTAGCCGTCTCTTTGTAACTGTCTATTGCAGTGTAGATAGAATTAGGGAGGGCTTGTATCAGATATCTCTTTGCATGCTTTTCTCCTTCGGTCATGCCTCTTTCATATTCTGTCATCTCAACAAGAGTCTTCTTCTCACGTCGAGCGTCTGCAGGTGCAGTTGCAGGTATTACCTTCATCGGTGTTTCAATCGGGACATTGTCCAGGGCTGCCTTGATGTACTCATAGTTGTCCTTGGACTCTATGAAGATCATAAACCTATCTCGCCATTGACTGTACTCATTCGGGTAGAGACATGGTGGCTTGGTGTCGGTGCCGATTGCGAGAGCATCACGAGAAGTAGACATCTTCGGTTGCAACGGAGTGATCGTCAGACGTGTAGATTGATTCAAAGTGGAAAACCTAACGCAAGGCACTAAGAGTGGAGTCCTAACGCAGGTTCTATGAGTGGTTAGACGCTAACTTAGCTTACTGGAAAGAAATATGTTAGGACACTGAAGTTGTCCTTTATAATAGAAAGTTTTGTAAAGCAATAGCTGTGTTAAAGGGCTTATGCTTAATTGTTGTAGCAAGTGATGAAGACTATAAATAGGTCTTTACTTGTAGTTTGTTAGAAGTGAATTCATTAATACAAGATGTAGATCTCTAATCACTTTGTGTTCTCTCTAGGTTAGATTTCCTTTTCAATAATGTTCTTCATCATCTTGTTACACAATACTTGGATTGTATGAAGATCATGGACCTAACAAGTGGTATCAGAGCTTTTAGTTCAGAGACAGGATTGCAGAGATTACAGGTTCACTGAAGCTGATTTCTGTCATTTAACCATGGAAGATTTTGAGTTCATGTATCATCATTTCAGAGATCTTCAGATCAGAAGGGAAAATGTAACTCTTGCACTGAATGCCATCAAAAGATTTTTGAGAAGACACGTCTTGTTCACACAGTGTCATGATCTACAAATGGCCGTGGAGAGTTATCAGCCAAGAGTCAATTTGTTGAGGCCTAATCAAAGTCTGCCTGGATTGATGAAGATGACTCTATTTGCTGTGATTGGAGAACCAGAGTTTGGTGTTGTGTTCAGTAATGGTGCAAACAAGATATTCATTCGGTTTAATGAGTTGGAAAAATATTCTGATGGTACGCTTAAAATTGTAAGACTTCAGTTAGTCGAAAAGTTTAAAAGACATGATGCTGAACGAAAAGTTAATTGGATGTCTTCAAGACCTAGAAGAGTTTTGTCAAGAGCCATTGAAGAGATAGATGAAAAATTGAGTTTCAAAATGGCTATGCGAAGGATTGAAACGCATCTTGGATTTCGAAGTAGAAGAAGACCCTTTCTGCCTTGATAGCTAAGGGGGAGATTGTTAGGGCATTTTTGTAGCTATCAAGACAGTATTAATATCTTGTATTGTTCTTCTTAGTAGAGGCATGGACATGTCATGGCCCTACTATATAAAGAAGACTCCTTTGTATCTTGGAAATAACTTGATCATTTTGTCATTTACACTTTGAAGATCAATATATGGATGACTTGTGTACTCTAGATTTTCTCTCTACATCATTCTTGAATTCAAAGAATTCGAATACTTAAGGATTCGAATTCAATGAATTCGGACTCTCAAGGATTCGAATTCAAAGAATTCGAATACTTAAGGATTCGAATTCAATGAATTCAACATCATCTTTTTCTACTGTTTGCCAAGTGGGGTACTCTAAATCGTGCCAAGTGTCCAAATTTTTTAAGTATAAATAGAGTTCAAATGTTCATTTTCCCACTTTTTCTGATAGAGAACGTGCCACTAGCCCAGGCCCAAGCCCATATTCTAGATGATCAGCCCACAAAAGTATGTGATACTATAAATACTAAGGGGTAGCGTAAGTGAAGGCAGGCACGAATTATATTTCTTAATAGGGTTTACGGCTGTGAAAGCTTGGGCAGGAGGAAAGGCCGTTCATCGGTTTCCTTTTGATTTTGTCTTTTCAATCATTTGAATCTAATAATAGAATAGCTTAATACTTCGTTTAGTTTGCTGAATCGATTTCCTTGTTCTCGTTTCTATCAATTTGGTTCCATTGCCGGGAAAACAATCAAGGGGAAAACAGCAATTGAGGGAAAATATGGTCGCTCCAGATCAGGTGAACACATGGTTGCAATCCAGAATCGATGCTCAAGATGAGAAGATCGAATCCCTCACTAATCAAGTGAAGGATCTCTCTGTTTCGATCAATTCTATGAAGGAAATTCTGAATGAGTTGCCCAAATCCATTGAGAAGCTAACGATGGGTTATCATAAGTCCCTGGGAAAACAATTTGTTTACGAAGAAGAAGCTGAGGGGCCTTCGTTTAAGGAGCGGACGGTGACAGACGACTGTGAATCCAGCCAAAAAATTCCAAATCGAGGTCTGGAATCCTTCATCAAATACGACCATTTTGAGACCTCCCTCTTCTCGATGCCTAAGGTGAAGCTCCCTCTGTTTGAAGGCATCGATCCCAGAGGATGGATCACCAAGGCAGAACTATACTTCCAGGTTCATCAAACTCCCTCTCCCCAGAAATTAAAACTTACTCAGATGTGTATGGATGGATCTGCCTTGAATTGGTTCACAAATCTCTTGATTAAACACCCCCAAACTACCCGGGAACAATTTCGTGAAAAATTATTGGTTCGATTTGGAGGGACCAGGTTCCACAACGCACACGAGGCACTAGGATCTCTGTATCAAGATGGAGATATCGATGAGTATATCGAGAATTTTAAGGCTCTCTCGGCCCTCATTCCAAACCAATCGGACGACCAAGCAGTGGGAATGTTTCTTCGTGGTCTCCAGAATGATATTAGGAATTGGGTCAGGGCACTCCAACCACGTACGTGTGACCAAGCTATGGATCTGGCCCATCATGTAGCGATAGCCACCGCCATTCATGGTGATAAAACCAACACGAGGGTTAAAACCTCTTTCAATAACGGAACCGGTGGTTTGAATTTTTCCCGAAAATACGCCCAAGACTCGATCGAGCTCTTAGACATGCCCAATTCCACAAATTCAGCCCTTACCAATTTCCAGCAGATCCAATTGGATACCAACTTGCCCCAATTCTCCTTGTTAATCCAGTATCCTCAAGGCTTACCTATGTCTAAGATCTCAGCCATTCACGATTGGCCAATCCCCAAAAATGCCAAGGTTGTCCGGGAATCTCCTGATTTAACGGGGCACCATAGGGGATTCATAAAGGATCGTGGGAAAATGGTAGCATTGAAGAAGCTACTTGGGAGGATGCAACCGCCACTCAATATCGGTTCCATGATTTCAGGCTTGAGGACAAGCCTGCTCTTTAAGACGGCGGGATTGATAGAGAACGTGCCACTAGCCCAGGCCCAAGCCCATATTCTAGATGATCAGCCCACAAAAGTATGTGATACTATAAATACTAAGGGGTAGCGTAAGTGAAGGCAGGCACGAATTATATTTCTTAATAGGGTTTACGGCTGTGAAAGCTTGGGCAGGAGGAAAGGCCGTTCATCGGTTTCCTTTTGATTTTGTCTTTTCAATGATTTTGTCTTAGCGGAACCCCCGTGCTAAGTCTCAGGAGGGGGACATTGTTCATGGAATTTAGCATAAGGCGTGTGTGACATCATTCTTATATTCAGTGTGCCACATACATTTAGCAACTGTCAAAGTTTAAAAGAGCTCAAGTCTTTCAAGATATTCAGAAGTTGATTGTTGGAGTTCAGTCTTTGATTGGATTGGAAGAGACGCTTGAATATTTGCAATCATTATTCTGAAGTTTTGTTGACGATGCTAGACCTTTGAGTGCTCTTTATCATTCTTCTGACTTGATCAACCAGAATTGTGAGAGCTTGCAATCATTGTTCTGGTGCTTTGGTTGTGATTCAGACTTTTGAGTGCTTATAATCATCCAGCTATTTCTTGAAGATTGAAGTTCTAGATTCTCTTCATTCAGTGGCTTGAAGTATTTTGAAGACGAGCATTTCTCTACAGTTGCTGAACAATGTTATTTGCTTGGGTCGTCTCATCCCTACCTAGTAGTGCGTGCTTATTACCGTTCCTCCTTCAAGCAAGACGGATTCTTTGTTTTTCACTAAATGCATACACTTTGAAGATGATTTTAGTGCATTTAGTCGAGGCTAAGAGCAACTTTCAAGGGGGAGCCAAGCCTACATTTGAAGAATGCACCGCTAAAGTTTTTACAAGGAAATCAAGGGGGAGAGGAGCTAATGATTTGAAGATGATTTGCTTTCCAAAACTTTAGGGGGAGAATGTTAGGACACTGAAGTTGTCCTTTATAATAGAAAGTTTTGTAAAGCAATAGCTGTGTTAAAGGGCTTATGCTTAATTGTTGTAGCAAGTGATGAAGACTATAAATAGGTCTTTACTTGTAGTTTGTTAGAAGTGAATTCATTAATACAAGATGTAGATCTCTAATCACTTTGTGTTCTCTCTAGGTTAGATTTCCTTTTCAATAATGTTCTTCATCATCTTGTTACACAATACTTGGATTGTATGAAGATCATGGACCTAACAAAATCCAACTAAGTGATCTGATCTGGAAGTGTCCGGACCAGAATTATGAGAAACAGTTCAAAATTGCAGAGTTGTCCGGATAAGTAAGAGAGTCCGGATAACTTGAGTTTTCCGGATAACCAAGGTTACCGGATGTAATAGAGTCCGGAAAGATGAGATTTTCGGGTACTTTGAAGTTTCCGGAAACTATGATGTGTCCGGATACTACGAAGATTCCGGGTAAAACGAGGATTTCCGGATAAAATGAATTCCGGATACTTTGAGTTATCCGGGCCAAAATTACCCGGAAAGTTGAGATTAAAGAGAACTTACCCGGATGATTGACTTACCCGGATGATTGACTTGTCCGGAAGAATCAAACTAGTCCGGATCGAACCACAAATGTCCGGACACCTTGATCTGTCCGGAAACCGCGGCTGTTTTATCCGGACACCGCGGCTGTTATGCTAAAATCGATCGAAAACTCAACTAGGGTTACTCTAATGTGTTCCTGAAAGGTTAGAAACAATACCAAGCACAAAACAACACTAATCCAATCAATTTTGGAGCAACAAGAACACGTTTTGATGAAAAAAATTCAATTTTTGATTAAGAACACTATCAAAAACTTTTGAACTTGTTTTGCTAAATTGACCAACCAAACGAACGAATTAGGGTATGAAAATTTGCAGAAACACTTATAATGATAATGCTAACACAACCCAATAAGCAAAAACAACCAATTTCGACTGAATCAAAAAGTCAAGAATTCAAGAATAGTCAGACGAGTAAAAGTCAAACTAACCAGAAATCAAAGAATGATACTTTGAATCGAATCCGTCTGTCTGCTCTGATACCAATTGTTGAATCCAGATCCGTGCAACAGTTTATGAAATCGAAATAATAAGCAAATAAGAACAATGATTTCAACTGGTCATCCCTGTATTAAGCTTTCAATCAGAGAGTTTACAATAAGAGTAGGAAAGCTAATGAGATGATTAACCTTTTTCTTAGGCTAATACAACATTATATAGTACGGGCCCGTGGCTAACAAGCCCATGGCCCGTTCACTATGGACTAAGATTAAACAAATACAATTTGATCCTTGAACTTTAAATCAACAATAAAACCTGCCCTAACAGAGATTAGTGTACCTTGGGATGGTGAATATCCCTTGGGAGAGTTCGACCGTGTGCCTCGAATTTGTTTCTTGTGCACACGGGACTGACATCTACTTGGGGGCCATGGGGATCTACTAGGGGCCCCAAATGCGGATATCGTTGAGAGGTGATGGAGGGATATGATTACTGTGCAAAACACCAAATTGTGGTGTCGTTTATTAAGTTATCTGTGGAAGATTTTGTGAAAATTTACTTGTTTATGTCTTAAATGTTTTTACACTATTTTGGGAGGGAATTCACTAGACCTCATGGTCTAACCCTCATTTTTTTCTAAATCTTAAAAACCCTTTTCAGGTAAGAGTGTTGTAGGTGCTTCCTCAAAGGGAAAGGAGAAGGCTTGAAGTCTGGAGGCGGGGAGTTAGAGACCGTCACCCTTTTACCTTATGTTTAGTCAGACATCTCGGTTGTATTCTTATGTGAACCGCTGCACTTTTGGGAATGTTGTAAATCTTTTAGTTTGTTGGGATCCTTATGGGCTTTTGTTATGAATTTGATTTACGAAAATTTTGGGTTGTTACAAATGATATCAGAGCCGTAGTTTAAGGGATTTAGGTGACCAAATTGGGCCTAAACTTAAACTGATGGGAGAGGGATACAACCGAGATATAGGATGCCTATAGGAAATGCCATAGGAAAATTGTGTATGATAGTGTAGCAAGAACCGTCAAGTAAGGTAAATTTGGAATTACATCTGGCCAATGTAATTGCGAGTTTACAAGTACATGTAGGTGCTTAACTTGCATTATTGTACGAAGTTGTTGAACTAAGCGTTTGTTTTTATGTGATTGTTTCAGTTTTGTCATGTCGGAAAGATCACTAAGAAGCAGGTCGGTGCCCATTGAGAGGGCAATCCCAACCAATGAGGTCCTCGAGGACGGACCGGTGAACCCTCCTAGGCCGGTGGCCACTCGAGGGAGGGGAAGGGGCCATGGTAATGGAAAGGGGACAATACCCCGGAGGGCTACCACGCAAATGGACGGGATCACGGAGGGTACCCGCGGGAAGAGGAAGATCCGCGTTGTTTGTTGGACGAGAAGTGTAGAGATACCGGTTGAGCTAGAGGAATCTCAACAAGAGAGCTCCACGACAGCCAGGAGGGGTCATGGGAATGCAAGAGGTCGCGGTCGAGGCCTGGGATCCCGTAAAAGGGCACATGACGAATGGGACCCCCGCCAATGGCCATGTATTTTTATTTTTAAGTAAAGAGAACTCTGGTTGCCTCACCTTTTAGGAAGCAACCGATGCTTTGGTCATTCAGTTGACTCCTTGCTGCCAGTCTGTGCTTGCCGTAAGACCTTGTTCCTTTCTACTTGACGGTCAGATCCTTTCTAAACTCCCGTATGACCGCGGCGGTCCCATAGACATAGTCCTTTCAGGCAGTGGCCGTTTAGTCCAGCTCCTTGTTTAGGTTATTTCGTTGGTCGCCTGATTTTAATCCTAGACATGAATACTATATCATTTCTAATTTCAGATTGACAACAGCCCTAACAACAAATGAACACCTTTCAAATAAGACCAAACCTGAGAGGCAGTTTCTAATGAATGTCTCCGCTCTTATCGTTGGGCTCTAGTTGCTTGTAGCGCTTTCTTTCTGAATCTGCTTTCTCTATTGACATATAAGAGTCTCGACTTGAGCGCTTAGATCTAACTAGAAAGTTATTAAAAACTAGGCATTTGCCACCGAAATGGGGAAACTTCAAGAAACTTTGCAGCGTTGGATGAACTTTCAAGAAGGTCGGCATCAGAAAAGTAAAGAGTAGAGTGGAAGCAAAGCGGATTCGGAGATGTCTAGCCATTCTCAATCGGCAACATTGGCAGTGAATGAGTTGGCTGCTAAAGGATGCAACTACAAGGCATTCTCTTCTTGCAAGCCTCCTACTTTTAAGGGGGAATGTGATCCAGTTTTGGCTATGAAGTGGATTCGGAAGATGGAACTTGTCTTTGACACGTATAAGTGTGCCGAGGAAGACAGGGTGGTATTTGCTTTGTCTATGTTGTAGTCGGATGCTATCTTTTGGTGGAATGCCGAGACAGGAGGAAAGGGGTCGTCGACGGCTAAGACTATGACTTGGGAAGATTTTGTGGTGAAGTTCAAGGCTCAGTTTTACCCCCTAGCGGCAATCAAAAAGTTGGAAGAGGAGTTTTTGAATTTAGCACAAGGAGAAATGACCGTGGGGGAGTCCACGGCCAAGTTCTTGGAGAAGGCTCGTTTTGCGGAATTGTATGTGCTGACCGAGGAGCGAGGAGTAGAGAGGTACATCTACGGGTTGAAGAGTAGCATTCGGGAATTGGTATCGACAAGTAACCCTACTACTTTCCAAGCGGCCATTAATGCGGTCGAACTGACTGCAAAAAGAAAAGAACTGCCAGATGGTCGAGAGAGGCGGGGATAAGAGGAAGTGGGACGGACCGAAAAACGATGTGAGGAAGGGAAAGGCCTTTAGGCCGAAGCCACGAGTGAGCCGTGGGGTGGGCGATAGGCCATGCGAGAAGTGCACCGTGTCCACCGGGGGGAGTATTAGACGGATTCGAGATCATGTTTCCAATGTGGCCTACCAGGTCACATGTCGAGAGATTGTCCTAGTAAGAAGTCTTGTTATCAGTGTGGATCGCCGGACCACGTGAGGTTTGATTGCCCACAGTTGAAGAACGGAGGACCGGTGCAATCCGGGGATCGTCAAGTGAGCAAGGGGAATGAGAAAGGGTCGGAGCCGGCATGCACGAAGGGGCGCGCATTTCACATGACTGCGGTGGAGGCGGAGGAGACTCCGGATGTCCTGACATGTACCTTTTTAGTGAACTCTATTTGTGCCAAAGTTTTATTTGACTCGGGAGCAAATTGCTCCTTTGTATCTCCTGATTTTGTGAAGTGTTTAAGGGTGAAACCCAAGCGTTTAGAGCATGCCCTAGAGGTTGAGACCGCCGATGATAATCGGGTGTCTATTATCGACGTGGTTGAGGGTTGCTGCATAGATGTAGAGGGGAGCTTAGTGCCATTGCAATTGTATCCAATGGCAATGGGGGAGTTCGATATAGTATTGGGAATGGATTGGTTAGCGAATAATAACGCTAACATCGTGTGTAATAAGAAGTTAATCCATATTCACCTACCTGACAAAGGGATGGTAGTGATTTATGGGAACCGTCGGGATAGAAAGTCTAGTCTTATCTCTATGATTAAGGCTACCAAGAGCTTAATGAAGGGATGCCAGAGTTATCTAGCCTATGTAGTGGATGCTAAATAGGAGAAGCGTGGGGTAGAGGAGGTGTCAGTAGTGGGAGAGTACCCGGAGGTGTTTCCGGATGATTTGATTAGCTTACCTCCGGATCGTCAAATTGAGTTTCAGATCGACTTGGTGCCCGGAGCCGCTCCAATAGCTCGCGCACCATATCGATTTGCACCATCAGAAATGAAAGAGATGATGACACAACTTCAAGAGTTATTGGATAAGGGGTTTGTGAGGCCAAGTACCTCGCTGTGGGGACCGCCGGTACTCTTCGTGAAAAAGAAGGACATGACTATGCGAATATGCATAGATTATCGAGAACTCAATAAGGTCACCATTAAGAACAAGTATCCGCTTCCCAGAATTGACAACTTGTTTGATCAGTTGCAAGGGGCTAGCTACTTCTTGAAGATAGATTTATGATCGGGGTACCATCAACTCAAGGTGAGAGAAGAAGACATAACAAAGACGGATTTTCGAACTCGGTATGGACATAATGAGTTCTTGGTGATTCCATTTGGATTGACGAACTCCCCCGCCGCCTTTATGGATCTGATGAATATGGTGTGTCAACCCTACTTGGATAAGTTTGTGATTGTGTCAGGATCGAATCTTAACAAGACTAATAATACTTAGAATTCAGAATTAAAGAATCTGCGGAATAGAACTTTAATTCACACAATCAAAGAACAATATATCAGAAAACACACAGCTGTTTGTATTCACTAAATCAACTCACAAGCTTACAACCAAACCTCAATCTTGATGAACAGGCTCAATCAAGACGACTTCTACTTCTCTAGAAATAGGGTTCTAAACCTTGAGGTTAATTCTCTTTCAAAACAAAACGTATTCTCAAACTCTCGTATATCGCATCTTTTTTAAGAATAGCTATCTATCAACATCTATTTATACACAATAATTACAAGATAACTATCAAAAATAAATTGATCTTCTGAATCTTCTTTAAGCTTATCTTCATCCATTCCATCTTTATCTCCAATATTCTCGCATTCCAAACTTATCACATCAGCAGTATTAATCTTCATTCAGCATGAGCAGTACTAATATTCTCCAGCAGCACTAATTCATTCCAGCAGCATTAACTTGACTCAGCAGTACTAACCTTGTTCCAGCAGCATTAATGCATCAGCAGTACTAACAGAGTTCCAGCAGCATTAATGCATCAGCAGTACTAACAGAGTTCCAGCAGCATTAATGCATCAGCAGTACTAACAGAGTTCCAGCAGCATTAATGCATCGGCAATACTAACAGAGTTCCAGCAGTATTAACTTTGTCTTGCAGTAGTAACTTCACTCCAGCAGTATTAATTATGCTATGGCAGTATTAAAGTTGTTCTGGCAGTAGTAATGTAGTTCTGGCAGTACTAATCATACTTAGCAAATCTTCAGTTCCCAACAGATTGTCTTTATAGATGATATACTGGTTTATTCGAAGTCTGAGAAAGAGCCCGAGGAGCATCTTAGGGTCGTGTTGGAATTATTGAAGCGGGAGAAACTTTATGTAAAATTCTTGAAATGTGAATTTTGGCTTCGGGAGGTCCAGTTCTTGGGACATGTGGTGTCCCAAAGTGGAATCAAGGTTGATCCAGCGAAGGTAGAGGCTGTTAGAAACTGGGAACCGCCTAGAATGCCGTCAAAAGTTCGGAGTTTTCTTGGTTTAGCGGGGTATTATCGGAAGTTTATCAAAGACTTTTCCCGGATTGCTACCCCATTGACTTCCTTGACTAAGAAGAACGTCAAGTTCAATTGGTCAGAAAGTCAAGAGGAAGCCTTTCAGAAGTTGAAAGAAATGTTGCGTAGCGCTCCAATTCTAACCTTGTCGGACGGTACCGAAGGTTTTGTGGTGTATAGCGACACATCTAAGTTGGGATCGGGGTGTGTTTTAATGCAGCGTGGGTAGGTGATTACCTATGCATCTCATCAATTGAAAGATCATGAGAGGCGATATCCCACTCACGACATGGAGTTGGCGGTCGTCGTCTTTGCTTTAAAGATTTGGAGGCCCTATTTGTATGGGACGAAGTGTCAAATTTTCACAGATCACAAAAATCTTCGTCACATCTTTGATCAAAAGGAGTTAAACATGCGACAACGAAGGTGGATGGAATTGTTGACGGACTATGACTGTGAGATCGAGTATCATCCCGGATAGGCCAACGTGGTGGCCGACACCTTAAGCCGTAAGGAAAGGGGTGAAGCTTCGAAAATCTTGGCCTTCAGAGCCGAAGTGACATTCAATCTGTTAGGGGAAATAAAGAAGTGGCAAGTAGAAGCGTTAGCAGCCGAGAACTCAAGAAAGAACGAATGGTTGGGAATGCAACCTCCTTGGTGGAGGATAGTCGTGGGTTGAAATGTTTCAACGGTAGAATCTGGGTTCTGAAGCTCAGAGATGTTCAAAAAGTGATATTGGAGGAGGCCACAAGTCAAAATATTCCATTCATCCGGGAACCGATAAGATGTTTGGGGATTTGCGACAATGTTATTGGTGGCCGAGTATGAAGAAAGATATAGCATATTTCGTTGAGAGGTGTGTGACGTGTCTACGAGTGAAGACGGAGGACCAACGACCGAATGGTAAACTTCAACCGCTGGACATTCCGGTTTGGAAGTTGGATCAAATCACGATGGACTTCGTGACGAAGTTGCCCAAGACACCGAAGGGTTTTGACGCTATATGGGTGATAGTGGATCAACTATCTAAGTCGGTGTACTTCTTGACCATAAAGGAATCCTACTCGATGGATAGGTTAGCAAAGTTATACATTGATGAGACAGTGACCCCTCATGGCGTACCGTCATCGATAGTCTCGGATCGTGATAGTTGATTCACATCGACGTTTTGGAGGAGCTTTCAGCGAGAAATGGGATCCCAGGTCAAGTTGAGTACTGCAGCGGACCATCCAGACTTTGGAAGACGTGTTGAGGGCTTGTGCGTTAGACTTTCAGGGTTTATGGGAGAACCACTTACCGTTGATCGAATTTGCATATAACAATAGTTATCATGCAAGCATTATAGTTGCCCCTTATCAGGTACTCTACGGTTTGAAGTGTCGAATGCCTCTATGTTGGAACGAGGTTTGGGATAAGCAACTGGCGGGACCCGAGATAGTACAGTTGACCGCTAACAAAATTGTCCAATTGAGGGAGAAGTTGAAGGTCGCGCGTGATCGGCAAAAGAGTTATGCGGACAACAGGCACAAAGATATCGAATTTCAAGTCGGGGACGAGGTAATGCTAAAGATATCCCGTTGGAAAGGAGTGGTATATTTCAAAATAAGAGGGAAGTTAAGTCACGCTATATTGGACCATATGAGATTATTGAACGTGTTGGGGAAGTAGCGTACAAGTTGGAACTACTCGAAAAGTTGTGTGGAATCCACAACACCTTCCATGTTTCGAACTTGAGGAAGTGCTTAGAGGAGGTTGACATGGCTATACCATTACATGAAGTGCAAGTGGGCGATAAGTTGAACTTCATCGAGGAACCCGAGGCGATCACCAATCGCAAGGTCAAGAAGTTGAGGAACAAAGAAATCAACCTTGTGAAAGTGCACTGGCGGTTTCAGAAAGAACAAGAAGCGACATGGGAAACCGAATCCGAGATGAAGACTAAATACCCTCATCTTTTCAGCGATGGAATTCCGAGGACGAAATTCTGTTAAGGGGGAGGTGTTGTAACACCTCATGTCCTCCAATTCTGAACTAGTTCTCCTATCTCGCCTGTCCCCATAGATCACTACAGAACCCTTGTCGGGTAACTGAACCCGAACTAGCTTCTTATTGCAAACAATACTAGCGTTATTCTTAGCTAGCCAATCCATACCCAACACTACATCAAATTCTCCCATTGTCATAGGGTACAACTGCATAGACACTAGACTTCCCTCTATGTCTATAACGCAATCCTCTACCACTTCTCTAATACACACTCGATTATCATCCGCAGTTTTGACTTCTAATGCCTTCTCCAAATGTCTCGGTTTCACCACCAAGCATTTCACAAAAGCATGCGATACAAAAGAGAGTTTCGCTCCTGAGTCAAATAACACTTTGGCACATAAAGAGTTTACCAGAAATGTACCTGTCACAACACCCAGAACTTCCTCCGCCTCCTTCACCGACATGTGGAATGCACATCCTATCAGATGCGCCAGTTTCACTCCCTTCTCGTTCCCCTTACTTCCCTGACGTTCATCGAACTGAGTTGATCCCCCTTTCTTTAGCTGCGGACAATCATACTGCATGTGCCCTGCTAACCAACACTGGAAGCATGACTTTCCACTAGGATAATCTTTCAATACAGGACCGGGTAACCCACATCGGTAGCACGACCTGGAGTCAGCCATACACTCCCCCCGATGCACACGATTACACTTACCACATGGCTTGCTGAACACTCCTCGGTTCCCACGGCTTTCGGGTCTAAAAGTCTTCCCTTTTCGCATCATTACTTGGTCCATCCCACTTTCTTTTCTCTCCACCATTCTTCGTCACCTGACGGTTCTTCTCTTTCTCAGTCAACTCGGCCGCATTAATTGCCGCTTGAAAAGTAGTGGGGTTCCTCGTCGAGGCCAATTCTCTAATGCTACTTTTCAATCCATATAGGTAACGCTCCACCCGTCATTCCTCAGTCGGCACATAAAGTTCAGCAAAGTGGGATTTCTCTATAAACTTAGAGGTATATTTCCGCACCGCCATCTCCCCCTGTTCCAAACTCAAGAACTCTTCTTCTTGTTTTTTCACTGCCGCAAGCGGGCAGAACTGCGCCCTGAACTTCCCTACAAACGTTTCCCAGGCCATCTCCTTAGCCGCTGACGACCCCTTACGCCGCGTTATCGAGTTTTAGGAGGAAAGAAAATAAGAGAAGGGGAAGAGAAAGAAAAGAAAGGAAAGGAAAGGGGAGGAAATAAATATTAGTATTTGTATTCTTGAGATTGAAGGAAAAGAAAAGGAGAGGGAAAGAAAATAAATTTTCATGTTCTTGAGTAGGAGAGAAAGGAAATGAAAGATGTTACTTTTACCAATATACCCTCATTTATTTCATAATGAAATGTAATTAATGGGTATATGTGTAATTTTATAAATATATTTAATTCTTTTTATTTCATTTATTTCCTTTCCTTCCGTTTCCTCCCACATTTGGGCGGAAAGTTTTGGGAGAAAAATCAGTAATATTTTTTTCCTCTTCCCTTCCTTTCCCTCTTTAAAAAAACTCGAGAACACAACATTTTTTATTTTCCTCCTACTTTCCTCCCCTTTTCGTTCCTTTCCTTCATAAAACAAACTCGAGAACACAGCGTTACCACCCGTCTCAGCATCCCACCAATACACAACATCATACTTTAGCATGGATAGAGCAAACATCACCCTGGCTTCATCCGCACATTTGCAAGTATCAAAGACCAACTCCATTTCCCTAATCCACTTCATCGCCAATACAGGATCGCACTCTCCCTTAAAAGTAGGAGGTTTGCATGAAGCGAACGCTTTGTAGTTGCATCTCTTAGTTCCAGACTCATTCAACACTAACTGGGTTGACTGGGAGTGGCTCCCCACACCCGTTCCGGCGGGCTAGACATCCCCGAACTTTCCCGATTCTCGCTTGCCTTCTTACTCCCTGACACCGACCGATCCTGCTTGGCAAGGAGGGCCTGCAGGTTTCCTGGATCTTGCCTAGCTCAATAGCAAGGTTTTCTCGTGTCAAAAATGCAGATGCACGGCCCCGACCATGCCCCCTCGGCTGATTTCGAACCCTCACAGTAGTCGAACTCTCCTGCTGAGACATTTCCTACTCAACCGAGTTCTCCACACTCCTTGCCTTATGGCTCACTCGAATAGTCTTTCGGATTGGGTTTTCCGAAATGGTTCCTTCCACTTGAGTGGCAGCCCGACAGGTCGTTCTCCCCCGTCCCCTTCCGCGACCCTTACCTCTTCCCCGCGTGGCATCTTGCCTTGGGGGCTCCAGTGGTCCATTAGCAAGGACTTCCTCGTTCGGGACTGCCCTTTCAGCGGGTACATATCTACTTCTGAGCGTCCTACCAGCCATGTCGATAAACTGAAAGAAACTCACGATTAACAAGCACATATATGCACCTGTAAATTCGCAATTACACTAGCCATGTGTAACTCCAAATTTACCTTACTTGAAGTCCTTGCTACCTTATCCTTAAGTGCGCTTAGAGTGATCTTTCCTAAAGGAAATCCTATATCTCGCTAGTGCTCCCCATCCTACACTTTAAGTTTAGGCCCATCTGGTCACCTGAATCTCCTAAACTATGGCTCTGATACCAAATGTAACAACCCAAAATTTTAACCAAGCAATAATATAGAAATAATCCCAAACGGGTCCAAATTACATAACAAAAATTTCATAAACTGAACGTTACAAGGTCCGAATAATCAAAAATTGACTGCGGAGACATTTCTCCACAACCGAGATTTAACTAATCTAAAGCAATAACAACTAAGGAACTACAGTGCTCCTTACGCCACGCCTCCATCTCTAATCCTTAACTCTTTTCTTTACCTTTTCCTGAAGCATCGCTAAAGCGCTTCCCTGAAAATGGTTTAGTTTTGAAAAGTGAGGGTTAGACCCTAAGGTCTAGTGAATTCCCTCATAAAACTATTCATACAAGCATGCATAAAATAATATTTTAAAGCCATAAAGCTCACATTGACAACATACATGCACAGGTATTTACACTATGTTCATAGATCGCACGTAACCAGTAATTTACTATGATCGGGGCCCAAGCAGACTCTCTCTTGTCTCTTCTCGGGGCCCAAGCAGACTCCCCATTTCCCGAGTATGCAGGAAACAGATTCCATGCACGCCGAGTCATCATAACTCCCAAGGGATCGTCGGATCCCAAGGTACACTAATCCCACTATGCAACCCGACTCCACATAGCATACAAGGCAAGACTAACAGTAGACAAGCAATGCATCCATCTTTACAAAACAACTCATGTCACACGAAATAAGCATTTCCAAAACATACTTTCATGAGAGGAGTTTATAAAAGTTTATAAAGGTAACATGCTCGCATTTCATACCATGATCAGTCATAAACGATAAGTTTAAAAAAGTCATCTCATTTAGAAAAAGGGTTGCAAGGGAACTCACCTGATCGAAATGATTCTCTAAACAATCGCCTCGCTTTCGAATAACCCGAGCCGAGCACAATCACCTAAAAGATGTCAACAATTATCAATGAAAAGTTATTGCAGACTGTCGGACATAGGCTCCCCGGACTCACTATTCGAACTAAGCTATCCAGACTCTCCTCTCGGGTTCACTATCCGAACCAACCTATCCGGACTGTCTTCTCGGGTTCACTATCCGGACCAACCTATCCGGACTCTCTTCCCGGGTTAACTATCCGGACTAAGCCATCCGGTAAACACTACCCGAACAGCTCTGGTCGGAAACCACAACACCCAGAACCCACGTATCTGGAAACCCCTTTGGACCCGGACACCAAACATCTAGACATTTCCCTTATCCGAATAAGACGATTTCCGAACAATCAAACTTTCAAAACCCAAATTTCCCCAAAATCGATCTATATGTACGATTAAGTCCCGACCCTCGATAGATCTGATTAGGTTCATATTTCTAACTTAGAACAACCATTTATGCATCCATTTACTCCTTTATAGGTCCAAATCAAACCCAAAACTCCATAAAAGCTTTACACGAGGAAATGTTGTGTTCAACCATAAAGCAACCCAACTCTTTGAACAAAACGTTATACCTTAATCAAATCAAAGAGGGGAGGGATTGAAGCTTACCTAATGAAGACTTCTTGGCCGAAGTTTACTCTTGATGCTTTCCTTCCTTCTTCCTCTCGATTCTCAGCCGCACCACACAGGAGAAAAATGAAATCAGTGAGGAGACCTAGGGATTTGTTCCCTTATATACTTTTTAGAAATTTCACAAAGGTCCCTCCTCACTATTTCCTATTTTTACACTATGACCACCACTTTACCAAATTTTTTATTGAAATCGGGCACGGTTGTTACAACACTCCCCCCTTTAAAAGAATTTCGTCCCCGGAATTCCTTGGTCGAATAGATGCGGGTACTTAGCCCTCATCTCAGACTCCAACTCCCAGGTTGCTTCATGACCTTTGTAATATCTCCACTGAACCTTTACAAGGTTGATCTCCTTATTCCTCAACTTCTTCACTTTATGATCTGAAATGGCTTCGGGCTCTTCTATAAAGTTTAGTTTCTCGTCTAATATTACATCCATCAGCGGCACAGCCTTATCCACGTCCGCCAGACACTTCCTTAAATTAGAAACGTGAAACGCATTGTGAATGCCCTGCAGTTCTTCGGGCAGGTTCAACCTATAGGCCATCTCCCCAATTCGCTCCGTGATTTCAAACGGTCCGATCTAACGCGGACATAGCTTTCCCCACTTCCCGAAACGTACAACTCCTTTCCAAGGAGATACCTTCAACAGCACATTATCTCCGACCTGAAACTCTATGTTCTTCCGTCTTTTATCTGCATAACTCTTCTGTCAGTCGCGGGCGATCTTCAATCTATCCCGCACTTGGACTATCTTGTCCGAGGTTAATTGTACAATTTTTGGTCCGGCCAACTGCCTTTCCCCAACCTCATTCCAACACAAAGGTGTTTGACATTTCCTACCGTAGAGCACCTCATAAGGCGATGCCTTGATGCTTGCATGATAACTGTTGTTGTAGGCGAACTCGATCAATGGCAAGTGTTTCTCCAACGAACGTTGAAAATCTAGGGCGCATGCTCTTAGCATATCCTCCAAAGTCTGGATCGTCCTCTCGCTCTGACCGTCGGTCTGAGGATGATACGCGGTACTCATCTTGATATGAGACCCCATTTCCCTCTGGAAGCTTCTCCAAAATGCATAGGTAAACTACTATCCCGGTCTGACACTATTTTCGACGGTACACCATGACGGGTTACAATCTCATCTATGTACAACTTTGCTAGCCTTTCCAACGAGTAAGCTTCCTTTATGGGTAAAAAGTGCACTGATTTAGTAAGTCGGTCCACGATCACCCATATCGCGTCATAACCCTTTGGAGTCCTGGGTAGACGAGTCACGAAATCTATCGTGATCTGATCCCATTTCCGCAACGGTATATCCAACGACTGCAGTTTCCCATACGGTCGTTGATGTTCGATCTTCACCCGCAAACATGTCATACACCTTTCCACGAAATGCGCTATGTCCTTCTTCATACCAGGCCACCAGTAATCCTGACGTAGATCTCCGTACATCTTATTGGTTCCTGGATGGATATAATACTTAGACTTGTGTGCTTCTTCCAATATCACGTTCCTAAGCTCTTTGAGCCTCGAAACCCAAATCCTCCTATTGAAATATTTCTACCCTCGACTATCCTCTACTAAAGAGGTTGCTTGTCCTACCATCCTTTTTTTCTTAAGATTTTCCGTTGCTAACGCTTCAACTTGCCCTTTCTTTATCTCGGCCAGTAAATTAAATGTCACCTCGGCCCTCATGGCGACAATCCTTGGAGTCTCATTCCTTTCCTTCCGACTCAAAGCATCGGCTACTACATTGGCTTTCCCTGGATGATACTCGATCTTGCAATCGTAGTACGTCAACAACTCGACCTACCTTCTTTGGCGCATTTTTAAGTCCTTCTGATCAAAGAGGTAACAAAGGCTCTTGTGGTCTGTGAAGATTTGACACTTCGTTTCATAGAGATAATGTCGCCAAAATTTCAAAGCGAAAACAACGGCCGCCAATTCTAAGTCATGAGTAGGGTATCGAGTCTCGTGATTCTTTAGTGGCCGAGAGGCATACGCGATCACCTTTCCACGCTGCATTAAGACACATCCCAACCCAGCTTCGATGCGTCACTGTAAACCACAAAATCGTCAGAACCATCAGGTAATGACAATACCGGTGTGCTACTCAGCATATCCTTCAGCTTCTGAAATGCTTCGCCTTGAGCCTCTGTCTAGGCAAACGTGACGCTCTTCTTGGTTAGAGAAGTCAACGGAGTGGCGATACGTGAAATGTCCTTGATGAACTTTCGGTAGTATCCCGTCAGTCTGACGAAACTTCGAACTTCCGACGGATTCTTAGGTTGCTCCCAGTCTCGGATAGCTTCTATCTTAGATGGGTCCACCATAATCCCTTTCTTAGACACCACGTGTCCGAGAAGTTGCATCTCCCTCAGCCAAACGACATCACCAAGAACTCGTAATGCCCATACCTTGTCTAGAAAGCGGTTTTCGATATGTCTTCATCTCTTACCTTGAGTTGGTGGTAACCCGATCTCAAGTCTATCTTAGAGAAATAACTAGCACCTTACAACTGATCGAATATGTCATCAATTCTTGGTATCGGATAAAATAATATTTTAAAGCCATAAAGCTCACATTGACAACATCATGAACGGGTATCTACACAGTGTTCATAGATCGCACTTAACGAGTAATTTACTACGATCGGTGCACAAGAAGACTCCCCATTTCCCGAGTGTGCAGGAAACAGATTCCATGCACACCGGGTCATCATAACTCCCAAGGGATCGTCGGATCCCAAGGTACACTAATCCCACTGTGCAACCCGACTCCACATAGCATACAAGGCAAGACTAACAGTAGACAAGCAATGCATGCATCTTTTCAAAATAACTCATGTCATATGAAATAAGCATTTCCAAAACATATTTTCATGCGAGGAGTTTATAAAAGTTTATAAAGGTAACATGCTCGCATTTCATACCATGATCAGGCATAAACGATAAGTTTAAACAAGTCATCTCATTTAGAAAAAGGGTTGCAAGGGAACTCATATGATCGAAATGATTCTCTAAACACTTGCCTCGCTTTCGAATAACCCGAGCCGAGCACAATCACCTAAAAGATGTTAGCAAATATCAGTGAAAAGTTATCCGGTCAGACTGTCGGACACAGGCTCCCCGGACTCACTATCCGGACTAAGCTATCCGGACCAACCTATCCGGACTCTCCTCTTGGGTTCACTATCCGGACCAACCTATCCGGACTCTCTTCCCGGGTTCACTATCCGGACTAAGCCATCCGGTAAACACTACCCGGACAGCTTTGGTCGGAAACCACAACACCCAGAACCCACGTATCCAGAAACCCCTTTGGACCCGGACACCAAACATCCGAACATTTCCCTTATCCGAATAAGACGATATCCGGACAATCGAACTGTCAAAACCCAAATTTCCCCAAAATCAATCTATAGGTGCAATTAAGTCCCGACCCTCGATAGATATATGATTAGGTTCATATTTCTAACTTTGAACAACCATTTATGCATCCATTTACTCCTTTACAGGTCCAAATCAAACCCAAAACTCCATAAAAGCTTTACACGAGGAAATATTGTGTTCAACGGTATACCTTAATCCAATCAAAGAGGGGAGAGATTGAAGCTTACCTAATGAAGACTTCTTGGCCGAAGTTTACTCTCGATGCTTTCCTTCCTTCTTCCTCTCGATTCTCAGCCGCACCACACAGAAGAAAAATGAAATCAGTGAGGAGACCTAGGGATTTGTTCCCTTATATACTTTTTAGAAATTGCACAAAGGTCCCTCCTCACTATTTTCTCTTTTTACACTTTGACCACCACTTTACCAATTTTTATTGAAATCGGGCACGGTTGTAATACCCCGGGTAAGTTCGTTAGTTAAATTCTAGTTCCGTTGAAATTAATTAACTTTATAATTAATGTTTAGGGTAAATTTGGATTAGTTTATAAATCTAAGGTATTTTGGTCATTAATGATTAGTTTAGGGACTAGAATGGTAAAATTGGTTTGATAATATCTCTTAACCTCCAGATATTATCCAAAAAGAAGAAAAATCAGTCTAAGGTGTATGTGTGTGTTTTGAGAAGAAACAAAAGGGAAAAGAAGGGTTAGGGATTCATTTGGTGTACATGGAAGTGAATTCAGGTATGTTTCCTTTGCATTTTATGTTGGTAATTGCTAATAAGTAGTTTCCATCGGAGTAGAATAGTCGAATTCGTATCTGGTAGTATTTTCTGATGAATCTGGGTAAAAAGAGGGTAAACCGACAGAGGTTCCCGGACAAAATGAATGTGTCCGGGTAGTTTTATTGGTGGTGTCCGGATGATGTTCTAAAGGTGTCCGGACGAGTCTTTTATCCGGGTAAGTCTCTCATTTCAATGGTTTCCGAATGATATAAGATACCGGATGGTATCCGGGTTACTTTGGTTTCCGGGTGTCGTCCGGGTTGTTTATGCCGTCCGGAAAGTTATGCTGCCCGGATTGTGTGAGTTGTCCGGATAGTTTGTGGTTTCCGGATACTTTGGCTGATTTAGTCATTTTGAGAGTTGTGATACTTTTGAGTATCCAGGAACCTGTGTTTTGTTGACTATTGGATAGGGAATAAATGAGGACTGACTATTCTGTGGACTTGACTTAAGTTCGGGTTTGGGGGAAACATTTTAGGATAAGAGTTAGATAGATGTATCTAGAGTTCTTAATCCTAGTGAGTCTTATGTGTTCTATAAGGTAAAAAGATACTTGCATCTAATTGTTTCAGATACTGTGAATTTGGAGTGAAAGCTGAATCTTGTGGAAAAAGACTGGAACGAGTTTTGTTAAACAAACAGGTGAGTTTTACTTTAAAATGTTTTCAAACTGGAATACATATATGATAAACCCAGAATCTAGCAATATGATATGAACAAATATAGAGAGAATCTAGAGAGCAAATATGTCATCCATATATTCAACATATGAGTACAAATGACATTAGCATCAAGTGTTTGGAGATAACAAAGAGATATTCTTTATATAGTAGGGCCATGACAAGTCCATGCCTCTACTCAGAATATTCAGTACAAAAGATTAATACTGTCTTGATAGCTACAATAGTGCTCTAACAATATATGTGTGGGGTGGGAATATGATAGATGGTGTGATTATATGTTTATGTTTGAAATATAATATATTGAGATATTGTATTTACATGAGCATACTTTTTATGAGAATACGTTGGCCGGGCTTAGGACCGGTGGTGTTGGATGTAATACTCGTACAGCGGTGTTGGCTGTAATTGTCGTACAACGGAGTTAATTTATTAGTTGGCTTGCAACCAACTAATATGGCCATGGATATGAGACAGGGAAGTACACAATGCATGAGTCTTATTTGGTATTTATACTTGTGATATGTATATGGTGTTTGTGCAAATGGTTTCAAACTAACAGGGATTTTCTCACTTAGACCTCTAGGTCTAACCCTCATTTTGTTTTAAAAATATGTATTCCAGGTCGTGGATCGGGTAAGAGCAAATGAGAAGAGTACTATGTGTATAGCTTTTGGAAGAAGGATGTTAAGAAGACTAAGACGTGTTTTGCTGTTCTAATTTTATGACTAGATATCATGTATGTAATTAGCAAAAAGTTTGTAACGAAATACCTTATTCTGGATGTAAAGACTAAGGGACCTTACTTGTTATATTATGAATCTTTTAGTTATGTAACGATGTTATGAAATATATGTTATTTGTTGTATGTTTGGGAACCAGGTTGTTACAGATGGTATCAGAGCCCTAGTTTAAGGGATTTAGGTATTTGTATCTGTACCTAGACTTAAACTGCATGTGAAGTAGGATGTCCCTATTATTGTAGAACCTTGGGATGATTAAGTATAAAAGGTAGAAGGAACATCATGTAAGGTAATTTCATATTACACCTGCCAGTGTAATTGTGATCTTACAGGTACATGTTTGAACTGGAATACCTTGTTATATGGGGTATGTGCTTATGTGTATATTAATCTTGTTTGAATCTACATAATGGCAAGTGGTAGTAGACAAACGAATCGGGAGGGAGGAGGAAATCCTAATAGGACGAATCCAACGGTTGGGACAAGGGAAGAGGGGGAGAAAGAGGTAGAGGCAGAACAGGGGGCAGAGTTCAACAGCGAGGTGCAGAATTCGTTACAAGAGATGACTTGGAGGATGAAATGGGAAGATTACAAGCGAATATCCAAGCTATGTTCAACCGAACTCGTGATACTGAAACAGAAATACCAAATCCTGGTTTGGAAGATGAAATGCCCATTGCACGGACTGTGATACCGATACCAAGAAAGTGTGATTATAAAATGTTCCTAAGTTGCAAACCTCCGACTTACTCAGGAGATAGAGACCTAGTGTAAGCTATGAGGTGGCTGAAGGAGATAGAAGCTATCTTCAAGACCAGTAAGTGTGCTGATGAAGATAGAGTGCTATATGGAACAGCAATGTTGAAGGCAGATGCTCTATACTGGTGGGAAGCTTTTATTTCTTCTGGAGGATCTGATATATATTCTACTTTCTCTTGGGAAGAATTCGTTATAGCTTTCAGGAAACAGTTTTGTCCCCAAGCAGCAGTTAAACAATTGGAAGGGGAGTTTATGAACTTACAGCAAGGGAATTTATCAGTTCGGGACTACACCGCTCGTTTTCTGGAAAAGTCTCGTTTTGCGGAATACTACGTTGCCACGGAGGCAATGAAGATTGAAAGGTTTATCTTTGGGTTGAATTCAGAAGTCAGAAGTCTGGTGATTGCTAAAGGACCAGAAACTTTCTCAGCCGCAGTAGACGCTGCGGAAACTGTGGAACAGGATAAAGGGAGAAACGTTAGTGATAAAGGTATGGGAAAAAGAAAGTGGGAAGGACCACAGTATGATCCAAAGAAATCCAGATTTCAGAGGTTTGATAACCGTCCGCCTTTCCGACCAGCGGAAAGACCTTGTCAGAAATGCAATCGTATCCACCAAGGAAACTGTCAAGTTGATACTCGGGTTTGTTATAGGTGTGGGAAGACCGGACATGTTGCTAAAGACTGTCGAGTAACGCGGTTTTGTTTCTCATGTAATTCTCCGGATCACATTCAGTCTGATTGTCCAAGGGGAAGAGTACAGCAAGGGGGTACGTCGGGGAAACAAGCGGGTGTTAGACCAGTAGTGCAAAGGCCAGAACAACCAAGAGCAAGGGATCGTGCATTTCAGATGACAACTCAAGAAGCGGAGGAAACTCCGGATGTGGTTACAGGTACATTTTTAATAAACTCTACACGGGCTAAAGTGTTATTTGACTACGGTGCAAACCGATCGTTCGTATCTCCTTCATTTGTTGCTTATATGCATTTAAAGCCTAAAGTGTTAGATCATGCTTTCATGGTAGATACTGCAAATGATAATCAAATATCGGTTAATGAGGTATTTGATAGTTGTGTGATAAATATAGAGGGGTGTGGAGTAATATTCAACTATTTCCTATAGCTTTGATTGAGTTTGATGTAGTAGTGGGAATGGATTGGTTAGCCGAGAACCAGGCTAGCATAGTTTGTGATAAGAAGTTGATAAATGTTGTCTTGCCTGAGAGGGGACCGGTAGTGATTTATGGTGACCGTAAAAATCATCAATCTTGCCTTATATCTATGTTAAAAGCTCGTAAGTGTGTCAGCAAAGGTTGCCCGAGTTACTTAGCTTATGTAATAGATATTAAGCCAGAAAAGAATAAGTTGGAAGATATTCCTGTTGTCCGTGAATTTCCAGAAGTTTTCCCCAAAGACTTGAATAGTCTTCCTCCCGTTAGACAAGTAGAGTTTGGTATAGATCTGATTCCTGGAGCCGCTTCGATAGCCCGTGCACCGTATCGTCTGGCACCTCCAGAGATGAAAGAAATGATGGCACAACTACAAGACCTATCCGATAAGGGCTTCATCAGACCCAGTTCTTCGTCGTAGGGTGCACCAGTCTTGTTTGTGAAAAAGAAGGATGGTTCGATGAGAATGTGTATCGACTACCGGGAACTGAATAAGCGCACGATCAAGAATAAGTATCCGCTTCCCAGAATTGATGACCTCTTCGACCAATTAGTTGGAGCTTGCTATTTCTCCAAGATTGATCTAAGATATGGTTATCATCAGCTGAAGGTTAAAGAAGAAGACATTCTGAAAACTGCTTTTCACACAAGGTACAGTCACTATGAATTCTTAGTGATGCCGTTTGGACTGACGAACGCTCCAGCTGCTTTTATGGATTTAATGAATCGGGTATGTAAGTCGTATCTCGATAGATTTGTTATTGTATTTATCGATGATATACTTATCTATTCTCGATCCAAAGAAGAGCCCGCACAACATCTTCGTTTAATTCTGGAATTATTGAAGAAGGAACAGTTGTATACTAAATTTTCTAAATGTGAGTTCTGGCTACGAGAAGTTCAGTTTCTGGGGCATGTAGTTTCTGAGAAAGGCATTCAAGTCGATCCGATGAAAGTGGAAGCAATTGAAAAGTGGAAACCACCGAGAACGCCAACCGAAGTACGTAGTTTTCTGGGTTTAGCCGGCTACTATCGAAAATTTATAAAAGACTTATCTCGTATCGCGACGCCTTTGACTAAGTTGACCAGAAAGAATCTAAAGTTTGAATGGAAAGCAGAACAGGATGAAGCATTCCGGATATTGAAAGAGAAACTTTGCAGCGCGCCGATTTTGTCATTACCTGAAGGTTCCAATGATTTTGTTGTTTATAGTGATGCTTCCAAACTGGGATTGGGTTGTGTATTAATGCAGCGTGGGAAGGTGATCGCGTATGCTTCTCGTCAACTAAAGGATCATGAACGACAGTATCCTACACACGACATGGAAATTGCAGCAGTTGTGTTCGCGCTAAAGATTTGGAGACACTATCTCTACGGTTCTAAATATCAAATTTTTACTGATCATAAGAGTCTCCAACATCTCTTCGATCAAAAAGAATTGAATATGAGGCAAAGAAGATGGCTAGAGCTGGTAAATGATTACGACTGTGAAATTCTTTATCATCCGGGAAAGGCAAATGTAGTAGCTGATGCACTGAGTCGTCAAGAAAGGAGTGGAACAATAAAAGTCATTGCACTAAAAGCTAAACTTCTACCTAACATATTTGACGAATTGCAGAAGTGTCAAATAGAAGCATATCAAGAGGAACAACTGAAATCAGAAAGGTTAGTGGGGATATCAGCATCACTTGTAAAAGACGACCGTGGATTACTGTGTCTGGGAAACAGAATTTGGGTGCCTCGTTTGGGTGGTTTACGTGATCGGGTACTACAAGAAGCTCATCAATCTCGTTTCTCTATTCATCCAGGTACAAATAAGATGTATAAAGATTTAAAACAATTTTATTGGCGGCCGGGAATAAAAAGAAGCATTGCTCAGCATGTGGAAGGTTGTACTACTTGTAAGAAGGCATAGATTGAAAATCAAAAGCCGTTTGGTCAGTTGCAACGGTTAGAAATACCTATGTGGAAATGGGATCAGATTACTACTGATTTCATCACGAAGTTACCAAGGACTCCGAAGGGATTTGATGCCATTTGGGTGATCGTTGACAGATTGACAAAGTCTGCTCACTTTCTACCAATAAAAGAAACTGATTCGTTGGAACGATTAGCCAAGTTATACATTGATGAAATAGTAACTCGACATGGAGTTCCAATCTCAATTATTTTAGATCGTGATAGTCGTTTTACTTCAAGGTTCTGGAGGAGTTTTCAAAAAGAAATGGGAACACAAATAAAGCTAAGTACAACGTATCATCCTCAAACTGACTGTCAGAGTGAACGGACGATTCAAACTTTAGAAGATATGCTACGGGCCTGCATTGTGGATTTTGGGGGATCATGGGATAAGCATCTGCCGTTGATTGAATTTGCCTACAATAATAGTTATCATTCCAGCATACAAGCGGCACCGTTTGAAGTTCTGTATGGTAGAAAATGCCGAACGCCTCTGTGTTGGAACGAAGTGGGGGAGAAACATTTAGCAGGGCCAGATATAGTTCAGTTAACCGCGGATAAGATTATTCAGATTCGGGAACGATTGAAAGTGGCTCAAGACAGACAGAAAAGCTACGCTGACCGACGCCGAAAGCCGTTAGAGTTCCAAGTTGGAGATTTTGTAATGTTAAAAGTCTCACCTTGGAAAGGAGTCATTCGGTTTGGGAAACAGGGTAAACCCAGTCCGAGATACATTGGATCGTTTGCAATTACAGAAAGAATTGGAGAAGTAGCTTACCGGTTAGATCTCCCGCCAGAATTAAGTCGTATACACAACGCCTTTCATGTATCGAATTTTTGAAAGTGTTTGGTTACACCAGATCAGGCCGTTTCTCTACCGGATATACAAGTTGATGAAAAGCTGAATTATATGGAAGAACCTGAAGCTATTGTTGACCGTAAAGTCAAAGTTTTGCGGAATAAAGAAATCAGACAGGTAAAGGTACAGTGGCGACATCATAGAGGGCAGGATGCTAATTGGGAATCAGAATCAGAGATGAGAACTAAGTACCCGCACCTTTTTGCCTAACCGAATTCCGGGACAGAATTCTTTTAAGGGGGAGATGATGTAATACCCCGGGTAAGTTCGTTAGTTAAATTCTAGTTCCGTTAAAATTAATTAACTTCATAATTAATGTTTAGGGTAAATTTGGATTAGTTTATAAATCTAAGGTGTTTTGGTCATTAATGATTAGTTTAGGGACTAGAATGGTAAAATTGGTTTGATAATATCTCTTAACCTCCAGATATTATCCAAAAAGCAGAAAAATCAGTCTAAGGTGTATGTGTGTGTTTTGAGAAGAAGCAAAAGGGAAAAGAAGGGTTAGGGATTCATTTGGTGTACTTGGAAGTGAATTCAAGTATGTTTCCTTTACATTTTATGTTGGTAATTGCTAATAAGTAGTTTCCATCGGAGTAGAATAGTCGAATTCGTATCTGGTAGTATTTTCTGATGAATCTGGGTAAAAAGAGGGTAAACCGACAGAGGTTCCCGGACAAAATGAATGTGTCCGGGTAGTTTTGTTGGTGGTGTCCGGATGATGTTCTAAAGGTGTCCAGACGAGTCTTTTATCCGGGTAAGTCTCTCGTTTCAATGGTTTCCGGATGATATAAGATACCGGATGGTATCCGGGTTACTTTGGTTTCCGGGTGTCGTCCGGGTTGTTTATGCCGTCCGGAAAGTTATGTTGTCCGGATTGTGTGAGTTGTCCGGATAGTTTGTGGTTTCCGGATACTTTGGCTGATTTAGTCATTTTGAGAGTTGTGATACTTTTGAGTATCCAGGAACCTGTGTTTTGTTGACTATTGGATAGGGAATGAATGAGGACTGACTATTCTGTGGACTTGACTTAAGTTCGGGTTTGGGGGAAACATTTGAGGATAAGAGTTAGATAGATGTATCTAGAGTTCTTAATCCTAGTGAGTCTTATGTGTTCTATAGGGTAAAAAGATACTTGCATCTAATTGTTTCAGATACTGTGAATTTGGAGTGAAAGCTGAATCTTGTGGAAAAAGACTGGAACGAGTTTTGTTAAACAAACAGGTGAGTTTTACTTTAAAATGTTTTCAAACTGGAATACATATATGTGTGGGGTGGGAATATGATAGATGTTGTGATTATAAGTTTATGTTTGAAATATAATATATTGAGATATTGTATTTACATGAGCATACTTTATATGAGAATACGTTGGTCGGGCTTAGGACCGGTGGTGTTGGCTGTAATACTCATACATCGGTGTTGGCTGTAATTGTCGTACAGCGGAGTTAATTTATTAGTTGGCTTGCAACCAACTAATATGGCTATGGAAATGAGACAGGGAAGTACACAATGCATGAGTCTTATTTGGTATTTATACTTGTGATATGTATATGGTGTTTGTGCAAATGGTTTCAAACTAACTGGGATTTTCTCACTTAGACCTCTAGGTCTAACCCTCATTTTGTTTTAAAAATATGTATTCTAGGTCGTGGATCGGGTAAGAGCAAATGAGAAGAGTACTATGTGTATAGCTTTTGGAAGAAGGATGTTAAGAAGACTAAGACGTGTTTTGCTGTTCTAATTTTATAACTAGATATCATGTATGTAATTAGCAAAAAGTTTGTAACGAAATACCTTATTCTGGATGTAAATACTAAGGGACCTTACTTGTTATATTATGAATCTTTTAGTTATGTAACGATGTTATGAAATATATGTTATTTGTTGTATGTTTGGGAACCGGGTTGTTACAACGGTTGTTACACTAATCATAACAGTTTGCCCCCAAGTGCGGTGTATGAGGTTTACTTAATACATTGAACCATGACATCGATGACGGGTGCCATTGACACGACGACATACATAGGTATAAATAGGAATATCTATATCTCTTTCTTCGGACATTTTCAAGACCCGAAGACCCTTGAGCTTTTCTTTTCCTCCACCGCATAACATTCTCTTTCTTTTCTTTTAAACCCTAGAATGGGTCTACTGACCTGAAAAGTGCCATAACTAGGGGTGTGCATCGGTCGGGTTGGGTCGGGGCCCAAATCCTAAAACCCGATCGGATATCAGGTGAGAGTTGGATACCCCGAAATCCGACCGAATAATGGCAAAACCCAAAAATTTCGAATATTCAGGTTTGGGTCGGGTTTAGGTCGGGTTTTCTGGTTTCAAGTAAAAACGAATTAAATTGAAAATAAGCTCATACCTTAAGAGATTAACTGCAAAAGTTTGTGTAATGGAGGGTGCAACTTATATTTTTTCAACAAGCTAGGAGGCTAAGTGTATTTTTTAAGAAGTTTAGAAGAGGGAAGTCCAAAAGCAAGTATGCGGCAAAACTCAAAAGGCAGAAATATCTCATCTTTTTGTAGCTTCTAGTGGATCATCACCACTTCACCAGTTCTGCCGTCTCAAGTCTCAACCGCCATATTCGGTTGGAGGTTTCATTTCAACAACTCTATTTATCTATTACAGATTTACAGGCGTATTAAGAAGGTAAGTTCGATTTGATTATATTATCTGAATAGTCGCCGATAACCTCCGACATCCGTCGCCTTCGTGTTGATGTTGAGAGTTGAGACTCTTCCAGAGTCGTCTCCTCTCTCTCCCTCTCCCTCTCTCTCTCTCTTTGTCGTTCATCTTTTAGTCGTCGAGTAAATGGTAAGAATTTGGTACTCTCTGTCGTTCACTCTTTTAGACATCGACTCAAATTAGGTTTAGGACTTTAGGGTAAAATCAGTAAATGGTAACAGGAGTACAAGACTTCTATTAAACTTTCGAGTTTCGGACGGGTTCGGGTGGGTGGGGTGGAAACCTAGCCCAATCCGATATACCCGCACACTTTCTCGGGTTTGGGGTGATCGGGTGGTCGGGTTTTGAATTTGGGAAGACTTTCTCCGTTCAGGTCGGTCGGGTTTTTCGGGTCGGTCAGGTTATGCTCACCCCTAGCCATAACTACGAAAGAAATTGAGGCATTCCGGCGGGTGGGAGCGTTTCTTTTGTGCATTGTCTTCAAACGACAGAAAAAATGTATGCTTGCATTAATGGCCTTTTATGAATATCCCTTCACATTGTGGTATTCTTAGGTCAAATCTCACATACCTAGGAGTTTGTGAGGTTCTTGGCATTTTCGTAGTGAAGTTGAACTTCGATGGCAATGATTTGGGCTGGACACAGAGCTTAACATAAATTAACCACCATGAAGTACATTAACATATTTGAAATTATCTTAACATATATGAAATTTTCAACCTTAATATACATTAACACACCATAATAACCCTAAACATCCATGAATTATGTTAGCATACTCCACAATTTTAACATATATCAATATGATAGTCTTAACACATCTTAATGCAATCTTTAACACACCATAATGCATGTTACATTCATTAACCATGAAATTTTTAACACATAGTAACACACCTTAACACATGGTAACATACATTAACAAACCTTAAACACATGTAAACGAGAAACACTGATGCATTTTCCAAATGATGGATGTGTTCCTCTTTCATTTTCGATCGTGTGCTCCTTCAAGATCAACTGTCGCGGGTGGTTCAACGGTTCCTACAAATTTTGGAGTTCCAACTGGAGCCCCAACCATATATATATAATATAGACAGAGAGAGAAAGGCATAATCAAATGAGAACCTCATATATCGTGAGAAGAGACTTGTAAGAACTTTTACGTTAAATTTTTATTTCATGTGATTTTTTTCTAATCTATGGCTAGGATTTAATATATTGATTCAGAACGTGTTTGTTTCATATGTATTTGGGTCTCATTATGAAACCTTTTTGCATGCATTTTTTCTGATTATAAACACGTGAGACAAATGCATGTGAAACAAACACATTGTAAAACATATATTTGTTAATCAAAACCCCAAATCATAGCACTGGATGAAAAAAGTATCATGTAAGCTAACACATGATGCACTCATTCCAAAGTTCTCACAATTTTATAGGTTCGCAAAAGATTAGCCTCCCCCCCCCTCTATTTACACACACTCACACAGACAGACATATATAGGGATGAATTCATTTGTTAACCCTATATTTCAAACGAGAACACCGTCAATTTTAAAAAACTGTGAGATAAGATTTCAACCATAAAATGAGGTGATCCAACAGATGTGATTACAAGTGGCCTTGATCACAACGAAAATCCATCTTCGATGCAACGAACGTTGATGAACGAGAGCAAATTCAAAATATTATTTCTCTCTCTAAATATTGATTTTCAAAGATTTCTAATATTGGTGCTTTCACTTAGTAATCATTTTTTGGGTTAACTCCATATTTGGAGAAAAACTCTTTCTCTCTCCTACTTTCTCCATTTTAAAGATAGTTTTTGGGAAGCTGTTGGAGCAAAAAAAACAACCCAAAATCCTCATATTCTTCATTTTCTCCAAAATGGGGAAGCTGTTGGAGATGCTCTAATGAATGAATCTTATTATCTTTCATATATATCTCAATCATAATTAATGAATCATAATGATTTTCCATAAATATATCTATTGTTTTATAATATAGTGGTTTGTATAGTTTGTACAAATGACTTGGTTTGCAAATGAAATGTACCCTTATATATATATATATGTATCTAATTATCATTTGAAAAAAGACAGTTCATTTGTGAGATATTTCTTTCATTCTTTTTTTTTATTGAATATCAAGGTGAATTAATAGTAATCGGTGTAATGAAACATTATAAGGTTTGTTAACTTAAAAATATATTGATATCCAGCTTAAAAATTGTATTACTATATTATTTATAGGGAAATTAATTAAAATACCCCAAGTTTGACCAACTGTTACCGAAATACCCTAAATTTTTTCAACTTTGCAAAAATGCCCAAAATACCCGCGATGGGGTCCCGCGATCGAGGGCTAGGCTGACGTGGCACGTACTTTGGGGCTAAATGCCCCGCGAAGCCCCTCAACTTTGGCCGCGGTGCACTTTTGGTCCCTGTCCGCGATCGCAGCCTGCGATGGCCCAAAAAATTACAGTTTTGGTCCCTGAAATTTTACACTTTTGGTCCCTGAAAATTTACACTTTCAGCCCCTATACTTAGACGAATCTTGCATGTTTTTACTGTTTTTTTCCACAATTATTGTACTTTGAAGACCGATTTGTGGTTGAAATTCATTTGCATGTTTGAGATTTCATCCATAAATACCAGTAAGATGCAATTCACAATTCACACTTCCTCTTGCTTTCTTTCTTGATTTCTCTCTTGCTTTCTTTCTTTGAATTGTTTTCTCTCTTGATTTCTCTTCTCTCATTTAATCCACAAATGGCATCGTCATCAAACCCTAAGGCTACTCCTGAAAAAATGCCACCTCAAATCGAGGTCGCCATAGAAAAAAAGGAAAAGGAGATAGATGAACTAACAGAAGAGTGGAAAAAAATTATGGACAGGAAGGCAGTCCATTTGAGAAAGATCGAAGATGAAGACAGGGAGATCAAAAGGATGAAAGGGGATATAAAAGCTAGGGAGGCTCGTGTTCGTCGAGAACAAGAAGCAATTCACCATATTCTGCAAGACTTCGCAATTATTCAAGCGAAGGTAAACGAGAAGCAAGTTTGGATTGATGAAACTAAATCAATTTTTAAGTAGGTGGTGGTTGTTTTAGTTGTTTTGTATTTTTTTTCTTGTTTTGTATTTTTTTTACTGTGTTGTTGTTTTGTATTTTTTTCTAGTTTTGTATTTTTTTTACTGTGTTGTTGTTTTGTATTTTTTGTTGTTGTTAATTTCTCTGAAAATTAGTTTTTAAGCCGCTGAACCACGGTTAGGTTGGATACATCATGCAAGGTCAAGTCAGAGGTTACCTCATTCGTGGGCCTACTCCTCTTGTAGAATATATGACAACCCTCAACTCATTTGCTAAAGTGTGTGAGGGTTGTGGTACACAATGGCCATACGTGGTTGCAAAAGCAGAAGCCGTTGAAGAAGGGTCAGAAAGATTGAAGATGAAGAGCTTGTTGGATGGAATACAAACTAGTTGTGTTATCAATGTTCATTTAAAAGCATATGTATGTGTGTATATATATCATTTACAAATCAGTGTTTAGATCAACAGTATCATATGTGTTTGTTCCAACAAAAATGTCAAGAAATGATCATTTCCATATCTTACAGATAAAGGTCTCCTTTTTTAAGTCTTCTTCTTCTTCATATATACATATAATATATATATCTATATATATATATATATATATATATATATTTATATATATCTAAAAAGCTAGAAACATGCTTCCATTCTTGCTACTAATCTTTCTTGCTATATAAACAGACATGTGTACTCAGAGTTAACATTCACTGCCATGGTAACAATCAACCTTTCTTCTTTCTTTCGCTTATCATATCAAACTCCTATTTTCTTTATGTGCGTAAATATATAATACGAATATATATATCATTTACAAACTAGCTGTGTTATCAATGTTCAATTAGAAGCATATGTATGTGTGTATATATATCATTTACAAATCAGTGTTTAGATCAACAGTATCATATGGGTTTGTTCCATATGGTTCAAGCTGTGACGGGCCCGGGGTGTGACTGACAGAATGTCTCCTTGGCACGGTTGAAGGGGAGGGATTTGGACACTCTCCACGAGTGTGTCCTACGCATTGGCACCGAGTACATCTTCGTTGTATCGAACTTTCACCACGTGATGGACGTCGGTCGTTCTTTCTCGGTCTCCCGACCCTGTTCTTATCCATTAAAGGTGGATAGCATGGTGGAAGCGGGTCGGGTGGATACACCCATGCTGCAGGGGGTCCAGCTGGGTTTATTACCTCCACGTATGTTTTCCGGTAATATTCGGACGTGAAGAAAGGTACAGCCAAGTCGCTGCAATCTGTACGACCCATATATGTTGCTGCAGCGATGGCATGGTCGCACGGTAACCCAGATTTATCCCATTCGTGACACGAACAAAGGTGGTCTTCCATATTCACAATCGCGTTAATATAGTCATCATGCACCTCGTACTTCCCATACCCGATTGCTCTTACCGGCAATGTCGCCGCACGACGCGTCCTGTACTGAACGATATTCTCCGCCATTGGTGTGAGTGCATTTTGTATCTTAGCTCCTTTTAGGCGTCGAATTTGGTACCACTCTTGTTGAAAGGCCCGAAAGTAGTCCATAAGATTAACAATCGGACATCTACGCGCAAAACGGGAGAGTGCATTCACAGACTCTGCACTATTCGAGGTCAGAATGTCATACCGTTGTCCAGGAAAATGGGCCGCGGACCACCTCTCCGGTCCAGCATCGTCAAAGACTTTGGCTGCTTCCTTGACACTGTATCGTAGCATATTCATGTACTTGTTAAACTCCCGATCCGTATATGCTCTGCATGCCGCCCAATAGACATCCTTGTAGGTGGTAATACGTTTGTCCTTGGATTTGGCGTTCATCTCCAAATGTCGACAGCATATGGCGTGAGGGGCGTTTGGGTACATAGCAGAGATTGCGGCGCTTATGGAAGGAGCCCTGTCAGACATAAACACCAACCATTGCGGGTCTTCGATAGCTTGTCTCAACATGGACAGAAACCAAGTCCACTCGTCCCCGGTTTCGGACTTGCCTACGCTGAAAGCTACTGGAACGATGGAGTTATCCCCGTCCATGGCAACCGCCAGGAACATCATACCCAAGTAACGGCCCTTTAAATGGGCTGCGTCTATTATCAGGACACGACGTAGATTTTCCAGAAATGTGAGGATCTGCAAAAACATAGGTTAAAATGTTATAGTTTATAATGTGTAAATGTTATAGTTTATAATGTGTAAACATATGACGTGTTAAAATACGTACCGCGGGTCCAAGGGCCACGAAGCACATCTCAAACCGTCCACGTGAATCGGTCCGTAGCTGCGTGACAGTACCAGGGTTCTGCAGCTGCAAATTATATAAATATGCCGGGAGTCGTTCATACGACTCCTCGAACGTGCCTCTCACCATAAACAGTGCATGGCAGCGCGCACGCCACGCTTGGTGGTAATCAATCGTGACGCCGAACTGCCGGTGAACGTCGTGGACGATGTCCTTTGGACGCAATGACCTGCTAACATCAATAAATTTGTTTTTCAGGATCGCACCCAAAGTCTTTTTGCCGGCTTGTTTGTGGTGGGGATTAAGTTGCGTCCTCGTACAAGTGTGTACGTCGTGCAACTTTCTAATCATTATCGCCCCTCCTTTGGGACCCGTGTGAATCGCGTACAACCTCCACTCACACTTTTCTCTAGCACATTCAACTACGTATTTGCTTTTGTCAGATGCCCGCACGCGACTTTGGAAACCCTCTTCCAAGAACTTGTGTCCGATCTGACTTGCTAAGAGATCCTTCGAATCGAATATCTGACCTGCTGTTAAACTTTCACTGCGAATATAAGGTGTAGGTTCGTAGCTTTGTGTCTGGGTATGGGAGTCTGGAAGAATAGGGGGCATATCAAAAAAGTCATTTATCTGACTACATGGTTTTCTACTAGGGGTATATTCTTCGTGATCATCATTATCGGTGTCTGATCTGTCTATTTCAGAATTACCTGTTCTGAAAACGTGGGGTTCGTCATCAGTAACTCCAGCAGTACGCCATTCGTGTGGTTGTGGTGGTTGTTGTTGTTGAGAATCAGGCTGCTCTATTTGTTGAGAATCAGGAAGCTCTATTTGTTGAGAATCACCCTCCTCGTCACCGTCGTCGTCACCGTCTTCGTCACCGTCGGATACGCCGGGATACACAAAGAGTAATGGGGGTCTTTCTGAATCGACTGCAAGGTGCAGAAAAATAGAGATATCCCCATCGTTGGATAAATCCACAAATGACCCATCGCCATTTTTAAATACTAACTTGCAAATATCAGAAGAGTTGATTCCACATTTTTGCATGGCGTATGCAACAAACTTATGATAAGTGTAGTTTACTGACACTTTTACACCATGCTTAGATTTATAAGCAAAATTCCACTCATTGTTATCTTGCACCCATTCACCATCAAAACAGAAATATAGCTTAGTTTTTGCAACAGATGAACTCATTTTTTCAGTAGTATCTCAAACACAAAATATTGCAGAAAGAAATATTCCAACAATGAAATCGTTGTGTGGGGATTATGGCTTGAATTTTACGTCTATTTATCAATGAAACAACCAACATATCAGAAAACCAATCTCTCATTTCATCCACAAACTGGTATTCCAAAAACATTGATTTAACATTGATTGAAACATGCAAATGAATTTCAACCACAAATCGGTCTTTAAATTGCAATAATTGTGGAAAAAAACAGTAAAAGCATGCAAAATTCGTCTAAGTATAGGGGCTGAAAGTGTAAATTTTCAGGGACCAAAAGTGTAAAATTTCAGGGACCAAAACTGTAATTTTTTGGGCCATCGCGGGCTGCGATCGCGGGCAGGGACCAAAAGTGCACCGCGGCCAAAGTTGAGGGGCTTCGCGGGGCATTTGGCCCCAAAATACGTGCCACGTCAGCGTATCCCGCGATCGCGGGACCCCATCGCGGGTATTTTGGGCATTTTTGCAAAGTTGAAATTTTTTTGGGTATTTTGGTAACAGTTGGTTTGACTTGAGGTATTTTAATTAATTTCCCTTATTTATAATTAAAAATGGATTGTAATTTCATTTTCAAACTATTATTAAATAACAAAAGGGTAAATTATATAAAAAGATAACATAAACATACATTTAAAGGTTTATAACATAAGTTTATAACCAAACCATCCTCGTTTTTCTGATCCATTAGTCAATAAATTATTAAACAACTCTACATTATTCATATAAACAAAATATTAATTTAAACAAAAATTTGAATACTAACTATACTTTTCTATTTCCATTTGGTCGTAGGCCTTCTTTTCCCTTCCCCATAAAGTTTATTTTAGGGAAATTAATTAAAATACCCTAAGTTTGACCATCACTTAACAAAATGCCACAAATCTCTCCCATCTTACAAAAATGCCACAAAAATCCGCGGCGGGCCCCGCGATCGCGGGCCCCAGGCCACGTGTCACCAAACTTTGCCCACTTTGCCCGCGTTGGTCCCTCAAGAATGCCCGCGGTCCAGCTTTCCCCCCTCAAGAATGCCCGTGTTGGCAGTTTTGGTCTCTGCCCGCGTTGGGCCCCCGCGATCGCGGGCTAACCCGCTACTTTTCGAATTTACAGTTTGGTCCATGAAGTTTGTTGCAAATTTAAAAAAACATTAATGGTCCCTATAGTTTTTAGGTTATCATTTTATGTGGTTTTTAATGTATTGTTTCCTTTCCATTTTAATGTTTTTAATATAGAAATTCACTTAAGTTATGTAACAAGGAAATTAATTAACAACATCATATAAAAATTATTGCAAATCATCTTCCCAACCAAAACGGATACAGTGCATGTAAACAAAGAAATCTATCACTGGAAGGCGTCCTGGAGTCCTGTGATCAAGTTAACCTTTTCCTTGATCACGTCCTCCATTCCTATGTAGTCCGATTCGAGTTCTTCTAGTTCCTCTTCAGCTTCCTTAATCTCTCGTTGCAGCTGCCGAACGTGAGCCCTAGTCATGGCCAGTTCTCGTTTCTTCTCCGCTAGATACTCCATTTTCCCCTGCTGAATCCCCCGGTTATGGTTCCACATACCCTTTACCTTTTTGATATCGGCGTTCGCCTCATCAATGGCTTTTTGCACTGCGGCAGTAATTCGTTGACTTTGTCGAAGACCCGTCGGCATAGTAGAATAAGATGTGGTGGCGAACGTCGTTTGGGAGGTGTATGCCCCCGACATCCCGGCCTGCGTGACATTGATCATTATAAGAGTTACAAACTTAGGAACAGACATATAACTATAATGGTTACTCAGTGTCACTTACATTTTCAGGGAATGACGGATAGGATGTGGTGGCAAACGTCGCCTGTGCCCCCTGTCCGAACGGAGCGGGGATCGGTGTCGTACTCGACAGCTAAAACAAATTTAGAACGTAATATTAATATACAAACTAAATAAACGTGGCCAACAAATTAAGTTAAACACTAACATGGACAGCGCTAAACTGTCTGTAGACTCCCACCAGAAACTCTACACGTGACTCTAGCGGCCCGTGGACGTAGTCCCACAGGTACTCATGACAGCCACGATGTGGCCCGTAGGAAGGGGCCGCCTGATATGGATCGTAAGGGGGCGGCTGGTAGGAGGAGGAAGGGGGCGGCGGATAGGAGGAGGAAGGGGGTTGCTGATATCCACCGGAAGGGGGCCTGTCGTCGTCTTCCTCATCTTCGTGAGATGTGGAAGGAGGGGGACGTCGAGCCCTTGCCGCCTCTGCGTCAATAAAGGTCACGCTGTCTCTGTACCAATCCGTGTCCATCTCGTCGGCAGTAGGCTCAAGGCGAGCGAAAGGCAAGAGTGGCAGCTAAATATATGATAAAACATAAAAAAAAATTAATAAGCGGGACTAACGTATGCAAATTGTAAACATAGTAAAAGAACTTACATGTCTAGATTCATTGAAGAACTGAACCCAAAGCGACCTACTTAGGGTAACACGCTTGTCCCAACGGGTTCCCTAAGTACTCGGTCGTCGCGCTTGACGAAATATCGGATTGATGCGGGAAACATCTCCAAGATCCATATCTGGAATTAGACAAGAAGAGCAAGTACGTAAAAAGAAAAGCCAAACAGTTTGTATGTATTATTAACAATTGTTATACTACGTATCTAACCTTGAATGCGTATGTAAAACCACAAAGGTTCATCTTTCCATGTCGATCGGAGTCGCGTCTGGTTATGGCTCGGTGCAAGATTGAGTAGCAATGTGTCCAGATATGGCTACCCAACGGGTAGCTGTTAACCAGCTCAAGGTCCTCGACGGCCCTAAGGACCGTCGAGGAAGCATACTGGCTATACTCACGGCCCATGAAGCCCATATCCACGATCACCACCAAGCATACACGGACAACATCGGCGTCACTTAGGGCACTAAGGCCCTCTTTCATCATGTCCCGAGCTGCCTTCAGCTTCAAACAAGATGCTGAAATGCCCCAAACCCTAGGAACGAAGGAGCAGTCTGCTAAGGGAGGAAGGGGGAGCCTGTCCAAAACGTAGTCCTGTAATTAGACAGAACTCACGACGCCCAAAATGCAATCGATCGCCGAAGAAATCAAAATGCATCTCCTCCGGCTCAGCGTTGGCGTCCTCGACCTCCAACTGTAGAAACATGTGTACTAGCGTAGGGTCGCCAGCAGAGTAAGACACATCCATCCATGGCCCGAACGGTGTCCCTCTAAAGATAACCTCAAGGGTATCCGCGCGATCTCCTAATCCCCTAAAGCGGTTTCTTAAGTCCTCGATGTAGGCAACTTTGCACTTTAGCGTCAAGTCGATGTTAAAGAAATCCATCTACATAGTCATTCACAGATGTTATAGTTAGTGTTATATATAGATGTTGCGGTTTATTTTATTTCAACGTATAATAGTGTTATAAATAGATAAAGTGCGGTTTATTTTATTTCAACATATAATAGTGTTATAAATAGATAAAGTGCGGTTTATTTTATTTCAACGTATAATAGTGTTATATATAGATGTTGCGGTTTATTTTATTTCAACGTATAATAGTGTTATATATAGAGGTTGCGGTTTATTTTATTTCAACGTATAATAGTGTTATATATAGATGTTGCGGTTTATTTTATTTCAACGTATAATAGTGTTATATATAGATGTTGCGGTTTATTTTATTTCAACATATAATAGTGTTATAAATAGATAAAGTGCGGTTTATTTTATTTCAACGTATAATAGTGTTATATATAGAGGTTGCGGTTTATTTTATTTCAACGTATAATAGTGTTATATATAGATGTTGCGGTTTATTTTATTTCAACGTATAATAGTGTTATATATAGAGGTTGCGGTTTATTTTATTTCAACGTATAATAGTGTTATATATAGATGTTGCGGTTTATTTTATTTCAACGTATAATAGTGTTATATATAGAGGTTGCGGTTTATTTTATTTCAACGTATAATAGTGTTATATATAGATGTTGCGGTTAATTTTATTTCAACGTATCATATTGTTATATATAGATGTTGCGGTTTATTTTATTTCAACGTATCATAGTGTTATATATAGATGTTGCGGTTTAGGGACCCTAGTTGTCATTCTTAAAAGTTTAGGGACCTAATTGGCATTCTTAAAAGTTTAGGGACCTAAATTGTCATTCTTAAAAGTTTAGGAACCTAAGTTGTCATTCTTAAAACTGTAGGGACCTAAGTTGTCAATCTCAAAAGTTTAGGGACCTAATTGGCATTCTTAAAAGTTTAGGGACCTATATTGTCATTCTTAAAAGTTTAGGGACCTAAGTTGTCATTCTTAAAACCGTAGGGACCTAAGTTGTCATTCTTAAAAGTTTAGGACCTAATTGGCATTCTTAAAAGTTTAGGAACCTAAATTGTCATTCTTAAAAGTTTAGGGACCTAAGTTGTCATTCTTAAAACCGTAGGGACCTAAGTTAACATTTTTTTATAAAAAACACATTCTTAACAATTTTTTTTATAAAAACACTCTTAACAATTTTTATAAAAAAACACATTCTTAACAATTTTTTTTATAAAAACACACTCTTAACAATTTTGTTTATAAAAACACATTCTTAACAATTTTTTTATAAAAACACACTCTTAACAATTTTTTTATAAAAAAACACATTCTTAACATTTTTTTTATAAAAACACACTTTTAAGAATTATTTTTATAAAAACACACCATTAACAATTTTTTTTATAAAAAAACACCTTCTTAACATTTTTTTATAAAAACACACTCTTTAGAATTATTTTTATAAAAACAATCTCTTAACAATTTTTTTATAAAAACAATCTCTTAACAATTTTTTTATAAAAAACATTCTTAACAATGTTTTTTTTATAAAAAACACATTCTTAACAATTGTTTTATAAAAAAACACTGTTAACAATTTTTTTATAAAAAAACACACTCTTGACATTTTTTTAATAAAAATACTCCAATAACAACATACACATTATAACATACAAATATCACATTCAATTATAAAACCATACATATCATATATCTTAAAAATGTTAAACATAGAACATATTCAAACATAACAAAAGTTATAAACACTCTAACAACATACAAATCATATATCTTAACTTAAAATAACATACAAAAAATAACAAAAAACATAAGGAAAACATACCACAGAGGTAATACGAGACATCTTCACAAAACCCGAACGCGTATTCCACACGACAAAATTGAGAGAGTGGGAGAAAATTGAGAGAGTTTGATTAAAAATTGAGAGAGTTATTAAAAAAATGGGGTGTGGCCGGTTTGGTCCCCCACCCCTCTTATATAGTGCGGCGATAGAGAAGAGAAAGAGATATGGTTTGGCTCACAAAGATTTTTAGGGTTAACCCCATGCCGACGCGTGGCGCGTTAGCCCGCGATCGCTGGATCCCAACGCGGGCAGGGACTAAAACTGTCAACACGGGCATTCTTGAGGGGGAAAAGATGGACCGCGAGCATTCTTGAGGGACCAACGCGGGCTATTTGGGCGAAGTTTGGTGACACGTGGGCCTGAGGCCCGCGATCGCGGGGCCCACCGCGGCTTTTTGGGGCATTTTGGTAAGATGATAGAGATTTGTGGCATTTCAGTAACAAGATGTATGACTTTTGGCATTTTAATTAATTTCCCTTTATTTTATCCTTCCCCATGCAATTAATAATGACCTTAATTACTTATTCTCTCTTCCTTTTGAACTGAACCACTTTCAAATGGAGAACACCAAAAAGTGAGAGTTTCTCTCTTCTTCCTCTTCTCTTTTCTTTGTTCAATGAGAGTGAGGCGATTCAAATGGAGCACACCAAAAAGCAGTGAATAAGAAAATAACTGAGATATGGAAGAGTTGCGGGTGGAAACCAGATGTAGATGGAGAAGATATCTTTGGGTTTCACATTTTCTTTTCAATGTAAGTTAAAATGACGGTAAGAGGATGCTAAGAGGATGGTTTATTTATTATACGTCTTGTTGAATCAACTATGTGAATAGGGACCATTTCAGCTTCAATGAAAATACCCAGATCTAGCTTCATCACCTGTTCTGACTTCATTTTTCATTTGTGTTGTTGTCATCGTTTTCTACCTTCACCTGCAAGAGATTAAGTTGAAAAAATGGAGATGAAGATGGTAGGTGTTTGTGCTCATGATGCTCCGCTTGTTTCTTGCTTGCTGATTCGTTGAAAAAACAAATTCTTTGCAAAAACCCAAATCCCAGAACAACTTCAATTCACTTCATTAAACACATTATTAAAGTCAAACATTTGATAGAAATGGAAATCACAATTGGGAAAACTTACGAGTAAATGGTTTTTCTTTGGATCTTGGAGAGCTTCTTGAAGGTTGCACTGCAATCAGAAAGCAACAAGATTTTGGCTTTTGTTTCTTGAAACTCCATCTTACGCTTGTTTCTCTTGCATTAGAATCTCCAACCGTACGCTATATTCTTTTTTTGCTGTTTATGTCACTCCAACCGTACGTCATCTCTATTTTTTTTTGCAGGTCACTTACTTTGGACGCCAAATATGCAATATTTCCTTTTTTTTTGGAAGGCAATCAATAATTATAGTAAATAAAATATGTTACTTTAATGTGGGGTCTACAAATTTAGTGTTTTTTTTAGAGTGTGGTTGGAGTTGAGTTTTTTTTTGTGTATAAGCCCACCAAATTTAATGTTTTTGGTGTTAAGTTTGGCGACAAGGTTAAAAAGGCATGGCTCTAGTAGAAGAGTATGGCTTGAGCCTTGAGGTCAAAAAAGCATCGGCTTAGGTATGGCTCTAGTCATAGGTGGACTTAGAATTTTTTTCAAACGGTGGCACACTATAATTAATATAATATAAAATATTCTCAAAAATAATTACAAAAAATATTGTTTGTGCCTAATGCGTCGTCGTCTTTTGGTAACCGTCAATACATAATCATATATCCAAAAATAATTACAAAAAGAGTGTTTCCATATGATTGAGCGACAACTTCTAGATTTGTTCTCGGCATGTCTTCATCTTTTGGAAACGATCGATGACTTCTTCAATAACAACCTTATCATTGTCGGTTGAGGTTGAAATTGAAGCTTTCCGTTTAAAAAACTTTTCCATAACAACTAATCAAATAAAACTGTAAAATTTAAATCAATCAATCACCATTCACCAAGTAACTAAAAATCAACCAAGTAATCTATATTCTATGATCTATAATCAACTAAAAATTCTAAAAACAAAGTAACTAATCAGTAATGAAATCACATTATCAGTTTAAATCAATCAATCACCAATGACCAATCACACCAAGTAACTAAAAATCTAAAATAATCAAGTAATCAAGTTATCAAGATTCAAGACATCAAGTAATGAAAATTATGAAATTCTAAAAACCAAGTAATCAAGTTATCAAAATTCATTGATTCAAGACATCAGTTTATCACAATATTCTATATTTCTATAAGTATAAACTAATCAGTAATGAAATCAAAATATCAAATGAAAGTTTTAGGTTAATAAAGGTTACCTAATCGAACAACAAATCACTTAATCACAAATGGGGGAAGAGCTGAGCCGAATCAGACATCTGTGTGAAACCTTCCTCTATTCAACAATGGCAGCTCTGCTCTCATGCTCTGTTCTCGATTTCAATTTTGGCAATTGGCGATTTGGCACTGCACTGTAAATGGAGGGGAGGCGGTAATAATTGAGGAGAGGAGCCGATCAATTTTAGATATGGGTAAAAAATTGGGGATTTTGGACTTTAGGGTAATTGGGTTATAATTTATGGGCTTCTAATTTAGTTAAGTATTAGTCAATTGGGCTCCATTAGTTATATTTTAGGACTGATATAGTCATATAGTATTGGGCTTAGTTAGTTAAAAAAATTTAAGTTTTCAAACAATCAAAGTAACCCTTGAAGTTTCAAAATTTAATACGGTTGCACCCTCCAAAATAATACGGTTGCATTCTTCATACGGCTACAGAAATTTACCCTTCGCCGGACGAACGATACGGTGGCACGTGCCACCGTATGCCCAAGGCTAGGTCCGCCAATGGCTCTAGTAGAAGGGTATGACTTGATGTCAGGAAGCATGGATTTGCAACTTCACATCTCTTTATTGGACTTGTACCTCATGCCTCACAACTTGTAATTAAGAGTTTTTTGAATTCTATGTATTAAATGGTGGTACCTCATGCTTAAAAACTTGTTTTTAAGACTTTTTGCTAGCATGCATATATAAGTAGTATATATATATATATATATATATATATATATATATATAGAGAGAGAGAGAGAGAGAGAGAGAAAAAGAGGTTATATTGTTAACCTCCCAAAAGGTTATAACTTTGTTAAACTCTTCTCAACCAATAGGATTTCACCTTTTAAGTTGGTTTGGTTTACATATTAATTATGGTCCAAGGTTAAATTTGGTATTTTATAAATAAGTTTTTTTTGTTAGAGTTACAAAATTAATAATTAATGGGGAGTTACAAAATTGATATATGTTTTCTTAACTTTTTTTTATCAAAATATCTAGGTGTGATTACAATATTTTAATATTATAATCCTTGTTTTTTTCTGTCAGAGATGAATGTAATTTTTTTTAGAGATTTTGACTTTTGATTCTCCATTTTGGAGAAATTTTGGAGAAGCTGTTGGAGATGCTCTTATGATCATGACTTTAGATTAGGAAACATAATAAAATCATATATTTATTAGACTTGATGAACGGCTAAGATTGATTTGTATAGTTTGTACAAATGACTTGGTTTGCAAATGAAACATACCCTACATATATAAGTACATTCACTACAAGGAAAATGAGTTTTAGAGAAGGAAGTTTTAGAGAAGCATTTAGAAGTGTATCTAAATGTCATCTTTAGAGAAGGAACTACATAACAAAGATGAAAAATGTAACAGAAGATAAAATGATTTTTAGAAAATGATTTTAAGCTAAATAATACACTATAGAAATCGTTCCTAAAGCCTTTTAGATACACTTTTTACGTAAAATGTCTCTAAAAATTGAATGACAAGTTTTAGTGACGCTTTTTAAAAGCGTCTCTAAAGGTTAAGTATTTTTATTTTTATTTTTATTTTAAATAAAAGGTTTTAGAGAAGTATAATAACTTATAAAAGCGTATCTAAAGAGTTTTATTTTCAGAAAAAATAATAATAGAAGTACTATTATCTATGGGAGTTTTATAACATTCGGATTTGTGATCTTAGCTAGGGTTTAAAGAGACGACAGGCTTTCGTCCATGTAGAACGTTTCGTGGTCAAATCCTTGGAAGACTTTGCGATTTACGTATGATTCAAGCATGTATTTGGTGTGATTTTGTTCGACAATGGAGTCTAGTATGACGGCGTTGGTGCCTGCGGAGGAGGCGGTGATGGATTTGATGCAAACGATTTCAAATCCATCTTGAACGGAGTTCATGTATATTTCCAATAGCTCCGACATCGCCATCGCCGCCAGTTGAGTACAACGTGATGTCAATTATCTTAAACATTAATATCAAGTCCCATTCTGGCGATGAATCTCGGAACAAACTCTAGTTATCAGTTAATTATTTCTTCTGTTCTTTCGATTTTGTTTAGCAAACTGTCGATTGATTTGGTATTGTGGTGCCAAATCTAATGAATTGAATTGAAATCAACGTTTTTTGGTTACAAATTCAATTTAGAATTTGTGCGTGCAATGATTAGTGGTTAATTTGTTTGATTAGATTCAAGTTGTGACCAAATTGTATTGGGGAGATGCAAGGGTGTTGATTGAAAGGATTAAAGATCTAAAGCTGGATACATTAGTCATGGGTAGCTGAGGACTCAGCACTCTCGAGAGGTATCTACCCCATTTTTCCTTTTCTTTGAAGTGTTGACATAATGTTACTACTAGAAGGTAATATGCAATGCTTACTAAAACAAATGACCAAAATCTAGAATCTACACAAGGACAAGATGAGTACATCATAAATGTGAAATCTGAGGTCGTAGCATCATCATACAATAAATGGTTACCACTGGTTGAGAATGGAAGAAGAGGATTTGACCGAAAATTTGCTTCCATCATTCTCGTCTACTGTTAGCATAAAAGGAAAAGTGAAGGTTGTTTTTTGCATTCAGAGTGATCCATATCTGATCTTATTTACTCATAAATTTGAGCTCAAAAGTTACAACATAATGTGCAACAGGTGATGTTCGATACTATGAAGCAAAATTTGATGAAATTCTCAAGACGGGTTAATTTGATGGCAATTTTGTTAGGGCAATATTTGATTGTATAGAAGTTAAAGGGCTTGTTTTGTAATTCTTTAATTTGAGCCTAGTTAGTGAACGGGCCGTGGGCTTGTTAACCACGGACCCATACTATTTAATGCTTTGTTTAGCCTTAGAATAAGGCTAGTTGTTCATTTAGCGTTCCTAAACTCTATTGTAAACTCTCTGACTATTGAAAGCAAATTGGATGACCAGTTGAAATCATAACCATTGTTATTATCTATTGATTTCTTCTTTGTTCGTTGCACGATTCTGGAACTCACAATTGGTATCAGAGCAGACGAACGAACGATTCGAAGTGATTCTTGATTTCTGGTAAGAATTCTTTTCTCAAAAATCGACTGTGTTCTTGATTGAAAATCGATTTTTTTGATTCTGTTGAAATTGATCGTTTTCGTTTATTGCATTCTGTTAGTATTACTCTTATTAGTAATTCTGCACGTTTTCGAAACTTAATTCGATCATCTGAGTGATTTTTAAGCAATTTAAAGTTCAAAAGTTTTGGTTGTGTTCTTGAGAAAAATCGAATTTTTAACCATCAAAACTTGTTGTTTTTGCTTCAAAATCGATTTGGGTAGTGTTATTTTTGTGTTTGCTCGAGTTCCTAATCTTTCAGGAACGATTTTGAGCAACCCTAGTCAATTCTCAATCGAATTGGAAACTCCAGCCGCTGTTTCCGGATAACAGCCGCACTATCCGGATACCAGCCGTACTTTCCGGACAATCGCTTTCAATCTCTCCGGATACCTTAGCTTTCCGGGTAAGTTATCTAAATTCCAATCTTTCCGGGTACAATTGTTCCAGAAACCCAAAGTTTCCGGTAAAATACTTTATCCGGACAACTCAACGTTTCCGGTAACCTATTTTATGCGGACAACTCGAAGTTTCCGGTCAAATTGATTCTTTCCGGAAACCTATCATCCGGAAACCATATCATCCAGAAACTCCTTTCATCCGGTAATTTCTTATTTACTATTTCTATTCGGAAACTATTGTCTTCCGGTAACCCTCTGTTATCCGGAAACTATAGTTTGTCCGGACACTTCTGTGATTTGAACTGTTTTTCACTCAATCTGATCCGGACACTTCCAGATCAGACTTCACATCCGGATTCCTATCCGGTAAGTTCAGTTCTGTTGAATTCTTACCTGTTCCTAGTATATCACACTCTTAGAACCTGCGTTAGGATACCACTCTTAGTGCCTTGCGTTATGTTAACACTTTGAATCGATCCAATCGTCTGACGATCACTCTAGTGCAACTGAATATGAATTCTCGCGACGCTCTTGCTATCGACACCGATTCCAAACCACCTTGCCTCTACCCCGGTGAGTACAACCAGTGGCGGGACAGATTTATGATTTTCATAGAGACAAAGGATAACTACGAGTTTATCTTGCGAGCTCTAGAAAAAGGGCCAATCCCTAAGCCGATGAAGACTATAGCAGCAACTGCAGATGTTAAAGAACATACCGTGGAAAAGACTCTCACCGATATGTCTGACGACGAAAGAGGCATGCTTGAGGGCATGTGGGATCAAGCTCTACCTAACACGATCTACACTGCCATCGATAGCTACAAAGACACAGCAAAGGGCATGTGGGATCAAGTGGCCAAAATGATGCGCGAGAGCGTTGTCGAAAACCAACTAAAGATCAACAGCGCAATAACCAAGTTCGATGGGTTTAAGCAGCGCACCGGCGAGTCTCTCACCCAGGCCTACGAACGTTTTTGTCTCCTTCTTAACGATCTTAACAAGAATCAAATCACTCGCTCCAACACGGAAAACACGCTCAAGTTTCTCAACAATCTGTTGCCAGAATGGAAGGTATTTTCATCTCATGTCAAGCACAACAACTTGATAGAGAAAATTGGCATCAATGAACTCTATGAGACGCTTCTCCAAGACGAAGATGAAGTGAATGAGCTCCTAAGAGAGAAGAAAACTGCATCAAATCCAGCTGCTGATCCATTAGCACTCATTTCTTCCAAACGAGGCAAATCTTCTGGGCGTCGTTCCAAACGAGCTCAAGAGCCAAGTGATTCTGAGCCTGAACCTGAGGAAGATGAAGGCAATGATTCTGATCCTGAACTTACTGCCTTGAAGAATGCTATGGCTTTGATCTCCAGATCCTTTCAACAACAGAAGTTCTATAAGAAGCCGACTTCCAATAATCAACGCTACTCCACCTCCTCCAACAAGCGTCATGATTATAAGGACAGATATGAAGGGAAGAAGAAGGTTGACGAGTCCGACCAGTCTGACAAGAAAGAGAAGAAGGAGAAAGATGACCGCAAGAAGAAAGACGAACCTGTGAGTTGTTATAACTGTAGGAAGCTTGGTCATTTTGCGAAAGATTGTCAGCAGCCTGTTGTAAAGAATTCCCACTATTACAGGGCGAAGCTTGCATTGATAGAACAGAAGGAAGCTGGAGAAGCTTTACTTGTTGAAAACGATTACTGGTTGGGTCGTTCTGATGATGAAAACGAGTCTGATGGTGCTGATGCTTTCATGGGCTATCATTCCCCTGCTGAAGAAGACAAGACAAAGCTGTGTCAGGTATGTGAACCTATCTATTTAGAACTTTCTGACCGAATGAAACCTCTAGCTGAACAGATAGGTTCCTACAAGGCCACCATTAATGAACAATTGCTTGAGATTAGATCACTATCTGAAAAGCTAGATGTTCAAACGCATATAACTGAGAAACATAAGTCCGAAAATGCTATTTTAAAAGAAAAATGCAAAAATCTTTCAATAGCACCTAAGGACTTAAGGGCCAAATTATCTGAACTTCAGTCACAGTTTGATCAGTGTGTGAATGAGAAAGCAGAAATTGATTATCAATGCTCTGCTCTTCAAATTCAGCACAAGGAGTTTATTGCAAAAATACTTGATCTTGAAACAAAACTCCACAAAAGAGGTCAAACTGATCAGACCATCCATATGAATAAACCCAAAGAGTTCACGTATTTTAACAAAGAATGGGGAATCGGATATGATAACCCACATTATTTGAAAAAGGGTTTTTTCAACAGACTTACACTGTATGACTTTGGCTGTTTAGGATTAGACAAAAAGTATCCGGAATATGCCATTAAGTGGACTGGTCCTCTTGAACCTGAAAAGGAAGAGGAAACTGAGGAATACAAGCGCACAAACACGTCTAAAATGCAACTTCCATTTTGTTATGAACCTTTGAATTATTCTTATCAAAAGAACAAAAAGTACTTCTCGAATGACTACTTCGATTGCTATAAGGTTGTAACGCCCAAGGATTCCCCTAAAAAGGATGAGGTCCAAGCAACCGAAACCAAGACTGAGACGGATGAGTTCAAGCTCTATGTTCCCCCTCTCATCTTGGAAGCAAAAATAGTTGAATTGGAGGAGTCACTCGAGAAAGAAAGGTCGAATTTTCAAACGGAAAAGCAAGCGCTAATCAAGGAACTTGAGAATCTCAAATCCGTGAAAACCGAAGTTGTGTCGAAAGAAGGACACGAAATCCTTCGGTGTGAAATCGACAAGCTTACATTAAAACTGTCTGCCTTGGCAACAGAAGCAATGTACGAGCATACGAGAAATGGTCAACTCCAAGAGCAGCTTGACCTTCTCCGAAATGAAAAGCAGATTTCACCCGATCTTTCCTCCAATTCTTCTGAGACATCCTCGTGTAAAGCTTTCATTAGTAAAATATTTACTCAAGACGACAAGGAGTATCAAGATAAAAGTGTGTCAAGGAATTTAAACTCTGATTTTTTCCTAGCTTCCGCACCTAATTTCTTAAAGCACACTGACACAAAGTGTTCCCCGCCTTCCTTGACCGATCCAAGTCCTGTAATTACGGATGTTGATTTTTCCGAATACATGAACTCCGAATGCAATTCTGATGAAGAGTTTGAGTCATTCCCCTTCGACAAACCTCTTCCGAGTCACACTGATTTTTTGTCACCAGTAGTCAATCGACCGGTCAATTTTCTAAAGGGTGACTGTTCTAAAACAAAGACCCCAGCTGTGATAAAGATTTCTAAATCTAAACCCGTTTCTCAAACACAATCACAGCGGAGGCAAAAGACCGAGCGATTGCCTACCAACAATACTATTTCCTCAAAAGTCACCGACCGTGCTGTTCCTGTTGTTTCAGATAAAAACGGTCGCGCTAAACAAGAAAAACCAAAGTGTCTAGCTAAGGAACCTGTCGAGGATGCTGCATCAAAGTCTTTCAATACTGTTTTTTCCCTAGAATGAACAAAAACAATTGTGCTTGGAATCATAGGAATGATTTTGTTAAACGTGATGTTTCTTTTCCAATTAAACTTTATTCCATTCAGCAATTGATTTAATTATCGCGTGATTGTTTGTATTGTTCTAGTTGTGGTTGGAATGACTTTGATGATATCGATAATAATGATTAGTTTGGGTCATATCATATATATAATCATACACCCAAAAGCAAACCCCGTAAAAACAAAAAGAAACACCATACTCAACGGGGTTCCCAATCAGAGGTTAAACCACAGCAGGAGAGAAAACCCATTCCAAAACGGGTTTCTCCTACTGAGGCTAAACCGGCACCCAAAAGGAAACCTGCTACAAAACCAGTTCCTCCAAAAGGTGTAAAACCTACACCTAAGAGGCAACCTGCGTCAAAGTAAGTTCCTCCGAAGGGTGTCAAACCTAACCCTCCAGGACCCATGCAAATATGGGTACCTAAAGTCCGTTAACTTGTTTTTGCAGGACGGTCATGTGTGGTACTTAGACTCTGGATGCTCCAAGCACATGACCGGAAGGAGGGAGCTTCTCACGAACTACAAAGAAGTATATAGCGGAGACGTGAGATTTAGGAACAACGACAAGGCGCCGATTTTGGGCTACGGCGACATCGTACAAGACAAGATCACCATAAAAAAGGTTTCACATGTCGCGGGATTGGGACACAATCTGTTCAGTATCGGCCAATTCTGCGACATAGATCTAGAGGTCTGCTTCAAAGCCAAAAGGTGTAGAATCCTCAACAACGACGGAAAGGAAGTCCTGGTTGGAACGCGACAGACCAACCTCTACACCATTGACCTCGCAACGCTGAAGACCGATAACCCTGTCTACCTGATGTCAAAGGCAAAAACCGAACAAGCATGGATTTGGCATCGACGTCTTTCGCACCTCAACTTCAAGAGTATCAACAAACTGGTGCTGGGCGGACACGTGAAAGGCATGCCCAATCTTCAATTCGTGAAGGATCGACTATGTGGGGCATGTGAGATGGGAAAGATGAAGAGAGCGACGCATAAACCGAAGGCAGCTCCGAGCATGTCCCGGTCCCTCGAACTTATCCATTTGGATTTGTGTGGACCGATGCGTGTTCAGAGCATCAACAAGCGCAAATACGTCCTGGTGATGGTAGATGACTTCTCACGCTATACATGGGTCAAGTTCCTTCGCTCGAAAGACGAAACTCCGGAGCTGAGCATCACCCATTTGAAGACCATCCAGCTGAATCTTCAAGGTCAATTTCAGACTATCAGGACCGACAACGGGACGGAATTCAAGAATCGAACGGTGACCGACTACCTAACTTTTGTCGGTATCTCGCAAACCTTCTTGGCGGCACGCACTCCTCAGCAAAACGGAGTGGTGGAAAGACGCAACTGTACCCTCATCGAAGCGACTCGCACCATGCTTTCTCAATCGAAACTACCGCTATTTCTCTGGGCCGAAGCGGTGTGTACAACTTGTTACACACAAAACCGCTCCATCATCAACAAGCGGTTCGACAAGACACCGTACGAGATCATCAACAAACGCATTCCGAATATAAAGTACTTCCATGCATTCGGATGCACGTGCTACGTCTTAAACGACAAGGACGATCTCGGTAAATTCAGCGCAAAGGCGGACGAAGGAGTTTTCATTGGATACTCCATGCAGGCTAAGGCGTATCACGTTTACAACAAACGGATTAAATCCGTTACTGAAAGTGTAAACGTGACATTCGACGAAGCCGCAGATTTGGCTTCTGAACACATCAGTTCAGAACCCGGTTTAACTGGCGTGCTAGCTTCCGAACTTCCACGTTCGGGATCTGCCCAAGCGACAGTAAATCCGAATTATGCATCTTCATCGAATGCTGATATTTCAGATTTAGATTTATTGTTCAAGTATTTTTATGATGACATATTTAACGCTTCTATCCCTCATGTCTCAGCACAACCACGACTCGAGGCTGCTCGCATCGAGGATTCAGTGAATCTATCCGGTCCGCCGCCTTCGACCAGCACGCCTTCCATCACTGTGGAGACATCTCAACCGTAATCATCAACGACTTCTGATACTACCGTCCCCCCGGAGGAACCTATACCCAACACGGAGATCGCTCCTCAAGATTCGTCCTCTACTACACTCAATGCTCAACCTCTGAATTCCTCGGAACCAGAAGTTGCTCAACCGTCGACGAACCCTCCCCCATCTCCTCCGAGAAACCAACCGGCTACACTTGAAACCATACAAGACCTTCCATCTGGTAACTACGTGGATCCGGACGCCTCTCATTCAACTCAACAGCCGCTTCCACACACTACCAAATGGACGAAAGCTCATCCCCTACATCAAATCATCGGTGATCCTTCCACTCATGTTCAAACACGAGGCGCATCAGCCAACTTCTGCCTCTTCTCCGGCTTCTTGAGCATGATCGAGCCGACAAACGTACGCGAAGCACTCGAAGACCCGGACTGGATCATAGCCATGCAAGAGGAGCTCAACCAATTCGAGGCTCTCAAGGTATGGCAACTGGTTCCACGTCCGTCTCACAAAACGGTGATCGGCACCAAGTGGATTTTCAAGAACAAGAAGGACGAAGATGGCATCGTCGTTCGCAACAAGGCCCGTCTCGTGGCTAAGGGATACCGTCAACAAGAAGGGATTGACTATGACGAGACCTACGCTCCGGTGGCAAGAATAGAAGCTATACGTATGTTCCTTGCATACGCCGCACACAAGAGCTTCACGGTCTTCCAAATGGATGTGAAGACCGCATTCCTCTACGGCGATATCAAGGAAGAAGTGTATGTCTCGCAACCGGACGGATTCGTGGACGATTCAAAGCCTGATCATGTCTACGTTCTAGACAAGGCGCTTTATGGTCTAAAGCAAGCTCCACGAGCCTGGTACAATACTCTTTCCGAATTTTTGATAAAATCGAAATTCTCACGAGGTAAAATCGATTCCACTCTTTTTATCAAAAAGGAAAAAGGTCCTATTGTCTTAGTTCAGGTGTATGTCGATGACATAATTTTCGGTTCTACTAATCCTCAGTATGCTAAGAACTTTGCCAAATTAATGGGAGAATTTTTTAAAATGAGTATGTTATGTGAGATGAATTTCTTCCTCGGTCTTCAAGTTAAACAATTGTCGACCGGGATATTCATAAACCAGTCTAAGTACATCTGGGATATTCTTCGGAAATTCTAGATGGAACAGTCCTCACCAATGAAAACTCCCATAGCAACCGGTACAAAGCTTCACGCCGATCCTAACGGAAAGAATGTGAAAACTAAACTGTATCGGGGAATGATTGGTTCTTTGATGTATCTAACCGCAAGTAGACCGGATATTATGTTTTCAACGTTTCTATGCGCCCGATTTCAATCAAAACCAAAAGAGTCTCATTTAATAGCCGTCAAACGAATTTTTTGTTATTTACATGGTACTTCTGATCTTGGCTTGTGGTACCCGAAAGAGACAGGTTTTGAACTATCCGCTTATTCTGATGCGGACCACGCGGGCAGCATGATGGACTGGAAGAGCACATCGGGGCATGTGCAGTTCTTGGGAGATAGCCTGGTGAGTTGGGCATCCAAGAAGTAGCAGTGCGTCTCTACGTCGACTGCCGAGGAGGAATACGTGGCCGCCGCGAGCTGCTGTTCACAAGTCATATGGATGCGCACGCAACTCAAAGACTACGGCTTCACTTACGTAAAGGTGCTCATCTACTGCGACTTGAAGAGCGCAATTTCCATATCCAGCAATCTGGTCCAACATACAAAGACCAAGCACATCGACGTTCGGTACCATTTCATTAAGGATCACGTTGAAAGAGGTACAGTCGAACTCTACATTGTAAGTACTGAGCATCAGTTAGCAGACCTGTTTACAAAACCCTTGGACGAAAAACGTTTTAATACTCTAGTGTCCAAGTTGGGTATGCTAAATCTGAAGACTTGATCTGTTTGTGTGCCCGATACACGTTCCATACATCTACGAGAAACTGTCTACTCCTCATCCGTTGTTTACACTCCCGATGATTGAGCATACACTTTCTCGCACTTGTATTCTACTTGTATCAGTTACACAGTTAGATTGAGTCTCTGTATTTATTAGGTAGATTTCTTTTGTTTCTTTTCTTTCTGTGTGTGTTTCTTTCATTTAATACTGTCATGTAATTTATTTGTTTATATATGTGCTTTCACGAGTGTTCATGTATTCAGGGGGAGCACGAACCAGTATCAGGTAAGTCTACTCTACTGTTGAGGGGGAGCGTCACACACAATTTTTTTTACTGTTGAAAAGTTTTTTTGTGTGTGTCGATACTCCCGTGTGCATTTCACACTACGCGCACATTCTGAGGGGAAGCATCAAACTGGATATTCATCATTTGAGGGGGAGCGACACAATTTTTTTCTCTTTAAATGTATCAAAGTTTTTAATGTGTCGGTCTCTCCGTTGCACACACTTGCACTATCCGAGGGGGAGCAAAGCAGTCCCCATGCTCAGTTTAAGGGGGAGCGAAAGACGGTTCTTTCCATAATTCAAATAGTCCAATTTTCTTGAAATTATGAAAGACCAGGGTTATTTTGTTTTGGGAAAGGAAATTTTGTTTTGAAATGTCAAAGTGTCCGGACAGGTCTCTGGACACCCATCAATCCGGATAGCTTTCCGGAACGGATGGGTATCCGGGTAGACCCATCCGGATTCTTGGGTCTATATAAAAAGGATCCGGAAACCATTAGTCTCATTATCCGGAAAATCTTCAAACCACACAAAATCCCTAAACCTCTCTCTCTCGTTCGGAAACTCACGCATAGTCCTCATTGTGACCTGATACTTGCTTCATACAAGGTAATCTTATCACAAATCTCTCTAGATATCATCTTTGCTTCTTTCACGCACTCACATACACGTCTCGACCACCGATTTGGTCGATTGACATTATCTGAAAACCAATTTTGGGACTCTACGACTTCGGGTTCACTCGGTGTCGAACAGGTCAAATTAGATGCGTGTATGTGTACATAGGCTTCAATCGATACTAGTTGAATGGTTTAACACATGTTTGGAACTGTACTTTACTCGATTGACCCTGGTTGATGTCGTCCGAAAACATTCTAAGTGTCCGAAAACTAGTATACGTATGATGATTTGTCCGGAATCACTCAACATCCGGAAACCTATTTGTCCGGAAACCTCAGGGTTCCTGGTAAGTTCAACTACCGGATAGTTGAGGTGTCCGGTACCCTAGTTGTCCGGTAACTCATATCTCATCCGGAAACCACTTTTGTCCGGAATGTCCATTTTATCCGGAAACTCTCAATTCATCCGGAATCCATTGTTGTCCGGATACTTTTTGTCCGGATAACTTGGTTTGTCCGGAAAGTTTTGTTTCCTATTGCTTTGTCCGGACACCTTTGTGTTCATGAGTTTAGTACCTTGTTTCCTCACTGCCTATCCTCAATCTGTCTCAGATTGAGCCACTTACTGCAAAGGTACGCGCCGCCACTTGTTTATCCGCCTTGGTTACTAAATTAGATTCTTTCTCAGATATTCTATGGCGGATCAAGAACAACAACAACATCCTGATGAGGAAATTCCTCCTCAAGAGGAATTTATCGATTAAGCCGCTGATAATGCTTTGGTCGACCCTGACCATGGCATTGAGTTAGACGCCAACAACCATCATCTGGACGCCACGGAGTTCCGACCACAACCACAACACCGTGTGGTCGTGGATATCCTACTAGGTCACCCTCTCCGTGAGGCCCTCACTACCACAACCGACGTCCCACTACTATATGTATATCAAGTGTGGCTTTCTGCCCAAGTTGTCACGGCTGCCAACACTCAAACCATCACGGCGCGGATCGACAACCACCCTTTCACACTTACACCTGAATCATTTCGCCGCCTCCTTTCGTTACCCGAAGCAACTGCCGGTGGACATCAAGGATACGACCCCGCGGTCAACGACACCATACTGTGTGCTCAAGTACGCGTACTTGGATACAACCACGCCATCGACCGACCTTCGGCATTCAACCTCAAGTATCTGGCGTCCATCTAGTACACTCTGTTCACCATACTGAACAGGTGTCTATCTTCCTGCGTCTATTCCATGCAGTCTGCTACAACCGACATGTAGACTTCGCCATGATCATCTGGCGCGAACTGGTTCAAGCTATTCGGAAAATCGGAGGTACGAAGCAAAAGAAGTTCCTACCATACCCTCGTTTCCTCTCCCTGGCTGTGCGACAACACATGGACGCGAATCCAGCAATACCGCAGCGCATTAACCATCGGGTATGCCCTCCTTTTCATTTGCAATACATGGTAATTCGAAACCAGTCCAACGCCATAGCCATGCCCATACCTGAAGCCCTACTGGCACACGCGGATCCAAATGCACCGAGTGTGGTAGAATATAGAAGAGAGTTAGCTGCTCCCATGGTCCAGCCAGCGCCGGAGGGACCTCCCCAGTGACATAGAACTGAGGGACGTGAGGGTCCTAGGACAAGAGGAGGAAGGGCCCGGGCAGTAGGGGCTCCCGGGCGGGGTGTGTTGAGATATCATGGGAGGGGAACCGGAGTGGGCGGTGCATTGGATACGCGTCCCAGTACTCCCCAAGCCGAAACAAGCCGACAACCCCCAATCCCTATCACCCGACCGACGGGCGAAGCAGGTACATCCTCACGACCAATGCTTCATCATGACTCCGAATCGTACATATTTGACCCCCTTCACCTTCCAGACATGTGGAGAACGTGGAATCTGACTCCACCGACTTCGATACGGATCGCGCTATCCGCCTTACCCTGATTCCAACAGGTATCAGACCCAACCCAGACTTTACCGAAAGCATCCCTTCCGACTCACCGACACCCCCTCTGATCCCTACTACCCAGCCTGATACGGGAGTTACAAGGAAACCTGAGGGAGAATTAGTTGAACAATTAGAACATGTGAGACAGAGAGAACTACGGTCGAAAGCGAACCAAGAAAGATTAAGCCGTAAAGATAAAGAGGCTTCTGAGCGAATCCAGCCACGTGTCATCCGAGTAGCCACATCTGCTGTCCCGTCTCATCCGTTGGGATGGGGTATTGAAGAAGCCACCGTGGACCCAGCGGCGCAATTGCACAACTTCCTCAGCCACTCACTCGTCTCTCAAAAGACGGGTGTTTCAACTTCTCATGGGGATATAGCACAACTGCTACCGGTCTCTCACTCGGAGAGTACTGGTATTGAAACAAGGGACCAGCCTCCCCCAGTCTCGACTTCTTTGAGTGTACTATTGAGTCTAGAGCCACTTGTTATTAAACATTCTTCGGCTAGGACACAAGAGGAGGAAACGAACATCGATGCTCTTCGTGACTCGATCGGAACTTCCGTAGGATCTCCGCTTTTAAATTGAATCCGAGGATCGGAAGGAAATCCTACCACGGCTACCCCTATGCCAACCGTGAACGTAGGTGGCTCTACCTCTAAGGTAGATGCCTCAACGGGTAATCTAAGTGATCCCGGTGTTATTTTACCTAACTCTGTGTCAAAGGGATATCTGGACAGCGCCCTAAAGGATGTCTGCGAGGCAATGGAACAACGCTTTACCAACGAGCTCGACAAACTGATGGATCTGATCAAAGGTAAAGAGAAGATGGTCGAACCTGAAACCGCACCAACACCTCCACCGGCTCCTGCTCAGCCTATCTATTCGGTGGACACCTTGAAGACCATGCTTCTGGCTCAGCTGCTCCAGCAATCCGAAACCGATGCCTCTACCGAAGCAGACCTGATTTCAGTACTACAATCCCAGGTCAATTCTCCTTCGTCATCCGTTACATCTAGAATGGATCAGCTTGACACGACTCTCAAGGACGTACAACAAGCGATTACCACACTATCCGAGAGGGTCAGATCGCTCGAAGACACATGCAAAAGTCAAGCTGGAGGACTTAAGCATCGGCACGATGACCAAGACGACCCTGATCACCGTGAGGGGGAGAACACGAGACTACGCTTGTCCGAGTCCGATCCAATCATCCCTGAAACTACTGTGGTTCAACCGGAACATTCAACTGCGGCAACCACAACTGAAACCGGACCCGAAGCCGAGTTTCCTTTAATCGAGATGGTAATGGATATGGACATCTCCGATGACGAAGACCCGACGGTTGAAAAGCCTAAGGGAACAACACAGGAATTGGTTACCTTTGATACATCAGATAGGTCTACTATCAATCTGATAGATCCAGACACCGAGATCGACCCGGAGACCAAAGATGCATGGTATGAAAAAGCCGCCAGTGCCGTAAATCTCCAGGTAAACCTGATCTTCCCTATTGATGAAGACGGTAATGTTGACTACGACCAGTTTCTGCTGCAAAATTTGTATGGTACACCCGTTCACTATGCTCAAGCCGCCGAAACTTCTACAAGACCCGAGACTACATCTGCTGAAATTCCGACATCTCCTCAGCTACCGACAGCTTCTGATCTTCCTCCTCCTCAACAGCAACAGATCCGATGGGAGAAGATCATGATATTTACTCCTCACCTAGAGCCTGGAGGAATCTCTCAAAAGGTTGTTCGTTCACAGGTTACGCCCTATCGAGCCTACTTTTTGCATTGGTATTTATAGTTCCAACCTCGAATACCAAAGCCAGTACATAAACGCAATGAAGCGGTGTCTGCCAGTTAGCCAAGTCCGATCAAAGCACAAGATAACCGAAGTGCTCAACATCCAAACAGGTAGAATTCTGAAAGTCATGTTTCCCATCTTCACCGTCCGACGAGAAGACGGAAATGAATGGATATTTTCCGAAACTGATTTCAAGAATCTCCAACCGTTCGACTTCTATGCTATACTGAAAGACCTCCGAACCAGAACCATCCGACCGCTCCATGTAACCAAAGCGCTCGAAGCTGTTTGTCGATTCCTAGTCTGTACCATCATGATGTCTTATCTCACGGACTTCCAAATGGCAATCGAGAACAAAGCTAAGAAGGTAAACCTGATAAACCCGAATCTGATAGCGCACGAACTGAAGATGTATCCCTAGAACGCACTGCTTCTGGAACCAGAATTTGGGATCGTCTACATCAACGATTAGAATGAAAAGAAATTTCTTCGCTTCAGTCAGGTCGACAGATTCTGCGACGACACACTCTTCAAAGTTCATAATGCTCTTCAAAAAATCATCACGTTCGAATCAGAAAATCAAAAGGTATCATATGTTCCTAATTCGAATGAGATAACTGCTCAAAAGGCCTTAGAAGTGATTGAAGAACGCATCGACTATCGTCGCGCCATCCGAATGTTCGAGGTACACGTTGCGCTCCATAAAAGATATGTCTACAACTGGTGCGAACTCGAACTTCATTACAAAGGGGGAGATTGTTAGGGCAATATTTGATTGTATAGAAGTTCAAGGGCTTGTTTTGTAATTCTTTAATTTGAGCCTAGTTAGTGAACGGGCCGTGGGCTTGTTAACCACGGGCCCATACTATTTAATGCTTTGTTTAGCCTTAGAATAAGGCTAGTTGTTCATTTAGCTTTCCTAAACTCTATTGTAAACTCTCTGACTATTGAAAGCAAATTAGATGACCAGTTGAAATCATAACCATTGTTATTATCTATTGATTTCTTCTTTGTTGGTTACACGATTCTGGAACTCACAAATTTTCGCACCATCAACCATTGGAGCAGTACACGCTACTCTTTCGAACTCTTAATATATACCATTTATCATGAAAACAGAACCTGAACACACACACACACATATATATATATATATATATATATATATATATATATATATACACACACACACACATAACAGTTTGTCTTTTTTATCATAAAGAATGATAAAAAAGATATCACCAATTCTTTGTGTGCTCTATTTTTAAATATCTTTGGCAACTAAGTCTATATGTGTGCTCTATTTTTAAATATCTTCATTATGTACCGGTAGGAGAGGAAGAGATATCACCAGTTCTGCTGATATCGACTTTGGGTTCAATTCGTCTTCATATCTTTGAGTTAGAGCCTGAACAATAACGTCTCCACACCCTAACACTCACAAATCACTCAATTCGGACGAAGATTCTCAACAATGAAATGAAGAAGATCATCTTTCAAGGCTTTTGCTGATGAGGTTTTCGCTCAATTTTTATTACTTACAGAACGAAATATATCACTCATTGTTTCTTTGTTTTGTGATGCTTATATGTTTGAATGTATTTATTACTTTACAGATTCAGTCTTTTCTTGCTGGTGTCCCGTTTATCATCATTGGTTATACGTACATTCAATTAAATATAAAAAGATTTTAAATAGTATATGCATAATTTTTTACAACACTACCATTTCATGCAAGATTTGAGTGGTTTCTGTTGTTAGTTTTTGGAGTAACCATTGATGATCTTTTTTTAGGGATGATGCTGGCGACCGGCTTATGCGTACAGGGAGATTCGGAACGAAAGATATCACTCATCGAGTAAAAATGAAGAATTATTGGCAGGTAAGCATTCATCGGCTTCCAATGAAAAGTTATCTGTGTGATCATGTTTTCTGAACTTAATATCGATGGATCAACAGGGAGGAGTTTGTTTTTGGCATTTGCTGATGAGGTTTTCGCTCAATTTTACCAAAGCTTTACAGGTGCTTCTAAACAAAGAAAGGAAGGAGATCATCTGTTAAGGCTTTTCCTGAATTCCAATTTTCTAAATATTAGTATTATTTGATTTGAATCTTCTTATTTTATGCTCTCAATTTTAGAATGCTTGGTAAAACGGTTAATTCTAGGCTACAGATATTGATCACCGGATGCATTAAAAGAGCTCACTGAGAACAAGAGCAGCACCAAACCATTCTCAGGAGGTACAAAGTTGATACATTCTGTCAGTAAGATGTTTGATGATCTCAGTAGGATTCGAACCCATATGAAGTTTTGACCAGAGTTGTATACTTGATGCTAAGCAAGTAATTAAGCATCTTTATACACTCAACGTTTAGGTTGGATATTATGGTCCCTTGATCGATCTGTCTCTGGGTTGTCTCAAGAGTTGATCTTCTCTAATAAGAAGTATATGAACACAAGTTGAAATATAATTGTATGTATCTAATTGTTTCCGTGAGATAACACACTACAAGTTGCTTATTGAGATCAGATAGTTAGAAATCAATTAAACAATATGGCTTTAATATGGTTGCCTAGGTGTTTCACTTGATATTTTAGTTACCTAATCATGTCTCTCCAAAACTTTTTTTCAACCCTTGGTAAGATATATTTGTGCACTAGGGTCACCCTTTCTGTGACTGCTTGGTTATGGGTCTTGTCTCTTTGTGAAAGATATCAATCTCCAATCCTCATAAGGATGAGGAAGGTACACTAGAGCTACCCATTTTAGGATTAAAAAGCCGATTTGATCAAGCCCTTTGCGTTTTACTAAAGCTTTTCAGGGAATTTATTTAGCTGGCATTTATTTTAGGTGGATGCCCCATTATCATGTGAAATGCCTGTTGGAGTAATATTCATGATTTGTAATCGATAATGGAAATAAGATGGTGAGAAATCATACCCGATGATCCTGAGGATCCAGTGAAAGCGTTAAACATATTCGCCATTGATTGTCGGGTTCCCAGAACGAGGTGATCGTATAATGATGGGATGATGATGATCGATCCTTGAGAGAGTCGATCTTAGGGGCGCACGGCTGGATGTTTATCAGCTGATTAGGGTTTTAGTCATTAGGTTAAAAGTAGGATTAGGGTACTCTATTTATAATAAGAGTATCTTACACTTTTAACCCTTGGTGTTTATTATGTGCGGTATAATCCCCTATAGTTCCAATCACCTAATGGGAAACCCTATAGTATGTCAATAATAGTAAATACGCCCATCATATATTTACTAGACATAGGGATTTCAGTTATTGTCAATTATCATATCAGGAATGATAAACGATCAGTGACGGTCACTTTTAAGGTGGTTCCAACATTCTCCCACTTGACCAAGCGATCTTTTATCTATGAGTACCAATAAGTCCGGCCGGGATAATACTCATTTTGTTTTAAACTGAAATCATAGCTAATAAGTACAGCCGTAGAGAAGAATATCAACTCAGGACCCCCACTAGTCAAACTATGACTCAAATTTAAAACTGAATAAGCAATGATCAATTGACTGAGACAGATTTCGTTATAATAATGTCCATACACCATTATGAGCTCAAAGCGTAACTAATAGACAAACAAAATCTGAATATAGAGGAAAATTTTATTAAGATAATAGTAATGACCAATAAGTACAATATGCTATTAAATTAAGTCTTTTGTAAGCCCCATCTTCGACACGTGTCCTACGAAGACATTAGGAGGAAGACCTTTGGTCATCGGATCCGCTAGCATATTCTTTGTACTTATGTACTCGATACAAAGGACATTTTCCTCAACCCGTTCGCGCACAAACAGATACTTTGTATCAAGATACAGCCCAGCGCCAGTTGAACTGTTACTGTTCGAGAAAGTTACGGCAGCTGAGTTATCACAGTAAAGCTTCAATGGTCTAGAAATGGAATTGACGATTTTGAGTCCACTGACCAGGTTCCTTAACAACATCCCATGACAAGAGGCATTATAAACGGCAACGTATTCAGCCATCATGGTGGATGTTGTAGTCAGCTTCTGTTTATGACTCCGCCAGGAGATAGGTCCACCAGCTAACATAAAAATATACCCAGAAGTAGATTTCTTATCTTCTTTGCATTTAGCAAAATCGGAATCAGAATATCCTACTACTTCTAAGTTGTCACTTCTTCTATAAGTTAATTTGTAGTCTTTGGTCCCTTGCAAATATCGTAGAACCTTTTTAGCCGCTTTCCAGTGTGCTATTCCGGGATTAGATAAGTAACGTCCCAGCATACCAGCGATATAAGCGATATCCGGACGAGTACAGACCTGAGCATACATAATGCTCCCTACTACAGACGAATAAGGTATCATCTTCATTTCTTCCTTTTCAATCTCAGTGCTCGGAGCTTGGAAAGAACCAAACACGTCCCCTTTAACTACTGGAGCTACAGTGGGTGTACAGTGCTGCATGTTATAGCGTTTTAAGATACGCTCAATATATGCGTTTTGAGAAAGACCCAAAACACCATTATGCCTATCTCGATGTATTTCGATACCAATGACATAAGAGGCATCACCGAGATCTTTCATGTCGAAATTTTGCGAAAGCATCCGCTTCGACTCATGCAGCATATCCAAGTTGTTACTTGCTAGTAGGATATCATCTACGTACAAGACAAGGATTATAAAGTTACTCCCACTGATCTTGAGATAGGTGCATTGATCCACTTGATTCTTTAGAAAACCTTGCCCCTTTACGATTTTATCGAACTTGAGATACCATTTTCGTGATGCCTGCTTCAACCCATAAATGGATTTCTTCAACTTGCAGACCATATGCTCTTTACCTTCTGGAATGAATCCTTCAGGTTGTCGCATGTATACATCTTCTTGCAAGTCTCCATTTAAGAATGCGGTTTTGACATCCATCTGATGTAACTCTAAATCATAATGAGCTACAAGTGCCATGACGATCCTTAAAGAATCTTTACGAGAGACTGGAGAGAAGGTCTCTTGATAATCGATTCCTTCCTTTTGAGTAAAGCCTTTTGCAACCAGTCTGGCCTTATAACGTTCGATGTTTCCTTTCAGGTCTAATTTGGTTTTGAAGACCCATTTACAACCGATAGTTTTGGATCCTTCAGGAAGTTCAACCAAGTCCCAAACATCATTATGTTGCATGGAATTAAGCTCTTCAATCATGGCTTCATTCCACTGAGTGGCCTGATCACTATTAATGGCTTCTCGATAAGAGGTAGGATCAGTAAGCTTTCCAATGTCCTCAACTTCAGATAAAAAGGTTACGAAATCATCAAAATTTGTGGCCCTGCGTGCCCTAGACGATCTCCTTAGTTGATTATCCGGTTCAGTAACGGAAGGAGCAGAATCAGTGATATTAGGATCAGCGTTCGGAAGTGATGATGAAGTTCCCTCGGTATTTTGGTTAGGAGGAGCTGGATCAGTGATATTAGGAGCAGCGGTGGGTACAAGAGGAATTATCGGAGGAATAAAATTAGCGGAAAGATGGTTTCCCCCCGCTTCTTGTACTTCTTGCAAATCTGAGTCATGATTTGTCGTGCTCCCACTGATCTCTGAGTTCTCAAGGAATGTAGCATGCTGCGTGTCAATGATGCTCGTAGTGCGGGAAGGACAATAAAACCGATAACCTTTTGAGTTATCAGGATAACCGATAAAGAAACATGTAACGGTCTTAGGATCCAGTTTCTTTAAGTTAGGGTTATAGACTTTCGCTTCGGCAGGATAGCCCCATACTTTCATATATTTTAGACTCGGTTTCCTACCTGTCCAGATCTCATAAGGAGTTTTAGGGACAAATTTTGATGGAACCCTATTGAGTATATGAGCGGCTGTTTTTAATGCCTCAGTCCAGAGGAAAGTAGGTAAATTAGTGTTAGCAAGCATACTTCTCACCATGTCCATTAAGGTTCTATTTCTCCTTTCAGCAACACCATTTTGTTGAGGAGAACCAGGCATGGTGTATTGGTTAATTATGCCATGTTCCTTGCAAAAATTATAGAAAGGACCAGGAGTTTGACCAATATCAGTATGTCTACCATAATACTCACCTCCTCTATCTGATCTCACAACTTTTATTTTATGATCAAGTTGGTTTTCAACCAAAGTTTTAAAATCAATAAAAGTTTGTAAGGATTCAGATTTTTCCTTAATCAGATATAGGTGCATATAACGCGAATAATCGTCAATGAATGTAATAAATGATGTATGTCCTGTGATTGATGCGGGATAAGGACCACTAATATCAGTGTGAATTATTTCCAACAAGTTGGAACTTCTAGTAGCTCCTTTCTTATTCCCTTTCGCCATTTTTCCTTTGAGGCACTTAATACATGTTTCAAAATCACTAAAATCAAGAGAATGTAAGATTCCATCCTTTACGAGTCGAGTCATTCGATCTCGTGAGATGTGGCCAAGACGTTTATGCCACAACATGGAGGAATTCTCTAATTGTTTAGGTGATTTTGTTGTTTTAGTTACGTCATCAATATTAAGTGACAACAAAGACTGTGAGAAATTATGATCTAGTTCCAATTTATACAGTAATCCATCCAAGAAACCTCGACCAAGTAATTCATTATTATGAGTAATAGCAATCTTGCCGCAACCATGAATTATTACATAACCTTCAAGGTCTAGTCTAGATATGGATACAAGGTTCCGAGTAATTCTCGGTACATATAAGGTATCCACTAGTCTAATACACTTTCCGGTACTCATATGTAAATTTAAAGTTCCCATGGCTTCGACATCTAAGAGATCACCACTTCCAACTCTAAGTTTTCTTTGGCCCTTTGGTAGCTTCTGGATTGTAAGGAATCCCTGCATTGAGTTTGTCACATGGACCATAGAACCAGAGTCACCCCACCATGTATTAATAGGGACATCAGTAGTAAAGGAATCAAATATTACATAAAGAATGTTACCTTTCTTAGCTAGCCATTCCTTGAACTTAGGGCAATCTTTCTGTCCGTGCCCTTTGGCACGACATAATTTGCAGCTAGGTTTGTTAGACAAGGATTTAGAGCCAGAGGCAACGGCACCATGATTATTATCCTTTTGGACTTTATTTCCAGTCTGATTACTGTGGTTACCCTTCCTTTTCTTAGAATTACCAGTGGTTGTCAGGTGAACAGCTTCAGGTTGTACCAGCTTTAGACGATCCTCCTCTTGCACACACATTGCAATCAGTTCACTTATCGACCATTTATCCTTCATAGCGTTATAGTTAACTTTGAAGGTGTCGAACCGAGCAGGCAAAGAGGTCATTATGAAATGCACAAGAAAATTATCAGAGACTTCCATCTCAAGACTCTTAAGCTTGTGAGCCATGTCAACCATTTTCATAATGTGTTCACGGACACTGCTATTTTCTTCATATTTTAGAGTGAGCATCTGTAGCATTAAGCTACTTGCATGAGCCTTAGACGATCCCTTGAAGTGATCCTCAACAGATTTGAGGTAAGTTTTGACTTTATCAAAGTCAGGGATAGCTCCTCGGATACTGAGGTTAATGGAGTTCTTGACCATCATTAGTGACAAGCGATTTGCCCTTTCCCACTTTTCAAAATCCGCTTTCTGAGCTGCAGTGGACGCAGCAGTAATAGCAGTGGGTTCATCATGGCGAATATCATGGTCAAGGTCTAGCATCCCCAGAGTAAGAAGTAATTGATCCTTCCATGACGCAAAGTTCGCACCAGTAAGTGGCTCAATGCCAAAGTTAGGTACTGATTAGGAAAGGAGGAGGATAAAAGTTATAGAAGACTATCATAGTGACGTAGTTAGCTATAAAAGGCGGACAAAGTAATGTTTCTTAAAGTAATGGAATCAAAGTAATGTTAAAGTAAGCAGGCCTAACAGTAATATTCCTTAGAGTAATGAAACTATGACCATTTTAGTGATGAAGCTAGTGATGAGTATACCTATTGTAAACACCAAAACAATAAGTCAAAGTAAGGCTCTACTTAGATGTTACATCACCTTTGGGCAGAAATAACTAATATCTAAGTAAACATGAGCGTTAGGGTTATGCAACGCAATGCTTATCTTTTGACCTTTGGGCACAAAATAGAGCATCGTGTGAATTATGCATGTAGAAAGTCCTTTTGACACACAGGTATATTAAATCACCTTTGGGCAGAATTAGTATACTCAGTGTTCATTATGCAAAAGGAAAAAAATTGCATTATGAGAATCATATTTGACCTTTGGGCACAAATGATGAGACCATAAATATTAGTGCAAGGTTTTCGCTATGTACAGAAGCGAAAAGTAAGGTTTTCGCAATGTACAGAAGCGAAAAGTGAGGTTTTCGCAATGTTCAGAAGCGAAAAGTAAGGTTTTCGCAATGTACAGAAGCGAAAAGTAAGGTTTTCGCAATGTACAGAAGCGAAAAGTAAGGTTTTCGCAATGTACAGAAGCGAAAAGTAAGGTTTTCGCTATGTACAGTTGCGAAAAGTAAGGTTTTCGCTATGTACAGTTGCGAAAAGTAAGGTTTTCGCTATGTTCAGTAGCGAAAAGTAAGGTTTTCGCTATGTTCAGTAGCGAAAAGTAAGGTTTTCGCAATGTACAGAAGCGAAAAGTAAGGTTTTCGCTATGTACAGTTGCGAAAAGTAAGGTTTTCGCTATGTACAGTTGCGAAAAGTAAAGTTTTCGCTATGTTCAGTAGCGAAAAGTAAGGTTTAACCGAAAAAAAAAATTCCGATACAATGATCAATTCAGTGCAATTAACATTGATCAATTAACATGGCATAATTAGGGTTTAATGCAAATAATAATAAAAAAATTGCATTATAACAGCCGAAAAAAAATCCAGTATGCGGCGGCCAGAAAATTTTATTTTAGCGATTCAATATAAATTTCGAATTGAATCAATCGAATATGGCAGCCGATAATTCAAAACAGAATGAAGTTTGCGGCGACATTCATAAATACGAAAAAAATCGATGAATTAAAGCCACCAAAACCAATACAAATCACGAATCACAATGAACCGTAGCTCTGATACCACATGTTGGAGTAATATTCATGATTTGTAATCGATAATGGAAATAAGATGGTGAGAAATCATACCCGATGATCCTGAGGATCCAGTGAAAGCGTTAAACATATTCGCCATTGATTGTCGGGTTCCCAGAACGAGGTGATCGTATAATGATGGGATGATGATGATCGATCCTTGAGAGAGTCGATCTTAGGGGCGCACGGCTGGATGTTTATCAGCTGATTAGGGTTTTAGTCATTAGGTTAAAAGTAGGATTAGGGTACTCTATTTATAATAAGAGTATCTTACACTTTTAACCCTTGGTGTTTATTATGTGCGGTATAATCCCCTATAGTTCCAATCACCTAATGGGAAACCCTATAGTATGTCAATAATAGTAAATACGCCCATCATATATTTACTAGACATAGGGATTTCAGTTATTGTCAATTATCATATCAGGAATGATAAACGATCAGTGACGGTCACTTTTAAGGTGGTTCCAACAATGCCCCTTATCTAGAATCTGTTGCTGTCAATCTGTCATCATGAGTCAGACCAAAATAACAGGACTGATTTTTCTCTTGGTTTGTTTTCTAGGCTATGAACCTCCCACATCTATAACAAAGTTCAATATAAAGAATGGGCTTCCAAGTAGGAAGCAAAAAAAGAAAACAAGCTAAGTTTAACTTCATCATTGGGAGCATGCAACTTTTGCAATATGGTTTTGGTAGCTTAACGTTCACATATTTTTCACAGCTAATGCATCTGTGGAGTTTTCTATACTTTATTTTTAATAAGTTCTTTGTTGTTATTGCAGACATCCATAAATGGTCTGCATACAAGTAAGCTAATTTATTCTTGGAGGACCTGTAATCATTACTGATGCAGACATTTGCACTCCTTGCTCTGTTTCCTATCGGCATACAAGTAAGCTAAAACATTTAAATTGGTCTATTAAAGAGATGTGGGTATTTAATACACCTAAAAGTCGATGGATGAAAATGGTGTCCGTTGTGTGGATGGTACTCTACTCAGTCTGCTACAGTGTAGTTGTACTACATAGCAGACATATAACTTGTCATCATACTGGATTCATGATACAATATTAATTCTAATCAACACAGAAACAAATATTTTCAAGCCAAGCAAGATATGTGTTCAGGACAGTGAACCATAGATAAGACTAGTAAATAACTAAGGGGGCATTTGGTTTGCGGAATCCTTTTGAATCCAGTTTCTTGAATTCCTTCTCTCTTCCATCATATTCTTCCTTTCTTCCAATAAGAATCCACCAGATTTCAAGAACTATCACCTTCTTTTATGTATTTTACATGAAGGGATGACTTTTTAATACATTGAATAAGAACACACATGTTTAATAAAATAACTTGCAATCCACTCATCACTAGTTTGTGAATGGACTATGGGAACCTCTTTTTACCAGTTGGATTATATGGCATCATTTGTGAAGTTCATAGTTTCATATCAACATATGGAATTTTTCTGTCAGCCATAAACTGCACATACATATAACTTGCAAGTTTGGTTTGAGTTATTGCAGTGTTGAAGGGCAATTCATCATTTCCAGATAAGACACCATCCTTAAGCTCATCTTTGATTGATCAATACGCAAATGAGACATCCTCGTCCGGGTAAGCTCATCATTGACATGTATTATTTCTATTCCCCCACCCCAAGGATAAATTTCAAGTCTGAGGAATGCATGGCATTTGTGAGGTTGGTTTTATTTCATTTATACGACGCACAAATGCACATAGAATCATACATTTAATTATGCACATTTAGGAATTTCTTCAATGATCTTTGTGTGCTTGGATTTCCATCCAGACTGCAGCTTTAAACAATCTTAATACGATATTTTTCGTCATTCTTCTTGGTTTCCTATGAAACATTGTATATATAATTCAAGAAAGCGTATATCTTTTCTTATTGCAGGAATATGTATATAATAGGGCTTCAATTCAGGTATATCAACTAGAAAGAAATTTTTGTTTCCTGAGTTAATGTTATGATATGTGATATATATTAGCCATTTTTTTTTGACATATTTGCATTACAATCAATTCAGCTGTAGATGGTACTTCACGTTCATACATGGCTTTGTATACTTGACACTTATACATTTACATGGATTCACCCCCAAACAAATGGTGAATCCATGGAATATGTACATTAAGCTCTCTCTGGTTCTTATAGGTTCTCATGGATTAACAAAAGGGTCCATTAAGCTTAAAACATTCTTTTTTGGTTTATCAGGTCCCAAGTAGGCATTGCAGATTGCATTACAATGCATATGCATGTGTTTTATGATCGGTTAAAGAAATGAAATGAAGCTGCTTGATGTCCTATTTACTTGTTGAAGATAAAAGAGAGTAATTGGCACATTGAAGATCTTGGGTTGTAATTTTAGATGCTTCTTTTATAAATTTGTACAGATGTCAGAATTCAGTGAAACATTATGGTTTGTTTTGAAAAATTCTTGTCTTTTATGACATATATATTGAATTATATTGTTTTAGGATTTTGATGTTATTCTTGATTGATATTGTTATTTATTTTATTGAAACCCATGAAAAGGTTGAAACCCATGCAACCCTCATCTCAACCGCTGATCTAACCAAATCATCTCCTAAAATTAAGCTTAGTGGATCCGGTAGTTATTTCTCAAGTTGATCTCAACCGTTAAATATTTAATCAATGGTGAGATCATGGGTTGCATTGGTTTCAACCTTTTCATGGGTTTCAAATTAGTCTCCCCATATATATATATATATATATATAATACCCTTTAGAGAAGGAATTAATTTTTTCTCAAAGTGTAACTAAAGGTTGCCTTTAGAGAAGGTTTACAAGAAAGTGTAACTAAAGCATTTAATTTTAGAGAAGGATTTGGTTATGTGTATCTAAAGATAACAATTAGAGAAGGATGGAGAGAGTGTAACTAAATGATAACTTTAGAGAAGTTTTACATAAAGCGTCACTAAAGCACATATCTTTAGAGAAGCTTTTACGAAAACCTTCTCTGAAGGTATCTTTTAGTGACGCCTAAAAACCGTCACTGATGCTCAAAAAATGTCACTAAAAACATACTTTTGGAGAAACTTTTTAAAATAAATCGACCAACCTTTAGATAAGGTTTGAAAGCATATCTACAGCCCAAAAAAGCTTCTCTAAAGGTTAACGTAAAAGTACCCTCCGAAAACCCTCCCTAAAACCTTTAGCTACCGTTATATAGGGAAGGTTATTGATGGAATTGAAAAACTTCTCTAAAACCTTTAGAGAAGTTTTTCAAACTTTTAAATACAAAAGAAAACCTTCTCTGAAGGTCATTTTTCTTGTAGTGATTGTAACTTGTAAGTAAGTCTGTGTATATATGATATGTATATATTATACATACATTGTAACTTGTAAGTAAGTCTGTGTATATATGATATATGTATAGCTTATACATACATTGCAGTATAGATTATATATGATGTATGTATCATATATGTAAATAGCATTGATGGCCAGTAACAAACAATCTCAACTCCTACATAGCTTACTTTTAAAGTGAAATGACTTGTGAATAATATGGCCACCCATACTAAGTCAAATCCATCAACACTAACAACTTACTTTTAAAGTGAAATGACTTGTGAATAATATGGCCACCCATACTAAGTCAAATCCATCAACACTAACAGCTTACCTACAAATTCAAAAATAATAATATCCACCTTTTTTTATATATTATGGTATTAGCATTTTGTGACTCAATATTTACCACTATATAAGGGTTTATTTAGTCTACCTTTAATTTAACAAATTTCAAAAAATAAAATGAATTGTTGAAATGGATTAAAGGATATTTTTAAAGAAGAAAAATGAAGAAAGAAAAACATGAAAAAGAGTGAAGTAAAGAAAAATGAACAAATACAGTAATATTCACACCTTTCTTTTTATAGTTTCAAGAAAATGTTTTCATTAATTACTTTTTTTTATTTTAAAATGAGTTTGATTTATATATATATATATATATATGTGTGTGTATATACATCAAAATCATGATTAAATAACAAACTCAAGATTTATATATATGTATATAAATTAAAATCATGATATTTATTGCTAAAATAATGATTTTTATTTAATGATATAAGAAAAGAAACAATTTGAAAGAAAAAGGGAAGTTTCCTTTTTTTTAAACTACTTTTTTTTTCAATTATTTAAGTGATTGTTTGGTTAAGTTGGGGGGTCGTTTACCTTATGTTTACTCGGATAAACGTTTATCAGGTCACATTACTTTACCGGATAAATACGGCAAGGACCAAAAATCTTACCTGGTAAGTGTGGACGACAACTCTTACCACAGTTAGCGCTTACCGAGTGGTTTGAGATTTGAAGTGAGTCAAGACTTAAATCACTGAGTATTGAGTTGATGGAGCCATCTACTTTGTCATCGAGTCGAGTGGTTATGAATTGCATTTTATTTTTAAATAGAAAATATTTAAATTATAAATAAAATTCAACAAATATTAATTATACTTAAAAACGAGAGTTTTCAATTCATTTTCATCCACCACTTGTGAATTCTATTATATTCAAACATAAAATAAGAGATTGAATTAATTTTCCGTTCACGGTTTACAATAAAATTTCTTATACAACTTATTACATACATAGTAAATTTTTTAAGACTTAAAGTTTCATGAAAACTAATTGATACACGTTCATTTTGAAGATAGACGATTAATCTACCTAACAATGTAAAATACTCAATAAATTTATGTTTTTCCAACGAAATATTGAATTGATTTTTTGTCCTCGGTTACAAGAAAATTTTGCATCCAGTGCATTGCACGGGTAGATAGCTAGTATATATATATATATATAGGCTCACTAAATTATATTGTAAACTATGAATTTTGTGTAAACTATGAAACCTAATCCTAGCCGTTGATCATTTTAATCAATGAATCAGATTGTAGTGGTGGCAATCTAGTAAATTTCTATAAAATCGGGGGTATAATAGTCACAGGCGGGTTATGAAAAGGGTAAAATAGGGAATTAGGAGCCGGTTCTAATTTGGGATCAGGTTCTATTTTGGAACAGACCGTGAAATCAGGGATCCACCTCAATCCCTTCCAGATTCCACGGCGACCACAATCAAACCAAAACGAAAATTTACGAAAAATCCAAACGACAACCTCTGAAGATCCTTCTTGTGCGATTTGTTTCATGACAATGGCGGACCAGAACAGAGGCGTAAGAGGTTAGGTTTTTTTTCCTACGGTTTCTGTTGGTGTATTCGATTTTGTTCGTAGAAAGTGGATTTTGACATGATTACGGTTAACAGCAAGGAAGAAAAGCGACAGGATACGATTGTTGAACTCATTTTCGAAGTTCAAAAACACTTCGGACAACCCCGTTGATGTTAATATGGAGTGCGTGGGGGATGAAACTCAAAGAAGACAACGTATGAACAAAAATTAGTTCCCCTCACATTGTTGTATGAAAATCGATGTGCATAATAATTTTAAGTTAAAAATTTGATTTTGTGTCCAAAAGGTATGAAAAGCCCTAATTAAAAATTAGTGTTTAACTTTCCTATGAAAAAGTTGAAAAGGGTGTTTAACTTTCCTATGAAAAAGCCCTAATTCGATGATGAAAAAGTTGAAAAGGGATTTCATACCTTTCATATGAAACAATATTGATTTCATGCATTTCCTATGAAAAAGTTTATATTTCATACTTTTCCTATGAAACAGTATTGATTTCATATGAAATCAATACAAGATTGGGATAGGAGCAATTATGGTGAAGAAGACGATGTTGAAAAACCGCAAGATGAAGAAGACGATGTTGAAAACCGAATTTTGGATATGATAAAAAATATATATATAAAAAATGAGAAATATATCACTTCCTAAAATAAAGGATGATTATTCTCCATTATCTAGTTACCGAAATTAAAACAATAGGATTAAAAGACGCATTTACCCTTAATGTCATGTTAATCTAGATTAAAAATCAATGGCTAGGATGGATTTACATAATTTACACACATTTAGAGGTTTACAATTTATTATCTCTCTCTCTCTCTCTCTCTCTCTCTCTATATATATATATATATATATATATATATATAGAGAGAGAGAGAGAGAGAGAGGGAGAGGGGGGGGGGGGGGGGGGAGGAGGAGGTTACTTTGTTAACCTCAAAATTCATAATGTTAACTTTGTTAACCCTTTTTCAACCAATAAGAAAGCATTTTGTAATGTGGTGTCAACGTATGTCCATATTTTTTGTAACATTTAATTATTGAGGAGTTACAAATATCATCTCTTCCATGATTCTAGCCCTTACTTTAATTGATAATTTTTTTGTAAGATTTTAGTATGAAATTAGTTTATGAAATATTGTTGCATCATGAACATAGACGATCACATTATGAATCGCAATATTTTTAACGATGGTGAGGAGAGAGTCAACGTAGATGTTTATTCGACTGATGAAGATAATGAAACATAGCTCGGTCATTGTGAAGATTATACAAACAATAATACGGGGACGGATAAACGTAGAGTCAGAAATATTGAATCCATACAAAACGATTGTATGGGTAAGTTTTTGAATGTGTTATAATGATTTATTTTCATAGTTAGGTTCATGTAAATCATGAAAACAAATTTATCAGATCTTCATGTAATCTAGTCGTATGGGGTTATAGTTCATGTGTGTTCATGCGTGGGTTTATAGTTTATGTAAACAAATTTATCAGATATTCATGTAATCTGGTCATATGGGTTAATAGTTCATGTGTGTTCATGTGTGGATAAATTGAACATTTGAACATGTGTTATTCATCGCTAACCAATGTTAACCAATGTGTTAACATCAAATGAACTCATTAAATATTACTATGGCCCAATTTCCACAAATACCCTAACACTGATGTTCATTTCTATAAATATTACACATGGCGCAATTTATAATTAATGTGCTGATTACTTTTGATCTCATCCGTCAATTTTAACATCAATGGCTAAGATTTTGGTTAACAAAGTTAGCATGAAATATAGGGTTAACAAATGAACTCAACCCATAGGGAGGTTATATTGTTAACCTCCCAAAGGGTGTTAACTTTGTTAACCCTTTTCAAGCAATACGATTTCACATTTTAAGTTGGTTTGGTTCAACATATTAATTATGGTCCAAGGTTAAATTTGGTATTTTATAAAGGGAAATTAATTAAAATGCCACAAGTTTGACCTCATGTTACCAAAATGCCACAAATCTCTCCAGGTTTACCAAAATGCCACAAAAGCCCGCGATGGGCCCCGCGATCGCGGGTCCCAGTCCCACGTGTCACAAAGCCCGCGGTGGTCCCCCGCGATGGGCCAAAAAAAATTCGTTTTTGGTCCTTTTTGTTTTCTTTGTTTGCTAACACAGCCCAAGAAAAAAAAACTGGTGGCCAAAAGAAATTTTAGCAAAACCGAGCAGCGTGAGCACGAGATTTTGGAGCTGCATTCGTGTCCGCAGGTCGCGCGCGCACACAAGTTCGACGATTTTAGCTTACGAAATCATCAATCGGCACCCCCCCTGCGCGCGGGTAGGTGTTGGAGTAAAACCATGCAATGAGCTTGTCAACTCCTCACACTTCTTTCCTTATAAACCAAAGAAACTTTCCTCTTTCTTCCTATGTGGGACACCTTCCCACACCCAACTTGGTTTTTGCTAATTTCATGGTTTTTACTCAACTTTGAGCATCGATATCTCATTCACACATACTCCGTTTTCGACGCATTATATATCGTTTCGAAGCTCTCATATAGGAGAACATAAACCCACTAAGAGTTAGTTATATATACCACATATATATATATATATTTAAATAAGTCCAAAGTTTAGTAAAAGTATGGTTTTTATATATAAAAGAATAAAAAGAAGCGAGTTCCATTGTGTGTTCTGCTACTCTACTCTTTTGGTACCATCATCACATATTCACATTGTGTGTGTATGTAACAATCAACCTTTCTTCTTTCTTTCGTATCATATCAAACTCCTCCTATTTTCTTTATGGGTATATATATATTCACTTGTTTTTAAAGCCTACCTAATACTTAGATCATATTACTAATACTTGTTCTTTCATTTGAGGATTTCTTCCATTTTACTTTGTTTTGTAGTGACAGAAGTCTTAATATCTTATGTACATGTCTAATAGCAAACTGTACCATACATCTTGTATCATCAAGTTCACAAAAGATCAACTTTAAACATTAAGACAGCTTCTTTCCATGATTCTAACACTCAACTAAAATAATGCTTCTTACAGGAAACTGGTTTTGATCCATAATAAGTTGGGTGTTTTCATCTTGTATGGTGCAAAAATCAGAATGGGGCAAACCATGAACATAAAGTATGGTTTTACTAAACTTTGGACACATTTAAATATATGTAGTATATATAATTAACTCTTAGTGGGTTTATGTTCTCCTATATGAGAGCTTCGAAACGATATATAATGCGTCGAAAACGGAGTATGTGTATATGAGATATCTATGCTCAAAGTTGAGTAAAAACCATGAAATTAGCAAAAACCAATTTGGGTGTGGGAAGGTGTCCCACATAGGAAGAAGGAGTGAACTTTCTTTGGTTTATAAGGAAAGAAGTGTGAGGAGTTGACAAGCTCCTTGCATGGTTTTACTCCAACACCTACCCGCGCGCAGGGGGGCGGTGCCGATTGACAATTTCGTAAGCTAAAATCGTCGAACTTGTGTGCGAGCGCGACCTGCGGACACGAATGCAGCTCCAAAATCTCGTGCTCACCCAGGCACCCCCCGCGGGCAGGGACTGGACTTGACAACGCGGCCAAACTTGGGGGGCTCTGCGGGGCTTTTGGCCGAAACTGTTTGCCACGTGGGCCTGGGGCCCGCGATCGCGGGGCCCATCGCGGGCTTTTGTGGCATTTTGGTAAACCTGGAAAGATTTGTGGCATTTTGGTAACTTGAGGTCAAACTTGTGGTATTTTAATTAATTTCCCTTTTATAAATAGGTTTTTTTTGTTAGAGTTATAAATTGGAGTTCCTCATTTTATGGTTGAAATCTATTCTCACATTTTTGATCACATCTGTTGGATCACCTCATTTTATGGTTGAAATCTATTCTCACATTTTTGAAAATTGGCGGTGTTCTCGTTTGAAAAGGGTTAACAAATGAACTCAACCATATATATATATATATATATATATATATATATATATATATATATATTATACAGAGAGAGAGAGAGAGGTGGGGGGTTTATTTGAGAAGTGTTAAATGTATAAGTAGAGAAATGATCCTAGCTATTGGATCAAATAATCATTTTTTCTAAAACAAGGATAATATGGTTACCAGAAAAAAATGGAGGCGAAATATGATCAATATACTGTCATTATCAATGACAGCAATGGAGGTCTGGTCAACGATATACGATCTTGTTGGTCCCGAAGGCCTATACAAGTTTGTAGAAGGGGGGGGGGGGGGGGGTTGAATACAAACACACAGATTTTACTTTTCTAAATTGTTTATTGATAAATCATTAACAATTTACAGCTTGTTGCGGAAACAAGATTAAGGATAAACCTAAATCTAAACAAGTTGGAACACTAAGGTTTCTTGCACTAAGAGAGATAAGGAAATTACTAATAATAACCTATCTTGAGATAAGAGATTTGAACTTGTCCAGAGTTAGCAAGTTACTTCAAATGGAGTGATTTCATCTCTTTATATACTGCATGCATTTAATGCAAGTCAGTATATACTTTACACGTGTCATCAGCTGGTTGGTTGCATGTCTTTGACCTTGGTTGACAACCTTAGTAGCCGCATGGATGAACAGTGTAGTATCAGAGTGGTTGTACGATTTCAGATATTCGGAGGTTCTTTTCTGACATTTCGTACGGAGTCGTGCAAGGGTGGATAAGACAAAAGTACTTTGTACGGAGGACTTCATGATCAGCTTTCGTTGATTCAGCGATCTATCATTTCATATCAGCGAATGATAGAGTTCAGCGATAGCTGAAGTCTTGTACTTGATACTTCACGTTGAGTGGACAAATCTGAGTCTTCGCTGATCCGCATCAGTTCATTAGGAGACTTGTCACTGGTTTTTGAGCTTGATCTTCGACTTCAGCGTAGAACCTTTGTTGACGTGAAACTTGTCTTCAGGGATCATAAGTAAACAACTAACTTATCAGCGATCATCATAATGACTGAACAGACTCAGAGCATTAATGGTGAACAGTGTTCGCTGAATGTTTAATTTAAAGAGCGAGAGTTCCTATCAGCGGTACTGGAAGATCTTAGTACTTATCAGCGATAGTGAAACTCTGATACATATTGTTTACTTACAATTTTCACTAAGTATATAAGAGAGGGTCATTATCAAATCACTGAGGGTTTGGATCAACAATCTCCCCCTATTTGATTATGACATAGCAACAAAGAAAATTGCTATTTAATGAAAACATAAGGATAAAAAGAACTCATAAAATATTTGTCCCTTTTACTGTTTTCTGGGATCTTTTCAGTACTGATGGAGTAAAGTACATTCGCTGAAATCTTTCTTTAAAACTTTGAATCAGGATACAAAGAGAAATTAAAATATTACAAGTACAAGCGAAATAAATTACAAGTACAAAAAAATAACTGATACAATAGAGAAAAGGCGATCATATCAGCTTATAAAGGTTCTTCCTTGATGAGAAGTTCATCAAGGGTCTTTGATGTGGGGATCATCCAGTCAGGGACATCTTCTCCTTGATTCTTTTTCTTCAGAGCTGCTTCAAAAATCAAGGGCTTCAGGTGTCTAGCTTTGATGTTGCGTCTGACTTCACACCAGTATACGAGATCTCTGAGTTGTTCGATGGGAGCGATGTCTAGCTCAGAGATACGTTGAAAGTGATGATTTCCATAGTAGTCTAAAAAGAATATACCATAGGGATCACTTACAACTGTGCCAGGAATGAATGTTTCTCCAGGAGGTAGAGAGGTGTCAAGCATTGAGAGATCGGCATCAGGGCCAACAATTTCAGCACGAGAGAAACCAATGCCCGTTTCATTCCGAATATGAGGACCTGAATCAGAGGATTTCTTTTTCTTATCAGGGACTTTTCTTGGTTGAGGAAGAGTAGGAGGAATATCCACAGCAGATGAAAGCAGGTCGATCTGTTTGTTTAAGATCTTCTCCACATGGCTTTTGAACTTTGAGCGCGATCCCTGAATGGCTAATTTTGTTTCTAACCATTCAGAGAGACCAAACTTTTCTAAGGTAGCAGCATAGAAAGTTTGCTTGGTTTTGTCATCTCTGTAGACGTCCACTTCAACAACAGGAACTTCAGCGTACAGTCTTCCTCTGATGTTTGCCTTGACGATTTTGGATGGTCTAGATCGATAGGTCAGCATTTGTTTAGCCCATTCCAAAGTCGTATCAGAGACCTTGGTCTTTTCTCTAACGATCTCTTGAGCATCATCCCATAGCTGACGTTGAACATCAATGGGAACTCTTTTCAGCTTGGGGTCTTTTATTGATCGTTGAGTAAGTTTGATGGCGTATTCTCTGTCTTTTTCTTCAGCTTCCTTTCTTTCAGCGAGTAGGCGTTCAGCTCTGAGGTGTTCCTGGTATTCAGCTTTGGAAATTCTGAACTTTGGAGGAACTGAAGGAAGTTGATCACGCCTTAGAATGATTCGCTGATCCTCGAATCGCTTTATTATTTCCTCTCTTCTTTTCTGATCCTCTTCACTTAGCTTTTGAGGAGCTAAGGAAGGTCTGTGTCTGTGTGAGAGAGTCTGTTCTTCAGGTTCATCAGTCTTAGAGATCAAATCTAAGACTGGGATTATTTCTTCAGCGGCAGCTGGTATTATTGGTGAAGTCGCAGTTGTGGAGCCTTCAGCGATATCCTCAAACAGGGAAGAGGACTAGCTGAAACACAGCGATCTTACAAGTAAGAAGTTGGGTAGAATCAGATAGAGAGAAAAATGTTCAAGTGTATAGGCTTGGGTAGAGGAACTGATAGTGTATGATAGAGGAGGGATGGAGTAAGAGATGTTTAGTGTACCTGACAAACCGGCTTTTCAAGCAAGATCGTCAGATTGTCATTTTCAGCGACGCTTTTGCCTTTGCCTTTCTCAGCTCCAGAGGCTGAGGGCTTTGTCTTTATCCGCTCCCCTGAAGGTTCATTTATCGAGATTCCCTTAAGAGCTTTGATCTTTGGAGCAGGGTTGACGATAAAGAAGTCATCGTCATCTTCGTCATCATCATCATCATTCTTTGGAGAAGAAGATGGTTCATTATCAGGGATGTCGACGGCTTCATCATCTTCTGCTTCGGATTCTTCAGCGTCTTCTTCGAGCTGCTCCCCCTCAGATACAGAGGCGAGCTTCTCGGTTCCCTCAGGGTGTTCATCTCCCTGAGGTCCAGCAGCTGCTTCAGCTTCAATAGTCTTCTCACCCTCTTCAGTAAAGGTGAGGTCTTCGTTCTTCTCTCCCCTGATAGATTCATCATGGGAAAGGTCTTCAGCGCTCTTGGAAGGGTTTTCAGCGCTCTTCTCCCCCTCTTTTTCATGATGACTGGGGGAGGAATGGGTAGATTCAGCAGCGTTGGTAGGTTCTCTGTCTTTTTGGCCAGAGAGACCTACACAAACTCCAATCTTTGCTAATTTGTCTTCAAGGCCACAAATAGCAGGATTGATCTTTTCCAGCTCTTTGCGATCCGCCGCTGTGAAGTTTTCAGTTTCAGGGACGGGGGTAGGGGCAGGAGCAGGAGCATTTGCCTTGTGCAGCATCTGTTCGATCATAGTCTTCATCGAACCAACGTCAGTCTTTACAGAGCTTAAGTTAGTCGTCAGAGTGTTGACATTTGTCTTCACAGCAGACATATCTCCCTCTAGTGTTCCAACCGATGTCTTCAGCGTTGTTACCTCGCTGGACATGGATGAAACTGAATTTTTGAGAGAGGTGTAGTCCGTGTAGATGTCAGCGAGCACCTTTGCGAAGTCGCTGAGAGTCTTATCAACTTGCTTTAAGTCATCTGTGGAAGCTTTCTTCTCTACCACCGTTGTCAGCTTTTGAAGATTCTCTCCAGCGTTTGTTACAGCTGAAGAGTTGTTGGAGAGAGTGGTGGTGAGACCTGTCAGCTTTGTTTCCACGGACTTCAGAGAGGCGTTGATGTCTCCCAAGTTAGGACCTGTAACAGATAAGAACTTGTGAACAAAGGAAAGCTCAGAAGTTTGGGGTTTAATCACAGTGTTTATGGGTTGTTGATTACCTGCAGGAGGATTGGTGAACTCATCAAAGTCACGGGTGCATGAGTAAAGTTCCATGTCGTCTTCGAACGTGCCCATGGATTGTCCTGCAGGTCCTGTCTTCATCATTTCTGGATTATCAGCTTTAGCTTCCGAAGAAATGATGGCATCTCCAGTGATAACTGGAGGAGAGACCAAATGAGTGGAGGGAGAAGCGAAGGATAAGATTGGAGGTTGGGTTCTGAGTTCAGCGTTGGAATCGCTGAGAATCACTTCATCAGTGTTTTGAGAGACTGAGGGAGGTTGGGAAGTTTCCAAGTCTGTAATCTCAACGTTTGGAGACGCTGAGATTTGGATTGAAGGGATGGCTTGTTCAGGTGTGGCAGAGCGTACCACTGAACGTTCCTTCAGCTCTGCAGAAAGAGCTGAGGAGTCTTCAGCATGAGATTGCTGGGGTTGCTCCTTTGTTTTCTTGATCCTTTTAGAATCAAGTGGGGTAGAAGAATGTTTCCTTTTAAGAGGAATAGAGGTAGCAGCTGTGGTATCAGCGGTGGGTTTGTCTGCTGAAGGAGCTGCAGAAGTAGAAGAAGTATGAGGGTTAAGAAGAGTTAAGAGTGTAGAAAGACGTACCTCATTTACGGTTGGTTTAAAGTCGAGTATCTTTGGACCGACCTGAGAAAGTTTCAGGTCACCATCAGTTGGGTAGGTTTCCTTCAGGCCACATTGGAAGATGGCGCTGATGAAACGTGGGTAAGGACCCCATGGAGGTCTGTCAGCGACGGTATCCACTCGTAGAACCAGGTCATCATAGATGATCGATGCCCAGTCTATGTTGAGACCTTTCAGCAGTGCATAACCCATTCCTTGCTGAGGTTTAGCGGCTTGGTCGGAGGAGCCACTCTTTGCAGTCATGCAGCTTATCAGATGAGCGAAGATGAAATTCATCTCGCTGGGCATTTTCGATTTCTTGATGATCGTCAACTTCTTCTCGGGCTTAATGTCTCTGCCTATTTCCCATACATAGCCCATTGCATCGAAGAATGCAATGATGGCTTCCCTGTCTGAGTTTTTCTTGGGGTCAGGGAGGGGAACAAAAGGTTTTTCCTTGGTGGCGATGGGAAGGCTGAGAGCTTTGCGAATAATGGCTGGGGTGATCTTTATGGTGCCATATTCGATATCGCAGAGGATGCAATCTATTATTTTGGAGGGGTCTTTGGCTGAAGGTAATTGAGTGTGTCTCGCTGAGTACCAGAATTGTGAGAGCAAAAGATGATGTGCAGGAGGTGTTATGGTCAGGGCTGTGGAGATGCAGCAATTCTTCAGAAATTTCACAGCATCATCTAGATGTGTGACTTGCTTTCGAGGAGGAAACTCGAGAAGCGCAGAGAGGTTGTTCACCTTAGTCTAATCCAGTTTGTCAAGTTCAAACTTGACTTGTGGAGCCATGAGGATTTCCACTTCCTCAGAGTCAGCGGAGATGTTCTCAGCGGTAGCAGGAATGTCAGACGAGGCCATTTCTGTATTATCAGTTCAACCCAAGATGTTAACAAATAAGAATAATCTTATTGTGGAAAGAAATTTCCAATAAGATGTTTCGAATTTTATCCATTTCATTCAGACACAAATGTCTTAATGAAGATTAGGGTTTTTCTTGATTTTGAAACGAAATGTAAAACCCATTTTCTTGTTTTCCAGTTTTCTATGAAGAAATAGATTCTGGAAACGAATGAAGAACAAGTTTAAGATTTTGCATTTAAACTTGAACAACAACCAGGAAATGGTTGTGTTCATAAAACCACGAAAGAAAATGATTTCATTTTACGAAGTTCTTTTGTTTGATCTTGTTAAAAACAAAGAGTAGATCAGAAACAAGTTATTTGCATTCGGTAATAAATAAGAACATATTAACCTTGATGTTTGATGAAGAAGATGATGAACAGTTCTTGAAGTTTTATATTTATAACCCAAACCACGTTTATCACTCAGTGGAATTTGAGACTTTATTATCTCAGTGATCTCTGTTGAAGAATTACACCATCCTTCAACAGTAGCTTTTTCAGCTTTTAATGCAGCGATAGCTTCTGCTCGTTCGATTTTGACTAGCTGATTTAAATATACTTGATCTTTAAAATCTTCTTCAATTTTAGAAAGCTTTTCTATTTGAAGGTGGCAGTTTTTAAGCTTTTCAGCGAGATCAAGATTTTGGTTTTCAACCACAGTTTTGCCGTTCATGGCTTCATATAAACTTCTAGTCAAGAGATCGATCTTACGGAGACTATCAGCTTCATCAATATTTGCAATATTGGTAAAGAAAGAAGGTGATACCTGAATAGCAGATGTTGAAGTGGAGGGAATGTCTGAACTTTCTTCCTCTTCTTCAATCTTGCCATGAGACATAGATTTGCTTCATCATCTTCAGAGTCAGATGATGATGCTTCTTCATCAGAAGCAGCCGATTCATAGTCAGCCATCAGGCCTTGGCCTTTCTTCTTAAAGCTTTTCAGCTTTGCATATTTTTCTTTCAGCTTTGAGTATTTGTCATCTTTATTCCTTGGAACAAAGGATTTATTTGTAAAAGCCGAGGGTCTAGAAACTTTCTTTGACCTGCATTCGTTAGCAAAATGTCCTATTTTTCGCAGTTAAAACAAGTAGCAGTAGCCTTATCAACAAAAACTGATGATTTAGGCTTGTCAGTTATGGAAAGAGGTTTGTTCTTTCTAAACATTTTCTTCTTGGCAAATCTCCTGAACTTTTTAGTTAGGAGAGCCAAAGATTCATTATCATCTGAGGAGTCAGAATCCGATGACCTTTCAGAGTTACTTTCTAACTCAGTGATAGTGACCGAGGGTCGCTGAGTAGAAGGTTCCTCTGAGATTAAAGCAACAGGGGTGCTTTTGGAATCTTTTACAAGATTCTTCTTAAGATGGCTTGATTGCTCATGATTCAGCAACGTGACATATAAGGTAGCAAGGGTCATTGATTTTAGATCCTTTGACAGCTTGAGACACATAGAATAATTGTCCCAGCTTTCAGGTAAACATTCTAGAAACTTTGTCAGCACCTCAAAGTTAGAATATTCCTTACCAACAGTTTTCAGATCTATAATTAAACAATTAAAACGTTGGTGAACTTCAGAGAGAGTTTCATTCTTACCAGAAATGAAGCTTTCGTATTGTCTTACCAGTTGATCTTTCTTGAGTCCTGGACTTCAGACGTTCCTTCATACTGAACACATATTGTGTCCCACATGGCTTTTGATGTTTTCAGATTCATGACGGAATGGTAGACTTCGTCAGGAAGGGCCATGGATAGTATGGATCTGGCTTTTGTATCTATAGCCACTTTCTTCTTATCTTCGTCGGTCCACATGTGTATTTCCTTAGGAATCAGCCTTTCTGGAATAGCAGGTCTATTTGCAGTGGCTGGAACTGAAGGATCAATTGTTACAGGGATGTATGGGCCGTTTTCAAGATAGTAAGGCATAGTAGGGTCTACACCTTCTAAGAAGAGTGTCATCCTATTTTTCCATAAGTTGAAGTTGTCTCTGGAAAATCTAGGGGGTTTTGCAAGAGAACCATTGTCTATATAATTTGTGTTTGTGTTGGTGGCCATTTTCAGATAATAGCAAGGAAGAGAAATATCTTAGATTAGATCTTGTTTATGAGATTAAACAAATCCGCTCCGATACCACTTGTTGGTCCCGAAGGCCTATACAAGTTTGTAGAAGGGGGGGGGGGGGGGGGGGGTTGAATACAAACACACAGATTTTACTTTTCTAAATTGTTTATTGATAAATCATTAACAATTTACAGCTTGTTGCGGAAACAAGATTAAGGATAAACCTAAATCTAAACAAGTTGGAACACTAAGGTTTCTTGCACTAAGAGAGATAAGGAAATTACTAATAATAACCTATCTTGAGATAAGAGATTTGAACTTGTCCAGAGTTAGCAAGTTACTTCAAATGAAGTGAGTTCATCTCTTTATATACTGCATGCATTTAATGCAAGTCAGTATATACTTTACACGTGTCATCAGCTGCTTGGTTGCATGTCATTGACCTTGGTTGACAACCTTAGTAGCCGCATGGATGAACAATGTAGTATCAGAGTGGTTGTACGATTTCAGATATTCGGAGGTTCTTTTCTGACATTTCGTACGGAGTCGTGCAAGGGTGGATAAGACAAAAGTACTTTGTACGGAGGACTTCATGATCAGCTTTCGTTGATTCAACGGTTTATCATTCTATATCAGCGAATGATAAAGTTCAGCGATAGCTGAAGTCTTGTACTTGATACTTCACGTTGAGTGGACAAATCTGAGTCTTCGCTGATCCGCATCAGTTCATTAGGAGACTTGTCGCTGGTTCTTGAGCTTGATCTTCGACTTCAGCGTAGAACCTTTGTTAACGTGAAACTTGTCTTCAGGGATCATAAGTAAACAACTAACTTATCAGCGATCATCATAATGACTGAACAGACTCAGAGCATTAATGGTGAACAGTGTTCGCTGAATGTTTAATTTAAAGAGAGAGAGTTCCTATCAGCGGTACTGGAAGATCTTAGTACTTATCAGCGATAGTGAAACTCTGATACATATTGTTTACTTACAATTTTCACTAAGTATATAAGAGAGGGTCATTATCAAATCACTGAGGGTTTGGATCAACAGATCTCGATCTCATTAATGACTCTAACAAATCAAATCCGGTTTTATGGCAATTCTATCATCGATTTCTCTCTCGCTTCGTTCTTGATCATGTATCGCAATTAAGGTTATCTAAGTTATCAAATCTCTTAATTCTTTATCCATCAAATCTCTTATTCTTTCAATATGAATCCGAATCTAAAAAGCGATCTTGAGCAACATGTTGATTTTAATCCTAAAACTATAATGTTTTATGGTGAATCCAAGATTAATTAGTGAAACAATTAAATAGTTCATATGTGAATGACTTAAAATAGTTCATATATGAATCATTTAGGTTCATATGTTAATCAGTTAAATAGTTCATATGTTAATCAGTAAAATAATAAATATGTGAATCACACGGTTGTGAATTGTGTAGTAGAACATAATCAAATTCAACAATATTAACAAATTCTTTTACAAATCTTTTGATACAAACATAAACTACAACGAAATAGTAAACCTTACTTGATATCGAAGATTCTTGTAACAACGAAAAAGAATGAGGCCTGCGAATCGCAGTGTCCTAAGACAAAAATTCGCCGTGTGTATTGGCGTTGTCTTGAGGATACAACAATCTATTCAAGTCAATACTTGAATCTAGCGAATCGTCATACGTTTGGTGAAGAACGAGAGGAGAGAGAACCCAGATTTTGTGATGATTTTTCGTGTCTCAAGTCTGAAAAACGAATGGGAATGGATGGGAACCCAGCCTGCACACCACATTCGTTCTTCAATTATTGAATCTCGACCCCATCGAGACCCAAGGCCCAATCTTTGACATTTGTAAAAGAATTTGTTAATACTGTTGAATTTGATTATGTTCTACTACACAATTCACAACTGTGTGATTCAAATATTTATTATTTAACTGATTAACATATGAACTATTTAACTGATTAACATATGAACCCAAATGATTCATATATGAACTATTTTAAGTCATTCACATATGAACTATTTAATTGTTTCACTAATTAATCTTGGATTCACCATAAAACATTATAGTTTTAGGATTAAAATCAACATGTTGCTCAAGATCGCTTTTTAGATTCGGATTCATATTGAAAGAATAAGAGATTTGATGGATAAAGAATTAAGAGATTTGATAACTTAGATAACCTTAATTGCGATACATGATCAAGAACGAAGCGAGAGAGAAATCGATGATAGAATTGCCATAAAACCGGATTTGATTTGTTAGAGTCATTAATGAGATCGAGATCTGTTGATCCAAACCCTCAGTGATTTGATAATGACCCTCTCTTATATACTTAGTGAAAATTGTAAGTAAACAATATGTATCAGAGTTTCACTATCGCTGATAAGTACTAAGATCTTCCAGTACCGCTGATAGGAACTCTCGCTCTTTAAATTAAACATTCAGCGAACACTGTTCACCATTAATGCTCTGAGTCTGTTCAGACATTATGATGATCGCTGATAAGTTAGTTGTTTACTTATAATCCCTGAAGACAAGTTTCACGTCAACAAAGGTTCTACGCTGAAGTCGAAGATCAAGCTCAAGAACCAGCGACAAGTCTCCTAATGAACTGATGCGGATCAGCGAAGACTCAGATTTGTCCACTCAACGTGAAGTATCAAGTACAAGACTTCAGCTATCGCTGAACTCTATCATTCGCTGATATGAAATGATAGATCGCTGAATCAACGAAAGCTGATCATATATGGGAATGGATGGGGTTTATATAGGTTTCTCACAGCAACCGACACAAATTGTCAGACAGCCTGCACACCACATTCGTTCTTCAATTATTGAATCTCGACCCCATCGAGACCCAAGGCCCAAGGCCCAATCTTTGACAATTAATATATATATATATATATATATATATATATATATATATATATATATGTCAAAGAGAGCCCACCAACAACACCACACACCAAGCCCAAGCAATTAAATGATTCATTTAATGCTCAATGGTTGGTGTTTATTAAGTGGTCTAGACTTTGCCTTGGCTCCTATGTGGGACAAGTTTTCTCACCTCTTCACTAAGTTCCAACAATACCCCACATTTTCTATTCAAACCCAAATAATACCCCACATTTGAATAGAAAATAAGCAATATTATGGAACTTATGTTTCTATCACCAAGCTAGTTATAATATGCATCGGAAAATGGTGTCTTTTGGACTTGAACCTTTCCTAGTGAATGCCTATCAGATCTACTTCGTGGATAGTGAACTAAAGTCTTGAACTAGCCACTTTTTGTAGTAAATCGAGACAATAGGCATCACACATATTATAGCTATACGTAACTAAATTCTTACCGTTGTGTTCATTTCGGTCGTGAACATATCCTTTCTTCATGAGAGTTTTAGAAGACGTAGCCATATCCGTCCTCAAAGTTGCGACCCCACATCAGTCTCACATAGGTAATGTCGATCAAGAATATTCCGTTGTATTCTACTTTGAAGCTATCAGCATTATTAAGAATAAAATATTCATCCCTATATCATCAACGGAAAACACACAAAGGAAACATCATAGGAATAGGCATACCTTTGTTTGAATGCTGCTTGAGTTGACCCCGACTAGTTTGCCTATTGAACTTAGACCATGGGATCTCCAATTTCGCTAGGTTAGGTTGCCGCCGAGGAAACTCATTGTGTTGGCTTTAAGCCCATTCCCCTCGATGTGAAGGATACTTGCTCTCTACTTAGGTCTTTTGTCAAAGGATCGACAATGTTTTCCTTTGACTTTACGTAGTCAATGGAAATGATTCCATTTTTCAGCAAGTCCTTTATAGTGTTGTGGCGCCTTCGTATGTGACGGGACTTTCCATTGTAGATCTGATTCTTCGCTCTTGTGAGAGCGGCCATACTATCACAATGGATACGAATAGCAGTCACCGGTTTTGGCCACAACGGAATACCCTCTAGGAAGCTTTTTAGCCATTCAGCTTCTTCAGCGGCTTTGTCTAATGCGACAAATTCTGCTTCCATAGTTGATCTGGTATTCACCGTTTGCTTAGAAGATTTCCATGAAATCGCAGCACCACCCAGTGTGAATACATATCCACTTGTGGACTTACTCTACGAATGATTGGAAATCCAATTAGCATCACAAAACCCTTCTAGAACATGAGGATATTTCGTATAGTGTAACCAATAACCCATTGTGTATTTTAAGTATCGAAGCACCCTTACTAGTGCATACCAATGGTCTTTTCCCGGGTTATGTGAGTACCGACTAAGTCTACTCACACTATACGCAATGTACGGTCGTGTACAGTTCATGATATACATCAAGCTTCCAAGAACTTGAGTGTATTCCAACTGAGCAACACTATTTCCTTCATTCTTCTTCAATTGACTTGAAGGATCAAATGGAGTCACAACCGGTTTGTCATCAAAGTGACCAAACTTTCGTAGCACCTTCTCAACATAGTGAGATTGGGTAAGGATGTAACCATTTGGATTTCTTTGAATCTTTATACCAAGGATAACATCAGCAATTCCCATATCTTTCATATCAAATGCGGAGTTTAACATCTTCTTGGTTTGGTTAATCACATCCAAGTTTGATCCCATGATGAGCATGTCATCAACATATAGACAAATGATAACATAAGCATCTTTGTATTGTTTTACATAAACACACTTATCACATTCGTTTATGTGATAACCATTTGACAACATAGTCTTATCAAACTTTTCATGCCACTGCTTTGGCGCTTGTTTAAGTCCATAAAGAGACTTAATCAACTTACAGACTTTGTTCTCTTGGCCTTTTACAACAAAACCTTCCGGTTGTTGCATATATATCTCTTCTTCTAATTCACCATTCAAGAAGGCGGTTTTTACATCAATTTGATGTATTTCCAAATTATGGATAGCCGCTATTGCAACCAACGTCCGTATAGACGTGATCCTAGTAACCGGTGAATAGGTGTCGAAGAAGTCTTGACCTTCCTTTTGTCGGTACCCCTTGGCAACTAGTCGAGCTTTGTATTTCTCTATAGTGCCATCGGGTCTCAACTTCCGTTTGAAGATCCATTTGTGGCCAATGACTTTATGTCCCGGAGGCAAATCAACCAATTTCCATGTGTTGTTTTGCACAATGGAATCAATCTCACTGTGGATGGCCTCTTCCCAATAAGGTGCCTAGGATGATTCCATGGCGGCCTTATAGGAGAGAGGTTCTCCTTCAACATTGAAAGCCATAAAGTCTGGTCCAAAGTCACCTCTTCTTGAACTTTAGAGGTTTCCGCATTCCTCGATTGATCACTCTTAGTTGATTCAATGTTCACTTGAGAGTTTACGTCATCAATCGGTCGTTTACCAAGGATAGAGGTGTTACCCTATTTTTCTTTATAAGGGAAGATCGTCTCAAAAAATTCCGCTTCAGCAGATTCTATGATCGTGTTATTGCTTATGCCATCTACATTAGATTTATGAACTAAGAATCTAAATGCAGCACTATTGTGGGCTGGACCAATATATACACAATCAACCATTTTGGGTCCAAGTTTAGTCCTTTTTGGTAAAGGTACTTGAACCTTAGCAAGGCAACCCCACGCTTTCATCCTTTTGTAGGATGGTATCTTTCTTCTCCAAAGTTCATATGGAGTTTTGTCACTTTTCTTGTGGGGGGATCCGGTTAAGGATCATGTTTGCAGTAAGGCACGCCTCACCCCATAAATGATGTGGGGCTCCGGACGTAATCAACATTGAATTTATCATGTTCTTCAATGTTCTATTCTTCCGCTCGGCCACTCCATTTTGTTGAGGAGTGTAAGGAGCGGTAGTTTGATGTATAATGCCATGAGTTGCACAAAATTCTGCAAATTCGTTGGATTCATATTCTCCTCCACGATCAGACCTCAGAATTTTGACTTTCTTTTCAAGTTGATTTTCAACTTCAGCCTTATAAGTCTTGAACATGCTTAAGGCTTCTTCTTTAGTATGTATAAGGTAAACATGGCAATATTTACTGCAATCATCAATGAAAGAAATGTAATAATTCTTTCCTCCTTTTGTAGGAGTTGCCTTGTAATCACACAAATCACTATGGATTAACCCGAGAACTTCATTTGATTTTTCTACCGATCTATGTGGGTGATTTGTGTATTTTGCTTCTACACAAACCTCACACATAGATATTTTATCATTAGAACATTTAGGAATCATGTCAAGTTTGATCATTCTTTGTAATGATCTAAAGTTAACATGTCCTAATATAGAATGCCAAAGGAAAGTAGGATCCACAATATACACAGAAGCAGTGCTAGTGCCTGCCTTATTTCCATTATTTACAATGGCAGCATCAACAGTATTTATAGTGCTATTTACAGAGAGTTTGAAGTGTCCCTCATTGAGGTAACCCTTCCCCATATATGCACCACCTTTGGTGACGACAAATTTGTCTGATTCGAATACAAGTTTGAACCCTTTCTTGCTAAGAATAGGGCCAGAAATCAAATTTTTAGTTAAACTAGGTACATGCAACACATCACATAGCACAAGATCCTTTCCGGAAGTCAACCTCAACGTGACCTTCCCCTTTCCTTCGATCAACGCGGTAGAAGCATTTCCCATGAACATCAGTTCCTCTTCCTTCACCTTTTGATATGTATCGATCAAGCTTCTCGAATTGCAAATATGACGGGTTGCCCCGGTGTCGACCCACCAATCCATTACATTGGTTACCGTGTGTGCTTCAACGACTCCAACAAATTGGTTTGGGGAGTGAGAGAGGTTTGCATGAATGTTTGCCCCGCCGGCTCCTCCACCGCCGTTTCCACCACCACCATTATTATCTCGTCTATGTCGACAATCCTTGGCTCTATGACCCGGTTTCCCACAAACCCAACAATGCATGACTTTCTTGAAAGGTTTCCTTTAAGGAGCCATAGTGCCTTTCCCGAAAGTGAAAGACCTTTTTGTCATTACGTTCTTCCTTTTAAATTTAGGGAATTTCTGCCTCGAAGTACTTCCTTCAACCATGTTGGCGTTTGGTTCCAAAGGGTTGGCATCGGCTTTATCGTTGAGTCGATTATCTTCCTCCACTTGTAATTTGAGGACAAGTTGTTCAAATGTTATGTCCTCCGACAAATGCTTCAAATAGAGTTTGAAGTTTTTCCATGACTGAGGCAATTTGTCGATTATCGACCCAACCAGAAAATTGTTATTTATTCCCATGCCTTCCACTTCTAGTTCGTGGGATAGAATCTGAAATTCTTCGACTTGCTTCATCACCGGTTTTGTATCCACCATCCGATAATTCAGAAATTTCCCAACAACGAATCTTTTGGAACACGCAACTTCAGTTTTATATTTTGTGTCCAAAGATTTCAAAATCTCCCTTGCGGTACCAAGGGTGGAATAGATATCGTATAGGGAATCATCGAGGGCGTTCAGAATATAATTACGGCAATTATATTCATTTGCTCTCCATGCCTCGATCGTTCTTTCTTGCGCAACCACTTGTATTTGAGTGGGTGGCTGTCCCTCCTGATTTACCGGTGGAGTCGGTGATGGTTCCTCCTCGGTGAGGACGTTAGAAACACGAAGTGTTGTTAGATAAAACAATATCTTCTGTTGCCAACGACGGAAATCCGATCCTTTGAACTTTTCGGGTTTCTCCACGTGATTTTTCATCACGTTCGATTGATCTATCGCTCCTAACATAAATTTTTGTCTTAGATTGTTAGGACTGATCAATCACGGTTGTGAATTGTGTAGTAGAACAGAATCAAATTCAACAATATTAACAAATTCTTTTACAAATCTTTTGATACAAACATAAACTACAACGAAATAGTAAACCTTACTTGATATCGAAGATTCTTGTAACAACGAAAGACATTGAAGCCTACGAATCGCAGTGTCCCAAGACAAAAATTCGCCGTGTGTATTGGCGTTGTCTTGAGGATACAACAATCTATTCAAGTCAATACTTGAATCTAGCGAATCGTCATACGTTTGGTGATGGACGAGAGGAGAGAGAACCCAGATTTTGTGATGATTTTTCGTGTCTCAAGTCTGAAAAACGAATGGGAATGGATGGGGTTTATATAGGTTTCTCACAACAACCGACACAAATTGTCAGACAGCCTGCACACCACATTCGTTCTTCAATTATTGAATCTCGACCCCATCGAGACCCAAGGCCCAAGGCCCAATCTTTGACATTTAATATATATATATATATATATATTTATGTCAAAGAGAGCCCACCAACAACACCATACACCAAGCCCAAGCAATTAAATGATTCATTTAATGCTCAATGGTTGGTGTTTATTAAGTGGTCTAGACTTTGCCTTGGCTCCTATGTGGGACAAGTTTTCTCACCTCTTCACTAAGTTCCTACAATACCCCACATTTTCTATTCAAACCCATATAATACCCCACATTTGAAGAGAAAATAAGCAATATTATGGAACTTATGTTTCTATCACCAAGCTAGTTATAATATGCATCGGAAAACGGTGCCTTTTGGACTTGAACCTTTCCTAGTGAATGCCTATCGGATCTACTTCGTGGATAGTGAACTAAAGTCTTGAACTAGCCACTTTTTGTAGTAAATTGAGACAATAGGCATCACACATATTATAGCTATACGTAATTAAATTCTTACCGTTGTGTTCATCTCGGTCGTGAACATATCCTTTCTTCATGAGAGTTTTAGAAGACGTAGCCATATCCGTCCTTAAAGATGCGACCCCACATCAGTCTTACATAGGTAATGCCGATCAAGAATATTCCGTTGTATTCTACTTTGAAGCTATCAGCATTATTAAGAATAAAATATTCATCCCTATATCATCAACGGAAAACACACAAAGGAAACATCATAGGAATAGGCATACCTTTGTTTGAATGCTGCTTGAGTTGACCCCGACTAGTTTGCCTATTAAACCTAGACCATGGGATCTCCAATTTTGCTAGGTTAGGTTTCCGCCGAGGAAACTCATTGTGTTGGCTTTAAGCCCATTCCCCTCGATGTGAAGGATACTTGCTCTCTACTTAGGCCTTTTGTCAAAGGATCGACAATGTTTTCCTTTGACTTTACGTAGTCAATGGAAATGATTCCATTTTTCAGCAAGTCCTTTATAGTGTTGTGGCGCCTTCGTATGTGACGGGACTTTCCATTGTAGATCTGATTCTTCGCTCTTGTGAGAGCGGCCATACTATCACAATGGATACGAATAGCAGTCACCGGTTTTGGCCACAACGGAATACCCTCTAGGAAGCTTTTTAGCCATTCGGCTTCTTCAGCGGCTTTGTCTAATGCGACAAATTCTGCTTCCATAGTTGATCTGGTATTCACCGTTTGCTTAGAAGATTTCCATGAAATCGCAGCACCACCAAGTGTGAATACATATCTGTAACATCCCATTTTTTTGGTAAAAGATAACGTTTTGAGTTATTAAATAAATTGAGTATATTTATTTGATAACTTGTGTTTGATTATTTGTTAGATTAAATTTAGAGTTTAACCCCGGGTAGGTTTTTATTATGTATTTTATGGAGTAATAAGTAAAGGGGTGAAACTTTAATTTAATTTGCAAACATAGGGATGGAACTTGCCATGAAGGGATAGTTGATGGGTTGTCTTGTTAAATTTGTGTGAGGTGTCGATATCTCAGCTAAAGTTGGGTTAAATGAAGAGGTGTCTTCATTTCACCTCTTTTAGTAACAATTGTGTGTGTGAGGAGTTTACGAAAAACCCAACAGAGAAAGATAGAGAGAAGGAAAGAACGAGAAAGAAAAGAGGAAGAAGAAACTGGGATTTTTAGCTGAAAGAATTGGAATACAATCTGAAGAATCAAAGGTATTTATTCCATCTATTTTTCTTATAGTATAGTTAAGAGTTCTCTAATTTTATAGACGAAGATTCTATGGATTTTTAAAATGGAATTTAGATGATATTGTTGGTTATGATGAATCTGGATGTTTGAGAAAAAGCTAAGCTTATCAATATGTTATATTTTGGTAATATAAAACGTATCTGCAGATTTATAATGGCATGTATAGTTTGAAAGTATGAAATTATGAATTTTGTGTTCGTAAGCTTTTATGAGGTTAAAATGGGTTTTGATGATTTATGGATGTTATGATAGATCTGGGTGGATAGATATGTTCTATAAGTAGTGTTAAACATATCTGCATGTTTATAGAAACAAACATGGTCTAAAACTGATAATTTCTGGGTTTTTACGTTTTCAGTTAGTTGAGACATGTATGAACTTAGTTGGTTGCGACTTCGTGACGAAGTCTCAACAGTTGGTTGCGACTTCGTGACCAAGTCTCAACAGTTGGTTGCGACTTCGTGACCAAGTCTCAACAGTTGGTTGCGAGTTCGTGACCATGTCTCAACAGTTGGTTGCGACTTCGTGCCATGTCTCAACAGTGGTTGCGACATGAGGAGATATTGCAATAGGGGGTTGCGATAAGAGACGAGAATTTTAGATATTAAGGATTTCTAGTCGTTAGAGAATCCTGTGCAGTGGATTAATACTAGTATATTATATATATGGTATTTCAGATCTTTGTGGAGTTAGTGACGGAATCAAAGAAAGAGTGTCTCATCTAATAACAGGTGAGTTCATTCTTACCTTACCTTTTTTATAATGTTTTAAGTCATGGTAAGGTATATTTTATAAATGAATTGTTTGGATAAATTGTTGTAGAAGGATTTTATAAGTAAAATCTATTCTTTGATATGAAGGATTTGGGAGAATGATTTTATGAAGTAAAATTATATTATGGAATCGTAAGTGATAATATTGATGGTTAGTCGTATGTTATAAGAAATTGACATGTTAAATGTGATTTGCTTATAATAAATGATATAAAGGATTTATAAAGGAGATTCGCTCATACGGTTGCTATGAGGAATCTATGTGATAAATAATTCGCTTATACGATTGTTATAAGGAATTTATGAGGTATAAATATAATTCGCATATACGATTGCTATGAGGAATTTATATTGAGTAAATACCTGAATGAGTACAATTAGGTGATATGGATCCATAGGCACTAGATGTTATGTACACATAGAATAGATGATGGGCTTTCATTATTCTGATGTGTGTGGAATTGAAATATGAGCAACGATTGACTTAATGTCAGATTCGTAGTCATAGAATTGGAACATGAGCAACGATTGACTTAGTGTCAGATTCGTAGTCATGGAATTGGAATATGAGCAACGAGTGACTCAATGTCAGATTCGTAGTCATATAGTTGAGTTTGATCCGGTATGAAAGGATGGTCATACATGCGGTAAGAAAAGGGTAAACAGGTTTGTTATGCCTTGTTTACAATATTTTGTAAATGTTATTTTGAAACTGAATGTTCTCACTAGGCAATCGCCTAATCATTTCAAATAAATGTTTTCTTACCAGGTGCTAGCTCGGGAAAGTAAACGGGATGTGGGACGAGAGCTTTTGGACTAGTGGAGAAGTTTTGGATGGTGAGGTTCCTATAGATTGCTTAGATAATCTAGTTAATCTAATTATAGTGACATGATTAGATTAATAGGGTATTTGAAGAATTCTATATATGTAAATATGATCCTCAAGGTTAAATCTTTGCTTATGTATAAAGTTTAAAAAGTTTAGGTTTAAATCTTGTTATAATTTGAGGTTTAAAGTAGCCATGTTTTTAGGGTGTTACAAATTGGTATCAGAGCACTAGTTTAAGTGAACTAAGTATGCTGAGGAGGTACTTAGACTTAAGCTGTGATGAACTAAGTTATGATTCGTGAGATATGGGTAGACGTACTAAGGCGGGATAGTCTTAGAATCGACGGAAATACGTGAAATTATTACTGCGACAATGGTAATGAGGACTCTCATGTATAATATGTTCACAATTCCAGTTAGCTACTGTCATTATGAATATATTGTTACGTAAGCATGCTTGTTTCTAAATTGTTACAGTGACTAATGATCGGTAAAGTACGTTTCGTATGTCTATATTCGTATAACCATTTCTAATGGTTATTCCTTTGTGTTATAGTAAAACGATGGTGGATACGCCACCAAGGTCCTTCAATTCTTTGGAGGACAGATCAGTAAATAATTGAGGATTGGAAGGACAACCTGGAACTGGCGAGACTCATGAAAGTCCCCGAGGCAACCTTTAATAGGTGGATTGAAAGGTGTGGAAATAGAATGTAAAATGATTGATCAAAACGGAAATAGTATGAAAGGGTTGAGTAAGTGGGTCGTGGAATGCATGGATAGCAAGTGCTACAAGGTCGATAGAACGACCACTAGTCGGAAGTAGAGTGTCAATGATAAGTGATATGAGTAAAACGATTGACCTTGTTTGAGTGAGTAGCCTTCATTTGCGAGTAAAGTTTTATGCATGGTGTCCTAGTGAGTGTGGTACATGAGTTTTTATGATTTCAAAACAAATGCATAAATAACAATTTTAGTCGAGGCTGAGTTGCATGTACAATTGTTTATTTAAAGAAAGAGACAATTTCATTTTGATGCACAATGAAATTTTGGGTTTAGCAATTTGCAAAATATTTCGTATTTTACATGAAAAGTTAATTGTAGAAACGGTCAAGAAAACGTTGGCTAGCAAAACTTTTATAACCAACAAGAGTATTAACTTGATGATATCATGTGAGAACCGACTAGCTTGCTTCGTGTTGGAAAATTCTTTTAAACTTTTTGTAGTATGAAAAGATTTTCCTTTAATATATTACTGTCGTAACAAAATCATTTTGGTTGAGAAAGATTAAGTTTTACGGAAATTGGTATGCAAACGGTTCTCGAGATCGTTGTGCAGTACATTGGAGTTAGAAGAACGTTAGGGGTCAGGTATACCCAAGTTGTTCCAAGTATTGTTCTTTAAAAAGAAAAATATGTGAAATGATTTATTTATCGCATTGTCATGCATGAACGCTATGAACTCACTAGGTCGTAGAATTACACTATAAGCTGAGAAAGAACTCCGAGAGTGGGGAAGTGTTGGAAAAATCATGAGAGAATGTTTGTAGTTTAAGTATTTGTGTTCAAGAGGAGAGGTGAACAGTGGGAAAGTTGAAAGCGGATTTTAGTGTCGGTTGTAAGAAGGTCTATACCCTTGTTGGATAACTAGAAATATAGTTGCCGAGGGACGGTTGTGTCCGGAGGAAGGACTAGTAGTCATCAAGGTGATGGATTTAGCAACTCGCTATGAGTAGAGTGGTGAGACAGAAAGGAAATATCCTCGACGTCAAATAAGAATTTATGGTAATCTTATGATATGTTAGAAGGATTTGGTTCAGTTAGGGACCCATGCTAAAGAATGGGTTAAGGAAGTATCGACATTTTGACTATTGACTTTGAAGTCGGCAGTTGTGTAAGGGGTATGAGGTCTTTTGTCTGTCACAGGGTACGTTCTAAGTGCGTCCCGCGTATGCCAGTACGAGTAGGAACTGTTACATCCCATATTGGCTAGAAAGGGGTACAAAGTCCTCCTTATAAGGGTGGATGGATACCTTCCTTGCAAAATGTGTTTTGCCCGTCGCAGGGTGCCGGTATGCTTATGCAGAGGGTATGCCTGTGCGGCCAGAAACGAAACCGTGAACGGTGCCGGTATGCTGATGCAGAAGGTATCCGTAAAGCGGACAATATCTTGTATGGTGGACTGGGGATATTATAGAATGGTATATATCTTGCAAAACACCCAACGTTTGGGAATTTTGAGTGATTGACAAATAAATCACGGGTGAAAGAGGTTTTGGTTAAATTATTGCATCAGTGAAAACTATGTGGTCAAAATACGCTTTTAGAGTTTATTGTGGTTGTGCAATAATTATGATGTGTAATGTGCTTAATGGCATTTTATTTAAAATAAGTGCATGTTTAAGTATTGGTCTTATGTGTGAGGACCGTTTGATGATCTTGTATTCTTAGTACCTTTGGTACTAATGAACTTTGATAAGATATATATATATATATATATATTGTTGAGTATAAAAGAGTTGTACATATAGATACATATATGAATTGACTTCATTGGGAAAGTAGCAATGAAGGGGTCGTGAGATTATCATGCCTTGGAGCGTGTGTTGCATAATGTAAGTTAGATGTATTTAAATTGCATGAGTTGATATTGATAAATGATCATTGGATCCTTTGAGCAGATGGCTCGGTTTTGGACTCGGTTGAGTCTTGAGGGTATTCGCCCGGTTTAATAAGCGACGTAGGCTTGGGGTTGGAATTACATGAATCATATTATAACTGAAGTTTACATGATGTGAATGCATTGGTTATTCTTTGAGGTCATGTATAAATGTTAAGCTTGAATCGAAAGATTAAAAGTTAAAGGACCACATTATAGGGGTGTTAGAATAGTGAATGACTATTATTTTGGATGAGCGTTCTACTTAGATGTGGATGGTTTATAAAGGATGAAGTATTAGGCGCAAATGAAGTAAGTGTATAGACTGTGTCGATCTGTGAGGAATTGTGCTCTGTTTATGTTATGGTTTGGAATCGCAAGAGCTAGCAAGAAACGAGTAAGTTTAAATTAATTAGATACTCGTTAGTTGTGGTTCAACTAAAGTTGGGGAGGAAAATATTAGTAAAATAGACTCGATAAATCATGCGGGAGGACATGAAAGTACGTTTGAATTATGTATGAATGACCATGAAAGACCTGGTCTGTTGTATGTTATGGGTGGAGAATGTACGAATGAGTAGTGGCATCAGTTGCCAAATTAGATGTATCAACTAGTATGTAATGTGAGGTTAGAAAGAGGAAACATTCGATGGAAGTCTTTTCGGGGATTCCAGATGAAGAGTACTAGTTGTCAATAAAGTTTTTAGAGCATATGGTTTGTAAGATGACGTAGTGATATGGCTAATATCGGAATAGAATGTCGGAAAAGTAGTGGGTGTTTATCCAAAGTGATTTTGGTTGTGTGAATTGCTAAGTAAGTTTATGATTTTGAATCATAGGAAGTTTAATAAAGATGATGAGGGTGTTAGTCAAATTGTGGTGTAATAGATGCAAAATCCTTAAGGAATGAGAGTTGCTTCTTATGTGTGAAAGAATTGTCCGAGAAAGTATTAGTTGCAGATTAAAGAATGTGTAGTAACTGTGGATGGTATGTCGTTTTAAGATAACTTAGTTGAATGCCTTAAGTTAGAATTTTGGTACAACTGTTTGGTTATGTATAGTAATGAGAAAATGTTATCGGTATGTGGAAAAGTTGAGAGAAAGAAACAAGTAATGATAGAAAGGTCGGACCTAAGAATGTAGTTATACTACAGGTTCAATTAAATTATCACCCTTGATATACTACATTTTAGTGCTTGGTTGCAATGTGGTCGCATAGGGTGATAGTGGTGTGAGGATGTAATGATGAATTGCCGTAATTATCGAAGTATTCAAAAGTGAGTAAGTATATAAGACTAGAATGGAAAGGGATATATGACATGCTTTATATTGGTAGGATGTGATTCCATTTACTGAAGTAATAACGGATGAGAAAAGTCGTTATGTCCAGGAACTGGAAGTGATTGTAGAAGAAATCTTTTGGGAAATTTCGGTCTGAGAATGTGGTTATAAGTACAATGGTTCTATATCATTGAGATGTTAATGGGACTTTAGAGTCGGAAGAAGATATGAAGGTTAGATATCCTCATTTGTTTACCTAGTTTTGATTTCGGGGACGAAATCATTTTCAAGTTGGGGAGTATTGTAACATCCCATTTTTTTGGTAAAAGATAATGTTTGGAGTTATTAAATAAATTGAGTATATTTATTTGATAACTTGTGTTTGATTATTTGTTAGATTAAATTTAGAGTTTAACCCCGGGTAGGTTTTTATTATGTATTTTATGGAGTAATAAGTAAAGGGGTGAAACTTTAATTTAATTTGCAAACATAGGGATGGAACTTGCCATGAAGGGATAGTTGATGGGTTGTCTTGTTAAATTTTTGTGAGGTGTCGATATCTCAGCTAAAGTTGGGTTAAATGAAGAGGTGTCTTCATTTCCCCTCTTTTAGTAACAATTGTGTGTGTGTGTGTGAGGAGTTTACGAAAAACCCAACAGAGAAAGATAGAGAGAAGGAAAGAACGAGAAAGAAAAGAGGAAGAAGAAACTGGGATTTTTAGCTGAAAGAATTGGAATGGAATTTATTCCATCTATTTTCTTATAGTATAATTAAGATTTCTCTAATTTTATAGATGAAGATTCTATGGATTTTTAAAATGGAATTTAGATGATATTGTTGGTTATGATGAATCTGGATGTTTGAGAAAAAGTTAAGCTTATCAATATGTTATATTTTGGTAATATAAAACGTATCTGCAGATTTATAAAGGCATGTATAGTTTGAAAGTATGAAGTTATGAATTTTGTGTTCGTAAGCTTTTATGAGGTTAAAATGGGTTTTGATGATTTATGGATGTTATCGTAGATCTGGGTGGATAGATATGTTCTATAAGTAGTGTTAAACATATCTGCATGTTTATAGAAACAAACATGGTCTAAAACTGATAATTTCTGGGTTTTTACGTTTTCAGTTAGTTGAGACATGTATGAACTTAGTTGGTTGCGACTTCGTGACCAAGTCTCAACAGTTGGTTGCGACTTCGTGACCAAGTCTCAACAGTTGGTTGCGACTTCGTGACCAAGTCTCAACAGTTGGTTGCGACTTCGTGACCATGTCTCAACAGTTGGTTGCGACTTCGTGCCATGTCTCAACAGTGGTTGCGACATGAGGAGATATCACAATAGGGGGTTGCGATAAGAGAAGAGAATTTTAGATATTAAGGATTTCTAGTCGTTAGAGAATCCTGTGCAGTGGATTAATACTAGTATATTATATATATGGTATTTCAGATCTTTGTGGAGCTAGTGACGGAATCAAAGAAAGAGTGTCGCGTCTAATAACGGGTGAGTTCATTCTTACTTTACCCTTTTTATAATGTTTTAAGTCATGGTAAGGTATATTTTATAAATGAATTGTTTGGATAAATTGTTGTAGAAGGATTTTATAAGTAAAATATATTCTTTGATATGAAGGATTTGGGAGAATGATTTTATGAAGTAAAATTATATTATGGAATCGTAAGTGATAATATTGATGGTTAGTCGTATGTTATAAGAAATTGACATGTTAAATGTGATTTGCTTATAATAAATGATATAAAGGATTTATAAAGGAGATTCGCTTATACGGTTGCTATGAGGAATCTATGTGATAAATAATTCTCTTATACGATTGTTATAAGGAATTTATGAGGTATAAATATAATTCGCATATACGATTGCTATGAGGAATTTATATTGAGTAAATACCTGAATGAGTACAATTAGGTGATATGGATCCATAGGCACTAGAGGTTATGTACACATAGAATAGATGATGGGCTTTCATTATTCTGATGTGTGTGGAATTGAAATATGAGCAACGATTGACTTAATGTCAGATTCGTAGTCATAGAATTGGAACATGAGCAACGATTGACTTAGTGTCAGATTCGTAGTCATGGAATTGGAATATGAGCAACGAGTGACTCAATGTCAGATTCATAGTCATATAGTTGAGTTTGATCTGGTATGAAAGGATGGTCATACATGCGGTAAGAAAAGGGTAAACAGGTATGTTATGCCTTGTTTACAATATTTTGTAAATGTTATTTTGAAACTGAATGTTCTCACTAGGCAATCGCCTAATCATTTCAAATAAATGTTTTCTTACCAAGTGCTTGCTCGGGAAAGTAAACGGGATGTTGGACGAGAGCTTTTGGACTAGTGGAGAAGTTTTGGATGGTGAGGTTCCGATAGATTGCTTAGATAATCCAGTTAATCTAATTATAGTGACATGATTAGATTAATAGGTTATTTGAAGAATTCTATATATGTAAATATGATCCTCAAGGTTAAATCTTTGCTTATGTATAAAGTTTAAAAAGTTTATGTTTAAATCTTGTTATAATTTGAGGTTTAAAGTAGCCCTGTTTTTAGGGTGTTACAATATCCACTTGTGGACTTACTCTCCGAATGATTGGAAATCCAATTAGCATCACAAAACCCTTCTAGAACAGGAGGATATTTCGTATAGTGTAACCCATAACCCATTGTGTATTTCAAGTATCGAAGCACCCTTACTAGTGCATACCAATGGTCTTTTCCCGGGTTATGTGAGTACCGACTAAGTCTACTCGCACTATACGCAATGTCCGATCGTGTACAGTTCATGATATACATCAAGCTTCCAAGAACTTGAGTGTATTCCAACTGAGCAACATATCTCCTTCATTCTTCTTCAATTGACTTGAATGATCAAATGGAGTCACAACCAGTTTGTCATCAAAGTAACCAAACTTTCGTAGCACCTTCTCAACATAGTGAGATTGGGTAAGGATGTAACCATTTGGATTTCTTTGAATCTTTATACCAAGGATAACATCAGCAATTCCCATATCTTTCATATCAAATGCGGAGTTTAACATCTTCTTGGTTTGGTTAATCACATCCAAGTTTGATCCCATGATGAGCATATCATCAACATATAGACAAATGATAACATAAGCATCTTTGTATTGTTTTACATAAACACACTTATCACATTCATTTATGTGATAACCATTTGACAACATAGTGTTATCAAACTTTTCATGCCACTGCTTTGGCGCTTGTTTAAGTCCATAAAGAGACTTAATCAACTTACAGACTTTGTTCTCTTGGCCTTTTACAACAAAACCTTCCGGTTGTTGCATATATATCTCTTCTTCTAATTCACCATTCAAGAAGGCGGTTTTTACATCCATTTGATGTATTTCCAAATTATGGATAGCCGCTATTGCAACCAACGTCCGTATAGACGTGATCCTAGTAACCGGTGAATAGGTGTCGAAGAAGTCTTGACCTTCCTTTTGTCGGTACCCCTTGGCAACTAGTCGAGCTTTGTATTTCTCTATAGTGCCATCGGGTCTCAACTTCCGTTTGAAGATCCATTTGTGGCCAATGACTTTATGTCCCGGAGGCAAATCAACCAATTTCCATGTGTTGTTTTGCACAATGGAATCAATCTCACTGTGGATGGCCTCTTCCCAATAAGGTGCCTCGGATGATTCCATGGCGGCCTTATAGGAGAGAGGTTCTCCTTCAACATTGAAAGCCATAAAGTCCGGTCCAAAGTCTTTAGCGATTCTTCCCCTTTTTCTTCTTCTAGGCTCAACCTCTTCTTGAACTTTAGAGGTTTCCGCATTCCTCGATTGATCACTCTTAGTTGATTCAATGTTCACTTGAGAGTTCACGTCATCAATCGGTCGTTTACCAAGGTTAGAGGTGTTACCCTCTTTTTCTTTATAAGGGAAGATCGTCTCAAAGAATTCCGCTTCAGCAGATTCTATGATCGTGTTATTTCTTATGCCATCTATATTAGATTTATGAACTAAGAATCTATATGCAGCACTATTGTGGGCTGGACCAATATATACACAATCAACCGTTTTGTGTCCAAGTTTAGTCCTTTTTGGTAAAGGTACTTGAACCTTAGCAAGGCAACCCCACACTTTCATCATTTTGTAGGATGGTATCTTTCTTCTCCAAAGTTCATATGGAGTTTTGTCACTTTTCTTGTGGGGGATCCGGTTAAGAATCATGTTTGCAGTAAGGCACGCCTCACCCCATAAATGATGTGGGGCTCCGGACGTAATCAACATTGAATTTATCATGTTCTTCAATGTTCTATTCTTCTTCTCGGCCACTCCATTTTGTTGAGGAGTGTAAGGAGCGGTAGTTTGATGTATAATGCCATGAGTTGCACAAAATTCTGCAAATTCGTTGGATTCATATTCTCCTCCACGATCAGACCTCATAATTTTGACTTTCTTTTCAAGTTGATTTTCAACTTCGCCTTATAAGTCTTGAACATGCTTAAGGCTTCACCTTTAGTATGTATAAGGTAAACATGGCAATATTTACTGCAATCATCAATGAAAGAAATGTAATAATTCTTTCGTCCTTTTGTAGGAGTTGCCTTGTAATCACACAAATCACTATGGATTAACCCGAGAACTTCATTTGATTTTTTCTACCGATCTATGTGGGTGATTTGTGTATTTTGCTTCTACACAAACCTCACACTTAGATATTTTATCATTAGAACATTTAGGAATCATGTCAAGTTTGATCATTCTTTGTAATGATCTAAAGTTAACATGTCCTAATATAGAATGCCAAAGGAAAGTAGGATCCACAATATACACAGAAGCAGTGCTAGTGCCTGCCTTATTTCCATTATTTACAATGGTAGCAACAACAGTATTTATAGTGCTATTTACAGAGAATTTGAAGAGTCCCTCATTGAGGTAACCCTTCCCTACATATGCACCACCTTTGGTGATGACAAATTTGTCCGATTCGAATACAAGTTTGAACCCTTTCTTGCTAAGAATAGGGCTAGAAATCAAATTTTTAGTTAAATTAGGTAAATGCAACACATCACATAGCACAAGATCCTTTCCGGAAGTCAACCTCAACGTGACCTTCCCCTTTCCTTCGATCAACGCAGTTGAAGCATTTCCCATGAACATCGGTTCCTCTTCCTTCACCTTTTGATATGTATCGAACAAGCTTCTCGAATTGCAAATATGACGGGTTGCCCCGGTGTCGACCCACCAATCCATTACATTGGTTACCATGTGTGCTTCAACGACTCCAACAAATTGGTTTGGGGAGTGAGCAAGGTTTGCATGAATGTTTGCCCCGCTGGCTCCTCCACCGCCGTTTCCACCACCACCATTATTATCTCGTCTATGTCGACAATCCTTGGCTCTATGACCCGATTTCCCACAAACCCAACAATGCATGACTTTCTTGAAAGGTTTCCTTTGAGGAGCCATAGTGCCTTTCCCGAAAGTGAAAGTCCTTTTTGTCATTACGTTCTTCCCTTTAAATTTAGGGAATTTCTGCCTCGAAGTACTTCCTTCAACCATGTTGGCGTTTGGTTTCAAAGGGTTGGCATCGGCTTTATCGTTGAGTCAGTTATCTTCCTCCACTCGTAATTTGAGGATAAGTTGTTCAAATGTTATGTCCTCCGACAAATGCTTCAAATAGAGTTTGAAGTTTTTCCATGAGTGAGGCAATTTGTCGATTATCGACCCAACCAGAAAATTGTTATTTATTCCCATGCCTTCCACTTCTAGTTCGTGGGATAGAATCTGCAATTCTTCGACTTGCTTCATCACCGGTTTTGTATCCACCATCCGATGATTCAGAAATTTCCCAACAACGAATCTTTTGGAACACGCAACTTCAGTTTTATATTTTGTGTCCAAAGATTCCCAAATCTCCCTTGCGATACCAAGGGTGGAATAGATATCGTATAGGGAATCATCGAGGGCGTTCAGAATATAATTACGGCAATTATATTCATTTGCTCTCCATGCCTCGATCGTTCTTTCTTGTGCAGCCACTTGTATTTGAGTGGGTGGCTGTCCCTCCTGATTTACCGGTTGAGTCGGTGATGGTTCCTCCTCGGTGAGGACGTTAGAAACACGAAGTGTTGTTAGATAAAACAACATCTTCTGTTGCCAACGACGGAAATCCGATCCTTTGAACTTTTCGGGTTTCTCCACGTGATTTTTCATCACGTTCGATTGATCCATCGCTCCTAACATAAATTTTTGTCTTAGATTGTTAGGACTGATCAATCACGGTTGTGAATTGTGTAGTAGAACAGAATCAAATTCAACAATATTAACAAATTCTTTTACAAATCTTTTGATAAAAACATAAGCTACAACGAAATAGTAAACCTTACTTGATATCGAAGATTCTTGTAACAACGAAAGAGATTGAGGCCTGCGAATCGCAGTGTCCTAAGACAAAAATTTGCCGTGTGTATTGTCGTTGTCTTGAGGATACAACAATCTATTCAAGTCAATACTTGAATCTAGCGAATCGTCATACGTTTGGTGATGAACGAGAGGAGAGAGAACCCAGATTTTGTGATGATTTTTCGTGTCTCAAGTCTGAAAAACGAATGGGAATGGATGGGGTTTATATAGGTTTCTCACAGCAACCGACACAAACTGTTAGAGCGTCCGCGCGACTAGCGGCGCGAGTGAACTTGCGCGGAAATGCGCGCCGCGATCTGTTTGTCGAAATCCACAGTGTCCCGCGCGCCTTGTGGCGAGGCTCAACTAGCGCCGTAGTGCGCGCCGACAACTGTTCCAGTACCCCGCGCGACTCTTTCCGCGACTTGGGTCGCGCCGTGTTCCGCGCCAGCCTGCACACCACATTCGTTCTTCAATTATTGAATCTCGACCCCATCGAGACCCAAGGCCCAAGGCCCAATCTTTGACATTTAATATATATATATATTTATGTCAAAGATAGCCCACCAACAACACCACACACCAAGCCCAAGCAATTAAATGATTCATTTAATGCTCAATGGTTGGTGTTTATTAAGTGGTCTAGACTTTGCCTTGGATCCTATGTGGGACAAGTTTTCTCACCTCTTCACTAAGTTCCAACAATATCCCACATTTTCTATTCAAACCCAAATAATACCCCACATTTGAATAGAAAATAAGCAATATTATGGAACTTATGTTTCTATCACCAATCTATTCAAGTCAATACTTGAATCTAGCGAATCGTCATACGTTTGGTGATGAACGAGAGGAGAGAGAACCCATATTTTGTGATGATTTTTCGGTTCTCAAGTCTGAAAAACGAATGGGAATGGATGGGGTTTATATAGGTTTCTCACAGCAACCGACACAAACTGTCAGACAGCCTGCACACCACATTCGTTCTTCAATTATTGAATCTCGACCCCATCGAGACCCAAGGCCCAAGGCCCAATCTTTAACATTTAATATATATATATATATATTTATGTCAAAGAGAGCCCACCAACAACACCACACACCAAGCCTAAGCAATTAAATGATTCATTTAATGCTCAATGGTTGGTGTTTATTAAGTGGTCTAGACTTTGCCTTGGCTCCTATGTGGGACAAGTTTTCTCACCTCTTCACTAAGTTCCAACAAGGGTGTTAACTTTGTTAACCCTTTTCAAGCAATACGATTTCACATTTTAAGTTGGTTTGGTTCAACATATTAATTATGGTCCAAGGTTAAATTTGGTATTTTATAAATAGGTTTTTTTTGTTAGAGTTATAAATTGGAGTTCCAAAATTAATAATTAATTGGGAGTTACAAAATTGATATAGGTTTTCTTAACTTCTTTTTTATCAAAATAACTTGGTGTTGTGAGTTTGCTCTCGTCATCAAAGTTTGTTGCATCGAAGATGGATTTTTGTCGTGATCAAGGCCACTTTTAATCACATCTGTTGGATCACCTCATTTTATGGTTGAAATCTATTCTCACATTTTTGAAAATTGGCGGTGTTCTCGTTTGAAAAGGGTTAACAAATGAACTCAACCATATATATATATATATATATATATATATATATATATATATTACACACAGAGAGAGAGAGAGAGAGGTAGGGGGTTTATTTGAGAAGTGTTAAATGTATAAGTAGAGAAATGATCCTAGCCATTGGATCAAATAATCATTTTTTCTAAAACAAGGATAATACGGTTACGAGAAAAAAATGGAGGCGAAATATGATCAATATACTGTCATCATCAATGACAGCAATGGAGGTCTGGTCAACGATATACGATCTCGATCTCGATCTCATTAATGACTCTAACAAATCAAATCCGGTTTTATGGCAATTCTATCATCGATTTCTCTCTCGCTTCGTTCTTGATCATATATCGCAATTAAGGTTATCTAAGTTATCAACTCCCTTAATTCTTTATCCATCAAATCTCTTATTCTTTCAATATGAATCCGAATCTAAAAAGCGATCTTGAGCAACGTGTTGATTTTAATCCTAAAACTATAATGTTTTATGGTGAATCCAAGATTAATTAGTGAAACAATTAAATAGTTCATATGTGAATGACTTAAAATAGTTCATATATGAATCATTTGGGTTCATATGTCAATCAGTTAAATAGTTCATATGTTAATCAGTTAAATAATAAATATGTGAATCACTCAGATTCACATATGTACATGTAGTTCATATGTGAAACACATGGGTTTACATATGCACATATAATTCATACATGAATCACACATATAATTCATACATGAATCACATGGGTTCATATATATACATATACCACCTATTTGTAAAAGTTACGAAACTATCCATTTATCTTCCGGATAATTATTACTATGCGACCGAATTATCTAGTTTTGTACAATTAGCCCCCCAAATCTTGAATGTTAACTTTTTAGGGGAAGAGCTAGAATCACTTCTTTACTTCTCATACATTTTACACATCTTAAATGAACATCTATGTGTGTATATATATAGAGGACGTTTCATTTACAAACCATCTAGTTCTAACAAACTATACAAACCAATCTTAACCATTTATCTAGTCTAATAAATATCTGATTTTATTTTGTTTCCTAATCTAAAGTCATGATCTTAAGTCATCTTCCATATATGTATCTTAATCATAATTAATGAATTAGGATAGTTGTCCATAAATATCTCAATTGTTTTCTAGTATAATAGTTTGTATAGTTTGTTAGAATTGTTTGATTTGTAATTGAAACGCATCATATATATATATATATATATATATAGAGAGAGAGAGAGAGAGAGAGAGAGAAAAGAAATTTCAAATGAAAACTCCTTTTTCATTGTGCACATGAGGACGGATCTCGGCCCTTCCATCTCTATTGATCCAATGACTCATATTAAATAGAGTTTTTAATTTAAATTATCAATTAAGATGATTAGGGTAAAAAAGAAAGATAATTTCAATCTCACGCCAACCATATTTGACTTTTTATTTTCTTTTTTAATTAAAAACTTTTACCCTCTTAAATTTTAAAATAAATTATCTTAAAAATTACTAATATTTTAATCAAACAAATTACATAAAAAACGAGAATTTCGTGCTCTTCGATATGACATCCATCTCGATATAGTTTTTTTTGTTTTAACCGTATTTTACATAAAATGTTATATATGTTCTATATTCATTATGAATATTAGTGTAAGTTCAAATGTGTATCACACATCGACATCGTGAGTTCGTAACTCGACCTCACATTTTACAACACTTTCTTCAACGTCGTAAGACATTATTCATCATCGTAACCCAACACCCATCGAGTTTTAGTTGTGAACCGGGGAACAAAAGAGGGTGTGTCACGTGTCCACGCTTTCACGAGTCATTCATTTATTATTCATCATGAATGTATCATTCAGGATGAATAGTACAACATTCATGGTGAATAATACACGATTCATGAATTCGTGTTTTATTCTCCCGAAAGTTGTATTATTCATTCTGAATACTGTATTATTCATCATGAATAGTGAATGAACGTTCACCTTTGTTATTCATACTGAATGTGGACACCCGGGGATGTGCATACATATTCATAATGAATAAAACCAAAATTCGGCTATGAATCAGGAAACAAAAAGAGCGCGCCATGTGCCCACACCTTCACGGTCATTCATTTATTGTTCATCATGAATAATGTATCATTTAGGATAAATAATACAACATTCATGGTGAATAATACACGATTCATGATGAATAATACATGAATCATGAATTCGTGTATTATTCATCCTGAATGTTGTATTATTCACCCAAAATTTTTATTATTCATACTGAATATTGTATTATTCATCATGAATAGTGAATGAGCGTTCACCTTTGTTATTCATCCTGAATGTGGACACCCGGGGACGTGCATACATATTCATAATGAATATAACACATATATGACATTTCACGTTAAAAACGGTTACAATAAATAAAAAACTATATCAAGATGGATGTCATATCGAAGAGCACGGAATTCTCGTTTTTTTGATGTAATTTGTTTGATTAAATTATTAGTAATTTTTAAGATAATTTATTTTAAAATTTAAGAGGGTAAAAGTTTTTAATTAAAAAAGAAAATAAAAAGTCAAATAAGGTAGGCGCATATTCAAATTTCCAATTTTGTCCCTAATCACTTCTTAATTAATCTTATTTTGTTTTAACAATTGATTAGTTTTCCAAATTTTGATCAATGGTTGTGACTTGTCCTATTGTGCACAATGAAAAATGAGTTTTCATTTGAACCCACCCCTATATATATAGGGTGCATTTCGATTGCAAACCAAACAATTCTAACAAACTATACAAACCACTATATTATGAAACAATATATATATATATATAAACACACACACATTTATTGATAATTGTCATGATTCATTAATTATGAATGAGATATATATATAGAAGATGATAAGGTTCATTAACTATGATCATGACTTTAGATTAGGAAACGTAATAAAATCATATATTTATTAGACTTGATAAACGACTAAGGTTGGCTTGAAACACACCCTCTCTCTCTCTATATATATATATATATATATATATATATATATATATAGAGAGAGAGAGAGAGAGAGAGGTTCAAAGGAAAACCTCAAATAATTGAAAAACTAAGAAACACCTTTATAGACATAGGATAATATAAATCAAAGGTTAATATTCTCACAACCTCAAACCCTACATATCATTCTCACAACCTCAAACCCTACCCTCTCTTCTCTCTTCTCAGCCGCCGCCACCACCTCCGGCCACCATATTATCTCACTCTGTGTTTTTTTTCTTCTTCTTCTCCCCCAATTTCTCTGCAAATTCTTCTAATCTCTTCTTTCACTTCTGATTTCTTCATTGAAGTAGTATGGATTCTTATGATTTTGTTGACAGCGTTGAAGCGAAGAAGGATAATGCGGTTGTGAGATACAGAAGGTTTACGAATCTGACGAATTTGTTCCAATTGATCGAGGTTTTCGTTGCTGTTGTGTTGATTTCGTGACCACCATAGATGAATCTTCAAGCTCATTCACACTCGTGACCACCATAGATGAATCTTCTCGTTCACATGAAGTTTTTCGTCGTCCAGATCCGGTTCGTTTTTCGGTTTTTTCTCGCCGAAAACTCACTATACAACGGAACTCCTTGTTCGTTTTCGTTCGCGTTCCCTAGCGTATAACCTATGTTCAAAATCCCTTGCGGTGTACCAGACGGACGGCGGATCTGGAGCGTCACGAATCGGCTTCCGGCACGGTGGTGTTTGTGCGACGGCGTGATGTCGACCAGAACATTAATATGCACAAGTGCATATATATGCATTTGTGCATATCTACAAGTTTTCGCCGGCTAAACCGGTGGTTGCGGTGGTTGACGTGTAGACGCTCGTACGGCTAAACCGGTGGTTGCGGTGGTTGAATCGTCGGCGGCCGTGGAGACATCGGCGGTAATATGCACAAGTGCATATATATGCATTTGTGCATATCTACAAGTTTTCACCGGAACCTGCAAGTTTTCGTCGGAAAAGTATGATCTCCATAGTTAACTATGGGAAACGATTTGTGCCTTTGTTGTATTTTCCATATCTGATATAGTGCTAAAATTACCTTAATACCCTTTTCATTAATTATAATTAGTTTAATTACTGATTTTTAATATCCTTTGGATTATGTTGAATCAATGTTTATAAGGGTGTTCTTTAGTTTTCTAATTATTTAAGGTTTTCCCCTGAACCTAACCCTATATATATATATATAGAGAGAGAGAGAGAGGAGAGAGAGGAAAGTTCAAATGTGAACTCAAATTCATTGTGAACGTGAGGACGAATCTTGGCCCTTCCATCTCTATTGATCCAATGACTCATATTAAATAGAGTTTTTAATTGAGATAATTAATTAAGGTGATTATGGGTAAAAAGGGAAGATAATTTAAACTCACGCCTACCATATTTGACTTTTTTTTCTTTTTTAATTAAACTTTTTTACCCCCTTTAAAGTTTAAAATAAATTATCTTAAAAATTACTATATTTTAATCAAACAAATTACATCAAAAAAAACGAGAATTCCGTGCTCTTCGATATGACATCCATCTCGATATAGTTGTTTTGTTGTTTTAAACGTTTTTACATGAAATGTCATATATGTGTTATATTCATTATGAATATTTATGTACGTTCAAGTGTTTACAACATCTCGACACCGTAAGTCCGTAACTCGACATCACCTTCTACAACACTTTCTTCAACGTCCTAAGGCATCGTGTTCTTCATTACCGTAACCTAACACCCATCGAGATGAATCGGGAACCTATCGAGTTTCGATTGTGAACCGAGAAATGAAAGAGAGTGCATCACGTCTCCACACCTTCCCGGGTCACTCATGTATTATTCTTCATGAATAATGTATCATTCAGTATGAATAATACATCATTCAGGGTGAATAATACACTATTCATGAATTCGTGTATTATTCATCTTGAATGTTATATAATTCATCCTGAATACTGTATTATTCATCCTGAATATTGTATTATTCATCCTGAATAGTGAATGAACGTTCACCTTTGTTATTCATACTGAATGTGGACACCTGGAGATGTGCATACATATTCATAAAGAATAAAACCAAGTATCGGTTGTGAATCGGAAAACAAAAGAGAGTGCGTCATGTGTTCACACCTTCACGGGTCATTCATATATTATTCATCATGAATAATGTATCATTCAGGATAAAAAATACAACATTCAAGGTGAATAATAAATGATTCATGTTTAATAATACATGAATCAGGAATTCGTGTACTATTCATCCTGAATGTTGTATTATTCATTTTGAATACTGAGTTATTCGTCATGAATAGTGAATGAACGTTCTCCTTTGTTATTCATACTGAATATGGACAGCATGAAACGTATATACATATTCATACTGAATACAACACATACATAGCATTTCACGTAAAAACGGTTAAAATGAAGAAAAAAATATATCGAGATGGATGTCATATCGAAGAGCACGGAATTCTCGTTTTTTATGTAATTTGTTTGATTAAAATATTAGTAATTTTTAAGATAATTTATTTTAAACTTTAAGGGGGTAAAAGTTTTTTAATTAAAAAAGAAAATAAAAAGTCAAAGATGGTAGACGCTGATTCAAATTTCCATATTTGTCCCTAATTACCTCTCTATTGGTTTCATTAAGTTTTAGCCATTGATTAGTTTTCCAAATCTTGATCAATAGTTGTGACTTGTCCTCATGTTCACAATTGAATTTGAGTTCACATTTGAACCCACCCCTATATATATATATAGGCGAGCGTTATTATGAAAACCTATTTATGTTTGAAAACTTTGAAAACCTCATCAACCAATCACAATTTTTCTTAATAATTATTCCATAATTGTAATTAGGAGGGCAACAATGTCATTATGCAAATCCGGTGTTAATTATATATATTTTTTAATTTGATAATAATCCCGTAATTAATGATAATAATCCGGGTAAGTAGGGAAAGTCGATTTTGATTAGTTTTGAGTGATGAAATCAACGACGGTTTTAGTTGAAGATCATGGTTATCCATATCACATTTATACGGTTTACAGAATAATCACTATCATTCATCCCAACCAAATTGTCGATATTGAAAAAGAAGAATTCTTAGTTATTGAGTATTTTATTGATGGCGAATTCTGATGATGAATCATTATCTCTCAACGAGATAAATGTTCAAGATGTATTTCATGACGATGATACGTTTATTTCATCAATCCTTCCTCCTCATGTCCATGAATTGTTACCCGAAAACGAAGAAGTTCATGATGTCCCTGTCGATAATGTCAACACTGAAGAAACAAACGGTATTCATATTCTTCACATTCAAATCTCGTTGTGGGAAAAAAATATTCAGTTAAATCTTATTTTTTTATATTATGTCTTATAGAATGCTATTAAATTATCGCCATTTTCTTGTTTATATTGTTTCATTACGTTCATGAACAATGAAAAGTTTATTTTTGTCGACAGTGAATCAACAACACATGGTTGAGTCTCCTGGAGGGACTAAATTTTGGTATCCCATTGTAGGCCGAAATGTTACTATAAACGTTGGTGATAGATTCCGTTCGATCCATAGTGCTGAATTATGCTATAGGAAATACGCGGAGATTGATGGCTTTGATGTAAGGTTAGCAAATAAAAAAAGTAACAAGGCATGTAGGATATCTACTCGTTACTTTTTTTTGTAGTAAACAAGGGATACCAAATAAGAGGGAGTTTGATTCATTTGAGGTTGCCCCAAGTGAAAAAAAGAAACAGAGGTCTAGTTATAAGAGGACTGGGTGTTTAGCTAGTCTAAAGGTTCGATTTGTTAAGGAGACTGGAGAGTATGAGGTGTATAAGTTTGTTGAAAGTCACAACCATATGTTGTCCTTGCCTGAAGATAGGATGTTTTCGCGATCTAAGAGGAAACTTGGGTTCATAGAACGTAGGAATGTTTTACATGCATGTGCCTCTAAAGTCGGCATCACGCAGAATCACAGAATGAATGAGTCTATTACGGGTGGTATAGAGATATCGGGTGGTACTGCAAGGGATCATATAAACTTTAAGAGGGATGTTGTTCATTTTGTCGGAAACAAAGACGCTCAGATGTTGATCAATAGGTTGAATAAAAGGCATGAGTATTGTCCTGAGTATTTTTTCGAGTACAAGGTTGAAGGAAAGGAGTTGGTTGCAATTTTTTGGGCCGATGAAACTGCCAGACGGAATTATGGTGAATTTGGTGATACCATTTCATTTGATGCTACATATCGTACAAACAAGTAATTTATCTTCTTACCTTTTTTACTTTAGATTAATATATATGATTGTTGTGAAATTGTATATTAATTACATTGTTGTTATCCAGGCACGCGATGATATTTGTACCGTTTGTAGCCGTTGATAACCACAAGAAATCCGTTGTGGTTGGTGCTTCATTAATTTCTTCTGAGACAGTTCCTAACTTTACTTGGGTTTTGATGTCATTTATTAGATGCCATGGAAAGCAGCCGAGGTTTGTTATTACTGACCAATGTGCGTCAATGAAACCAGCGATACCGGTTGCCTTTCCCGAAGCTAAACACCGTTTATGTATGTGGCATATTACTAAAAACTTCAATGAAAAGGTAAGTGTTTAACAGTTTGTGCTACTTCTATATATAAGTATTTGTCTATAAATAGATGTATGTTTTTTTATGTTCAGGTAAGCTCACATATTGCTAATTCTACACCGTTCAAGTCTGAGATAAACAAGCTTGTATGGGATGTCCATATCGAACCAGAAGATTTTGAGGTGAAATGGAATGAACTGATGGATTCATATGGACTGCGTGGGGATGCATGGTGGGAAGAGATGTATCAAATAAGGGAGTCTTGGATTTTGGCATACTACAAGGACTCATTCATGTCTGGACTCATGAAAACGACTTCTAGGTCCGAGAGTATAAACGCGTTTTTTAGAGTCTATGCAAAGTTTTGGGATGATTTGCTTTTTTTTATTGGTATGTTTGATCTCGCCATTGATAAACAACGACGTAACCACTGTGAGTTAGAGGTTCAGACTCGGACAACAATTCCTCGCATGTTGTCTCCATCCAAACTTGAGGCTCACGTTCGTGATACATATACGCGTACTCTTTTTTTAGATATTCAGAAGGAAATGAACAAAGCAGCATGGTTTTGTACCCTAAAATGTGTCGATGAACAAGCTGAAAAGAAGGTGTACGAAATCTGTCACTACAACAAGCAACATGAACTAAAGACCAAGTACACGGTATGTTGATGAGTTTTTTGTTAAATTTCATTTGTCACTGTTTTACCATATTTAAATGTATATACAGTTGGTCTAAATTAAAATTATATGTTTAAAGGTGGTTCGTATTCCGGCGGATGAAACCTTTGATTGCAGCTGTAATCACTTTGTAAGGAACGGAATCCTTTGCCGGCATGTGTTTAGTGTCATGACATATGAGAAAGTTACGGCGATCCCACAGAAGTATATCCTTCGTCGTTGGCGGCGTGGGTTAGTGCCAGTCGAGACTATGCCGGCCCGAGCTCGTTATGGTGAAATTGATGTGGAGAAACAAGGGTTGATCAACAAGGTCGTGACACTTTTTGACCGTCTTCTTGCTATGGCTAGGAATAACAAGGATTCGTTGGCATTATTTGTTGAACAATTAGAAGATTTGTGTGAAGAAATGTCGATGAACACACCTATCTTATCAAGCCACCAGGAGAAGCAGAATGATATCGCAGAGTTAGTTGGTGCTTCACAGCCTGATTCAGTCGAAGTTGAACCCCCTTCAGGTATAAGGAATAAAGGTTGTGGCACTAGGAAACGTCTAGTTAGTTCATCTGAAAAAGCGGCCAAGAAGCTAAAGCGTATGTGTAGGATTTGCAAGAAGTTATCCAGGCACGATTCCCGCAATTGTCCCGATAAGTTTCGTTGATGAATTGTATTGGATTTTAGTTTTGTGTGTGGAATTATTCTAGATATTAATTTTGGTTGAACCTTTTTCGTTAGGTTGATTGGGTTGTTTTTTTCATTTTGGGTTTGTGTGTGAACTTTTTAAATTCAGTTTTAGGTTTGTTTTGGTGCAATTTTGCATTGACGTATTACATCTATAGTTGTGTTCATTAACCATCGTTTATAGTGTTTCATTACTTTTATGAACAATGAAACTCGTATGTTAACTTGATAGAACATGTACTATTATTTTTTATTGATCAATGAAACCCCTTCATAATCATCTGTTAAGTGTATACATAATGTATGGAACAATGAAACCCTTGTATTTAAATTTGTGGGCTGAAATATTTTAGTTATTTAGTTTGTTTGAACTTAGTTTTTTAAGTGATTGTGTTGAATATTTCATTTAAGTTAGTGGGGGTGAACTATTTAATTTTTTTTGGTCAAAGATTTATATTGGATGTATTACATTAATTTTTTGTTTAATTAACAACTGTTTTTTATTTTGTTTATAAATAATGTCATGTGCTGGGCATATGATTGTTTGTACCTAATTGTTTCATCAGCTTTGCTTATGATGAAACACAACTGATTCTTTTCATAAGAGATATTCTTTGGTTTACATCAGGTGGTATTCTCCGTTCATGTATCCAACTATGATTGTTCCAACTATAAAAAATTAGTAATGAATGACAATAGACATAAGTGGTAATAATTACAACAACAGATCGACGGTTCATCGAGTATTCCCCATAAAAGGATAGATTCATGTTAATATATTTCTTTATTAACTTCCCATCGTCTCCCCTATAAAATATACCCATAGCGTAGAAACCCTAATTCGTGCCGCCATTTCATTAGAATCATTTCCCCCATCTGTAAAATGTCTGACGATGCTTCAACTTGCGCTTCCAACAACCCCGACGACGGTGTTTACCCTTCTTCCAGTGTCCGTTCTCTTCTCCGTAACCACAACAATCTGTGTAAAAGGATCGATAAACTGAAGGGAGACATATACTATTTGAGCAAGGAAAACCATATTCTCAAAATGCAGTTGAAGGACGAGGTAGATCAGAAATGAAGGGAGAAAAAGAATGTGCAGGTGCTCCTGGAGAAGATTGAGAAGCTCAAAAGGGGATCTGGCTCTTAGGTTAGGTACTGCATGACTGTTTTTTGGATGTAAATGGGTGTTTTTGGGTTAGGGTTTAATCCTTGTGTTTTTTGGCGGTCATCCCAGGGATGTGGTTATATTATGACCAGTGTCGTAGTAGATCCTTGTTTAGTCGAATAGGTTTATGATGAACCATCCTTTTTGTTGAAGTTTGCGTTGACGATGGTGGATGATGAACTTTATTATGAATATATCAGTTAATATCTTTTAGTATTGCATTTTGTTCATTTTTTTCATCATATGTTCTAATCTGGTGGTTTGACCCTTCTTCAAATCTGGTTATCTTGATATTTAACATCCATAAATGGGTTTGAGGTTAACATTTTTTTAATGTAGTTAGTGATATACTAGTATAATGAAACAATGTAAATATTTTAAAAAGTTCAAGTAAAACCAAGTAAAAAGTTTCATCATGCTGATGTTTGATGATGAACAGTTTGAGTCTGTTCATTTTTTATCTTGTGTTCTAATCTTATGGTTTGACCCATCTACAAATCTGGGTATGTTGATAGTTAACATCCATTAATTGTTTTGATCTTAATATATTTTTTTATGTAGTTAGTGTTATATACTAGTTACAATGAAACCATGTAAATTTTTTTAAAGGTCCAAGTAAAACCCAGTAAAAAAATTCATCCCGATGATGTACAGCGTATACTAAAAAAACCAAATTATTAAATATTAGTAGCTAATGTAAATAATAATGACATATTTGGTAAGCAAACACGGTATGAATATTAAGTTGTACGGTATACAATGAAACAAATCAATAATCAATAAAAGTCAACAGTGAAACCACATAACTTTCCATGAAACAACGTACATGAAAAGTCATACTAAAAAAAAACTGTTATAGAATATGTCTTTAACCCATGCATGCATAATAGTTCAAACATATGATAAAAAAACCCAAGACACTGTTCATCATTAAACTGAATAAAAGTCTAGTAATCCATAACCTAATGTTCAGAATAGTTCAAATGGCTTTCTTGGCACTGACGTCTCACGGATGATTTGATCCTTCAACTGGGTTTCCATCTCTTGGAACGTGTCAACATCCTTCATTACATCGTTCCGTTTGTTGTTGAACTCGCTCATCACGAACTTCGCGGTGTATTTCTTCCTTAGCATGGTCAGCTGCGTTGCTTGTGCCCCACCTTCGATTGTTAGCCCCGTCTTCCACGCCCGTTCATCACCCATCCATGTTTCCATATGTCGCATCACGAACACACCACTGTTTTGATGTCGGTTTTTTGTCTGCCAGATCATGTTGGGTCGGTGATGTTTTACTTCCTTCATCATCTTCGCTGTTGGGTGGTTCACCTCTGTCAGGTGTTCATTCATCATACTATGCTGCAAATTTTTAAAAAAGAATACATTAGTATGTTATCATTGAATGTACGTTAATCGAAATTATATATTTTGCGTTACCAATATTTGTACTGCATGTTCATATAGCCCCATTTCATCTTCGTATTCGCTGCCCATCCAGAACATGTTGTCGAGTATGACTATCGTGTGCTTCCGTAGGTGAAATACAACCACATAAAATTGACCATCATCCATAATAGGGAAAAATACCTGTATTTGTGTGTAAACATTAGTGTAATACTTTATTTAATGAAATGGGAATTTTAATATTTGGTAGTATATATTTAATATTGTAACAACGTATTTTACCATGTCAACTTCTCTCATGTTCAGCACTTTCTTCTTGAAATGTGCTGACCTTGCAAGATTCTTACTGAAAATGTTGTATTTGATGTTGAAGTCCGTGAAGGGATCCCTCAAATGATGGTTATTCTGCGCCATGTAATAAGTCAGTACAAATGCAAGTTATTTTTATAACAATTAATGTTAATAATAGAGGTTCAAACAATGTTAACTTATCTATATGGCAAGTAAATTACCATAACAACTGTGGTGAAGAAGAATCTTCGCGGTGAATCTCTGCTTCGGTACTCCTCTTCATAATTCAGCAATTCTGCCCAACAGTCCACCACAGATTGAGTTACGTATTGAGGTGTCGCCAGACTTTCCACGTCTCTTCGTAACATGTTTGCGCCGTTATCCAGAAGGAAAACAGCATCACTGCGTTATTTGATTGAATGAAACAGTTATTTTTATATAATATTTAGGTCATTAAGTGTTGTATTATACTACCTACTGTTAATGAAACGCAATTCATCAGACTGAAAATTTACTAAGGGCATCCTAGCGCTGTTTGAGCCCACTTGCAAACTCTCTTCTCGTCGTTTGTCACCTTCATGTCTACCACCCTTTTAACGTAAGGTGACCGAAGATTCTCTCCTATACGAACACACCGCCTTTGCTGTCTGTTTGTTTCTTCCCGATTATGTTGTACATCCTTTTTTATTACCAGCTGCTTGTTGGTGTTTCGTTTATTCAGCCCCTCAGTCCGTTCCACGCAAATGCCCTTTCCTTTGTCTTTTAAATCTGCAATACCAGTGTTTACAGTATGGACTTTGTTGATTGGGCTGGAATCTATGCTGAACGCTATTGGGTCAATAGTAAATTGCTTTCCTTGACGCCTAGCTGTATCCGATGCTTCATACACTGAGTCGCATATATCATGAAGGGTTTGCGAGTACCAAATCTGCGATAGGGGAGGGGTTCTTACTTCATCTCTATCCAATACATTATTCTCGACCCGTTGGCTAAGCACAATCGCTGAAGATGGGTCCACTTCGATTCCATGTTCATTATTTCCATCAATCCCAAAGTTGTTGTCTGGATTGTCTCCATTGACTTTTCCCAAACCAACGTAATCATCATCTTTATCGTGTTGTATCAAATCATGAAATACATTGCTTGTTTCACCACGTTCATGTTCCGCCCTTCTGACATCATACCTGAAAATGAACCGCATAACGTCCAAATAGTTGAGAATCGTTGGATCGTCCGGGTACTTGTTGAGTAGTGACTCCAAAAGCTTTTCCGCTTCCAATCTGTCAGCTGTTATTAATCCAATCTTGTCATCCATAAGCTGTAAATCATCCTGTGTTCATTCAAATGATAAACGTCATTTCGTAAACTGTTTCATGAATAAATAAGTTCAATGAAACATTATTTGGTAGGGTGCGAAAAATTATTTATTATACATCCTTCTTCTTTATAGTATCCGCAATGAAACAATGACACCAGAAGGTTAAACAATTCACACGACATGGCAATGAAACAATGAAACAATTCAAATAAGGGAAACTGATTTGAATGAAACGATGAAATATTTCACATAGTTTGTAATGAAACAATGAAACCAGCAGGTTAAACAATTCATATACTTGTCAATGAAACAATGAAACATATATAATGGGCACTGATTTGAATGAAACAGTGAAACAATTTACATAATGGGCACTATTTAGTATACCTCCTTCTCCTTTACAGTATCCCTCAATGAAATTCTTGCACTACCCAGTCCTCCACCTTCTATCTCACTGATTTCCCTTCTATTCAGTTGCTCACACGTCCAAGCTAGAATCGCTGGTCTCTTACGTTCAACCTTTACTTTCGGCCATTCCGTAGACTCGACATACAATAGCTTTCAAAATAAAGAGGAATTAGGTAATAGTTTAATGAAACAATTGAACCTGAATCTCAATGCAGGTTTATCCATAATTCACGTAAATAACAAACATAATCATAAAGAACATACCGTCAAGTATGTCAACGGTCCGACGTAGAAACATATGGTACTGTTTCTATCCCAGCTGTCTTTGCTTCTCCGCACCATATCATAAACGTATTTGCACCAGTTTATTTGAGGTATCATTTCATCATTTCTTATTCCAGTTAGAACACCCCGCACGGTTGCATTCGGCCAATATGTTTACCGTTAACACCAAAAAATTGATCTTAAACATCAGTCCACAGTCCCTTGAGTTTTCAATCAGATCCTTTATATCCATCGGTCTCATTTTTTTTGTCAAATTGACCTATAAAGTTATCAAATATACTCAGTGATTCAGGTGAATGGTCAACTTCCAACAAATCAATGCCACCTAATGGCAATCCTAACATTTGATGAACCGATTCTAGCGTTATAGGTATTGATCCATTCCTAACTCACAATGTCATCGTAGTAGTATCTAGGTTGTCAACAACATAAAAACCAAGCCTAGATGGAATACCTTATGTCTTTAAATCCAGTAGATGTCCAAACCCCATGCTACGCACTGCATTTCGTTGGGTGTTTGAAAGCTTTTGTATTGTTTCATGAAGCGCTCTAGGAGATGTCCTTGTCCTTAACACACCATCTCTTAAAGGCTGTCTGAACACTCTTTCTGACCTAGCAGGTACCCGCGTGCCCCCTGCAGCTGCAGTGTTAGTTTCATTCGAATCAGGTTTGCGTTCCTTGCTGTTTCCAGTATGCGGTGCTCTATCCTTTCGCAACCCATTTTTTGCAGATGTTTCTGCTCGATCTACATCAAGCATTTGTATTGATATTAATATAATATTGTATCATGTTGTTGAATGTAAATAATTTATTTTTACCGTCTTATACCTTCATTTAGACTTAAAGCCTCCAAATCTTCTATAACTTCATCTCCTTTAACTTTAACACTTGATTCATGTCTGTTACTGTTTCGCAAAGAACTTCGTCGCGCATTCAGCCTTGGGTCCAACTCTGCGAAATTTAACAAGTAAGTACTTACCTTGTAACCAAATTCAATGAAATTATATCTTGTGTATTACCTTCATCTACACTGACATCATGCAGTTCTTCAACAACTTTCATTGTGATACGGGTCGGTGATAAATGTTCTTCCTTTGATTCTTTTCCTTTTAAATAAAAAAGTGTTGGTTAGATTTAACTTTTTTCACATTAATGAAATTATTACAAGCATTGTCCCCTAAAGGAATTTTATACTTACTCTTCCTTACACAGCGCACCGATGATGACCCAACCTCGATCACTATTTGCTTCATACTCTTTTTCCTGTCGTCAACATTAGGTGAAGAATCCAACATAACAGTGTCTGTTGCAATTGAGTCTGCCATTACTTGAGCAATGAAACAATGAAACCAGCAGGTTAAACGATTCACATTAATGGCAACGAAACAACGAAACAATTCCCATAATGGGGTACTAATAAAATGAAACAATGAAACAATTCTCATAGCGCAATGAAACAATGAAACAAATAGGTGAAACAATTCACGGTGTTGGTAATGAAATAATGAAACAATTCATATAATGGATACTGGTATGAGTGAAACAATGCAGCAATTCACATAGTGCAACGAAACAATGAAACCAAAAGGTAAACATTAATGCAATGAAACAATGAAACAATTTACATAATGGTAATGAAACAATGAAACAATTCATATAATGGATACTGGTTTGAGTGAAACAATGCAGCAATTCACATAGTGCAACGAAACAATGAAACCAAAAGGTAAACATTAATGGCAATGAAACAATGAAACAATTTACATAATGGTAATGAAACAATGAAACAATTCACATAGTGCAATGAAACAATGAAACAATGAAACAAATAGGTTAAACAGTTCATATTAATGGCAATGAAACAATGAAACAATTCACATAGTGCAATGAAACAATGAAACAATTCACATAGTGCAATGAAACAATGAAACAATTTACATAAGGGTAAGAAACAATGAAACCAATAGGTAAGCCTAATAGGTAAGCAATTGAAACCAATAGGTAAGCGTACTCATTTGAAATAAAAAATTGAAACAATTCACATAAGGGTAATGAAACCTAGTACAATGTAACAAATCATTCAGGAAATTTAAAGCCTAATCAATACATCATTCCCATAATGTATTTGACAATGAACCCCCTGCATTCAAATTTAAAGAAAGGGGTTTAATGCATTCACAAAATGTGGGTTAATTTAATAGAACATGTACTCGTGAAAAGGTGGAGTTATTAATAATATATTTCGAAAAACGAAAAAAAAATCGATTGCATAAAACCCCTTTCTTTAAAAGATCATCAAACCCTAACTTATGCGACAGTTTTCGAAATCAGTAAAACACCCAAATTCTTTTAATGTCAAAAAGGTTTGCCCGGCGGAATGAGATGAACTTACCAATGTCTGGGTCGGTTATTGTTTTCCGATTCACCATTCTTCTTTTCGCGTTGGGCGTGTCTCTCACTGATTGCTTAACTTCATCACCGTTTTCATCTAGTGGGTTATCGGGAGTGTTGGTGAAATTCGAGAATGTCGTGTTCTTCATGATGCGTTCACTTCGCTTTCTACCTGTCGGGTTTAAGATGAAAAGTTCAATCTAGGGTTTTTAGTGTGAAAATAGTGAAATCGATCGCTGAAATATACCTCCTGGAAGTCGAATCATGGCGAAAGATTTTTGCGCTGAAATCGGGTTGATGATTCTCAGAATCGGTTTGTCTCCGATTTTGCAGTGATCAAGCGAATATGGTGGAATTGATACAGTTACCATAATCGTGATAATGAGATGAACTTACCAATATACCCTTTGCTGCGAATTTAGTTCAATAAAAAATAATATTAAAAAACAATAATTCCATAAATATCTCAGATTCATCCTAGCCGTAGATGGTTTGATCTATGGTCTTAAGATGGGTTTCACAGTTTTTAAAATAAGAGAGGTTTCTACATGAAACTGCTCTCTCTCTCTCTCTCTCTCTCTCTCTCTCTCTCTCTCTCTCTCTCTCTATATATATATATATATATATATATATATATATATATATATAGGGGTGCTATAATCTACAATCCTCACAAAGGTAACAACCCCTAAAACCCAATCTATAGCCCTTGATAAACTGATCAAAGGTTAGTATGCTTCTAGCCTTTTTAATTCTAATTATAATATATTAATAATTAATTATTAATAAAAAACGGTGGATCAAGGGCATTTTGGGAATTTCATCTTCAGAACCCATCCTGCTATTCATGGTAACTCGGATTCATGGTAACAAAATCCCTAAAAACTCTCCATCAATGATATTTCGGTTTTCATTAAGTGAACCCTAATCTGGAAAAAATAAACCACGCCATTCTTGAATGATGTTTGTTGGTGCATATGTTGATTCATGTGATAAGGTTTTGATGATTAATGTTTCATTAAATGAATTATTAAGCATAAATTAAATACTTAATTATTCATGATTGCTGGTGCATATGCTGATTCATGTGATAGGGTTTTGATGATTAATGTTTCATTAAATGAATTATTAAGCATAAATTAAATACTTAATTATTCATGATTACGGGTGATTCAGACCAGCATAATAGTGGAGTTATTGAAGATTACTGGTTCATTAAATAGTTTGCCCTGCATAAGTGCATATAATATGTGGGGGATTCATGAATGCGGGTGCATCTTATGCTTCAGGAAGTATTAATGGTTTGTGTTGCATTATTACCTTCATCGTCGGATTCATTAAAATTCTCTACTTTCTTTAAGCTATCTAAACAATCTTCTTCTACATCATTAATTCCATCAATTTTATTAAACTTGAAAATTACTTTAGATGATTTTATTTCGGAAGAACAAGCGTCACGAACAGATGATGAAGCCATGTTAAACAAAAACATAAACTGACAAAAATAAGAACTCGACAAACCCTAAAATTTGCAGAAGAAAAACATATAACAAAAACGATGATGATACGAAAGAAGATAACTTCCAAATAAAAAAAGATTATTTCCAATAAAAGCGGAACACATTGATTACATATCAAATTAAAGATCTTTCCTCATGAACCGTAAAACATTTCAAATACCTAATTTACCCTTTATATTTAATATTAATAAAAATCCAATAATTAATCTAGAGATTATGATCAACGGTTACAGATTGGGTTGCATGGGTTAAACGTGGGTTGTAGATTAGCCGTCCTCTCTCTCTCTCTCTCTCTCTCTCTCTCTCTCTATATATATATATATATATATATATAGAGAGAGAGAGAGAGGAGCGTACATATTTACGAGAAACGCGAGAAGCGTCTTCCATGTACTGGATCACATGTGATCCACTACTCCCGAAAAAATCGGGTAGCGGGCGACCTGGTTCGCGAGTCGCGTGGAAGTCGCCCGGATCACATGTGATTTTAGGCGTGAATCACATGTGATCCACTACATCGGCGGAAGACCCCCGATCAGGTGTGAATCACATGTGATTTTGTACGTGAATCACATGTTGACATGGTTACACATGCATCAAAATATATATATATATCGAAAAATGTTGTTGACATGGTTACACATGCATCAAAATATAATATTTTCCTTTTTAATATATGGCTGATGATAAAATAAACTGAAATGTTCAAAAAAAACTCAACGAATTATACTATTTTGAATGATTAAGTCCCTAAGCTATTTTTTTAAAGAAAAAACTCATTAAACTTTCTCATTTTGAATGATTAAGTCATTGAACATTTTTTAATAGATAAATCATCAAACTTTCAAAATTGGTTAAATGCATCATTTTAACAAAAAAAAAACTACATGTAACCTACTAGGAAAGTGTTAAAGCAAAATAAAATCTAAATCAGATTTACCGTTCTCAAATTCTGTCATTCAAACTCCATGCAAACAACGTTATCGCTCCCCCTCGCCACTCCCCGTCGCCCCCATCATAGTCTGTTCTCCATATCATCCATCAAGCTGTTGACCCCGGTGTTTGTATGGGGTTTGCATGACGTAGGGTTTGGGAACGGTAAATGATTTAAGTTTTCTTTACTTTAAAACATTTTTAGTCGGTTATAGGCATATTTTAAAAATTCAGTGTTTTATATTTTTAAGAAAAATGTTCAGAGACTTGATCATTCAAAATGAGAAAGTTTAATGGTTATTTCATTTAAAAATAGTTTAGGGACTTAATCATTCAAAATGAAAAAGTTTAATGATTTTTTCATTCAAAAAAATAATTTAAAGGAAGTTTGATCAAAAGTGATCAAAGACCGAGGAAACTACAGAAGGACGCTTTCAGAAGACCAAGACCGCAGAACCTCTGTTACCAATAACAGAGCCTCTGCGGACAACATCAGAAGACAAGGAACCAAGAAGACGTCTCAGAGGACCGAGCCTCAGAACCTCTGCCACCCTTGACAGAAGCTCTGCAGAAGTAAACAACCAAAGACTCGGAATCAGGTGAAGACTACTTTACAGAGGAACCAGACCGCAGAACCTCTGTAACACATTACAGAGCCTCTATGGTCCTCAAAAGACTAGGAAGATATTTATAATATCTTGCTACTGTTCCAAGACCTGTTCATCAACTTACATGGAAAAGTATTGTCAAAACACGTGTCAAGCTCTGAGTGGACTCAATAGGGCAAGGTACAAAATAGACGTCTGCGCCATTTAATGCATTTACCAAAAGTACATCTGCTCCATTAAATGCGCATGGCTCAAACAACTGTTCACACCATCCAGTTTACTATTCATGCCGTAAAAGGAACAGTGACCTACTTCATAGTCTTCTAAGAGTAGTATAAAAGGAAGACTCGTGTTGAGTTCTTCCTAAGACATAGAACAACACACAAAAACAAGAAAAACAAGAACACATAGCTTATGCACATTTAGAGTCATATCTGTTTAAAGCTTTGCATACTCACTGTTCTTAAATCTGTTCTTGATATATATATATATATATATATATATATATATATATATATATATATATATATATATATATATATATATATATATTCAGTAAACTTTGAGATATTATTTCCTGTTCACTGTTTATTTATATTGTGTTCTAAATCTATCAAACATATATGTTAGTTCTTCAAATACGCTTCCGCATCAAACATAAACTCGAACTAATAGATCTGATAATCTTGTTCAAAGCAAATGTTCGACTAATGTTTAAGATATCGAAATTATTATAAGTAAACTCTTGATTAAAACTTGATATATTAAGTGACAAATATTAAGGAGCCTAAAATAAAGTAGGTTTATAACTAAAAAAAAGTTTTATGAGCAAACAAAATGAATATACCACGTTTAAAAAAAAGGGAAATTAATTAAAATGCTAAAAGTTTGACCGTGTGTTACCAAAATGCCACAAATCTCTCCCATGTTACAAAAATGCCACAAAAAACCGCGGTGGGCCCCGCGATCGCGGGCCCCAGGCCCACGTGTCACCAAACTTTGCCCAAATACCCCGCCCGCGTTGGTCCCTCAAGAATGCCCGCGGTCCACCTTTGCCCCCTCAAGAATTCCCGTGTTTACAGTTTTGGTCCCTGCCCGCGTTGGTATCCCGCGATCGCGGGCTAACCCGCTACTTTTTGAATTTACAGTTTGGTACCTGAAGTTTGTTGCAAATTTAAAAAAACATTAATGGTCCATATAGTTTTTAGGTTATCATTTTATGTGGTTTTTAATGTATTGTTTCCTTTCCATTTTAATGTTTTTAATATAGAAATTCACTTAAGTTATTTAACAAGGAAATTAATTAACAACATCATATAAAAATTATTGCAAATCATCTTCCCAACCGAAACGGATACAGTGCATGTAAACAAAGAAATCTATTACTGGAAGGCGTCCTGGAGTCCTGTGATCAAGTTAACCTTTTCCTTGATCACGTCCTCCATTCCTATGTAGTCCGATTCGAGTTCTTCTAGTTCCTCTTCAGCTTCCTTAATCTCTCGTTGCAGCTGCCGAACGTGAGCCCTAGTCATGGCCAGTTCTCGTTTCTTCTCCGCTAGATACTCCATTTTCCCCCGCTGAATCCCCCTGTTATGGTTCCACATACCCTTTACCTTTTCGATATCGGCGTTCGCCCCATTAATGGCTTTTTGCACTGCGGGAGTAATTTGTTGACTTTGTTGAAGACCCGTCGGCATAAAATCATACATTGGTGGGGTTCTCATGCCATTATCGAGGTAGTAATTGTCGGATGCCATCTCCCAGTCTGCTTCCTCCTCAGGCGTGAATGGAAAATCGGCCGCAGTTCGCCCACAGTTTCTCCACTCCTCGTCTGTTTCCGGTACCTTCCAGGTACTCCGGCGAGCTCCATCGTTCATTGGTTGGTAGGCTCCCGAACGTGAAGTTCCAGCCACATTCGCCGACCTGTTCCCCCTTGATCTTGAACCTCCAGCCATGGTGTTAAGAAAATCGAAAGTGTGTTTGTAAACGGTGAGGAGAATGTCTGAAAGATAGATAGGAAGTTGTGAATTACTACTTCATCATGCCATCTACTTATAGCCGTGAAAATGTATGTTCTTCATCAGATATGGTCAAAGATTTCGTCTGAAAAAGTTGCCTGCATGATTCGTCTGAATAGTTCACTGCAAGATTCGTTTGAAAAGAGCCTGTAAGATTCGACTGAAAAAGTAACTGCAATATTCATCTGGAAAAGAGCCTGTAAGATTCGACTGAAAAAGTAACTGCAAAAGAACTTACATTTCTAGATTCATTGAAGAACTGAACCCAAAGCGACCTACTTAGGGTAACACGCTTGTCCCAACGGGTTCCCCTAAGTACTCGGTCGTTGCGCTTGACGAAATATCGGATTGATGCGGGAAACAACTCCAAGATCCATATCTGGAATTAGACAAGAAGAGCAAGTACGTAAAAAGAAAAGCCAAACAGTTTGTATGTATTATTAACAATTGTTATACTACGTATCTAACCTTGAAGGCGTATGTAAAACCACAAAGGTTCATCTTTCCATGTCGATCGGAGTCGCGTCTGGTTATGGCTCGGTGCAAGATTGAGTAGCAATGTGTCCAGATATGGCTATCCCACGGGTAGCTGTTAAACAGCTCAAGGTCCTCGACGGCCCTAAGGACCGTCGAGGAAGCATACTAGCTATACTCACGGCCCATGAAGCCCATATCCACGATCACCACCAAGCATACACGGACAGCATCGTCGTCGGTTAGGGCACTAAGGCCCTCTTTCATCATGTCCCGGGCTGCCTTCAGCTTCAAACGAGATGCTGAAATGCCCCAAACCCTAGGAACGAAGGAGCAGTCTGCTAAGGGAGGAAGGGGGGAACCTCTCCAAAACGTAGTCCTGTAATTAGACAGAACTCACGACGCCCAAAATGCAATCGATCAGCGAAGAAATCAAAATGCATCTCCTCCGGATCAGCATTGGCGTCCTCGACCTCCAACTGTAGAAACATGTGTACTAGCGTAGGGTCGCCAGCAGAGTAAGACACATCCATCCATGGCCCGAACGGTGTCCCTCTAAAGATGGCCTCAAGGGTATCCGCGTGATCACCTAATCTCCTAAAGCGCGCTCCTAACTCCTCGATGTAGGCAACTTTGCACTTTAGCGTCAAGTCGATGTTAAAGAAATCCCTCTACATAGTCATTCACAGATGTTATAGTTAGTGTTATATATAGATGCTTTATCTTGTTTGGTTTATTGTGTTGATAATTATTCGTTTGTTTTAGTTTTTGAAAAGAAACCACTCAATCTATTGGACTTCCAGGTAGCAGGGGAATCACAAGGATTGCTTAAATCCCGACATGTAACAGCCCAAAACCCATAGGACAAACATAGCGTTAAATCATACTATTTAAAATAAAATTTGGTCCCGAAAGTTCTTTACATCATTCACAAACTAAGGTTGGCGGAAACAACCTATACACAACTGAGAACAACTACTTCTACAAGTGGCACCGGCGCTGTCTCAACTGCTTCTGTACTCTATCCTGCGCTTGTTCACTTACCGGGGCCTTCTACTCTAAGCTTACCTGAAAAGGTTTTAGTTTTGAAAAGCGAGGGTTAGACCAAAAGGTCTAGTGAATTCCCTCCATAAAACATTCAACACAATATAAAATCATTTCATAGAAAACATACTTTCACATCTTTCTCATAAACATCATCCAAGGTCAAACACAGGGTTCAGGGTCGCATAAGCTACTCCGATCGGGGCCTAACAGATACCCTCTCGTCTACGCCGAAATACAATGGACTCCTCGTTCCTTCATGTAGGAGAAAACGAATTCCAACCTACAAGCTAACCTCCATATGCCCAAGGAATCAGAGATCCCAAGGTACCCTGACCCCACCGTGAGACCGACTCCACATAGCATTCACATAGTTCATCATAAACATAAAACAAAAAGCCGTATAACCTTTACAATCCATTTCATCTTGCTAAACAATCTTTTCAGTAGAACATACTTTTCATGGAAAACATTCGCAAAAGCTTGTAAATAAATCATGCTCATAAACATACCCTGATCAGTAAAACATAAAGCTTTCACTTACGTAAAATTCATGTAAATTAACAGGGCATTTTCATATAATCATTTTCCTTTGGAAACATGTAAAATCACGTATTTTAGTTAGAAAAACTCACCTGGCTTGCTTGCTCCGAAGCTTCTCACTTACACTTCTGATCTCTAGGTGGAACACCTATAATATTAATAACGTACGTCATAATTCGCTCAACTATTAATCGAGTTAAATCCTGAACTTAACACCAATTTATCTAAATTGGTATATTACACTTCTAGTCCAAAAATCATAACTAAGGGTCTTTGCTCACCCATCCAAATGAAATGCTACACCGGATCATTTACTTTACTCAACTCTAGATTCTCAACATACCAGTAAAAACACTGAATTATAAATCTCAGTCTCAAAATAAACGAACCCCAGATTTATATATATGAAACCGGACCTTAGATTAACTCGCTTACACCCAAGCCCGAATTTAAATAATACATGGAAGCCCAAATTAATTAGCAAATTAAATCCATAGTTAATTAATATCTCGAAGTCCACTAAACCAAATTATTTGACTACCGGATTGCTACTAAAGAGGGATTGAAACCCATGTCTCGAACACGCATTGCGCAAGCCACCACCCATTCTTTTCTAGACCTCTCAATTAAACCCGATTAAGAGGGAGTTAAATCTTTCTTGTTGGGTTTCATTCATCCAATGTGTAAAACAAAGGTAATTTCAACTCATAGATTACAATTGATACTAGACTTTTATTTCAAACAAACTAAATACATCTCAACCTCACGCCTTCCATTCTATCTCTAAAATTAATTAATCAAGACATTTAATTAGACCATGGCACATACTAATTTTTAGTGTTACAATCCATTACTACCCTCATCAAGAACCCACAAAAACATTTGATTTAATCTTTGACAATAAGAATCTGAATTAAAACCCGATAAATATCCTTATTTGATTTCTCAATTTATATAACGGAGAACAACTAGCAACTTACAACTCTACCAATTCTTGCAAAAGAGAAAACGCAAGGGAATCGTTTCTTACCCAAAATAAACCTCACGAAAAAGGAAGGCTGTTGTCCAGCCATACCGCCGCCGACGACCACCACCGGCAGCCGACTGCCGGCGCTCATCAGCCGCCCCTCCGGTCATCTTCTCCGTCGCCGGCGAACCCAACCACCATCTCCATCTCTCGTCGTCTATCTCACTCTCGTAGCCTCCATCTCTCTCATGCAGCTCTATCTCTCTCTCGCTGCTCTCTCTCTCACGCAACTCTCTCTCTCTCACTGCTCTCTCTCCTGCAGTCTATCTCTCTGTCGTCTCTCTCTCCTCGTCGGCTGTCTCTTCCTCGTTGTCTCTCTCTTTCCTCGCCGGCTGTCTCTTCCTCGTCGTCTCTCTCTCTCTCTGCCGGCTGCACACACAAGACACACACAAGACCATCTCCTCTTTCTCTCTTTTTGTCTATCTCGATGACAGCCTCCACAAAACCCTAAAACTAATTGCTTTTCTTTCTTCCAGCAATAAAATCGGCTCATCACAAAAGAAAAAGGAAATTGATTTCCTAATTTCTATATTTTACCCCCATACTTTGTGCAATATTCAATTACCATCCCTAACTTTCATTTTAAAAACATGTTACATTATTTTGGGTTATTACAATCTCCCCTCCTTAATGGAATTCCGTCCCGGAATTCACTCTGGCACTAACCGGTGTCCTTGGTTATCAAACTTGAATCTCAATTCTCGAAATAAATCTTTCTAATAACAAAACAATAACAACCTACTTTCACGCCTTTGCTGCGCAACTCTGATTTAACTCACAATCTCTATTCATAACCCAAAACGTGCAATTATCTTATTTTTCATCTTTCAGTCGAATCTATTACTTCAGGAATGCCACGAATCTCGGATTCTATCCTTCTTTCGATTAACCACAACGACCATAAGATCAGATAGACACGTAAAAACAAAGGTCATCCCGGCTTCCTTCTTTAGATTTACCTTAAATAATTCCTTAACGTTCAGTGTAAATCTCAAATTCTCAATAACACTTTCCCACGAACTCCCGAAATTCCATCTTATAAATCATAACATGTGAACACAAGTTGTAAGTGTTGGGTCACTTAAGATTTGAAGATGACCTCAGTCTCTCAATTTTACACAGTTCATACTTAGAATAAATTCTAGGTTCTTTACAAGCAGTTTAATTGTATAAAAATGTTCGGTGAAGTCGAAGATCAACCGAAGAAACAAAGTAGAAGTATATCTTCAAGGCGGATTGAAGATAGATTTCTCAACCAAAGATTAAGCTGCTACTTGGGACGTCCTAAGGTTTTAGGCCAGTACAAGGTCCTAAGGTTTAAGGCCAGTACAAGGTCCTAAGGTTTTAGGCCAGTACACTTGAAGAGCAAGGAAAATCTTGAAGACTTGATCTCCAGGATCTCTTAAAGATGTTGAAGATATGATCGGCAGGATATGTTGAAGTCATGATCGGCAGAGAATTCCTTAAGAAAGAATTCTTGAAGATATCCTTGAAGACATCCTAGGCCAACAGTTTACAACAGGTATATTCAGCTTTATCTGCAAAATATATTTGGGATATCCTGCAATGACAGAGATATAATCCGAGGATCAGAAAAAGGATCTTTGTATTTGTTATCTCTTTCAAGAAAGCTCAACTTCAACAACAGGTCAACGCTTCAGGACAAACATACAAAGACAAAAGTACATCCCAGTACTTTTCAGAAGAAGCTGCTTCCATCCTGCCATCCAAGCCCTGCTTGACAAGTGTCCATGCATTCAATGCATGAGGCACTATATAAAGAGGTCTTCTCCTTCCTTGCAAAATCACCAGTTTAAAAACTCTCTCAAGCTTTCAAGTGCTGGCGCATTACTCTCTCTCAGAAGTTCATTTGTTTTCTAAGTGTTTTACAACTGTTCTTATTTTCTGTGTGACTTTGTGTTAGATTGTTTAAGCAGATTTTATCTGTTTTGTTCCGCAACAATCTTTAAGTTTTCTATGTGTAATTCTTGATTTTAAATCAATAAAGAATTAATTAAGTGAAAATTTTTGTGTATTGTATTCAACCCCCCCCCCCTTCTACAATACTTGTTTACCATTGCTAATCCATAGCTGGGACCAACAGTAAGTATCTCAGTACTTACCACTCCCTAATTATTCTTATCCCCATCACGACCACACCAACAGTTTCCGAACTCAACTGTCTCTCCTGGCTAGTGCAATAAAACCACTGATCCTTACCGCACCCAACAGTACAATTCATTCTCTTTATCGCAAGCAACTTTAACTCGACCCACTCATTTCAATTGATAAACTCCAATTTAGTTGCAATTCATTTCGTTCTAACACCCATAAGTTATCATATTTAATCACTTAATGTCATAACTTAGCATCACATCTCGATATGCTGGCATTCACCACATCCATCAGCCTAAACCGAATTCTTAACTAACAACTCCACTGAGTAACTCTACCATTCACAACTTACCAAATAATTTGAAATTTACATAATCCATCATACTATCATCAACTTCTCACTTTAACCTTTAGATTTTCCCTTATCGACTCTTAGTAAGAATTTCGGTAGAATCATAACGCATTCTGTAATAACAAATAAATGTCATTACTTAACAAATCCATACAATTTTAATCCATCAACCAAAGGCTTATACCTCTATCATGACGTTTCAAATCAACTAATGATCATACTACCACTCCGCCCGTAATCAACATCATCATGTCATTCTTTAAACATGAACAAATCTCTCGACTATCTCCTTCTAGGGTCACTCCCTCTCCCATAAGAAACAAATCACGATCCGCAAAGATCTAGCATTTATTATAACACACTTGTCTAACACACACTTCATCCTCTTTAACTTCCAGTGATTCCGATATATACCTATATAGCGACTCTTATAACAAAAAACACTTGATTTCTACTTTGGGTAATTCCCCCACCATTACTCCGTCCTTCTGTCCCGAACATAATCACACCACAGAGTCAGCTTACACCCTATGCGCTCCAACAATTTGGTTAATAGATCGTACATCTTCATGGCAATTCATGGCAGCAGATTCAAAAGAAAAACTCAAGAAATTAATCAAACAAGTTAAACAATTATCTTCAAGCAGCAGTTCTGACACTAATCAAGATACAGAATTAATTCAAGACGCTCAAAATCCGTATTCAGATGTAAATCTATATGATATCTGAATTGTGTGAGTTTGGTGTATTGTCTTTGTAGACAATTTCTTTGATTATTCAAAAGTGTTATTATTCATATGTAGAAAATACACTTCTTGGTATTTTCGACTTATACTTATCAAAAGGTTTATCAAATACAAATTATTACTAACATATGCAGGTACACAAAAGGAAGTCAAAAGAGATGACAAAAGATAGTGCTCCAATTCCAAAGATAGTGCTCTATTTTCAAAAATGTCAGACGATAATTCATTTCAATACAAGATTCCAAAAGATGGTGCTCTAATTTCAAAAACGTCAAGCTTTGTCGGACAAGAAAGTCAAAAGATTCCAAAAGCAATGTCGACCACAATCAAAATCCAAAACAGGAAGTTGCCGGTAACATAATTGAATTATTTAGAAATGAAGACAGATGCCGGTCACCAAAGACAGATGCAGGTCATCAAATCGCCTATAAAAGAAGACTCAAAGGAACGAAGATAATCATCAGTTTTTACATCAGTTTTTCCTTCTCCTTTTACAAATTCTCTATATCAAACCTTAGAATGAGATGTCTAAGAAATCCCCCTCTCTCAAATTCTCAACCTCTAGATGCTCTAAGTCTCTAGACTTTCAAATATTCATATCTCCAGATGTATGCAAAGATTGTCGGAAAGACAATTGTACAGTTGATCATTTAATCAAAGAAGGTATTTTTTGATCATTCAAAAAAATCTTCTTTTGAATCTGCTGCCATGAATTGTCTTAGTTCTTCATCTTCTTCATCTTCTTCGCTTTTTGCTTCTTGAATAACTTTGGTGTTTGGGACTTCATAATTTTCAGAATAGAATCCTGAAACACCTTGAATCGTCATTTTTTGAATCTGATTTGAAGGAAGATTATCCCACCATTTGACTCTAACCACTCTTTGTAGAAGACTTGGATTTATACCAATTGCAGATGTTACTCTAAAGGTCCATGAAATAATCCATGGAATATTGAATAAGATGGTGAATTGAAGGAGGTATTCAAACTCAGGAATATCTTGATAAAAGATTTCTTTGAACTTTTGGAAACCTTTTGAAACAGGACTAGGAAGAGTATCTGGAATATTTCCTAAGAATTTGAACCATCGAACGAACCATTTGGGATATGAACACTCGAAATTTTTATCGAAGAATATGAACCATGAATGTGAATAGCTTTTGAATTAAAAAAGGTAGTACCAAGCATCTTGGTAATCACAATAATTGTAAAAAGGGAGTTTTGGATAGTTTGGAAGGGCCTTTTCAACGTAAGGACGATCTTTCCAATCTTGAATAGAGAGGATACGAAGGATTTGAACTTTGTTGAAAGCTATAGTGGTTTTATCAGTAGGATTTGAGTTATGAGTAATTTTGATAGAACCTGTGGTTTCTAAAATTGTTTGATAATACTCTCTTGGCTTTTGACTGCCTCCAATGAACATGGAGTTTTTGATGAAGAGGAAATATGTGAGAGAGTGAAATCCTTGGTTATGGATTTGGACTTCTTGTTCTTCGAGGATTTTGACAATTTGTTGGTTAGGAGTTTGGATATAGGAACTGCCCCTCTCTTTTGAGGAAGAAGGTTTGGGACTTTGAGTAATTGCCTGAGTATTGGACAATATAATTGATTTCTTGGGGGTTAGGTTTGGAGAGATGATAATTGACTTTTGTATTAAAGAGGAATAGGAAGGCTGAGCTTTGACAGGGGTAATTGGAGCGAATCTATTTTGTATTGGAATAATGGATGATGAGGGAGTATGAGAAGTATTTGATTTGCATGGAGAGAGTTTCACTCTCTTGTCAGTATTTTGAACAACGATCCTTTTGTCTTCTCTTTGATTCATTTCCCCTGTAAAAATTCTCGTGATAAAAAATCTGGGAGAGAATTATTCTTGCCTTTGATAAATTCAATTTTGAAATCGAAATTGCTTAATAATGCTTGCCATCTTGCAAAAATTTGTTTTGAAATAACATTTTTTATATCATTTTCTAATATAGGTTTTGCAGATTGACAATCTATGCGTAATAAAAAGGGTTTCATATATAGATCATCTTCAAATTTTTTGATGCATAGAACAATACTTAAAATTTCTTTTTTGAGAGTTGAATAACTTTTTTGAGTATCATTCCATGCTCCTGAAAAGAATCTTACTAATTCTTCATTTGAATTTTGGTTAATTTTTTGTTTTAGTATTCCACCGAATCCTAAATCACTAGCATCAGTTTCAACAATGATACTAGCACTTGGTTGTGGTATACTAAGACAAGGCAAATATTTAACCTTTTCTTTAATATGTTTGATAACATTGGTATGTTCTTGAGTCCATGGTGGTGGATTCTTTTTTACCCTTTGATATAAGGGTTTACAAATAATACCTAAGTCTTTGAAAAAGTCATGCACACAATTTAGACATCCTAAAAATCTTTGAAGTTGAGTCTTGTCTTTTATTTCATCTGGAAATTTATTAGCAAATTCTAAACTTCTTTGTATTGGCTTGATAGTTCCTTGAACAATATCATGTCCTAAGAACCTAATATTAGTTTGAAATAAACTCATTTTTTAGGAAGAAATAACCAGTCCATTGTTGAGGATTAATTCATAAAATATGTTTAAATGTTTAAAATGTTGTTCTAAAGATTTTGAAAAAATTAACACATCATCAATATAAACAATAGCAAAACTGCTTATAGGGATAATAATGTCATTCATGATATTTTGGAATTCAGAAGGAGCGTTTTTGAGACCAAAAGGCATGACGTTCCATTCATAATGACCGAAAGGAACATTAAAACCTGTTTTATATTTATCTTGTTCATGAATTTGTATTTGCCAGAATCCTGATTTCATATCGAATTTTGAAAATATTTTTGCATCATAAAGTCTTTTTAATAGATCTCTTTTATTTGGTATTGGATATCGAATCCATTCTAGAACTTTGTTTAAAGGTTTGTAATTAATAACAAGTCTTGGAGTACCTCTTTCTAATTCAGCAGCGTTCATGACATAAAATGCTGAACAAGACCAAGGTGATTTTGAAGATCTTATGAGATTTTTGTTTAATAAATCTTGAATTTCTATTTTGCAGTGATCTTGCAATTAATTTGACATGTGAATAGCTTTAGATTTTGAAGGAATGTCTTTTTCATTGAAATCTTTTGTATAGGGTAATTTAACAGTATGTTGCTTTCTTTTCCAAAAGGCATTAGGAAAAGTAGAACAAACATTACTTTCAAATCTATCTTTTGTCCTTTTAATCCTATTTTGAATATTTGGATCTTGTAGATTATCGAGAATTCTTTTGTAGCTAATTTCGTTAATTAAATATTTTGCTTGATTAACTTTGTTGTTTAAGGTATTTAGTTCTGAATGAATAATTGGGTCTGTAAATTTGAATTTTATTTCTTTATTTAAGACTTTTGTACTTATTCCTTCTTTGTCTACGGTAATTGGGTAAAGTTGATAAATAAAAGGTGATCCTAAAATTAAAGTTGAGGTTAAGTTTTTGACAAGGATTAAAGATGTTTTAAAACAATAATCATCTTTACAAATATGGACATTTGAAACTTTGTAAGAAATGTCGAGTTTTGATCCACTAGCATATGATAATCGATTTGAAGTTTTCTCATAATAAATTGTAGGAATAATTCCTTCTTGGATAACATTCATGTCAGCGCCACTATCAATAAGAGCAATGACAGTTATTTTAAAATTATTTTGTATACGAAGATTAATACTTGTATGCCATCTTTGATAGGAAATATTTTTAGGGATTTTAATTTTATTAATGTTTGATTCTTCATTTGTAATGATTGTAACTTCAGGGATTTCATTTTGGATATTTTTTTATTTGATTTCTCAATTTATATAACGGAGAACAACTAGCAACTTACAACTCTACCAATTCTTGCAAAAGATAAAACACAAGGGAATCGTTTCTTACCCAAAATAAACCTCACGAAAAAGGAAGGATGCTGTCCAGCCATACCGCCGCCGACGACCACCACCGGCAGCCGACTGCCGGCGCTCATCAGCCGCCCCTCCGGTCATCTTCTCCGTCGCCGGCGAACCCAACCACCATCTCCATCTATCGTCGTCTATCTCACTCTCGTAGCCTCCATCTCTCTCATGCAGCTCTATCTCTCTCTCGCTGCTCTCTCTCTCACGCAACTCTCTCTCCCTCTCACTGCTCTTTCTCCTGCAGTCTCTCTCTCTCCTCGTCGGCTGTCTCTTCCTCGTTGTCTCTCTCTTTCCTCGCCGGCTGTCTCTTCCTCGTCGTCTCTCTCTCTCTCTGCCGGCTGCACACACAAGACACACACAAGACCATCTCCTCTTTCTCTCTTTTTGTCTATCTCGATGACAGCCTCCACAAAACCCTAAAACTAATTGCTTTTCTTTCTTCCAGCAATAAAATCGGCTCATCACAAAAGAAAAAGGAAATTGATTTCCTAATTTCTATATTTTACCCCCATACTTTGTGCAATATTCAATTACCATCCCTAACTTTCATTTTAAAAACATGTTACATTATTTTGGGTTATTACAATCTCCCCTCCTTAATGGAATTCCGTCCCGGAATTCACTCTGGCACTAACCGGTGTCCTTGGTTATCAAACTTGAATCTCAATTCTCGAAATAAATCTTTCTAATAACAAAACAATAACAACCTACTTTCACGCCTTTGCTGCGCAACTCTGATTTAACTCACAATCTCTATTCATAACCCAAAACGTGCAATTATCTTATTTTTCATCTTTCAGTCGAATCTATTACTTCAGGAATGCCACGAATCTCGGATTCTATCCTTCTTTCGATTAACCACAACGACCATAAGATCAGATAGACACGTAAAAACAAAGGTCATCCTGGCTTCCTTCTTTAGATTTACCTTAAATAATTCCTTAACGATCAGTGTAAATCTCAAATTCTCAATAACACTTTCCCACGAACTCCCGAAATTCCATCTTATAAATCATAACATGTGAACACAAGTTGTAAGTGTTGGGTCACTTAAGATTTGAAGATGACCTCAGTCTCTCAATTTTACACAGTTCATACTTAGAATAAATTCTAGGTTCTTTACAAGCAGTTTAATTGTATAAAAATGTTCGGTGAAGTCGAAGATCAACCGAAGAAACAAAGTAGAAGTATATCTTCAAGGCGGATTGAAGATAGATTTCTCAACCAAAGATTAAGCTGCTACTTGGGACGTCCTAAGGTTTTAGGCCAGTACAAGGTCCTAAGGTTTAAGGCCAGTACAAGGTCCTAAGGTTTTAGGCCAGTACACTTTAAGAGCAAGGAAAATCTTGAAGACTTGATCTCCAGGATCTCTTAAAGATGTTGAAGATATGATCGGCATGATATGTTGAAGTCATGATTGGCAGAGAATTCCTTAAGAAATAATTCTTGAAGATATCCTTGAAGACATCCTAGGCCAACAGTTTACAACAGGTATATTCAGCTTTATCTGCAAAATATATTTGGGATATCCTGCAATGACAGAGATATAATCCGAGGATCAGAAAAAGGATCTTTGTATTTGTTATCTCTTTCAAGAAAGCTCAACTTCAACAACAGGTCAACGCTTCAGGACAAACATTGTTAGCTTTAATTAGCCCCTAATTTATATGAATGTTTTATAAAGAAATTATTGTATGGGCTTTATAATTAGATTTATGTTATCTTTGTAATTAGCCTTATGGGCTTAAGCCTTTTGTGTAAATGGGCCCTATATAAAGGTGTCCATAGGCTTATTTTAGGTTAAGTGAGAAATCTGGAGAGTTCACTTTTCACACACACAGACTAGTTTCTTATGAGAGTCGATTTCACGTTTAGTGTGGTGTTCTTCCAATTTCCCTCTCCATATTGAATCATCAATGAATATGAGATAAGTTCTTGAATGTTATGTTCTTAATATTTTATCTTATCTCTACATTTTATATGGATATCTTCTATTGTTTGCTTGAAACTGGGTCAACAATTGGTATCAGAGCAAAGCTTGGTTTTCAATATCAAGTGATCCTCGTTTAGACAAGATTTTTGATAGAAACTGTCTGTTCTTAACCTATTCTTCATTCCTTCAAACAGATTATGTTTTACTGCCATTTTCGATTTATTCGATCTGGTAACATCCTAGAAATTGTTTCTTTCGTTAAAAACTTCATTCAATATGTCAAGACTAAAATTTAGTGTTGATGCTGATTTTCATTATTATTTCAAACTCAGCACAAATTTTAAGAAAATAATTCCTACTCTTGAGAAAGAATTAGAGGAAAGAAACAAGAGTATTCTTATTGACTCAGACAACATTGCCAAGCTTGAAGAATCAGGTAAACTCCTAAACTGTGAAAATCTTGAACTGAAAAGGAAACTATCTGAGTCAGAAGAGCTTGGTAAAAAGGAGAAAGAGAAGTTTGAGGAAGTTAAGACTGTTTTTAAAGAAGAGAAGAAAAGCCTTGAGCTTAAGTGTCTAAACTTTTCTAAACTGATTTCCAACTTTGAAAAACTTATAATCAGTGAAAATGAAAAGTTTGGAAAAGAGAAAACTCTTCTTGAGACAAAGAATATGGAACTTTCTTTCAAAATCTCAAAATTACAGAAATCTCTTGAAAAAGAGCAGGATTTTGAAAGAAAAGAGTCTGAAAAGGTGAGAAGAGAAGGATTTCAAACAAAGTGTTTGAAAGACAAGTTTGAGAAGGAAAGAAAGGTCTTTAAAGCGGAAATGTCAAATTTAACAAAGAGACTATCCGATTTGTCAAACAAGATTATGTTGGAGAAGAGGTATAAATCAGATCTTCTAAGAAAATTTGATTTAAACCTTAAAAAAAAGATGTTTTAGCTAAAAGGCTTAAGAACCTTGTCTTAGCAAACTCTTGTGCTAAAAATTCAAATAATCCTGTTTACAAAAAGATGAAAATGGTTTGGAAAGTCAAAAACTCTATTCCTGACAAAAATGCTCCAAAGCCATTTGTTTCTACAAAGCCTTCATCTTTTCATTCATATAAATACTTTGATCTTCTGCTTCAATTAAGAAACCTTTTCTCTAAATCTTTCTGTGCACAAAATGGGTCATTTCAAAAGAAAAATCCAAAGACCCAAAATGAGAAAGGTCATAGAAAGAAAGTTGGCAAACCAACAGAGATTGGCAAACCAACAGAGATTGGCAAACCAGAGGACCTAAAGACAGCTCCAAATCCTAACAAAAAAGGACCCATTTGGGTATGGGTACCAAAAGTTCTTTGATCTGTCTTGCAGGTACAAGGACATCTGATCATTACAGATCAGGACTCGCTCTTCAGAGGAGAAAAGGACTCCTAAACACATCAGTTTAGGACTCGCACTTTAGTGAAATAGACTCTTAAACAAATCAGTTTAAGACTCGAGCTTCATCAGAAAATGACTTCTGACCATTACAGATCAGGACTCACTCTTCAGTAAACAATGGACTCCTTAATACTTCTATTAAGGACTCAGGCTTCAAAGTTCACTATGACTCTTAAACACTTTGTTTAAGACTCATCCTTCAAAGGTTCTATACTTCACAGAGCCTCTGTGGAATTGCTCAGAACCTATGACAATCTCCACAGAACCTCTGATGAGGTTGACCTATGTTCTGTGCATTATTTATCTCTATTGATTCAAGCATAGGTCAAGGGGGAGCAGAAGGAGACCTCAAATTAATCTATAGAGGTTGATCATTCAAGGGGGAGCCAAAGGAGGATTATGATCAACAAGAGTCTCTGCCGTCCAAACTAGACACTCTAAAAGGTATGTGTCGCACAAAATCTTTTTCCAAAAACAATTTTCCAGGACAAAAATTTCTAAATATGTCCTAAAAACAATGTTTAAAACCATAAAAACTTTGGATGATCAAAAAGTTTTATAAATTATTAGTTATTAGAAATTTCCTATCACAGAGCCTCTGCTGGCTCTGGCAGAGGTCTAAAAACCTCTATAGGATAATTTCTCTCTACTAAAGATTTATCGATCCTCTCCAATATTTTTTCAAACGTTTTTGGTAAAAGTACAAGCTTCAAGAGATAAAACGGCAGGTTTCAAACCATAGAGATCAATCCTAAAGAGGTTGTTAGATCAAGGAGGAGCGGAAAAGGAGACCTTGCTGAATCTACAGAGATTCATAAGTCAAGGGGGAGCAAAGAATGCGACAGAAGAGATCACATTCGCCGATCAAAAGGAAATAGGTTGCCACAGAAGTCATAAGCCACAGAGTTCTTTCAACCAAAGAACCTCTGTAGATCACTCAAATCATTCAAATGACTTCTGCTGCACAAAATCTTTGAGATTTACAATTTTCTAGGACACCAACTTTCAAATAAGTCCTAAATACATTGTTAAAACTGATCAAAAACTTGGATGATTAAAAATGTTTATAAATTATTAGTTATTAGAAATTTCCTGTCACAGAGCCTCTGCTGGCTCTGGCAGAGGTCCAAAAACCTCTGTAGGATAATTTCTCTCTACTAAAAATTTATTGATCCTCTCCGTGTTTTTCAAACGATTTTCATTAAAGATACAATCTACAGAGATAAACGTTTTTCAAATTCACAGAGCTTCTATACCCACAGAGCTTCTGTAAATATTTCCACTTGGGAATTTCTGTATCTGTAACGGTAACTTTTCTGTGGTGAAAATTTAAAACCCACGCGTTTTTCATTTAATGTGGCCGCCCACGACGTCTCGTCGTCACTGACATTGATGACGTGTCAAGTTTTCATTGACGTACATATCACGTCGTCCTAGAAACTTGCACCACGCCGAATGAACTCGAGTGTGGACCTCAAATTTTATTAACTTTCTCACATTTTCACCGTTCCGAATTCTATCCGTTACCACAGTATAAAACCCAAGATAAAATCACTTTCAAAACTTTACTATTCTCTCATCTTCTCCGGCGAACTTGCTTATTTCTTTCTGAAAACCTAGAACTTTCAAAACCTACAAATGGCTTCCAGTTCCAAATCTGCTCACGTTTCACCAACGAACTCTCCGACATCCTCTCCAGTGCATTCTGAGCACTCCCACAACCCACACATCGCCACCGATGCCGACAGACACGACTCCGGCGACGAGGCATCCTTCGTACCCACTACCCACCTGCAACAATTTTTCTCAAATGACCATTTCGAGCAAACCCTTCCCATTAAATCGAACAACTGTTATCTTGTTCCTTCTCCTACGGAATTTGGCAAAGAACATGCCATCCTACTAAACATCCTATAGAACCACTTTCTTTACCCCCTTCTGAGCAAAACCGTTGAACAAATACCAGTACGTTACCTACATCAGTTTTGGCAATCTTGCCGTTATGACGCTGACACCGATTTGATCAGAGGCTACATTTCTAAACCTGACCAAAGTAAGAGCCTTGAACTGATGTTCAATCGCACCATGTTCTCATTAGAATTTGGCCTTCCAACAAGAGGACTCATGGGAATCAAAAAGTATGCACCCCAACCAACAAATGAAGAACTTGTCGACTTTCTGCACATGTTAGGGTACAACCAACAGTTGAAAAAGAGGAACGATTTCCACAGAGCAAGACTACCTCCTCTGTGGAATACCTTATTCTCCATCCTAAATCGTTGCCTCACGGGAAAAATCGGGAGCATCGATCAAAGCTCACCTCAAATTCTCTCAATCATGTATGGTGTATACTATGATCTACCCCTAGATTATGCCACCATAATGATGCAAGAGATCATCAACACCATCGATCGCAAAATCGCCTCCCAGAAAGCCAAAATGTCTGATCACAACTGGTTACCCCCTCTGCAGTTCCAACGAATCCTCAGTGTACTTTTCGAACCCCTACTCCTTGTCCAAAAATGGCCAATGGACGGTCCCAAACCTAAGCAATTTCCTATGTCCAAGAACACCCCTACAGAACATGAGGATGGCTACCCACACATCAGGCCACTATCAAAGGTAATGTTAGGTTATGCTAGTGATGAAGAACTAGTTAGTGAGTACACACGCGTTTACAGAACTCCTGAACCCAGTTCTGTAACACCCCCGCGTATAGGAATGCCCATAGGAGGTAATGTAGTAGAGAGACTTACAGAAGAAGAATGGAAGATAAAGTTGGCTAAACACAAGGCCAACCAGAAGAACTTCAGAGATATAAGGAAAAACCTCTATTCTTCAAAAAGGAAGTCTTCTGAGGGATCTAAAGAGAAGAAGAAAAAGGGAAAGAAAACCAAGACCCCTACAGAGGAACAACTTGCCTCTGTTTCTGCTATCCAACAAACTCCTGCAGAACCATCTTCTCCACCCACTGAACATCCCACAGAACCCTCATCTCCACCACAAATCCAAGGTCCCTCTACCCCTCCCTCTTCCAAAAGAAAAAGAAAGTCAAAATCTACAGAGGAGGGAGCACCAAAACCAAAGAAGAGGAAATCAAAGAAGAAGAAACCATCTTCTCCTCTGCAAACAATAACAGAAGAAATCGAACCACCTCTGCAAACTCAAATCTTCACAGAGGTTCTTGATTCACTTCTGCCAAGACAAGAGACTGCAGAAGAAGAGGTGCAAATAGGTTTAGAGGATAGGGTAGAAACGTCTGGAGGAAAAGAAAATGAGAAAGGAAAAGATGCCGAAGTTGCAGAAGGCACACATCCCTCAACCCCTCCCAGTGCAACCCACACATCTGACATCGCAGGTCTAGCTGCAGAAGGTGTCATTGAAAAAGAGCAGCACAGCTCGAACCTCACCCAACCCATCAAGCCAGAGGTTACTCTTTCAACCTCTGTGCCCACAGAAGACGGGAAATCCATTCCTAGGGAGTCTCCTCAGAGAGACTCACCTATAGTTCGTGATCAATCGCCCCAGATCACACTAGAACACCCTACAGAGGAATTCGTTTCCTCTGACACGCACAATATAGGGCCAAAACTTCTTTCAGAGAGAAGTAGAGAGCACCATGACGAAGAGACTCTAGACAAGTCTCCAAGTCAACAGAAGAATATTCCGATACCCACCTCTGGAGTGGATTTGGACAATATTCTTCACAGAACTTCTGTAGAGACTGAAACTCAGGTTTCTTCTCGAGGATCAGATGGAAATCCTTCCACCCCCAACGTACAAACAAGGGTGAACGAAGGTGTCCCAGGAACAGGGATTCACTCTGGAGAAGGAGTTGTTCCTCCAGAGGTTACCCAAGAGGAACATGTTACGAAGGATGAGTTCCAAGCCTTTGTAACCTCTGTAACTCAAACATTGAATGAGTTGCAAAGCTCATTCACGTCTTTTACAGAGTCAACTTCAGGCGCGCTTACAGGATTAAATACCAAAGTGGATACCTTATCCACAGAGGTTAAAGCAGCCCTTGCAGAAATGAAGTCAACTACAGAAACTTCTGATGCTGCTGCCATCGCCTCTGCCACTAACATTGCCAAAACAACCGCTGCAGAGTTCGAGAAAAGTGCGACCAAAGCCTTCAAAACTTCGATCGCAATCTACTTTGAAACAATGAAGAAAAATGCAGCAAGGCAAGCAGCTCAAGACACCTGCAGAACAGAAGTTACTGCTAAAAGAAGGCAGGATGATCCTGATGATGGAGCATCTGGTCATCCTGAGGGGGAGAAAACAAAGGAAACTACAGAGGCTGCTTCTGCAAAAACTACAGAGAAATCAGCAGAACCCTGTACAACAGAAACCCAGAAGGGAAAACAACAGAGGCAAAACACCTCTATCTCACCAAAGGATGCACCAACCACAGAACCTAAGGTAATCAATCTTGCATCCTCATCCTCAGAACAAACTCCACCCTCACCCAAAGAACCAACACCAACCTCACAACCAATCCCGCACAAAACTAGAGTCAAAACCATAGCTCGAAAACCCCAAAGACCAAAACGCTCTTCAGAGTTCATTCTTCGCAGAATGGAATTTGTATCTGCTTTTCAATCAGCAAAGCGTTTTGACATTCCACCTCCAAGACCCGAAGACTCCTCACCAACAGAGACCTCACAACCCGAAGTATCAAAATCTTCAGAGGCAACAACCAAAACATCAGAGTATTCAACCCCAAAACCCACAGAACCTCCAACTGTCAAATCAACAGAGGTTCCACCCACACAAATCCAAAACCCAATATCTGAAACCTCAAAGCCAAAAGATAAAGGCAAGGGAATAATGACAGAAGAAGAGCCAAAGAAGAAGATGCCAGTTGCTACAGAGAAATTGATGAAAGGTGCATTTAATGCCTTCGTCACTCCTAAACCCGAAGAGGAAGACTGGGCATTCAACTTGAATCCTCTGTCAGAAAACCCATCCCTGAATCCCACAGCTAAGGTAACAGAAGGTAGAGTAGCAGACATCACTCGAAAGATGGATGAGCTAAGGAGACCAATTCCAAGATCTACTTCAACCATTGAACAAATGGAAGAACAAGTCTACAGTTATCTCTACAGACAGCACTTCCAGAGCGATCTGCCAGCCCATGTCCGAGATCAGAAGCTAAGAGAGGAATTCGATGCAATCTTCACCTCTACAAAGTCAAAACCAGTCAATCAAGTTTACTCCATTCACAAAATAAAGAAGGTAATCTATTGCAAATACTCCAAAATGAGAACCTATCCTCATACGGTGTATACCATCTGGAAAGTCAAAAGGTCTGACAGATCAGAAAATCAATTCTCTGAGGCTGATATCCGAAACCTCAATCCCTATGACTTACCTGACCTTCTGCAATGGACGATAGACAACTTCAATGACGACTGCCACAAAAGGTCTTATCGAGTTCTCAGAAAGGCGATGCGTGAAAAGCTCCTAATCTACAGCATGCTCGACATTCAACTAGCCATCGATCTGGGCATAACTACTCTAAGTATCAGACCACCAGAGGATTTCTGCCCACCCAATGCCATACCTAATTCAATCATCAAAACTCCAAGGTACGGGTTAGTATTCAAGAATCCTGCTGATCAACTGAAACTGTTTGTGACAATGGACTGTCAGAAGTACACAACCCATACTCTGAACATGTTCAGAAAGATACTAGAGGAGAATAAAGCAACAGAGCTTATGAACGAAGAATCTGCTCTGATGATGATCAAAGAGATTGATGCTACACTCGGCTTACGAAATCTCTGTCACAAATTCTATGAAGAACTCAAGGAAGTAGGAAAAGACAACAGAAAGTTCGACGACTTCCCAAATGCAAAAATCTGAGTCTCTTCAAAGAATCTCTGTCAACGTTTATTTCTGTGTACTCAAATGTAAATGCCTCTGGCATAAATTTCAAATGAAAGAAATAATCTTCTGAGGTATTGTTTAACCTCTTCTTTACTTAGGTTAAAATGCATAAATTCAACCTTTTATTTTTCAATACTTAAGGGGAGATTGTTAGCTCCAATATTCTGAAATATTAGAAGTATTGAAAAATGGCCAAGTACAGAAGAACTTCCACATAAGCTCTGCTGAGTGCAACAGAAGCTCTGCCGGGCATCTCAGAAGAATCAAAGGAAGTTTGATCAAAAGTGATCAAAGACCGAGGAAACTACAGAAGGACGCTTTCAGAAGACCAAGACCGCAGAACCTCTGTTACCAATAACAGAGCCTCTGCGGACAACATCAGAAGACAAGGAACCAAGAAGACGTCTCAGAGGACCGAGCCTCAGAACCTCTGCCACCCTTGACAGAAGCTCTGCAGAAGTAAACAACCAAAGACTCGGAATCAGGTGAAGACTACTTTACAGAGGAACCAGACCGCAGAACCTCTGTAACACATTACAGAGCCTCTATGGTCCTCAAAAGACTAGGAAGATATTTATAATATCTTGCTACTGTTCCAAGACCTGTTCATCAACTTACATGGAAAAGTATTGTCAAAACACGTGTCAAGCTCTGAGTGGACTCAATAGGGCAAGGTACAAAATAGACGTCTGCGCCATTTAATGCATTTACCAAAAGTACATCTGCTCCATTAAATGCGCATGGCTCAAACAACTGTTCACACCATCCAGTTTACTATTCATGCCGTAAAAGGAACAGTGACCTACTTCATAGTCTTCTAAGAGTAGTATAAAAGGAAGACTCGTGTTGAGTTCTTCCTAAGACATAGAACAACACACAAAAACAAGAAAAACAAGAACACATAGCTTATGCACATTTAGAGTCATATCTGTTTAAAGCTTTGCATACTCACTGTTCTTAAATCTGTTCTTGATATATATATATATATATATATATATATATATATATATATATATATATATATATATATATATATATATATATATATTCAGTAAACTTTGAGATATTATTTCCTGTTCACTGTTTATTTATATTGTGTTCTAAATCTATCAAACATATATGTTAGTTCTTCAAATACGCTTCCGCATCAAACATAAACTCGAACTAATAGATCTGATAATCTTGTTCAAAGCAAATGTTCGACTAATGTTTAAGATATCGAAATTATTATAAGTAAACTCTTGATTAAAACTTGATATATTAAGTGACAAATATTAAGGAGCCTAAAATAAAGTAGGTTTATAACTAAAAAAAAGTTTTATGAGCAAACAAAATGAATATACCACGTTTAAAAAAAAGGGAAATTAATTAAAATGCTAAAAGTTTGACCGTGTGTTACCAAAATGCCACAAATCTCTCCCATGTTACAAAAATGCCACAAAAAACCGCGGTGGGCCCCGCGATCGCGGGCCCCAGGCCCACGTGTCACCAAACTTTGCCCAAATACCCCGCGTTGGTCCCTCAAGAATGCCCGCGGTCCAGCTTTGCCCCCTCAAGAATTCCCGTGTTTACAGTTTTGGTCCCTGCCCGCGTTGGTATCCCGCGATCGCGGGCTAACCCGCTACTTTTCGAATTTACAGTTTGGTCCCTGAAGTTTGTTGCAAATTTAAAAAAACATTAATGGTCCATATAGTTTTTAGGTTATCATTTTATGTGGTTTTTAATGTATTGTTTCCTTTCCATTTTAATGTTTTTAATATAGAAATTCACTTAAGTTATTTAACAAGGAAATTAATTAACAACATCATATAAAAATTATTGCAAATCATCTTCCCAACCGAAACGGATACAGTGCATGTAAACAAAGAAATCTATTACTGGAAGGCGTCCTGGAGTCCTGTGATCAAGTTAACCTTTTCCTTGATCACGTCCTCCATTCCTATGTAGTCCGATTCAAGTTCTTCTAGTTCCTCTTCAGCTTCCTTAATCTCTCGTTGCAGCTGCCGAACGTGAGCCCTAGTCATGGCCAGTTCTCGTTTCTTCTCCGCTAGATACTCCATTTTCCCCTGCTGAATCCCCCTGTTATGGTTCCACATACCCTTTACCTTTTCGATATCGGCGTTCGCCCCATTAATGGCTTTTTGCACTGCGGGAGTAATTTGTTGACTTTGTTGAAGACCCGTCGGCATAAAATCATACATTGGTGGGGTTCTCATGCCATTATCGAGGTAGTAATTGTCGGATGCCATCTCCCAGTCTGCTTCCTCCTCAGACGTGAATGGAAAATCGGCCGCAGTTCGCCCACAGTTTCTCCACTCCTCGTCTGTTTCCGGTACCTTCCAGGTACTCCGGCGAGCTCCATCGTTCAGTGGTTGGTAGGCTCCCGAACGTGAAGTTCCAGCCACATTCGCCGACCTGTTCCCCCTTGATCTTGAACCTCCAGCCATGGTGTTAAGAAAATCGAAAGTGTGTTTGTAAACGGTGAGGAGAATGTCTGAAAGATAGATAGGAAGTTGTGAATTACTACTTCATCATGCCATCTACTTATAGCCGTGAAAATGTATGTTCTTCATCAGATATGGTCAAAGATTTCGTCTGAAAAAGTTGCCTGCATGATTCGTCTGAATAGTTCACTGCAAGATTCGTTTGAAAAGAGCCTGTAAGATTCGACTGAAAAAGTAACTGAATTATTCATCTGGAAAAGAGCCTGTAAGATTCGACTGAAAAAGTAACTGCAAAAGAACTTACATTTCTAGATTCATTGAAGAACTGAACCCAAAGCGACCTACTTAGGGTAACACGCTTGTCCCAACGGGTTCCCCTAAGTACTCGGTCGTCGCGCTTGATGAAATATCGGATTGATGCGGGAAACAACTCCAAGATCCATATCTGGAATTAGACAAGAAGAGCAAGTACGTAAAAAGAAAAGCCAAACAGTTTGTATGTATTATTAACAATTGTTATACTACGTATCTAACCTTGAAGGCGTATGTAAAACCACAAAGGTTCATCTTTCCATGTCAATCGGAGTCGCGTCTGGTTATGGCTCGGTGCAAGATTGAGTAGCAATGTGTCCAGATATGGCTACCCCACGGGTAGCTGTTAAACAGCTCAAGGTCCTCGACGGCCCTAAGGACCGTCGAGGAAGCATACTAGCTATACTCACGGCCCATGAAGCCCATATCCACGATCACCACCAAGCATACACGGACAGCGTCGTCGTCGGTTAGGGCACTAAGGCCCTCTTTCATCATGTCCCGGGCTGCCTTCAGCTTCAAACGAGATGCTGAAATGCCCCAAACCCTAGGAACGAAGGAGCAGTCTGCTAAGGGAGGAAGGGGGAAACCTCTCCAAAACGTAGTCCTGTAATTAGACAGAACTCACGACGCCCAAAATGCAATCGATCAGCGAAGAAATCAAAATGCATCTCCTCCGGATCAGCATTGGCGTCCTCGACCTCCAACTGTAGAAACATGTGTACTAGCGTAGGGTCTCCAGCAGAGTAAGACACATCCATCCATGGCCCGAACGGTGTCCCTCTAAAGATGGCCTCAAGGGTATCCGCGCGATCACCTAATCTCCTAAAGCGCGCTCCTAACTCCTCGATGTAGGCAACTTTGCACTTTAGCGTCAAGTCGATGTTAAAGAAATCCCTCTACATAGTCATTCACAGATGTTATAGTTAGTGTTATATATAGATGCTTTATCTTGTTTGGTTTATTGTGTTGATAATTATTCGTTTGTTTTAGTTTTTGAAAAGAAACCACTCAATCTATTGGACTTCCAGGTAGCAGGGGAATCACAAGGATTGCTTAAATCCCGACATGTAACAGCCCAAAACCCATAGGACAAACATAGCATTAAATCATACTATTTAAAATAAAATTTGGTCCCGAAAGTTCTTTACATCATTCACAAACTAAGGTTGGCGGAAACAACCTATACACAACCGAGAACAACTACTTCTACAAGTGGCACCGGCGCTGTCTCAACTGCTTCTGTACTCTATCCTGCGCTTGTTCACTTACCGGGGCCTTCTACTCTAAGCTTACCTGAAAAGGTTTTAGTTTTGAAAAGCGAGGGTTAGACCAAAAGGTCTAGTGAATTCCCTCCATAAAACATTCAACACAATATAAAATCATTTCATAGAAAACATACTTTCACATCTTTCTCATAAACATCATCCAAGGTCAAACACAGGGTTCAGGGTCGCATAAGCTACTCCGATCGGGGCCTAACAGATACCCTCTCGTCTACGCCGAAATCCAATGGACTCCTCGTTCCTTCATGTAGGAGAAAACGAATTCCAACCTACAAGCTAACCTCCATATGCCCAAGGAATCAGAGATCCCAAGGTACCCTGACCCCACCGTGAGACCGACTCCACATAGCATTCACATAGTTCATCATAAACATAAAACAAAAAGCCGTATAACCTTTACAATCCATTTCATCTTGCTAAACAATCTTTTCAGTAGAACATACTTTTCATGGAAAACATTCGCAAAAGCTTGTAAATAAATCATGCTCATAAACATACCCTGATCAGTAAAACATAAAGCTTTCACTTACGTAAAATTCATGTAAATTAACAGGGCATTTTCATATAATCATTTTCCTTTGGAAACATGTAAAATCACGTATTTTAGTTAGAAAAACTCTCCTGGCTTGCTTGCTCCGAAGCTTCTCACTTACACTTCTGATCTCTAGGTGGAACACCTATAATATTAATAACGTACGTCATAATTCGCTCAACTATTAATCGAGTTAAATCCTGAACTTAACACCAATTTATCTAAATTGGTATATTACACTTCTAGTCCAAAAATCATAACTAAGGGTCTTTGCTTACCCATCCAAATGAAATGCTACACCGGATCATTTACTTTACTCAACTCTAGATTCTCAACATACCAGTAAAAACACTGAATTATAAATCTCAGTCTCAAAATAAACGAACCCCAGATTTATATATATGAAACCGGACCTTAGATTAACTCGCTTACACCCAAGCCCGAATTTAAATAATACATGGAAGCCCAAATTAATTAGCAAATTAAATCCATAGATAATTAATATCTCGAAGTCCACTAAACCAAATTATTTGACTACCGGATTGCTACTAAAGAGGGATTGAAACCCATGTCTCGAACACGCATTGCGCAAGCCACCACCCATTCTTTTCTAGACCTCTCAATTAAACCCGATTAAGAGGGAGTTAAATCTTTCTTGTTGGGTTTCATTCATCCAATGTGTAAAACAAAGGTAATTTCAACTCATAGATTACAATTGATACTAGACTTTTATTTCAAACAAACTAAATACATCTCAACCTCACGCCTTCCATTCTATCTCTAAAATTAATTAATCAAGACATTTAATTAGACCATGGCACATACTAATTTTTAGTGTTACAATCCATTACTACCCTCATCAAGAACCCACAAAAACATTTGATTTAATCTTTGACAATAAGAATCTGAATTAAAACCCGATAAATATCCTTATTTGATTTCTCAATTTATATAACGGAGAACAACTAGCAACTTACAACTCTACCAATTCTTGCAAAAGAGAAAACGCAAGGGAATCGTTTCTTACCCAAAATAAACCTCACGAAAAAGGAAGGCTGCTGTCCAGCCATACCGCCGCCGACGACCACCACCGGCAGCCGACTGCCGGCGCTCATCAGCCGCCCCTCCGGTCATCTTCTCCGTCGCCGGCGAACCCAACCACCATCTCCATCTCTCGTCGTCTATCTCACTCTCGTAGCCTCCATCTCTCTCATGCAGCTCTATCTCTCTCTCGCTGCTCTCTCTCTCACGCAACTCTCTCTCCCTCTCACTGCTCTCTCTCCTGCAGTCTCTCTCTCTGTCGTCTCTCTCTCTCCTCGTCGACTGTCTCTTCCTCGTTGTCTCTCTCTTTCCTCGCCGGCTGTCTCTTCCTCGTCGTCTCTCTCTCTCTCTCTCTGCCGGCTGCACACACAAGACACACACAAGACCATATCCTATTTCTCTCTTTTTGTCTATCTCGATGACAGCCTCCACAAAACCCTAAAACTAATTGCTTTTCTTTCTTCCAGCAATAAAATCGGCTCATCACAAAAGGAAAAGGAAATTGATTTCCTAATTTCTATATTTTACCCCCATACTTTGTGTAATATTCAATTACCATCCCTAACTTTCATTTTAAAAACATGTTACATTATTTTGGGTTATTACAATCTCCCCTCCTTAATGGAATTCCGTCCCGGAATTCACTCTGGCACTAACCGGTGTCCTTGGTTATCAAACTTGAATCTCAATTCTCGAAATAAATCTTTCTAATAACAAAACAATAACAACCTACTTTCACGCCTTTGCTGCGCAACTCTGATTTAACTCACAATCTCTATTCATAACCCAAAACGTGCAATTATCTTATTTTTCATCTTTCAGTCGAATCTATTACTTCAGGAATGCCACGAATCTCGGATTCTATCCTTCTTTCGATTAACCACAACGACCATAAGATCAGATAGACACGTAAAAACAAAGGTCATCCCGGCTTCCTTCTTTAGATTTACCTTAAATAATTCCTTAACGATCAGTGTAAATCTCAAATTCTCAATAACACTTTCCCACGAACTCCCGAAATTCCATCTTATAAATCATAACATGTGAACACAAGTTGTAAGTGTTGGGTCACTTAAGATTTGAAGATGACCTCAGTCTCTCAATTTTACACAGTTCATACTTAGAATAAATTCTAGGTTCTTTACAAGCAGTTTAATTGTATAAAAATGTTCGGTGAAGTCGAAGATCAACCGAAGAAACAAAGTAGAAGTATATCTTCAAGGCGGATTGAAGATAGATTTCTCAACCAAAGATTAAGCTGCTACTTGGGACGTCCTAAGGTTTTAGGCCAGTACAAGGTCCTAAGGTTTAAGGCCAGTACAAGGTCCTAAGGTTTTAGGCCAGTACACTTGAAGAGCAAGGAAAATCTTGAAGACTTGATCTCCAGGATCTCTTAAAGATGTTGAAGATATGATCGGCAGGATATGTTGAAGTCATGATCGGCAGAGAATTCCTTAAGAAAGAATTCTTGAAGATATCCTTGAAGACATCCTAGGCCAACAGTTTACAACAGGTATATTCAGCTTTATCTGCAAAATATATTTGGGATATCTTGCAATGACAGAGATATAATCCGAAGATCAGAAAAAGGATCTTTGTATTTGTAATCTCTTTCAAGAAAGCTCAACTTCAACAACAAGTCAACGCTTCAGGACAAACATACAAAGACAAAAGTACATCCCAGTACTTTTCAGAAGAAGCTGCTTCCATCCTGCCATCCAAGCCCTGCTTGACAAGTGTCCATGCATTCAATGCATGAGGCACTATATAAAGAGGTCTTCTCCTTCCTTGCAAAATCACCAGTTTAAAAACTCTCTCAAGCTTTCAAGTGCTGGCGCATTACTCTCTCTCAGAAGTTCATTTGTTTTCTAAGTGTTTTACAACTGTTCTTATTCTCTGTGTGACTTTGTGTTAGATTGTTTAAGCAGATTTTATCTGTTTTGTTCCGCAACAATCTTTAAGTTTTCTATGTGTAATTCTTGATTTTAAATCAATAAAGAATTAATTAAGTGAAAAATTTTGTGTATTGTATTCAACCCCCCCCCCCCCCTTCTACAATACTTGTTTACCATTGCTAATCCATAGCTGGGACCAACAGTAAGTATCTCAGTACTTACCACTCCCTAATTATTCTTATCCCCATCACGACCACACCAACAGTTTCCGAACTCAACTGTCTCTCCTGGCTAGTGCAATAAAACCACTGATCCTTACCGCACCCAACAGTACAATTCATTCTCTTTATCGCAAGCAACTTTAACTCGACCCACTCATTTCAATTGATAAACTCCAATTTAGTTGCAATTCATTTCGTTCTAACACCCATAAGTTATCATATTTAATCACTTAATGTCATAACTTAGCATCACATCTCGATATGCTGGCATTCACCACATCCATCAGCCTAAACCGAATTCTTAACTAACAACTCCACTGAGTAACTCTACCATTCACAACTTACCAAATAATTTGAAATTTACATAATCCATCATACTATCATCAACTTCTCACTTTAACCTTTAGATTTTCCCTTATCGACTCTTAGTAAGAATTTCGGTAGAATCATAACGCATTCTGTAATAACAAATAAATGTCATTACTTAACAAATCCATACAATTTTAATCCATCAACCAAAGGCTTATACCTCTATCATGACGTTTCAAATCAACTAATGATCATACTACCACTCCGCCCGTAATCAACATCATCATGTCATTCTTTAAACATGAACAAATCTCTCGACTATCTCCTTCTAGGGTCACTCCCTCTCCCATAAGAAACAAATCACGATCCGCAAAGATCTAGCATTTATTATAACACACTTGTCTAACACACACTTCATCCTCTTTAACTTCCAGTGATTCCGATATATACCTATATAGCGACTCTTATAACAAAAAACACTTGGTTTCTACTTTGGGTAATTCCCCCACCATTACTCCGTCCTTCTGTCCCGAACATAATCACACCACAGAGTCAGCTTACACCCTATGCGCTCCAACAATTTGGTTAATAGATCGTACATCTTCATGGCAATTCATGGCAGCAGATTCAAAAGAAAAACTCAAGAAATTAATCAAACAAGTTAAACAATTATCTTCAAGCAGCAGTTCTGACACTAATCAAGATACAAAATTAATTCAAGACGCTCAAAATCCGTATTCAGATGTAAATCTATATGATATCTGAATTGTGTGAGTTTGGTGTATTGTCTTTGTAGACAATTTCTTTGATTATTCAAAAGTGTTATTATTCATATGTAGAAAATACACTTCTTGGTATTTTCGACTTATACTTATCAAAAGGTTTATCAAATACAAATTATTACTAACATATGCAGGTACACAAAAGGAAGTCAAAAGAGATGACAAAAGATAGTGCTCCAATTCCAAAGATAGTGCTCTATTTTCAAAGATGTCAGACGATAATTCATTTCAATACAAGATTCCAAAAGATGGTGCTCTAATTTCAAAAACGTCAAGCTTTGTCGGACAAGAAAGTCAAAAGATTCCAAAAGCAATGTCGACCACAATCAAAATCCAAAACAGGAAGTTGCCGGTAACATAATTGAATTATTTAGAAATGAAGACAGATGCCGGTCACCAAAGACAGATGCAGGTCATCAAATCGCCTATAAAAGAAGACTCAAAGGAACGAAGATAATCATCAGTTTTTACATCAGTTTTTCCTTCTCCTTTTACAAATTCTCTATATCAAACCTTAGAATGAGATGTCTAAGAAATCCCCCTCTCTCAAATTCTCAACCTCTAGATGCTCTAAGTCTCTAGACTTTCAAATATTCATATCTCCAGATGTATGCAAAGATTGTCGGAAAGACAATTGTACAGTTGATCATTTAATCAAAGAAGGTATTTTTTGATCATTCAAAAAAATCTTCTTTTGAATCTGCTGCCATGAATTGTCTTAGTTCTTCATCTTCTTCATCTTCTTCGCTTTTTGCTTCTTGAATAACTTTGGTGTTTGGGACTTCATAATTTTCAGAATAGAATTCTGAAACACCTTGAATCGTCATTTTTTGAATCTGATTTGAAGGAAGATTATCCCACCATTTGACTCTAACCACTCTTTGTAGAAGACTTGGATTTATACCAATTGCAGATGTTACTCTAAAGGTCCATGAAATAATCCATGGAATATTGAATAAGATGGTGAATTGAAGGAGGTATTCAAACTCAGGAATATATTGATAAAATATTTCTTTGAACTTTTGGAAACCTTTTGAAACAGGACTAGGAAGAGTATCTGGAATATTTCCTAAGAATTTGAACCATCGAACGAACCATTTGGGATATGAACACTCGAAATTTTTATCGAAGAATATGAACCATGAATGTGAATAGCTTTTGAATTAAAAAAGGTAGTACCAAGCATCTTGGTAATCACAATAATTGTAAAAAGGGAGTTTTGGATAGTTTGGAAGGGCCTTTTCAACGTAAGGACGATCTTTCCAATCTTGAATAGAGAGGATACGAAGGATTTGAACTTTGTTGAAAGCTATAGTGGTTTTATCAGTAGGATTTGAGTTATGAGTAATTTTGATAGAACCTGTGGTTTCTAAAATTGTTTGATAATACTCTCTTGACTTTTGACTGCCTCCAATGAACATGGAGTTTTTGATGAAGAGGAAATCTGTGAGAGAGTGAAATCCTTGGTTATGGATTTGGACTTCTTGTTCTTCGAGGATTTTGACAATTTGTTGGTTAGGAGTTTGGATATAGGAACTGCCCCTCTCTTTTGAGGAAGAAGGTTTGGGACTTTGAGTAATTGCCTGAGTATCGGACAATATAATTGATTTCTTGGGGGTTAGGTTTGGAGAGATGATAACTGACTTTTGTATTAAAGAGGAATATGAAGGCTGAGCTTTGACAGGGGTAATTGGAGCGAATCTATTTTGTATTGGAATAATGGATGATGAGGGAGTATGAGAAGTATTTGATTTGCATGGAGAGAGTTTCACTCTCTTGTCAGTATTTTGAACAACGATCCTTTTGTCTTCTCTTTGATTCATTTCCCCTGTAAAAATTCTCGTGATAAAAAATCTGGGAGAGAATTATTCTTGCCTTTGATAAATTCAATTTTGAAATCGAAATTGCTTAATAATGCTTGCCATCTTGCAAAAATTTGTTTTGAAATAACATTTTTTATATCATTTTCTAATATAGGTTTTGCAGATTGACAATCTATGCGTAATAAAAAGGGTTTCATATATAGATCATCTTCAAATTTTTTGATGCATAGAACAATACTTAAAATTTCTTTTTTGAGAGTTGAATAACTTTTTTGAGTATCAATCCATGCTCCTGAAAAGAATCTTACTAATTCTTCATTTGAATTTTGGTTAATTTTTTGTTTTAGTATTCCACCGAATCCTAAATCACTAGCATCGGTTTCAACAATGATACTAGCACTTGGTTGTGGTATACTAAGACAAGGCAAATATTTAACCTTTTCTTTAATATGTTTGATAACATTGGTATGTTCTTGAGTCCATGGTGGTGGATTCTTTTTTAACCTTTGATATAAGGGTTTACAAATAATACCTAAGTCTTTGAAAAAGTCATGGACATAATTTAGACATCCTAAAAATCTTTGAAGTTGAGTCTTGTCTTTTATTTCATCTGGAAATTTATTAGCAAATTCTAAACTTCTTTGTATTGGCTTGATAGTTCCTTGAACAATATCATGTCCTAAGAACCTAATATTAGTTTGAAATAAACTCATTTTTTAGGAAGAAATAACCAGTCCATTGTTGAGGATTAATTCATAAAATATGTTTAAATGTTTAAAATGTTGTTCTAAAGATTTTGAAAAAATTAACACATCATCAATATAAACAATAGCAAAACTGCTTATAGGGATAATAATGTCATTCATGATATTTTGGAATTCAGAAGGAGCGTTTTTGAGACCAAAAGGCATGACGTTCCATTCATAATGACCGAAAGGAACATTAAAACCTGTTTTATATTTATCTTGTTCATGAATTTGTATTTGCAAGAATCCTGATTTCATATCGAATTTTGAAAATATTTTTGCATCATAAAGTCTTTTTAATAGATCTCTTTTATTTGGTATTGGATATCGAATCCATTCTAGAACTTTGTTTAAAGGTTTGTAATTAATAACAAGTCTTGGAGTACCTCTTTCTAATTCAGCAGCGTTCATGACATAAAATGCTGAACAAGACCAAGGTGATTTTGAAGATCTTATGAGATTTTTGTTTAATAAATCTTGAATTTCTATTTTGCAGTGATCTTGCAATTCATTTGACATGTGAATAGCTTTAGATTTTGAAGGAATGTCTTTTTCATTGAAATCTTTTGTATAGGGTAATTTAACAGTATGTTGCTTTCTTTTCCAAAAGGCATTAGGAAAAGTAGAACAAACATTACTTTCAAATCTCTCTTTTGTCAGCGCCACTATCAATAAGAGCAATGACAGTTATTTTAAAATTATTTTGTATACGAAGATTAATACTTGTATGCCATCTTTGATAGGAAATATTTTTAGGGATTTTAATTTTATTAATGTTTGATTCTTCATTTGTAATGATTGTAACTTCAGGGATTTCATTTTGGATATTTTTTTCTTTTTCTATTTTTGAGAGGCGTTCTTTGATAATCCTTATTTCTGTTTTAACTAAAGTTAATCCTTCTTGAAGTTCTTGAGTAGATATTGGTTTAGTTGTTTGGGAGAACCTGTTAAAAACTTCTTGAAGATTTAATAACTCAGTAGTTTTTGAAATATTTGTTTCCTTTTTTGGATTATAATTGAGAAACTTTTTTGTAGCTTCGTCTTTAATAGTTTGATCTGGAATTTTATCTAATAACTCAAGAATCTCTCTGTCTTCTTTTGTTATAACATTAATTTTGTTACAAGTACAGTTTCCTAAACATTCACATGTTTCAGAATCTGAACTGGTAGTTGAACAATGTTCTAAGACATTCAGATCGTTATTATCATAATCTGATATGCTAGATTCGTATTCAGAACTTGAATAATCACTATTGAGAATTAATTTGCTTATTTGAGTTTTTAGTTGATCAGAGATTTGTAATTCATTGATCTTTTTCTTAACATAACAATTTTTTGCCATGTGTCCAGTTTTACCACATTTATAGCAAATAATTATATCTCTTGATTCAGTTGGCTTATGAGGTCTTTTGTTAAATTTTTTGTACGGTTTTTTCTTATGATAATTATCAGTTTCATCAAATTTGTTTTTATCATATTTGTTAGCTTTATCATACTTTGTCTTAAACTTCTTGCTAGAGTATTTCTTTGAATATCTTTTAGTTTTGGATGATGTAGGAGCAGCTATGTTTTCATAACCGTATTGTTGACAGAAATTACCAAGTTCTTCTTTGTTATTTATTCTGTCTTTCTTTATTTTGGCTTTAAGTTTTAAATCTGAACAGATAGCTAATCCTTCTTTATTGATGTAACCAGATATTTGTCCATAAGTTAATTCTGCATAAGGAATTTGATTATTATGTTCTTCTCTTAATTTTTCTCTTACTCTTTCAGCAAAGAGTTTTGGTAATCCTGCAATGAACTTTTCTTTCCAAAAAGGTTCGCTACAGTCAGGTCTTACCATTACTTTTGATAAAAACATATCTTTGTACCATCTATAATCTTGTAATTTTCTACAAGTGAGGTTTAAGAGTATTTCTGAACTCTTTTCTTGGAATAGAGATGGATCTCTTATAAAGTTTTTTACAATGCTGAAGATAAGAGTAGCAACTACATCTTCTTCTTCAGTTTGAGTATGTTGATTGTTTTCACTTTTGATGACAATTTTCTTTGCATTAAAGATAATACGTTTGGAATTTTCAGATAGATACATGTCCCACAAGTTTCTTAAAATGCCAGTGAAACCGGAAACGAGCATGCCTGCAATCTGTTTTTGAGTATTATCTCTGGTAATATAGGCATTTGAAGCCATATTCATTTCTTGAACCATATTAAGAATTTGATGTTCTGATAACCCGTCAATGTTCCATTCGTAAATTGATGAACCATCATATGAACTTCTTAATAAAATTAAAGTATCTTCAAATTGAACATCTGGGAGAGTTGGTCTATTATAATAGTTTCTTGTTTGAGGGCGATTAGTATTTGTTGAATTGCCTTTAAAGGTTAATTTATTGGCAAATTGTTCTTGTATTTGAGATATTTCTTCAGATTCTGAATCGGAATCTGATTCTTTATGTAGAACACTTACCTTTAAATTGCTTAATTTTTGTTCTAATTCATTAACTAGCTTTTTTTTATATCCTAAATTGGTATTGGAATCAATTTGATGAGGTATGAAAATTGGATTGTTTTCTTTTACCTTTTCTTTAGTGGGAGGATTTTCTAATTTCTTTGTATTATTACTTTGATTATTTTCTAATCTATTTAGTTGTTGCCTCATGGTATTAAGAATTTCGTTTGAATAATTATTTTGATATACAATCTCTTTTAAGATTTCATCTTTAGTTGACGTTTTGGTGATAGAGATTAGGGGTGATCCTATATATCTTTGATTTATTAAAATTATATCTTTTGGAGGATGTATTGTAGTTATAGTTTCTTCGGTGACAATATTTTTATAATCTTGAGTTATTTTTGGAGTGTCATAGATATTAATAAAAGGGTTTGGAATATTTTGTTCTTTACAATACATTGCATACCAAATGAAGAAAGTTATATGAACATTATTTCTATTAATATAATCTCTCCATAAGAGTTGATGTTTGAATTCTTTTTGGGAATTATTAACCGATGAATAATAGAAATTTCTTCTTTCTTCATCGTAATCATAATCAAATTCTTCTATAAGATATTTCATATTAATATTTGATTTACTCATTTTGTTTTACTTAAATTTGGGTTTTGTATTGATTGATTTCGGATAGAATCTCTGAAGGAGTAGGTTCGTAAACAAAACTTTGAGTTTCTTCTGATTCTTCTTGATAAAAGGCTTGCGGAATTGATTTATTAAAATCTGCATTTTTGAATTTTAATGATTGAGATTTTTGAAAGGAAGGAGTTTTTACTCCACTTATTGATCCTGTTGATAACCTTGAAGAGACAGATCTGAAATTATTGAAATTATTAAAATTAATATCTAGTGATCGATCTTCATGTTCAATAATATTAGATACGTGGTTTGAGTTATCTATAGGTTTTGGACTACCAATATCTTGGAGATTCCAGTTACATGATTGAGTCATTTCATTCCATTTGAGTCGTTTAGGAATTTGAATTTTAGTATGTTGAGGGTTGGCTTCGAATATTAGTGTTTCATCTCTAGGACTTGATATCTTGGTTTTTGGTTCAATTGTTGAAGTCATAGTTTTGTAACATACTCTATAGATTACAGCTATAGGTTTAGTGTCTCCTTTGAATTCTAAATTCTTTGTTTTGATAGTGAGAATTAAAGTATCTAGTATATTTGGATCAAATAATCCTACAGAAAAATTGGGATAAAAATTAAAGTAAATTGGGCCATTTGAGACATTAGTTTCTGCCATGGCAAGGATTGAATTTTGGAAATTTGTGTGCCTAGCATCTCTAAGTATTAATAATACTGGGGCATCTATTCCTAACCTAAACAAAGGTTTGATAGCAACTTGAACTAATCCAACATGTAGAAATTTGTATTTTTATCTATGTTGTATTATAGATGATTTGGATAAGAGGGTAGGATTACTATAATCTTTATTTATTGATACAGTTTGTTCTGTGGCTTTGATTGAATAACCTTGAAAGTATTCAAAAGTTCCTATTTTATAAACTGTTTTGACATCTTGTTTGGGAATTGTCCAATTTGTTAAACTTTGCTCAATATTTGAAATATGAATTTCCGAAGAGTTCATATTAAGATCATTTTCTTCTATGTTATCATTTTCAGAAGAATGTTTCTTAGTGAATAATCAGAGGGACCACCTTCGGAGGGACTACCCATGGATAGTCATGGTACGGCTGGACGGCTTACCTCTTGCGTCACTTACGCTACTCCAACTGACTGGGCTGACCAACACCGACATAAAAAGGCTGACCAACACTGACATCCAGTTTGTATTAAAAGAATATATTTTCTTTAATTTAAAACAATCTTTAAATATACTTTGGAAAATTTTACAAAGTGTAGTATTCATCTAGTATTTATTTACCAATTTCCACCGCTTCTGGCTCTGATACCATTCTGAGAACGATTCAGGATCGAATGAACAATATTTATAAAAAAACACATTTTTAACAATTTTTTTATAAAAACACATTCTTAACAATTTTTTTATAAAAACACACTCTTAACAATTTTTTTATAAAAAACACTCTTAACAATTTTTTATAAAAAAACACTCTTAACAATTTTTTTTTATAAAAAAACACATTCTTAACATTTTTTTATAAAAACACACTCTTTAGAATTATTTTTATAAAAACACTATGTTAACAATTTTTTTATAAAAAACATTCTTAACAAGTTTTTTTTTATAAAAAAAGATTCTTAACAATTTTTTTATAAAAAAACATTCTTAACAATTTTTTTATAAAAAAACACATTTTTAACAATTTTTTTATAAAAACACACCCTTAACAATTTTTTTATAAAAACACATTCTTAACATTTTTTTATAAAATACTCTAACACCTATAACAACATACACATTATAACATACAAATATGACATTCAAACATAAAACCATACATATCATATATCTTAAGAATGTTAAACATATAACATATTCAAACATAACAAAAGTTATAAACACTCTAACAACATACAAATCATATATCTTAACTTAAAATAACAACATACAAAAAATAACAAAAAACATAAGGAAAACATATCACAGAGGTAATACGAGACATCTTCACAAAACTCGAGCGCGTGTTCCACACGACAAAATTGAGAGAATGTGGTAGAAATTTGAGAGAGTTTGATTAAAATATTGAGAGTTTGATTAAAGATATGGTGTGGCCGGTTTGGTCCCCCACCATCTCTTATATAATGCGGGGATGAGTAGTAAAAAATTAGGGTTTTTGTCTTCAAAAAAAATTTAGGGTTAACCCTGTGCCGACACGTAGCGGGTTAGCCCGCGATCGCGGGATCCCAACGCGGGCAGGGACCAAAACTGTAAACACGGGCATTCTTGAGGGGGCAAATCTGGACCGCGAGCATTCTTGAGGGACCAACGCGGGCTATTTGGCCAAACTTTGGTGACACGTGGGCCTGAGGCCCGCGATCGCGGGGCCCACCGCGGTTTTTTGTGGCATTTTGGTAACATGGGAGATATTTGTGGCATTTTGGTAAGTCTGGGTCAAACTTGTGGCATTTTAATTAATTTCCCTAAAAAAATGTGCAAACGATTTATATTTTTGATTATTTTTAATTAAATTCGAAATTAACATGTATATTAGCTTGGGAATTTAATTAAAATACCCAAAGTTTGACTTTGACTTACCAAAATACTCATTTCTCTCCCGTTTTTACCAAAATACCCATTTTTCCTGCGAAGGAGGTCCGCGATCGCAGGCAGGGACCATTTTTGACACTTTTTGAAACTTTTAGCCCGCGATCACGGGGGAGTGTCCCGCGGTGGACCCAATTTCCTTCAATTTGATGATTTTGAATTGAAATGTTACATTTTCAACCTCTATATTTATTTACTTACTTTACTTTATACCTTTTACTTTCATAATTTTAATTTTACATTTAACACATATAATCGTTTATTAACTAAAATACGTTAAAAATTACGTTTTAATTTTAACAAGTTACACCATTATAATCGTCCATTCGATACGTTCGAAATGAGCCTAATATTGAATATTTTTGGATTTATTTATTTTATTATATATCATATATATTACATAAAAATATTTTTAATATTTACAATTCATACCTCTATAGTTAATTATTTAATTTATGGTACATCTCTTATTTTTTTCAATTTTGTTTTACACTCCTATCGCATTAACATAATAATCATATATTAACTAATTCATTAAATCATTTTAAACTATTATTATTTGTATGTGTTTATAGATATCGTGAATGACAATAGGACAAGGTTTCACGTGAAGAATATGAAATGGGGTTTTGACAAGTTGGTATCACTGGACTCATTTAAGAATTGTGAAAATGGGTATTTGGCGAATGATGATTCATGTGTGTTTGGAGCTGAAGTATTTGCAGTTACAGAGTATGCACAAAAGGTTCGATGTCTGTCCATCACAAAGCCTCCGCCAATTTTTAATACTTACACTTGGACCATCGATAATAAAATAAATAAAACGTATTTTAACTATAAGAGTACCATAAATTAAATAATTAACTATAAGGGTATGAATTGTAAATATAAATAATATTTTTATGTAGTGTATATGATATATATTAAAATATATAAATCAAAAAATATTCAAGATTGGGCTCATTTCAAACGTATCGAAGAGACGATTATAATGGTGTAACTTGTTAAAATTAAAACGTATTTTTTAACGTATTTTAGTTAATAAACGATTATATGTGTTAAATGTAAAATTAAAATTATAAAAGTAAAAGGTATAAAGTAAAGTAAGTAAATAAGTATAGGGGTTGAAAGTGTAACATTTCAATTCAAAATCATCAAATTGAAGGAAATTGGGTCCACGGGACACTCCCGGGGTAAAAGTTTCAAAAAGTGTCAAAAATGGTCCCTGCCCGCGATCACGGACCTCTTTCGCGGAAAAAATGGGTAATTTGGTAAAAACGGGAGAGAAATGGGTATTTTAGTAAGTCAAAGTCAAACTTTTGGTATTTTAATTAAATTCCCTATTAGCTTAGAAAGGAATTTTTAATTAATCTTTAATTCTATACATGGAGATCCTTTCTTAACAATTTAACTATAACTACTTTTATTACCGGAAACCAATTCTTCTATCGATAAAATATGTTTGTTTTTTACGTTTTATTTACCCATCCTTTCTTTTTCTTTTAATTTGATATACCTGTTTAGATGATTTTTATATTTGCTATGTTGAAATTTAAATATTTTGGCACAATTTTATTATCGTCTTGTAAATGATTTCAAATCGCATATCTATTCTACTTATAAAAAAGAATAGTGCAACCGTTTTTCAACATTCAGTTTTTCTAAACTCAGTTTTTTTCAACACCCGTCTTCCTCTCCACGATCTCCTCTTCTGCAAATATATCTATCCCCCTCTCACCACTTCGACGCCCAAATTTCTCTCCTCTAACATAAACCACCTCCTCCCCTTTCTACATATTGCTCTAAATTCTCTCCGGGAGAGTTATTGCCCGATCGAATATAACACACAAAAACGGTGTCCTCTCGATTCCTCACAAACCCAAATCCACCGGCGGCAATTTCATCTTGTACGAGAAAAATCAGTGGCCATGGATTCTTCAGATGCCCCAGCAGCCAACTCCACTATCACTGGTCTGGGGAGTAAAGAAAATCGGAGAAAGGGTTAGGGTTTCAACAGGTCCATCAAGATCGGTGTGTGAGGTTTTTGGTTTGTTTGAATGTTCAGCTTCCACCTACGGATTCAAGACTGAGGCCTGACCAATGGCATCTCGAGAAGGGAGAATATGATATGGCAAATGCTGAAAAGCTACATCTCTAGACTAGGCAGATAATGGTATCAAATTCTATCTCATGCTTTATGTATTTTAATTCTTTGCTGACTTTATGTTTATTAATAATTTACCATCCTCTGCTCTTAACTTTTCTTTTGCAGTCGAGAAAATTACAAGAAAACGGATGGAAACCAAGATGGTACCAAAAAGATGGCGAAGACAGTACCTTTCGTTATGTAGGTGGATACTGGGAAAAGCCAGAGGAGCGGAACTGGGACGATTGCCCAAATATATTTGGTGATTTTAGCCAAGAAGTTAATGATTACATCAGCAAATCGTGAATTATCAGGTGACAATTCTGCATGAATACCGGATTCCATCATATCGTTAGTCTTGCATAAACATAAACTTTTCTGTCACATTTCAGGGACAAAATTATCTGTTAGAAGAACCCTAAAAAGGTAGAATGTAACCCAATTCCAACTACTATGGTATAAACTTCTTTTATTCATCTTTGAATTTCATAACGACTGAATTGAATTGCTTATCCTTATTTGTGTAATTTGCATCGGATGTAGAATAGTTCCGAAGAAAAAAGAAACAATAGTATGTTCTCTAACTGTAAGATCAATAATACTGCATCAATTTTTTGTCCTCTTTTCTTTTTATGAACTCTGCGTTTTGATTTGCAGTCGCAAATTTTTTGAGCTGGTAATTTACCGCATTAAGGTAATAAGGTTGCAACTGCTCTTATTCTTGTTCTGTTTTTAGAACCACTGGTGGTAGTGGCAGTTGAAGCTCGTTTGCTAAAGAACGATTCTGTGAGGGCTTAGGAAGGTCAACTACAGTCTACAGATTCCTTATTATTTGAAAAGCTTTTGTTTTTCTTAACTTTACTGGAGATCTCATGGGGTATAGTGGCATTAAAATAATAGCATTTTTATTTCATTTATAAATCCATTGCAATGCTCCTGACTGGAATTCTCACCCTCGTATAGGGTTTTCTGAAAGGGAGGTCTAACTGAATTGAATATAATTCTTTATTTGATCTCTTTCAATCGATCAAGATGTACGAAGCTATGACCTTCAACCAATATCTTTGGCACTTCCAGGTCTGAAAATATTCTTTCCATCTTCATAACGCATGGATTATCCTCTTCTTTTGTTAGTATATTTTCATCCCACCAAGTCCCAACTCAAAATCCTCTTCTTTTGTTAATGCTCCTGTGCCGACCGCAGAGTTAGGGTACACCTCTCAACCCACAACTCCAATCGCCTATTTTCTTTTGCCTCTCAGGTAAGCATCTAATCTCTACTATTTTTGTGGATTGCTCAATTCTGGTTTACTGTTTTAGCGGGATTTTGCTTGATTCTGGTTTGATGTCGATTTGGAATGATTTTAATATGCAAGGGCTTTTGTTGCTTGTTGCTTGTTTCTTGTTTCATCATATGGGTTTGTTGTGAGTTTGTGATGAATTCGTTATTATGCTTTATATTAATCGTTTTTTGCTTTGTAGGGGGAGCTTGGTGCTTCACTCCATCGGGCATCCAAAATACAAGCCATAGGGGGGAAGCCTCCATATCTAAAGGTCAATACTATGAAATCTGCATCGAATATTCATATTTGTCATCTTGAATTTTAACATATCATGATGACAATGATTACCTTTTGGTGGCATGATTTTCTCTTGTTGCTATTCTTGCTTCTCACTTTTAGACGCATTTCTGTTAAGTACAACCTGCTTTTTCTATGTATGGATATGGTGGCTTTGTTGCATCTATGTATTTAGGAAGGTAAGTCAATTAAAATGATTAAATTTGTTATTTGGCACGCTAACATCAAGAAACTTCTTCTCTTGGCTTTGTTGCTTCTTACTTTTAGAAGCATTTCTGTTAATTTTGCTATATGATTGCACATTTTAATCTCTAATGTGGATTTAGGGGTTTTGTTTATTTGGATTCAAGCCACCAAAACCACATATGGCAGAATGGGTAAATTGTTTATTTTGTTTACATTTGTGTTTTTTTATTTACACGCTTCTTTCTTCAAACGCCAGGCATGTTTAACGGGGTTTTTTTCACAGGGGAATGAACCATTGATGCGACACTCTCCAAGCTTAGATATATCAACTGTCCGGATGAAAATGATACTTGAGAAACAAAAAGGAGCTTCTAATTGCTGCCATTAATTGCTTTTCACCCTTGCAACAAGGATAGAAGAAAACCAACCCTTTAACAGGTGTGGTTCTTTCTTACTTCTTTGATTGGTTTACTTTTATCTTTTGCTCATTCATAATTAGTTGATGATCTTTATGAAACAAAATCGTGCTTTGGGGTCAAATCGTGCAGGTTTGAAATGGTGATCTTTATGAAACAAAATCTTCTTTATCGTTTTATAATTAAATTAAAGTCGTTGTAGTTATATAAGATATGCATAATTCATGAAACTTTGTACATAAACAATATATTCAATAAATTTTAGCAATGCAATTGACTTTCTCTACATTTCTGCATCTTTTGTGCTTGCTAATTTTATTTTATTTTTATTATCTGTTAGTGGGTTGTTACACTAACTTCATAATTATTCGATCCTTCATCACGACATCCCTATAATTTTCAGTAAGACATTCATGCAATTGCGTCTAGCTCTTGGCAGTGTATGTTTTTTTCTCTCATTTGTGACTAAATATTAATTTTTTGGTAGTCACGAACTTCTTAAGCACAACCAACATTTTAGAATTGACAATTGATGGGTGAAATTCAATTTTATTTACTTTGGTATTTAAATACCACCCACTCTATATGTTTCTTTCTCTCAGTTTAACTCTTTGGTATTTTCTTGTCATGTGATTGTGAAGGAAATGAGAGGATCCCTATTCGTTCTTGGCTTGCATCTGTTAGAGAAGAACGTGAAGTCAGTAACTCATCTAGAGAGAAGGTAATCAAGGTACTGTTTTTTATTTTGCTTGTGAATGTGAACTTCATCACGTAAAAAGATGGAAGTAAGATTTCATTGTGGTCATGACCAGAAAAGGTGTCCAAGAGCAAGGGATTTGTGTCAAAACTTGAAAAGTGCCACCATGCTGGCCGTCACAATTGATGTAAGTACTCTCTTTTCATTGTGTCGGTTATAGTTTATTTATAGTCAAAAGTTTTGTCTAATTGAAGCTCTTTAACGAGCAGGGAGGGAGGAGGATTGAAATGTGAATGCATGTGCATTTTGTATATACATTCTTCAATGAGTTCACCTTAAAGTTTTGAACATCTTTTGTCTAATAAGATTCTTTGAAGGTGCTTAATGTTTCATTAACCTCTAGAAGGATCTATGCTCGAAAAAGTGTATGCTTAAATGGCTCGGTTTTATTCTACTCTTAAGAATTTAATCGTGTTTTTGAACAAGCCGAGTCGAACATTGGTGTTATGAAGCTCGGTTTGTTAAAGTTGAACAAGTTTTATTTTGTGTTCGAGATTGACTAGATTTAAATTGAGAAAAGAAGATAGAACAAAAAATTAACATCGAGAAAAGAAGATAGAACAAAAAATGGAACATGAAGTGGTGACAGTGGAAAGCAGTATTTATTTTTGTATTTATTTTTGCGTTGATGATTGACCTTCCATTTTTGTCTATGTTGGTATCATTCTGTGCAATCATATTATTGATTTCATAATGGTTGCCTTATATTCCCTTAGGGATGGCAAAAAACCCCGTCCCCGACGGGGATCCGACACCCGAACCCGGTTTGACCGGGGAATCCTCGACCTGACCGGGGGATGGGGAAACCCCGAATTTGATAACCGGGGATGGGGCCGGGGATGGGGATATATACCTCTTAAACCCGACCCCGAGTATTTAATATAAGTTTTATATATAGTATGTGTTTATATATATAGGTATATATAACCTTCAATTTTATATACTAAAAACAACCAATGTTTTGAATTTGAGAACCCTACTATCCATCAATTACATATCAAAGTCTTTGATCAATCAACCATATACCATAACATTGTAATCATATTTGACTTTGAAACAAAATCCATGACATGTGTTATGGGTTAGTTTAGATCAACATTGCAAAATTGTATTGTTTGAGTTTGAACAATTATTTAAGGTTACTAATGGCAAAATAACATAGTCAATGGAGTAGCATTTAAGTCTAGAAAATGATCTCTCGCATCTTTTGTAATGTTTGAAAAAAAGTGCAGTTGGAAGGATTTTTTATTTATTTATGTCAAATCCTCTTTTTCTACTGCAATTATATTAGTTGGGTTTTGGAGAGGAAAAAGAATTACAACAAAATAATATTAAACATATGGGTTACTTATCGAATATTTGCCATCAAAATGTATGTTTTACTATTTTAGCATAATTTTTTTCTATTAAATGAGCATTATGGAAATACATAACGATTGACATTTGCCATCAAAAGTATATCTGGCAAAAGAAAGTTGATCCAAATGGAGAAGCCTCTATTCTGTGGCATTTAATCTCTTGTTGAAGACCATAGAAGCATGCATCTCTACTTAGCATTGAAGTGGTGAAATATTTTTCATTGTCGTTTTTTGGATTCTTTAACTTGTAGTTTTGAGACAAATTGATAGGTGAGATTAGGTGTTAATAATCTTGATGATGCTCCATGCTTGACGACTTGCCTTCTCATGTAACAATGTTTTGTTAAAAAACGCTTCTCGGTTTACTACAAATTTTTGTATCCCACCGCATCGCACGGGTACATTACTAGTATTTTTATAATGCAACAGAGGGTATGTTACACAAAAACTGACCAACTTTTCTTTCATATATATATATATATTTAATTTTGAAAAACTTCTTTCGTCTTGACTCTTGACTCATGGTACTCATCAACATGTGGCTCATCAAGTGGTTCATCAACATTAGGCTCATTAACATTTTCATTAGAACTTGGACTTTCAATGGACTTTTCTTGCCTAACAAAAAATTTATTTAACGATCCTTGTAAAGATTGTGCAATTTCGTCTTGTTTTTTCTTTCTTTTTCTATTTTGAGCACCCGACAGTTGTGATCTAGGAAACATTTTTTAACCAATTATCAAGTAGACAAGTACCAAATAGGCAAATAACAGATTCTCATAAATCGGCAAATAACAACTCAGATTATGCAAATAACAATTAACAATTATCAAGTACCAAATAGACAAATAGGAAATAACAACTCAGATTATGCACATTTTTAACCTAACAATTACCAAATAGGCAAATAACATCAAATATTCAAAATCAAACTGAAATAGACAAATAGTAATCAATGAGAAGTGAGAACTAGAAGGAAAACACCTGATTTGTAGCAAAATCTGAAAATAAAATAGCAATCCTCTAAAATGATTCAAATGATATGAAACCCACTTCCCTGCTGCCCTGCACAATCGAGAGAGAAACGGGCAGAAAGAAGTCTGATCGACGAGCCCACTTTGCCTAGCACCAGGCACGACCCTGCTGAAGAACACCCTAGGGGGCCTTTATCTGGACGTTATGCATTCGTGCATACAGGTAAATTAAGTTGACTTTTTGTTTTTTTATGCATAAGTGCATTATGCATTTGTGCATATGCATGTGTGCATGTTACAAATTACCTGTATGCACAAGTGCATACCGTCCAGATGAAGGGCTCCTAGGGTGTTCTTCAGTTTTCCGTTTTTTGAGGTTTTCCCTTGAACCTGACCCTATATATATATATATATATATATATATATATAGAGAGAGAGAGAGAGAGAGAGGTTCAGGGGTAAACTTAAAAAAAAACTGAGGAACACCTTGGTAGCCCTTCATCTAGACGGTATGCATTTGTGCATACAAGTAAATTAAGTTGTTTTTTTGGTTTTTATGCACATGTGCATTATGCATTTGTGCATATGCACGTGTGCATATTACAAATTACTTGTATGCACAAGTGCATACCGTGCAGATGAAGGGCTACTAGGGTGTTCCTCAATTTTCTGTTTTTTTGATGTTTTCCTCTGAAACTGACCCTATATATATATATAGAGAGAGAGAGAGAGAGAGAGAGAGAGAGTGTGTGTAACACCCTCAAATTTGGAAAGAGCAACTAACTTTAATTTCAATAAAATAAACTAAATAGGATAAAATCCTTTCCACAAACCATCCTTGAAAATACCTCGAAAATTAAACATCACGACTTCTACAATTAACAACTCAAGGCGGGTGTTGCCTAACACAATACAAGTTGCTAATCCCAAATAAATGCGGAAGACTTCACTAAGCAATTTACTTTTCGTGCACTCTACTAGCACTCCTCACTTCACAGTGTAGCTAAAGCTATTCCCTACCTGAACCTGTTGCACATGTCGACAAATAAAAAGGTTAGGCTAACGCCTAGTGAGTTCAAGAGTTTACGTCATGAGCAAATCATTTGATAGACCAAAATATTCGATTTAATTTATGATTTCCAAAAAGGGTTTGTACAAAAGACGTCGACAACCCAATTTCCCAAACGCACACAATTTTTGTGAGGAAAACTTCCAATGAAAATCATTTCTCTGTAATGGACTCAAATCCAAAACTCACATCAAAAGTCAGTTAAATAATACTTTCTCAATAAATCGCCAATGCGAATAATACTCAAATAGATAAAACATCCAAACATGAATGAAACATAAAACTCGTCCATCAATCCTGGAAAAACAATCCATACGCGTATAATATGACATCAGTAACGCGGATAACCAAATACTCGAAATCAACACCCTTCAATGACGGGGGAGACCCGATTTCATCGAATGTGGCAAACACATAAATTAAACCACCATTAATAAATACAAGCAAGCTTCTTGGATGAGGAAACATATGACATCAACCATAACTCGGTCTTTAGTCAGTTTTAGACATCAACCAAAACTAGGTCTTTAGTCTATCTCCGGCATCAACCAAAACTAGGTCTTTAGCCCATCTTCGACATCAACCAAAACTAGGTCTTTAGTCTATCTCCGGCATCAACCAAAACTAGGTCTTTAGCCCATCTTAGACATCAACCAAAACTAGGTCTTTAGTCTATCTCCGGCATCAACCAAAACTAGGTCTTTAGCCCATCTTAGACATCAACCAAAACTAGGTCTTTAGTCTATCTCCGGCATCAACCAAAACTAGGTTTTTAGCCCAAACCTCCAAGTTCAATCCTACTGGATCTTTACCTTGGAAACCCACCATCCAAAACAAGCTTACTCGACTTAAACATTTATACATGACCTCAAGAAAATAACCAATGCATTCAAATCATGTAAATCTCAAATATAATGCAATTCATGCAAATCAAACCCCAAGCTCACGTCGAGCTTATCAAAACCAGGCGAATGCCCTCAAGACTCAACCGAGTCCAAAACCGAGCCATCTGCTCAAAAGATCTAATGATCGTTAATCAAATCAACTCATGCAAATGAAGTGCATTTAACCCACATCGTACAAACACATGCTCCAAGGCGTGATAATCTCACAACCCCTTCATTGCCACTTTCCCAATGATGTCAAATCATATATGCATCTATATGTATGTGTGTATACGTATACGCAAATCTTTTATAACTCAACAATGCATATAACCCATTATAGTTCGTTAGTCCCAAAGGTGCTAAGAACACAAAGTCATCAAACGCTCTTCACATATAAGACAAAACACTCAAGGGATGCACATACTCAAATAAAACGCAATTTAGGCACATAACACATCTACGGCTCCACCTCGAGCTACTAAAACCGACAAACACTCAAAAGACTCATTTGAGTATAAATCAAGCTCTTAAAGGCAAAATAACCATTTAGCTAAATACGTGTTGTCCACACATTTCGTAAACCAAAACACACCGTTACTCAAAATCTTTGCCTTTTAAATTCTCAATTGACCTTCGACCCAAAATAAAAGGTTTACCACTCTCAAAATATTCATACGATCAAGATTGACCAAATCCCCAACTCACACGTTCACATTTTCAAAATGTAACCCGTCATAGTTATTGCATAATCACAACAAATACTAAAAGTGTATTTTGACCGAATAACATTCACTAATGCAATAAATTAACAAAACCATTTTCACTTGTGATTTATTTATCAACCTCTCAAATCCCCAAATATGGGTGTTTCACAAGATTTGCAAAGTTCAACACTTTGATTAATCAAAACCCACTAAATAACTCAACAAGAGATAATTTCATATAAAGCACACAAATACTTTGAAATAAACATTTTGGCATGTACAACGTTTTCACAAATCAACTTGAACTCACCTTGCTAGATTAGGCTAAATCTAGATTTTCCCAAACGTAAGCTCCTTTGAAGAAACACGAATCTTCAAGCTCAAATCTTCCAAAAACCTCAACCACAACCAAATACTCCTGGATCATTCAATACACTTCAAAACTATTTCTAGATCCTTGAAGAGCTCTCAAAAACGAAAGCATGGGAACTTGAATCACTCAAATCGGAGTTGGGATGCAAAAGTTATGAGGGTTTTAAGATTATGGATGAAAATCGCGATGTAATGCTTCAGATATGCGGAATCCAGAGAGTTACGCGGCTTGGGCCGCGGCCTAAGGTCGCGCACCAAACCGCGCGGCCCGCGGCCTCCTTTTGGGTCAGATACTGTTTCGGCCGTAACTTCTTCGTTATAGCTTCGTTTCGCTCCGGAAAGAACCGTTGGACTCTATTCGAATTCCGCATCCAACAAGACCATAAAATCTAGTGTAAGTTCAGGATACACTCTTACAATCAAATATGAACAATTAAGATCGTATTCACAGCAACTGGTCATATGATTTATTAACAATCTGTGAATTACAAGATATTACAATGAATTTCTCTAAATGGATTCACCAAAGATTATATCAAAGATTCAGTTAGCTACAGTTGCTAACTCCTATATATACTGTAGAGAAAAGCTAAAGCTACAGTACATATGAGAAACAGACTAATAGAACAATTACACGTGTCCTAATTAGTAGCTGAATATAACAGAGAATATCCCAAGATATGAATTCTGAACATACTTCTGAATAAGCGCTTCAGAACATTTGTCTTCATAGTCAGAAGTTCTGAGTCTCCTACTCAGAACTCTGAACCTTCTAGTCAGAATCCAACAGTTAGAATCTTTTTGAGTCTTCTACTCAGAACTTCTGAGTCTTCTACTCAGAACTTCTGAGTCTTCTACTCAGAACTTCTGAGTCTTCTTTAGTCTTCTTACTCAGAACTCAACACTTGTGTTTTTGACAAAACTCTAGACCTAACAATCTCCCCCTTTTTGTCAAACACACTTGTACTTTTCATCATCAAATTCTTAGAGCAGGAACAATCTTCAGAAGGAGCTCTTCTGAATGCTTCGACAACTTTTGCTCAGAACTTCTGAATAATCTGAGTCAACAACTTCTGGTCAGTCTTTAATCAGCAGCAGCAACGATTTCCAAATTGATTTCTGTTATATATTTGCTTTTTCTTTGCTCCCCCTTGAAATGACAATTCTCATCTTCATTTCAGCTTTCATAAGATTTCTTTATAAGAAACAACCGATTAGTTTTCTTTTCCTCTTCTCCTTCTTAAAATAACATTTCTCTCTTTTGTTATTTCTGTACAAAAACCATATCAATCTTCAAAATCTTTAGCTTTTCTCCCCCTAAAGTTTTGGAAAGCAAAATCATCTTCAAAATCTTTAGCTTTTCTCCCCCTTGTTTTTCAAAACTTTAGCGATGCTTTTTCTTCGAATGAAGTCTATGCTTTTTCTCCTCCTTAATGAATAACCTTGCTCCCCCTCAAAATAAGAATTATGGAGCAATTTGTTTTCTCCCCCTGAAAGTATGCATATATTTCATTAAAATTATTCATTTCAAATATAGTGCTTTAATGAAAACATTTATACAAGGAGAATAAGATTTACTGAACTACACTTGATAACTACTAACATTTGGTCATTTGAAAACTTTACAAAAGAAATCCAACTTAATGAAATTTATCAGATTTTTCAATCAAATGAAATCAAATGCATGTGTTTGGATTCAAATACAAGTCATCATTGCATATCGAGTTAAAAATGTTCAGTTTCAATCCCTTTATTAAATCTATTTGGTGTGCTTAGCATGCGAAATATGATTAGCTTCAAGAATATGCAATTCTAAAAACATATACGAATACTTTGCTCTACTTACACTATTTGTCCAAAATCAGGATTTTCACAAATTTACAGGTTTATTGCGACTTTGAATTTTCCCAAAGTTTCAAGAGATATGTGCTCATTGGCATCTTTTAATTTTGTGCACATTGGCATCTTTTAATTTTGTGCACATTGGCATCTTTTAATCAAAAAGTTTAGTAAGAATAAGATACATCGTTAAACATGACTTTCTATCTGGTTCTATAGCAGGATTTGGGTCAGCATATCCCAGACCAGTTGGTCTTAGGTGCTAGGTGACAAGCACCCCTTGGAACTTAATTTCCCAAACCAGAAAGGCCACATCGATATATCTTAAACCCATTTGTACCAGTAGAACATGGCTTTCTATCTGATTCTATTGCAGGATTTGGGTCAGCCGATCCTAGACCAGTTGATCTTAGGGACTAGGTGTCGAGCACCCCTTAGGACTTACTCTCCCAAACCAGAAAGGCCACAGGTACAAACTTTCAAACTAAATGATTTTATATACATTTATTTCATCTCAATCACTTGGTTCTAAAATGTAGTACTTCCCCCATATTTTTGTTTCCATCCATCATTCTGACATTTAGGCTTTTTGAGCATTATATTCTATATAAGTATAGATTTCATAACATTGAGCATTCGACATAATTTCATTCATGTTTTGCTTACCTTTCGATTTAATTCAGAAGTGAAAGTTGAAACAAATATAGCTCAGATAATACAACATACTTGTAAAATCACTCTTTGACACACATTTTATTCATTGAATGAAAATTAAAAAAAATCATATCATTGAATTAAATTTGATAAGATTCAAGCATTCAAAGCAATAGAAATAAACATAATGCAATGTTACCTTTCACCACTTGTTCCTTGAAACATAAAAATATGACAATTAAGGATATCACCTGAGAAATATGAGTTCTAAACTGATTTGTTTAGAAGTCTTAGTCTCTGAAGTACGGGTCCTGAACTGAATTATTCAGAAGCCATAGTCATTTAAGTACAGGTTTTGAACTGATATGTTCAAAAACCTAAAACGTTGAATCACGGGTTTTGAACATTATCTTGAAACAATCAGATCAAATTTTGAGTCAATACTTCCTCTGAAATCAAGATAATCCTGCAAAATCAAGAGATTTTGGTAATCATCTACGATGATTCCTCATTAGATATCAAAAATCCAAATTCTGAGTAGTTGAGTCAGAATTCTGAGTAGAAAAGTCAGAATTCTGAGTAACTTGTTCAAAATTCTAAGTATCAGAGTCAGAATTCTGATTAGTTGAGTCAGAATTCTGAGTAGTAGAGTCAGAAGTCTGAGTAACTTGTTCAAAATTCTAAGTATATGAGTCAGAATTCTGAGTAGTAGAGTCAGAACTTCTGAGTAACAGAGTCAGAATTCTGATAAAACTATCCAGAGAAAATGCCTTAGAAAAATGTTTGGATTTTGTGATTTTTGAACATTCTGAACTTCAAATCACCATAACTTGCTCAAAAATCAGAATTTTTCAACCAAAATTTGCAGGGTTGCTTAAAATGTGATTCTGAACACATTCTCTAGAAATGTTTTCTACGAAAAACACTCACATCTATGAGTTCGATAACCTCATAGCAAACAGAACTTTTTAAAAAAAATCTTCAAAATCAACAAATTTATCTATATGAATCAGAAATCCATAATTACATTCAGACCGAGTTTTGGACTGAATTATCCAAAAGTCAAAATTCTCAATTTAAGCTCAGCATCTGTTTTAAGTCATGTGTCAGGATTTAATCCAAAATCCTATTTTTCATATTTTTCTTAAAAGATCGATTTCCACACTGATTCGAAATTGTACCTATCCGAAAATTACGGGTGTTACAATCCTCCCAACCTTAGGATGATTTCGTCCTCGAAATCTAGCTCCCAAACATCCAAAGGTTATCGAACTCAACACTTTCCATGCTCCTTCAGTTTCCTACTGAAATTCGAATCCTTTCTTGCCAGAACTGCTATGACAACTTCATGTCGATAGTCACAATCAATGTCCATTTAGACCCACTACACTTATGCCTCAGTGAACGCTTAATTTACTAAGGTAGCCTCTAACTGAATGACCCATGTCGTCTCCCAACCTTAGGTGTTCCATACTTCCCCAACGGCGGATCCAAACTCAAAATTAGTCCGTGTCTACGCACTCTTAAATTTTCTCCAATTAGCCTAAGGTCCGCTCTCATCTAAAACCAACAAAACTCCAATTTCCAAGGTTCCCGCTGCCGAACTGGCACTTATCCCTAACGAGTCCCATTAGACTCCAACACCGACGGTCGTCACTGACCCATCGATTATACAATCTCCAAAAGTCACGCCTAATCACCAATCATCCGATCGACAGATTCTTCTACCACACCAGGAGAGTCATCACGCTAAATCTATTTTCCACAATCGAACTTCTTAAGATCATCACAGCCAATACCACAATTTATAAGAATTGGTCACACCTTCCAATTACACTACTGGTTATTGACCTCGAACCTCAAAAGTTGACAGCTAGTCACACCACTAAACTCGACCCATCCCAGGGCTCCACATACGAGCTTCATTCCTCAAATACCCCCACCAATCTAGGGTCATCCCCATGGTCTAAAGGGCCCTACACTACCTTCATACAAATTGGTAACCCGCAACGAGGTTGCCGACGTAAACGGCTACCAAAAGCACTAACAGGAGACACCGCAAGTCCCACCTTCTAATTGCCCACGAGAAACAATTCGACCCCGCAAACGACATCATATGGCTCACGACAATAACACACGCTATAAACCCAATCTTTCATCGAAAGGTTATACACGCACTCACCCCTAACTGGGGTTGCTCAACCTCACCAAGCCTAAAGAGTTCAAGGTTTTCGAGTGACAGACTCAATAAATATGCCAATAAAGTTTTCACTAGATTTTTCAATACGAAGGTTTTTATACTAACCTCACATACGTACAAAAACTTACCACTACCCAGCTGGTGGGTGCACAAACATGGACACACTCGTCCCATGTATAAAAATCATTTTTGAAAACCTTTTCATCGCAAATCAGTTTACTACCGAAACGTAAAAACGTACTCGACAACTTTTAAAATGAACCGCCAGGGTCCCATCACGGATTTACTTATGCCAAACGCGCAAAGTAAACTCCGACATTAAAATAGTGTTCAACAGCCTATTTATACGAACTTCAAAAGAAGGATTTACGCGACATCAATTTCCAAAACTCTCTTTTTAACCATAAAATGACATGAATTGTTATTCATTAATAACTTCGCATGTGTCAGTTTTGTTCACAGAGAAACGAAGTAAATCAACTACACGTCTTGGTTAAAACACGACATGGTCTGGGCCATCCCCCAGTTTTAAATCGAAAACAAGATATTTCATCATTCGGAAATATCGTTTTAAACATCGAAAAGGAATCTCTTTCTTAGTAGTCATTCTGAAATGGTATAGCATATACCGGATGGTCAATACTAATTTTCAAAGTAGAGATTCATTAACTCCAATTTCAAAACTTCTCATTCAGTCGTATAATGACAAGTAAATAAAATCATTTGACCAGGCTCGCACACCTCAATGTGTTTTTCTCAAAACCTCGGAAAACCATACGTGCACATAATTTGATTGACACATAAAATAATTTAAGTCAACTTCAAACTTTGAACCGCACAAGCGATGCACACTAACGTCCAAAAATAGTGGCTACAAAACTATTCATGTCAATAATTCAATATAGTGCATTTGCGAGCGAGAACATCAAAATCCCAGTAAACGAGGGTGCATAAAACAGAACATTATAAATGTACTATCATGATGCTCCTATATGCGTTACTCACGCCACGTATAAATCATTTCGCACACTTAGCAAGTTGTAACAAATATGCTACCACGATTCTCGAAGGAGAAGCCATGTGGCATTAAAACTCCAAAACCTCTCATTTTGATGCAATACGACATAAAGCACATTTTTCAACCAAATTCGCATGAGATGCAATACTCACTCAAACCCATATATTAACGCACACAATCATTCAAGTATGCACATGATAAAGTGTCACCCATGCGCCGCAAAACGTCTTAAAAACGAAACTCCATCATATTCCACAAAACTTCCATAAAACTCAATGGGACTCAACCGCATCCAACCAATTAAATGGTGTCAAAGTTTTCATTTTCAATAAACAATTCACATAAAACAACGCTATGATCAAATCATCCAAATCATAAAACCTCCTTCTTGTCGCAACACAAAATAAAACGACACCCTTTCGTCAAGACTCGCAAAATCCAAATTCCCATTAAGGATCAACACCGAAACAAGGGAAGGTAACTCTTCGTCCAAACCTTAACATATGTGGAGGAGATCCAATGTTAAAGTCGTAAGTCGCGGTTACTTATCCAAAACCATAAACGACATTAAAACATGGATATCACAATATCCGAAAGTAGTAGTAGACGACTACAAGGAATAAAATAAATCTCGACCACGTTCACAATTGCCTGTCGTAAAAATAATTTCATGCATGTTCCAAAATCATGGTTTAAAAATCTTGCGTATGTCAAACATTTTCCAAGATTTAGCAGTACCGTCCATACGACGATTCGAAACACAAGAAATAATCGATGCAATTTATTTTAAAAGCAAAATAAACTTCGTGCATGCATTTTGTCGGCACTCAACGTCCAGGTCACATTCCTCCAATTACTCCGATCACACTATTGTCATCCGGGTACTCACACATCTTAACACAAAGTGGAAAGTCACATCGACTAACCCCATATTTCCCCTCGAATCTAGGTCAATTCAATAAGCCTACGACTCCAATCCAACCATCAATTTCGACCAGAACGGTCCACTTAATGAAATCACCTTGCTTACCGCCACTCCCAATGGCAAATGCTAAAATCGTCAACCCCTTCTAACGACTACTCGCTCAGAACTCCTTCACTACCCCAACGGTCATCACGCTAGAGTCGTCCAAGTATACTCATGTAACTGGTAGGTTCACCTGGCCAGGTGCAATATGAACGTACCGTACATGATCATCCTTGTTACTCTTGACGTGACTCCTCATTTCTAGTGACCGCAAAAACTTCCGAATATCCTATCTTAGAGTGTCTAATGGTGCAATCTCGCTCTCATTTACTTAAAACAACGCTAGTTTGAGTCTAGGTATTCAACAATCAACACCTAATTCTCTCAAACTTATGCTCTGATACCAACTTGTAACACCCTCAAATTTGGAAAGAGCAACTAACTTTAATTTCAATAAAATATGTCTGAACTGTTGATCCAAACCCTCAGTGATTTGATAATGACCCTCTCTTAAATACTTAGTGAAAATTGTAAGTAAACAATATGTATCAGAGTTTCACTATCGCTGATAAGTACTAAGATCTTACAGTACCGCTGATAGGAACTCTCGCTCTTTAAATTAAACATTCAGCGAACACTGTTCACCATAATGCTCTGAGTCTGTTCAGTCCTTATGGTGATCGCTGATAAGTTAGTTGTTTACTTATGATCCCTGAAGACAAGTTTCACGTCAACAAAGGTTCTACGCTGAAGTCGAAGATTAAGCTCAAGAACCAGCGACAAGTCTACTAATGAACTGATGCGGATCAGCGAAGACTCAGATTTGTCCACTCAACGTGAAGTATCAAGTACAAGACTTCAGCTATCGCTGAACTTTATCATCTGCTGAATAGTAAATGATAATCGCTGAATCAACGAAAGCTGATCATGAAGTCCTCCGTACAAAGTACTTTTGTCTTAACCTCCCTTGCACGCCGCCGTACGAAATGTCAGAAAAGAACCTCCGAAAATCTGAAATCGTACAAACACTTTGATACTACACTGTTCATCTTTACGGCTACTAAGGTTGTCAACCAAGGTCAATGACATGCAACCAACCAGCTGATGACACGTGTAAAGTGTATACTGACTTGCATTAAATGCATGCAGTATATAAAGAGATGAACTCACTTCTTTTGAAGTAACTTGCTAACTCTGGACAAGTTCAAATCTCTCTCAAGATAGGTTTTTATTAGTAATCTCCATATCTTTCTTAGTGCAAGAAACCTTAGTGTTCCAACTTGTTTAGATTTAGGTTTATCCTTAATCTTGTTTCCGCAACAAGCTGTAAATTGTTAATGATTTATCTATAAACAATTTAGAAAAGTAAAATAGTGTGTTTGTATTCAACCCCCCCCCCCCCTTCTACAAACTTGTATAGGCCTTTCGGGACCAACAAGTGGTATCAGAGCAGATTTGTTTAATCTCATAAACAAGATCTAATCTAAGATATTTCTCTTCCTTGCTATTATCTGAAAATGGCCTCCCACACAAACACAAATTATATAGACAATGGTTCTCTTGCAAAACCCCCTAGATTTTCCAGAGACAACTTCAACTTATGGAAAAATAGGATGATGCTCTTCTTAGAAGGTGTAGACCCTACTATGACCTACTATCTTGAAAACGGCCCACACATCCCTGTAACTATTGATCCTTTAGTTCCAGCCACTGCAACTAGAGCTGCTATTCCTGAAAGGCTGATTCCAAAGGAAATACACATGTGGACCGATGAAGATAAGAAGAAAGTGGCTATAGATACAAAAGCCAGATCCATACTATCCATGGCCCTTCCTGACGAAGTCTACCATTCCGTCATGAACCTGAAATCATCAAAAGCCATGTGGGACACAATATGTGTTCAGTATGAAGGAACGTCTGAAGTCCAGGATTCAAGAAAGATCAACCTGGTAAGACAATACGAAAGCTTCATTTCTGGTAAGAATGAAACTCTCTCTGAAGTTCATCAACGTTTTAATTGCTTAATTATAGATCTAAAAACGGTTGGTAAGGAATATTCTAACTTTGAAGTGCTGACAAAGTTTCTAGAATGTTTACCTGAAAGCTGGGACAATTATTCCATGTGTCTCAAGCTGTCAAAGGATCTAAGATCAATGACCCTTGCTACCTTATATGGCACATTGCTGAATCATGAGCAATCTAGCCATCTTAAGAAGAATCTTGTAAAATATTCCAAAAGCACCCCTGTTGCTTTAATCTCAGAGGAACCTTCTACTCAGCGACCCTCAGTCACTATCACTGAGTTAGAAAGTAACTCTGAAAGGTCATCAGATTCTGATTCTTCAGATGATGATGAATCCTTGGCTCTCCTAACTAAAAAGTTCAGGAGATTTGCCAAGAAGAAAATGTTTAGAAAGAACAAAACTCTTTCCATAGCTGACAAGCCTAAGTCATCAGCTTTTGTTGATAAGGCTACTGCTACTTGTTTCAACTGCGAAAAGACAGGTCATTTCGCTAACGAGTGCAGGTCAAAGAAAATCATGAGACCTTCAGCTTTTACAAAGAAATCCTTTGTTCCAAGGAATAAAGATGACAAATACTCAAAGCTGAAGGAGAAGTATGCAAAGCTGAAAAGCTTTAAGAAGAAAGGAAAAGGCCTGATGGCTGACTATGATTGGGCTGCTTCTGATGAAGAAGCCTCATCATCTGATTCTGAAGATGATGAAGCAAATCAATGTCTCATGGCAAAGATTGAAGAAGAGGAAGAAAGTTCAGACATTCCCTCCACTTCAACATCTGCCATTCAGGTATCACCTTCCTTCTTTACCAATATTGCAAATATTGATGAAGCTGATAGTCTCCGTAAAATCGATCTACTGACTAGAAGTTTATACGAAGCCATGAACGGCAAAGCTGTGGTTGAAAACCAAAATCTTGATCTCGCTGAAAAGCTTAAAAACTGCCACCTTCAAATAGAAAAGCTTTCTAAAATTGAAGATGATTTTAAAGATCAAGTCTATTTAAATCAGCTAGTCAAAATCGAACGAGCAGAAGCTATCGCTGCATTAAAAGCCGAACAAGCTACTGTTGAAGGATGGTGTAATTCTTCAACAAAGATCAGTGAGATAATTAAGGCTCAGATTCCTCTGAGTGATAAACGTGGTCTGGGTTATAAATATGATACTCCAAAACCAACCACTGAACGTTCAATGCTTAAATTTGGAACATTCGTATCCTCAGTAGCTGACACTTCATCATCTCAGTACTCCTCGTCGGTTACACCAATCCCTGAGGAAACTCCTACCTCCTCAAAAGGCAAGGAGAAAATGGTTTATTCAAAACCTACCTCTGTCTTTAAAGACAAAGGTAAAGGAATTGTTATTTACCAGAATCCTCAGAAGGGTATCGTAGTACCAAAACTGAATGCCTCTAAAGCTTCAGTGGCTCATCCCTCTGGATCAAGGAAGCAGATATCTGGACTTATTCAGCGATCTACTCCTAGACTCAGATTGGATATCCTTGGTAAGAAATCTGAAGAACTGAATGTTCATCCCATTTCTAAAGCCAATAGTTTACTTGGTGCTGGCACTTCTAATTCCAAATTAAAAGCTCAGCACTCAAGTGGTCCTAGAACTAATTTTAGTTATAGGAAATGTTATCACTGTGGACTTACCGATCATATTGCAAGTAAGTGCCCCACAGCCACCAAAGCTGATAAGATAGCTAAGGTGAAGATAGCACCCAAGAAGACCAAACCAGTTGCAATTCAGGTCAAGGTGACTCCTACCGCTGAGGTCAAGAAATTGACCAAAGTGAAGAAAGACAAAGCTGAATCTTCAAATGCTGCAAAGACTGCTGAACCCATTCCAACTTCTTCCACTGACAAACGCGTATACATGGTGAAGTGGGTACCCAAGCAAAACTAATCTTCCTTTGTATTGCAGGTTAAGAAGGGTATCTGGTATCTCGATAGCGGATGCTCTAGACACATGACTGGAAAGAAAAGCCTGCTCGCTGAATACAAGGAAGAGAAGGGTCCCTCTGTGACTTTCGGTGGAAATGGAAAAGGACACACCCGAGGGTATGGTGTACTTTCAAATGGTACAACATCCTTCAGAAGAGTCGCATATGTTGAAGGGCTGAAGCATAATCTTCTAAGCATCAGTCAGCTTTGCGACATGGATAACAAAGTGATTTTCACTAAGGAATCCTGCTTTGTCTCTGACAAAAAGGAGAAGATAGCTCTCAGCGGTTATCGTTTGGAAAATGTTTACGTTATAAACATGGACTCAACAACCACTGAGAACTCCTGTTTCTTCTCAAAAGCATCTTCTGATGTTAACTGGCTGTGGCACAAAAGGCTCTCACATCTCAACTTCAAGACACTGAATACTCTTTCATCCAAAGAGTTAGTCACTGGTCTACCTCAACATTCATACGCCAAAGAGTCTTTATGTTCAGCGTGTGAAAAAGGGAAGCAGACCAAGGCAAGCTTTAAGTCAAAGCAAGTTTCCTCAGTGTCATCTCCTCTACATCTACTCCATATGGATTTGTTTGGCCCCGTTAACAAACAATCCATCGCTGGAAAGAAATATACGCTGGTCATAGTTGATGAATTCTCTCGTTACACATGGGTAATGTTTCTCAGTTCTAAGAGTGACACCCCTGAAGAACTCATCACCTTTGTTCGGAAGATGGAAACTCTGAACAATATGACTGTTCGCTCAATAAGGAGTGATCATGAAACTGAATTCAAAAACAGTTCTCTTGATTCCTTCCTTGAGAGCAAGGGTATTTCTCACAACTTTTCGTCAGTGAGAACACCACAACAAAATGGAGTCGCTGAAAGAAGAAATAGAACAATTATTGAAGCTGCACGTTCAATGCTCAGCGATTCTCACCTGCCTACTCAGTTTTGGGCAGGAGCTGTCAACACTGCTTGTTTTACGCAAAACAGGTCGCTGATAGTTAAAAGATTCAAAAAGACAGCCTATGAACTTTTTTATGGGAGAAAGCCTTCAATCAGCTTTCTTCACATCTTTGGATGTCAGTGTTTCATACTGAACAACATAGATGCCTTTGGAAAATTTGATCCTAAGGCTGATGATGGAATCTTTCTTGGATACTCCTCAGTTTCCAAAGCCTTCAGAGTCTTCAACCGAAGAAGACAAACTGTAGAAGAAACTATTCACGTCACATTTGACGAATCCCGTTCAGCGAATTCTAAACCGAACGCTGATACAGAAGAACTGAATCAATGGATGTTTTCTCATCTTGGTGATTCAGAAGATATTCCCATTCCTCATGCTCACACCGTAGAAAATGATGGTCCTTCTATCATTCCAAATATGCAAAATAGTGAAGCTGAAACATCTTGGGTCTCAGCTGTTCCTATAAACACTATACCTGCAGTTGATCCAAATGTCTCAGAAATTCCATCTATTTCTCAGCAATCAGTGAATGAAGTGGCAAATGCAAACATTCCTCTCTTAGCTGATAATCCAGAAGTAGCTGAAGCCTCATCTTCAGTTTCTCCAGTTCAGACTGAGTCAGCGACGTATGCTCCGGCTCATCGATGGACTGTAAATCACCCAATCGATCAAATTCTTGGTGATCCCAACGCTGGTATTCAGACCCGTAGAAGTGCAGGTAATATTTGTTTATTTGTTAACTTTATTTCTCTAACTGAACCAAAGAAAATAGATGATGCCCTCAGAGATCCAAACTGGGTCAGCGCTATGCAAGAAGAGCTGACTGAATTCGAAAGAAACAAAGTTTGGAAACTTGTTCGTAGACTAACTGACAAAACGGTGATAGGCACTAAATGGGTCTATCGAAACAAGTTGGACGAACATGGTACTGTAACTCGCAACAAAGCTCGTCTTGTTGCTCAGGGATACAGACAAGAGGAAGGAATAGATTATGACGAAACTTTTGCTCCAGTAGCAAGACTTGAATCTATTCGTCTTTTCTTAGCATATGCTGTACACAAAAACTTCACTGTACATCAGATGGATGTTAAGTCAGCATTTCTAAATGGAAAGCTGAATGAAGAAGTGTATGTGGAACAACCTCCAGGATTCTCAGATCCTAAACGTCCAGGTTATGTTTATAAACTGGACAAGGCACTTTATGGCTTAAAGCAAGCTCCACGTGCATGGTATGATACTCTCTCTACTTATCTCCATATTGAAAAATTTGAGCGAGGTAAGATTGACAAAACTTTGTTTTTTAGAAAAGTGAAAGGTCATATCATTTTAGTTCAAATATATGTTGATGACATTATATTTGGTTCTACTAACCCTGAGCTTTGTACTCGTTTCGCTGATAGAATGAAAGATGAGTATAAAATGAGCATGATGGGTGAACTAACATATTTCCTTGGTCTTCAGATTAAGCAAACTGAAAAAGGAACTTTTATAAATCAGGGAAAGTATGTTAAAGATATGCTGAAGAAATTCGACTTAACTGAAAGTTCAGCTATGAAAACCCCTATGGCACCACCGCTGATACTTGATAAGGACACAAAGGGTGTTCCTGTCAATGTCACGCTGTACCGTGGGATGATCGGCTCACTATTGTATCTTACAGCTAGCCGACCCGATATTATGTTTGCAACATGTCTGTGCGCACGATATCAAGTTGAACCTAAGATATCCCATATGAAAGCTGTAAAGCGAATCTTTCGATATCTTAAGGGTACAGCAAATCTAGGTCTTTGGTATCCCAAAGACTCAGGATTCGATCTAACCGCCTATTCAGACAGTGATTTTGCAGGTTGCAAAATGGATAGGAAAAGCACCACAGGAGGATGTCAGCTCCTGGGTGGAAAGCTGGTAAGTTGGACAAGTAAGAAGCAAAACTCAGTGTCCACTTCCATAGCTGAAGCTGAGTATGTAGCCGCTGGAAGCTGCTGTTCTCAAGTCTTGTGGATGAGAAATCAGCTACTAGACTATGATCTTCAGCTATCCAAAATTCCAATCTATTGCGACAGCACAAGTGCCATCGCTATAGCAAACAATCCAGTGCTACACTCAAAGACAAAACACATAGAAATCAGATATCATTTTATCAGAGATCATGTGATGAATGGTGATATAGAACTTCATTTTATCCCAACTGATTATCAGTTAGCTGATTTGTTTACCAAACCTCTTGATGAGACAAGATTCAACTTTCTCATCAGCGAGCTTGGAATGCTGAACTTTGAAGGATAAAATCTTCAGCGGTTCACATTTAATCAGCGATACGTTTATACATTCTTGTATAGGCTTCGGGATAAAATCAACTTATATAATCCATTTCATCTTCTCTCTGAATAAACTTGGTTAAACTGATATCAAGGTATGTTTTTCTCTCTCTCTGACAATCGCATGAAAATGCAAGATTTCAAAATAAATTGCATCGCTGAATATCTCTTCCTTAACAGCGATATTTTGAAATTTATTTAAATCTTCACTGACATTTTCTATTCAGTGCTTCATGTTTTTCAAAAGAGTCCCTGAGTTTTCAAAACCTCAGAGACATCCTAAAAGAATGTGAAAGGACAGTTGTGACGTCATTGCAACAAATTACACTCGGCACGATTTCTTTCTGACACACGTTTGCACGTTTTGTTCAAACTTCCAATCAAATGCAAACACGTGTCCGTGTCATGATGAAAACCTTTTCCCGCTCAAGGTTTTCTCTCTCTAAAAATCCCTATATAAACAACTCTTGGTTTATATTTGTCTTTTACGCGAACAATCTTTCTCCGCAAGAAAAGAATCCTCTGTTGCATTTGTGCTCTCAAAAACCTCAAGAACTGTTCATCATCTTCTTCATCAAAACTTCAAGGTTAATATGTTCTTATCTTTTATCAAATGCGTATAACTTGTTTTCGATCTTCTCTTTGTTTTAACAAGATCAAACAAAAGAACTTTATAAAATAAAATCATTTCTTTCATGGTTTTATGAACACAACCATTTCATGGTTGTTCTTCAAGTTTTAAATCTAAATCTTAAACTTGTTCTTCATTCGTATCCATTTTTCTTTTAGAAACTGGAATACAAGATTTTATGGGTTTTGTTAAATCCCAAATCTCTAGCAATAAGATATGAATGTAGTGAGAGAGAATCTAGAGAGCAAATATGTCATCCATGTATTAAGCTCAAAGGATTACAAAAGCTTTCTAAAGTGTTTTGAAGTGTTTCTAACAAATGGTCTAGACAAGCCTATTTATACCCATAACATACAAGGTATAAAGGCATTCACAATACTGTATAGACTCATACAGTACATTGACTTTTACAGTAAATCTTGAATACAACAATGCTCTAACAATCTCCCCCTTTGGATTCAAGATTTAAAAATTTGACTGCAGTCTTCAGCTCTTTGTAAAGTCAATCTTCTCAAGCAGACACTCTATCAAATCATCTTCAAATAGCTTTATCTCCACTAGTTCACGGTGAACTATATGCTTTGACACTCTTTAAGAACTCAGCTTTGAAGAATCTTCAGACAAACATGAAAAGTCATTGTCTTTTTCTTTGAAAAATCAACCTTCTTCAATACAATCTTCAACAGATTGTCTTCAAGTCTTGAACATGGATTTCATATCTTTATATAGAACCATCAATTCGGAACAAGATGAATCTGAAACGATTAGAGTTTGGATCAGAAAGATGTGAAACCATCCACATTGTTGAACTTTTAGGTGTAAGCGCATTCCGAGAACCACTCAGAACTAAGATAACCAAATTCAGCAACATTTGGACTTCACATGATCCTTCTCCCCAATCTTCAGTCTTTGTTCACGAATCTTTGACTTGAAATATCTTTGATTTGAAAATTCTTTGACATGAAATTGAAATTAAACTTTTCTCCCCCTTTTTCGATGATGGTGAGCATCATAATCATCGAAAACCTTCTTCAATTTCAGTCGCGTCACTGAGTATTACTAACAATCTCCTCCTTAGTAGATAACCTTGCTCCCCCTCAAAATAAGAATTCTGGAGCAATTTGTTTTCTCCCCCTGAAAGTATGCATATATTTCAATAACGTACAGTATTTGAAATTGTAGCACAAATTTTAAAACAAATTTACACAAGGAAAATAAAATTCATTGAATTTCATTTTATAACTACTAACATATGATCATTTGAATGCTTTACAAAAGAAATTCAACTTAGAGAAATTTAACAGATTTTTCAATCAAATGAAATCAAATGCATGTGTTTGGATTCAAGAACAAGTCATCATTGTATATCAAGTTAAAAAATGTTCAGTTTCAACCCCTTTATTAAATCTATTTGGTGTGCTAGCATGGGAAATATGATTAGCTTCAAGCATATGCAATTCTAAAACATATAAGAATATTTTGCTCTACTCACACTATTTGTCCAAAATCAGAATTTTCACAAATTTACGGGTTTATCGCGACTTTGTATTTTCCCAAGTTTCAAGAGATGTGTGCTCATTGGCATCTTTTCTTTTGTGCTCATTGGCATCTTTTGATTTTGTGCTCATTGGCATCTTTTGATCAAAAAGTTTAGTAAGAATAAGATACACCGTTAAACATGACTTTCTATCTGGTTCTATAGCAGGATTTGGGTCAGCAGATCCCAGACCAGTTGGCCTTAGGTGCTAGGTGAAGAGCACCCCTTAGAACTTAATTTCCCAAACCAGAAAGGCCACATCGATATATCTTAAACCCATTTGTACCAGTAGAACATGGCTTTCTATCTGGTTCTATTGCAGGATTTGGGTCAGCCGATCCCAGACCAGTTGATCTTAGGGACTAGGTGTCGAGCACCCCTTAGGACTTACTCTCCCAAACCAGAAAGGCCACAGGCACAAACTTTCAAACTAAATGATAGTGCAACAATTTTATCTCAATCACTTGGTTCTAAAACATAGTGCTTTGCCCATATTTTCATTTCCATCCATCATTCTGACATATAGGCTTTTTGAGCATTATATTCTATATATATCCAGATTCACATAACTTTGAGCATTCAGCATAATTTCATTCATGTTTTGCTGACCTTTCGATTTATTTTAGAAGTGAAAATTGAAGCAAATCTAACTCAGATAGTACAAAGTTTCTTGTAAAATCATCTTTTAGCACACATTTAATTCATTGAATGAAAATTGAAAATTTCATCTTATTGAATTAAATTTGTAAAGTTTCAAGTTTTCAAATCAGTAGAAACAAATATAATCCAATGTTACCTTTTGCCACTTGTTCCTTGAAACAAAAATATATAGCAGTTAAGGATATTACCTGAGAAGTGTGAGTTCTAAACTGATTTGTTTAGAAGTCTTAGTCTTTAAAGTACGGGTCCTGAACTGAGTTGTTCAGAAGCCATAGTCTTTGAAGAACGGGTTTTGAACTGATTTGTCCAAAAGCCATTGTCGTTGAAGCACGGGTTTTGAACTGATATGTTCAAAAGCCAATTACATTTAAGCACGGGTCCTGAATTGATGTATTCAGAAACCATTGATGATTTGTCTCCCCCTTCAAAGAAATACGCCGCTTCTCTTCTGTTTTCAGTCATGTGTGTGGTATGTATCTACAAATCAGTACAACACATGATGAACCTGCAAAACAGATTAAGCAGATTTTGGTACCCAATGGCACTTGGGTCCTAGTGGGTTAGGTGTAGATCTCTTTGAAGGAATACTATAAGTACCGTACCAAAAAGAAGTATAATTTTTATGCACAAAATTATTTGTTCCACAGTAAGAACAACAAATTTTCTTTTGAGCCAACCTAATCAGATGATTTACAGAATGAATAGGATTAGGTTGAACATAAGATTTACCTTTTGGCGTATTGTTCTTCTTAGCATTTGATGTGGATACAGATGATTTTGGCACTTCTTTCTTTGGAACTGTTGTGCCTTTGATTCTCCATTCCATCTTCACCCTCTTGAAGACTGGAACTTCTTCAGATTTTGAAGTATTAATTTTAGGCACTATAAGAATATCATCCGATTTATCAAACAGAGGATTATAGAAAAGATTAGAAGAACGAATCTGACCTTTTGAGAAATCTGTTGATCTATTAAATTGTTTAGAAGGAATGTTTTTAAAACTTGAACTTGAAGCAGTTTTAAAAGAGCATTCAGAATCATTTGAATCAACAAATGGAGTCTGAAAGATAGAATTATGACCGGTCTGCTTTGAGACATCAAATTTAAAAATGACGTCTTCAAGTTCTTTGACTTTGTTTATTAAAACATTTTTCTCTTTAGAAATTAGATCAAATTTCTTTTGGAGATCAGATTTGATCAACTGATCCTTCATAATATCAGCTGATAAACCAGATAATCTTTTGGTAAGATTAAGAATCACATCTTCAAAATATTCGCGTTCCGATTCAAAATCCTTTTCCAAAAACTTTCTTTTATCAGTAATCTCTTTGAAAATTTCCATATTTTTCTTTTTAAGGGTTTTACTTTCCTTTTCAAAGAGATTTTGCTTTTCCGTGAAATCTTTTCTTTCCTTTTCCAAAAGATTTTCTAATTCAGAGATTTTCACGGAAAGTTCAGAACTTTTGATATCAAAAAAATTTCGTTCAGTTTCAAATTTAGCTCTTTCTTTTTCGAGCTTGTCTTTTTCTAAAAATAAAACTTTCTCAAAGTCAGAAACTTGTTTTGAAAGTTTTATACAATTAAGTTCAATTATTTCCTTTTCTTTAAGAATCTTCTCTCTCCTGTCTTCAATGCTCTTCAGATCAGCATTTTCCTTTTTAAGAGTTGTTACTTTCTCTTGAAGTTTCTCGATTTGATCGTGCAGACTTGAGTTGTCTTTGTCTTTCTTTGTTTCAAGACCTGCAATATAAACTTCAAGATCAGTTATTCTTTTAGTAAGTTTAGCATTTGAAGAAGAAATGTCTAAAATTTGTCTTTTCAGATTAACATTTTCTTCTTCCAATGCTTTATTTAAAATAGGAGTTGAAGAATTTGAAGCATTATCTTTAACAGGAGTTTCTGATATAGGAGATGTTTCTGATAAAATAACTTGTTGCAAAATTCCATTATTTGCCTTAGCTTTTTCAAGTGGCTTTGGAGGTGTTTTTGTTATTATGACTTGTTGCAACACTTCATTATTTGGTTTAACAGATACATGTGAATTAACAGATGTTTCTGTTATAATGACTTGTTGCAACTTTACATTTGGTTTAACAAAAACTTTTGCAATTGGAGGAATCTCCTTTTTCAGAGTTTGCTTCAAATCTTCACCACTGCTTTTAACAATAACTTGTTGTAAAACCATTTTGAATATTGCTAGAAATTGATCGTTCAGAAGATCAAGCAGACAGTGTATGAAAATACACAAAAATATATATAAAAATTTTTCTTGAAAAGCTCTTACAGTGTATGAAATACACTATAGAAAAAATTTCGAGATAAAAATTTTTCTCAAGAATTCGGATGAGTAAGGGTTCGAATTCAACGAATTCGGATGAAGAAGGGTTCGAATTCACTCAATTCGGACTTAACTTGGTTCGAATTCAATGAATTCGGATGCTTAAGGGTTCGAATTCAATGAATTCGGATGCTTAAGGGTTCGAATTCTATGAATTCGGATGCTTAAGGGTTCGAATTCTATGAATTCGGATGCTTAAGGGTTCGAATTCTATGAATTCGGATGCTTAAGGGTTCGAATTCAACACTTGGAAAATTTAATCAACTCAATTCGAATCTAACACAGTTCGAATTCTCCTCAATTCGAATCTAACACGGTTCGAATTCTCCTCAATTCGAATCTAGCTGGGTTCGAATTCAATCAATTCGAATCCTTCTTGAGTCGAATTCTACACTTGTATTTCCAAGAACACTCCGAATTCTTCTTTGAATGATCCGAATTCACCAAGAATGATCCGAATTCACCAAGAATGATCCGAATTCTGCACTTCGAACACGAAAATCACTAAATCAGCCATAACTTTTTCAATTCTTGATCAATTGTTATGAAATTTGCACAGATTTGTTCGAAATTTGATTCCACACACTTTCTTAGTTAATCACAAATCCTAATTCGATCAATTTAATCGAATTTTGATCCAAAAATAGTAGAAAAAGTTTTCGAACAAAAATGATATAAAATGATCAGATCTGCAAATTCTGTGCAGATTTTGGTGTTGATCCAAGAATTAAAGATGTTCAGGAATCAAATCCGAGTGCAATGATGTCAAGAATCAATCCAAAAGATCAAAAATTAAAGAAAAGATGAAATCTTGATGAATAGTAAATGAAGAAGGGTTAGAATTCTTGATGAACAGTGATGAATAGTGATGAACACCCAATCCGAATTCTTCAGCTTTAGTGTAAAAAATCTTCAATTTGGTCTTCGATCTGCTTGAATCTTCTGTTTAGCTCTGATACCAATTGTTAAATCCCAAATCTCTAGCAATAAGATATGAATGTAGTGAGAGAGAATCTATAGAGCAAATATGTCATCCATGTATTAAGCTCAAAGGATTACAAAAGCTTTCTAAAGTGTTTTGAAGTGTTTCTAACAAATGGTCTAGACAAGCCTATTTATACCCATAACATACAAGGTATAAAGGCATTCACAATACTGTATAGACTCATACAGTACATTGACTTTTACAGTAAATCTTGAATACAACAATGCTCTAACAGGTTTTACTTTTCTTTTAAAAATAAAGAAAAACCCTAATCTTCATTAAGACATTTTTTGTCTGAATGAAATGGACAAAATTCGAAAAATCTTAACGGAAATTTCTTTCCACATTAAGATAATTCTTATTTGTTAACATCTTTGGTTGAACTGATAATACAGTGATATGGCAACTTCAAAGCTGAATGTTACCGCTGAGTCCATCTCCACTGACTCTGAGGAAATGGACATCTTCAAAGCCCCCCAGGTTAAGTTCGAGCTGGATCAACTCGATTGGACTAAGGCCAACAACCTCTCAACTCTTCTCGAGTTTCCTCCTCGGAAGCAAGTATCACATCTGGACGATGCTGTAAGTTTTCTGAAGAACAGCCCCATCTACACAGCCCTGACCATAACACCTCCTGCCAGTCAGCGGCTCTTATCCCAATTCTGGTACTCTGCCAGACACACTGAGCTACCCTCTGCCAAAGATCCATCCAAAACCATAGACTGCATACTCAGCGATACTGAGTATGGAACCATCAAGATCACACCCGCCATTATCCGCAAAGCCCTAAACTTCCGAAATGCCACCAAAGAAAAACCTTTCATTCCATTCCCTGACCATAAAAAGCATGCTGACAGAGAAGCAATCATTGCTTTCCTTGACGCAATGGGTTATATCTGGGATATTGGAAGGGACAAGAAGCCTGAGAAGAAACTGACGCTGATAAAGAAATCCAAGATGCCCAGCGAGATGAATTTCATCTTCGCTCACCTGATCAGCTGCATGGCAGCAAAATCCGGATCTTCTGATCAAGCCGCCCAACCTCAGCAGTCCATGGGATACGCACTGCTGAAAGGTCTAAACATTGACTGGGCCTCCATTATTTATGAAGACCTGATTCAACATGTCGATTCTGCCGCTGACAGACCAGCATGGGTTCCTTACCCACGATTCATCAGCGCCATCTTTCAATATGGCCTGAAGGACAGCTATCCTGAAGAGGGTGATCTGAAACTTTCTCAGATTGGCCCTAAGGTTCTCGACTTCAAGCCTGTCGCCAATGAGGTACGTCTCTCTACTCTTCTCACTCTTCTAAATTCTCCGCTTTCTGTGGCTCCTTCAGCGACAATACCCATCGCTGATACCCCGGCCACAAAATTCTCTCCTTCTAAGAAAAGGAAACCCTCACACACCCAACTTGATTCCAAAAGGATCAAGAAAACCAAGGAGCAACCCCAGCAATTCCATGCTGAAGACTCCTCAGCTCATTCTGAAGAGCTGAAGGAAAGTTCCATGGTACGCTCTGCCACACCCATGCAAGCCATCCCTCCAATCCAGACTTTAGCGTCTCCAAACGCTGAGGTTAGAAACTTGGAACCTACCCAACCTCCCTCAGTCTCTCAAAAGACTGATGAAGTGATTGTCAGTGATTCCAACGCTGAACTCAGAACCCGAACCCCAATCTTAACCTTCGCTTCTCCCTCCACTCACTTGGACACTCCTCCAGCGAACACTGGAGATGCCATCATTCCAGAAGCCACCGCTGATGCTTCTCAACAAATGATGAAGAAAGGACCTGCAGAGATCACCATACCTCACCGTACTTTCGAAGAGGATATGGAACACTATTCAGGAACTTGCAACTTTGACGAGTTCATCAATCCTCCTGCAGGTACTAATCCCACCTTAAACACTGTAACTAAACCTGAAACTTCTGAGCTTTCCTTTGTTCACAAGTACTTATATGTTACAGGTCCTAATTTGGGAGACATCAACGCCTCTCTGAAGTCCGTGGAAACAAAGCTGTCCAGTCTCACCACCACACTCTCCAACAACTCAACAGCTGTAACAAACGCTGGAAAAAATTTGACAAAGCTGACAACGGTGGTGGAGAAGAAAGCTTCCACTGAAGACATCAAGAGTCTTGATAAGACGCTCGGCGATTTTGCCAAGGTGCTCTGTGACATCTACACTGACTACACAAGCCTCAAAACATCAGTTTCGACCATGTCCAGCGAAGTAACAACGCTGAAGACATCGGTTGCAAAACTCGAGGGTGATATGTCAGAGGTCAAGACTGACTTAGGCTCTGTAAAGACCGACGTTGGTTCTATGAAGACGATGATCGAGACGCTGGTAAACAAGGCAAATAGTCCAGCTCCTGCTCCTGCCCCTGTCCCTATTTTGGAATCTTTCACAGAGGAGGATCGCACAGAGCTGAAGAAAATCACGCCTGCTATTTCTGGCCTAGAAGACAGAATAGCAAAGCTTGAAGGTTGTGTGAAAATCTCTGGCCCAGAAGACAGAGATAACACCAATGTTGAGTCTGCCCATTCCTCCCCCAGTCATCATGAGAAAGAGGGGAGAAGAGCGCTGAACATTCCAGGGAGAAAAGCGCTGAAAATCTTGAGAAAAACGCTGAAGATCTGAACAAGAGCGCTGAAGACCTTTCCCATGATGAATCTATCAGGGGAGAGAGGAATGAAGATCTGACTACTGGACCTCAGGGAGATGAAAACCCTGAGGGAACCGAGAAGCTCGCCTCTGTATCTGAGGGGGAGCAACTCGAAGAAGATGCTGAGGAATCCGAAGCAGAAGAAGATGAAGACATCGACATCCCTGAAGACAAACCATCCTTCTCTCCAAGAAATGATGATGATGATGATGAAAATGACGATGATTTCTTTATCGTCAAACCTGCCCCAAGGATCAAAGCTCTTAAAGGAATCTCGATAAAAGAACCATCAGGGGAGAAGACAAAGACAAAGCCCTCAGCCTCTGGCGCTGAGAAAAGCAAAGACAAAGGCCTCGCTGAAGATGAAAATCTAGCGATCCTATTTGAAAAGCCGGTTTGTCAGGTACACTAAAACTTTACTTTTTCCTTCCCTAAACTTCTCAACAACTCAATAAGTTCTCTACTCCACAAACCTCTCTACACATCCACATTCTTTTTCTATCTTTTCTACCCAAGTTCTTCTACCCAGTTCTTATCTGTAAGATCGATGCGTTTCAGCTAGTCCTCTCCCCTGTTTGAGGATGTCGCTGAAGGTTCTACTGTTGCGACTTCACAAATAAAGCCAGCTGCTGCTGATGAAATAATCCCAGTCTTGGATTTGATCTCTGAGACTGATGAACCAGAAGAACAACCTCTCTCGCACAATAAGAGACCTTCCTCAGCTCCTCAAAGGCTGAGTGAAGAGGATCAAAAGAGAAGAGAAGAAATAATAAATCAATTCGAGGATCAGCGAATCATTCAAAAGCTGAATACCAGGAACACCTTAGAGCTGAACGCCTCATTGCTGAAAGGAAGGAAGCTGAAGAGAAAGACAGAGAATACGCCATCAAGCTCACTCAAGAATCTGTCAAAGACCCCAAGCTGAAGCGTGTTCCCATTCAAATCCAACGAAAGTTGTGGGAAGAAGCCCAGAAGATCGTGGAAAAGAAAACTGAAGTTTCTCAGACCACCTTGATCTGGTGTAAAGAGAAAATTCACTTCAGATATCGTCCAGCGAAGATCAACAAGGTATTCATCTCTGGAAGAACCTCTATCGGAGTACCTATTGTTGACATCAAACTGTTCAGAGAAGATGGCACATCCGAAACCTTTCGCGCTGACACTGTAAAAAGGTATGGTCTCTCTGAATGGCTGGAGATGAGGTTAGCTATCCAACCATCACAATCTAAGTACAAGAATCATTTCGAAAAGCTGATAAACAGACATATCGACTTGATATCTTCTTGTGTGGATATTCCTCCTGTTCCTGATCTAAAGCCGAAAAGAAAAAGGGGCTCTCCAAGGAAGAAACGTCAAGATTCAAACTCAGGACCTGTCATACGAAATGAAACTGGAATTGGTTTCTCTCGCGCTGAAGTGCTTGGTCCTGATCCTGATCTATCTGCCCTTGACATCTCTTTGCCACCATGTGAACTCTTCGTCCCTGGTAAAGTCATCAGTAATCCTTATGGAATATTCTTTCTTGACTATGACGGACGTAAATGCTTTCAACGGATCGCTGAGCTTCCAATCACTTTAATCGAACAGCTCAGAGATCTTATCTACTGGTGTGACTTCAGAAAGGACATTCAGGCACGACACCTAAAACCCTTGATTTTTCAAGAAGCGCTGAATAAAAGAAAACGAGGTATAACGGTTCCTGACTGGATGATCCCCACTGAAAAGACGACCCTTGATGAACTTCTCATTAAGGAAGAACCTTTTGAAAACTGATATAATCTCCTTTTTCTCTATTGTATCAGTTATCCTTCTGTACTTGTAATTTATTTCGCTTGTACTTGTAATCTTTCTGTTCTTCATTGTAATCTGATTCAAAGATTTAAAGAAAGATTTCAGCGAATGTACTTTACTCCATCAGTACTGAAAAGATCCCAGAAAACAGTAAAAGGGACAAATATTTTATGAGTTCTTTTTATCCTTGTGTTTTCATTTAATAGCAATTTTCTTTGTTGCTATGCCATAATCAAATAGGGGGAGATTGTTGATCCAAACCCTCAGTGATTTGATAATGACCCTCTCTTAAATACTTAGTAAAAATTGTAAGTAAACAATATGTATCAGAGTTTCACTATCGCTGATAAGTACTAAGATCTTACAGTACCGCTGATAGGAACTCTCGCTCTTTAAATTAAACATTCAGCGAACACTGTTCACCATAATGCTATGAGTCTGTTCAGTCCTTATGGTGATCGCTGATAAGTTAGTTGTTTACTTATGATCCCTGAAGACAAGTTTCACGTCAACAAAGGTTCTACGCTGAAGTCAGAGATTAAGCTCAAGAACCAGCGACAAGTCTACTAATGAACTGATGCGGATCAGCGAAGACTCAGATTTGTCCACTCAACGTGAAGTATCAAGTACAAGACTTCAGCTATCGCTGAACTTTATCATCTGCTGAATAGTAAATGATAATCGCTGAATCAACGAAAGCTGATCATGAAGTCCTCCGTACAAAGTACTTTTGTCTTAACCTCCCTTGCACGCCGCCGTACGAAATGTCAGAAAAGAACCTCCGAAAATCTGAAATCGTACAAACACTCTGATACTACACTGTTCATCTTTACGGCTACTAAGGTTGTCAACCAAGGTCAATGACATGCAACCAACCAACTGATGACACGTGTAAAGTGTATACTGACTTGCATTAAATGCATGCAGTATATAAAGAGATGAACTCACTTCTTTTGAAGTAACTTGCTAACTCTGGACAAGTTCAAATCTCTCCCAAGATAGGTTTTTATTAGTAATCTCCATATCTTTCTTAGTGCAAGAAACCTTAGTGTTCCAACTTGTTTAGATTTAGGTTTATTCTTAATCTTGTTTCCGCAACAAGCTGTAAATTGTTAATGATTTATCAATAAACAATTTAGAAAAGTAAAATAGTGTGTTTGTATTCAACCCCCCCCCCCCCTTCTACAAACTTGTATAGGCCTTTCGGGACCAACATGAATACTTGGGTATGATTGAATTGAGAAGTAGTAAGCTTAATAAGTCAAAATTGTAAACTGACTTAAGGAAGAAGACGATGAACAGTACCAGCGAAATGTTCACTTTGCGCAAGCCTTGGTTGCGAAAAGTGAGAATCTCGCAACCCTTGCTTGCGAAATATGGGAATCTCGCTAGTGTTGCTTGCGAAAAGTTAGTATTGCGCTAACTACTAGGGTGCAAAGTTAGAATCTCGCTACAGTTGGTTGCGAAAAGTGGAGTATCTCGCTACAGTTGGTTGCGAAAAGTGGAGTATCTCGCTACAGTTGGTTGCGAGAAGTAGAGTATTTCGCTACTGTTGGTTGCGAAATTCTTATTCTGTTTCAAACTGATTTTATCATAAGTTGTCGATAGTTGTACGGACTTGTCTTAACCAGTAATGAGTTCAAATAGATGACTAAGAGTTATGCCATGTTGATTCCCATGCTAAATTGCAAGGAGGGGATAGTTAAGAAGATGAGGAGATGAAATATTATATTTTTATGGAATATGTTATGAGATGTAGTATATGGTATTGTATATACATATGATAGAGTGTAATGGATCCATAGGCACTAGTTTATATGAACACATGGAATTGACGTGAGTAATCGTAATTCCCATGTGTGTATGTTGATTGAGGAATTGATGTGAGTAATCATAATTCCTGAGTGTATGTTAAATATGGAATTGATGTGAGTAATCATAATTCCTATTTTGCATTATTGAGAAATAATGGGATTGATGTGAGTAATCGTAATTCCTGATTTCTAAGGAAGAATAGAGATTGACATGAGTAATTGTAATCCCTATTTCCTTTCTAATAAATAGGCATGTGTAATTGCTATTTATTAGATTAGAGCATTGATCTAGAATCTGGAATTGAGTCGTAGTTGGCTCTGGGTCGTGGTAATATGACTTACTGAAGGTTAGTCATAGTTTTGAGTTTTGGGTAGATTTCCGTTGCTGAGATTGAGCACGTGTACGGTAAGATGGGTGAGAATAGGTTTGATCTATCTGTTGATATTTTGATTGTTAAATTTTAATTTGATTTGAATATTCTCACTAGGCGAAAGCCTAATTGTTCAAGTTGAATTTCTTACCAGGTACAAACTCCGGGAAGTAAGCGGGGATGTGTGATGAGGACTTTCGGAAAGATTCAAACTTAGAGATGACGGAGGATCTAGCTATTCTTTTGATGTTTTTGGGATGAAGGATTAGATAACCTAGTTAATCTGATTATGATGTAATGATTAGATTAAAAGGTTATTTAAGTTAGTTGTTTATGTATATAAAACCTTACAGTTAATCCTCTTGTTATATAAGTTTGATGTTATTTGATCATAACTTGTGGATTTTTTTAAGGTTTAAATTAACCCTGTTTTTAGGGTGTTACAAACATAAATGTCAGATTTAATCCAGACGTACACAACTATGGCTATTGCATGAGTTTATCAGTGCTGATTTCTTCCAGTCATAATTTGCGAGGATTAGTCTAGGCATAGTCTAGGATACCCCTTCCAAAAAATAATTCTCAAAATTTTCAATTGTGCCGGTTGTAATAGTTTTTTATTCTTATTTTACAATAAAAGTTACATTCTACTGAATTGCAATAGGTAGATACCTAGTGTGTGTGTGTGTGTATATGATGCATTTCATTTGCAAACCAATCAGATTATGCAAACTTTGCAAACCAATCCTAGCCAATCATTTTAATAAATTTAATAATTTAATGATCTAATTAATTAATTATTGATAAGGGTAACATATTAAATTAACAAATCGTTAATTTTTAACTATTTTACTTAAATAATTACGTACATGGTAACTGCCATGATTGTAGGGATATTTCTTTTACATGATTTTTATCAAAACCGTATGAGGTATCATGTTGATAATTCTCGATTCTTCTTCTTTCTCTGTGATTTTTAATCAAACATCATCGATGGAATAAGCTATTCGATGGATGATTGTCATTCTTTGAATGACGAATATGTGAAGGGTGTTGTTTCTTTGTTATCTGGATTTCAACCAGAAGAACCTATTTTTGTTGTAATAACCATGTTCCCTATTTGTCAGGATCGATTCTTAACAAGAATTAAACTTCTTAGAAACAGAATTTAGAGAATCTTGCGGAATAGAACTCTAAATCAATTAAAGAACAATCAATAGAATTCAACACACTGTATATATCAAACTGTATTACTCACAAGCTTTACACCAAACCTCAATCTTGTTGAACAGGCTCAACAAGACGACTTCTACTTCTCTAGAAATAGGGTTCTTACACCTTGAGGTTAATTCTCTCTTGAATCGCTAAACAACTTTTTGAATAACTGTTCTTGCTATCGTCTATATTGTCTATATCTATTCTAATAGCTATCTATCAATACTATTTATACAAAAGTAATTACAAGATAACTATCAAAAGTAAATTGATCTTCTGAATCTTCGTTAAACATATCTTGATCAATTCCTTCTTTGTCTCCAAAAGTATCGCATACCAAACTTATCAAGTCAGCAGTATTAACAATGATTTGGCTCAGCAGCATTAACGAACCTTCAGCAGTATTAACCTTCACAGTCTTCTAGCAGTAGTAACTCAGCTCAGCAGTACTAACCATGTCTAGCAGTAGTAATTTGGTCTAGCAGCACTAACCGTGTCTAGCAGTAGTAACTTCGTCTAGCAGTAGTAACCTTGACTAGCAGTAGTAACGAAGAACTGGCAGTAGTAAAATTGTCTTGGCAGTACTAACCATACTTAGCATATCTTCAGTTCCCAACAATCTCCCCCTAACTTGACTTTTAGGAAAAGAAGTCAAGTTCTTCAGATGATGCTTCCAAAACCTAATCATACATGCCTAGATTAGGATTCAATCCCAGACTTTGATTGAGAATCCTTTTTACCAAGAATCTACCCATTGCTGAATCCTTGTTGCAGGTCAACTTAGCATGTAGCATTCCTTTCAGCCTCTTCATGCTGTGATTGTATATTTCATCCACCAGATAGTATTCTTGAGTCGCAGAGTCAAGGGAGATGACATATACTCCACAGTTTTCATAGAGCATCCAGTTGGTAATGGCTTGAAACTGTGTGTTTATCCTATGCTTAACCGCTTCAGGTTTGAACATTTGGCACAAGAATTCAAGTACCATTTTAGAGATTGACATCCCTTGCTCAGTCAGCATGTTTTCATATAGCCTCATCCCAACTTTGAACATCTCTTCTAAGTCTGATCTTGAGCAAGTTCTGACAATTTTTCCCCAAGTTGAAAAGACTTCAAATTTTCCATCTGCTCTTTTTATCCTAATGAACTCCTTTCTACCATCTTTCAAAGTGTCCCAAAAGATGATTTCAGGAGCCTTAGATGATATTGGTTCAGCCTGAATTGGAATTGGGTTAGAGTCAACACCAGTAATATACGAATCACATTGGGCATCAGTTTGTGATTGTACATTGCTTGATTGCCCTGATGGAGTTGCCACTTCTTCTTCAGCAACTTCTGAGGTTAATTTTTCTTTCACTGTTTCCTCCTGGGCCTCTTCTGCAGTTGGCTCCACCCTTGGCTTCTTTTCATTTTTCTTCTGTGAAGTTATGGGCTTGGTGCTTGGTCTTTTCTTTGACATCATCTTGGTTCTTTTAAGAGTTTTAACAGCTTCAGGAGTTGGTTCAGCTGTTTTAAGTTTCTCAGCAGCAATAACCATTTCTGCTGCTATGGCTGTTACTGCTTCTCTTAGAACATGTAATGATGCTGCTTCAACACTGTTCTTCACAATCCAGTATACTTCTTCATCAATTTCAGCTTGAGATGTAGTTACTGCTTCCTGCTCAGTTTCTGCTGCTTTTTCTGTTTGGCCTTCAGCAGCATTAACTGTTTCTGCTGCTTGTTCAAACTCAGCAGCATTAACAGTTTCTGCTGCTGTGGTTTCTGCTGTTGTTGTAGTTTCTGCTTCTTTAACAAGCTCTTCCACCTTTTCTGTCTCCCCCTTATTCTGTGCACTGGACTCCCCCTTAAACTGTGCATTATCAATTCCCATCTCAGTCTCCATCTGAACTGTCTCCCCCTCAACTTGTAGACCCTTCATATTCAGTTCTGCTTCTGATTCTGACTCTGACTCCCCCTTTTTGGGAGCATCATCAGTTGGAATTCTTCTTCTCAGCACAAATCTTGCCTTTTTCCTTCTGTGCAACAACTTGGTGACCATCTTCTTGAGCTTCTCAATTTGAGACTGTTGGTAGGTGACCACAGTCTTCAGTTGCTCAATCTCCTTCTTTTGTGCCATAACATCCAAGTTGACATTTCCAATTGTTTCCATCAATTCATCATAGTTATATCTATCCTCACCTTGTTTAGAAGTGTTTACCTTCTTTAAAGGATCACTGGAAGTAGCCATCAATTCCTCTTTGTTATGTCTATCCTCACCCTTTTTAGAAGTTTTTACCTTCTTTAAGGGATCCTTGGAAGTTTTAGCAGAAGCCTTCTGCCTAGCAGAAGCACTAACTGCCCCCTTGGTTTCTTGGCACCTGGGTCCTCCTAATGATTTCTCATTTAGAGTTGCCATGGGGAAGGTCTTATTTATGTTACCACTGTCCTTCTCTGTGCTAGCAGAAGTAGTGGCAGCCTTAGCACCCATATGCTCATCCTTCTCCTTAGAGAGCACCTTCTTGGGGTTGGGAGACACCCCTGTGGTTTCCCTGTTGATATTCTCAATTGGAGAATGCTCCAACTGAGGGCTTAAAGGCTTAGGGCTCTGAGTAGGTACATCAAGGGAAGGAACCTTGTGCACCTTTCTTCTTTGAAACTTGTTGGATAAAGCAGGAGTGGGCTTTTGAAGTATGTGCTGAGGGATATTTATAGTGAGTGAAGGTGGGGTTTGGTCATCAGTGGGATGATCTAATGAGGGCCTTGATCCTGATGCCATACCTTCAGAGGGGTGGGACACAACCATCATTGTAGAGAACAATGGTGTGTCAACTCCTTCCGAGTCCCTAGGAAGTCTTTTCATATTTGAAAAAACCTTCCCTTTAGGGGATTTGGGTACATATACCTCAGTAAACTGAGGTAAGTCCATCAATTCCTTGTTAATAACTTCTTGCACAAATCTTGGATACATGTAAAAGCTCTTTTTGGATTCCAAGTTTGACACAAGATCATTAAAGATCATAGCTGAAAAATTGTACTTTCTGGCAGTGGATAAGCAGACCAAGGCATATGCAATGGGACTGCTGAACTCACTCCATCCAGTAGTTTTCTTGGAAATACAGTGCATCAGGGTATGAACAAGAAATCTCCATTGGTTGAAAAATTTTGACTTGTAGAATTTAAAAACACCAATGGGACCTTCATACCCCATTCTTTGTAAAGTCGAATATAAGTCATCAGAAGATAGAGAGGTTATACCTGAGGCATCATCCAAGTGAAGAGAGATGCGAATAACCTCCTCTGTGACTTTCAAGGGTTTATCACAAACCCTTGTTCGAATGGTTTTCTGCCCTTCTTCGAAACTAACAGTGGCATTCTCCCAAAATTGCGTCTGATGTTCGATATAGATGGTTGGGCTCACCGTTAGGGCATAGGAGATGTGCGAGGATTTAAGAAAATCGACGATATCGTGGAATCCCGCAGCTTGTTTCGGCTTCTGAAGCATGGCTATTTCATTGTGCTCATCCACAAACTCCATGATTCCTGAGGATTCTTGAAAGAAAAACACAAAGATTCTGGGGAGACTAGGTTAGAACGAGAGAGAAGAAGTTAATGCGAAGAGTCGTTATGAACTTTGGCGGGCAAACAGGGGTATTTATATGCCCTAGATTATCAAAAGCAGTATTAACGACGTAAGCAGTATTAACTACTGAGCAGTATTAACTGCAAGGCAGTATTAACTACACAGCAGCATTAACTACCAAGCAGTATTAACTACCTAGCAGTATTAACCACCGAGCAGTATTAACTACCAAGCAGTATTAACTACCAAGCAGTATTAACTACCTAGCAGTATTAACTGCACTAGCAGTATTAACTACTGAGCAGTATTAACTGTGCACTAGTAGTATTAACTACTGAGCAGTATTAACTGCAAAGCAGTATTAACTACACAAGCAGTATTAACGACTGAGCAGTATTAACTACCGAGCAGTATTAACTGCACAAGCAGTATTAACTACTAGAACACGGGCAGTAGTAACTCTGCACTAGCAGTAGTAACGCTGCACAGGCAGTAGTAACTACACTTACACTTTTCTGCACTTGGTAATCTGAGGGAAACAGAGGATCCTGAGAAAGAAAGTTAGTAGCACCAAATATATGAAGAAATACAGGTATAAAAACAGAAAGTCATGAATTTATTCTAGGTTGATCATGCCCACACTTGTTACCAAAAAGGTGAATCTACCCACATCAAAAGCTTTTGTGAATAGATCAGCAAACTGGTCATTTGTATGAACTTTAGCAACCTGAATTAATTTCTTTTCATTGCAATCTCTTATAAAGTGATACCTTATCTCTATATGCTTTGTTTTTGAGTGTTTGACTGGATTATTAACAATGCTAATAGCACTGTTGTTATCAATGAAGATTGGAGTGTGAAGAAATGTTACCCCATAGTCCAACATCTGATTCTGAATCCATAGAACCTGAGAGCAGCAGCTTGCAGCAGCTATGTACTCAGCCTCTGTGGTAGATAAGGACACTGTGGTTTGTTTCTTACACTGCCAAGATACTAGTCTTGTACCCAAAAACTGACATCCACCTGAAGTAGACTTCCTATCCATGTTGGCTCCACCCAAATCACTATCTGAATATGCAAGCAAGACAAAAGAGGATTCATAAGGATACCAGAGACCTAATCTAGGTTGCCCTTTTAAGTATCTGAATATTCTCTTGACAGCATGAAGGTGTGATTGCTTAGGAGAAACCTGAAATCTGGCACATACACATACTGGAAACATAATGTCAGGTCTAGAGGCTGTGAGATACATGAGTGAACCAATCATTGATCTGTAATGATGGACATCCACATCCTCCCCCTCAAGATCTGCAGTGATCTGTTTATGTGTTTCCATTGGAGTGCTTGCTGGCTTTGAGTCTGATAAACCAAACTTGTCCAGGATGTCTTTCACATACTTGGATTGGCTAATAAAAATCCCATCTTTCCTCTGTTTTACCTGAAGCCCAAGAAAGAATGTAAGTTCTCCCATGGAACTCATCTTGAAGCTTTTGTGCATCAATTCTTTAAACTCTTTACACATTTGATCATTGGTGGATCCAAAGATGATGTCATCCACATAGATCTGAACAAGTAATGTACCTCTCTTTCTCCTCTTGATAAACAGGGTCTTGTCAATTACTCCTCTTTCAAAGTCATTTTTCAAGAGATAGGTAGACAGAGTGTCATACCATGCTCTTGGAGCTTGATGCAATCCATAAAGAGCCTTCTTCAGCTTGTATACTCTGTCAGGGTGCAATGGATTCTCAAATCCAGGGGGTTGACAGACATATACTTCTTCCTCAATACTTCCATACAGAAATGCACTTTTGACATCCATTTGGTACACTTTGAACTTCATGTACGAGGCATAGGCTAGAAATAACCTGATTGCTTCAATCCTTGCCACAGGAGCAAAGACTTCCTCATAATCTATTCCTTCTTCCTGAGTGTACCCTTGTGCAACCAGTCTAGCTTTGTTTCTGATCACAATCCCTCTGTCATCCTTCTTGTTCCTGAAAATCCACTTGGTGCCAATTGCTCTATGACCTTTTGGAAGGTCTACCAAGTACCAAACATCCTGTAATTTGAACTGTAGCAGCTCCTCTTGCATTGCCTCTATCCAGCTTGGGTCTTTCATAGCATCATAAGCCTTTTTGGGCTCAATCTGGGACAGAAAGCAAGTAAGAACAGTGTTGACTGTATTTTGCTGCTCTTGCAACTCTTGGAGTCTGCTTTGCTTTCTAGTCATCATGGGAGATGCAATATCTCCAATCACCAACTCAGGAGGATGATTTTTCTGAGTTCTTGTTGGATGACCAGCTTCCTCTTGTATGTTCTCATCCAGATTTGACTCATATAATTCTGGATTTGTTTCTGCTTCTTCAGTCACCTCAGATTCTCTGGAATTTGGACCTGAAGACTGATTTTCCTCTGCTCTCCTCTCTTCTTCATTCTGAATAGGTTCAGTCTCCTCTTGGTGTTCACAGAATTCAACAGGATCAATGGAAGGGAGTGGAAATATCACAGATTGAATTCTGTGTTCTGATGATGGTGTATCCCTTTGTCCTGCATATACATCCCTACTGAAACCCAAAGAATTAGTGAGTGAATCAATGTCAAATAGCCAATTAGGACCTGAACCAATAGGATTTGGTGTGTTCTCATTGCATTTGACATTGTCACTTTCTTCAATTATTCTAGAAGAGGTATTAAAAACTCTGTAGGCCTTACTTTGAGATGAATACCCAACAAGAAAACCATCATCTGCTTTGCTATCAAACTTGCCTAAGTGAGATTTGGTATTGAGAATAGTACAAGGACATCCAAATGGTTTGAAAAATCCAATATATGGTTTCCTTTTATGGAAAAGCTCATAAGGTGTCTTGTTTTTAGGCTTTACAACTAAAACTCTGTTTTGAACATAGCAGGCAGTATTAACTGCTTCTGCCCAAAAAGTAATTGGTAACTTTGAATCAGCTAACAGAGATCTAGCAGCCTCAATCAGTGTCCTATTCCTTCTCTCAGCAACACCATTTTGTTGTGGAGTCCTAGGAGCACTGTATTGTCTCTCAATTCCTTTTTCTTCACAAAAGGTGTTTAGATCAAAATTTTTAAACTCAGTTCCATTATCTGATCTAATGACTTTCACTCTTTGATTTGATTGGTTTTCAATTTTGAGAATAAAAGATTTGATCAGTCCACTTGTCTCATCTTTAGTTCTCAGAAAATATACCCAAGTAAATCTAGAATAATCATCAACAATAACTAAGCAGTATGATTTCTTGCCAATACTCATCACATTGGTAGGACCAAACAGATCCATATGTAACAGTTGAAGAGGATTTGAGATAGTGTTTATCTCTTTGGTCTTATGAGAAGTTTTGTGTTGTTTGCCTTTGAGACAAGCAACACAATGATCATCACATGAATAGACTTTGGATGGCAAACCCCTTACAAGGTTATTCTTAACAAGTTTATTCATTGTTTTAAAGTTCATGTGACACATCCTTCTGTGCCAAAGTGATGATTCATCCAAAGAAGCTTTTGAAACTAAACAATTTAGGGATGAATCAGATGATACACTTTCCAAATCTAAACAATAAACATTATCCTTCCTAGGAGTTCTCAGAAGTATCATGTTTTCATCAACCACTTTGTATCCAGGAGCAAGGATAATACATTCAGAATCAGTAAACAATATGCTATGCTTCTTGTCACAAACCTGTGATACACTTAACAGGTTGTATCTCAATTGTTCAACATAGTACACATCTTCAAAGGTCATCTTACCCTTTGAAACATCACCCTTACCACTTATCTTTCCACCAGCAGGATTATCCCCAAATGCAACATGTCCTCCATCAATCTTTTTGAAATTTTTGAGGCAGGCCATGTTACCTGTCATGTGCCTGGAGCAACCACTATCAACATGCCAAATGCTCTTCCCCTTGAGTTGTTGGTTGCCCTGCACATCAAGATAAATCAGTTAGTTTTATTGGGAACCCAAGCCGAAGTGGTCTTGGGTCTCCCTTGCTCATCAAAGTACTTGCACTTGGTTTTGATGAGATTTTCAAATTTAGGTACTGCAGTACTGGAGTACTTTGTCAAAATTATTGGTGTAGCAGCACTAGAAGCAGTATTAATCTCAGAAGTACTAACAGTGCTAGCAGTACTAATACTGGAAGCAGCAGTACTGTTAGCAGCAGTATCAGCAGTACTAACAGAGGTAGCAGTATTAACAGAGTTAACACTGCTAGAAGCAGTATTAACATAGTTAACACTGCTAGCAGCAGTATTATCTGAAGAAGAAGCACTAAAAGTATTAGCAGCACTAACATTGGACTGATTACTAGCAGTATTAACACTGCTAGCAGTACTAACTTTGGAATGATTACTAGCAGTATTAACACTGCTAGCAGCACTAACTTTTGAAGCAGTACTAACAGTGTTAGCAGTACTAACACAGCTAGCAGCAGTATTGTTTTTAGTGCGTTTTGGAACCCACATAGTACCACATTCCTTTTCAGTCGTTTTCTTTATGTGGCTTTTGGGTTTATCTTGATTCTTTGCCACATTTTTCTTTGCAAGCTTTTTATAGCCACCATTCTTTCTGTAACCACCAGGTTTTTGAAAAGATCTTTGAGCATTAAATCTTTGGTTAACAGGATTGAAATAACAGTGTTTGGCTAAATGATTTAGCTTACCACAGATGAAACAAGGTTTTGGCCTGTTAATTCTGTTCAGATCAACTCCTTGTCTCATAGCCCACTGGTTATTCCAGTTCCTTTGATTTCCCCTCTGATTATCATGTTTTTGAGGCTTGTTCTCTTTTGATTTCCTGCAAGAACACTGTTTACAGGTATTGGGAGCCACAACTGTGGTCTGTGTGTATTGGACTTCCTTTTCTGTTTCTGTCCTATTCATCTCATTGTTCTTTCCCCAAGGATTTCCATCTTTCTCATTGGTCACAATTTCATTGTCTAAGGGAACCCTACTACTAATACTCTTATTCTTCTTGGATTCTTCCTTTTCTGTTTTATCCTTAACTACTACTTCTTTTTCACAAGGATCTATATTAATCTTTAATTCAGGTTCCTTCCTATCCTTGGTCTCTAACAAATCAGACTTAGGAGGTATGTAGTTGTTATTGTAGGGTGGAGGTGTGGCATTGTACCCTATCCCTACTTTCATTTTGTCATGGATTTGAGCTTTAATGATGGTATCCATGGTTTTAGAAGCACAGGTAAACTTTTCAACATCAAGTTTAACCTTCTTAAGCTCTTCTTTTAATTTCTCATTCTCCTCCCCAGACACTTTCAGCTTAATCTCATACTCATTCTTCTCCCACTTCCAATAGTTAGTATCATAGGAGTGTTGAAGTTCATTAGCTTGAAAAGCTCTAATCTGTTCCTCAAACCTTTCTACAATCCTAACATAATCTTTCACATCTTTCTCTAGCCTCTTAAGGTTATCACACATACCCTGATTGTGATCCCTATATCTTTTAACAGCATCAATGCAAGCTTGAGAACAGAGTTTAGATTGTACCTCAGTGGGAATATCAGATACTTCTGCCATAAGAGCTTGATTCTGACAGGCTTCCTCAGCTTGATCACTCCAATCAAATCCCATTCCTTGTTGAGAAACAAGGGCTTGAGAGGAGCTTCTGTTTTGGTTTCCATTTGGAGCCTGTTGATTTGATCCTCCACTTCTGCATTCTCTGGCAAAGTGTCCCATCTTGTGACACTTATAACACTCAACCTTGGACTTGTCAAAGCCTGCACCATCTTCTCTTCTCTGGGAGAAGTTGTTTCTCCCAGTCCTTTTGATGAATTTCTTCACCCTCATTGATAGCATAGCCATCTGCCACTTGATGTCCATCTCTTCCAGATCATCAGCATTAATCTGCTCTAAATCATCATTGATTAGAGAAGAGTGAACATGACTGGAAAAGAATGCTTCTAGTACAGAATCTGTAGTCTTGTCTTGATTAGTTCCACCAACAGCATTAACAGAACCTGCAGTATTAACAGAATCAGGGTTAGCAGCATTATCAGAGGATGAAGATAATAAAGCAGCATTATAAACAAATCCAGATGGCCTTTTCTTGGCTTCAACTTCAGCCTCAAATACTCTCAGATCATTGTAGAGGTCATCTAGCTCTTTGTCCTCCAATTGGTCATTCTGTCTGAATGAGACTGTGTACATGGTCCATTCTTCTCCCAATGATCTAAGGAACTTTCTATTGACATCATCAGCATCCATGTGTACACCCACAGTTGCTAATTCTCCAATCAACTTGTTAAATCTGTCAAAAGTTTGAGTCATAGACTCATTCTTTGCAGACATGAAGTTCTCATATTGTTGCCTGAGAATAGCCTTTTGATTTCTCTTTGTGCTCTTTGTGCCAGTAAATCTTTTCTCCAGAGCATTCCACAACATCTGTGCATCTGTGCAGTGTTGGAATTGATGTTGGTACTCATTAGGAATAGCCAAAAGCAGAGTGCTTAAGGCCTTCATCTCTGTTTGTCTGACTTTCTTTTCAGCATCTGTCTTGGGAGGAGGTCTCTTTCCATCTGCTCCAATCTTTCCTTCATTACAAGGGCCATTTTCTATGATGTCCCATATTGCATAATCAGTAAGAAGAATGTACTGCTTGATTCTCAGTTTCCACATGTCAAATTCATTGGGTTTGAGCATGGGAACCTTTGAAACAAGAGTACTGTGAGTATCCATTGAATTGTCCATAGCTTCTAAGATACCAAGGCTCTGATACCACTTGTCAGGATCGATTCTTAACAAGAATTAAACTTCTTAGAAACAGAATTTAGAGAATCTTGTGGAATAGAACTCTAAATCAATTAAAGAACAATCAATAGAATTCAACACACTGTATATATCAAACTGTATTACTCACAAGCTTTACACCAAACCTCAATCTTGTTGAACAGGCTCAACAAGACGACTTCTACTTCTCTAGAAATAGGGTTCTTACACCTTGAGGTTAATTCTCTCTTGAATCGCTAAACAACTTTTTGAATAACTGTTCTTGCTATCGTCTATATTGTCTATATCTATTCTAATAGCTATCTATCAATACTATTTATACAAAAGTAATTACAAGATAACTATCAAAAGTAAATTGATCTTCTGAATCTTCGTTAAACATATCTTGATCAATTCCTTCTTTGTCTCCAAAAGTATCGCATACCAAACTTATCAAGTCAGCAGTATTAACAATGATTTGGCTCAGCAGCATTAACGAACCTTCAGCAGTATTAACCTTCACAGTCTTCTAGCAGTAGTAACTCAGCTCAGCAGTACTAACCATGTCTAGCAGTAGTAATTTGGTCTAGCAGCACTAACCGTGTCTAGCAGTAGTAACTTCGTCTAGCAGTAGTAACCTTGACTAGCAGTAGTAACGAAGAACTGGCAGTAGTAAAATTGTCTTGGCAGTACTAACCATACTTAGCATATCTTCAGTTCCCAACACTATTTTTTACTAAGCTTGGAAACAAGAGTGGGTTTGTTTGAAATTTCAAAACTGCAGGGACCAAAGTGTAATTAGGTAATAAAGGGGCAAAACCCTCATTTCTTCATAATCTTGGTTTGGAGGTTGGAGTGAGAGCTAGAGAGAGCATTAGAATTTTCTGTGGGTGTTCTTGAAGGGAATCAATAGAGGAAGCAGATTTAGGAAGGTTCTTCCCCTTTTTCTTGAAGTGCCTGGTTGAGAATTCGTAGCTCGAGTGACAAAGAGCTAAGCGTGGACGACAGGTAAGCGGTTAGTTGAGGGCTAGAGTAAGGGCAAAGAGAAGATTTAAGCACGAGACCTTTTGGCTAGAAGAAAGTTGGTCGTTAATGCTTAGTCTCCTACACTTAGTTTCAAATTTAAATTCTCAGCTGTGATTTTGGGTTGTTTCCGCAAACCTTGAGCATGTAATCGTATGTTATGAAAAGATATCCCGGGCTGTTTTGGCGAGTTATTTGTTGTGTCCTACTTTGATCAAAATTGGCTTGTTGGGTTGTAACAGTTGGTATTAGAGTCGTAGTTTAAGGGATTTAGGTGACCGGGTGGGCCTAAACTTAAACAGTGGTAGTAGGGGGGGACACAACTGAGAAATAGGAAGACCTTAGGAGAGACCTCAACAGGAACATGAGTATTAGGGTAGTGAGAACTATCAGGTAAGGTAAGTCTAGAATTACATCTGACCAAAGTAAGTGTAGATTTACAGGTACATATATGTGCTTATTTTGCCTTATTATGTTGGAACTGTTTGTTTATGCTTTTATTTGTGTGTTATTTTAGTAAGCAAGATGTCGGAAACAACACTAGGGAGTAGGTCGGTGTCAGTCGAGGAGGCAATCCCGGTTGAGGAAATCATGGTGGATGGACCGGTGGACCTCTAAGTTAAACGGCCACCCATGGAAGAGGAATAGGCCACAGGAAATAAAAGGGGAGAGCACCCCGACGAGCTACCACTCAAGTGGATGATGCCACTGTGGGAACTCGAATTCAGAGGACTCATGTTACCCATTGGGCGAGGAGTGTAGAGATCCCAATTGAGCGTGAATTGTCTCAACAAGAGAGTTCGGCGACTGTATGGGGAAGGGGTCCATCAAAGGGTCGTGGCCAAGGCCGCATCCAAACTTTTGTGACCCAAGATGCGTTTGCTATTAAGATGGTCAAGCTACAAGAGACCTTGAGAGCCTTGTTGGATCGTCAAACTAAGTCAACGTCAGATGGCCGGACTAAGAGTGGAAATGAAACGAGTGTTGAGGTGTATAGCCTACCCGCAACCAAAATAGGTGGTCACTCTCAACTAACCCCATTAGTGCCTAGTAATCCTAAGCCAGTTAAGGGGTGTAACTTCAAAACGTTTTCATCTTGCAAGCCTCCTTTTAGCGGGGAGCGTAACCCGGTTTTGGCCTTGAGGTGAATCCGAGAGATGGAATTGGCTTTTGAGGCAAGCAAGTGCGCCGAGGAGGACAAAGTGTTGTTTGCTATGCCGATGTTGAAATCGCACATTATCTATTGGTGGGACAACAAGACGGGTGGAAAGGGGTCGGGAGTGGCCAAGACGACTTCGTGGGAGTCCTTCACTAAGAGGTTTAGGGCGCAGTTTTGCACAATTGTGGCGGTCAAGAAGCTAGAGGAAGAGTTTTTGCTTCTTGGACAACGTGCAATGTCGGTGCAATAGTATACGTCGAAGTTCATTGAGAAGACGCGGTTCACGGAGTTGCATGTGCCTACCGAGGAACGTCGTATAGAGAGGTACGTTTGAGGATTGAAGAATAGTGTGAGAGAATTGGTCCAAGCTAGGGACCCCGCAACCTTTCAAGTGACGGTTGATGCGGCGGAACTTACCGAAAAGGAGAAGAACCGACAATTGACGGAAAGGGGTGGGGACAAGCGAAAGTGGGAAGGACCGAGAAGTGATTCGAGACGGCCAAAAGTTGCTAGACCCGAGCCGCGGGTGGGTCAAAGACCTGGGGAAAAACTTTATGGTAAGTGCAACATTGTGCACCGTGGAGAATATTTGTCGGATACGGATGGATGCTACAAGTAGGGGTGCTCACGGGTTGGGTTGATCGGGTTGAAGGCACTTGAACAACTCAATCCAATGTTTGGCAGTTTGAAAAATCTCAACCCAACCCAACCCAAACCAAAGTTCAACCCAACCCAACCCAAACCGTACGAGTTGGTCGGGTTAATATTTTGGCACATCAAAATATTCTCATAACCTAGAATATGTTGTTTTCTCTACTTATAATTCCTTTTAAACATCAATCATTTGATACACTTTGCCATATTTCTTAAATCTTAAGCATATCGACTTCAATTGTTTTTCTCAATTTGCATATATATGTTCACATTTACCGAATATATATATATATATATATATATATATATATATATATATATATATATATATATATATATATATATATATATATATATATATATATATATATATATTTATATTTATATATAAATAGGGTACGTAATGGTGTAATTGTCTAACGTATATATTAGTAAAGACCTAACAATCATATTAAATTCAAGAAATAAAAATATATCGGGTTCATCAGGTTGGGTTGGGTTCAAATTATCGTAACCCGATATCAACCCAATACATACGGTTTGAAGTTTTACAACTCGATTGGACATCGGGTTGCTTCGGGTTGGGTTATTTCACGTCAGGTTGGGTTGGGTTGGGTTGGTCGGGTTAGTCGGGTTTTTGAGCACCCTTGGCTACAAGTGTTGGAAGAAGGGGCAAATGGCCCGGGATTTCCACGGTCCCAGATCTTGCTACCATTATGGCTCTCCGGATCACATAAAGATGGATTGCCCACAATTGAAAAAGGGGTCTATGGGAGGTTATAGGAGTGGTCATGGAGGAAGGGGCGGAGGGAAGAATGTGGAGTCGGCCCGGGCGAAGGCGAGGGCATTCCACATGACGGTGGAGGAGGCGGGGGAGACAATGGATGTGGTGGCAGGTACTTTCTAATTAATTCGACTCTTGCTAGAGTGTTGTTTGATTCGGGTGCAAACCGTTCGTTTGTGTCGCCGATTTTTGTACAAAAATTGTATTTGAAACCCAAGAGATTGAATTGTGGGTTTGAGGTAGAAATAGTGGATGATAGTCGAGTCTTGGTGAGGGAGATTTATGAAGGGTGTAGCATCGACGTAGACGGTTGTTCCTCTCTATTGCGTTTATATACGATGGGTATGGGAGTTTGACGTGATTGTAGGAATGGATTGGTTTGCAAGTAATGACGCCAACATTGTTTGTAATAAGAAATTGATTTGCATCACCATACTCGATAAGAAAGAAGCGGTAATCTATGGTGATAGGCCCGATCGGAAGTCTTGCTTAATCTCCATGATGAAAGCAAGACGGTGCTTAGAGAAGGGGTGTCTTGGGTTTCTAGCGTATGTGATAGATGCTAAGAAAGAGAAGAAAGGAGTAGAGGATGTGTCGATAGTGAGTGAGTACCCGGAAGTGTTTCCGGATGACTTGACGGATTTACCCCTGGATCATCAAGTCGAGTTTAGAATTGATTTGGTACCGGGAGCAGCGCCAATAGCCCGTGCACCGTATCGGGTGGCACTGGCAGAGATGAAGGAACTGATGACACAATTGCAAGAGTTTCTCGACAAGGGTTTCATACGCCCTAGTTCATCACCTTGGGGAGCTCCGGTACTTTTTGTCAAAAAGAAGGATGGGTCGATGCGTTTGTGAATAGACTACCACGAGCTTAATAAGGTGACCGTCAATAATATGTATCCGCTTCCGATGATCGATGATTTGTTTAATCAGTTGCAAGGGGAGGGTTTCTTTTCAAAGATAGATTTGAGTTCCGGTTACCATCAACTGAAAGTGAAGGAAGAGGACATACCAAAGACGACATTCCGCACGAGGTACGGGCATTATGAGTTCCTTGTCATGCCTTTCGCCTTGACCAATGCCCCACGACATTCATGGACTTGATGAATCATGTATGCAGTTTGCTTTTAGATAAGTGTGTGATAGTATTCATAGATGACATACTCATCTACTCTCGATCCCAGAGTGAGCATGAAAAGAACCTACATTTAGTGTTGCAGTTGTTGAAGCGTAAGAAATTGTATGCTAAATTTTTGAAGTATGAGTTTTGGTTAAGACAAGTCGTTGGAGGATGACGTCAAGGTGGACCCGATTAAGATTGAAGCCATCAAAGAATGGGAACCACCAAGATCACAGTCCGAGGTAAGAAGCTTCCTTGGCCTGGCGGGCTACTATAGGAAGTTCATACAAGATTTTTCCCGGATAACTAGGCCGTTGACTTCTTTGACCAAGAAGAGCGTCAAGTTTGAGTGGGCTGAGGCTTAAGAAACCGCTTTTAGTAAATTGAAGGAGAAATTGAGTAGTGCACCAATTTTATCTCTACGCAATGGATCTGAAGGATTTGTGATCTATAGTGATGCGTCCAAGTTGGGGTTGGGTTGTGTGCTTATGCAGGACGGGAAGGTGATTGCTTATGCCTCCCGTCAATTGACGGACCATGAAAGTAATTATACCACTCATGATATGGAGTTAGCGGCGGTAGTTTTCTCCTTAAAGATTTGGAGACATTATCTTTATGGGGTTAAGTTCCAGATTTATACCGATCATAAGAGTCTCAAACACTTGTTCGATCAGAAGGAACTTAATATGAGATAGAGACAATGGATGGAATTGTTGAGCGACTACGACTGTGAGATCCTTTACCATCGAGACAAAGCGAATGTAGTGGTCGATGCGTTAAGTCGGAAAGGAAGAGAGGAATCAACCAAAGTGGTAGCCTTCCGAGTAGAAGCAACTTCTAACCTCCTTGATGAGATTAATGGGTTTCAAGAAGAGACATTTTTAGAAGAGAATTTGAAGAGTGGGAGAATCGTCGGATCAGTGGCAACCCTAGAACGTGGCAGTAATGGAGTGAGGTGTTTGGGGAACCGGGTGTGGGTTCCTAAGTTAGGAGATTCGGAAGAGCATGTTAGAGGAAGTGCATAAGTCTCGTTATTCGGTGCATATGGGAACCAATAAGATGCATCGGGACTTATAGCAGTTTTACTGGTGGTTGGGGATGAAGAAGAATATCGCCCACTTTGTTGAGCGGTGTTTAACATGCCATTTGGGTGATAGTGGATCGTCTCACCAAGTCGGCTCACTTTTTACCGATTAATGAGACTTATCCATTAGAAAAGTTAGCAAGGTTGTACATATACGAGATCGTATCAAGGAATGGCGTGCCGTTGTCCATAGTTTCTGACAGTGATAGTTGATTTATGTCATCGTTTTGGAGGAGTCTTCAAAGAGAGTTGGGATCATGACTCAAGTTGAGCACTGCTTACCATCCCCAAAGAGATGGTCAGAGTGAAAGAACCATACAAATGTTGGAGGATATGCTTTGAGAGTATGCGATCGACTTTAAGGGTTCATGGGAAGTTCGATCATTTACCGTTGATAGAGTTTTCTTACAACAATAGCTTTCATGCTAGCATACAAGCGACACCTATAATGTGTGTACAGTTGGATGAGCTAAACACATCATCACTGAAAAGTAACGTAAAATGTTAGCAATAAAGATAGAACGTTATATGATTTGTAATTCTTACAAAACAGTAATTAGATAAGGTTACTTACAGTTAGCTGCCAAATATTGCCAATGCCCATTCATGTACTCTTTTTCTGTTGTTGTGACATTGAAGTCAACAATTCGAATAAAATATGGTGATTTCAAGTGGTCCCCAAGTTTAATAGTCCGCCTTGTTGCTCTACCACGTACACCAACATCACTAGATCGGTCATTCACTATGTCGTTATCCTTATCTCCCAAATCACTAATTTCGTTCTTTGGATAACCTATTACATCTTTCCCTTTATCCATCTCTGACACTGGTTGCGTATTAACTGTTGCACCATTCTAACCGGTTTTGTGTCCTTAGTTGGGCTTATTCCGAGGTCGAAAAGTCTGATCCGTCTTCTAGTTTGTCTGTCTCAAACAACTTACCTTTCTCCTTACCTTCACAACTAGATGTTTCTGTCATTCCTTGGTGCACCACTCTGGCAGATTCATCATGCTTCATTGGGCTTATTCCAAGGTCAATGTCTGGCGGTTCTATTTGTTTTAGTGATTTCTTGGCCTTTGAGTTTTCGACAAACACCTTCATTGATTCATCAACCTCTCTTACAAATGATGGATTATTCCTAATATGTGAATAGGGGTCAATAACATGTTGGCTTAGAACAATATCAATGCATGGACATCCAAAATTGGTAGGAGGTGCTGTTGGAGTACTTTTCTGGGTTGGGCTTGATGTTGCGAACAAATCTTCCATCTCTGATTTTAGACTTAAGAATTCTCCCTCATCTTCGAACTTCAATAATGCAATTGATAAGTCGTACTTAGCTGACTTCCTAAGAGACATGATTCTACCAAATTTCTTTTTAATGCTGCTAATGAACTCCTAAAAGTGTACATACAAATAACAATAAATTAACTTATTTATATTATACTATATACGTAAATTATCAAACAAATCACGTTTACCTCTTTCTTTGATTCTAGTTTCATTGGTTGTTCAACATCAATGTTGTCCTTTACGTGATTGTTACTGCCCATTTTACTTGTATTTCCCAATTGTCTCTTCGTGGGAAGAAGTCGAAATCCTCCATGTTCCAATGTAGTGGATTCTCTTTTCTTTAACATCCCTACATTCCAGATAGTTAATGCAGGATTTCCTTCTTGAACCTCAACCCTTTTGATGATCGTTGAGTCAACCTAAAGTAGCTACAATAATGAATGAATCAAAAAAGGGGTTAATTTGTAACAAATATAATACCAATTATATGTAAATTTACAAATTCTTATCGTAAGGTGTGTCAATGGTCCTCAATAGAAACACATAAGATTGTCTCGTCTCTATTGCTTCTTGCTCATCTTCACTTTGTCGTAGATAAACCTGCACCGGTCTCTCTTCGCAATCATATCCTCATTTCTTATTTTCGAAAGAAATGACAAAGTACAAGTACCCATGCTATTACATTCACCATCAAGTTAACAAATCGAACCAAGAAATTCATTTTAAAACAGAAGCCCACGTCTTCTGCCTCCAAAATCATATTCATTACATATTTCTATAACACTCGTAATTTTTGGGTAAGTACAATTTCAAATTAGTGTAGAAATCGATATTTTAAGACAAATAGAGGAAATATGATTTTGGGTTGAGATCCTAGATTTTATAGTCTTGTTGGATGAAGAACTCAAATATGAGTCCAACGGTTCTTTCCAGATCAAAATCGGAGCTCAAACGTAGAAGTTATGGCCAAAACAGCGTTCGGTAACATATGGGCGAAAGTGCCATGCGAAAGTGACGCTGGCACTTTAGTATGTCACTTTCGCAGAGAAAAATTATCCCACGTTACCTTTTGGGCGAGAGTGACATGCTAAAGTAACACTGTCACTTTCGCATGTCACTCTCGCGGGCGGAGTGTAGTGCATAAAATCCCATTTTGAGCCTCATTCTTCATTTGGTCATAACTTTCTCATCTCAACTCCGATTTTGACGATTCAAATTTCTATGGTTTTGTTTTTCAGAGATCATCAAGGATAGATTATTAGTTTTGAAGTTTAATGGAAGATTCAAGAGTATTTGGTGGTGGTAAGCTTCTCATTTGTCATTCCCAAATTCCTTCTCTTCTCTCCCAAATTTCTTCCCCTTCTTCCCTCACAAACCCTAACTGGTTTTGGGGCTTTTTCATGGAGATGAAAGTGTTCGTTCTCCATCATATGCTAGTGGTTTCATCTATTGATGCAAGATCAAGTTTTCTTCTCCAACACAAATGTTTGGGGGTTTCCTAGGTTTTCATCAAAACTTAAGTGATGAGTTCATCCTTCTAGTTTCTAAGCTTCAATATGAGTTATAGATGCTCCATTTATGACTTTCTAGTGTTTTATTTCTCAAATTTTGGTTTGGATGATTTTGGGAAAAGTTAGGTCAAAAATTAGGGTTTTGGTCAAAATGGAGATTTTGATATAAGATGTTTGAGGAATGATCTAAGTGTTTGGATATGTATATTTATGTTTGGAAAACTTGGGAATCTGGGGTTTGGAGGAATTGCTTGTGGATTCAAGTTTCTTCAAGGAGCTCATATTAGGGTAAAATCTAGATTTAGCTTAAATCTAGCAAGGTGAGTTCAAGTTGATTTGTGAAAACGTTGTACATGCCAAAAATGTTAATTGTAAGGTGTTTATGTGATTTACATGTGTTTTTTTTATCAAATGTTGGAATATTTGAAGAGTTCTACTTAATTGGGATATTTGAATTTATAATTCTCGTACAACACCCATATTTGGGATTTTCAAGCACTTTGATAAATAAATCATAAATACATGTTTTTTGATGATTTATCTTATAAATGGAGGTCGTTTGGTGAAAACGCATTTTTAGCATGTATTTGGATAAATGCATAGGGCGTTTTGAAAGTGTAAATGGCGTGAGCCTTTTTGGTAAATGGGTTGCCCCAATCAAAAACTGTGTTTTGGGTTATTCATGTATTTGGAGCATAGGTTTGCATAAACGTGGGTTGTTTACATTTGATTTCATTTTATGACTTTTAACAATTAGTGTTTTGATTAGTTGAGCCTATGGCTCGGTTTTGACGTTGTTAGGTCTTGGGGATAATTGTCCAATATTGATAGCTCAATGTAGAGCATTTGGTTATGATTTGCATTTATTGCATCTTATTTTAGAATTACATATTTTGAATGCGCTAGTTCATTCGTTTGGAGTCATGTAATGTTTTTTACTGTAATGCAATGGAGCCATAGGCACTTGAGTCTTTACGTTCAATGATGGGACACTAGTTTCTCTCATTGTAGTATAGAATAGACATCGGGTCTCATGGTAAGTAAGATGTGGACCCGTATGGTCGGGCATTGTCCCATGAGCAATAAGGTGTAATTCCAATGTGCGTGTATGTTTTCATGGATTTGGAGATCTCAAAGTATAAACCTAGAGGGGTTGAGATTGAGAATCCACGAGCAATAGACTTAGAGGAGTTGCTCTCGAATATATCATATGATTATGATCCAAGTGTTTGATTTTATTAACATATATATATATGTGACCTACTTTTGTGTTCCGTCACGTTCAATGGAATCGGGTCTCCCCTATCACCGAATGGTGGATTTTGGATATATTGTTGGATACAAAGATTATCCACGATTTGACGTTTTCGATATTGTTTATTTTTTTACCGATTGCTTTGGGTATTGAGTATCATTCGTGTTTTCAACGATATTTTATATATATGGATTGTTATCCATGATTTTTGAGTTGAGTGCTATGCCCTATCCGTGTTTTGGATGTTTTCGAATATAAAGTTTTATCTACGTTTTCATTAGTTGAGAAGTAAACCATTAATCACATTATGGGTGAGTTTTTCGGTTTGAGTTTACATCTTGAGGAAATATTTTATATTGTCGTTGTTATTTACTCAAAAGCATGTTATTGGAAAACGGGTAGTTTTCATGTTTAAAGTAAATCATTTTGGAAACCATTATTTAAATTGCATTCCCTCCGTTTATCGATTTGTATGTTTATGATTGAAAAACTCTTAAACTCATAGGCGTTAGCCTAACATTTTTATTTATCGGCATGTGAATCAGGTTCCGGTTAGGGAATGGTTTTAGCAACACCGTGAAGTAATGAATGCTAGCTAGATGCACGAGAAGAGGGTAGCTATTGGGTGAAGTCTTCCGCACTTTTAGATTAGCAACTCGTTTGGGCTTTACTAACACCCGACTTTATTTAGTCTTTGTATAAGACTTGGTTATTATCTGTTGAAGGTTAATCTAGAATACAGTTTGAGATATTTCGAGGATAAGTTTGTATAAAGGAAATTTTATCCTTTATTTGTTGTATTATGGAAAAAATTTATTTAGTTGCTCTTTCCAAATTTGAGGGTGTTACAAGTTGGTATCAGAGCATAAGTTTGATAGATTTAGGTATTAACTTAGGATGCCTAGACTCAAACTAACATTTTATAACTGGATGAAAGTGAGATTATACGATTAGACACTTTAAGATAAGATATTTTGAGGTTGATAGAGCCATTAGAATCGGGAATCATGACGTGGCTAGCAAGGATTTTCATGTAAGGTCCGTTCATAATTACATTTGGCATTTGTTATGGTGAACTGGGGATGCTTGAATTGCTTTGATGTGATGACCGATGCAGTAGTGAGTGATTCTAACTGAGTAGCCGTTAGAAGAAATTGATGTATATGGCATTGTCACTTGGAGTGACAGTTAAGCATGATGATTACATTAAGTTGACCATTTCGGGTCGGAGTTATTGGTTGAATTAGAACCATAGGCTTATTGAATCGACCTTATTTCAAAAAGAAATTTGTAAGGTTAACCGATTTAGTTTCGATTATTGCCTTAAGATGTTTGGACATTTGGATGACGGTAGTGTGGCTGGTGGACTTGAGGAGCGTAATTTTAAGACTTTGAGTCTTGACCAAATTCATGCACGAAATTTATTTCTAAAATAAATTGCATCAATTATTTCTTATGTTTCCAAATCATCATGTGGGTTGTATTACGAAATCTTGGAAAAACATTTAGCACGCACAAGATTTTAAACCATGACTTTAAACATGCATAAAGTTGTTTTATTGCATGTGGTTGCAAACTTTGTTGAGATTTTCTTTATCCCTGTTGTTGTCAGACACTATTTTCAGATATTGTAACATCCATGCTTTATTATGGTTTGGCGTTTTGGACAAGTAACTGTGATTTATGACTTTGACATTGGATCTTCTCCACATATGTTAAGGTTTGAATGAATGATTTATTTCCATGTTTTGGTGTTTAGGATTTATTGAGTTTTTTTTATCCCGTACGAGTTTTACTAAGAAATGTTACTCTATGTCGTATTACAACAAAAGGGAAAAAATTTGAAAATTTTTATATTGTATGATTTCCCTGTTGAGTTTTGTGTTAGTGCATTTCATTGCACACTACTTGTCGTACGAATTGATATATACTCATGACGTGAGTAAACGTATAAGAGTACCATGATCGTTTATCTTAATGCTTTGTTTTATGCCTTTTCGGTTGCAGTTACCATCGCTATTGGTTCACACGTATGCATCATGTTGATTACTTAGTATGTATGGCATTATAGCTACTATTTTGGAACAAATAGCATATTGGTTATTTGGCCTAATGTTTAAAGTTGATCTAAATCATTTTACATTGCGACCAAATCGCATACACTTATCCTTTTGCTAAGTTTTGTAAACATAAACCGATGCATTCGGGTCTTGTTGGAAATTTTTTATTCTGTGTCATTATATGGTTAAGTGAGAAAATTTTTGAAACATCACTACGCGAATTTCTTCTTTGAAGTTATGTATAAACATTCTGTTGTACACTATTTAATGTAGGAAAGTTATTCGGCATGCATGGCATAGGTAAATGCATGCTAGGACCATAGTGGTTCATTTGAAAAGTTTGTTGAACATATTTTGTGTTTTCATAATGGTCAAACAGTTTTCAAAATGATCTTTTTTGTGTGTGACAAGCATGTCCATTTTGTACAACTACCAGGTAAGTGGTAGTAGATTTTTACACGTACGCTTAACTGTTATAAAGTTTTCGTGATTGAAAAATCTTATAAAACTTCTGATTGGCATAATTGTTGAGTCTTACACTTAAAACCTTGAACTCGTTAGAACCTTAAATGTTAAGAAAACCCTCGTGAAGAGTGAGGCTTAGAGAGCCTTGAAAGCGAAAGTGCTAAATTGTTCAACTTATGATAGTATTGTAAACCGTGTGGTACCATTTGTAAAGTCATTGTACTTTTGAGTAACTTAAGGGTGAGACTCGTGGGATCTTCTATTAACCTTTGTAGTAAGCCGTTGTTTCGGAAACCCTTGAATTGGTAGTTGGTCAATTATTTGCATTGAGGTTGTGTAGAACTCTTTGGATACTGTGTTAACATCCTTGGTTTGTGTTTGGTAGGCTCGATGAGTGAGTTTCGCGTGTGAAGCTCTGTTGTGGTTCGGGTCATAGTTTAAATGTTAAGTACCAACTTTTCGATTATGAGGCCAGGAACTGTTGACGTACTTGGAGTGCTATCGTCAAGTCCTAAAGGATATTTGTAACATACGAGGTGATTTTAAGAAGCTTAGTTCGTGGTAAGTGGATATAGTTGAATGACACTTCGTTGTCTGTTAAGAAACTTTTCGATTAGACGTTCGGTGCTTGGACGTATTATGAGAATTGTATAATCATGTGGGTTTGAGAATAATCAACTCTTTATAGGGTCTATTTGTACTTTCTAAAGCCTATAGGATAGTCTAATGGTGGGAACGGTTGTATTAAGAATTTTATGAATATTTGGCAATAACCGTGCCTCGTGACAGATGAAGTACAATTTTAGAGCGTGTAGATATGAATTGGGATGTTTATTAGGAAATTTTTGTCAAGGAAGAGACGATGAATACTTCATGGTGTTAATTGTTAAAGAATGTAGTGTGAATGTCGAGGCAGACCACACGTGGAAATCTATTATCGAGGAGACCTTGATTTGTCGAGGTTAAATTATCGACGTGATAGGGAGTACACTGATTCGCAGGGGTGTGTTTGGTTGTAGTCGGATAAATGGTTGCGAAATAGATCAAAGTGTTGAATGCAAAAGGGAAAAGTATCACAGTCTGATAGAGGTTGTTAGCGAAATTTAAGAGTGAATTCATTTTAAACAAAAGTGGTGTAATTGAGTAGTTGAAGTCGTGAACTACTGTTAAGGTAGGATGGGTCATTCTAAGGTTGGGAGACAACTGAAATCATGTAGTCAGAACTAGTTTAGAAAAGTTAGACGTTCACTTAAGGTCGAATTGGGCGTGGAGCCAGCATGGAAACCAACATGGCAGTTTTGTCAGGTAGTTATCGAATATCAATTAAAGTCGAATTGGGTTAGAAACACATCCTTGGAAAGAGAGTTAGTCTTTTTATAAGAGTGAGGTTGGCTGAGAATCTATGTCATCAGGTCATTACCTCTTTGGGATGGGTAAATGATAAGATATTTAACGTACAGGAGCTCCGTACTGCGTAGTGTCTTTGAACCATCTCTTATTCCTCTCATAGTTTGAGAGTGGAGTGGAACATAGAGTTGCATGACTTTGATGATTTAGGGGATTTCTTGGGTCATGAGTTAGTTATTGCAAGAGACGACTGAGCTACTTTTCGGGATAGGGAGAACCCAAAATTATTGAATGTAGCATTTAAATGCTTGGTGTAAAAACCGGGGACGAAATCATTGTAAAGTAGGGAGGATTGTAACACCCCTAATTTTTGGTAAGTACAATTTCAAGTTAGTGTAGAAATTGATCTTTTAATAGAAATAAAAGAAATATGATTGTGGGCTGAGATCCTAGATTTCATAGTCTTGTTGGATGAAGAATTCTAATACGAGTCCAACGCTTCTTTCCGGAGCAAAATCGGAGCTAAAACGAAGAAGTTATGGCCAAAACAGCGTTCAATATCTTCTGGGCGAAAGTGACACTGGCACTTTAGCATGTCACTTTTGCAGAGAAAAATTAGCCCACGGTACATTTTGTGCAAATGTGACATGCTAAAGTGACACTGTCACTTTCGCATGTCACTCGTGGGCGGAGTGCAATGCATAAAATCCGATTTTGAGCCTCATTCTTCATATGGTCATAACTTTCTCATCTCAACTCCGATTTTGATGATTAAAATTGCTATGGTTTTGTTTTTTAGGGCTCATCAAGGATAGATTATTATTTTTGAAGTTCATTGGAAGATTCAAGAGTATTTGGTGGTGGTAAGCTTCTTATTTCTCACTCCCAAATTCCTTTCCTTGTCACCTAAATCGTTTCCCCTTCTTCCCTTACAAACCCTAACTGATTTTGGAGCCTTTTCATGTATATGAAAGTGTCCCTTCTCCATCATATGCTAGTGGTTTCATGTATTGATGCAAGATCAAGTTTTCATCTCCAATATTAGAGATGTTTGGGGTTTCCTAGGTTTCATCAAAACCTAAGTGGTGAGTTCATCCTCCTAGTTTCTAAACTTTCATATGAGATATAGATGCTCCATTTATGACTTTGTAGTGTTTTATTTCTCAAATTTCTGTTTGGATGATTTTGGTAAAGTTAGGTCAAAATTGCGGTTTTGGTCCAATGGAGATTTTGATATAAGATGTTTGAAGAATGATTCTAAGTGTTTGGATATGTATATTTATGTTTGGAAAACTTGTGAATCTAGGGTTTGGAGGAATTTCTTGTGGATTCAAGTTTCTTTAAGGAGCTCATATTGGGGTAAAATCTAGATTTAGTCTAAATCTAGCAAGGTGAGTTCAAGTTGATTTGTAAAAACGTTGTACATGCCAAAAATGTTCATTTTAAGGTGTTTATGTGATTTACATGATTTTTTTATCAAATGTTGGAATATTTGAAGAGTTCTACTTAATTGGGATATTTGAATTTATTATTCTCGTACAACACCCATATTTGGGATTTTCAGGTACTTTGATAAATAAATCATAAATACATGTGTTTTGATGATTTATCTTATAAATGGAGGTCGTTTGGTAAAAATGCATTTTTAGCGTGTGTTTGGATAAATGCATACATTGTGTTATGGAGCGTTTTGAAAGCGTAAATGGCGTGAGCCTTTTTGGAAAATGGGTTGCCCCAATCAAAAATTGTGTTTTGGGTTATTCATGTATTTGGAGCATAGGTTTGCATAAACGTAGGTTGTTTACGTTTGATTTCATTTTATGACTTTTAACAATTGGTGTTTTGATTACTTGAGCCTATGGCTCGGTTTTGACGTTGTTAGGTCTTGGGGATAATTGTCCAATGTTGATAGCTCAATGTAGAGCATTTGGTTATGATTTGCATTTATTGCATCTTATGTAGAGCATTTGGTTATCATTCGTGTTTTCAACGATATTTTATACATATGGATTGTTATCCATGATTTTTGAGTTGAGTACTATGTCCTATCCGTGTTTTGGATGTTTTCGAATATAAAGTTTTATCCATGTTTTCATTAGTTGAGAAGTAAACCATTAATCACATTATGGGTGAGTTTTTGGGTTTGAGTTTACATCTTGAGGAAATATTTTATATTGTCGTCGTTATTTACTCAAACGCGTGTTATTGGAAAACGGCTAGTTTTCATGTTTAAAGTAAATCATTTTGGAAACCATGATTTAAATTGCATTCCCTCCGTTTATTGATTTATATGTTTATGATTGAAAAACTCTTGAACTCACTAGGCGTTAGCCTAACCTTTTTATTTGTCTGCATATGCATCTAGTTCCGGTTGGGGAATGGTTTTTACGACACCATGAAGTAATGAATGCTAGCTAGATGCACGAGAAGAGGGTAGCTATTGGGTGAAGTATTCCACACTTTGTGATTAGCAACTCGTTTGGGCTTTACTAACACCCACCTTATTTAGTCTTTGTATAAGAGTTGGTTATTATTTGTTGAAGGTTAATCTAGAATACAGTTTGAGATATTTCGAGGATAGGTTTGTATAAAGAAAATTTTATCCTTTATTTGTTGTATTATGGAAAAAATTTATTTAGTTGCTCTTTTTAAATTTGAGGGTGATACAATTTCGGACCCAGACTTTTCCTTTTTGAACTGCTCTTTCCAGACTGTTATGACATTTTGCTTGTTGTCTACATCATCTTAGGCTAGTATACTATACCACCTGTGGGCAAGCCTAGGATTTCACACATAGAAGCTATAGTGATAGGTATGATGCCATTCCTAGTCTTAATACTCGTTGATGTAGTGTCCAAATTATCAACAATAAAGAATCCCAATTTAGAAGGCGCACCCTTTATTGACATTCTCAGCAATGAACCTAACCCCATTTCACTCACAGATTTTCTCTGCCCCTTTGTTAGAGCAAATATTGTGTCATGCAAAGTTCTTGGTGATGTACGGGTGCTTAACACATTCATCCTAAGTTTCCTAGAATCTGGTGAATCCGTATCCGGGCAGTTCTTGTTTTCATCTCGTTCTTCTAATTTATGTGTCTTTGTTCTTGACCATATTCGTGTATTTTTCCTTGAACCTTCACCTTCATTTGGATGTTCATCAATTTTTGTTAAATGAAACAAAAAATATTAAATTTGTCATTTCAAGCTCTCTTAGAAATTGAATAATGTTGAATATTGGTCATCAAGTTACTACCACAGCTTGTTTCTGACTCCTTGAAGTGCGAATCCAGAGTATCAAGGTATACCACAGCTTGTTTCTGACTCCTCGTTATCCTTTGATGAGCTTCCAACTTCCACCCTAGAATCTGTAACATTGAAAGAAAAGATGTTGTATATGACATTCCTTTAATCGGTTTAATTATAGTGTTTCAATAAAAGCTACTTTTTTTTATTTACCTGCTCGGTTTGCTTTCATCTGCTTTCCCGACTTTATGATGCTTTTTTCCTTACCTAATATATGATTTCAATTTTTAGTTAATGAAATAACAATGTGATGTTGATGTGTATCTAGTATTGTATGTGAATTACATGCATTGCATTTATCTGTAACATTGCAATCTTCCATGGACAAGTCTTTTAGCATTGTCTCCACACCTTTCATCAACTCATAGTGATTGTATAATTCATAACAAATATGAGACAAATTATTCACATAATTAAAAAACATCTAATGTACTTACCATACAATTTCGGATCTGCAACCGATTCACTGTTTTCTGCTATACAGTCTATAAATTATATTTTCAAATATTGTTTAACATATTTACTGTAGGTGTAGATGTACTATAATTTTTTGATAATAATCATTACCTTTCCTCTTCTTTCATCGACGGATGTCCCTTGTTGATAGGATTCGTTTTCCACCACCTTATCATTTGCAGTAGCTGCCAAGACTAAAACATATTAAAACACTTCATGAATTGTTATTTTCAACAGTTTTACATATGCATTTTAATGAATGAATAATGAATGTTGGTGACTATACAAACCTTTTTAAACATAAATCATGAATATGGTTTCATACATACTTTAATTTATTGTGTGACTAATTTGACGATGTTACATAAATAATACTACATGAATATATTTCAAGTGTTTTTCATATAAATTCATGAATAAAACACATTATGATTCAATGTTTATATTACCAATATTTATAAAATAATATTAACAATTAGGAATTTAGCAAGAAACCGTGTATACAAACTCATGAATGGAAACAATCATATGACGAAAAACCATCAGGTCGGGTGTTGTTGTTTGTAACTCAGTTTCACGCATGAATCTATTATTCATGAATGGACATTGTCCTACCAAAAAAGCAGAAAACGTTTCTTTTCTAGGTTGATAATAATTCCAATAAATACATACATATTCATGAATGAAAGAAGCAACTTGATTAAATACTCACGATTATATAAACATCCAAATTCATTGCCCTAAATCTATTACTCTTATTTATTCTAATGTTGAATAGTGGAACAGTACAAACAATAATGTACCCTTTAACCTTTTGTTGATGGTCTTGGATCTGGTGATGTCGTCGATGCTACACTCCTTTGTTGGTTACGGGGTTCATTATGTGCATTCATCGATTTGACATTTGAAGCATCTTCTTCGTCTAACAACACAAGGTTGTCGGCGATGTTTGTGAAGTTAGAGAATGATGTTTTCATTCTGATTCTCTCACTCGGCCTCCTCACCGGTTGAAGAAAAAAACCGCTTAATTTGCTTCGGCGCTATAGTCGGAAGTTGTCGTAATTGCAGCGAATTTCAAATCCGATGAATGTCCCAGTTTTTTTTGCCACTTTTACCCTTGCGCGCGGTTAATACTTATGAAAAAAATACAAAATTTGCAATATTTACACCTGTAACAACCCACAATTTAAATACACCATCGGTTGACATATCAACCGGCTTACAGCTGAGAACAAATATAAAAATACAGGAACTACTGGACAATCTAACAAAATCTTCATCCGTGCTCCTTCAGCCCATCCGGACCTCACTGCTTACCCTTACCCTCAACTACCTGTCTACCTGAAAGGTTTTTAGTTTTGAAAGCGAGGGTTAGACCATGAGGTCTAGTGAGTTCCCTCAAAATAAAGTCACACCACAAATAGCAACATTTATAATAATATAGCAGCCAAAAGTTTTATATGAGTTTATTTCAAAGCACACTTACATGATAAGCACACCCATACACACGCTAATGGCATACGATATGGTCACCCACACCGTGACAGCGTAATAGGGCACACACCACCCATATATGAAACAAATTCATATATTTAATCATATGGGACACACCCCCATCTCACACCAATGCCATAGCGTGTCCACACGTATACAGTATATCCACATTATTTAATCACACCTTCCATGCATAGTCTAAAACATTACAAACGTTTACAATTATAAACATGCATAAGGATTCACACTTAAAAGGTTTTAGATTCAGAAAAAAACTCACCTGAAGTCCTGCTAGGAGTTCTTGCTTGCCACACGCTTATCTTGTACCCGCGCCTACAATTACACCCGACACACGAGACTAAATAAGTCTTACAGAAAACCCTGATAAAATACCCGAGTTCCGGATCCGAATCCGGCTTCCGACCCACACCGGTTCCTATAGGTTCCGGTTTCCATTGGTTCCGGTTCCATGGGGTTCCGGTTCCATGGTTCCGGTTCCAATAGGTTTCGGTTCCATGGTTCCGGTTCCAACGGGTTCCGGTTCCATGGTTCCGGTTCCTAAGGGTTCCGGTTCCTACGAACACTGATAGATAATTCCGATTTAATCGACCACTTCTCACACGAATCCATTTTGGTTTTTAACCATTAACATAGGGAAAAGTCGATTCAGATTATCTTAGCCACTATACCATCCAATTTACACTGTGCGCAATAGGGACAACACCCACACACAGTTTCCATTTCCTTTCTTCCAAGATGAATAACACAACTCAGACCTCATCACTTTAGACCTTAAGATTAGATTGTAAAGAAGAAGGAATTTGAGGATTACCTTGCAAGATGATTCCACACACACCCAATTTGAAGAACCTTGAAATACTCTGACCCCTTGATTCTGCACCCACAATCGCACCTCAGCCGCACACAGTGTTCTTGATAAAATTTAGGATCCCTAGGGTTTATCACCTATTCATACACTTCCCAAAACACACCATACTTACCCCTTTTCACATTTTACACCCCAAAATTAATATTTATTCAAAAAAAGGACACGGTTATTAGATCATCCTCCCCTCAAAAGAATTCCGTCCCCGGAATTCCATCTTCGAACAATCGAGGGAAACGGGCCCTCATCTCTGATTCCACTTCCCATGTTGCTTCTTGCCCCTTATGGAAGCACCACTGAACTTTCACTAACGAGATTTCCTTATTCCTCGTCTTTCGGACTTTGCGATCTACAATCCCTAACGGTTCCTCTACATAACTTAACTTCTCATCCACACGAATGTCTTCCAACGGCACCACCATGCTTTCTTCGGCCAGGAACTTTCTTAAATTCGACACATGAAAGGTCGAATGAACTCCCCGAAGCCCCTCGGGCAACTCCAACTTAT